>CAMTZC010000011.1:82500-5082500 GCA_947086505.1 Morpho deidamia
CGCATAGAAACCCTTTGGACGTAGCCTATGCCATTAGTGAGATATATGATGGTATATAAAGCTCAGGTGCGCTCGCTGGAAATCGAGAGGTACGCAGGTGCTTCAATACCGAACACGGAAAACATTCTGTATCTCACTCACACCCAGAGCGAAAAGGAATCCCTGAAGGCCAAAGGCTTTGGGAATAAAAAGGGTTCCAGACTAAACACCATACACGAAGCACAAGGAGCTACTTTTGAGATAGTGGTGATCGTGCGTACAGTAAGCAAAACAACCAAACTTCACAACAGCATCCCTCATGCCGTAGTAGCGGTAACGCGTCACACAGGCAAGTGTATTTATTACACAGATATCAATGATGATGCAATTGCTTACTTCATCTTAAAAGCAAAGAATGCATCATCCACAGATATAAGGAAACACAACATCAAGATGGCAATGAAAGACAGAAACATGGTAATTGTTGAAAAAATTATTAACAACGTCTGTCTTTTTCTTAAACAAAATGTTTATAATTATTTAGAGTAAGAAAGATTCATGTTTAGTTTACGTTACATTGCGAACGTTAATCGTCCTTCATAGTTATTTATCACTGTGTCACTAGATGGCACACCGTGATCCGTTCTTCATCGTGGTTTATAAACACGCCACTAGATGGCATTGCATTATAAATAATAATAAAATTTTGTTTATTACTTTTCCTTTATTTTAATAATTAGTATAATGTCTGTCGGGGACGTCTTATGGGTATTATGTTATGAACATATTTTGTACTTGGTATCTCCTTTTTACCACATGCGAGATAAGAAGTTCTCTCCCTCTCTGACATCTACTCGTTACCGTATAATTATATATTTATTCTTTTTTCACACAGAAAAGAGTTTCATGTACGTCACATATAACTACCCAGTAGCGTACGAAGGCAATTTTATCGCTTGGAACGATCTCACCCGGACAACCTGTGATGTGAAGATCACAGTGATAATGCAGGTTGGTGCATAACAATTAAATTGATAAATTCAAATTTTTAATAGTACTTGTTTACAATAAAGAAATTGAAGTAAACTTGTAGTACTTTTGAATTGTCAACATCTACTTCTGGTTCGGAAAGCTGTTCCTACCGAGAAGAAGCAGCAAGAAACTCGGTGGTTGCTCTCTTCAAAAAATATTTTTTATTACTAATTATATATAGTTATTAATGTCGAAGAGTAGGTGTATCCACGCATTCTTATCGTTTAAGTAATCCTCAATAGTACTAAATACTAAGTAGTAGTAGCCTTTCTTAATAGTATTTTTAAACTGCTGTAATGGTAAAGTTAAAGCAGATTGTGGAATTTTATTATAGAACCTTATACCCAAACCCACAAACGACTTATGTAGTTTTGCTAGGCGCAAAGCAGGTTTATGTCGGTTCCTGCTTTGTCTATTATATACATGGCCAATCTTTTTATAATTATGTATTTATGTGCAAAAATTAAGTTTAGTTCTTATGTACAAAAATTTAAAATTAGTTCTTGTGTACAAAAATTAAATTGCTAAAAATATACTGTGAAGCCGATGTAAGAATACCTGTTACCTTGAACTTTTCTCGCAGGGAAACGCGCGAATTTAAATTGTAAAAACCACGTATGGCTCTTTTTTGTAATACAAAAAATTTTTCAATGTCTGTGCTCTTACCCCATAACAATAATCCGTAAGACATAACATTATGTAGTAAGCAAAATAAACAAGTTTTACTGTTTCAACGTCTGTACGCCTTATCCTTCGGACAGCGTAAGCCGCTGAACTGAGTTTCCCAGCGAGAGTACCAAATTATTTAGCCTAAACCAACGAGCTACTTGCGACAAACTTTTCGTCATTTCTAAAATAGAAAACAATTTTTGATATTCAATTTAAATATCAAAGATATGTCATCAGCAAACAGAGTTATATGGCAGATATAATGAATAGAATATGATAAATCATTTATATAAACTAAAAACAGAAAAGGACCAAGGATTGATCCTTGGGGCACACCCATAACCAAGGCCGATTTGGATGGCTGCACATCATTAATGCACACTCTTTGAATCCGGCTGTAAAGATAAAATACAACGAGACGAAGCGCATCGTCCTTAACACCATAATGGCCGAGATTTAGCTCTAAAGTCTCGTGTTGAACGCAATCAAATGCCTCGGACAAATCACAAAATGCCCCTATGACATTTTGTGAGTACTCCCACGCATCGAAGATATGCTTAAGACCGATCCATGGTAAACCCATACTGCTCAGGATGAAGTAAGTTTTAAAGTTATGTAAATTAAGTTAAGTTGTTTTTATTTTATTTTCAGATATTCATACTGATTTTCTGCATACAGATCAAATAACTTGTTTCTACTGCCATGCCTATAAATGCCATTAGTAGCCCAATCGCTAAACTCGTGATGTTTGTTGTTTCTGTTTTCTAGAATATTAAGTGTTATTGAATTTACAGCCAATAATACCAAAGAGGGCGTTAAAAAGATCATCTGAACTACAGCATTTTTTGTCATTTAGAGATATTTTTGATGATATTTTTACTTGTAATCGCTTTATTTTATGAGATGTGATAGGTCTGTGTTAATTTAATTGCTTTGTTTCATTTATGTAAATAATAAAATGATATAGTTATAATTTGTCTACAATGAACAGACCTTAAGCGACTTATTGCAGATTTTTCTGAAATATTAAAAACAGTTGTAATATTTCAGAAAAATGTTATATCCTTACTTCCTTACTAATATTATAAATGCGAAAGTCTGTCTGTCTGTCTGTCTGTGTCGTTTTCACGGCGAATCCACTGAACCAATATCGATGAAATCTGGCACAAATATTCCTTATACAGCGGGGTAACATATAGGCTATAGAAATCCTGTTAATTCAACAGGAATAAAATGACGTTAAAAACGCCATCTGTAATAAACATAATAAGTTATTTTTATTTACAATTCGTCATAGTTACTAATATATTAACGGCCTGGAATCGAGCCCTTTAAGTCCAATCTGTAGAGGTGAGAGTTTTTATATTATTTGATTTCTGTTTACTGGATAAATGTAATTATTTATAAATTTGACAGCTATTACAACGTATAATAAATATAAGTAATACGCGCTATTTACTTTAGTATAAAAAAAATTATAAATATATATATAATTATAATAATCATAAGCATAATTTATAAATAAACTATGCTTACGAAAACACGATAAATCTCTCTGTCTTCCCAAAATGTTACAGCCGATTTTGAGTATCATACAGAAATGCAAACCCGGAAAATATTATCTTAATATGAATAGCGTTTCGCTCGCTGTCATTAGTTTTCTAGATCACTAGATCTTCCAAAAGTTCAATTCAGTATGAATCCGGAGATTATAGCAGATTATGATCTACACACTCAAATGCGAAATTCGGAGATATTCACTCAAATTAAGCGAATATGTATAATATAGAATATAGTATCAAATTTCATCGATATTGGTTCAGCTGATTTACCGTGAAAACGTAACAGACAGACTTTCGCATTAACTTTTCGTATAACTTGCTTTTGTTGTAATAGCTAAGTTAAATTTATCCAGTAAAAAGAAAACAAAATATAAAAACTCTTTGAAATAACAGATTTAACTTGGTCTTAAAAGACTCGATTCCAGGCCGTTAGTAAGAAACTTCGACACATTGTGAATAAAAAATGCTTATAATGTTGATAATAGATGGCGTATTTAAATTTCATTCTATGCCTGTCGTATAAGCATTGATTGTCCCAAATTTGTTACTAATACATAGGAAAGCCGCTGAACCAATATCGATGAAATTTGGGAAAATTATTTCTTATATACCGGGGTAACATAAAGTCTATAGAAATCCTGTTAATTCTACAGGAATAGTATGACATTTAAAACGCCATCTATTATCAACCTATCAAACTTTTTTAATTCACTATGCATCAAAGTCCAAAGATACCAAGATGCCGACCCTGGAGGAGTTTTTACGTCGCTTGGCGCGCACACTGTTCGCGCGAGCGGACTACAGCGCGCACGTTCACCTTCACGGCATCGCGCCACTCCACGCACGACCACCGGAGGGACGTTCCCTGCCTCGCGAGCTCCTGCGATCACCATCACCGCGGCCCGACGCGGACGACGATGGTGACGACGAGGACGACGCGACGGGCGAGAGGGCGACACCACTGGATATGACACAACCACACGAACAAAACTGAACTACCACTGGACAAGACACCACCGATTGCGACGACGACCAGAACCAGATATCCCTTAGGTCACTTATGTGACCTGGGCCTACGACCAGTCCAGGCCAGCAGCCTGCAAGGACTGGCCCGGGCAAAGAGGTTCGCCTCGAGGCCCGTACCCCACCTACCCTCAAGGGTATGTGAGATGACCCCCTGCTGCATCAAAGTCGAGTCAAATCTGTTATTAAAAGGAGGTTCTTTACCACGTTGTTAAGCTTACGTCGAAAGCGTTATTTTAAGAAGAGGTTTTATAAATATTGGTATTTGTTTACAGGGTAATTTTAAATTATTTCTTAAAATGTATATATAATATATGTAAGTAATAGCCGCTATTTACTAAAATAAAATATGCTTTAGAAAAAACGATAAATTTCTTTGCCTTCCCGAATTATTACAACCGATTGTGAGTATCATACAGAAATGCAAACTTGGAAAAAATTCTCTAAATATGAATTGCGTTTCATTGCAGATCGCTGTCGTTATTACGAGTCTTGATCTTCCATAAGATCAGCTCAGCTTGCATCCAAAGACTACAGCAAATTGTGATCAACACACTCAACTGCGAACTTCGGAGACATTCAGTTAATATGAAAAGCAATTAAATGCATATCACCATTGTTATTCAAAGATTAAAGCTTCAAAAACGGTATAACAGCGTAAAGCAAGACTCATGGCAGTCCGTGATCATCACACCGATATGCGGGCTTCGGAAACGTTCGCGCAAAATAAGGGACAGTTAAGTGCGAATCGCATTCGCCATTCGCCTTTTGAAGGCAATTTTAGCTAACATTAAATTAGCACACGTGTTTTTTTATTTAAAAGGGTCTGTCTACAAAGACAAAATTCAAGCTTAAAGATTGGACAAAAAGTACAAAGATTCAAGTAACTTAATTGTATTCTCATAGAGAGCGCCATTCCAAAAATCGTATTATTTATGAAAGTATAGTAATAGTAATGTCATCGTATTCCTGTTGCATTCACAGGACTTCTATCGCCTTTATGTTACCCTGATGTAAAAAAGTTGATTGTGCCAAATTTTATCAATATTGGTTCAGCAGATTTGGCGTGAAAACACAACAGACAGGCGGATTTTCGCATTTACATTTTTGTATAACTTACATTAATTTTACATTTTAATAGCTCAGTTAAATTTATCCAGTAAATAGAAACCATTATAACTATATTAAATTTTTTTTTAAATAACTCTTTACATGTAAGTCAAATAAAGTGATATATATAACCTTTGTCACGTTGGGTAGGTGACAAAATTACGGGGGTTCGGTATCCCGAAATAAAAGAATTAGTTTGGACAGAACTTCGTATACTATGAATGACTTAAAGAACAAAACTATTACACTAAAAACTTATAAAACAGTGATACTAAATAACTTAAACAACTTGCCGAAACTTAACCGAAACGATTACGATTGAGACATGTACCACCTCGTCCGCGGAGGCGTAGTCTCGTTCAAATTCAAAGACGCATCCACGAGGCGGGAACGAATAAACAACTAGGTACTGAGTGGGGTCCCCGAAATACGTATGTTACACCTTCTTCAAATTACAGATGTGACTTAACTTTGATAGGTTGATGGCGTTTCCTAATTTCATGCTATTCCTGTTAAATTGAGAGGATTTTTAGAACCTATATCATAGCCTATAAGTTACCCTGATGACAAGTATAAGCACTAATTGTGCCAAATTTCATTGATGTTGGTTCAAGAGAAGTATTCCATATAAAAAGTAAAGATACTATTAAACGAATGTTTAAAATTTTTATGAAAAATTTTATATCATGTTTTTAATTTAATCAGAAGGCCTCAGAAGTGTCTCACATTAACAGATAAACTGAAAGATTCTGCTGCCCACTAAGAGAGGTTTTACATTTTTTTTATGGTTTTGTTCGAATCTTTTCAGTGCAAATTAATATTTTTGCTAAATAATAGTAATGGCATGAAGGAAATCAATTTAAATATGGACTTTCGAGTAGCGTAATAAATGCAATAGGAACTGCTATTTAACCCCTCGAATCGATCTGATTTTTGTGATGGAGATATTTGCAGGGTACCCATAGAAGCTACTGAGTATTACAGGACTACGCTCCGCGCGGACGAAGTCGCGGGTAAAAGCTAGTATTATATGTACATATATTAACACCGGTACCGAGATACAAAAAAACATTTTTTATATTTAAATTTAATGTGTAGTCATATATTTTAAATACTAAAATTAAAAATATATTGGCGCTTCTTTAGTGCTATCTATATTTTCACTATGAAGCAGAGTTTGACTATCGGGACCAGAAATAGTCAGATAACATCTTTTAACAATGTTACCTGGCGAAGCTTCTGCACTCGCCCATACTTCCAGTGATGCTGTCAAAGCCATTAGGGCTAACAGCATTAGTTAATTCGAAAAAAAAAGCGAAGCCAGTCTTGTCGCAAAACTTGACTCATACGATTATTAGACGCTTACGCGGCTAGATCGGGGTTTCGTTGTAAACAAAATTGATGTTGTAGACAAGTTAAATCGCGTTCCAACTTGTCTTGGTTGGTTTCAACAAGCTGGTTCGATCTTATTGCGTCGTTACTAATGCAACTAATATCTTTAGTTACTGTGTCGTTTTACTATTAGTAAGGTAGATTCGCGTTTACCTATATTGTTTTTTATTAGAATACTCGTATAAGTGCTATAGTGGTGTTTAATGTTCTTTCGAAAGAATAATTCTTATTACTAGTTACATTTAGTCATTTACTGTCATGTACAGTGTCGAAGAGTACCTATATCCAGAATTCTTATCATTTAAGTAATCCTCAGTAGTAGGCTTTCTGCATTAGTCTTTTTTAAACTACTGTAATGGTAAAGTTAAAGTAGATTGCGGAATTTTATTATAGAATTTTATCTCCAAACCCACGAACGAATTACGAACTTTTGCTAGGCACAAAGCAGGAGCTGCAAGCTTATGTCGGTTCCTACTTTGTTTATTATAAACATTTTTATAATTATGTATATTCTTATGTACAAAAATTAAATTAAGAATACCCGTTTCCTTAAACTTCTCTCGTAGGGAATCACGCGAATTTACATTGTAAATGTTACGTATGACTCTTTTTTATTATACCATTTTTTTTCAATCAAATCAAATCAAAAACTTTTTATTTACAGAGATATGACTGTTATAGTTCAATCATTAATATACATTAAAAACAGGATTGATCTTTGAGGCACACTCATAACTAAGGCCGATCCGGATGGATTGCGTATCATTAATCCACACTCTTTGAATTTGGCCGTGAAGATAAGATGCATCTGCATAACAAACTAATTTTCCTGTTTCCATAATGAGGTTGCAAAGATCACTATTGTATTCAGTAAACGGAGTAGCTATAGGTCTATTTTATTTCGTAGTTTTAGGGTAATTTTTATTTATTTATGTAATATAAGTTATATCCACAGGTCATATCATATATTGTCATTCTTTGTCGTGCGTCAATATTCAACATGAAACATTATTTATAGTGAATAGATCGATACTTACGTAAATACACCGTATCGCATACCATCGTCATATCACAGTTAGTGAATTGATTAATTTTTGTAATTCTTCAACGATCTGCGTGTTTTCGTTTTCACCTCGTTTCGATGGATTCGGCAACACGGCGTGAAGAGGCTCGCCGACAAATCAAATGAGAGGAACGGCGAGACGCGACCGTCTCCTCGAGGGACGAGGTCGGAGGGAAATAATACGACAGCGAAAGTTTCAACGATTTTAATTCATATCACTTATGACTATTTATTTACAGTGAGGCAGTAACGGGGACGTCGTGACCGCGAGCCACTCGCTTCGGATCCGATCCGAACGATTCGATGTCGAACGCGGGCCGGGCCGCGGCCGGGCCGGAGCCGCGCCGCGACCGGTCCGCGACCGGTCCGCCGCCGGCCGCGGCCCGGCCTCGTGCCGGAAGAGTTTATATGATTCATTATTTATAGTAATATTTACAAACTTTACAGAGCTCCGGCGTCAGCCGCGGGGGGCGCGGGCGGCGCGGGGGGCGGCCGCTAGTGGGGCGCGTCCTCGTCGTGGCACTGCAGTCTGCAACCGGACGTCTCTTGTAACGGTCGTCAGAATTCATTATCAGTGGGCGAATATTGGACACTCACAGGACGAGCAGAGCGAGCGCGAGGGCGCGCGGCGCGACCCGCGGTGCGGCCAGCAGTACGGCCAGCAGCGCCGCCAGCAGCGCGGGCGAGGCGCGCGGCGCGGCGGCCGCGTTGCCGTGCTGCATGGCTGCGGGCTGCTCGCCTGCAAACGGACGCGGACCACTCACCGACCGTACCCGATAGTGCGGCCACCGGCCGGAGCCGGTCGCGGTCTAACGATATCAGCAGGACGACTCTCCCCGATGTCTGTGGACGTGTCGTCTCGTGGTACTTCAGTTCCCCCCCCCCTAACCCTCGCTCGTGGCCGCAGGAGGCCTTCAATTGTCCGACCTACGTCCGACGCTAGTGGCGCTGCGGTGCCTCGCTCTCTCTCATACGTCTTTGGGCCCAGACGTTACAGTATTAATTTTTGTATTGTAAGACACAAATATTTGTTTTTTAGGATCAATAATATTGAAAACAAACACTTGATTCTCACAAATTTGGCTTTATTCCTTCGCTCACTTAGAGTCCGTCGTGATTGCACGCTTTCGTCTAATTTTCAGCAAAGACTCCCGTATACATTGACAAGTCATGTTGTTAAACCGCCATTTTTTTGAGTAATCTCACGTGAACGGAAACGCATACAACCAAGATAGATTCATAGTAATTATAACGTATCATATTCTAACATCTTTTAAGTTGCAAAACCATTTTTACAATAATCAACCAATTATATTATTATAACAATTAACAAAACAGTCAAATATTAATATTCAAATAATTTATGATACAATTCATTTACCGCTGCCGGAAGTAGTGCCAATGGCGCTAGTAGTCAAATACTGTTCTTAATAATCTTATAATTTGTAAATATACTAAAATAAGTAATTACCATTATATTACCATACTAAAATAGAACCTAACAATAATTATTTTATTTTATTCCTATAATAACCGTAGAAATTACGGTTATTAATTAAATAAGAGTCTAAAATTATTGGAAAACTACGAGTACATACTGAATACCATAAAAACATAATAAAAACGGTTTTTTGATGAAATTATAACAAATAGTATCATCATTGAAGTAAAAGTTGATTATTGATTCTTTGTCGTCACAAAAACAGACATTTCGAGAAAACACGTTTATAAGCGCAACGTATATTTTAGTTATTAGTTATAGTTACTAAAGATGCAATATTTTTTTATATCACCACACACAGATTAAGATCGTAAGCCATACGGCCCATGAAAAAAATACTGTTTTCTAAATACAATTTTTAATATCTGGAAAGTAATTATTGTTCATAAAATTAAGCTAATATATTTTTTTACAAAAAATATTTAAAATTATTATGTTTACAAAAACGTAATTAAGGAATCTTTATATATTTTATTGGTTTATTTATACTAAAAACGCCGGAATCCGCGCTGTTTAAGCAATTAAAAAAGTAACAAGTCGACAATGATACGTTCCGTTTGAGGCATTAACTACTTTAATACCATTATAAATATAATTATAAAAAATATAAAGTTTTCTAACATATTCCCATTAAACGTTTATAATATTTGTAGTGCACGTGCGGGCGTATGGCCTAAGTAAAAGTATTATTCCTGGGCCTTAATAAAGTGGACTGTATATTTATTATTTACTGGTTCGCGGAAACCCCCAAAATACTTGCAAATAACAAGATGGAATATGGCAACCGTCTGGTACTGGTCGGGATTAAAATAATTGCCAAAGAGGGATGGAGGCACTTACTTGTGATGTCGGATCCAGCATTTTGTCTATTCACTAATGTTAACATTTATAATACACACAATCGTGCTAGCGGTGCGGTGCGAAGTTACAACAAATTCATGCGTGTGCGGCGATCGTTCATGAGACGTGCAACGTACGACGTGCGTCTTGCGACGGCGTTTTGCGACTGAAGTGCGTGCGGAAGGAAACGGGAAGGATGCTATTGCAAGTATATGTTAAGCTGACATTTGATATCAAACATATAGTGATATTTAAACATTTTTGATGTATGTGGGGTTTCTGTAACAATTAGGCCCAATTCTGGCACCCTTCTTTGTTCCCCGTAAGCTGCAAACGGAACGAATCACGTAGGTGCCGTGTGAGGCTGCGACCGTGACTCACCGCTGAGGACGTGCAGCACCACGGAGGCGGAGTCCAGGTTGGAGGGCGAGCAGGAGTAGTTCCCGGAGTCCTCCCGCCGGGGGTTGTAGATGATGAGGTTCCCGACCTGCAAGCACCGACAGCGTCAGCGGGAGGCCGCCCCCCCCTCCGCGCCTCCCCCTCTCAAGCCCTCCGTCGTACCGTGGTGTCGGGCGCGAGTCGCTCCATGCGGATCTCGACCACGCTGCGGTCGTAGTTGAGCACGCGCTCGTCGTTGTGGTACCAGAAGATGTACGCGGGCTCCTCCAGCGCCTGCGTGATGACGCAGCGCAGGCTGACCGTGCTGCCCGCCTTCACGTACAGGTCGGCCTCGCCCGCGATCTCGATCTTCGGCACTGGAACAGGCGCGGCGTCAGTGCGGGGTCGCCGCGTCGGGCCGACCCGAGCCTCCCGCGCGCACTCACCGACGACGTTGAGGCGGACGAAGTGGCTCATCTTGGGCTCGGTGCCCACCTGGCACTCGTACACGCCGGCGTCGCGGGCCTGCACGTACTTCACCTGCAATCGCGGGCCGCTTCGTTAACGGGAGGGAAGTAACTGTAGTTCTACGAATATAGTTAGCGTTATTGTAATGGCAGAGCGAGTTTCGGTCGTGCTACTTTCGCACGATTTTATAAATCGGCCAGCTAGTAAGAATGTATCGTGAGAACCGATAAGCTACAGGTGGCGCGGCCGTCGTCACCGTGCCGGGGAAGGGGGGGATACGATCGTATTATCTCGTGTTGAATTCACTGTAAGTTCGGTCGGATCGCTACGGGCCGGACAAGCGGCGGTCGTACCTGCAGCGTCCAGGTGTCCGTGGCCTCCACGAGGAAGGCCTGGAAGCGCTCGTCGGCGATGAAGGTGAAGCGGTCCACGGTCAGGATGTGCGCGTCGCGGCGCCGGATCCACGACACCGACTTGTTGCTCAGCTGGCGGACCTGCGGCCGGCGGAGGGTTGTAGTGGCAGCGGGGCCTGGCCGGGCCTAGGGGGGGCCTGGGGGGGCCTGGCCGAGCCCGGCGCGGCCTGCGGGGCTCACCTTGCAGGGCAGGTAGGCGTGCGTGCCGAGCTGCGCCGTGATGTTGTTGGGCGCTGCGGGGTCGAAGTAGGGCCCGGTGTAGAGCCCCACGTACCGACGCGCGCGGCCGCCGCCCGCCTCGCCGCACGACAGCACTGCGCGGACGGACGGACGGTACAGACATATATTTCATTGCAACAAGCATTTACCAGTTTTATTGATAAAATAGTGAATTCTCTTCATCTAACAACATTTCGTCAGTGCAAACAGTGATTACAATTCCAAAACACGTTGTTTAATTCTCGTTAAATTTTGTCATTGCGATTTTTTGCATAGCCAATTGAAATGTTACTTGATGCATTTTCTCATTTATATATTTTTTACTGCGGTTGTTTAAGCGAATGTAATATTTTCATGTAACGTTTGCTGGTATATTGTTGTTTGCATACAGACAAACGTTTTTTCCACTAGTGCTCAGTAAGCACACCTACTTTATAGCACTCGAATAGCGTGATCGGTACTGAGTGTAGGGCAGTGAAGAGTTTATTATTGTTCAGTACTTGCTTATTGCACATTCCGTGGTTGGCTGTAAATTCTGCCGCCAACCTAATGGTATCGCTCGGTGGTACCGGATTGGTGGATTTCTGCGAGAGCGCCACCAGCGCCACCGACACGCAACGGTCAGTCGTCTCTTGACCGCTGACCTGTCCGACCGCCATAGCAGTGTCCGTGACTAACCGTAAAACTTTGTGGTACCGTGTGCCTGTTCACCGAACTTTATCCCACCCGTGTCGTGACATTATTGTGCGTGATATCTCTGCCAATTTCGGGAGCTGGACGTTCCAGAGGGACGGTGAGTAGTTTTTACTTGTCGATCGCGGATATTGTGTAATTTGGGGTACACTGGACACACCCATTCAGAACCAGCGAAATTTATAAAGGTCCTTCGAAAGCAGAACAACATATTTCTGCACCAATTATAATAATAAGTTTATTATTCGCTTCTATTGCAGCGTCCAACTATTATTTTTATTGTTTTAACTTTATACGCCTTAAAAGATCACATACTCGTACGATAACTAGTTCATCATCAAACGTGCTCTTTACACTGGCAGCTTACGGAGAGGCTGTCGCATCAGCGAATGAATAAGTATATTTGCGCTACGTCATTAATTTAATAAAATTTCCATATCTCTTGCGTGAGTCTCGAAAAGTTTCCAATTAAATGCTCAAACAAAGAACGCTATTCGCTCTAAATGTATTCAACATAATTCAACATCATTAATTAAACTGTCGGCGCTCACGAGCGGAAGCGGGAGCGGGCGCGGTAAACATTGCTAAATTAAAATTCAATGAGAACTTATTTTCAGCGGACGTATAAGCAAATAATAAGGCTATCGTTCATCCGCCATGTTGTTTTCATCGCGATTTAATGCGAGCGGTGCCAGAGGGGGGGCAGGGCGAGGCGGGAGGGGGGAGAGGCTCGCTAATGTCCGCTGACGCGATTTTAATGTGATCTCGCGCGAGTTAATCGCTGTTGTTTTCGCATTTCGCTTCGTACTTACGGTCGCGCTGCCAGTTTTTTGTGAATGTGTCTGCAGATCTATAAAACAATAAATACTTTGTAAACGTGATTTAATTTCAATAAAGTCGCATCCCCAACAATATATTTACCCATTTTTACTAAACCATCATAGATCAAAACCAAATCTATAACTAACCTCTACAAATCAGGTCGTCGAAAGGCTGAAACTCTTCTCTTAGCGGTAAAGCATTTAATAATGTTAGTAGATGTAATATAATATATTGCCGGCCCAGAAACATACAACTCGTAAAATATTGTATTTGGCTCGTACGAAATTTATGAAAAAATATGAAATTGCCGCGGAAGGCGGCGCCGGAGTGCGGGCGGCGGGAACAGGCGTCCGCACTGGGACCGACTGCACGGGCGCGGCGAAGTGATGTGGTAGGTAAAATTAAAAATCCGTACTACCCGCGTTAACGCTCTTTACTGTACCGTGACATGCCCCCCCCAACCCTCTCCCCCCCCCCCCCGCGCCCCGCCAACACTCGTCCATTGTGATATCAAACAGACGATCGCCAACAAAAGCTGCCGCTAACGAGCTACGCCCGCGGTGCTACGCCGTAGGCCGCCTAAGCGGAGGCCGTAGCCCGTAGCGGCGTCCAGCGAGCGCGCGCTCACCGACCGCCCGACAAACGTACTAACTACATCCAACTTCGGGACGATGCTAGTAATGTTAGATTATTTCCAAGGAGCATGAAATATATTTTTTTGTACCGCTGTTCTGTACGTAGAGTTCTAAGTACTGACTTTTTTTATCTCAACAGAAATAAATTTCATATATAAAGGTTTTTATTTCTAAGCGACTTTTATAGTTTAACACGAAATTTATTTGTGAAAACATGTAATTGGTTTATTGTATTTCCTAATGTTTAATCAGATATAAGACTGAGTTTCGTTATTAAAACCGATTTGCCTAATTGATACTTGTATTCACAGTTAATCATGCACTTTTCGGTGAAGGAAAATATCTTGTTGGAAACTGTTTAATTTGAGAGTATTATTGGGACACATATAACCTACCGATATATAAAAAAGCAGCGTGGTGGGTCTGCAATCCGAAAATGTAGTAGTGCAATGACTCATGAGGATTTTTTAATGAAAGAAGTAAAATCCGTTTCTAGTTAAAAGGATTATCGGTACGACAAGTGTCGATTTAATAAGTAGCATTTATGATCGCCGCAACACCGCGGGATGCTGCGGAGAGTCTGCTCTTGTCTACGGAGGTCTTGAGGGACAAAATATGAAGCACGAAGTTAAGGAGAAAACTTTGTCCCCAGCGCGGTTCACATAAACTTTAGTAAACTAATTTCCTTTCCAAAGTTTCGGGCATCGTCTATTTCAAAATCAAATCGGGACGAAGCCCATTTTTTTTTCTGACTACGAGCCTGCCTTCGACTTTGCACGTTTTATGAATTAAACTAAATATAACCATGAAAAAAAAACAATTTTTCATATAGTAATTTTCATTTGACCCTGCAAGAGGTCGATCTGTTGCAATAAGGTCAATCTGGTTATCTTTATCTGTTGATAACAAAAATGTCTCGTCAGTAGCCCAGCGGTGGGCAACCTCGGTAGAAATTATTAAGCGTATTTTGAGAAAAGAAGTGCTTCTTGTGTGAACTATTACGTATGATATTTATTTCGTCATATTAGACCTCAGCACCTAACGTTTGCAGTTTTGAAGTTAAAATTCACTCGTGAAGTGTTTCCAGTATTATATTCTAAATTGCTAAGTGTGCCCGGCGTTTCCCGCGGTGCCCTCGCTCTATCAATAAGGCTGGCTGTCCTCTCGTGCTATTCCACCAATGCAGTGCTGGTTGGCTACACTTCCCTTGACTATCGCCACTCGTTGCTTAAGTTCGTTCACGCTAATAACCCGGTGCCGTAATCACCTCTATTCATTGTAACTGTAACGTATAACTCTCACGCGCGTACATTCGATACGACGTGTAAATGTATTTATTTCACTTTAAATATTAGATCGGTTTCGACTTGTAACGTACGTATTACTAAATACATTTATCGTTACAATAAGTTGTTGTCGTTAAGTAGTGAGTATAACAGTAGCATATTTGTGTCAGAAAACAAAATTGAAACATAAATTAGAGTTTTATATGAATTTATTTAACGAATTAGTAAAGATCTTTAAAAAATATTTTTTTATGAAACTACTGTAAATGTACACTTCACGGACAACAAAAGCCAGTCATAAACAATAATCGTAGAACCATAGAGTCGCTCGTTGCTTCGCACCGATCGATGAACGGTAACATATGGAGTTCAATGAAGGTAGATCGTTCACTGACTACAGTCAGCCTCAGCCTCCGCCCCAGTAGTTACGGTTAATATGAAAACCAACCCAAGTACGTATCGCCAAAAGGACCACCACCTTCTACGAGTTTATCGAGCTAAGCGCGTTTTTGCAGCGTCGCGGCACCGACGGCTCGGGTCGTTCCAAACGAAGTACCAGGGACATACCCGGTAGTTCTGACTTTATTGTCCCAGAAACAGTGTATTTGTAAGGAGAGCCGAAAGCGGATAAGGTGTCGCAGAGTATCGCCGCACTACAAACGGCCGGAGGTCTTAACTCCGATAGGATGTCGGGGCCGATGCGGACCGAACTCTTCCTCCACCCGCTCCCCGCTCCCCGGTACCTTTAATCTGGGTATACTTCGAGAGCTCATTGATAAAAATTAACGTGTTCAGAAGCGTTTGGTTTCGAATTTATTTTTCATTTTATTCTATCTAAGGAACGAGTGTCCTTTCGAATCGCATCTCGCCCTTCATTTTTGCCCTGAAAATGTTTCTTCTTTCGCTCGATCCCCACAATGACGCTGTAAAAGTATAAAATACAGAACTAAAAGCATATAATCAGTTCAAAAAAAGGCTTTAAAACGACATTGTTTAGTCGCACTTTTAGCTGCATTACGCGGCTGCTGCGGCGCGCGGCTCGAGAGGCTGTCGTGTGCTAGAGTGCGGGGAACAGACGCGAGTGCCGCGAGACATGAGAGGACATAAAACTGCGGTGAAATGGAATATAATTTGTTTTAATATTAGGTTTAAGTTTTTTGCGGCGAACAGCCTAAGTGCTAGGTTATTCGAAAAGGCGTTACCGATAAGATGATTTTATTTCGATAACAGTTCATTTATCCTCAAAGTACTGCCAACGTCATTCGAAGTAAGTTGAATCTTCCGGACCTCAGTGAAAAGGATATCTTCGAACAGACCAGATCGACCAATAGATCCTACCGACTGTTGTTACAAAAATAGCCCTTTTGTAAAGTTTGAGATGGAGCTTTGCGTACAGCCTCACCTGCGGCCCGACCGAGAGTAAAAAGTTTTTTTTTTAACCTTTCATACATACAGGTCTATAATAAGAAACTCTTTCGGTATCACCTATTTTTATATTTGTTAACGCAGTCAAAATTTGAGCGTAAAGGGTTAAAGTAAACGTTTTAAATTAGTCGAAGCGGGTCGCCTAAAGGTCAGTAGAACCGAGACAACTGAGGCAGTAGTCGGCAGTCATAGTAGGCTCAATCTTATTACCCCAATCTTTACCGGGCTCTACTGCGGGGCTCCGAGGGTCTCCCCGCGACCGGCACCAGATAATTTCTGAGAATATATTTTTTATTTTAAGCAATGTAATTTTTGTACATAAAAATATAAAGAATTTTAAAACGATAGGTGATGTATATAATAGACAAAGTAGGAACCGACATAAGCTTATGACTCCTGCTTTGCGCCTAGCAAAAGTACGTAAATCGTCTGTGGGTTTGGGTATAAGATTCTATAATAAAATTCCAAAATCAATTTTTAGCCATGCCATTACAGCAGTTTAAAAACACTGTTAAAAAGAGGCTGATACAGAAAGCCTACTATACTGTTGAAGATTACTTAGATGATAAGGATGTGTGGATATAGCTGCACTTCTGCCCTGTGCAAGACAGTAATAAATAAATGTAACTAGTTTTAAGATTTATATATTAAAATGGCAACCAGCTAGTTTCTTGCTGGTTCTTCTCGGTAGGAACAGCTTTCCGAACCAGCAGTAGATGTTGACGATTCAAAAGCACTTGTTTACAAGTTTACTTGAATAAAGAATATTTTGTGAATCAGTCCTCGTGCGAAGTTTCAATGCATCGAAGAATAGTTAAAGGAAAATTTTGAATATTTAATTTCTTAAGGCTCATTCGTTTTTCAACAGCTGGATCCACCCTCCCTCTAGGACAATATCGTTTCCGTTTCCCCTCGAACCGTGTATATGCGAGCACTAATTTAAACAGTCTCGAGAGCGATCTCTCGAGTGCGTTCGTTATAGTAGAATGCTGCTGAGTCACCCCGCACGTGTTATAATTACTTCCAAACACAACTCATGAATATTCCCCCCCCAACTCCCTCCACCACACGCTGCGTCGGTTGGAATGGCCTTTTTTCAATTTTTTTTCCAAGCCGCTGTTTCTGCAGATGAAGGGTTTGATTGGAACTGTGCAGTCTCATACAAGGTACGGTCGACTATTGTTTTTGCCTAATGTTGTTATTTAATTAACACTACACACAAACGAACATCCATTTGAGCGAACTGCGAACAACGAGCCAGTGTTTAATTTATAGAATTAGGCGTTACTTTGCGGAGATCCATAATACAAAAGTAATAATAAAATTATTTTGCTATAATCCGCGATACAGTAAATAGAAAATATATATAGTGTTAAATGTATAGTGGATTATCAGTATTTTCATACCCGATACGTGCAGGATTCGTAAAAGCACATGCACAAACCTCCACCACTTCCACCAAAATACACAAGCACTACACAGTTTCACTATCACAAACTCAACAATCGTTTCGCCCCGCAACCGAGGCATCATCAGGAGATAGACTCCACGACAAAATCGCAAAGATTTTGCGATTTTGTCGAAATAAGTAGTGTCGAAAATAAACTCAATGGTCATAGGAACTGTGTGAGGGGGAAATGTGTGACGCGATTAACATGAGTTCTTTACAGCGAAATATAAACCGTGTATCTGAGTAAAACCGGGAGGGCGTAAGTTGAACATGAGGCTCTTACTTAATTCTCTTAGTATATCAAACAAGTATTTGATACTGTTAAAACATTAAATAATGTAAAAAATCTTAAAAGATTATATTAGTCCGATCAGGATACGTCCACTGCTGGACTTCGGTCTGTGGAAGGGATCTCCGACACGGGCTTGATGCAGGTGACGTAAATTATAAAATAAGAGTTGTATCGCTTCCTTTGGATACATCGCTCGGGTGAGAAACACAATACATAGGAATAATAGCCAATTATTGCTTCGCCAACAATAATATATCAGTGAAATTACAGATAATACTTCGGTGGAAACTTCAATCATTTTAGAACTACAGCGTAGGCGATATTTCTACAGTCCATAAAGCGTAGATTGTGGTTAAAATTGACCGTGATTCATATAATTAGCAACACGGCGCCGCCAGCCGCGCGCCCCGCGGACCTTCTAGGTACATTCCATAGATTTGCGAAATGATAGCGTTAAGATAACTCGTCGCGCCCGGCCGGTGCCGGTGCCGCTGCTGGATATGGTATAAGGCCTGTATTGACGCGAATCCATATCGTACCTTTTAGCAGCGATTTCATTCTCTTTTAATACCCTTAATGACGCACTTTTCTTTTCTTCTGCTTACCGAGCCTCATACACGAGCTTCAATAGTGCCAAATTTAATTAATACGAGCGGATTAAGCCTCTCAGGTCGACAGACAGACACACTTTCGCAAATATATTATAATTAGAGTGAATTTAGTGCAGCAATAATAACGAAAAAAGTGTACGAATACTTTTTATTACACTTAAGTAGATATTTTATCGATATTTCCGTTCTATTCACATTGTACACCGGTCTGAGTCCGTCGGTCGCCGACAGACATTTCCAAGTGTCTATTAGAAGTAATTATCATAAGCTTAGTTTTTGTAGAATATACAGTAATTATCAGACGCGCCGACGATAAAATATCGAAATAAATATCATTCTTTTAAATTCTATACTATATTTTCTTCACTTTCACTTTACGAATTCACATTATTAAATTCTTAACGTATCCTGCGAGTGACTCTCGTACCTCTGAAAATAAAATCTTCAAACATAGACCTATAAAAGGACATCAAATTCAGAGGCACGGGATATGACGGAGGTGGAACTCATGTCCGGAAGGTTGTATCTCTAGTCATATTGACAATAACCGGCTGAACGCGGAACTTAAAAAAAAATTTAAATGAATTTAACATGAATTCAAATTCAACTGCAAAAATATTGTTTATCCAAATACTTTTTTGAATTGTCAAGTCTACCGCTGATACGGAAAATTGCTCCTACCGAGAAAAGTCAGCATGAAACTTATAACTAGACACGGACAGAATCACCAATCACCAGTGATCATGATATGAAACACTCATCATATAGCATCATCTGCTATTGGCTTTTGTAATAACCGCTACTGACAAAGTTATTACAATTTTAATATAGGGCGTACGAAATGTCGATAGCAAAAATATACAAAATAATAGATATTTAATGAAAAAGTTTAGTAATACATTAATACAAACAAATGTAATCCTTCTAATATATACGAAACTGTGGTCGTCTATGGATTATTTATTGTAACTGAAAGTATGACCTAGAAATATCGACTGCAGTGTGTATGATTTAAGAATTACATTTGTTAGTAAGAACAATCATTTTGCGCTGTAATAGTGATTAGCAAAAACGCTACCCGCTTTTATATTATTCAGCTGTTGGTGGACAAATGATTGCTAGTACGAACAAATGTAACCCTTATATCCTATACGCTATACGGATACGATATAAGGCACATAGCAGTAGTTCTAGCAGGGATGATCACCGTGATCATCATTGATCATATCATCGAACGCAGATGATTCTTAAATAACGATCATACCCAAGCTTCCTTATAATCAGTTACGTTTTGATATTCTCGCACATTCGGAGACCAGTTAAATCGACGCATGGTTATCGAAGAATATATCAATAATCTTCTATAGTATAAAAACTTTTGCATATAAGCCTACTTTTAATAGTTAAACCCGTAAACAATTAACGTTCTTACGTAAAGCGCAAAGCAGGAGCCACAAAGTGATGTCAGTTTCTACCAGGCATATTATGAACATCGCCAAGTTGTGGGGCGGAATTTCTTTATACAAGAATAGTGATAAGTTATTTTGTTATAAGTTGCCGATAAAATAACTTTATCATTGTCTATGAAACACGTAATAAAATATACGTTAAATAATTGTCAAAACTGTCGTACCGCCGGCAGCGATGACTTCTTCTAACAATAGAACTAACAGTTTTTTGAACATCTCGACGATGTAGTTTTGCTCCGCTCCTTCACTGTACTTTCCTTTTCTTAGCTACATTTAGTATTCCGTTTTGTTCTGCGCACCGCATTCAATATTAACACGTAGCGAGTGTCGCTCGAAGCTCGCAAGGAAAGTGTAAGAGATTTCTCTTCGTAAATCATTCAGTGTTGTATTCAACAGCGTACGTGCCGATTGTTATTTTTAACCTTTGATTCATTTTTTATTGTTGAAATATATCGTACGTCACTAATTATTAAAATGACGGAGTTTTAAAAATGGAAATCCTGTTTGCACGCAAAAAATAATGTTTTCGCATCACAATGTGGGCAGGGAAATTTGCATATCTGGCCTCGATTTATTATTAAGAGAGAAACTTTAATTTTTGTTGATAAATATAATGTTTAAGATTTTACTGCCCGAATTTTTTATTTTTTATCACTGCGTATATAAGGCTGCCGCAGCGCGTCGTTATCGACAGGTAATATACCCGTTACGCGGCCGGATCGTCCTTATTTGTGCCAACACATCACTTAGAGTCATGTTCTTTCGCCATATTTTCATTTCACGCCATATTTAAGTGAAAGTTTTTCACAGATAGCCCCCATCGATGGAGGTGGCTGCCAGTTTTGAGACCTTTAATAATTTTGGGATCTTAAAAGGGATTGCAGCGCTGAAGATAATTTCCTTTATTTCTGTTCCGGGAATCGTATTCCTTCCTGTGTATTAAAATTGTTAATATTTTATGTCGCGGCATAATCGGTTAGAAGTTAAATAGGATAAATTAAAAATGAATTCCATACTCCCATACGACAATACGATTAATATCCTGAAATAACATCGATGAAACTGAGCACAATTGAAGTATATATATCTGGCTAAAATGCGACATGCACAAAAATATATATTACATAATAACAATGATAATAATTAAGGGAAACTTTACAATTTAAGCGACGCTAACAAAGTTGCGGGTAGAGTTTGTTTTTTTATATAATTTCATTGTATGTATTCGTAAGACTTATACATATTATGTTTATTTTAAGTTTTCCCCATTTTAATAAACCTCAACGATGCCAAATCGGTCTCCTCCGAGCGTCCAATGTGATAAAGAGGTACACAGTTTTTTCTACTCGTATTACTGTATAGATTTCACTCGAAGCAAATGCAATAATGTTGCACCAGTCCAGGAATACCTTCATTCAGTATCAATAACCATCAGTCGGTCTGTAAGTCACATTATGCTAATCTGCGGCGGCCTCGCGTGTCGCGCCGCGTCGGCAGCCGGCGCGCGGCCAGCGGGAACCCCACCGAACCCCCACCGGCCCCTCACCGAACCCCTACCGGCCCCTCACCGACCCCCGCCGACCCCGCCGAGCGCGATGTGCGCGGTAATCCTTTACCGTAAGCACGCTCCTATTAATGCTCGATGTAATCCAGTATGCGGCTGTTAACGCACGCGAAACTAAAAGTTTCGCACGACTTGCACCATATATTTGCATGATATATATATCTATTTGGTAGGTATACGATCTTTTAAGGAGACTGGGGTGATAAGAAACGAGGCTGTTATTATTAGATTTATCATAAATGGTTTGACAAAATAAAGTTAAACTTTAAGAATAAATACTAATACTAGTAAACGTATAATAAAATTATTACTTGTGAACGCTTTAAAGTTAATAATAACGACGTAACGATAACAGAGACAACAATATCAGTCTCTCGGAGCGTGCAAGTGATTTTGGGATACACACAGACAGACAGAGAGAAGGACAAACGAAAGAAGTGGGATTTCATTTTGCCGTAATCCACGAAATTCTAAAGAGAGGTGTTATTAAAATCTCGGAGGAAAGATCTAGGATATTTAACTCCCACGATATGACACATCTCATCATACGAGCAGTTCATGATTCCCCAATGTCAATATTTCAGTATAACGTCAGGGGCTTTTATTTGAAATGGGAATTAAAGCTTAGGCCCACCATTTGTAAGGCGAACGGTAGAATATTACGACGGACTATTCCTTCCACACGTACATTTTACATGAATCTTCAAAATCAATCGAATTAGAAATAGAAAATTATAACAGAAAACAAATCGTCTTAATTCTAACAAAGCTCTCCCGCGTGACGTTAATCCAAATCAAAAGGAAACCTTCGGTATAAATCGAAGTTAGAAATGCACTTTTGACGTTACTGCGAGCTTTATAATTGAGCGGTGTAATAAAGGTTTATATGAATGCCGATGAAAGCAGTTCCGGCGCCGGTTGTGATTGTGGTTGAGTCGGTATTTATTGAAAGTTCTACTTTGTTCGCGTCGTTTGCTCAATTTCTCAGCGGCCCTCGCCATCGACCTAAAGTATTCCCGGTATTTTAACGAGGATCGATTTATTATTCTAGCTAACACTTAAAATCATATATCTTTTCATATAGTTTTCTGATTTCTGAATTTATTTTTATCAACTAATAATTATTAATAAGCAATTGTAGTGTGATGGGAGCATTATATTTTATTATAAGCTAGTATAAGATTCAGTATTTAGCTAAATTAAAAGAGTATTAAACAAGACTTCAAAGCATACGGTTGTTTGCTTTCATAACCTACTCCGCACCTTACATGGCGACCCTGCAACAGGAGTCTGCCTCGTGCGCAGTTGACAAATTCCTTACCATATAGGGAGACAGTATATAAAATAATGGAGTTAAATTATATGGAAGAGAGAATTTCGAATCGACACTGACTGTGCAGTTAGCACAAGATAAATATTCTGGCCTGAAAAATGTGTCAATCTTCAGTGGATAAGGAAGAAATCTTTATCAATCAAAATTCAGCAGGTGGAAATAAAGCCAATCTACAAGATTTAGGATGGCACTTAAATGCAATGAATATTATGATGACTATTATTACTGTGGTGTTGGGGTCGGTCGTGATTTATTTTGCTTATAAATTATATACCCGTTGTCACCAAAATTGGATAAGACAGGAGATTTATCAGCACAGATTTAGAAGTATACGTGCATATTCCGAGCCAGCAGTAAGTTGCATCGCCGGTCGGTCTCCAGAGACGCAGCCGGGTGATTCCACCAGGATGAAGGAATCCGGTTAACGACGTGATTATATAAACAAACTGCTCAAATGTGTAATGGCGGAAGAGTTAAAAAATGTATTGATTGAGTTAAGATATATTAAGGATAACCTTGTAAAACTAGGTCCTACTAGGAGGTCTACGCAAGTTTTAAGCGAAAAATACGCTCACGCTTGTAGTTTGTATGAATTTTTTTTACAAATTTCAGAAAAATTAAGTGAACAAATTGCGAAAAAAGAAATTAAAATTTCTGACTTATCGAGTGTACAGGAAATTTGTGAAAACATTAAATCATTATTCTGCAAAATAAAAGAGCTTTGTTCTACTTTCACGCAAATTAGTACGAAAGAAACCGACTTAAAAATGGAAAAGTTTGATTTAAAAATTGCTATATCGTTGCTGCCAGTCATGACTGATGACGAATTAGTTACAAAACAATTAATTTCTAATATCGAAATGTATAGCGAAATGTTAGACCACGACAGTAAACTTTTATTAATAAATTTTGTATTGAAATCCAGGTTATCAGAGCATGCCAAATTACGTCTACGTCAAAATTATTCCTCAGTTATAGATTTAACTAAAGATATGAGATCATTTTTATTAACGAAAAAATCCGATACAGCTATTCAACAACAGCTACAGCAAGCAAAGCAAGGTTCAAGGTCCATACAGGATTTCGGTAAGTCTTTAGAAAGTATGTTTGTGGATTTGACTATATCACAGGCTGATGGAGATTCCGATAAATATGAGGTTTTAAAACCTATCAATGAGAGGAATGCAATTAAACGCTTTTCTGACGGTTTGCGAAATAGTCGAATCAGCACGATTATAGCTGCGCGTAGTTATTCAACGCTGAAAGATGCTATACGAGGAGCAACGGACGAGGAGCTATCGTCGCAGCCCCAAGGAGAGTTCGTGAACTACGTTAGTCAACGTGCTAGAGGTAGGCTATATCATGATAACAATTACAATCAAAGGAATAGCAGAGGATATTTTAATAGGCCTAGGATACCGATTTTACGAACCGCTTATAACAGAGGTGTGCGAGTAGAAAATAATAATGTCAGGTCAAAATTATAGAGGTGGCGGCCAAACAAATTTTAACCGTGGTTTTCGAGGCGGTAGGAATTTTTATAGGCGAAATAATTTCCGTAAAGTAATTACAGTAATCAAATTAATATGGCTCAAACTTCAAATATCAAAAAGGTACCAGAGTCGAACCGACCGACATAAATAAAAAGGAAGAAATAAAAAATCAGTTTTTTCGTTCATAATTCAATACATAAAACTTATGATAATTTAAACTCAGTTATTATAAACATAACGAACATTCCGTACAGTTGGTTAATTGACACCGGCGCATCACTCTCGGCCGTGAAATATGAGAGCTCGATCGCGCGCAACATTCCTTACCATATAGAGAAAATTTGTATCCAAGGGATCAGTGGTAATATTTATTCAGAAGGATATATTTATTTAAATTTACAAATTAATAATTTAGAAATAAATCATAAATTTTATATTTTTAAAAATTTACCTTGTAAATGTGATGGAATATTGGGACAAGATTTTTTCAGTAAATATAACTGCATATTAAATTTTGAAATGAATACTTTTACAATAACTACCGGTTTAGAAAAGGTTGCACTATATATGCAGACGGGTAGCACAGGTTACAATAATTATATTATTTTGCCGCCGCGTTGCGAATCGATACATTATGTCGATACTAATTTAAATCAAGATTGTGTAATATTACCTAAAGAATTAGGAGACGGAATTTTCTTAGGAAGCGCGTTAGTGTCACCGGTTCAAGGAAAAATACCTTTACGAGTATTAAATACGAGAGATAATGTAGTAAAACTAAGTTATTTCTCCCCTGACATTGATTATTTTTATAATTACGATATATGTAAATTTGAACGCGATTTAAATAGCGCATCATATGGCAGCTGAGATACTCGCATATTGTTCTGGACATTGGCAGAGCGCGGGATACGATCGTAGCGGAAATCGTCATCAGCAGACACGAGCGGCAGTCGATTTGCACGACGGGACTTCCGTTTCACAAGATATTCGCTCGAACGTTCGCTACGTTCGAGTAAAGTGGGTAAGTTTCCAATAGGTTCAATGTATCTAGTCATATCTCTGAGATGAAATGTGTACGTTGTCACGAGTGCTGCTTAGTATTTTATATGGATGTCGGATGGCCTGACGATGCTGGTAACAGATTCATCCAGAATTCGCTGGTAACAGATTCATCCAGAATTCCTATTGTCGAAGATCTTATTCAAAGTGAGTTAATTTAATGTGTCCATACAGACTTATCTTATATTTGCCGTACGCGAGCAGGGCGTTATGTATTCTGGTATGCGAACGCTCAAAGTTTAAACAAGCGAGTGTTTACATCAATGCGAAACTGAACATACAAACTTCACCCATCAAACTCGTTTCAACTTTTAACGAATCCTCGACTCGCAGTTTGTCGATGGCTCTAACACCGTATTACTAACTATATTGGAAGTGTTTAGAAGGATAAACTTGATTTAGTATTTTTAAGGTTTTCAACTTCCCGAGTATATGTTCGTGACACCATGAGAGATGAGGTGGTCCGTGGGAGAGCTGCAGTCTTCGATACAGAGGAGGCGTTGACGGGCGTGTCCCGGGTGAGCGATGCGGTTGTGGTCCCAGGGCCATTTCTTCGTAAAA
Organism: Morpho deidamia; assembly: GCA_947086505.1. Lineage (NCBI taxonomy): Eukaryota > Metazoa > Arthropoda > Insecta > Lepidoptera > Nymphalidae > Morpho > Morpho deidamia. The sequence continues at coordinate 108,846 of CAMTZC010000011.1, forward strand.
TCTCGCTCATGGCTGTCAATCGCGCGATACTCTGACTTATAGGTCAGTCTGAAAGCCCAAAGCCTTAGAAGAAAATAAACATAAAGATATATCTTTATGTTTATTTCTTCTAAGGCTCTTTCCCGTCCTTGTTTGATAATGTAATAATGTAGAGACACTCCGAGCGAAGGTCACGTAATTAGCATACTCTCTTGGGATATATCAAATTCAAGTTCAAAACATTCCTATACAGGACCAGTGTTTCCAGTACTTTTGAATCCTGAAAGTAACGGAAACAGGAAGTAGGTACCACTAATTGTAAATTTGCTTCTATAGAGAACAACCACCAAGAATTTCGACAATACTCTTTTCAAAAAAACAGCAACAGCAAATTCTGCATGAATTTAATTCTATTTGACTTTTACAAACAATTTACTTTTATTTCTGCCCAACTAGTTTCTACAGCTACCATGGTTTCTGTATTAGAAATACGCTGCACTGGGAGGCTCTTCTTTGAAACCCGAGGCGTTGTTGGCAACCACTAACACGAGGCACAGTGACCGGTCTGGGTGGAGTAGCAATACCATCGATTTACACCAGAGAAAGAAGACTAGAACGACATGTGGTATGTCCAACCCACGCATCGACCAAGCAGTAGGATCGTATTATATGATTATTCTTCGAATTCGCGTTCGAAATTGAAATCAATGAATCGAATGTTCCTTTGATATGTTACGTCATAATAATATTTTAGAAAAATCAAACGCCTAATATAGTGAAGGGTTTTAATTTACTTCCCAATTTAGCAACTTCATTAAATGACGAATATTACATAACACCGAAATCATTACATTATATATATCCAGCTCACAGTCGGGACGTCACATTTTCCCAACAGAACACCGTTATGTAATTTAAGCTTGCCTTCGTAGAGAAGCTCGCGCGGAGTGCTGCGAGCTTCGCAAATACAATTATGTTAAGTGGATTTGTTATTTAACATATAAAATACGTTATAATATATTCATATATTTACTGCGAATTAATATCGAGGTGCTTACAACTATGTAGTAACAACGTTACAAAGCGTATAACGAATTAATATTGCATCCACGCATCCAACTAGACGGCGCCGTGTCGGGAAGATGCACGTGTTATAATATAAGGAATTAATGTAAAAATATCATTCTCATTTCTAACAAAAATTAACAAGCTTTGTTAATTTTTTACTTCAAAACATCATTTTGGCTCTGTTTTAATGTTATTATTTGTAAAGGGTCATAAAAATTAAAACATCTGTTTAGACAGCGGCGTTGCAATACAAACGCCTGAATAAAAAACGAAGACAAAAAATAGTACTGGCACAGGATTCGCTTTAAAACTATTGATTTGGTATGTTTACTGAGAATTGCCGTTAGGCAATTTTGTTTTTTTTTAAGGGAAATGTTTCTCACAACCGAATAGGGGAGATTTGAGAGAATAGTTAACAATTGTAAAGTCGGATTGCCTTAGTGGCAGTATCTCTGGAGGTCTGGCCGAGTAAAGTTGTTAATAAGCATTTTTAAGTGAAGACGTTGTGGCGAGATTAAGATAAGTATAGTGTTATTTACTTATACCTAAAAATGATGTGATATTCTGATCAACCCAGAACTAATTCACGTGTCGAATAGATGTCGATAGATAATCATTGAGAAATAATGGTTATTAACTGACGTAATTCAAATGTCTTATTGTACTGTAATATAAAGAGAGTTGTTAAATATTATTAAGGTGTGACTATTCGAGTCGTTTGTGAATATAATAAGGATTGTATAATTCACTTAGTTCCAATAAGTGAATTATTATGATGTTGTTGGTTTGATGTAACGAAATAACCTTTAGAGAGAGAATAGTCCTTTGTTTTGATATTATTGTAAATCTTCATTTCTTAAAAGAGCAACTGTTGAGTTTCTTACCAGTTCTTCTCAGCAGGTGACAGCATTTCCGAACTGGCAGTAGAGTCATTTCGAGTAAAGATAGAAAAGTTATAAAGATATTAAAAGATAAAATATATTAAGTTCCAACGAAATATATAGTTATTCCCTATTCTTTTGTTTCATTGACTTGTCCTAAAATATAGATAAGACTAATAGAGCTTTCCTGATTGCTGAACCTAAATAACAAGCTTAATAATATAAAGCATAGCCTCAGTATGTCATATAAAATTTAACACACGCGACTGCTCGGTTCTCAATCTATGTATAAAAGGAAGAAAATAATTTGTTTTGATTTTATGAAACTAATATGTACACGTAACAAATGTACCGCGAATGATAAATATATGTATATTCTTATGGTAAAGAATGAAAGGTGTGTTGGGTAGCTGTATGTATGTTACCGGGTCGTCGATCTGGTGGGCGCCCAGCGCTGGGTGGGCGGCCCACGGCACGTACCTTTGATGAGGTGCGCGGCGAGCACGAGCGCGGCGGTGAGGGCGTGTCGGCGCCACGCGCCCGCGCACATGGCGCCCGCGCCGCCTGCAACGGGACAGCCGTTAGAGGGGGATGCTGCGACAGCGCACAGATCAAATACGGCATGATCAAAGATCATATACCGTACTAACGGGTGGGATAAAGAAATCACGTGCTTACTACAAGAATACAAAAAATATATACAATTTTTCAGGTCCCACAAGTGACCAAGATATGTTCATCTTGGTCGATATAACCTCGGTGGTGCGTTTCGTTTCATTATGAGGTACTTTTTTAAATTTAATTCATGTAGGCTTAAATATATTCGACTCTGTAAAGGATAAAATAAAATAGATGAGAAAATGAAAATTAAATAGATGTTCCATCCGTTTATTATCGGCAGTTTCGATCGGTTAACACGCTTCATACGATGCTAACCTGCATACTGCTGTATTCGTTGACAATTTCTTACTACAAATAGTTAAAATAAAAATACAATAATTAAATGAAACACTAAATCGTCCCCAAACAAACTTTGTCCTTGTACAAGTCGTGTGCTCGAATAAAGTAGTCGGCTGATAAGATAGCTGCTTGTACGGCGGCACGAGAGTGTCGCGCGTGGAGGTGTCGCCACACGGACTGCACCTGACGCCGCGTTTATAGGGTCAACGGTACAAAATAACAGCGACAATTAAATTACATTGAATAACAAGAGTATATAAATTGAAAAACTTTTTATAGTTCGAAAATTCTGCAAAATTATGTGAGTGATATAAAATGTGCGACTGCAAAAATTAGGACGTATTATTGAACGCAGATAGTAGGAAGTATAGTTATTATTCTTTTTTGATGTACTAGTAGAAAACCAAAAAGAAAAAAACTTAATTATGAATTATGAAAAATAATAGATGAAATCTTTGCGGTGTTCCGTGTTTTGGCCTCTATCTACTTTACGTCAAATATAAGACAATTACTTTTTTACTTAATCTTCAATGGATGCATTCATTCGCCGGATGTGGCGTAACACATTCAATTTCCTGCCCTCGTTCTACAATCAAATAACACACTAAAATTCTTTTTTTTGCCATATATTTATCTATATAAATGGTTTGTACATTGTAAAACTAACAGAAAGCACACGAACATATAAGTTGATTACCTATAGGGTGCTATTTACGTGTATAGAAGAAAATTCATTTTTTTATTGTTCGAATTTCACCGGTACAAAAAGTTGACCTACCTGCACGCTATATTAAGACAACTTTTACCTGTATAATATTAGGAGGAGTTAAAATATCAATATTATGTTATAGACTTACTTACTTACTTGTTTCTTATTAAAAATCTTGTTATTTGATGTCATTTGCTCTTAAATAAAACGTGGTACAAGATAGTTTGTGTTATAATAATAATAATAACAAGCCTTTTATTCCGAACATTTAACATGAACTGAGCCTTTTTTTGCTTATAAGAAATCTCTTAGCTCGGTGTGCCTTTTGGCATAGGCCTTCTTAAACTTTTTCCATTGTTCTCTATCTTTTGCCACTCTTGTCCAGAAAGAACCAGCAGTTAATTTGAGGCCGTCCTTTAAGGCTTCCCATCTTCTCACTGGCCGCCCTCTAGTTCTTTTTCATCCCTGGGGTACCATAGAGTAACCTTTTGTGTTAACAACACTATTATATCACTAGCCAACTTCATGAAAATGAGTCAGAAGTAAAATAAATTCGCAATCATTAACCTACAACCTGTAAGAGAGTAGTAGTCGTTCCCATATCCCTTTTAACGATTATGTCCGACCGGTACAAATGGCCTCAAGGCCCAAACAACACCCGCGCCGTTTCTAAAGTTGTTTCTGTGAGTGCCCTCGCGGCGGCGGCGATACTTTGTACGATAAATCAACCATATCGGTTGGTCCGCAAGAACTGACGATAGCACGGCGCGAACCACACAACACGCCATCAAATATCTGTAACTCACAATAAGGGCCGATTCGATTCGAATCGATCGACAGAGCTCAAAAACTTTGTACGATTTTATATCGCCTTATCGTTACAATAAAGTACTTGACGTGGCTAGTCTGATACTCGTATATCAACGTATCTTTAAAATGGGAGGCGGTAGTGAAATATAAATTGAAGTAATTTTCTATTTATTGAGATATACCTAACTCTAAAAGAAATGTCCAACGATTACGTCACTCCGCCGTGTCACTCAATACGGCTAAGAGCTTAGGTATAAGTGAGTTAACGTGTGAGAATCCTAATCTCTTAAAAGTCAAGAGGTACTATTACGTTACTTAACATTGCAACAGATGACTCCAACTCGGTATGGCATAATTATAGTTTATGCAGGGAAGAAGTGTAGAAAAATGATATGTATGTATTACTGTAAATATTTACACTTAAGTAAAATAACATATTCAGAATTTTCGTTTGTCTCGTTACCATAAAATATGAAGTAGTTCTTCATTAAATAAATAAATAAATCAATAAATTAATTTCGCATAAACGTCTCTATATAAAATATATGAATATACTGATCAAACGAAGATACCAGCAATATAGTGAGTTCAAATTTGAATCTTGTTTCATTGAAAACCGGAGCACAGCGCTGAGCTCCGGCACGGTGCAGAGGGATGCAGACGGCGGAGCGCCCTCGCGGCTCGGGGAGAACCCGACAGGCTGACGGAGGGGGGGGGGGGGGAGGTCTCCCCCAGGTACATGCCATACGCACAGGTAGCTTGTGGGTTTATATTAAATATTGTGTACCGTATCATCAACCACATTTACACCAACCGTAGTTTGAATCATTAAAGTACGTGTCCACAAAGTGCAATATTTTAGTATCGAGTCTCTCGTTCCGCGCTCGTAAACATCGGGCAGCGCATCCGTTCGTAAATTTTAAAATAAAACTTATTCTGCGTTCGAATTAGGTTTCGTTTCAGCCCTTAAATGTAGGGCGCGCTGAAAATAAATGCACTTAAAATACATGTCGTGAGGACCGTCTTTCATTGACGTGTAGGTTGGTGCGTGGATCGCGAATGGAAACGGACGCTTCGAACTCTATTCACGAAATAACGGCATGACGGCATGAGTTTGAAATCTAATGCAACTCTGTCCCGAATGTATCGGCTATATAACAATCGCAGTCGCATCATTTAAAGGATAAGTGTTTCCGTTCCACTAATTTATTTTAAGCATGTAGCTATAATTAAAGGACGAATCGTAAATAAGTCCCGCCGGTGTTCAAAGTCTATCTATTTCCGCTCCCACTTTGCAACATGTCGCGAGATCAAGACGTGTCGTCAAACTAAGACGCGGGAACGGAGACGGGCCGGCGGCCGACGGTCGCGGCTCGTGCGAGGCGGCAGGCGGATGACGGCGAACATTTGGTTTACCTTTACTCAGAAACACTAAAAACAGATATTTTGGTGTAAAAATAATTCTCACTAGCAATAGAGAGTAGTTATTTTAAACTCATCGCAATTTTACCTTACTTGTGTCTTGTTTATTAGATTTTTGTATTAATTTGTAAGAACTAAGACAGCTGTGGTATACTTAAACTCAAAATATTCTTTATTCAAGTAAACTGTTTATAGTACTTTTGAATCGTCACATGTTTTAAAAGAAGCTACCACTGATTCGGTAGTTCGCTCCTACCGAGAAGAACCAGCAAGAAACTCGGCAGCCATTTTTTTTACAATTTGATTGATGGTTACAAATTAATCGTTGCAGCTTGGTGCGTAGCTGACTGCAGTAAAGATATACTACTATCAATCAAATAATCTTCAATTGTATAGTAAGCTTTATGTAGCAGCATCGTTTTAAGATAATTTCTAAACTTATGTAAAGGCATAGATAATAGTTAATGGCATAGATAATGTTGAGGAATTTTATTATAAAAATACTGGGTATGTTTCAGAACAATTAAGACAGTGTTCTAGTGTATAATGTGTCGCTCTCTGTGAGCCAGCAGGACTACGCCCCGCGCCACAAATAACCCACAAGATATCACCCGAACGCGACACCATGACCACCGGACAAGATACCAACTATAACGAGACTGTGGTCTAGGAACTACCACCAGAACCGAACACCCCTTAGGTTACCTTTCTAGGTGCAAATAAAGAAGTTATATGTCAGTCCATACTCGAAGGGAAAATCGTGTGTTGTCCTTTGACCTCTTTAAGTAAACCAACATTTTTTTTAACATTTTCTTCGCATAATTAGTACGAAAAATGTCCAAGTAATTATTTTAAATAACTCAATTAGTACCAGAGCGAGGGTAGTTTCGGTGGTCGGCGGGGCGCGGGCGGCCGTTAATCACCGCACCAATTACTCATGTCGAGGAAACAATGAGCGCCGCCGCGCGCCGCAGGGGGGCGCTGATTGTTTTTATGTTTAGCAAATGTGTGTAGTGAAATGAAAGTACTGCTGATATGGATGAGATGACATACTACTTGATAGTCGCTTTCCGACGGCGTCAAATGTATGATTCTCTCAACGTGAGAGTTTCCTGTCAAGTATTGAACCTTAATTTGGCAGACATTTACTAACTGTTTTTCTAGATATGTACCGGACAGTGGGACCAGCGGTAGGGTCTGGTCGACATAACCATACTACTTTAGCACTCCACAGCACGCACTCCTCTGAATCAAATAAATGTTATGGTGACGCTCCTCGTTATTTTGTAATTTAATTTTGGCAAATCCAATATATACATAGCGTGTATGTTTTTATTGCAGGTAGGTCCTTTTCTCTATTTTCGTGTTGATCACGGTTAAAGTTCTATGTTCTATTGCGCGCATAGGGAGGTTTTAGGGTTCGTTTTATAGGGACGTTTACTCCTCATCATGGACCCGATCGCCTTCAGGAATAGAGCACAGCCGACTGTACTGTAAGCTGGTCGCCTGCCGCCCCGTCGAGGATTTTCAGGTGTCTTAGTGGGCAGATTGACTTCTCGTTAGAGCAGAGCAAGGAGAGTTAATACATCGCTTGTTTCTGTTCAGGCCCTGCTCGGGGTTAGTTAATAATCTACTAGAAAGCATAATAGTTTACCTTGCGCGTAATTTGCTAAGTAATATTCCTTATGTAGTTTTTGTTAATTTTTTTTAAATTTTAATTTTATTTTATTTGTATTTGGGAAACGAACGGTACGAATTGCACATAAATATAGTAAATTATAGTATTAAATTCATAAACCAAAATTTGTTTCCACTTTTAACTATTAAATTTTTTAAGACAGTGAAGAAGTATAGCGCGGACAAAATTATCTACTACGTTATACAATACAACAAATCTAAATTATTAAACATCTTATTAAAATTATTGCAAGCTCGAAGCAAAAAGGTACCACTTTACGAGCACTTAACCTAGGACATCTAAATTGTACATTACTTAATAAATAAGGAGAATCGATAAGGTTTCTGATAATTTTGAATAAAAATACTTGATCTCTAATCATCCCTCGACTTTCTAACGAAGATAATAATAATAATCGTTTATTGCTTGAAATAAGGTACATTAGATAGACAATGATAACAGTTTCACTTATTTAGCAAAAAATTTGCATGAACATTTAAAATATTAAAAATAATTAAAAGTAAAAAATTAAAATTCATTGTTAAAATTAATACAAATAATACAAAAGAAGCAATTAGTCATAGCCTTACAATGGTAAAAAAAAACAAAAGTAATAATAAAATTATTTTGCTATAATCCGCGATACAGTAAATAACAAAATCGCAAAGCGTCGTGGAGTCTATCTCCTGATGATGCCTCGGTTGCGGGGCGAAACGATTGTTGAGTTTGTGATAGTGAAACTGTGTAGTGCTTGTGTATTTTGGTGGAAGTGGTGGAGGTTTGTGCATGTGCTTTTACGAATCCTGCACGTATCGGGTATGAAAATACGGATAGTCCATTATATATTTAACACTATATATATTTTCTATTTACTGTATCGCGGATTATAGCAAAATAATTTTATTATTACTTTTGTATTATGGATCTCCGCAAAGTAACGCCTAATTCTATAAATTAGGTAAAAAAAAAGATAAAAAAATAGGTAAATTAAAAAGTCAGTTATCATTAATTATGTGTAAATATTCCTTCATTGTCAACTAGAGATCATTAAAATTTAAATATAAGATTATTCTATATTTCAATATTATTAGATATTTCAATTGGATTAGTAGTAGTAGATTGTAGTAGCGTGTAAGTAATTTAAGATAGATATCACTTGTACATATTTGTTATAAATAAAAAAAAAATGGATTATGATTACAAAATTTATAACTTATATATTTAATAAATTTACGTTAAATTCTATTTAAAAGATTAATATAGACATTATATTGAGGATTCCAGACTACACATATATATGTTATATAGTTATGTTATATTATAGCAACACGTGGATTGCTATAGCTTTGATAACGATGAAACGAACAACTATCATTATCAAATAGCCTGAATATAAACTAAATTTATAGATTTGACAAACAAAATTAAATTGCCTTCAATATATCAAATGTTTGCTACACGAACGTTGTTTAAATAAATAAAAAGCTGCTTCAAAAGCTTTTTTTCCATACGAGTTGACAGCAGCCTCACGAATAATATCGTTTCAAGGGAGATACAAAGAAAGAAAAAACATCCGCTGTCCAATCAAAAAGCAAAGCTCGTTCGGAATATTGAAACAAAGGAATTATTTGTATTCAAATACAAATGAGTCGTGCGAAGGCAGCCTCCGACAGGAGCATATTACCAAAACAACAAAGAAACAAAGCTATGGTTAGAGGTCCATTACAATTATGAATGTAAATTTTATTCCAAATGCTATTTGTTCGAGCGAGCATTTTTATTGTAACCGCGGCCGACACGACTCTCGGACGACCTCACCGCGCCGAGCGACACGTGTCGCCTTCGTTTGTAGTAATGTGACAGGCGAGAGGGCCACCGGCGAGATATTATTAGTGGTGAGATGTATAAAACTAAGATTGCCAGAAAACAAATTATCCAATGATCATGATATAAATTAAATTAAGAAAAATATACATAGATTTTATTTTGACATAAAAGATATGTATAGTTATAAGGTATAGTATTTCAAAAGTGTATAAATTAAAAAAATCTAACAGGTCAAATTCAAATTCAAATTCAAATAAGTCTTTATTCAAATTGGCCTATTACAAGCACTTTTGAATCATCAAATTAAAATGAAATTGACGCTACAACTGGTTCCGAAAGGTGCTCTAACCGAGAAGAACCAGCAAGAAACTCGGCGGTCACTCTTTTAAAAAATAAATATTACAGTTTTGTATTAACTATTGTTAACAAACTTAGATTATAATATCGTCTAGTACATAGCTGGTCGCAATTTAGTTCCAAGCTTTCTTATCATTGACATAGTCTTCAACATTATAGTAAGCTTTATTAATGAGAGTCTCTTTAATTGCTTTTTTGAACTTGTGTAAAGGCAAGTCCAAAATTGATTGAGGAATTTTATTATAAAAAAGTATACCGAAGCCCACAAACGATCTACGTACTTTCTGAAGCCTTAGCCCTGGTATTATTAATTTATTTCGGTTCCTAGTTTGCCTATTACTAATATCGCTTTTTTTATTAAATAGATGTATATTTTGTTTCACAAACACTATATTATTATAAATATATTGTGAAGCTACAGTAAGAATACCTATTTCTTTAAATTTATCACGAAGCGAGTCACGTGGTTTCATATTATAAATCGCACGAACAGCTCGCTTTTGTAAAACAAATATTTTTTGGATATCAGCTGCTTTACCCCATAACAAGATACCGTATACCATGATGCTATGAAAATAAGAAAAATAGAAAAGTCTTGCTGTTTCAATATAAGCTAATTGCCTAATCTTCCTAATGGCATAAGCAGCGGAGCTAAGTTTATCACAAAGATTCGTTATATAGGGTGCCCATTGCAGCTTTACATCCAAGGTAACTCCCAGAAAGACAGTACTCAGACTAAAATTTTATAGAAACTTTACAGAAAACTTTATAGAAAGCAGCAGGCCGCTGCGGAGTATACGATTGTCGTGTCGTGTTGTGTCGCGTGTCGTGCGGTGTAAGGTGCTCAAGGTATCGTCCTCTCACAGTCGTTTCGTTAATTAACTTTCTGCCAAATTTATTGGATACTTAATAAGGTTCTGTTTGACACGTCATTTATTGCCTTATTTCCACTTAAAAAGCTTTCATTCGGTTATTATAATGGAGTACGAGTGTATATAATATCGTAACTGTGACGATATTCCCGCACTGTTTACTTAATATATCCTTTACTTGGAAAAATACCATCTATAAGTACAGAAGAACTGAAGGTACAATACTCTGCTCACTTGAATGTAACATTTATTTATTTCATGTTAAGGTGTCGTTTGACGCTTTGCTTACTGTAACTGTAAGCACATAATGAATTGTAAATGCTAATCAAAAACTTAACAACGGTTTTTTAACAAAAACGTGATTTTTAGATTACATATTAGCCCAAGCTTTAATTGTTCTAAGTTTCATCGAAATTGGTCGAGTAGATTATTCGTAATAAGTGTAGAGTTTATAATAATATTTTAATATATATAATAATATATCCATGTTTTAGTTACTTGTAATGATGAAAATATAACCTTCGTCGTCAGACACAGTAAATGTCGCCATCCGTTTTTAGCGCAATCTACATAGGATCAAAGGGGCTCGGTGTATACATACGGAGCAGTATTTTGTGCTAAAGTGAGATTCCTAGCGAGATTTACCGGCTCCGTTCAAGTTATAAACTTAAAAAACAAAATATATTTCGCTTACTTTGAGTTTACTCGTAATCGAAGTGAAGTTAAGTTAAGTTAAGTTTCTACAAGTTAATGTAACAATGTTGAAACCTCTTCGTAAGTAAAATGCAGTGATTCTCATGTCCCCCTCCCCCTCCTACACCCCCACCAACAATGTTAACTCAGAAGTCGACAAAGCGCTTATACGAAACCTATTACAGCTTCCGATATCAATTCGCCGACACAGCGCTGTGGTACGTGACACTACGGCTAGAGATGAACACCGCTCGGTCGGTGCGAGGTAGTGAGACGACTGCTAACATCCCAGTACTGAATCGAGGTTAACTCCGAGATATGCGAACAGCATGAGAGTATTGGAATCGCTAACGTGACTTTTCTCGTACAGCGGGATCAATACTGGTTTTAGATCGATCCATCAGTTGGAAATTTAATATTCAGTTGTGAAAACTGAAATACATAATTCAACAGACATTAATTTCTTTCTCGTGAACTCATATTTTCAATTTCATTGCAGTAATGTGTAGGATATCTTGCGTAATTGAAAAATTAATAATTAATATAAAGAATTAGACGTTACTTAGCGGAATGCCATAAAAAAAAAATATGATATTACTGTTCTATAATCTGCGAACGATCTGAAGAGATTTTTGTAATCTAAGTTATTTATAGGTCAGTTGCCTAAAACATTTCATACTTCATATTTTAATTCTTTATATTATAATATAATGTCTTAAAAATACCGTAAAATTTAAATTAACGCCAGAATATTAGGAGAGAGGAAGCTTCAAACAATATAGTAATACAGTCACTTTTGTTAACAAGAATATCTAAATGAAACAACATACGCAGGGTTCTCTGTTAAAGAATATTACATTATTAATTATTTTATTACGTCATATACTGTATTTTCTTATCTCGGTCTCGCCGTCGGTGGTAAGGTCCCGGCGGACGGTCACTCTCGTTTCACTTGTATTTTCCTATTTCTGTATCGTATTTTAGTATTCCAGTTGCCAATGTTTTGTGTTTCCTGCACTAGTTTATTCGTTGCGTCCAACGGGAATGTTTTTGTCGTATTTTTGGCTGTATTTTATACTCTTTTATACTCCGGTGTGGCGAATGAAATACTGCATCGACTGGAGGCTGTTCGCGTTACGACGGAGATGTGATCGCAGACGGCACTTTCTCGAACACAGATGTTACTTTTATTTTATAACTAAATCAAAGAGGACTATTTCATACAAGAAAAAAAATTACATCGCATTCAAAGTGCTGGAGAAGCGAAAAACGTCACACAACTGTAACAATTTATATTTTTGTATAAATTTTTGTTTTGGATAAACCTCACGTGATAATAAAATTTCATTAGAGAGAGATAAAATTTCAGAAGTAATGAATCATTTTTTGTAAGAAATACGATACGTAATCAAGGCATGTTATATTAAGTAAGTATGTATATATGCACGGAAGTTCCCCCTTATCTACTTAATGAAAAATGAAATACTTTACGTTTAAAAAAAAGTTACATAATACGAAACTATTATTTTTAACTAACTAGGCCTTTTCATAAGAGAATATCGGTTTGATATTCTCTTATGAAACCGTCCTCGACCGTTCATATTACTTCTCGTAGCATAACAAGCGCATAAACTTCAAAAAGCATCTCTAGGAAATCTGTAACAAGACGTCTCGAGACCCGCCCTCGCTCGGAAATCTCTCCGACGCACGGCGCAGCCTCCGCGGGTCGAGTGCGAGCCTCACAATGCGTGGAGCGGCCGGATGGCACTCGTGGTGACCGAGTGGGGCCATCGTGGGGACGAACAGCAATATCCGTCGGTCGGTACGACTCGGAACGGAAGCGAAGGTTTTTTAGCAGGCGAACATATCATACTCTAAGATGCATCAGACAGGTCCTACAGCGCCGCGCCCCGAGACGCCGTACCGAGGCCCGCGACACCCTCCGCCCGTTACTTATAAAAAATCTCATAAATCTCCGAGTCGTTTCAGTAAACGTTCGCGCGAGTGTACTCGCACAGTGAACATTCAATAATTTGCACCAAATTCCAATCCGGATTTATGGCGCTATTTTACAGATGGCTCGTAAATTGCAAAATTTTCGCGCCTCAATATCGAGATTCACGAGCCATAAATAATAAACGAGATACAAAAATCCGCTCTTAACACGTATAAACTTTACTTTGGCTTTCGCGTAAGCTCGAGCTGCAGATTTTTTAAGGAAAAATACCGATACCGGCTACAATATTTCATGAATTGTTAATTTTAATTTACGACTTGGAAATACTGTCACTACTATACGTTGATAAATCGTCGTCCCAAGCGGTACGTGTCCGTCGTTCGGGGCTGGCAATAGTCCACGAAACGTTGTAATTTATTATTTATCATATCATTATATCCTCATTATTGTATCAGCTATGTTGCACGATATTGTGATAGTTAAACAAGTACCTAGTAATACTCCGATCATCACAAATCTTTTCAGATGGCTTAAGAGCGCCTGTGACTCAAGGCTTATGATATTGATTGTGTCACTCATCAGTGGGCGGGAGCACTTAAACTATCGAATTTAAATTTATTTTCAAAATATAAAGCAGCTAAATATTGCATTAAAAGCGCGTCTTATAAATTCAAATAGACTGATTATGAAAAAAAAACTATTGTTACTATATACTTCACTAGTTTTTGTCCGCGGCTTCGCTCGCGAGGAATTTGCTCTGCCACAGTATTTGATTCAATTAAATATATGATTCACAATTTTGGTCATAGTGGCTTCCACATAAAAGATAGATATATGCTGTCGCGGACTTTTATTTAGAACTATTAAAGACAAACAATACTACGGTACATCATCTTTATGTAACTCTACGGTTTAGGCAGCGTACGCCGAGATAGTTCTCAGAAGCCAGATTTTTTCCGAGTTTATTGACATGTATCGTTATATTTTATTAAATCATTACAAATTACGAATTGTAGTCCATATGTTATTCCGATGTATAACCTATATAACTGTAAAGTTTCATCCAAATCCGTCCAATAGTTTTTTCGTGAAAAAGTAACAAACATCCATCCATACTCACAAACTTTCGCATTTATAATATTAGTAGGATTAGTAGGAAGTAGAATATAATCTCTTCAGATGGTGAGATAAAATTTTTTAGACAAAGAAACTTTGTCTTCGCAGTAACATATCTGTAAACACCGGTTTCTTTCTTGTGTAATGGATAAAGAAACTTAATATGTCTCGTCTTTATGGTGTCCGCAGCACGTCCTTAACCCTCGGGACCGCTGCAAGTGTTGATCAGCGCCGCGATCTATGGCCGACCATGTGATACCGTCCCCCCTTGTTCGGCGCCCGCCCCGTAAATCTTCATTGCTGTTTTAATTGGATATTGCCTATTAGAAAGATACCGTCACGAACTTATCTCGCTGCGATACATAGATCGTATAAATACAATTTATTAAAAACATCAGACAAATATCTTCGACGAATCTTCGCGATTCGAACGTGGACTCTATCTCGTGATGATGCTTCGGTTACGGCGCAGAACGATTGCTAGGATAGTGAATGTGTGTTTTGTGAATCCTGCATATATCCCCAGCATATGTCATAAAATCATAATCTACATTTAGAATCACACAAATATCCTCTTATCGCAGATCACAGCAAAGTAAGCCATAGTTTTAATAAGTATGATACTTTTTTCAAAGCCTAGTTATTAAACTAAAGCTTGTTTTACGTATGGAGCCCTGGAGACCAGCGCGAACGGCCCAACGAACGAAGATCATTTTTTCTCTCTCAACTTGTACTCTCGGCTGATTTAAAAGAAACAACAGATTCATCCCCAGGCGTTACACGGTGGGCCAACCGAGCCCCTCGCGGGACCCCCGGGGGGCCCGCAGTCCCCGAAGTAGTGTTGTCCCCCCACTCTCCGTACTCCGGAATATTTATGTACCGTTTGTTTTCGATTCCCAACTAGCAGAGCGCGTTTCATTCGCGGCCGCATTAATATAACTTCTTGATTCCTCCAATATCTTCCGCAGGTGTTGTGTTGGTAATCTCTCGATGGACGCTGTCGAGGATCGTCCCGTATATGAACCATTCTGTAGTCTTACAGTCGGTGCACAACAAACGCGGATTATAGCTTCTGTTAATAGTTCAATTTTCTGAAACGAACATAATGTGACGAAAATATTCCAAACCAGATACGTTTTCGAAATGAAATAATTTTGGGAGCAGAATACATTCCGTTACATTAAATATAACTTGATTCGAAACGAATCTCGAGCCTCGCGGAGGGACGCGGGTTAGAACAAACGGGGAGATTGCAATTTGGCTGACGATTAAATGTTTGCGCTTCGGGAGTAGAGGTGGCTCCTTGGGCCGCTCGCGCCCGCGACGGAGCGTCGGGACGTGACTCGGAAGCGCCGATAACATTATTGGGACGAGCCGCGTTACACGTTTTAAACATGTCGAGCAGAACGTGGGATCCGACGGGGTAATGAGATCTGACGTCAAACGGAACGACGAAAAGGGATTTTAATATGAATCCATTTGGCTCGCAATAAAGACGTATTTAATATTACTACGAGAAATATGAAATCGTCAGTTCGGAGCGCGATATTAAAACGGGGACCGCTTTTTTATTACGGCGTCTAATGGAGTGTAAATTTCATGTTGTCAGGATTCGAGACTGCTCCGCGCTAGCGACCGGCGATGGCCGAGATGAGTCCGCGCCGATTATGTTTTTAAATTGTTCGAGGAACTACATTCAGTACGATACAATCGACTAGGTAATTTACGAGTATTATCGCTTGATTAAACTTTCACAAGTCCTTTATAGGACGGTCGTAGCTTTCAATGGAATTTTTCAATAAATGTGAACTCTATAATGATGGTGACTCGGCTGAGATGATGCTGATTAAATACTAGTAACCCTCCGCTATCGCAGAGAATATATATCCGTGATGGCAGCTGAAACGAACGGTGGTGTTTCCGTTAACGATTATGACCGCGGTAGCTGTACTGTGTACTCAACTAGTTTGTGATGTTTTTGTTCGGACTGCATCGTTGTAACGTAAGAAACATTGTATTAACTAATTGTTATTAACTAGCTGTAAGAGTAAAAGGCCGTAAATAACACGTAACGTGTGGTGTTAAGAGCAGCTTTTGTAAATCGATACCGCCGCGGTTGATGTTCCCACGCTCCGGTGAGGCCGCGTTATGTTGTGAACTTTTTGCATATAAGTACGGTTACATATTTCCTAAAATACCATATTAGCACGATAATCGGAACACGGTTTGTTTTAAGACAGAAAGGTTTAAAACAAAACTTTAGATACAGATAATAACAATAAGCACGGCGCGAGGAAAGCGCTGATGAGGCTCGGTAAAGGTATTCCAAGCTCCTGCAAGCGAGGGGCAGCCTATCGAGCTGGTTGCGAGGGAGAGGTAAACCCCTACATCACTGGAAGTGTCTACTAACAAAATGTTTCAGCATTTCTAGGAGAACAAAAAAGGTCCATTTTCCTGTACCATTTTTACCCATATTTTTATCTCTGGTTTAGGGTGATATGATATGATGAACATACATTTTAACATAAACACTTATCTCGCTATGTAAAGATTTTCCCGCTCCATTCAATTACTAAATACGTAGGTAAACTTACTTTCGTGTCCGTAATATTGTGGAGATAAATCACGCGACTCCCGGAGGCTGTGCCAACGAGAGGCGCGCGTGTCACAAAAATTAAGAATATTCCTCCTCAGTATTTCGCAGATTTATCTCTGGTGCGGACTTTTATAGACGTAAGCTGTGGATATGAAGCGGGTTCGACAGATATTAAAATCGGCCGCCGCGAGCTCTGAGACGTTTTATAGCCTCTTAAGTATACAGCAGCGAGGATTATAAAATGTACGCCCGCGGATACATCACTCAGAAATTTAAAATTAACAGTACATTAAAAAACAATAATGCGTTTTAATGTCTATATTATAAGCTGTGTTAGCTGTCAGACCGTACGACTCGTTCGACGTGGTCACGAGTTCAAACCCCGGGAAGACACTAATGAGCTATACTCTGAAAAATTATGTGTCTAATAGAATATTGCAGTTTATCACATGCTTTCTATATCTATACTGGTTTTATAAATATTTCAAATAAAAGATACTGTAGTAAATTTGAAAATTTTTCTCTTTACGGGAACAACTCGGACCACTGTGCTGACTCTGTACTGAATTTATCGAAACAAAAATTAAGTAATGATATAAAATATACAGTTGCGACGAATCAATCCGACACGATAATATAATTTAATGAAAGCAACTTAAATGAGACACTTCAAATACCGCTATGACGAGAGTGATTCACGACAAAATCAGGTCGATCGCTATTAGTGCGGTTCGACTTGGCCTCTTTATTATCTTTTCTGCACGAACACAATATCTGTGTTCCCACAATTCATTTATGTTTTTCGAGATCTGCTCGACAAATACGTAACACATGATATATTTCCGATCCGACGGCATTCAAATCCGTACTTCTCGTGTAGTGTATTTAATTCCTCTTTGAAACCTTATCGGCATTGCCGTAACACGTCCGACTGAGGGCACAGGTTTGTGAACTGACAGAATTATATTTATTACACCCAAGCTGAGCCCGCAATTTTTTGTGCATAAATCAAATGTTAAAACACTTCATTATATGTTTTCATCCTGTTCCCTAAAGGAAAGGGGAAATATTTATCGAATATGTACCGAATTCATTAATATCGCTCCGCAGACAGACGGACTGACTATTGCATTAATATAACTGTATGGATTTTATCACCTCCTACGTATGAAATGCGGCCTAGACATATGATGGCGGGAACGAAAAGGGTAAAGGTACTCGATATTACAAAATTGTTTACTAACTGCGGGGTATTCATGAACTTTGAGGTAAACAAATATTGCAATGC
Organism: Morpho deidamia; assembly: GCA_947086505.1. NCBI lineage: Eukaryota > Metazoa > Arthropoda > Insecta > Lepidoptera > Nymphalidae > Morpho > Morpho deidamia. The sequence continues at coordinate 127,059 of CAMTZC010000011.1, forward strand.
TAAATATTTACAGCCATTAAGTGAGATATCACTATTTAAAATAATTATTTGTAGGCAATTTCTCTTCCTAACATCCCATTTGTTAATTTTGTGTACTTTGGATTTTTCTTCTGACATGAACAATTTCGCTCGGAGAAGACGTATGATGGCCGACTCGGGTGGAACCGCGGTATAATCAATGAAGATCACGGTAATCTTAAATTTACTATAAGAATTTCGATCAATACCGTAATTGTCTACGCCGAATTCGACTTTACAGTTTCTATATTAGAGCCCAAAATTCGTTGGCTCCTGTTCCAGGCCACTCTACTTAATTTTAGGTTAGTCTTCATTTTTATGAATATGAAAGTATTTAGAGCGTGCCGTACAGGATGCTGCGTCTTAAGACCGAGCGGGAGACGTGCTCGGGTCGTTTGAGGATATAACTTGAATAATTTATACTGTTTTATTTTTAGTGTCGGTGGCACAGCGTACGTTGGACGCACGTGACAATTGAGATTACTTACAACGGTAACAACGGTAGCACAGAATTAGAATAAATACAATTTTGATAATCTAATTGAAAAAGTATGAAACACATTATACTTTTTCAAATAGATTATCAACTTATATATTTTTTTTAAATTAAAGGTTACTTTGGGGAAATGCACAAAACAAAAAAAATATATAATTTTGCAAAAATTCGCGTAGTTCTAAGATTAGCGTGTTGTATCTATACGCAGTGTATCATGTGTGGGAGTACCTGTGTACCTTGCATATTTACTAATACACACTGATACCAATGTACACAGGAAACATTACACTGTCTGAGAATTTACCACGTCAGTAACACGAGAGACCTTGTGAGAGTGGACGTGTAGAGAGATATTATGTTACTTGATAGTGCATGTTTGAGCCTGTGCTATATTTATACATTATTTCATATTAATGCAATACAAGTGAACACATATACCGCACGCAGGATTCGTAAAAACGCACCACCACAATCACAAAAGAGCACAATATACAAGCAGTGCAAACATTTACTATCGCACCGACATAAACTTTCAAAAGTTTTCTACACGGTCGAACACTAAAATTTGCGGATTTAACTACTCTCCGACATCGCACAAGACAGTAATGAAGAAAGGAAATGTTATGTTAAAGGACAACCGCGTTATTGTGAGTTCTTCTCGGTTCAATTTTCCAAACAACGGTAGAGTTGACGACTCGATAACACTTGTTTGCAAGTTCATTTGCAATGAATAGTTTGCATTAAAGAAAGCTAATTCAGGGACTCAACGAGGTGACCCCGTAACGTCTATAGCCGTTGGCAGGCCGGCCGAGCTCGTGATGTGTTGTTATTGTAGTACAATATGTTGCCCTCGATCTGGTCCATTAATCCGGAGCCGGCGGCACACGTCTGTTCGCTGGTAGCGCTCGCTCTGGCGGCATCGGATGGTAATCGACTTTCAATATGATCTGCCAAGTGAATGTGTTGTGAAATCCCGTTTTTCCTTCGATACAAAGAATAACAAATGCACACAAGCGAGGGTATTTTAACATTTTTGTCGACTCCAATGAAGACATGAATATCAATAATAATTTCTAAGAAGAGAAAGTCTACACGACCGTGTGAACAATAATAGAGGGACAAAGGTGAACAAACAATATATATTGATACATAAAACAACGGGACAACCATGACAAATATAATCAAGTGATGACCAATTAAAACATATATCATTAAAGACAATTTAACTTAAAATACAGTACGCAGTATGTATTTTCATATCCTATTTGTTGGATAAAGAAGTAAAAGAGACAGCGGCTCAAAGTGCACAAGCATCGCTTAAACCCAGCCTGCTCACCGAAAGGGGTCATTGAAACGTAAAGAACATAAGTTCAACATCTAATATTCAAAGGAAACATTACAGAGTTAAAAATTTGTACTTACTTAATATTTGTATTAATAATAAGAATGATTTATACCGCATCCAGATATTATTATATTTCAATACAAATGGATAAATTGAAGCTCGTACTTTTAATACACCAAAGCGGCTACAGCAAAATACATAACAGGTAATCTGTTAATGAAAGTGTAATGCAGATATTATCTCTATCGAGGAAGATGAACGGTCGATGCGTCCCCGGACGGGCGCCAGCGGGGCCTCGCACGCAGCACCGCAGAATGATTTGCCAAGCACACAGTACGAACAGTGAACGAAATAAAATATTTAAAGCGATTGCTATTTTAATACAATATTTATAAATAAACTATAATGTGTTCGTACGCGATGCGTTAATTAAAGTCCCGTTCGAATTTATTGAAACGAAACGTTGTTTATAAACGGATAAACGAAATGAATTGCAGGAAATAGGAAAACAAACGTGCGAATTTAAATAAACCTGCAACGCTATTCCAAATCCAGAGCTTAAAATTTCAGCGAACTTTTCACCGGACTGCAAAACTAGGCGAGTGAATAAGGCAGGCTGGAAAGCGTTCAGATTAAGTGAAATGTTGGCTCATTTCGCGTCTGCCGAGATGCGCATTCGCTCGGATGAAATAAGAAGTCCGACCGAGACGGGCGCAAATGCATCCAATTGACACAGATAGACCGCTGACACACTTCGGTGAGAGCAGGCGGCGGCCCCGAGAGCACCGCCGCGACACTACCGAACCAAACAAAGGAAACATTTGACGTCATTAGTGGATGAAATATTTAATCGTTTTGAACCGTTCACGCAGATAGCAACGAGCAAAAAAGACGCAAACCTGTATGTAATAAGTGATAGCAATGTAGGAGTTATTTGTGTTATTTGGTTTAAGTTTTAACTCTATCTTACATTATAGCTTAGTTTAATAAAATATTTAACAGCGATTTACTATTATTATATGCGCATTAAATTCTGTCACTGTATTTTTTTGTTAAACCATTCAACGATTTATGTAATATTTTTTGTATTAAATTTTACACAGATTCCTAATATAAATTCAAGCATTGTTAACAAAAGAGGAATCTTTTTTCTCCCACTCAATGTGAGGTCGGCACAGCATGTTATAAAAATGTTGTCACACGATTCGGCTACGTATTTTATGACCGGCCGTCTGCCTGACGTCAACTTACCTTAGTCGCTTTTTACGACATCTCGGTAAGACATTAGGGTGGTTTATTCTATGCAGCCGGATACCACACGGCGTTGTTAGCAAAAAGAGGAATGAGGAACCAATAAAATAAATGTAATCCGAACGATGCGGCCGTAACGAGCGGCCGATTGGTCGGTAAGTGTTGATCGATTAAACGCAAAACAAAGTGTTCTATGATGGCCTCTCGAAAATATTAATAGTTTGGATTTTATCGATAAACTGGGTTAAAATACGACCCGATAGTCCGAGAGCCGGCCGCTGCAAGTACTTCACAGTTAAATTATAAAATAAAAACAATCAATTAGTACTCGAGCGAGTCTATTGTCAGCCCTGGCCTTGACGAGAGTACTCTGACCTATTTGTATTGTGATCTCTCTCTCTGCGCTCATTCGAATTGCTGTCGCAATGCTATTCGTTCCGTCGATCTAGAATTTTCACAACGTGAAAGTCTTAGAAGTCAGGGTCGTTGGTATTTATATAGTTATTTATATAAAATTAATATATATTTTAAGTGTCTAATTACAAATTATGTATGTAATTTTATATCTGAATATATTTATAATCTATAGAATTAGGCAAGACTTTATAGAGTTGGAAATGTGATGGATCATCATCGCAAAATAATTATATCTTTTTAATACATACCAGTATTGTACGTCAAAGAATAGTTACAAATATTTTGTTATTATTAGTATAGCAGTAACCTTTTCTAATTATAAAGTATAAATAAATATTAAACACACGATGAAGATACATAACACCCATCATTGATACCTGAGTATCGGTAATACGTCTTCTTAGAAATTTAAAATACGCTAGTAACGTTTAAATATTTTTTAATATATTTATAATATATAAATCATTGATACTGTTAGAAAAGAACTTTACTGAGTTTGAGTTCATGTATTCAGTACGGCCCTATCACAGTGTTGGCTGTGGCGAGTGGCGGCCGCCTCCCGGCCTAGGCCCGCTCCCGCTCGTGTCACGCAGGCCGCCGCTCGTAACGCGCGGTGTTCTCTACAGATATAAATCTCCGTTATTTATCGAACACACATAAATGTGTGCTCTGATGGCTCCAACAAATTGTAGTCGTTTTGTAAGACTCCTACAACAATGTATTAAGCAATTTTGTTTAGTTGTTAGTTTTTTTTACTGCAAAATTTTAATCCCAATTCATTTGTTTAAAATTTAAAAAAAAGTTTATATTAATAAAAGTAAAATAATCCATATTGAGACTTGTATCCACAGAGACACGAAGATACCTCTCTATACATAATTAACCTTAATCCTAAATGACAATAAATTCCAAAATGAATCTCTTGCGCCGTCCTAGGTAATGCACTGAACCAATATTGATGTCATTTGGTACATTTGAAACTTATACAGTATTATATACTTATGTACGATAAAAAAATTGTGTTTTTTCGGGAACAGGTAAACATATTTCATTATTGTAGTTACTAAAGCGTTTAGCAAAAAGAGCGAAGTCACGGGTGCAACTAGTAAACTGTAAATCTAAAAGTAATATAAAAATTAATTAATCGACCGTAATGTGATATGTCTCCATATGTATGGGGACATATATGTCATGGAAAGAGCAATGCTAAGCATAACCATACGCGACAGGAAAACAAACTATTGGATACGCTCTAAGACCAAGATCAAAGACGTAGTCACACTGATCGCCGAGAGCAGGTGGAGATAGGCGAGACACATAGCTCGCATGAATACAGGTAGTTGGACGCGGAAACTGCAGGAGTGGCGACCACGATCACATACTCGACCGCGTGGTAGATCGCCAAAACGATGGAAGGACGACATAGTACGACACGCAGGCCACGATTGGATGAGGAAAGCTCAAGACCTTCGGGAGTGGAGGCCTACGTCCAGTTTGGGCACTAAACGGGCCGCTATATAAAAATGTGATATGTCACATTGACCATTGATATTCATGAACATTTAAGTTGATAAGTGATGGTAAACAGTGGAATATGTAATTGTTTTAATTTGTATTTGAGAGCGGTGTAGGTTGTCAGAGAGCCAGCGTTCTGCCGAGACTCGAGCGACTGTTGTGGGAAGCTGAGGTGTTCAAAAGCTAAGCAAAATGTTGTGTGGTGATGGCGAGTATCTCGCCGAGCCAAAATAGGCCCCACCGTGGCCGCAATTTTAATTTCCTTTCCTTTAGCACCTCGTCCGGCTCTGTGCACCAAGCGGTACTTTAAGTTTTTCTTTTAGTACTAATTCCTAGATCTATACATGGAATGATAAAAAAGTATTTGAATATTTAAGTGCAAGATATTTAATGATCAACATATAATTAAATCCTCGCCGTGTCAGCAGACTACTAACACGGGATCGGCAACTATTAACGGACTAATTTTCGTTGATAATGAATGTTATTCGTAACGCCCTTAGCATAATTCAGGAGAAGGGGGGGGGGGGGTCTGCCGGCCGGTCGCACTTCACATTTGGATGTACGCGGCGTCATCCCGCCAATAGCGGGGTCCAAATCGCGGGCCTTTTTTATTCGATGAAAGCTTTCGACTATAAGGTTGAATGACGGGAGTCGCTGAAGCTTATGGTTATTACTAACATAAAAGTAATATTACAGTTTTACGGTAACACTTTGCTGTAACAATTGCATAAAGATTTAATATCTACAAAGTATATATCGCTTGCTAATCGTATTATATATTAGCGAGGCGAGGTGAGCGAGGTTTAAGCGTACATTTTGTAAGATTTTGTGTAAGTTTGTTGAAATTGACGATGATCGTTGAAAATTTCCAAAAAGGTCAAGCCGCCGCAGAGCTTTCAACGTAGTATATTTTTAGTCGACCTTGTATGAAGCTCAGAACCGGTCGTGAGCACAGCGGATGTACGAATATGGACATCGATATGGATGGGACAAATTTTATAAAAGGCTCTTTAATTAATTTATAGATTTAGACATTCCCTGACTGAGCTCCATTAAACAAAAATCATCATGATAATATCTCTTAAAGGAGATCTTCTCATACAACAAAATCGTAATGTTATTGCTTTTAAATAATAACAGCCCATTACTGTCCCACTTCTGGGCAAAGGCCTCTGTCCTGGGAATAACAAAAACGCTACTTGAACGCGGATCCGGTAGGACAAACATATCGCAGTAACATTTATCGAATAATTGCAAGTTTCCTCACGACGTTTGACTTTAACGAAAAGCATAAAATTAGTTGTAAATCTCAAGTGTTCAAATCGGTTATTTCTTATATATATAATACATTTTTCATTGCTTTAGATTAGTTCACGATTTCACGACATCTCATACATTATATTGTAGATAATATTTCTGAATATTGAAATACAACTTCTGTGCATCGGGTTTAGTCGTGAGACCTGAATAAATCATGCGTATTTTATTAATCTGAAAAGAGGGCCATCAGGGTCATCAGGGCCGTAATTAGAGATAAAACGATCTTCTGCGATAAAAATCGGAATAGTCTTCACTTTGAACAATGACAGACACATCTTAACGACTGCTATCTGGCGCTCGGAGGCTGCGAGGATGAGATGTCACCGTGAATATCAGTTTCGTGATTGGCAAAAAGGGATCGGACTCGGGAACCAATAACGAGCTGAGAAACTACCGACTCGAGAAGGTTTTTGCTTTTATTTTCAGTTAAACTGCGAGACAAAATAGAAATCTCTCTCCGGTTTTTTGGAGCATCCGTTACTTTACAGAATATCGGCACTTTGGGAAAATAATCTTTTTGGTTATATTCTTTATTTTAGATTTTATAAGTTGTACTCGCTTTCAATTAACGGGTAAGTAACAGTAACGTAGCGTACAGTAACTAGCGTTGTTACTGTACTTTAGACCTCCTTTTGCAAGTAGTGTAGCGACACATAGTGGGTGTGCAGATTGTTTTTGTTATCAATTCACAAAAAAATACTTTTATATATTGATAAGCTCAATTAAAGGCATCCATAATATTATTTGAATGTGAAAGTCTATGTGTCTTTTACAGTTCACGTCTCATTTGTTCAAACAATATTGATGGATTTGGTACAACAGAAGCTTTTATACCGAGCTCATAAATAAGATAAAAAATCTTTTTTTTCGTTTTGGGAGTAGGGAAATCACGTAGTACTTAATTGGGGGTATTTCAACATTAAGCTGTCGCGATGGGTACTCTTGTGTAATATGAAGCTAGCTGCTGTTTGTGATTTTACTAACGTAGACTTGAGTATTGATATTAATAACAGCTCGCATCACTTTTTAACTATCTCTATATCACAAACTATCAAATCCATAATTCCGTTGGAACCTCTCTATCCAGACGAACAAGTAGCGCCCTTTTTAATATATATGTAACATAATTAATATGTCGAACATAATTACTGTTATGTAAATTCGGTATTGAAAATTCTAGTAGAGTATTATATTGCAATATTAATAAAAAATTTAAATACTTTTCTAGCCTTTTTTACTTTTACTTTGTACTTCCGATGACCACATGTTATTCTTTACAGGTATGATCTATCTCATTTAATTTTTGTGCATAAGAATATACATAATAATTAAAAATTGGCGATGTATATAATAGACAAGGTAGGACCGGCATAAGCTTGCGGTTCCTGCTTTGCGCCTTGAAAAAGTAAATAAATCATTCGTGGGTTTGGTTATAAGATTCTATAATAAAAACCCGCAGTCGATTTTATCTTTGCCACTACAGTAGTTTATAAACGCTGTTAAAGCTGATACAAAAACAATACTATACTATTACGGATTATATAGATAATAAAAATGCTTGGACAGAGCTACTATTTGATCCTTGAACAAGACAGAAGTGACTAAATGTAATGAGTAATAAGAATTTATACTTTGAAAAGAGCAACCGCTGAGTTTCTTGCTGGTTCTTCTCGGTAGGAACAGCTTTCCGAACCAGCGCTAGAGTTGACTATTCAAAAGCACTTATTTAGAAGTTTACTTGAATAAAGAATATTTAGAATTTGAATTTAAAGACGAGCGAGATAGCACGTCCGTCAATCACGGGGGTACCTGATGAACATGTGTTGTGATAGAGAAATATCAAGAGAAACAGTGAATAGAAACATAATTAAAGAGAACTCTATATGGTAACAGCAACGTTTCAAAATTCTTCTAATATACACAGACTAAAATCGCAAAATTTCTTATACCCCACATTTCTCACATATTCTTATTTAAAATACGCCCTGTAATACTAACTATTTTTATAAGTTACGCTCTCAAAGATGAATGTTACAAATGAAATTTTTTTATATTATATATTATTATTTTAATAAAAAATATTAAGGCAACAAAACGTGAAATGCTGAAGATTTAGATGGAACTTGATATAAACAATTTTAACGTACAGATCAACACTGATATATTGTATACTGAGCGGAAACAGTTGAAATCTAAGGATTACAGAAATTTATTCATGTCACAGGATTGTGTAAAGAAAAATTCTCTATAACACTGATGAATTGATTGAAAACATCTAGCAGAAATAAAATTATCGAAGAAATAGAAATAAAGACGCCGATGTGATAACAACAAATACAAATCAGATTAAATTTAGCAACAGTAACAATAATTATTAATTTAAAAATGGTGCAAATGGTGATTAAAAACGAATTCAGCGTGTGCCGAGACATCCATATGGACACTTTGATAAGTATTTAAACAATGTTCAATGTTCTCGAATACACAAATTATTTGATTAATTCCAAAAGTAATATTAATATTATTATAGCAAATAATTTTACTATTACTTTTGTATTATGGATCTCCGCAAAGTAACACCTAACTCTCTAAATTATTTGATCAATCCCTTTAATTATACAGTCTTGTAATTGGAGTACATAGCAATTTCATCAATTGCATGGGGAAAGGAATAAAAAACAAACGTGAGAGTTCCTGCGAACGTTATCACACCCCGAGGGAGCTGGTCGGCCGCGTGACCTCACGAGGACACGGCTATCGTCTGCTGATAACACGCTAACGGTCGCTATGTCGGAGTGGCTGCAGCCAATTGGCCGGATACTATCAACTATAATAGAATACACGTGTTTGACACGTTTAAACTGTTATTATAAAAGATTCCACTATCATCAAACATACCTCTTTTTATACGTGTCAAAGAGATGAAACATGGCGAGTTTTAGTTAACGCCTGTAATAATTTCGCTCCTCATAAAATTTGCACACCGAAGCTTTATACGAAAATCGATTCTCAAGGAGTGAACTCCAAAGGATATAAATTCACTCGTTGTACACGTCGTGTGAGTGTGAGTCGTTCACATCTAGACGTAACTTATCTAAGTGTTTTTAGCCAGGAAAGTAGTAAAAGATATAAGGTTGAATGGGAAGGGACACGAGTTATCGTGGCGAGGCTGGGATGAGGGATTCATTGGGAACGCTTATTGGGGCTCGGCGGGCGACCAGGTACCCTTGCGGTCAGATAGACCAAAGGCGGCCAGTGCGATATATAGTGAGGAAGCATTTTGGGATTTGGTTTTCGCTCGCTTCGTTGTAACTGACCGCGCGGACAGTGCTGTTTTTTTTATGTAATAGGATGGCAGACGAGCATGCAGTTCAAACGTTATCACCGTTGCCCACGACCTCTCGCAGAGCGAGTATGCTGCCGACCTTTAAAAAGATGGAAAATACGCTTTTTGAAGGTACTCATGTCGTACCGATCTGAAAACGTTGCTATAGGGGGATTATTCCATACAATGGTGGTGCGCGGAATTAAATTATTTGAAAACCGCACTGTAGTGGATCGCCTCGCATCCAGATGGTGAGGATGATATTGTAACCTGTGACGTACAGTGCGGTTATGGAATTTAGTGGCAGGAATCAGGTCGTGTAGCTCACTGGAAGACTCCCCACGAAAGATGCGTAAAAAACGCACAGTGAAGATACGTTACTACGCATCGCCAAAGATTCCAGCTGTTTGCTGAGCGCTGCGACGACGAATTGAAAATTAATTTATGCGATATTATATCAGGAGAAATAACACAGTTCTCAATATACACATCGATTGTTACTCAATGTGTATAGCCACGGACCTACCTAACTTAGATTGACAGAGCGCTCTTTGATCAGCAGGCCTACCATGAATTTAATTAAAGACGTAAACGACTACCGCAAACCGCTTTCTTTTCGTACTATGAAGTGTGAATTGCATTGGGTTCGTAATGTTTGAAGAGGATAACGTTATATGAACTAATCTAGTACTAGATAATCCTAGTCTCTTTTACTTACATGTTCTTAGGACGAATTCCGAACACTCATTCGGCAACGACTTAAAGTGTGCGTCTTTAAGACGTCATGGTACGAAAAAGTAAAACAATTTCGTTTACGTCTTCAATTGAGTCACGATAAGAGTTCATGGTAGGCCTGCTGATCTCGCTTATGTGTCTGATAGCATACCCCGTTATAGGAAATAAACTGCATCAGTCCGACAAAAGCTTTATACTTCTTGTTTAAGGTGAAATTTATCCACTTTATAGACAAAGAAATATAAACATTGTTATTTTGAAAGTTTTCCAGTGTAGCGGCATCGTTAAAAACATTCTACGAGTTTATTCACGAAGTCACAAACGCTCTTAACGAGAAGAGAGACGCGTAACTTTGAAGCGTTCCCGACTTTGCGAAAAAGGAACGCCAAATCCGCAAAAATAGTTTTATTTCAATGACCACTTCAAAAGGCGATACTGCGGTCCTTCTAAATCACCGCTAGCGGCCTGAATGCGAAATATCCCGAGCTCTTCCGGAGCCGACGGACTAAATGGGTTACTCGGAGCCCATTCCGGTCCGCATATTAGTTTATCGCGGCCCTTTCTAGGGCTAACCCCGTTAGCCGCTAGCTGCGGCCCCGAGAGCTGCTGCTTCGTCGGCGGTGCCGTTACAATTTCGTTACGGGTCTTAAGGACGACAATAAATTTGCACTCAAACGCTTTCAGAATCGTCACCCTCGTACATTACATAGCTAGGGACCACTCTACGAAGCTCTTCAGATATATTGCTCGAGTACATTTTCCGGCTGACTGTACATTTATATTCGACACGAAATTTTACTACTAATTTTACACTTTACTTTACAAAAACTATCTGCACGCACTTCACTGAAATACGTAACTACGTTCTATACGTTATTGAAATTGTTGGTGGACAAAGATGGGACATGAAAACGATATCAACATCTTCAACGGGCACGACGTTGGTTTTGATGGAGACCTTCATATAGAATAGAATGACCACTGACACCGAGTCTGCGAAATTGTTATATTATCGTAAATATTTCTGAAAGCAGAGTAAAGTAGCAACAACAATGTTTTATGTCGGCTTGAAAGTATACAAACTGGGAAGCGGATTCGATGACTCCCAATAGAGATAAGAACATTCACCATACACACACTAACGCTAACATGTTTGTTTGAATCATTCGTTTACGTCATTACTATAAGTTTAAATGCAAGTTAGTTGCAATAAATCGTAATGAGATACGGACGTGTTTTATTTGATTACAAACTTGCTAGAGAAAAATAAGCTTTAACTACATAAACATATGATAGTTAATGCACTCGAAGATACTTATAAATTGTTTCCAAAAATCACAAGCCAACTTGAGAAAATGTTCAAAACAAAGATTAACGCGAGGATACGTTGAAGCAAGGTTACAATGCATCAATGTTTCTAAAACGTAGCTTAAAATCTTTTAATATTCCAATTTAAGAATAATCAGAGAACAAGAAACAATGAAATTGTTAAGGTATTGTAGAAACGGATCAATTAGTTATTTATAATTTCCGAAACAAGTTAAATGTTCGGCTTGTAACGATCAAAGAGAAATTAAACTTTTCCTCCGTTCAAGTTAAACTTTCTACTAAAAACTGATGTCTGCGACGAAGACGTCAATCAAATAGAGTAGGTAGCTGGAGGATTTAACGTTTTATTGAAGCAGTGATCTGTCCGACCTGAGTTTCGAACCGACTATAAAACTTTACGCTCATCTGCTGTCACGCCGCTGGACATTTCCCGATGCCTTAATGCAATTGCTGGATCACGGCTTAAGGTCGTAAAAGTCCGGCGAGTGGCCTATATCGTACAGGTTACAAGCACTTCAGAATCAGCAAAGGTCCATTCACTAATGACTATACGATGGATCTGAAAAGTGATTCTTATCGAAGAGAACCAGAAAGTATATAGTATAAGTATAGTACATTATTTATTTCATTATGTAATGATTATGATTCACGATCACCAATTTGTATACGATACCCTAATTTATCATTGAATTGAGTAATAAACTCTTTTATGAATTAAATAATTTATAGGAACATTTTTATAGCTCCGTATAGAAAAAATAAATTTGACCTAACTAAAGTATATTTAAAGAAAATTACTAAGTATGTTTGTTCAATACATCATAGACATATACGGACAATAAAACTCTACGTTAAGAAAACAATGTTTTCTGAAGACTGTTACAGTTATGGCAAACAAACATGGCAGGCGTGTAATAAATCACAGACGAACTACAAATGAAATGTCTTGAGACATAGTTCTTAGGTTTGTAGGTCTCAAGCAACACCACGATGACGTATCGATCTCTGTATTTAACTACGGAGGTCTTTATTTATATAATGCACTACTAAACGAACAGTGTACTTAGACACAAAACTTTCAAATATAAAGGTAATAGCTGTGCAATGTTGTGAAATGGTAACTCAGCTATTTATATTTCACATGGTCGTTATATTAGACAAGGGGAGCCAGAGGTGAAAGTCGCAACAAATAATGAGAGACGAAACTCTTATATTACCTTCGGCTAAACATACATATAAAAATTATCCGTCTGATAATAAGTAAAGTAACTAAGATAAGTTTGCTTTCTCTTTATTGTCGACGGACACATTTTAGGCTCACCTACTGTAGTTTAATAACTCTATGACATTTAATCAGTGCAGCGATTGTATAATCAGTTATCTAATAAATGATGATTTATAGAATAAGCGTTACTTTGCGGAGATACATAATACAAAAGTAATAATTACATTATTTTACGCGACAAAGTCAATAGAAAATATATATCATGCTAAATAAAAAGTAGATTGTTGCTTTTCATACCCCATACATGCAAATCACAAATTTTGTCGTGGAGTCTTATCTCCTGATGATGCTTCGGATGCGGGGCGAAACGATTGTTGAGTTTGTGATAGTGAACGTGTGTAGTGCTTGTGTATTGTGGTGGCGGTGGTGGACGTAGAGTCTTCTCTTCATTTAGCATTATATTTATTTTCTATTTACTTTATCGCGGATTATAGCAAAATATTTTTTTATTTAATTACTTTTGTAAACTATTCATATTTATTTTGTTTTATAATTGATCGTTTATTTTATAACTGACGTTGGGACCGTATTGGTTCAGATTTCTGTGGCTGCTACCGAGAACCAGTGTAATATTTCCTGATTTAACAGTGGCTGAGCAGCTGACAGCATAGCACTGCTATGTTATATAACCTTTATATAGAACTTTCATGCCATAAGAATATAAGTGGAGTAGAGTTGTATAAATAGAGATCTTGGTCCTGTTGTAACCAAACGGACGCGACATTCACTGCATACAAAACTTGAATTATTTTTTATTGATATAATAGGAAATATTTAGAGTCGTAATTATGCTCATTGCTCAAGAATCACCCGTGCATATCACATGCAGACCGGAATCAGCACCAGAATGAAACAGCATAAAGCCGAAGGCAAATCGAGAACGAAGTATTACATTCCAGTTAAAGCCAAGTTAGCCATCTGTCAATTTAACCAATTGATATAATACTTAAATACGTTACGTGCTTTAAGCGATATCTTAATTGTAGTTTACTGAAACTATATTTAGTTCGCGTGAACCAAGTATTATAATTATTTCAATAGTGTACGATTGGGTGTTTTTCGTGTACCTGAACTGGAATGTTTATTCTATACGTATATAAATTTGAATCGTTTCAAATTTCATCAATATTTTTCTAGAGGATTAATTTTGTTAACGTAACGAACATATAGACACACACAGGCTTTATTTATACTATTGGCATGGATTAGTTACTTCTAATTTTGTACTTTTAATATCACGTTCTCACTCTGCTGAGATATATAGACACTCATTATATCCACGATTAATCACGGATTTAAGCAAAATTAACACTATTTTTGTGGTTTAAAAATCTCCTAATTCGAGTTTCTTTTATTATTTTTTGTTATTCCCGTCTTAGTGTAGTGGAAAATTTTACAATTTATGAAGGATTTTATTTTACGTATGTAATATATTGATTATTAAAGCAATAAGATATGCAAGAGGCCGTCAGAAACACTTGCGTATTCTTACTATTCTATTCCAATCAAAAAAGTTGCTAATTCTAATAAAGTACTAACGTAGTCATTAATTGATGATATTTTTACCATTAAAGTTAAATTAATTGTAATTTCAATTCACTAAAAAACCCATAATTTAAAGCGTTCAAACTCTCTTAAAGTCCCGCTGGAGAAAAAAAAGATAAGCAGACAAAGAATTTTTAATAACACCTGTGTCGGTAACAATACCGTTTTATAGATAGCTGTGTTTAAAGGTGGAAACAGGTAATAATTAAAAAATTTATAAACAGGTCATTTGTATTTATTCATATCCGTTATATACGAATGCATAAAAATTAAACGATATAAACATCGTGAAAACTGATCCCATCTAAGGTAGGATTAACAATTTAATTAATTACAGTGGGCGTTAATTATAATCGAGGTGAGAGTACTCACAGCGTAGAGTAAGAAACATCTCGTGAACCGTCGGGGAGATTTCGCGGGAAAAAGTATTTCCTATCGAGAGTATTTCGTCCTCCCGCGACTCTCAGGAGGATTTCGATATCGGGTTAAGGTTTCGGTAAGAACTCTGACAGAGGACGTACCTCCGTTCTGTCAGCCGAGCGAGGTCCGGCGGCGAGAGCTCCCGGCGGCGAGACCTCGGCGGGGCCGCGGACAGCCCGCGCTCCTCGGGCGGGCCTGCGTCGGCCGCTCACTGACACATGGACGCACTCCGCCACCACCAACCCACTCACTGACAGCCGACACGGCGCGGCGCCCGAGTCACGACGGTCCGGCGGAGCGGTGGGTTCCCGCTCGAGCGCTGCGGGCCACGTGCGCGGTGCGCGGCGCCCGGGAGACTGCCGCCCGCCCCGCGGCGCGCGCACGGCGGGGCGGGCGGCAGCGCGGAGGGCGGCGCGCGCACCGCAACGATCCGATCATTTTTACATCTGCACTGTTGTGACATTGAAATTCAATTTCGGGCCGAGCCGGAGCGCCGGAAGCCGCCGCGGACGCGGGGCTCCGTTCCGAACGGCGAGACCTCGTATGATATTCGTGATTTCCAGAGCTGTAGGTCCCACGAGGCCTGCTCGCGTACCGACCGAAACCTCCACCTGCCCGGTGTATCCGTGCACGTTATATCTGTTGACGCGGTCTCTTCTACATATTTCTAATTTTAACCGCAGGGAGACCATAGCGAGCACCTATCTGCCATTCTCTTCCTCTAAACCTACAAACCTATATATAATTCAAAAACATGTTTCGGAGTTCGATCACTTCAACATTACTTGTTCCTACACTCTTGTGAGCACAGCTCTCTCACGCTGACTAATATTTCATTAGGTATTCAGTTGTCAACCTCTCGGAATTGTATAATTTACGGTCAAAACTTATCGAAGCCAATTGTCGATATAACATATTGCCCTAAATTAGTATCTGAAACTTTGGTCGTCCTATCGAAAACGGTATCCGAGTTAACTCTAAGCAAAATAATCATTATTTACATAATTTGACTAATATAGACTGTTAATACTGGCCAAACACGGCACTACATCAAACATACAATCTTCCGCACTGTTCAGATATGGAAACACACAATACACAGTCTGTCACGAGACCCGACTTTTCTAGACATGACACTAGATGTCCGTTTCGCGGCATTAGATAACTACAAAAGAGCAGTTTGCCAGATGACAGCTCGAGCTGCCGAGACACGCGTCCCGTGCTCGACCATCACCACACCACAGAGTGGTGTCAAGTCCTAACCCCCTCCAGCTCTCCCCACAAATGACGAAGTTTCGGAGTTTAATTTCGCACATCTCTTTTCTGTTATTGGATGTTGTAAAGATTTGCGGATTTCATTTATGAGAGGTCGTAATACTTTTCATGTTGAACGCTAATCTTTTTTTACGGTTGTTGAACAAATTATTTTTTTATCAATAGCAATACTGCGTCTTTCTTTTGCCACTTCGTACCTGCTATCGAATCGAAATTAAATTTTGCGCATATAATAGCTCGATTGCAGTAAAGCAGTTTTACAATTAACGGTAAATATTTCCTATTGCTACAATACAAGCAATATCGTTGCAAGACGTCCGTTCCTTAGATGGAATATAAAAAAAACATAATTAAGAAAGGAGTGCGAACCCAGAGTCCGTCAGCACTACGATAAACTGAACAGTTGACCGTAAAGACTTATTTGGTCGGGATCAAAGTTAGTCTCGAGAAGACGAAATGTGCCTTACCGTCCATCGCCGGCGAGGCCGAGGGCCCGGGATATGGTTCGTAATTATTGTCCTGCCGGTATTCAGCCTTAACAAGTCCCCCCCCGGGCCGAGGGCCGCGTTTAATAAATCGCCGCCTTTATTTGCGCGCGCTGTCACGTCGCCCGTAATGTCGTTACGGAGGGTAATTCAATAATTCCGTTATTGGAACGACGACTGTTGCGGCCGTTATTATGCCGACTGTTTGTTTAAGCTTCTTGTTAACTCTTTCAAATTATTTACATTGACAACTATTACGGGTTTGGGGTTAACTCGATTTGTATCATTACCGTTTTATTGTTCTTTTTCGGTTGCGGTACTATAAGTTCCTATTTTGAATCGATTTTAATGTTAAGGTACCATCAGTTACGTACTGTTTTTGTTGTTCCTGAAGTGAGACCGTCAATCTTTTTATCCCAGCCCGGTATGGTACGGTATTTAAGTTATTAAATTAAATTGTACTAAACTTCTTCAATATATGTACAGTGCATAAGCCGTAGAAGCCTAACTTACAGACTTTTGCATTTAAAATATAAATATGGACGAAAATGTTTATATAAATGCATATTATTGAATAAAAATCATATCACGACGATACCTTTTAAAAGATTAATATTATATTATGTTAGACGTAAAGCAAAAAGTATATACACACTCTATATACATCTAGAAGGCAACGAATGAATACTGTTTAAACAATAAATAGAAGTATGGAAGTAGACAAAATTATCTAAATATAGTAACAAATAAGTTAAATATAGGTAAGTAATGATTATGTTATAAAGAAATGTTCGAATTTGCGCCAATTGAAGTCACGCGATAGTTTTATACGAGGGGCGGCACGCGGCTAGGCTTTACAATTTTGAAACGAAATTATTAATAAAATTCAGTCCTAACTGATACCGATAGGTTTGACTCACTGCAATACACTTTTTTTGTTAATCATTAATTAATTATTAATAATTAATAATATAAATAAGAAAGTCAGACAGACTTTCTTATTTATAATATTACTGCAATGCCGCGCGGTTTCACTCGCGTACATACCGATCTCGTGATAGTTCAAAGTTTACTGAATCAAACTATAGACTTATTTTTGTAAGTTGAAAGTTTGGCCTCGGGACCTATCAATAGTTAAGGCAAAGGAAATTTTTAACGGAAAGTATTCAAAGGTACACAAATACAATACGCTACATATGTAAAGGCATTATTTGCATCACATAGACATTTTTAAATTCGTTACATCTTTTGATTGGAATGTCTGATTTTTATAATTTAAAAAGTAGTTTACAGGTTTGAAATGGTTTTTAATAAAATATCATTTGGTGAGGTAAGGATTAATACTAGATAATAATAGAAAAGTCATATGGTATCGCGAACTTTTTTGTAGATATTGATACGTTTTATAATAATGTAGCATTTTTTTGTTCTACCATCAATAGTTCACCTTATTACAATTTTATTGGGGAATCCCTATTTTTTTTTTAAATATTATATAGCCTATGTTGCTTAGTAAAGAAGCAGCTTTTCAATGAAAGAAATTTTTGAAATCGGTCCAGTACTTTTTGCGTGAAAATATTACAAACATACATACACACATACACATATACATGCAAACATACAAATCTTTCCTATTTATAATATTAGTATAGATTATTATTCGGTCTATCTGGGGTTGCCGGGTTAACCAGCCTGAAACTACGTCTCGATGACACCGGCTGTAAGTCCAGCTGACTTTCAGGAACACCAAATAGAAAACAAAATACATAATGAAAGGTATTTTAAAATTTTAGTTGACGCGAACGTAGTCGCTAGTAAATATGGTAGAGGTTTTTAAGTTGAATTATAATTAATATATCATAACATAAGTGGTGTTGTGCTCTGATTGTACGTACTAAGTAAATATAATCCCGCTCCAATATATTTAAAATTTAACGAAGAGTTGTTTTTTCCTAATCCCTCTACTTTGAACTCACCTCACACATACCTTTTCTTATCAATTTGGCATCACTTGTTTTGAGATCGACCGCGAACTTAATCTACTTTTAAGTAACCGTGTAGCTACGGATTTAAATATTTGTTTTTATCAATTTTCTTCATGAAAAACTGTTCTTAAAAAGACTCTAGAATTGTAGACATTAGGTGGTCCTGAATTTTCTTATTGAATTAGGCGTTGCTTTGCGCAGTTCTAAAATACAAAAATAGTGTTTAACTATAGTCCACGCTTAGAGAAAATCTTTGTAATGCTAAATGTAGAGTTTATTCGGTACCTTACATATACAAATATAAAATGTATGTACTACAAAACACCATCAGAAAATTATTGAAACATTTACTGTTACGGAATACTGCTCTTACAAAGAAGAAGCCAAGAAACTCGACGGCCAATTTTTGATGAATATAATTAATCTGCAACTTGTATGAAACTGTAGGGATTCACACGTCATATACGCTGTATATGTTTTAAGCAGTAATAAATAACGTTATTCCAGTCCTCAGAGACAATACTTTAAACAATAATCCAACAATCGGAAGCGGTCCCTAGGTCTGGCGTCGAGGAAATCACGCTCAACTTTTTCTTTTATTGATCAATTCGCTGGCGGAATATTTCGTGATCCCTTTGTCTCACAAATTGATGTTACATTGGTTAATCTTACACTTGGCTTGGCTGCCGATGGCAACTTTCCGCCTCTCACATATGACGGGCGACGTCAGGGAATTTCAAAAAAAAATAGATCGGGCTGCTTAACGACTTTTGCAATTACGATACTGAACTTTCAAAGTCAAGTTATACTCGTTTTATTTTAAAGATTTCCTTAAGGAAGGAGTCATTTAATTAACTCTTGTCCCAGTCAATAGGTTTTGACGATAAATAAATGTAGTCAATACTAATCGAATTGACGACAATAAACGAGAGCTACACGAGAACTATTTATATCATCATCAACAAAATTATTTATAGCCTCCGAAAGATACAGAATGGAACCTAAGATAATACTGTGGTAATCATTCAAAGCCTAAATTTCCCATGAGGGTGACCTGGGAGCGGCAGAGTGATCACTCAAATTAATTTTGGCACGTATTAACAGTTGGGATGAAAATCTTAGCAAGGACGTTGAAGTTAGGGTAGGTTAGTAACTTGTGATAATAATTCTTTAAATTTTAGTTCTAAACGTTGGAGACAATTCAAATAGACCAAGACACAAAATCATAATACACATTACTAAGGTTGTGTTTTATTTATCTTAAAGAGACGAATACAAAAGTGAAGCTCAAGTTCATGAGCTGTATAAAAGATCTATTTTCTCCAACGAAGTAGAAACCATATATACGTGTGCGTACTCCGAGCAATAGACGCACTCAGAATTTAAGAAAAAATATTTTATTTAACGATAAATTAAAATTTTAAGAGAAAGACATATTTGGATTGGTTAAACTTATACATCAGTTGGCAGAAATATATCGTGAGACATGTGGTCTCACAATGGCACGAACACAAAACTACGTCACTGTTTCATCATACACTATTTATCACTGAACACTCAGACATCACGACCACCATCTTCAGCATTCAATATAACAACATAGGCGGGACCAGGTCGCTTAGACAAGACAAATATCCACAGTTAACCTTCCCAAGACTTAACCTGACTGCCGTAACGAGACTGCAACGAGACCAACTGTCCTGATCGAACTAAAGCATACGTTTTACTTCTAGCAAGCATCATCTCTTGATACTAAACTCTCTTACCGTCTTTGAGATTCAGGTTTAAATTTGTCGGCTTTGACACATTATTTGTAAATACTTCTTCATTTTCATTAGTACGTCGTCGCGGTCATATTTTAGGTCGCAGTCGATAAGTACCACTCGCTCGTATTCAACACTAATGTATCTTTAATTGGCGCTCGATAGCGACGTTAACACAAGGCTTTTGTACGACGAGACAATTTCGACGTTTGCGTCCCCAATGAGTCAACGCCGGGCTAATTTAATATTATATAATGGGGTTCCCTGTCGACGCCGGGGCGGAGTCAATATCACAGGCACAATACACTCGGAAAGGCGACGGGCCTTTCTGTGAATAGACTTGCTCGATGAATAAGTAGCGAGTCAGGATGACGTTGAGATTACTCTGAGCGCGTGCTAGCTTACTCTGAAACACTGTTCACCCAAAGATTAAGGCGACAACCAAGTTCAATTGTAATCAATAGGGACAGAACATAACTGAACAACAGAAACGTATTCAGCCTACACAACTTGCAGACTTTTGTATGCTTTCATGTCTTGTGGTAAGAGACTAGAGTAAAATGGAAATAAAAGACCAGGGTCTCTGTTTAGTAAAAAATAACGGCCTGTTACTATCCAACTGCTAGGCATAAGTCTCCTCTCCCTGTTTTTGCAGAGAAGGATTGGAGACCTAAGACTTTCCAAGCTGCTTCAATGCGGATTGGTAGGTACACATAGTTCAGAATTCTGTAGAGATATGCAAGTTTCTTCACGACGTTTTCCTTAACCGAAAAACGTGTAAAAATTGCATTTATCAATTAGAAACAACCCATTTGAACCCGTGACCCGTCAAAAGTATCGCAATGTTTGAGCGATGAGCATTTCGCCTACAAAAACTTGAGACTAAAAGCCCACGAAGGCGAATTGAATTAGTATACCATAAGCTACACTACTTATTTGAGCCTCGTACATTAATTCCCTACCTGTGTGTTTAACATAAAAGTTCACGACGTGCAGTGTGGCATAGCAAGATATTACCTACAAAGGGGCTCCTGCGGTACTGCAGCATCACACATTAACATTGCTGCGCAGTCGATACTTACAACAAAAACTTAACAGCTTTAAGGAGAAAGAAATAAATGCCTATAATTACTAAGAATACTGATTCTGATTACTTACTCTCTAAGATCCTGTCATATTTATGTCATCATAGTAGTGTATGACATTTATATAAAAAAAAATTTTTTCAAGATCCGTTTCCTTTATATACTTTGTTACAATATCTTAAGTCTTGATAGAACATAAATATATCGTTTGGATCGTCAAATAGGCAACACCTCCTGAGGTCTATTTTATTTATATAAAGGTCGCATAAAGGTGAGCTCATCGTTTTTGGATAAACCAAACTGAGCCGGTTTTAACATATAACGCTTTAAATCAATATTCCGCTCTCATAACATTTCGTGTTTACTCATTTAACTTACAGTAAACTCTGAACCAATTACCAGAGACTGCAAACTTAAATTAACCGGTTCAAAGCGACTTGAGCCAGAGAGGTCTGGAACGCAGGAGAACTTAGGGTATACATCCACGGTACGGTATATTTATACGGACAAACGGTTTTAATTTTGATTGGGTACAGAGATGTTACTTCACTTACCCATCCTGCCCGAAAGTAAATCCGTTACACGTTAAATGTTGCGTAGAAATTTTCAAATGACATGTTGACCTTTTTTTCATAAAAATGCTCTCACCTTAGGCTGAGCTGTAACTTAGTGGGAAATACTGGTAAAAGCTTTCGACCCATTTAAATATAACTTACTGTCCATTAAAAACTCATTATTCTACATTTTGTTAAAAATGTAATACCGCGATTTGTCCAATCTACAACTGTCTTTAGCTGTTAATTGTTAGCTGTCAGGCATGGCTTATTTTATTTAGCGTATAAACATGCTACACACCTAGTTTATACAAGCAGCCTTTAGTAATATGTGGAAATTAAACCGACATCAAGTCACGTAGTTCTTAGGCAAACTTAGGAGTTTTTAAGTTTCCTATTCCAAATTAACGAAATGTTGGCAGTTCGAACGACATTTGCAGGGTTATCAGACTCTGTCAGAGCACTATAGCTCTATAGGTGTTGAAGAACATCGTCCTAAAGGTGACTTTAGACCTATAAATATATTTATATATATATTATAGACCTATAAATATATTTATAAATACAAATATATATATATTTATGTATTTTATAGATATTTATAAATATATATATTTATATATATATCTATAGTTCATATATATTTATTTATATAGTTTATATTTGTTATCATTATATATGATCTATAGTTTTAGAATTATAGATATTTTTATAATTTAGGTCATTCGTTTAATTTCTGAATCAGTGCCAGCTTTATTACAATCTGACGATTCCAAAGCTGTTGAGAGATTTGAATGTAAAATATTGTGAATTTTAAGCCGACTCTCAAGTGGGAGATGACTTTAATATAATAAATATAAACATATTAAGAATATCTGAGGCCACGCTCGGCGAAGCAAGCGGAGTTGACGCCCGCATTGTCATTGAAATGAGAACAACTCCGTCCAAGTTAGATAGAGCGAAACTCGAGCCGACCGGTGCTATTGTGGGTGCGATTAGTTTCAACGAAAGCAACGAAACCGACAGAGTCGGTGCCTCGGCCAGTTGGGTCCCTTTTAAAGGTCATTGTTTAGTTTTAGTAAAGTTGTCTATAACAACTTGCCTATGTATGTGAAACTTTTTGAATTAAAATATGGCATTGAAGTTGATATCTTAATTTTTGGTAAAGATATTACTTACTTGTAGTTTTTCAATTGCATAGGTATTATTTAAGTGTTTAGTAATATTGATGTTATATATAGTTATCGATAAACTCGAATTAAGTTGAATAGCAATATTAAAATCCAGTACATAAACGCGGTCGACGTTTTGTAACGATTTCACAGCTATCCGTTCGATCCGCTTTGATGGAATTTGGCACAATTCCTGCTTTTCTTTCAGGAACAGCATACAAACAAACACACGTGTCTATATTTGAGGAATCTTTAAGCTTCAAGTTGACGCACAAGGTCTCAAATACAATTAGT
Source organism: Morpho deidamia (assembly GCA_947086505.1). Classification (NCBI taxonomy): domain Eukaryota; kingdom Metazoa; phylum Arthropoda; class Insecta; order Lepidoptera; family Nymphalidae; genus Morpho; species Morpho deidamia. The sequence continues at coordinate 150,676 of CAMTZC010000011.1, forward strand.
GTATTTAGCGAAACGGGAACGAATATTTCCCTATCATTATGTTGTTAAACAATTAAAGGAAATATACATAGTACATAGTTAAAATCGAGTTTTATAGTTCATCTGCTAATAATAGAATTAAGTTGTCAGTTTCAATTTGGGTATAACGTTAAAGCCATTGGAAATACACTTTACCAATTTATCAACTTATTAGAATTGATTGATCGTGCAGTAGCATGGCAGCGTTTGGAAATCGACGCGACGTCTTTTAGTCCAAAATATTTCAGTGCCTGAAAACCAAAGTCTTCGAACAATACATTTGCCAGTGCGAGTGTGTTCATACGAATCTAAGGCAATCGGTTCAAGGAGAGGCAGAGACATGAACAGTAGAATGTGAGAACAATCTAGTCGGGTCATTAACGATACGACGAGATCTGTTCTGGGTTCATCTATTATAGCTTGGGTAGCTCAAACCACAATAATAAAATAAAGCTTTCCGGGCATAACTTAATGTCAAAACTTCCATTACTGAGATGTGAGCTCATTACTTCCATTAAAATACAAAATCCAAAGAATCCCCGTGTTCGGCAAGAATGCCCGCCGGAATGATATGTTGCTAAAGTTCTGAATTTCAACTCTTGATCCTCCGCGATGCTCTGCGCCCCACATTCCGTATCAAGCACCCGGCCGGGGTCGGCCCGCGTGTTATGACACTTATTTGACATCACACTCGAGTTGAGTTACGTGAAACGGCAACTAATGTCATTTATTAGCGTTTTATATTAAACTAGCTGTGCCAGCAACGGCTACGCCCGCGTGGAATTCAGTGATTTACGTTACTTTTCCCGAACTTTCGAAATTTTGAGCATAAAAGTAGTTATTGTGAGTTAACCGTGAGAGATACATGCTATCGCGGACTTTTTAATATTACTCTTATAAATTCTCTAGTACATTACTTTAGCGTATCTCTGCTGGTACTGTAGCGCACTCGAATAAAGCTCCCAGCAAGCGAGATTTTTAACAACTGAGCGATCTCTTCAACACAATTTACATAATACCGATATGTACTATTTACCTGAACCGTTCAGTAAGTTTTGAGAAAATCGATTACATACAGACAGACAGCTTCGTGAGACTTTGTTTTATAATAAGTCTAGATTTGAACAGCTCTTTCAACTTGCGACCTCTTTGAGGTCGTCTGATCGTTTTGAGGGGGTCGTGTTAACCAATGCTCTAACAATGTAGGACCCTAACAGCCATGGGTTCTTTGTAATAAGGGTTCCGCCCATTGCATGGTATCGACCATGAGTTGTATTGATAATTTTCAATCTTCTTTCGTTTCTTAAATTCATGTTAAACCTACACTTTTGAGTCAACAACTATTCTGCTGGTTCAGAAAATCGATCCGAGAAGAGCCAGCAGGCAACTCGGCGGTCGTTCGTTTCAAAATATATGTTTTAACGCAAGGTCAAAGAGTAATTAAACTCTTGCATTTTTATCATTTATGCAGTCCACAATAATTTATAAAAATACTTTGCGAAATTATTTTGGTATATATTTAATAATTTAATGGGCTTTCTGTATGAGAATTCTGCATTAAAGACACACATACTTCGTATTTATAATATTATACACAAAAATAAATACATCCACAATAGAAGGCAAGAGCCCGCCGCGGGCCGGCGAGGGGTTTGTTTTGAATCGATCCCACAGACGCAATGGGCACATTATTTTATTTCAGTATAAAGCTCTATCTTTTATAGTTCTTGATAGAGATTTGAATCAGCTTTGTAATGACCTGGGAAAGGGGCAGAGAAAACATCGGAGCGAGAGAATATCATCGCAGATGCTATAATCTTATGATCTGTTGTTTTATACTCAAACAGCAGCTGTTTAATTTTTTTTTAGTATTTCATCAATTTACTAAAATCGTAGGTCACAGTCACTCACACACATTCGCGCATTAAGTGTCCCATATATTTATTTTATAAATAAATAAATATCGATAAAGGAAAACTTCATGAAGAAACCTGAAAACGACGAGAGAATTTTGGGGGTTTGTGTAACCAAACTCTTCTATCCAAAAAGGAGAGCGGCCTATGTCCAGTAATGGGATAGCACCACTTTTATATAGAAAGCGTAAGACACAAGTTCTCATTTCTAAAATTAGTTTGGACAAGGTTGGTTTCACACAGAGTAACGTTGGACTTCGTTACCCTTACGACAATGATTCATTAATGTATTTCGCTAACTCCAACCCGCGGCGTATCAAAGAGGATAATGCTTATCGCCGGCACAATATATTGATATCATCATTTGCCGTCGAAAGCAAAATGAATGTGTACCGGCCGGAACAAAGCTCGAAGCTCGAAGCTCGGCGGTGAGCGCCGGTACAGTTGTATTCAATGGATTCAGGTTAACATAATTTATTTCGTGACACAAACGCGGAATAAAGGATCGTGAAGCATTGTTTAAAATTGGCGTTTTTCTGTTTCCTATAAATATGAAGTAATAACAATTTTACAGTTAAATATTCAACGAGCACAGTGAAATGATTCGTACATATATAAGAAAATTGCCGAGCCAGCCCTTATTTGCGACGATAGACCTGTATTGAATCAATCTGATTTAACAGAGGTCTATTGGAGAAAACTGCATGAAAATCTGTTTTATAATTTTGAGCCTATCGCGGACAGGTAGACAGACAGACGCGGCGGAAGACTTTATAGTTCTTCTTTTACTTTTAAAAAGAGAATGTGAATAGTGAAAGAGAAATAGAGAGCAAAGTAATACCGCAGTATCGTCAGACAGATTCCGGCACGAGACAAATTCAGAAGTTAAATATATCGCGGGAAAATTGTTACCACCCACAATTTGTACCGTGTCTCGACGTCACATTTGGCCTGTAAACATTTATGATTCAGTTTCGTTGTTATCCATTTAATCAAATAAGCCTCCCCGATCAAGGTTTCGCGTATCTCTGAGATGGTGCTCGTGACCGTGAAAAATACGATAGCGTTCCAGCAGTTATCGACTACCATTGCTGGCCCTATTGCCACTATTGCTGCTCCAGACGGGGCTTCCCCTTCGGACGAGCGATGTGCGGTATACAAAAGGCAGCCGCCATCGCTCGCGACGGTCTCGGCCTGTGATGCGATATTAGACGGCGCGCGCTTTTGTTTGTATTTGCTTTTTGCAGTTTTGCGGATGATGAACTGGGATCGTAAGAAAATTGTGCTTAGTATTTTGCTGTTCTATAATAGTGTTTACTTATGTACCTTCTTATAAAAACACCTACATCGTCTTTAAGATTTGCACGACAGCGACGGCCGAAAGCATTTCGAGAGGCAAAAAAAGTAATAATAAAATTATTTTGCTATAATCCGCGATACATACATACATACGATGTATCGCGGATTATAGCAAAATAATTTTATTATTACTTTTGTATTATGGATCTCCGCAAAGTAACGCCTAATTCTATAAATTATTTAGGCAAAAAAAGGTTAAATTTCATCGAGATCGAGATCCCTGGTGCCCGTATAAAGTTTACACCTAGTATATAGATATTGGGCCCTAGGTCCGGTCATCAAATAAGGTCAGTCAATTTCTTAATATAGCTTTGTCCGCGATGCGATTGAATAATAAATAAATGTATGTGACACTTACACACACGGTCGTCCGTCCCCAAATTAAGTAACTTATTACTCGTGTTATGAGTGACGGACAACTGGTAGATATACAACATATATAATTTTAAATACATATTTAAATACAAATACACACCCAGGCTCGAAGAACTAACAAATTGTTTACAGAAAACGTTGGCCCTCGGTGGGAATCGAACTCGAGACCCGCGGAGCTGAAGGCAAGGACACTACCCACTGCGCCAACGGGCCAGTCCGACCAGGGCCACAATATTTAAGAACTTATAATTTAATTATTATAATAAGATCCGTCTCTGTGTAAAATGAAAACTTGACATTAACTTTCTATCTCACGATCTTTAAGCTGAAGTAAAATTTCTAGATACTAATATTTAATCTACTTTGAAGAATGTATTTGAATAATTTAAACGCTATTCACGCGGAGGTGAATAGAGGGTAGTCAAGAGCAAGTGCACCCAAATGCGATTTTTAAATAGAACTTGATATTTTTCGAATGTTTGTTCACGAACTGTTTCGTTTTTGTTATGAACAAAGTATCAGCAGTGGACATAAGCAAAGGAGGGAGATATATTTTTGTCGCAGCATCTTAGTGAAGATCGTAATATTTTCAGCGTCGGATCATTCATTGTGTACTATTTGGATTTCGTTTTTAGATTTTAAAACAAAGAATAAGCGCAATGTACAAATAACTACTTCACGAGAGCTTTGCGTAAAGTTCTCTTGACGTTAAATTTCCATGTAGAGGTCTCACCAAGTGTACTGCTGCAGTATTTACTTTTATCAACTACATTTTAAGAACAGTAGATTTCACCTCTCAGAATATGTCATATTATTGGCTTTGCGTGCACGATCCGATATGAATCTATACATCCTTTGGTTGATAGATTTCATAACTACACTAAATTAATAGATTAAATGGATATATCTATATATATATTCTAAGTCCATCTGTCTGTAACGCTTGTACGCTTTTTTATATATTTGTAATATTTTTTTTTCCTTTTAATTTTCTACTGTGTAATAATTATTAGTAAAATTGTGTACAATAAAGATGTATACAACAACAACGCTTTCGCGGCCAAGCTGCTGAAAAATATTAATGTGAATTTTGTCTAATTCAATGTTTAAATACCGAGATAAAATATAAAAAAAAAATCTTGTTTTCCCTTCGAGATTAGAATGAAAACACATAATTGAAATATTGTTTTGAATCTAAATTCCTACAATATACCAAATATGGCATAAAATGCTGATATCGCAACACGTTGTTTCTCCCGGGACAAACTATGAGAAAACTCATGAGGTGTTTTAACTATTAGCAAGATGAAGGGTGTTTTGTTGAAACTAGTTAACCAGTGTTGTGGAAAGTAAAATAAATAAAATGAAATTTCTGAACATTATTTCATTTAACCGACCGATTACTCTAGTTTAGTGTATGTGGGTCGAGATGTCTGAATATACATACATACATCAATATACACCATCTCTAGCGCACCACGTCAGTGGCACCAGAGCCGCGGGCGAGAGTGGACGTGCAGTGGCATACTATAGGTGTGTGTATGAGCCTGCGCTAAACTGATACAATACAAGTAAACTTATACATCACATCTTGTATTTTTATTCTAATTTCAAAGAAGAATTTCGATCGAAAAAACTGCAAGGATCAAAATGCATGTTCGGGCGCTATAGGAAAGTGTGTGTGTGTGCTCGCTCGCTGAAGCAGTTAAAAGCTGTACATAAGTAATTTGGTGCCGCCTGCTGCTGCCGGAGAATATCAACACGGCACTCTCCCGCTGGTGGGAATGTACACTTTTAGTGACTTCTTTTTTAGGAAGTCAACTGGAGCGTTGTAATAAATTTACATTCAAAAGATCAGTGTTAAATGAACATTGGAATCAGAATCGCGACGCTTTCCGATATTGTTTTTGAGTTACAGATTTCACATTGCTGGACTAAAGTTTTAAAATTAAAACCGTTTAACAACATAATTTAACAAACAGACAAAATATAAAATCATACGGATTAATACTACGAGGTAAAGCGATAGATATTAGACATATTGTTTTTGAATGTCTTTAAGCCGCTACTGTAAGGAATGTTATCATTTTGAGAGTGCTTTTCCCGCTTCACCTACTCTACCAATATTTCAACAGAAACGTTTTTATCATAACAGAAGTAACTCCGATATATTGCACTACCGTCTACACGATTAACTTTCGAGTGGCAATATTTTGCTTAAGATATCATCTCGAGGGTTCGTTGAACCATCTGCTCTCCGGATGGTCTATATTGTTTTTGTACGAACCACTTTATGCGCGATTTATCGAACTTTGCGACGCGAGTCCTGTTTTGCCTAACTAAATGTGATTCTCAAGGTTGAGAAGCAACTACAATAACGTGTCATTTTAGAAAATTTTATGCGGTTTCTAGATTGGTGGATTGGCTGGCGGTTGGACGACCTGATACAAAGACAATAACTAAAATTGCAAAATATCTAGGGGTTTCCAAATCCAAAGGTATATCCATAATAAATTAAATACAGTGCAACCTCGATATAACAAATCGCAAGGAGACTAGTGAGTTTTGTTTATATTAAGTAGTTCGCTAAATTGGGATTTGTTATATTGAGGTAAAAAAATAATTTTATTCACCTCAACATTATGTACTCATTTTGTGATAGCGAAACCCTTCTACGTATGATAACATGTTTTTATCATATTACTCCATATCTTCGTTTCGTATCGTATTTCAAAACTTTGATTTAAATTGTTTTACAAAAAAAAGCGTCGAAATCTGTCGCGACTGACTCACGTGCTATAGGATTGAGGGTGATATATTGGTGGGAACGTTATATGCAGGTTACAAGTTGACAAAATTCGTTTAGTATAGGTGTTTACACTTTTTGATAGTTGAGAGTTCGTTATAAAGAGATCGTTCGTATTTATTTATTAAGGAACAACCAGTGGCTGTTACATTAAAACATTAAATTAAAGTAACACAACACAAGAAGCATTAAATGCACTGCCTTTAGGTGTCACATCATTGTATATATAAGGACAACAATGAACTACTTAATCTAAATGTAAATGTAAATCTACAGCTCCATATTCGTATAAAAAAATCGTAATGTAAAGGTATATTTTACATAAATTCTTATGGACAATTGACGTTATGGAAAATTTATTAAATGGAGGAAGTCGTTGTATTAAGGTTGCACCATACTACACCATAAAAAATGGGATCTGGCACAAAACACCAATCACGTCAATGGCCGACGTTACCAAGGGAGCAGATTTGTATAGTATTAGTCTACCCCCTGTGGTTGAACTCGGAACACGTGTAGGAGGCTGAGTTAAGAAACGCTTAGATTGTTTAGTATAAAGGTCTTATTGTTGTATGTTATTTCCAATTGCCTCCAAAATATTGATAGTCAAAGGCTCTTGAGAAATAATAGATATAGGGGAGTTATGATCACTAGAAGGTATTTAGCCAAATGAGAATTTTGTGGTATTTGTTTTATATCAACGGTCGTAATATTCTCACAAATAAATTAATATTTAAAATTAACTTTATTTAATCGTCGAGTATAGTACATAATAATAAACTGACATTAGACTAAAGAGATGTCTAAACTTTTTTTAGTATTTAGGTGCTAAAAATACTTAATCAAGGGGTTTTAAAAGTAATTGGTTTAAGCAAAAAAATTAAATTAACCGTTCGAGTATTATTAGTCTTTACGTGGTCGGATTATCGACCTAATTAAACATTACCTGAACCCAAAATAAAGGGACTTGCAAAAATGTAACACACGTTTTCCCGCAGCACTTAATTGGAGGCTCCGAAAAAAGTTTAATTGTTTTCTTTACACGGGCGGGCGGCGGCCATATTAAAACGTGACCCACATATTAATTAAGGGGTCCGCAGGTACCGCTCTTGTGTAGGTATTGTGCTGCTCTTGTGTCCTTCTTTAAGCTACAGGACTACGCAATGTGCATAGATTAAGGTGGCACTTTTAATAAAACCTCATAAATAATTTGATGTAGCGTACTTACTAACAAACAGACAATAAACAGTACTTTTGGAACAATTTTGGTACTGGATGGTTTGAGTTCATCGGCCCACTAGAAACACAGGTGTCCTCAAAAGGGTCTAATGAACCTGACAATCAAAATACAATCGCATCTGTTCTGATGACGATCGGTGTTGGATTCTCGTCCAATTTCTAAAGGTGTGATAACCAGTCACTATGATCCCTTCAGCCGTCTACTTTATGTAACCCTAACTAATGGAATTAGCAACATTCTCTTTGATTAAAGAAAAAAATCAAAAGTTTTAAATCGGAAATTGTAATACATTAAAAATTTGTATGCGAGTGTTTCAGAAAAATCTATGCGTTTGTAATAAAAGTGAATAAAGTTACGTAAGTTAAAAATATATTATAGAATTAATTTGAAGGCAAACGACATGTTTCAAGAAAAGAGCCTTAGGTTTGACAGAATGAAATCAAAACGGGAAAATTGTTATAACATTTGAGCTACATTTAAGATCTGTGCGGACTAAACGTCCACAGAAACGTGTGTCAATTTTCCATTAGCACTTTTTTGAATGTCTAAGACGGTTTAGACAATTATATCTTAGGATTACCATTTACCGGCGACGAAGATATTGAAATGTCTCGTATGTTTACAAATTAAACTCCGAAACATGTTTATTATTGAAAGTTAAGCGACTCAAGCATCTTAATAAAACAGAAAAAGAGAGAAAGATCTTATAGATCTTGTAGAACAACTGTTTTGAATATCTAACAGATCGTGTAGATAAAGTAATAGGATTTAAAAAGCATATATCAAGTTATAGTTAACATGTTAAACGAGCAACCATTTTACACCGGCTCTCGATATAATATATATGCACCGTTTATACAGATCAATTTATATTTGTTATAGAATTTATCTGTCCATTTAAAACTGAACCCAGCTGTTTGAGGGTTCAGACGCGAATAGGTTTCAGTTTACGCTAGGTGTATATATTTGTCAAAGAATTTATGTTTCCATTTGAAAATGAGCCCAGTCGCTCTAAGGTTGGAGTCCGAGCGGGGGTCAGTTTATGTTAGAGCCCATCGGGAGTGTTATTATCGCCGGCGTCGGCCGATTCAATCGGTTAGGGATTACAGCCTCTGATTGCATTTGTACATCGCGTGATACGATTAACCTGCATACGTCGTCCTGCTGATCTTTACATCTGGCCGACGAGTCCTCGGATACTATCTTCAGACCTTGCAATAAGGTAATACACACAATATTCTTTCGTTCAACATTCGTTCTATTCCTCTTTATCCATAATAATATTTTAAATACGACAGTCTATATAACTGGCTGTCTTTCCGTCTGTTAATGCGCTGAAAAAATATTATAGAAATTTGATGATTGAAGTTTAATAACGGGTTTGCATGTATGATAAAAAAGGTTTATAGTTGAGTTTGTTTTAACAATTAAATTGACGTTAACGAAGTCGCCGCTGCCACTAGTATATTATGAGGATGGATATTGGGGAGTGTTATTTTGTGTCATAGTATGGAATCTGGCAACGGAATTATACAAAGTGGTTGTAGGACGGAGTGCTGTTAGGACTGCGAGCTGAAGGTGGAAGGCACGCGGCTTGTTACGGAGTTCGCATGTGCATTGAGAGCGGCGGCGACTGACGAATGTTTATTGAGGATTTAATGATATCACCCCGAGCTGACTGCTCGAGTGACGAACTGGGACACGAGACACACGGGCAGCCCGGGCGGCCAACATGTCGTCATGAAACTTTCATATTAAATCTAATGAAATGTCTTTAAGGTCTCAATTTCATTATAAAGTAGTATTGTATTCTTCAATATGATGGTTTATGAAATTAGTCACATGTACAAACTTCTGTTGTAGCTAATTAAAAATAAAAGATAGTTTAGCGGATTAGTCTTTTAGAAGCGAAACATATGGAGAGACAAAGAGACAGACTTTAGGATTTGTTATATAAGTAGCAATATTGATACAAATCCGAATGAAATTTGACAATTGCAATTCTAATAGATTTTTGAATTGTAAAATGATCCAATGTCTGTTCATTAACGATTGTTCCTAGAAAAAAAAACGTAATTGAAATGCTATATATGTTGTGTGAAACAAAAGAATTTTAAGGTTTTTAGGCAAGTTTTATAGTTAGTTTTAAATTATTATTTTAATACTTATAGATAAGTTTACTTATTTGTATTTTGCATTATATTGTATTGCGGACTAATTAAGTTTTTTCTATTGTATTCTAAGTTCTCTATAAGCGTATTGAAATAAATCTTTCCGTTCAAAGTGGGGTCATAATTAAGTTGAAAGGAGCTTGTTACATACATAGAGGAAATTAATATGAAGTACGTAAAAATACCAGCGCCTTTTTATTACCTCGCTAAATAGCTAAATAATAGGTAAGATGGCAATTGAGTAGTTTTTTTAGTCCTGTAATTTTAAAATATAATAATTCTCATTTTACTGCAACAAATGAGGCACGTATTTAATTTACTTCCGTTGTACATCGCATCCATAATATTGTTCCCCGCCGCGGTGTAGTGGATGCGATCTGGGGAGGGATGCTGCGCGTGAAGTAATAGCACCCTCGGTTCATCTGCCGCGGGGAGCGCACCGATCAAACATGGGACACCAAGGGGTAAAAATTATTCCCCTGTCACCAAACATGAGGTATAAACGCAAAGGATTGCTTTGTAATTCGGGATGTTGTAAGAATACTTCGAATGTTTTAACATAAGCAACCTAATTTCTGACAACTTTACTTTTAAGATACCCCTAATTCTATGTATATTATTGTACTCTAGAAACTCTGTTTTTTTTCTCATAGAGAAAAATACAGTTTTTCTTATTATATAATCATAGGCTATATAGGTTATAAACTATTTGACGTGAAAATGTCCCTGATAGACAGACTTTTCCGTTTTAGGGTGACGCAAACGGTGTCTCAGGTTCAACTACATAGTTAAAAATGATTTATAGAAAGAAGCAAGCGTTACTTTGCGGAATTCAATATTATAAGCAATATAACAGAACTAACTACTTTGCTATAATCCGCACGTTAAGCGAATGCATGCAAAGCTAATGTGTACAACATAGTTAAAACATAAATTAGTATGCTATTTTTTTTTTGTATACAGGTATGTATATTAGGGTAACACTGAGCTACAGGGGCTTTACAAATCCTCGATTAATGAAAGTATGAACCTCAGTACTTGATGTTAATGTAAAAGTCACCTGCGGTATGCTTTGAGTAACAAAATATACGATCAAAGAGGCCTAAATTCATTAGTGGCACGATTCGGGTTACACAAAGAAAGCCCCTCGCTCGTTCTACTCGCAAATTTTATTAAAAACTGTTTTGGAATATGTAATACACTAAAAAAGTAAATAAACCTTTATTGTTTAAATTATGTTGCAATAAAAATCAAGCTCATTTGATAAACAAGCCCTCATCTTTATATAAGTTTTGTAGCACTGTATGTTTCTAAAATATTTAAATTAATAAATGAGTAAATATGTGTGACAAATATATAAATAATATAAGGGACATTTACACACACGGTCGTCCGTCCCCAAAGTAAGTAACTTAATACTTGTGTTATGGGTGACGGACAACTGGTAGATACACTACATATATAATTTTCAATACAAATATACACCCTGGATCAACGAACCTTCAAATTGTTTATAGAAAATATTGACTCTCGGGGGCATCGAACCTGTGACTCACGGAGCTGAAGGCACGGTCACTGCCCACTGCGCCAACGAGCCAGTCAAAGACAGAACTACAGGGTGTGTAGCGAACGCTTATTAATTTCATTTCTCATTGTTCCCAAGATGGTACGTATAGAGAGTTTTCTTGTTGTAGAGGGGCAAAGCATAAGGAAAGAAGGCAAGGGTATATCAGATATGGTTAATTTAATATATGATTTTTTTGTGCAGTAGTAAGACTATCTTAATCAATCCAAAAAAAACAATTATGTATGTCTATCTGTCGGGCAACACGGTAGGAAGCCTGTGTTGTAAGAACCCGTTGTACGATTTACGATTTAATGATGGTGGACGCTCTTTACTTGCAGTTAAGTAGATTTAATTCTGATTCCAAGGTACAATAGCAATTAATAACTATGTTAGATTTACGTGTGTTATATAAACAATGAATATTAAATATTTTATCCGATTCGACTCAGTAGTTTTTCGGTCGCATGGTACGTTAATGCCTTGCTTTTAGCTTCTTTTGTAGTCCAATGTTTAACACAACGACTAAAACGTTTGACAAAACACGTGTTAACTTTGGGTGAAGAGATTTTGAAAACGCAATGCTTCAGAAGTTTGTCATAGTCCTCCAGATGGACTTTTAGTGCTGATCTTAAAAAGATAATGGTAGCGTGGCGAGCACCGTCCATTACGATTCATGGCTGAGTGTTTTGGCATCTTTATCTTTAAAAGATATACAAAAATATCATATTCACTACTGTACCAATCACCGAGCAGAATAGTAATTAATATTAAAATATGGCAACGTACATTTTTAATTGACATATAATTGTTTTGCATGAGAATAATGAAAATATTTTGCAACAAATTATTAAGTACTTTAATTTTTATATATACTTTGTATATATACATTCAATTAAAGAATATTTTTACCTATTTTCTCATCGCCTAAACTAATATCTTAAGCAAATTGATTCAGTAAATCAACTTCCCTTCTGTACTAAGTTAGATTAAAAAACTTTAAAGGCCGCTTACAGTTCTACAAAGAAGGTAACTTTTTAAGTACTGGTTAATTAACAATGAAAATGTTAAAAAAGATTACTCTATTTTACATTACATTCCGACCACAAAACAACTTGAAAGAGCTTAATTTATTGAATTTCTGTACTATTTATATTAAGCAGGCAAAATGAAGTAAAAATTCCGGCTTCGAACAATTAAACAATTAAACAATTCCTCGCTACCGTCGAATTTATTGTTTTGCTCAGTTATTTGACTTCATTAAACAAGAGGCCTCCGATACTCTAACCGAACAATAACATTATTTAAAATTATTGAATTCCTTAGGTTTCCGCGGGGTACTTTGTTAAGGAGCGTTGGCTCACATTGATTATAGAAATCTCTATTTAGTTTCTGATTGTTAGGACGATTTACAACAATTATACATCACTTCATTATTATCATCGGTAAGTTGATATCTGTACGTATACCGTGGCTTCAATTCCAGAAAGTTCGTAAGTCTTTTTGGGGTTTGGTATACGTTTTTGTAATAAAATTCCACAATCTGTTTTACAATTTGTCTTGCCTTTACACAAGTTCAAAAAAGCAATTAAGAGACACTTATTAACAAATACGACCAATTAAGTCGCAACCAACTACGAACTAGATCATATTGTAAAGTTTTTGAAAACCACCACAGAATTTCTAGGTGGTTCTTTTCGGTAACAGCGCCTTTCCGAAACAATGGTAGCTTCATTATAGTTTGGAGATTCGAAAACGCTTGTAAATGCCAAATTGGACAAAGAAAAATTTCAATTTGTATAACAAGACGCGCCATTTTGACTCTTGTCAATGCGAAACCCTGTCAATCTGTGTCCTCGTAACTATACAGGGTTACAAACACATTGGTGATATACATTATAGAGGAAGTCCGTACCTGCCTAAGATTGCGGCGGCGGCTTTGCGCCTTACAAAAGAACGCACAGAAGTAATTCGTTTGTATTACTGTGTATATCGTTATGTTTGCGAGATATTTAATGTTATTTGAGTGCTCCAGTTGTAAACATTTAGTAGTTAAGTTATATCTTCGAACTGTATCTCGGACCATTAAATGTAAAAGCTTTGAAATAGAAGTTGTAAATAGTGCCTGCTCGAGTTAGTAGCGTGTATAGAGTCGTCGAGAGCTTCTCGGGAGGCCTCAGCCCGAATCTAATGAAGGTCGAGCCAGCTTTGTTACGTGCGATAAAAATACTGTCAGCCGCCCGCCCCCCACGAATTAGTCACCGGGGTCAGCTCTCAGTTAGGGCGGCCGTTAGTGAGTGTAAAGAAAATAATTAACCTCTTTTGAACACCGCCCTAATTAGGCCATAGATGAAAAGTATTGTTCATCAACCATCATGAATTTCGTAAGGATTTTACAGTAAGAATTCTAGGAGGTAAGTTAGTTCAACGCACTCGCTAACCCATTGTGTGAATCAATGCTCAATCACTAATATCGTGACAAATCGTCCTAAACTATAATGTTAATATTTCACGGTGGTCGTTAGCAATAAATAGGGTTTCATTTGTAAAGAAAATTCCAAAAATATTCCAAATGCTATTCCATAATATTGCTGTAAAAACTTAAAAAATTAATGAAACAAAAAAAGAAAACTTTAGTAGTCTTTACAAAAATAGTAACAGTCTTGCATACTTACAGACAGAATTTCTGATTTATAATATTAATAAGAGTCATCTTCCTCCTGCCCTTATCCCACTCTAAGTGGGGTCGGCAACATGTTACAAACATGTTGTCACATGTTTTGACTACGCATTTTACGACCTACGAGCCGCCTGCCTGACGTCAACCTACCTTAGTCGCCTCTCACGACACCTCGGTAAGAAATGAGGGTGGTCTATTCTATTCTGCCGGATACCACACGGCATTTATAATATTAATAAGAATGTATAGGAAAACTTAACAGATCTTTTGAGAAGTTAAATGAAATAAAAGTTGCAAAAATATTATATCCAAACAATCGGTCCTCTTAAAGAGTTGGTGCCGGAGTTGTCTCGGATTTACGTTTTCGCTTAAGTAAATTGTTCCTGTAACGATGTATATTATGAATTCAAATAGGACATTACAATAAATTTACATTTAAAAGCGCGGCTCCAAACGGAATATGCAGCCAAAGTGCTGCGAGTGTCGCAGATTGCACAAACTTACACGTTTGCGTACACTCTTCAAACTTTTGTTCGGACTAAATGTTATGTTAATTCGGCAAATTGTTCAACAATTCATTCGAGATATTTCACAAGTTTGGGTGTCATATTAAATTGGAGTGTCGTTATAAGTTTATAGTTAACTCTATAGCGAGCGCGATTTTATTAAAATTCGTATAGTAATAAGTGTAAGACCAGGGGCAACGTTATAAGAAAATTGTGTAGAAAGTTAGGAACTATTTCATCAATACTTCTACTGTCTTCTGTACTACTGTAAACTACTGTAAACTGTCTACTACTGTCTACTACTGTAAACTGTCTTCGCTAGGAAGACAGTTTTATTGTACAATTTGCAAAGGATTTTTGTATGTGTGTTCGCAAAGCTTTTGGCGGTTCGAAAACTTGAACGAAATTTCGCAAACAGTTGGGCATAAATCTGGAATCGCTTTTTGTTCTGGAAAAACCTATAGTTCTAACGAAAATTAAAACTAGAAACATGTCTATCTAAACGAACAAAGCTTATAAAATTAATAGATACCTGCTTTAAAATCGATACGGTTCACTATTTATGTTCTTCTTTTAAAAGGCTCTCTGTAAAAGGTTTTAATAGAAAAGCGGCGATAAACAAGCTTAATCAAATAAGAAGCGAAAGAGAAACACATTCGTAGCGGAGCTGCCTGAAGCTCGGGACGGACGGGGTTTTATTTGCTTCACACAAAATAGAGGACGATTTTGCTTTCTCGATTAATCAGCACCAGCCCGAACGGACAACGGATGTGCGCCTTTTCTTTTTAATGGGGTTTGTGGACTACCCACTACTTGTCGATGCACGGGTTTGTTGATTTTGACTCGAATAATGTAGCGTCAATATGTTGTAACGTTTAGTAATATTTAATTTCCATGTCTATTCTTATTTTCCTTAATGGAGAGGTTTTTGCTACATATCAAATTTAGGATTTAAATCGCCTTTGCATTTTTGTATATTTCCGTGTTTCATTTCTTTTTTTTCGTTTTCATAACTATTTGGTTTATACAAACACTACAGTTAAAACTTAATATAGAATTAATTCTAAGTGACATACCAACTAAATTGCCACTAATAATAGTTACATGTTCTAAAAAAAAACATACTGAAGGCAAAAAATAACAATCTATTACGAATAATGTCGTTTTGTTTATGTTGCTATTGTAAGGTATATCTGGCAACATTTCAACAGAATATGAAGAAAATTACGATGGTTATATGTTAAAGGACGTCATTTTGACTCGACAAAGTTAGTCTTCTTAATTGGCAAATATGTAGCATCTACATTTGGTTCTTAACTATCACTTCATTGAATGTACTGTATGGTAAGTGCTCCATTATAAATGACAGCAGTGAACGGTACTTAATGTACGCTATCATTTACAGCATAATAATATATTACCGCTAGCTGGTTGTGTTGCTATAAAGTGTTAATTGATGCGAGAGCTATTTATTTAGTTCGGGACGTGTATTGAAATATAAACATTTAGTAATTGAGACAGTAGCAAATGGCGGCAATATGTGTTTGTGAAACCTAAAATATTAAACACAACCTTTCACGTAGATTGAAAGTTAACATATGTTTTATTAAAACATATGTTATTAAACATATTGGGGTAAATGCGCGGATAGTGAAAAAATTTTCGTATTACAAAAAAGAGCCATACGTGGCATCTACAATTTAAGTCCGCGTGATTCCCTGCGAGAGAAGTTTAAGGAAACAGGTATTCTAACATTTGCTTCACAGTATATTTTAAATAACGTAATTTTTGTATATAAAAATATAAAGAATTATAAAACGATAGGTGATGTATATAATAGACAAAGTAGGAACCGACATAAGCTTGCGACTCCTGCTTTGCGCCTAGCGAAAGTACGTAAATCGTTTGTGGGTTTGGGTATAAGATTCTATAATAAAATTCCGAAATCAATTTTGGTCATGCCATTACAGCAGTTTAAAAACACTGTTAAAAAGAGGCTGATACAGAAAGCCTACTATACTGTTGAAGATTACTTAGATGATAAGGATGTGTGGATATAGGTGTACTTCTACTCTGTACAAGACAGTAATAAATAAATGTAACTAGTTCTAAGATTTATATTTTAAAAAGAGCAACCGCCGAGTTTCTTGCTGGCTCTTCTCGGCAGGAACAGCTTTCCGAACCAGCAGTAAAGTTGACGATTCAAAAGCACTTGTTTACAAGTTTACTTGAATAAAGAATATTTTTGATTTAAAAGAAGCAAACTTTTTCACAAACTCTAAAATTCAAGTATTTAATGTAGGTACATCGTAATGTGATTAATATTTATATTACGAAATCAAGTCCCGTCTGTTTTTTCGCGACAAGCTCGAAAACTACTAAACGAATTTTGCATGCAGTTCTGTCTAATAAAAATTAGTTTTAATTTTGTACTAACATAATTTAATTTCAAATTTTTTATTCAAGTAAACTTGTAAACAAGCGCTTTTGTATCGTCAACTCTACTGCTGGTTCGGAAAGCTGTTCCTACCGAGAAGAGCCAGCAAGAAACTCGGCGGTTGCTCTTTTCACAGAATAATTCATTCATTCGGTCATTACTATCTCGTACAGTGGGAGTAGTTATATCCACGTATAAAGTTGGTAAGAATTGATACTCTATATGTACGTCTCAATAGATTTCACAAATATTAAGGCATTTTTGATGTACAATAAGTTGTACTTTTTCGTTTGAAAAAGTTAGAATGTTAGTAGTATTACAAATTATCTTCAAAAATAATTACATGCTATCACATATTTTTTGGTAAAAAGGCGAATAATTCCACGATAAACTAGTTTATTCCAAAGCTACAGTTACCGACTTTTCCAAATTTCCAACAATTATTGCGATGTTCCATCTTATTCACACATCTAAGAACACAGAAACCTTCCTCATAAGAATCTCTACTGATAAAAGCCCAATTAAAATCTGTTCAGTAGTTTTTTTAAGCTAATCGCGAACACACACAGTGTGTACAGTGTGCCAATTCGTCTCAGTGTTAGGTTTTCGGTGATTTCATATTTGTACAGATGCCCTCGGCTCGGCGCGCTCTGTTTGTGAAGCTGAAGTAAGGACAGGGCCGGTGTTGTTCGATGGCAGAGCTCTTTGTAGGCTCGAGGAAATGGCGCCCAAACTCAAATCATTGTTACATTTTAATCTGGAAATTTTCGACAAGTTTGATCTTTCACTGTAGTGTTGTGTTTTCGCTTGCCTCTTGGATCCGAAACAAAGGAGAGCAACTTTCTAAGGAAAGGCTATTTAACGAGTGCTCTCGGAGCAGTTCATTTTCTTTTATACGTTTTCCAGCGGTGCGGGGTTTCGTTAATTTTTTCCTCCCCCATTCTTAGATACATTTCTTCGACTACGGTTAAATAAATGCACTGGAAGTGTAATTAATTAAAATAATCGTAGCTAATAACAATAATTGAATAATCTTTATATCACTCAAGGTTTTCAGTTACCTGCTGGTTTGACCAATAGTCGTCTGTCACCTAATTTAGTCCAGTAAATAGATCTAATTGTGAATGTAATTTTGGTATGTAAATATTGGTAATTTTGGAAACAAATACTGTACGCGCCTACTGCGGTGAGTACAGTTGGTGAGCGTAATAAGGATAGGCAGACAACCGGCAATTTCTCCACCCCGAATAATCAAAGGATACTGACCTTTCACTGGGAGGCTCCTCTGTAGGGTATGGTATCCACGCCGCTCCGGCCGGAGTATAACAACATCACTTTTATTCGTGGAATCACTAATGTTTTCTTCTTCTATTTTAGGACTTTACACAGCCACCAATTTGTCTTTAATATTCCTAATATATTAACAATAAATGTCCACCGAACACCGATATTAACATTAATTGACCGCCGAACCGTACCGAATTCACCGTGTTGCGGCGACGACCGATCTCTTTTTTTTGTGTGACATTTTTGTGCCACCTACCCGCACCGCCTCGGGTGCAGTAAGCCCCGATTACCCTCGGCGGAAAAAATTGCCCGAACAATTATTATTATTATATTATATTGATGAAGACTACAGCAGTTAAGGTATTAATATGTACGTTTATACTAAGTGTTCACTAAGTGAACGACAAAATAAATCTAATTTATAATACCTTATCTTTTTTATGACGATTCGGATTTCGGAGTTCGACAAGAATTTTAGATTACGTTCATAGTGGCTTAAGTCCGCATTCCTTGAACAGAGAAGCGATGCTTCTGCGGATGCTATAACCGTTCCTGTAGTATTCGTTTATCGTTTACCTGGTATTAAAATACCAATAAAGGAATTAACTCAGAATATGAGTATTTCATGCTAGTATTGGAATTGATTCAAATTAAAATTTCAATATTCTTTATTCAAGTAAACTTGTAAACAAGTGCTTTTGAATCGTCAACATCTACTGCTAGTTCGGAAAGCTGTTCCTACCGAGAAGAACCAGAAAGAAACTTGGCGGTTGCCTTTTTAAAATATAAATCTTATAACTAGTTACATTTAGTCATTACTGTTTTGTACAAGGTAGAAGTGCAGCTGTATCCACACATCCTTATCATCTAAGTAATCCTCAACAGTATACTAGCTTTCAGTATCAGTCTCTTTTTAAAAGTGTTTTTAAACTGCTGTAATGGCAACTCCGGAGCTTGCTTGTAGTTTTTTAAAGTCTTACCCCCGCTTCCGTGACCGGCAACTAGACCGGGGTGTTATGATCTAATGGGTGTTTCTCAGGAGACAAAGCATGTCAAGATTCACGTCTCAACAATGGCGCTAAAATCGGTCATGAAGAAAGTGCCTAAACCTTTTACAGACTTAACAATAAGCTCGCAGTCTGTGTGGAGCGATTAGTAATGAGGGTGTATGGAAATATACAAGTCTTACTCGAAGCTTGGTTCGAGTCGAATAAAGCCACTTAGAGGATTTTAATACAGTCGAATTCAATTAGGTACCTTTTAGTTTCTTACTTTCCCCGGAGGCGCAATGGTGATTTTTAATTAAATTAGTATATTAGAATGATATAAGTAAATCATTCTAATATTGCCGTGTGATATCCGGCTGCATAGAATAGACGACCCAGTTCTTACCGAGGTGTCGTAAAATACGACTAAGGTATGTTGATGTCAGGCAGGCGGCCGGTCGTAAAATACGTAGCCGAATCACGTGACAACATGTTTGTAACATGTTGTGCTGACCCTACATAGAGTGGGGTAAGGGCAGAACGATGATGAATGATTAGAATGATATAAGTATGTATTGACATGCAATAAGAATGAATAGACGATATAGATTTTTTACCGGCCGACCGTATTGACCGACCGCTAGATGATTGTTAGTTTATATCACTATAAGCAATTAGGAATCGTAATTAGCTAATAATGACGGCAGGCCAGTGAGCCAGCTAGCCTTAGATTGGTAATATCACAGCCGCTCGGCAACCACCCACCCGCCATACATTAATCACTCGTGTCTGATTATTACACTCGTCTCGAGACTGACACCCACTGTATCACGATTGATGACATGTGGGTGTGACTTCACACTCCTAGAAGTTCAACCTCCGCGCCGACTTAAGCGTTTAAGTACCCCTATTACTGAAAGAACGGGATTTTTTTATCCGATATAACCGATAGCTTATACACCAATAGCTTAAATTGTGATAAATTTCATTTGTATTCGTTCAGTGAATAGCTAGTAGTAACAGCGTAATAAACATACAGACACACAAACACGGACAAACAGACTTTCGCATTATAATATTAGGATAATCGTGTTGATGTCGTCTTTTGACTTTCCTTTCTTAATATTTAGGCGTGCGGTAGTTTTACTTTTGCAATAACTTTAAAAATAATACATTTATATTATACTAGATGTGCCTGAAGCTTCGCCGCGTAGGATTTCAAATTTAAAAATAGTTGGTGTCAATTAACCGTGAGAGATAGAGACATGCTGTTGCGTACTTTTTTGTAGTATTTCTATAGATCTACAATTATCTAGTACATTACTTTAGCGTATCTCTGCTGGTTTACGCAGAAAACGCATCTAAAGCTCCCAGGAAGCAAGTTTTTTAACAAAAGCACGATCTCTTCAACACAATTTACATAATATCGATATGTACTATTTATCTAAACCATCCAGAAGTATTGCACTATTTTTTGGTGAAAACCGTATAAAAATCCGTTCAGTAGATTTTGAGAAAATCGATTACATACAGACAGACAGCTTTTTGGGACTTTGTTCTATAATAAGTATAGATTGTGTTAAGACGTTAATGCCAAACCCGAAGTGCTTGAAATGAATAACTTATTTACGTTGACAAGGATTACTAATCCGTCGAAATAGCTTTCCAAATATTACATTGTACGTGATTATTATGAAAAGGTTTGAATTCTAATATCACACGCTGTAATTTGATCGGAGATGTATGACTGAACTGATTTTTTAATTTCTGATATAGCACAAAGGCCATCGAAGTTATATTCGACTGCTAGTAACACAGAACCACAGACAGTCGTTTCAAATTATTTGCAGAGCGTTTCCAATTGAGCGCTTTCCAGCGATTCATCAACCGTGAGCGCGGTAAAGCGACGACAAAAGCTTGCGGGTGATATTGGTCCGGAGGCTGAGATTGCGGCGAGCGATGGCGGACAGATCTCGGCACAAAGGGATACACTTGCCCCTCGTGGCCACCACTATTTGTGGTTCCACGGTATCACAGGCACACCATACATCATTATTCCAGTGCTGGGTATGGGCCTCCTATTCTTTAACAAACTCAGCAAGCCGCTTTTGGATTGGTAGATATCATATTTTAAAGGAATTCATAGTACAATTACAAATATACACAATATAATTATTTCACTATAGAACGTGGATACGTGTTATGTGCTTAGAATGTTTTTTTTTTATATTTGACTTAGAATTATTTCTGTAGAGATAAACTCGTGCGTTCTTAGAACGGACCTCCCCTGTCGACAGAATTATAGTATCCGATGAACATTATAGCGGTCGGGAAAACTCATTTTTTCTCCATTCAACTTTTTTCGGGCGCAGAAGTATGTTTAAGAATGCAAGGGATACATGCTCTATAAAAATAATAGCACGATGTAATTACGAAAAGCGCCATCTGTGTATAATATTAAGGATATCAAATCAAATCAAAATATTCTTTATTCAAGTAAACTTGTAAACAAGTGCTTTTGAATCGTCAACTTTACTGCTGGTTCGGAAAGCCGTCCTACCGAGAAGAGCCAGCAAGAAACTCGGTGGAGCTCTTTTAAAAATATAAATCTTAGAACTAGTTACATTTATTTATTACTGTCTTGTACAGGGTAGAAGTGCACCTATATCCACACATCCTTATCATCTAAGTAATCCTCAACAGTATAGTAGGCTTTCTGTATCAGCCTCTTTTTAACAGTGGTTTTAAACTGCTGTAATGGCATGGCCAAAATTGATTTCGGAATTTTATTATACAATCTTATACCCAAACCCACAAACGATTTGCGTACTTTTGCAAGGCGCAAAGCAGGAGTCGCAAGCTTATGTCGGTTCCTACTTTGTCTATTATATACATCACCTATCGTTTTATAATTCTTTATATTTTTATATACAAAAATTACGTTATTTAAAATATACTGTGAAGCAAATGTTAGAATACCTGTTTCCTTAAACTTCTCTCGCAGGGAATCACGCGGACTTAAATTGTAGATGCCACAGATAAATACTAAAATACAATTGGTTTGGGTGGTATCCGGTTAAGTAGAATAGACCACCCTCTTTTCTTACCGAGGTGTCGTAAAAGTCGACTAAGGACGTCAGGCAGGCGGTCGGTTGTAAAATAACTAGCGAAAACATGTAAACCACATTTAAAACATGTTGTGCCGACCCTACTTAGAGTAAGACAAAGGCAGGAGAATGATGAATGACGAAAATACAATTGGTTATAATATAAGAATGACGGCTAAAAATGATTATGCCCAATCCAAAGTCAATACGTCCTAACCGTAACCGTCTGATAGTAAAAAAAAGTAAAGTAGCGGCCTGTTAATATCCCACTGCTGGGAATAGGCCTCCTCTCTCCGTTTCTGGAGAGAAGGGTTGGAGCTAAGACCTACCACGCTGCTCCAATGCGGATTGGTAGGTTACACATATCAACAGAATTCTCTAGATATGCAGGTTTCCTCACGATGTTTTCCTTCACCGAAAAGCGTGTGATAAATTGCAATTATGAATTAGACACATGAGTTTTAATAGAAAAACTCATTGGTGCCTGCCCGGGTTTGAACCTATGTTCGTCTCTAGAGAGTCGCACGGTCTCACCATTGGGCTATCACAGCTTATAATATAATAGTCTGATAGTGCTGATAATATAATGTTGTGTAATCGATATTATAACTCATGCAACGCCATCTGTTATCTGGGAAACTAATTAAATAGGGTCTGTCTCGTTAATAGGTTTAGTATTATAATTACATACGGTAAGTAAATATTAGCCCGGCGGCGCCGCGTGTAATCACTGACGTGATTTGCAGCACGGCGGTAATTGTGATCGTACGGGTATGTACCTACAGCATATCTCATTGGAAATTAACTAAACACACTACAGTGTAAGCTGTTGCCAGACGCTTAGCCAATATATGGTATTAATTTCAAATTACAGTGTATATTGTCGATAGTTCAAAATGTATTTGAATTTGGTTGAGAATACACTGATAACTACATCAGCTTCTTCTCGTATTTAGTCAATAAACTTCCAGACCTGGATAAATGTCAATTCTCTCTCTTCAAATTTCTCGAGATTCACGACCACATAAAGGTCGCGAGGAGCTCGTAAGGAACTGCCAATTCTGCCATTCCAGCATCTTGAGAAGAGCATCGGCTGCTATAATTATGCGCCTCACTCATTGCTTATTTGCGATTGACCCTTCCACTACAGGCTATAGGTATATGTCTTATCCAGGTATCTCCACGTTACACAAATTTCTGCCGGGATCCAGCAGTTTGTACTGTATATATTGCAATTATAAATAAGCACTTTAAGACATGTTGTCCGTCAGTAATTAAATCATAATAAATCACTCAAAAACTTCACCACATAATTGATTATCAATTTAGTTAT
Source organism: Morpho deidamia (assembly GCA_947086505.1). NCBI lineage: Eukaryota > Metazoa > Arthropoda > Insecta > Lepidoptera > Nymphalidae > Morpho > Morpho deidamia. Next base: position 174,458 of record CAMTZC010000011.1, read on the forward strand.
TTCTCGAGTAATATAGTTATACAACGGGCAAAACTACTTCTATACTTATCATAAAACAAAGTCTCCAAAAGCTGTCTGTCTGTATGTAATCGATTCACAGAATATAGCAAACTAATTATTATACGGTTATTACTGAAAAGTATTGCAATTCTTGCGGAATTTTTAGCTTGATAGTATATAACGATTTTGAGTAAATTGTTTTGAAGAGGTACATTAAACGAACAGAGATACATTAAAGAATTGTAGATCTAAACAAATACTACAAAAAAGTCTGCAACAGCATGTCTCTGTCTCTTACGGTTAACTCGAAATAACTACTTTTATGTTCAAAATTTCGATTAAATACTTTGATTACCACGCGGGCAAAGTCGGTGGCACAGCTAGATTAATATGAGATTGATCAGGACCGCTTTGTACCAATGTCTGGTAGATGTTTTCTTCCATTCCAGTTATCAGTACGACATCAATAAATATTTGTCCCCGTCCGCCGCGTCATCAATATTTTCCATATCTGCCAGTGATCGGGCTGACAAATGCCGCTCCTCCGCCTCGCTCTCCTCAGGCTATATCGTTTATTAATCGTCGCGATAACTCACCGTCCGATTACGGAGCGTTTTATAAAACCAAATGGGAATCCAGCGAAACAAGCGCTTGACACTGCAACCTAGAGTCTAAACTACTTTGTAGTCCGTCAGAAATGTACAATTTAGCTTTAATAATCTTTATATGATGTAATAATAATATGATATGACTTGCATGAAATACCTTCAATTACGTACGTAAGTGTACTTCCTGTACCCGAAGGAAGAGCGGGAATTACTTATATCGTAGTCCGGTGCATAAGCCGTGAAAACGTAACAGACAGTTTCGATTTTGTAGTTTCGTTGCAACACTTTAACCTTACATATCTTAGTAAATATCGTATACATTTGAAATTTTTTGAAAAAGTGCAAAAATAGATACAGAAAACGCGATTAAAACTAATAAAACCCTGGGAAAATCCTTTAAAATCACTATAAAAATGAGTGCACCTATTTTAGCAATGAAAGCAGTTTGCGGACAGAACCCTCGGCGCTGAGTCCCAACGAGATTACCGGGAGGCTGGAGCGCTGCTCTCGCGACTATTGGCCGAGATTAAATCAAAGTCCGAGTCAAGCATCCTTCTATTAACGAGCAGCTTTTACTCCTCTTGGCCACTAGAATAAATGGGAATATTATAGAACTGGTGCTATATTCAATTTCAAATTCACAATATTCTTTATTTAAGTGGATCATATCGAGTACTTATAATCTTCAAATGTTAATAAAAAAAAGCTATATGTATATCAAATCAAGCACCAAGATATATTATATATATCGAGTCGGTGCTTAAAAATTAAAAAATGTCACTGCCTCGAGCCCGTCGACAAAATATTACCTCCCACCTTAATGGCGACGCCGGCTGTGCGGTATTAAAGCAAAACATTTGTTACGGCTTTTATGAAAATATTTTTCAGATAGACCTCCGTGGCGTAGTCCATCGGTTATTTGTCCGCAAATGTGGGCTTTGGGTTTGATTTTCGTTAGTCAAATTGAATAAAAAAATATTTCGTTCTGGTTATACCGGTGACTGTCTTCGTGTCAACTATAGTGTTGAGTTACTTAAAAATGTGTATCATGTTCCGCGGCAAACGGGATTTTTTCTTTATCCTAGCCACTCAGTGCAGCACAGCTGTGAAAGTGTAACATAATGAACAGTGTCCGAATGAGTTGACCTTATTAAAAAGGGACAAAGAAATGTATTTCCTGAAAGACATAACAATAAATTTCAATAAGTATCTTATCTTTCTTACGCTAAACGATTATTTGAAAATTTCCTCACAGATATGAATGCCAATAGAAACAACTATATTTAACTCTTGCTGTCTAGCGTAGACGTCCGAAAGTGGACTTTTGGTAAGGACCAGCAGGGACACCAACAGGTTGAGATGGTCATGTCGATCCCAAGAGCAAACTTGGTTTAAGACTGATACACCAAATATATCAATTTCCCGTCATAATACAATTTACTCGAATGGGAGAAGAAAGAACGATTAAAGTTGTAGGAACAGTTAATTAAGAGATTAGTGCATAAAGCAGCGGTCACCATTTAATGGGGTGAGTGATTTGGATGCGCCCGCTTTTGTTGCGAGGCGAGATGCACTTTGTTGCCTTTTAACACATTGATTTGAATTAAATTCATTTCTAATGATGTATTGTCTTCCACCTTTTAAACATTTATAATCACTATTTAATGGAAAAAAATAAATATATTATCATAAGCCTACGAGATAAAGACCGGCAACATCAAATCATAAATATTACAAAATACAATACTAAGTTGATAGCAAGAAAAGATAAATTACAAATACGCACTCTGTTCATTTCTGCATTAAATATGCAGAAATAAATAAGTTTCCGCGTCACCATTCCATCTCTTAAAGCATTACAGACGCAGCACTGATTTTTCCAACGAAATCTTTTGGTGACCCGCTTGCGTGCCATTTTTGTCCGTAATTTTCAATTAGTCGAATTATTCGAGTATTTAGTTTGGAAATCTCTTATAGGGGTTGGTATTATTGTTCCAACACCTGGTAGCGCCTACGTCTAAATGTAACGGAATGGTGGCTATTATCATAACTCAATACTCGTTCCGCAGAAAAAAAATGGCGAGCAGTTGTACAGAAAACAAATATTTATTTGAGTAATGGTTTCATACGCCGAATTCCTTACGTAAGCTGATTTAACAGTGTATAAAGAGATATCCTAGAAGTACGTTGAAATGAATTAAGATATTACATTTCCAAAATGAGAGGATTATTAAACAAATCTGATAAAGTAATCCCATATAAATAAACCGAGGCAGCCATTTGTGTGGTTTCATCAAAAGTATGACTGCTGTATCGTAATTCTCTTTGTATCGGCGGCCGGAATCCGTATCGAGTGTAGGTTCCGGATATCATTACTTTTCTCGGGATTCTCAAAAAATGCTATATTTTTTCTATTCTCTTCATATCCATTACTTTGGGGGCATCAATATGTTTCGTCCAGCTAGAGATGTTTTAATTTCTATGCACCGTAAGCGATATTAGTCTTTTTGGTTAAGATAGTTGCTTGTCCATAATCTCATGTGACCGCGATAAATATGTAACGAAAGATGAATACGCAAGTATTTGGAGGATCTTGGCTTGGCTGTACCGATATTGTTTTACGTTTTTTAATGGTTAACCGTATTTTTTTCCCTTATTTTCTTAAGGTGCATGCTAAAATAAATATAAAAAAATAAAAGTTGATGTTAAATTGAAACCAAAAACAAATGAACCTTTCGCTAGCTAAGCAAGTTCGTAGGTTCCTTTGAAAACTATATATATTTATACTGTTATTTATAGAAGGAGGAGCTACTTTCCAGAAGTCCATAATACAAAAGTATATAATGATAGAAATAGTTTGCTATAATCCGTTTTGCATTTCTTTTTTTAATTCCATAGTACAAAGTTAATTATTTTGTTAAATCAGTGTTTTTTTAAAACAAAGCAAACAATCCTATTATTATTTTTGTAAAAAGTATTATTATATCGATATACAAGAGCTGTTTGTCCGATCCAATGTTCATCCGCCTTGTCAGTAGGTATATGTTTTCGTCTAGACTAAAAACTTTGTTTATGGTTGACCGTGTTTATAATTGTTATATATAAAGTTAAATTGGTCTACAAAACATAACCTTGGAATCAAACAAAATTAATTAAATTTAGAGCTGAAACTTTCGTGAGATTGATTATAAAGGATATTTAGTTTAACATAAGTAATGTATCGTATATATCGCAAATATCTCACATTAAACATGAAAAACTTTTCTGAAAATTTAATCCAACAATTACTATGAATAGTTTTCCTGTGTGTCTGTTTTTCTGAGTGTCTGAGTTTGTAAATTATTAAAAATAAAAATAAATTAAACTTTATTTCATTAAAATACTTTTAGTAGTATCTAATATTTGTAACTTAAGGTACTAACTTCACTGTATTTCTGTCGATCCAATACAGTAATTCTAGGACAGTCTGTAAATTTATAAAAAATCAGTTGCCCTATTATAACAATTCGCTATCTCCATTATTCATATAGGGTGGAGAGAGACAAAAATAGTGAAAAGAAGCCAAAGAAATAATAGATATAAATGCGGTGATTAACAGCACGAAGTGCGAAGCCATATTTTAATTCAATCGAGAACTGATTTATATAAACCACTAGCTGTGGCACGCGGGTCCACGTGCTGTTTTATTTTATACAAGAAATATGGTCGTTGTCAAAAAGTTTACTCTAGAACGCAATGTACACTATTAATACTAAAATGAAATAAACCTGATTATTATATTTCATAAATTAGATGTACTTGCGACTTTTATCGAGTCAAATAAAGCGCCAACTATGTAAAAGTAAAGTAAAGTAGCGGCCTGTTACAATCCCACTGCTGGGAATAGGCCTCCTCTCTCCGTTTCTGGAGAGAAGAGTTGGAGCTAAGACCTACCACGCTGCTCCAATGCGGATCGGTAGGTTACACATGTCTCCAGAATTCTCTAGAGATATGCAGGTTTCCTCACGATGTCTTCCTTCACCGAAAAGCGTGTGATAAATTACAATTATCAATTAGACACATGAGTTTTAATAGTAAAACTCATTGGTGCCTGCTCGGGTTTGAATTCGTGTTCCCCTCGAAAGATTCGCACGGTCTCGCCGCTGAGCTATCACAGCTCTCCAACTATGTATTTTATATTTATTCCTTGTTGCATATAGAATCTTAAAAGCTCTTTAACTGTAGACAAGTTTCAATTATATCAAATTTATAGACCATCAGTGGCTTTGTTTTTTCTGTGGATCTCCTCATTTGATTTGATCTTGTAGAGATTATCCATCATAGTTTCTGCCATAACCCGCTGAGTGACTCCTGATGTCGAAATTTAGTACACACATTATCACACTTAAAGCTCCTATAACGTCGATCTCTGTGACATTCCAAAAGAAGAATTAAGAAGTGTTTGATAGCAACTATAACATTACTTAAGTCGGAATATCGATTTTCCCCCATTTATTCGTTCATAATCGACATATATAGTACCTCGTGTATACGAGTATTAGGAAATTGTGTGTAAGTGTTGCTGGCCACATTACTTGTTATGAACCTCCAACTACTAGCCGACTGGTGCACCGACTGTGCGATGTGAAGTGTGTCATAAATCACGCGTGCACTTTGTGTATTTTCGTGGCTTCGTGTTGCCGATAATCTGTCAAATGAGTATTTTTCTGAGGACAGTCGGCCACGCAAGAGCCATATTATTTTTGTTAATCTATCCATCTATCTGTCTATTCGAGTATATATAAATAAATTTTCGTGTGTACGCTCCTTATAGACTTCGAAACGGCGGAACCGATTTTAATGAAATTTCAGAAAAATTTTAGATCGACCCAGCGGATATTCCTGTAAGGTGTAGTGGCGATGTCAACGACAGTTTCAAAAATTCTTCGAAAAAAATTTTCGAGGGAAGATCTAAACCAGATTGAGCGACAGCAATACGTCTGTCTGTTTATCTGTTACGCTTTAACTGGAATTCGTTGGAGAGATACAGAACTCGGTACGACTAAAGCCTATATACCAAGCCAACATACATAACGAGTTCCCGTTTTTCCTTCAGGAACAGGTAAACGTACATAGTGAGCTATGGAGGGTAAGTCGCTTTATGGATATGGATAATATTCATAGCAGCCAAAAAGAAAACTGCATGGTAGACCGCACCAATAACCCGACGTTAATAACCGCCGACGCACTTAACCGGCTGCGGAAAAACCGGCCCAGGATCGTCGCCGAATTATTAGTATTTCCGGTTAACTCACTTGATGGGGTTTGTTTATGAGCTGTGAGACCGCCGTTAACGTGTATGGGGTATAGCGAGTACTTGTCAGCTTCTATATTTTGAAAATATCATGATTATATTTGACATTCAGTTAGACTATGACAAAAAATATTAAAGACCAATAATATAAATCTCTTCTCAATTAGAACACAAGCTTTAACAATTATAATTATATGTTTTTTTTTATTGCATTCTGTACTTTATGTACATTATAGCCGTGTCAAATTTCATACTCATCCGTCCGCGTAGTTATCGTACATACGAAAACAATAGATAGATAATATAAACTTTAATTATGTACACTGTATACACATCACTTTAAACGTTTTCATCTCATTTTAGTGGCAGCTGCACTAACACCGAGGGTTCAATATTACTGTGACAACACTTTGACATCACTTTGTTGTTTATTCAGTGGTCATATTCCTCATAAACAGAAATATTAAATATATCTCCAATGATTGTATTGGTGTTAGACTGTTGATGAACTGTTAATATGAATTAAACTTATTCAGACATTCAGTTCAACGGAACACATCTAGAAACAAAAATAGTAAAATTTTAATACTTTTTCCTCACTTTTTGTCATCTACATACTTATTAGAATTTTGTAAAAGATTCTTTCTAGCAAAGGGTTGTCTCGAAGAGATCACTACTTTGTGATAAGACCGCTTTGTACACATTTTACTTCAAGTTTCTTTATGCTCTTTCTTATTTGTGCAGATAGTTTTTCATTTTCCTCCTTTTGCATTTCACTAAAGTCAAATTACATAAAGTAATCTATAACTTGATGATTTATGAAGATTTAAGTCTTATAGGAGTTGCGATAATAATCCAGAAGGCAGTAAATCGTCCAGGTAATCCTGAGGAACAGATGTATGGCGATCACCGTTCGACTTCAATCATTAATCTGATTAACTGGCCGAGAGCTGCAGCGACCTGTCAGTAATTCATTGATAGATGTCTGCATTAAGCCGTTTACCTGTCACGCAAGTTAATACACAATAGCTTCCTAATATCCGTGAAGCTGTGATATCGCATCGGTGAGACCGCGGGGTTCGTAATAAGAACGAAGGCTGATAGGAACCGATGAGTTTTCTACAAAAACTTTATGAGGTAATTTAAATTAATATTTATAAATTTTGAGCTTCTCGATGAAGGACAACACCGGGAGGTATATTTTTAAAAATTCCGAAGAAAATTTTTACTTGCCAATTTTCATCGGAACTCTCTGAAACGTCCATGATATCTCTAATACTCTATTATTTCTTGAAACACAAGGGCGAGATGATAATTATAGTTCATGACAATACTAAAAATAAATAGAAAACAGCTAAGCTGGAGTGCTTAGCTATTTTATATTTATATTAATTTTCTAATAATTGTTTTCTATTAATACTAAGCTCAGAAAGTTGATGGATAATGAAACAAATCACCTACAACAAGAATTTTCATAAAATAGGAAGAACTAGACTAAGTTAACAATGGTGACATCCAATCTAGTTTTTAGTGTAATGGATAGCTTTTTTTATAAACACTAACAAAGTCATAGAAACTATCTCTACATCACGCACGTATTAATAATAAGACAAGATATTAAATTCGAAGATCCATTACACATGTGGGAATTCAAAAAAGTATGTTAAAATAAATGAAGTTAACAGTTGCGAATACAGCATCCCCCGACACCTCCCAAACAATTCCTAACAATGCCATAAATCCCGAGATCTCATCAACAGATGCGTTCGGTCCCTTCGGGGCCGGCGGGAACGCACCTTTATACGTCATCTGATAAATACGTCCTACTAAATAACGAGTGGCGTTATCGAAAGTGGCTCTTATCAGAGAGCCCTAAGATCCAGTCGGTGTTCCGCCAGCAGCACGAGGCGAGTCGCCGCCCTTCAAACGGAATTCGCTAGCGCTGATTATCGGAGCTGATCCTAAATAATAAATGACGAGCTTTGTAAATGGCCGCCGACAGGCGAACTGATGTTAACCAAATAATTTGGCACATTTCCAAATCACTAGTTTGGTGGAGCGGAATAAAGACCTATATCAAATGGCCGGTCGGTCGTGTCGCGCGGGAGATGTAAACGTTGCACTAACTTGAAAATAAAATTCAATATTTATTGGTATTTACTAGTTGTAATCGTGACTTCGTTCGCGTCAATTTAAATGTCAAATTACCCTTAATAATGAGCCATATTTTTTTCCGTTCCCACAAGAAAAATGGGATTTTTTTATAGCTTTTAACTAGGTTTTTAACCTTCCGCACGACGCTATCGACCGCTATCAGAGTAACCCAATGACTAATTCTGTTGTTCTATACTTTAACTGTATATATATTGATCAAAAAATATTTTTTTAAATTTTGCACACATTCAGTAAATCATTGTATACACAAAAACAACTTTCAAATATCTCATAATTTTTTCCCAATCAAGTAAAACAATCAAACCTTTTCGTGGATAACAACAATTTTCTCAATTACGAGGTTTTTGTTCAACGAGAACATGTTGAGGAAAAATTACGGGTATTTTGTGTTTTTTGTGCAATCATGAGACATGTGGTTTCCGTTCAACTGGGATCTTGTATTTTGTTTTGTTCCTGTATTTTGTTGCTTTCAAGACAGGAAATAATGTAACTTGTACTTTCTGTTTTGTATAATTTTATTTTTGTCATTCACGAAAATACATCTTACATACATACATAAAAATAAATAAAACGTTTCTATAAATAAAGCTAGTTGTTTTAAGAACTAATTTATTAAATAAAAACATCTAAGAGTGCTAGCTGCGATTTAGAGACTCTAGGTCAAGTGTCAATAATATTGAAGTTATTTCGTAGTTAACGAACCGTTTTACTGTCATTTTTTTACGAAGATAACGGTTTAGAAATCGTCTTTACATAAAAGATTCAAATTAAAAGAGAACATCTATTTTTATTATACAGATGAAAAAAATTTTTCATTACTATAATAGTCAATGGAAGATAAAATTCAATATTCATAGCCGAGGTAAATACTTATAAGACTGAGATAAGTCCGCGGCGCAGCGTCCGACCCTGACCGCGGCCGCACTCCGATCTCTTTGAAATCTAGAGGCTTAGGCCTGAGGACATACAATGTATTCACCAGTCTAAATATAGGATTTAACATTTTTATTGTATATTAATATTAGAAATTCGAAAGTTTGTCTATCTGCACGTTTCAAGACTAATTCGTTTGAGAAATATTGGTTAAATTTATATGATAAGGACATTACATATAATATAATACGAAGGTCCTTGATCTCTTCAGTTTATTTATAAAATTACGAAATACAAAATAATTTATGATTAAATTGACTACCACAAAAATTATCTCTTCTTTATTTGCCTTCTGTTAAACAATATTCTATTCACATAAAATACAAGATGATAACATCAACGGATTTTTTAAATTAAATGAATAGCAAAGATTATTTGTGTTTCTTGTTTCTTCGTATATAACTCTTTTTATCATACTGAGAGCTCAGTCAGATCGTATGGTGCTGTCAAAGCAGATGCTCCAGGCGAGGCTCGAACTTGCAACCCCGGCATCGCTCACGACCACTGCCCTATAAGTACCGTGCTCTAACCAGTTGCGCCACTGGAGCGGCCTGCACTTGTAGACAATGTGATACTCGCATTCAACCGCTAAAGTATAAAAAAAAACTATTTTCCAATCCATATGTATCCATATATTGTAAGTACCACAGCTAATCCCCATGACCGATATTGAAAAACTATCGCACAATTTAAGTTTATATACATCGGGCTTAAGCATATGACAAAAATTTCTTTCGGTAACAAGAAAACAAAATCTTCATTACATTGTGGGTGGAAATTCATTCATTTATTTATTTATTTATTTATTTATTTATTGACAAGACTTACCAACTAGAAATCATATACATTAATAAACTAATATAAACATTCAATATATCATCTTTTCTATATGTTTCCAAATTACAGGTACGCACAACATTTACATAACACTTCAAACAATAATTGATGCAAATTTTGATATAAAAATAAAAAAACAAAAATATACACAATTGAAAAATATAAAAGTTAATGTGCACTAACCCACGCGTAAAACGTGTATCGTATGAAATCTAACTAGAAATGACTTTAAGATTCTAAAACGTTTACGAAGATCATCGACGTTCAAAGAGAAATTATAATTCATTTCTTTTCAAGGGTGCTCAAGAAACAAGCACTGACCCATCTGTGGAGAGTCTCTCGAGAGGCGGCAGATGTGACGCAGCATTACGTAACATATGAGTGACCTCTACAAACAACTTAGTTGTGCCGACATTAAATGAATCCAATGATCACTTAAACTCATAGTATAACTTTGGCATAATAATATAATTTAATTCTGACCTGGCTTTGTTGGTAATAGTTGACTGGCTTGGGCGGCGCCCTCGTTCAAAAAACCAGGAGAAAACAATAACATTATACTTTTGTAACCCTCATACCTCTCGTACCATACTTAGTTTTTAGGCCAAGGTTGGAGTGGTGTGTACGGTAATTGATACATCTATAAATCTATAAATCGTGTTAATTTTTTTGAAAAATGTGAATAATTCCTGTGTGACTTAAATACTTTACTGAATTAACTGTTTTTTTTATATAGGGTATGAAGGTACCTAAATATAAATTGAAGTCGTACGGCCGGCACCACCCTGTATAATCGTATCATAACGAGACAACGGTAAAACGAAAGCTTCTTAAATAAAAATGATCAAACTTTTACAGTTATTCATTTTTTATCAGCTCGGGCCACGAAAATAGAAATCCAAGTTTACGTTATTGATAATCAAAGAGACAGACTGGGTAAATGGTTCACTTTTCGCCCATATCCAACTTATAAACCCCATATAGTAAAAAACGTTGTCTGATTAGTTTGAGGATTTGATTTAGGTAGTCTGTTGTATATCTTAACAACTGTGCCTGTTTCCAGTGATTACCTATAGGCGATTTTCCTAGAGGCGGAGATATATTACGAACCGATACGCATCGGGGTCCCAAGGAGTTTGTTTACCCCCTACGAGTTCAATGGACGCCCTTAAAAAGGTTGCAGCTGCTAGATCCAAGCGGCACAAGATGATGTGGTGTGGAGATCTCTGGAAGAGACCATGTCCAGCACCTGACGTCGATTAGTTGAAGAAGAAAAAGAATAATATACACTATAATAACTCAACAACATACTAGCGGACATGGCTTAAGACAGACGACAAATTACTTAACTCGTAAAATTAGTACCTCCCCACAGTGAGATAGTCGCCGCTCCGGCGAGCAAGAGACCTATATCTAAGATCCTCTGATCCCCAAAAGCCTCCTCGCCCGAGGGCTCGCAGCGGCTTAGGCCGATAGATGCGACACAATAAATACTGCAGCGGGGGCCAGGACTTATCTGGCAGCACTAAGTGGCCCATAAATTGAAATGTACAGAACGCTTCGGGTCATCTTGTACGCCGGTACATTGCTTACAAGTCTCTACATTGCAATATTGAACTATAATAGTTGTTACCAATACATAGTAGCGTAATATGACAGAAAGACTTTGTATTTATTTTACACAGTATATTTTACGCAATTTAATTTCTGTACATAAAAATATAAAGAATTATTAAACAATCGGAGATGTATACAACAAGGAATCGACATAATCTTGTGGTTCTTGCTGCTAAAGTGAGGCTGATACAGAAAACCTACTTTACGAGATTGTTGAGGATTACTTAGATGATAAGAATGTGTGGATATAGAAAGTGTTCGACCTTGTACAAGATAGTAATGACTTTAATATGCAACTATGTAGTTATATTAATTTATAATTATTTTGAAAAGAGCAGCCATCGAGTTTATCAATGACTCTTCTCGGTAGGAACATCTTTTCAAACCAGCAGTAGAGTTGACGATTCAAAAACACTTATTTACAAGTTAATTTAAATAAAAAATAATTCGAATTTGAATTTGTTATATTGATATGGATGACAAATGAATAATAAAGAGTCGGTTATCGTTAAAATTTCGATGCAATCTAAGTACGTAAAAAAATGTTTGTATTGCTGCAATTAATTAAATAGACGGAGGAGGAAGGGATTTATTTTTTAATGCTATGTAGTATTTGTGTATGAAATATTTTTAATTTCTGTAAATTGTTAGCGTTTACAATAGAAGTTAGAGTATATATTCTTACTGCACTGTATCATTCCTTACATACATATATCTACCAGTAGAATTAATAGTGCGATGTTTAGCACGAACAGGAATAAATGCGAAGCGTGTAACGTCTGGCGCTAAATAAAGACATCACTTGAAGTCAATATCCAATAAAAACACGGCGTCTGCATCACACGGAGCACATCTCGGGTCTCTGGCGTTGTTTGGACTTGTTCTAACACGCGTATAATTCTCTGAAGTATTGTTTGAAGTGTTCACTATTGCTGGCTAAAGACGGGGTTTGCTCATTCGTGCATCATGTTTATGGAATAAAATGTGAACTACTGTATTAAAATTTGCAATGACTTTAAAAAATACAAATTGAAATTATTAAGACTAAGATACGAAGTACTCATTTGAATTCATCACTAAGCTTAATATAAATATCACATAGACCTTTCATAAATGAGATTGTAACACAAGAAATAGAATTTGCAAATGAATACAGTCAAATATTAAAGGTTAACTTAATGTTCTTCGACATAAGAATTTAAGATATAAGCAACATTTTTTTTAAATTTGCTTATGTATTTGTATTTAATTTGATTTAAATTCAATGAATATACAAAAGTAATAATAAAAATAATTTTGCTATAATCCGCGATACAGTAAATAGAAAATATAAAAGTGCTAAATGTAAAGTGGACTGACTAGCCGTTTTTTCATACCCGATACATGCAGGATTCGTAAAAACACATCCAGAAACCTCCACCACTGCCACCACAATACACAAACACTACACACGTTCACTATCACAAACTCAACAATCGTAAAAACTTTTGTATTATGGATCTCCGCAAAGTAACGCCTAATTCTATAAATTCTTTAATTAATACAATTGAACTCAAATTCAAAGTAGTCTGTATTTAAGTAAACTTGTAAACAAGTGTAAACGTGTAAAAAAGGCACTTTGGACATGAAGTCCCTTCGAGACATTCTGTGTATATCGGACAATTATCATGTCTTTGAATCACAGACGTTAAAACTTAAAACCGCTTTTTAATATAACAGTATCATTAAGTATAGTGAAAACTATAAGTACATAGTTATAACAAAATAGTGCGTTCTAGTCTTATTCTAGCGTTAACATAGTCATTAGGCTGTTCATTGCTTTACAAAATTTGACTGAGATATTTATATTGTCAAGTTCTTCGTTCACCGAAGGCAACGACAGCCCCGTGTCTATTCCCAAGCACCTCCTAACGCCGGTTTTATCGCCTCGCCTGGATACTTAATTGTAGGAGCTTTAAGTGTTATGTTAAAACAAACTACGTGTAAACTGTTTATGATTTAATCGTCTCGCAGGCGCTTCGAGCGCTGGAGTTTCATTAAGGTCGGCCGGTCTGGTCGGGCGAGGAGCGACGGCAACTTTACTGCTTGCCTTTGTGTTTTGATCCAATTTTAGGGTAATCGCGTCTCGAGAAAGATACGAGAAGGGATTAAACTTTTCTGCAAATCACAGTACAGCTTAAGGCTGATCTTACTTGTACGTCTTAGCAATACGAAAGGATTAACCCAATTTGCTAGAATCCGTGTTGAAATAAAATTTGTATGTAATATGCGTAATTCGGCACTTCCTTCATTTCTCTTACTAGTGTATACTTTTTATTAATGCTAAAGTTATTATGGAATATACTTTTTAAGATTATTTACTATAAAATTGAAAATAATGGGATCATTTGTAGTGAACACATAACACTGCCGTATAGAAATGAAGAGGATTGTGTTGGTTGGTGCGCGCCGTGAATTGTGTTAATGACTGCCCACAAGAGTGTTGTAACTTAAATATGACGTTCAATATTGTAGTGTTTGTGAATCTATAATATTCTTTATCTATGATATAGGTGTTGGCTTTGTATCTATTACTTGTCTATGATAGAGTGGAAAAATAGAATGTTGTTTCTGATATACACGGGAGTGGGAATGAAAGGTTCGTTATAGCTACAGTCGAAAAACGTTACACACTTGATCACTGGACTTGGAAGCAGAGACACTGACAATAAGCGCGTAGTGAGTACAGAGAAGTACTACAAATATGATAAACAATTTAATAGTTCAATTTTGTTAAGTTATTTCATTAAGTTTTCCTCAAATCCTTCGAAACGAACAGAAAAAAGAGTAAAGTAAATATCTCAAAACAGGGAGAATCTGGCAGGCAATTGTAACAGGCATTAGAAAGTATTGCCCGTTTAATAGACACCTTACGGTCATTAGCATGTAATAAAGTCCATCACGACCACAAAATAAAATCTAAGAAGATGCGTTTAAGAAGAAAAAGTCTTCATCTAATAGCAGAGTGCCCTTTGTACTCATTGGTAAGTTTGGAGATATAAGGTAAGGATAGATGGTGATCTCTCCACTCTTTCAAGGAACTTCTAAAAGGCAAGTTATTCTTGTAAGTAGTCATATTATAACTAAGCGTAGGGTTACTTAGGATATGTATTATTAGTACAGTACACGGTAGATCTACCAGAGCAACATAGTCACAAATAGCTCAACTCCTTAAATGAGAAAAACAAAGTTTAATATACTCTACCTCTGTGGCTTACATCACGCGGCATAAATGTATTCGATAATAGATTGTACAATGAAACCTTTTTAAAGCCACCCGCCGGCCGTCGCCAATAAACAACCGATATCGGGCACCCATCGCATAAATTCCGATCTCAAATAAACAGCGGATCGAAACAGTCGCGGAGACACAAAGCACCTCTATCAGGCGAGCGATAAATCCCGGCTGGCAGTACAGTACCGGCGGTACAGCGTACACCGACATACATACTTTAATTCAAGTTAAGAGGAAGTTGATACTGGGCCAGAGAACCGAATTTTAACTATAAGATAACAATGATACCCACTTGTATTGACTCTTTTATTATCCTTAATTCTTCATTAAGGGATCTCCACATCACACGATCCTGTGTCCTTTGGACGCAGCACCTGCCCGAGATCTTTTTGAGGTCACCAGTACACCTCGATGGCGATCTACCGCCACTGCATTTTGGGGTGTGAGGTCGCCATTCCAGCATTTTGGGACCCCAGTGCCTATCGGTTCTACGTACTACGAGCCCCGCCTATTCCCACTAAAGCTTCGCGACATGATGAGCTATGTCAGTTACTTTAATTTTTATGATTTGATTGCGTAGATATACAGAAAGCATAGCTCGTTCCATCGCCCGATGAGTAACTCTGAGCTTTCTTGAGTCAGCGACCACGTTTTAGATCCGTTAGTCATCAATGGGAACACGCACTGCCTTGGTCTTCAAGCACTGAGATATTTCGGACGAAAACATCTCGCGTAGCTTCTCAAACGAGTTGGATTTCATAATTATGTACTATATTTTTGTCCTTTATATTAGCTTCATTTCTATCAAATTTCATCAAGATCGCTCCAGCGGTTTAGCCGTCAAAGCGTAACACATTTATAATAATACTATGGATATACTAGGACTTTGTACGTCTTCAATTGTATCGATTTAAAAAACAATGCGTACGCTTAATATTAAAGCGACCTAATTAAAAAAAATTGTTTTGTTGCAAATTGCAATAAAGCGTAGAATAGTGCCTAAAAACTCGTAAGTTTAAAGAGACCCATTAATTAGAAGAACAAGAAAACACTAGTTTAATTAATAGTTCATAGCGTGATATTATAGACGGCGTTGGAATAAGAATTACAATGTATCTAACTCAGTTAAGTCTAATTTTTAATTCGGTAACTTTAATAGTAAGCTTGCGAAATATTGAACAGTAAAAGCATTACTTGTGGAGCGGTAAGCGGCCAGAAGCAGCGCTGCTTTGATGCATTCAACGCGCAGATGAACTCATCTTCCCAGTTCGCATTGTAGCTCGTGTTTTGCTTCACAACTCTTTTAATGAAGAGTGTAATTTATGTTAAGAGTATACTTCCAGCGTCCGTTTGCCCGTTCATTACTTAGCGAGCGACGCACACGGCACAGGGCGGCTAGCGAATAGCGAGCTCGGAGCAACTCAAAACGTCATTGAAAATTAATGCGCCGAGACTTTTTATTATATGAACACATTCTTTAGGTTTAATAACTTCTGATTAATTTCACAAAAGGATATATGGAAAATATTATATTTCGTAAAAAGAAAAGAGACTGTATAATTGTAATCTGAGAAGATATTTAATTCTAATATTGAATTGGGCTCTAATTTACGGAATGATATGATAAAAGAATAATGATATAATAATTATAATTACCTATATTTTTTTTGTTGATTTTGAATGTTGAATTTGCTATGTGTAATATCATTTTTCATTTCTTGTGGTGTTGGTAAAAAGCATGCATTGCAAATTACTACCATCTACTAAATCTCAATAATCGCTTCGCCCCGTAACCGATGCAAAATCACGAGATACACTCTACGACAAAAAAGGCATCTAAATTATTTAAGTTATCATTACTCTAATAAATAGAAATACTGACTTGTTGCTACGGAGGAATAGGATCTTTTAACAAAATAATTTTCGTGCTTAATAGAAGGTTGCAACCAATATTACTGTGAAATTTTTTATGAGAATTCAATAAGAATTTTTTAATAATTTTTTAAAGTGAACCTTTTGAATTTCGTTAACAGATTGATACGAGTTCCTCAGGAATTTCAATAATGAAAATAGTTTTCTAAAAGAAATAGCTTGCGAAAAGAAGCAGAGCTTTTTCAGCACCGAATACAGCTACGTTTTAAAAGCTTCAGGTTCACCGCTCTCTCAAATTTCAAGCTGGTATTTTTAATTTAATATACTTAACGCTAAAACCTTTAAGACAAAGAGAAATAACGCTAATGTCTAGAACACATGTAAATATAATATAGTGTTCTTATAGTGAAACAATCCTACTAGACAACTGTGCTCTTAGGAATGTAGTCGGGTAGTAGGTCGCCAAGCGTACACACTAATATTGATGCAAAATACTTAGAAAGGTTATAAATTATATTAAACTAGATTAAACAATATAAGCATAAGTTTACATAAATATGGTATTTGTATGTAAACATTAACGACTTTTGAAAAAGTCAAGCCATCAAAGCTTTAATCAAAAATGCTGTTTAATCCGATTAAGATATCATTAAAAAAATATACGGCAAGAATATTTTGAATTTGAATTACTGATTGTAAACAGATCTTTAATTTTTTGCAAAATTACGAATTCTAATTTCAACGGGGCGTGCGTGGACTTAACAACTATATATAATGCTAGTGTAGTGTGGTATAAGGTATGAGAACTAAAGGAGAACTGTGCTTTCTACTGCATTTCATATATTTTGTTAAAATAGCAGAATTTAGTATATACCGTTAGAGCACCTTTCCGAACCAGTCGTAGCTTCATTGTAACTTGATGATTCAAAAGTGCATGCAAAAGCCAACTTGAATTAAGAATTATTTTGAATTTGTTAATTCAAAATCAAATAATTGGCTTCGATCGAAACTCGTGTGAGGATTAACATAGCGACCGTCCGAACAGCCCCAAGGGGCCTCACAGAACAAACATACCGTCGGGCTGACTCGCACCATCGATTGTCTGAGCTCCATGGGGAAATCGGACAATAGCCTCCCATCGTCACCATACACGGTTATGATAATTGTAAATAACAATGCTATTTCTGAAGTACGACATCTTTGGTATTATTGGTTAGACAGACGCGAATTCGTTTGCGTTAATTTTGTTGTTATTTCAGTCAATTTGAAGTAACATTTAAGTAGTTTTAGGTTACATTTGCAAGTGGTAAAGGCAAACGCCTTAAACTAGTTTTACATTTGTACAATAGTTTTACACAATAGAATACGTATTTGAAAAATGTAAGTGTTAAAGCTGTTGGTGATCCTAATAAATTAAAAAATATATATTTGCTGCTACCGAAAGAGAAAAGGGGTTTTTTATCAATTCAATTCAATTCAAAATATTCTTTATTCAAGTAAACTTGTAAAAAAGTACTTTTGAATCGTCAACATTTACTGCTGCAGCAAGAAGCTCGGCGGTTGCTCTTTTCAAAGAACAATTCTTATCACTAGTTACATATAGTAAAAAATGTCTTGTACAGGGTCGAAGTCGTAGCTACATCCACGCATTCTTATCGTTTAAGTAATCTTCAATAGTATAGTAGGCTTTCTGAATTAGCCTTTTTTTAATAATGTTTTTAAACTACTGTAATGGTAAAGTTAAAGTAGATTGTGGAATTTTATTATAGAATCTTATTATACCCAAACCCACAACCGAATTACGAACTTTTGCAAGGCGCAAAGCAGGAACCGCAAGCTTACGTCGGTTCCTACTTTGTCTAATATATACATCGCCAATCCTTTTATAATTATTTATATTCATATTTACAAAAATTAAATTACTAAAAGTATACTGTGAAGCCAATGTAAGAATACCTGTTTCCTTGAACTTCTCTCGCAGGGAATGGCGCGAATTTAAATTGTAAATGCCACGTATGGCTCTTTTTTGTAATACAAAAATTTATTCAATGTCCGCGAATTTACCCCGTAACAATATTCCGTAAGACTTATGTCTTATTATGTGTTATGGAATTAAGCAAAATAAACAAGTTTTGCTGTTTCGACGTCAGTAAAACGCCTTATCTTTCGGTCAGCGTAAGCCGCTGAACTGAGTTTCCCAGTGAGAGTTGTTGTATCCTATATTATAGCTAGGTATATAAGTTTCAAGGATACCATATTTCACAGACAGACATACTTTCGCATTTAAAATATTATTAAGAAAATTTAAAATAGTAAAAGTAGATACCCATTAAAATAATTCACCGAAGCAACACCGTGGAACCAAACTTATAACTTAAAAGGGGAATGAAAAGTTCCGGAGCAACGTCCACTTACCTGAGCACGGCCGTTACTCCGGAATAGCGGCGAGAGCTCTCCGCGCTGGCGGAGATGTTTAGTGGGCGTTCAATATCGCCGTGTTTTGACTGCAGGGAAACATAATAAGAGGTCTAACACGTTACTGATCATATTTGGAAATATCTTTGCGCGGTTTGCTAACTAGCTAACCTAACAGAACAGTAATTAAGTTGTGAGATTCGCCATTGATGAATTCTCGGGCACGCTAGCTTTCATTTCGCGACGCTCCTAAAATATTTGAATTATATAGTAGTAATAGTGTAAGGCTTTTATTGAAGTAACTGACGTATTTAAATCACTAAGAACCCTTATCTATCTCTTTGTTTTGTTCTTTGTATTCTTTCTCTAAATATTTCTACAAGTTTTGCTAGACTGTGCATTCATTTAATCATTTATTTAAGAAAGTAGAATGAGTGAAACGAACTATGCTTACGAGATAGATAGATATCATTTAAGACATTTCTGTTGATTTATAAAAGAGGAATAATTCCAATATAGGTTGTTTTATTATATAAAATTATATAATATCAAAGGGATTAGGCAACATTTTCGATGAAAGGTCCCAATCGACTAGATTTTAATAATTATTATCATATTTTTCAGCAATTAACACTAAACTTAACACCATTATAACTTCGCTGAAGGAAATCTATATATTATTCCGGTATTTAAGTTAAAATCGTACCGAAGTTCATGATTGCTCTAACGGATTAGCTTAAGAAGTGAGACAAAAATACAGGTAAAGACATACTGACAGACAGAATCGCGATCCATTTGTGTATTTATTGTATTAGTCTTTAATTAGGTTCTTTTTAGTTTCAAAAGGAAAAAATAAAATTTATAACTTTAGTATATATACGAGTTGTCGGTATACCAAGAATAAACGAAAGTATGTATATGAAATTATACCAAATTTCATCAACATTGATCTAACAGATTAGCCGTGAAATAGACAAACAGACAGACATATAGACACACTTTTGCATTTATAATATTAGTATATATTAGATTTCGAAATCGGATGCGACGTACAAAATTGTAAACTCGTCGTTGGTATATTTAGGTGCGATGTTCGCGCAGTAAATTGCACCGTGCGATATAGACCGGGCCTGCAGCCGGCAAACTCGTTACAGGTCGGGGCGAGGCCGGGCGAGGCCGGGTAGTGCCGGATACACCGCTTCAGTCCGGATAACACTGCAGCTGCAGCGATGCGCCAATGATATATGGGTTTACGTATAATGCATCGATTTATACCGCTTCAACCATTTTTCTATGTACAGGCCGCTCGTGTTCTCCGGTCCCGTCGTATCGAATTGAAACTTTGTCGATGTATCGATATCTATACTAAGATAATAAATGTGGAAGATCAATTTAAGATTTAAAATACTCTAAACGTACTTTTTTATCTAAGCTACGATCGTATCGAATCTCATCCTTAAACCGTAAGAGATATACATGTAGAAAGACAGACAGACTATCGTATCTATAATATCAGTATGAAGCCCAGGACTGACACTTAAGATTTTTAAGTAAACTCCGAAAGATGTCATGAAAAAATTTGTGGTTGCGACCCACACTCCGCGCCCGATCCGACTATGAGCATATTGTTCTTATACTTGTTCCCCTATCCTGCGAGAATCGAAGCGGCATTTTATTGATTTTCAAACCTCCCTCACACTGGGCTGTAAAATTTAATTTTATATTCAATTTCTAATTCAATACTTTGCTTCGATTTTAAGTTTCGGTATACTGCATCTTTTAGTTTTTAATTAAGTGAATAACGTGTTCAATAGATATTTATATAAAATGTACTATTTAAATTGAGTTGATAGAATTTAACTTTGTAATCCTAAATCTCTATTATTAAGAGACCAAAATAACTTTTCACAGTCACTTTATTTTTTTCGTATTCTTTCTAACGGTCTTAGAATTATTTTTCTATTTATCTAAATTAGTTAGAAATATACCGAGTTGCATAAGGTTGTATTCGAAATTTTTTTATATTTTCACACAAAATGTCATTTCTTTTTCCAGAAAACTCTTCAAAACACACATTACTTGAAGATATAGGCAAGTGTAAGGTAGTAGGCAAGTTGCTACTCCGCATAAATTAGATAATTATTATTAATTTTATACAGGACAAAGATGGCTGACTTATCGGCGCATTAAAAGTTAAACTAAAGATTTCTTTTATGCCGTGAGCGTGCATACATAAAGTGTTTTTGGTAAAGCAGGAGGAAAATAAAGTAGGAGGTAAAAGTTCGTACGGAAGACCCATTATTTTCTAGCGCAGTTACATGAAAAATTATATTTAGGTTTCTAGTTAGAAATTACAGACACATTTTAACGTTGTTGCATCCGTTAATGATCCGAGGTGGGGGTGAAGTGACTACTTTTCTCTGAATTAAAATAATGACTCTCTGACTTATTCATGATCAAAGTTTTGCTAATCGACACGTCTGTTTGTGTGTGTGTGCACTCGTATACTCGTTATGTAATTAATTAATTTTTAATTTTAATAACAGTTCTGTTTCGTTATAATTGAGTTCTTTTCCCCATGATATGATATGAGCTTTATATTTATATAACAATCAGCTCTGAAAAGGCCGAAAATATTGTTTTTTAATTAATTTTATTATAAAGCCTCGCCCCAAGGAATATAGTATATGGGTACGTAAAATTTTATATCTAAGTTAAACATATGCCTTCGTGTATAAAAATTTTGTAAAATATTATAGCTTTGTGGATTAAAGTTCTGTAATAAAGTAATCAGAGGTTTAAGACAAACACTGTGCTAGACACGAGGTGGCGTGAGGGGGGGAGGAGTTGCTCGTTGCTGCCTTTAAGGGATTTGACCGAAAGGGCAGGTGACGCTCGCGGCTGTCTTATGAAAATTTTAAATTTTAAGGAAGAATGAAAGCTATTTTGTCATAATCCCTGTTTTTTTAAAAAAAGCAATTTGTAGCAAACTAAAAAGTTCTAGACTTCTATAAATTTTAATATTCTACCGTTAAAAAACCAAAAAGATAGTCATGAAATCGTACGACGAACTTATTTGACGATTCAAAAGTGCTTATGAAATCAAGATCTGAACCAAGAATAATTTGCATTTGGCCAGCCTTGCTGAGCGGCAGTCTAGGGAACATTTATTTCCGTAAAGTGTTATTCTGATCGCCAACAACCCGTTTTTAGCTAAAATAAAAAGGTTGCTAACGTTTGTTATCGTCGTCATCAATACTAACGGAATATTTTAACATTTGAAGACGTATTTTCGGTACGTATCACTAAAAATTAACATTTTTTTAAGAAGTAAGCGATAAGTTTTCAATTCAATGCCTTTGACAAAGGTAAGGTCTGAAAAGAAAAAGTCAGATGGAAATTGTTGTTAATTATTTCAATGGAAATAGGTTACTTAAGCTAGAAATAAGTTTCCTATAAATAACGGAGGTTGTTTTGTATTTGAACGCAGACTAATACGATTATTAGATGCTCAATACGTAGGTAGCGGTTTGGGTCATCACGTGCTAAATAGCTGTATGATTGTAAAATGTTTCTTAGTTAGGTCCGTATCTGCTCGTATTGTTTCGTGTCCTTTTTTCCCTATTTTACCGTTCAATTTATTTTATAGCTTAAACATCGCTGAGGGTGCCGGCCCTGCCGCCGTGTCGCGCCGACGTCAAACGGAACATTTATTACCTTAACGTCTTATTCGGATCGCGAACGACCCATTTTGTGCTGAAATATTTACTGCGCTAGTGTTTAGCTCATGCCTTTTTATTGCCGCTCGCTGCCGACGTGAGAAACTTACAATTTTTATGGCGCGCTCGATGAAGATTTCACTGCTCCGACTTAAGGACGTTGCCTTAAATTGTCAGGATTAGTTACGTGAGCTATTTAAAACAATAAAATAAAGATTCTGATTCCTCTCAAGTTCAATTTTTTGAGCGTTATGCCGATACATGTACCAAATGTGTATCTAATGCATCTTGAAAAAGTCAGACAGTATATATCGGCTGAGACCCTTCAGGAAATTAGCGTAAGCTGTACGAAGCCACGAAAGACATACCCCCAGACATCCATAAAGGCCGCTTGGTGCTGATAACTCAACGAAACTCTTTCCGAGGTTACACCCTGAGAAGTTAAAAGAATCTCACCGTTGAAAAGTTCCTTCAATTTTTGGGACCGCAATTAGTTTTGGCAGTGTATTATTAGTAGTTACGACAAGATTTTTTTACAAAAGGTCACCGTTTTATTAGACCTAGAGATCCTTATAATATATATTACTGATGGATTCTAAATAATTATGTATATATGGTATTGCGATAATAAAAAGGAAAAATAATAAAAAAAAACATATTTAACCCGATCATGGCCCCAATGGAGATGTTTCGTACACAGCATCAAAGAGGAAACTATTTCCCTGCCGTCTTGCAGAGATCTCAGAAATCTATTCGCTAAAATATTTACTACTCATGTTTTACAGTCGTATTCTGCGAACTGGGTCTCACCTTTTATAGGCTGCTGATAAAAGGCGTTTCTTTTTTCGCCTCTCGATCCCGCGCCGCGTCCTCAGTACAATTAAGGACGTGTTAACGGCAAGTGTATTTCTACTTTTGTAAAGGAGGCGTAAGCGAAATCAAAGCCTTTTCAATTACCGTTCAGACATTTATTTCTTTACAAAGACGTAAACCTACAGTAATGTTAAGGCTGGCGCACATTAAATTTATTTTACAAGTAATTGACGTATGATTAAGATTAATGTTTGCAAGCGAACTATCGTAGTCGGATTCCTGAATGTTAGATGAAACTAAAGATGCCATCCCAATGCGCGCTACCTTCATTCAACTTGGCGTGAGATGGTGTCTGAAATTCATACACGCATTCTCTGCATATAATCTGATACACGAATGAAATAGCTGTTTAATGAGCACATAACTTTGGTCACTTCGACAACTTTTGCCGAACGACGGTTTAAGGTACATTCAGTCCGATATATCTGATATGGTCTTTATTTTTCCAAAGTCATTTAAACTACGATTCGTGATATCTAAGCCACAATATAAGCAAACTAAAAGGGAGTTGATCAGATTGGGTCACGTAACCTCATGGTTCAGTATCATTTCTGAAGCCAGAGGTAAAGGTCTTTTTAACATTTGGCTTATCTGAAAATAAAATTGTGAAATAATAATAATAAATTCTTTTGAATTACGTTTAAGGAATATGCTTATACGTAAAGCAACATAGTAGGAAATTATATGTATTCTTGGACTAGAGAATTATTCTAATTTAGGAAATTTACCTTATTAATTATGTTAATTTAAATTATTTAAATAGATTCACTGAAGAGTTTCTTGCTAGTTCATCTCGGTTAGAGCAACGTTCCGAACTAGTGCTAGCTTCATTAGTCTTATAGACCCTTGACGATTTGATATCGTCATTTACTGGAAATGTTGTGATCGTGAATTTTGTGCCACGGGCGAAACCGTGTTATACATGTAGTGTTATAATCTATGTCCGTTCAAGTGCTAAGCCATGCGTGTCCACAAGGCGTGTTGGCTGGCGGACACGTGTGCTGCATAGGTCATCGTCGACACGTAAGCACGTGTTTGCTCGTGCTGTGTTTATGCGTTGTATTTGCAAGTTTGTTAGCGTTCAGCGCTTGCTGGATTACAAATGTAGTTTTTAGTACATTTAGAAAAGACTTCGGCTTCAGTTAAACGTTTTCCATTGAAAAAATTAAAGTAAATAAAAAAAGGCTAATACAGAAAGCCTACTATACTATTGAGGATTACTCAGACGATAAGAATGCGCGGATGTAGCTACTCTTCGACCCTGTGCAAGTCATCAATAACTATATGTAACTAGTAATAATTATTATTATCATTAATAACTATATGTAACTAGTGATAAGAATTATTGTTGGAAAAGAGCAACCGCCGAGTTTCTTGCTGGTTCTTCTCAGTAGGAACAGCTTTCCGAATCAGCAGATGTTGAAGAATCAAAAGCACTTGTTTACGAGTTTGTTTACTTGAAATAAGAATCTTTTGAATTTGAATTTAAGTGGTATCAATAAAGCAATTCGTAATTAATAGTTCATTTGGTAAGCCGTGCTATAGGAACTAAATATACTACCATGCAAGCGACTTCGTCTTTCTTATAAGATTTTCAGTACGGAGATCAAAATGACAGTCTTCAGCGATATCACATTGATTTGTTTCTTAGCTTGGATGTGCTCGTAAAGAAAGAAACACTTGCTCAACACCAATATTAGTATAATTCGAATAATCCACTTCACTGTGGCAGTAAAATTAATTCAATACCGAAATATTCTTCGTTCAAATAAACTTTAACAATTGCTTTTGTATCGTCAACTGGTTCGTCAATTTTTACTTTTACGAAAATGGATGGCTATTTATTTGTACACTTCTTCTGTTTATCCGATAACCGCTTGCAGACTTCTAAATTTAACCCAGATATTTAGATTTTGTGAAACCTGTTCAAAACCTTTTTACTTAACCGGAGGAGTACCAGCTGAGCTTTCTGGTTCACTGTTGTCACTCCAGACGTCATCAAGCTCCTCGGTATCTTATATTGTCAGTTCTGATTGTGTAAAGCTATCAGATCGCTGTGTTGTCACTTCTAGTCACGTGTTATCATATTTGTACATGGCGCTGGTTATCGGTGCATTTGACGTGGCTTGCATAGTTAACTCATGGAGGCATATTTACTGATTTGCATTGAACGTGTTAGTTTACCGTTGGAATGCGACCGTTTTACAACATTATGTGTCGATAACTCATTTATTATTGAATTCCGCGATGGCGGAGGAGTTAGAGTGCGTTACTATTACCAAAAGTTCACGGAATAACACTCTAGAAAAGTACGAATTGTACACTAAAAACTCCAACTTATCATGTGATGATGAAAAAATTATGATGAAACTTTTGTACAGAATTTCAGCCATTACGCAATCTACCGACCTCGAATGCAGCATGTTTGGTTTCGACGACAATCTTTTTCTCCCAGAAAGAGGAGGGCTTTCTCCAGCAGTAAGATATAAGCAGACCGTTAATCACTTGACTTTTACTTTTCTGAATAAAACTTTTAGCTACCTGGACTGGAATAGAACTCACTAACTCTTGTTGAAGATATCTTCACAGAATTTTGGAGCGCCTCGAACGGAATAATGAAAAATATGATATCAAGATATTTCTGTGATACATTATATATACTTTAATATCGGGAACGGTTCTTATTATCACAAAATGAAATATTACGTCAGAAATATTATGAAAAGCGAGAGGGAAATTTATATTTCACGAGACAATGTAACGAGTGTGAGAAGACTGGAATTGTAAATCTCCAACATTCTATTCGCCATTCGGAATATTTCATATTTCGGGCCCAAATGTTATTGCGATCACGCAGTCGCTCGCTAAAATATTGTTTTAAGAAATTCCCGGCTGACACGTTCCCTGCATTCAACCGGGAAGTTATTATAACTTACAAGCTCTATTCGCGATGTGGTTGGCGTTCTGTTCTCAAATACACTGTTGTCCCTGTATGTTACCGGTATGTAAGTTACAATTGTCCCAAATTTCCTCAATCTATGTCTATACTAATATATAAAGCTGAAGAATTTGTTTGATTGTTGAACGCGCTAATCCAAATTCAAATAAAAAATATTCTTTATTCAAGTAAACTTGTACACAAGTGAAACTTTTGAATCGTCAACATCTACTGCTGGTTCAGAAAGCTCTTCCTACCGAGAAGAACCAGCAAGAAACTCGGTGGTTGCTCTTTTGAAATATAATTCTTCTAACTACATTTGGTTATTACTATCTTGTACAGGGTAGAGGAGTAACTATATCCACGCATTTTTATCATCTATATAATCCCCAATAGTATAGGCTTATTGTTCGGGCAATTTTTTCCGCCGAGGGTAACCGGGGCTTACTGCACCTGAGGCGGTGCGGGTAGGTGGCACAAAAATGTCACACAAGACAAGAAAGGGATCGGTCGGCCGCGCAACACGGTGATCTCTTTACTCGTGGTCAAGTAGTGTTAATATCGGTTATATTATAATTAATATATTCGGAATATTAAAGACAAATTGGTGGCTCTGTAAAGTACTAAAACAGAGGAGGACACATTAGTGATTCCACGAATAAAAGTGGCTTTGTTATACTCCGGCCGGAGCGGCGTGGATACCATACCCTACAGAGGAGCCTCCCAGAGAAAGGTCAGTATCAGTATTATTCGTGGTGGAGAAATTTCCGGTTGTCTGCCTATCCTAATTACGCTCACCAACTGTGGCTATCGAAGGGCACGCAGTAGGCGCGAACACTTATTGTATGAGCCTCCTTTTAACAGTATTTTTAAACTGCCGTAGTGGTAAAGATAAAATCGATCGATTTTATTACAGAATCTTGATGATAATGATATATCTCTGGTATAGTTATAGGTAACGTATTGTGGATTTGTAAAGCCATTACACAGACACTTTAAACATATCATTACCCTCATTTGTGTACGACAGCGAAAGTTCCTCCAGCACTTACACACAAGCAAGTTGACTCCACACGTGAGTAGGCGGAGGCGAGCGTGGACCGACGTGAGCAGAATACCTCGCTACTTGTTCAATAGCCCAGAGATTGTGCTTAAAAGTTTAACTAGCAAAACAAACTAAACGTTGTATGTGCTAACTTACATACTGACAGTTATAGTAACTTCGCGACAACTTAAGTGTTAAAATACCCTCAATCATGTGATATGTGTTATATGGCCCTCGCGAAAACGGATTTTTTAAATTACTATATGAGCTGTGACAGCCCAGCCGTGAGACCGTGCGACTCTTTCGAGGTAGTCAAAAGAAACCCCGTCTGGACGAGTTAATCTGTTAAAACTTATATTTCTAATTGATATTTGCGATTTATTGCACGGTTTTCGGTGAAGAAAAACATCGCGAGTAAAATTGCATATCTCTAGAGAATATTAGGGATCTACTAATCCGCATTGGAGCAGCGTGGTAGGTCATAGCTCCAATCCTTCTGTCCAAAAACGGAGACAGGAGGCCTTAGCCCAGCAGTGGGCATAGTAACAGGCTGTTACTTTACTTTCCTTTTATAGGGTCAAAGAGTAGCTATAATCATACATTCTTATCATCTAAGTTATCCTCAACATTACAGTAAGCTTTCTGTATTAACCTGGTTTTAATAGTTTTTATTATATATTATAGAATCTTCTACCCAAACCAATAAAAGACTTAGGTATTTTTGCAAAGTGCCAGGAGCCGTATAATAGAAGAATATACTATTTTAAAAATGTCGCTGTCAAAGCTTCTATAACATATAAGTACATATCGTATATGTGCCATACTGTTCTAGCGCGAACTCGTCGTCCAAAATGCTATCGTAACTAGGCCGTGCCACTTCTGAATTCATACAAAACGAGTCATACCTCTGCCAAAAACTTTGCATTTCTCCTCATATTATTTGCGCCAGTATTAACAGCCGTAAAGCTAAAATGGCTGAACTTTTGCACGTTTTACCTAAAACGCGGCAATAGGCACTTCGGAGCTTCGGAAAGTTAAAATTCACGTTAGTAATGCACAAATATATTTCGTTAAAAGATAAAAACTGAATCCAACTGCGAAAAGCTAAATTCATTTGAGAGTTATAAAGTGGAGAGATATGCGTAAAATTTACTGGCTTCTCTGTAGTATCGATATCAAAACATACTAATAATGCTATACTACTAATAATAGTTGTTTTTTATCCTTATTTTCTACATATACGGATTTTCATCTAGTTTAGTAGATTATTCATGCGTTACGTCTGGGTGTATAAATTGATAAGATTATCCGTAAATTACTTAACATATGACGAAAACTATTGTAAAGATTTCAGCCTACATTGAAGATAGTGCCTTACGATTAATTACATTGATTAGATTGTAAGCGTAACAGACAGACAGACTGGCACTTTTAAAATCAATAAAGAAGTATGGATTTTTAATAATATTAAAGCTTATGCCTTAATGAGGCGATTTTGTGTCATTGAGGCGCCTTTTACTCTCAACAATGCTAACAGAACGGTATTATGATGCAATGAAACAGGTACTTAGGAGCTAAGTGCTGTTAACTTGTGCCGAAACGGGCATTAAACAGCTTGGTGTGCTTGTTCGCAGCTGTTATACAACTAATTACAGCTAAATGTGCCGGTACTTTTGTATTCAGTGATTATTTCAAGTCACTTATCGCCGCATATCAGGCGTAACTACTTCCAGTCTCGCATAATTGAGATATCCATCTATTTGATTTTACTTTTGCCAGTCCCAGCATCTTCTTCATCATTCCTTCTCTTAAGTTAGCGGACTGTTTCCCGTATTAAGTCGATTTCTAGCGACCATTGTAGAGTGAAAGAGAGTATTTTCTCGAACCAGTTAAGGTCTTTCTTATTATTCTTGTCTTCTTGACCCGTCCTCGGCGAGCCAAGGATGCTCGCCAGATGTAGAACTAAGATGGGAGATCTTAGTTTTTTGCGTAATTGAAAACATGAGTTGCTTTTTTAATTAAAAATTATTTTTTATGTACAGTATGATACAAATATAATAAAGAACTATGAAAGCCGGAGGATATTTTCTACAAAAAACTTATTGATGCCTTTTGAAGATTAATTACCCGACCGCGTGGTAGGAGCCACATGGTGTAGTTTCGGTCTCACAGCTTTACGCTTTCAGTCAACAAACGTATGTAATGTGAAACTAGAATTAATTTCTAAACAATTAATTGGAAATTACCTCATTTCAAACCCTCAAATTATCAGTTGAACAATCCTAAATTCAGAACTTTGGATGTGACGGTTTATAACTTTATAATCAGGCTCGTGCGCGTGCAAACTACGGAGAAAACTAACTCGGAGACACCTATTGTAATCCGGCGAAGTTACGTCGAAGCTTGTTTGTGATTACCATATTCCTAGCTCGGTACACTAACTCCATCAATACCGAAAGTAATATAGCATGAGCCAATGATTTTCCTATTCATAACACGAATTCGAAATATATTTCAGTCAGTAAGACATAATATTTTAAATAGCTGACTTTGCCATATTCACGATACTCGTATCTCATTCGAAAAATTGACTTCATACGTCTATTAGATGCCCTGTTGTGTAGGACCTCGTTAATGACCATTTTTGTCTTAACTGGAGATATGGATTTGCATCCATATCTCCAGTTAATTGTTGTTGCTGTGTTAATTGTTACAAAAACATCTCTGTTGTTCAGAAATGCTACTTAGGCCTTAAAGAGCTAGCTGAAACGTTGAGCTCGTTTGTCGAGATAGCCATCTAAGTCCATCTAAGTTTTGATGATGGTTGATGGTTTAGTTTAATTCCGCAAATACAAACATGTTTGGTATTAAGCCGCGGAAAGAAGAATGTA
The DNA here is from genome assembly GCA_947086505.1 of Morpho deidamia. Taxonomy (NCBI): domain Eukaryota; kingdom Metazoa; phylum Arthropoda; class Insecta; order Lepidoptera; family Nymphalidae; genus Morpho; species Morpho deidamia. Next base: position 204,948 of record CAMTZC010000011.1, read on the forward strand.
CACAGCACGAAAAAATCGAACCCAAATAAAAGGAATAGAAAAGTGTACCGTCATATTGCAAGTGGTAGGATATACTAAGCTGGCATAACACGTATTATAAAATTCCTCAAAGTGTTTGTATGTGATTGATTTTTATAAAATCTACACAACGAATTTTTGTACGGTTTTTACCTAAAGACAGCGTAATTCTTGAAAAATGTTTAGGTTTATGTAAGTTGACTGAAACATTTTTGTTGTACAAACAAACGTATTTGTGACACACTGTATTTTACGCCGTCGAAGCCGCGGGCACAGCTAGACAATAAATGTAGCACAAAAAACAAGAATGAAAAAAATTACAAGCGAGGTCGCGAAAATCCAATAGTGATATGAACGTAATTTATACACGATTTATAAACAGGTTTATGAAGTGAAATGGATGAAGTGAAGCGCTTGCCAATACTATGATAAGTTTATGATGCGATAGTGTGATAGCGAGACCTGAATACCCACCATATATCTAATCTTATTCTACCTTTTCGTTCACGAAATTGCGTAAAATAATGTGTTCACCTTTATTGTACGCGTATACTCGTGTCGTACAGATATAGCACACGTCCACTCTCTTCCGCAACTCTGGTGTTACTGACGCGGTGCGCTTTGTGTTAGTGTGAGGTTTCCTTAGTACACTAGTATACTATATGTTTATGTGTTGGTATATTTATGTGTGTATTATAAGTTATCCTGTATATAAATATATAAGGTAAGAATCAAATATCTCAATCCACACGTACATTTTCTATTTAGAATTTGTTGGTTCTTCGAGTTTGAGTGTATATATGTATTTAAGTATGTATTTAAAAACTATATATGTATATATTTACCAGTTGTCTCTCACCCATAACACAAGTATTAAGTTACTTACTTTGGGGATGGACGACCGTGTGTGTAAATGTCCCATATATTTATTTATTATTATTTATTTATTTATTAATGCACATAGATAGACGTACAGACATAAATATTATTCCTTCAAATGACACTACAAGCTCGTTGTTTGAATAAAACAAACGTTGTCGTAGGCTCTTAGAACCTCCACTGAATCGTTACATAGTTGAAGCATAAACTATATAAATGATATCAAATATTAACTCAACGTAGCGTCTATTTGTGTAAGTTTTACTCAACTTAAAGTTTTGGGTGCCCCCTGTGTATCATACGATTATATTAGGCTATTAGTGTCTAATTTTCGTATGGTTTTGTTACGGGTTCACCAAAGAAACACTTGTATTATCTTTATCCTATTAGAACTAAATACAAAGAACTAAATTAATCCTAATTATGTGGGCGCCAGGAGAATTTTTATTCACGGGGAATCCTGCCAAAACCCGAATTCCGGCTAATCGTTGCCTCAGGGTTTTTTAACACAAAGTGTAAAGGGCAGTCCTATAGGCTAAAACAATGAAATGCCTTCATTAATCCACATTCAATAGCACTATGTGAGAAGTTAACTTACATAGACATTGTGCAACTTACCCCTTGTGGAGTGTATAATAACACTTATTTATTGCAATTAAAGTATCAATAGCACTAAATGCTATCTCTAGATGACTACTTTAACTCGACAATTTCGACAATGACACAGAAACAAATATGTCCCGATCAACGTCCGACTCCTTGCACAGCTGATCGCAAATGTCTCCGACCTACCGTGACCTTCCTCGCTTAGAAATAAGAAATAAAAAAGAACTAAAGAAATCTAAAAATAAAGTTGAATTCGAACTCGCGCTGATCGCTTTTCCTGCTAAAGATGTGAAATCAGCATCATTTCCATTGCGCCATACCCAACGCTCTAAACATAATCAAATTATTTAATAATTTAGTCGAGTCTACACGACATCATACTAATTCATAATAGTTTGACCAAATCTAAGTTTTCAAAATATTCATTGATCAACTACAGCTGAATGAAATACGCATTCCTTGGATATATTGTCTAGTGCATTAATATTAATATTATTAATACGAAAGTCCGTCGTGTATCTGTTTGTCCGTCTCTCTGTCTTACTGTTACGCTTTTATTGTCTAATCCGCTAGAGCAACATTAAAGAAATTCGCTAAAGAATATTACTATATTACATACGATAAAAATATTAAATTATTTCAGAACAAAAAAAAAGATACAGTATACTATTGAGGGCATTTTGAAGCTTATATTGACGTAACAAGACTGCGGGTAGCAAAAGTATGTAAATCGTTTGTGGGTATGGGTATAAGATTCTATAATAAAATTCCGCAATCAATTTTAGCCATGCCATTACAGCAGTTTAAAAACACTGTTAAAAAGAGGCTGATACAGAAAGCCTACTATACTGTTGAGGATTACTTAGATGATAAGGATGTGTGGATTTAGGTGCACTTCTACCCTGTACAAGACAGTAATAAATAAATGTAACTAGTTTTAAGATTTATATTTTAAAAAGAGCAACCGCCGAGTTTCTTGCTGGCTCTTCTCGATAGGAACAGCTTTCCGAACCAGCAGTAAAGGTGACGATTCAAAAGCACTTGTTTACAAGTTTACTTGAATAAAGAATATTTTGAATTTGAATTTGGTACTAGTAGTATATAAGATATACAAGTGTATAGTAAGTAGATGGATCTGCAGTACTAGAGCAAGTGCGGAGTGGTCCGCGATGCAGTGGCCTTATTGATTATTGAGAGCAAAAGTACAAGGTTTTGAAAATTCCAACCATCAATAATTACTTCCAGCCACTTTTACACATTCTACCAGTGCATGTCTACGATTTTATTTGTGTATGAAAAAAAGCATAGCTAACTTTAGTCTACACTAGAATACATTTTATTAGTCAAAGATACTCTCAAATATGTACGGTATTGTTTTTATCGTATTCCCTTAAGAAAAACGGGATTTTTATATTCTATAAATTCACTCAGTAAGAATCAATGGTAACAAATGTCTTCTATATAACTCCAGGGGATTAGCTGTGATGAATGTAGCATAAGTAAGCTCATCATAAAATCTGTAATCATCACAGACAAAATTTACAGAGATTTATCTTAAAATCATTGATAAAATGTTCGTATCGAACACTAATTGTGATCCAATTTTAAAAATTTAATCAATAAAGTACATACTGCAAAATAAATGTACAAATTTGATAATTTTAACCTTTTCATCCTTTATCTAAAAAAAGGCTTCAGCTTCAACAAAAGAATATCTCATTAGTGGAATTTTAAAGCAAAACAACTTACTAACTGAATTAACCTTAAACAAGTAATGAGGCTGCGTCACACCAGTTTACTTTGGTCTCTGGATCCCTATAGAACTTTCCCTATCCTACCACTACGTCGCTCATTACAAGGGGGGCGGGATGTCGAAGGATTGTGGTCGTCGGCCGTAAACAGGTCCGCGGCTCATTTGCCGGTAGCCCCCCACCGGCTGTTTGATGCTGAAGAGGTAAGTCAGATGCTTTTGATCCAAAATTGCGCGTTAATGATACTGCCGTGTTACTTTTATCGCGGGGTTTTTGCGTTTATATACAGAATGATTACAGTGTCGGTGTACGGGGTGCGATTTTAGTGTGAATATAGACGCTAAGACGTTCAAAGCGTCTTAGTTATTTGTGCCCCGTCGAGACGAGATAATGCGACGTACTTGGAGGGGTTCTGGGCGTAGGTGGGACTTGCTATTGTTCCTCTTATGTAAACCACATTGTATGATTTCTCTTTATTTATCATAAATACTACATTATTTTCTTTTCAACGCACATCTTGAAAGAAGTCTTTGTTTAGTAATGCCATTGTATTATTATTTTTTTATTTCAAAATATTCTTTACAAGGTATACTCTCGACTTCTTGCACGTCAACTTTAATATAAAAATACCCTCAGTCATGTACTGTGTGCTTATTACCCGTTTCAAAAGGGAAAAAAGGGAATATTTTGAACTATATGTAAGTCTAATTTACACCTAATTTCATTAAAATTGCTTCAGCGGATTCACGGAGGGACTGACAGGCAGTAGAGTTGATGAAACTTTATCAATAACTAAAAATGATATTGTTGTAACTTCTGACTAGATGAGAATCGAACCCGTAACTGTTGTTATATAGAGCAAACAACAATACTGCTGTGACGAAAAAGCCAAAACATTAAATATTTTAATGAGGGAACTTTTATAATTTAATAGCGAGCACCAAGTTGTATGGAAGCTAAATTGCTCCGTAATTGAAATAAAAACGTTTTAAACAGACAAGGTATCTGACCTGAATTAATATTAGATATACATTTTAACCTGAATAAAAAAATCCCTTTTAAACTGGTCGTTACGTTGCTTTTTTTGCATGATCTCGCAACTCGTGAAACAACTGAAAGAAAAAGAAGTAGGGTGCTTGTTTTAATTCAAGTTAAAAATCTATTTAAAAAGACTTGTGTACAAGTTCTTTTAGATCTTCATTTCTATCCCATTCTAGATCAAGAACCAGCAACTCGGCGAATGATTTTTTCAAAATTAATTCTTATAACTAGTTACCTTTGGTAATTGAATAAATGACAGGTTTCAGAACTTATTACGTGACTTTTTTATAACAATAATTCTTTAATCAGTATTCCTGTACTTCTTATAGTTACTTTAAAGCAGTTGTTAAGATAAAGTTAGTATAAATCGCGGTATTTTATAATAGAATCGTAAACCGAAACCCACAAAACGTTTTACATACTTTTGTGTCGGACTAAATAGTATACCTCTAGTCGAGGCGAAAACAATATGTTTTGCTGTTTGTGAAAACTGTGAACGATAACTCGTAATAGCATATCTTGTACTTTATCATACCCTATCCTCACAAATAAAAAAAAACGAAATATTTCTTAGTTTTCATCGCTGCGCTTAACTCTAAAGGAAATTCGAGTCTTCATTTTATATCAGTGTAATACTCTAGTATTTTGTCAGTAACTGCATCTTTTAGGCGCTTTACATTATGGGGCAAAACAAAGAATATCATAAATTTATTTTACCATCATTTAATCTTACCAAATCCCTCCATGTACGTGCCCACTCGGATTCAGCTGACTTTCCTAGTAAGTTGTGAGTGGGGACAAACTTCATCTGGTCGTTACATACGTTGTGTGGGAAATCGGAACCAACTGGAAAATATATTATTGTGGAACTTTGGCTAGGTGAGCGTGGGGCGAGGGTTACTTTGGGTGGCGGGAGACAAAGTAAATTATAGAAAACGCTATTTCGTTCCGTATGATGTCTATTTGATGTTTATAATAGACAGAGTAGGAACCGACATAAGCTTGCGGCTCCTGCTTTGCGCCTAGCAAAAATACGTAAATCATGTGTGGGTTTGGGTATAAGATTCTATAATAAAATTCCTCAATCGATATTATTACCCTTGCCATTACAGCAGTTGAAAAACACTGTTAAAAACAAACTGATACAGAAAGCCTACTATACTGTTGATGATTACTTAAATGATAAGAATGTGTGGATATAGCTGTTGTGTGTTTTTCCCTTTTCCCGAAAGAAAGGTAGTATTCTTTTGTCTTATTTGTTACCTCGGTATATAAGCTTCAATTGCAGCTAATTTCATCAATATTGCTCCTGGGGATAAGCAGTGAAAGTTTACCTGACCGACAGATAGACTTTCATTTTATTAGACTGCATTTAAAATATTGCAACTGAAGTATATATGTATAGCGCACGAAGCTCTCAAAATAAAGACTCCATCAATTCAAAATTGAAGTGTCTACCAAGATTAAATTTAATTTTAATAATATTTCTGTTGACCGGAATTGTGTTCCATGGTTTGCGAACTTGGCATCAGGAAGTTCCTTTCTTTTATCACATGGTGAAGATACCTCCATCGAATGCTATTGGAAAATGGAGCAGTAAATCACTGAGGCAATGAACGGATTAGATGAAAGGTACCTTTCTTTGACGGGCCTTCACTTGTGTATCAGGATAGCAATTGTCCTATAGGTAAAGCTTTGGATCGTAAGGAAATAACTGCAAATGATAAGTTTAAGACTCTTATGGCTATCCTAAGGTCGTTTACCTGAGTTTCCAACTTTGATGCCATAAAGCCTTCACGCCAGTCGCCTCGGCCGTTACTCGCCCTCAGGTGCAACTTGCGAATTTATATCGCACGTTTCCCGCCGTCGCCGCGACGAACACACTGGCGTCTTACAGAAGTAATTACCCCGCGACAATAGGGTAAATGCGAGTGAAATCCTCTTTTTTGTATGAAAATATGTTCCTTTGCGGAGTACCGTACACAAGAACAATGGAAATATTTTTCACACACAACAAAAGGAAAATCTTCATGTGTTTGAATGAGCGTCCCTTTTTAAACTGATATGCTGTTGGTACCGGCTTTTATAGAATCAGTGAAACGGGAAAAAAGAAGCATTGCCAAGGGTTCTTCTGTGTACTTCTCGAAGCACTACTTCAAAAAGTGTCGAAAGACAAGAGCTGGAAAATTATATAGAGGTTCTACGTTTTCTATAAGTCACGGATATTATTGGTCTTAACGTGCTCTTTTTGCACAATAACTCGTTTGATGATATGTGAAGCCTTGGTACTTGTGGAAGGTCATTCAGTAAAACCCATTGCAAGTCTAGCGGTATTTTGAAGAAGGAAATCCGGTGACTTTCACACTGCGCTCTGCCCACTTTCTTAATTCTATCACAACCATTATTGTTATTAATTTATAAAACTTTACCAGAAGTCTTTTTTAAACTTAGTTTTTTACTTATTTAAAAAAACATTTTAAAATAATATATGGACTCCTTAAAGGCGCTTATTGCTATAAATAGTACTAATACACTGTGGCAGTTATAAAAATCACTAACCGGAGTTTATACAATCTAAGAACTTCTAGAATTGAACTCCAAGAAGTTATTTGAAGTAAACATATTGTTCAACTATTTGTACATAGTTCAAAGTAGAGTCTAAAACTAAAAACAAAACTATAGCCGTGCAGGTTGGAGGCTGGCTAGGTTGGGATTGTAATGAGTGTTTCATCTAGACCTGGCGACGTAATCTTAGAAGTAAATGAATAGCAAGTCTAATTATCTCAGAAAACTCGTTATTAGTGCCTTTATGAATCAATCAATCAGAGATTCTTAGTTCCATTTCTTAATATTCATGTTTTTAATTCCGTTTTGACACATTACTGTATCGCCAATCCGTTCGTCGATTCAGATCGAATATGTAAAAAGCATTAAGACGTGTGTTTTTCACTTGTGCTCTGGATTAGAGTTTCTCTTTCTAAAATGTTAATATACTCTAAAATATTACTTTAAGTTACTAATGGTAATTATATAAAATAGTGTATGTGTATTTCACAGCTGACGAGAAATCCTCTTACCTTTAAAAGCGATAGAAAAGGTCACACTAACATCACATGACCATCAACTTCAAGTTATGGACATATATTTTTTAAAAAACCAAGCAGGATGAAACAGCATCTAATAGTGGTACCGAGTCTACGTTCAGAATGAGACTCACCGATCACTAACCCATTATTTACAACTGATGTCGTAAGAAATCGTTCCACTGCCAATAAACAGTTAAAGAAACAACAAATGCTATTCCACAATTCCTACTTACGACGAATTAGTTGTTCGTTTTGTTTTTGTATGAATGAATCATTTCAGTAGCTATGATAATGGTTGCATGCAATATTATTCCCCACTTAGTATTTGTAACAGAATTGCTTGTTTGTAAATAATCCACTCGCCTCGGTACGTAAATAAATACGGTTCGTATATACTCTCATAACATTTACTTTGGCGTACGCTCTGTAATCACGCATTGATTTATTGCGGGAAATTGTAGAGCTGCTAACATGAAACACTTAGCTCTAATTTTTAACAAGCTCTATGTTTTTATGGTGTTTGCTTTCTGTACATGAAAAATATACAGAACCCTTAAAGTGGATACATACGGATTCAGCCTGATATGCGGCGTTCCGTGCAATAATTGAATAAGTTGTGAAAGCCAAACAGAGAGAATCACAGACAGACTGTCGCGTTTATAACATTAGTATGGATTTAAGCCGTTACTACTCTACCACCATTGCTGCGAGTATTATGAGAATAGAATGTCCAATCAGCATCATACTCTGGACCATTCCGATAACACGTCAGTCATTCCGACGGGCTCACAATGACTGATGATAAACGACCGTGAGGGTACTGGCCAACGATTTTAGGAACACATACAAAATACACGAACGTTACGGTTTACGGTTTACGTTACGACGTAACCTTACTATCGTGACGTGATTGTTCTCTTTTAATCTTCGACGCAATAACGTGGATTCAGTTTTTACTGCATGCGGCTGTAGCTAGCAGAATGCTGAACAAATTCAAATGTCTTTTTTGTAAGACGCGTTGTCTATTAAAAATAATAGTTATTGTCTGTTATATATTTAGCTATGACAAATATTAATGACAGAATCAAGAAATTTCAATTATTTCATAGTGTTGCCACTCAAGAAACTAACAGCTCGGTTGAGAGCCAAAAAATAAAATTACAAAATCTTAAGTCCCGAGCAAACATTATTTCCCCCTCCGATGTTCATAAAATTATTCACTCTTGAATACTACTGTATGCCTCGATTTAATTTAAAATGTGCAAATCCCACAAAATGTTTTAAGTACTAGACTAAGTACAGGGTATCAGAAGTCAAGAGCAGACTTTGGGTGGTCCGAATGTTTTGGAATGTACTGACATTGCAGCAGAAAAAAACAATGCCAGCAGATAAATATCTGCTGGACTAAATAGTCCATTGACAGGTTAAACGCAGAAAACTATAAGGCATGAAAATGCATTTAAAAAGACCCGTGCCAAATATAATATAGTAATGCAATAACGAAAAATCAATCAACAACCTCTTTTTGCCCGACATCATCATCAGTATCCTCCTGACCTTATCCCATTCTAAGTGGGGTCGCACACTATGTTACAAACATGTTATCACATGATTTGGCTACGTATTTTACAACCGGCGTCTGCCTGACGTTAACTTACCTTAGTTGTACTTTGCGATCCCTCGGTAAGAAAACCGGATACCACCAGGTGGGTTAACTTCGCTTAGTCGCCTTTTACAACACCTCGGTAAGAAATCAGGGTGGTCTATCCTATTCAGCCAAATACCACACCTATATCCGGTATGTACCTGTCTGAAAAGTTAAAAATATTTATCTATTAGAACATATACGGTAGCCGCCTCTTTTCAGTTAGAGGCCTCAACTGTTGTTCTTTAAGCAGACGAATATTATCATTTCATAGAAATTACATAGAATTAATACTAATAATGGAATAAGAGTGGAGCACTCACAATGATATAGGTGGAAAAAATGAGAAAGCTTTTAATCTGGTCGGCGGCCATTAATCTCGCGCGCTCAGGCGGCGCCGTCTTAGCAAGGCGCGAGAGATCATATTTTAATATTATAACGAATGTATATTCCGTCGATATTCGCAACACACTTTGAACCGATAGATGTTCGTTGCTACAAATAGATTTCTAGACGTTGATTTGCCAGACCAGCGGTACCCGCGACATTGTTCGTTGTAACTTTCGTTACAACAGCATCGACTATTTTGTGCTTGTGATAGTGAACGAGTGTGCACTACATATGTTGTGTATTGCGGTGACGGTGGTGGAGGTTTGTGCATGTGTTTTTACCATCACTGCAAGTATCAGGTATTAAAATGGACAGTCTACTATACATTTGGCGTTATACATATTGTTACGTACAGGGGTTCGTGGATTTGGATGAAAATACCTGGTGACTAGTTAAAAACACTACAAAATAAGTACTTACAGTCTCCATACAGGCCATTGTTCGATAAGATAGCCGAGGTCACTATTCACTTTTATGTTCGCTCTTGATCGCTATTCGCGAACTGAACGTCGAGGCGCACGTTACGTCTGCTTATATATCGAACGAACTGATGACGACATGTTCGCAAGTCCTAGCGTGAACATGATTCGTAAACAAAGTGAATGTTAGATTTAGCGTTAAGCAAATTTGAACTATATGACATATGCATTACGAACTCTTTTCGCATATTCGTAACAATATTTTTTATTTAATTAATAGCAGAATATAGCAAAATCATGCAATTTTTACTTTCGAATTATGGATCTCCACAAAATAGCGTCTAATTCTATAAATCAGCATCAACTATGTGTTTTTTCCGGGATATTTTTATTGTATATATTAGGTGATAGGACATCTAATAATCGTAGTAGTCTACGTTCGACTAAAGATTAACTTCCATATGGGAAGCTTGCCATTTATAGGAATAGAATGGTATCCGCGACTTCAATCGCGCTAATGTCAACTTCTTTCAATAATGCAATATGCTTTTCCCTGTTTGGCTATTTCGTATTCTGACGTATGGTAGGTAGTCCTTACATATTATAAAATTTAGTTCACTGCCACGTCTGTCTGTCTGGGATAAACTTAAAAAGTATATATGACATGACCTGGTACCATTATAGTTGTAATCGAACGTCCTGTAACACAAAAAATAACCCGTTCGAAACATTTCCCCCTAACTAGCACTTACGGAGCCTTGAATTTCCTAACCATAATTTTATTCACGAATATAAGCACCCAGTCAACCAAATTTTTTCAAAGCTACATTTCAGACAATACCGGCATACGGCGGAGAACCTTTATTCACTGCCATAAATCCACCTCCCTGATATGCCACTTCAGCCCCTACTCCTCAGGAGTTAGGCAGGGAATCGCGTGACCAGCTGGGCCCGTAATTGCCCGGAGTCCGTCCGGTGTAGTAATATGGTCGTTTCTATTCCAGATCGTTCGCCCCCCTTCTGTGGGGGGTGGGATGTAACTTTGTACATTATTTGTTGTTTTTCAGTATATGACCGGTACATGGGCCTCGGATTTCGGAAGTAAATAAACATGTATCGCTTTCGGGGCCCTTTGTATGCATAAATATACCTTTTTTTACCCACTTCAATAAATATATTATACATAAATGTATTTCTATATCATACGTACGAAAGGATGAAAAAACAAAAGTAAACAAAGTTTCCTTTCCCTTATTTTTTCAAAGCTATAACGAGCTACAAACGAACTTTGAGACTATTTTCATCGTTGATTTTTATCGACTTCAAATTTGCGCCGCATTCATTTATTAGCTATAAATATTAATATAATAATAAATAACAATAAATATGAATATATGGGACACTTACACACACGATCATCCATCCCCAAAGTAAGTAACTTAATACTTACATCATGGGTAACGAACAACTACATATATAATTTTAAATACATACTAAAATACAAATATACACCCAAGATCGACGAACCTACAAATTCTTTATAGAAAATGTTGACCCTTGGAATCGAATCTGCAACCGGCGGAACTGAAGGCAGATAGATGATGGGTCGTTCTTTTTTCAATCGTTGTACCATTGTTTTAACAAAGATTTCTGCTCAAGCTATTTATTTTCATGCTTAATATTATAGGTCAGAAGAAACAAATTTAAATTTCTCATCATTTCTCGTCATTTTCATTAACAACGCACACGGCTATTGATGAATTCCGATCAAGCATCTTTGTTTTGATTTTATACATTAAACTATAATGCCTCGCCATATGCCACGCCAGCCAAGCTATAACTGTCGGCCAAGCCAAAGTCAAAGTAATCCGCCTTAATTCTCGTTTCACGTGGCTCAATAACATAATATCTAACACGTGACTAATAATACTCCTAGAGTCGTTTCCAGACGAGACCAGTAGCGACGCTAAGCAACTATATGCTGAGCATTTAATAGTTGTTTGAGTCTGTGTTCATAATAAATTTCAATTACTCCCCCCATTATCACAATTCTCAGCTTAAGAAACAACAAATCGCACGCTCAGTATTAAAAAAAAAGTTATTTTAAGGCAAAGTAGTGTAGTGCGCATCGTGTTGTTATAGATGGCAATTAAATGTTGATTTCGGACAGTTTTATACTAAGCGTATGATATGGTATCGGACAATTCGGTTTCTACAAGTATGAGGGCTGCAATACACGGGAATGTGTTATTATGTTGTAATTTCCCATTGCTACTATCAATTAATTAATTTCTTCCTCATACTACTTGATGCACTTGAAAAAATATACATTCATTCTAGTTCAAACTCTAGTGGTAAGAGAATTGAATTCATGTTCGCTTGTCAGTTCGTTCGTAATTATTAATAAAGTATCGTATGTACGGTACAGTCAATTAGCAGGCTACTCCCAGCGAACACTCGTTCATCAGAACAACCAAATGGAAAATTATCAGTTTTTAATTAAAATCGCAGAGATGTGATGTATTGTTATCATTTAACTGCGGGGATCACAGTTAGAATTATTTTTTATGTTGAAAATCGAATGCATACTATATCATAGCCAAGCCTTATTAAATTTAAAACTAAAATTATATTATAAGATGATAAAGATTTTATAAACAAAAGTAATTCTCGTTTTTTTTAAAGTTCTCGAGTTGATGTGAAAGTAGTCGCAGCTACAGCTGCGCAGGCGTAGGTACAGCTTGTAAAAGAGTAATTTAAAAAAGGTTTAAATTAAATAACACTATCAGCATACCATGTCGATAATTTTTATAGATGTCAAATAGATAAACTTGTTCGAACGTAAGGAATTGTTGTAAGGCAAAAATCCAGAAACTCTTAAGGCGAATGGGACCATCTGGGAACTTTCCTAACACGCAAAACTCTTATTAACAGACATAACCACAATGTCAGCCGATGTTAGCCGGCCCAGTGAGCCGAGAGTCGTGACGCACGGTGCGATTATTTAAATAGCGATTACCTCTCATATCGTGTTATGTGAAATCACTTGGCCCATATAAATATGGTAATGCTTTAAGGGCAATGTTTTCCATCGATAGTATTTCCGCTCTATTGAAAGTTTCTTTATATCGTGTTTTGAGCAGGATCGATCGTAAGTGTAGTGAATCTGGATTGAGATGTGTGATTCTTACCATATATATTTATATACGGGACATACAATACATACATACCAATATATAAACATACTAATACTAGTGTACACAGGAAGCCTCAGACTATCTCAAAGCGCACCACGTCAGTAGCATCAGAGCCGCGGGCGAGAGTGGACGTGCAGTAACATACTATAGGTGCGTGTATGAGCCTTTGCTAAACTCCTATAATAATCTTTTTTGTAGAAATTGAGGAGACCTTTATCCAATAGTTAAATACTGACTGATGTTAATAATGTAATAAGATAAATTAAAAAATATTAACTCATGTTAACAATATCCAATAGTTAATAAGATGAATCAAAGTAAAATTATTTTGCTATAATCCGCGATACAGTAAATAAAAAATACATATAGCTAAATGTATAGTGGACTATCCGTTTATTCATACCCGTTACATGCAGGATTCGTAAAAACACATGCACAAACCTCCACCACTGCCACCACAATACACAAGCACTACACACGTTCACTATCACAAACTCAACAATCGTTTCGCCCCGCAACCGAAACATTATCAGCCAAAGCCAAGCTTTTCGATTTTGTCGTGGAGTCTATGTCCTTGATCTGAGCTTCTTACATTTAGCATTGCGTAGAAAAGCGAAAATTCTAATTTCGATTGAAACTAAGATAAAAAGTTCGTTCGGATATATCAGAATTATTATGCTGAATATTTCAAATTATCATCATCCTCCTGCCCTTATCCCACTCTAAGTGGGGTCAGCACAACATGTTACTAACATGTTGTCACATGATTTGGCTACGTATTTTACAACCGGCTGCCTGCCTGACGTCAACTTACCTTAGTCGCCTCTTACGACACCTCGATAAGAAATGAGGGAGGTCTATTCTATGCAGCCGGATACCACACGGCGTTATGCTGAATATTTCATGTTTCGTTTAAATAAATTTATGCGTCATCAATACTAAATTACAAAATAATTAAATAAGTATCTCAGAATGCGACGTGAAACGTGTCGCTCATTCGAACCAATTAATAACACGGCCCGGTACAACCCCATTTCGTACAAAAATAAACGCGTCCCGCGCTGGATCAAAGGCGGAGGCCGTCGCGGCGCAGTTAAATGGATTACAAAACAGTCACATGTTATATTTATTTGTTGAAAACGGATATTTGAAGTGGGTGACGTCACAGTCTCGACAATCACGTAATGCTGTATCATTGAGAATAGGTAACAATATTGACGGATAATAACAACTTATCATTCTCCTGTAGTTATCCCACTCTAGTGTGTTCGACACATGTTTTTCTCTTCTTTTCTCTCCTGTCATTCGTCAACTCTGGTTCTACTCATTTTATATGCATGTCATACTTCACACACCTTCGCGTCTTCTACAATGCCACATCTGGCTCCTACTTCTATACGGATGTGATTCTGGACCATAAAAGAGGAACTCAGGAAACGTATAGAAGCATTCGAAATGTGGGCATACAGACGTTTGATGAAGTTGCTGGAAAGGGGAGACCTGGTCGTAGAAGGAAATCTTGGTTACGAAACATCCGGGAATGGACGGGCATTAAGAGCGCTCCAGTATTTATTCGTATTAATAAAAACTCTATGTTGTAATATGTTACTCGCTAAACGGCTTTATTTTGCTATAGCTGTCTGGGATCCGTGAGATCTTTTAAATACTCGTAAAATTGAAGTACCCTTTAAAGAGTAATTTTTCCCGTCTAAAATATCTATTTGGAAAAGCCAATGCGTAACACAAGTGTAACTGGTAAATAGTTTCCCGGACCATGGTACGATACCGCTGAAATATTTAATACACAAGAGAAACTCGATTATTTAACTTTTATACGAATAGAATCATTATAATTATATGGTTTTAGCATAATAAAGATAAGCGTTTCAGTCATTTTAATGGGATTTTGATTGCAATTGCATTCCGTAATTGATCAGCTAAAGTTAAATTTAAACGTCTTCTTGGATTTACTGTCAAACATGCTAAATTAACTGCTTTAATAGTTATGTTAAGAAAAGAATACAAATTTTGTTTACTCTAAAACTTTTTGGTAAGAAGTGGAGCCGAAATTTGAAATCAGTTTTTCTTTAAATACTTATTACATTTAAGTAAATAGAAACTAGAATCCGATTTAAGTACGAGAACTTGAAAGGTTTATGACCTTTATGACCCCGATATCCTCCCCTTCTCTGTACTATATGTCCCTTCATTGTCAAACAAGTTGAGCTACACCCAAAATTGTTTTCTTACTATACTTTCTTGAGATCTGTTATAATTTTAAAGTGCTATTTGATACGTAATTAATATAATTCTATCACCAAATTAACCGAAATAAATACTATCTAAAGGTAGTCCTTAGTATCCATACTTTAGTCCTTAGTAATAGTAAAAATAATTCTTTAAATCCATGTTAATATTATAAGCTAAAGTTTGTATGTATGTGTAAGTATTATCGATAGAATTTGGATCAATTGAAACTTATACATCAGGCCTTAGATAGAAAGAAAAAATAATCTATTGGTCCTTTAAAGGAACAGAATTAAAACATAATATGTATTTGAATGTATTTTAACATTTAAGTTGATGTGTACAAAGCCACGGCTACAGCTTGTATCGAGTAAGTGGTATAGTTTTTTAGTCTCATATACAACAGGGATAATTTTAAGAGGGTAGTTTGTAACACTGTGAACACTCGCTGATTGTCTGTTCGCGTGCTTGTAATGATGATCATTAATTGGTTCGAGGGCCTTAATTTAATGTCAGTATTAGATGTTATGTTTGTATATTACTTTGCATATTGTATTTGTTTTAAATTGCTCTATTTATACAATAGGACGGACCGATTAGTTTACGTTATTTAGAGCGTTTATTATTCAAGAGTGATATAATGGTTTTAATGTATTTCGCGGTTTAATCGTTACTTTTAATAATAAGAATTAATATACTGAAGAATATCAATATAATAAATATATTGAAGAATGTCAAAGTTAAAAAAGCTTTGAGGGAATTTATTAAATATGTGTTTGTGGTTCAAAAATAAAAAACTGTTTTATTTAAATCCTATATACGACTAAAGCTATATAACACGAACAATGGATTGCTCTATGACAAAATATTACGCAGAACAAAGAACCGAACCCTACGAAACAATACTCAAAGACATACAAATTACAGATCTCTCAGAAACTGAGACACAGAATCTTTCCTCCAAACTCATATGTCCAGAAAGAGCAACTCTATTGCGTAAGTTAAAATACTACTGACGCCAATAATAGATGGCTATTGTTATAAGAAATAACTTTAACTACGGTCTTTGAACTTTGGCAATTATTATATTATTATTGGTATCGATGTCTTGTTGGTTATCCATACCAATCTCTCTGTTTGTCTGTTTGTCACTCGTTCAGTGTTTATTCACTGGAACATAGATGTAGTTTGATATAATTGTAGCTTAACCGGTCTAACATCCAGGATAAAAAATCATTCATTCTTCGGGAATAGGAAATAACCATAAAGTGCATAATTGATAGTATTTTTTACTTTAACTTAAAGCGAACGAACCACTAGTCTATCTATACAAATATTATAAAGAGGAAATATTTGTATGTTTGTTTGTTTGTAATGTTTTCACGCAAAAACTACTGGACCGATTTCGGAAATTCTTTAACCATTGGAAAGCTGCTAGTTACTGAGCAACATAGGCTATATTGCATTTCAATAAAAAATAGGGATCCCTAACAAAAATGTAATAGGGTTTGAAATGATTAGTCATAAAAATCTTTCCTTTGGAAACTATTGATAATTGAACAAAAAAATGTTCTACAGTATTATAGAACGTACAAAACCTAATAAAAAAGTCTGCGATACAATATGTCAAACTATAGTTTTTTACATTGTAAAAGTTGATAAAAGTGCCGACAATAATCAAACCATAATATTTATATCTCCATATTAATCCTTATCCTACTATTTTATTAAAAACTGTTTTAATACCTGTAAAATACTTTTTAAATTTTGCAAATCGGACATTCCAATCAAAAGATGTAACGAATTTAAAAAATGTCAATCAGAAGAAAATAATGTCATAACAAATTCATTGTAGCGACCATTATAACAGGACCTGCAACTGGTGAGTTAGCTCTTATTCCAAGGATATTAATATTTACCCTCGGATATAGCTATACCTTTTAAAGGAATTCGATTTCCAGTTAAAACTTCCTTTGCCTGAACCATTAATAACTCCCAGGGCCAAACATTTAATTTACAAAAATAAATCTATAGTGCGAATTAGTAGACTTTCCACTATCACGAGATCGGTATGTACGCGGATGAAACCGCGGGGCATTGCAAGTAATAATAAAAGTAGAATAAAGCAGTATGGCAGGGTGTGCTAAAAAGTTAATTCGGTGTACAATTGAAAATGAACCGCGGCAACCTATTTCCACATTCCTGAGACGCAGCGCGCGGCGTTACACAAGTAGGTCGACTCCAGCCCGGAGTGCACTAATAAAGATTACACTGCCGCTAGTGTACCGATAAATCTCTTTTAATTGAAGGCAATCCGGTAAATCACAGTCTTTGAAATTAAGGAAAGCTTAATCGAGATTCGTAATACATTACTCGTCAATCCATCGTGCTGTTAAATTCAAATTCTTTATTCAAGTTGGCTTTTAAAAACTGTTTTTATCCCCAAATATTGATCAAGCCCGCACTGGTTCGAAAAGGTGCTCTTATTTTATAGCAAATTTGAATGCTGACACCGGTTTAAACATTCTATCACTTTTCAAAATCTGTGTGCGTGAATTATTGGGGGTGGATAATGATAAAATTTTCAGTTTTTAACAACAATTAATAGTTCCAAAATATCAACATAAAGTGCAATGGTTACGATGAGCGGTATCATTATTTTTAGTAGCGATATGGGGGTCTAATTTGGCCATCAACATTCTTCTACCCTTCGCCCACTCATAATGTGGTCAACACGACCACCCATGCACACACACGCACCCATGCACATGCACAACATACACATACCACACACATTTTTTGGTTTTGGATGATGACGATTCTGTAAAAAAAACTTGTTATAAAAATTTAAAATTGAATTTTTTTTAGTATTTATAAGTAGAGGAAGGAATTGACTTCTGACTCACGGCTAGCGCTAGTTCAGAAGCCAGGGCTACATTGGGGTGTCTAATTTAAATGTTTAAACAATAAAGAATTTATTATTATTATTATTTTAACATGTTTTTCTCTTCCATTCTGTGCTATCATTCGTCAACTCTGGCGCTACTCCTTTTTTATTCATGTCATACTTCACAAAATTCTACCATCTCTTTTTAGGCATCCATGGAGTCACATATCCATCCACATTCACATTTAACAGTCGTTTGATCGCATTATTTTTTTCCATCATCATCACGAAAATCATCATTACCATTTAAAGCTTGATTCTAATCTGATTTGGTATCCTGTAAAATTAAACCATCTACATCTTGATGGACGCAAGTTACCGCCAGCAAATTACCAGTGTAACTGTATCTCCAAACAATATTCGTAGCTAATTCAATTAAAGCAACCCTTGACTTGTCGAGAGCCAACTGGGGCGGTACAACCTGTTTGAGTGACCCCAAACATATATCATGGGTCAGTTAACAAATGGACCATCGGTATCCATATTGGGATGAACTAATGACTATACTATTGCCCTGAACTCATGGATTTATCAGATATGTAGTAAACCAAAGTGACTTAAGAACAAAAAAATAAGAAAATTTCTAGCAAGAATTTTTAAATTTTTTATTAATACCAGATCGAATATTTTGTATGTAGTGTTAAAGAATGTTCAGAAGTGAGTATTAATGAATCCTCAATCTATAATTCAACTTGTACTTCTTTATTCGCAATTAATACAATAATACAAAAACACTTGTCACATCACACAAGATGGCTCCTCTTTATTCCGTATCCATGGCAACCACTAGTCCGAACGTTGCGCCGAGAACATCTGCGGCTATGTTCGTTATCCATCGGCTGCACTCGTAATGCGCACGATAGCAGCGACCCTTACAGTAGATATTAATTATAAAGCAACAACATGGTTTAACTTTACCGTTAAACTACCTTCAATTAAGTTCTATAGTTTTCGAGTTCATGTACACTTTTCAAAGGAAAAATAGAAATTAATTTCTATAACCATTTCTGTACATTAACCGGTTTAGCTTTAAGTGTACGAAATCTTATCACTATCGGTTAGCGGATCAGCCGTGAAAACGTAACAGACATACAAAATGAAATACTTTTGCACACATAATATTAGTATGGAGGTAATGGAGTTTAAAAGTGGCTCTACCATGACAGATGAATTTTGAAGTTGAGGTTTTATTTTATTCATATTAGCTACTATTAATATGTCTAATATTGCCATGTCATTTATTCCATATGAAGTTATATCTGCTAGACATCTACACTGGTTAGTCTCACGTCCAATATCGAACCCGGCCACTTCCGTTTCACCTTTATGTCCGTAATTAATTCAGCCACGCGAACACTCAATTAGTGAGTGTTGATTTTGTTCCGAATCGCCCTTCAGAATACCAAATAACGACAATCAAATCAATACGACCGCGCTATAGATTACTTTACGGTTACATAAACATGGCGATTGTAGCTACGACTTCGTTCGCGTCAACTTAAACGTAAAATAAACAGACATTATGTGAAAGCAAAGTAAATACGTCGTTACCTATTCGCGAACCAGAAGCGGTAATTTTCCTTATACGCTAGCCCGGATATAAGGTTCAATTATTTGAAACTAGCTGTAACAGTGTTACATAAATTTTCCCGAATTCAAATTTCAGGCATAATTGCGGTGGTTATTGTGAGATAATCACGACAACAAATAAGAGATAGAGACATGCTATCGCGGACTTTTTCCTAGTTTTCATGTAGATCTACAATTCTCTAGTATACTACTACTTCGTACTATAATTACGGCTTCAGCCCCCGGGCAGGCACCAATGAGTTTTTCTGTTAAAACCTATATGTCCAATTGATAAATGCTATTTATGACACGCTTATCGGTGAAGGAAAAAATCGTGAGGAAACCTGCATATCTGTAGAAAGTTCTGGGCATAAGAGCAACCTAGTTCTAATCCTTCTCTCCAAAAACGAAGAACTATGCCCAGCAGTGGGATAATAACTAAATGTCTCTACTTTTTAGTAAAAACCGTACATAAATCTGTCCAGTAGATTTTGAGAAAATCGATCACATACACAGAGCTTTTTGGGGACTTTATTTTATAATAAGTATACATTTCACCAATATTGCGAAAGCGTAACACAACTTGGAAAAACTTTCACCTTTATTATATTAGTATAGACTTAATTCAATGTAGGTTGAAGTATTCCTACGTATTCTACATTATTTAAACTTTTTCTAAAATATTCCTTATATAAGCGATTGTGTAAAAAACCGAGTTTCTTGCTGGTTCTTCTAGCTATAAGCAAATTCTCGAATCAGCGTAAACTTCTTCAATATCATTTAACTTGAAACAGACAGTAGTAAATAACATTCTGAATTTGAATTTATACAATTTTGAAGTACGATTTTAAAGTTATTAACAAAAAAATACAGGCTGAAGAGATGTTTTATTTATTATTTGTAGAATAGAATATAAATTTAACAATCCAGAAATATGTTTGCGTAAACATAAAACAATTTCGTTTGTTCAAAACATTGGAGAGCTTTTGATGGAAATGATTGACCTAACGCAATATTGTTTAGTGGCAATATTCAAATCGCATTGATGAATTAGCACACGGTGTGATCAATTATTGGCCATTCGGAGGTAATGGTCCGCTCGTGTTTGTCCAAATCAACGGACAGACTGACGTCGATTTAACAATACGTGATTTTAAACGAACAATAATATTCCCCCTATTATAAAATATTGATAATTTATTTACACTATATACAGAGAGAGATTAGTGCAAAAGGCAGTTTAAAGCCTACATTCCAATATTATAGATGTGAAAGTTCGTCTGATATGTTATGTTTATCTGCTGGAGCACCACAGAGCAGTGAACAGTTAAGGGTGTTTCAAACTCAAACTTGACGTGAATTAGGTCTCGGTACATCTTGTCAGTATATAAAACTTTTCGGAAAACATTTTTCTTTGCCCATTAACTGTCTAGACGTACTTTGGACCTTCTGTACTTTAACAACATTCGGAAAGTCAATGTAATTAACCGGGGGTTAACTAGCAGACAGTTCTTGCAGTATTTGGTTCACGAGATTAAACGAAAATAACAATTATGAGTTCTTAGAAACATGTTTTAAAATGCGGAATTCCATGGTATATACCCTGGTACCAAGCTTCGCGGGTCGCGAGTTCGATTCCCGCCGAGGTACAATATTTTCTAAATACAATTTATTAATTTTTTTATGTCTGGCTGTATTTCATAATTTATTTAAAACTATATAAGTAGTATACCTACCAGTTGTTTATTATCCATAATACAAGTATTAAGTCATTTTAGGAAAGGCTGACCGTGTGTCTTGTCCCATATATTTATTTATAACTTGGCATATAAGCTACCGTTTAGTAAAAACCGTACAAAAATCTGTTCATAGATTTTGAGAAAATCGATTACATATAGACAGACAGCTTTTGGGACTTTATTTTATAATAAATAAAGATATTGGTCTAGTAGGTTAGCCGTAGAAGCGTAACGCACAGAAATTTTTCCATCTCATGATATTAGTTATGAATATTTGACGATCTACAGCGGGCATTAACATTTGAAGATTCCGAAACAAAACATTGAAATAAAGAAATAAAAGCCGGGAGATTTACGGCTCCAGCCTCTCGCTACATTATTTCCCGCAATACAATAATTTTCCTCCAAATTTCTTGGCTTATCGCTTCTTAATATTTCTTTTGTCTCTCAAATAATTTTCTGTCACGTTCGAGACGTTTTCAATAAGTAAGCAGGAATTCCCGCATTTTTTTCAATATTTCAGCGATCCTTCTTAATTTATCAGCAGGATACAGTCAGAAAATAATCTGACGTTTCCGAAAGGAAATCCGCTGGCTTTTAGAAATCCATATGTAAGCGTTTCTGTCTGTTCGTTACGCTTTTTTCACGCTTTATTTTAGTTTCTACTGTATGTATGTACATACATATGTCCGTTTGTAACCGAAGTCATGTCAACTGATGACCACTATTATGTGAGAGTGGTGCATGAAGCCATTGAAATTAGAAAGCATTATAAACTTACTATCATCATCTTCATCATTCTCCTGTCCTTATCCCACTCTAAGTGGGGTCGGCACAACATGTTACAAACATGTTGTCAGATGATTTGGCTACGTATTTTACGACCGGCCGCCTGCCTGACGTCAACCTACGTTAGTTGTTTTTTACAACCCGTCGGTAACAAAAGAGGGTGGTTTATTCTACTCAACCGGATACCACACGGTGGGTCAACTTACCTTAGTCGCCTTTTACGATAATTCGGTAAGAAATGAGGGCGGTCTATTCTACTCAGCCGGATAACACACAAATTAGTATCCTTTCTAAAACTGTAAGTTTAGCGGAAATTTAAGAAAATTCTCGTACTTAAATAGTTAAGACAGGACAACGTCTGGCGGCTCAGCTAGTAGGATGTAAAAATTACGATTTTTCTTTCATGGAAAAAATACGTATCGTACGTATTGAAGGTACTTACTTATATGCTTATTACATCAAGTTAAGTTTTCAGACACTGATTTATGCACAATGTGTTACTTTTATGTTCCCAAAGGAAAAAAACAGGAATTTTTTATCCTATGTGAGTTTGGTATTTAAGTTTCGATTGTACCAAATTCCATTTATATTGCTTTTGATGAGTAGCCGCGAAATCGTAACAAATAGACACAAGCTTTCGCGTTTTTTAATGTATGTATGGATTTTTAGTCGAAAAACACAACAAAAAATTTCCAAGCCTCCGTTCAGGAACCAATTTTTCGTTTTGAAAGTTATTCGGCAGTCATTTATCTCGGTGCCAGTCACAAATGATTTCGAGGGGGAAATATCAAGTATCTCACGCCGAGTGGCAAAAAATTTATCAAAAATCCGAACAGGAGTAAAATATGCACCCTCCAGGGTGTAATACATTCGGTCTGGAGTAGCTGGAGCGGGCCCGAGCTGGACTGGAATGTGGAAAAGGCGTGACGAGCGCATTAACGGGTGTTTTATTAATTTGGAAGAGTTGGAGAGGACTTGGTCGATTGGTCGTTGCTTTTGAAAAGTGATTTGTGACGAAAACGAACGGATACGGCACGTCCGATGACGTAATACAATACTATCGAATTGTCCTGGTGTTTTGACTGGCCAGATGAAAGAAAGAAAGAAAGAAAGAAAGAAAGAAAGAAAGAAAGAAAGAAAGAAAGAAACTTTATTTGTAACCTAGCACTACTCTACAGGACATATAACACTATTACGCTATATTAACTAACATCTTAAATTAAATGAGCGGCAGTTATCGGTTAAGCATTCTTGGATTATGTACCAGTTTATAAAGGAATCGTGTTGCTGAGATAGAATAACATAATCCAAGAATAAATCAACCGAATAACAATAACTTCCTGCAGAGCAGTGCCATCTCACAAAGAGGGAAGTCACTCAGCCTTTGTTGAAGCACAAGTCATCCGACACTAAGGGGTAAAAATCCAACAAAGCATCAGACCTCAAATGCCCCAACGCTGATTTTCAGTGACCACCTTGGCAGGAGCTCACAAGCGACAGTGACAGCGGTACAGGGAGTTTTATTTTTCTATAAATAATTAAAATAGAAGAAATAGGATATCTAAACAAAAAAAAAACACATTTAAACTCTAAGACACTAAATTTACCATAAACAAGATCTTAATACATACAGGGTACATAACTAAATAATTGTATAAAAAAAAAAATAATAACTTAACGATAGAAGAAAACGGAAATCAGAACATATGTAAACTAACAGATACGCAAAATCAACTAGATGTATACAATAGTAACAAAAGTAATTGAGCAGAACTGCTGTGTAAGAAAAAAAAAAACAATTAAAAAAAAAAAAAAAAAGTAAAGTAAAAGGAAGCTATGAAATGGTTTGAAATTGATTTGCCAACAAAACAGTTTTATAAAGAATTTTAAAATTTTCAATTGATTTGGCGTTTCTAAGTGGTGGAGGGAGATTGTTCCAACACTTAGAAGAAGCATATTTATAGCTTCCTCGAAAAGCAGCTGACCTATGAGATGTCATAAGGATTTTGTACGACGCACCCCTGGTTTGGAAAGTTGTATGGGTGTCGCTTGCCCAACGTAGTTTGTGAAAGAGATACTGTGGGACTTTAAATTTTATAACTCCAAATAAGAGTGTAGCAAAATGTAGTTGTCTGCGGTAATCCATCTTCATTATTTTTGCATTATTGAGAAACGGCGTTACATGGGCTCTAGGTGGTATTTGAAAACAGTAACGAGCACATGCATTTTGCACCCGTTGAATTAGGTTTTTCGTACGAATAAGCAACCTAGAACCCATTACAACATCAGCATAATTGAATTTGGATAATATCAAAGATTCGCAGAGACAGATTCGTGTATCCGTTTTTAAAAAAGGCCTTATCCTATATAAAACTTTAAGACGGTAAAAGCATTGCCGAACGACATTAAGTGTATGTTTTTCGAATCGGAGAGATTCGTCCATAAGCACGCCAAGATTTCGGGTTTCATGAACCCGTACAATATTTGTGTTATTTATTATTACAACTGGTTGCTTGTTAGAAATCTTTTGAATTAGCTTTGTTGTACCGAAAATGATGTATTTACATTTATTTGGATTTAAAACTAAACTATTAGATTCAGACCAAGATGCTATATTTTTAAGATCTTCATTTAACTTTCCTATAGCTGTATGAGTTTCATTAGGACTAAATGAAATATAGAGCTGAATGTCGTCAGCATACATATGGTAGCGGCAATTTTTGATTGACTTGACAACATCCGCACAGTACAATATAAACAAAAGAGGTCCCAAAACGGATCCTTGAGGAACCCCTCTCACAACGGTACTACACTGCGACCTACTATACGAGCCATCGTAATTTCTTACTTCAACAACTTGAGTTCGATTGCCTAAATAACTTGCGAACCAATTAATAGCTTCAGGACTGAAACCATAGTAAGACAGTTTGGCCAATAAAAGAGGAATATTAATGCTATCAAAGGCTCGCGAATAGTCCAGCATAACAAGTATTGTACCCTGTCCGACATCTTGTGCAGTCAAAATATCATCGACGACATCTAAAAGCACAGTTGCAGTACCACGATGCTTTCTAAAACCTGACTGCTTACTAGGTAACAAGTTATTAGACTCTAGGTATTCTGAAAGCTGGTGACTGACTATTTTTTCCAGTATCTTGGAAAGGCAAGGTAAGATGCTTATGGGTCGCAGATCTTCCACATCTGTAGGTCTATCGTTCTTGAGAATGGGTCTAACTATGGCATTTCGCCAAATAGCTGGAAATGTCCCACTACTAATAGACTTATTCATTAAGCTTGTAATAGTGTCTAGAGTGTAAGGAAGAGTCGCAACCAACATTTCAAGTGATAAACCATCAGCACCAATAGCATTTGACTTTAGTTTGCGTATAATCTTAGACACCATAATGAAATTAACTATATTTAAAGTAAATGTACTTGTACCATACCGTTGTGAACTGTAAAATGTTATATCAGATAATGAGGCAGTACAATTACCAGGAACTTTAAGGAAATGAGTATTAATTTTTTGGGGATCATTCAAGCTATTTGGTATAATACAGTCGTTTTTATTTTTAAAATTAACATGTTGTTTAATATTTTTCCATAAATACTTTCCATTTTTAATATTATTATTTATGAAAAGCGTAAAGTATGCACTTTTTTCACTAAATATGGCCCTTTCTACTAAGCTTTTCAACTCTTTGTATAGACGAATTTTGCTAGGCGATTTATTTTCACGGTATTTAATCAGAGCCTCATCGCGACGTTTTATCATTAATTTTATGTTGTAAATAACCCATGGATAGTGAGTTTCTTTGAGGTATCGAGACTTTACTGGTGCTATGACATCAAATAACCAAATTAAGTTATTAGTAAATGCAGTTACCATATCATCTACGTTATCAAGCAAACATATTTGTTCTAAATTAATAAAAGACAAAAAATATTGTAGTACATCCTTATCTATATCCTTTAACTGTCTATAATGAATTTGCTTAGTTGAAACTTTATCTTTTAAAATATTGAGCTGACACGACAGAAATGCATGGTTACTTAGTGAGGCCACGTAGTCAACACTAGCCCATTCGATGTCTGCATCTGTACATATAAGGTCAAGTAGGGTTTCACTGTGACTGGTGAAATGAGTGGGTTCTTTAATATGTTGTGTTAAATTCGTAAAAGTTAAAAAATCTTGAAGCATGATAGTATTTGAATTATTTTCGTCTAAACAGTCAATATTGAAATCCCCTAACAGTACGATATGATCATAAAATGACAGAGAACCATATGTATCCGTTAAGGCGTCAAAAAACACACGTGCATTCAACCAAGGCGGCCTATAAGCCGTACCAACAATAATTGTTTTACCATTTACATTGATACTAAGCCACATTTGCTCAACCATTGGAGTGATCGGGTGTGCCAGGGTCCTGGCCGACAGACTCCGCCTTAAATAAAAACCTACACCACCACCCCGGGAACGTATATCAGTAGTTCGCGCTATATGACGGAGAACATAACCGGGAATCCGGGGTGCACGTTCCTCCTCTCCATTTCTCAACCACGTCTCGTTAATGGCGGCAACGTCGACATTATGTCGGTCCATAGCATACAAAAACTCATCATGCCCCGTACTAAGAGAACCCGGATTTAAAAAACCGAATCTTAACTTACGTGACCTTACCATTTTGTACACATAAACGTAATTTGATAATAAAAAATGACATTAGAAACTGGTTAAAAATATAGGATGCATAACCAAAACAATCACGAAAGCAAAAACAAATATTGCATTTTAAAAAAATATTTAAATAAGCCATATTGTGTAGAACTAAAGTCAGTAAATAGTATACAATACCATTAAAATTAGTAAACTGATTCATTATTGCTAACCAGATTTTATGATAATAGGTAAACTTAACAAACGTATTAAAATTAGTATGTAATAAAATTTCAACTATGTACCGCTGTAATAACAAGCAAAATAAAAACGTAAATTCCACAAAGTTAATTTTACAAGCATAATAACAAACAACATGACGCATGATTTTAACAGTACTATTTAAATGGGGATATCGCGAAAAACCTTCGATATATCGTTATCGGTACGTATACGATGAATTTCAGATGTTTCGCTGCGGCGTGCGTATATCCGACCACCTCTCGTCCAAACGAAGCGCCAGTTGTCACGACGACCAAGTTCTCTTATTTTCTGGAATAACATACGGTTTGCGAAAGTGAGATGTTCGTTTACATAAAACCGCTTAGCGTTCGTATTTACAATGCCTGATGAGTCCACACCCCGCCGCACTCGCGCAGCGCGAATCAAGTCGTCGCGCATAGCTCTTCGTGCCAGTCGAACCACGACTGGTCGAGGCCGCAGCTGCCCGCCTTGCTCGGCGACAATACGACGAGGGCCAGAACGCTGGACACTCACTATGTCCCTATCTTCTAGAACTACTCCAATTTTTTTTGCTACTAATATTGCTAAGTTCAAAGTGTTCTCGCCGCTGGTCTCATCCAGACCGGCAATCACGACGTCATTGTGTAGGCTCTCCTGCTCCCGTTCATTCAACTCTGATCGTAATTGTGTGATTGTTTCTGTCATAACTTTCATATCAGACTGAGTCGCTTGTTCAAGAGTATTCAACCGTTCCTCAATGCTCTCAACCCTTTTATTAAAGTTAAAAACCGTATCATTAAGGCGGGAAAGTTCTTGCCTCATAGAAGTTAGTTCCTGGGTTACTGAAGAACGCAAGAGTTTAATTTCAGTAGCAACTGAGACAGGCGGTAAGTCCTTGCTGGCGACTTGCAAACACTCCTCATGTTCTGTTTCTATGATATTAGAGCTCAAGGGAACACTGCTGGAAGTAGTTTTGCAACCGTTGCATAACCATTTTGTTAATATTCGACTATGAGGACTGATATTCGCGCAAGATCGATGAAAAAATGACGAGCATTTAGTGCATTTTACGCCATCTGTTATTGTGGCAAATTTACCACAAAGGTTACATTTGTTAGCCATTGTGTAGCCGATTTCACTATTAGACGCTAGATGGCACTAAAAATATATTATTAAGCAGTAAAGATTTTATTACCAATTGTGGTCTTATTGAAATGGTGTAAAATAACCACTAAGCACTAATATAATAACATCACTAGAAAAACAAAAAACAAAAAAACTTCCCAGTGGTCTATATTTATACACGACTCAAAACATAACACTAATATGTGGGTAAGATAGTTAATCAAGTTCGATCAAAACAAACAATTACACTTTGGGAGAACTCTGACAAGTTATTTTTATGGGTATATACAAAAGTACACTTATATGAAGTCTATAACTACACTTGGAATACTTTTTCAAAATTAAGACTGTTAAAAAAATTATAAAATAGATTTTATAATCTCCGACCCGTCACTGACAGTCGTGCGCTCCCGTCACCAAAAAATGAATTATGAATGAATGATGGTTCAAGGGGCAGTGATCCTGCTTTCAGCTCCTAGGGCCACGGATTCAATTCCTGCTGATAGCCAACATTTTCTTAAACCAATTTGCAGGTTCTTTAGGCCTAGTTGTATTTGAGTATTTATTTAAAATAATGTTTATACTAGTTTTGATAGTGGCTTCGCCCGCGTGGAAATGTGTAACAAAGTTTTTCCTATTTCAATTTAAATATACTATTAAGTTGCATCTTTTAGTGAAAATCCCTACTAAAATCCTGTTAGTAGATTTCCAGTTAATCGAACATATACAGACAAACTGCCCTGGGGACTCTGTTTTATAATATTAAAAAATTTAGGAAGTTTTTCACCCATAACTATTAAGTTACTTACTACGAAAACGGACGGCCGTGTGTATGCAAATGTCCTATACATTTATTTTTCAATAGCAATGCCTCGCGGTTCCCGCGTACATCCGATCTCGTGGTAGTGGAAAGTCTACGAAGTCGGACTATAGATTTATTTTTGTAAATTAAAAGTTTGTCCCTGGGACTAATTAATGGTTAAGGCAAAGAAAATTTTAAATGGAAATTGAATTCTTTTAAAAGGTATATCCGTGTATATCATTGGTATCCTTAGAATAAGAGCTAACACACCAGTTGCAGGCCCGTTATAATCGTCGCTACAATTAATTTGTTATGGCAGTATTTTCTATCGATTTACACTCTTAAATTCGTTACATCTTTTGATTGGAATGTCCAATTCTAATAATTTTAAAAGTATTTTACAAGTATTTAAACAGTTTTTAATAGAATATCATTTAAGGGGATAAGGAATAACACGGAGATATGAATAATATGGTTTGATTACTGTCGGAACTTTTATCAACTCTTACAATGTAAATAAGTAGTTATATAGGTATAACTATAATAGTTGGACATATGGTATCGTAGACTTTTTTGTAGATATTAATGCGTTCTTTACTACTGTAGAACATTTTTTTGTTCTATCATCAATAGTTTCCGCAGCGCACGCGATGAAAGAATTTTATGAGTAATTTTTCACACCTTATTACATGTTTATTAGGAATCCCTATTTTTTGCAAATGTAATATGGCCCATGTTGCTCAGTGAAGATACAGCTTTTCAATGGTTAAAGAATTTTTGAAATCGGTCTAGTAGTTTTTGCATAAAACATTACAAACATACATAAAGACATACAAATCTTTCCTATTTATAATGTTAGTATAGAATCTTATTTGGTAAATAACCGTCGCATATTCCGATTCGTGAAATATATCACTAGTATGCCGCAGCCGCTCGCGGACGTGTTGTAATATTTCGATTGAACGCTCCGCCGGGACCATTTGTCCGGGATTGTCCGGGATCCGAGGCTTAAACGACAGCACTATCGTAGTGAATTGTCCGGCATTTGCGTTGCTCTTTGTCTCGGCTGAGACAGTTCCATTTAACGGTCTCTTGCAAGCGAGATCATGGACTTTGTATATTCGAAGCGTACCGAGCGTTTCTAATTGATCATGTGATTGTGTGAATAAACTAAGACGAATAACTAACTAACAAAATTATTACAAAATTGTAACATTTTTCTTTTTCTTTTTTTTATCTATCTACTAGTTTCGTTTTATGTATCTACTAGTTTAGATAGCCACTGATAGGAGCCGGTGAAAACAAGAAATCCACTCGAGGATAGAATCTAGCCAGGACCACGACCTTCAGCAATGAAGTAACGACTGGAGCGAGAGAGAGAGTTTAGTTTATTATTTGTTTTTCTCAAACTCATTATATTTGTTGTTATGTTCATTTTCATTTTTCATCTTATTATAATTATTGAGTCTTATGGCAATCTGCGCACGCTGTTGCCATGTATCACTGAATAATCCATGCATAATGTGTATTTGTAGCTATGTTTGGTGTTTATGTTGTTGATGGCCT
Organism: Morpho deidamia; assembly: GCA_947086505.1. NCBI lineage: Eukaryota > Metazoa > Arthropoda > Insecta > Lepidoptera > Nymphalidae > Morpho > Morpho deidamia. The sequence goes on from CAMTZC010000011.1 coordinate 235,667, forward strand.
TTTTAAATATAATAAAATACTAGTTGTACTGCGTGGAGAGTGTATTTAATTGAAATTTAGAATATGAAAGTATTTATTGTGAATTAACCATAAGAGATAGAGCCATTGTGGATTTTTTTGTAGAATTTTTGTAAATATACAATTCTCTAGTACGTTACTTTAGTGCTTGTTTACGCGGCACACGCGACTAAAGCTCCCAGCAATAAAAGTTTTTTTACATCCGCGCCACCTCCTTAACACAATTTATCTAAAACCGTAATGTAATAACTCTAAACCTTTCAGAAGATTTGTTCTACTTTTTAATAAAAAATCCGTTTAGCAGATTTTGAGAAAATCGATCACTTACAAAAAGATAGCTTTTGGGGACTTAGTTCTATAACAAGTATAGAATTACAGTATGTTCAATCAAGTAGAATTTCACAACAGGTTCAGGGATTACTACTGTGTGATAAGTTCGCCCTTTACTTTCTCTCATTTCTTAATTTTATTATAGATATCCTTTCTTTTCTTTTTTTACCTTAGATACTTCAAAATACTTCAGAAGGAGGTTCAATGAATTTTATTCATACTATTTTTATTGATTACCTCGACCTATAAAACTAATTACAACCTTTTGTTCTTTATTCACTCTACTGCCCTTTCCTACTCCAAGTGGGGTTGTGACAACATGCTACAAACATGTTGTCACATGATTTGGCTACGTATTTTACGACCGGCCACCTGCCTGATGTCAACTTACCTTAGTCGCCTCTTACGACAGCTCGGTAAGAAAGGAGGGTGGTCTATTCTATGCAGCCGGATACCACACGGCATTAACCTTAGTCGCCTCTTACGACACCTCGGTAAGAATATACCTTATTAATATATAAAAGAAAGAAAAAAAAAAAAGAAATTCTTATGGAAGAAAAAAATACAAAAATAATAAATTATTGAAATATAATCGAGAAGATTTATGTAATCTACACGTAGAGTGCACTCGACGACCCGTATCGCATCTTACGCATAAATGAAAAAAAAACACACGACAACCATTTCAAAGCTGTTCGGTTTTGTCGTGGAGTCTATGACCTGATGATGCTGATTGTGGCAGTGAAATAAAAATAAAATGTACTCGTGAATGTGACAAAATAACAATTAGCTCTCTAACCTAATATTATTAAATAATTAAGGGGAAACGAGATGAATTATCTCCGGCCTTCCAACGATATCCTCCGCATCGAATGCAATAACATCTAAAAAATACATTTACGCACCAAAGTCCGTATTTCTTTCATTTTGGTACAGCATATATAGAGGTTTTACTGTGTCGATACTCGATCAAAGGATTGTGATCCCTATTCGAATATAAGATAGCATTAAAATCGCGTCAATTTAATGATAACTAAGGCGGCGTATTATTTGGACGGTCGCTGCTAAAGAGGCTGAAACTAATGAGGGGTTCAAAGAGAGATAATTTTATTCGGAGTAATTTTAGAACAAATGGGTCGACTTTTCGGATCGATCCAGCGACCGGTTGGCCGCCCTATGGAGCGGCCAGTTCATTGTTCCCTTTGATGTGTAACACGGACGCCATGGTCCTATGGCTAATTTGTAAATGTTTATTTAAGGTTTTCTTTGAATCGATACATTCATCAGCGCCTTATTTTGTTTAAATTCCGTTATAATTAGCTCGCTATTAAGAGAAAATGTTCTGCTTTGAAATACCGATATTGAGGCGTTTGATGTCTGAGAGGAGATTGAGGAAATAATTAACGAGAAATGATTTATCATTTTCTATACAAACGTGCGTCGCACTCGAGCAAAACCTTTTAATAATGGATGAAACAGGATCAACGGAACAGACTTAATTATTATATTTGTGGGCGCTACATTGAGTAGCTATTTCCACAGCACAAAGTACCTAATGAAAAAATTATTAATCGAATTCATAAAAAAAATTCTCGGAAAGCTATTTAATACATACTCAATATTATTAATGCGAAAGTCTATATATTTTTATTCGTGAAGCTCGTGAAGCTATTTTTTTAATTTTTTTTTTCGTGTAATACATAAGGATTACTATATCAAGGTTGGGACCTTCTTTTAAGTGTAACAACACCTGTGTCAGAAGGTCCCGCTCAAATATTAAATATTAAATATTTGTGTGTCTGTTAAGGTTTCACGACTAATGCACTGGATCAGTTTTGTAGAAAATCGGTACAATGGAACCTTATATACAACACTGCCATATAAGATAAAAATTCCCGGCAAATGGAGCAGTAACCCTATATAAGCCTAAATCTAAGTGAGGTTTGCAATACATGTTATAAACATGTTGTCACATGTTTTGGCTAGTTATTTTATGACGAGCCAGCTTGGCGTCAACTTATTGTAGTCGCCTTGTACGACATCTCGGTAAGAAATGAGAGTGGTCCTTTCCACTAAGTCGGATACCACTCGACTTAATAAAAATAATTCAGTACACCGTCGAGGCTATTAAGAATTAATTTGAATATGATACAGTATCTTTTACTTACTTAAACATAGAAAAATAATTGACATTTAACTTTTTTCAATTCACACGTTTTCAATTTTAATATTATATAAACTGGCGAAATTATTTCATTATCGTAATCATTTGTGCAACGAGGTTTTTACTTAATGACCGTGAATTAATTAACGAAATTAGTGAAAGCTTGTATAAGCTTTAATCGAAAATCGGGAAATTCTGTAAATGTCGAGAGATGCGCGCGATTAACTCGGCATCAGTTTATTGGTTAACATTAATTATCCAATTATTATTAATTGCATCAGTAATTTAACCGAACGATGATTATAAAAGTATGTTACATTAGTATTATTTTGTATTACTTACCGATCGTCACTGTAGCTTCAGCTGTAAGCTGTAAATCTTCTCCGAAAGATTCTCCCTTAGACTAATGTTTTTCCAAACATTTGTCCAGCTGTGGGATAGAAATAGACGATTAATTTATCATTGTCCATTTAAAATAGTTTAACAGGGGAGTCTAGTTTTACAATAATATATATTTTTAAAACAGGATCATCATATTTGTAAAGAATTTCACAACAAAATGTCAAATTTTATTGCATAGTTTATAGTATAAAGCATTTATTATAATAAAAAAGTTTTTTTTAATGTTTAATCTATGATTACAGAACATCTAATGTTGCAGAATGCACTATCCGTTTTAACACCTTATGTATGTAGGGTTCATGAAACCTACGCAGTAATACTACCAAACTGTTATAGCTCAGCGGTGAGACCGTGCTACTCTTCCGACTGATAACGAGTTCACACCCCGAGCTGGCCATGAGATTTTTCGCATTAGAGCAGTGTAATGCGTACATAGCTTCAAACCTTGTCTCCAGAAGCGGAGAGGAGGCCTATGCCCAGGAATGGGATATTAACAAGCCGTTAATTTTAAACCTCTACCGATACTACACTAAACTATCACTGCATAAATTAACTACCACAATCTCTACAATTATTTCGCTCCGTAACCGAAGCATCATCAGGAGATGACTCCACTAAATCCTGACTAAATCTCAACGTATTGAGATATTTTTATCATTTTTTTACACATACAATATTTAATCGCGGATTAAATCAAAACTTTTGTATTAGAATTTTGAATCTGCCTAATTCTATAAATTACATAAATTGTTTTAGCAGTGTCTGGAAGGCCCGAGATTCATCCGTTAATTTCTATTCAAGAAAGTGTGATTTGCTTTTGGGAAGACTTATTCATTAGTAAAATAAAATTTTCCTTATAGAACGTGAGATCAAATATTGGGATATATTGATAGTGTGGGCGGGGATAGATGATGTGGACACACGCGACGCTTCCGACACGGGCCCGACACGGGATGTGTCTGTCAGCCGTGTCCGTAAACACACGGTGTTCCTGTCCGCGGTGTCACGGCATATTTACTAATGTGTCACTTCCGCCCCAATATTTACACGTTATATGGAAACCGAGGTGTGAGAGAAAGATTTTATATTAATGTTATCAGGTTGTCTCTGGTCGTTTATTTTGTTTTTATGGATCGTGTATTACGTAGCCTGTTACTATCCTACCTTAAGACAACTCTTCGTTTTGTACAAACGTCAATATGAAGAGCTTTAATTTACCTTGTGCTCTGATGACAATTAATAGATTAAAAAAATTACATTAATAGATGTTAATAAAGTAACGACCTGTCAATATCCCACTACTGGCCATAGGCGTCCTCTCTACATTTTTTGGAGAGACAGATTGGAGCTAAGACCCACCATGCTACTGCACAATTTGGATTGATAGGCTACACATATCCCTAGAATTCTCCAGAGATATGCAGGTCTCTTCACGATGTTTTCCTTTGCCGGAAGGCGTGTTATTAATAGCTATTATCAATTACATAGCTTTGATAGCCCAGCAGTGAGACTGTGTGACTCCTTTGAAGGGTAACGGGTTCAAACCCCTGGCAGGCACCAATGAGTTTTTCTATTAAAACTCATGTGTCTAATTGAATTAATAGATGACACTAAAATAAATAAACTAAGTTATCAGTAAATAATAATATAACACCTCGGTTAATTGGCTCTTCGGGTGAGAACCTTAGTCGATACCTCGGTACGCATACCTCGCCTTATACGACACCTCGGTAAGAAATGAGGGTGGTCTATTCTATGCAGCCGGATACCACACTACTAAAGTAACCTGTTATTAGATAACAAAAAATAGATTTTGTGTTTCTCAAAGGAGCACCATTGTGGGGTTTGTAGGGTCGTTAGAAAAGGAAATTAAAAGCCAACGGAGGAGAATATTAAAAGGTTCCATAATGTAAACAATCCCAGCGGAACAATTATATTGGGAAAAATATAGCGGCGAACACTGGGACGGCGCGAATTTTTAATGTCGCATATTTTATATTTCTCTTTGACACTTTTGTCCCAAGGTCCTACAGTTATTAAACTGTAAATATATTTTCCTAAAGCGTTTAGTCACATTTAAGGTACAGAACAAAAATGAACCGACACCAATATTATAAAGTATGTTAGTTTTTCTCTCGATTGATAAAATGGAAAAAAATATAAAAATACACGATAAAAAACAAATATTTAACATAGTGAGGGTTAATAAACAATAAAATTGACGTGAGCTACTAGTCAAAAATAAAAAAAAATTGGCTGAAGGGAAACCTCCTCCACCAAACACCTCATGTCATTCTCAAAAATTTTTTATTATTATTTTTTGGAATCTAAATCCACTTTAGTCAAAGAAATGCTATCACTTCGTGCTCGGACATTTAATGGCATTTCAGATACTTCTATAAAATCCGAATAAGTGTGACAAGTACCCCTGAGGGTGTGATATATTCGTTTCGGAGCGGTTCGTCCCGGACAGCTACAAGGGTAAAATACGGACCAGGCGGGACCCAACCGATATAATACCTGACAATCACCTTTAAAAGTGCCTAAAATGTGAAACTTTTCAAAATATAGGTCGTGAAAATTGAAATAGAAAATTTTCGTAGAATCTACATCAGTAATCTTTATAATATAGTTTTCATTAGTCCAATGAAAGCTAAACTTTACTTAATGAAGAATAAAATGTTGTTCAAAGATATAGAATTAGAACCTGTGTAAAATACTGGTCGTACGTGAGAGCTCTTTCGCGTCAAATTTAGTCTTTAAATATCCTCAATGATATATGCTCACTTCATAAATTGAATCAAAGCCACAATGTTTATGGAAAGTAGCAATATTTTTATTTTATTTATTTATTTTATTTGGGAAACATACTCATAGCATTAAATTGATACAAAAATGAACAGGCATGCCAACAAAGTTTCCACTAATGAAAATGAAGAAAGTGAACACAGTAAAATAATTAAGTGTTAACAATAAGACAGAAAAAAAAAGAAAAACTATATAAATATGACAGATTAAATTAAAAGTAAAAGTTAAAATTTAAAAAGCAAAACAAGATTTAACAAAATAAACAATGTTATATTATTTCCTTAAAAATGATATACATGTCTTGAATCCATTATTGAACTGGTCAATTTGATGATATCTTCTATTATTATTGTGACAAGCTCTAGCCACGAAGGCATTTCTTGTTTACTTGGTTTTGCAGAAAGGAACGACAAAAGTAGATTTGACGCATATACTCGTAGCTATGACGGATGTAGGGAGTCAACTAAGTTCTTTAAAATCCTATAAAAAAAACGTTTGATCCCGAAGTTCTCCACACAATTAATTCAGTTTGGGATAAGAGCCAAATTTAGAAAATATGCTTTTGAAAAACTTCTCTTGCACTTTTTCGACTAAATTGATATATTAGGAGTATTGCGGATTCCACGCAGTCGATGCGTGTTCGAGCACTGATCTAACGTGTGCATTGCATAATATGACTAAGGTATGAATGTTTTTGAAATCAGTTCCTTGCTGAAAAATGAAATTGGTTTCATTTTTCAGCACATTGATACGACTTTTTTGTTATTTTTCAATATGTTTATCAAGGAGAAGCTAGAAGGACTTCAAGATCTTTGACTTCAGTTAACCGTTTTAAATTAGTGTCCATCAAGGAGTAATCATGGAATATTTGTTCTGTTAGAAATGAAACTATTTTGTTTATGAAACACGTTTATTACTCTCGATTTAAGACTCGTTTTAACTCATTTGAAACTCTAATTTTTTTTTTTCGGACACTAACTAATGCTGTTAGCCCAAATGGCTCTTACAGCGTCACCGAGAGAGGGGGCGAGCGCGGAAGCATCACCGGGGGTGTAAACTGGGAGAGCGAGTCTCGAACGAGGCTCGCAGCATCCTGTCGCCTTAAGGGTGCCTCCTGTGAGGTCGGACCTCGGCTTAAAGCAACGCGCTGTGGTGGACTTTATCGGACTCACGGAAAAGTCCTAATGTCATAACGGTCCGCTAGACGTGAGGAAGCGGGGACCACGTCTTCGCCGGCGAAGACGCTGTGTGTGTGTATGTTTGTGAAACTCTGATAACGTAACACAAGGGTTTATATGTTTCTTGAATTGCGCCGCACAACTCAGTACAGCGCCATCTAGTTTCAAGAGGCAACACTACTAAATATAAATATTAATTTATAAAATTAATTTAGCTTTTTAGTTTTACACACCTTAAAACCTTTTTTAGATTTTATGAACGACCAGAACTTTTTCGAAGTACTGTGAATGTTACTTTCAGTTTTGTCGAAGATAGCATTGTAACGTGTAATCTGTTATCAACAATGTAATCTTTTTTAGTAATAGTCGAATTTTTGAGAACTTTTCATAATCACTTTGCCGTCTATAAGTAAGTGTAAGTGTCCCATATATGTATGTATTCATATTTACTGAATCCGTGATCTTTTGAAATTTGCCGATTATAAAAGATTTGAATGAGTCAATCATGGAACTTAAATCATTGAAGCGTTGATCGAAATATGCAATAAGCGATGTGACATTTTGATGATTCTAAATTGTTTTTGTCAGCGATGTTACACATCTGCGGACAACTTTTTGTATTTTTCTTCACCGCTTTACACCTTTAACACTTCAATTTTTCTTTTTTTACATCTTTCTAAAGTAAATTTCAGATAATCCGGCCCAACGATAACGCAAAATTCATTGTCATGATATACATTTCACTAGTTCATCTGCTTGTAAAATCTCCGAAAATATTTGCATTCCATTATAATATGTTCAACGCAAGCAAATAATTATAAGAAACTTGCCAAACAGGTTTACTTCGAGCGCTGAATGCCGCGACCAAAAGGTAACAAGCGCCGCAAGGAAATTGTCGCTTACGCGTTCAATTCGATTGATTGAACACTTAACTGTCCTTCTTAGAACAAACTGATTATTTTAATATATTTAGTAAATCTTATCATCAACTTTTTTAAACGACACTTATATTAGCTCCTATATTTATTAATACTATTTTAAGTCGTGGTTCACTTCCAACAACAACTAAAACACTTTATAATCAATTGTTAAATAAAAATGTGTAGAGACAGCTGTGAGCGCGAGCCACACACTATAATATTATAATATGAATGGATTTCGTTATCCTACGTGTGAGCCAAGTATCATAACCTTCATACCGAGTTTCGTCACTATACGTTAAGCGGTCAGGTTCTTAAAGCGTCATAAATAGACAGACAGGAAGTTGAGTCATTCGCATTAATAATGTAGGGAGAATTTAACCTCGCGTCCATCTTCTTCTTCAACCGTTAGGGTCTCTCCGTGGTTGTCCACACACAACGATCTTGTGCCACTTGCATCCAGCGGCACCCTGCGAACTTTTTGCGTCCATGTGTGATAATTTTATTCGCGCCTAATACTCAAAGTAACATCTAACAGACATCTTGTCGTGACAACGATCCATGTATCTAGATTGAAATATCAATAAATAGATTAGAATCTAATCATCAAATAAGTAACATGTATGTTTTTGCGCGTTACAAATAATAAATGAACACATTTCCCACGACAGGCTCTCTAACGCGGAGGCAGCCAATCTATGATTAATGTTATTTTATCAATCATCAAATATACACAAAGGGGGCCAAATTTGTGGAACACACGAAACACGAAGAGTCGTAATAGCAGACGGTTTTGAAGGATGTTCGTTCTGTTTACAAAAACACAGTCGCGAGAATAACTTCGGCGGGCAAATAATAGATCAAAGGGCTAAGTGATTGATGTGGGGGGTGGTGACGTCATCGCGCGATTAATCTTAGTCAGTCGCGCGATCCCGCGGCGGGTGTCGCTCGCACTTTTTCGTGAGAACATTACACCGCCCATGATTGATGCGGATTCGTTTTGACATAATGTAGCTCGTGCGGAGAACCAATCGGTGCTTTTGTGTTTGTATTAATACACTTTATGCCAGCTACTCTTATGGCTTATTTCGTTATGTTTAGAATTCAATAAATCTTATTGATTTTAGTATTGAAGTCCGATATCATCATCATTCTCCTGCCCTTATCCCGCTCTAAGTGGGGTCGGCACAAAATGTTACAAACATGTTGTCGCATGATTTGGCTACGTATTTCATGACCGGCCCCTTGCCTAACGTCAACTTACCTTAGTCGCCTTTTACGACACCTCGGTAAGAAATGAGAGTGGTCTATTCTATGCAGCCGGATACCACACGGCACATACCTTAGTCGCCTATTACGACACCTCGGTAAGAAATGAGGGTGGTCTATTCTATGCAGCCGGATACCACACGGCACATACCTTAGTCGCCTATTACGACACCTCGGTAAGAAATGAGGGTGGTCTATTCTATGCAGCCGAATACCACACGGCACATACCTTAGTCGCCTATTACGACTCCTCGGTACGAAGGGAGGTTGGTCAATTCTATTCTGCCGGATACCACACGGCGTTAGTATTGAAGTCCGATACTTTAACAAATTTACTCGTAGGACGATTACGAGGTATTATTGTATGAAATTCAATTTGCACTTCCAACAAATCGCTGGTGTTGATTTTGTTTTTTGACTTGAAACAAGATCAATCGAACAAGCAGTAAGAAAGGTTTTAAGCGATGCAATGTAGAATATTATGCATAGTTATAGTAGCGACACACATTTTGATATATTTAAATTAACTTACAACTTGTAAGGTCTCTCATAGAGCGATGTATGAACAACATCGTGAAGTGGCATTGTTGCGCCCAATTTAGTCCTGCACACATTATTCAGCATCTATTAAGCTGTAGTTAAATAAATAAAAAAAAAATAATCAGTTTACGTTTTATTTTACAAAAAGGCCACGATACCTACTTCATACGAAACACTGAGCATAAAAGCGAATAAGTGTTTCGAGCCCTTCACCGATATCATGTTCTAGTGACAGTGAGAGTGACATTTACTGTGACTCGGTTCGATGGCCGAATCATACGACACCTCCGCGAAACGGGAGCATAATGACTGAGCCGACATGAACCATTCATATATTATAGCTTTAAATACTTGTTCCACACTTTATTCACGTTCACTTTAAGAAAATTACACAATATCCCCAATATTTTGATTCTTTTCAACGGTTCTCCATTCAATATTCTCGTAAACTTGTTTTCAACTGAACAAGTTTCACCATACCAGTCGAAACTACTTTAAGCAAATTTTATCTATAGAATTAGGCGTTACTTTGCGGAGATACATAATACTTTTGCTTTTGCATTAATTTAAATCGCTTTGCGATTTTGTGGAGTCTATCTTCTGATGATGCTTCGGTTGCGGAGCGAAACGATTGTTGAGTTTGTGATAGTGAACGTGTGTAGTGCTTGTGTATTGTGGTAGCGGTGATGTTTTTGCATGTGTTTTTACGAATCCTGCATGTATCGGGTATGAAAACGGATAATCCACTATACATCTAGCATTATATATATTCCCTATTTACTTTATCGCGGATTATAGCAATATTACTTTGTTATTACTTTTGATTTATCCTAAGTATTATTCGACGTGAGTAGCATAAGGTTAATTGTTAACATTAGACCAAATTCAATTATCAGTTAGCCTAGCCTGGCCGAGCTCTTTCTAACAGTCTTACCTGGAATCCAATCTTTGTCTTTATCGATAGAAATCACCATGATATATATTCACAATGATTACTTTATCTTTAAAAGGTTAATGATGGATGTTATATCATGTTTTGTTCCATAATGTGTTAAGTAATGTGGTTTTCATGTTTATTGTGATAACTATCTCTTGACCGCCATTAGTAAAAAGCTTTGACTATCAATTATCGTATCATCACTATATTTATATGTAAAACATTGAAGTCTTCTTATCTGTCTCGCACAGACAAAATTCCGTCCAAAATTACCTCCATTAATTGGGGTGCATCATTCATCTTTGGCATTATGGGTTCACACATCCACAATTTTTCTTCACAATGAAAATCATATAATTATATTGCAACTGCCTGCGTGCAGCTCGCGTGGAATTTTGAACATACATTAAAGTAGTGATCGTGAGTTAATCATAAGATATAGAGATATGCTCTCACGGACTTTCTTTAGAGTTTTAGTAGATTTACAATTCTTAAGTACATTACTATAGTGTATCTCTGTCGGTTTACGCGCACGCGAATAAAACTCTCTGCAGGCGAGTATTTTATAACTGCGTGACCTCTTCAACACAATTTACATAAAACCTTAATGTACTACTAAATCTAAACCTTCCGGAAGAATTGCACTACCTTTTAGTAGGAACCGTACCAAAATCCGTTCAGTACATTATTAGAAAAACGATCATATACAGACAGACAATTTTTGGGGATTTTGTATTATAATAAGTATGGATTAGCAGGTATATGTAATTAAATATATATGGGACAAGTACACACGTGATATTCGGAATTCAATATTCGTGTTATGGGTAATAGACATCTGGTAAATATAGATGAATAAATTTTAAATATATATGAAAATACACCCAAACTCAACCAAAAGATTAAAAAAATGTTGGGCCCCGGCGGGTATCGGTTCCGTGACCAAACATAACAAAGATGATATAGATTCTACTGATAAATGCAGGTTTTCTTTAATCGTAGATTATAGCATATTAAGATTATTGCTCCATGTAGCAATAAAATTTTGAGATGGCATTCGTTAACTATTTTAAATACATTTGAAGTCAAATCAAACAATTTATGGCCATATTATGTAAATAAAGAAAACAAAAAGCTCACTTAGAACTTGTTCGGAATAACAATTTACAGAATCCTTACTTTCCAAATGTACTTTTTACACTCTGGAACGTTCTGCGGCTTTGATCTTCACTGCGTCGTGTGAAACACAAGCACGTAAATAGATTTATGGCAGTACAGAACAATGAGACATCGGTTAAAAGCGTGTTTAGAATCCACTAAATCTTAACTTTTAGTTGACACGAGGATAAGTCTAAGGCAAGTGGGTATATATATACGTGAGTCAAAAACTTTGCACTTGCCCTCTTTTTACAAAAAAATTGTGGATAGAGGAGTATGTCTGTCTTTTAGTCGGATTGTTTGCGATAAATTCAAAAACTACTGCACGGATTTTTATTCAGTTCTCACCGATATATAAAATGTTTTACGTATTTGTTTAGGTTCTGAGACAGGCTAACGTAGACCTTTTTTTTTAACAAAAACCCTCCGCAATGTGATATAGCTATCTTTTTAGAATAACTTACGTATTTAAGGTTCACTTAAATACGATTTTGTGGGGCCTATCCACCTGATGATGATTCGGTTTCGGGGCGAAACGATCGTAGAGATTTTGGTGGTGGATGTGTGTATTACTTGTATGCATTGTTGCTGGTGGAGGTGTCTTGGGATGCGTGTGGTGACTTGTCCTGCATGTGTAAGGTACGTGAATTTTGCCTGCTTCATACACATTAACTTTGCATGCATTCGCTTAACCCGAGCGGATAATAGCAAAGTAGTTCTGATATAGTTTCTGTTATTGAAATTCAAATTCAAAATATTATTTATTCAAGTAAACTTGTAAACAAGTGCTTTTGAATCGTCAACTTTACTGCTGGTTCGGAAAGCTGTTCCTACCGAGAAGAACCAGCAAGAAACTCGGCGGTTAGAGCAACCGCTTTTTTAAATTTTACAATATAAATCTTAAAACTAGTTACATTTATTTATTACTGTCTTGTACAGGGTAGAAGTGCACCTATATCCAACCATCCTTATCATCTAAGTAATCTTCAACAGTATAATATACTGTTGAAGATTAGGCTTTCTGTATCAGCCTCTTTTTAACAGTGTTTTTAAACTGCTGTAATGGCATGGCCAAAATTGATTTCGGAATTTTATTATAGAATCTTATCTCAAACCCACAAACGATTTACGTACTTTTGCTAGGCGCAAAGCGGGAGTCGCAAGCTTATGTCGGTTCCTAATTTGTCTATTATATACATCACAGTTATATAGGTATGTTACGTTAAGCATTTTATGTTTAACATAATGTTAAGTATCTTTAATGAATTTAATTTAAACGAACGTCTTAAGAATTATCGCGATATTAGATTTAAGGCATGCCAAAATATCATCAGATGAGAATTCTGTAACAAATATATAACAAGTATAAGCGTCTATATTTCCTTCAAGAAAACCACTTCAATATCAAGTAAAATATTTATTCCCGTATCGAGTTAGGATAGCAAACGATCTCTACAGCTCAAATATTTATGACTGCAGCGTTTATCTCATGTTTTTGTTATGAAATTCTACACGTAAAGATATAATACATTTTCATACCTCAAAGGAGAGATGCTATTTCTATACAAGCCGGTGATTCGTTGCTGTGGCAATCTGTCAATTTCCCTGTCTCAATATTAAGTTTTCATTCTAAAATAACTTCTATGATATTCGTTTAAATTGTACGAGGTAAAGGATCGAAAAGTTTATAATCCATTAATTTAAATTGACTGACCTATTGGCGCAGTGGGTAGTAAGCCTGCCTTCAGATCCGCGGGTCGCGGGTCGATTACCGCCGAGGGCCAACATTTTCTACAAACAATTTATTGGTTCTTCGAGCCTGGGTGTATATTTGTATTAAATTATGTATTTAAAATTATATATGTAGTATATCTACCAGTTGTACCCATAACACAAGTAATAAGTTACTTACTTCAGGATTGGACGGCCGTGTGTGTAAGTGACCCATATATTTATTTATTTATTTATTTAAATTAAAAGTTCTTTAAGTTCTATAAACATCGCATTGTACGTGAATATTAAAAAAAAAATAGAACAGGTACAGAAACCATTAAAAAATACTATAAAACAAGGATGTTTCGATAATACATTTTGTTATATCTCATACTGATACGGCAGTCTTTTCTTTGAAAGATTCCATGTTTAACAATTATTCTCATATTTCAAATTATTTACACAAAATAAATGTAAAAAAAAACATTTTCGTCATCCGTTCCTCTATTTATTGGTGAAAACAGCATAAGAATCTCGTCTTTGAGTTAAGTTATTTTTGAGATTATTTTATTCGAACTATTGTGTTACAATATGCGGTTTTGCTTTGAGAACACGAAACACATATTGTACATAATTAAGGGTATTTTAACACTTTAATCGATTTGAAGACGGTCGCAGGAACAGTCTGTTATAAAAATATCTCACAAAGTTTAAAATGCAAATACTAAATCATCAGCGCACCCTGTAGGCGGCTGCAGCGGAGCTTCCTGTGAACACAACTGTATTAAAGCGTAACATTCCCGTGAATACATGAAAAATGCATTGCATCGCGCTGTTTCCGGGAAAAACTAAAACAAACACTCGCGCGATGTTAGAAAAAACTTGTCTTGTGTAACATTTGCATTTTAATACACTTTTGTTCCGCCGTGCAGTTCGGAACTGTGCCGGGCTCGTTCGTCTGCGTGTACATATTTCAAATACTGCAATGGGATGTTCAGTCGCTCTACGATTTATGTTTAGATCATTTGTACATATCTCGGACTGAAAACTATTCGCACACTGTTCACCGTAATCCGTTTACGAAGAAACAGGTTTGACTAATAGTTTTATAGAATCGAAGGACGGTAAAAAGTTACGTTAGAGATAGAGAAAGTGATATAACAAGAGATAGAGTAGAAGAAATAAAATAACCGAGAAAGAGAGATAATTTCTCCAGACGCACGCTTGATAAGTAGTCCTGTTTTTCATAGGAACAAGGGCGATATAACCATTCGTCATTGCGATAGGATAAAAGCTTCAATAACACCCTGAAACGGCAATCGGTCGTGTAATGATTATCCAACAAAGGCGTATGTTCGATATTGCGATTTAGATAACAATATTATCTTCAATATTTCACCGATACGTGATTTATGTGCACCGAAAGCGTATTATATACCAAATTAGCTAATCCATGTATGCAATACATAATTTAAACCATCAATGAATTATAAATTATTTATAGCCAGTAAATCAATTTAGCTACTAGCATATGAAACAACAAACCATTATTTGAATGTTATTACTAAATATAAATCAATCGAACTATAAGTTATTGGATTTATTATATTAACAAGTTAACGCCGTCGCTTGTTACTGTGTCTGGTTTTGATTAAAAGTCATCTAATATTTTTGCATAATCTTTTATGTGGTTTTTGGAATCTTTTAAACCTATGTTTTAGTCGAGTATATATAATTTAATAAATATCGCTTCAAAGAATTAGCCGTGAACATATAACAGAGACATACATAGACAGAATTTCCAATTTATAATATTAATCTTTGGGCGCGATATCAATTATTATATAACACCCAGAGTATATTTGGCAAAGGAAACACGAACATTTTACGACCCTATGTTTTCCCGCGATATGAGCGTAAATTGTACTCAACTTTATGAGTATTGTAGCAGATTAATCGTAAAATAATAACATACAGAGTTTCGCATTTTAATATTAACTAGGTGTGCCAGCGGCTTCGCCCGCATGGAAATGGGCGTGTCGAATTTATTTCTATAATTTAAAATTTAAACATAAAACTAGTTATTGTGAGTTAACCATAAGAGATAGAGACATGCTAGTTTATGTCTAGTTTATGTATAGTTTAGCACGCTACAGACGGTTTAGTAGTATTTTTATAGATCTACAATTCTCTAGTACATTACTTTAGCATATCTTTGCTTAAAACTCCCAGCAAGCAAGTTTTTTAACAACGCGCGATCTCTTCAACACAATTTACATAATACCGATATGTACTATATACTTAAACCATCCGGAAGTAATGCACTATCTTTTGGTGAAAACCGTACAAAAATATATTAATTACAGACAGACAACTTTTTGGGACTTCGCTTTATAATAAGCATAGATATGTATTTAGCTTTTGTGTTTTGTTTAAGTCGTATATATAAGAGAGGGCACCAGCTGCTCGTGCAAACAGCCGTCTTAAAGGGCCGTACAAACAGACTAACGACCAACACGTGGAATGGTATTAGCCGTCCCAGGTGCGTCGGGCTAACACATTTCTCTTTCTTTCTTATTACACACTTCCCTGAATATTATCTTAAAATGGTGCAGCGTTCACTTGAACAGACCTCTGTCCCGCAGTGGTCGTCCATCGGTTAAAGAAGAAAACAAAACCTAACCTTCGTTGGAGTTCGCGGTTACCATGTTTTGTCCTCCCTAAGATAAACCATACCTTATAGCAATATATTTCGACCCTACAGTTATGATAGAATTATTTTACTGTAATCCGCGTTTGTTTAGAAAATCTAAAGAATTTTAAGTGTAGGAAGTACACCGGTCTTTGCGATTTTGTCATTGAATCTATCTCTTTACGATGTTTCAGTTACGGGGCGAAATGATCGTTGAGATTGTCGTAGTTTATGTGTGTAGTATTATTGGTGGTGGTCTTTTGTGATACTTGCGGTAACTTTCAGCTTTTCTGCTTTTTCCAGCGGGTATAAACTCTGGAGAGGCCCAAGTGAGTTTTTCTATTTATACAATATATGCAATTTATCACACGATTTTTGGCGAAGAAAAGGTTGTAAAGAGACCAGCATAGTTGTAGAGAAGAGGATGTGTGCTAACTATCAATCCGTATTGAAACAGCTTGGTGGGTTTAAGTTACAACTCTTTTTACCAAAAAAGGAGAGAGGGAATCTATGCCAAGCAATGGGATACAAACAGCCTATTATGAGCTGTTAGGAATTTTGAATTGTTTTGTTACAAGTTTATTCATTTCTAGTGACAGCAATATATTATTGCTATTTTCATTGCAAATACACCCTCTTGCTCACACCCACTTACACACACACGAAGTAAACTTACACACACTTTTGCATTTAATTTATAATATTATTTTATATAGGGTATATTATTGAAATTGCATTTTGCTATAAAGTTGCAAGGCTATACAGTAACAGGATTACTTTTTATCCCGATATTATAGAACACGGTCAGAAACTAGGCTTATAATATACACGTATATTGGATAACAACTCAGCATCAAAGATCATAATTTATAATGCATATGTCAGAAGTACCCTAGAATATTGTAGTGTCGTTTGGTCGCCTCATTACAATGTACATCAATTACGTTTAGAACGTATCCAAAAAAAAATTTTAAAACATCTCTCATTTTCTAGTCGATTAAACAAAAGTCTAACATACAATGAAAAACTTAAATTATTTCATATTACTAAACTCGTAGATCGTAGAAGACTTTTAGATTTGACATTCCTTTATAAAATTTTGAACAACAAAATTGACTGTCCACTTTTATTGCGATCTTTGAATATAAGTGTGCCGAGCAGATTGCCACGCAAACCTCTTGGCTTGTTGTACCCGCCGCGCTCCAGAACTAATCTTAGGTATTTTTCTGCTCTAAGTAGGTTATCAAGACAATATAATACAATTTACCAATATGTAGACATGTTCAGCGATACATTTATTTCATTTAAAAAAATAATTCTTAATCTCCAGTTCTTGGAGCTGTAGATTTACATTTAGATTAAGTAGTTCATTGTTGTCCTTATATATACAATGATGTGCATGCTGTGACACCTAAAGGCAGGGCATTTAATGCCTCTTATGTTGTGTTACTTTAATTTAATGTTTTAATGTAACAGCCACTGGTTGTTCCTTAATAAATAAATAAATAAATTTATAATTATATAACCCAATCTCCTCCACCAGTCAGCTGTAGTTCTGTAATCTTTAGAGATGCTTACTTATTAATGGAGTTTCAAAGTTAATTTTATATGAACCGTAGACCCACAACGTAGACCAACTAAATGACAGGACTAAAAACAGAAAGATCCTTCTCATATTATTTTGTTGTGGAAAGTTTATCTTTACGTTGTGACAGCTATGAAAGTATATTTTCTATTTATGTCTGTCCGCGACTCCATGTGTCGCCACGGAAAATTAAATTATCTAATATACAATGTAATCTATAACGGGCGAAACGATAACTCGTAGCAAACTCTTATTGCCGGGGTTCATGACGTCACCGCAGTACGTCATTCTCTATGCACGTTCTATCTTGATTACTAATGACGTGTACAGCGCGACCCGGGGTAACCCCAGCGTACTTTGCGCTCTAAGTAATTCTCTTAACCAGGGTAAACATCCTGGAAGTGGCCTCCAGCCTCCCCTTATAGCCACCCCTTTCCACTCACAATTCTAACACTGATCTGACCCCTCTTTTAGGCCTCAGTGCAGAATATCACTCTCTTCTCTAATTCAGTACTTTACGATATAAAAATAAGGTGAGATGCTGTAACTGATATACATTGCTAATGATAATAATAGGTCAAACTACTCACCTAAATTCTTTCGCAATCACACAACGGTGTTCACTTCACTAATGCGGTACTCGGTACGCGTCAAATGGCGCCCGCCGCTTCGTACTTTTACGTTTCCTACCCTCTTCATTATAAACATTTTCTTTTACTATTTTTCTACCCGCAAGTACTTGTAATATTTTGTTTCATGACGTTAATCTTACCTACAACTCGTGATATTTCGCGACAGCGTGTGCATTAACAACATAACTGAGATACGTAGCTTACGTCACTTTTCAGCTCTTCAATTGTCATCCGATCAAAAATTAATACCAGTTGCACCATTTGGAGAAGGGAGAGCGATAAGCAAACATGATTTACAAAGTTGTAAAACTATTCTGCAAAACTTCTTTAACCGAATACGTAAACCAGAGGCTTTAGGAGCTTTGTTTTGAAATATATTTTAATGTAAAGACGTTTGTGGACTTGAATAAAAATACTAAAACTTTATTTAGCTTTTACCTCAAAATTAGTACTTATAATCACTATGCATTCCGTTTTCCAATAATAAAGCCGAGGTCATTATTATTTCACTTCTACTTTTGCTTCTAAATTTATTGCCGATCTAAACTTAAAAATCTTTTTTTACAAAAGTAGTGAAAATATTTCTTGCTTTGATCTGTGATAAAACAATATTTTAGCGAAATAATATTTTCATTGCTTTTGTATTATGGATCTCCGCAAAGTAACACGTAATTCTATATAAGGTCTTTTTTACCTTATATGTTATGTTACCTTATAATATATGTGTTCCAATTTCAGTATAACGGATATAACGGATTCAAACCCACACTACCTAAAGGTTATGAAGCGAATTATAATTATAAAAACAACAGATGTAAACTTAAAACCGCCCAAAATAATAAATCCAGTTGTATAAATTATTTTTACGTTGAACCAAATTAATTTCTATGAAATATTACAATTTGGATTCCCTTCTTACAAAAAACAATTTGGACTTTTCTTTAATGATATTTGTGCAAAGAAAAACTTGAGAATTTCCAAAAAGATTTTATGTTACGGGTGTTTAATTTTATTTCTCGTCACTGAAATATCAGTTCGCCATAATAGCTATGATGGGATGATGGTGAAAATACTTTAATCTTAACATATGTTCGCGGGTTCATACCAGGGCTGAGGTATATCAGTTGATAAAAAAATGAAGAAGACATGTCCTAAAATGTAATTTACAGTTCGTTATGTACTGTATCGTGAATAAAAATATTCTAGAAAGTTTAATTATGGATGGAAAATGCCTTGTATAATTGTAATCCGCCAAATCTCATTTAAGCTGTAGGTGGATTTAATCTCAAGATTAGTGAGTAAACATATACCCTATAGGAGAATAGTAAGTTTTAACAGTAAAAATTATTTACACCCCTTCTCGAAAGAGTCGCACGGTCTCACCACCACTAAGTCTTCTATGGCGTATTACAATTTTTGTAGTCCCTTTGTTGTAGATAGCCCGCATCACACAGTGCCTCGTGCGAGCCGATATTGTGCAAAGTTCAATCAATCCCGATTCGTAACTACAAAGATTATTATAATATTGTTAATGGGAAGGTACCATCAAATGATAGGTACAGATCACGCCGGCTGAATTTTGTTGAGATCTGGCACACATACAGTTTACAAATCGGAGGTAAGTTCGCGTAACTAGACTGTTAATATATTCTAAATTAATTGTAATATTCCTTTTCCCTAAAAAAAGTACGTTAACTTAACCCTTCATTAAATTTCAATCGTACTAAACTTCATCAATATCCCTCCTCCTCGAGTCGTTCTCCTCAATGCTGAGGGTCGTGACCCCCACCACGGATCACTTTGGTGCGAACGATGTTGCGCCATTGCATGACAAGTCGCTATTCATTTGTGATCTTTCCATTGTTAGGGGGTTTTCTTGGGAAAAATATTTAAGTGGTGGGTTCCCGCGTCCTTCCACTCTCAGACTTTAAGAGGTAATTTAACTCCTCACGGCTCCTGTAGCCGCTTCGAGCCTTAGGTAGGTTCGAAGTTGTCAGGTTAGTTAACCGCCGCCCGATACTCGGCGTTGTCTGTTTTACGGCCGGCTTAAGTCTTTCCCTGACTAACCCTCCTCCTCTTGCATCCGGGCTTGGGACCGACAATGGCGGAGTTTCATCAATATTATATTTACTTAAATGCGAGCAAGTGGCATGTCATATGAAATACTATTTAGTTAGAATTGGTCATAAGCTTATCAATCCTAACACGTTTAAGCTTTAAGCTTTTCACGTTATAAATATAATCTTCAAAATACACCTCATTCTATGAATATTCCTAACCATTGAATGGGTTCATTCAAAACAACTTTTGAAGTCCGTTTGAATGGAGTAACTTTTATATTCGCGTTAGCAGTTAATATTTTGCTTAATAAACAGTTGGAAAGCTTTTAACCATCGCTCCGGGTGAGAGATTTGTAAGGATTAATTCGAAATGCTTTCTCGATATTCAATCTCTCGGTCGGTGTTGTCCGTCAAAGGTTCACGTTATCAATTCCCAACAAACTGTCTCGGTTCCATCCGATTTCAAGTCAAAGCTTATCTCGACTTCAAAGAACTAAGTCCGTTCATTCTGTAAACGTTAACTGTGTACTCAAACGCCTTCGTCTCTTGAAATGTCACTGTGAATAATTTAGACTGTAATATTTATCATTTTATTACGTTCATTTATGTTGAGTATTTTATTTTGAGCTCGGAGATCAAAACGGAGTCACGTGTTCAAACCCCGGCAAGCACCAATCTAAATTACAGTTTAAATTAATCTAAATTAATTAGTCTAAATTAAATAATCCAGTTAAAAATTGAATGCCTTAATGAAAAAAGCTGTGCCTAATTATTTTCAATTTATCACAGTCTTTTTGGCGAAGAATAATATCGTGAGGAAATCTGGATATCCGTGGATAAATTCTGAGAAATGTGTAACCTACCAATTCGAATTGGAGCAGCGTCATTATCTACAAAAGGAATAAGAAGGCCGACGCCCAGCAGTGGAAACGCAACAGACCGTAACTTTATGTTTTTATTTCCAACAACAATTAACTTTTGTTTCAACAAGTAGTTAAATTGGAAATTTTAAACCGTGTATTACATTCATATTAACGAAGGAAAAATGGCTTTTTTCATGTTAATATAATATCAGAATAGCTACTCTTAAAGGTAATAAGATTTACTTAAGTTATATGACGTTATTTTTGTCTTAAAAAAAGGGATATAAAATAGTTTTGCTATGCTACAGTAGTGTGGCGGTGGTGAAGATTTAAAGTGAATGCGTTTTGCCAATCCTGCATGTATAAGACATAAAAACAAAATTCATACAAATGGTGTTCATGACGCAATAAGAAACAAGACCTCATCCTTAATAACAAGACTAGGGTCCAGTACCAACAGCATTCTGAAGACGCTAGTGTGTAAGATGGACTCGCCTATTCTAAAACACTTTACTAAGGTGCTCGTGAGAAAAATCCTGAAATCCATTCACCCATTCTCAGCTCATATTTTTAGTTATTTTTATTTTGATTCTTAATATTTTCATTTTAATTTATAATTTTAATTTTATGATTTTTATGTAATTATTATTTTTCTTTGTAAATTGTATTTGGGCCAACGATGCTTGAAATAAACATTATTATTATTATTATAAGAACGGATTAAATTTAGCATTACATAGGTTATCTTCTGTCGCAGATTATACCAAAATATTCATTATTTTTGTAGTATGGATCTCCGTTAAGTAACGCTAAATTTTATAATTTTTTTAAGGTGTAACCATTTTCAGAATTACGTATTTTACGGATCCAAAGGACTATCGATACCTAACAAGCAACGCGTTTGCATAAAAACGGAAATAATCCGACGGTAGCTTTTGATAACACTTGACCTTATACAAAGTAAGAGGGATATAATTTTTAATTTCACTTTCGCCCGGGTCATTTGTCGCCCCGAGTGAACTTGACGCGGGTCCATTAATCACCAACCCACCCCCCCTCGCCCCACCCTGCTGGTAGCGGAATATTGATAACTGGGCCTATCGGAACTCGCCAGTAACACCTACCTGTGTTTTGGGGTTTGTTTCTGTTTGATTTAGTTAATGTAAACAGGAAAGGCGCGGTTCCGTCTAAATACAGTTGATTTTCTAAGTTTGAACCCAATGAGCGATTATTCGATTAACATGCTTTCTTGGAATCGATAACTGGTTGGGTTAATTGGCATCAATCAACGTTAAAACAGGAACATGACAGATTACAAAGCTCGTTCTAATGACTCTACTATAACTTTAACACATAACACGTAATATTCTCCTCTCTTATCCCACACTAAGTGGGGTCGACATAACATGTTTTAACATGTTGTTATATGATTTGGCTAGTTACTTTACGTGTAAGGGGTGTAAGGGGGAGGCTCGTCCCAGTCAGTCTTCTCAATTGTCAACCTCACCTGCACGCGGTGCACCCTGCAGATCAACCGACGAGGCTCTGGCGACCGATAAATGGCGGTATAACCATTTCATTTTGCTGACCTAAATACCAGACTGACAGTGGGCAGCAGCACTGTCGGTGCAAAATGGTCAGCACTGCGATCACCAACCCGCATGCCAAGCGTGGTGATTATCGGCAAACCCTTCATGGCATCACAAAAGAAACCACAGCCCCTAGTTCCCGGCAGCTCCGCTATTCCCAGCTCTGGCAGCGGTTTGGGTAACGGCGGGGCAGGGGGTGTCAAGAATCTCCGGAAGAGATTCCGCTGCCAACCCCGACGACTGGACCTGGCAACGTACAACGCACGCACTTTGAGGGAAGACGAAAAGATACTCGAGCTGGAAGAAACAGTAAGCAAGTTGCGGTGGGATGTGATAGGATTATCCGAAGTCCGAAGAGAGGGGGAGGATACGATGATCCTAAAATCCGGCAACTTGCTTTACTACCGGGAGGGAGAGCAACAGTCCCAGGGTGGTATCGGGTTTCTCGTCCACAAGTCCCTTGTCAACAACATTGTTCAAGTCGAGAGTGTGTCGAGCAGGGTCGCGTTCCTTATACTCAGAATTACCGAACGGTATTCGCTGAAGGTCATACAGGTTTACGCACCGACATCGGCACATCCGGACGAGGAGGTAGAGGCTATGTATGAGGATTTATCTAGAGCCATGCATGCCTCGAAAACCTCCTACACTGTTGTGATGGGGGATTTCAACGCAAAGCTGGGCACGCGAAGCGGCACAGAGGTGAGAGTAGGGCAATTTGGATACGGGCAACGGAACCACAGGGGCCAGATGCTGGCCGATTTCTTGGAGAGAGAGGACCTCTACATGATGAATTCTTTCTTCAAGAAACGGCCGCATCGAAAATGGACCTGGATCAGTCCCGACGGTTCCACGAGAAACGAGATCGACTTCATCATGTCGACCAGGCGTCATATATTCAATGATGTCTCTGTGATCAACACCGTTAAGACCGGGAGTGATCACCGCATGGTTAGAGGCACATTGAATATATGCGTACAGCTGGAAAGATCCAGATTGGTGAAGTCTACGCTCCGACCAACTCGAGCTCATATCCAAAACCCCGAGAAGTTCCAACTCGAGCTAATGAACCGTTTCGATTGCCTAGCCGACTGCGCTTCTGTGGACGATGTAAACAGCAGGCTGGTGGAAACTGTCCATACGGTGGGGTCTAAATTTTATAAGACACACCGTAAAAGACCCAATAAATTCTCGACCCAGACTCTCAAGCTCATGGATGAGAGGAACGAAATGAGGCTGCAGTCTTCGGTAGATGCGACGCGCTACCGTCTGATCAATAGACAGATTTCTAAGGCGCAGAAATGCGACCTGCGACACTTCAACACCGAGTTCATTCGAGAGACTATTGAGCGTAACAGGGGCTCAAAAGTGTTCGCAAGAGATCTATCTATTGGGCAGCGGCAGCTGACGCGATTGAAAACCGATAACTGTAGTATCATTTCATCTCGTCCTGAGATTGTGAGAGAGGTTGAGAGGTTCTATGGGCAGTTATACACGTCAACACAACAGCCTGTTGTCAATTTGGCAAAAGACCCAAGAGCCAAGTTGACCCGACACTACACCGAAGATATCCCGGACGTCAGCCTATACGAGATTAGTATGGCTCTCAAACAACTTAAGAACAACAAGGCTCCAGGTGATGACGGAATCACTACCGAACTCCTGAAGGCGGGTGGTAAACCGGTACTTAAAGTCCTTCAGCGATTGTTCAATTCCGTCATTCACGAAGGCACTATGCCGGAAGCATGGTACAGGGGCGTGGTGGTTCTCTTCTTCAAGAAAGGTGATAACACCTTATTGAAGAATTATAGACCCATCACGCTGCTGAATCATGTTTATAAGCTGTTCTCGAGAGTCATAACGAATCGTCTCGCTCGTAGGTTTGACGACTTCCAGCCTCCCGAACAAGCCGGTTTCCGAAAAGGGTATAGTACCATAGACCACATATTCACGCTGCGGCAGGTTATACAGAAAACCGAGGAGTATAACCAGCCATTTTGCTTGGCGTTTGTGGACTATGAGAAGGCCTTTGATTCGGTGGAAACATGGGCTGTGTTAAGATCGCTCCAGAGATGCCGAATCGACTATCGGTACGTCCAAGTGTTGAAGTGTTTGTATGAAAACGCCACAATGTCTGTCCGTATCCAAGACAAAACTACGAGACCAATCCAAATGCGGCGAGGTGTGCGACAGGGAGATGTCATCTCCCCGAAGCTGTTTACCGCTGCATTGGAAGATGTCTTTAAGCTTTTGGATTGGAACGGATACGGCATCAACATCAACGGCGAGTACATCACTCACCTTAGATTTGCCGACGACATAGTCGTTATGGCAGGTTGTCTGGAGGACCTTAACACAATGCTCGACGACCTCAGCAGAGTGTCTCAGCAGGTGGGCCTTAAAATGAACATGAGTAAGACGAAAATCATGTCAAACTCACATGTTCCGCTCCACCCGGTCATCGTTGAGAACTCTGCACTCGAAATTGTAGACGAGTACATATACCTGGGACATACGGTCCAGCTGGGTAGGTCCAATTTCGAGAAAGAGGTTAGCCGCCGAATCCAACTCGGATGGGCAGCGTTCGGGAAGCTACGCGAGATCTTTTCGTCCGAAATACCTCAGTGTCTGAAGACCAGGGTCTTCGAACAGTGCGTGTTGCCAGTGATGACCTACGGATCCGAAACGTGGTCGCTCACTATGGGCCTTTTAAGAAAGCTCAGAGTCGCTCAGCGAGCGATGGAGCGAGCTATGCTCGGAGTGTCTCTACGAGATCAAATCAGGAATGAGGAAATCCGTAGAAGAACTAAAGTCACCGACATAGCTCAGCGTGTCGCGAAGCTGAAGTGGCGATGGGCGGGGCACATAGTGCGGAGAACCGATGGGCGCTGGGGTCTTAAGGTGCTGGAATGGCGACCCCGCACCGGAAAGCGCAGCGTCGGTAGACCCCCTACGAGGTGGACAGACGACCTCAAAAAGGTCGCAGGGAGCCACTGGATCCAGGCGGCGCAAGATCGTGTGGTGTGGCGATCCCATGAAGAGGCCTATGTCCAGCAGTGGACGTCCATCGGCTGACGAAGAAGAAGAAGAAGAAGTTACTTTACGACCGGCCGCCAGCCTCACTTCAACATACCTAAGGTGTAAAAACATCTCGGTAAGATATGAGGGTTTTATTGCTTATGCTTATCGATAATATAATAAATATTTCCATAGACTGATCTATAAAATTTAGTTTTCATAAGGATTGACTCGAACGTGATTATATAAAATATCTTCAATAACTCTGTATATTTTTCAGCAGCCCTACCATGAACTCTTATTGCAACTTAATTGAAGACGTAAACGAAATTGTTTTGCTTTTTCATACCATGACGTCTTAAAGACGCACACTTTAAGTCGTTGCCGAATGAGCATTCGGAATGCGTTCTAAAAACATTTGAGTAAAAGAGACAGAGTCCTTCTCAGACACACTTCATGGTACGAAAAGAAAGCGGTTCAGTTTAGGTTCTGAGTTTGAATAGAATCGTTTTCTAAAAGATCATGGTAGGTCTACTGGTTATTTGTGGTACAGAAAAGCTTGAATCATTATGTGCTTATATTGGTACCTACCTGACTGGACTGGTATTCATATGTACACCTTTACACAATACGGCTGGAAACAATTCAACTCCAGTGAACGCAAAGGACTTGCCAATTTCAAGTGAAGCATTTCCCGAAGATAACATCGCCGTGTCGGTACACGACCATTCATCAATATTCATGAGCGGATCATGTACAGCGATGTAGCCGATGTCGGATTAACATGTAGGCATTTATCCTGGCTTGAAGATTTCACGCTTCAGTACATTTCACTTTTATACAACAACCAACGAATAATGAACAAGGAAGGCTAGATATATACCTAATGGATCAGCTATAATAGATTTTTACGTTGTTATACTTGAAATACCAACCCTTTTACATATCTAACGGGGACGAGCGGTGGGGATTTACCACCACCGATCAAATACCTGCCAGTGCTCTACCACGCTACACGACACGCTACGCTGGCGAGGACATTGCAACGTTGTACATATTGCCCCCATTCCCGTAGGCAGTTGCTTTCTACCAAGAGGGTGCCTCTTCTAGGCCGTGGCCTGTCTCAACAGTTCCTCTTCCCACAGCTTATCAATGCACCGAGAGCATTGCTAAGCTTTCATCAGCATTAACTTAACCTCCCTAATTAATTGTTTTGTCTATTTGAGAAGTCCACGTGAAATTTTCTTCAGTAGTTTCTGAAAAATACTCGATTAGGTGAACTTTGAAAGCATAAAAGACTCCACAATAAAGACAATAAGATACATGGACAAACAGATTTTTACATTCATAATATTAGTATGGATTAATCAAAACCCTTATAAATAATAGTTAATAATGAATAACTTTTAGATGCCAGGCATTGCTAGCAGTAGAAACAAAACAAACTTATATTTGAAAAGTACCAGAATTAAATGTCAGAGTTTAACCTTCCTTAAAACAAAGAATAAATTTATCAAAGAAAACACCGTTAGAAGTGTATAATAAAAGACTAAAAGTACAGTTTGCTTCATAAAAAATGGATGTCGTGTAAAAAAAAACATGCAAAAACTGACTCTTATTCAGCAAGATTTTAGTTAGATTGCGCATGACTAAATCATACGAGACTGCTTTGATCACCGCAGCGGGAGGTTTAAAAGTTGCCGATTTATACGCAACTCCAATAACGTTCATAACTATAATATAGATGCTAATATACACACATTAGAAATGCAATTAAAAGGTGTTGCTTTGCGGGGATTCATAATACAAATCATTTATAGAAGCAGGCGTTACTTTGCGGAATTCCATATTACAGAAACTATAACTACTTTTAAGCGAATGAATGAATGTTAATGTGTATGAAGCAGGTAAAACTCACGTACCTTACACATGCAGGACAAGTCACCACACGCATCCCAAGACGCCTCCACCAGCAACAATGCACACAACCACCACTAAAATCTCTACGATCGTTTCGCCCCGAAACCGAAGTATCATCAGGAGGATAGGCTCCACGACAAAATTGAAATAATAATATTCTATAATCCACGATAAAAGAAAATATATGTAATGCTAAATGTAAAGTGCAATATCCGATTTCATACCTGATATATGCAGGATTTGTTTGTAGTCAAACGCATACACTACAAACAACATCAGAGTAAAATATTATTAATATTAATAATTCAATTCGTCATAATATAGATGGCGCTGCGCCTTAGTAGCCCACGCTATTGAATTGTCGTCTATTCCTATTATAAAACTAAGTCCTCAAAAAATGACAGTCTGTATGTGATCGATTTTCTCAAAATCTAGTGAACGGATTTTCGTACGGTTTTTGGTAAAATGTAGTGTAATTCTTTTGGAATATTTAGGTTACTAAGTACATGACGGATTTTTTGTAAATTGTGTGGGAGAGGTCACGCGATTGTAGAAAAACTCGTCTACTGGGAGCTTTACTCGCGTGCTCCGCGTAAACCAATAAAAATACATTAAAATAATGTACTAGAAAATTGTAGGTCGACAAAATTTCTACAAAAAAGTCCGCAACAGCATGTCTGTATCTCTTATGGTTAACGCACAACAAACACTTTTATTTTCAGTTGAAATATTCAATTAAATGAATATGTTCGATTGAATACACTGATTTCTACGCGGCCGAAGCCGCAAGCACGTCCAGTAATAGTATAAGAAAGGAGAACAATTTTGTATGTGCAGGTACAAATAAATACTACCGTAGTTAAGATATCATTAAGGAACTTTATTTAGCCTAGTGATATCGACCAGTATTACACTCGGGAG
Source organism: Morpho deidamia (assembly GCA_947086505.1). Classification (NCBI taxonomy): domain Eukaryota; kingdom Metazoa; phylum Arthropoda; class Insecta; order Lepidoptera; family Nymphalidae; genus Morpho; species Morpho deidamia. The sequence continues at coordinate 264,384 of CAMTZC010000011.1, forward strand.
GAGACGGCGTGTAACACTCAACAATCGATATTAATTGTGAAATATATGCAAATATTGCACATTATCTAAAGTAAATATAGAGAAATATTAATAGTAAATATATAATCGGCGCTGACTGTACTTGTGATCTGATATTGCGACCTCCGGTGCAAAATTCTAGCCAGTAATTGATAGGGGACCAGACAGACATTAAGTGATTTTATATACACAGCACCTCATTGTTCATTATAGCGACTAGCATTTGTTTATTATAAGATCTATTGCTCACAATGCTAAATTTTTTGCAAATTTACGTATATTTAAACAAACTACGCTCTATTTTTATGTTATATTAAGATAAATACGCAGGAACTCCGGTAGTTATTTTAATCAAAATAACTATTAAAAGGACTCCGATAGAGAAAGCCTAGTTTACTGTTAGAAATTACATAAATAATAAAAATATGTGAACCTTGCACAAGATAGCCATATCAAATGCAACTAGTTGTAAGAATTACATTTTGAAAAGAGAAACTGTTTATTTTCTTGGTTCCTCATTTCGGCACGAGTAGTATTCCGAACCAGTAGTAGATTTAACCATTCAAAAGCACATACTTAGATATTTCCATCAATAAAGAATATTTTGAATTCGGAACCTTTATTGTGAAAATTTTCCAGCGGATTATCACCGAAATCTTAGCAGAAAGTTTTCGTATAAAAGATATTTTTATGGAATAGTCAATCAACCCGGGTCTTCTCGGTGCCCTGTGAGGGTGCCGGGGTACGGGCCTCGAGGCGAACCTCTTTGCCCGGGCTGCTCCTCGCAGGCCTGTGGGCCTGGTCTGTGTTCGGGCCGGTTGGCCCAGGCCACCTAGGTGGCCTGAGGGGTGTCATTTCCGGTGGGGGGGTCTAGGAATAGTAGCTCCCAGACCGGAGTACAGATTAAAGGCATAATTTATAGAATTAGGCGTTATTTTGCGGAGATCCATAATACAAAAGTAATAAAATTATTTTGCTCTAAAGTAAACACAAATAATACTAAATGTAAACACAAAATAGCAAAGCTCTGCGATTTTGTCGTGAAGTTTATCTTTATCTAGATTTAGCATTATATATATTTTCTATTTACTTTATTGTGGATTATAGCGAAATAATATTATTATTACTTTTTGATTACATAGATGTTGATCGAGAAAGTATAAAATAATAATTACTATAAAGTATTGAAAAGTCTGTTTTAGGAGCCAGGAGTTAGCTCTCGTGGACAAATATTTTACGCTGACTCGCGCTACGTGCCGTTGACTCTCTCGGCAACAACTGCCGCGTCGGCATTCGCTATTTATTTTTGTGTTAATACAACCAAAAGTAAGTTTTATAACTATATTACTGAAGAGTGACTCAACACCGCTCTGTTTGTGGACAAAAGACGACTTACATGTGAAAGAAATCCCTTATTTACTCTTTGGGAAATTTTTACCGAAGAAATAATTTAATACAATTCATAACGACGATATTTTTCCTTTACACTTATTCAATAAATAAGAAATAATTTTCTCCAAAGTCAACCAATTTATTATTTTTCAACAACTTGTTACATCGACGGCAACAATGTTTTTTTTATACTATAGACCTATTTGAAGGAGGTTGTATTGAAACATGTTGAAACAAATTATTTAAGAAATAAAAGATGTACTTATTACCCTACACTTTATTGAAATTATGCATAATTCGGTTGCATTATCTATACTAATATTATAAATGGGAAAGTATGTCCGTTACGCTGTCACGGCTAATCTGCTACACCAATATTGATGAAATTTGAGCATATACTCGTATATCGGGCATTGACGAATGATAGAAGAGAATGGAAGAGAAAAACATGTTGTACCGACCCCACTTAGAATGGGATAAAGGTAGGGGAAAGAAAAAAGACGATAGTTTTCCCATTTAACGATATTCCACAATGAAATTTCTGATAAGACGATCTTCTCCAGTTTGAACTCAAAGGCGTCCTAAGAAGTAGGCTTGTTTTACTAACATCAGATTCAGCAGTTCATCGAACTTTATGGGTAGTTCTTTTATCTGGCGCTAATTGAGGCTGAGGTTTTCTAACCCATCACTAAAACTAAAGATGGAAAGGTCATACGTGGTTATCTAGTACAACGTATTAACACGGTCTTCACCTGTATAAATTGTTAATCTAAGAACGATATTTTAAATTTCACTTTCACTCGGATCATTTGTCGCAGTGAACTCGGTGCGGGTCCATAAATCACCCCTCCCCTCTCCCCCAGTAGGCCCTCCTGTCAGGAACAGCTCCAAAATTGATAACGGAGCCTATTGAAAACTGGCAAGTAACACCTTGTACGTACGAACAGTAATAGTTTCATATGGACTGCTTTGTGAATTTTCATTTCTGTCACTCTACATTTGTTTTGTATAAGTTATGATAAGTTTGAATGTCAAATATTTTTTATACAGCAATGGAAATAAAAGGTCGTATAAAAAAATTCGAGTTTCAGTAATTGCTTTCAATCTCCTAACAATATTCAATATGGAAATAGCCTAAATACACGACGTATATAGGTCGACTCCTGTTGCCATAATTTTTCCCAATGAGGGATATTGTTTTCTTATTGTTTGGATTTATTATCAAATTAGTTTCTGATTGGCGATATAAGGGGGAATTCAATTGTATCGGCAAGTGCCAATATTAGTATTAGCCGTTACAGAAAACTAAAATACGATTATCGATACCTTGATCACCTATTCGAATGTCAAGCGATAACCCTTAAGGAGATAATATAATAGTTAATATATAGATACCGGCTATACTCTCATTTTATCGGGTTAGTCCGACTAGTTTCGGGGCACTCTTTACACGACGTTATCGCGGCGGGAACTGCGTGCAGCAGCTCGCTGGTAATATATGGTATGGTTAGTTAATACAATCTTACGCTAGTAGAGGTCTGTTTCTATAGGCTTCTTTGCTTAAGACTTAGGTACCTTGTAACTGAACATTAGATCCAAACGTGTTGATTATATGTGGTCTATGGAGTGGAGGTCCTTATGCAGATACTCATCAAATAATCTGTAATCGGTGAAATTGGGAACTGCGAACAATTCATATTTCTATTACCCATGAGTAAGTGAGACAAAACCTTTAACTTTACTTCAGTACTTAGAAGATTACAATCTATACTAATATTATAAAGAGCTAAGGTTTATATATATGTATGTATATGTGTGTGTATGTATGTTTGTTATGTTTTCACGCAAAAACTACTAGACCGATTTAAAAAATTCTTTCACTATTGTAAAGCTGCTTTTTCACTGAGTAACATAGGCTATATTACATTTAAAAAAATAGATATCCCTAATAAAATTGGAATAAAATGTGAAGAATTGAGTCGTAAAAATCGCGTGCGCTTCAGAAATTATTGATGATAGAACAAAAGAATGTTTTAAAGTATTATATAACGTATCAATATTCACGAAAAAGTCCGTGATACCATATGTCTAACTATTATATGTATGCCAATATAACTACTTTTTTACATTGTAAAATTTGATAAAAGTGCCGACAATAATCAAACCATTTTATTCATATCTCCATATTATTCCTTATGACATTAAATGATATTTCATTAAAAACTATTTCAATATCTGTAAAATACTTTTTAAATTATTAAAATCCGACGTCCCAATCAAAAGGTATTACGAATTTAAGAACAAATCGAAAGAAAAGAATGCCATAACAAATTCATTGTAGCGACCGTTATAGCAGGGCTTGCATTTGGTGAGTTAGCTCTTATTCCAAGAATACTAATGATACCCATTTTTTATAATTAAATAATCTACAAATAAGTCTATAATCCGACTTCGTAGACTTTCCACTACCACGAGATCGGTATGGACGCGGGTGAAACCGCGGGGCATTGCTAGTTAGTGTTGATAAGTTTGACAAAAGTTTCCAAGTCGTCCTCTATATTGGGCCCGCGTCGTCGCCCCCGCCGCGAGGCGAGCACTCTTCAGGTGGCATAGTTTCAGTTATTAATTTCCGCGGTGAGCTCTATCATGTAAATTGGCATGACTCTTAATTACATAACAGTCGATCACGCCCCTCGCCAGGTCACGAACAGTTTTTATGACGCTTTGTTACCGCCAAGTAATTGGAGGGTAGACTAATTGCGACATGAATTATTCCAGCTAACAATTTCATTTTGTCATTTAAGTGTTTAAAAAGTTACTAGAAAGTTACTATAAATGATAAATAGTATGTTATTTTACGGCAACACGAGATTCAAAAGCGTATACGAGGCATCGTGCCAACTCTTTTTAGCGAATCTCTGATCTTTCTTGGTTGGGAATCAATATCTCTTGACCATGAAATTTTATTCTAGGTTATCTATAACAAGTAAACTTGTAAAACATTTTTTACAAATAAGCGTTTGGAGCGAGAATTCGCCTATATCGTAATTTCTATGTCCAAACGAGAAGCGATTTTAGATTTTTAACTTTATTATTTTTAACGTTGATACTACGAAGTTCAAACATGATATTTTACAAAATAATTGAAAGCAATTATTATTGAAAGTTTCAATTCATATTATTCTTTATTCCTTTCGTAAACATGTGTTTTGAACCGTCAACTTTACTGCTGGTTTGCAAAAAACCTCCTACCAAGAAGAACCAGCGGCAAAAACTCAGCGGTTGCGCTATTTAGAATAGCTCACATAACTAAATAGTTACATTTCGACAATGCTTTCTAATGCAACGTCTGAGGGCAGTTAAATCCGCATATTTTGATTATTTTTATGAGACATCAAATGACAATAATGGAAATAATTTTATTCCATTATACATTAACAGCAAAGGCCCCTGCAATAGATGGTGCACTGCTCATCCACCAAGTCAAGTAAATTTGTCAATAAACTTATAACACGCATACTCAATTATACCTAAAATTATAATTAGTTAACTTTAAATTATAATAATATAGTAAGCTTTATGTATCCAGCTCTAATAGTTATTTAAATATTATTTAGACAAAATTTTTAATCTTTTTATCATGTACATTAAAAATTCCCGAGAAATAATTTATATGGCAAAACGTCTGCCGGGTCAACTAATATACTAAGTGAGTATACCATCTGAGAGTTTCGAAACAATAAGTTAAAGTCTTTATCAGTTAGAAACCTCATTTCAATAACCCTGTTCCCCAAAGAGTAAATTAATAAACTTCTAGTCGAACATCTTTGTTGTGTGATAAATTACTCACTTTAATAAACAAAGCGCAATTTTAGAGGGTAATATTAATGGGAGTGTAAGTTGGAACCTCTCTCAGACCTGCCGACATAATTTAATCTTGATATGTAAAAATACAGCTGTAATACTATATTTTAAGTGCAAACTTCTTAAGTGGCGTTGTGCACTTTTTAATGGGAAAAATGTTAAGCCGTCAAGACACGTGAGCGAAAATTCGTAAGATGAAAGGAGAGTAGACCGCAGGCGCGGCGTAGGGGAGGAAACTGTATGCCTGCGTCTTCTGTTTTGTTTAATTATGGATGGGAGTTTTCCTGAGAGGTATTTTATACTAATTTTTTAATGATTGTAATAGTTCCGAAGTGTTAAATTTTTTATGTAATATAAAACTGTCGTGTTTGTCTGCGACAGCGTAATAAATTAATGAATATTGTATTTTACCATATACGTGTTAGTTCTTTTAAACTGTTAATTAAAGCAATTCGTGAAAAATTTTCCCCTGAAAATTCCAAAATATCAAAAATGCACAACGATGATATTCAAGTTTTCATTTCTGCTGGCACTTTTTTTGTTCAAACCCAACAGATTACACAATATAAATAGAATTAAATATTATTAGATAAGACCGTAAATCACATTATCTGTAATAAATTCGCATAAAAATCCATTCGGTATTTTCGAGTTTATTAGACAACAAACAAACGGACGCACCGTAAAATTTCTGTTACGATATATATAAGGATTCCTAAAGCACATTGAAATACTATGGATGAGGACAGATATTATTTTTCTTTAGCTTCGAAGCGTTTCAGATTAAGCCGAGAGTAAGAAATAACTATGCTAATGTTCGGAGTGAAATTGTTTTATGCAAAGCTCGCGATCGCACGTCCTAAGGATTTCTCGCATCTGTTTTTCTAAGCTCGATGGACAGAGATTTTAAAAGATTCAGTGCTGTATAAACTTTCACTCTTATATATTGGTTATGCTGTAATAATATAGAGGAATAATATAATAAAAGTATAGTAAGAATGTACACGTATTCTTTGTTATCAAATAATGAATGAAAATCTTTTAACATAAATGATGTACCCGCGATTTCATTCGGTCAATTAAAATGTTAGAATATCTTTAAATATGTGTTTTGTCATGTATCCAAAGGAAAAACGTTTTTGACCCTATATTTTACCCAGGTATAAAAGAAACTTGGACTGACGTTGACTTGTAATGGTGTACTCTTGGCGCTTAGCGCCCATAACGATGTTTCTGGGCTCGCCCGTTCGGCTCGATGATGATGTAAAATCGTATGCAATTAGGTGAAAAAAAAATTTAAGAGTACTATAAATATAATGATAGAATTATCATATTTTACTTATTATTCGTGTGTTATTTACATTACAATAATATAATGTTTTCCCGAAGTTTTTATGAAGATAAATAAACATAGATAAATAGATATAACTTTATAATATAAGTGCATTACTCGTTGCAGTTCAAACCAAATCTCATCATCTCCATAATTTTAAATTTAAATAATTAACGTATTATTGATAGGACCTTTAAATACGTTCAATAAAAATAATAGCTATTTACCAAACTTGGATGATAATTTCAGTTTATCGGAATTTATAAATCCGTGCATGATTCCGGATAACTAATTTCTCCCGGATTAATCCTATTATTCGTATAAATTGTTCCCTTGTCATCTTAGATGATCGTTTGTTCGGATCCTTCCACTTGTCAGCAGGAGGTCTATTCACTGAACTAATCACGGCCGGCCTATTGTAATTTAATTTATACTTAATTGCCATACTCTCTGGCTTATGTCTGTTTATATTTCATAGACAATTCAACTGAAAACATCCATAACACCTGCTGAGTAGCTATTGAAAGTTATAAATAATTTCAATACCGTCAAGTTTATTTTTAGTAGGAAGCAAAGTTAAGTGCTTCCTGCAGTATGTACATGCCTTATACATACTGCAGGAACAGTCACCAAATGTATCACAAAAACGTCGCCACCAACAACACACCACACAAGCACTACACACATTCACTACGACAATCTATACGATCGTTTCGTATAGATTAATGCTCGTAATCGAAGCATCATCAGGAGGATAGGCTCCACGACAAAATCACAATGCGTCGCACCACCCAAAGAAGCAGTCTTATAAACAAATAGTTCAACCCCTACCTCTGATTTCCCACCCAAACAAGTGTAGCAAACTGGAATTAGAGACGTTTACTTGCTCTTCTAATTAACTGGTGGGGGTTTAAGTACAACCTAGCTATATTTAGGCACGTAAGACTGTCTGCCTGCATACCTTACTTAAAACCTAGCGCCTCAAGGCTCTCTATTGTCGAAAACTTATGTCTAGCAGACAATTCTATTCGTTGATCCCAAAGCAAAAACATATTATATTGCTGCATAATTTGTCCCTTCCTCTAGAGGAAGGGACAAATTACCGTTCTGGACTTACGAGAGCCTTCGAATATCTAGATATTCGAAGGCTCTCGTAAGTCCAGAACGGTACACACTGTCCAGACGACACTCGAGCAAATTGCGACAGAATTAATCCCGGATAGACGCGAAATGCAATTAGGAAACAGCGGCACATTAACGCTAGCTTTCGGGCTGTCTTACACGGCTGGCCGTTATAACTGACATGAAGGAATTTTTGACACTTTGATGGAAAACTTTTGGAATTTCTATAGATATCACAAATCAGAGACATTCGATTAAACCGTGATAGTGACTGGCCTTTTTTATTACAAGTTGATCGTTAACATGTTAACAAATTAAACACCGTTGATTGAATAATTTATAGAATTAGGCGTTACTTTGCGGAGATCCATAATACATAAGTAATAATAAAATTGGTTTGCTATAATCCGCGATACAGTAAATAGAAAATATATATAGTGTTAAATGTATAGTGGACTATCCGTTTTTTCATACCCGATAAATGCAGGATTCGTAAAAACACATGCACAAACCACCACTGCCACCACAATACACAAGCACTACACACGTTCACTATCACAAACTCAACAATCGTTTCGCCCCGCAACCGAAGCATCATCAGGAGACTCCACGACAAAATCGCTTTGCAATTTGCTTTGGAGGTTTGTGCGTGTGTTTTAACGAATGCTACATGTTTAAGGTATGAAAACGAATAGTCCACGCTACATTTAGCATTATATATATTTCCTATTTACTTTATCGCGGATTATAGAAATATAATTTTACTGTTACTTTTCTACTCAATTTCAACATTATTGGCTCAGCGGATTATCCGTGGAAGCATTTTTGGTGGACAAATTTTATTATTTTTAAATGAGTATCGGACAGGTACCATTTGCTGGGCTTAGTTTTTTATTATATTTTCCATAAAATATATACAGCTATTGTAATTTTAAATTGAATAAGAACAAAGAGCAACAAATACGAATGGTGAAATTGTAAAATATATTTTAGGTGGTTTCGTTGGCACTCGGTGCACGGCGCTGTATTGGTGCAAAACGGTCTAATTGCACTCTTCTGAGTGCTTTGTATTGGGCTTTACGGAGTTTACAGCTCCGTTTCAGCTCCAATATTATATACTTTAGATTGAGAATGGAAATGATTGGATATCTTTAGTGAAAAAGACAAGTAATTTGAACAAATTCAGAGACAGTCTGTCTCTTTATTTACGAGTATCATCTGTTTATTTACATCTTGGTAATAATGGCGTATTTGCGACCAGCTAATCGCATCTAACTAACGCGTCATCTAACAAGTTGACAGAAATTGCATTACTACTTCTTATTTAACCGATTGTAAAGTTCGAAATGAAAAAGAAGAAAATAATATCTTATTAATATACTTAAAAATATATAGCTTAGTTTCTCCAGAAGAAGTTTCAAAAATTTATATATAATTGATTACAGTAAGCAAATTGAGCTGTGGATTGATTTACTTTTACATACGTACAGATAAGATTATCGATCACGGTCTCTTCGCCAGAGCATCTAAGCATTGTAACGAGTCAACGTTAAGAATTAACTTTAATATTTACAGTTTGACAATTTAATTCTATTTTAAAATATTTCTAATTGATTTACCCGTTGGGGCAGTTGGCACTTTCTTTGCCTTCAGCTTCACGGGTCGCGGGCTCGATTCCCGTCGAGGGCCGATATTTTCTAAAAATTATTTGTTGGTTCTTCGAGTTTGGTTACGAACTATATACGATCGAACTATATATTTTTGTAAGTACAAATTTGCCAGTTTTCTGTCACGCATAACACAGGTATTAAGTTACTTTGGGGAAGGGCAGCTGTGTGTGTAATTGTCTCATATATTTATTTATTAATTTGACTATTTACAGTAACTGTCTTTTTGCGAGCTCTATTTTGCTTCAAAGGATTTTTTTTTATTTTAGCAAAATAATTTTACTGTTATTATTATATCGTTATATGAACCTCTGTAAAGTAACGCCTAATTCTATAAATTATTGTACTCCATTTACACGATAAAATTTAGGTACAACATATTTAACTATCCTTTCAAGCTGCTCGGATGTTATGTTTAATGTTTACGATCAGGAAACTCATCCTAACTTGTGCAATGAAAATGTAAATCCTCCAAACGAGTTTTCCATATTTGTTCCACAAGACATTCGTACCGCGCACATTACAAATTAGCCGCGGTTCTCGTATCTCGTCAAAACTCCATCATCGCAGTTAAATATCCCTAAAGATATTCAGCGCACATGCCCACCATGTAGGCATTTGTGCGAACAACTTGATGTTGGATACCGATGATTCCAGATGTCGGGTGTGGAATGTTGGAAAAGTTGTGCGAGTTTATGGAAATTGCGATCCAAATAATGTTTCTCGTCTGTCTCAAGCTAGTCTTCCTATCTATGATAAATATTATATTGTTATCTTTAATCCATTAAAGAAATATCAGATGAAAAGTCCTAAATTGGTAGCAAAGCTTTACAATACATGTGAATAACGCCTTTTATAAATGCCTGATTATAACACAATTTATTTAAAAAAATATATTAACATCAGAATTTTTTATTAAGTCAACTTTTAAACAAAATATATTAAATAATTTATAAAATTAGTCGTTACTTGGCGGAGATCTATAATACTTAAGTAATAATAAAAATTATTTTGCTATAATCTGCGATACAGTAAAATAGAATATATATATAATGCTAAATATAGAGTGGACTATCCGTTTTGCTTTGCGATTTTGTCATGGAGTCTCCTGATGATGCTTCGGTTGCGGGGCGAAACGATTGTTGAGCTTGTGACAGTGAACGTGTGTAGTGCTTGTCTATTGTGGAGGCAGTGGTGGAGGTTTGTGCATGTGTTTTTACGAATCCTGTACTTGTAGGTGAATAAGATTGCTAAATTAAACAATAAAAATGGACAAAATATTACAACTTTTGCAAAGTAACAGAAATTAATTCTACACTGAAATCGATTGTTACACAATCGAGCATTTCTTTCATAATAAAAATCAATCATAGCGTACGGAAATAAAAACAAAACGTGTAAAAGCTCGATATTACAATGTTCCCTCAGGCTATAACCCTTTTTGTTTCTCAGCAGGTTTGATGTGGTTTTTTTATTCAATCCTGCTCGTCAGTACGTATGTACGTTTGTGTGTATGTTTTTATGTATATAATTACACGTTTACATTAGTTTCACATGGCTGTCCGATTTCTTTGATATCAATTCTGATCCACTTTGAACAGACAGATTCTTTTTAATCTTTGTAGACTTATTCAGAACCGTTGACAATACAAGAGATATAGAAAAAGTCATATTTTTTTCGGATCAGGGAAAAAGGACACTATTGCAGTCTATCTATACTTATTATAAAACAAAGTCCCAAAAAGCTATCTGTCTGTATGTAATCGATTTTCTCAAAACCTACTGAACAGATTTTTGTACGGTATTCACCAAAAGATAGTGCAATACTTCCGAATGGTTTAAGTAAATAGAACATATCGATATTATGTTAATTGTGTTGAAGAGGTGGCCCAGTTGTTAAAAACTTGTTTACTGGGAGCTTCAGGCGCGTGCGTTGCGTAACCCATCAGAGATACGCTAAAGTAATGTAGTAGAGAATTTTAGATCCATAAAAATACTACAAAAAAGTCCGCAACAGCATGTCTCTATCTCTCACGGTTAATTTACAACAACTATTTTTATATTTAAAATTCCACGCGGGTGAAGCCGTAGGCACAGCTTGTATCTAATAAATATAGTAAAGTAAAATAAATATATAAATATTAAGGGTACTTAAATGCTTAAGTTATCGCGAACAAAGTCGCGGTACGATTAGTATATCATACACGAGCTGGTATATGATTTGTTTTCAACAAACAAAATATACAAACATCATAAATCCAACCTGCCAATGTCAGCGATATTTCCATTTCATCCACGACCTACATTCTTGTTACGCCGTGTGTTTCGTTACAAATACAATTTATATAAAAATTATAGCCGAATTGATACGTAAGAAAAGGACTACAAGAATACAGAAATTTATATTTCTATGCCGTAGTTTAAAGTTTACAAAATTCGATAAGAAAAATAAAAAAGGGCAGAGTAACGGCCTGTTACAATTCTACTAATGAGGCCTCCTCTCCCTATTTTTGGAGAGAAGGATTAGACCTATCATGCTGCTCGATTGGTAGGTTGCCTATCTCTAGAAAATTCTAGAGACACGTATTCTTAGAATTCTTTAGAGACAAGCAAGTTTTTTCACGATGTTTTCCACCGAGTAAAAGCGTGTGATGAGTGACAATCATCAATTTGACATATTAGTTTTTTTTGGGGTTTCAACCTGTGACCTCCTTGAAAGAGTCGTAAGGTCTCACGTTGGGCTTTCATTAACAAAAATCATCAACCATATGTTGAAACTATTAATATAGTGCGCGGCAATAAATAATGCACATCGAGGCTTAGAGAGAGAAATCGGCTAGATTCTGCTTCATAGAGCATTGTCTCTGTCGCACAGACTGACGAACCCGTGCGAAACGTCACATACTAACTGAGTGACAGAGACAGCGTTCTACGAAACCGAACTGGCAGACTGTTTCGTTCTAAACATCGATGTGCATTATTGAATGCCGGGTACTATTATTAGTAAAAATGTGTTCAAGACTAACTGAATATTCTTAGAATTTATTATAACCGTAGCGAAAATAACTCAAATAACTCCAATAGTTGCGCAGGATCCATAAAACCGGGAAGTTTAAAAGATATTTTAAGTTCCCCGGCAGTTTACAAACACTTCTTGATTGATCTTATTACAAAGAGTCTTAAAATTTTAATTAACAACTAAACTTACTTATAAAACTATGAGGCAAAAGGTGCACTCTCCGCGAACTTTGTTCAAGTTGTGAGATAAAATCTGATTTTAACTTTTCCTAACGATATAATTGGATCACGACTTGTTACGTACTTCGGAGCTATTAAGACACCTTTGTCTTGCTACACGGGTTCAACAGGAGTACAAAGTTTTAGCGTTATTTAATCTGGTTCTGTCTTCTACTTTCTATTATATATCAAAACCTCAGTTAGCTCTTTTTTATTTCCTACACATAAATACTTTATAGTTGTTCTGTTTGCTGCAACTTTGTCGCAACCAAATTTTATTCGAAATTTTAGTCTTTCTTATAAAGACCCGACGTGTGGTATCTGGCTGAGAGATTTACTTTCTTCAGTTTATTGTATATTTGCGATTTGAGATGCTAAGAGTTGAAATGATCAAATCCATAAGTATCGATCCTATCCCGGGTTCGGCCGAGTGGGTATCTGTAAACTAATTATAATCAATCGCATTCCCGGAGGGCCCCGGGCGCCGGTTATTAATTTAACGTTGTTTACAAATACCGGATAAAGGGAACAAAGTGCCGGATATTTATAACGTTATTTCGGATATTTGGTTAATACAAAATTTATACAATAATTTTCCGAATCCGATCCTCTTATTTTAATGTTTGTTAAACATAAATTAATGTTTGATGTTTCTGTGATTAAAACTGGCATAAGCTGTTCATTTTGCATCTCTTCCGGTTTGTTGATCGCATTGCAATCTCCTCTAAGCGATGGTTTTACAATTATGGTAAGGTTGAAAGTTTCGAAAATAAAACTTTGTCTCTCTCACTTTTGTCCTTTCCTTCTCGATCGTATTTTTTGTTGGGTATGTCTAAATTTAAAGAAGAAGATTATATTATTTTGATATAATTTTAAAATATTAATATTCGTTTTAGTTTCTTCTTCTTCTTTTTCAATCAATAGAAGTCCCCTTCAAAACATAAGCCACACCACACGATCCTGTGCTGCCTTTATGCAAGTGCTAAGTTCCTGCGTTATTTTCAAAATTAACTCCATAATTTTATGCCAATAATCACCATGCTTAGGATGAGGCTGTAGTTATTTTGTTTCATTTTTATTTGGGAAAACGATCCTACGAAAATGTAAAAATATAAACTAATCAAATAATTTATAGAATTAGCCGTTACTTTTAAAGCTCACGCCAGTAAAATGTCCGCTCAAAGTGAACTAGTAGTTCACTTACAAGTAAATAAAATAAAAGTGCGATAAAATTACATTCAGTGATACAGTCGGCTATATTTTTTATTCCATCTATGAGCCAAATATTCATTTTTTGCAGAAACTTTGTTACGAACAGTTCAGTTGACAGAAATGGCAACAGCGTACCATGTTGGATGTTTTTTGAAAAACAAATAAAAATGAACTTGTATAACATATTATGTTTCGAAAATTGGTTTAACGAAAGCTATATCGAAACAAATTCTAGTTGTGAGAGTTGTAACAACTTTTTACATATGGTTCCGTTTAAAACATAAATGTTAAAAAGTGACTGTATTTTACGAAATTGGTTTGGATTCTGTTTTTGTTTGTGTAAAAGTTGAAAAAATATTGGGGATTAATCTGCGTATTGTTTATTCTACAATATTTTTAGGCTTGCAACTTGGTTCGCTTTTTTCTGTTACCCAAGAAAAAAAAAGTTTTAACTTCGTACATCAATTTCTCTAACTGATTAGCCGTGAAAGCGTTACACACAGACAGTTACACAGAATAGATGATAGTATGTATGGAATTTTGAATTACGTATTATTATTAATATTTTATATTACAGACTAAATAATATCGTAAGATAAAATAGTTGATCCAACCGCCTGGGCACTCATTCTTCTCGGTAAAAGCAACTTACCGAACCGGTGGTAGCTTTATTACAATTTAACAATTCTAAAGTAATTCAAAAATCCAATTTTAATGACAAATATTTATGATTAGAATTGGAATGTTGAGCCTATATGTGATAAAATAGGTAATGTGTTAATGTTTCTTTTGTATTTTTGCCTATGTACATTTATAGTAACAATTTGTGTTATAATCAATAGCCGCCGTGTGGTATCCGACTGAGTAGAATAGACCACCCTCATTTTTGACCGAGGTATCGTAAAAAGCGACTAAGGTAAGTTGACCCACCGTGTGGTATCCGACTGAGTAGAATAGACCACCCTCTTTCTTACCGAGGGGTCGTAAAATATGACTAAGGAAAGTTGAAGTCTGGCAGGCGGCCGGTCGTAAATACGTAGCAAAATCATATGACAACATATTTATAACATGTTGTGCTGACCCCACTTACAGTGGGATAAGGGCAGGATGATGATGTGTAATAATCAAAAGATTAAAAAAAACATCATCATCCACACAAAACTGGCCGTGTCTAAATAACAACGAATAAAGATTGGTTGACAAAATGTATATAACAAAAACCTCAGTGTCGATTAAATATTTCTGTCTTACGTTTTTTTTATTGTAAAATATTAAAATCGGTACACGATCCAGAATTTAATAAATAAAGTATTGAAAATTTCAATTACGCCGACATCTTTAACGTGGGCAGTCGAGATACAGGTGCTCTTAATGACATCTTCCGAACACTGGAGGAGGCTGTATTGGTTTATTATGATACCAATTTGTGCACGACACTGACCGAGCTCACGAGTACATAATATAATACAAAAGTTGTAAAGGAATATATAAAAATCATGAATTATAGCGAACTATAATCTGCGATTAGACAAATTTTATGTAATGTTAAAAGTGGAGTGTATTTACTGAGTTCATACCTTATGCATGCAGGATTCCTAAAGCGCTTGCACTGCAAACCACCACCATAAGCTACACTATAGGCTAACCGTTTAACTCAAACTTCGCCTGCAGGGTAAAAGGGCACGTAGAAAGGATAAGAACGGAAAATGAGGTAGGTGCCGATGCCGAGCGCCCATAGCGTGATATGTAAGAGGTGACCGCTCGTACCTCAGTCGTAACTCCGTACCCTTGTATTCAACAGGCGAGGACTGAGTTAAACAATTAGCCTATAGCACTGCACGTAATTACTACCATAAAATCACAAAACGTTTTGCCCCTGTGTAGACTAAGAAGTATAGGTTATATAAGGTTGTTATTAATAATTAAAGAATTAAAGGCCAAGATTCCGCGGGGTTAAAATTTGATCCAAACATTGTTTTATTGATAGCCCTTTGGAGAAATTTGGACAGGTGATAACAGTCTGATAATAGTTTGAATTGGTTCCAGCGACGAAGATTTACTCCGCTACTGTTTGATGAATAATAAACTTTGCGTTTGACTTTAAAGGCGTTATTAATCACTTCGGGAACGTGTTCAAACTTGTGGAAGTGTATTAAAACTTAATACCAAGAAACTCGCTCGACGCTTAGTAGTTGTCGATAACTTATTATGCTTATATTGATTCCAAATATACTTCATTTGAAATTTAAGGAGGGATCATGACTTTCGAATTGTAATATACTCTTTGTTTCTGAAAGGATTTTTTTTTGTGCTTTCTATTAATCCGGTTTATAAGCTTCAATTGTACCAAAATTTATCACTAATTCGTTACAGACAGATAAACAGCCTATTAAATTAAAAATATTAGTATGGATTAACCATTTTTTTTCAATATCTGCGATTTACCCCATAACAGTTTTCCGTAAGACATAATGCTATGGGAGTAAGATAAATAAACAAGTTTTGCTGTTTTGATGTCTATAAACTGACTTATCTTTCGTACAGCGTACACTGCTAAACTGAGTTTCTCTGCGAGAGTTATTATGTGTGTTCGATTTGAGATTTTTATAGATCACTCCCAAAACAGTTGCGTCAGTTTTATACCTACATAAATATGATTTTCTTTACATTCAAATTCAAATGATTCTTTATTCAAATTGGCCTTTATAAGCGTTTTTGAATCGTAAAATTAAAATTAAAATGAAGCTACTGGCTTCGACAGGTTCGGAAATATTGGAATATCGGAGAATCTCTAGAAACCTTAGAAACGCCCTGAAATATGTTTAAGCTTGCAGCTTCAATTGGCAAATTCAAAGGAACAATAAAGGTCTAAGTTCCATTAGTTTGCCCCACAGGGAGAAAATGGATGGAACGTCCCACAGTAATACTAAAATTTGGTGAGTTGCGTTTACAATATCAAATTTTTAAATTACCTCCCTGTGCTTATTACGTAGGTTAAGCGAAAACAAATGAAATTTCCCGTTTTACAATTCAATAAATGCAATATAATCGGACGACGGTGGAAAATAATTGAATCTCATTTCAATGAAAATATTGAGAGCATTGAACGCTTTTGAATCGAGACGTACACGGGCTGCGGAATTTTGGGTTCCAAAAGAACATTCCAGATGGGAACAGTTCAATTGGTATTATATTGAAGATTGATTTTAGAAAAATATGTGACGTTTTACGTATTGTAAAAAGACTTTCCAGTCGCTACTGTCTGTCTGTTTATTCACTATAAACTCAAACTCAATTTGATTGATTCCAGGAAGGAAAGAAAAATATTATTATTATAAAAAAAAACTGATTATGGAACAATGTGTTGAGGAGATATTTCTATTTATAGCGTCTATAGGAAAATCCGCGATGGCATATATTTTTTTAAGGATAGGATTATACCTCTCTAACTTTTAAAGAATGATCAAGTTCAATACTCGAAATGGAAAGCTGTTCAAAAGGATACAGCATTAATTATTATCAACTTAAATTAACTGGCTACCTTACATTCACCAAAGTACTTCTAGAAACCCTTCGGGCCCATGGTTTTCGTGGAGGAATTCTGAACCTCATCCATAAAATAGTTTGTCAAAGTTTTTCTATTCCAATATTTATTCAACTTTTATGCAAACATTTCAATACGGCAATGAATATAGTAGTAAGTTAGCAAACCAGGTTTTATTTTACGTTATAAAATATATTCTTTGAATATTATTGTAAATTATTTATTAAATCATGAAGTTCTTCGAGAGAAAGTTCTTTTTACACATTTTTTGCGTTTTGGATCAGATCAGTTGTGGAAACCCTGTCAACGTTTCAGGGAACTCTAGCGTTCCGCGGTACCCAGGTTGAAGACCCCTTCATTAATCAAAAATCGCGTTTCATCTGGAATCTAAATTGCAACAGAAGAACTAATAAGGAAACCAGGGTGCTTTATATTTTGGACCCTCCACATAAATATCAGAAGCATCCTGATAATTTCCAAAATAGAAAAAAATACAACCGTAGAAATGGTACAAATATGTTTAAAAGGTGAGGCAAAGCGTATAAAAAGCTAGTTGTAAAGTTGAGTGATATTTCAGCAGCAGATGTGCACCCCGCGCCGGCCGGATTATTTTAAACTTCACACTTTTGTATGCGATGATATAGCGCGTACAGTTCTGCAGTTAAGCGGAATTTCAAGATTTATCTCGTGGATGTTATTTATAGTTCTTTTGCAGTTTGCACGGTAGTTCAAGGTGGGGTGGGGGGTGAATTTGAAGTTCTAGCTGATTAGCACTTTTTCCCGATTTCAGTTAAACGATGATACATGCAATATTCTTCAAGGTTATATAGACTTATAAAGTAGTTTTACATTTTTAGTATTCTTTTAAGCATAGGGGATAGCAATAGCAACTAAATCTAGCAAACTCATTGAAAAAACGCTTTAATCCACATTGCTCTAACGTGAATTCGCAAGTTACGCATCTCTGAAATCCATACTCATATTATAGATGCGAAATTATGTCTGTCTGTTCACGTACACTCTACTTTTACATTGCAAAGGTTTTCTCTAATTGCGAATTATGAAAAATTATTCTTTATTACCTTGTAATATAAAATTCTGCAGAGTCGCCTAATTTTTCTGCACGGAAATTGTGATGTCCAAACATCATACTTTTAAAATTTCAGAAGAGAGTCAAATTGTATTTTATCTATAATGTTTCATATCTAGAAGAAAAAAGTGTAAGCTCTAACAGTATGATTCCAAGTGAATAAATCTTTGCAAAAAATAATCGTACTTCCGCGTTAATATTGTATTGATGTAGAGAAACTGCGACAGAGCGGCATTAGTGCTGTTGTGCACAATCTTATAGCGACCAGTACGTGCTCGGCATTATTTAAATTGTGCATTACGTGTGCATTGTGCTGCTCACTGTACCGCCTTTAGTTTTACGTACTTAGTATACTAATGAAGATTTTGACAGCGTCAAAATTAGTAAAATTATATACATAATTGTATTCCGTATGTATTCCGTTGTGTGGTATCCGACTAAGTAGAATAGACAACCCACATTTCTTACCGTGGTGTCGTAAAAGGCGACTCAGGTAAGTTGACGTCAGGCAACGTAGGTCGAAAAATACTTAGCCAAATCATGTGACAACATTTTCGTAACATGTTGTGCAGACCCCACTTAGAGTGGTATAAGGGCAAGAGGATTATGATGATATCCATACTTGTATATCCATATCCATACTTTATACCTATATTAGGGATTTCTTAGCGTAACGCGTAACTTTAATCGCTAAAATATCCTCAATTATCTAATTTGGATTTTTCCTGTTCTTAAAAGAAAACCTGGTATATAAGCTTCAATTGTTCCAAATCTTACCAATATTGCTATAGCCATGAAAGCATGACAGACAGCCATTCGTATTTATAATATTGGTTTGGATTATATATTGCTTTCTGGTGAGAGTATAATGAAGTCATTTTTATCATTTCAATAATGGTCAGAATTATAACCATCTTTCTGTAAGCAACCATTTAATAATAATTTTAACTGCTGTAATGGCTAACAGTTTATTGTCAAATCGAATAAAAACTCATGAACGATTTACGTATAATACTTTATAAAGTGCAAAGCAAGAAAGAGCTTATTATATTTATTCAATTGGCAGATTTGTAAGAATAAATAATAGATAGGCCTGCAACAAACAGAATTTGAAAGTTGTAAAAGTTACGCTGGTCACCAGATCGAGCGTCGCTAACAAAATAAGTGTATTTTTTATGAATTTATTACGAATGATTCATTATTTTGTCCTTGACTTGGCTCTGAAGGAAAACACCAAGTGGAAATAAAACGTGTCACACTGCTCCTGGATTCACATCCCGTAACTACTGGCGCCTATTATTTAAATCGCATATCCAAATAAAATCCCACTCCACGAGAAGCAACAATTACACTTCGTAATGCGGTTTTCGTTAATATCTATCATTATCATGCCAATCTTGCAGAATTTGATAGATGAAGCTACCAAAATGCGCCAAACGGATAATTACGCTAGTTCGTCATTGACGTAATCACAAATTCGTAGAATGGTCGGTGCGTTCAATGAATAACAATACGACTGGAATATGTGCAATTGAATACAAAACCGATGTCGAATTGTTTGAATTAGAAATTAGCGTGTAATGAGATAGTTTGAGTGCACTGGCATTGGCGCGGACCGACATATAACGACGGGAATATTCAACTATATCGACACGACACACTTGCGACACGATATTTAATAAAGGACTCAATGTCAGAGGCATCGCCCTCTAAATGTGGGTATATTAAATTATTTTTTTCTGAGTTCAGTAACTCTATATAACGATTAAAGTTTGTCTCGAATTATGTCCATTTAAGGCATTTAATAGCTCCTATAAATATCAGATATGCCGTTCAAACGTGCTATTTGCTTTTACAAGTCGAATGTGATTCACTTGTAAAACGAGCCCAGAAGGTCTTGTATCGTAAAATCTTTACTTTCTCACTATTAAACTTGTATTGATTCACTATTCGCTTTCAGCTTGACTTCACTCAAAAATACACTTGAACTAGAAATCACGTTTCACTATTTAAGGCAATCCCCACTCACATGAAAACTATCGATCACTCAAGAACCCCGCATCCGGTATTAACAACAACACAGACTGTCATTTGACTATTTCCTATTCCATACATTTTTAGAATCTGTTACACTTATCTGCGTTATGTCGAAATACTGTAAAATCACTCGGACCCACACCGATGAGTTCTTTTGAATAATATTATCACAGAAGGACGCCGTTCTAACATTGATTCAGTAATGGTTGGTAAGGTAAGATCATGTTTAACTTCTATCTTTATCTTTACAAATTAGGTAGGTTAACGTGTAAGCCACATACGCAAATTAGGGGTATAAATCGTTTTTTATATAAATTGGCTGGCCCTTTGGCGCAGTGGGTAGTGACCCTGCCTTCAGCTCCGCGGGTCGCGGGTTCGATTCCCGACGAGGGCCATCATTTTCTATAAACAATTTATTGGTTCTTCGATCCTGGGTGTATATTTGTATTTAAGTATGTATTTAAAATTATATATGTAGTATATCGACCAGTTGTCCTTCACCCATAACATATGTATTAGGTTACTTACTTTGGGGTCGGACGACTGTGTGTGTAAGAGTCCCATATATTTATTTATTATAATATGGTAAATATCGGGACGATATCGTAAGCAGCTGCGTCGTTCAGTCGTATAATGTAAGCGCCTTTAATATTGGCGAGTGCGTTAAATTATTGGCGTTCTGCGCCCGACGTCGCAATATGTTAACGCGAAATTATGACATGTTTGCCCTGAGTTATAATCATGAAGGTATATAATCTCGCACGTTACATTGTATCGCTGAATATTAACCTAATAAATTATCTAGTTTACGCGAAACTAGTTTTACTTAGGTTTGTCCTGAAGCCAGAGGCGGTATAGTTGGGAGCCAATTTTGACAAAACTTAGTTCAAACTCGGAGTACTTGTATTTAAATTACTTTAACATATTCCTCGAATACGTTGAATTCAAATATACTTTTAGTTTGTAAATAAGCTGCTGAAAGTTCTGAATGTGATACCTCTTCAGAAGATATAACAAGCTCGACGGAAACTCCCTTTCATGGCAGTGACATCCATACTACAATTTATTTATTTATTTATTAGGTATTGTTTATATACCATGAAAAACGTTAGAAAAAAAGTGCACACATTCAAATTCTCCCTTGGAGAGAGACAGCTTGCCAGCTTAGCTACGAAGTGAAACAATTTGTAGTAATACAGGTTTGGTACGCACATACCTACATTGACTTACAAGTAAAACAAAATAGCGGCTATGGTTTTCAGTAAAATGATGCTTTCTTTATTATATTCTAAATTGTAACTGTTTCTATACGAAACGTTAAGTATTAAGCATACAGAATCATAAAAACAAAGCACAATTTTATATTGCACAAAAACCAGGAAATTTTACGACAAGTAATTGCGCGATCGTTGCTAAGAGGTATTCAAGACAACAATCCGAGCCGAGCTGTGCGCGACAAGAGAACTTAAAGTTGCATCTGCAGTGTAGATGAAGTCTCTCGCTACAGCTGCAAGTGAATCGCAATTGTTTGCTTAAATATCGTCCTGATATTCGACGATCAACGTTTTCAAATTCTTCAGGATTGTACTTTTAATTATATCACTTAAAGAATCTCAGTTGCTGATCTTATCTGAGTTAGTTTCATTGGTTTTTCTTTTTTTTGTATTTGTTTATTAGAAATCAGACATTAGACGTAAATGTACACATATTAAGAGTTTCCGCAACCCGTGCGGATTATATCAAAGTAGTTAGTTCTGTTTATATTGCTTGTAATAATCAAAATGCTTTTGTGCCCAAAAAGCCGAGGGGAAGAATTGAATCATGACCTTATAGCTGAAAGCCTAATGAACTGTCTTTTAGAGACATTTGTTGAGTTTGTTAAAGTATTGGTAGATTAGAAAAGGTGACACTTGGTGAAATTTTTGTCATACAAAAGGGGAAGTGTTGAAATGTTTCTTTTGATGGTGGGGAACTAAGTCTCCCTAATTATACAATACAATTATTTAAATTTGAATGATGTTAAAATCATATACCTTTCTGAAAGCGTCAGGTATTTTGTATGATGAACCTGGAGTTGATATAATTTACAAACCCACCCCGACATCGATAATATTGAATCAGTCGACTCTATTAACAATGCAAATTCTAGCCCCGGCTAGCTTTGTAAACGCAACAACTTGTCCGACAAGTTTAAAGTCACTGCTCAAATAAAAAATTTCAATCTTAATATAAGAGTGTTAAGCATTAATGA
This sequence comes from Morpho deidamia, assembly GCA_947086505.1. Taxonomy (NCBI): domain Eukaryota; kingdom Metazoa; phylum Arthropoda; class Insecta; order Lepidoptera; family Nymphalidae; genus Morpho; species Morpho deidamia. The sequence continues at coordinate 287,151 of CAMTZC010000011.1, forward strand.
TCCGAACGGCTAAGTTGGCAGTTGGAGCCAGCATTGTTTGCAAATCCAAACTTATGCAGAGGCAGTGTTTACAGGGATCGTCTGTTGCCGTCTTAATGCCTGTACTTTAAATTGTCTTCAGATTTTGTTTGCGATTCGTTCGCTGGTTAGCTTGTTCTACGGGCGATAGATTGCACTACTTGGTAATGTGTTTTTGTTTGAAACATGTTATTGCCCACAGACAATGCAACAGACTAGGTTGTTTTTTATTTTAAATAATATTCTTCAACTCTATGATTGATTCTATGAATGTATACATACTAGTTATCACGAGGTTTTTTATATTTCTCCGTAATAAGGAAATGATTTTATTACTTCAAGCGATGACTGGAAAATTTAATTTACTTCTGTTGATTATTACCTAACATCAGCGCTTATACAAGATTACACATTTCGTTCGACAGTAGCATGCGATGTTTCCACCATTAATCTAGAAGGTGAAGTATCATGCCTTACATAAGAATAACATTATAAAAGCAAGTGATAAATTCACCTACACTTCTGTTCTGAAAATATTCCTTTAATATACTAAAAATTAAGATTTTTGTAGTAGGCAGTAAGTAGTAGTAAAGCATGGTAAAAATATATAATATCTAGGTCAGAAGAGATATGCGAAAACTTAGATATGCAATCTTTTCAAAGTAAAGCTGCTACAGAGAATATAAACTTTTTACTTAAATACACAACAAAACAACCTAGATGTACAAATAAAAATAAACAGGGTAACAAAACTGCTCAGCTTATATAATAAGACAGTAACAAACAAAATTCTAAGAATAACAATATGCGATTCAATACAAGAGGTATATGTGTTTTTCAAACAGTGAAGGTGCATTAAGCGAATGTTGGACAGTGAGATGTGCATAATAAAACTTTAGATTCTCTTAATAAATCTTCATTAATAATATGTAAAAACAACAGATTTAAATTATACACGCAGGATTCGAAAATACACATGTAAAACCTATTCATGCAATACATGCGATGTTACACCACCTTTATAAACATTTTTAAAACTTTTTTGTCGTTAATGGAGATCAATTATCAGATATAAATATATTTCAGAGATTTTCACACTTTTGGATCTCGTTCAGGTTTATTTTACCAGATTTACCTTGGGAAACCATTGAATTATGCTATCAAAGTGACTTTCTCCTAAGCTTGCTTATGAGACCCCAACAGTATCCAAATTTTAGAGTCATACATCATTACTGACAACACGCACTGTTCTAAGACTTAGGTACTCCAACATTAGTTGCAGCTAGTTGGTTTGCATAATATTTAGTAGTTAGGAAAGCTTAAGGAAGTAGAAGCGGTAATAGTACAGAGATATACTATACAAGCGAAATTCACACAAATATAGTATGCAAAATAGCTGGCAGCTCGCCGACACCATTGCGGCACATTAGAGAGTAAGTCAGGCAATGAGGCGTAAAACCTAAACGTCTCACACCGCAGGCTTTATTTGCTATTTGAAAACCGCATAAAACACAAGGTGGGTAATGAACGAGGGCTTCTACGCCATTACCTATTTACGCGCAAGTTTATAACTCGGGAATAAGCGCATTTATACTGTCAGGGTGAGGAAAATAATAAAATTACCACAACAATTATTAATTTGTTGAGAAGTATTTCAATCTCCTTAAAATCATGGTCAAATTATATGTGTTTTATAAACTAGACATGATTTTTATTTACCATGCCGTGTGGTATCCGGCTGAGTAGATAAGACCACCCTCATTTCTTACCGAGGTATCGTAAAAGGTGACTTAGGTAAGTTGACATCAGGCAGGCCGGTCGTAAAATACATAGCCAAGTATTAGCCAATAGGCAGTATTCTTCTCTAGAGTTTAAACTGATGATTACACCATAGGATTCTGCGCATGACAATTTCAGGCTTTGTTTCTGCATTCTTATTTGTTTGTTAGATAATTATTAAATTGGCTGCTAGGGAGCGTTTGACTACGAACGTTTGGAAAGGGCATGTTTATTTATCGAATAAATAGAAATAAAAAAAAAGTAGTTTGTGGTTATCGTTAAATCTTTTTGTTGTACTATTACATAAACGAGTGCAGAAAAATGTTATTAAATTATTTTTGTACAATTCACGGCGAAAGAAAATGTTTGAAAATTTAATACAGGACTTTGTTGTCTTATTATTATTTAACAATAACGGTCTTAAAGACATCGAACTTTTTGAATTTCTATCTTTCCGCTAAATATTTGTCCCTAACAAAGATTTTAACTGTGGTGATACAGAGTAGAATATATAATAAATATTTTGACATCGTGTCGTCCTCGTTGCGTGGCTGCAAAGCCCACTCAGTTGATCCCGAGACCGGACGTGGCGGTTATTTCACGGTACATAAACATTTGATTTGGTGCGGGAAGCGCGGGATATTTTTACCACTTTGTATGCGAACTGTAACTTGGAGGAACACAGAAATGAATTATACTCGTTTGAGATCAGCTCCGGCAGCCGTTCCCGTGCTACGAGGGAAAGATGATGTTGTGTGAAATGTTATGTTTTCAGGAAAAGTTTCTGGCAGTGACGAATGGAAACAGTCTGTTACTATACTACTCTTCCGCCCGACGGAGGTTGAAAATTTCGCTGCCAAGAAGTTTCTTGAATTCCTAGAGGATATCGGTATTGACAGCGAACTGTAAGCAGTAACGATCTCAATAGATCAGTGATGTTAAATCGATACTGGGCCTCGAGGACCTGCACAGCCGCTACTACCGAAAGAAGAAGAAGATACTACTCTTGAAGAGATAAATTGAAGCCTACATGACTTGCCTCCAAATTAAAATTAGTAGTTTACGTATATCCGAGGAATTCTTATTTATATTTTATAGATTTACAAAATTGTTGACATGTTTCCCCCAAGAATTAAGGTTTTAAATGCATTCGCTTAAGCCGCGCGTATTATAGCAAAGTAGTTGTTATAGTTTCTGTAATATGGAATTCCGCAAAGTAACACCTGCTTCTATAAATCATTTAAAATGGTAAATAACATGCTTTCATCAGCAGGCAATTATGGCTTCCAGGTATTAGTGTCATCTAAAAATTGACTAATCGAAGGCATTTTCAAGGAGTACTTGATAATAGTTTTTATGTTTCAATTCGGAAGCCAATGTTATTTGTATATTCTGGAATTCTGGACATACAATTTAGTTCAGATTTATTTGAGCTAACTGATCTGCTATATATTCACGTCTTAGCATCTATACAAGTCTGACAGAGCAGAGCCTTAGCCTTTTATTCACTTGTAAGTTTCTCTTTTCTACTTTTGACTTGTCTGGAAACGAAATACTATGACAAGCATGTTGCTTCGCCCCAAACATTACATAACTTATTCTTTATTCACCGTTACGGTATACACCGTTCATTTTTTCGCAACTGCTACAATTTACGGGGCGGCAAAAGCAAACTGCGGGATTTAAGTAAACTGGTTGTATAGCAATTTTAAAACAAAACATAAGACCGAAATTACATTATCATTATCATATTTATAAGATAATATATCATCCAATTTAGCTCTCTCGCCTCCACTCGCAATTATCGTAGAGTCAGGCGGCGGCGTTAATGTTTAAAGATTAATATTTATAAGTAGAAACGTTTTAACGTGTGTATTTTAGTACTTTTCTTTATTATTATTGTACGATAGTCTTGCCACTATATTTAACAGACACTATAACAGGACTACTTTGCTATAATCCGCACAGGTTAAGCGAATGTACGCAAAGCTAATGTGTATCTATGAATCACTATATAAAAATTAATTCCTAGGATATTCCCTTTATTATTTCGTTTGTTGTCGATTTTAAAATGAGTATGACTGCCAGTGACACTTTGAAACTGGGACGGGAAGATCGCCCTTGCTCAACCCTTAATTTAACGACCGATAATTTAGTGCCACCTTCTTTATAAAGTGCTCTTTAATAATATGTTGTTTCATTGCTACAGCAGTCCTTATCTTTTAACACACCTGATGCTAAATGACGGTAAGTTAAAATACCAGTCCGTACAGACAATCTCTTTTTGTTTTTTCAATTAAAATTCCTGTGGGTATTTCTTCTAGGGATTATCATAGGACTTAGTTCTGTGTTACTTTAGATTTCACTGTGCACCTTTGAAGTCCTTTGATTACCTAGTAAGTAATAACACATCAATACTTTATTTTCTTATGCGTTGTCGCAATTACACTAGTTTAGTACACCGAAATCTGTCAGTTAGTGGAGCTTCATGAGCTATTTGCAAAGAAAACAGGGGATTTTGGGCCCAATTGTTATAGGTATGGCTTAAAAAAGCCGGTATATTTTGTATTTCAAAATACAAAAAAAAGCACAATTTGCAATCTTGAAATTGAAAAATCTTTAATAATGTGTTTGGCACAAATAAGTTATCGATTAAAGTAAACGAATAATGAATAATATAACAAAGATGGCGTCTATTACATGACTGTTTCAATAAAAATAATTATTAAAAATTAATATAAAATAATCTTTAGCACCTTAAATGGTTCTGAAATTTAGTCTTTGTAATATTATGAATATCTTGGAAATAATTTTATAAGAAGGTACGGCACATTGCAACTTCATCTCAACGGATGAACTTCTTATCGATGTTTCGGTAGGCGAACCTGATTAAGAATTTTAATTGTCATAATTCTTTAATTAATTCACTATTATATAGTATAATCGTATTATCTGCAACGTTAATCAAAATTAACTAAAAATGTTCAAAAGTTATACTTAAAAAGAACATTAACCGAAACAAAGATCAAAGCAATTATAACTGAACAAAAAGTAAACCTCTGGGACGGTCGTAAAACAAAATTATCCGCAGGCCTAAAGAAAGCAAAAATAACATTCAACTTCGGATTGTGAACATTTTCGATGAATGGAATACTAATAAGACAAAGCCGGTCGTTGCGTGCGATTAGCGTGTATTTAGCGATTTGAAATAACGCCGTCCAAAGGATCTAAGAATGACGATTTTTGGTGGAATCAAAGAGCTATTAGAGATCGGCACTCAAAATTTTATATACCTACTACACGGTTCATGTAGGTAGTTCATATTTCAGGAAATATAACAGTCCCCAAATTCAACTTGGAAGACCCACATTTGGAAGTCAGCGCTAATGGATCAGTCTTTTAACAGTGCGTGTTGTCAGCGACGATATAACCATATACTCGTATTTGATTGCTCACTACAGACCTCATAAGGAAGATTAGAATCATTTAGCGAGGGAGAGAAAGTATATTTTAATGTTCCTACATGGTCAAATAAACATTGAGTAGATGCGTACAAGAACGAAGTGATTGACACAGTCAAATAGATCGTGAAGCTGAAATCGCGATAGGAAAGGTACATGCTTAAAATGGATGGACGTTAAGATTATATTAGAAAGAAAGAAACACGTTTCATATTATTATAAACGAGCAAAGTTTTCCCCTTCTCAATATTAATACGATAAAACCATAACGATATCTAATAGGTTTCATTTGTATTGGAACGTAACAAAGATTCCGCGCCAGTCAAAGATTGAAGTAACTGTAAGAACTCCCAAGTCGAAGTGGCTCCGAGGGACCGAGCAGTCATAAAACAAAATTATTCAGAAGATTAAAAGGGAACGGAAATAACATCCAACTTCAGATTGGTAAAATTTCGATGAATAGCATACTAATGAAAGAGAGGCACTTAATGCCGGCGATGAGCATATTCCGTGATTGGCTTAAATTTTTAATTATCACTCGAATTCAAAGTATACTTTATTGATATGGACTTTTATAAGTACTCTTGTATCGTCACAACATCGCTGTTACTATTGGTTCGTGTAATACTAGCAGTGCCAGCAGCTTCGCCCGCGTGATCATCAGTATGCAACCAAATTAATCCCATAATAAAATTTTGATCATAAAAGTAGTTATTTTGCGTTAACCATTAGAGATAGAGACATAGTATCGCTGACTTTTTGTAGTATTTTTGTGGATCTACAATTCTCTAGTACACTACTTTGGTGTATCTCTGCTGGTATACGCGGCGCACGCAAGTAAAGCTCCCAGCAGAAGAGTTTTTTTTCAACCGCGCGACACAATTTACATAAAACGGTATGTACTGCTAACCTAAAGCTTTCGGAAGAATCTTACTATCTTTTAGTAAAAACCGTACAAAAATCGGTTCAGTAGATTTTGAGAAAATGGATCACACAGACAGCTTTGGGGACTTTGTTTTATAATAATTATAGATAAAAGTTATTTTAGAATAATTTTGCGATAATCCACGATTAATGAAAAGACCTTGATGACCAATTGATAGATCTCCCAATAATAGTTTTTCCCACAAAAGGAACTTGAAAAAAAGGGACAAAATAGTAGGATTGGAGACATCTACACTTAGTCGTCAGTCTTCTAGTTTCAGAGCCGCTCGATTGCCATCAGCGCTGTTTAAACCTTGTAGATGGTGGCGGAATTTACCTTAGTGTTCTAATCCTAGCTAGGGATAATAAAAAGCCGAATCAAACTAAAAAAAAGTGTTTTAGTGCTCACAATATAAACTGGTTGAGGGTACAAAAAAATCCCTTTCATAGCAACAATTTAGATAGCAGAGGTCAACTGCGTAACGTAAAAGTTTGCCAGACTAAAATAAGACGTATCACATAAAAACTGAACCGGGATAAACGCTCCCCGGGGAGCTGTGACGCAGTTTGCACTATAACCACGCCCGGGGAGAACTTAGCAGCCGTCGTTATAGCGGGAAAATTGTTGTCCTCTATTTACAGAGAAAATATAAAACTTTGCGAAAACTTGCAGGGGATATTTGACTTGCGTGTGGGATTATATTTTACCCCTAGGTGTTCGTTTCTACAAAAAAAATCCGCAATCCATTTTAAAATAGCTTCCAGAAATTACGGTTTAAGAAATATGCTTCCATGTAAAGCATATGACACAATTAAGATTATCTATACTAATATTGTAAAGAGGAAAGATTTGTATATGTGTATGTATGGTTGTAATGGTTTCACTCAAAAACTACTGGACCGATTTCAAAAATTCTTTCACCATTGGAAAGCTGCTCTTTTACTGAGCAACATAGTCATATATAACCTAATAAAATTGTAATAAGGCGTGAAAAATTTAATCATAAAAATCTTTCATCGCGTGCACTCCGGAAACTATTGATCATACAACAAAAATATGTTCTATAGTATTACAAAACGTATCAATATCTACAAAAAAGTTCGCAATACTATATGTCTAACTATTAAAGTTTTGCCAATATATCTACTTTTCGACATTGTAAAAGTTGATAAAAGTGCCGACAATAATCAAACCATCATATTTACATCTCCGTATTAATTTAAAAATGTCAATATAAAGAAGATAATGCCATAACAATTGTAGCGTATTGTATTTGTGTACCTATGAATAGCTTCGGTTAAAAATTTCCTTTGCCTTAACTATTGATAAGTCCCAGGACCAAACTTTCAATTTAGAAAAATAAGTCTATAGTCTGACTTAGTAAACTTTCCACTACAGCGAGATCGGCATTACTAGTATAATATAATATAACAGACAAAGTAGAAACCGACATAAGCTTGCGGCTTCTGCTTTGCGCCTTGCAAAAGTACGCAAGTCGTTTGTGGGTTCGGGTATAAGATTCTATAATAAAATTGCACAATCTACTTTAACTTTACCATTACAGCAGTTTGAAAACACTATTAAAAAAAGACAAGAAGACAGGAAGCCTACTTAACTATTAAGGATTATATAGATAATAAGAGTGCGTGCAAAGAGCTACTGTTCGACCCTGTACAAGACAGTGATGACTAAATGTAACTAGTAATAAGAATTATACTTGCCCAGTTTCTTGCTGGCAAGAGAGATAAGGATCTCTACACGCCGCCACCTCGCCTCTCTTTCTGTCTATAATAATACACCATGATCATATCATGGTATCATTGTCATATCCCATGCAATCTATGACACGTAATAATAAAATTATATCCACAAAGCCACATCTTTCTCTGGATATCAATTTTTTTTTCCATATTTATAAACCACTGAAATATCCGCCATAAATATTATTCTAATACCCGTTTAATATTTTCCACATAACCCGATTTCCCTTTACCTTCAAAGGGAAGGGATGAACAAAATTGAATTATTTTCTACTCCATAAGAATGTTTATACAAATAAATAAAACACAAGTCTTGAAACGATTTCCATTTATGAAGGGCTTCGTATCACGGCTTGTATCAGCGAATTAGCTCGGATCGCTTTACGGGAAATTTCCAAAGCGCTCTGTGCTGAACTTTTTACAAATTCTATTCCGAGCATTAGCGAGATTTTCTCTCTGCTAAGTACTGCAGAAGTTAAAAATTTTAACGCTTCGTTGTATATTTGCTATCTAAGTTATCTCACTATGTAAGTAGGTAACACAGAAAAGCTAAAATAGTAAATTGTTTTTATTGTGAAAACATTATGTAAATAAAATGATTTATAGAAGCAGGTGTGCTTAGCGGAATTCCATATTTCAGAAACTATAACAGAATTACTTTGCTATAATCCGCGTGGGTTAAGCGAATGCATGCAATGCTAATGCGTATGAAGCAGGCAAAATTCACGTACCTTACACATGCAGGACAAGTCACCACGCGTATCCCTAAACGCCTCCACCAGCAGCAAGGCACACAAGCAATACACACAACCACCACCAAAAACTCTAAGATCGTTTCGCCCCGAAACCGAAGCATCATCAGGAGGATGAGGAGGCTCCACGACAAAATCGTAATGCATTACGATGCGTTGCTGGTGGAGGCGTCTTGGGAAGCATGTGGTGACTTGACCTGCATGTGTAAGGTACGTGAATTTTGCCTGCTTCATACCCATTAGCATTGCATTCATTCGCTTAACCCGCGCGGATTATAGCAAAGTAATTCTTTTATAGTTTCTGAAATATGGAATTCCGCTAAGCACACCTGCTTCTATAAATCATAAATAAAATGGTCCCGCCTGTCTATTCTAGGAAACTATAAACTGCTGAACGGATTTTCATTCAGGTTTCACTAATAGATAGAGTGATTTACAGTGAAGGCTTAGGTGAAATGGAGACATAGTACATAGAACTAATGGGTTTCAAGGTTTAACAAGGCGACTTCGCTCCGGAAAACGAATCGTTAATTGACCCTCTATAACTCGACGAATATCTCAGAGAAACAGCGGGGAGCCACGGAATATATGTGGCAAAGGATCGTGAACAATCGAAGAGGCATATCAATAATTGGAAAAGTTAAACTTAAATGTTAAAACAACTAATGATCTAAACAAAAATGCCTGAGAGGATCACAGATCAGATTCAACTAACAAGTCAATTATGGTTCAAATCACTTTAAATTTCAGGCAAACATTCCAGAAATTTTACCTAAGCTCAGCACACAATAGCCCGGAATTCAGATTGCTGACCCCGCCACCCTGCCGTCTTTAACATCTCAAAGACGTGGAAAAATCGAACCTTTCTCAAATGAGGTTGCGGGATCAGTACTAAATTTAGAAAAGACGACCCTTTCTTTTGTTAGATGCTTATCAGATTTTGGGGAGCTCGCAAGAAGTTCCACGTCTTTATGAGTTACGTTTTGTTATTGAACTGAATTAGTTTAATCAAGCGATGAAAAGTGTTTTCGTTTAAATTTGATTTAGGCAGCTAACCAAATGACAAAAATAATTAATACTGATAAAATAAAAATAAATTATTGATTTTAATTTTGATTTTTTTATTTTAAATTATGGCGGTTTGGAAACGAAATTTGGCCACATGAATTTGGTTTGGCTCCGGCTAGGGTATAATGGGGCGTTACAATATGTAAATGTATCAATTTTATGAAAACTTGTTCGGAGAGTTCCTTCAATATATAGTATGGACGGTAAAGTCTAAAGATGCTGGAATGGCATTTCCGAACTCAAAAACAAACACTGAGATTACACACTAGAGGAAATATCTTTAAAGGGAGTAGAGGGAATTTGCTAAATCTAAGAGAAGGAGGGATGAGCTCAATCCACGGGGTCGTCCTTCGATAATAATAAGAAGTTTTTTAACCCAGACTCGCATTTTTAATGTAATACTCTGACTGTCATCGGATCAATATTGATTAAATTTGGTACAAAAGTTATGATCGAACTGCCAGCAGGAAAACGGGATTATTACTGATATTAATAATAAATAAAATTCAGTTTTTCCTTGGGGAATACGAAATAAAATATACTAAAAATACTTAAATTGACAGACACTCGCGGCTTTAGCGTGTAAGTCATATTTTCCAGACGTATGGCATTCGAAGTTATATTTTGTACGTACCACCCAGGCGGTACAGCCGTCAGCACGTATTACATACACGGGATCATAAATCGTAAACACGTCGACCTCCCTCGGGATACTCGACGCTGTTTCGTCTCATGCCGCGCTAACTAGTGACGCAATAAAGAGATATGACGTGTAAAATGTCACGCTCCTAATCAAAATAGAGTGTTTAACTAGTTTTTTCGAAAAAAATATATAAGAAAACGAGAATAAAAAATTTGACATTCTTTTCACTTATTTATATATCAGTGTTAATAATATAATCGTGAAAGTATTTACATTATACCTTCACTGCTAAAATACCGCTCGATCGGGATATAAGACTGAATAATATCAACGACATTTGGTACAAATGGTAAATTTTATATAACGTCATCATCATTCCCCTACCCTTGTCCTACTCTAGTAGGGTCGGCATAAAATATTATAAACATGTTTCATTCATCACATGATTTATCTAGGTATTTTGTGACCAGTCGCCTGCCTGACGTCAGTTGTCAGTGACCTAAGTCACCTTTTACGACACCTCGGTAAGAAATAGTTTGACGCGAACTAAGGCCTAGGTATAGCTTATATCTATAATAATAGTAATAGAAAAGATTGAATAAAAAAATTAAATCATTCGTTAATCAATCATTAGAAATTAGATATATAAAAGTGACACAGGAAGTGAATAGATTTATAATTTTTGAATTAATCGTTTCCGTTCAGGGATTTTATCTAGAAATAAAGGCCCATAGCATAGCATAGAAAAGGTAAAATGTTACCTAGTAAAAGAACAATATTTTGTAAAGAGCGATAATGCGGTCCCTTCTCGGAATTAGTAATTCTAATAAAAGTCTTTGTGAATAAAGAAAAAAATTATGTTAGAAACTTTGAATAATCTGACACTGACTTGGCGTTTCTCTGATTCGACAAATTGGACAGGCATTAACATGAACATTTGTAGAGACAGCTTTACTTATCCGTCTGTAAATACAAGTACCGAGATGTCAGTATGTATTTATATTACCCTCATGTCGAGAGAGTTTATGTCCCCATAAATCATGGAGCCCTTCAAACTGTCATCCTTTATCTACGGGGAAAACAGGTCTCCCGACACCTACACAAGTGGAGACATGACGAGAGGCTGTTTAAATAATAAACAAGTGTAAATTTTGATATAAAGAGAATAAAATAAGATTTTAAGCATTTACAAGGGTTGGAGAACAATTTATAATAAGGGATGATACAGGGAGATGTTTGTAATTTGAGAGGAGTAAGGAAATTATATTTGGGAAACAGTGGGTTGCATAGAAAAGATTGAAAAGAGCAGTATCTAGTGCGAACATATTTAAAATTAGGAGATATAAAATAGAATATTGAAATCAAAGGGAAATACATACAATAAAGTTCAAAGTGAGTTTCATTTTCTTATCGGGTTCGGAATGCTAGAGTTCCTTATAGTGTAATAAAATTGGAGAGTTTGAGAACTGAACGTAGACTGAAACGATTATCAGACGTCTGCATTGTCGCCGTGATGTTTGGAATTTAGTTTTTCAAATTCAAAATATACTTTAATAAAGTAGACTTGTAAACAATAGCTTTTGAATCGTCAGCTCTGCCGATGGTTTGGAAAATTGCTCCTACTGAGAAGAGCCAACAAGAAACTATCCGGTTTATCTTTTTAAAAAAAATTCTTATAACTAGTTAAATTTCGTCATTGCCATCTTGTGCCAGTAAATTACTTTCTTTCGGCATAAATGATTACAATTATAATGGGAGTTTTTCGCGTAAGTAATGAAAATCTATTAGAAAATATTTTTATAAATAAAAGCTGTAAGTAATGAATTCAACATGAATAGGCGAAGAGTGGGTGAATTTTTTACAATCTTCATTTTGTTCCTGCAAAGTAAATCTCGCTAATGCGTCAAGCAGAAATATTTTCCGCAGAGTTCATAATGGAGCGCTTTGAAGCGCTATAATCTTTCTTCAAGAGGTTCTTTAAACAAGCTGTTATGACTTTTTCCAATTACTGTGATTTATTTGTGTGATGAATTTCTTATTACATGATAAAGTGATACCATAACTGTTTGCGGTAAAAATAATGTGGTGCGCGTTTATCTAAGAAAGTCTTACTCCTATAAAGTTACGGCTTTTAACTAACCCACAGTTAGGCATAACTCTCATCTATCCTTTTTGGAGAGAATAGTTGGAGTTAAGACGCACCACGCTGCTCCAATGCGGATTGGTAGGTTACACATATCCCCAAAATTATTTAGAGATATGTCTGTTTCCTTACGACGTTTTTTTCACCGAGAGGCGTTTGATAAATTGCAAATATCAATCAGAAACTTTTTGTCAGTAAGTTTTAATAGACTAACTCACTGTAACCAACCTGCCCGAGGTTCAAACTCGTAACGAGTGATTAAAATTTAAGATGAAAAAAGTATTCTACTTATGCCAATATTTAGGAAAATATTAGCATTTTTTGATGTATTTTAAAAGTAGGACCTAAAATTTTACTTTTTCTCAAAGATAATTGAGTCAAATTTGAAAAATCTTTATTATTTATTTTGAGAAGAAGGGATTACATAAATAAATATATGGTACACATACGGTCGTCCATTCGAAGTAAGTAACTTAATACTTGTGTTATGGGTGACGGACAGCTGGTAGATATACTACATATATAATTTTAAATACATACTTAAATACAAATACACACCCAGGCTCAAAGAACGGACAAATTGTTGACTCGAACCCACGACCCACGGAGCTCTCATATCATAGGAGCAGCGAACATATCATGTTTCTTAGTCTGGTATATTAGCTACTCTGTCTTAAATTTTATCAATTTTCATTTGGCGAATCAGGAGTAAAAGTATGACAGACAGACTTTCGTATTTACGATATTATTTAATCATCATCCTCCTACCCTTATCCCACTCTAACTGTGGTCGGAACAACATGTTACAAACATGTTCTGACATGATTCGGCTACGTATTTTGCGACCGGCCGCTTGCTTGACGTCAACTTATCTTAGTTATTTTACCTCGGTAAGATAGAGGGCGATCTATTTTACTCAACCGGACACCACACGGCGGGTCAACTTACCTTAGACACCTTTTACGACACCTCGGTAAGAAATGAGAGTGATCTATTTTACTCAGCCGGATGACACAAGGGATATTTGTGATATTATTTAAATGGAAAGTTATTAATTATTTTAGTTAATGATATTCGCCATTCACGCGATTGTTCTGGCGATACGATAGAAGCATCTCAATGTAATACTGGCAAAGCATTATTATAGCTCGAGCCCGCTCGAACTTGAGCACTTCATTCCAAGAGAAAAATATCTTTAGTACGCTTGATCGCTGTAGAATTGAAATAAAAACTTATATAACAACTGCCAGATGCCCGCGTGAGGCGGATATATGTTTAAAGTTTGTACAGATTTCATTTGTGATATGACTTGCTTAAAATACTCGCTTTAATTACATAAACCGTGACTTGTCCTGGATGTGTAAGGTACGTGAATTTTACCTGCTTCATACAACAAGCATTACATACATTCGCTTAACAAACGCAGATTATAGCAAAGTAGTTCTGTTATAGTTTCTGCAACTCTGCAAAGTAATATCTCCTTCTTTCAATTATATCAACAAGGCGCCATAAGCTAAAATACAATTTAGTGTCAGAAACACCGATATCAATAATATATTCAGTCTCCACTGTTCGTTATTGTCATCTGTTTACAACCGCACCATATATCTAAGAGACTCCTCTCTTACCGACCATAACATTTCTCTAGAATGATCCCCCCACAAACCGTCATCTATCTGCCCCACCTCCATCATTGTTGCCGGCACAAAATATATTATATGCGCGGATAGTGAAAAAATTATGTATTACAAAAAAGAGCCATACGTGTCATCTACAAGTTAAGTCTACGTGAGTCCTTGCGAGTGAAGTTTAAAGAAATAGGTATTCTTACATTTGCTTCACAGTATATTTTAAGCAATGTAATAATCGTACATAAAAATATAATGAATTATGAAACGATAGGTGATGTATATAATAGACAGAGAAGGATCCAACATAAGCTTTGTGCCTTGCAAAAGTACGTAAACCGTTTGTGGGTTTGGGTATAAGATTATATAATAAAATTCCGCAATTAATTTTGGCCTTGCCATTACAACAGTTTAAAAACACTGTTAAAAGAGGTTGATACAGAAAGCCAGCATAGTGTTGAGGATTACTTAGACGATAAGAATGTGTGGACTTAACTACTCTTTGACCCTATACAAGACAGTAATGACTAAATGTAACTAGTGATAAGATTTTATACATTGAAAAGAGCAACCGCCGAGTTTCTTGCTGGCTCTTTAGGTAGGAACAGCTTTCCGAATCAGCGGTAGAGTTGACAATTCAAAAGCACTTATTTACAAGTCTTATTGAATAAAGAATATTTTGAATTTGAATTAAATAGCAAATAAAACAATCAATTAATAGCAAATAAAACTATTAATAGAAAAACACTATAATATAAAGTTATTAACAAATAAGCACATTCTGTAACCACGTTCGTTAGGCTATCTTGTGATAACCCCGAGCTAAATAGTAACTGGTGCAATTGTTAGCTCAGATTCTAGCGGAGCCTAACATAGCAATTAATTATACCGCGTCTGGAGCCAGGATGTTGAGAAATTGTAAACGCCGGCGGCTTTTCAGCAACAAGCTTCGGAATACGATATGTAACTAGGTCAGAATTTCATGTGTATTCCAGCAAAACATTGATTATATACCATCAGATGCGATCAGTGTTACGTCAGTTTCGAGATTATCGTTCGAAAACAAGCTTTCAAGGTAATTACAGAGACTGTAAAGTTTATTTTTGACATCTATCTGGCTTGGCGAGACTCACGCCGTCACCATCCTTAATCACATCACACGTGCCCTAGATATTACGGTATCTAACAGTCTCTTCAGCTCCTTTTACAACCTCAGTCCTTACTTATTCTTAAGCCCATTTTAGTTACAAACGTTTTTCCCTATATTTAACAACCTTATTTAAACTTATCATAACAGAAGTTCCATAATATTGTAATATTTCTTAATACCTCCTAATTTGGAATCTGAACTAGATGCTGCTCCTGCTCTATCCACTTCCCTATTTTTTCAAATCTCATTCCCCCTTTTTACGAAATCGTTTTACTTTTTTTCTTTTTGTGAAACACAATAAAATATTAAATGGTCGGACAAAAACTAAATGAAATTCCCGAAAAGGCATGGAATGTGAATAGGTTTAAAACTTACAACTAAGTTAATGATTATATCTACTGAAAATAATGTCAATAGATATATATATATTACATGTCATTCTAAGAAGTTATTTATGTGTAACTCTTTATAGGTTAAAAGAGTGTATTAACTTCATACTTTACCATAAAATTACCAAGTATAAGGGGTCTCTTTGACGATATGGCGTATGATGTGTGGATATAGGTGCGCTTCTACCCTGTACAAGACAGTAATAAATAAATGTAACTAGTTCTAAGATTTATATTTTAAAAAGAGCAACCGCCGAGTTTCTTGCTGGCTCTTCTCGGTAGGAACAGCTTTCCGAACCAGCAGTAAAGTTGACGATTCAAAAGCACTTGTTTACAAGTTTACTTGAATAAAGAATATTTTGAATTTGAATTTAAATTTATGAAAGTAAAGGTAAGTTATATACTTTACAAAATCACAAAGCTTTGAAATTATTAGTACAGAAAATGAGTGTGTTGAATTATTTAACATTCAAACTATGCTCTGTAACAGGAACTTTGCCAAAATAAACAGAAGTAAATACACTTTCGTCTAGGAATACTTAAACGGAGAGCCGTTGAGTATAGTATAGAGTAACAGTAAAGTAATAATAAAATTATTTTGCTAGCAAAATAATTTTATTATTACTTTTAATCTTTGTTAAATGATTACGATAAAAATTTAAGACAGAACTTTGTGATATAAATGAGACTAAGATAAGTCGATGCAAGTAAAAATAATTAATTAAGTAAAACTCAAAGTTAATGAGCCTTCAAGATTAACCGGAACTTCTTGACCTTTGAAATGAAGAACTTATCAACATTGAATGTTATCTCTCGGTTAATTAGGATAAACATCACTCCCGTAATGAATGAGGATCCCTCACAGGTCGGCCGTGTTTATCTAAACGTCGCATCACTTGAATAATGATTATATAATCAAATCACTACTGATCCCGATGGAAAATTGGGAATTATTTTAGCCTATAGTTTACCTCGGCGTATAAACTTTGATTATGCCAAATTTAATCAATAGCTGATTAGGCTAGAAAGCGTAGCAAACAGCTTTTCGCATTTATGACATGTGTAAGTATGGATATATTTGTCTATTTAATTCAATTTTAACTACATTTTTCAACTAAATTTGTACAAACTCACACAAGACACCGTGATTTCTTGGGGGTGGTATTTCTATAGTATAAACCATGCTGTATATAACATCATTACATTGCTGGGACAGTTAGAAAAAACATAACTAAGAAACAAATACATTGTTATAGTATTAAAAAATAAAAAATAAATACGACCGCCGTGTGGTATATGGTTGAGTCGAGTAGACAACGCTCTTTCTTACCGAGATGTCTTAAAATACGACTAAGGTAATCTGACGTCAGGCAGGCGGCCTTTTTCTTTTGTTTAGGTATTAACTAGCCGACCTAATGGATTATGGATTTTTTTCAATATTAGTTCCAGAAATCGGGTTTTTTTTTTAATCTTATAAGTAAGTCCGGTATATATTCTACAAGTGCATAACATTTTGTTAATAACGCTCCAACGGAGAAAACTCAAAAGCTCTAGAGACAGATTGATAGAGAACAGAATCATCAAAATCTACTGCTGGTTCGGAAAGCTGTTCTTCCAAGAAGAGCTAGCAAGAAACTCGGTGGTTGCTATTCTTATTCTTATAACTAGTTGCATGTAATCATTACTGTCTTGTACAGGATAGAGTGGCTATATCCACGCATTCTCATCGTCTAAATAATCCTCAACAGTATAGAAGTCTTTCTGTATCAGCCTCTTTTTAACAGTGTTTTTAAACTGCTGTAATGGCAAGGCTAGAATTGATTGCGGAATTTTATTATAGAATCTTATACTCCAACCCACAAACGATTTACGTACTTTTGCTAGGCGCAAAGTATATTGTGAAGAAAATGTAAGAATACCTATTTCCTTTAACTTCTTTCGCAGGAAATCACGCGGACTTAAATTGTAGATGCCAGGTACGGTTTTTTTTAAATATATATACATACCTTGCAAAATGTAGGCTAACAATAATAGTTTTCCTTTTTAAAACTGGAATAAACACACATTGAACATTATTTATAACTCTGACGGTGAAAGAGACGCGTTAACTCGCAAGTGCAACGAGTTTAGATTATTTTTGAATCAATTTTGATAACTTTTCCAAATAAATAAATACGTACCTACTCTCTACTGTCATTAGGCTCTACGTGTTTGGTGCTTTGTATTGGCCCTTTTAGATGAAAAATCTTCCCACGCATTGCGCCGCATTAATCCCTTTGTAGTCTCTCAGCGCTCGAATAAATATGATCAACTTTTAGAGATATATCATCTTCTGGGAAATGGGCACGTTCCAATTTATTATATCTTGTTTACGCACCTAGAGCTTTTTAAAGATGTATCTGATTACTAAAAATATATTATTACTCTTTAAGGATAAATACTCCTGAAGGCGGGTGGTAAACCGGTACTTAAAGTCCTTCAGCGACTGTTCAATTCCGTCATTCACGAAGGTACTATGCCGGAAGCATGGTACAGGAGCGTGGTGGTTCTTTTCTTCAAGAAAGGAGATAACGCCTTATTGAAGAATTATAGACCCATCGCGCTGCTGAATCATGTTTATAAGTTGTTTTCGAGAGTTATAACGAATCGTCTCGCTCGTAGGTTCGACGACTTCCAGCCTCCCGAACAAGCCGGTTTCCGAAAAGGCTATAGTACCATAGACCACATATTCACGCTGCGGCAGGTTATACAGAAGACCGAGGAGTATAACCAGCCACTTTGCTTGGCGTTTGTGGACTATGAGAAGGCCTTTGATTCGGTGGAAACATGGGCTGTGTTAAGATCGCTCCAGAGATGCCGAATCGACTATCGGTACGTCCAAGTGCTGAAGTGTTTGTATGAAAACGCCACAATGTCTGTCCGTATCCAAGACAAAACTACGAGACCAATCCAAATGCGGCGAAGTGTGCGACAGGGAGATGTCATCTCCCCGAAGCTGTTTACCGCTGCATTGGAGGATGTCTTTAAGCTTTTGGATTGGAACGGATACGGCATTAACATCAACGGCGAGTACATCACTCACCTTAGATTTGCCGACGACATAGTCGTTATGGCAGAGTCTCTGGAGGACCTTAACACAATGCTCGACGACCTCAGCAGAGTATCTCAACAGGTGGGCCTCAAAATGAACATGAGTAAGACAAAAATTATGTCAAACTCGCATGTTCCGCGCCACCCGGTCATCGTTGAGAACTCTGCACTCGAAATTGTAGACGAATATATATACCTGGGACATACGGTCCAGCTAGGTAGGTCCAATTTTGAGAAAGAGGTTAGTCGCCGAATCCAACTCGGATGGGCAGCGTTCGGGAAGCTACGCGAGATCTTTTCGTCCAAGATACCTCAGTGCTTGAAGACCAAGGTCTTCGAACAGTGCGTGTTGCCAGTTATAACCTATGGATCCGAAACGTGGTCGCTGACTATGGGCCTCATAAGAAAGCTCAGAGCCACTCAGCGGGCGATGGAGCGAGCTATGCTCGGGGTTTCTCTACGTGATCAAATCAGAAATGATGAGATCCGTAGAAGAACTAGAGTCACCGACATAGCTCAGCGTGTCGCGAAGCTGAAGTGGCGATGGGCGGGGCACATAGTGCGGAGAACCGATGGACGTTGGGGTCTCAAGGTGTTGGAATGGCGACCCCACACCGGAAAGCGCAGCGTCGGCAGACCCCCAACGAGGTGGACAGACGACCTTAAAAAGGTCGCGGGGAGCCGCTGGATCCAAGCGGCGCAAGATCGTATGGTGTGGAGATCCCGCGAAGAGACCTACGTCCAGCAGTGGACGTCCATCGGTTGACGAAGAAGAAGAAGAAGAAGAAGGATAAATAAGACCGTTCTAACTTAAAAAAGGTCAAACTTCGAAAGTTATTTTGACGAATACCTGATTAGTTCTTTTAGACTTAAGCAAGATAATTAATTTATAGAAACAGACGTTACTTTGCGGAATGCCATAGTACATAAGTTTTAATTGAATTATCTAACTTATTAACAATCGCGGATTAAAACGAAATAATTCATCATAAGTTTTGTTCAGCAAGTTGGTTATGATTTTGTCCTGAAGCCTATGATGATGATTCTTTGGTTAAAGGGCGAAACGATTGTTGATATTGTGGTAGTGGATGTGTGTCATCCGAGTGTGTTAATATATATCTTTAAGAATCCTGCATGTATCAGCTATGCAAACAGATAAAAACTCTACATGAGTCATTAAATAGAACATCTGAACAAAAGAATTGAAAAATAATTCATTATTTTTTTACTACTAGAGTTCCGCAGGCGAACAAAGTGGCGGGTACAATAAATTTAAATAAAACGGGTTTATACAAGTATCTCAAGAGTTACAAAGTAACAAAACTCATCACTCTCCTGCCCTTATCCCACTCCAAGTGAGGTCGGCACAACATGTTACAAAAATGTTGTCACATGATTCGGCTACGTATTTTCACGACCGGCCGCCTGCTTGACGTCAACTTACCTCAGCCGTATTTTACGGTCCCTCGGTAAGAAAGAGGGTGGTCTATTCTACTCAACTGTATACCACACGGTGGCTCAACTTACCTTAGTCGCCTTTTAAGACAACTCGGTGAGAAATGAGGGTGGATAAAGTAACAAAACTGTACTTCTCAAATAAATGAAGAAAAAAATATCGTGCGTAAATATAAATTTAAACAAGGGTCTGACAACCCCTGCGTCTTGTATCACTTCTGCCACATAATCCTACCTCAAAGGATGGTACCAAAATTGAAATATTATCTCGTTACCATCCAACTACAATAGTCCGTATTTACACCAGCAATGAAATGTGCGTAACCACTTAAATACACATGGCCGATTTAACACAACTAGCCCCGAAACTATCCTGACCCTTATGCTAATGATCATAAGGGCTATATCCCGCTTCTGAAACATTTGCTAATTCTCATAAATACAACGAAGTCCAAAAGACCATTGGAAAGTAGTACTTCGTATGAAGGAAATAAGGTGCACGTTTTCGTTTGTGTATTTAATATAATTAATTCGGACTGCCTTTGTTCTCGGTGAAGGATAATATGAGGAACTGGGTGAACAAATTATATTAGGGATGTACTAAGCTAATACAGCTGTATGTACGTTGGAAATAAAGTGGGTAAGTAATTCTTGGCTGAATTGTTAAATTTTTACGTAGAGTTTCGTAAGAATTTTTTTGAATTTCATATTTGTTAAAATAATTGTTAAATGTCTTGGTAATTGAAATAACCCACTTCAAAAAAGATGATGCAAATAAGATAAAATCGAAAATGAGTTTGTAAAATGTTTGTTGTTTCCTAAGTCGTATTTAAATGGGCTAGCAACCAAATATCCCAGTTTTTTAACAGTTTAAAATAACTATTAAGAGTAGGTTGATACAGACAGCTACTATACTGTTGAGGATTACATAATTGATAAGAATGTGTGGATATAACATCACTTCGACCCAGTATATGATAGTTATAACTAAATTTTATAAGAATTATATTATAAAAGGAGCAACCGCTGACTTTTTTGCTGACTTCGGTAGGAAAAGCTTTCTGAATCAGCAGTAGAGTTGATGATTCAAAAGCCCTTGTCTATAACTATACTTGAACAAAAGGAATATTTTGAATGTTATTATCGTTAATAATCTTTCTGAAATACAGAGTATTAGGAACAGATATGGATCTTGATGGATGATTATTGATTAGCCGAGATGTCTATTTGCTTATTATGAAACTGATCCCCGGAATTAGAGTCGGCGACTTAACACATGACCCCTTAAACCTTAACGGCTTCTAAGTGGTCCAATTTACAATAATTAGCCAAACTACTGTTGTCTCCAAGATTACACTCAGCCATAGGTGCTGGTTATTAGCACGAGTAAGGTGATAACCGTTTACATTAACTGTTGGATTATTCTAACCTATATACATTAAATGGTGCGTGTTTAATGAGTTCTGGGGTTACCTTATGTAACAATCTATTTCATTGCTATCTATAATATTCTGCCCACGTTATATTTCAATTTATCTTAAGGACCTTTTACTGAAATAAAATCTTATGATAAAATGTATTAATTCGCTAGTATAACATGTGTAGTGTTACATATTTGAAGGAGGTTTTCCGAAATATTATACACAATCAAAACGTGTCAATTTTGTAATATATTGTTTTAACCAATGTTCACCTAATGTCAATGATGTTAAATTACCAATGATTGATTTTTTATTATGTATAAATCTTTTAAACTAAAAGACATCGACTGTGGATATATTATGTGTCCATGCGATTCTTAAAGTAAATAGTTTGCGCCTTGCTATTTAAATTTCCATTTTTACCCCTTAGGACCCAAAGAGTTGTTAATAAATCTTGAACGTCACTTTTAAATGATGCGATTAATTTTGTTGATAATATTGCTTCTTGTACTGATCTTGTGTCTTATATGATCACCTAAATACACTTTATCTAAGTCTTTTATGCGACCCGTAGTCTAAGTAACCGGTCCTTAATAATACTTAATGGCATCTACATATATTAGTGATTTGCCGGTATTAGTCAGTCGTCACAGCATCTCACCTTTTTTTCTCAAACTGACATAACGGTAATAGCTTTTACAAGGCCAGCTTTTAAGGGTGGGCAAGGGCAAAAGCATAATCGAAGGTTTAAGAGTAGAACACAGAAGCTCTATTAGCTTTGGGAAACTTGATCCTTTGAAATCAGTCTATGGCTTAGGGCCACGTGTGGAGGAGGGCTGGTGGTATGATTATGGTGATAGTCATCACGCTATTCAGAGGGTGGTGAGAAGCCAAGGCCAACTGCCAGAACACTAGCATCCCGTTTCACCAGCATACCTCCTGTATGGCTTTTTGTATTCTAATAAAAAGATCTTTATTTAACTTGCCGTGTATGCATGTGAAGGTGGAATCTTGCAAGTTAAATTTGACCCACTTCCCGATAACCAATTGAGCTAAATTTTTTACATCCTGGTCCAGTTCCAATGACAATACACGTTTATGATAAGCATGACCTAATAATACTGACAGGATTGGCTCCAGACGAGGGAACTCCTCATCAGTAGGGACAAATAAAAGTTTTTATACCTTGACTTGTTCCATTGTGATTTGATCGTCAGGATCATATAGGACCCTTTAAGGACACCTATATTTTTCGTTAGAGATTGTCATTCGACTTACGCTGTCGTCTAAACAACGCAATAACTCAGCGCATTTTAAATTGTTCCTGTATAATATTCCGCCTCAGTAATGCCCGCTTACCTGCTCTAGGCGGGAATATTTTAGAGCGGGCGGGAAACAATGAGATCCGTTTTAAAATTCATCACGTTTGTGGGAACCGGCGTTTATTACACCGCGGTATGCAAATCTTACGAGAGGACGAAACATGTTTAATCGTGGACCCGCTTTCAGATTTCAGGAAAATGGGCTGGATTAGATTCATCTTTAGAGATTCATATATATAATAATAATATAAATTGAAGCAATGATAACCAAATGATCCTACATAACCAAAGTTGAAAAATTCGACGACACTACATTTAAAGGACGTTTTGTCAGCTCATAAATATGTGCGTCGGTGAAATCAGAAAAAATGAGATGTCTGAGTTTGGATCTGCTCAGAAAAAAGTATCTTTGAATATCATCATATCACGATAAGAATAATACGAAATAAGTCAAAGTTCACAAGTTTTTACACAACGTAAATTTTATACCGAAAAGCCAAAAATATCATATTCATATCCAACATTGAAGGTGCAAATGTCTGTCTATCTGTTACGTTTTCATGTTTAAACCATTAAACTAATAATAACAAAAATGGAAACTCCAATTGGTCCTTCGGTGGCAAAAAATAATAATTCGTAATTGAGGGTATTTAAGTATTATACTTAAGTTGCAGCAAACGTAGTTGCGTACAGCTTGAAATAAATAAGTAAAACTTAAGTGCTTCAACTTAGCCTTAGTATTAATAGTCCAAATGACATCGTATTATAAATTTTAAAAAAATCAAAATATTCTTTATTTAAGTAAACTTGTAAACAACTGCTTTTGAAACGTCAACATCTACTGCTGGTTTGGAAAGCTGTTCCTACCGAGAACTTTATTTGGACTGATACAGTGACATCAAATGACACAGGATGTCACAAGAGCCATGTGAAACGATCAGACATCGAATTAGCGTCCGACGTCCATTTCGGAATCCAATCAACAGCGGAGTGTAATGAACCTGACCAAAAACAAAACTCAATAGAGTCCCAAAAGTAAATTTCAAACGCAGTTAGCCGCAATGTGCCCATCTTCCAAATGCCAGCTATCGCTCACCGGCTGGGTCCTGATAACGTCCAAACTTGATTATATATATAGCACACTAATTTCATCTCTATAACGATCACATAGAGTCCTTTTTCTAATGTTTATTTCTTGGTCGGCGGTGGAGGGTAGCCATATATTTGAAACGCGCTTTTTGTCATCTAAATTGCACACCACTTACTGTTATTTCGTAGGATTTTTAATATTGTTCGTATTTTTCAGTTTAAGTGAAAATCCTCTTAAATCCTTACTAAAATTACAATCGCTAAGTTTTTTGCTGGCTCCTCTCAGTAGAAGCATTTTTGAACTAGCAATAGAGTTGAATTTAAAAGCATAGCGTATTTTTAATTGAATCAATAGTTACCTTAAACTAATATCACAGTTAATGTTTATTTAATTGCGGTGTAATGTTGTAAGTACATATTGAAGAAGCATTAGCGAATAATTCTTTCAGAGGAATATCTTATATCTAATGTTAAATGATTTTATTCTTTTATTTTAAGGAGTTTGCTCCCTACAATACTACAATTAAAGATACTGTTACTAACACGCAAAAAGAGCTTGTAATGTGAATGTCATAGAGTTGAAAATCGCTTGACAAAATAGACAGTAATCATTTGGAACATTCACGTTGTTTACGATTCGTGTTCTGTAACCCTGCCACTGTAATAACGACAAGCGAGTAATCGAGATGTAACTTTCTCGAATGGTGCGTTCACTATATAGATTCAGTTTGCGAATAGCGATCGAGAACGAACGAATTAAGAAGCGAAAGTGAAATGTGACATAAAAGTGACCTCCGTTTTGTTATTGGATAACTGATTGGAAAGTGATTGTTAGTACTATTTGTAGTGAAAAGCTGCATAATATTTTTTAACGAATCACCGGGTATTTTTATCCAAATCTACGAACCGCTGTGCGTAACAATACGTATAAAACAAATATTTCGGTTGAAAGAAAAAAACCTTTATAACTGAATATTTGATGCATGTTCATGACCTAGTAAACCAAAAAACATAAATACCCAATGGCTTATATGTATTAAGATATATGTATGTGTAACATTTAAACTAAAACCAAACTCATTCGGCAGTTAATTTCACGTTCACAAAAGCCAGTGCGGAGACTCATCTGGGCGCCAGCGACTTAGCACTTATAAGTTAGGGCGTTGAGAACTATTGTCGGAGAGTTTACTTTAAAAGTCTGCCACTTGTGTGTTTGTGTTACGTAAACTTCAAGTGTACGTGGATTACGGAGTTTGTCAGTAAGCTCTGTCGGACTGAGTGAAATTATCGTTTGGAGAAAGTATAACTTTAACACGTTAAGTTGAGAATTTCGTGAGTGATATTAAAATAGGAACTGACACAAGCCAGCTATGTAAATTGTTTGTATCTTTGGTAAACAATTTTATAAAAATTTCACAATTCCGTGTTTTCTAAAAGAATCTATGTAATGCTACGCGTATGAAGCAGGCAACGTTCACATACCTTATATGTGTAGAACAAGTCACCACAAGTATCACAAAACACCGCCACCACTTCAATCCCTGCAATCGCTTCACCCCGTAACCGGAGCATCATCAGGAAGGCAGGCTTAATGACAAAATCGTAATGTATAAATTATTTAAAACTTGCTATACTAATGAAGTCATCATAAAGTATAAAAAAAAATTACTATTCTCCGACCATACATAGGTTATCAATGGCGAAATTGAATATTTATAAGATATTTTAAAAAGAGTAACTAGCGAGTTTTTTGTTGGTTCTTTTCGGTAGGGAAAAAATTCCGAATCAGCAGTAGAGTTGACGATTCAAATTCAGTTGCTTTAATAAACGTTATTACGTATTATTTTTTTTGTTTGTTTTGTCTTTAATTTTTTGGCGCTGTACTGTATTAGCCCACGCTATCGAGTGTGCAACAAAGATAGTATAAGTCAGATCAACAATTTTGTAAGAACAGATATCAATAAATACCACCATTAGTTCAGGTATCACAGGTCCTTTAATTAGCGACTAGTGATAACGCCCAGTCTAATAAACCGGGAGGGGCCGGTATGTTCCAGGTGGTCTATTCTACTCAACCGGATAGCACACGGTGGGTCAACTTACCATAATCGCTTTTACGACACCTCGATAAGAAGTGAGGGTGGTCTATTCTGCTCAGCCGGATACCACACGGTTAGAGTAGACGATAAAAATCAATTGATTGTATTTTATTTCGATGCAATGGTAGTCTCGGGGAAAGGTGATCTGCAGTAATGTTGACAATAATTTAGATTAAAGCACGATACAATCTACATATAACTAATGCGCCATATGCACCTCGTTGCTCACTATCATAATAAGCAAACGCTTTAGAATTAATCATTTTGAATGATAACAGCCGCCTGCGAATTGATTACAGAACGGTTGTACCGTAATGGGTTATTTCTGAAATAATTCCATATTCCAGCGGCTAGTGCGATTGTGATTTGTGGTGGATTATGCGAAATGTTTCAACGGCCGAAATAATAGCGGGATTCGTGCTCGGCTCGTGCCCATAATTTGGGATAATTATAACAAGTTAGGCTGCGACTGTTTGTGTATATTTCATGGTTGTAACTGTCATTATTGATGCTGATAATAGGTGACCTTTAGCGTAATTTTAGTACATAATATAAGTGTAGTATTGTTACGTACAGAGGCTCGTGGATTTGGATGAAAATACACTTTATTCAACTTTTCACAAAAAAATTAGTATTCACAGTCTCTATACAGTCCGTCGTCCAAGCCAAGGTCACTATTATTTCTCTTTTATTTTCACGTCCTAATTCGCTCTTGATCGCTATTCGCATACTGAACGTCGGGTCGTACGATACGTCTGCTTATATGTATATCGAACGAACCGATGTTCGCGAATCCTTGGGGAGATCGTAAACAAGTCTTTCATAAACAATCTGAATGTTCCAGAGAAGTAGCGTCAAGCAAACTTGAACTCTATGACATAAAGATTACGATTCATTTTTACACGTTCGTAAACTGTCCCCGTCCAATTTGAACTTTGTGACATATGCATTATGAACTCTTTTCGCATGTTCGTAACAGTATATAAAATAAAAATACTTATATTATAAATGCTAAAGTCTTGTTAGATGTCTGTCTGTTTGATACGCTTTTAAGTCGTTGGCCTTAAGAGCGTTACTTAGTAAATATATATACATATAATATATTTTAGGGTATATTAAAACTGTTGTCAAAGCGGGCTAAGCCGCGGGTACATTAATTACAACTTGGAGTACGGATGATTTCAAATGTATTTTATTCTTCAAAAGTAGATAGGAGAATATAGATACAGTTATATAATTTAAATAAACTGTTTTGGAATGACATTTTAAGATTTTTTAAATTTAAAAAATAAATTTAAAAATAGTAAACAATAAAAGTTAGCCAAGTAATATAATACGTACAATAAACTTTATAAAAGTTTTACATCCCGATATCGTTTTGCAAGTTTTCAAGTTATCCCGAAATACAAGTAAATTTAAATTAAATTGGTATATGAATCAGGTTGTATTTTAGTTAGTTATTTGTAGTGGTGCAATGAAAATGGCGTCTATTTATGTAATGTAACTACACAATGTATTCCACACCGTTTCACTTCAATAATAAAATGTTAAAACTGTTAATTAAATAGCTGGCTAGATTTCCACAACATTTCTGTTCGCAATTTTATTTTCAACTTACTGAAACGTAGTAAAAGAATAGTGGAAAGGAATTTTAAGTGATTCACTTCGTTTCTCATGCATAAGCGTTATACATATGTCAAAGAGGTTAAATTTTCATTAAAGACATTTTACTATCAAATAATTATACTAGCGAAGCTAAGCAAACTTCGTTTAATAAAGTCTTACTCAAAATATTCTTTATTCAAGTTAACTTTTAAGCTGCTGGTTTGGAAAGCTGTTCTTACCGAGAAGAGCCAGCAAGAAACTCGACGGTTGCTCTTTTCAAATAATAATTCAAAAGTAATAATACAATTATTTTGATATAATCCAAGGAAATAGAAAATATAGTTTATATAATACTAAACGTACAGTCGATTATCTGTACCTACGCGTACTTGATGCATCCAAGATTCGTATAAACACATGCACAAACCTCAATCACCGCCACCACAACACACAAGCACTACACACGTTCACTTTCACAAACTCAACAATCTTTTCGTCCCGCAACCGAAACATCAGGATATTTTGTTTCCTACATTGTGGATTATAAAAATATAATTTTATTAATAATTTTGTATGGATCTCTGCAAAGCAACGCCTAACTCAAAATTAAATATTCAAATTTTAATTCTTATAATCAGCAGCATTTTATCATAGCCGTCTTTTGCAATATCGAAGATTAGTTTAATCAACATTTACAATAGTAATGGTGATTATCCAAATGGAACCGGCAGATTTTAAGACTAAGATTTGTATCGATATTCTTTCTAATTGACCACTCCAATGTCAATTTTCATTGCAGTAAAGAGGTAGGTAAAGGCAAAATAAGGTAGAAAACATTTTTCATAATTGAATCGACATGAACTTGGGCAAGTTATTAACTTCAGCACGTGGTGACGGTATAAATCAACTTCCGAAGCGGCGCTCGACGATTTCATTGACCCGACCGAAGCGTTCAGATAAAAAATGCAACGCGATTTTATCGCCTCCGGTATTTACTGTAATTGATTGTACGATGGCGGGAAAACGTGCTTAGAATGAACACGACTTTTGTGCTTTGACTTTTACTATTTGATCAAATGAGGTGTTTGAGCTCGGTTTCGGTCTGGATCTATACTTAATATTATAAATCCGAAATTCAAGCATTCTGTCTGATGCAACAACCAAACCACTGAAGAAGTTTTAATGAAATTAGTTTAAAGCTAAGAAAAAATCGGAAACATGAACGAACAATACACAATGAGGATTTTTTATAACTAAAGTTAACTGCAAATCTCAGTTTTCTTTGAGAGTATGAGAGTACAGAAAAGAGATTATGAGATTGCAAGCGAAGAATATATTATCAACATGAAAGGTAAAAAGAAATAGGACTGGGGAATTAGAGTGATCTTCAACAGAAAAAATATAGAGAAAAAAGAGTATTGGGTATAAAATTATCAAAACATGCTTTCGTTTTATAATTGAAGGTAATCAAGGCATGAATTAAAAATAATTGCAACCATATCATTAGAAAATGTATCTAAACAATGAAATTTCAATTTCAGCGTACTTGCCACGGCCACCACAATTTCAATATTGTTGTAATCACTGTAATTAATTTCACTGATGTTGTTTATAATCATATCGCTTATTACTCAATCTTTACTTCATTAATTTGGATGCCAGGCGATACTTTTCATTTCTCTTGAGCTTAATAAATCTCTCTCATTAAATTTCATCTTTTTAGTTTTATTATCAGCAAATTTTGTTTTCTTTTTAACGAACATAGCTCAAGCTATATGCGTAACTTCGCACGCGTCAAATTAAATGCTAAAATACCTGCAATACTTAACTTCGTTACCTTGTGAAAAGAGATCCCTTTAAGGCTTTTTCACGTCCTATGATCCTGTGACGCTTAGATCCAGTGGTTCCCCGCGATCATTTAGAGGTCAACAGTCTACCTTGTAAGAGGTTGATTGACTCTGCATTTCCCGATGTGGGATTTCCATTTCAGTACATTAGGATCCAAACGGCCGTATTTTTCTTGCAGTATATGGAATAAGGTCAATTCTGCAGTTACCAACGCTCCCCCCCATGCCATGTTGGTGACCAACAATCATATTGGCATTTACTTTCAAGACTCTTATGGTAAGTCCATAAAAGTCTTGAAAGTAAATCTAGACAATATTGAACAATACATAGAGTAAATATAAATGGACTTAGTTTAAGTTACACAGTCCTTTATCTTTATCAATAATGTTTAATTTTCTTTACTTCATTAGTTTATCGTTTCTATTGCAAATGAACTATATTAACACACGGGATGAGCTGAAAATATTTTTGTTTCAGTGCAACAATGCACACAAGCAATACACACAACCACCACTAACATCTCGACGATCGTTTCTTGGCGCAAAGTCGTAGTCTATCCTCCTGATGTTGCTTCGGTTTTGGGGTGAAACGATCGTAGAGATTTGGGTTGTTGTTGTTTGTAGATATTGCTTGTGTGCATTGTTGCTTGTGGAGGCGTCTTGGGACACGCTTGGTGACTTGTCCTACATGTGTAGGGTACGTGAAATTTGCCTGCCTCATACACTCAGCATTTCATGCGTTCGCTTAACCCGCGCGGATTAGCAAAGTAGTTTTGTTGCAGTTTGTGTAATATTGAATTCCGCAATGCAACGCCTGCTTCTATAAATTAAAATATTGGTAGTTGAAAGTGCGCACCGCGGCAACTTATTGTTTCTGTGTTGCAGTGAATGTAAGCAATTACAGCGTGCGGCGAACACTCCCGTTATTAACTGGCCGCCCGCGAGACTAACTAAACAAAGAATCCACTCCATTAAAACGCGGAACGCTGTAAGATACATTCTCGGATATTACTCTTGGTTATATTATTTAATTTAATTATATTTCAAAAGTAATAAATATATGGGACACTTAAACACACGGTCGTCCGTCCCCAAAGTAAGTAACTTAATACTGGTGTTACGCTGGTCAAAAAAACTACATATATAATTTTAAATACAAACTTAAATACAAATATACACCCAGGCTTGAAGAGCCAACAAATTGTTTATCGAAAATGTTGGCTCTCGGCGGGAATGGAACCTGCGACCCGCGGAGTTGAAGGCAAAGTCACTACCCACTGCGCCAACGGGCCGAGTCAAATCTGTTTGAATTGGGTCACTCTTAAAACAACAAAAACAAATACTCCTCAATGTTAAGTAAAATATATTATTACTCTGAAACACAAAATTAAAAAGGAAGAAAAAAACGTTTAAACATTCTTCAACTGGTGGATTTATCGCTAAGAATGATCTCTTCCAGATAACTATTTTATTATATAGGTGCCTATATATGGCAGTATATTTGGTAACGATATTAATTAAATACTTAAATAACCTTATGATTTAACCTTGAACCTATGGCTATGTTTTATTCTCGTACATAGGTCGCTTCATGGACTTCCCTAGCCTTACAATGTCGTACTGCTCGAAACCGCTTTGCCCAATTTCGGTATATTAAAGGTCCCAAATTTAACATCTTGGAACACAAACAAATATCGGTTCTCTGAACTTCACCTGCACGGCTCTCTAGTATTTGTACTGATTTCGTTATCATTTATGTAATATAGTCACCAGTTAACGTTGTTCTTTGTAGTTCTTTAAAGTTCTTTACAATAATAACCACTTGAAAGACTGGTGACAACAGTAGGTAATTCATATCGCTAAAACTTATTCTATTTATTTATTGCAAATTGCTAAAGCTCCTTGCGGTTTATTCAGTTCTCTTAGAAGATCAATATTCCATTAGTGCGTATTAAATTCTCCTTTCCTTCATAACTATTAAAAATAAGTCACTTTCAGTTTTTTTTTTCAAAATAGTTGCATCTTAGTTTTATGGACTGAGGAAAGATTCGAATATGCAGAATTAAGTTGTTATATGTTGTATCGTCAATTATATGATTGTAACCCTCAACTGTCACTAATCTGGTTAACGACTGACGTTACATGTAGTCATTTTAAATAGGAGAATCTCTCGCTTACTACCAATGCCATTTGAACCTACCGTACCATACCATATTGAACCTACAGCACATATAATTAAAAAAAAGGACTATGAATAACTGAAGCTAGACACCAAGTTATACAGATGGCAGGCTGCTAGTAGAAAGTTGAAAGTATCTTTACCAAAATACACGATATAAATCTTTTAATATATTCATGTAATAATCGCGAAAACTTAATAAAACTTCTCCAATTTTTCATAACAGTTTGTGCCACAGAAATGAACGGAATATTATATTTATGAAAATGAAATGAAATAAGATGAAAAAAATGATTTTATATAGGATACTTTGGGATAAATGGAAATAATTTTACAGTTAATGTAAGATATAAGTGCATTTTGCGTCATTAAGTGCTAATCTGTACTGAAGTAAATTCAACATCGGTAAATCCTCCACTAGGTAGACCTTGGAAAGATTACGTACACAAACACACACACATAGAGGGATAGTGAGAAGATACCCTCAATTATGTAATATGTTTTTTTCGTATTTTTTTAAGAAATTGTTTTATCTTATATAAGCTTTTATTGTACCAAATTTTACCACTATACCGTACCATTACCAGTATAGTATACCAGTGGTTTGGAATTGTAAACTTTTTCTATTAGCATTTGTTTCTCCTAAGGAAAAACGGGTTTTTTTTATTTATTGTGTAAGCCCGTTTTATGAGCAATGTTACCAAAATTTTAGTATGAATGTGTCAAATTTATAAAATAAGTATTATCATTGCAATGGAGCAGCAAGAAACATTATAACATTGTTGAAATGGTGTCCACGAGTATGCCGCATTAATATTTAGTGATATCGGACATAAAATAATGTCAGTTACGCGGTGGGCCGCCCGCTGCAGGCAGCATACGTGCCTCAAACAATGATCTTGCAGCTCTCAGCCGCGGGCATTGATTTTTGCTGCCTTTTGAATATAACGAGCGAGTTACGCTCCGCCATTGTTTTACGTACCCCATTGTTTGATTAACAAACCGTAAAACGTGTCGGTTATTGTCGCTTTCAACGTTGGAAAATGACAAATTATTTTGGAGATTTTCGAG
This sequence comes from Morpho deidamia, assembly GCA_947086505.1. Classification (NCBI taxonomy): domain Eukaryota; kingdom Metazoa; phylum Arthropoda; class Insecta; order Lepidoptera; family Nymphalidae; genus Morpho; species Morpho deidamia. The sequence goes on from CAMTZC010000011.1 coordinate 320,045, forward strand.
GTATAAGATATTGCATGAACGACACGGTTCGTAATGTCTGGTTGTGCTTTAGTTACAAAACAAGCCTTGCCGCCTGACTATAACTATTGGGTTTTTAAACATAAATTTCATTCATATTAGTAAAAGCAACGGATTCTCAAAGCGGTTGCACGTACACACCCATACACGCGCGCACACATGAAAAAAAATAGCGGATTAACCCTTTAAGCTTAAAAGATGTGTTTTAGGATTAATCATATATACTATATGAATTGTTTTAAAATATCTATTGCCAGTATAAGTATACCTAAAGCTACGTTAGCATGAGCGGGTGTCATTTTTGTTCAGACTTAATGTTAAGTAACAATAAATACCAAATGCCAAATGGTCGCTAAACAATCTAAGAGAGCATTAATCGTGCCAAATTTCATCGATATTGGTTAAGCGGATTCTCCGTGAAAGCTTTAAAAGTAAATCAGACAGACTTTCGCATTTACAATAGTAGTAAAGTAAATATATGGGCTTCAATAGTAGATTAAATAGAATTATTGTATGATGTAAATAATGATTTTTTATAAATAAATACTGATGTTCTCACTGATTTGATTACAGATGATATATATCACTAATTTTTAAAGTATATTACACAGCTAGTCCTTTGTGAGTTGCTAGCAAGCCAACTACGTTATACTACGTGAAATACAAGCTATCATCATTCTCCTGCCCTTATCCCACTCTAAGTGGAGTCGGCACAACATGTTACAAACATATTGTTCTTTGATTCGGCTACGTATTTAACGACCGCCCGCCTACCTGACGTCAACTAACCTTAGTGGCCTTTTACGACATCTCGGTAAGAAATGAGGGTGGTATATTCTATTGTGCCGGATACCACACGGCATTTACCTTAGTCGCCTCTTACGACACCTCGGTAAGAAAGGAGGGTGGGTGGTCTATTCAATTCTGCCGGATACTACACGGCTTTATGAAATACAAGCTATCCTGTTCGATTATTTAGCGACCATTTGGCATTTGCTATTTAGATCAACCCTTGATAAAAATTTGACTCAATCTTCCCTCTATATGTAATATTCATTTTCTGGTCTGTTCCCGATGGTTGTACGAAGAAAGACTGCTCCACAGACAGACTGAATGTGTGGAGAGTAATTTAATCTCTTAATTTTTTGTTAACAATATTAAATCCAGAAACAAATTTCAGTTAAAAGCGATTGCAGTTGTGATTTGCGGTGGATTGTGCGATATTTTGCTGTCAAATTAATATCGTGATTCGTATGTTTGCGGTTCGATTCCGCAATTTCAGTTAATTATAACTAGTTGTGAAGCGGTCACCATATATGAAACAAAATAATGTTTTCTGCTTCATATTCGTTATTAATTTTTTATATAATTTCGAAAATTTATTTTTTTATTATTCTAGTACTAGAACTCATCACTCCTTTATGGGAAAAAGGGTTAGAGCATTTAGATCCGTTGCATATTTTTCACCATAAAATTCTTTAAATCCGTAACTTGTCCGTTACGGGATTAACTGTTATGTAACTCTGTTAAGTCAACGCTTTAATATACAGTTTCCATTTGTCATAAGTTAAATTTAATGAAATATATATGCTAAAATTTATGATTACTTATATCTTCTAATTAAGCTTTTATTGTTAAACAAAACCTTTTCAATGTTCAAGTCGCAGTGAGGTTAGGATAATCAAATAAACAGAACCCATCAGAAGTAAACAAAACCAGAAGTAATTAAATCATATTTGTTTTATAAACTGTAAATGGAATCGATTCGGGAAACGGTATCGGCTTACGGGTTTATCAGAACAATTCAGAGCCCAATAAAGCAAAAATACCAATGTTTTGTTTTAATTTGAAACACAAATCGGCCGCTACATCGAGGGCTTAAAACAGCCGGAACGTATTTATCGATATATTAGTACAGTTGGCAAATTAATTTCACTTTATTATACAAAATTAATAACAAAATTGTTTGTCTATTATTGACGAAAGAAAACCTATATAATCTTTAACTTACGATGTACACTAGACACATTTATCAAGGAAATCGTGTCAATCGGTTTGCACGTTTCTTAAATAGGTTTAGACTGTTAAGAAGACAATTAATTTATTAGGAAAATTCGTATATTGAAAAGTCTGTGGGGTCTGTGCTTAAAAGCCTAATCCTGGATCAATATTACTAATTTGTTGCAATGACAGGTTTCATACTTACGAACAAGTTAGAACTTATTTTTCGAATGGAAATAAAATTAAAAAACACAGGTCTTAATTAAAGGTATTGTGACACTCAAATTTACGTGAACGAATTGACTGGTACGGGACACCTTGGTGTTTTATTAATAAAACGTTCTATAAATCAAAAACGGGAAACATAAAAAAATCTCCTTTTCAACATAACTTCAATGCTGGTTGCTTTTTCTGCTGACAGTACTCCACCAATCAGCGATCACCATTCACTCGTTCAGTTCACTCGCGAAAGCTTGATTATGAGCATTTGAACCAAATCGCTACCGGATTCATCTGGCACATACACATTAATGTTTTGTTTAACATTAATGTTTTGTACGATCGGCGAATTACGATTGATAATTGATTACCATTAGAAAAAAGAGCCGTACGTGGCATTACAATTTAAATTCGCGCGATTCCCTGCGAGAGAAGTTCAAAGAAACAGGTATTCTTATATCGGCTTCACAGTATATTTTTTGCAATTTAATTTTCATACATAAGAATATACATATATAATTATAAAACCATTGGCGATGTATATAATAGACAAAGTAGGGACCGACATAAGCTTGCGGTTCCTGCTTTGCGCCTTGCAAAAGTACGTTAGTCGTTCGTGGGTTTGGGTATAGGATTCTATAATAAAATTCCGCAATCTACTTTAACCTTACCATTACAGCAGTTTAAAAACACTATTAAAAAGGCTAATACAGAAAGCCTACTATAATATAGAGGATTACTTAGACGATAAGAATGCGTGGATATAGCTACTCTTCGACCCTGTACAAGACATCAATAACTATATGTAACTAGTAATAAGAATTGTTCTTTGAAAAGAGCAATCGCCGAGTTTCTTGCTGGTTCTTCTCGGTAGGAACAGCTTTCCGAACCAACAGGAAGTAGATGTTGACGATTCAAAAGCACTTGTTCACAAGTTTACTTAAATAAAGAATATTTTTAATTTGAATTTGATAACTTTATTTTATACTTATAATTGATTAAAGGTGTTATTTAAAAAATGTAAGCATACTTACTTCTCGGTGGGATCAATTTCTTAAATCAGCGGGAGAATTGATGATGCACTTGTTTTCAGTTCATTCTAAAAAAAGAAAATTTTGAATTTTAATATGATACATTGCCGGAACCTATTGTATTGGTAAAAAAATTATATTGACACGGTTAAAGAATACTAAATAGATCTAATCGTAATTATTAATAACACGCTTTAAGCGTGACTTTAACATTTAAAGTTATTAAAAAAATACCACTTTGTTTTTTCCTTTTCTTCCTTTTGAATTTTTATTAAGCTTAGGATATAAGCTGCCAATGTACAAAATTTGAACAAAATTGCTCCAACGAATTAGAAAATTTAACAGACAGAATTTCTAATTTTTTAAACATTATATAGTATAGGTTTGTATGTAAATATACATGATTTTTACCTAATTCAAAATCACCTTTTGTAAATTTCAAAAAAATATTGATCGTCTGATTGATTGACAAAGATTCACATGTTTTAAATATTATCAAAAGTAATTTATAGAATTAGGCGTTACTTTGCGGAGATCCATAATACAAAAGTAATAATAAAATTATTTTGTTATAATCCGCGATATAGTAAATAGGAAATGTAAAGTAAATATAATGCTGAACGTATAGTGGACTATCCGTTTTTTCATACCCGTTACACGCAGGATTCGTAAAAACACATGCACAAACCTTTACCACCGTCGTCACAATACACAAGCACTACACACGTTCACTATCACAAACTCATCAATCGTTTCGCCCCGCAAAGACAAAAAATCGCAAAGCTGTGCGATTTTGTCATGTATCGGGTATGAAAAAACAGAGTTTATTATACATACATTCAGCATTATATTATTTTCTATTTACTTTATCGCGAATTTTAGCAAAATAATGTTATTGTTACTTTTGTATTATCAAAAGTGTTTAAATCTTTCAAAAATAGGTCGGTAACAGTCAAAGGATATTTGTGTGTGTGTTAAGAAGCGGAAGTGGAGTCCACGAGATCAGTAAATAGACAACACAAATTTTGGTTCTTGTATCGTGCAGTAATGCCGGCACGGTCTCTCTGTTATAATATTTCAGAGCGGAGGTAAAGTAACAAGATCCACTTTAAAATTCATTCAGTTTGAGGCGGGCGGCGTTTATTACACGGCGGTATGCAAATCTTGCGAGAGCTGTAAACACTGTTTATTCGCGGCACTGTTTTAGGATGATGGAAATTTGTTTGTAATGCACGTGTGGAACTTTGCAGCTTATATGAAAAATAGTGCTTTAGAAAATGGCGTTATACGATATTGGAGTTTCGAACTTGGAAATATAAAATATTTTGTTGCAACCAAATAACTACTCAGTAAATAAATTTCTATCTACTTTTCTTTACATAGTACTTTTCTCTGTTGCTGTATTTTTGTGGATTATACGGATTTTAAACGGTACGACTTTGTCGTAAGAGCTTTTTATATAATAAATACTACGGGAATTTCTCTATTCTATTTATTAATTCGGTGTATTAGCTTAACTTCTGCCAAAATTTATGAATATTAAATTTAAAATTATAATAGTATCTACTCTTCGACCATGTAGAAGATAGCAATAACTATATGTAACTAGTTCTAAGAATTATATCTTGAACAAAGCAACCGCTGAGTTTCTTGCTGGTTCTTCTCGGTAGGAACAGCTTTCCGAAACAACGCAAGAGTTGACGATTCAAAAGCACTTGTTTACAAGTCTACTTGAATAAGGAATATTTGGAATTTGAATTTGAATATTAGTCCAGCTATAAAATCGAAACAGACAGTTTGGTTGTGTCGTATATGTACGTAAATAAAATGTAGTTTTTCAACTATTTATCGGGCTTAAAAGTTTTTGTCTCCATTCTTCTTTAGTTTGATTCATTTTAGTTGCAATAACAGATAATTTATAATTAATTTAATTTGTCAGCACACCTTTGTGTAAAATGTTTCAAAAGCTTTTTCGTGATTTTCGGAAAGTTCAATGTGAAAGTTTCGTCTTCAGACCAGTTCACTAGTTGAATTTGTAGCCGGGAAGCGGCGCCGGTCACATCTGTGTGCTCTTGGCTTAACACTTATAAGTTAGCGGTTAAAAAGTTATTGTTCAACGTTCACTTTATAAGTCAAGCACTGGTTTGCTCAAATAACTTTAACAGAATCCGACTTAAGAAACGATTTCGCCTCCAGTAAAATTCAGAAAGAAATTTTAAGAGCTTCTCTTCTCTGTTGTTACACGCTTTCTATTGGTTTCTCTTGTATGTATATAATATACAGTATCTATGTAACCGACTCCCTTGAACTGTATTTAGACCCGCTCTGAGCGGTCACATTTAATTTAAACATTGTACACTTAATAAGAACCTGTGACAATACAATGAAATAGATAAATAACTTTATTTTTCTACTATCAATGGTACTAAAAAGTGAATCATTATGAAAAATATTAGTGATTAATATAAGCAGGCGTTACTTTGCGGAATTCCATATTACAATAACTATAACAGAACTACTTTGCTACAATCCGCGGTTGTTAAGCGAATTTGTGTAATGCTAAGTGTATGAAGCAGGCTTAAAATTCACGTACCACACATGTAGGACAATTCACCACACCTATCCCAAAATGCCTCCACCAGCAACAATGCACACAAGCAATACACACAACCACCACCAAAATCTCTACGATCGTTTCACCTCGAAACCCAAGCATCTTTAGAAGGATAGGCTCTACGACAAAATCGTGCTGCGCAGTACGATTTTGTAAATATTATGAAATATTACTATTATTATTATTTTTTTTTTTTTTTATAACAAATATATACAAGTTATATCTATCTTAAATTACTTACACGCTACTACTATACAAATCATGCCCACGTGGAATGGTCCCAAGAATGCTGGCAGCGTTTCCGCGTTGAATCGCTAAGCTGATTCTTTGTGCGAAAAAGGAGCCAGCCCTCTTGTCACCCGAAGAGTCGATCAACCGAGGTGTTAAAACGGATAAAAATTTTTTTGCACTTTGGCTCCATGGCCCTAGGGTCTCAACTGCAAACGGCACAAATATATAACTCTCAACGAGAGATGCATACTTTCGCCGCTTGCCGGATTCGGCCATTTCCGCCGCAGCTCCAGGTCTGGACGCCGTTTCCCTGATATGGGACGAGGCTAACGTATCAACGCATGTTGCGTCCCACATTAGGGCCCGTCCCCGTTCCCAAGGAACCAGCGTCAGACCGTCTGGTCTCTTGCCATCATCCCGACATATCCCGGAAGGCTCGAGAAGAGCAGGAATGTCGATGGTGGCAAGAGCTCTTTTGATGGTATTATTACTATTATTATTACTATTACTGTAAAAAAATCACTATTCACGTATACTATAGATAAATTTCATGGTTAGAATAGCTTTGTTTGTTTGTTACCACAGCCATATGAGAGGTATCAACAACCTAACAGCCGTCAAAAACACTATAGTATTGAAAAAAGCTAAAATATATTAGATTACGGTCAGTGATGTCAACTATAAAAAGTAATGAATAATTAATAGTAGTTTCATTAAAAATTATTTTTTACTACAATTTACATACTATTTCTATCAAATATATGCTACCATATAAATTGACTTATGACTATTGTGAACTTCATATTTCGAATCGGGATAATATACGGAAAATCATTTCCGCTTCGAATCGGTAAATTAATTTGCATTTAAATCGATGTTCTCGAAGCAAAGCTTATATCGGAAACCCCATTGATGTTCACATTTTGTTTATTTCTATTCGACGACGATTCTGGGCGATCCGCTCGGAACGGCGAACGGGAAAACAATGCTATTGTTTCTGCTTTATTCGATGATTTTTTAATACAAAATACCAGCCAACGATATCCTTATTCTTATCACATAACATATATCTATTCTCCGCCGTGTATCCGGCTGAGTAGAATAGACCACCCTCTTTCTTACCGAGGGGTCGTAAAATACGACTAAGGTAAGTTGACGTCAGGCAGGCGGCCAGTCGTAAAATACGTAGCCGAATCATGTGACAACATGTTTGTAACATGTTGTGCTGACCCTACTTAGAGTGGGGTAAGGGCAGAACGATGATGAACATATCTATTCTGTGATAAAACTGTGATAGCCCAGCGGTGACACCGTGCGACTCTTTCACGGCCACGGGTTCGACTCCCAGGCAGACATCAATGAGTTTTTTCATTAAAACTTATGTATCTAATTGAAAGTACAATTTATCACTCGCTTTTCCTGCCTGCATATCTCTAAGGAATTCTAGGGATATGTGTAACCTACCAATCCGCATTGGAGCAGCGTGGTAGGTCTTAGCTCCAATCCTTCTCTCCAAAAAACGGATAGAGGAGGCCTATACCCAGCAGTGATAGTAACAGGCCGCTACTTAACTTTTGTTACTTTTATAGAAAATGCAAGAGCACCGCTATCATTTCAACACGGTTACGCCCTTCATAAACGTCGGGGTTAATAAATAAGTTTATTTCCGTGCCAGCGCTTTAAACCTGTTTTTACAATATTTCACGCTCTACTTGTACCGCTCTTGATAATAACATTATGGTTATTAAGTACTTTGCCATTAAAATAAGATGCAAATCGAAAATGCATATTGTAATTTCAAAGTTAGCACTATTTTATCGGTATTATCGTTTGAGGGATGAATATCATCTTACCAAACAAATTTTACATGAATGTGGATGGACATGTGACTATTTTATGTCAGGACAACCCATTATGGGTCGTCACCACTCGAAGGGGACGAGCGGCGGGTACGGTCTCTCACCGACTAAAAACCTGACAGTGCTACACCAGGATTCTGGTGGTGGGGACAGGGTACCTATAACACATTGCCACATCCCCTCCAGCAGCAACTCTAAACCCCAGAGTGCACCACCTCTGGGTTGGGGCCTCTGTTGTGTAAAGTAAAGTGTAAAGTTATTCTCTTAGCCAGGGTAAACATCCCGGAAGTGGCCTGCAACCTCCCCTTATAGCCACCCCGTTCCACTCACAATTCTAACACTGATCTGACTCCTCTCTTGAGCCTCAGTGCAGAATATTTCTCTCTCTACTCTGACACTGATCTGACCCCTCTTTTAGGCCTCAGTGCAGAATACCTCTCTCTTCTCTAAGACAGTACTTTACGATATACACCAAAGATGAGATGCTGTAACTGATATACACGTCTTAGGATAATAATAGTTCAAACTACTCACCCAAATTCTCTCGCAATCACACAACGGTGTTCACTACACTAATGCGGTACTCGGTATGCGTCAAATGGCGCCCGCCGCTTCGTACTTTTACGATTCCTACCCTCTTCATTATAAACATTTTATTTTACTATTTTTCTACCCGCAAGTACTTGTAATATTTTTTTCGTGAAGTTAAGTTTACCAACAATTCGTGATATTTCGCGACACATGTATCGGGTATGAAAAAACGGATAATCCGTAAATACTTATAAAATACTTATGCGCTAATTACTTTTGTATTTTGGATCTCCGCAAAATAACAGTTCATTCTATAAATTACTTTGTTATATAGGCTTTAATTGTACCAAGCTTCATAAATGTTGCTGCAGCGTTTCACCCTGAAAGGATTACAGACAGACAGACAGACAGACCGATTTCTACATTTATATTATTAGTACGGGTGTATTTTCCTGTTTTTAAAGAAGAAACGGATTTTTATACCCTATACGTTAGTTTGTTATACAGACTACATCAAATTTTGTATAATAATAATAATAATAATAAACTTGTAATAGTCGTGAAAGTGTCACAGATAATCAGATTTTCGCAACATTAGTATGGTTAAATGTTAGTTCGCTGGACTCCTTCTATATATATATTAATTACATCAAATCTCACGTTCGCACAATTTATTAGAAATGGGTTAAAAACATTTAGATTCACTATATATAGATTATTTCAATGACGAATTAATGTTCTAAAACGATCCGCCTGAATAGAATTTATTTTTAGTTTGTAAAACTTTCCGAACCGTTTAATAATTTGGACATTCGGAAAAAATGGGATTCAGGTCTCGTATTCGGGGAATTAATTTACATTTAAATTGATGTTAACGAACCGTGGCGCTAATAACAGTAACCCATTTTTACGTTAACATTTTATTCTACCCTCGACAACGGCGGCGATGCGCGAACAGCCGCTGTATAAACAGTGCTATTGTTCCGAAAATAATAAAAAGTCTAGCCGATGATTTTTTATTCATTTCAAAATGGCCACCGTAACTACGTTGTTTATCCTATAAATATATATATGGAGATGTTATATTTATGAAAAATGATTTTGTTTATAAACTGTTTATCTGAATTGAAGATAAATCTTAAATCCATACAAATATTAATTGTGGTAACGTCGGTCGCATTCATGTAATTTAATATAATTGAAATTTTTGTACGGGTAAACGTATAAAATACGATAAAAAGAATCCTAATTTTCCTTCGAGGATAGGAAACCAAATAAGTACATAATAGGGTATGTCAACACTTTAATTAGCGAACAAAGTTAAGGATACAACTTAAATTTTATAAAGCGACCAGCCACCTAAAATCCTAAATATCGGATATCCCGTTTTAGTTTTAAACGCATCCACGGTTCTCCTTTTTAGACATAAGTTTTTTTCAAAACTGCATGAAGTAGAAGACGAATTTACCATCAACTTCCTACCCATTTACTCCTTTGATGATAGAATCAGCGTTCTTGCTTTTTTTCTTCCACTTCGCAATATCTTGGGTCATTTTTCTCTAAGCTAGTAATTTTCGTGTTTTTCGATATGACCATTATTATATACCATGTTTCCGGTCACATTTGTGGGATAAAGAAATTATCGGGTTTGATGGAGGTTTTAGGGTCACAAAATCGATAAAATTAAAAGGATGTTAAGGTTTTAAAAAATTTATGTTGGATATTGCACTTGTTAAATTTTACTGCTCACAGTGAGTTTGCTATTATAATGGGATGCGGTCATTTTATTTGCTTCCAATTGTAAACAAATACAAATCATCGTTATCAAATCGCCGCACCTGACACAGCGGTGGTAAATTGATTGAAATGGAACATACAGCGACATGTTCCAGGCGGCCACGATTAACCAAGCGATATGGGTCTGTGTAAAGAGTATTGTGTGGTCGACCGCATGCATTGTGAGCCTGCGGCACGCAGACGTTTATGGAAAATTAAACGTACTCAATGGAGTCTTTGTGTAGGATATGTTTTAGTTTGACGATGGTAACAGTGGGATTAACTGCTGATTTTCAAAAGTTTGGAAGATTTGAAAATCTACAAATATTTTACTATAAAAAATGCCCTGCCATAGCTAACTAAGCTATGTAACAACGAATTGAAGAATACGATTAAAATACTGTATCTACAGTTTAAAACTACACATCTCACAAGATCTTAAAGTTAATACAAGGATGAACATTCAGGATGTTAGACAAATTAAGAGCGGCAAAATGTGTGTCACACAAAATTTGCTAAAAGTAATCCTACCAAAAATCAAATGCACGCTTTAGAAACAATGCTGTTTTTAATATAACATGAAATAATTTAGGGAAAAATGGGTCAAATCCGACAAAGTACGACAAAATGAAATGATGAAGAAATACAGAATGTAAAAAGAAATTTTAATGGGGTGAAAAGAAGCCATTCAAAGATTACAGAACAAAACGGGATTTAAGAAGTCTACGCTTCTAACCTAAGTCTGGATAGTCGAGTAGGGCAAAAAATTAAATTCGTTGTAAAGATCGCATCTACAGAGTAGAAAGAACTATTTCAGAAAAATCGAGAAAGATAATTATGGTGATGTTTTTATAATAAACATAAAGCTAATGACATTAACATCGTAAATTTAAAACAATTGATGAGTTATTTACTATGCATAGTCTATTGAACTGTAACATTATTAGTGGAGGTATTATTGAATCTATGTGACCGACGGCCGCGCGATAATGCCCCAATCGACCACGATTATGCAGATCACAGTTTGTGCTCCGACGTGAAATGTTGTGCGCCGCACGATAACGGTACGGGATAATTTTGTAATAAAACCGTATTCAAATATGAAATGCTGGTAAACGGATAATTTGCGATATTAAATTACGGTAACGTATATTCAACGGCAGATAAATTATGGTGTAGAATACCTTTGAAATCGGACACAGATTTGTTGATAAGGTTAATTTAACGTCTATTGCTCAGCCTAATTGTGAATGATATTTTACAATGACTTCAAAGCTTTCTAATTATATCTTGAAGTCGTCACTCTGAAGGATCTTTCAATTACATGGTGTTACCAAGAGCCAAAGCCGTGCGGCTTCAGTAATACTTTCGTATCGCCAAAATGGAACGGATGTGACGTCGGCTGTGGCACCTCCTTGTACTTACTACCCCCAACAGAGGGGATTCTTCAATATAACCATAATTCCAGCTTAAGGCTTAGTCTTAGGTTGGTTAGAGCTTTTCATTTATGTAGTTAACATTATATATTTTTAAAAGCTCTTATTTAAGTTGCCGTGTATGTGAAGGTGGAATCTTGGAAGTCAAATTTGACTGTTTCCGGTGTCAAAATGAACTGAAATTTTACATACCGGTCCAATCGAAATGACAATGCATGTTTATGATAAGCATGAACTCATGCTACTGCCAGGATTGACCGACGAGGGAACTCCTCAACGGTTATCAGTAGGGACATGAAATTTTGTTAAACTTTTTTTAACTTGACTTGTCTTATTTATTGGTACAGTTATACCATTTCGAGATTCATTTTTTATTTATTAAATTATAGCATTCATTACATACAATATCGATTAGAGCTAAAAATTAAATATTGTTTTCTTATGAGAAATACAAGTTTGCAAGTATATATTTGTTAATTAACTCTTTACTTATATCTTTTACAAACACTTCGGTCGGGTCATAATTGAAGTACACATTGACCCTGCCGAGAATAATAAAGTGGATCTGCAAAATTTTGTACTTATTTTTTTTTTCATTTGAAAGCTAAATCTTTTACTTGATTATTTAAATTTTACAACGATTTGATGACTTTTAAATTGACTCAATTTTATAGTCAAATGTGACTTAGCTAATATTGTCATGATAGTACATGATTTTGATGTAATAGCTTTTATACAATAAAATATAAAACTAGACATAAAAAGAAAAGAACACTGTAATTTATGCAAATTTTAAAACCCACTAAGGTACCGTCCATTTAGTTCGTCTAGACATTATCAAAAAGGTCTGATGAGATTGTAAAAGATGCGAGAATCATAAATCTGTAATTTACGCTTCATCTCGAGATGTACAGTAGTTAATTTAAATTGTAACGTTTGAACACTCAATTCGCACTCGTAAAAAGCTTAGTACATAAGTTTTATTAGAAACTTTTATTAACTTTCCGTGTATGTATGCGAAGGTGGAATCTAGCCTGTTAAATTTGACTCACTTTCCGGGGTCTGATTGAGCTGAAATTTTACATACTGGTTCAGTCCCAAAGACAATACATGTTTATGATAAGCATGACTTGATGCTGCTGCAAGAATTGGCTCTAGGTTTAATTTATAACTTACACTAGGTAAGTTATCGACGTTGACATTTTCAATTGAGATGACTGCTTCTTTTTTATATTTTAAGATACTAAGATAAGTTAAAAAACCAGTCAGTGATTCGTTCTTAGTAACTCCTGCTCCATAATATGTAAAATAAGAAATTAAATTTGATATGAAAGCCTGTTAATATTCAACTGCTAAGCAAAAACGTTATTTTTTAATTAGAAAAGAAAAAAAGTTATTTAAATAATCTTGACTGAATCGACTGGCCCGTTGACGCAGGGGGTAGTGACCGTGCCTTCAGCTCCGCGGATCGCAGGTTCGATTCCCACCAAGGGCGAACATTTTCTATAAACAATTTGTTGGTCCTCCGAGCATGGGTGTGTATTTGTATTTAAGTATGTATTTATAATTATATATGTAGTATATTAACAGGGACAAAACCAAACTGATGGTCGTTGACCGTAATAATAAACTGGAGCTCACTGGAATATTAAACATTGATAAAGTGGATAGTCTTATTTATCTGGGCTCCAGTATCTCTAAAACCGGCTCATGTGAAGCGGAAATCCGGAGAAGAATTGGTATGGCCAAGCGAGCCATGAGCCAGCTAAAGGGAATATGGAAGGATGAAAATATCAGGAATGCCACAAAACAAAAACTCGTGCGGACATTGGTATTTTCCATATTCCTCTACGGAGTTGAAACATGGACGCTACGAGCAAGTGACCGTAGACGCGTAGATGTCTTCGAGATGTGGTGTTGGAGGAGAATGTTGGGCATCCCCTGGACTGCCAAGCGAACAAATGTATCGATACTCAAGGAACTAAACGTTTAAACTAGGCTTTCAACCATCTGCTTGCAACGAGTCCTTGAGTAATTTTGGACATATTGAGCGAAAAAGTGGTGAAAACCTTGAAAAAATTGTGGTCACCGGCAAAATCCAGAGGAAGAGACCACGAGGACGAAATCCAATGCGCTGGATGGATCAAATCCGCACCACTCTCGATAGTAGCATGTATGATGCCATTCACGCTGTGAACAACAGACCCCGTTGGCGCAACATAGTGATCCGTGATGGGGGTCACGACCCTCAGCATTGAGGAGAACGACTCGAGGAGGAGGATGTAGTGTATTACCATTTGTGTCATCCATTACACAAGTATTAAGTTACTTATTTTGGGGACGGACGACCGTGCGTGTAAGTGTCCCGTATATCTGTAGTTATTTATTTATATTCTTGAACATATATAGTTCTTTTTCCGTAAGGTATCCTGCTGAGTATTATAGACCACCCTCATTTCTTACCGAGATGTCGTATAAGGCGACTAAGGTTAGTTGGCGTTACAAACGGCCACCTACCTATCAGCTGTTTGTAAAATAACTAAATCACATCACAACATGTTTAAAACATGTTGTGCCGACCCCCTTAGAGTAGGATAATGCAGGAAAATGATCTTATAGAGAGAAAATTTTGTTTTTTCTTCGGGATCATTAATGCGTCGCGGGTACAAATTGTTAAGCATAATCTTTAAATGCAAACTCTTGTACAAACAAAACCTCTATTAAGTTATCAAATGCAGTCGAGCTCCGCTTTCCAACGCGCAAACTTTTCTCAAATATTTCTTCTTATTCGTCAGCTATTTAACGTTCGCACTTGTCCCAACTCGGGAACACCGTTTTGACATACTTTTGATTAGGTTTGCTGCAGTTTTATAAAAACTGGGTGGAAAATATTATGTTCAGAACACTGCTTTAGCTGCAGAAGAATGTAGACGAACTTCGTGATAAAGTTGGATGTAGAAATTTATTCCGCGTCTTTTTTGCGATCGGTATTTCAGTTCAGTAGTTTTATCCGATACGAATTTAAGAATTTCAAGAACATATCATTTTTGTATTAAATATTATTGAAAAGAATGAATTAAATAAGAATGATTTATAGAAGCAGGCGGTATTTTGCGGAATTCCGTAGTACAAAAGTTAGGATAGAATTATGTTACTATAATCCGCGTTTGTTAAGCTAATCTATGTAATGCTAAGTGTAAGAAGCAGGTTCCATTCACATATCTTACACATGCAGGACAAATAACCACTCGTATAGCAAAGTAATATTTTCATTACTTTTGCATTATGGACCTCCAAAAAGTGAGGTCTTATTATATAACTTATAGCCTAAAAAAATTTGGGAAGCAACATCGTAATTTCGTTTCCACCAAACAAAACCACAATATTGATAAAGTGCTTTTATCTCCGGCCATTTCGTTTCTTGTTCCGTTAACGTCGCGGATCTCATTTGTATTTCGGTCGCCACTACAGTTGAAATAAACTTTGCGCATTTTCGTGGGGGATTATCTAGAAATTGATTTCCTCTAGAGACAGCTTTTCTGTAATATTTCATTATTATCACTCACAGCTTCGGTTTGGTTTGTTTATTTAAATCGCGGAAAATTCCTCTCTCATTCCTACTCTCAGAATTTTAGCATTAGTTACAATATTATTTCGGAATTGTATTTACTTTTTTCTTGTTGCTTAACTTGATCTTATAAATTCAAATTCAAAATATTCTTTATTCAAGTAAACTTGTAAACAAGTGCTTTTGAATCGTCAACATCTACTACTGGTTCGGAAAGCTGTTCCTACCGAGAAGAACCAGCAAGAAACTGGGCAGTTGCTCTTTTCAAAGATAATTCTTATTACTAGTTACATATAGTTATTAATGTCTTGTACAGGATCGAAAAGTAGCTATATTCACGCATTCTTATCGTCTAAGTAATCCTCAATAGTATAGTAGGCTTTCTGTATTGGCATTTCTTTATTGTTTTTAAACTGTACAGCAGTTTGTCTGTACATGGTAAAAAGTCGTTAAAATAGATTGCGGAATTTTATTACATAATCTTATACTTAAACCCACAAACGACTTGTGTACTTTTGCAAGGTGCAAAGCAAGAACCGCAATCTTATGTCGGATCCTACTTTGTCTATTACATACATCGCCAATATCTTTATAATTATGTATATTCTTATGGACAAAAATTAAATTGCTAAATATGGAAGTCCGACTGTTACGCCCACTATAGATCGGATGAGAAGTGCGAGATTAAAATGGTATGCCATATTATGAGGAGGGATGAAAGCATATGAACAAACGAGTGCTATATATTAATTTGTATGGATATTTGGTCTGTGGGAAGCCTTGAAAAAGTTAGATTGATTTGACATGCATATAAACGGAGTAGCGCCGGAGTTGACGAATGACAGTAGTGAATGGAAGAGAAAACATGATGTACCGACTCTACATACAATGATACAAATGCAGGACGAAGTCTAACGTTGATTTTTACCTACCTTTTGTACCCAAAGTCTTTTTTAAGTTAAACAAAAACTAGTATTAAAGCCGCTCTTTTTCTCTTTGCTATGTTTATAAAAAGATAATATTAAAGTTTCTTCAGAGAATTGCATTAACACCAGGCATTAGGTGCCTTTGTTTTTGTAAAATAACTGACAAATACCTTGATACCGATTTAATACTAAAGTATGTATGGTCTGTTTTTTATGCTTTCAAGACTCAGCTGGATCAATATTGATGAAATGTTACAAATTAAAACTTATACATCGGGCTAATATATAGGATGATACACTACATAATTAAGGATATTTTATCATTTAAGTCGACTCCAATGAGGTCTCTGGTAAAGCTTTTCGATCAAAATCATAAAGCCCTAAGTGAAATTTATAATGATAAGAAAAGGTGCTTGAAGCTATTTTCCTACCCACGTTCGTCTATATTAAAGCTATCACGTAATATAAACTACCGTGCCTCTCGAGACCCTAAGACCTACGTCGCTCGCACTTTGAAGTATCCTTAGCAAGGCTCTTGTTGTAAGCGACTTGTCTCGTATATCTTATTATTATGTTTTTTTAATAAATGCTTCATCATCCTCCTGCTCTTATCTCACTCTAAGTGGGGTCGGCACAACATGTTACAAACATGTTGTCACGTGTTTTACGACTGGCCGCCTGCCTGACGTCACCTTACTTTAGTCATTTTTACGACCACTCGGTAAGAAAGACGGTGGTCTATTCTACTTAGCCGGATACCACACTGTGAGTCAACTTACCTAAGTCGCCTTTTACGACAACTTGGTAGGAAATGAGAGCGGTCTATTCTACTCAACCGGATATCACACGACGGTTTTAAATAGATTATTGAATAGTTCAAATCATTTATTTTAATTAATCCTAATAAATATGTATTAATGCGAAACTAGATCGGTAATCGCAATTCTTATCACAATGTTTCTATTACAAAAAGCGCAAGAAATTTCTATATTAGGAGGAGAAACTTCATGTCTGAAACAATCGTGTGTGACTTGAACCTGTGACCTCCTTATTAAGAGTCCAACTATTTTCAACAAATTATACACTTACTAACCATGCCTGCGCCTTACCCGCTTGAAACTAAAATAATAAAATAAATAAGAGTAGTTATTGTCAGCTAGCCATAAGAGATAGAGACATGCTGTTGAGGACTTTTGTGTAGTATTTTTGTAGAGCTACAATTATCTAGTAAACGCGAGTAAAGCTTCCAGTAGGAATGTTTTTTTTAACAATTGCGTGACCTCTTAAAAACAATTTACAT
This sequence comes from Morpho deidamia, assembly GCA_947086505.1. Taxonomy (NCBI): domain Eukaryota; kingdom Metazoa; phylum Arthropoda; class Insecta; order Lepidoptera; family Nymphalidae; genus Morpho; species Morpho deidamia. Next base: position 337,555 of record CAMTZC010000011.1, read on the forward strand.
CCTCGTAAAACCGTTCTATTAGTGTAAACCTTTCGAAAGTATTGCACTACCTTTTAGTAAAAACCGTATAAAAATCTATTTAGTAGTTTTTGCGAAAATCGATTGTTTTAAAATTAAGTTTTAATTAACTTCCTGAGTCGCTCTGTTAAATTAATCTCTAGTAGTTAATGAGAAAAACCAAAACTGAAATCTACAAACATGAAATAAATTCGTGCAGTACCTCTACTCGTATAAAATATATTGGAAACTAAGGCACGTCGTAGTCTCTGGAGAAATGTGGGTACTAGTAAAGTTTTAATTAATTCTGCGGTCCATAGGTCAAGATTAAAGCCCTAGGGGTCCGGATTCAACTAAATGTATTTTCAATCTTTGCGTATTTCAAGAAAGCAATATGGCTTCCAAAATTAACCACATTTAAAGGTAAATATGTCGAATTTTATATACTACTAGCTTCTAAACGCAACTTCGTTCGCGTGGACTGCAGTCTTATTATTTGAGTAAACCGTAATACATATATTAATTATGGTTAAAGTGGGTTAGCCTTAAAAGCTAGATAGATAACATATGCTGTCGCGGACTTTGATTTAGGATTTTAATCATTAATATTTTTTATTGCTGCTCCTCTCCTATTCATCTTAGCGTGATGGTATATAATCTATAGCCGATAAATGAACTATCATACACTTAAAGAATTTTTCAAATCGGTCCAGTAGTTCCTGAGATTAGCGCGTTCAAACAAACAGACTAACAAACTCTTCAGCTTTATATATTAAAACTAGCTGTGCCAGTGGATTCGCCCGCGTGGAAATCTGCGTGTCACATAGTTTTTTAGAATTCAAATTTTAAACATAAAAGTAGTTATTGTGAGTTACCCATCAGAGACAAAGACATGCTATTGTGACTTTCTTGTAGTATTTTTACAGATCTACAATTCTTTAGTACATTATTTTAGCGTATCTCTGGTCGTTTACGCAGCGCACGCGACTAATGCTCCCAACTAGCAAGTTTTTTAACAACTGCTCGATTTCTTCAACACAATTTACATAAAACCGATATGTAATATATATCTAAACCATCCGAAAGTATTGCATGCAATGCAATGCTTTTGGTGAAAACCGTAGAAAAATCCGTTCAATAGATTTTCAGAAAATCGATTACATACAGACAGACATCTTTTTGGGACTTTGTTTTATAATAAATATAAATAGTATAGTACAGAATACAGGTATAGATATAGTTCACGAGAATACCAAAAGAGTTAATAAATAAATGAATAACGGAGTAAATTGATAATCTATAGAATTTATATGGTAAATACAATTTTAATAACGAATAAAGTGTGCCTATGAACAATCTGTAGATTAAAATGTCAATTCATAAAAGCAATCTATATTTGGGAGGATCTGTAGATCAATGTCGGCTTACAAATGACAGTTTGTATATCGTTGAGATGTGAAATTAACAATATATTTGTGCCTTCGACCTTTGTTTCTATCAATGTTAATAATCGATTTAATTTCGGGAAATATCAAAATCAAAAACCCTTTGACATCGGGTCTATTTGTCATATTTAATTTATAAAATGGCACAATTAATGTTCTCCAATATTTACAATCATTGCATGGACGCCGAAACATAATAGAATGAATATGGAAATACATTTTTTACATCAGGAAAACCCATTAATGGGTCATTGTCATCCGATGGGGATGAACGGCGGGTACGTCGGACTCTCATCGACTATAACCCGATGGTGTTCCACCACCCTATCTAAATATGTTTTGGTATGTTATTTTAGCCGTTCTTATTTCTAATCATCTTGCCTATTCCCAGCAGTGGGATTGTAACAGGCCGCTTCTTTACAATAGTGGTGATTTTTGTATGTTGATTGTTCCGCTGGTTTCAAAGCCTTATTATAGTCATTGAGCCAACCTAACAATAGTAATGGTATCGTAATTCAACTACCGCGGCCCAAGGTTCGATTCCAATATCAATTATTATAGGACAATCTCGATTGGTATTTCACTTTGTAGTTTATTAAAGGCTTTTTCTCTCTGTAAATACCATAGTAGATTTTAAACTATCCTCATCATCCTCCTGCCCTTATCCCACTCTAAGTGTGGTCGGCACAACATGTTACAAATATGTTGCCATATGATTTGGCTACGTATTTTACGACCGGCCGCCTGCCTGACGTCAACTTACCTCAGTCGTATTTTACGACCCTTCGGTAAAAAGAGGGTGTTCTATTCAACTCAACCGTATACCACACGGCGGGTCGACTTACCTTAGTCGCCTTTTACGACACCTCGGTAAGAAATTAGGGTGGTTTATTCTACTCAGCCGGATACCTCACGGTGGGTAAACTTACCTTAATCGCCTTTTACGACACCTCGGTAAGAAATTAAGGTGGTTTATTCTACTCAGCCGGATACTTCACGGTGGGTAAACTTACCTTAATCGCCTTTTACGACACCTCGGTAAGAAATTAGGGTGGTCTATTCTACTCAGCCGGCTACCACACGGCGGGTCGACTTACCTTAGTCGCCTTTTACGACACCTCGGTAAGAAGAAAGAAGGTTGGTTAATGTTGTTGACATTCTTATTTCTTATCGTATTTTTAAAAAATTAACATGAATATCGAAGTCAATAAAAGACTATGTTGTATTTTGTGTTATTACTTCCGGTACACTTATAATGCGGTTACCGTTGCCCGCCGAGCAGTTAACTCTGTTACCTCCACTGAACTATAAAATCGACCTGTATGTCCTTATAGGTGTAAAACTTCAACTGTAGTAAACATTTTGTTTTAACTGTATATTACTGTAGTATTTACTGTTTTAGTATTATTCAATTTGAATTTCAAATTCAAAATATTATTAATTTATATAAAGCACTTATTGCTTTTGAATCGTCACCTCTACTGATAGTTCGGAAAATTACTACTACTGAAAAGAGCCAGCAAGAAACAATTAAAAGCAATTCTTGTAATAATAATAATATTTCGTCATTGCAATCTTGTACAAGATTGAAGACCAATTAAATAAGTAATAAATATTTTAATCACTTATATAATCCTTAATAGTATTGAGTGTACTTTTTATTTTATACATATGTATTAGGCCTTCTGTTTCAGCCTTCTTTTAATTGTTATTTTAAACTTCTGTAATATCTGCTTTGATAATTGTGGAAACAAACATTTATATTTAAAGCCTTATTATTTTAAAGCACGTGACTTTAAAATTTTTAGAGCTGTATACCGACTTTGAACAGTTCCTTTGAGATTAGTTTTAGTTTATTTATCAGTTGGATATATTTTACTAGGTTACGCTTTAATATTTAAACTATTAGATGAATAGATACCTATCCTGTTCCAATTACCTCTTAAATGTTGGTTACGTATTTAAACCTTTGGTGTTATAATTTATTTTCCAAATAATTATGTCAGAAGCAAAGAAAAGCTAAATATAAAGATATGGAAAAATAATTTTATCTTTACTTTTGCGTTATAGAATTATGTTAAAGAAAGTTGTAGTTTATCAATAGGTTACATGTATTAGTGTTATATTTTTTTTGTAAATTAAGTAGGTACTTGATATTACACAAGCCTTTAACAATAGGCAAGATATTTATTTTGTTTCTGTAATATGGAACGACTACTAACAAAATGAAGCCTCTATTAGTACTATTGTTTTAGAAATAAAAATGGGACTATAGGAAATGAAAAAAATAGTCGATCAACGATGAAATTCAAATAGTGCCGACCCACATCGAAGTAAATGACAGAGGTCGTCCCTGAGGATCGAGGGGTAGTTTTCATTAAAAGTTGAATTAATAGGGGACTGCACTCGGCTGCAAACCCCCTGGAGGCATTGATTTGACGAAGGTCGTATTCATTTCCACATATTGACAATAAGTACCTGTAGTTTTACTGATGACAATATGAATTTTTGTATATTGAAACATATGCTACTGACTACGCTAAAAGTTATTAAGGTTTGTTGCTGGGACACTCGCTGGTCCGGGTTTATGTTAGTTCCTAGGAAATTAAGTATGAAAGTATGTTTAACTAACTAACTTAACTAACTAATTTTATTATGGTTTAGGTTTGCGATAAGCTGTAATAGCCCAGCGGTGAGACCGTGCGACTCTTTCGAGGGGAACACGAGTTCAAACCCGGGAAGGCACCAATGAGTTTTTCTATGAAAACTCATGTGTCTGATTGATAATTGCAATTTACCACACGCTTTTCGGTGAAGGAAAACATCGTGAGGAAACCTGCATATCTCTAGAGAATTCTGGAGATATGTGTAACCTACCAATCCGCATTAGAGCAGCGTGGTAGGTCTCAGCTCCAACACTTCTCTCCAGAATCGGAGAGAGGAGGCCTAATCCCAGCAGTGGGATTGGAACAGGCCGCTACTTTACTTTACTTTTACTTTTGGGTTTGGGAATAAGATTCTATAATAAAATCCCGCAATCGATTTCATCTTTGTATCATCATCATCATACAGCAGTTTAAAAGCGCTGTTAAAGGGAGGCTGATACAAAAAGCCTACTATACTATTGAGGATTATATAGACGATAAAAATGCGTGGATATAGCTACTTGTCTACCCTGTACAAGATAGTAATAACCAAATGTAACTAGTTATAAGAGTTATATTTGAGAAGAGCAACTACTGAGTTTCTTGCTGGTTCTTCTCGGTAGGAACAGCTTTCTGAACCAGCAGTAGATGTTGACGATTCAAAAACACTTGTTTACAAGTTTGCTTGAATAAAGAATATTTTGAATTTGAATTTTAATATACGTCATTATTTCAACCAACAAACATTACTACTGAACATATATTTTTTTTGTATTATCTTATATATAAAATTCACGTGCAATATTAGTTACCATACTACTCCGAAAAGACTTGACCGATTTTAATGAAATTTTATATGCATGCAGTAGGTCTGAGAATCAGTTACTATCTAATTTTTCATACCCTTATTTTTAAAGCAATTTGTTGGTTCTTCGAGCCTGGTTGTATATTTGTAATTAAGTAAATAATTAAAATTATATATGTAGTATATCTACAAGTTGTCCGTCACCCATAACACAAGTATTAAGTCACTTACTTTGGGGACGGACGACCGTGTGTGTAAGTGTCCCATATATTTATTTATTTATTTATGTCGGGCTCGCACCAACTTAAAACGACCTGTGTGCTCCACCACGCTGCCGATGGCAAGCACAGGGTAGACATGGCAAAAAAAGTTTACTGGGTCAAGTAGTATACTATTTAATAAAGTTAATTCGAGGTGTTACTCTTCTTTACATGTCATTGCAGCATAAAGGCGTAGTTATCGCACTAATAACCTTTTTTTAAATGATTTTTTGGCTTGACTAATGGACTTATATAGGTGCATTTATGTTTTATGTGGACGATTTCCGGCCAAAAATAGGCATAGTAGCGCTTGATTAATGATTTGGTTGTTAGATATTATCACAATCTTTACACCTTTTGTTATAAAACATTAAGAATAGGAGTTGGAAATAATCAGCTAGGATATAATAAATAATGCTTATTTACTTCTTATTAAAAGTATACAATTTGTAACCAATGAGGTATATAAATTTAACGCCCATTTTTTAGCTTCTTTCCAATGTTTAGACGTATTATCAGACGTGACTGACTGATCCTAGTTTACTGTAATATAATAACATTTTATTTGATTTTGTCCAAATAATAGACGTTTGTCCCAATTGATAAAAATTGGGGTAGAAGAAAGGCAAATCCCCAGTACACCACAATACATTAACCGCAATAACAATGGACGTAGAAGATTGACGATTTTGAAAGGTACAAAATATGATTAATATTCGATAGACCGAATAGATTATAGATGTTCAGACAAATTAATACATGTAGAACTTTACCTAAATTAAGCAATTTGTTAACCAACGTGAACAATAGAAAATATACTGAAATGGCATTAAGCATTTGTCGATCTAATAAGAGTAATTTATAGAAATAGGCCTGTCGTGGAGTCTATTTCTATAAATTTCTATAAAAACGATGCTTTACGTTTACGAAGCGAAACGATCGTTGAGATTGTCGAAGTGAATGTGTGTAGTGATTGTATAATGAGTTGTTAGTGGAGTTGTATTTTGATACGGATGGTAACTAACTCTGCATATAAAAGCTTTGAGAACGGTTTTGTTAGCTTAACTTAGCATTACATAGATTTTCCTAACAGACGCGGACATAGCAAAATGGTAATATCAAAATCATAGCTTTTCTAATAATAAGAGTACCTGGATAACCTTGCTTTGCTCTGTCGTTTTTTGGTTAGAGGATATATAGATACAAGGTGGATGCGTTGATAAAAGGCGCCCAATTATAGTTTTTCTCACAAAAGACGGAACCCTAAAAAAGGAAATAAATAATCGGACATTTAGCCTCAAACTGGAGTTTTGTAGTAGTGTTGTGGTGTAATTTACCTTCGTGTTCTAATGATATCGTAGTAGTTTTTCATTGTATGAAAACACGGATAAAACCACGTTTTATATTAATGAAACCTAGCTCGAAACCTTTTGCATATTAAATTACATTATAATCGTTACAGCAATTTCCAAAATGTAGATTATATATATACAAGCATTGCTCGTTCAAATCCTCCAGCCGTCGTACTTTCAATAAGAATTTTTATAAAGAATAAAGTTTTACACTCAGAAATAGGTCTCCCAAATCCGAATCTAATTGACGGAGCGGAAAGATATTGCCTATTGATACGTCCATTCAATTATTTCCGTAACGTCTGAAACGTTCAACATTCAAACTCAATTATTAGAAATGTCTCGATCAAATTAAAAATTCCGTCGCATTGTTCTTCTACGTCTCGAATGGTTTCCTTTTATAACGCAAAGGACTTTTCAAGTTTAAAATGGATTACAGCGGGAATCAATTTACTGTGAAGGCACAGTTTCGCTCGGTGATTTTAAAATTACAATCATTTTTGTGGAGGGAACTTGGTAATTTATGTATGCTTGACCTAGATATTTCAATGATAGCAACCAGCACTATACTGAAGGAATAACCAATTTAAAAAGCTGATTTATCGAAGCAGGAGTTACTTTGCGGAATTCCATATTACAGAAATTATAACAGAACTAATTTTTAGAATTAGGCGTTAGTTTGCGGAGATCCAAAACACAAAAGTAATAATAAAATTATTTTGCTTTAATCCGCGACACAGTAAATAGAAAATATATATAGTGTTAAATGTTTAGTGTCAAAATCAGCCACAATCAATCAACGACAAAATGGCAAAGCTTTGCGATTTTATCGTGGAGTCTATCTCCAGATGATGCTTCGGTTGCGGGGCGAAACGATTGTTGAGTTTGTGATAGTGAAAGTGTGTAGTGCTTGTGTATTGTGATGGCAGTGGTGGAGGTTTGTGCATGTCTTTTTACGAATCCTGCACGTAGCGGGAATGAAAATACGGATAGTCCATTATACATTTAACACTATATATATTTTCTATTTACTATATCGCGGATTATAACAAAATAATTTTATTATTGCTTTTGTAAAACAGAACTACTAGAACTACTTACTACTACAAAGTTATAGTTTCATTTAAAAATTCCGTGTCCCTACTGTTAATCATTGAGTTAAAATTTTAGTTCAATCGGGAAATGGGTCAAATTTAACTTGCAAGATTTCATACATACGCGGCAAGTCGAATTAAGACTTTTAAAGATGGTATAATTCGCTAGTAAGATTCTTTCGTCAAGAAACTCGTGACTTTCACATGGACTCTAGTGTTAAAATACCCTCAATAATTTATAATAGTTTTTCTAATATATAACATCTAATTTGACATTAACAAAATCGCTCAACTTGTTTTGAATAATTTTCACATACGAAAGCTTTTATAAAAGCCCTCATTTATAAGTAAATTTTTGTATTCTACATTGAATAAATAAAAGTTTTAGAGAGAACCAGCAAGAAACTCACGCTTTAGAAAAATTGTATGCAAAAATATGTTAACTATATTATTTAGTCTAGTGTATAGCGTGTTGCAATGTACATCGCAACTCTTTCATGCTTTATATGCTTACCAATAGCACAATAAGATATTTATATAAGATATATTAGATAGTTTGACTGATGTAAACGAAAGTATAAAATTTTGTTTTTTTTTACAAAACGGTTAAAATCATACTTGATTGAAATTGCACGCATAAAAATATTAAGGATTATAAAACGATAGGTGATGTATATAATAGACAAAGCAGGAACCGACATAAGCTTGCGACTCCTGCTTTGCGCCTAGCAAAAGTAAGTAACTCGTTTACGGGTTTGGGTTTAAGATTCTTTAATACAATTCCCCATTAATATAAGGCCATTACAGCAGTATCAAAGAAACTATTAAATGAAGGCTTATACAGACAACCTACTGTATCAATCCCAATCCCACGGCTGGGAATAGGCCTCCTCTCTCCGTTTCTGGAGAGAAGGGTTGGAGCTAAGACCTACCACGCTGCTCCAATGCGGATTGGTAGGTTACACATATCTCCAGAAATCTCTAGAGATGTGCAGGATTCCTCACGATGTTTTCCTTCACCGAAAAGCGTGTGTTTTAATAGAAAAACTCATTGGTGCCTGCCCAGGTTTGAACTCGTGTTCCCCTCGAAAGAGTCGCACGGTCTCGCCGCTGGGCTATCACAGCTCATTGGAAGCATATTTACAACAAAACCGAAGAAATATTTGCCTGTCTTGTGATCCTCCTCGTACTTTGGTGGCTAATATACCACACTTATATATAGGACTTTTGCAATACTATTAAGTGATGTTGGGAGTATGCTATACGCATTTTTCAAGGATTTTACCTCGGGGATGGTTAAGTACCTGATGCCCTTAGGTATTGCGGATACCTGTATACAGTCAGGGTGCATCATCCGAGGATGCTGCAAACTTTAACAACGTTATTTTTAAAACTGTGATCTTTAAAACTTTTCCAATTAATTAGAACAGGGTTCACTATTTAACGCGTAAACTTTCGTAATATTTTCTTCTTATTTCCGAGCTATTCTTAGTCGACACTTTCGCCCAGTTTTGAGCGGTGTTCGGACGTAATTTTGATTGGTTCCGACCTAAATTTTTCATTACAGCTGACGTAATTGGATCGCATTTACAAAAGTAATATTATTTTGCTATAATCCACGATAAAAGAAAATATATATAATGTAGTGTATGCTATTCGTTTTCATACCTGATAACTGCAGAATTCGTAATAACTGCTTAATGCAGTAACCACCACCAATACACAAGCAAAATACACAAACACTGCACACATTCACTGCCATAATCTCAACAATCAAAACAAGAGATAGTCTCCCGTCTATTTTGTTTTGTCGCAGTAAACTCTTATTATAAATAGCAAAATAATATTTTCATTATTTTTGTCTTATGGACCCCCGCAAGGCCTAATTATAAATTATTGAAATTGCACCGATTATTTAAGATTGACTTCTCTATATATGGTGTATTTTTTATTTCAATAAGAGATCGCGCTGTAATTAAGCGATTTTACCTATTTTACTTTACCCCCTGTGGAGATCAGTTTATATTTTTAACTTAAGATTTAGAAGCGCAGTTACATTTATATTTATTTAATGAAGACATCGTTTTCAAATATATATTAGTATTAATTTTCTAATCTCTTTATACACAACACATACAGGTAACCACCGGTCGTAAAATAGGTAGCCAAACATGTGACAACATGTTTATGACATGTTATGCCGATCTTAGAGACCCACTTAAAGTGGGATAAGGGAAGGAGGATTATGATGCTTCGCATAAGAATGATTGCAAGTAAAATATACTCGTATCCCATTAAATTTTATTAAACATTGCTGATCTCCAAATTATCTGTTGTAATAAGAAATTCTTTATTAATTTGGTGCATTAAGAAGTACTAGCTGGTTCACTTAATAACTGGAAAAAGTGCAGTTTTGTATTATGAATACTGTACTTTTTTATTTTCCCCTATAAAAAATCACAGCGCTTTACTTACTAGCTATTTCATAGCTACGGAAGCGTTTTAGAAAGTTTGAAGCGATGTTTTGCCGTTGATCGTTTCTGTCAAGTTTTTTATATTTCGCAACTAACGGTAGTTGGTACTTGAAACTTCTTCCTCTATTTAGTTAGTAGTTCCATTTATGTCGTACGAATGGAGGTTTTTAAAAGTTTTTCTTAGTTTCACTGCAGGAATAATTTCCCGAGAACTTTTGAAAGCATAAATATGACGCGTAACTATTCGCTTTGCGAAGCAAAAATTTATTTTAATTCCGAAGCGATGCTGCAACGATCTAGGCCAGGGGCGAGCAACCTTTTTAACCAACGAATTAAAATTTTAAAATTGTTTGACTGCTGCATTTATAATATTCTACAATACTATTAATATAAAAAAAAAATTAAAAAAGTTACGACTGCAGTTTATTATATTACCATTTTATTGCAATTCATTTTCTAATAATATATTAATGGGAAAAGTCTATAAAATAAATTCAGTTTTAGAAATGACCGCATAAAAATGTTCGAGTCGCAAGTAGTCCGCGGACCGCGTGCTCCCCATTCTGGTATAGGCTGTACATTTCAAATCATTGATTCAGTGCTATTATTATTATATTAACAAAACTTCATTCTTTTTTATCTGAGACTAATTTATCAGTTCCTCTGTTTAACTGAGGATGACCATTTTACTGTAGGATAAAGTTTCTTCAGGGCATTTAAAGGAATCTAGTTTTATGCCGTTTCAACTCAGCTGTTTATTTTTTTTTTGTTTCTATCTATATCTTCAAATATTTATTGGAACTTCCCCTAACTCAACACATCCAGTTTGTGTCATATCAGTCTATGTCAGTTTTTTTCTTTCGTTTTTTTTTATGAATCTATTCATTTTTAACTTCATTATGCTGAAACAGGTATTAGTCTATACATCTTTAGTTGATAAATTTTGAGATTATCATCCCATCTCCTCAGTTAGAAAGCTCGAAGATATTATATTAGTCTAAAAGCGCTTCGCTTCGTCATTTGTATTGTGCACAGCACGGGAATGTAATTCTTTCCCGGCATCTATCTTTCCCAATACTTACGATATGGGTACCTTCAAAGCTAGAGTGAATAGGCATTTTCTGGATAAGCGCGCTCCATCTTAGACTGTATCATCGCTTACCATCAGGCATGATTGCAGTCAAGCCCTTGCCTATTAAACAATAAAAAAGCACAAATTTTGACGTGCAGATCTCGCTTTACGAAAAATAAAGTCTATATATTCCAAGTCGATCTCGTTGTTCCCGTTTCGCACTAAACATAAGCACTAGTGTGCATGAGAGGGCTGTAACTTCCGGTATAATGCAAAGTTGAGTCATCTCGTAAAAAGGTATGAACGTAATATCCCGGGACGACCCTCAAGTTCGTTAATACAGCCGTAACAATAAATAAGAGCACTCGCGGCGGGCGGCGGCCGGCCTGCTGATAATTGTATAAGTTTCGTCTAATTACTGTGCTCATTGCGCTACACGTACACCGCTGCCCACATAAATATAAAAAACTATTTTTTTCGTAAATACTCTGACTAGTGTGGTATCCGGCTGAGTAGAACAGACCACCCTCATTTCTTACCGAGGTGTCGTAAAAGGCGACTAAGATACGTTGACCCACCGTGTGGTATCCGGTTGAGCAGAATAGACCACCCTCTTCCTTGTCCAGGGGTCGTAGAACACAACTAAGGTAAGTTGCCTCAGGCAGGCCGTAGGTCGTAGCCAAATCATGTAACAACATATTTGTAACATGTTGTGCCGACCCCACTAAGACTGGGATAAGGGCAGGTGGATGATGATGATGATGATGACACTAGCTGACTAGGCAAACGTTGTTTTGCCATATAAATAAAAAAAACCATATAAACTATTTCTTGGAAATTTAAAGTGTACCTACATTATATATAAAAAAAAATGTTAGCGGTGGACAAACATTATAACTTAGGCTATGAGAAATAGATAGTAGCCGATTCTCAGATCTACTAAATATGTATATAAAATATCATAAGAATCGGTTAAAACCGTTTCTAGGACTATGGTTGTCTGCTGGTGAGATTGCTGATGTTGTCGATATTAATGGCAATGAAATTCGACTGGTTTAATTTTTTTTACTTAATTATTTTAAAAAAATTCGTTGACTTGACAAGCTTAATACATTTAAATTTCTCATTTATGATACAACGTTGGTAACGCGTCTAAAATTACTGAAATGGCGCTTTCTTGCATTAAAGAAAATGAGTTTTAAGACAAGACCACTCCTTGGTTAATTTATTACCAATTGACTTAATTCATTTCGGGGAGTCACTAGTTTTGTAAACCAATAACGGTTTCAAGATTAATGAAATACATAAGATGAAATAAGTCTGAAGTGTAATACTTCGCAAGAACACCATAGAAACATAGCTATATAAAAAAGTAAGTCAAAGATGCTTAGTTGTGATAGCCCAGTAGTAAGACCGTGCGACTGTTTCAAAAGGGTCACGAGTTCGAACCCGGGGCAGGCACCAATGAGGGTTTCTATTAAAAACTTATGTGTCTAGTTGATAATTGCAATTTTTCACACGCTTTTCGGCTAGTTATGAAAACATCGTAAGGAAACCTGTATATCTCTAGAGAATTCTGTGGATATGTTTATCCTACCAATCCGCGTTGGAGCAGCGTGGTAGTTAGCTCCAACCCTTCTCTCTAGAAACGGAGAGAGGAAGCTATGCCCAGCAGTGGTATTGTAACGGGCTGTTGTATTACTTTTTTTTGTAAATCTAAGTTGCCAAGTTATAATATAGCACATAGTTGTAAAGGTAACATAGTGATGAGGGAGTGAATAGTGCAAAAAATGAGAGTTAACTCTAGTTTAATGATGAAAGAGTACTATATAGTGATACAATAATACTCAAAATACAGTGTTGGCTGATTACTAGGACAGGCTATCTAAATCAGTTTATAGAAAACCCTTATATATAACGAAGCACGCTAAAAAGTCCGCGTTAGCAACAGTGTAGCCTATGGATAATAGATAACGTAACAAATAACGACCTTCCCAATTTTAATTTAAAGCTTCTAATCAGACCGTGTATGTATGTGAAGGTGGAATCTTGCAAGTTAAATTTGATTCACTTCCCGGTGTCCGTTTTAGCTGAAATTTTACATACTGGGTCAGTCCCGAAGACAGTGCATGTTTATGATAAGCATGACCTGATGCCATGGGAACTGCTCAACGGTTAACTGTAAAGACATGAATTTTTGTATGATTTATAGAAGCAGGCGTTACTTTGCGGAATTCCATATTACAAGCAATATAACAGAACTAACTACTTTGCTATAATCCGCACGGGTTAAGTAAATGCATGCAAAGCCAATGTGTATGAAGCAGGCAAAATCTACGCACCTTATACATGCAGGACAAGCCACCACATGCACCCCAAGGCGCAATTCACCAGCAACAACGCACACAAAAGCAGCACACACACCCACCACCACAATCTCGACGATCGTTTCGCCCCGAAACCGAAGCATCATCAGGAGGATAGGCTCCACGATTGCCGTTACAGGTGCGTAGATTTTGCCTGCTTCATACACATTGGCTTTGCATGCATTCATTTAACCCGTGCGGATTATAGCAAAGTAGTTAGTTCTGTTATATTGCTTGTAATTTTTGCATGTTAAAGGTGCAAGTTAAATTTGACCCACTTCCCGGTATTTGATTAAGCTGAAATTATTATACTAGTCAAGTGCCCACGAAAATTCATTTAATAATGATAATTTGAACTTTTTAGGGCGTTAATAAAAACGTCTTTTAAAGTTTTTTTTTAATTTCAAGTGTCCTGCAGTGTAACAACACCTATACGGACGAACTCATCTGGCGCCGGTCCAACGGTAGATACATAATGTCTTCGAGCCCAACGAATGAAACTAAAGTATCGCAGTTACAGCAGCCCAGTCTAATTGCCGCACGTGCTCGCCGCAGATAGCATAAGTTTGACACTTCACTGACTAACGTTAACATTACTCTGTAGGAACGCCCAATTTTTTCTTTAATTTGCCAATATTTCTACCGGCTCAACTCAATAAGGCCTTCCTTTTACATCTCTCTTAGCTTTTCTTGATAGATTATGATAGACAAGTATATGTTTTGATTAAGGATCGACTTAAAGTTTTGGAAGGTGCATAGTGAAAATGAAAGTTCCTAATGTGACTAATCACCTTTACGGTTCAGAAAGTTTAACAGAAAAGCGCAATTTAGCTTACTTCTGATAAAATAAGTGGAAGTTCAGCTATATATGTATAGCAGGTTGTTATTTGTTTCTTTGGTAATAGGTAATAGCAGAACAAGCTATATCTTTAAGCATAAACGAGTCTAATCTATGGTAAAATCTAGTCTATGATAAATTACAATGTTCCTTTCCTGAATATAAACTATAGTGAGTGGTATTCATAGTTTATGTATAGAGATAGAATATACACACATCTTTTTCTATCGGGTCACCCCAACTGACTTTGAAGACCATCGGGGTGCCTTTTGCTGGTAGTAGTGGTCTCTACAACGGGTTCCGGATGGATTTAAGACTAGTTGGGCTGACCTGTGAGTATAGCTGGTTTCTATACATAAATTCTGAGGCTATTGTTCATCTATATTTATTATATAGCAATGTCCCCAAAAGTCTGTATGTGATCGATTTTCTAAATATCTACTGAACCGATTTTTGTACGAATTTTACTAAACAGTAATGCAATTCTTCCGGAAGCTTTAAGTTGACTGTACATTACAATTTTATGTAAATTGCGTTGAAGAGGTTGCGCGGTTTTAAAAAAGACTCACCCGCTGAGAGCTTTAGTCGCATGCGTCGCGTAAACCTATAGAGATACACTCAAGTAATATACTAGGGAATTGTAGATCTACAAGAAAAGTCCGCGACACCATGTCTATCTCTTATGATTAATTAACAAAAACTACTTTTATGTTCAAAATTTCAATAAAGGAATAAAAATAAATTTATAAGACAAAGATAAAAATTACGAGGAGCAGTCACAGCCAATTTACAAAAGATCACAGCACTTGTTATTTAATCTACAAAAGAGATTACTGGCATCAAATCCCTTTACATCAGTATCAAGCCGTAATTATAAGAGCCTTTAAACAATGAAAACTGGACCACTCATACAAATACTCATTCGAATATATTTTATTCGCTTCATACGTTAGCCAGCGGGAATTTCCAGACGAATGCTCCGCAAAGGGACAAAGGCTGAGGACAAAAGCTCCGAAATCGTTCTCGTGAACGTATAGAATATTATTACAAGCATAATGTCGGCAGGATAATTGGACCCTCGAAACCCAATGCGATTAGCCTGATCGTATTCAATTCTTAAAAATGATTTGAAATTATTGTTTTCCGCCTGGAATTCTTTGATAGTGGAATATCGGTGAATGAAAAGTAAGCAGTTTCATCGTTTTATATCGTATCCGTGGAAATATTCAAATTAAGTTAGTAGGTGGTGCAGTGGAGATCTAATACCATAACGTTCTAATCCCAGTTTCAACCTCAAGTGTCATACAACAATGTCGTCTCAATAAGTGAAATCAGTATTGTGGAATCACCTTTTTTAGTATTAAAAAAGGTGAGTATGGGACAGTATTGTCCCATGCAAGTGATATTGTGCTTACTTGTCTAATGGGAGTTGCAGAATAAACAAGTGCTGTCCATCAGGAACAGGACAAATTCATTTATATATGATGAGTTTCGGTGTTATTTAAAATCAAATTTATAGTTGAAATTTAATTATATTTTAAAATTTGTATATTCTTTTCCGTTACTCAATATATCTAAAATGTCTTTATAAACATATATTACACTACATCTATTGTTGAAATGTTGTACAATTTTATTTTTCCATAAAACATTTGATAGCTCCATTAAATTAATTCATAACGACCTTTTTTATATTAAAAGTTTATATTGTATCCTTATACGACTCTTGAGAGATTTTACTTAGTACAAACAAAAATATCGTGGGTAATAACAAAAATATCTTTTTACCTTTATTAGAGTAAAATTGTGTGCGCGTACTAAATAATATCGTAGTCAAGGTCAAACGGGACCATTTAAAAAAAATTAAATCCGTGGACTATGAAAAGGCATGTTAAAAAACTCATATATATCTATACGGGTTTAGGAATGAAAAAGAAGTATAAGATTAAAACGTAAAACAACTAAATATTTATTCAAGTAAGATCTTTACAAGCACTTTTGAATCGTCAAGGATCAATGAGATTTAATGAAGTTAAAACTGATTCGGAATGTTGCTCTTACCGAGAAGGACCGGCAAGAAACTCAGCGGTCAATCTTTTAAACATTTGAATTAACATTATTTAACCGCAGTCTTGTTTGAAGCTGAAAGAATTTTCAAATCCAAGCGACAAAACAAAATCAAAACATATCCATAAACTCAAAGAAAACATTCATTAAGTAATGACGGCAAGGCTCCCAAACTATTAACACCCTACAACGCATTACACACGGAACGCTCCAAACGCTGTATGGGCGGGAGGTGACTGCAGTTAGCAGTGACCTTTGTTAAGATATAGGAATAAAGATGCGTATATCCTTTATACTTTTCCTGGCTTGCAACAGGAAAAAATACCAGGACAGTACTGAACAGATTAATTTTCTTATAAGGTATTTAAAAGTTTAATGTCAGTCAAAAGAAGAAGAGTAATTACCTGCTTCGGTATTTTATGCGTATTTAAAATATTGTTCTGGAAGATTTCCTTGCGCGTGCGCTAAAACAGTCAACTGAAAACATTCCCGTGAACACTGGTTTACACATAACGATACGAGATCACTGCACCAACACTCAGCGTCTATACTCCCACTATTTGTCAATATTCTTCATTTGTAAACGACATTTTGTTTTACAATCACAATGCAATATTATCTACTTCGATAAGGTGTAATGACCCGACGCGCGCTTTATTTTGACTAAGTACACGTGTGCAGGGTTGCCAACTCGATACCACCGCTTTGTGCTAAATGATAAGCTAAAAAGTAGTAGATTTATATTTATTTACTTTTACAAAATCCACAGCTCTTATATTAATTTACAAAATATTATTAACTTACAGCCAATTACGGATTTTAATTTTGCTAACAATATTATCAATATAACAAGATAGTCGTGAATTTTCAAAAACAGTGCTATTTTTAGTGAATATGGAATAAATCCACATGTACAAATACAAAATTTTAATTAGCAGAAAAATAAAAATGATGTAATTTTATTTTGGCATTCCAATTATCCAAAACAGCTAAAGATTTCCTACATTTAGCTTAAGTCGGCGTAGAAAATAGATAAGTTTTCTTGTTATATTGTAGAATTTATAATATATGTTTGTTAATTTACGGAGTGGCATATTCTCTTAGGCGAATAAACTCTGAAAATAAAGAGAAAAAAAAACTAAAACACTATGTTATTGCATTCGGGGTTTTACTTTTCTTAGAAAGTAATAATCTGCGTGAAGTCAATTAAGTGCTAGTTATAGAGCTTGGTGCTAAATGCTGATGTTACGTGCCGGACTTCTCAAAATGGTGCTAATCTTGTACAGAAAGTGCCGAGTTGGCAACACTGCGCTTGCGGTGTGATTTAGCGGGAGGGCTTGGAGGGGGCCGGTGAAGTGTCATTGTAAACAAATAGTATACGCGCTAATTTTAATAATTAATGCCCACAATAGAAACTTTTCTAGAGTTTTTTTAATTTAAATACCTATTTTTATTACATATTTACAATGAGAATCGAATACTGAATACTCTCTATTAATATTGCAAATATTCAACCAGTCTGTCGTATAAACGTGTTTAAAGTATTTAAAGGCTAAATTTTTTTGTCAAATATCGAATATAACGTCTTATGAAATACGAAGTGTAGAGTTTCTTTTCGATTGTAAGTCTACTGTATTTGTTTCTTTCTTTTCTTCAAGTTTTTCTCATGAGAACTTTATTAGTATATGTTTTCTTTTCTTTCTCTTATAATTATACTGTATAACTGTGTGTCTCGCTATTGTATAAATTAATAAAATAAGCGGATGAGCAAGTAAGTTTAGTTATGCCGTGTGGTATCCGGCTGAGTAGAATAGACCACCCTCTTTTTTACCTCCTCTTTCTTAGGCAGGCGGCCGGTCGTAAAATACGTAGCCAAATCATGTGACAACATGTTTGTAACATGTGGTGCCGACCCAACTTAGAGTGGGATAAGGGCAGGAGGATGATGATGACAATTAAGTTTAAGTGGCTTTAAATCAAAAGCGGATGGATATTTTAGAGATAAGCAAAGCCAAAATTAAACATTCATAGAGCTTTATAGACTCCAAGAACAGAGATAATTTCATTATATTGTTTTTAAAGTTGTAGATTTTGTTTCAGAGTAAAGTATGACATCGTATCCCACGGGAATTGTCGTTTGTGCTAACTTTCTCGGGACAGCGGGACGGCGGAAAATCATAACAATCTACAGTACTGCACTTCGTTACTAGTTCAAAAGTTCTGCGGTTCCAGTTGGCTTTGAGTTCGGTAAATAGATTATGATCGAGCTGGGAAAATTCTACTAAATGCATTTATAATATAAAGCAAGCGAACGGATAATATAATTGAACGTTGTAATCTTTTTAATAATTATAAACTTTTCTGAACATATCAATACATAATTAATGTAAATTATATGTCTGTATTTTGCTAGAGTTTAAAAGTAGTGCGATGTTTCATGCTTGACTCACGTATGTTTTTAAGTTGTTCGGAAGCGATTGCTGCTCCACGATAAGACCTTTAGGCCTACCATGAACTTTAAGAAAACGATTCAATTCAAAGTCAGTACCTAAACCCAACCGCTTTCTTTTCGTACCATGAAGTGTATTTGAAAAGGACAACGTTATATGAAATACGGATAACTCTGTCTCTTTTACTGACATGTTTTTAGGACGCAATCCGAACGCTCATTCTGCAACGACTTAAAGTGAGACTTTAAGACGTCATCATCATCTTCCTGCCCTTATCCCAATCTAAATGGGGTCGGCACAACAAGTTACAAACATGTTTTCACATTATTTGGCTACGTTTTTAACAACCAGCCGCCTGCCTGACGTAAACCTTAGTCATATTTTACGACCCTTCGGTAAGAACTGAGGGTGGTCTATTCTACTCAGCCGGAAACCATATGTGCGTTTTTAAGACTTTTATTAATTAAGGTATTAAAAAAGCAAAACAATTTAGTTTATGTCTACAATTAAGTCGTAATACGAGTTCATGGTAGGCCTGCGGATAGTGCATAGATTTGGTATTTACAAAAGAATGTTGAAGAAATGTTGTGACTTAGAATCCAATATATTGATATAGCTACTCCTCGACCCTGCACAAGACATTAATAAGAATTATTCATAGTGATAAGAATTATTCTTTGAATAGAGCAACCGCCGAGTTTCTTGCTGGTTCTTCTCGGTAGGAACAGCTTTCCGAACCAGCAGTAGATGATGACGATTCAAAAGCACTTGTTTACACGTTTACTTGAACAAAGAATATTTTGAATTTGAATTTGAATATGCATGTGTTATAATATAAGGAATTAATGTAAAAATATCATTCTTATTTCTAACAAAAATTAACAAGCTTTGTTAATTTTTGCTTCAAAACATCATTTTGGCTCTGTTTTGATGTTATTATTTGTAAAGGGTCATAAAAAATAAAACATCTGTTTAGAAAGCGGCGTTGCAATACAAACGCCTAAATAAAAAACGAAGACAAAAAATAGTACTGGCACAGGATTCGCTTTAAAACTATTGTTTTGGTATGATTACCGAGAATTGCCGTTAGGCAATTCTGTTTTTTTAAGGGAAATGTTTCTCACAACCGAATAGGGCAGATTTGAAAGAATAGTTAACAATTGGCAGTATCTCTGGAGGTCTGGCCGAGTAAAGTTGTTACTAAGCATTTTTAAGTGAAGTAGTTGTGGCGAGATTAAGATAAGTATAGTGTTATTTACTTATACCTAAAAATGATGTGATGTTCTGATCAACCCAGGACTAATTCACGTGTCGAATAGATGTCGATAGATGAATCATTGAGAAATTATAAACTGACGTAATTCAAATGTCTTATTGTACTGTAATATAAAGAGAGTTGTTAAATATTATTAAGGTGTGACTATTCGAGTCGTTTGTGATTATAATAAGGATTGTATAATTCACTTAGTTCAAATAAGTGAATTATTATGATGTTGTTGGTTTGATGTAACGAAATAACCTTTAGAGAGAATAGTCCTTTGTTTTGATATTATTGTAAATCTTCATTTCTTAAAAGAGCATCTGTTGAGTTTCTTACCAGTTCTTCTCAGCAGGTGACAGCATTTCCGAACTGGCAGTAGAGTCATTTCGAGTAAAGATAGAAAAGTTATAAAGATATTAAAAGATAAAATATATTAAGTTCCAACGAAATATATAGTAATTCTCTATTCTTTTGTTTCATTGACTTGTCCTAAAATATAGATAAGACTAATAGAGCTTTCCTGATTGCTAAACCTAAATAACAAGCTTAATAAAATAAAGTATAGCCTCAGTATGTCATATCAAATTTAACACATGCGTGTTTATCCGAGAATTTGTTGGAAAGCCAATAGTAATTTTTATCATCTAAACTAATTTTATAAATGCAATATGTAATATGTCCGTCTGTTAAGCTCTTAGACGAAGTGCTTCATCTTGTGCAATATTTATGAAGATTTGTCAATCAAAGCCTTTATATCGGGCTAGCATATAGCATATTAATATTTCCGTTATCTATATATTTTTCCGAAACACCCGGTACTGGAAAAAACACATGGTACAAAAATGAAGGTATTTAAACATTTAAGTTGACGCGAACTAGTCGCGTGTACAGCTTAAAATAAAATATGTCTGTCACATTATTTCTCAATTTTTCCAATACCCCACGTTTTTTACTTCTCAAAAGTTTGCAAATTGATTAGAAAATAAATTAATTATAATATTTAAGATCCTGCCTTGGAATAGTTAACAAGTTTTTAATTCATCCATCGATTAAGTTTAAGAACTTTGAAACGACTTTCCAAGTTAGTAAATTTTAAATTAAATTATGGAAAACATTCAAATCATTCTTCCTATATCGGCATAAGCTATTATTCATAACGAATTACCTTTAACAATGTTTTTACTACAGAAGTAATGATAAAATTATTTTGGTACAATCCGCGACCAATTTTATTATTACTGTTATATTATGGATCTCCGCAAAGTAACGCCTAATTATATAAATTATTCTCTGAGTCTATTAGGTAATCTTTCATAATGTTTCAAGAAAATATACAACAACCAAAAACAATATTTATTCGCAGCAACCCAACAACAATTTGCAATGATTTGATGTCTACTGACAGTTGGAAACACTTTGAATAAAAGCAATTTGCATAACAAATAGAAATTAGGCAAACGTAATCCGACCTAAGACATAACACATTAACGATTCATTGCTTAAATTCAAGACAATTACAATGACAGCAATTGCCAGTTCAATTTACGTTTCAGCTTCGTTGGCTTAATAATGAAGGCTTTAAAATTAAATTAAGTATTTATTGTTTAAGTTGCCATTAATAAGCCCAGATAGTATGTCGTTCGTTTCAGATTTACATCGATTATTTTGGATATAAAATATCGACGTCGATATTTAAGAAAAGTAATCAGCCAATCGCAAAATTTATTTCTTTAGAGTAATATACACAATATTAATTTTCTTAGAGATATTGCACGTAATTCTATTAAAAATAATTTATAGATAATGTATAAAATTAGGCGTTACTTTGCGAAGATCCATAATACAAAGGTAATAATAAAAATTATTTTGCTATAATCCGCGATACAGTAAATAGAAAATATATATAGTGAATTTTTGATAGTGAACGTGTGTAGTGCTTGTGTATTGTGGTGGCAGTGGTGGAGGTGGATGTGTTTTTACGAATCCTGCGTATATCAGGTATGAAAAAACGGATCGTCCACTATACATTTAACACTATATTTTTTTTCTATTTACTGTATCGCGGATTATAGCAAAATAATTTTTATTATTACTTTTGTCTAATAAAAAGTAAAAAATACTAAAATAAACGGCCTGTAACTATCTTACTGCTGGGCATTGGCCTCCTATCTGTGTTGTGCAGAAAAAGACAAGCATGTTCTCACCTTTGGGCTATCAGAGCTTCCTAGGGTCAAGGTACTTTAAATATTAGCCATTTTTAAACAAATTTTGTAACGCACAACACACCCGCATCGCAAACTTCCGACCCACGTATGTACCCTTTGAAGCCCTCTAGGAACAAACGAACAATTCACCATAATTTACTTTCTTTCACATACAAATTCTAGTTAACAATATGGTAAATGCGAAAGTATGTCAGTGTCCCTCATAGCCCTAAATAAGGAGTTTTGTTATTTAGTCTATATCGTTGAAGGGACAGGAACTACTTTGGATACTGGATATGAATGCATTTTTTAAAATAAATATATGGGACACATACACACACGGTCGTCCGTCCCCAAAGTAAGTAACTTAATACTTGTGTTATGGGTGACGGACAACTGGTAAATATACTGCGTATATAATTTTAAAAACATACTTAAATACAAATATACACCCAGGCTCGAAAAACCGACAAATTGTTTTTAAAAACAATACCGACCCGCGGAGTTTAGAGCAGGGTCACTAACCAATGCGCCAAGGGGCCAGTGAAATTCTTTTTTAACTTGCCGGACTATTAGTTAATACTAATATCAGAAGGTAGTAATAGTAATATCAGTCAAAGACGATCGATAAAAACTATGTACTTTATACATATATACTTCATTGTATGAAGTTTTTGTTGGTTTCATTCATATTCAATTTTGATTGAATAAGTGCTCCGGACAGACTCGAAACTAGTCGGTCTAACCCGATAAAATTAGACGTGAGTATAGCTGGTGTCTAAACATTACTATGAATACTACTCACAATAGTTTAAATTTAAAAAAAAGACTCGGTCAATTCGTAAATTAGGTATCAAATCAACGATAAATCTAAAAATAGGTAAGCGATTTACGGACTTTTATAAGTTCCAAAACAGGAGCCACAAGCTTATATGGGTTCCTACTTTGTTTTTTTATATAATGCTTTACTAATAATATTTACATAACGTTTGCTTTTTCTGTTTTCTTCCTTTGAGTCTGCACATTGACGGTTTTTTAAGAATAGCGAGACGTCTGTTAGTTGGATCGCAAAGTTTTTTTAAATTCCTTTTCATGTGAGGCGAGCTCCGTCGCATGCAATTTAAATGGAGTCAATCCGCAGAGGATTCGAGTTAGTGCTCTCGCGTAATCTGATTCTGAAGCAACGAAGTACCTCATGGATGTGTAAGTGTAAAAGTCATTTTCTTTTAGTTTTATAAAGAGGAGAAATACTTGGAAATTCTTGCTAAAATAACACTGAATTAACTCAGTTTTGTATTTAATAACGATTTTTCTCTGTGGTTAGAATTTTCTTTTTTTATATCACGTATCTCTTTTCATTATTTGTTTTAATGTTGTATATATTTTAAATAAAAAAAAAATTAGCTGTGATAGCCCAGCGGTGACACCGTGCGACTCTTACGAGGGGAACACGAGTTCGAACCCGGGCAAGCACCAATGAGTTTTTCTATTAAAACTCATGTGTCTAATTTATAATTGCAATTTATCACACGCTTTTCGGTGAAGGTAAACATCGTGAGGCAACCTGCATAACTCTAGAGAATTCTGGAGATATGTGTAACCTACCAATCCGCATTGGAGCAGCGTGGTAGGTCTTAGCTCTAACCCCGTTCTCTCCGGAAACGGAGAGAGGAGGCCTGTTCCCAGCAGAGGGATTATAACAGGCTGCTACTTTACTTTTTTATATTTTAAATATCCTACTAAAAAAATCATCGTCATTCGCCTGCCTTTATTTCACTCTAAGCGGGGTCGTCACAGCATGTTATAAACAAATAAATTAAATAGATAAATAAATACATAAAAAAAATAAAGGGGCGGTTGCCTTGCTTAAATATAAAAAAAATACAACGCAACTCGAGTCTAATATATTATTGTAATTTATTTAAATGCAAGCGATGTGGAGACACTTTTAAACGCGAATACTAACAGATTTTTTCGTTTCACAAAATTGAAATGTCAAGATAGTAATCGTTTGTAATTGTTTAAATGTATAGCGCGGCCATTTTGTACACGACACAGGAGCTTTCGCATCTGCGAGTTCACGTAATCTGATAATCTCACGGCTTTAACGGCTTAAACTTACTTATTATTCGTGTAAGTAGAAAAAGGTTTTACATTCATTGACAGCGTGTTTGCTTCGTTTGATAGAATTGAAGTTACATGTTTCAAGGAGCACGTAAACTTTTCTTTTAAACTTCAGGAAGATGACCTTTTGAAATTTGATTGTATTTTTTTTGGGTTTGTTAACTGTCAATTACTAACGAACATGTGCGAGAGATTAAGAATCTAACATGTACGTCAGTTAGGGATTTTTTAATACAAATTTACTAGTTATATCTGCGGTTTCACCTAGGTGGAAATCTATTTGTCAAAAAGTGTTGCCTCGTAAATCCTGACCCCGTAACCGTAATGTTCTATTAACCTAGATCTTCCTCAAGAATCGTTTTAGTAAAAACGGTACAAAAATCCGTTCGGTAGATTTCCTAAAATCGGAGATTTATTGAAAATCGATCACATACAGACAGACAGATTTTTTAATTCGAATTTGAATATTAACAATTCGGCCGAAAAAAGCGAAATAATTATCAGATTATTGAAGGTTCAAACCCCATGGGTAGCATGTGTTTTATGTGCATAATTGATATCTCCAAATTATCGCGCGCTTTTCGTAATTTATAGAATTAGGCGTTACTTTGCGGAGATCCATAATACAAAAGTAATAATAATATTATTTTGCTATAATCCGCGATATAGTAAATAGAAAAAATATATAGTGCTAAATGTATGAAGACTCCACGACAAAATCGCAAAGCCGATCTGCTTTGCAATTTTGTCGTGGAGTCTATCTCCTGATGATGCTTCGGTTGCGGGGCGAAACGATTGTTGAGTTTGTGATAGTGAACCTGTGTAGTGCTTGTGTATTGTGGTGGAAGTGGTGGAGGTTTGTGCATATGTTTTTACGAATCCTGCATGTAACGGGTATGAAAAAACGTATAGTCCACTATACATTTAGCACTATATATTTTTTCTATTTACTATATCGCGGATTATAGCGCGCTTTTCGGTTAAGGAAAAGTGAAATATCCTGTATAAATTTAAAGAATTAATGCGATACGCTTAAACAATTGTTACATACAGGGGTTCGTCAAATTTAATAAAAATACCTGGTGACTCGTAAAAAAAATTAATCAGCTATTCACTAAAAAATTAGTACTTACAATCACTATGAAATCCGTTATTTAATAACAAAGCTGAGGTCACTATTATTTCAATTTTAATCTCGCTTCTTAATTCTAACGCTTAACTCATTCGCTATTCGCAAACTGAATCCCCGAGGCGCGCGATACGTCCGCTTATATACTGGCCAAACCATTCGAGAATGTTCTGCTTCTCGATTACTCGCGAGTCGTGGCGGGGATACGGAACACAATTCGTAAACAACGTGAATGTTCCAGACGACTTGAACTCTATGATATATACTTTGCGAATTCTTTTAGTATGTTCATAACAATATCAAGTTCAATATCAAAACTTTCTCTACAAAAGGAACTTTTCCCGACAGTACGATACTAACTGAAAGATAAAACACAAAACAATAATAGCCCTTTCTTTACGTCGCGAGTTAAGGATTCCTTCAAACTTATTACAAAACGAACAATAGAACTTGAGCATAAACTAAACAAAAAAATGTTGGTAGGTACGAAAACATTGATAATATCGGAGCACTCACTTCCAGCCGTAAAAAGTGCGTCCTCAAAAGGCTCCTGATGAAGGCAGCCTCGCTTGGGATTTTTAACGAAAGATAATCTTAAGAAATCACAACAGCTCTGTTTATTAAAACTGATTATTGCAATTTGATTTCTAAAGCTAGTGCGACAAGGTCTTTATTATATTGGGATTCGTCTCAGACTGATATGCGGGAGCTCAGTGTTCCCGAGGGATATTACACCTCCCGAACAAGCCATCAGTTGTATATCCGTCTGTATTGAGACGCCGCCTTAATTTACTGGTTTATCTCTGTGTTTGAAGTGTGAAAAGTATGAGTCAATCACAACGATTGCGTCTTAGGAATATGAAAGAAGATTAATTTGTTTGAAAGCGAAATATTTCGGATATTTTATAAGGAAATTACATAATAGAATCGACTGATGTTCCTTTACAGGGAAATATACAAAATGTATATCTATACTTATTATAACATAAGTCAAAAATAGCTGTCTATCTGTAATCGATTTTCTCAAAATCTACTGAACGGTTTTTGTACGATTTTTACTAAAAGGTAGTGCATCTTTTATGAAAGGTTTAACAATGATTTTTTTTTGCACTTTTAGGAAAGTAGGCACGGCTTTGTTATTTCTTAAAATCTCTTCCCATTAAATGCTCGGATGTGTAACTCGAAAACCTAATCCAAAACAAAGACAATCAACCGCTCTTGGGGCCATTTTCCTTATTTATAAAAGTGTTTGCTCGACCGCCTAAAGGAAACACTATATCTATTTCAAGCTATATTTTATACTTTATATAACAATAGATTTATAGCCTATTGTATTCACTTGATTGCGAAAATTATTTGCTATTCTGGTCATCTTTTGAAGGATACTTAGTATATATAGTATATATATTGTATTATAGCGCTATTACTTACTTAGTATATATAGCGCTCTACGAAACCGAACTGGCCGGCTGTTTCGCTCTAAACATCGATATGCATTATTTATTGCCCCGTAGTATACGAAGCTGTAATAGCCCAGCGGCGAGACCGTGCGACTCTTTCGAGGGGAACACGTGTTTAAACCCGGGCAGGCACCAATGAGTTTTTCTATTAAAACTCATGTGTCTAATTGATAATTGCAATTAGTCACACGCTTTTCGGTGAAGGAAAATATTGTGAGAAAACCTGCATATCTCTGGAGATACATATGTGCAACCTACCGATCCTCATTGGGGCAGCGTGGTAGGTCTTAGCTCCAACCCTTATCTCCAGAAACGGAGAGAGGAGACCTATTCCCAGCAATGGGATTGTAACAGGCCGCTACTTTACTACTTTACTTTATACGTTTACGAGAGACAATTTTATCATTGGCATCTAAAGAATTAGATTTACAACAGTAATATTTATAATCTGCAATTAAAGAAAACATGTGTATTACTAAATTGAGAACGGACTATTCGATCTTATACTTAATACATATTTCACTTATACTGCAAATAAATTGAGATGTCTTGAATCAATCTCCACCTGGTAACCGAAGCATCGCAAGGGAATATACGTTACAGCCAAAATCGCAAAGAACCGTATCACTCAGAAAAGTAGAATTATAGAGAGTTAATTAAAAGTTAATTAAGTTTTTAAGTGTCATGTCATAGGTTGATTGAAACAAGGATTACGATGTATCTAATTCAATTAGTCTATTTTTGAATTAGGTCACTTCAATACTACCCGTGCGATATATTTTGTTCAAACAAGCAAAAGGTTTTATATAAAGGATATTAAAATATAACGGTTGTTATCTATTTCCCAGTGTACAGTAACTCCATTAAGTGCTCGGACGCGCACTAAAGAAAATCCAAAACAAAGACAAGCAACAACGTACTTGCAGCCATTTTCCTCGTCTCTAAAAGTGTTTGCTCGACCTCCGTCTCTAAACGAAAACATTAACACCTCCGCTGCCGCCGCACTATCGACGCGGCCACAGGCTAGGGAATCGATACGGATCAACATATAGACTATTTTTAATAATAAAATCATGTGTCAGAACTGGAAATAGTCAAATGTTTATAATATTCTCCTCTTAAGTTTTGTTAAGAGGAGTGTGCAAGTGAGTAAAGAATTTTTTTCAAATTCATATAATAATATGCCTTGGCTAGTTATTTTACGAACAGCCGCCTGCCTGACGTCAACTTACCTTAGTCGCCTTTTGTGACACCTCGGTAAGAAACTCGGGTGGTTTATTCTACTCAGCCGGTTACACGGCGGAAGTTAAAGTGGAGATAAATTAGATAAAATAGGCCCCAAAAGTTATCTATGATAGACACCGCATGTTATTTTAATAGAATTGCTATATGTTTTTTCAATTATTACCATTTCATTGAGATTTGTTAAATTTAATTTACATATTTACATATTTTAAACACTTTTAGTGTTATAAAATTTTAGAAAAATACTTCGGCTTGACCAACTCATTGGACCAAACTAGTCTTAAATGTCAATGCAGATGAATGTGTGACTAGAGGAGGAGCTAAAAATATGATGGTTGGATTGTATGATAGTATGACATGCATACAGCTACAGCAGTTTAAAAAGAGGCTGATAAAGAAAGCCTACTCTACCGTTGAAGATTACTTAGATGATGAGGATGTATGGATATAGCTGCACTTCTACCTCTTCTTATACTTCTTCACTTGTACAAGACAGTAATGACTTAATGTAACTAGTTATAAGATTTAGAAAAGAGCAACCGCCGAATTTTTTGCTGGTTCTTTTCGGTAGGAACAGCTTTTGAACCAGCAGCAGATGTTGACGATTCCAAAGCACTTGTTCACAAGTTTACTTGAATAAATAATATTTTGAATTTGAATTTGAATTGAGTATAAAAGTTAGCCAGAGTTGACGAATGATAGTTGATAATGGTGGAGAATATCATCAACTAGTATTAAATCAAATATTTTAGTAAAAATTGCAACCAAAGTGCTACAGAAGTTGTATTATTTAATAATGAAGTCCCCAAGGCACACCACTAACCTTCCTCTATTCCAATCTAAGTGGGGTCGGTACAACAAGTTTTAAACATGTCTTTACATTGACTAGTTATTTTACCTACAGGCCGCCTCCCTAACGCCAACTTACCTTAGTCGTTTAAACGACACTTCGGTGAGAAATGTAGAGTGATCTATACTACTCAGCCGGATACCACACGGCGGGTCGACTTATCTTATTCGCCTTTGACGACACCTCGGTAGGAAATGAGAGTGGTCTATTCTACTCAGCCGGATACAACATAGTGGAAGTTTCCAAGTTCCCAAGACACTCTATCTTTGTTTTATTCCTCTCTACGCTGTGGTGCCGGTCTTTTACAATGCAAAGGTAAGTCGGCCCGTGCACAGTATAAACAAGGGTTGGGTTCGGAAATCCATTTGTCACCGTCACTCACACGAGTCTCCCTGTACACATACAGCGATTTACTAAAATACCGATATTGACCTTTCCGTGAAGGACGAAAACCTTTAGACAGTGCGTGTAGTGATAAATTATGATTTCAAAATCTCTAGCTCTGAGTCTATCAAGAAAGATCAGTTATTCAATAATGACCAATCTATAACAACTTATTTGCCTATTGCCCGTTGGCGCAGTGGGTAGTGACCCTGTCTTCAGCTCCGCGGGTCGCGGGTTCGATTCCCGGCGAAGGCCAACATTTTCTACAAACAATTTGTTGGTTCTTCGAGTCTGGGTGTATATTTGTATTTAAGTGTGTATTTAAAATTATATATGTAGTATATCTACCAGTTGTCCGTCACCCATAACACAAGTATAAAGTTACTTACTTTGGGGACGGACGACCGTGTGTTAAACTGTCCCATATATTTATTTATTTGTTTATTTATTACTTACGGAAAAACGGGTATTTTCACTAAATTATTAGACCGATATAAAAATAAATCAAATACAATTGCTTAAATTGCACCAAAATTCATCAATGCGCTTGTGTTGATAAATCTTCACATTAATAATATTAGCATGGAAGTGAGAAAAAACATTATTTTATATTTAGGAATACAGCGCGCACGGAGTGTGAAATTTGGGTTAGCTAAAGTGCGTATAGAAAAGGAATAAAAAAGGTGTATAATTTATTTATATTAATATTAGCATTATCAGTTGCAAAAGTTTGTCTGTTTGTCTGTCTCTCTGTTACATTTTCAAGATTAATCCGCTTGACGATTGCTGGATACGAAAATCGCTATTTTCTTACTGGAATAAGAAGAAACAGATCGCATAATTGAGTGTGCTTTAGGGTTTAATTTGACTTGAACGTGGCCGGATATCGTCAATGTCAACATAAAACGAAATATTATTTATTTTTCACGGTCAAATACGAAGTTTTTAAAGTGCGATGGTTATTATTGCATTATTGCAGACAATTGTTGATTTTTTTTAGTATTGATTTAAAGTGATAGAAACATATATACTATATATGTTTCTAGTTTAAAGTGATAGAAACATATATACTATATATGTTTCTATCACTTTAATGCTCCAATTTTTATCAAGCGAAATTTTGGTTATAAGTAGAGTGCACAATTTTCGTCTACACCTAAATATAAACGTACATAAATATCTTATTTTGTAGACCATTGTCTTACAAAAAAAAATTGTTTTACAACAAAGAGCCATACGTGGAATTTACAATTTCAATTCGCGCGATTCCGTGTGAGAGAAGTTCAAGAAAAGAGCTATTCTTACATTGGCTTCACAGTATATTTTTAGCTATTTATGTTTTGCACATAAGAATATACATAATTATAAAACGATTGGCGATGTATATAATAGACAAACTAGGAACCGACATAAGCTTGTGGTCCCTGCTTCGCACCTTGGATAAGTACATAAGCCGTTTGTAGGTTTGGGTATAAGATTCTAAAAAAAATCCCCAATCTACTTTATCATTGCACGATGATATGTCATTGCAGCAGTTTAAAAACACTATTTAAAAAAGTCTAATACAGAAAGCCTATTATACTATTGAAGATTACTTAGACGAAAAGAATGCGTGAATATAGTTACTCTTCGACCCTGTACAAGACATTAATAACTGTATGTAACTAGTAGTAAGAATTATTCTCTGAAAATAGCAACTGCCAAGTTTTTTCTCGGCTCTTCTTGGTAGAAACAGCTTTCCGCACCAGCAGTAGATGTTGACGATTCAAAAGCACTTGTTCACAAGTTTACTTGAATAAAGACTATTTTAAATTTGAAATTTGAATTTGTACAGCGAAAAAAATAAAGGTACCAAGACTAATTATCTCGAATTAAGGTTTAATTTTATGTAAACACTTTGACGGTTTATAAACTACAATAAATTCGACGACAATAATAACGAATTGTGGTATTTTAATTAACATGGAGAACAAAAGAGACACAAGAATAAGACAATTAAAATAACTCGTATTTTTAGTATGAAATTAATGAAAACCGAGTCAAGGGAGCAATTATCTCTAATTATATCTTAATTTCGTTCACGCCAGTAGACAATTGAAAGGTAAATCGTTTAAACGATGTGCTCTCTGAGGCAGAATGTCGCAGTCTGGCGGACTTGAAATTCAGTCTGTCTGTAATTTAGTTCTCACGTATCTTTAATTGTCTGTATGCTGATGTTGCGAATATATAAAACCGCGAAACAGTCCATTTGAAGGGAAATATATAAAAATAGGGAATACATAGACAAGATGATGGGAATGGCAGGTTGTTTTTAATGCTTCTTTGGCATCTCTCACACCGTAGCTGACACGTATCGGTTCTCCGCACTAAGCATTAAAATGTATAAATCAGCTGTAAAGTTAAAAAAGAATCTATTTTGTCTTAACGGACCGTCCTGTTCCGAATAAAGTCCTCTTATCTCCTTATCAGAGAGAAGTAATATAAACAAGTCACGTTATTTCAATGTTGGTAGGTTACAGTTCAGGTATCAGTAGGCCTACCATGAACTTTTAGAAAACGATTCAATTCAAAGTCAGTACCTAAACCGAACCGCTTTCTTTTCGTACCATGAAGTGTGTTTGAAAAGGACAACGTTATATGAACTATAGATAACTCTGTCTCTTTAACTCAAGTGTTTTTAGGATGCATTCCAAACGCTTATTCGGCAACGACTTAAAGTGTGCGTCTTTAAGACGTCATGGTATGAAAAAGCAAAACAATTTAGTTTACCTCTTCAATTGAGTCGCAATAAGAGTCCACGGTAGGCCTGCAGGTACCAGAACGGATAGCATACTCTACATCTAGCATTACATATATTTTCTTTTATCGCGGATTATAGCAAAATAATATTTTTATTACCTTTGTATTATAGACCTCCGCAGGTCATGTCCCACTAATTTGCTCACGATGCCTTCCGTCACTGTCAAACTGCGGGGTTTTAATTATCAATTAAGTTGATACGTTTTAATAGCAAAACTCACTGGTTACCTGACAGGCATTTGATGTTTAAACACCAGATAAAGATAAAGGCCACAGCATCATCAATAGTGAGTGAGAGTATAATTTCAGGATAGTGAGTGAGAATCACCATCATTGTCCTCGCATTATCCCGGGATCTGCCTTTCCAATCATGCGACACAATTTGTTTCTACAGCATGCATCTTCTTTGTAAAATTACTAAAATTTGCCCTTTTGAGACAGTCGTCATCCAGATTTTCCTCTTCCTCTTTTTCTCGTCAGAATTGCGAGACACTTTTTTTACTGTCTGAGCTGTGATAGCCCAGCGATG
Organism: Morpho deidamia; assembly: GCA_947086505.1. Lineage (NCBI taxonomy): Eukaryota > Metazoa > Arthropoda > Insecta > Lepidoptera > Nymphalidae > Morpho > Morpho deidamia. Next base: position 370,405 of record CAMTZC010000011.1, read on the forward strand.
AGACCGTGCGACTCTTTCGAGGGGAAAACGAGTGCAAATCCGGACAGGCACCGATGAGTTTTTGTATTAAAACTCATGTGTCTAATTGATAATTGCAAATTATCACACGTTTTTCGGCGAAGGAAAACATCGTGAGGAAACCTGCATATTTCTAGAGAATTCTGGAGATATCTGTAACAGTGGGATTGTAACAGGCCGCTACTTTACTTGACTTTTTACTGTCTTATTGTCAGGCTTTTTTGTGACATTACCGTATCATTTCAAACGTTAATTACGACAACAGAGTGTGAGAATCCTCAAAAACAATTTCTTACATATACATGTATGTATGACATCAATTATCGAAATCATATTTTATATCGGTTGAGAAATGAAAAATAATTTCGTTTTCAACACGGACAAAAACCATGAATATTTTATTTTACGTGAATTGGGCGGCGCGTATTTCTAACAAGTTACAACTCTTACTTAGGGACGCTGCAAAGAAATAGTTAAAGGTCTGAAGTTCAAAGGACAACTTGGCCAAGTCGAGAATCCGTTTCAAATCTGTGACTAATCTAACTTTTAATAGCCAAACTGACCCTCGTCAAAGGAGGGTTTACGTTTGTTTTGCACGCCCTATATATCACTGGGAGCGGTCTAGGCTGTATGTTTAATGGCGTACTCGAGACCGAAAGCATTATATTGAAATGTTAATCCTCTAAAATAAGTAATGGTAGAATTATTTAAATTTAAATACAAAATATTATTTATTCAAGTAAACAAGTGGTTTTGAATCGTCAACTCTACTGCTGGTTCGGGAGCTGTTCCTATCGAGAAGAGCCAACAAGAAACTTGGCAGTTGCTTTATTTAAAATATCATTCTTGTAACTAGTTACATTCAGTCATTACTATCTCTGTACAAGATAGTAATGACTGAATGGTTCAAGGTCTAAATCCACGCATTCTTATCATCCAGGTAACTTCAACAGTATACTAGACTTTCTGTAGCAACCTCCCTATAACAGTGTTTTTAAACTATCTGAAATTAGATTTAGTAATCTTATTATATTCAAATTCAAATTCAAAATATTCTTTATTCAAGTAAACTTGTAAATAATTGCTTTTGAATCGTCAACATCTACTGCTGGTTCGGAAAGCTGTTCAAACCGAGAAGAACCAGCAAGAAACTCAGGTGGCTCAAAAAACAGGTGGTTGCTCTTTTCAATGAATGATTCTTATTACTAGTTGTATATAGTTATTGATGTCTTGTACAGGGTCAAAGAGTAGCTATATCCACGCATTCTTATCTAAGTAATCCTCAATAGTATAGTAGGCTTTTTATATTAGCGCTTTTTAAACACTGTTTCTGAAACTGCTGTAATGGTAAAGTTAAAGTAGATTGCGGAAATTTATTACAGAATCTTATACCCAAACCCACAAACGACTTATGTACTTTTGCAAGGCGCAAAGCAGGTGCTGCAAGCTTATGTAGGTTTCTACTTTGAGCTAAATCAAATCATATCAAAACCTTTTATTACAAACACCACATTTGAGAAAAAAACATGTTATACAATAATAAGAGCCTGTGAAATGTGACCTTACAAATTGGTTCACCTCTTAGCTTAAGTTTAGGTGTTCCATAACGCTGGGTTTCCTAAATAGATAATCTATGTATTGATCAATAATTAAGTATTACATTAAAAATGAGGTTATTGAAAAGTGTTTATAAAATTAAAAACCATATCCATGCTAATACTATAAATTCTTGACTTGCTAATACAGAGGTATGTCTGTCTGTTATGATTTATGACTAATCAATTTTAGGGCAACATAGATAAGAATTGTATTCAATGAAAACTCTTATACCGAGTCAATATATAAATAAACAATTTTGAACATTTCTCCTTCTGGAACTAAAAGAAAACAAATAGTTGAAATTTTTGTATACTAAAGTTGATACGGAACAAGTTGCGGGCCCGTTTAGTTAGAAATACATACAAGAGATAATACTGAATAAATTCGTCCTTAACACAAACGCAGATCCGACAACCCGCGAACCTAATCCCGGAGTCCAAGTTGGGCATAATCCGAGGGTTTGGGATAATTTTCACAACGTTTCGCCACCGATAGGCCTAGTCCCCAATGAGCCGATGCGATTAAGGCTCGTCAAGCAGGTAATGTCACCTTCATTACGAAGTTTCGTGTCATTTAGCCCTTTTGGTAACCCGATAAGAAAAAAGTTTTCGCTAAGTAACGTGGATCGAAGACGCCGTAATGATATTGTCGAATGATCAAAGACACGACATTGCCATTACTGAATCCGACTTTCTGTTTTTATCAAGTTTAGTTTATCAAGTAAGCCAATTACGTAAATCTATTCCACAAAAATAATACCACTTAATAAACTCATAACTTTTACAAAGTATGAACGGACTAGGAAATCCACACTAAGTGTTTTATATGTAATTAAAGTACAAAATATTTTGGCATGTATGAGGGAGAATAGGTGTAATAAATACAGTCCAAAAACTAAAAAAAAACACTTTTTAGAACTAGAAAATGATAAATAGCGAACAACAGTATTATTGCAAATAATGCGTACGGCGCCTGGTGCAGTTTTTTTTACTATTACCGAAAGAGTTATATGGAGTATTTTTCTTTATTTGTCACTTAAAAAGGATATTTTTTGTTTTTTTTAACTATTTATCTCAATCATTTTTTATTTTCACAATTTTTTGTTTTTTATTGTCTGTTGATAAGTGTAAAAAATGTGATTTGATCAAAATTGAGTTCAGTTGGTTTTTAATAAAACGGTGTGTTTATTACTGGATTTATTATCTATAAAGTTTTGTTACAATATCGTATCCGTACAGAGGAAATCAACTTTACACGTGTCAAATACTAAGCCAAAAGAAACTTTATTTTTAGTTCCGTCCCTTATTTTTAACAATCTCTAATTCGTCTTTTAAAATTTTTTTAAGAAATCTTTGATCCTCGCAGAATGCAATGATAGCATCATGTATTTTTTTAGTTATTTTAGTTTAATAATTGATGGTTTTATTACCGTAATGCAATCTTCCATCAATCAATGGTGGCCTATGTCTATTTTGTAAGCTATATTCAATACTAGTTGACCCGACAAACGTTTTGCCATGTTAAACTTTGATAGGTTTATAATAGATGGCGATTTTGAATGTCATCCTATTCCTGTAGAATCAACAGGATTTTTATAGCCTATATGTTACCCCGGTGTATAAGGAAAAATTGTACCAAATTTTGTCGATATTGTTTTAGCGGATTCACCGTGAAAGAGTAACAAACATCCATCCATACTCACAAACTTTCGCATTTATAATATTAGTTAGATTGATATAACTCGTTAATCTTCCATCAAGTTGATTGTAGACCGCAGTCCAAACAATGTTGTAATTAAGTTTTCTGATCGATATTCATTATGGGATATCAACATTATTATGACTTAAAACAATAATAAACATGCAATACTCGCTCCTTTCTCGTCAATATACCCTTAATTATATAGTGTTATCTCCTTGTCCCGAAGGAAAAACGGTAATTTTACATCCTATATATAAGTCTGGTATCCGCCGTGTGATATCCGGCTGAGTAGAATAGACCACCCTCATTTCTTACCGAGGTGTCGTAAGAGACGACTAAGGTATGTGTCGTGTGGTATCCGGCTGCATAGAATAGACCATCCTCATTTCTTACCGAGGTGTCGTAAGAGGCGACTAAGGTAAGTTGACGTCAGGCAGGCGGCCGGTCGTAAAATACGTAGCCTAATCATTTGACAATATATTTATTATGTTATATTGGTATAACTATAATAGTTTACCGCGGAATTTTTTGTGGATATTGATACGTTCTATAATACTGTAGAACATTTTTTTATTCTATCATTTATAGTTTCCGCAGTGCACACGATAAAAGATTTTTTACGACTAAATTTTCCACACCTCATTACAATTTTATTAGGGATCCCTATTTTTTTTGAAAATGTCATATAACTTATGTTGCTTAGTGAAGAAGCTACTTTCCAATGGTAAAGGAATTTTTGAAATCGGTCTAGTGGTTTTTGCGTGAAAACATTACAAACATACAAACATACACACAAAAATACAAATCTTTCCTCTTTATAATATTAGTATAGATACAGAGAGTATCGCAGACGAGTCCTTCACAGCATTTGTATTATGGATGTACTGAAAGATGAACCGTTCACAGTTTCGCTTTGGCTTTCGCAAAGGCACCATTGTATTGCGGAGTAAAACACTGGTTGCGCCTTTGTTATGTTATTCAATGAGAAAAATACATGCCTGAACCATGTTACGCTATGTTATAAGGATTAATTGTAACAAATTTCATCGATTTCGTCCAGTAGATAAGCCGTGAAACCCTAACAGACGGACAGATTTCGTTCCATTGCGAAGTCTATAATGTTTTCAACAATTTCTGTTACATGTACAGGTACGGAAGTATAAATTCTTAAATACACATACAAGTGCACAGACACGTTCTAATATTAATATCTATACTTATTATAAAACAAAGTCCCAAAAGGTGTCTGTCTGTATGTAATCGATTTTCTCAAAATCTACTGAACGGATTTTTGTACGGTTTTCACCAAAAGATAGTGTAATAAAACTAAAATTCCGGATAGTTTAAGTAAATAGTAAATATCTATAATAGTATTATGTAAATTGTGTTGAAGAGATCGCGCAGTTGTTAAAAATCTCGCTTGCTGGGAGCTTTAGTCGCGTGCGCCGCGTAAATCAGCAGAGATGCGCTTAAGCTATGTAGTAGAGAATTGTAGATCTATAAAAATGTCCGCGAAGGCATGTCTCTATCTCTTATGGTTAATTCACAATAACTTTTTTTAAGCTTAAAATTTTAATTCTAGAAAAAAATTGTGACACGTTGATTTTCACGCGGGCGAAGCCGCTGGCACAGCTAGTATTTGATATAAGTGCTTCTTTAGAATTATCAATAATCTCTCTTCTTACCTCGTTCTCGGAATTGGAGCAAAATTTCGTTAAAATTTAATCCCTTGGCTGTCAATTAATTACATAAATACCTTCAGTAATTAAATGGGGAATGCGTGTATGTGATAAGTCCTGATTAAGTGTCAGGAGTTGCTTAATTAATCATGATAATTAGTTAATTAAATAAAAGGGTAATAACGTTAGGAATTTAAATTACTTTACATACTCAAAGATCATGTATATTTAGAATATCTTATGACGTGAGTGTTCTTTACCTGCATACATTCTTCTGATAAGCTGTGATAGTCGAATGGTGAGACCGCGTAACGCTCTCGAGGGGTCATGAGTTCAACCCCTGGCCCCAATGAGGTTTTCTATTAAAACTTATGAAACTTATTAATCATTTGAAATTTTTCACAGACTTTCGGTAAAAGAAAACTTGAGGCAACTTTCATATTTCTAGAGAATTCTAGATAGGTGTGTAACCTACCGATCTGCTTTGCAGCAGCGTGGTAGGGCTAAACCCTTCTCTTCAAAAACCGAGAGAGGAGGCTAATGCCGAGCAGTGGGATAGAAATAGGCCATTACTTCACTACTATTACGATCTTCAAAATTCTCCTTAAATTCATATGTCCATTTATGTTATACTAATATTATAAATGCGAAAGAGTATCTATTTGTGTCCCTAAACACTTTTACTAAAGCGATTTTGAGTTTATATACTGCGAAAACGCATAGGATTTAAAGAAATACTTTTTTCTTTCGAGAACAGGAAAAAATCACCTCACATCAATCCTATTTTTAAAAAGTTGCTAAAGTAAATCATTTATCATCATTCTCCTGTACTTATCACACTCTAAATGGGGTCGACACACTTTTTTTTAAATATGTTGTTACATGATAATGCCGCTCGTAAAATAACTAGCTTATTATTACTTTACGACCGGTCGCCTGCTTGACGTACTTACCTTATCGCCTTTTACGACGTCTCAGTAAGAAATTAAGGTGGTCTATTCTGCTCAGCCGGATACCATACGGTGGGTAAACTTACCTTACTCACCTTTTACGACGTCTCGGTAAGAAATTACGGTAGTCTATTCTACTCAGCTCGATACCACACGGTGGGTAAACTTACCTTACTCGCCTTTTACGACGTCTCGGTAAGAAATGAGGGTGATCTATTCTACTCAGCCGGATTCCATACGGTGGGTAAAGTTACCTTACTCGCTTTTTCATAGAAGCAGGCGTTACTTTGCGGAATTCCATATTACAGGCACTATAACAGAACTACCTCGCTATAATCCGCACGGGTTAAGCGAATGCATGCAAAGCTAATGTGTATGAAGCAGGAAATTTACGCACCTTACACATGCAGGACAAGCCACCACACGCACCCCAAGGCTCCTCCACCAGCAACAAAGCACACAAGCAGCTCACATACCCGCCACCACAACAATCTCGACGATCGTTTCGCTCCCAAACCGAAGCATCATCAGGAGGATAGGCTCGTAATTCATTACGATTTTGTCGTGGATTATAGCGAGGTAGTTCTGTTATAGTGCCTGTTACCTTACTCGGCTTTTACGACGTCTCGGTAAGAAATTAGGATGGTCTATTCTGCTCAGCCGGATACCATGCGGCGGGTTAACTTACCTTAGTCGCCTTTTACAACTCCTCAGTAACAAACGCGGATAGTCTATTCTACTCAACCGGATACCACACGGCCGAACGTAACTTCACAAAGTAAAGCAAGTAACTAAAGTCGAAGGTACAGCTTAATATTATATAACTATTCAAAGGCAGTGAGCTTCTACAAACATCGTTAAGATATAAAGAATAAATCTCACTTTACATGACAAATTAAAATGGAGCTACGGTTATATGATCATCAACTAAAACCATATTACTCTTGCATCCTTACTGTCCTTAAATACTACGTGAATACAGTTTAAAATCCAATGTTCGTAAGCCAAAGCTATTGTGTTTGCCCTTTTAAAGATCTCAGTTTTATTTGCATCGGTCTTTAATCTTATTTCAATAGTGTTAAAGTTTAAAATACTGTCAAGTTACATATAATTAAGTTGGTTTATAAATTTGCTGCATTTTCCATTGGAGCGTCACAATAATTATGACAAGTGACGTTTTCGCAACGAAAAGTCAAGTTACTGCACTTTGTGAATCTTCTCGCTCATTTTGAACTACTTCATTAGGTATTCGCGACGTGGTATGTATATTAAGTCGCGAGAATAAGGTCAACTTGAGTTATGTTGCGAGTACGTCATTTAAAATTAGAAGGAAATAGCTCCAGTTCTACAATTTTTCAAATACAAAAGTAATATTGAAATTATTTTTCTATAATCCGCGATCAAACAAATTATATGTAACGCTAAATGTAGATTGTATAATACTATCCGTTCTCATATCTGATACATGCAGAATTCGTAAAAGCTCATACACTACCCACCACCAATAACACTACAATACAGAAGCACTACACACGTTCACTATCACAAACTCAACAATCGTTTCGACTCGCAACTGAAGCATCATCAGGAGATAGACTCCACGACAAAATCGCAAAGCGAACCATTATCCAAGCATGGTTATATACTAATCGGTTCAACTCCACCATTTATTTTACCTCTGAACACGTGCAACAAGCTTGAACTTGAAACATTTATCTGATCATTAATGAGGGTGCCATTGATATGCTTAATGATTTCAAGATGTTCTAAAATGTTTAATCTCAAGCTTTTTTCACAGGTGTGTAGGATTTCGAAACAATGGACAATAATAATTCTATGACCGCTTTCAGCTAACAGATCTTTAGCGAAATGTGAATTTAGTGGCTTATTATTCCTGAAAGCGGCCATATGTTCTTTAAAACGGGTTTCGAAATTACGACCAGTCTGACCCACATATGTATCATTGCATTCAGGACATTTTATTTTGTAAACACCACTCTTTTTCGGGTTTTGTTAATTATCTTTATTATTGGATAATATATTTTTTAAAGAGTTATTACTTAGGCTTCAAGTTCAAGCTTGTTACACGGGTTCAGAGGAAGAATAAATGGTGGAGTTGATCCGATTACTATATAATTTTGCTTGTTTGGTTAATGCTTCGCTTTACAATTTTGTCGTGGAGTCCTGATGATGCTTCGGTTGCGGGGCGAAACGATTGTTGAGTTTGTGATAGTGAACGGGTGTAGTGCTTGTGTATTGTGGTGGCGGTAGTGGAGGTTTGTGCATATGTTTTTTAAGAAAAGTCAGAATAAAAATTAGATAGATAGTAAAGACTAATTCTATAAGTTATTTAAATATGATTTCAGATTTCATCACGCAGAGGAACACTTAACATTACTCTTACTATGTCTATCAGAGCGTCAGATATATCATGAAAATCGTTATACCAATATCAAGATACATTTATCCCGATCTCGGCCTTACAATTCCCTGACTTGTTAAACGTTTTTCAACTTTTTATCGTACACTTTTCAACTTCAAAACGGCAAAAAACGCCCCCCGTTGAAGCAGGTCTAAATATGTTACACTTGTAACTTTCCTGTTCGCGACATAGATTTATACAGTTGAATGCGAGCTTTGTCGTACTTCAAAATGAAAGTTATATGTGAGTTTTTACTATAGCCTATTCTTCAACTAACGGTGTCTCGCGAATTCCGCCTCCGTGAAGATCAGAAAACTCACAACAGAACAAACAAAGAAACAACAAACAGAACTCAGAAAAAATGTAAATCATAATTAAATCATATTAAATCTTTGTTTTTTATTGTATTTGTTATTATAAGTAGAGTATCATAAATCATTTATCTAAAAACAACCCTATACATTGACCTCACAAAGGCTGCATTAAACGACACAAGATCGTGAGGCTTAGAAGTAAGTTTCAGACAGCTAATTCCCGAAACGATCATCTGTGGGTTGGAAAAAAGAAGAAGAAACCAAAGTCCAATATTTTTAAAATCCTATCGCCTAACTGATATTATTTTCTAATATATAAATAAATGTATGTCTGAATGTCCTTTATAGACTCTAAAACGGCGAGACCGATTATGATGCAATTTTCGGACAATCTTTAGAATGACCAAGCGGGTGATCCTGTATAGAGTTCTGTTCCGAAAACGAATACTGCAAATTCTAAACCATTCTGAGCCACAACAACACGAGACCGGACAGCTAGTTTTCAATAAATATAAATACAGCAAAACATAAAATAAATATAACTCTATCGTGTACCAAAAATTTGTTGACTCCGTTTACTGGTAGAGTTAATAAATTGGTATATTTTGACCACAGCGCTATCAGCGACCTAAATGTGGAGCAAAAAGCTAAACGACCGCAGACATTGCTCACCTAGACAAATTGCAGCCCGCTCCAGCTACATCCATTTGTCTACGCCTCGGAAACCGTTTTATTGGGCCATCGGATGTATAATGTTTGTGTCATCTATATAAATAAAATGATAGAGGTCTGCCGTTGTTCGAACCGCACCGAAGTGAATGGTTTTTTTTCAAAACATTATATTTGTTCAAAGTAAATGACAATAACGACAATAATGGATATAGATAAGGCACATGCTAAGAAAGATACTTGGACGAAAAAAATCAGTCCCAGAAACAGCAAAAGGAAGCAAGGAAGATGTACGAAGTATTGCGAAGATTTAAGATTGACAGCGGAACTATTATGTAGAAGAATAATGAAGGATAGAAATGCCTGGAAAGGTTTGGAGGAGGCCATTGTCAAAAGACAGCAGATACGCAAAATTAAAAAGCACAAAAAAAATGTATGTATGTATCTAATATGCATGTATCTAATAACCTCGCTTCACTCCACTCTTGGGTATCAATTAAATTCACTTCTGTCTAGTTTAAATCATATAACAAATTAGCTTCGCTCTACTACGACAGGTGTCTAAAAAATTCGCTTGGGTGCGTTTTCAAATATCTAAGAAACTAGTTTTGTTTCTTTCAAATATCTAACAAATTGGTTTCACTCCACTTTCTAGTATCTAAAGCTGGGTCTACGCTAGAGGAGAAGAGCACGAGCCGAGCGCAAATTCGCGTAGCATGTACCGGCTTACGAGCCTCGAACGAGCGCGTCTCGAACCTTCATCAAGCATTCGGCTCGTGCTCGACGTGCTCCGACCGTTGTCGGTTTAGCAACGAACACAAAGGGATTCGCATCGTGGTCTCAGTTCGCTCGTGGACGTGTTAGTGGCGGATGTGTGCGTGCGTGCGCTCTAACATGGCAGAGTGGTCGGAAGAACTTTATTTGCAATTAATCGAATTAAATCAAAATAATCCAATGTTGATCCCCAACACGTTGTAGCTTTTATTTTTAAAGCTTGGTGGATAACAATCCCTGCAGCAGTTGCAGCAAGTGCTAACAAACAGTCGCCCGTATCTGGCGCGAGCCGAGCGGCTGCGCTCGTGCTCTGCTCCTCTAGCGTAGACCCACTATAACAATTTCTTTACGCTGTTACGTGATTAACACATTCGCTTCGCTTCTCTGTTTTTGCTTTTAATTTAACCATCTGTAATATCGGCCCTAGCACTTAATATACGCCGTAAGCAAAAAGCCAACCGACCGCAAAACATTCCTCACCTAGACAAATGGTCCAAGGTTCTCATCCATTTGTTTGAGACGTTGAAATAAGACGTTTTACTGGGAAACTGAAACGGGAATACGGGGTCAGCGGTGGCTTTAGATTGGTATCGACGCGACGATGTTATTTGGAGCATACTATAATGTCATGAAGAGTTCCTTTCTTAAAGTATAGTACTTATTATAAGTAACGACCGTTTAGTTTTTATAAAATGCCCATATTTTATATCGTATTACGAAAAAGAACTTATTTTAAAAATCTTTATATTATAGCTAAAATGATGCCGCCGTGCGGTATCCGGCTGAGTAGAATAGACCACCCTCATTTCTTACCGAGGTGTCGTAAAAGGCGACTAAGGTAAATCAAGTAATAACATATTTAGAACATGTGTGGCGACCCCACTTAGAGTGGGATGAAGGATAAAGGTAGGATAACGATGATGTAACTAAAGTAATGATATATTTTTTTGCTACACTTTTATTAAGAAACTATGTTATGCTTAGTTTAGATCTCATACTTTATACATGCAAGATTTTTAAACGGATTTCACACAAAACAATTTATTTTATTGTTATTATTTGGACTGTTTTATTCTATTACTATGTATCATTTAAAGTACTTCGATTATATGAACTGATCATTACATTTAATATACATATAAATATGAAGTATGTGAGTTTGTCTGTGAATATTATTACATAAATCATCCTGGGCACTTAGATAGCGGTATTAAGCGACTATTATGGGGTTCTTATACTTGCAATATGACTGCGATGCATAATCCATCTAGCGCAGTAATATTAGCTCAGAACTGATTTAAAGTCAGCATCCCGTCTTCTATTATACTTTTGACTACGATGAACTCCACGAATACTTTCAGTGATATATTGACTTTGGAGAAAACAAAAGCGTGAGCCCCGCCGTGACGAGGGTCGAGTCACCAATAAAAGTTAGATTAGTGACAAATTTGGAATGGATGGTACGATAAGAAACACTTTTAAGAACTTTCGTACTCTGGTACACTGTTTGTCATCTCTTTATTGCACAAATTCACATAAATATAAAAATGATAAAATAATAATAATCCGCAATGGCGGGCTGATTGCAGAATCTGAATCTCTTCCAGTCAATCAGTCTTAAATAAAAAAAAGTAAATATTAAGTAAAAAGACAATTCACGTGTTCTGGCGCAAGTTTAATAATTTTTACCCATCACAAAAGTGCACTACGCCGCAAATGAGTTTTCAGTTAAAAAAACTTATATTTTTAGGAGTTACACACACAATAACACACGGCATAAATAAAAAAATCATTCTAAAAATTTACAATTTTTATAATGATTTACAGAAGCAGGCGTTATTTTGCAGAATTCCATATTACAGACACTATAACAAAACTACTTTGCTATAATCCGCGTGGGTTAAGCGAATGCATGCAAGGCTAATGTGTATGAAGCAGGCAAAATCCACGAACCTTGTACATGCAGGACAAGGAGCCTATCCTCCTCATGATGCTTCGTTTTCGAGGCTAAACGATCGTGGAGATTTTGGTGGTGGTTGTGTGCATTGTTGCTGGTGGAGACGTCTTGGGATGCATGTGGTGACTTGTCCTGCATGTGTATGATACGCGAATTTTGCCTAGTTCATACACATTAGCTTTGCATACATTCGCTTAATCTGCGCGGATCATATCAAAGTAGTTCTGTTATAGTTTCTGTAATATGGAATTCCACAAAGTAACGCCTGCTTCTATAAAGCCGCTAAATAAGTTTTCACGTCAAATAAAATTTATAAATAATTTATAGAATTAGGCGTTACTTTGCGGAGATCCACAATACAAAAGTAATAATAAAATTATTTTTCCATAATCCGCGATACAATAAATAGAAAATATATATAGTGCTAAATATATGTGCGCGGTATAATGGACTATCCGTTTTTCATACCAGATACTTGTAGGATTCGTAAAAACACATGCATAAACCTCCACCACTGCCACCACAATACACAAGCACTACACACGTTGACTATCACAAACTCAACAATCGTTTCGCCCCGCAACTGAAGCATCCTTAGGAGATAGACTCCACGACAAAATCGTAAAGCAATGGCAATAAGGCAAAAAGCAAAGGTATCCTGCATGTAACGGGTATGACAAAAACGGATAGTCCACTATATATATTTTTCATTTACTGTATCGCGGATTATAGCAAAATTTAATTATTACTTTCGTAAAACTTATAACTTTTAAGTCTCGGGACCAAAAACACACTGCATAATCTTTAGTTACAATTTTTCTAATAGAAAATGTAAATGAAGAGTAACTTTTCACAAAACCAGTATATCAATCGACACGTACGGGTGTTGGAGCTACCATTTGCAGCAAAGGTTCACGGTCTACCATCTAAATCACCTCGGCTCACTTAATCTCCCAGTACCTCCTGACCGACGCAATTTCCCACAAATGCGCCTTTAAAAGCTCGCTTGGCAACCGCCATTGTAACGGCTTTCAGCAACCTAAATGCCTTCTTTAACCATAAAGGAACGGCGAAAAGCTTACTACTGTCCTCCGTTATACAACGCGCAACTGAAAATTCCACTCAGTAAAACTTTTAGGGAAATTGCAAAGAAATCGTTTGTACTTTTCTGAGAACCCGTTTTGTATATAACCTGGATTATATGGAGACAAAACTAATCATCATCATCCTCCTACTCTATTCCACCCTAAGTGGGGTCGGCACAACATGTTACAAACATGTTGTCACATGACTTAGCTACGTATTTTACGATCGGCCGCCCGCCTAACGTCAATGTACCTTAGTCGTATTTTACGAAACCTCGGTAAGAAAGAGGGTGGTCTATTCTATTCAGCCATATACCACACGGCGGGTCGACTTACCTTAGTGGCCTTCTACGATACCTCAGTGAAATGCGAGTGTTCTATTCTACTGAGCCAGTTACCACGCGACGGGTCAACATACCTTAGTCGCCTTTTACGACACCTCGGTAAGAAAGAGAGTGGTCTATTCTACTCAGCCGGATACCACATGGCGGGTCAACTTACCTTAGTCGCCTTTTACGATATCTCGGTAAGAAATATGAGTGGTCTATTCTACTGAGCCGGATACCACACGGCGGGTCAACTTACCTTAGTCGCCTTTTACGATATCTCGGTAAGAAAGACCGTGGTCTATTCTACTTAGTCGGATACCACAGAGCGGGTCAACTTACCTTAGTCGCCTTTTACGTAACCGCGGTAAGAAAGAGGGTGGTCTATTTTACTCAGCCAGATACCACACGGCGGGGTAAGAAATGAGGATGCATGGAGACAAAACTATCGTTGACAAAATTTGTCTCAGCTTCTCTCAGAGAACTAAATATTTTTAATAGTAATATTTTATTAGCCGTGAAATATTAAATCGTCTTATACAAAATAAATCTCAAATAAACATGAAATCAGCAGAATAAGATTTATAAAACACCCACAGTTTATAGTAAATCCAGTGCTACTTAGGTCTGCACAACCAACAACTTTCCGAACGTAGTCGCGGGTAAGCGAGAGTAAAAATTTACTCAAATAAAGTTTTTTTTTGGCCATAATGTCCGAACCGTTAGACCGTATAATATAGAGATTTATGTATATACTTTAGTAATATTTAAAATTTCTCTTAAGTTTCTCGTTGAAGGAAAATAACTTATAAAGACCATCATGTAAGTAAGTAAGTAACGGCCTGTTATAATCGCACTGCTGGGCTTAAGTCTCCTCTCTCTGTTTTTGGAGAGAAGGGTTGGAGCTTAGACCTACCATGTTGCTCCAATGCGGATTGGTAGGTTACACAAATCCTGAGAATTCTCTAGTGATATGCAGGTTTCCACATGATGTTTTCTTTCACCGAAAAGCGTGTAATAAAATGCAATTATCAGTTAGACTCATAAGTTTTAATAGAAAAACTCATTGGTGCCTGCCTGGGGTTTGAACCTGAGATCGTCTAGAGACAGAAGTAATAATAAAATTATTTTATTACTACTTTTGTATAATGGATCTCCGCAAAGTAACGCCTACTGTACTGTACATATTTCCAAAAGATAGAGGAGATCTGTGCCCAGTAATAGTAGTAACATTTACCTTAATTTTGAATCCATCTTCATCAACGTGATGTAATCTGGTCGTGTGCTAAACGTAAAACGAATATTGTCGTTTTACGCTATTTTTCTGTCTGGAATATTGACTCAAAGTGCCTAACATCTGCGTTGGCCGAATCTCCGCAAATGTTACTTTAAAAGCTCGCCTGGTAATAGCCATTGTAGCGGCTTTTCGGTGCCATACTCGCATTCGAAGGGAATAAAGGAACAGCGGGAATTAAAATTGCAGTTTCAGTTTAAATGGGAAAAGAGGTACAGACTTGAAAACTTTATTTCAAATCAAATCATAGCCTTTTATTTACAGCTAACACTTACCTTATAAAGGTCCAATTATAAAATAGAAGTTTATTGAATCAGGCGTTACTCTGCGGAGATCCATAAAATAAAAGGAATAATAAAACTATTTTCCTATAATCTGCGATAAAGTAAATCTATACTTAATAAAAAATAAAGTCCCCAAAGATGTCTGTATGTAATCGATTTTCTCAAAATCTACTGAACATATTTTATTACGGTTTTTACTAAAAGGTAGTGCAATTCCTCTGAAAGGTTTAGGTTAATAGCACATAACCGTTTTATGTAAATTGAGTTAAAGAGGTCGTTTTACAACAATTTTTAGTGGGGGTATTAACAAACCAGTGTTGATTGTAGTTTAGAGGGAGGAATACGTATAAAAAGCGGTGTAGAGTATCAGAGACCCAGTCTCCTGCCGAGACTCGACTATAGCGAGCTAAACACTGAATTTCACGCGGGCGAATCCGCACGTATTTCCAGTATAAAATATAACATTGTTGAATAACTAAAGATAATAATCTTTAGTACACAACAGTGACCTCCTTATTAAAGATCAAGAGTGTTTCTAATTCAAGATTGTGACACGTGTTCGAAAGCAAAATAAATAGTGGGAGTTGATAAAATTAGTATATGTCTATGCTTGATTGATGCCTTGCTTTGCGATTTTGTCTTGCAGTTTATAAAGTTGCTTCAGTTGCGGGGCGAAACTATTGTTGACCCGGTGTTTGTACGAATTGTCCATGTATCGAGTATGAAAACGGATAGTCCACTCTACATTTTGCATTATATATTTTTGCTTTTTACTTTATCGCGGATTATAACAAAATAATTTTTATTATTGCTTTTGTATAAAATTGTAACAAAATAAATGTCAATGTTTGAAAAAATGTAACTTTGCAAAAAGCATCACTCAGTTTACCCTTAGGTGGTTCCCCCATAAACCCCATAAATCAATTAGATCAGTCACCAACGCCATTTTCAACTTACATCTGCTTGCTTACTATCTAATGCCTATTTTAAATTCAGTCGAGATAAGTACTATAACATATGTATTCTTAAGCGTTGCTGCTTGATGTTTTTCTATATATCACGAGTTAATATAAAGGATAGACAAATTTCCGTTTTTTTTAAATAAATAACACATAATAAGGTTATCTTACACTAAAATTGACATGATCAAAGTCGCGAGGACAGCCAGTATAGATATGATTGTGTTTAAATTACATTGCGTCGAAGCTTGATTAATTAATTGATATGTTTAGGTTGATTGCGCGATATGGTTTGTTTAATCACGTATATAATAGAAACAGTTAATTGCGTAGCTTTGGGTTTGCCTTGCATACGAAAAACCATTGAATGTTGTATTCTTAAAGTATTTGGGTTCAAGTTTTCGAAGTACTGTAGCAGGAGATATGGAATAGAGACCTTAGTGGATCTCTGGTTGAATAAGAACTTCTCTGGAGAGATAGACAGAATAGGTTTCTTTTAGTTTAGTAAGGGTGTGATAAGAGATATTGTCTTTATATTAATAACTACGTTAAATTTCAATAGGCAATACCCACACATCGATTAGACAAGGCACATTGTCATTCTTCTGCCCTTATCAAGTTAGGTCGGCACATCATGGTACAAACATGTTGTCACATGATTCGGCTACGTATTTTACGACCGGCCGCCCGCCTGACGTCAACTTACCTTAGTCGTATTTTACGAACCCTCGGTAAGAAAGAGGGTGGTCTATTCTACTCAACCGGATACCACACGGTGGGTCAATTTACCTTAATCGCCTTTTACCTCGGTAAGAAATGAGAGTGATTTATTCTTCTCAGCCGGATATCATACGGGTTATTTCATAAAGCACAGTAAACTGAAATAATAAAATGTATTATTCTTCAATCCTTAAAGTTTTCTGCAGTGCACCATATCAGAACCCTAGATTGGTTAAAATATGAGACCACGTAATAACATAACAATAGGTCATGGGTTCAAACTCCTGCCGTCAACGACGGGTTCTCCTTTAGAGACGTGTTTATTTACATTTGTGCTTTTATGGTGAAGGAAATAATCTTGAAAAAAAAACTACATTTCTCTGGAAAAGCACCATGATAACTATCAAAGAAAGAATTTACCCCGCAGTGGGTTCTGAAAAAGACTTTAGACCATTGTCATTCCAACATCTGGATAGAAGATTTTGAAAAACGTTCCTATTAGTTGTGGAGACAAGCAATCCGTCTCATCTTTTGGTTAAAACACCAAAATCTAAATTAGTACTTATCTTTATTCTCATAAAAGTCTTCATGGTCATGTTAGCGTGATACAAGTTACTCGAAATTCATTTACGCATAAGTAAGTTTCATTGTATAATTATTCTAAAGAGACAATTACCTAAATTGTTAAATGATGCTTATTCTAAACTACTAATGTAATTCAGTAAACTTGTAATAACAGATGGTAAGGGAGTCATCTCATTTTGCGGTAAACTTGTAATTGAAGGCTGATATAATGTGAGCTATTCTTAGAAACTGTTGAAAGTTTGTGGAATTCGTAGTATTATAATTTTTATTTAAATACTTTGTTGTACATCACGAAAAAAAATAGCAAACAGATTTTAAGGTCAAAAAAATATGGTTTACGGTTAAGGAGCGATTTTTTCTATACAACCTTACCTTAGGGTTGATGAGAACTGTAACTGTGGGCGAAGCAACAATTCCAGATTTATATATATATATATATATATATAAATCTGGAATTATATATATATATATATATATATATATATATATATATATATATATATATATATATATGAATAAATTAAATATCATTATAATAAATAAAAATAAAAAATAGATCAATAAAGTAATAAATAACAGTATCATACACTAAATTTCGACTAGACGAGTTTACTTACTAGGACAGCTTGCCGAACCAGCAGCAGAGTTGACGATTCAAAAGCACTTGTTTACAAGTTTACTTGAATAAAGAATATTTTGAATAGAATTTGAATTGCAGTCGAAAGCCTTGTCACGCTAACTTAAATTTAGTATTACCAATTTATAAGACAGAATTGTTCATTTTAAAATCTGCCCTCTTTTCTAAAATTGATGCTCTCGAATCTACGAACCATTTGAAAAGTTTTTGAAGAGCTTGGGGGCGTGTCGTTATATTTTTCTATATTAGTATACCGAACTTGTTAAGGGTTATCTATTGTTTTGAGTAGTTCATAAGTTTCGACCCTTTTTCTTGTTTGCTACTTTGGAGTTTTTTATTTGTAATAAATTCTGAGACGTCTGCAACAAACATTGATTTGAATTTAAAGGTTGTCAATATATACGAGTTATAAAATTAAATAAATAATTAAAACGTGGCTAATGAAATAACCTATGCTAAAGTAGAAAATTTGCTAGACACCATAGAACCCATACTCATGTGAGTTTGACGGTTGCTACCACATACAATAACAACACGAAAGCCAGTCTGTCCGTCTATTACGCTTTACTTAATTTGCTGGAATATTGATGGAATATAGGATTAAAAATCACCATATCGCATTATTGGGGATAAAAAGTTAGGGCCTGTTACTATCCCACTACTGGGCATAGTCCTTTGTACGCTTTTGAAGAGAAGGATTGGGAGTAAGACATACTGTGCTCTACGGTTACACATATTTCTAGAGATTTCTCTAGAGATATGCAGATTTCCTCACGATGTTTTCCTTCACTGAAAAGCGTGCGATAAATTGCAATTATCAATTAGACACATGTTTTAATAGCAAAACTCATTAGTGCCTAGCCGGTCTCTAGTGAGTCACACAATGTCACCACTGGGCTATCACAGCTTATTTTTGTGGTAATTTATAGAATTAGGCGTTACTTTGCGGATATCCATAATACAAATGTAATAATAAATTTATATCTTGAAATTATTTTAAACAAATTTTATTATTACCTTTTTATTTTGTGGGTTTAAGTACCCACAAAAATAAGTTACACATCTTTGTATTATATACTAGCTGTGCTTGCAGCTTCACCCGCGTATTTATTTGAAATTTCGTATATAAAAGTAGTTATTTGAGTTAACCATAAGAGATAGAGACATGCTATCGTATCAGACTTTTTTGTAGTATTTTAATATATCTACAATTCTCTATTACATTACTTTAGCGTATCTTTGCTGGTTTGCGCAGCGCACCCGACTAAAGCTCCTAGTAAGCAAGTTTTTCAACAACTGCGCGATCTCTTCAACATAATTTACGTAATACCGCTATGTACTATACACTTGAACCATCTGGAAGTATTTTACTATCTTTTGGTGAAAACCATACAAAAATCCGTTAGTAGATTTTGAGAAAATCGACTACATACAGACAGAGAGCTTTTTGGACTTTATTTTATAATAAGTATAGATAGATAACTAAGCCTTTTTTTAAGTTATACGTTGTTGAAGTACTGAGTAATTGTATTGATATTTATTTTTGTTTCCGCCCGCTTTTACTGCTCCCGCAAAATGGCGGTTCACGATACTTGCCGGAATTTTTTAATAAAACTTACCCCGTTTGTCTTCCAAACTGCGCGAGGACTTGTTTACAAATAGCAAGCAATCCGGGATACGAGGCGCGTTTTATTGACCGCCCGGTACTTCCCGTAATAAGTTGTATGTTTGGAACATGCTATTATACGAAACAAACTCTCCTATTTTACCGGGAAGAAGCTCTATTACAGATAGAGTTTTATAGCGGTTAATGCAGTGTGCTCGCAAAGTGTAACGGATTGATAGAGTAGCGATTGGTTCATATTAAGAATTTTTAGTTTACTCGTGTTTTCTGCGTGCTCATAAATTAAACAAACATGATATGAATGTCATCTTTTTATCTTAAGTGAGTCTTGTGAATGGATACTTATAAATATAAGTCTGTTTGTCTAAATATGGTACGATTGACTGACCCGTTGGCGCAGTGCCTTCAGCTCCGCGGGTGGCGGGTTCGATTCCCGCCAAGGGCCAACTTTTTCTATACACAATTCGTTGGTTCTTCCAGCCTGTATGTATTTAAAACTATAGATATAGTATATCTACCAGATGTCCGTCACCCATAACACAAGTATTAAGTTACCTATTTTGTGGTCGGACGACCTTGTAAGTGTCCCATATATTTATTTATTTATTATTTATAATTAAAGCTTAAGACTGGCCTGTGGTGGCAATGATACTGCTATCAGTCCGGGGGTTATGTGTTCGATTCCTGCCGAGGGCCAACATTTTTTATAAACAATTTCTTGCTTCTTCGAGTCTGGAAGTATTTGGGTATTTATTTAAAAAGTGTTACTTAACTTAGAGACGGATTTATATTTATTTATAGACCGCGACAATTCATAGGGTTAAATAATTACATTTGATCTTTAGGGAACAGGAAACAAACACATTACATAATTCAGAGTATTCTAACAATAAAGTTATTTAGGAGCAAATCGCGGGTACTGTTTTTATAAAATACAATTTAAATCTCATATCAAAATGGGTGAATTAAACCACAGCGCCATTGAGATCGTTACATTGAGTGATATGTGAGTTTTCAGGTCTGACGAGCTCAGGCCTTTGTCACTAAAAGGGTTTGATATATCACTGGCCTGGTTGTAAATGACGCAGCAGATTCGTATTGTTACTCTATCTTGTACAATTTCGTTGACTCACTAAGCTCTTTTAGTATATTAATGCACAAAAAAAAACCAACAGAATACTCACTGTGATAGAAAATAGGGAAATCAACCTTGGCCCCGATTTTTTTATTTAAGATCTTAAGACTGACTATAAGATTATAAAATGTCACGTATTGGTAACAATGACTCTATTTTGACTCTACTTGATGGTGATATATGTCAAAATCAAAATCAAAATCAAAATAATCTTTATTCAAATAAACCATTTCAGGCACTTTTGAATCGTCAGGCATCAATATGATTAATGAAGCTACAACTGGTTCGGAAAGACTGGTTAAGAGCAACAGCTCTTACCGAGAAGAACCAGCAAGAAACTCGGCGGTCAATCTTTTAAATATTTCAATTATACATGATTAAACCGCTGTCTTGTACGAAGCTGAAAGGATTGTCAAATCCAGGCTTTCCTATCATCCAAATAATCTTCAATTTTGTAATATGCTTTACGTATAAGCATATTTTTTACACTTAATTGGAATCTTTCTATACACTGGTCTAGAATGGATTGAGGAATTTTATTATAGAAGCGAATAGCGAGACCAACAAATGAGTTGCTAACTCTGCTGAGTCGCGACGCAGGTATCGCAAGCTGTTTGTGATTTGAAAATCCTTTCAGCTTCATACAATTCAGCAGTTTAATAACGTATAATTGAAAATATTTAAAAGATTGACCGCCGCGTTTCTTTTTTTGCGCTGGTTCTTTTCGGTAAGAGCAATATGCCGAACCAGTTGTAGCTTCTTTAATCATATTGATGCTTGACGATTCAAAAGTACCCGAAGTGGTTTATTTGAATAAAGATTATTTTGATTTGATCTGTGTTAGTTTTTTTTTATCCTAAATTGGGTTCATATTTTGAGTATATTCGTGATACGTTTTATTAGTTGGTACCACAGATTATCAAATATCACGTGGCAGTAACGAATGCGTCCATGAAATTAATTATCGACTCCGAAGCCATTATGAAAATTTGTCGCGATATTAATATTAACGTCCGGCGGCGTATCGCGATAATTTGTATAACTCGTATAATTTGTATAATTTATGGAGCGGATCGGCCCGTTTCAACCCTTATGAATAATTGCTAATGACCGCCTAATCCTATTAATTCTCGCCTGACATAATGGGAATTATTTGAACATCTTTTCGGAGCTTTCCAATGGGTGTGGAATAATTTAAAATTTTTGGGCAAAATTGGCAAAATTTGGGCGCATCTGGGAAACGTTTACCTGTTAAAAGACCCTCATGACTTGTGTTCTAAATTATTGTTTACAAAAGTAATAATAAAATACGCCGTGTGGTATCCGGTACAATAGAATAGACCACCCACCGTTCTTACTGAGATGTCGTAAGAGGCGACTAAGATATGTGCCGTGTGATATCCGGCTGCATAGAATAGACCACCCTCATTTCTTACCGAGGTGTCGTAAGAGACGACTAAGGTATGAGCCGTGTGGTATCCGGTTGCATAGAATAGATCACCCTCATTTCTTACCCAGGTGTCGTAAGAGACGACTAAGGTATGAGCCGTGTGGTATCCGGTTGCATAGAATAGATCACCCTCATTTCTTACCCAGGTGTCGTAAGAGACGACTAAGGTATGAGCCGTGTGGTATCCGGTTGCATAGAATAGATCACCCTCATTTCTTACCCAGGTGTCGTAAGAGACGACTAAGGTATGAGCCGTGTGGTATCCGGTTGCATAGAATAGATCACCCTCATTTCTTACCCAGGTGTCGTGAGAGCCGACTAAGGTATGTGCCGTGTGGTATCCGGTTGCATAGAATAGATCACCCTCATTTCTTACCCAGGTGTCGTGAGAGCCGACTAAGGTATGAGCCGTGTGGTATCCGGTTGCATAGAATAGATCACCCTCATTTCTTACCCAGGTGTCGTGAGAGCCGACTAAGGTATGTGCCGTGTGGTATCCGGTTGCATAGAATAGATCACCCTCATTTCTTACCCAGGTGTCGTGAGAGCCGACTAAGGTATGAGCCGTGTGGTATCCGGTTGCATAGAATAGATCACCCTCATTTCTTACCCAGGTGTCGTGAGAGCCGACTAAGGTATGTGCCGTGTGGTATCCGGCTGCATAGAATAGACCGCCCTCATTTCTTACCGAGGTGTCGTAAGAGCCGACTAAGGTATGTGCCGTGTGGTATCCGGCACAATAGAATATACCACCCTCATTTCTTACCGAGGTGTTGTAAAAGGCGATTAAGGTAAGTTGACGTCAGGTAGGCGGCCGCTCGTAAAATACGTAGCCAAATCATGTAACAACATGTTTGTAACATGTTGTACCGACCCCACTTAGAGTGGGATAAGGGCAGAAAAATGGTGAAAAGTAATAATAAAATGACTTTGTTAAAATCCACGGTAAAGTTAGGACAGTAACGTCTCAACAATATGGACCTGCTTGTATTACCAAGACAAGTTGAAACACGATCTATACACGTGGGTGTTTAATAACTGTCTGATTCAAGTTTTATCACTTCGCTATGGCTCAGCTTTTAAAGCCTCTTCTTCTGCTTTCGATCACGTGATACCCCCGTTTCCGATATATTCGATATTAAACAATTAATGAAACGACATTTGAGTATGTCCGTTTCTAACACACGCCGGAAGCTGCACCCACTGCTACTATAATATAAAAGTAAATAATCATTAAAGCGGATATTGTTGATTTATTCACAAAAAACTACAAACCTCAACAAACGATCCATATCTATGGTTATTATTTCCCCCCATTCCAAACTCCCCTCCACTAATTTATTACCCATGCAAATACTCCGGTCTGACTCATTAATCACGAGATTTTCTTCTTATTCCAGTTTGATTTTTTTTTGTTTTGGTATAGACAGCTAAATTACCCATTATAGAGGAAATTGATTTTGGAATTGTTTTGTCAATTTTCCTTATATAAAGAGACGTAAATTGACAATTATTGGACAGATGTTAGAATAATTTATATGAGGGTTATAATTATAATGAGGGTACAAAATTACAAACGAAGAAGTACAGTTTGTTGTTTAGAGGGGGGTAATAGGTATAAAGAGCGGGGTTGAAAAGCCAGTTTCCTGTAGAGATCAGCAGGCCTACCATGAACACTTATTGCCTGCTGAGCGTATATGCCTTGATATTGATCGTGTGCTGATTTTATGTATGGTAAGGTGATGGTATCGTCCGGAGCCAAACAGATGCCATGACATCTTAAGAATTTTTTTATGTATATTTTTGAACCGCTTGAACGCGCCAATGCCTAAACAGATTTGTATGAAACTTTTTAAACAACTCAAATTTAAAATATTCTATATTCAATTATTTCTTACATATAATTTTGTATCATCAAATTATACTGAAACTACCAATGGTTCGGAAAGATGCTCTTGAAGAAGTGCTTTTTTTATTTTAATTTTTAGAAAAAAAAAGTCTACTGGTAACTCTTTTTTCTTCAAAAATTTTTTAAGAAGTTATTTGTCCTTTATTATGAAATAAAACTAATGAAGTAATATTACGGTAACGATATTGCGATAGTGAATTCATGCAGTACGAGTGTAATAGTGTATGTGTTATACTCAGCTAGCTTTATAAGGAATGAAAAAGGATATTACACTCTAAAATAACGAAATATAGCAAAATAATTCATTATTTTTTTTGTACTCAAGTTAACGTAAGCATATTCGCGGATGTCTTATAGTAAACTGAGAGTATTTTAATCCTTAAAGTGTCACAACGGAGTAGCGGCTGCAGCTAGTGTTATTAATAGTCGGTATACGTCACACGTTTTCATAAGTAGTTCAGTACCGTCTAAACCGTACGTGGTTTAGACCGCAGACGACCTTCACGTTAACAAAAGACAGATTTAGCCTTTTAAAAGAACCTTTTATTTAAGCCCTAAAATAATTGCAATAAAAGTTAAGTAAATTACATGAAACATATTCCAATTACTCTAAAAATTTAATCGGAAATAAGATTTAAGATTAATGAAAGATTCAGATTTCACCCCAGTGCTGCCCGATATAAATTAAAGTAATTTTTTTCTTTAAAATGTTTACTATTAACTTATAACGTTATTAAATAATTTTTATGTATTACTTAGTTAGAACTTTTTTTTTCAATAAAATCAATCAGATCAAATTACTTAATTTACTAGTTGATCATTCTCAGTATATGACCCGCTTAAAGTGATGTGTGTGTTCACTTGTATGGTTTGTATCGACTGGTGTTGTATTAATTTATGCACCAATAGTATTTGTACGTCCACTCTTGCCCGCAGCTCTGGTGCTACTGACGAGGTGTGCTTTAAGATAGTGTGAGGTTTTCTTTGTACACTAGTAATAGTATGTTTATGTATTGGTATATTTATGCATTATTTTTGTGGGTTTAAGTGCCCACAAAAATAAACTACACATCTTTTTATTGTATACTAGCTGTGCTTGCAGCTTCGCCCGCGCAGAAATCAGCGTATTTATTTGATATTTTATATATAAAAGTAGTTATTGTGAGTTAGCCATAAGAAATAGAGACATGCTATCTTATCGGCCTTTTTTGTAGTATTTTAGATTTATAATTCTCTAGTACATTACTTTAGCGTATCTCTGCTGGTTTTCGCAGCGCACGTGACTAAAGCTCCCAGAAAGCAAGTTTTTTAACAACTGCGCGATCTCTTCAACACAATTTACGATATGTACTATTTACCTAAACCATCCGGAAGTATTGCACTATCGTTTGATGGAAACCGTACAAAAATCCGTTTAGTAGATTTTGAGTTAATCGATTACATACAGACAGACAGCTTTTTGGGACTTTGTTTTATAATAGGTATAGATTACACATCTCAAGCCACACATAAGACATATGAGTAATGCTTGTTATTAAATACATTTTATTTTACAGTGTATTGTAAAGTAATATAATGGTTTTCTTACTCCCTTTGTATCAATTTCTTCGCCGTAGCAGTCAAGCCAGTTTGCGAGAGATGGTATCAGTTAAGGAACTCTCAGCCATTTATGGAGGTAAGGCTTTGTTACGAGAAACATTAAATTGAAAGCCAGTTGAACTTCGTACGTGATACGTGTCTGTTAATCTAATCCGTGTTTATTTATTTCGGTTTTCGCAACGTAGATAAAAACTATATACTAATATTATTAATGCGAAAATCTGTCTGTCTGATATGCTTTTATGGCTAATCTGCTGGGTTAATATTGATGAAATTTAGTACAATTCAAGCGTTTATACTGGGTTAACATATTGGGTAAAACATTTCCGATTTTTTGACCTGGAAAAGGAAAAATACAGTATTGTACATGAATGCAGGCGACTCGCCGAAGCCCGTCGTGAGACGTCATAATGGGAACCTTCGGTCGCTCCGAACGGGGTTTATCGGACGCCCATCTGAAATGTCCCTTTCTCTGAGGCGATCGATATAGATAACAAAATTTTAATATTCAGCTATCACGGCTCATATACACATATAATAATAACCCTCGTTTTTAGAATTCAAATTCAAAATATTATTTATTCAAGTAAACTTGTAAACAAGTGCTTTTGAATCGTCAATAGATATTAACGATTCAACTGCTACAACTGCTGATTCAAAAAGCTGATTTCTACCGAGAAGAACCAGCAAGAAACTCGGCGGTTGCTCTTTTCAAAGAATAAATCTTATTACTAGTACAGGGTCGAAAAGTAGCTATATCCACGCATTCTTATCGTCTAAGTAATCCTCATTAGTACATAGTAATAGCAGGCTTTCTGTATTAGCCTTTTTTAAATAGTATTTTTAAACTGCTATAATGGTAAAGTTAAAGCAGATAGCAGAATTTTAGTGTAGATATTATTTTATATATTAATTATGGATATTATCAAGCTTAAAACAGTCAAGTAAAGTTTAACAATTCCCGTTCTTATAAATATCCTCGCGGCGCACAAAGGGGGCATTCATACGAGTAATTAGTGCTGCGATTAGGCAAGCGAGCTCGTGATCCCTCAGGGTGTGCCGCCATTGTCCCGGGACTCGCACGGATCTGGATGAGCTCCTGCGAAGAACATTTGTGTTAATATACCTAAGGACTGCTTAGTAATTGGTAAATTTAAACGTTGATCCAATTATTTTGACTAAACTTTCTGTTTCGTAATTCATAGAATTAGGCGTTTAATTTGCGGAGATCCATAATACAAAAGTAATAGTAAAATTATCTTGCTATAATCCGCGATAAAGAAAATAGGAAATATATACAATGCTAAATGTAGTCGACTATACGTTTTCATATCTGGAACTGCTGCATGTTCCAGGTATGTTCGTAAAAACACACGCACAAACCTCCACAACCGCCACCACAATACACAATAAATACACACGTTCATTATCACAAACTCAATAATCGTTTCGCCCCTTCAACCGAAGCATCATCAGGAGATAGAATCCACGTCAAAATCACAAAGCAATGCGATTTTTTCGTAGTATAAAAACGTATAATTCACTCTTCATTTAGCATTATATATATATTTCCTATTTACTTTATCGAGGATTATAGCAAAATAATTTACTATTTCTTTTCTGTTTCGGATTTAAAAGCATGAATGAATAAATGAAAAGGATACAATGGGATAGAAGGATTCCCCGATCATATGACATTACTCTTAATTTTAGTTACCTTAGCAACCTAAATAAAACAAACACTTTATTCAGTGAATTATTTTAGCCGCAGGAATTTTAGGTTTTTTTATAAAACACGATTTGTAGAGTTCAAAGTTCATACCAAATTACAACATACGAAATGAAAAATAACCCTGACCCAAAAACTAAATAATGGTGCGATGGTCTTGTCTGTTCCTTTTTTTTAAAAAGTGCGGCGCGGTCACTGAACCATTACTTACAAAGCCAGATTTTAATTATATTATATTATATTTAAGAAGATTGAACTATGCCATAGTTATATATTACGTACAGATGATCATTGGATTCATTTAATATCGTCATAGTATCGTCGGTACCAATCTGTATATGCACGGTATATATATTAAATAACATATATATTAAATATCATAACAATCATTAATTTATTAAGATGATCACCGGTAACCGCAACTAAGAGATACAATCCATGATAAAATCATTCTTACTTTTTTGTTCAGTAGAATCTTACAAAGTAAAGTATTTTTCTCTAAACGACACTCAATACGCTGATAAAACCCACTATAAAATATTCCTCCTTATTGACAATACGAGTGTGATACCAAAAGATGCAATACAATAAAAGTATTAACAAGAAAAATACAAAGAAATGTTTATAAAGCCTCCAACAAAAATATCCTCTCCAATAATAATAAGCGCGATATCGCCCTAATTCCTAATATAAAAAGAGTAGTAACGATAAAACTGACTTACGATGCAACGCATTACGAACTTAATCCAAATGGGATAAGCCTCGAAATTGATTCCACGATCGCTATTCCACATAACAATAATAGAGAAACTGTTCAAATAAAAGAAAATGAACTCAGTTACAATGTGATAAAAGTCAAACAGGTAGATAAAGTAATAGATAGTGAAGGAATCCAAACATTATATCTGAAGCTGTGTTACCATTTGGACGCGGTGACAGTCGATATTGCAAAATTGCTTTACAACGTGTAAAAGTCATGTCACATTATCATGGCGTTTGACTACAATTTGATCGTACAAGGATTCGTGGTACAGCGGAAATGATGCTTTAGAATAGATGTTGGTTCGATATTGAATTTTCACAGAAACGTGTCAAAGCAAAGTATTATACGAAAGCGCTTTTTAAAATGAAAACATTACAAAATAATAATACGGAAGTTCTTTAGTTCGTCGCTCGTGATCCATTAGAGTAATAGTTCGCAGTCATTTCACTGCGATGGAATGAATAATATGAATAACTCTGCCACAATCATAGCAAAAGGAAATCTCTGTTCTAAATACAAAGCACCATTCCAACGATGTATTGAATTATATTTTAATATAATAAATTATCTTAGTTTCTAATTTTAATATTCTACAAGCTGTTCCTGCGTATTGTTTCGCCACTTAAATGTTAGACTATCCATTTATATATTAATTTGCCAGGACGATTCTATCACCAGTTAAGAACGCTGTCTTCCACTAAGAAGAACTGGCAAGAAACTCAGTGGTTGCTCTTATCATGACTATTAATTAATTTAGGTTAGATTCTAATAACACGAAATTCAAAGGAGATCACTAGAGCACGTCTACCTCGAATAAGCCCCCCGCCAAAAAAAAGCGAAAGACCGTTGCCGTTGCTTTATACAGGCTATAAAGTTTAGAGGTCTGGATTCCTAACTTTATATTGTATGTTTTTCCCTATTCCCGTAAGAATAATGAGATATATGATATGATGATATGTTTATAGCCTTTAATTGCTTTTCTTCAACATGGTATTGATTCTGAATTGACCTAGTACTGGCGAAGACAACGTAGAATCAAGAAATTGTGTGAATATAATCTAAAAGACAGAAATTGTGGTAAACGTCAGTCAAACAGCAAATGTCATAAGTTTGATTTTTAAATTAACTGCCAGAATATATTATATCTGTAATATGTGCGTTTCAATAAAATAATGAGAATTGAGAAATTTCTCAATAGTAATTCCAAATACTCAGGAAGGAAATTTTGATACACTTATTCGTGATTTTGATTATTTAGGTAGATATTTCGACTTAGGCGATTAATTCTAAATAATGTTAACTTTTGAATAATCATTTATAAGACACCGGTGGTCGGAAATGGGTGGAGTAAGTTGAACAGTCGTTGAATATCGTGTATTATCGATGAATTGACATTTGCGATAAAATTTGCCCGGAATCATTTCCCAGTGACAGCTGCCTTACTAACCCATAACACTGTGTATTATCCGAGTTTCTATTTTTAGATATGCTTTTACCATAAGCAATAATATTTAATAATAACGATCATTTTTCTGTTTCATGTGAAATAATATTTACAAGCAATACCCGCAATTAAGCTCGCGTCGATTTAAATATGATGTACCCTCTATTATGACCTAAGCTTTAATTGTATTAGATTTCAACATCCAGCGATTTATTATTATAACGACATTTTTACTTTACTTATTCAATAAATAAGCAGCAAATTTCGAAAAGTTAATTTATTCATTTTTGACAACTTATTAACCCCGCGCACACAATGACAACAACTACCTCAAAAGTCGCCACTACTCTCCACTCCGCACCTCTCTTCTCCGCGCCACACCTCGAAATTAACGTCGAGATTTTTCTTGTCTTATATAACATATATATCAACTAAATTTTATATTTCTTCAGCAGATTAGCTGTAAATGCGTAATAGACAAACAAAAAGACAGATTTTCGTATAATATTAGTCATCCTCATCCTCTTGCCGCACAACATGTTATAAACATGTGCCGTGATTCGGCTACTTTTTTACGACCGGCTGTCTCCCTGACGTCAACTTACCTTAGCCGTATTTTACGACCCCTCGATAAGAAAGAGGGTGGTCTCTTCTACTCAACCACATATTAGTATGGATGTATATGTTTTTTTAAAGCTGTGATAGCCCAGCGGTGAGACCGTGCGATTCTTAAGAGGGGAACACGAGTTCAAACCCGGGCAGGCACCAATGAATTTTTCTGTTAAAACTCATGTGTCTAATTGATAATTGCAATTTATCATGCTTTTTGGTGAAGGAAAACATCGTGAGGAAACCTGCATATCTCTAGATAATTCTGGAGATATGTGTGACCTACCAATCCGCATTGGAGCAGCGTGGTAGGTCTTAGCTGCAACACTTCTCTCCAGAAACGGAGAGAGGAGGCCTATTCCCAGCAGTGGGATTGTAACAGGCTGCTAATTTTATACGTTTTTAAGGATTTAACGGTAAATTTTCAAAACAAATGTAGAGTTTGTTAAATGACCGTTAAATTATTATCAAATCGATTCTAACAGCCAACAAATAATTACGAATATATTGCCGTTATTTCGCACAGCACATTAAACTCGGTGTTATCGTGTTTAAACACTAGTTCAACTACATAAGTAGGGCACCACTGTAAGATTTAAAGCCGGCCATTCATCATACGATGCGATTTCAAAAGCGAATAGACGGGAAAGCACCATCTGTTACGTTTTTTGCACACTTATTTGATCTTCTATCATTTTTCATGGCATTAAGCTGAGCTCTATTTATTATTCTTTCTCTGACTTAATATTAACTTTGCACCTGTGTTTACATGTTAAAGTTAAAGAAATTTAGCTCTTATTTACTAACACATCAATATCATATACACCTAACAAATCCATAGTAATGTTATGAATGCGAATGTTTTTTTTTCTCTGAAACACACTAGATGTGTTTGAGAGAAAAATGAAAATAGTATATTTCGACTAAAATTTGTACACAGCGTACATTTCTACTTTTAAAATAATCTTTAAACCACCAAAACTGCTAAGCTAATACTAGTAGTTAAATCTATACAATCAGCAAAATTACATTATTTAAGCTCTTTTCTTACTATAATCAGTAAGATTATCAATATTTAGAATATTTTTTAATATCAAATAACAATTATTTATGTGTTTTTTGATTTTGATTTTTATTGGTTTTTGTACAATAATGATTTCCGATTAATTTTAGTTCTTTTTAAATGCAGCTGGCTTTTTAATGACTAAGAGATAAATAAGCTAAGAAACTGTTACGAAACAATAGGATTATTTACTTTGTTGCAACTACATTATAAAGGTGATGATGTAAAAAATTGACCGATTTCAATAATCCATTATCCAAATTATATAAAAGTACCATCCAGAGTTTTCAGGGTACATATTAATTACATTAAAGTCTAGTATAGAAATCCTAAATTAAGAAGCAACAAACATCACTAGAAAAGTAGTCTAATTTTTAAGATAACTAATTGCTTACTGCATTTAAAGTCATTAAGCATTATAAAATGTAAATAGTTGTGGCATGAATGGTTGGCTTTAGTTTAAAGAGGTACTTATCCCGTAGTTGTGTATGAGCATTGTTATCCTCGTGTGGGGTTTCAAACTTGTGAACTAAAATGTCCAAGTTAAACCAGACCCGCTGTCTTCTATTTTGATATAGAATAAATTAAAACTATGCTAACAATATCCGAAAAATATATATCTCTAGCTGACCGGGCTAGTGGTGTTTTGACATATTAAATATATCTAAGGAACTTATAGTGTTTATATTTAAAAAAAAATTGACCAAAAAATAAAAAAATATATTGGGTGATTTATAGAAGCAGGCGTTACTTTGCGGAATTCCATATTACAAGCAATATAACAGAACTAACTACTTCGCTATAATCCGCACGGGTTAAGCGAATGCATGCAAAGCCAATGTGTATGAAGCAGGCAAAATCTACGCACCTTACACATGTAGGACAAGCCACCACATGCACCCCAAGACGCCTTCACCAGCAACAACGCACACAAGCAACACACACACCCACCACCACAATCTCGACGATCGTTTCGCCCCGAAACCGAAGCATTATCAGGAGGATAGGCCCCACGACAAAAATCGTAATGCGCCGCGCTACCCATACAAGCAGTCTTAAATAGTTCAACTCCCACCGCTACCCTCCCCTCCGAACACATGTAGCAAAACGGAATTGGATACATTTACTTGCTCGTTAATTAAGTGGCCATTGTTATTTTTTATTATCTCAAGTTGCTCTAACGTATTGAGTCGGAGTTCCTTATCACAAGTGAGAAGAATATGAAATGAATGGTCATTAGGCACTTTATGACCGCTTTCCAGCAAATGTTTTGCAAAATTAAAATTTTGTGGTTTATTATTCCTAAACGCAGTCATATGTTTCCGGAATCGAACCGCAAAACTTTGGCCAGTCTGACCTACATATGTACTGTTGCACTCAGGACAATCTGGAGGCGCCTTGGGGTGCATGTGGTGGCTTGTCATGCATGTATAAGGTGCGTAGATTTTGCCTGCTTCATACACATTGGCTTTGCATGCATTCACTTAACCCGCGCGGATTATAGCAAAGTAGTTAGTTCTGTTGTATTGCTTGTAATATATTGGGTGTCGACAACCCATATCACTTAAGGTTATGAAAACTAGATAACAGCTGATTCTCAGAACTACTGAATGTGCCCATAAAATTTCATAAAAATCGGTCAAGCCGCTTCGAAGGAGTATAGTCTAATACGAGAATTTTATATATAAGATTTACATCAATAAGGTTAATTATAGGTGATAAACACCACAACCATGGTTTATCGAGGAATTACAGGTTCAAACCTCAGGTTTATGTTTAAAACTGATGTGCTTAATTGATATTTATAATTTATCAAACGCTATTCGATAAATGTTAATGTCGCGTGGAAACCTGCATATTTCTGAACAATTCATGCGATATGTGTAACTACCAATCTACATGTAGAAGTAAATTGGTCTTTTTTCCTCCAATCACGAAAGAGAAGGACTTTGAAAATAGTGATATTCACAGGATTGTACTTTACATTGGCATTATATAATTTGCTAAACAGCAGGTAAAAAAAATTGTTTTATACTGATAATTTTGGATACTCAAAGTGAAATTAAAATATAGTACGTACAAAAATGCGTACAAAGCGCTTTAGCTCATCCTTTCTAATGCGTACAGCTAAAGTATGCAATTGCCTTCCTGTATCTACCTTCCTGGACTCCTACGATTTGCATAGCTTCAAAAGAAGAGTGAATAGGCAGTTAATTGGCAAGCTCGGTCCACCTTAGGCTGCAGCTTTCGCTTTCCATCAGGCGAGATGGCATCCAGAAGCTAGCCTTATCGTTTAAAAAAACGTACACGTGTTAAGTCTACGCAGCGTTTGCCGCTTTCCCAGACTCTACTCGATACCTAAGGTGTCATGTTCCATGTCTGGGAAAGAATACTTCGCGCCACCTCGCCTTTCCCTACCTAATTTCAGTGGGATCGGGCCATAAGTATTTAAGATTTTAGCATAGTGCATAGTATAAGAATAATTATAATTAATTAACTGTAAATAAATAGGTTTATTTGAAAAATGAGTTTTGTGTACCCAACAGTCGCCATCCATAATATAAATCACGTAAAAAAATACGTGATAAACAATAAAAAATTGTTCTTGAACAGCCAAATTAAAATGCAGTGTGCCAGCAAACACATTCCGATACGCATCAAAGTTAATAACGAGCACGGAGCAGCGTAGAAGAGAAAATAGTAAGCATAGTCCAAAGAAGTTTGAAAACATTGTGTAGAGTAGAGACGTTTGGCGGCGGACCAGGAATTTCATTAAACTTGCCTCGTAGCGGGATCGAGTGTTACTGAAGGATGACACTCATACCGATACTTTGAAATTTGATGATTTGAAAAACTCAAAAGATCATGTGCCGTTTAAATCCAGCCCTTTCCTTCAACACTTTGGAGGTCGTCAGCTCACTTCTAAGGGTGCCAACGCCATACTTTTAAGTGTGGGGTCACCATTCCCCTTGTGATTTCTACAGCCACCGTTTCTACGCCCTATATATTCCAACCATTTTGTAAAGAAAGTAATTAAAAAGTCATGTAAATTAATTATGGTATATTTTTTGTAATTTAATTTTTGTACATAAGAATATACAAAATTATTGGCGATAATAGACAAAGTAGGAACCGACATAAGCTTGCGGTTCCTGATTTGAAAAGTAAATAAGCTATTTGTGTAAGAGTCTATAGTAAAATCGCGCAATCGATTTTATCTTTACCACTACAACAGTTTAAAAACGCAGTGAAAGGGAGGCTGATACAAAAAGCCTACTATACTATTGAGGATTATATAGATGATAAAACTGCGTGGATTTAGCTACTCCTGTACTTTGTACAAGATAGTAATAACCAAATGTAACTAATCATATTAATTTTATTTGGAAAGAGCAACCACTGAGTTTCTTGCTGGCCCTTATCGGTAGAAACAGCTTTCCGAATTAGCAGGAGATGTTGAGGATTCAAAACGCTTGTTTACAAGTTTACTTGAATAAATAATATTTTGAATTTTGAATTTGAATTCTGAAGCCCATGAGCAGTAGATCCAACACGTGAACGTCGAGGCTATCCAGCTTTTTGAGAACATGGGAATTTTGTGCATACAGAATTGGAATATTTGCGAGTTAATATAATGTAGTGACAGTGTAACGAAATGCTACTTAAAAATAATACAAGGAAAAAGTATCTCATATAGTAAGAAAAACTAATTCACTGGACCTGTTCTTAGATATAAGTTAATTTATACGTTAAGGTTAGCATAATTTGCTTGTTACCCTTATGGCTAGATTGTAAAATTAATTTCATTTTGGGTGAACGCTATAATAGTTAATGTATAGAAACTGGCTATACTCGTATACGTGCTATTTTTATCGGATGAGCCCTACTAGTTTTAAACCCATACGGAGCTCTTATTATGAGTTTTTTACACGGTGTTATCGCGGCGTGAACACAACAGTTAATGGCCACTAACAGTAGTCGGACTTTTCGGATAAAAATAAGACATTAGTAGAACCGGTTCTATATATTAATTATGAATACGACCTGGGGAGTTTAAATTCAAAAATTACTTTATAATAGTAAGAGTCCTTGAGATTTGTTCTATAATGTTCCAAGAATTAATAATAGTGCTAAAATTTGATGATTTATTGATTTGTGTAGTAGTAACGTGTAAGTAATTTAAGATAGATATAACTTGTACATTTTTGTCATAAATAAATTTTAAAAAATTGGTATTCTTCTAAAATATTTTTAATCTAACGGTGTAACAACGGCGATCGAGTCGCTTTTTGATTTCATAGCCGGCACTAATTTCTCGTCTAAGCGGCGGCACTTTGTCACAGGCTTCCATAAAACATTGCAAACTTGTTTTCGGCGGGACAAAGCTTTGTCTGGCCGTGCCTTCTGAGCGCCTCCAACTTTAGAAGTTCAACCCGAAGTAGTAATTTATTGTAATTGCCTTTTTGCCTTAGGTGAGCTGTACTTTAACGTGTTACGTAAAGTTTTACGGGAGGCTAACAAGGTATTTTGAAAAGTTTTATGTGTCTCGTTTAACGTGAGGGTAGGCCTGAGCGACATTATTGAATAAAAATTATATACGTGTATAAAGAATTAATACAGCTACGGAACTAAAAACGATGGAATCTTCTCGAAAACGCGCGTAAGGAATAAAAACTGAACTCAACTTTAACTCTCTAAGATGCTCACTTTTTTAACTTGTTAAATGCCAGGCATGCATGGCATGTATGCTAAGGAGTCTTGGAAATAAATTGTATTTTATTCCTTTTTTCGTTCATTTCAATACTCACGTATCAACACTTTATTGTTTCTATCGAAAATTTTCTAAACATTAATCGTAACGTACTAAAAGCTTATGAATATTTAACCGAAATTTTGGGTTAGAGGAGTTAGTTTTCTTTCTTCTGGAAATCCACTGAAACAGTAAACGCAACGAAACGCTTTAAGTTGAAAGTTAGCGAAAACATTCCAGAGGTGGCATATAATATCCAACTTGTCAGATAATCTTTCGAAACTACAGCTCCTCTGAGATATTGAATTTTCCAGTATCGGTTTAACCTTATTCCCAAATATTTAGTTATTTGAAGCTGCTCCGTTATTTTATAAAAGATCGGAAAAAATGGCGCTAGGAATCGCTTCCAAAATTTTCACAGTCAAGTCGTGAATGTGGTTCTGTGTAAATATTAACCCACGGGTATCGAACCCGTAATGTATACACTGCCTGTGAGGTAACGTGCTCAGATACTCTGCCAACTAAACTAGATGCCGG
Organism: Morpho deidamia; assembly: GCA_947086505.1. Classification (NCBI taxonomy): domain Eukaryota; kingdom Metazoa; phylum Arthropoda; class Insecta; order Lepidoptera; family Nymphalidae; genus Morpho; species Morpho deidamia. The sequence goes on from CAMTZC010000011.1 coordinate 406,990, forward strand.
TGCAATTGACGGTAAAACGCAAAGACCTAAAACTCAGTATTTTAAATCACCGATATCGAACCCGGATCAGGAAAATGTGCTTAGACACTCTGCTAACTAAGCTAGACGCTGGTGCAATTCACGATAATTTCTTACAGTGTGGCCAAATATTTTTTTTAAATATATTCCGATATGCATTGGGATTTTTTTTTCGTTCTCAATAACATGTATGTAACAGTTTTGTCTTTATATACTTTATAAGATATTTGCTATGTTCACAGCTTTCACCGCGTAAATCCATTAATTTTATTGTGAGTTAAATATAAGAGATAGACTATAGAGACATGCTGTCACGGACTTTTTTGTAGTATTTTTATAGATCTACAATTCTCTACTACATTATTCAAGTCTCTCTGTTGGTTAAGCGGCGCACGCAACTAATGTTCCTAGCAGGCAATTTTTTTACAACTGCACGACCTCTTCAAGACAATTTATATGCTAACATCTCATATTTAAATTTGTGATGTTCTATTCAGCTAAACCTATAAATTGCACTACCATTTAGTCAAAACCGCACAAAAATCAGTTCAGTATTGTAGAAGATCGAGCACATACAGATAGACAGCTTCTAGGTACTTTGAAAGTATAGATATAGAAGTTGAACCTTCCTTAAATGTAGTATCAAGTCGATCAACACTGATATTATGATTTCTTTCCTTGTAATTTCGGAATTATGAACAGTAACTTCAACGTACTGTTAGTAAAATCATAATTTCAACTCCAATACAACGTGAAGGTAATATAAAGATCAAAATCGTTTGGATTACGAATAAGCTCGAATATCCAAGTATGATCTGTATAAAATTACGGATAATCCGGAAAGTTGGCCGATAAAATGAAGGTCGTAACACGGATTGCTCGCTCCTTGTAAACAAGCATTTGCACCGTGCCGGAGACTAACGGGGTAAGTTTTTATTAAAAATTCCGGCGATTCCCATGAACGACACCATTATTCTGGAGTCATGGGAGTGTTTTTGGGGATTAGATCGGTTTCTGTAGTGGTTATATTTTATTTATAGATAATTTATAACGCTTATTAATATATAATATAAAATAATAGCACTATTTAGAAATATCTAATAATCTTTTAATTTTCATAGAATGCCCAACGGCAATTTAAGGTTTACATTAATTGTAAAGAATATGTTTATATGTAAAGCATATACTATTGAAGATTATATGAAAAATAAAAATGCTTGGTCTTGAACATCCTTCCAGCTTCGTAGAAGAATGCAGATTAATTATGTGACTTAAAAATGTCTAAAAGATTGACCGCCGAGTTTCTTGCCGGTTCTTCTCGGTATGAGCAACGTTCCAAACCAGTGGTGGCTTTATGAATCATATTGATCCTTGACAGTTACTTGATAACTACATAACCTTACTTGAATATATTTGGATTAGATTTGTTCCAAGATAGAAGGATCAGCAAAATGTATGCGATGCTTTATAGTGAATATAGGATTTAGTTAATTGGTACTTACTACGCCTCTGTGATAATGGCGTAGAGTGCAATAGTGGGGTGGTAATGGAGAAATCTCATTTTGTGGCGGAAACTTGTATAATTGAGTGTCTATGACAATATAAACTGTGCAGAGGGAGTTTAGTCTAGTAAGAACCGAAGTTTAGTAAGCATTTCAGAGAGTACACAAGTCTGATAGAATAAACTTTGATTAAACTATACTTGGTAGGTTTTCATTTGCAGTATCTGATTAATGTGTTGAATAGTTTGCGGCATCGGTGCAAAGTTATCAGAGAAACCATTGGAACGTTCCGTACGGATATTATAAATACGGAAGTATGTCAAATTTTCCTTCGGAATAAGGTTTCTAGAAATTGGTCGTGTTCTAATCAATTTGTGTAATTAGGCGTTATTTTGTGGAGGTGTGAAGTAATGAAAATATAACTTTGCTATAATGTGCAAATTATTTTGCTATAATTGATAAAAAATTCTCAAAGCTTCGCGATTTTGTAATTTCTTACAATATAAGGGACATTGTGAGAATACAGCGTATCCTATCTACAGATAGCTCAGATAAGGCTTAATATACAAATTGTTATAGAAAGGTTCTGGGGTTAGGAGTTTAAACCAAAAACTGCACGATGAGTAAGACAGGCGTCTTAATGCCGCAACGTATAGTTTGACAGAATAATGGACTTAAGAGTCCCAAGGATTTGGAATCATATTTAATGATATATTAATGGAATACACATATGTATAGACAGACGGGATTGAGAAGCCCACATAGAACAGTTGAAATCAAACGTAACAAGGCATTTTATCGAAGATACCCCAAGAGATCAACAGACTTCTTAGGATTCTCTCTCTCTGCGATCTTTCATTCACAGCTGAAGATAATGGTTTTGACTAGACCTCGAATCCAATAGATGAAATTTTTCTACTGGTTTCTATTTATATCCTTTCCATCATAGATTCCTAAATGTCCACTTATATATTAATTTCAATATTCCACTTTGAAATCTGTAAAATTTAAAGGATTGGATTAAATTTTAAAGCATATTTAGAACTTATTTTAAATATTCCGGTAAAAGTTGTTCCGAGTAGTTCATTAGGAGTAGTTGAATACACAAACATTAAGCGAATCGTGTTTGCAAAACCAATAGCATTATAGCGTACGGCTGCTGATCTCAACTTTGAGTGTGGTAAAAGTTTTAAGCACTGCAAAGCCCAGTTTAGTTTTTGCTATGTAAACAGTTGGACCGATAAAGTGACTGGAATCAAACGGTTGGCCGGATTCTAAAAAGACTTAAGTACGTGTATTGATCGTGTAAATTTATATTGTATTTTTATAAGATTAGGTTTACTTTTGGATATCAAACTTTTCGATGTGTGACCTTAAGTATCCTGGATGTCCATTGCACTATCAGTGCATGGACATCCAGGATACTTTCTTTATTGAAGCAACAGTTAGCTCATTATGTTATGTTGAAAAATGACCTATTACAACGTGGTACATATTTAAGTGATTTTTTTCAGAATTACCATATGCATCAGCTTAAGGCGATCATGCTTTGACTGCTGTTAATCATAAATACAATTTCAAATTCAAAATAATTTTTATTCAAGTAAACTTTTAATTTATTGTTAAATTAACTATTTCCCTAGACAAGGGAAAGACGTGAATTTGAATTGTAAATGCCAGGTATGGCTCTTTTTGTAATAGAGTTTTTTTTTCAATATCAGCGCATTTGCCCCAATACAATATTCCATAAGTCATAATGCTTTGGAAGTAAGCGAAATAAACAAGTTTTCCTGTTTCAACGTCTGTAAACCGTCTTATCTTTGGTACAGTATCGCTGAATTGCGTTTCTCAGCGAGAGTTGTTATGTGTGTGCCCCATTGGAGTTTTGAATCCAAGGTCACTCTCAAAAATACAGATGTATTAGTGGTACATTAATAACGAATGGCTGAACCAACGAGCTACTTGCGACAAACCACTTTTTACTTCGTCATTATTATCGCAATTTCTATTTACCTTAAAAATCAAAGATGTGTCATCAGCAAACAGAGTTATTTCGCAAATATTATGAATAATATATGGTAAATCATTTATATATACTAAAAACAGAAAGGGACGCTTTTGAACGCATTTGAAGGTGATGCAAAAATCCAGTGCCACTTTGCTGCGTAAACGACTTCAGAAAATTATGACGACTAGGTCTGACAAGATATTTCTTTAATTTGTGTAGTGTTAACTATCAGCAATTATGCCGATTTATTTCATCAATATTGCTCCAGTAGAAGCTTTTTAAATTTTTGATATTAATGTGGATAAATATTAATTATACAATGGAGAAATTTCCATGGAATAAGATCAAAATATTTATAGAAGCAGGCACTTCTTTGCGGAATCCCATATTACAGAAACTACTTTGCTATAATCCGCGCGGGTTAAGCAAATGCTAAGTGTATGAGGCAGGCAAAATTCACGTACCTTACACATGCAAGACAAGTCACCACACGTATCCCAAGACGCCTCCACCAGCAACAATGCACACAAGCAATACACACAACCACCACCAAAATCTCTACGATCGTTTCACCCCGAAACCGAGGCATCATCGGGAGGGTAGGCTCCACGACAAAATTGTAATGCAAAGCATTTCCTTTACTTTCTTCAAGTAATATTTTATTTTTAAAATAGATGAAGTATAAAGGAGAAAACGGTCCAAAGTAACATATGGTGCTTTCCCACACGCTTTATGATGCATAGTCGACTTTAAATCTTGGGCGAATTTTTCTCTACGCAAGTTTTAAATAAGCGAAACCTTTTTTTGCTTTTAACGGCAGTTCAGACGCAATGGGATTTATTGTGTATTTTTTTTATTTATATATTCAGTATTTATAATCATGTCTTAAAATGCACGTGAACGTAATTGTTTGGAATTTGAAACATAAATAAGTATAAAAATATATTAATTTGCTAAAGAAAATGAAAATATAAACAATTTTTTATTATTATTATTATTATTTTATTATTAAGTACATGAATATTTTTATTACTAACAACTGAGTTTGTACATAATAGTAAAGTGTTTTCAAGCACTTAATCATCAATCCATATCCATACTAATATTATAAATGCGAAAATCTGTCTGTCTGTTATTTGACAATAGAAGCTTACACCGGGCTAATAAAATTCCCGTTTTCCCTCAGAGAACAGGAAAACTACAGTAAATAATTGAAAGTATTTTAACTCTTAAGTTAACGCGAATGAGATCACGCTACTGCTTGCTCTCATTACAACTGAAACTTGATGCAATTTTCCTTTAAAAAAGTTATGATAGAATAATTTTACTATAATCCGCATTTGTTATGTAATGCTTATTGTAATGCTTAGTGCTTAGGAGCAGAACCGTTATCAGCATCGCAAATGTGATAGTATCGCAAGTATCACAAGACAACAGCACACTATACACGCACAAAACTGTACACGCACTCACTATGACAATATTAAAGTTCGTTTCGCCCCGTAACCGAGGCATCGTCAGGAGATACACTCCAAGACAAAATTGCAAAACGACGCATCACCCAAAAAGCAGTTTTATATAAAAATAGTTCAACCCCCACCATTAATTTTACCTGCAAACACGTGTAATAAACTGGACTTCGAATCCGGACTGCTATATTTTATGTAACATTTATATAGTTATGCTAAATTTCCTTTTAAATTATTTGAAATGAAACGAAATTCCGAGTCAAAATATTATACGGGTTAGATGTTGTGACAGTGTCTCGTGATATGTTAACATCACGTAGTTGTGGTCAGAAAAGTGTACACCCATAGCCAACAGAAACATGTCACCCCTACAAAGAGGATTCAGTAAAGCGTTGACAAAGAATGCTTTCAAATAGAAATGTCGGCTGGAATATAAATTTGTCCACAGCGCCTCGTTGAACCGGGTCATGAGGGATTTTATAACTATTGGAGTGAATTCACGAATCGATATTCCATTAATAACTTTAGACCTTTTCAAAGTAGCTGATTAGTATCTTATTGGATAAAAATTAAAAGTTTATTAATTGTATAACTCAAACTCAAAATATTCATCGCTAGTTATGGTATTAACATATTCGTTGGAACATGTTTCAATAATTCTACCACTAACTGATAATACCAGAACACTTAGAAAAAGGTAGCCGGCAAAAACATGGTTTTTCAAAATTAAACGTTGCATACCCAAAACTAACGCTTTGGAGATAAATCGAGACCCTCGTGATCATTTCCAAGATTACTATCTCGTATCACATCTAGATAAAGATCATTTTTCTTTACGTACACTATTTTTTCTGTATTATGTAAATGCTTACAGTCAAGTTTATTCCCCGGGGCTTGGTTTTGTTGTGCGTTAGATTATAATCTCACCACTAAACTTACTATTTTCTACCCCTTTGTCTTTTATTCTCATGTGATTAAGTTCATTTTACGTAGCAAAGTTTACTATTTATTTCTGCAATTGTTATCTCAAATTCCATATAGCTTTTATTTCATACGTTTTACGATTCTTTGTTTTTACTACTTCTAACAATCCGGCTGTTTCTGTGTAAGCATAAGTGATTATTATTGTATTATAAACTCGGAAATCTGTCTGTCTGCTCCTTAATAATAAAATTTACGTATTTTTCTCAGTTTCCGAAAGAAAAATAATGTTTTATATCCTATATGTTCCGATGTTAAGCGTTAATTGTGCCAGCGGTTTAGCCATGATAGCGTAACAGAAAGACGGACAAACAGGCTTTCACTCTTCGAAGTACGTAAGTTTCTTTACACTTTTTTATTCATCGATCAAAAGAAACACACATGAACAAAAGTAATGAAATATTGTTTGACTATAATTCGCGATAAATTTGCGGACTATAGGAAAATAATATTTTCATTACTTTTGTATTGTAGACCTGGAGGTCTAGAAACGTCATATTTTATATAAATTACTTACAAATATCTTTGTCAAAGATCAGTCAAGTAGTCAAACATAGTACAGGAAATACATCGTGGCCATTTTTAAACATAACATAAGTGTCGCAATTTTATAATTACATTTTGATCACCACAATAATGTCTTTTGAATAATTGGTTAAAATACCTAACTTTTTACGTAATAATAGATAAATCTAACAGTGAAATCCATAACCATTTAAAAGAGGAAATATCGATTCCGATACTCAATCTTCATAGCAATTTCAACAGTTTTAGAGCAAAAAGTTGGCCAATTTGGAAGCTAGCCAAAGAACTAAAGGATATTTATGCCTCTATAACATGCTATAACATGCTCTGCAGGTAGATTCTAAAGTATTTGCGGAAACATTTAACGCAAAGTTTAATAATTTTAAGAGCACTTCGATATTTTATAGGTAATTATCGTGAGTGGTGTTCATAATTAATGTTTAGAGACCGGCTATACACACGTCTTATTTTATCGGATGAGCCCGACTAGTTTCAAGCTCATACGGGGTACTTATTCATGAGCTCTTTACTCGGCGTTATCGAGGCGGGAACTGCGGACTTGAAACTAGTCGGGCTCATCCGATAAAACACGTGAGTATAGCCGGTCTCTCAACATTGAGTACTTCGATAATTGGACTATTTTGAGATACAATTTTTTAGCCGCATATAGATAAATTTAGTTAATGAAGATTAATAATATTTTTCAAAATGAGTCTGTCTGTCTGTTACGCGATCAATTTTAATCAAATTTGGACCAATAAAAGTATATAACCCGGGGTAAAATATAGATAGATCCCTATTTCTTTCAGAAAAAACAACATTGCATTATTTAAGGGTACTTAAACGCTTAAGTTTGACTTGAACGAAGTCGCAGGTATCACTTATTTTCCAATAAATAACTGTGTTAGTTATTATAGAAATAATTTAGGTCTTATTTGTAGAATTGCGCGTTACTTTGCAAAATTTCATATTACAAAAGTAATTATATTATTATTTGTATTATTTCTTTAAATTATTTTTTTATATATAAGCTGTGATAGCCTAGCGGTGAGACCGTGAGGAAACCTGCATATCTCTAGAGAATTCTAGGGATATGTGTAACCTGCCAATCCGCATTGGAGCAGCGTGGTAGGTCTTAGCTCCAATCCTTCTCTCCAAAAACGGAGAGAAGAGGCCTTAGCCCAGCAGTGGGCATAGTAACAGGCTGTTACTAATAAAAAAAATAAAAAAATATTATTTTGCTATAATCCGCGATTAAAGGCTAATCATTAATTGCGAATTATACAAAAATAATGCATTATTTTTTTACTAACTCCACAAAGTATCCTCCTAGTCTATAAGTTCTTATAATGGAATTTGCTATAAATTTAAATATTAAATCCCATTACGGATACGACCATTTTTAAACATTGAAAAGAATACGGACCCCTAAAGCCATCCCTGACGGATGCTGGGATACTTAAAACTAATTTATAGTAGCAGCAATTGGCCCAACTTTGGGGCAGTCGTAAGGTACACGTGCGGTATATTGCCCTCGATTCTGACCCTGCCTTCTAATTTGGACTCACAAATTATCGTAATTATTAAACTTTGGCTCCTCGACTGCCCGGTCACGATATATCAACTATTTAGAGCATCTTTAAATGATAAGTGGACGATCTAAAAACATTTGTGATAGCAGTTATAAATGTTAAAACATGTTTGAAATACCTGCTTCAAATAAATTTGGTCAACAATCATAGATAATATAGGATATAGATAAGAAACTCCCCTATTTTAATTGAGCAGCGGCAGGGGTCATCTCGCTACCCCTAGGGGTTGCGGGCTTGTGGCATGGACCGTATTCGGGCCTGTAGGCCCAGGTCACCTAGGTGACCTGAGGGATGTCTAGTTTGGTGGGGAGACTGGGAGTGGTAGCTTCCAGTCCGCGGTGTCTGTTCTATTTACTTTATCGCGGATTATAGCAATATAATTTTATTATTACTATTGTAAAGTTGGTTTTAATTAAATTTGATCACTCAGAACACAATGTGATACATGAAGAAAGTAATACACTTTCAATATACTCATCAACCGAATAGATACCGCAGTAATACTAAGAGGAATATTTGCAGTGATCCTGTATTCGCAACAACGGCGCGCTGCTTTGCCGTTCATATACAAAGCAATAATAGGGAATTATCTTGTAGCAAATTGGATTGCCGGAAGATCGGTGTATCCAATACGGTGCTATCGGCAATACGGGTATCAAAGCGGGCTTGCAAGTACCCTCCCTTTGACATCGATTCAAAGGTACGTAATACCATATACTAATTTAGGAGGCTTTGATACCGTAATACCATATCTGATAAGACTAACGTGAATCCGTATTGCTAACGTGAATTAAGCTGAATTTGTTATAGAAAAAGTCGTACTGAATGCGCTTTTTATATCTGGTATCAAATATTTTACTAATATGACTTTGTGAAATAGCTATTGTAACTCTACTTATTCATAGAATTTGTAAGGGTTTTATGCTCTAATAGAAAACATCCCAGAGTAGAAGATGGTATAAAAGAACAAACTAGAACGTAAGATCTCAGAGGGCTTTCGGCTATTATTTGTGTACTAGCCTTGCCAGCGGCTTCGCCCGCGTGGAAATCTGCGTGTCACAATTTTTTTCTAGAATTCAAATTTTAAACATAAAAGAAGTTATTGTGAGTTAACAATATGAGATAAAGAGATGCTATCGCGACTTTTTTGTAGTATTTTTATAGATCTACAATTCTCTATTACATTACTTCTGCGTGTCTCTGCTGGTTTACGTAATGCACGCGACTAAACTTTCCATCAAGTTTTATAACCACTACGCGATCTCTTCAACGCAATTTGCATTATACCTATATGTACTATATACCTATCCGGAAGTATATCACTATTTTTTGGTGAAAACCAGTAGATTTTGAGAAAATCGAATACATACAGATAGACAGCTTTTTGGGACTTTGTTTTATAATAGGTATAGATTTGAAAGACGGCTCTTATTATTCATTTTACAAAATCTCATTTTTTTTTAGTTTAGCGGTTTCCCGTTATCCCTCTGAGACCATCTGACTACTGAGGGGGTGCTTAACTAATACTTTGCGCAACCTGCTTCAAGTAATTAGATCAATATTATAGATCCCGTTAATAAAATACCCGTTTGTTTAGATAATCTTTGAAATGCTAAGTATATGAAGCAGTATGGAGTGTTGCTTGAGGCGTTTTGTGATACGCGTGGTGAATTGTCCCGTATGTATAAGGTATGTGAACGTTGCCTGCTTCATACACTTAACATTACATAAATTCTCTTAACAAACGCGGATTATAGCAAAATATTGTAACTTCTGTACTATGGAATTGCGCAAATAAATAATTATATGGGACACTTACACACGGTCGTCCGTCCCTAAAGTAAGTAACTTAATTTTTGTGTTATGAATGATAGACAACTGGTAAATATATACATATATAATTGTAAATACACTGTATATAATAAATACAATGTATATTTGACCCAGACTCGAAATTGTTTATAAAGAATATTGGCCCTCGGCGGGAATCGAACCCGCGACCCGCGGAGCTGAAGGGAGTTTCACTACCCACTGCGCCAAAGGGCCAGGATAAATAACGTCTGCTTCTATAAATCATATAAAAGTCGAATTTTTAGCGACAGTATTTTGATGATGTGCGTATATTTTATAGTATTTGATCGAAAATTACTTGTTAGTAAATTAGTGTACACAGTTGTAATGTCGCGTTCGCGTTTTTATTTAGTAAATACGCGTTGACAAAAAAAAGAAAGAAGAAGAAAGAGAAAGAAGGACGTTGTAAGGAAAAATTTTATTTACGAAAAGACACTAATAAATTCAAAATTTAGAATTAGTTTAATTAATAACTAGGCATAAGAATAAAAACCGCGGAGAGCAGGGTCGTAAGGTTTATACTACACAGTATCCGAAAAGAATTACGAAAAGTTCGTTAGTGCCACTGCCTGTTTAGTTTAGTTAGTGCCCTGTTTTGTTTGCTGCCTTGACGCCTTCCGTAGTGCCACTCGGGATCGTTCCCGTGGGAAGAGACGCCGGGGCAAACGCTCCTGGTAGACGTCGCAGGTAGCCGGTACAGGTAGCAGGTACTGCAGACGATAGAACGACCGCACGAACGAAGGAGGGAAGGCACCCCAAAGTCGGGGTAAATTCCTTGTACTTTTTGGCACACACCGTTTAAATTTTATAATTATAAATTAGATGTAGATCTGTTGATTAGTACATTTATTTTACTATTAAACCCAAAATGCAATTTGAATAAAATTTTAACAGGATTACAACTGTACGTTTTTGAAAGTAGGTAGTCAGCAAGTGTCCAGATGATTCTCCGAACGTTAAGGTGCCTCGCGAATGTATTCCGTTCAACGAAGTTATTAAAAATATTTTATAATTTGAATTTAGATAATTACTTTAATTTTATATTTAATTATAATAGTTTAGTGTAAAAAAAAAGTAAAGTAGCAGCCTGTTACAATCCCACTGCTGGGCATAGGCCTCCTCTCTCCGTTTCTGGAGAGAAGGGTTGGAGCTAAGACCTACCACGCTGCTCCAATGCGGATTGGTAGGTTACACATATCCCTAGAATTCTCTAGAGATATGCAGGTTTCCTCACGATGTTTTCCTTCACCGAAAAGCGTGTGATAAATTGCAATTATCAATTAGACACGTGAGTTTTAATAGAAAAACTCATTGGTGCCTGCCCGGGTTGAACCCGTGTTCCCCTCGAAAGAGTCGCACGGTCTCACCGCTGGGCTATCACAGCTCTAGTTTCACAGCTCTAGCTCTAGAGTTTAGTGTAGTAGGATAAATTTGTTTAATGCAAAAATAGTATAATGTAAGTAGGTATGTAGTTTTTATTTTGTAATTTGGTTTTTTAAAATATGTTTTTTAATTTTTGATTAGATTTTAGATTATAATTTTTTTAATAAAACAAAAATAATGAGTAAGTTTTATTTATTTAGATTCTTTAAGATGTTTTTTTTTGTATAGCAACTTGACAGTTAAGTTGACACTTTTTAAAATTTGAAGCTACTATGAAACGTCAGTGTTACAGTAATTACGCGAACTATCCCGAATTAAATGGTTATACTAGTCGTAATTCAGTAAATATACCCCAGCGGGTGTTTATTGAGAGGATATGGCCGAATGCTCGTAACACAGCGGCCAACACACCCAAAGGGACCGTGAACGAAAACGCTTCATCGCATTTCTAATTATACCCCAAATTGCAATTGTATTAATGTTCACTCTATTTACTTAGTTTTGTGTAAGGGTTGATATTGTAGCTGCCTGACGCAGCTACTAATACCTATTACCTCAAAACCTCATTATCTATTACGTCATTACCAGTTGTGGAGGTTTTGCGAAAGACTATCGGAAGGATGCTTTTAAATTACTGGTAGTTTAATTAAACGCCGTTGTTAACCTTTGAAATGCATCCCTCCGATAGTCCTTGCAAAACCTCCACAACTGGTGAAATTGTGAACTGAACTGAACAAAATTTCATGTCCCTACCATTGAGCATTTCCTTCAACTGGAGATAATCTTGGCTTCAGCATTAAGTCATGCTTATAATAAACTTGCATTGTACATTGGACTGGAGCGCTATAGAAAATTGCATGTTCCTATTGTATGCCGTTGAGTAATTCCCTCATCTGGATCGAATAAATAAATAAATATATGGGACATTTGCACGCACGGTCGTCCAGCCCCAAAGTAACTAACTTAATACTTGTGTTATGGGTGAGAGACAACTGGTAGATATATACATATATAGTTTTAAATACATACTTAAATATATAATAATATATATATACACCCAGACGCGAAGAACCAACAAATTCTAAATAGAAAATATTGGACAGGGTTTAGACAGGGTCACTGCCAAACGCGTCAAGGGCCGGCAATATCAGCAGGCCTACCATGAACTCAATAGAAGACGTAAGCTAAATTGTATTGCTTTTTCATACCATGACGTCTTAAAGACGTACACTTTAAGTCGTTGCGAATGTGCGTCCGGAATTCGTCCTAAGAACATATGAGTAAAAGAGACAGTTATCTATAGTTCATATAACATTATTCTTTTCAAACATTACGACCCCAATGCAATTCACACTTCATGGTACGAAAAGAAAGCGGTTCGCAGCCGTCGTTTACGTCTTCAATTGAGTCGCAATAAGAGTTGACGGTATGCCTGCAGGTCATGCTTATCATAAACATGCATTGAAACTTGACCAATGTTGAAAATATGAGATTTTGGTGATGGTTGTCTGTGTTGCTTGTGTGCACTGTTGCTGGTGGAGGCGTCTTGGGATGCATGTTGTGACTTGTCCTGGATGTGTAAGGTATGGGAATTTTGCCTGCTTCATACACATTAGCTTTGCATGCATTCGCTTAACCCGTGCGGATTATAGCGAAGTAGTTCTGTTATAGTTTCTGTAATAATAACTTACTTGTACTCTCAAAACTGTTAAAGTATTTCGTTAAACCGATTCAACAGCAAAATTATCTTATCATTCCTTTTGTACAAGGAAATTTATTTAGATTGCAATTTAAAACTAAGTACAGAATTTTATTAAATCTCGTTTGTAAGAAAAACCTTAATGTGCATAGATGATATTTAGTATGTATATTAGTGCGTATCAAAATTACATAAGACATTGTAAAAGCGGTTTGTTTCTGGTCAAAGTAATAATGATAGTTTACTAACTAAGATTTTGCTATTCTTAACCACACCATTACGTAAGTTACTGGTAACGCCATACGCAAATTCATTACTTGCTTATCTGTTATACCGAGAAGTCCACTACAACGAAAAGGCTCTGTCTACAACCAGATATCTATAGAAGAAGGTATAGTAAAAAGGAGTAGGTTGTTATAGCGGGTGATGAATCGTTATCAGACATTGGATGATCAGCAAAACAAGTCTTGACTTAAGATTGTTTAATGTCTTCTTTTTTGACCAAAGGAAGTCTACTGCTAGACTGCTCCGCGCTATTCTTTTATCTAAGTGTATCATCATTCTCCTGCCCTTATCCCACTCTAAGTGGGTCGGCACAACATGTTACAAACATGTTGTCACATGATTTGGCTACGTATTTTACAACCTGCCTAACGTCAACTTACCTTAGTCGCCTTTTACGACACCTCGGTAAGAAATAAAGGGGGTCTATTCTATGCAGCCGGATACCATACAGCGCTTTTATCTAAGTGATTGAAATTGAAAAAACGATAAGTAAATAAGTTTCCTTATATTATCTGATGCACGTGTCACATACAAAGTGAAACAGGCGTTCAATTTAACGTATCGCCGTAACAAAGGGAGTTCACCTGCCGTTATCGACGCCCGATGGCTGTAATTTAGCTGATAGTATCCTTTTCAAAGCACCATCTACGTGACGTCTGAAATAAAGGGCGTAAGATTCGAAAATATATTTTTTTACGTATTATATTTACTGATATAAAACATTATGAAAAGTCAAACGGAAATAATAAGCTATTATCAGAGCCCAGCGTTGAAACCGTGCGATTATATAGAGAGGGTAACGAGTTCAAACCCCGACAAGCACAAATTAGTCTTTCTATGAATAATTATGTGTCTAACTGATATATGGATATGAGATATTTGACGCACGCTTTTCGGTGTTTTTATATTTTTTTATTTTTGTAAGCTTTTGGTTTTTTTTTCTAAAAAAAAATACCCAAATAATCACTCAGGTAGTTTTATAAAATGATTCTATATAAGAATGCCGTCTATTACATTCTAATATGTTAGCGCGACGTAAGGATTATTACGGATGCAGTGACACCTCTGAGACGGCAGGTAAAATAGTTTTCTCTAATTATTCGACGAAAATGAATGTTTCTCATCTATATCCTAAACTAGCTGTGCCAACAACACCTTCGCCCGCGTGGAATTCAGTGATTTACGAAACTTTTCGAAATTTTAAGCATAAAAGTAGTTATTGTGAGTACCGTGAGAGATAGAGACATTCTATCGCGGACTTTTATGTAGTATTCTTATAGATCTACATTACTTTAGCTTTTATCTCTGCTAGTTTACGCAGTGCACACGACTAAATCTCCCAGCAAGTTTTTTAACAACCGCGCGATCTCTTCAACACAATTTACATAACACCGATATATAAAGTAGTAAAGTAAAGTAACAGCCTGTTACTATGCCCACTGCTGGGCTAAGGCCTCCTCTCTCCGTTTTTGGAGAGAAGGATTGGAGCTAAGACCTACCACGCTGCTCCAATGCGGATTGGTGGGTTACACATATCCCTAGAATTCTCTAGAGATATGCAGGTTTCCTCACGATGTTTTCTTTCACCGAAAAGCGTGTGATAAATTGCAATTATCAATTAGACACATAAGTTTTAACACCGATATATACTATTTACTTAAACAATTCAGAAGTATTGCACTATCTTTTGGTGACAACCGTACAAAAATCCGTTCAGAGATTTTGAGAAAACCGATTACATACAGATAGACAGCTTTTTGGGACTTTGTTTTATAATAAGTATAGATAGTGTAATATCTATTGAACAAAGTATGAAGTAAGTGGACTACGAAAATATTTCAATACAAGTTAAAACAATTTCCTGTCAAAAAGTTTGACACAAACAAAAATTTCAAACAAAATCATAACTCATTTGAAGGCAAGGTAAGACGACCTGCTTAGTGATTAATGATTCTAAACTTGGATATTTGCATAAGTAATAAATAACTCGGAAGGCAACAAGGAAATTATAATTTTGCTTAGGATCTATTCATAATGTGAAAGTATGTAGCAGAATAATTTATAGAATTAGCTGTTACTTTGCGGAGATCAATAATACAATAAAATTATTTTGCTATAGTCCGCGATTAAGTAAAAAGTGAATATATTGTTAGAGATAAGCATGGAATTCCGTTTATGGTATTAGCGATGGCATTTCAATCAAGACAGGTTATAATACGATCTAAGCACGTGGGAGTTTATTAATCGTACAAGTCAAGCTCAAGAGCAAAACTCCATGTGATGAAACGATCTAGCCGCATAAGAGTCTAATAACCGCATGAGTCGAGTTTTGCACCAAGACTGCATTTGATGGCGAGCTTCACCTTTTATAAAAAATTCTCAGTCCAGAGTCAGCCCTTACTTTGTAATCGGTCACGTGATTACAGTGTTGCCACTATACAAAAATTAAAGAAATGACATTTAACTATTGGCATTTCCAACAATATATATAACGCTAAACTTACATATATTTATATTTACTTTATCGTGGATAATAGTAAAATAATTTTATTATTACTTTTGTATGAAGCACGATTTGAAAAACATAAATAGACTTGAATAGGGTACTTATATTGACAAAAATCCAAAGATTTCTGTAAGTAAAAATTTCATGGAAATAGATTCCCGTACCTAGTGAGACTGGCAATATTGTTTTATATGAAAGTTTTTATTTTTTTTTGTTTAACCATTGCCATCCTTTGTTGCTTTTCAAGGGGTGACTCACAATCTTATGCCACTAGGAATCTTATATTTTACGTGTTTCAACCGTTTGAGAACCGCAAATCTATGGGTCCTTAATGAGCCCCATTCATAGCCTGTTGAAATGTATATGAATGCATTAATTCATTTCGATAACTTCAGTTCTTCAACGGATCTCATCATCTCTTTATTGTTCTTAATAACCAAGTTTCAGATGACGATTTCGCATTAGCAACATTATTATCGCATGAAAAACTTACTATTTTTTATCAAATTGTCCTAAGTAAGGAGCACTGACCATTTTTTATCAGGAAAAACCCCTTATGGGTCATCGCTGCTTAACGGAGTATGTCGCGGGGTATGTCGGATTCGCACTTACAAAATAGCCAGAGTGCTCCACCACGTGGCGGGGACAGGGTACTGTTGCCCCCCACACATTGCCCCGATCCCCTAACAATATAAAAAACTACAAACTTCACTTTGTATTTGATTTATTTCCCGTGACACAAAGTTCCCGAGCCCCCGCCGCTCTATTCCTTGGACGCAAAACAAAGTCACATATCAACCGTTTCCGCTTCCGCTCACGGGCATCGTGCCGATAGTTCTCATTGTTCGCAACTATTGGCACTGTAGGTATTTTTAGATACAGGTTAATTTTCACCTTTATCTAGTTCCCACGAGGAGATCAGTGGAGTTTAATTAAAATTTTGAACATAATAGTAGTTAATGTGAGTTAACCATAAGAGATTGGGACATGCTATTCCGGACTTTTTATAGTACATCTACAGATCTTCAGTACATTTCTCTCGTGTATCTCCGCTGGTTAAGGCGGCGCACGCCAATAAAGCTTCCAGCCGTCAGTTCAGCAACCGTACTTATTGTATTAACCTAAACCTTCCGGAGGAATTGTATTTTTTTAAAGTGAAAACCGTACAAAAATCGGATCACATACAGCCAGTATATAGATACTAACCTGGTATATAAGCTTCAATTTTACTCAGTTTCATCAATATTATTCCAGACAATTAGCCGTGAAAATATAACAGACATATAGACAATCTTTAGGGTTCCTATTCATTTATGCGTTCCTATAGCACCAAGAAGCAATATGTATCAATGGTACATTTTAAAACAACGTGATTTCTTCATATAACTCGCTCAATCGCCGCTGAGAAACTCTCAGATTTCTTAAGCAATGGCCTGCTATGATCCCACTCCTGGGCATAGGCCTCCGAGAGGAGAGAGAGATCCTTTTCTCCTAAAACGGACAGATCCGTTTTAGGAGAAAAGGGTTGGAGCTAAGACCTGCCACGCTGCTCCAATGCGGATTGGTAGGTTACACATATCCCTAGACTACTCTAAAGATATGCAGGTTCTTTCACGATGTTTTTCCTTCATAGAAAAGCGTGTGATAAATTGCAATTTTTCAATTAGACACATTAATTAGAGAAACTCATTGGTGCTTGCTCAGGATTCAAAAATGCCAGATTCCCTCGAAAGAGTCGCAATGTCTCACCGCGAGGCTATCAGACCTTTTTTATATCTCAGATTTCTTATATCACCATTATTTACTTAATAACAACCGGCACTTTATCATAATTGTTACTGACTTTGATCTTCAAATACTGATCTATTTTGAACAAAAAAATCTCGCTAAATATTTACATGGACAATTCGTCAGTACATAAATAAATGGGAAATAAATTCGCTGAGGAAATCTCGCGAACACGTGTATCCAATCTAATCTATGTGTCTACGAACTAAGGCGTGGAAGGAACTTTTCTCAGCCTCTTTTCTTATTACAAGCCCATAATATATCCCAATTGAATTTTAGTTTCCCGTTTCCTTATATAAAGCTCAGTTGACACGTCCGCCTCTAGGGACGCGTTTGAGGCCTTCCCAGGGAAATCTATTTAAGGCCTCGGGGATCCACATCAGCTTATCTGCGAATTTACTAAAACATCTCTCAACAGTAAAGCGGTAAAAGTATTTTCAACAGAAACTATAACAGAACTACTTTGCTATAATCCGTGTGCTAAGCGAGGTCTGCGTAGGTCTGAGTTTCATACCTTTAAGTGATTTTTTCCATTCCTAACATTTATTTTTATATTCTTTGGACGTTTTTTTTATAATGTACAATAAAAATTCCCTAAATATCAATATTTTGGCAAATAAATGTTACAAGGCCAGCTAGTTGTTCTATATATGATTTTAACTGTTTATGGTCTTATAAGTAAGCTACAGTTAATTTCACAAGCATCCGACTATTCAAGATACACATTGTAAGTGAAAGCATTTATCTTTGATTCATATATCAAAAGCATTGATGCCGAAAGTTACTGTTTGCTAACGTCGCGACGCCACTCCACAAAAGATCGACTCGTTTATAGAAAACTACTTCAGCTTTTGCTCCTTTAGGCGTAGGCTCTTTGTACACACTCGATAAGGTTCCGGAGTTGTTATTGTTCAACTTGACTGTGAAGTGTTCTGGGCATCAGGACAAGTTTAAGCTTAAAAGGTTATGTAACTAGAAATTGGTGTGATTTATAAAGAAAATAATTAATTAGGTGACAATTTGTGATGCGAGCATGTATTAAACACTTGAGTTCTGGATATGAACTGTTCTTTAATACAAAGTTAAAATGATATATAAACTAATAGACCAATATAAAATAGTCCTGGAATAAACAGTAGCTTCAGTATTATACATTATAATAGCTCCGTTAAATTTATGCAGTAAATAGAAATCAAAATATATAAAAAATTCTCAAAATAATTCCTTCGACGTAAGCTAAACAACGTGATAAAGATCCTCCTTTTAATTACAGATTTGACTCGTCTTTGATAGCAGCAGGGTCTTCTCGTTTACTCCCCGGGTGGGGGTAAACGGGGTGCGGGCCTCGAGGAATTCCTCTCTACCCGGGCATCTCCTCGCGGGCACTTAAGCCCGGTATGTGTTCCGGCCGTAGGCCGAGGTCACCTAGGTGACCCAAAGGTGTCGGTATTTGGGCCGTAAGCCCAGGTCACCTAGGTGACCTAATGGATGTCTTGTTCGGTGGGGAGGTCTGGGAATGGTAGCTCCCAGACCTCGGCGTCAATTTCGGTGGTGTCTCGATCAGGTAGGTGTGTCATGTCCGGTGTATTCGCCCTTTCGCCCGTCGCGTCGTCCTCTTCGTCGCCGTCGTCTTTCGCATCGGGCCGCGGAGACGGTGATCGCAGGAGCTCGCGAGGCAGGGAACGTCCATCGGGTGGTCGCGCATGGAGTGGCGCGATGCCATGGAGGTGTACGTGCGCGCTATTGTTCTCACGCGCGAACATCCGGCGCGCTAGGCGACGGACATACTCCTCCACGGTCGGCGTTCTGGTGTCCCGATGCACGACGTCGTTCCGCACATACCTCGGGGCTCCTACGATCAGTCGCAGGCAGCGGTTCTGCTGGACTTGAAGTCTTCGCTTCTGGTACGCCGAACATAGCGCGTACCAGGCGGGTGCCGCATACGTCAAGCGCGAGCGGACGTAGGCACCGTAGACTCGCAGTTTGGTGTTGACAGGTAAATGGGATGTGAACAGCGTGTGGAGCTGGGACCTGGCAGCAGCAGCTTGGCCCACGGCACGATTGACCATGGGGACCATGCGCAGGCTGCGGTCCAACTCACACCCTAAAAACCTCACTGTGGTCTTCCACTCTACGTCCTGGCCTCGAAGAGTCAGCTGACGTAGCGGCTTGGAGCGGCTGGTGAGCAGAGCGGCCGTCTTCCCGACGTTGACGGCCATCCTCCACTTGTCCAGCCATTCCGGCAACAAGTCCAGCATACGCTGCATGCGGTTGGTGGCGACGATCTGGTGGTAGGACGACGCGAAATACGCGCTGTCGTCAGCGAAGAGCGACAACAGCACGTCCTCCTCCCCTTCCCGCAAATGGTGGCGCAGGGTGGGGATGTCTTCCGTATACGCCGCGTATAAGCGCGGCGATATACAACTGCCCTGGGGTACTCCGGCTTGGATGGTGCGTGGCTGGGATTCGGCACCATCCACTGCCACGTAAAAGCTACGGCCGTGTAGAAATGATGCCAGCACTCGCACATAAGCAGGCGGCATGGTGGTGTCCAAGATCTTGACCAGGAGCCCGGCGTGCCACACACGATCGAAGGCCTTCTCGATGTCGAGAAAGACCCCCACGGTGTAGCGCCCGTTGTTCCGCTCACTGGTCAGGTGGTTGATTACCCTCACCAGCTGGAGCGTCGTCGAGTGGCCGCTGCGGAATCCAAACTGCTCCTCGCGCAGGGGCAGATGGGGCGTGACTCGACGCAGCAGCAGACGCTCGAACAGCTTGGCTATGTGCGAGAGCAGGGTGATCGGCCGGTAGCTTCCAGGCAGGCGGCGGTCCTTCCCAGTCTTTGATACATAGTGAATTAAAAAACTTTGATAGGTTGATAATAGATGGCGTTTTTAAATGTCCTCCTGTAAAAATCCTGTATAATTAACAGAATTTCTATAGCCCATATGTTATTCCGGTAAATAAGGAATAATTGAGCTAAATTTCATCGATATTGGTTCAGCGGATTCGCTGTGAAAGAGTAACAAACATCCATCCATACTCACAAACATTCGCAGTTATAATATTAGTAAGAAAGATAACATAAGATAAGATAAGAAGTAAGATAAGATACTTATAGATTTATACCACTACAAATTGTGTGCCTAGTTAACGAACAAGTAAACGTTTTCAATTCTAGTTTACTACACGTATTTGGAGGCAAAATCAATGATGGGGTTGAACTAGTTGTATATAACGCTGCAACCTTGGGTGATGCGTCTCATTTCGATGTTGTCGCGGAGCCTATATCCTGACGATGCGTCGATTACGGGGCGAAACGATCGTTGGGATTGTCATAGTGAAAGTGTGTAGTTCTTTTGTAGTGTGCTGCTGGTCGTGGTGTCTTGTGATACGTGCGGTAACTAATCCTGCATGTATAAGGTATGAGAACGGGTTTTCTTTCCACACTTAGCGATTACTACAGCATAGTAGTTCGGCAGTCATTATTTATATATGTACATATATAGAGTATATTATATCGTGAAGCTGCAGTAAATATATCTACTGATCTAATTTTGACACAAAGCGAGTCAAGTTGTTAAAATATTTGAAAACAATTTTGTTCGCTAAAATGTTGACTCTGAATTTCTTAATCCATAACAAACTCTTGACTCATCACTAGTTTTATACTATGGTATAAGTAATAGACTGAAAACGATTCAAATTTTGTTGGGTACTATTATAATTTTCTTCATGTATACTTTTTACACATAGAAAAATTAATATTATTTGTATTAGCGTGCAAAGGGCGTTGTTATAACTCGGAGTAATCTCTCAGATAACAAGATATGAGACAACTAGAATAGGTTGGTGTAACACAATCATAATAGAGAAATGATTTTTCAGGAGAACTCAACATCGAAACCATGAAATGGTATAAAATATCATATGGCATCAGGTATGTTAAATTACACCCATCATTAATATTACATATATTTTTTATCACTTACTTGTACTATAGCAAAATTGATTTATCATTACTTTTGAATTATAAATCTCCACAAAGTAACGCCTTATTCTATCAACTATTTATTAGAGTTGAAGAATTGAAGTTGGAATGGGCTATGTGTACTATAACGCACGCTTAGTATAAGAGTGACCTAATTAAAAAAGTTGTTTCGTGAAAAATTGCAATATAGCGTAACGTAGCGCCTTCTACACAATCTACTTTGCTTGCTGAGCCCGATCCAGTTTGGATATCAAAAGATGATACCGGAATATTTTCACGTATGTGCCTTAAACGTACTTGCGTGTTTGCCGGTAAATATGGGAAATGTTAGGTTGCAAAATTAATTTCCTAAAATTTTTTTCTTTCTCTTTCAATACATTAACTTTAATTTTATAATTTGTACCTAATATTTAGTTTTAAGTATTTTTTTTTGTTTTAAACCTTAGTTTAAACTTCTAAAGAGGAACGTGATGTATGCATAAGTATTAAGAAAATAAAAACAGTTATGTCACCAACTCGGTCGTTTGACGGCTCCGCCATGTATTATGCGAATAATATTAACTTAAAACTTAAAAGAGACCCGTAACTTGAAAACACTAGTATTTTTAATGATGTCATAGATGGAATTTAAATAGGGATGGCAATGTATCTAACTCCATTAAGCTAAATTTTGAATTAAGTCATAAGACCATTATAAAGATGGGGTTTAATAAAACTGTAGGAGGGGATAAAATATAATTTTGAAATACTTTACTTTAGATTAATACAGATTGCACGGTTAATTAAAGGTTATAACGCTGTCGCTTACTTTTTGGATCAAATTAATCGTTATAACAAAGTACTCTGTCCAGGCCAACAGTTAATCAAATTTTTCCCTCACCTAAGTAGTGTACAGGTCAAAGTTTTTTTACGTGATGCTATCGGAATTTCGTTAGCGTTTGATGGAGATTATCGGAGTCTCTCGAACCTGTGGGAACTCTTTATCCACTTTCATAGTTTTCCATCCCGTTCCCGTTCACTTGCAATACACTTGTAGGAAAGAGTGGGAACATTAAATACCAATAATGCTCAGTAAATCAGAAACTTTTTCTTTTTCTTTGACTGTATTGAGAAGGGGCAATGAAATTAAAAGAACCTTTCTATATCGGAGCGAATTTAAGAACATGATAAGTAAATAGTTCGATAAGTAAAGACTTTATTTGAACTTTTGGCAGTCTAAATAAAATGCAATATCTTAAGGAGTGATTCTACTTTATTCGGTGTGTTTATAATATAAATCTTTGAACAATCCAAGCAAGGACCGTTAATTTCTTTATACATGTAAAATTCTCTCTCTATCTATACTTATTGTTGTGTATGTGGTTTGAGATGAGTGTATCTTACCTTGTATATTTATATAAAAGACATATTACATTGAATATACTCACACTAACTCACACAAACACTAATGTACAAAGAACTGTACAATAAAGGGTGGGGATGAACCAAGTACTATATAACAATGCTTGTTTGGATATTGCTTCGCTTTGCGATTTTGACGTGGAGTCTATCTCCTGATGATGCTTCGGTTGCGGGGCGAAACGATTGTTGAGTTTGTGATAGTGAACGTGTGTAGTGCTTGTGTATTGTGGTGGATTTGGTGGAGGTTTGTGCATGTGTTTTAACGAATCCTACACGTATCGGGTATGAAAATACGGATAGTCCACTAAACATTTAACACTATATAGGATTATAGCAAAATAATTTTACTATTACTTTTATTTTACATTACACTGTCTGAAACGCACACGTCAGAGACACGAGAGCCTTTGGTGAGAGTGGACGTGTAGTGACATGTTGTTACTTGTTAGTCCGTATTTGAGTCTGTACTATATTCATACAACATTAGTCTATATTAATACAATAAAGTGAACACAACACCTATTATAAAGAAAAATCCTCCGCTGTCTCACTCGGAAAATTGATCGATTTTCTCAACAACTACAGAACGGATTTTTGTACAGTTTTTACTAAAAGATGCAATTCTTTCGGAAGGCTTAGGTGAATCTTACAATAAAGTTTTATTTAGATTATTTTGAAGAGGTCGCGCGCATATAAAAAAAAACTTGCCTGCTGAGAGATTTACTCGCCGCACTACGAAAACTAGTAGAGATACTCTAAAGTTATGCATAGGGAATTGTAGATCTACAAAAGTACTACAAAAACATCCGCAATAACATACCTCTATCGCTTATGGTTAACTCACGATAGCTATTTTTATGTTAAAAATATTAATTCGGGAAATAAAATAAAATAATAGGAATATTATAAATCCAAATCACTACTTGTTTGTTCTTTTTATTACAATTGCTAAAGGAACGACGACGTTTTAGTCTTATTTATTAGCTCGGTATATAATTGAAATATAATACAATTGAAGCATTGTCTTATATTTCATCAGTATTGGTCCAGCGTAATAAATGTTAAATTTTAACAGATGATAGGCGTTCGCATTTACAAAATTATATTCATAATTCAAATTCGAAATATTTTTTATAAAAGTAGATGGTTTCAAGTACTTTTGAATCGTAGATTTATTAAGGATATGCTTATGTATCGCAAACACGTCTGCCATATAGAATCGATGGTATGAATAATGGTCCTCAATCCTCATAGCCTATTTCCACAACAATACGAATTCAATGGACGCCATTGTTATCGTTCGGAATCGTTTGATTTTCTGAATAACATCGATAAGTGGTGTAAATATTGCCCCGAAGCTTTACCAATTCCACAGTCTTTTGATGTCGGTATTCTGTTTTGTTTTCGCTTTTTATCACGAGACGTGACTGACAATATTTATTTCAGTTCGCGTGGTTCCCTGCGAGAGAAGTTTAAGGAAATAGGTATACTTACTTTGGCTTCACAGTATATTTGTAACAATCTAATGTTTGTGCATAACGATATACATCATTATAAAAGGAATGGCGATGTATGCAATATACAAAGTAGGAACTGATATAAGCTTGCGGTTCCTGCTTTGCGCCTTGCAAAAGTAAATAAGTCACTTGTGGGTTTGGGTATAAGATTCTTTAATAAAATCCCGCAATCGATTTTATCTTTGCCACTACAGCAGTTTAAAAGCGCTGTTAAAGGGAGGCCGATACAAAAAGCCTTCTATACTATTGAGGATTATATAGATGATAAGAATGCGTGGATATAACTACTCCTCTACCCTGTACAAGATAGTACTAACCAAATGTAACTAGTTATAAGAATTTTATTTCAAAAGAGCAACCACCGTGTTTTTTGCTAGTTCTTCTCGGTAGGAACAGTTTACTTGAACAAAGAATATATTGAATTTGAATTTGAATATAAACAATTTTTGCGAAAATCATGTTTGTAATCGCGACGCTCGCAAAAGAACGCGTATTGAAGATTTCCGACTCACTTTGTTGCAAGTAATATGTGTCATTCACATGTATTTGCCGTTTTAATTATAATTTATTGAAGAAAATTCATCATTCTGCTGTCCTTATCCCACTCTAAGTGGGTTCGGTGCAACGTGTTACAAACATTTTGTCACATGATTTGGCCGCGTATTTCACGACCGGCCGCCTGCCTGACGTCAACTTAACTTAGTCGTATTTTGCGACCCCTTAGTTAGAAAGTGGGTGGTCTATTCTGCTTAACCAGATACCACACGGTGGGTCAACTTAACTTAGTCGCCTTTTACGAAACCTCGGTAAGAAATGAGGTTGGTCTATTCTACTCAGCCGGATACCACACGGCGGAATTTATTGAAGAAAATCAAAGGTGTTTAAATCCGCGAATATGCGAAACTAATTTTATGTCAAATTTATTAATGTGTTTTTTTTGTTCCCGAAGGAAAACCAGAATTTCTTTTTATCATCTACTAGCGGTCGCGTACGCAATGGTATGGCTCAGTCTATTTTCGAGTTCCTCTAAAGGATGCTAGATCAATCTAATAATTGTTTGAAAATTTCATTAAAATCGTTAAATGTGATAATAACTCCGAATATATATTCAATTTCAAATTCATAATATTCTTTATTCAAGTAAACTTGTAAACAAGTGTTTTTGAATCGTCAACATCTACTGCTGGTTTGGAAAGCTGTTCCTACCGAGAAGAACCAGCAAAAAACTCGCCGGTTGTAAATTTCACCACCAATTTTTATCTATATTCCTGTAGCGGATTAGCTGTGAAAGCGTAACATAAGGATAAACAAACCACCTGACAAACGTTGTCCACATTTACATATTACACAGGTATTACTGAAATAATTTGAGTTGTTTTTACTTTTGTATTATGGTATGGCAATATTATTATAAGTAATAAAAATATTGTAAAAGTTATTTACAATATTAGTAAAGATTTAAAGAATTTCTTATACTTTTCATCTGCTAAATAAATTCAGATACGGGAAGCAATAAAAATGAAGCAATTATAAGAATCTTGTGAAGATTGACGAGGCAATGATAACGTCATTGCACGTCTCAAGGGTTCATTAAGGTTTCTCATTTCGTTTGTATGTATTAAATTTCTCGTAAACACGTACCTAATGAATAATTAAATATATGGGACATTTACACACACGGTCGTCCGTTCCTAAAGTTAATACTTGTGTTATCGGTGATGAAAATATATATCCTATTAATAAAATATATAAATACATCCAAACTCAAAAAAAAAAAAAATAGAAGTTGTTTGCCCTCGGCCGGAATTAAATCCACAACCACGAACTGATGGCAGTCAATTGTATCTATCTATACTTATTATAAAATAAAGTCCCCAAAGCTGTCTGTCTGTATGTAATCGATTTTCTCAAAATCTACTGAACGGATTTTAGTACAGTTTTTACTAAGAGGTAGTGCAATTCCTCCGAAAGGTTTAGGTTAATAGCACATAACGGTTTCATGTAAAATGAGTTGAAGAGGTCGTTTTACAACAATTTTTAGTTGGGCTAGTAATAAACCGGTGTCGATTGTAGTTTAGAGGGGGAAATAGGTATAAAAAGCGGTGTAGGATGTCAGAGAGCCAGTCTCAAGGCGAGACTCGAGCGACTATAACATGCTAAACACTGAATTTCACGCGGGCGAAGACGCACGATTTACCTAGTTTATTATAAATTATAAAGTAGGCGATACTTTACGGAATTCCATAGTACAGAAGGTATGATATAATTATTTTGTTCAACCGCGTTTAAAGTTTAAGATAAGTCAAAAGTAATAATAAAATTATTTTGTTATAATCCGCGATACAGTAAATAGAAAATATATATAGTGCTAAATGTATAGTAGACACGTTCACTATCACAAATTCAACAATCGCTTCGCCCCGAAACCGAAGCATCATCAGGAGATAGACTCCCCTAAAAATCGCAAACGTTTAGCGAACTTAAAATTACATACATTTTCTGAACAAGCGCGGAATAATACTGTCATAATTTTCTCCTGCCCTTATCGCACTCTAAGTGGGGTCGGCACAACATGTTACAAACATGTTGTCACATGATTTGGCTACGTATTTTACGACCGGTCGCCTGCCTGACGTTATCTTACCTTAGTCGCCTTTTACGACACCTCTGTAAGAAATGAGGGTGGTCACATAGAATACTATGCAGCCGAATACCACACGGCACATACCTTAGTCGCCTCTTACGACACCTCGGTAAGAAATGAGGGTGGTCACATAGAATACTATGCAGCCGGATACCACACGGCATATACCTTAGTCGCCTTTTACGACACCTCGGTAAGAAATGAGGGTGGTCACATAGAATACTATGCAGCCGGATACCACACGGCACATACCTTAGTCGCCTCTTACGACACCTCGGTAAGAAATGAGGGTGGTCACATAGAATACTATGCAGCCGGATACCACACGGCATATACCTTAGTCGCCTTTTACGACACCTCGGTAAGAAATGAGGGTGGTCACATAGAATACTATGCAGCCGGATACCACACGGCACATACCTTAGTCGCCTCTTACGACACCTCGGTAAGAAATGACACCCTAATTTCTATACTATTCTATTCTGCCGGATACGATAGAAAGGAGGGTGGTCTACTCTATTCTTCCGGATACCACACGAAATAATACTATCATGTTTTATTATTTTCGTATAGACATAAAGTTATACAAAAAACTTACTCTAATTCCCGTGAACTAGTTAAGATTCGTTTTTAATCTGTAAGTGGAAAAATCCAATCATCTCAAACAACTAATGTACGTACGTACATCGATTTAGTTTCCACTTTCCTCACAATCTCTATACCAAAGCCGTATCAGTCTGGGGATTTGTTAGATTGCTTCTATCCAGAATACATTTCCAATCTTATTAATTTGACTTTTATTGGTTATATTTTTGCTGGGAAAATTTATTTGTAAATCGTAGAATAATAAGAGATTTTATTATCTATATATATTGTAAAATAAAGTACCCAAAAGCTGTTTGAATGTATATGATCGATTTTCTCAAAATCTACTGGTCGGATTTTTGTACGGATTTTACTAAAAGATAGTGTAATTCTTCAGGAAGGTTGAGGTTAATAGAACATAACGATTTTGTGTTAATTGTATTGAAGAAGACAAGCAGTAATATTAGTTTGTTGGGAGCTTTATTCGCGTGCGCCGCCTGAACCAACAGAGATAAACTACAGCATTGTACTAGCTATTGAGTTATTGTAATATTGTATAAGCTGTGACAGCCCAGCGGTGAGACCGTGCGACTCTCTAGAGACCACATAGGTTCAAACCCGGGCAGGCACCAATGAGTTTTTCTATTAAAACTTATATGTCTAATTGATAATTGCAATTTATCGCACGCTTTTCGGTGAAGGAAAACATCGTGAGGAAACCTGCATATCTCTAGAGAATTCTAGAGATATGTGTAACCCACCAATCCGCATTGGAGCAGCGTGGTAGGTCTTAGCTCCAATTCTTCTCTCCAAAAACGGAGAGGAGGCCTTAGCCCAGCAGTGGGCATAGTAACAGGCTGTTACTTTTATTGTACTAGAGTATTGTAGAGCTAAAAAATATTATAAAAAAGTCCGCGACAGCATGACTCTATCTATCTATCTCTTAAGGTGACATACAGACAGACAGCTTTTAGTGACTTTGTTTTATAATATGTTTAAACGATTCATGCATTATTTTTTACTATACTAAAACACTTAAGTTATCAAATATAATGGGTCTTCATCCCATACCTCCCATCACTATTCCTGAAGGTAAATATATAGTTAAATGATTTAGTTAAATTAACCATCACTAATGACACATTTAAGTGATCTGAAATCTTAAGGTGGGTGGGTTTATTTAAAAAAAAATATGTTGTTAGATATGATATAGTCAACAACAATTAAAAAAAATTTCAAAAGGAGGCAGATATAGGAAGCCAACCATGTAGAACAGGGCTATGACGAAATGTAAGTAATTATATGTATTACATTTTGAAAACAGCAACCGACTTGTTTTTTGCTGGCTACTCTCGTAAGTGAAATTTTCCGATTCAGCAATAAAGTTCACAAATCTTTAGATCTTTAGTCCTCGTGCTAAATTAAAATTTAGCTCAATATTCTTTTGATATACTTAATTAGATAAGATAATAGTCATAAGAAAGAAATAAGTATGATAAAAAAGGAATGTAATCAAATCTCCCTTAAAAACAAGATATGACCCAATAAAAACCTCATAAGCAATAATAAAAGACAGTATAGATCGTAGATATCTCGCAGTAGATTAAATAACTCCGATTTATTACGTGCCCTGAATGTCTTAGAGATAAATAGTGGATGCTGTATAAGGAATACAAAATAGTTTTTGGCCAAATCCTCTCTCTAGCAACTGTTACTATGTTACGCCAAGTATAGAAGCGAGCTATACATAATGCATTTGCACCAAATACAACGCTCGTTATTAACGACGCGGGCTAAACTTTGTCTATACAAAAAGAGTAATGGATATCATTGGTATTAATGTAAGAATATCTTAGCTTTGATATAAGATAGTAATGAACGCCAGAGGGAATGGAAGAAAAATTAAATTAGTAGTATACTGAAAGTTGGAGCAAGTTGCAATAAAAGTAAATAGAAAGAACTCGATCGAGCCTTGTTTTGTTTTTATATTTTTTTGATGATACCCTCTTGACTCGGGTTCTAAACAATTCACAATAGTATTTGTAAGATAAAATACATGTTTTAAAAAAAATAGCGATAATAATGTGGTGTATCCTGTTGAGTAGAATAGATAACCTTCATTTTTTACAGAGTTGTAAAAGATGACTAAGGTAAGTCGACGCGTCGTGTGGTATCCGGCTGAGTAGAATAGACCACCCAAATTTCTTCCCGAGGCGTCCTAAAAGGCGACTAAAGTAAGTTGACCCACCGTGTGGTATCCGGCTGAGTAGAATAGACCACCCTCATTTCTTACCGAGGCGTCGTAAAAGGCGATTAAGGTAAGTTGAACCACCGTATGGTATCCGGCTGTTTCTTCCCGAGGCGTCGTAAAAGGCGACTAAGGTAAGTTGACGCGCTTGTGACCATTTCTAACTGAGGATACATGCTGTGCCGAGATTGTGTTAAATTGGGATAAGGGTAGGAGAATGATGAGCGATAGTAGTAATAGGGAAAACCAGGAAGCGAAACGAATTGTTGATATCAGGGCTGAAGCTTCAGTAAGTTTGTTGATTGATAATGGGGTTCGGTATGGGTTTTTTTTATATTCAAATTCCTCAATCTGTTTTAGACTTCCCCTTACTTACAGGAATTAAAAAAATCAATTAAAATACATTTATCAACATAGCTTATTATACTGTTGAAAATTATTTAAATGAGAAGAAAGCTTCAATTTAAGTTGCAACCAGCTACCCACTAGATTATATTATAATTTTTGATTTGTCAATTATATCTATCTATACTTATTATAAAACGAAGTCCCAAAAAGCAGTCTGTCTGTATGTAATCGATATTCTCAAAATCTACTGGACGGATTTTTGTACGGTTATCCAGCAGAGATATGCTAAGGTCATGTACTAGAGAATAGTAGATCTATAAAACTATTACAAAAAAGTCCGCGATAGCATGTCTATCTCTTATGGTAAACTCAAAATAACTACTTTTATGTTTAAAATTTGAATTCTAGAAAAAAATTGTGGCACGCTGATTTCCACGCGGGTGAAGCCACTGGCACAGCTAGTATTATTATATATAAATAATTTGAAAACAGGGACCGCCGAGTTTCTTTCTGGTTTCTTCGGTAAGAGCACCTTTCCGAACCAGTATTAGCTCCATTGTAATTGGACGATTCTTGTAAAAGGCAACTTCAAATAATTTGAATATCAAATTTATAAAATGAAATAGCTAACCTATTAACTGTGACAGCTTAACAGGATTTCACTTTTGTGATATTTGGTCCATACCAAATTGATCCATATCAATCAGAATAATTGCCATTCTAATACCCTTGTTTATTTTCTAATTAGCTAATTAGTTTAGGTTATTCTAAGGCTATTAAGGCATTGACGGCTTTATTGCAATAAAACCGGATAAATCCATCCGGGTAATTGTCGCTAAACAATTTTTATAGTGCACTCAGCGCTATCGTAAATCATAGGCTAGTTTACAGTGAGCTTGTAAACCGAAGGTTTACGATCACCGTGTTGTTCGACGTTGATACAGAATAATAGAAGCGGCATGACGATTTGATATTTTGGGCATTCGACAATTTTTATTTTGTGTTGGTGAAGAAATTATTTGCGAATCTTTTCATCACCGATACCACAATGTCTCAAGACTAAAGTCTTAAATGAGTGCGTCCTACCCGTAATGACATACGGAGCCGAGACATGGACACTGATAATGCGACTGGTCCACTAATTTAAGGTCGCCCAGCGAGGTATGGAGAGGGCTACGCTCGGAGTTTCTCTGAGGGATCGTATCTGGAACGATGTGATCAGGCAGAGAACCAAAGTAACCGACGTAGCCCAAAGGATTAGCAAGCTGAAGTGGCAGTGGGCCGGCCACATTTGTCGCAGAACCGACAACCATTGGAGTAGACGTGTTCTGGAGTGGAGACCGCGCCTCGGCAAACGTAGTGTAGGACGTCCGACTAGGTGGAGTGATGATATCCGCACAGTGGCTGGCAGCGGGTGGAAACGAAGAGCTGAAGACCGAGCTCAGTAGCGTGCCATAGGAGAGACCTATGTCCAACAGTGAACAGAGACGGGTTGCTGATGATGATGAAATTATATTTCTTAAAGAGAAAGATCTTTAAAAAATGATATAATTCGATACAAATTCGTTGTACTCACCATACTAATGGCCAAAGGCTGTACATGCAATTTCATTCCTATCAACTTCAATGTTAAAATTGCCTCAATTACACTCATCATCATTCTCCTGTTCTTATCCTACTTTGAGTGAAGTCGATACAACATGTTTCGAACATATTGGTAAATAATTTGGTTAGAAATTTTACGACCTCACGCCTGCCTAACTTCGTTAAGAAATTAGGGTGGTAAATCCCTCCCTCAATTATATGATTCAATTATAATATACTATGTACTAATTATATAATATAATTATATAATTAGGTATATATGGGATTGATCGGGTGTCATGGTCTGAACGGGCAAAATTATGGCAGCTAATCCACAACAGAAAGGATTGAAACCATTACGAAGTTTAGCACAAGACTTAAGGAGGGTACTATGATTTTTCCTGTCCCCCAAGAAGAAATAGGATTTTTTTACCTGCTTCATACATCATGCTTCATACGACATACATTCGCTTGACACACGTGGATTATACTATTTCTGTAAAACAAAAGTAATCCGTATTTTCATACCCGATACGTGCAGGATTCGTAAAAACACATGCACAAACCTCTACCACTTCCACCACAATACACAAGCACTACACACGTTCATTATCACAAACTCAAGAATCGTTTCGCCCCGCAACCGAAGCATCATCAGGAGATAGACGCCACTACGAATCCTGCACGTATCGGGTATGAAAATACTGATAGTCCACTATACATTAAACACTATATATATTTTCTATTTACTGTATCGCGGATTATAGCAAAATAATTTTATTATTACTTTTGTATTATGGATCTCCGCAAAGTAACGCCTAATTCTATAAATTATTTCTGTAATAGTTTCTGTAACATGGATTTCAGCAAAGTGACGCCTGCTTTTATAAATCGTTGTAATATAAGTTTGGATTTTATGTGTCTCTTCTATAATATCTACATTGCCCGCTGAAGCCCCACTCGGCTGTCGTTAATCACCACTCAACATTGTTAACTCTGTTAACACGAACAGCGCATGTTTGTCGACGTGTCGAGAGCCATCGTTTACTCGTTATGGCCCATGTTGCACTTTTATTAAGATGGCATGTGATGGGAACCGTGATTTGTTTGCCTTTCTTCAAACGTTGGCTATATTTTCCAATTCCATTGCAAGCACTAAAAAGGCAGTAAAGAACAAGTGCTTTGTCTTCCAAAATATTTAATAAAACGATGTCAAACGACGTCTACAAAACGTTTATGGCATATTTTTCCGGTTTCAGTATGTGCCGCTTCTTTGATGCCGTTAAAGTACAATCTCGTTTGAAAGATACCTGTTCTATGAAGACTTCCTGCAGCATTTCTCTTTCCTTTCAAAGGGACAGAATTCTCTTAAGGAAACATCTCATCAACGAGGGGTCAGAAAATATGTATAAATTGAAATTGCGACTTGGCATGACTTTAGAGCAACAAACCTCTGGCATGCTTATTTAAGAGGGTCAAAGTTTAAGGACAATATGGATGATAGGAATCTTTTAAGGGTTCTAGGGGTAAGAGGTTCTTAAATATAAAGCTAGTGATTTATCTGCAAACAATGTTTCACAACTTTCGTATGTAGAAGTTAAGTAGTTTCGGGATTTTCCAGTCGTCTTAGAGTATCTCCCATACAAATAATTTATAGAATTAGGCTTTACTTTGCGGAGACCAATAATACAAAAGGAATAATAAAATAATTTTACCATAATCCGCCGTAAAGTAAATAGAAAATATATTGTAGACAGCAACAATTTTTAATCAGTTCTCAATTTATTGTTGCTAGTAACACTTTATACTTACCGCCCATCCAGGGGTTTATCAGTGACCAGGTCATTAACAGTGCTCTCTCTCTTTTACGATCGGTTCTCGCCTATGAAAGCTCTTTTAGTTGGTCGATTCATGCGACTCATTTTATTTATTGCGTTGTATGGTTACATTAGTGTTAATTTTGTTCTCTTTTTATAAATCCTACTTTGGATCCTAAAAATATATAATACTTAATGACTATCCATTTTCATACTCGATACATACAAGATATCTTAGCATAAATGCAGAAACCTCCATCACCGCCACCTAAATACAAAATCTCTACACATCTTCACTATCACAAACTCAACAATTTCTACCCCCAACCAAAGCAGCATCAGGAGACAAAGTCCACGACAAAATCACAAAGGGACAAATAAGCATAGTTATATAGTAAATGATTCAACCCCCACCATATATTATATTTTGCTTCCGAACACGTATAACAGGCATGAACTAGAAACATTTATCTGAACGATCCGATAAATGTATCTGTGACGTAGTATCCTAGGTTTTGACCGAGGTATAAGAAATTTTCTTATCTATAGGAACACATGACAACGATATTTTGAAAACCTAGATTCACCGACACTATTAAATGAACCTTTAATTAAGCTAGTTTTAAAATATATTAAGCATACATAGTATATCGATTGATATAAGTTACGACCTCCAGGATCGAGACAGATAGAGATAAAATGAGAGAGATTTTGCGTCTAAACTGTGTCACTATTCTTAAAAGCTCTTAAGGCAGACAAAAGCATTTACTGAATTATGAGAATTCAAGAACTTGAGCCAAACAATTATCTTAAAATATGTGTCAGGATTCTAGTTCTGGACATTTTTGTCAATGGAGACGAAAACCTAATGACATCACCCGTTCCCACGACCATCTTGTAAATTATACTAATACAAAGTATATCCGGGACATAATGAACCACTCACCTGGGGACAAATGGCTCCAATTCCAGGCGACAAATTACCCGATTACCCAAACAAATTACTAACTCTTTCGTAACAGTTCCACGGGCAACTATCCATTCATAAGTGTACAAATGTGGTACATTATTTGAATACACCCTTTTGTGTTCGCCGACATTTTCTTTTGAGGGTTGTTTCGTGTTTTGTTTGGTCTGAGGGAAACAATCAGCTTATAAGGGTATATTTGTATCCGTTGGAGTCGGAAATACTCAAATGATAGCTGTCAAATATAGAACGGGGTTCGCATTTGGGTAAAGTTTCTGTAAATAGTACAGATTGCCATTCTCAAGTTAGTCTTCAGAACGTAGACTCGTGCGGCTATCAGATGTCTTATCATGATAAGTGTTGACATTAGTCTAAGTTTAATACTATACAGTATAGTCATCAGTTACGTGTAAGATTTGTTTGTTAATAATGTTAGTTTCTTAAACCCCTTCCTGCCCATATGAAGTGTTCTGTCTCGTTTCAGCATGTCTATGAGCTTAAATAAAATCTACATCAGGCTGATTAATTGTTATAACTTAACGAGCAAACATCACTTTCACGTAATTAGTTATTTTATTTATTAGTGCAATAAAAGTAATATTTTATTAGACACTAAGGTGTCTTACATCTATATAGATTGATACCGACATCCTTCTGTACTACTATTTACTGTGTACGTAAAGTGTTTATAAGTACACTAGTTATGGTTTAGATAATAATAGTACGAACCAAATATCTAGCCTAATTTAACCAAACTGCGCAATTCTCAACCTTTTTTGTCACGCAAACTGACCTAAGGTCAGTTTATAGACAGTATATATAATAGACAGAGTAAAAATCGACATAAGCTTGCGGTTCCTACTTTGCGCATTGCAAAAGTTAATAAATCGTTAGTGGGTTTGGGTATACCCACACATAGTTCTTCTATAGTAAAATTTCGCAATCGATTTTCTCTTTGCCACTACAGCAGTTTAAAAACACTGTTAAAGGAAGGCCATTACAAAAAGCCTACTACTATATATTGAGGATTATATAGATAATGAAAAAAGCTACTCCTCTACCCTGTACAAGATAATAATTAACAAATGCAACTAGTTATAAGAATTATATTTTAAAAAGAGCAACCGCCGAGTTTCTTGCTGGTTCTTCTCGGTAGGAACAGCTTTCCGAACCAGCAGTAGATGTTGACGATTCAATAGCACTTGTTTACAAGTTTACATGTATAAAGAATATTTCGAATTTAATTTTGAATAGAATCGAAACCAAAGTATTTTCATTGAAAGAAAAAATAATTTCTTATTAACATTTCCTGTAAATTCAAAGAAACCTATAAAAATACCTACACAATTCGTCTACAAGTCTTAAAATTTATATTTTCATCAGATGAATCTATGATGAAACGCAGGTGTATAATTTTAATGTATTAAGTTACTTCTTTCCTAAGGCTTCTTACTGATAGCTTAGTTATGAGGATATGATGTATTAAAGGATAAATAATACATAATTTGAAGCCCCGCAAATGGATTACATTCGTCTATATTAACCTTAGATAAGGCTTCTATGTCGTCGAGGGAAATGTACGTTATGCTTAGGAAAATATGAAAAGAATGAAAATATACTAAAGAAGTATGCTAGAGTTTATAATGCCCTTGTGTTGAAAACTTGTTTCAGCGTAACACCAATATAGTAATACAAGTTATACAAGTTAACAATATAGTTATACAAGCTGTGTCTGCGGCTTCGCCCGCGTTTTAATGTAAAAGTAGTTATTGTAACTTAACCATAAGAGATAGAGACATACTCTCGTGAAATTTTTTGTAGTATTTTTATAGATCTACCATTCTCTAGTACATTACTTTAGTTAATTTCTGGTTTACGCGAAGCACGCGACGAAAGCTCCGAGCAGGCGAGTGCTTTACAACTACGCGAGATTTTTAACACAATTTAAATAAAACCATAATGTACTATTAATCTAAACCTTGCGGAAGAATTGAGCTCTCTTAATAGTAAATACCGTACAAAAATTAGTTATGTAGATTTTGAAAATATCGATCAAATACAGAAAGACAGCATTTGCGGACTCTGGTGTATAATAAAATAAGATTTAAAAATTAGGCGTTACTTTTCAGAGGTTCATAATACAGTAATGATGATATTATTTTGCTATAATCCGCGACTTCGACTTCTACTATCACCCACATTCAAACTATGCTAAATTCACTATTGAAGAACTTATGACTAAGTTTGGCGATGAACCTGTAGACAACTGACATTGAATTTACTGTTCACAATACAAAAACTATAATTTTGTTATAATCCACGTTATTTTTTATTCGTTCTTGTCATTTGAACTGCATACCTTTTTATTTACACTCATTAAACGACTTACGCAAAGTAAAAACAGTTTTACTAAAATCAATTGAAACACGAAAGCCCCCGTGACTAAACACCTACTTCTACAAAATATTTATTACTGTTCATAGCTTGACGTACGTACGTGCGTGCGTAATACTGTACATGCATGTATGTAAAATGCGTGCCATAATATTATCATTAGAGTATTGAGGTAAGTCTAACCTCCAATCCATATCTCTCACTAGGAAGGTAAATTAGATTTTTTTCCGGCGTTACTATAGAAACAAGACGCTTTCTATACTTCAGTAATGTCATGTATATTTATTTTATGCTCTTACAATAAAAGTCATATCAAAAATAGTCTTTACCTTTTACGATAAAATCCGGGACAATATGCTAGTTAAAAAGATTGAAGACATCGACGCCGAATAAATCGGGAAATATCTCAAGTATGAACTTCTAACTTTTAATGGTGGCCATCAAAAAACAAGAAGTATGAAAGTCGGGAAGAACAATGAAAGTTAATGAAACAAACACAATTAAGCGGGAAATAATGAACCCCTTTATTGTAACACGTAGAATTTGAAATAAGCCCGAATAAAACGATTAAAATACAAAACTTAGATCAGCTCGCCTTTCTGCTGATTTTTCACTCCGAGATAGAAGCGGTCAGCGATTATATTAAATACCTATTTCAAATGGTTAATGTATAGAAACAGAGAAACAGGCTACAGTCACATCTTCATCTACCGGGTTAGGCGGACTAGTTAGAAAGCTCATTCGGGGCCCTTACTCATGAGCTCTTTATACGGCTTACCGCCAATTCCCGCCGCAGAAACTATTTTTAAGTAGGAGTAATAATTTAATATAATATGACTTAGCTAGGAATAATTTAAATATTAAATACAAGGCGAAACAAAATCGGCTTTTTAAAATAATGCATTACCAATAAATTAAATACATAAAAAAGCCAGTACCCACAACCCCACACATTTAACACACACACAAACACACACAGATATATTCTTTTGTTTATGATTAAAGCTTATGTTTAAAATTAGATTAATATTTTTTTGCAGTATTACGTAACATTAACATAACCATAATAATGGTTTTATAGTATTCTTTATTTCTGTCTATCTTCTATATTTCTGTGGACGATCACTAAAATTAAATTAATCGTCGATGAATATATTTGCGTTATTTTTCCCTTGCACCACACGTCAGAACTCGCTTGAGACAATAACGCTGTTTGCAGAACTCCGTCGCATCAATTTTATTGTATAAGTTGAGGCAAGTTTGCCAGAACTTGCTATTTCTTGTTCTAGCGAAACTCGAGATCCGAGACTATATTAATTACTGAACGTTGAGGTTTTGGTGGTTGACTTCAAAATGAAGTCTTTTTTCTTATCAATACGTTCTTAATCTGCGATTTTGGTATATTTTTCTTACTCTGAAACCTATGGAAGTTCATGATTTGACACAAAACTCCTCAAGGGACTTTCGCGATACACGAACTTAGCTTGGGTCCATAGGTTACATTTTAAGGTCATCTGTGCACATAGTTAGGCTTCTATCATCCTCTGTTTTCAAATGAGATATTTAATATAATTTTTTTATTCCAAATTCAGGAAAATGTTTGATGTTTCATCTCACATCAATTTTCGTCAGTTATTTCGGTTCTCATACCATCTTGAATCTAATAGATCCGCAAAATTATAAAAGTAATTTAAGGTTTACGGATCCTGTATGTATTGGGTGTGAAAACGTGTTTTGATTTGTATAAGGCAATGTTATTCTTTTGTATTAGTAAGGAAGATACCACTAGTTCGGAAAGTTACTCCCATAAAACAGAAAGACTAGGACATGCTATTGCCATTACACATTTACTATACGGTTGAAGATTACTTAGACGATAAGAATGCGTAGACTTAGCTACTCTTTGACCCTTTACAAGAAAGTAATGACTAAATGTTACTAGTGATAAGAATTTATACATTGAAAAGAGCAACCGTCGAGTTTCTTGCTGGCTCTTCTCGGTAGGAACAGCTTTTCGAACCAGCAGTAGAGTGACGATTTAAAAGCACTTGTTTGCAAGTTTACTTAAATAAAGAATATTTTAAATTAGTTTTTTTTTATTTCGCCGTGTGGTATCCGGCAGAATAGACCACCCTCATTCTTACCGAGGTGTCGTAAGAGGCGACTAAGTTAAGTTGACGTCAGGCAGGCGGCGGGTCGTAAAATACGTAGCCGAATCATGTGACAACATGTTTGTAACATGTTGTACCGACGCCACTTAGATTGGGATAAGGGTAGTAGAAAGAAATATATGGGACACTTACACCGTCGTCCGTCCCAAGGTAAGTAACTTAATACTTGTGTTAAGGGTGTCGGACAACTGGTAAATATACTACATATATAATTTTAAATACATACTTAAATACAAATATACACCCAGGCTCGAAAAAGCAACAAATTGTTTATAGAAAATGGTTGGCTCTCGGAACCCGCGACCCGCGGACCTGAAGGCAGGGTCACTACCCACTGGGCCAACGGGCCAGTCAGAATTTGAATATGAAATTTGATCACTAATAGTTCTAATACTTTAGAGATGTTTGTCATCATGCAATTAAGGCATATCGTCTTCATCAATCTAAGACATTGAAAAAGTGAGGATGGCAGAATTAAGGAATCAAGGGAGCGAGACGTGGACCCGGGTGTCTAAGCCTCGCTGATGGATCGCCGGCCGCAATATGTTTTTGCTCGAGCGAACCCGGTTTTTGCATTCGTTTCTGTCGACCCCTTTTTAAGGGAGTTTGACTTTTGTAACTGTCACTGGCACGGTTTAAAAACTGAGGTGAGCAATATATTATTGTGGAAAAATATGTGAATACACCCTGTATTAAGTATAAAATACATTCTATTTTATATTTCGACTGCCTCGCTGGTGATTTGGCGCCATTTAGTTGTGTTGCTGTTGGTTTACTTGTGTTACAAGTGACAGACAACTGTACATATATACATTTATAATTTTAAACATGTTTTTAGATGATTTGGTTAGTTATTTGCGACTGGCCGCCAACATCCGTTAATTTAGCTTAGTCGCCTTTTACAACTCCTCGGTAAGAAATGAGAGTAGTCTTTTCTACTCAACCGGATACCACACGGCGGACAAAGTAATGCATAATAATTCTTTAGATTATTTATTCTAACTGAATATTAATTAAAAGTACTAGTGAGGATATATGAAGAAGAAGAAGTTAATTTATAGAAGTAGGCTTTACATTGTGGAATTCCTTAGTACAAAAGTTATTTAGGAAAATGTATGCAATGCTAAGTGTAAGCTAAACCGTTCTCATATCTTATATATGCAGGATTAGTTACCGCTCGTATCACAAAATACCACAAAAAGCACATTACACATTCACAACGACAATCTCAACGATCGTTTCGCCCCGTAACGAAACATCGACAGGACATAGACTCTACGACCAAATAGCTTTTTTTTAAATAGTGTCTTTCATTTTTTTAGGGGAAGTGGAATATGATTCCAAACTTTAGTGACAGCATATTTATAACTGTTTTTAAACCAAGCAATACAATGCCGTGGTAGTTTTGAATTTTGCATTTAGCGATAGGAGAGAATAACTGCACGGAGTTTTCAGTATAAACTGAACATTCACTCGCAATTAATCCAAGGTGTTCATTGATAGTACACACAAACAGAAGGTGGATCTGAAGCTCGGCTAAGGGCTGACCCAAATGGAACCACTCACCGTTTGTCCACTTCCCTGTGGATTATTCTGGTAACTTTTAGCGATATCATTATGATATTGCTCATGTTTTTACAATTAACTTAAAATCTAACTAAGGTAAAGTAAATGCCTATTATTACCCAACTGCGGGTATAGGCCTCCTCTCTTCGTTTCTGGAGAGAAGGGTTGGAGCTAAGACCTACCACGCTGCTCTATATGCGGATTGGTAGGTTACACATATCCCCAGAATTCTGTAGACGATGCTTCGGTTGTTGGGCGAAACTATTGTTGAGATTGTGGTAGTGAATACATTCCTTGTATATTGTTGTGTCATTGGTGGTGGGTAGTGTAGTAATATTTTCTTTTACTGTCAAGTACAACAAAATAATATTTTCATTACTTTTGTATTATAAACCTTACTCAAAGTTACGCCTATGTCTATAAATTAATATGTGAGATAAAATATTTCCATTATTCATGTGTGATATCTGGCTGAGTGGAATAGACCACCCTCTTTCTTACCGGGGGTTCGTAAAATACGACTAAGGTAAGTTGATGTCGAGTAGACGGCCGGTAGTAAAATACGTAGCCAAATCATGTGATAAAAATATATCCATTATTCCTTAGGGAATATAAAAAAAAATTATAGTACAAATTTGAGGGTGCTTAATATCAACAGTATATACTGGGTGGACATATGCACTGACCACCTCTGCGAAGGAAACTTCTCTGTCACATTTACCCATACAAAGCAAGGACAATGCGCTTGCTAAAAAATATTATAGACTCATGCACACTTTAACTGCAGGTACTTTAACTCGTATTGCAAGTCAATTGAAGACGTAAACGACGATCGCGAACCGCTTTCTTTTCGTACCATGAAGTGTGAATTGCATTGTGGTCGTAATATTTGAAAAGGATAACGTTATATGAACTAGAGATAACCCTGTCTCTTATACTCACATGTTCTTAGGACGAATTCTTTAAGACGTCATGGTATGAAAAAGCAAAACAATTTCGTTTACATCTTCAATTGAGTCGCAATAAGAGTTTATGGTAGGCCTGCTGAAAGCCTCATTAGGACAGCTATCACTTGTTCAATTTAATCTAAGTTTGATCAAAGGGGATGAAACTGACACGCACGCATTATTTCGCACAACAATGTTTAGTATTAAATTTCATCAATGTACAATAACCTGCTGCTTTTAATAAATTTCTTTAATCTAAGGTTGTCTGGAGGAGATTGTCTCTATTGTTATATTTTCTGTCTTAGACACTTAATCATCGTAACATAAAAATTTAATAATTATTTTATTCGCATTTATGGTATTAGTAGTATGACTGGCCCGTTGACGCAGTTGGTAGTGACCCTGTCTTCAGCTCCGCGGATCGCGGGTACCATTCCCGCCGAGGGCCAACATTTCTTTTCGAGGTGTCGTGAAAGGCGGCTAAGGTTAGTTGATCCGCCGTGTGGTATCCGGTTGAGTAGAATAGATTACCCTTATTTCTAACTAAGGATACATATTGTGCCGAGAGTGTGTTAAATTGGGATAAGGGCAAGGCTCCTAAAATACGTGGCCGAATCATGTGACAACATGTTTATAACACGTTGTGCCAACCCCACTTAGAGTGGGATAAGGGCAGGAGGATGAGGATGATGATATTTACCAGTTGTCCGTCACCCACAACACAAGTATTAAGTTACTTAGTTTGGGGACGGACGTGTATAAGTGTCCCATATATTTATTTGTATATTATTAGTATTTATAATGATTTATAAATACTTATATTATAGTAAAGATACGAATGTCTGTCTATAATGCTATCATAGCTAATCCACTCGACTATAATTGATGAAATTTGGCTCAATTAAAGATTATACACAAGGGTAACTTATAGGATAAAAAAAAATTCTGTAAGAATAAACCATTGTGGAACGAACAGAATAAGTCCATTCAATTTCAACTGCCGAAGCAAATATTCCAGACAGGAGATAGTGACATGACGCACGCATTAGCCAGAGGACCACTCTATCCTGTAGAGTCCTTGGTAGAGCCTGAACGCCTAGCTATAATGATTACATAATCTGTGTATATATGTCGTCCACTCAATGAATTAAATCAAATCAAATCAAAATAATCTTTATTCAAATAAACCGTTTCAGGCACTTTTGAATCGTCAAGCATCAATATGATTAATGAAGCTACAACTGGTTCGGAATGTTGCTCTTACCGAGAAGAACCAGCAAGAAACTCGGCGGTCAATCTTTTAAATATTTTCAATTATACATTATTAAACCGCTGTCTTGTATGAAGCTGAAAGGATTTTCAAATCCAGGGTTGAGAAATCGAAGATTATTTGGATGAAAAGAATATCATCCAAATAATCTTCGATTTTGTAATATGCTTTATGTATAAGCATATTTTTTACACTTAATTGTAAAAAAATAATATCAATAATACATATTTGAAAAGGTTTAAGCTATACACCACAAACTTGCAAAACTAAAAGCCAATATCCAATCCTGAAGTCGAAATTAGAATGGTTTAAAAGTTTAATATATGCAAATTGTTACGTGCATAAGAAATATTGTCCAATTACAACTTTTTATAAAATTCTCGATTCGCAGAGCCATCTACCTGTCAAGTAACTAACGTCGGAAATATTAGTGTAAAATAAAAGCTATGCTGAGTTTCGGTAGGGGCCACTCAAAAAGAGATTTGAAAAGCAATATTTAAAAAGTTTTGGTCCTGTTTGTATGTCAACATAATTTTAACACAATACATTTTTAATACATATATCAGCACAACATTCTAATTTAAGACAATATAAAAACTTAAATATATAGTGTTTTTGTATTTATATATTAATTTTAAAAACGATTGCACTTGCAGGTAGATTTTAAATTTTAACGTAACCTCTAATATGTTTATAATTTTCAAATTCTAAAAGCTAAGTTAATGGCTATTTACAATCTCCATACGCAGATGATGATGATGATTTATTATTAATAATAATTAATTACACACACTGCCGTCTATTCCCAAAGTAAGTAACTTTATACTTCTGTTAAGGAGCACAGACAGATTTTTCTCTTTGGAGACAGCTAAAAAAGGACATAGTACAATTGAAGATATTTTAGGCAACATTTAAGTTAACGTAAGTTAAGTT
The DNA here is from genome assembly GCA_947086505.1 of Morpho deidamia. Classification (NCBI taxonomy): domain Eukaryota; kingdom Metazoa; phylum Arthropoda; class Insecta; order Lepidoptera; family Nymphalidae; genus Morpho; species Morpho deidamia. The sequence goes on from CAMTZC010000011.1 coordinate 450,980, forward strand.
GCGTGCTACATCATGTACTTCTAGCAATATCTATCTATAGTTATTATAAAATAAAGTCCCCAAAGCTGTCTGTCTGTATGTAATCGATTTTCTCAAAATCTACGAACGGAACGAACGGAACTTAATAGTACATAACCGTTTCATGTAAATTGAATTGACGAGGTCGTTTTCCAACAATTTTTCGTGGGGGTAGTAACAAACCGGTGTCGATTGTAGTTTAGAGGGGGGAATAGGTATAAAAAGCGGTGTAGGGTATCAGAGAGCCAGTCTCATGCCGTAACTCGAGCGACTATAACATGCTGAACACTGAATTTCACGCGGGCGAAGTCGCACGTATTTCTAGTTTAGCATAAATAGCAGTTTTGTCGCTTGTTTTGTGGGCAGGCCGGCACCTGACGCGGTAATGCGGCCTGACGAATGTTCCTCTCTGACAGCTCGGATTACGTGATGCGACGAAACCAGCTGCCGGACCTGTCGTCGATGTAAAACGGGAATGTTTTTAAAATTGTATGCCCGTAGTATATTATAAAGATAATATTTTTCCTTTACACGTATTCAATAAATAAGAAACGTTTTTCTCAAAAGTCGGCTCATTACAGCGACAATGTTTTTTACATTATTGCCAACCTAGCTTAACTATTTGAAGGAGCAATATTACAGAACTAACTACTTTGCTATAATCCGCACGGGTTAAGTGAATGCATGCAAAGCCAATGTGTATGAAGCAGGCAAAATCTACGCACCTTATACATGCAGGACCAGCCACCACATGCACCCCAAGGCGCAATTCACCAGCAACAACGACGATCGTTTCGCCCCGAAACCGAAGCATCATCAAGAGGATAGGCTCCACGACAAAAATCGTAATGCAGTCGAGATTGTGGTGGTGGGTGTGTGTGCTGCTTTTGTGTGCGTTGTTGCTGGTGAATTGCGCCTTGAGGTGCAAGTGGTGGCTGGTCCTGTATGTATAAGGTGCGTAGATTTTGCCTGCTTCATACACATTGGCTTTGCATGCATTCACTTAACCCGTGCGGATTATAGCAAAGTAGTTAGTTCTGTTATATTGCTTGTAATATGGAATTCCGCAAAGTAACGCCTGCTTCTATAAATCATTTAAATTATTTGAAGGAGATTGTACTTGAAACACGTTATGCCGTGTGGTGAGTAGAATACCCTTCTACCACCTTCTTTTTATCGAGGGGTCGTAAAATACGACTGAGGTAAGTTGACGTCAGGCAGGCGGCCGGTCGTAAGAAAATATAGCAATCTTAGTATCTTGTTTATTCTGAATTGTTTTCGCCAATTGTTTTTTTATTACTGCTTTTAACGCTGGAAATTCAATGTGTGTACCCCTACAAGCGATCGCCGCACAACCAGCAACAAATAATTGCAATTTTTAAAGTGCAGGCACTTACTTAGCCCTACTAGGAGATCTCTTGAAGATCATCGCGATCACCTTAAAGACACCTTTTTGCGATCTGCGTTCGATCAAAGCAATTAAAGTACTTGCAATCTTTATTGACGACCTTTTTATTTCTGTACGAAAGTAGTAGATGGTAATAATAGTGTTCTCACCTATCAAGAATTCCTATGTATCTACAAAAAGCGTTATGTTTTTGTGACTAGGATATACTTAAACCAACTTTGGTAATCCTGGAAAAATGTGTGCTTCTATGTGTGTTTGTTTGTTTGAATTCCTTTAAACAGTCGCGATTCTAAAAATAACTGCAAACCATGAAAAAATAAATGATAAATGAGTTATATCGGCTGTTATCATTACACCAATAATATGCTCTTTAATACGTATCACAGACACTTTGGTCAGGTCGAATATTTATACCGTCGTTCGGTCGTCAGAGCCTCCATGGCACATTATATAACCAAACGTACAACTATTTACAGTTAATAAATGAAACCAGTTTGTTTTACAAAAAAATCGTACGAAATGCGAACAGCGTGATGAAAGTAAAACAAAAAATTATATTTTCATTTTATAGATCGTCCATTAAAAAAGACAAAAGAGCGCTAAACCAATCACTGCTCGTTTAAGGGTACATACGCACTGTAGTTAGCCGCAGGAAAATTTTGTTCTCAAACTTCTTTACTGTCTTAAGAAATGTATTAGTTATAAGTGGAAACTAATTTCGGTCTAAGAATTTGTTATAACTTACTATATTTATGTTCAATTTGTATTGTTCTTTTCCCAAGTACAAATAAAATAAAAAATAAAAGTAAAATTATTTTTTTATATAATTTCAAAACAATCGTCCTAAAGCACGGCACCTATAGCCAAAGCCATAACATGAAAATTATTTTCAGCCAAGTCATATATATTTTAGGCTGGGTCGTGTACTGCCGGCCTAATCATGCAAAGTGGAGTAAATGTAGTTTCGACTAAACTGAAACACTTTTCGCCATAAAAGTAAGGTTTAGCTACAGCGGCATTTCATAAAACCGTGATAATTACGTAATTAATAGAACAAATTATTTATCATGAACTATAATAGATTATACAGTTCGTTATAATTATTAGTTATGAACGGTTACAAAGAAATTCAACAATTTCTTTGAATTCGTATCTGAAGTATTTACAACTATAGCAAAAGATCAATCGTGTATAATTTGAAATTGCAATAGATAGATCAATAATGAAGAATATTCCCGCAGTGCGTGAACGTTCTCTGTTTCATAAAGTGTAACTCTAAAATCGTACTGTGAAACATTTTTTACAAAAAGCCGTAGTTAACCAACGGGAATGGAGCGGACTCCGAAGTCGGCACTCTATTAAATTATTCCATCTCGTCTATTCAAAATGGCACCGTAATGTTACTAGTTGTCAAAAGAGACCGTCCCGAGGGTTGTGTTTTTATTTTTTTAGCGGTCAAGTATCCCTTTTTCGCTTTACCCTCACTGTTATGTTTGTTATTTTAATGCTCTCTTTAATAAAAAATGTTAGATGATTTAGCACGTAGTGAACTGTGAAACTAATAATGTCATCCCAGCTTTGATCATTGCGCATTTGTGTAGTATTTTTATCTAGACTAGATCAAATACTTAGTTTCTTGATGGCTCTTATCTATAAAAGTAAAGATATAAACTTGCGGCTCCTGTTTTATGCCTGACGAAAACGTTACGTATACCGTTTGTGAGTTGTGGTTTATAATTCTATTATAAAATACCGCAAATAGTAAGCGGATTTAGCTACTTTTTGATCTTATATTTATAACTAACAAGCTTTTACCTGGAACTTCTTTCGCGTGGACCGTAGTCTTGGAATAAACAGTAGGTACTGTCACTCTTCAACCCTGCAATCACGTCTATCACAAAAACAGATCGATCAGGAGAAACAGAGACAATTAACGTTTCTTCGAGAGCATAGTTTATTTACTTTAATACATAAGCCGTATAACGCACATAGCTCAAAAGTAGTAATAAAAATTATTTTGCTTTATTATTACTTTTGTATTATGGATCTTCGCAAAGTAATGCCTAATTCTATTTATCACATAGCTCAGTTAAATTAATCCAGTTAACAGATACCAAGATGTATAAAAACTTTTTTAAATAACTCTTTCGACGTGAGCCGTACAACGTCGTAAATAACTTCTTTTAAATTACAGATTTGACTTGACCTTGACACATCTTGAATAAAAAAAAACTTTGATAGGCTTATAATAGATGGCGTTTCTCAATGTCATCCTATTCCTATAGAATTGACAGGAGGACAGGAGCCTATATGTTACGCCGGCGTACCTATAAGGAAAAATTGTGCCAAATTTCATCGAGATTAGTTCTGTGGGTTCGCCATGAAAACGCAACAGCCAGAAAGACTTTCGCATTTATAATATTAATAAGGATTATAAGAGATTATATTCTGAAAAAAGCAAACGCCGAGTTCGTTACTGGCTCTTCTCGATAGAAACAATTTTTAGAATTAGCAGTAGAGCCGACGATTCAAAATCACTTGTTTACAAATTTACTTGAATAAAGAATATTTTGAATGCGAATAGATAACAATAGATTCGTATTTGGCGCGTGCGGCGTGCGGCCGTATCTCATCGTAGTAAATCGCGAATGTGAACATAAATTGTTGCAAATGTGATGTTTTTCCGATGCTTTATAGCTTTTGAATACGCGTGTTATGATAGTACGTGGAATAGAGATAAGCGTGAAAAATCTTGTTACCTCTATCCAAAATAGTAAGACTGACTAGCAGGAATTGTCGTTACTCGGCTAATTTTGAAAACCCTTATGTAAAGTATACATCAATAGAATAACATCATTGGTCATTAAACCTGTCATAATTTATGAATCAGCATGTTCGGCAATAAAAGAAAAAGATGAAAGAAAGGTGCATGCAAATGAAATGAGAATGTTAAGATAGATGTGTGGTGTGACAAATTTGATAGAATACGAAACATAAATTCCCTTTATATATACGTATATAAAGGGAAATTTGGAAGTTTCGCCCATTATAGAAAAGATAAGAGGTGCGAGATTAAGTTGGTAAGGTCATGTAATTAGGAGGGATGAAAATCATATGACCAAAAGAGTTTTAAATATGAATGTAGATGGGATGACTAGAGGGAGGCCGTAAAAAAATGTGTGAAGAATAATATGCATATAAAAGGAAAGGCACCAGAGTTGACGAATGATAGAGGAGAATGGACGACTAAGGCATATTGTGCCGACCCCACTTAGAGTGAGATAAGGGTAAGAGAATAATAATAAGGATTATAATAGTATAAAAGGGTAAGAGAATGATAATTGTGTAATTTTGTTAGGAAAATCTCACCTTAAGCCGTTGTTTGTTTAGAAAGGGCACATTCTTTGACCCGAGGAGACTTTCATCGGCAATTTGAACTTTGGTCAATATATATGGGCTAAGGCGGATAAAATAATATTTTTCATCACCTAACCCAAATAACATAAGAATGATGATATAAAAATTATCAAAAATGTTTTGGTGAACGAAAATGTCTTGATAAACATATATCGAGAGAATTCCTATAATGTAATTGTCAATTCGCACTGGAGTAGCTTGGTGGGTCTAAACTTCATCGTTTCTATCTAAAAGGCACTTCACTAAGTGCAGAACGTCTTTATTATTTTACTTTAATAAAAAGACTAATATCGTTTTCAATAAATAAGGTAAGCTCATAAAATATCGACATGGTGTAACAAACGATGTACCTAACTTGACAGTTATCCTTTCGGACGATATATATAGTAATAATCCCGGGAACCGCAAACAAGGCGAGGAGCACTCGACAAAGTAGTTCCCCTTTATCTCATCGCCACATCTCCGCAGCATCATAAATTTCACACGTTAGCTAAGATTCTGTCGCTATTTCTATTTCAATCTCTGACGTCATATAATATACGAATATAACTTATGGTGATTGTATTATATCGATATATTTAGGTACTTGCTTTGGGGTGACCTGTGACCCTTATCTGAAGGGTCACGGATTCATACCCCGCGTAGGCACCAATGTGTTTGTCTATTAAAACTTATGTGCCTAATTGATATTTAGAATTTATAACGCGGTTTTCATTGGAGGAAAACATATCTGGAGAATTTCTGTGTCCTATCAATCCAATGCTATGATAGCCTTGCAGTGAGACAATGGGACTCTCTCGAGGGAGTTGCGGATTCAAACTCCAGGCAGGCACTAATGAAATTTCCAGTTAAAACTTTTGTGCCTAATTGATAATTGATTTATCACGCGCTTTATTGCGAAGACATTAGGAAATACTGTGAGAAAACCTGCGTACCTCTGGATATATCCTAAGATATCTAACCCGTGTTGTAGAAGTGCGGTTGGTCTGAGCTCCAATCCTTCTATCTACCAGCATAATGGGCCTCGTTACTTTACTCTAAAATTCATAATTATTATAAAAGTGCAAAGGAAGAGGAACAATAAAGTGAATCTCAAATAAGATAACTGAGTGAATGATCCCTTTGAGAGAGCTAGTGAAGCGGGATCGTTGATTTAGCGCCGAGTTCAAGTTAATTCAAGTCGTCCAATCAATAAGGATTTCGCTTACTGAAGCCTAACTCGACTAAGCGATGCCGACGTCTTGGCAGTCTTTTAAAAGACCATTCACTTGGCACATTATTCCGTGGGACAAAAGAAATTCGTCCGTATGTATGAAGTGAAGGACATTTATACAAATCGACCCGACATCGTAGTAATATACGATCAGATGCGATATCGCAGTAACCGACGATCAGCACGACGAGTATTTTTTTTCCAACTGACTGTATGCTGTTAGGCCTTTTTTACAGCGTCACTAGGCGGAACGAGTATAAAAGCATCGTCGAGATTGCGTAATGCGGAAAGTAGAGCTCAGAAGCTCTGCTAACGTCGGTGAGTGTCGTCCTGTGAGGCCACGGCAGGGTGACGCGTAGTGGAGGGCTGAGAGTATGTCTGTGATTACTCATTACGACGTCGGAAGGGTGGCGAGAATCCACGACTAACCGACGTCAAAATCCTGGGACCTCGTCTTTGCCGGCGAAAACGCTGTGTGTATTGTATAACGTGCTTCTGTGTTTGCGATCGTTATTTGATCGTTAGGGTCATATAGGACGCTTTTTGGACACCTATATTTTCGGTCGACAGGTCTAACTAGGATATAAGTGGAAGCAATAAAATAAAAGAGTTCGGGTGTACCAAATGACCGTTTATAAGAGACCATAGCAGTATTATCTTAGATTGATTGTTTTATCGAGGTATTATGTCTTTGAAATTTGTTAAGAAATGATGATAAAAAAATAGAATTGCAAACAGAAAATTAAAGAAATATATTCTATAACATATATCGATCTTTAATTGAAACAGATTCCCGTTTTTTCGACAGGGAAAAACTCATAATTAAAAAAACAGTCATCTGTAGGAAGCCTAAGAAATAAAAACTGTACAAATGCGTCGTGAACTATAAAGAGGACTAACGATAAAAATACTTATTATTTCGCACGCAGTGACAAATGTTGGTCGAGATAAAACGTCGTCCCATTCTGAGGGAAGACCTCCTTTTATTTTGGACGTCACAAGCTACTACATTAGCTAGCCATTAATGTACGTCAGAGTACCTGAATCTTGTTCCAGTTTGTTTCCTTGCGACAAACAATTTGTGCTTATATTTTTATAGAATATGCTTACTTACTTACTTTTATAGAACTGCTTATAGCACAGACTTTTTTCGCATCAAAATTAATTTTATGATATCCTCATAATGTTTTATTTTAAATATAAACCTTATTCGGTTTCCGCCGTGTGGTACAATCCGGCTGAGTGGAATAGATCACCCTCATTTCTTACCGAGGTGTCTTTAAAGGTGACTAAGGTAAATTGATCCGTCGTGTTGTATCCGGCTGAATAGTATAGAGAATAGAATAGTTATTTAATTATTTTATCGGGTTAATCCGACTAGTCTATCCGGGGCACTTATTCATGAACTATTTACATGACGTTATCGGGAACTGACAAAAACAGATATCTTAGTCCAAAGTGTCAGTAATATTACTTAATGACTATGTTAGTACTCAATAAATAAAAATTATTTTGTCCTCTGAATCAGATTCCTCTCATTCAGAAATGTGTTTCGACACGAGAGGAATATCATACTTATTAGCTATATTGTTAGAATATACCATCCTCATTTCTTACCGAAGTGTCGTAGAAAGCGACTGAGGTAAGTTAACGTCGGGTAGGCGGCCGGTTGTAAAGTACCTAGCCAAATCAAATCACAACATGGTTAAAACATGTTATGCCGACCCCACTTAGAGTGGGATGGGACAGGAGAATGATTATCCTGTTTCCGAAGGATAAAAGGATGTTTTATCTTTTATGTTATCCCGGGATATCAGCTTCAATTGTGCGTATTTCATTATACATAAGAGCTTGACAAATAGAAATTATTTTACTTATACAATATTTATGTGTCGAAAATATATGGATTGCTTACTTAAAATTTTGCAAGCATATGTCTCTATAAAATAAGTTCAATATATCTTAAAAGTAAAGTAGCGGCCTGTTACAATCCCACGGCTGGGAATAGGCCTCCTCTCTCCGTTTCTGGAGAGAAGGGTTGGAGCTAAGACCTACCACTCTGCTCCAATGCGAATTGGTAGGCTACACATATCTTCAGAATTCTCTAGAAATATGCAGGTTTCCTCACGATGTTTTCCTTCACCAAAAAGCGTGTGATAAATTGCAATTATAAATTTGACACATGAGTTTTAATAGAAAAACTCATTGGTGCCTGCCCGGGGTCAACTCGTGTTCCGATTCGCACGGTCTCACTGCTGGGCTATCACAGCTCTATCTTACTTTTAAATAATTAAAAATAGAACTATTATAACTGTAACAGGTGTGTATAACTGTTTCGCATTAATATCCTCTAATAAATATTTAATGTTTGAAGTAAATTTATATTCTCCATCTAATAAACATCATCAAATCGAAATATATGTATAATCACAAGCATTTGCGAACAGCGGGAGCATGTCTCTGGTTTGAAATATAATATAATATTTCACGCGTAAATTGGCTCGCGCGAATTTGTCTGTTATCTATAATTACGAATATATAATGAATATTTCACATAATATATTATTCAGTAACACAAGACATAAATTTCATTAATCTATCTAATAATTATCATAACAATGTGATAAAAAACGTTATCGATCCCATGCTTTGCGCCTTGCAAAAGTAAATAAGTCGCTTTTGGGTTTGGCTATAAGATTCTATAATAAAATCCCGCAATCGATTTTATCTTTGCCTCTACAGTAGTTAATAAACACTGTTAAAGGTAGGCTGATACAAAAAACACTATTGAGGATAATATAGATGTAAAAATGCGTGGATATAGCTACTCCTCTACCCTGTACAAGACAGTAATGACCAAATGTAACCAGTTAATAGAATTATATTTGAAAATAGCCACCACCGAGTTTCTTACTGGCTCTGTTTGGTAGGAACAGCTTTCCGAACCAGCAGTAAAGTTGACGATTCAAAAGAACTTGTTTACAAATTTACTTGAATAAAGAATATTTTAAATTTGAATTTGAAAAAAAGAGAGATTCACTCTTTTAAATTCAAATTCGAAGTATTATTTATTCAAGTAAACTTGTAAACAAGCGCTTTTGAATCGTCAACTTTTCTGCTGGTTCGGGAAGCTATCCCTACCGAGAAGAAACAGCAAGAACTCGGCGGTTGCTCTTTTCAAAGAATATTTCTTATCAGTAGTTACATATAGTTATTAATCTCTTGTACAGGTTCGAAGAGCATATTCACGCATTCTTATCGTCTAAGTAATCCTCGATAGTATAGTAGGCTTTTTGAATTAGCGTTTTTTAAATAGTATTTTTAAACTGCCGTAATGATAAAGTATATTGTAGAATTTTATTATAGAAAATCCTATACCCAAACCCACAAACGACTTACGTACTTTTGCTAGGCGCAAAGCAGGAACCGCAAGCTTATGTCGGTTCCTACTTTGTCTATTATATACATCGCCAATCTTTTTATAATTATGTATATGCTTATGTCCAAAAATCAATAATTACTGCAAAAGTAATAATAAAATTATTTTGCTATAATCCGCGATACAATAAATAAAAAATATATATAGTGTTAAATGTATAGTGGACTATCCGTATTTTCATACCCGATACATGCATGATTCGTAAAAACACATGCACAAACCTCCAAAACAAAATCGCAAAGCCTTGCGATTTTGTCGCGGAGTCTATCTCCTGATGATGCTTCGGTTGCGAGACGAAACGATTGTTGAGTTTGTGATAGTGAACGTGTGTAGTGCTTGTGTATTGTGGTGGCAGTGGTGGAGGTTTGAGCATGTGTTTTTACGAATCCTGCACGTATCGGGTATGAAAATACGGATAGTACACTATACATCTAACACTTTATATATTTTCTAATTACTGTATTGCGGATTATAGCAAAATAATTTTATTATTACTTTTGTATTATGGGTCTCCACAATGTAACGCCTAATTCTATAAATCATTCAATAATTACTGGCTATTAAATAATAGTAAGAAAATCTAAGCCGTTCAGTATTTTTTACCAAAAGTTTGCTTTTTACTTTTATAATACGCGTGAGGCAGCTAAATTATAATAATTTAACTAAACGCAATATTAGTATGATGAAGGGTGAGTTATCTCAAGAATTTCAACTACCCTTGAATGTGCCAAAGTTGGCTAACTATTTAGAGACGTGTGTACGTCATACGAAGTATGTAATGATGTGCAAATAGTTCATGCAAACATCTGTATACAAAGCCCCTAATATTTCTGAGACACGGTGTAACGTTCACTATAATATGGATAAGGTATTCCATAATTTGATGTTATCTATTTAAGTTGGTATACCCTTGCTTACCCGAATTCATTAATCTGCGTTCTTATGTATATACATTTTTTCGTTTTGTTTATTTAACAGGAGAATAGTGGAAGTCACAATGATATCTTTACTAATCTATACTAATATAAATAATATAATATTATTAAGAGGAAAGATTTGTATGTTTGTGTGCATGTTTGTAACGTTTTTACGCAAAAACTACTGGACCGATTTCAAAAATTCTTTTACCATTGGAAAGCTGCTTCTTCACTGAGCAACAAAGGCTATATAACAATTTAAAAAAAGATAGGGATCCCCAACAATATTGTAATAAGGTGTGAAAATTTAAGTAGTAAAAATCTTTCATCGCGTGCGCTGCGAAAACTATTGATCGTAGAACAAAAAAATGTTCTACAGTATTATAGAACGTATCAATATCCACCAAAAAATCTTAGTTATCATATGTCTAACTATTATAGTTAGGGCAATATAACTACTTTTTTACATTGTAAAAGTTGATACAAGTGCCGACAACAATCAAACCATTTTATTCATATCTCCGTATTAATCCTTATCCCAGTAAATTATATTTTATCAAAAACTGTTTCAATACCTGGAAAATGCTTTTTTAATTATTAAAATCGGACATTCCAATCAAAAGATTGAATTTAAGAATGCAAATCGAAAGAGAATAATGCCACAACAAATTCATTGTAGCGTCCGTTATAGCAGGGCCTGCAGTTAATGGGATAAGAATTAATACAGAGATATCAATAAAACGGTTTGATTATTGACGGGCAATTTTATCAACTATTACAATGTAAAAAAGTAGCTATATTGGTATAACTATAATAGTTAGACATATGGTATCGTGGACTTTTTGTGGATATTGATACGTTCTATAATACTGTACATAAGCTATAATACCGACATAAGTTTGCGACTCCTGCTTTGCGCCTAGCAAAAGTACGTAAATCGTTTGTGGGTTTGGGTATAAGATTCTATAATGAAATTCCGAAATCAATTTTGGCCATGCCATTACAGCAGTTTAAAAACACTGTTAAAAAGAGGCTGATACAGAAAGCCTACTATACTGTTGAAGATTACTTAGATGATAAGGATGTGTGGATATAGGTGCACTTCTATCCTGTACAAGACAGTAATAAATAAATGTAACTAGTTCTAAGATTTATATTTTAAAAAGAGAAACCGCCGAGTTTCTTGCTGGCTCTTCTCGGCAGGAACAGCTTTCCGAATCAACAGTAAAGTTGACGATTCAAAAGTACTTGTTTACAAGTTTACTTGAATAAAGAATATTTTGATTTTGATTTTTTTTTTATTTTGTAGAACATTTTTTTGTTCTATCATCTATAGTTTCCGCAGCGCACGCGATGAAAGAAAAAAAACAGCAGTGCATCAGCAGTCATAAAAAAGAAATTTATACATGGCGAATAGCAGACAAGATGAGGGGTGTTAAAAAACTTGGGTGGAAAAAAACAATAGCTCGTCTGTGGAAATAATAAATAAGGGAGAGATTTATTCCGGGAACGGAATAAAGGGAACCTACCGCCTGAATATAAAGAAGGGACGTGTTTAGCGATCGCGGCGTTCATGTATGGCCGTGACCTTAGGCTGTTGTCATATCTATCGATTCATGTATATTCGTGTGTTATGCTTACTAACAGTAATGCGTAAATACATTTGTCTGTCCTTGTTTAACGAAAGAAACGTATCGATGTGATGTTAGGTACGGGGATATTTCCAGTGCTTATAGTAAGCAATATAACAGAACTAACTACTTTGCTATAATCCGCACGGGTTAAGTGAATGCATGCAAAGCCAATGTGTATGAAGCAGGCAAAATCTACGCACCTTATACATGCAGGACCAGCCACCACATGCACCCCAAGGCGCAATTCACCAGCAACAACGAACACAAAAGCAGCACACACACCTACCACCACAATCTCGACGATCGTTTCGCCCCGAAACCGAAGCATCATCAGGAGGATAGGCTTCACGACAAAAATCGTACTGCGCCGCGTTACCCATACAAGCAGTCTTAAATAGTTCAACTCCCACCAATACCCTCCCCTCCGAACACATGCAGTAAAACGGAATTAGATACATTTACTTGCTCGTTAATTAAGTGGCCATTGTTATTTTTTATTATCTCAAGTTGCTCTAACGTATTGAGGCGGAGTCCCTTATCACAAGTGTGGAGAATATGAAATGAATGGTCATTAGGCACTTTATGACCGCTTTCTAGCAAATGTTTTGCAAAATTAGAAATTCTTCTATAAATCATGCTTATAGTAACTTTGTGTAAAGTAAAAAAGTAATAACAACCTCTTACTATCCCAAGATCCCACCACTGAGCATATTCTAATTCAAATTCAAACTATATCCTGTATTCAAGTAAACTTGTAAGCAAGTGTTTTAAATCGTCAACTCTACTGCTGGTTCTGAAAGCTGTTCCGACCGAGAATAGCCAGCTAGCAATTTGACTGTTGCTCTTTTTGAAATATGATTCTTATTACTGGTTACATTTAGTCCTTACTGTCCTTATCATCATCATTCTCCTGCCCTTATCACACTCTAAGTGGGGTTGGGCACAACATGTTACAAAGATGTTGTCACATGATTTGGCTACGTATTTTATGACCGGCCGCCTGCATGACGTCAACTTACCTTAGTCGCTTTTGACGAAACCTCAGTAAGAAATGAGGGTGGTCTATTCTATGCAGCCGGATACCACATGGCGGAGTCCTTACTGTCTTATGTGATCGAATATTAAAAAGGATTTTTTTGCAAATATATCATGAGACAAAATATTTTTTTTTTAGTTTGTCGAAACTAAGGGTATGTATGACTTTGACTGAGTGGCTTGTTGGTGTAGTTTTCAGTGACCCTGCCTTCAGCTCCGCGGTATGATTCCCGCCGAGGGCGAACATCTTCTAAAAATTTATTAGTTCCTCGAGTCTGGGTGTATATATGTATTTAAAATGATATATGTGTGTATTTACCAGTTGTATGTCACCCATAACACAAGTATTAAGTTTGGGGCAAAGGACCGTGTGTGAAGTGTCCCATATATTTATTTATCTGAATAATTTTTCTCAATTAATCTTTTAAGTAAATACTTGTTACTCGTAGTTGCATCTTCAAATATTTAAGTAGAAAATTTAGGTTATAATATAAAACAAATTATATTTCTAAAACAAGTACAAAACACGAATGATATTTAAGAAATACCTTTCTTTATTATATGTTTTATATTATGCAAACAAATATAATTGTGATTGTATAAACGAGCACAAATCAGCAAACGACAAGTACGCCGACAAAGTTGAGAGAATATTCTTCTTATATACTCGTAATACATCCGAATTAACTTTCGTCTGTTTGCCCAAACGTAATAAGAGCACTTGAGCAATTTAATCATAACTTTGCTCGTAACATAATGTAAGAGATTTCCGAGTGATAGAACTCTACGTATACTCTATGACTCTCGACTATAGGTAAAATACAATAGAATACGGCATAAGACGCCATTGCGCCTCATTAGTCTAATGCATGAGATATTTTAAATGATGATTTTTAGATGCTGTGTGGTATCCGGCTGAGTAGAATAGACCGCCCTCTTTCTTACCGAGGGGTCGTAAAATACAACTAAGGTAAGTTGACCCACCGTATGGTATCCAGTTGAGTATAATAGACCACCCTCTTTCTTACCGAGAGGTTGTAAAATACGACTAAGGTAAGTTGACATCAAGCAGGCGGTCGGTCGTAAAATACATAGCCAAATCATGTGACAACATGTTTGTAGCATTCTTTTTTGTCAAGAAAATCCATTATGGGTGTTATTTACTTAACACGCACTTTTGCCCTTTCACTCAATACCACGAATTCGCCCGGTATCGATGTCAGCCGAAAAGTACTATATAGTTCATAAATATTTCAACCTCGTGTACGCGACGTCGTACGCGGCGCCACCGAGCCAACAAGCGTAGATTCGGCCCGATGACCAAAACGTCACTAACTGCTCAGGCCGAACGCATGAAGAAACGCGTTCAATCGCCTCCTCCCCGCGCGCGTGTCTATTCCGAACAACGGGTATGTAACATGTTTTACTGACCCCACTTAGAGTGGGATAAGGACAAGAGAATGATGATGATGATTCTTGAGATATTTTAAAATTTTGTACCCATTCAATAGAAATCTACCAAGGGCTTTTCTAAAAGTGCAATATAGACATGGTATTATATTCTCTTGTCCTGTTGCAATACACATGTTACAAAATTTTGTCCAAATATAAGTTTTGAACATAAAAGTAGTTATTGTAAGTTAACTATAAGAGATAGAGCCATGCTCTTCCGGATTTTTTTGTAGTTTTTTGTAGATCTACAATTCTCTAGTACATTACTTTAGTGTATCTCCGCTGTTTTACGCGACATGAGTAAAGCTTCCTGAAAACGAGTTTTTTTTACATCCGCGTAACCTCTTCAACAAAATTTAAATAAAATAGTGATGAACTATTAATTTAAACCTTCTGGAAGAATTGTAGTATCCTTAAGTAATATCCGTACAAAAATCCGTTCATTAAATTTTGAGAAAATCGATCACATACATACAGACAGCTTTTGGAGACTTTGTTTAATAATAATATTTACAATAATCACGTACAATGCGGTACAGTGGGGAATATTGATAATTTCCCCCTTACAACTTCAACATCGCCTGCACGCGTCATATGGCGACGCCAACCAAATGGATTCCGTGGTACTTTCTGATAGATAACAGAAGAGGCTCTGGCGACCGAACAGTGGTGAGATAGCATCCAACTGCGAAACCGGTTGGAGGAGGCAACAGCGGCCTAAGGGCCTAAGTAACCCTTGAAATGTCTGATGCAGAAAGCAACGGAGAACACTGCACTATTTTCCCAAGAAAGTCATCATGCAGGTACAATGCGGTACGTAGAAAGATATAAAACGGTTACAGTATAAGTCCTTATCTACAGTACCCAGCAACAAATAACGCACATCGAGGCTTAGAGAGAGAGAAAATCCGCACGATTCTGCTTCATAGAGCATTGTCTCTGTCGTACGGACTGACGAACCCGTACGAAACGTCACATACTAATTGAGTGACAGAAACAGCGCTCTACGAAACTGAACTGGCCGGCTGTTTCGCTCTAAACATCGATGTGCATTGTTTAATGCCGGGTATATACTTAAGTAATTATGCATTTCGCTAGTTGTTAGTTGCTATTGCTAGTTGTTAATATTATTCTTTAATCTTTTTACGAGGCACTCGCCATCTTTCCGCACCAAACAACAATCAGGAACACAATAAACGTTTGAACAGTGAAACGACTTGCAACACAAATAGCTCCGTATTATCAGCAAGAGCCCCGAGTCCAATTACCATTGCAACAGCGAATGGGCGCCGGCTATTTGCTCGACAAACATTAGCTGTAAATTACAGACTCTCAGTGCACCTGAGTGCCGATTAATACTGCGCCCACCCACTGCCCGGCTGCCTAATAGCGCGCTAATATTACCTTCAGTTACCTGCTGGACCGTCCATTTTTACCGTTAATACCAATATTATAAACTATCTTAAACGCAACTTCGTTCACGTGGACTGCAGTCTTATTATTTGATTTTTTTTTGTTATTCAAGTAAACTTGTAAACAAGTGCTTTTGAATCGTCAACATCTACTGCTGGTTCGGAAAGCTGCTCCTACTGAGAAGAACCAGCAAGAAACTCGGCGGTTGCTCTTTTCAAACAATAGTTCTTATCACTAGTTACATATAGTTATTAATGTCTTGTACAGGGTTGAAGAGAAGCTATATCCACGCATTCTTATCGTCTAAGTAATCTCCAATAGTATAATAGGCTTTCTGAATTAACCTTTTTTAATAGTATTTTTAAACTGCTGTAAAGATAATGTAGATGTAAGGTTAATGTAGATTGTGGAATTTTATTATAGAATCTTATACCCAAACCCACAAACGAATTACGAACTTTAAACCGTGAATACTTATATTAATTATGGCTTAAGTGGTTTCACCTTAAAAGCTAGTCATATGTTGTCACGGACTTTTATTTAGAACTTTTAGAGGGGAACAGTTTTGTAGTACATGATTTTTGAATAATTTTCACCATTTACCTAGCGCACGCAAGGAAAGCTTTAATTTTTGCCGTTTTTGGATTATTTTTTATTACTGCTCTTCTCCTATTCATCTTAGCGTGATGTTATATAGTCTATAGGCTTCCTCAATAAATGGACTATCTTACACTCAAATAACTCTTCAAATCGGCCTTGTAGTTCCTGAGATCAGCGCGTTAAAAAAAATCAACAAACAAGGTATGTGTTTCTGTCCGTTTATAACGCTTTCACAGTTAAGCCATCTGAGCAATATTGATGAAATTGATTGTGGTTATAGAAGCTTATTTACCGGACTAATCATCATTCTCCTACCCTTGTCTCACCCTAAGTGGGGTCGGCCCAACATGTTTTAAACATGTTGTTACATGTTTTGGCTAGTTATTTTGCGACCAGCCTCCTACCTGATGTCAACTTACCTTAGTCACCTTTTGCGACACCTTGGTAACAAATGAGGGTGTTCTGTTCTACTCAGCCGGATACCACACGGCGGATCAACTTACCTTGTACATTCTCATTAGTTTACAAAATTAAGTACAAAACCACTTTAAAGGCAATATCAATAATTGAACAATGAAAATTGTCCATAATTTAAAACGTCTACAGTAATTAATACGGTGCTAACGAGGCAGTTTCGGAAGTGTCCCAAAGTATCCTGAATGATTTCCGGTGTCGGTGTCGAATTGCTTTGTTGGAAGTTTTAAATTTATTTAGGTTTGCTCAATTTCGAGAACCTTTTGATGGAAAAGTAAATCAATACTTAAGATTAATCAACTGTCGCTTCAATTAAGCGTTCAATCTTTAAAAAATAATTTCAATATACCAATCTCATCACAGTTTGATTATTTCATCGCCCGCCATAAGGTTTGACTAAGATATTGACAGTGTCGTGAAAATATTCTTCCAATTAGTCTTTCTTGGAATTTAATATATGAATATCTTCAAACAAGACTCACCAAGCATCCTCATGGCAAGCACCATACATTCAATTGACTCTTTTATACTAAGTTCGATTAATAACTCAAAGACACTGTAGAAGAGTATCTCTTCTACAGTTACATTCAGATATAGTATCTGTTGAACTCTTAGGTCCTCACTTTTTATTGGCTTATCCCACAAGGGATTAAGCTTTCCGGTAATATACCGCGCAGCTACGGATAAGAATCGAATCTTAATGTAGATACAAAGTTTTAGTCAGTGGAGCTGCTAATAACGATATGTCAAGAGGATTTGTTACAATTTGTCCTATCCCTTAGATCGTGGGTAAAGTGGTCAAAGTTTCTAAAGTTCAAAATTCTCATATAACGCGGCCTTTCTAGCCAATTTTACTTGGGTAGTACAAAATTCTCAAGAATTGCTTTGATGGTAAATAAAGATCCGCTCCTGCCAAATAAATTTCGCTCCCCACCCTTACAATGAAAGTCTAATATTACACAAAAAAAATATATCCCGACCCTTTGAGCTATAAAACATTTTTACGGGCAGCCATTTTAAGAAGTTGCGAGATCATCTACGGTATAGCGAAATAACTGGACAATCTTGTGAAAGAGAAATTCGTTCTTTAGATGCTGATTAAAAATTAAAACTAAATAGCTGTTCGGACAAGGTTTTGTAATTGTAATTATATATATTCGCGGATTGCTGGTACTAAGACAAAATAAGAAGAAGAGAGACTAGCAGTAATTACATAAAATACATCAGCTGAAAAGGGTCGGTCGACAAATGCAATACTTATTCCGATAGATGTCTACTTCGGGACATAGGTCTTTTCATGGGATTTCCATAAAATATCCGATCTTGTGCCGCTTGTATCCAGCGTTTCCCCGCGGTCTTTTGAGGTCCACCGCGTAGGTCTACTGACGCTGCGTTTTGTGGTGCGTGGTCGCCATTCCAACACCTTTAAACACTATCGGCCCATCGATTTTCCGTACTATGTGCCCCCACATTTCAGCACTTTAGCTTGGCATACGGGGCTATGCCGGGTTTGGTTCTTCCACAGATTTCTCATTTCTGATTGGATCGCATAGTGATACTCCGAGCATAGCTCGCTCCATCGCCCGCTGAGTGACTCTAAGTTTTCTTATGAGAGTCACAGTCAGCGACCACGTTTTGCATCCGTATGTCATTACTGGCCTTAAACGAATTGGTGGTTGCTCGGTTGCTTGTTGGGTCGGTCGATCAGACGATAAGTTAATCCGCATTCAATTACCGAGTTCTTTCGAAAACAGGAAAAACATATATTAAATAGTTGAAGACATTTTTATGTTTTATTCAGTGGTATGTGGACATAAAATCAATGATGACATAAGTGAAAATAATTCCGGAATTTTCCGATAACTTGCATGAATTGGTGATTGGTTCATTGCCCATTATACAACGACGTATTCGCGTAGTTTGCGTGACAGAAATTGGATAAATGCGACGTCCCCTTTGTCATTTCGCATCGAAATTTCTGGAAATATAAATATTCTTTAGCACGGTCATTTCACGGTAATGTATTGTCAATTATTACACATGAACCTATTGGAGCAGATATTTTGCATTGCACTGTGGTCGTTTGTTTTGTGATTATCGGAATAACTCAAATTATATCATTTTTGCTTTTAATACACTAATCGTTAAATTATAATGAAGCTTCCGGTTCAGGAAAATTCTCTTACCAAGAAGAACCAGCAACGAACTTAGCGGTCACTGATTCATTCAATTTCATAAACGATTTTCGAACTTTCTAAAGCTACAAACTATTAAAATTTTATATATTTCTGCTTTGTATCTGTATTCTTCTGTATACCTTATTTATTCATTGGTGACGACGGATGCATCTCACTGCAAGAGCTATTATCTTTATCTGAACAAAGTTTACTGGTTCTCAATAGCAATTAATAAGCATCTAGCGAACACATTAAGATAGGGAACAACATTATGTTTCTCCGATCCATATCTAGCGAAGCTAGAAGTCACTGAATATCATGGTCCAGTCTTATAGGAGCCAACCTTAATTAAACGACCTGTGACGTTCGCAGATGCCAGTAGCTTTTACCCTCGATGATGCTGCTCGATAATGATGTGCAGCAGATTATCAATCCAAAAAAACTCGATAGATTGTCCAAAAATCATTTGATTCTGCGTTTGGAACTAGATTGAGTTGAAAATGGAGACCTAAGGTTAATATTAAAGCTCTTTTAAGTTAAGCGTTAACAAGTAAGTCATTTTATATATATTTTTAGGCGTTACTTTTAAACTTACAATACAAAAGTAAAAATAAAAAATATATATATTTTGCTATAATCCGCGATAAAGTAAATAGAAAATATGTATAGTGCTAAATATATAGTGGACTATCCGATATACCCTTAATCATACCCGATACATGCAGGATTCGTAAAAACACATGCACAAACCTCCATCACCTCCAACAATTTGGAAACACAACACAACCCCAACAATTGTTTCGCCCCGCAACCGAAGCATCTTCAGAGGATAGACTCCAGGAAAAAAACGGCAAAGCATCGCAAAAATATTTTGCTATTCCTATTAAAGTAAGTTAATTTTATAGATAGCAATCAAAGCGTTATTACACAGATTGTAAAAAAATATATATTATGTAAGCAAGGAGCAATCATAAAGCAAAATGAAAAAAGTTTTATTTTTCCAATTACTACGCATACGGTGGATAAGGAATAATTGATAATTGGATCGTTTTTCATTCCACGGCTGCGTCAATACTCTGCATGAAAATGGGAGTCGAACAAAATGGCAGCTTTTCATTATAAATGCGCAATTAAAATTATAAATATGTAAAAATATTTTTATCAAGTACACAAGCATTTTCGTATTATTATAATAAGAAATGTCAAATACTGATTTTCACGGCGCCATGTTAGAGGAATTTTACGCCCGTGTAATAAAATAGAGTAAGTTTTAAATAATTTATAGAAACAGGCGTTATTTTGCGGAATTCCATAGAATGAATATGACATTTAGCACACTTGTAGTTTGCACGCATACATACTCTTTGGTCAAATTGTTTCTTCTTTTGTTTGTCTATAGACAAAGAGTATTGACATAGATATAGAGTACAGTTTAATATGTTTTCTGTGGTCTTAATGAATGTCAAAAGAAAAGTTTTATTTGCCCCATCTATCTATCTATACTTATTATAAAACAAAGTCCCAAAAAGATTTTCTAAAATCTACTGATCGGATTTTTGTACGGATTTCACCAAAAGATAGTTCAATACTTCCGAATAGTTTAGGTAAGTAGTATATATCGGTATTATGTTAATTGAGTTGAAGAGATCGCGTAGTTGTTAAAAAACTTACTTGTTGGGAGCTTTAGTGGCGTGCACTGCGTAAACCAGCAGAAATACGCTAAAGTAATGTACTAGAGAATTGTAGATATATAAAAATACTAGAAAAAAGTCTAAGATAGTATATCTCTCTCGCTCACGGTTAACTCACAATAACTACTTTTATGTTCAAAATTTCGAAAATCTCGGAAAAGTTTCGTAAGTCACTGCATTCTACGCGGTTGAAGCCGTTGTTGGTATAGCTAGTTTAATTTAAAAAATACTGCTAGAAAAACCGCTCGTTTATACAAATTTATATAATATAAGTTTTGTAGCAGTAAGATACACTTAAATGTGCAAGAAATAAATTATTCAGTTAACGAAAGTTATGTAGCGGCAAACTGAATTAACAACATCAATTATATTTTAATAATATATATTAAATACCTTATGATTTAAATTTTTATGGTGCAATTCGACCACCGAGATATCTTTAGTTATATGTTAATATCTCTCGTAAATAAGTAAGCAAGGTCAGAGTCATATATACCCACATATACTACAGTAAGAATTTAACTTTAAACTCCTATATTTACAATCTTCTAGCTCATAAAGTATTTATTGTCTACACCATGGGCTACACCATTAATCTTCATGCTGCGACTAATAAAAGACAGTGGATACAAATAACAGTTGGAATCTCTGTACGTGTATTTACATAGATTTTATTTCTTTTATTTTTAACTTGTATAACACAAGTAAAAGACAAATGCTGTATATCGGTTAACTAATTATATTAATCGATTATTTTATTATTATAATCGAAATTCCGAGTTAATCGATTTGTTCTGAAGAGAGAAAATTCGATTATATTATTAATCGATTTTTTTCACACAAAATTACATACATACTTTCTATCTGTTGCTGTCCGTTTGTCTGTCTGTTTTGTGTATGTGTTAGGCTTTCACGATTAATGTGCTGGAGCAACTATATCCCTAACTAATATATGAGATAAATCAATCGTTTTTTCTTCGGAAACAAGACAATAACGCGATATATGATTAAGGGTTTAAAGAAGCAGAATTTAATTTAATTTTTTTTTTACTTTGCAGAATTCTATATTACAGAAATTATAATAGAACTACTTGCTAAAATCCGCGTGTGTTAAGTGAATGTACGTAATGCTAAGTGTATAAAGCAGGCAAAATTCACGTACCTTACACATGCAAATGTGTTCTGTTTTGGTTTCTGATTAAGGGTTAAGGATCAACATTAAACAATTAAATTTACACCTTTTTAGACCATCGACATATATATTTACTCAGACACCCGAAGATTTCATGACTACAAATTCATGTTATAAAAGGCAAGCACAAACAACGTGGAAGGGAATTCTGTTTGGCCGATTGGAGCGCTTCGATGGCGCCGCGGGCGAAACTAAACATTTTCAAAGTAATTGAGTTGTGACTTTCCTTAGAAAGTAGTGATTTTTTCCAGCACGAGCTCGATTTAATTCAAGAGGACGTTCGTTAATAGTGTTTACCATATTATTTTCTCTTAACAATCAATGAATCTATTAAGAATAAATCCAAGGTTCTCGTTCAAACTGATGAAAATTTCAACCTAGACATATTGTTTCACTCTATAATCTGACCGTAAAGAGTCCTTAAGTTCTTTGGTCACAGCAGGTAGGAACAGCTTTCCGAACCAGTAGTAGATGTTGGCGATTCAAAAGTACTTGTTTACAAGTTTACTTGAATAAAGAATAATTTGAATTTAAATATAATTTATAGAAATAAACGGTGCTTGCGGAATTCCATAGTACAAAAGTTATGTTCGAATTATTTTGTTATAATCCGCATTTGTTAAGAAAATCTATGTAATAGTAAGTCTATGTAATAGGAAGCCTGCGGAGCCTATCTCCTGAAGATGCTTCGGTTACGGAGCAAAACGATCGTTGAGATTGTCGTAGTGAAGGGTTTCATTTCCTACACTCAACATTATGTAGATTGTTTTAACAAATGCGGATTCTAGAAATATTATTATTTCATAACCTTTATATTATGGAATTCCGAAAATTGTTTACTTCTTTTCTGGCGATGTGACCAAAGAATTCATAATCAATGATAACTTTTGATGTTAACAATCTTTAGCAACTCACCAGAAAGATTGACGGCACAAAAGAACACCAACAAGACCAAAAGAACTTGGAAACAAATCTACACGTTGCTCTTTGTTGTACTGTAATGAGGATAAGAAAATGAAGAGGATAGTGTTTTTAATAAAGGATATTTATATCCAACGTTTGTACACAGGCCTCCTCTTTTTTGGATAAGATTTGCGCTTAGTTTCATCAATAACTAGTCTTTTTTGGTAGGAAAGACCTGGAATTTTGTATTTGTGCATCAGTTCTGGGTAGTTCGATATGTACATGGCTGTTTCCTTATCCAAGGGCTTTCTTTGTTTTTCTTTTACACTTATACCCGTGATACTACAGTCTGACTTATCTACATTTAATTGTTTTATTTTCCTATTTGTAACCAATATATATTTTATGTGTTTTCATTTTACATGCGTTTAGTTTGCACCTAGTATGGCATTCAATAAATATAGTTTTAATAATTGTTGAACGCTCAATAACCTTTTTAAATGTAGTCGTTAATTTATCTACTGAATCATAGATGGTGCTGCACAGCGTTTTATTAAAACGGAATCGCGCTAGGGAGATTCTTTGCCCCAGATTCTTTGCCCCAGATTCTTTGCCCTTTTCTTTCATTCTTTGTATTCTTATAAGATTCGCTTCATTTCTTCTATCGGCTCTAGTGCGGGTGTGTTAAATAATCGTGACAGCGGTGACTTTATTCAACACATTCAAATTACTCGAGCATCAATATCTTGCTGTAATAAAACTTAATTGATAATTCCTAATCTATCAATTTAATGCAATGTTCTAATAGATTAATCCAAAAGAATAGTATTTTCTTCCTGCTAAAAACATATTTTAATGAAATATTAAATATGTTTTTTAGTTTTGCTTTAGAGATATTTTTGCTACGGAATCTAATATACTACTAATTTATTAAAATTTATCTCAATTATAATCTTATTTAACGCGCCGTGTGGTATCCGGCTGAGCAGAATAGACGACCCTCATTTCTTACCGAGGTGTCGTAAGAGGCGACTAAGGTAAGTTGACGTCAGGCAGGCGGCCGGTCGTAAAATACGTAGCCAAATCAAGTGATAACATGTTTTTGACAGTTGTGGCGACTCCACTTAGAGTGGGATAAGGGCAGGAGAATGATATTATCTTATTTAACATATCGAATTTGGGCAATCCGCCAAGTTTGTTGCCAGTTGTTGTTCAAATGCAGACAAATTTTTGTTTCTCAAATAACAGACTGTTCGGGATACATTAAAGATCCAAATGATAAAACGTTTTATTAATGACCACCATTAGAATTTCAATATCGACCGTCGATCTGTCTCGAAGGTCAGGAAGCTCCAGCGTGCGACGCGAGCAAATTGCTCCGGCGACCATTTGATAGCAATTTGCCGTTATTACAGCCGCGTCTTGTGTCACAGTCAATTTAATACGTGCACCGCGCACACGGGGCATGGAATCAGCGTTTGCGCGAAATAATTTGAAAGTAATCTAAATATTTCTGACACTGTAACAGAACTACTTTGCCATAATCCGCGTTTCTGTAATATGGTATTCCGCAAAGTGCCGCCTGCTTCATAAATATCTAAATCATCTAAATATTTCTTTTAAAAGGTTTTAGGTATACTTTTGTAAAAGCCATTTTCTGTTATCAAAATAAAATGTGCTAGTTACATTTCATGCTAATATCTTTATAATATAAATCACATTCGTTGATTGCTCGGTTCAAACGCGAAAAACAAACAAACATTTATTTATACGACAAATACGGATACGAAGCAGTGAATGTGGTATGCCTCTGAGATCTTTTTAAGTTACAAATTGCACTTTATTATGTATTGGATACTTAATTATGTACTTTATTTTTTGTACTATTTCATAATTTATGGCATAAACAAAAACCACAGCTACCAACTACACTACACTAGCACTGCACACATTCAGTAACACAATCATAACATTTTTTTACGCCCTAACCAAAACATCACAAAGAGAGATTCTATGACAAAATCAAAAAACTTTATTACTTGCCGATGATAGCGAAACGTTATTATAATTACTTTGGTATTATGAAACTCTGGAAAGAATGGCCTAATACATAAATTGTCATGCTGATATGTAAACGCGAGCTGTGATAGCTCAGCCCAGTGGCGAGACCGTGCGACGCTTTCGAGGGAAACACAAGTTCAAACCCGGGCAGGCATCAATGAGTTTTTCTATTAAAACTCATGGTTCTAATTGATAATTGCAATTTATCACACGCTTTTCGGTGAAGGAAAACATCGTGAAGAAACCTGCATATCTCAAGAGAATTCTGGAGATATGTGTAACCTACCAATCGGCATTGGATCAGCGTGGTAGGTTTTAGCTCCAACCCTTCTCTCCAGAAACGGAGAGCCTATTCCCAGCAGTGGGATTGTAACAGGCCACTACTTTACTTCTTTTTACGTAAACCCGCTGTCGCTCATGACTATGCCCTTATTTCATATTACCGAACATAACATTGAGTAACTGTTATCGGTGTTTTCATATATCCCGGCACTAGTTTCAAAACTGTTCCATTTAATATAGCCTCGAATAAAAATGAAATTTAATGTTTTGACAGTATAGCTTCATGAAATATTATAAATTCGTTTTCCGATAGCGGTAATAAATATTGCACAATGGGTGCTAGCACTAAAATATCGAAATTGTAATGCAAACTATCTTAATTCAAGTAAGCTGTGACAGTCAAGCGGTGAGACCGAGTGACTCTTTCCAGGGAACCACGGGTTCAAATCGTGGGCAGGCTCCAATGAATTTTTCTATTTAATCCTCCGGATGGGCTCGAAAGACGTCGGGCTAACCCGATAGAATAAGACGTGAATATAGCCGGTTTTTATATATAAACTATGTAACACAACGTACTAGTAACACGGTTTACGTATTTTCCTCACTGGAATAACAGCGCCTCTAGTACTTTGCTTCACGCTATAGAAGTGCTTTTGTAATTACATAAGAAGTCCCTATACAATATGTTAGTTGGTTTAAAATCGCCTACCAATTTCTTTAAAGTGCATGTTACTGGAATATAAAGCCTAAGTGACATTGTAAACGATGCATTTTCCGGTAAATCCCGTCCCGTCCGCGATGTACTCTATGTGATAAATTGACTATCCTGTCATCTCTACGTGTATTCTTACCTGTCCGTACGTCCGTCCGGTTGATCGTGTCACAACTATAAATATTGTGATAGTATATATTTTAAAAAAGGCTTAAATTGATTGTAGAATTTTAGTATCCCCAGCCTCGATACATGATCGTCGTAAGATTGAATAATGACCGGTATATTTATATTTGGTCGGTTGCATCGGGAGTGCTAAAGGATAAGAAATCGCCTTAAGAGCTCCGCTGCCAAAGTACAAAATCCCGATATATGCCCCTGTTCAGCTGGCAGGAAATTGAATACGATCCGGGAAATCGACCGCCGCGCATTTAGCACGCCGTATTCCTCCTAAATCATTCATATATCTTGGATGTTCTCGCTGTTACAAATGGGAATAAAAAATAAAACTTGCAAGAGATTACATTATCTTACTACTATACGTGATTAAACTCTGCTAAAAGCTGTTATAGTCCAGTGGTGATACCGTGTGACTCACTAGAGACGGCGTGGATTACAACCCCGGGCAGGCACCAATAAGTTATTCTATTAAAACTTATATGTCTAATTGATAATTGCAATTTATCACACGCTTTTCGGTGAAAGAAAACATCGTGAGGAAACCTGCATATCTCTAAACAATTCTGGGGATACGTGTAACCTACCAATCTGCATTGGATCAGCGTGGTAGGTCTTAGCTCCAACCCTTCTCTCCATAAACGGAGAGAGGAGGCCTATACCCAGCAGTGGGATAGTAACAGGCCGTTACTACTATATGCCTAAAGAAACGCTGAGTAACACTAAATGTACAAATAAGAATTATATTTAAACAAGGTAATTTAAAAAAGTTGGAAAGCTGTTCCTACCGAGAAGAGACAGCAAGAAAGTCGGCGGTTACTCTTTTCAAAAATAAATATTACAGTATCGTATTTGTATTTGTTAACAAACATAGATTACAATATTACCTAATGCGTTGCTGGTCGCAATTTCATTCCAAGCTTTCTTATCATTAACATAGTCCTCAATAGTATAATAAGATTTATGAATGAGTGTCTCTTTAATGATTCTTTGAATTTGTGTAAAGGCAAGTCCGCAATAGATTCAGGAATCTATACTTCTATACTTATTATAAAACAAGTCCCATAAAGCTGTCTGTCTGTATATAATCGATTTTCTCATAATCTACTGAACGGATCTTTTTACGGTTTTCACCTAAAGAAGAAGTGCAATACTTGCGGATGGTTTAAGTAAATAGTACATATCGGTATCATGGAAATTCTCTCTCGAAGTTCTAAAAACTTGCTTGCTGGGAGCTTGAGTCGCGTGCGCTGCGGAAGCCAGCAGAGATACGCTAAAGTAATGCAGCGGAGAATTGTAGATCTATAAAAATACTACATAAAAGTCCGCGATAGCATGTCTCTATCTCTCACGGTGAACTCACAATAAACACATTAATTTTCAAAATTTCGAAAATTCGGGGAAAGTTTCGGAAATTAATGAATTCCACGTTGGCGAAGTCATTGTGGGCACAGCTAGTTTTATTATAAAAATGTATACCAAAGCCCACAAACGATCTACAAATTTTCTGAAACCGTAGCCTTGTTATTATTAATTGTCACAAACCAACAAATATGGACTAGGCGTTATCCTGTTCCCGTAAAAAACCGGGATTATTTTATTCTATCTATATGCTAGCCCGGTATATATTATGCGTCGGTTTGTTTAAACTTCATAAATATTTCTCCAGCCGATTAGCCGTTAAAGCGTAATAAAAAGGTAGACAGACTTTCATATTATGGATTTCAAGAAACATTTCTGATCTTTATTAATTAATATATTCTTGGACCTTCCTTGCTCTCGCCAATAAATTCGCATTAACATAGCCTAATACTATGAGAGTAAAATAAAGTTTACGACATTCTGGGAAATAATGAAGGGGAAATAAACAGGCTAAAGTAAACATAGAAGACTGGAAATGGGTCGTAACTCTGTGAAAATAAACCAGCATCAAGACAATGTGAGAGTTATTTAATACATTTTATTCATGACAGACTTACACAAAACTTCTTATATATAAGCATTACTAAGCTTTACATAAGTATAATAAGGAATATATTTTTATGATATGTATAAACATATCATAAAAATATATTCCTTATTGAAATTTAAAAGTTAACTTTTTCGGTAGGAGCATTATTTCGACCCGGCAGTAGAGGTGACGATTCAAAAGCATTCAAATTCATGATTTATAGAAGCACGTTACTTTGCAGAATCCCATATTACAGAAACTATAACAGAACTACTTTGCTATAATCCGCGCGTGCATTCAAATTCAATTCGATCCAAAATATTCTTCATTCAAGTAAACTTCTAAGCAAGTGCTTTTGAATCGTCAACTCTATTGTCAATGGAAAAAGCTTGCTCAAACAAGGCGATTGTTTCGTCAAAATATAATTCTTTTAAACAGTTACGTTGCGTCTTTTATGTTTTGCTTAAGGTTGGAAAGTAGTCAAACCCACGCATTTTTAAAATTTAAGTAATCCTCTATTTTATACTTAACTTTTTGTAGCCTACTTTCAGTACAAAAGTAATAATAAAAATTATTTTGCTATAATCCGCGATACAGTAAATAGATAATATATTTAGTGCTATATGTATAGTGGTCTATCCGTTTTTTCATACCCGATACATGCAGGATTCGTAAAAACACATGCACAAACCTCCACCACTGCCACCACGATACACAAGCACTACACACGTTCACTATCACAACCTGAACAATCGTTTCGACCAGCAAACGAAGCATAGCATAGGAGATAGACTCCATGACAAAATCGCAAAGGTTAAAAAGCAAAATATTTTTTATTATTACTTTTATATTATGGATTTCCGCAAAGTAACGCCTAATTCTACTTTCAGTACTTACGTTGTGTGATCTATGTCTTGTATAGTTATATACAAGACATAAATATAATATATACAAAAACACACTTATAGATGCACTCAAACCAGTGAATAAGGAATAAGTGCGTGTTTCAGCCGGTGCGATCCTCATAAATTACTACTACATTTTAAATTATATACACATTAAGTCATTAAATTGTGAGCTCACAAATCCGAAAATACAGAGACTTCATTCACGTTACCGTGTAAATTATTCGCATAAATAGCTGAATGCGGGACATGTGTCAATGGATTGTAATGAAATGACCGCAGTAAAGTATATTCGTACCGTAAAGCTCCACTAACGAAATGATAAAACGGCCGCCATATTTGTCCAATTTTCTCGCAGCGATGAGCACTTTTCGACTACAGAATAATCCAGAAGGAGCGTGAAGCTATTATATATTACGTTTCAAGGATGCCAAAAAAAAGAAAGAGATTTTTAATTGATCATCATATTATTTATGATAATTATTAAATACGTAAGTAAAAGCCATTTGATATATATGAGAAGATAATTTTGAGTGGTTCTTTTAAGGATAACTTATTCTGTCCGCCCTTGTGACTTGTTTTAGTAGTATATACATAATTTATCTATATTTAAACATTTAATTTGGTACAAAAGATCGCTTAATTACCGCTACGTTTAAAAACTGAAGCAGCAGGCTTACCATGAACTCTGATTGCGACTCAATTGAAGACGTAAACTACGACCGCTTTCTTCGCACCATGAATTGTGAATTACATTGGGGTCGTAATGTTTGAAAAGGATAACGTTATATGAACTATAGATAACTCTGTCTCTTTTACTCACATGTTCTTAGGACGAATTCCGGACGCTCATTCGGCAACGATTTAAAGTGTGCGTTCTTAAGACATGGTATGAAAAAGCAAAACAATTCCGTTTACGTAAATACTCTTATCAATAAAAGTTGTAGGCCTGCAGATCTGGATTTAAACAATTCACTCATACAATACTTTACTCAAATGGCATCTGATTTTTACGATCTGTGGATCATGTAGTAAACTGTCACAGCAGTGTATGCGATCCAATTATCAATTGTTCTTTACCTGACGTATGAGCGTAATTGGTTCAACGAAACCTTATATATTTCACATCAGATATTCTGATATTACATCATTTGTCTCAATGATTGTACCATCCAATTAAAAATTCGAAAATCCATTAATATACGTTCGAACTATCATTTTTCATTTAGATCTTGGCATAAAATAATGCCGCGTTACATATAGACTATATTATGACTGCCCTAATATAAACGTCATCGAACTTAAGTATTTACAAAGTGATACATTCATAGGATAAAAATCCGTGTGCTCTTCTTAATGAATTAGGACTGGCTCTCGATAAGCTTCGTACAGTTAAAGTCTTCGTGTTACAAGTTTATTCAAATGATTACTTAAGAACAAGTACTATTAATAGTCACATAGAGTGCTTGGTGAAATTACATAAAAATTGTACCTTCCTTAAATCGGACAAAAGTTATAGAAACATTCGGGATTATTTACAAGATATGACATATAAAATTAACTTTAATATTGACTATAGTGATTATTATGACACATACTTGACATTTAATAAAAATAAACAAACTATGACATTAAAAAAAAATAAAAAAATAATAAATTACGTAAATGAACATGATAAAAACAAAATAACTTATTATTTTAAAACACAAAACAAAAAAAACACAAAAAAAATACAAGACACTGAAGGAGCACTCTGTAAAACACAACCAATTTGTAAAAAAGGTACTATACCCTACTATTTTAAAAAAAGTGTCATAAAACCAGACTTAGTCCTAAAACCTAACAAAATGGCCAGCCAGGATAAGTTTTTTCGTAAATAAACTAACAATATTCCATCAAAATATTGCTGGTGCTTTAAATAAGTCAGAAATATTGTACATTTCACTGCTAGACTTAAAAAAATACTTTACAAACCAAGTAGATATTATTTGTCTTACTGAAACTTTTATCAAAAAGGATACAGAAAATTTATTTAAATTACCAGGCTATAAATTAACAACATCATTCTGTAGGAATATAAAAAGGGGTGGTTCTTGTATACTAACTAAGGGATACATCAATTATAAAGAACTTAATTGGATAAAAAATATGGGACTTGTTAATGTGTTTGAATGCTGTGGAGTTGAAATCCTGAATCATAACCTGATTGTTGTATGCATTTATCGGACACCAAAAAGTGACCTTTACATATTTCTTAATAAACTTGATGCACTTTTGCACTCATTACATAGAAAAAATAATATAAAAAAAATTGTGTTATGTGGAGACTGGAATATTGACATGCTGAGAATAAACAACAGTAGCCGTGAGTTAAATAGCTTGCTAGACAGTTACAATCTTATCTCTCATATTAAAAGTCCTACACGGCTATCATCATGCATAGACTTGATAGTAAGTAATATTAAATCATCAAGATCCGAGGTTCACCACCTAGGACTTTCAGATCATGAAACTGCTCAAACATTAATAGTAAAGGTAAAGAAAGTAAATTATAGTACAACATGGTTTGAATATAGAAGGGACTACAATAAGGTTAATATTCAAAAATTTCTGAACTGTATCTCAGCATTGACCTTTTCTGATATAAAGGAAACTAATAATGTTAATAAGGCATTTGAATCATTTCATGAACTAATAAAGCTTTTCTATATTCTTTGCTTTCCTCTTAAAAAAGTAAAAATGAAAAATAATAAGTCTAAAACAATATGGCTAACTAAAGGAATTAAAAAGTCATGTTTAAAAAAAAGAATATTATACTTAAAATACAAACTTTCAGGAATAAATAAAAACAAAAATAAAAAATATTTTCAAAATTACAATAAATTGTTAAAGAAATGTATATATAAATCAAAACAAATACAAACTAACAAATACATTGAAAATCATAAAAATAAATGTGCAGCATGTTGGGAATTGATTCATGATAACATAGGTAAACTTAAAGAGTATAATGACATATCTTTAATTAAGACAGAAAATAAAACCTTTATTAATCCAAATGACATAGCCGAAATATTTAATAATTATTTTATCAATATAAATAGTAAGCAACATAACAAAATTCAACTAAGTGACAATTTATTTCGTAATGCACGTAATTCAGAATCAATTTTTATACATCCTACAGACCCATATGAGATAATAGGAATTATTAGGTCATTAAAAGATACTAAATCTGTGGGTTATGATACCATAAGGACCGATATTTTAAAAAAATGTGCTGATTACTTGTGTGAGCCACTTACATATATCATAAACATGTCACTTGAACAGGGGGTTTTTCCTGATAATCTAAAAATATCCATTATTAAGCCGCTGTTAAAAAAAGGTGATGATACAGATTTAAATAACTACCGTCCCATAACGTTAATACCAACTCTAGCAAAAATATTTGAAAAAACTATGTTAAAACGACTAAAAAGTTTTTTTGACAAAAATAATGTACTGATACGTGAACAGTTTGGCTTCCGGAATAATAGTTCTACTACTGAGGCTTGTTTCTATTTAAATAAATTAATAATGGACTCTTTAAATGTCAAAATTCCAATAACGGCAATTTTTCTAGATATGTCTAAGGCCTTTGATTTAGTCAATCACAATATATTGTTAAGCAAATTAGAAATATATGGTATCAGGGGTATAGCTAATGAATGGATAAAGTCTTACTTAAGTAATAGGATGGTATGTACAGAAATTTCCAAAATCGAAAATAATATAAGGAAACAATACACATCCCAGTACAGTTGCAATAAAAAGGGAGTGCCACAAGGTAGTGTACTAGGACCATATCTTTTTTTGACATACATTAACGATATTAATTTGGCAATTAATCATCCCTGTGTCCTATTCGCAGATGATACCACAATATTAGTTAAACAAAATAATGTCGCTACTTACAAAGAAGACATAAGCAAAGCCCTGAAATATGTAGTAAATTGGCTGGAGGAAAATGATTTACAGGTCAACCTAAATAAGACTAAATTAATGCAGTTCACTTCAAATAATTTGAAAAGAGAGCTACTTAGTATCG
Source organism: Morpho deidamia (assembly GCA_947086505.1). Classification (NCBI taxonomy): domain Eukaryota; kingdom Metazoa; phylum Arthropoda; class Insecta; order Lepidoptera; family Nymphalidae; genus Morpho; species Morpho deidamia. The sequence continues at coordinate 484,141 of CAMTZC010000011.1, forward strand.
AATACGGGATTAACGAAATAAAAGAACCGGATAATTATAAATTTTTAGGAATACTTTATGACAAAAACTGCAATTGGAAGGCACACGTTGACCATATATGTATGAGACTGGATAAATTTATATATGTTTTAAGACGTCTTGTGCAGACGGTTTCTGTAAATGCGGCATTAAGTGCATATCATGGATACGTTTCGTCTGTGCTATCATATGGCTTGGTTATTTGGGGAAATTCAGTTGACGCTATTAGAGCATTCCGACTTCAAAAGAAATGCATTCGGGCTATTTGCAATGTAGGACCCTTAGATAGTTGCAAACCGCTTTTTAAAAAGTTGGGCATATTACCCTTACCATGCATGTACATAAGAGATATGTGTATATTTGTTAAAACGTATCCTAAATATTTCCAACGTAAGTGTGATACTAATAGGTCTGTTCGTTATCCTGACAAAATATTGGTAAACAAGTGCTGTAGTGCTTTATACAAAAAAAATTCTTATTACTGTAATGTATATGTATGTGCGGGTGGGACAACAATTACGAGCGGCGGACGCGTCGTCTCGCGTCACAAATGTCAGTCTATCAATACACGAGTTTCTGCTATATCATTCTTTTATTTATTAATGGCGACGAGCGGGTTTTAGACCTAGTGCAATCATTTAAAATGTCGATCGGGAAAATCTCGGAGTTTAACATTCAAAACGATAATTGGAAATTGTATGTGGAGCGTTTAGAACAATACTTTTTGGTAAATAAAATCCCTAGTGAGTTACACGTACCAACGCTAATAACTGTCATGGGAGCTGAGTGTTATGAACTTTTAGTTAATTTATGCACTCCTATGAAACCAACTGTGAAAAGTTTTTTAGAGTTAACTACTATTTTAGAAAAACATTTACAGCCGAAACCGAGTATTTTGTCAGAAAGATTTAAATTTCGACATCGGAAACAAAATGAAGGTGAGAGTATAGCAGAGTATGTAGCCGTGTTAAAACGTTTGTCGAAAACTTGTGAATTTGGAAATTGGTTAGAAGATAGTCTGCGTGATCAATTCGTATGTGGAATTACAAGTGAAACAATACGACAACGGCTATTCGCGGAAGACAAGCTGGATTTTGGGAAAGCCTACAACTTAGCTATAACGATGGAAGCAGCGGAAAAAAATGCCGCTATGGTAGAAAGACCTTCAGGCTCGTCGGATAGCAAGGGTCGGGTCGTGGAATGCCAGGAGATCACAGAGGCAGTGCGCCGGAGGGGTACCGAGCACGGAGTGGATCCAGCGGAGCGCGGGGCGGCCCGTGGCCGCTATAAACATGTCTCTGGCTTTGCCCATACAGGGCGAACGGACGTGCGGGCGCAGCGTGAGGTGCAGGCAGCGGCAGCGGGCGCGCAGGCCAGCCGCCGGCAACCCCCGGTGTGCAGAGTGTGCGGACGGGCACATAGCACTACTTCTTGCAAATTTCGCGGATATGTGTGTCGTGTATGTAATAAACAGGGACACCTGAGGCGTGTCTGTCCGTATTTGGCGGGGCAGCATAGTGTGGACGTAACGGCCGCTTCGCGAGCGGCATCTGACGACAGCGAAGATAGTGACGAGGTAATTTATGCAAACATAAACAATTTATTAATCGAACAATGTAAACCTATTTCAATAATTTTAAATATTCACGGTAAAGATATGGTGATGGAGTGCGATACGGGCAGCGCCGTGTCGTGTATTAGTTACGAGCGATACAAAGAAAGTTTTCGTGATTTAAAATTATACAAAAGTAAATTGCAATTAAGATATTATACTGGAGAGTGTGTTTCGCCAGTTGGAGTTCTAAAGCCGTTGGTTAGGTATGAACGAAAGAAAAAAAATCTGGACTTGTATGTGATCAGAAACGGCAAAACTAATCTTTTGGGTAGACAGTGGTTGATGGAACTTAATATAAAATTACCGAATTTCGACTGTTCGATAAATAATATGTCTTGTGAAGATTTTAATTTAGAGGAATTTAGTTCCAGGTACTATAAGGTTTTCGCGGACGGGCTGGGGCGTTTCACCGGCGGCACAGTGTCAATCCGCCTGCGAGCGGACGCGCGGCCCGTGTTCGTGCGCGCGCGGCCCCTGGCGTACGCGCTGCGCGAGCCGGTGGAGCGCGCGCTCGAGCAGCTGGTGCGCGACGGCATCCTCACCCCCATCGACCGCTCCGAGTGGGCCACGCCGATCGTGCCGGTAATTAAAAAGGACGGAAGCGTTCGGATCTGCGCTGATTATAAGATCACGTTAAATAAAAATATTGAGATAGACAGATATCCGTTGCCGAGAGTGGAGGATCTTTTGACGCGTGTACATGGGGGAATGCGGTTTAGTAAGATAGATCTCTCGCAGGCATACGCACAGTTTGAACTTGATGAGACAAAAAAATGTACAGTAATAAATACTCATAAAGGTTTATTTATGTATAATAGGTTAGTTTATGGGCTCGCGTCGAGTCCTGCGATATTTCAAAAAAAATTGGAAACGTTATTTGCTGATCTGTGTCACGTAGGCGTCTTCCTAGACGATATTATTATTACCGGCAAAACCACTGAGGAACACGTAACGAATTTACATAAGGTGTTTGACCGACTGCAGACGCATGGGTTACGGGTTAAGAAAGATAAATGTGTATTCTTTTCCGAGTCAATAAATTATTTAGGGTATGTAATCAGCAAAGACGGTGTTCATACTTGCTCGGATAAAATTAAAGCGATAACGAACACACCTACACCATGTAATGTTTCTCAGGTAAGAGCTTTTATAGGGATGATAATGTATTACGCGAAATTCATTAAGAATGTAAGTACCGTATTAGCGCCACTATATCATTTGCTACGTGCAGGCGTTAAGTTCGAGTGGTCAAGGGAATGTGAAGTTGCGTTTTCAGAAATTAAGCGGCTACTAGGGTCGAGTAAAGTTTTAGTACACTACTCTCCGGATTTACCGCTCGTATTGACGGCCGACGCGAGCGGCTCGGGAGTGGGTGCTGTCATATCGCATCTCACTAGAGAGGGTGAACGTCCTATAGCATTTGCATCGCGAACCTTAACCTCGGCTGAACGCGGTTATGCTCAAATAGATAGGGAAGCCTTGGCCATTGTGTATGGTGTCAAGAAATTTCACCAATATTTGTATGGGAGGCATTTTATTTTACGAACGGATCACAAACCGCTGACATTTATATTTGGCGATAAAACAGGTATACCTGTCATGGCCGCCTCACGAATACAACGGTGGGCGATTCTTTTATCGGGGTACAATTATACCATAGAATTCATCCCGTCGGACAAAAATTGTGCCGACGGTTTATCTCGACTACCACAGGAGAAAACTAAAATTAGCAATATCAAGGAATTGACATATTTAAATTTTGTTGAAAATTTTTTGCCCATAACCAATGACAACGTAAGGATAGCAACTGACAAGGATAAATTGTTAAGCAGAATATTTTTGTACATCCAATCGGGTTGGCCGGCAACGTGCCCCGATGAAGAGGTCAAACCGTATTTTGTGAGACGTCATGAACTGTATCTCGATCGTGGTTGTATTATGTGGGGCTATAGGATTGTGGTGCCGCAACCTTTACGCAGTAGTATTTTAAAGCAATTGCATGTAAGTCATATGGGTATCGTTAAAACGAAATCACTCGCACGAAGTTACGTTTGGTGGCCTCTTATAGATTCTGACGTAGAAGATTTGTGTAAGTCCTGTGAGACTTGTGCAATGGAGGCAGCGGCGCCACCTAGAGCCCCACCGTCGCCGTGGCCGTACTCGCCCGAACCGTGGAGTAGAATACATGTAGATTTTCTAGGCCCATATAAAGGAAAGACTTTTTTTGTCCTGGTTGACTCTAGTAGTAAGTGGATAGAGATTTTTGAAATGCACCGTACTAATGCTCTCGCGATAATTAAAGTGCTACGGGCCACTTTCGCGCGGTTTGGTTTACCAAAACAACTCGTTTCGGATCAGGGTCCTCCGTTTACAAGTATTGAATTTAAAAATTTTTTAGATGCTAACGGAATTTCACAGTTACACTCTCCTATATATCATCCGTCATCGAATGGTGCTGCAGAAAACGCTGTAAAATTATGTAAGCGAGCAATTAAAAAAGCAGAAAGAGACAGCGTTGATGTCGATACAGCACTACAAACGTTCCTTCTGGCGTATAGAAATAGCGTACATAATACCACGGGCGATACCCCGGCTATGTTGCTGCAACGACGGTCTCTGAGATCTAGATTAGATTTATTGCGGTCTAGTAGGCAACAAGAGGCTCGAGTAAATGAGGCACATCGTAGGCAAGAGAAATACGCAGGTGGGGTGTCGCGAACTCTGTTGGAGGGCGAACCGGTATGGGCGAGAGTCTATGGTAGGGATGGAAAATGGGTGAAAGGAAAAATTTTAAAAGAGGAAGATTCGCGTAGATATATTGTAGATGGGGGAGAGGGTAGATTATTGCCGAGACACGTTGATCAAATCAGACGCAGATCCAGGTTATCCGACGTGGCCTGTCCAGATAAAGAAGTGATAACTGTGAGGGGTGAGGATGCGGTCGAGGAAACGGTTGTAGTGCCGGATATTATCACGCCCAAAATAATAGATACGTTAGAAACGGTTAGCGAGCTTACCGGTACTGAAATAGATGACGTTGCGACTTCATTATCACCGACACTACAACCGACGCCGTCGTATCCAAATGAGCGTCCTAAAAGGGAGCGCAAGCCTGTTGTTCGTTTTAGAATAGAATAAGTTAGCGTAAATTATTTTATACATGTAAGACAGTAAGTTTAAGATTATATATAGGAATTGCGTTATTGTTAACTTAAAGTTCTAGATTTAGTAAGGAGGTGTAATGTATATGTATGTGCGGGTGGGACAACAATTACGAGCGGCGGACGCGTCGTCTCGCGTCACAAATGTCAGTCTATCAATACACGAGTTTCTGCTATATCATTCTTTTATTTATTAATTACATGGCCATACAAATATATAATAAGCTACCAACAGACCTTCGGAAATTAACTGTAAAAGTTCTAAAGGAAAAATTTAAGATATGGCTGTTAGAAAAATGTTATTACGATATTAAAGAATATCTAAATTAATATTGACATATAATATAAGTATCTTTCTGCATATACATTCCCGACATTCAGTAATAAATATGTGACTTTGTAAAGACATTTTCAATTATAATTACTTTACTTTTTTTTTTTTATAATGGATTTATTGTATCATTCAAATAATAGATTTAATTTAAGTAGGACATTATTTTATTATATTATTATTTTGCATACTATTTATAGTTGGATGTTACGGCTGCCACTATTCATGTTTGTGACCAACAAAATTATGTACCACATTCTAGCAAATAAAAATTATTATTATTATTATTATTATAGGAATACATTCCGTGTCATTGAATTTTTTTTCTTTATTTAATCTAAAGTCACATAGGATAAGAGGAGTAAATCCATATTAATATTATAGAAGCGAAAGCCTGTCTGTCTGTAACGCTGTAAATGATGGTACAATTGAATTAAATATACCGAGCTAACATAATATAGGATAAAAAAAACCCTTTTTTTCCTCGAAAAGTAACAATGTACAATAGTACATAATTGAGGTGGTTTTATCAAAATCTCCTACCTCGATATGGACGCGCGATGATCCTTCGGTTACAAGGCGAAATTCTGAGTGGCAGTGAATGTGTGTAATGCTGTGGATTCTGGTGCTTTATAGTTCTTGCATCCTGAATGTATCAGGTATGAAAATGGCTAGTACATATATTTTGTTTAATCGCAGATTTTAGCAAAATTGTATACACACCTTCATTTCCTTAATGTTTTCGAAATTTTCACTAAAAAGTATCATTTCTCCGCTAAACTACAGACCTCTATATTTACCGCTTTACGCTGCAAGTAAATTGAATACAGTCGCCATTGAATATTTCAATCGACTACCGGGTAGGCATGTAAATAATATGTAAATTTAGGAAAAAAATTGATTACAGATTCGTTTGAAATCGGCCAGAATAACATCGACATATTCGTTTGAACATAGCAAGGGTGTTGATATTTATCTTGCTTATATAATGCGTATAGGAAAGGCGGATCGTTGCTGACCTGTCGAGATTGATATTAAAATGTATTCTCCATTGAGAATACATTTTGATGTCGTCACATAGATTTCGTCAGTGACCTCAAAACGAATTGCATTGAACGTATTGTACATCCTCTACTGATACCGATATTTACTGTTAGTTTACAGCTCGAAGATATGTTGTGGAATCAATTCCTTAGGGAAATTAGTTGTGATTGTTGAGTCCGTCTGTGTGGTACACCAATATGATCAAGAGAATTGAGTACGGGGGCGCCATTAAATTTTAATGGGTATTTAATAGTAATAATAAATATCAATTAACAATTACAAAAATATAAAAGTGAAGACAGAATGGTTTAAGTATTAGGTATTACACGAGCGAGTGTATCTCAACAACAGTCCTGCCGTCTTATCTATACTTATTATAAAACAAAGTCCCAAAAAGCTGTCTGTCTGTATGTAATCGATTTTCACAATATCTACTCAACGGATCTTTGTACGGTTTTCGCCAAAAGAGAGTGCAATACTTCCAGATAGTTTAGGTAAATAGTATATATCGGTATTATGTAAATTGTTTTGAAGAGATCGAGCAGTTGTTAAAAACTTGCTTGCTGGGAGCTATAGTCGGATGCGCTGCGTAAACCACCAGAGTTACGCCAAAGTAATGTACTGGAGAATTGCAGATCTATAAAAATACTTCAAAAAAGTCCGCGATAGCATGTTTCTATCTCTTACAGTTAATTTACAATAACTACTTTTATGTTTAAAATTTCAATTTGTTTTTTTTTTGTGACAAGTGTCTCTGTACGACAATAGTGACCATGTCTGTGTACAACGTCTAATTTGCCGTGCAACTAAAACAACACGTTACAGACTCGTCATGTGCTTAGTGCTACATGCGACGGACTCGCCGCGCGCTGTGTTTGACACGTGACGGACTCGCTGCGCACCCGCGGCTACATATAACGGACTCGCGGTGCGCCGTTTACGACACATTATAGACTCGCCGCTCGCCCACTTCTGCACATGACGGACTAACAATGCAGCCGCTGATACGCACGAGACGTTAAGTTTTGACTTATTATCATAATCTGACTACTGATGGGACCTTGTATATTATTATTATTTATTTTAACTCAGACATTGTGTCCATAATGTTTGTAGCAAAAAACTTAGCCTATGTTAGTAATTAAAAAAGATACTTACAAAATTTATTGTGGTTGACTTCATTCCATGTCCTCCATAGAGGACTATCCCATTTACAAGAAAATGTGCTGAGGAGGGAGTTGGTGCTTGTCACAAGTCTTTGAATCATTGAAGCAGCACGTTTGCTGAAGATAGCGTAGAATCGTCTATGCGAGCATCCCCAAACATTGCTGATGCGCTGCAATGGCGTGGCATACCCACACAGGGGGTCATCTCGCTACCCCTAGGGGTGGCGGGGTACGGGCCTCGAGGCGCACCTCCTTGCCCGGGCTGGTCCTCGCAGGCTTGTGGCCTGGACGGTGTTCGGGCCTGTAGGCCCAGGTCACCTAGGTGACCTGAGGGATGTCTAGTTCGGTGGGGGGACTGGGAGTGTTAGCTCCCAGTCCGCGGTGTCTACCGCGGTGGCATACCCAGCACCGCCCTCAGCACATTGTTGTACTGAACACGCAGAGCGCTGTATGCCCGCTGCGTATAGTCCGTCCGCAGACTGCACGTGTACAAAGTTTGACAATACGCCTTGAATAGGGTTAATTTTACTTTTGTCGGACAGTGTGTGAATCTGAGGGCCAGAATATTGCCTCGGACTGACAGCGCCCTACGCTCCCTTTCCACATCGTGGTCATCACCCAAATTGTCTGTGACAACGTGACCGAGGTATCTAAACTCGATAACTTGTGCCAGAGGAATTCCACCTAGCTGTATTTTCGGCGTAAATTTGATTGGTTTATTTATTCCTCTGAACACAAGAAACTCACTCTTTCTAGAGTTATATTCAAGTCCGTTGTACGCCGCGGCAGTATATGCCTGTGAAGATACCCAGAACAAAAAATCAAGCATAAGTACCAAATTCATTACGTACGGTGCAACTGCAAAAAGTAGTTTCGATAGAAAACCAACTCCATAAGTTGGATTAGATATCTTAAATTATTTCCGACGCTACCATTATGACATTTATTTCCCGGTCGCAGGCTCTAACGTCTCAGAATGTCTCCTGGGATACAATAATGATAAACATTATGGTTCTGGCGATGTGCCAGGCATGCGATGTGGACTTTAGCTTCTAAATAAAGCTGGAACGTTGGCGTGTTTATAATTCGCGATAATATCGAAATATATATGGTGTTAAATGCAGAATATGCGATTGTGATTCGCAGTTTGGTTGAGGGAAAGCATCTGTTATTGAAGAGAGTGATTTGAAGCGCAAAATTCATGTTGCGGAATATCGGTTCATACGTATTCCAGAATTTCCCCCGATAAATAAGTCAAATTGCAAACAACCATTGCTGGCCAATCGATGAATGTTAATTAACTAGTAGCAACATGTATACAATATTACAAGACTTAATTAACTGATTGCTGTTTATCTAATAGTTTTGATGGAAACTTTACATTTATTTGTTCTCGTTTGTAATTTACCTTTACTGAACATAGGTAGATTAAAAGAATTTTTTCAAATCAACTTCTTGAATCATAATCAGAACTTATTATAGATTTCTTACAATAATAACCCTTGCTAAATTATTATAATCTTTAAATTTGCCGTTCTTTTGGATATTTTTAAAGTTTTTTGGTGGTGGTTGATTCAGCATTATACTTAACCTGCCAATAGTCTGTACCAAAGAGTACTAAGTTTCAGATACATTATGAAAAACGAGCTGTGCTTGCGGCTTCACCTGCGTGGAAATCAATGTCATAAAGTTTTAAATCCCGACCTCGCGGGAATTTTAATGTAAACTATTAACTTAACCCTTTCTTAAAAGTTGTTATCTTTTAATAAAACCTTTTCAAAATGACGTTCAGTCGATTTTGAGAAAATCGGTGACATACTGACAACTTTTGGGTCTTTATTTATTTAATATGTATAGATCTTTACTTTTATTAGTATCGTTTAATGTTTTCACATTTTTAGATGCCATGCTGCTTCTTCTTCGTAGATATCAAGGGGGAGAGATGACCTTGGAAATTTTCCAATTATTTTAACATATGCACTTTGTGGATTTTGTCTTAATAGCACTAATAATTTTTTATTGCTTTTTAAATTGTTTGCTCTTTTATTATATTAACCCATTAATTCTCACAATGGAGCCCAGAATCATTTAACGAGTGATACAATGAATTATTCTCGAAACATCGATACCTACGTGATCAAATTGGAAATAAGGGAGACTCGTAACAGAACCGGAATTGACGATACAGCTCAATGAATCACGAAACTAAAATAGTAGTATTCGAGTCATATTCTCTGAAACTGAAGATAAAACACGATGGCATCATAAGTGTTAAAATGGCGACTCAGAACCGGAAGATGCGGTATAAATAGACTATAATTACATTACGCTATTACTAGACAGTGGACCTTTAAAAGATTATAGATAACTGCTAGATTAAGACACTGCGCGATCCTGATTAAGAAAAAGAAACTTATACTGTGAATATCACAGAAACCAACAAAAATTAGTTAAAAATGAAGATTGCAAAGTACGAGTACATGCCGTTTTCTAAAGCGATATGGTGACATATCCTATAACCGGAATTGTCAAATACTTTGTCTGACACCAAAATCACACACCATACATATTTATCTGCTATCAAAGATTTAAAAGATAGTTTCTACGATCAAAATGTTACTGTTGACTAACAGTTCTAGAAGCATCTAAAGGACATATAAGTATGAACTCAAGCCAAGTACTCTGTTACATTAAATATAAATAAACTTCTGGACAAACCTACTCTGTAAGATACGTCGCACGATTCTATATAAGGCTGTGGTACAAGGAATTAAATTGTATTTGCTTCATATTATGATATGAAACTGAAACCGTGATATTAAAGAGGAATAGTAAACTTCAATTGCTTAATAAATTTAAATTCTATAATATAAGTATTATATAATATTATTTTATAATATGAATTTGTAGGTTTTAAATTAAAATATACCGTGAACTTCATAGTTCATTGAGTTTTATTAATTACAATTCGAAATGTAAAATTGAACCAAGCAAGTCTAGTAGGGTGTTAGTTAATTGCCAACGGAATTTCCAGTAGTTGGGCTTAAGTTAGTTTTGTAACCCATTACGTGACTAGAGAAAGGCCGATAAAGAGATGGATGGATTGTGTTAACTTAATAAGCATTTTTTACTTGGATATAAAAGCAGTAATGCCAAAGTTAAACAATGATAGGAGAGAATGGGAGAGATAAACATGTTGTGCCAAACACAAGTGGGAAAAGGGAGAAGAATGATCGTCCGTAGCATTATATCATAAATTCAACATGCTACTGACAATGAATAATATTAAATTAGTGTGGAAGATGGGAAGTAGATTCATGTTATCGAGCGGCCGATCATAACGGAAATTATAATCTAATGTTTCAAGTAAATTAAGTTGCATAGATAATATGTGATTCCGAGGAAAGCACAGAAGGATAGAGAATTTTAGTGTATTTTATTACCATGAAATTCAACATATTCTATATTGAAGTAAACTTGTAAACAAGTGCTAATGAATCGTCAACTCTACAGTTGTTTCGGAAATCTGTTTCTATTGAGCCAGCAAAAAACTAAGCGGTCGCTCTTTTCTAAATAATACTTATAACTATTTACATTTAGTCATTACTGTCTAGTACAGGGTCGAACAGTAGCTATATCTACGCCTTCTTATCATCTGAGTAATTCTCAATAGTATAGTAAGCTTTCTGTATCAGCCCCACTTTGACAGTTTTTTAAACTGCTGTAATGACATTGAATTGAAACACAAATACGTAAGTCCTGCATCCAAAACTTAATACTAAATCGCTTCAGCTTATGCTTGTGCCACGGCCATAATACTGGATTACAGACAACACTCGTATTCTCACATCCACTATTTATACGTAGACAAAGTGATCGTTGAATTTCATTTGGTTTTACGTGAGAAAGACAAAACTCCAGGGAAAACGTCTTATCTACATCTGCGATCCTTGAGATAGCTAGATTCTTTCGTCTTTTATTATATTCTTTAGTTTTATATACCACTGTGGAACAGTAATAGAGCCTTGTGTTAGTTTTCTCAGCTTTATATCAATCAGTTAGATTACTTTGTCTTTAACTACATTGTTTAATATCTTTGACCGCTGTGCTGTTTCTTTCATTGCTGTGTGGTGTGGAGTTTCTAGCCCTGATTTATTCAGTTTGATATCGAGAAGTTTTAACTTTCAAGACTCCATTTCCGTTTTTTTATTATGTAAATTATATTCCGACTGATATTTCTATTTGAAAGCATTCTTTGTCACAACGCTTTGCTGAATCCTCTTTGTACGAGTGACATGCTCTGGTACTTGAACATTCACTATTATGATTACACTACACTATAAAAGCATTAAACAAACAATTCAGTGACAAATTTACAAGTTTTTTGTGATATTAAATTATATCACGGTATAATAAATTTCGTTTAGCGACAGCGTTGTCGTTTTTTTATAGAAAAGATATATCATGCTAAATGAAGAGTTGACTATCCATTTCCATACCGTTCCATCCGTTATCCGGGTTTATAGAAACACATGCACTACGAACCCCCACCACCGCCACCACTATATACATGCACTAAACTCATTCACTATCACAAACTCTACAATCGTTTCTCTTCGCAACCAAAGGAAGCATGATCAGGAGATAGATTCCACGACTAAATTGCAAAACGACGCATCACCCATGGAAGCATCGTTACTTAGTTTTATACTAATTAATTCAACCCCATCATTTATTTTGCCTCTCAACACATTTAACAAGCTTGAACTAGAAACATTTATCTGATAGTTAATGAAGGTGTCATTTTTATGTTTAATGATCTCAAGTTGCTCTTAACTGTTATTTTGTTTTAATGTTTTTATATACTTTAAAAATAATTTTTAGCGAGAAGAACATAAAAAAACTCGGTAGATACTACTCTGTAAAGAAATTATATCGATTATTTTACACATTCATTATTTGACTCCAGTGCTAAGATACCAAAAAATGAATGAAAGAAATGATTTTTTTTATAACTCAGATATTCTTTAATTGTATAGTGTGCTTTATTTTAAAATTACTTTCTTATTTAGTAATTATTTACTTAAAGGTAAAATTAAATTATAACTGTTTTTCTTAACTGGCACTTTTTATATTTTTCGCTTACATGATGTTAACTGGTAAATGTTATGTACACTTATTAAAAATAGGCATATTAGTATGTTTTAAAGCATATATGTGTACATAATATATATGATGTACGAGTAATAATATGTATATTGTTAGTGTACTCACTAAATTAGAACCAAAAATAAATAATCTGGTGGAGAGGTAACGAAAAGTTATTTTATTACTATCGCAACATAGATAATTTGTTGAGTCAGCGGATAATCTTTCTCAGTAGATAACACCCTCGTTATTTTCTAGTGATTATTGTCGCTACTTCAATTTCTTATTAAAATCCGTGGCTCAGAAGGTGTCTGCGATCCCTTTGCCCTTGGGAAGTTCGCCTACCTTAACTTATTTGATTTATTTTCTAAAGGTAGCTGGTTTGATAAATTGAATGGACAGATAAAAAATGTCTTAGATTTTTATCCCTTAGACAATCTTTAATTACAGTAAGCTTTGTTTAATAATAAAGTTTTCAAATACTTTATAAACTTGTGTAAAGTCCAGTCTAGTCCTGTGTTGCGACTCAGTTAACAAATCATTCGTTAGCCTATATAATAAAACTAGTTTTTGCCCGCGGCTTCGCTCGCTAGGAATTTTGTCTGCCACAGTATCTAATTTAATTAAATTTATGATTCACAATTTTGGTCAAAGTGGCTTCCATATAAAAGATAGATATATGCTGTCGCGAACTTTTATTTAGAACTATTAAAGACAAACAATACTACGCTACATCATCTTTGTGTAACTCTAATGGTTAAGGCAGTGTACGCCGAGATAGCTCTCAGAGGCCAGATTTTTTCCGACTTTATTGACATGTATCGTTATATTACATAAAATTATTACGAATTGTACTCTATATGTTATTCAGATGTATAACCTATATAACTCTAAAGTTTCATCCAAATCCGTCTGATAGTTTTTTTGTGAAAGAGTAACAAACATCCATCCATATTCACAAACTTTCGCATTTATAATATTAGTAGGAACTAGTAGGAATAGGAATTAGTAGGATTCCGCAAACCATATTAAACTTGCCTACATGGTTTAATTGAAATGAAAGGAACACGCAAAAATATACAAAGCATATTACACAATTGAAGATTATGTGAATATTAAAAATCCTTGGATTTGATTTGATATCCTTCATATAGGACTGCAGTTTAATAATATAAATGAAACAGGTTTTAAAGATTGACCGCCTAGTTTCTTACTGGTTCTTCTCGGTAGGAACAGCTTTACGAACCAGCAGTAGATGTTAACGATTCAAAAGCACTTGTTTACAAGTTTACTTGAATATAGAATATTTTGAATTTGAATTTGAATATATTCATTTATTCCCGCCCCCAATATAATTCCAATATAGACCAATAGAGTATAAGTCCATTAATAATTGACAACTCAACTACTGTAACACATTTTAAAAATGTAGTAAAAAAGAAAGTAGTTAAAAAATACAGTATGATTGGATCATAAAAATAATGTTAACCTATCAGATCGGCACGATGTCAAATTGTTTTTTAAAGGCCAAAGTCTGTATTAAATCTGATTCATCTTTAACGATTCAATTGTGCAAGAGAACATTTGGACAGTAATTATTTTGATTGTTCTTTTTGAAGATGTGTAGAAGCATATAAAATAATTTACAGTATTAGGCGTTACTTTGCGGAGATCTGTAATACAAAAGTAATAATAAAATTATTTTGCTATAATCTGCTATACAGTAAATAGAAAATATATATAGTGCTAAATGTATAGTGGACTATCCGTTTTTTTTCTCCGAGGTGTAGCTATATCCTTGCATTTGTATCATCTATATAATCCTCAATAGTATAGTAGTAGGCTTTTTGTATCAGCCTCCCGTCAACAGCACTTTTAAACTGCTGTAGTGGCAAAGATAAAATCGATTGCGGGATTTTATTATCCGATTATATAAGATTCTATAGAATCTTATACCCAAACTATAAATAAATATATGAGAAACACACACGGTCGTCCGTCCCCAAAGTAAGTAATTTAATACTTGTGTTATGGGTGACGGACAACTGGTAGATATACTACATATATAATTTAAAATACATAATTAAATACAAAAATACACTCAGGCTCGAAGAACCAACAAATTGTTTACAGAAAATGTTGGCCCTCGGCGGTAATTGAGCCCGCGAACCGCGGAGCTGAAGGCAGGGTGACTACCTACTACGCCAGCGGGCCAGTCAGTCATATATTTTCTATTTACTTTATCGCGGATTATAGCAATATAATTTTATTATTACTTTTGCACATAATGTCTTAATATTTCAACATGTCACATAGTCAAAGCAAATATTCGGGTCCGTTTTTTTTGTCAACTTTCCAGAAACGCAAACGAAGCGCCCCTGTAGGAATTACGAGGAATTTAATATAAAACTATGGGCGCGGGCCGCCATATTTCAACCCGAGACACATCTGTGACGAAGTTGGGTTGTATTTTTTTAAAATTGCAAATTCTGAACTCGTTCGGAGTGAGTTGGGGATATGGGATGTGGTGTTAACTGTGAAATATTACTATCGAATTTCGAGGGCAAAGTTTAAATTAAAAATGTACGCTCCAGCTGTAGACGATGTAAAAGTTGTTATAACAATTTTATATATGGACCGAAATTTTTATTAATATATTTGTTGTACTCATGAATTCAACTTAAGCTTGAGTCAACATAAGCGTTTAAATATCATGAATTATGTAAAAGTTAAGAAAAAAATTGTTCACTGTTTCCAAACGGGAATGTTTGTATACTTTTTCGTATAATAAAACACTACATAAAACCGTAATGTAGTATTAATCAAAACCTTTCGGAAAAATTGCATTTCCTTTTGGTAAAAACCTCTCAAAAATCCGTTCAGTAGGTTTTAAAAAAATCGATCACATACTAACAGACAGCTTTTGGAAACTTTGTTTTTTAATAAGTAATATCATTATCCCACTCTAAGTGGGGTCGGCACAACATGTTCAAACATGTTGTCACATGATTTTGTTACGTATTTTACCGGCCGTCTTGTCAACTTATCTTAGCCGTACTTTACGACCCCTCGGTAAGAAAGAGGGTGGTCTATTCTACTCAGCCGGATACCACACGGCGGGTTTTATAATTAGTAATAATAAGTGATAATGAAACTAAAAATAGAATGCCAAGTTTTAGTGCTTCCTTTTAACGGCTTAAACTGAGCCACTCTGATTCAAAATGGCGCCGACTCGGGGTGGATTACCGCTAATGCCCTTTATCCGCTTAAAACTGTTAACCAGAGTGCGACCAAAACTATCTCTTGGTAATTACACGATTTCCAAAGCTGCCCCAAAACCAGTTTCACCTTTCGTAACTGTAAGATTTGACACGTAACATTAAAATGTGAAAGATATTGGATTTCACTTTCAATTTAAATCAATCGCCGTGTGGTATCCGGCATAGAATAGACCACCCTCCTTTCTTACCTAGGTGTCGTAAGAGGCGACTAAGGTATGTGCCGTGTGGTATCCGGCTGCATAGAATAGACCATCTTCCTTTCTTACCGAGGTGTCGTAAGAGGCGACTAAGGTATGTGCCGTGTGCTATCCGGCTACATAGAATAGACCACCCTCCTTTCTTACCGAAGTGTCGTAAGAGGCGACTAAGGTATGTGCCGTGTGCTATCCGGCTACATAGAATAGACCATCCTCCTTTCTTACCGAGGTGTCGTAAGAGGCGACTAAGGTATGTGCCGTGTGGTATCCGGCTACATAGAATAGACCATCCTCCTTTCTTACCGAGGTGTCGTAAGAGGCGACTAAGGTATGTGCCGTGTGGTATCCGGCTGCATAGAATAGACCACCCTCCTTTCTTACCGAAGTGTCGTAAGAGGCGACTAAGGTATGTGCCGTGTGGTATCCGGCTACATAGAATAGACCATCCTTCTTTTTTACCGAGGTGTCGTAAGAGGCGACTAAGGTATGTGCCGTGTGGTATCCGGCTACATAGAATAGACCATCCTCCTTTCTTACCGAGGTGTCGTAAGAGGCGACTAAGGTATGTGCCGTGTGGTATCCGGCTACATAGAATAGACCATCCTCCTTTCTTACCGAGGTGTCGTAAGAGGCGACTAAGGTATGTGCCGTGTGGTATCCGGCTGCATAGAATAGACCACCCTCATGTCTTACCAAGGTGTCGTAAAAGGCGACTAAGGTAAGTTGACGTCAGGCAGGTGGTGGTTCGTGAAAAACGTAGCCAAGTCATGTGACAACATGTTTCTAACATGTTGTGCCGACCTCACTTAGAGTGGGATAAGGGCAGGAGAATGATGAATGATGATGATTTCAATTTAAATCTTTTCCCATAACAATCCTTTGATACTCTCTTAATTAAGTATTTTTTGTTGCGATTTTGTACGGCTATCTCATGATTTAATTAGGGAGCGCAACGATCGTTGAAATTTTTCTATTGTAGTGCACTGCATGTATAGTGTGGTAGTGATCAATCCTAATCAACTTTAATACGATAATCACTCTTACCATGTAATGCCTAATATTATAATCTTTACACCGCATAATTTAAACGTTTATAATAATAAGTTGTCGCAAACTTGTTGTTGTTGTAAACTAACGCATGAAAATTAATTAATGACGGACCTCACCCAGGGCGTAATAGTGTACCTACTCATGAAAAAGGTCCTCTAGTATATTTTGTATGCAAAAATATTTTGTAACCATTAGTTTAAGGAACTATTTTTTTTAATCTGTACTTATTATAAATCAAAGTCCCAAAAAGCTGTCTGCCTGTATGTAATCGAATTCCTCAAAATCTACTGAACGGATTTTTGTACGGTTTTCACCAAAAGAGGCAATACTTCCGGATGCTTTAAGACATAGTACATGTCGGTATTATTGTAGATTGTGTTGAAGAGATCGCGCAGTTGTTAAAAAACTTGCTTGCAAGGATGTTAAGTCGCGTGCGCTGCGTAAACCAGCAGAAATATGCTAAAGTAATGTAGTAGAGAATTGTAGATCTATAAAAATATTATTAAAAAGCCCGGGATAGGATGTCTCTATCTGTTATGGTTAACTCACAATAACTACTTATATGTTTAAAATTAGAATTCTAGAAAAAACTTGTGACACGCTGATTTCCACGCGGGCGAAGCCGCTGGCACAGCTAGTTTAATATAAGTAATTTACTATGTTTTTTTTTTACTATTCCAAATGTCAAAGAGTCTACCTTAACCCAGTATTTGTACAGTATAAATTATTACGTATGATCGTTATATTTTATTATTTTGACTATGTTATCCCATGGGACTCCTGGAATGAAAACATGAGTGTAATGGAAGTTTAACAGATTAAGAGAATATCATTAAAAATAACTTACAAGTTTAATAAACGTATCTTATCTAAAAACTAGCGTAGAGGTCACGTATAATTATATTACCGTCGCAACATAGATAATTTGTTCACGCAGCGGATAATCTTTCTCTGTTGATAACACCCTCGTTATTTCCTAGTGATTATTGTTGTAACTACAATTTCTTATTCAATTCCGTGGCTCATAAAGTGTCTGCGGTTCTTTTACCCTTGGGAAGTTCACCCATCTTAACTTATTTGCTTTATTTTCTAAAGGTGATGATAGGTTTGATAAACTGAATTGATAGACAAAAAATATTTTACATTTTTATACTTACCTATTTCTCTAAGGAAAAAGGGATTTCTATATTTTTCATCGTGTTTTATTTGAATTGGCCATCAACAATATACATATGTAGCTACAAATGCACAATATACAACTATTATTAAACTAAGTGCTATATTAATTATCACCAATAAATATGACCAAGAGGCCGCCCACCAATTAGGTGGTCTGACCAATTGCGACAGTCGTGCACGATGAAACATTTTTATGAGGTATCAATGGTCGCCATTAATAAAAGCCGATGGAAACAATGGATCAAGTCGAGAATAAAGTCTAGCCATGACCACGATCTTCAGTCATGAAGAAACGACCGGAGAGAGAGTTATGAATAATACTCTATACTGTAATTATCATATTTGTATTGTCCTTTTCTTTTCAAAATCCATTTTTCGAATATTTTTTAATTCATTTTTATTCATATATTCGTATTTGGCTTTAATTTTCAAAAATATTTTGTCATCGTACTTGTCTAAGTTGCATGCTGTCTGTCTATAAATGGCATTATGTGTAAATTTATAAACCTTAAGTTTTCCGTCCTTTATGTTTCAACTGGCTGTGCCAACAACGGCTTCGCCCGCGAGGAAATATTTAATTCCTCGCGGGCGAATCATTTGATTTACGATACATTTTCCCGAATTTTCGAAATTTTGAACATACAAGTAGATATTGTGAGTTAACTGTAAGAGATAGAGACATGCTATCACGGACTTTTTTGTAGTATTTTTATAGGTTTACAATTCTCTAGTACATTACTTTAGCGTATCTCTGATTTACGCAGCGCACGCGAGTAAAGCGCCCAGCAAGCAAATTTTTTAACAACTGCCCGATCTCTTTAACACAATTTACACAATACAGATATGTACTATTTACCTAAACAATCCGGAAGTATTTCCCAATCTTTTGATGAAAACCGTACAAAAATCCGTCCTGTAGATTTTGAGAAAATTGATTACATACAGACAGACAGCTTTTTGGGACTTTGTTTGATAATAAGTATAGATTGCACATAATTCTATAGGCGGACTTAATTAAATGAATAAATAAATAAATAGCCACATCATGCGCGGATTTGCAACAACTTTCAGGAACTATATTTAGTTAGATAGAAAATGTTAGAGTAATATATAAACTTCCTGTTATAATTTTTTTCCGTTCCCCTAAGGAAAGTAGGTGTTTTTTATCGGTTAGTTTAAAAATATATATATGGGCGCGTAGCCTATTTTGTACTCTTGTCACGAAAGGGTAGTATAAAGAAGCGTAAGAACTCCATTTAGACGCATTCGACCCGCGGTTTGAAATATTCCCGTCATTTGTCAATGTCCCCCCTCTCCCGTCAACCTCACTTTCGGGAAGTTTTACCAATCGGGATAGTTAATTGGAAATTCGTTGAGTTATCGATAAATATCGACGTTTAAAATTTTTACAACGTCAATATCGTATTTTTGCTGGCACAAATATTGTTTCTGATTGCCAATTAAAAGTGTGCATATAAAGCTTTAATTTCATAAAAGTAGAAGAGATAATTCCATTAAACTGCACATCTAATCTTGCCTTTTAACCTATCCAATTGCATTCACGTAATGCCAATTTGTATTAAACAATGTAATTTTTGTACATAAAAATATAAAAAATAATAAAACGATAGGTGATGTATATAATAGACAAAGTAGGAACCGACATAAGCTTGCGACTCCTGCTTTGCGCCTAGCAAAAGTACGTAAATCGTTTGTGGGTTTGAGATAAGATTCTATAATAAAATTCCGAAATCAATTTTGGCCATGCCATTACAGTTTAAAAACACGGTTAAAAAGAGGCTGATACAGAAAGCCTACTATACTGTTGAAGATTACTTAGATGATAAGGATGTGTGGATATAGGTGCACTTCTACCCTGTACAAGACAGTAATAAATAAATATAACTAGTTTTAAAATTTATATTTTAAAAAGAGCAACCGCCGAATTTCTTTCTGGCTTTTCTCGGTAGGAACAGCTTTCCGAACCAGCAGTAAAGTTGACGATTCAAAAGCACTTGTCTACAAATTTACTTGAATAAAGAATATTTTGAATTGAATTGAATATGATGCTACAACTCTATTCAACAGTGACTGTTGCAGTACCAAGAAGGTGAAAAAAATTTCGCATGTAGCACAGTTTAGTTTTAAACGCCAGTTAAACAAATTGGTGCGTTGCGTTACAAAAATTTTAATTAAAAATTTTTGCAATTAATATTTTTGTGTTCTATCGTGATTGGTATTCGTAATTAATGTTTAGAGACCGGCTATAGTCACATATTATTTTATCGGATGAGCCCGACTAGTTTCAAGCCTATACGGGGCTGTTTACACGGCGTTATAGCGGTGGAAATGAGTTCCCGATAAAATAAGACATGAGTATAGCCGGTCTCTAAACATTAATTATACATTTTTGCGCATTAAAATATAAAGAATAAAGAAAAATCAGCCATATATATAATAGACTAAGTAGGATCCGACATAAGCTTGCGTCTCCTGCTTTTAGCCTTGCAAAAGTACATAAGTCGTTCGTAGATTTGGGTATAAGATAATAAAATTCCTCAATCAACTTTAGCTTTGCCATTAAAACAACTTAAAACAAATATTAAAGGACGCTGATACATAAAGCCTACTACTACTATACTGTTAAGGATCGAGATCTTCGATCCTGTACAGGAAAGTTAATGACTAAATGTAACCAGTTAGAAAATTATATTCTAAAAAGAGCAACCGCCGAGTTTCTTGCTGGCTCTTCTCGGTAGGAACAATATTCTGAACCAGCAGTACAGTTGACCATTCAAAAGCACTTGTTTACAAATTTACTTGAATAAATAATATTTTGTATTTTACGACATGAAAGATTCAAACTTCCTAGTTATCACAAAATGATCACAGCGTGCCAGAATAGGCACCAGACAATTTCTGTACCAAGAGTAATAAAAAAACCAACCTCATTTGTTACCGAGGTGTCGTAAAAGGCAAATAAGTTAAATCAACTCAGGGTGTGGCATCCAGCTGAGTAGAATAAACCACCCTCTTTCTTACCGAGGGATCGTAAAATACGACTAAGGTAAGTTGACGTCAGGCAGGCGGCACGTCGTTAAATACGCAGCCAAATCATTTGACAACATGTTTGTAACATGTTTTATGGGGTCGGCACCCCACTTAGAGTGGGATAAGGGCCCAAGAATAACTAGTCCACTAATATCCGTACAATCAATCACTGAGACAGTTTCATTATATATTTATATATCATATTGATTATACATATTTAATGGTTAAATCACTTCCCTATATGAACATTATTAAGTAAACTCCTCTATGGGCGGCAAGTGCTAAAAAATAGTAAGTTATTTTTTCGAGCGTAAGAAACATAGATGTTAGTGTGTTAGAAGTGTTAAATTAGCCTCAATTATTAACTGTATTATTAAAATATCCCTGAAGGAAACACGGGATTTCTTATTATACATGTTAGACAAGTACATAAGCCTCAATTTTACGAAATTTCATCTATATTACTCTAGCGTATTAGCCGTGAAAATATAATAGACAGACGGATAAACAAGCAATACAACAGAACTAACTACTTTGCTATAATCCGCACGGGTTAAGCGAATGCATGCAAAGCCAATGTGTATGAAGCAGGCAAAATCTACGCACCTTATACATGCAGGACCAGTCACCACATGCACCCCAAGGCGCAATTCACCAGCAACAACGCACACAAAAGCAGCACACACACCCACCACCACAATCTCGACGATCGTTTCGCCCCGAAACCGAAGCATCATCAGGAGGATAGGCTCCACGACAAAAATCAGACGGATAAACTTTTTGAATTTATTATTATTTGCTGGAGCAATTTCTAGGGTTTTCAATCTCTCTGTTCCCAATGCGTCGGTTGTAGTGCAGGGGTCTATCCAGGCTCAACAAAATTTAGCAGGAGTACGCTGCTGACGAGGGTGTAGAAGTGATGCGTTCAGTATTCCTGTGCCCTCGTCCCCAAGCAGCAAGGTGGAACACCATGAGGTTTTAGCCGGTAGGAGTCCGGCATAACTGCTTTCACCCCCGCGGAAAGCAGTGCCCATGAAGGGTTTCCGCATGTAAAAAAAAGGGTTTTCAATCTCTAAGTAGAACTAAGGCGAACGCTTAAGCATTGCGGAAGGTGCGAACTACGTGTAGCAGAGTCAAGAATATAATTAGAATCGTCTACGATATCATCATTGTCCTGCCCTTATCCCACTCTAAGTGAGGTCGGCACAACATGTTTTAAGCACTGTGTAAGATGATTTGGCTAGGTATTTTACGACCGGCCGCCTGCCTTACGTCAACTTACCTCTTACCTTTTACGACCTCGGTAAGAAATGAGGGTGGTCTATTCTACTCAGCCGGATACCACACGGTCTACGATATATTTAAATTAAATATTGCGAATAAATCTTAGAAAAAATAAATCGAATAAATAAAAAATCTACAAAAAAATTTAAGCTTCAAGTAATAATTTTAAGCAGTTAAAAGCAGAGCTTTATTAAAATACAGCTTTATTAGCAATCTACTTTAGAATATAAAAGTAACCCTTTTCCTCAGCTAACCCGGTACATAGAGTTTAGAGCCTTTGAGCTAGACTCTATTAACATAAAATATTTAGCTTCGAGATAGACCACTTCACTGCATACGACATACCGTACGAAGCGGTAATATGTAGCAGGACTATAAAATTCCATCTATATATGCCAAGATCTCGGAAAGGTTTCTAAATTTACATCTATTTTAAACGAAAGATAATGATCTGAAATCCCATTAAAATAAAAACTATTCAGCACAGATATTCATTTCAACATCAGTTGTGGGAATTGTCTGTGCCGCATACTTGGTAAAAATTTTATCGTTCAACTTACTTTCAATCTAAATTCTCGTATTTTATTTTTTGACTTCAAATATCATTATTATTGTTGTTTAGTTCACGTGATTGATATTAAATGAATAATAAATAATGTTTCTAACAAGATACTAATAATAGTCATAGTAAAAAGAATGTTATTGTTTTGTTCTAACTCTAAAGAATC
This sequence comes from Morpho deidamia, assembly GCA_947086505.1. Classification (NCBI taxonomy): domain Eukaryota; kingdom Metazoa; phylum Arthropoda; class Insecta; order Lepidoptera; family Nymphalidae; genus Morpho; species Morpho deidamia. The sequence continues at coordinate 507,394 of CAMTZC010000011.1, forward strand.
TTACACCCGTATTCATAATTGAGTCATTACTTTTTCTTAAGTAGTGGCTTAACTCAGTCATGTCTTGATGTTAGAATTCTTAAATTTAAAATCCTATTTCATAATCAAGTAATGAACGTTACTTGTCTAAGTAAAGCGGTAAGTATTAGCCTTTACTTGAGCAGCTATTCAGAGTGGCAATACCATTTCGTAGCGTTTTGTTTATGAGCAGTAAAACAAAAATTGCGTCTTTTTAAAATATATAAATTACATTTGTTTGTTTGTTACATTTGTGGTAAAAAGTATATAACATTAAAATCAAAATACAATCTAAAGTGAATAAAATTATAACTTATTTTAATAATTTTTATCGTAACAAAACGTTTTTTTGAAAATATAATCCTTCCGATTTCGAAAGTACGCAATGACGCCTCATTAATTCGGGTATGAGAACATTTAAACTTAACAATATTATGTTGTATTAGTAGTCCTATGGTTATAGTTGTCATTGTATTTGTTTAGCGGTACTTTCGTGTTCAATGCGTTTCTTTGTTCATTTTTTATTGATCTTGCAAGTTTTTTTTATTGATCTTTAATCTTTTATTTATCTTGCAAGCAAACGAATGCGAGCAGTGAAAAATACGTGGGAAATGATTAAAGAAGAATTTGAGTTTTTTGACAACCGAAACCTTTTTAAAAAAAATTCCTCCAAGAAATCACGAAATGGGTCCACATCGCGATAATAAACTCTAGAAACACTCTCGGAAATATTAACACTACTTTTAATTTCCTCTAATATATTACAATAAATATTGTCTATAACTGAAAATAAACTCTCTATATCTTTCATTTTAAAAATACACAACATAAAAGACTTAAAAATATTGGTATAACCTACAAATAGTTGTAAAATCATTTCTTAAGTAGAGAAAACCGTTACTATTACTTAGCAAAGAATTCTAACATTTGACATTTCTTAACTAACTCAATTTCTCCATCATGAAATAAAAATTGTTACTCAAGTAATTACTTTTACTCAAGTAAGCACTTTTACTTGTCTATGAATACGGGGGTTAAAGTTAGCACTTTAAAGAATAAGGTCTGAAAAGTAATTTTTAAAGTACCTGCTGAGTTATTTAAATTAGTCTGCGCGCTCTTATGAGTCCCATAATCAATGAGCATGTTCTACAATTAAAGATCAGTATTTAAGGTCCTTAATTTATTTATATTCAGATTATATAATTTGGTATCCAAATACTAAGAATACGTTACTACGCTGTAATCGTGTTCTATAAAAGGACCCGAAAAATTACAGGGCAAGCTTGAAATGTGACGTAATTAAAAAGTTACGGCAAGGTGAGGGTCTGAAGCGACAGTTGCTTTTTATTCCTCCCCTATAAGTTGAAATTTTACGAAAGACGAAATACTTAATGATAAGTATACGTAAGGGTGTATAGGAAGAGCTCCCAGTCTATCTCCCCATTAGTTAAACTAACAAGATTTTAATGGTAACATAGCAACGAAAAGTTATGTAATCGGTCTAAAAAGCTCTATCAAGCATGGTTGTGTATATAATATAAATATCAATCGTTTATAACAGTGATTCCCAAAGTAGTCTATATCGACCCCTAGGGGTCTATGACAACCTGCAAGGGGTCTATGTCAGCGAAAAAAAAATTAGGGGTCCATGAAATGAAAATGGGGATCCACGATAGTGGATCTCAACAATTACACTGATAGTACCTGTTTACTTACATCATTCTGTCTTATAATATCAAAATATACATTATTAATAAAAGTACCTATGAAGTAAAATTATACTTGTTTATAAAATTGTGTAAGTTCTAGTCAAATCAAATCAAATCAAAATAATCTTTATTCAAATAAACCATTTCAGGCACTTTTGAATCGTCAAGCATCAATATGATTAATGAAGCTACAACTGGTTCGGAATGTTGCTCTTACCGAGAAGAACCAGCAAGAAACTCGGCGGTCAATCTTTTAAATATTTTCAATTATACATTGTTAAGCCGCTGTCTTGTATGAAGCTGAAAGGATTTTCAAATCCAGGATGTTGGTATTCACTTTGTGGTCGCAATACATTTTATTAATAGTTTATTTTATGTTTATCTAATGTTACGTATATTGTACATAACTGATACAAAATTTCATTTTGAGTAGTTTTAATTTAAATTCAATTAATAAATGTATAAATTATCACGTGTTTTTACTTTAAGTTTTATACCTAAACTTCACTACACTTAGAAATTACAGGAAGTTAATATCAGGTAAGTAGGGGGTCTACCCAACACGGAAAAACATGGCAAGGGGTCTACGACACAAAAAAGTTTGGGGAACTCTGGTTTATAACAACCAAAGAAAAAAAAATACAATACAATTTTCGTCAATTTCTTTATGGACGACCCTCTGTATCATTTATTTTTAATTCATTTATGAATCTCAAGTTATACATCAATGCGTCATATGCCTTCTCTAGTCATAAAAAGCAAAAACAACTAAATGACAGTTATGTAAAAAAATAACACACTTATATATGAAAAAAGTGAGTGTGTGTGTGTTTGTGTGATAAGTGTGTGTGCGCCTTTGTACATACATGAATAATAACGCGAGTGTGAGTTCATATAGTTGAATTAATTGTCATATATAACTATTTTATTTTTTAACATTCGCGTGGACTGCAGTCTTATTATTGAGTAAACCATAACGCATATTAATTATGGTTAAAGTGGGATAATCTTAAAAGCTAGACATATGCTGTCGCGGACTTTTATTAAGAACTTTTAGACGGGAACAATTTTGTAGTACATGATTTTTAATAACTTTCACCGTTTACTTAGCGCACGCAAGGAAAGCTTTAAATTTTGCCGTTTTCGCAATATTTTTTATTGCTGCTTCTCTTCTATTCATCTTAGCGTGATGGTATATAGCTTATAGCCTTCTTCAGTAAATGGACTATTTTACACTTAAATAATTTTTCAAATCGGTTCAGTAGTTATAATAGTCGCATTCAAACAAGCAAACAAACAAACTCTACAGATTAGTATAGATTTAAATTATATCCATAAAATCGCAAAGCTTTGCGATTTTGTCATGGAGTCTATCTCCTGATGATGCTTTGGTTGCAGGGCGAAACAATTGTTGAGTTTGTGATAGTGAACGTGTGTAGTGCTTGTGTATTGTGGTGGAAGTGGTGTAGGTTTGTGCGTGTGTTTTTACGAATCCTGCATGTATCGGGTATGAAAAAACGGATAGTCCACTATACATTTAACACTATATATATTTTCTATTTACTGTATCGCGGATTATAGCAAAATAATTTTATTATTAATTTTGTTAAATGTAATGTCTTAGTCTTGTAACCCTGTAAGAGCCGTTAGTTATTACTGCAGTGCAGAAAATACGTGGAAAACGAGAAATAAAATAGCTTTTATTTTAAAAGTCTTTGTTCTTTCCACCTTCACAATATATCTCAAAGTTCCAGCTGAAACTCGACATCTTCGAATTAGCTTCGAACTATAACATAGGGACAGAATTGCCTCGGTGATTTATTCGATGTCGATTTCATATTAAACTTTGTTCAGGACTGTCCAGTCATATATTCTGTTTCCGATTTCAGGATTTTTTTTGTTACTTTATCCATACCAACATTGTTAATGTCAAAATCTCTCTATCTGTTAAGCTTTCACAGCTTATCCGCTAAACCAATATTGAAGAAATTTAACATCATTAAAGTTTATGTACCAGGGTAATTTGCAAGATATAAAAATTCTCCTTTTTCTTTAGGAAAAATAAATTATTGCATTATTTAGGGTAGTTATACGTTGAGACTACTAAATTTAATTACGTCTAAGCTGTGATAGCACAATGGTGAGATAGTGCGACTTGTTGGGAAACGAGTTCGATACCCGAGCAGGCTAAACGTGTCTAATTGATAACTGCAATTTATCACACTCTTTTCTCTGGAGAATTCTTGGAATATGTGTAATTTACCAATCCTCTAATCTAGTTTAGTGTATAAGTAATACTAAAAAAATTATAATATTATTATCCTGTTTATTGCGAAATTCTCGAGCAGAGTATAATACAAAAGAGATTGATGCGCGTCGGTTTGTTTGCCGAACTCATTATCATCGGCTTTGTTCACGACAATGCCTTTAATTATTTCCATGGAAATTAATATAAAAAATGCCTGAAGCCTCCAACAATTATAAGCTGGTTTCTTTATTGATAAGGGTCTAACCAGATAAAGGTCATAAGTGCTTTCAGTTCCTAAACTTCTTATTTGACAGAAACTTTTCGTAGGGGCTGCTATCTGCGAAAGCAGTTGTGCTGGACTCTAATTGACTTGAACTTTGCGGAGATCCAAAATACAAAAGTAATAATAAAATTATTTTGCTATAATCCGCTATACAGTAAATAGAAAATATATATAGTGTTAAATGTATAGTGGACTATCCGTTTTTTCATACCCGATACATGCAGGCTTTGTAAAAACACATGCACAAACCTCCACCACTTCCACCACAATACACAAGCACTACACACGTTCACTATCCCAAACTCAACAATCGTTTCGCCCCGCAACCGAAGCATCATCAGGAGATTGACAAATAAATTTAAATAAATTAAATAAATTAGATAACTACTATGTTCAAAATTTCAATTTGCGATAAAGTTCGTGAGACCTCCATGCAACCGAAGCCATTGGCAATTAGTAAATGATATAATTTAAAGAATGATGTAAAATGAACGGAATAATTATAGCAGATGTTAAACCCAACGTAGCGTAATCGCAGTAAGTACATATAAATCTGTCATGAAACATTCAACAGCTATAATCTATAAGCGGTTAACTGAATAATTCATAATTATATTAATTAATAATTCATGAACAGTCATCTTACAGGGATGAAGGGGATAAGTCCACCAAATGTATTATTTATTATTGGATGAGATCGTTACCAATTATGTTTTACAAAATAAAAAAAATATTTTGCTATAATACGCGATTTCGTAAATAGAAAATATACATAATGCTAAATGTAGAGTGGATTATACGTTTTTATATGGATTCGTAAAAACATACACAAACTTCCACCACTGTCATACACAAGCAAAACACGCTTTCACTATCACTCGGTACTCGTTTCACCCCGCAAGCGAAACATCATCAGGAGATAGACTCCACGACAAAATCGCAAAGCGAAACATCACCCGTAGCATATCATCAAGTATAGTTATATACTAATTGGTTCAATCCCCACCATTTATTTTACCTCTAAACACGTGTAACAAGCTTGAACTAGAAATATTTATCTGATCTTTAATGAGGGTGCATTGTTATTTTTAATAATCTCATGTTGTTCTAAAGCGTCAAGTCGAAGCTCTATAATGTAACGTTTTATACAATATGTTTAAAATGTCATCACTGGCGTCATGCACTATACGAAGAATTCGGTCTCTAATTTATAGAACTAGCCCGTTACTTTTCGAATGTCCATAGTACAAAAGTAATGAAAATATTATTTTGCAATAATCCGCGCATTCTTAGTATTAGTGGAGTCTATCTCCTGTAGGCCTACCATTTTTAGAAAACGATTCAATTCAAAGTCAGTACCTAAACTCAACCGCTGTCCTTTCGCACTGTAAAGTGTGGATTGCAATTGGGTCGTAATATTTGAAAAGGATAACGTTATATGAACTATAAATAACTCTGTATCTTTTACCCACATGTTTTCAGGACGCATTCCGAAAGTTCATTCGGCAACGACTTAAAGTGTGCGTATTTAAGACGTCATGGTATGAAAAAGCAAAACCATTTAATTTACGTATTCAATTAAGTGCAATAAGAGTTCATGGTAGGCCTGCTGATGATGCTTCAGTTCAATTGCGAAACGATTGTTGAGATTGTGGTAGTGCATGTCGTTGACAGCACATACGTTTTTACGAATCCTGTATATATCAGGCATGAAAACGAATAATAAAGTCTACATTTAGTATTTTAATTAATAATATTTTCAGTACTTTCGTTATCTAATCTTTAGAGTACAATAAACAAGCGAATACCCATACAACATAATTAGTAAAAAAAATATATATATCTGATAACTTACCATAACTGCAAAAACACTCTATCTAATTGGCCGAAAATACTTAATTATGAAGATATAGAATTTTTATTGCAATATATATATCTTAAATACATGGATCTACATGCACACACATACACAGTCACACAAAAACACATATCCATCTATACACACTCATCCATACACAGTCATACACAATCACCAAACACACACATACGCTGTAATATAAAAGCTATAAAGTCTCAATCTGTATTTCTTGTAACGATTAAAATGAAATAAATATTACAAGCAATATAACAGAACTAACTACCTTGCTATAATCCGCACGGGTTAAGTGAATGCATGCAAAGCCAATGTGTATGAAGCAGGCAAAATCTACGCACCTTATACATGCAGGACCAGCCACCACATGCACCCCAAGGCGCAATTCACCAGCAACAACGCACACAAAGGCAGCACACACACCCACCACCACAATCTCGACGATCGTTTGGCCCCGAAACCGAAGCATCATCAGGAGGACAGGCTCCACGACAAAAATCGTAATGCAATACGATTTTTGTCGTGGAGCCTATCCTCCTGAATATATGAGCCTATCCTATCCTCCTGATAATATGGAATTCCGCAAAGTAACGCCTGCTTCTATAAATCATTTGAAATAAATATTTTTGTCTTTTTTTGTATTGTCAATTCAAAATTTATTAAATACATATTAAGACATCGGTTTCTTCAATAAAATCAAAAACGTGTTACCCTAACATCGCTGTATTACGAGCAAGGCCCGTTTCCAGACTTTTACGATCGAAGCATACGCCGCAATAAAGTTTTATTAGACGTCCTCGTCCTTGCGTTGTATAGGAAACTTTCAATGTAATCCATTCTATACGTATTTTAATACAAAATCCCTAAAAGGTGTCCGCCTGTATGTGATCGATTTTCTCAAAATCTACTGAACAGATTTTTGTACGGTTTTGATTAAAATAAAGACAAATTCTCCCGGATGGTTTTAGTTACTCGTACATTATGGTTTTATGTAAATTGCGTTAGAGAGGTCGCGCGGCTGTAAAATTTGCTTGCTGATTGCTTAACTCGCGTGCACCGCGTAAATGAGCAGAGACACACTAAAGTAATGCACTAGTAAAGTAAAAGGAAGCGACAGCATGTCTCTATCTCTTATGGTTAACTCACAATAAGTTGAGATTTTGATCAGTGTTCAACATTTTGAACGTTAAGTTCAAAACTTCAAGTCCAAAAAGTTTTATGACATACAGAATTTCACGCTGGCGAAGCCACTTCTACAGCTAGAACATCATATATATGTAAATATGAGGCTTTCTCTCTGTCGGGCCATCTGTCTGTTATGCTTTAATAACTAAAGCGCTGAAGCAACATTGATGAAATTCAGTAAAATGTCACTTATATAGGATTTTAAAAAATCTGTTATTTCTTCGGAAATGCGAAAGGACCCAGTAAATTCATGTTATTTTAACACTAAAGTTTTTTCAAACTACCTATATGTTAGCTTTAACGGCTTTAATAGCATCAACGGGTGGGGTGGGAAAGCGCAGAAGTATCGTCAAGGTTGCGAAATGCGGAGAACAGAGCTGAGAAGCTGTACTAGCGTTGGGGGACATCGTCCTGTTAGGCCGGACCACGGCTTAGAGCAAGGTCTAGTGGAAGGCTAAGGCAGTCATACCATATGACTGTGATAATTCATCACGGCATGTTAAACACTTTATTTTATGCTACGAGTTAGCAATACTAAATCTAAAACGCTTTTCCGACCAAAAAGGCTGGGAATTTATAATCAAACCCGATAATGCTTTATCCACGCGTTATTACATATAGTCGATGTATCGGTATTTTTTCTTGACATCAGATGGTTCTTTATGCTGACACCACACATTTAGTCACTGCCAATTCCGTGCTAAAGGATCTATGGGCGTTCCGGGTCCCTAAAGTTGGATTAACTTCTGATAGATGGACGACATTTTTGATTCCCGTCGTTATTTGCTTTGATTGTTTTAATGTAAGTTAGCAAAGTTGTGTGTTTGTTTGCTGACTCTTAGAACATTTTAAACTGTTGAGGGATTCCGAAATCAGACTGATCAACAGCGTTGCCGGACATGAAAATATTATTTGAAACAAAATAAAAAGAAAAAATAAAAGTTCAGTCTAATAATTTACTATTTTGTCGCTGAAAGTTTCGCTCAGTGATATTCTGACTGGCAGCCAATTCGCCAATTTCTATTGAAAAAGACAGAGCACACCAGCAGGTCCTTAATTTAGATGACTACAAAACAATGTTAGATAAAAGACGTTTCAAACTGCCAATTTCGAGCTGTCGGCGTCGCTTTTGCGAAGTTATTGGCTACATTTCTACATTCCTTTCTGCTAAGTCAATACACTTCTACTTAAACTTTATAAAATATGACAGTATTATTGACTTAAACACACATGTTAGTGCTAATTCTTTTCCAATCGACTTATACTCACGGCTTGACTTCTCTACAAATAATTTTTATAACACTAAACAAGAATTGTTCCACACATACAAAAATATTATTCATAGCACAAAAAAATGCTCTTCAATCATGTGGGCCCTTATTTAAAGAAAAAAAATGTATTGACTTTGACGTCTATGTACATCTTTGAAGTAGGAATTTTCGTGAAAAAGAATCCGCAGTTTTTTGAAAACTTAAGTGTTGAAAGCAGAGTTCGACATAGGGATTCTACAAAAAAAAGAATACAGAGTTCAAGAAGTGCCCTACTATCAAATAATTGCGCAATAAAATCCATTGTCGTCTACAATAAAATTCCAAAAATGATAAGGGAACTTACTTTTAATCTTTTTAAATCTAAACTTAAAATGTGGTTTATAGAAAGGTGCTTTTCTATACAATTGACGAATACTTAAATATTAATATTTAAAAAACAAATTAGATAAGCATTTTAGACAAATAAGATTAGATAAATAATAGATAAATTGAGACATTAGATTTTATAGATATCCAACACGAAAGTAGCCTACGACTCTCGTGTTGGATATTGACATAATTTTAATTTAATTTTTATTCTGTAAATTTGCATGCCTATAATACTAGGTGAAACATTTCAACTAGACACAAAATATAGTACACCCTATTGTAAAAAATGTTTCAGCAAATAAACAAATTTATTTATTTATTTATATTTATTTATTTAAAGAAACTAAAACAAAAGCTTAAAAAAAAGAAAACCTATTACTATCCCCCTGCTAGGCATAGCCCTCCTCTCTCCGTATTTCGGAGAGAAGGGTTGGAGCTTAAATGCGGATTGATAGTGTTATGTACAGGGGCTCGTGGATTTGGATGAAAATACCTGCTGACTCGTTAAAAACATTTTATTCAACTGTTTACTACAAACTTAGTACTTAGTCCCTATTCAGTTTGTTATCCAATAAGAATGCCGATGTCACTAATATTACACTTTAACTTTCGCTTATTTATTCGCTCTTGATCGCTATTCGCAAACTGAATGTCGAGGCGCACAATACGTCTGCTTATATACCGAACGAAGCGAATTCCAGAACGTTCGCGAGACCTTGGGAAGATCGTGAACAAACTTTGTAAACAAGTTATCGGTAAACGCGCCGAATGTTCCAGAGAATTAGCGTTAAGTGAATTTGAACTCTATGACATATAGTTTGCGAACCCTTTTTGCATGTTCGTAAACTTTCCTTGTCTGATTTAAACGTTATGACATATGCATTACGAACTCTTTTCGCATGTTTGTAACAGTAGATTACACATATCCCCAGAATTCTTTAGAGATGCAGGTTTCCTCACGATATTTTGTATCACCGAAAGGCGTGTGAGAAATTGCAATTACCAATTAGACACGTGTTTTAACAGAAAAACTCATTGGTACCTACCCAGAAAGGGATGTAGAGACTAGTGACCACCTCTAAAGAGTCGCATGGTCTCAGATGGGCTAGCACAGCATGTTTATGAGCAGTGAGCAACCGGTGTAAGGAAGAAACACCAAAATGTTATTTTAAACGGTTTCCCTAAACAGAATTGTTAGCAAAGATTTACGAGATGGCCCACAATGGGCAGTATCACCACGTGTCATTACACACGGTCCACTATATTTATTTACCGTCCCATACTATCCGACGGTTCTTTATATGGGAGATTAATAGTCTAAGTCAGTGAGCCGAGACCATTGCGATAAGGGATCTATGGGAGCCATGAGAACTTAAGTTTGGGCCAAATTGTTTCTATTACGTTTGTTGTTTATGATGACATAAATTTTGAGATTGTCCTTAATGAAATCCTATTTGAAGTACATTTGCATGTAGGTACTATAGTTGCGTATCCATATTAATATCATAATTTTGGCTTTCTGTCTGTATTTTATAGTATGCTGAAATTAGGATAGATTGTATTTGTCGTCACGTGAATCATGCGGCAATGAAATAGATATAGGTATACCGTTTAACTCAGTCCTCAAATGCGAGGTACAAAAAAGCACCTACCTCAGCTCCCGTTCTCATCTTACCTCCGCGCCCTTATAACCCGCAGACGAAGTCTGAGTTAAACGGTTAGCCTTTAGTACAAAAGTTTATTGTCTTGATATTAAACGCACAACCATTATATTGATATGCATTACTGTCAGAAGCTGTGATAGCTAAGTGAGACCGTCTGACCCTTACTAGAGGGTTACGAGTTGGAACCAACGGTATCAATGAGTATTTTTTTAAGCTACATCTCTCTATTACATTACTTTAGTGTATATCTGCAGGTTTACGCGGTGCACGCGACTAAAGCAACCAACATGCGATTTGTTATTTAAAAACGCGCGACCTAATTACAATTACATAAATCGGTAATGTTACTTTATCCTTCCTGAAGAATTATATTAAAGAATAGACTGTAGAAAAATCCGTTAAAATTTTTTTTGAAAATCGATGACATACAGACATACAACTTTAGGCGACTTTGTTTTATAATAAATATAGAAAAATAAGTTATTTATTTTTATATAACGATACTGGATGCAAACTCCATTCATTTTCATAATATTTCGTTGGCTACACAAAATTTAGCAATTTTTACACAAACAGAATTGTATGTAATTAAAAACATAGCAGACAAAGGGTCTCATAATCAAGTTTGCGAACAAGAGGCCCGTATCAATCTTTTCATTCGGGCCCTGAATGGAAAATTAACGATCAAGGAAAAAAACCTTGTTGCGATAAGGGAAACATTTTGTTAACAAAGGTGATTGCTAAAGAAGGGTTTTGAGGTTATTTCAGTATTATTATATTGGTTTCATTTGATAGATATCTTCTTCTTTGTCAAGCGATGGACGTCGAGTACTTGACATAAGTCTCTTGCGCTCTAATTTACGTTTAATCTCCACAACACACGATCTTCTGCCGCTTGAATCCAGCTGCTTTCCAAGACGTTTTTCATCATTTTCATAGGTCGTCAGTCTATCTTGCAGGAGTTCTACCAGCACCGCGTTTTCCGATGCAGGGTCGCCATTCCTACACTTTGAAACACCGGCGTCCATCGGTTCTTCGTAATATGTGCCCCGCCCATCACCACTTCAACTTCTCGACACGCTGAGCTATATCGGTGACTCTAAATCTTATACGGATCTCCTCATTTCTGATTTGATTACGTACATAATCTGATTAGAGTATAGCGCGCTACATCGCCCGCTGAGCGACTCTGAGTCTTCTTATTGGGCCCATGATAGCTATATGTCTTATTTATTTACCATTAAAGCGGTCCCTTAGTATCCAACTGTTGGGCATAGGTCTCCTCTGTTCTTTTGGAGAAAAAGGTTGCTTAAGACCTACCACGCTACTCCAATGTGAATTGATAGGTTAAAGATATTCCAAAAATTCTCTAGAGATATGCAGGTTTCTTCACGATGTCTTGCTTTACCGAAAATGGTGTGATGAATTATTAATATTAATTACGTAAGTTTTAATAGAAAAAGTCATTGGTGTCTGCCCGGCGTTTGAATAGTTGACCCTCTATCAAGTTGCACACGACTTTACTTTTCGACTATCACACCTATTCCTGGTCAATGCTGTACTGATAGCCTGATGGTAAGATCGCGTTCCTTCATAAGAATGTCAGGATTTCAAATAAGATTGGGTTGATAGCAACGCATATCTGAGTCTGCAAGTGGATGTGTATAATTACCACACTTACAGAAGATTTATAGAAGCAGGCGTTATATATAGGAATTCCATATTACAGACACTATAACATTACTACCTTGCTATAATCCGCACGGGTTAAGCGAATGCATGCAAACCGAATACATGCAAAGCCAATGTGTATGAACCAGGCGAAATCGTATTGCGATTTTGTCGTGGAGCCTATCCTCCTGATGATGCTTCGGTTTCGGAGCGAAACGACCGTCGAGATTTTGGTGGTGGTTGTGTGTACTGCCTGTGTGCATTGTTGCTGGTGTAGGCGCCTTGGGGTGCGTGTGGTGGCTTGACCTGCGTGTATAAGGTGCGTAAATTATGCCTGCTTCATACACATTAGCTTTGCATGCATTCGCTTAACCCGTGCGGATTATAGCAAGGTAGTTCTGTTATAGTGACATTTACAGAAGGTTCGATTCCTACCATGCCAGGCCAGCATTTTCTAACAACAAACCGTTAGTATTTCGATTATGGGTGTATCTATGTATTTATTTGAAAATATCTCATATATAATATATGTTATACATAATATAAAACTACAGTATAAAACTAGCTGACATGACAAACGTTGTTTTCCATATAAATAATTTGTAGGGAACTACTTGACGCATGCAAGTGTGTGTAATCGTCCCATTTATTTATTTATTTATTTGTTACATCATCATTCTCCTGCCCTTATCCCACTCTTAAGTGGTGTCGGCACAATATGTTACAAACATGTTGTCACATGATTTGGCTACGTATTTTACGACCGGTCGCCTGCCTTACGTTAACTTACCTTAGTCATATTTCACGGCCCCTCAGTAAGAAAGAGTGTGGTCTATTGTACTCAACCGGATACCACAGGCTAAGTCAACTTACCTTAGTCGCCTTTTACGACACCTCGGTAAGAAATAAGGTAGGTCTATTCTACTCCGGATAGCACAAAGCAGTTATTTATTTATTTGTTACAATGATTACAAAAGGAGAGATTTCAGTGAAATCTAAATTAAAACAGAGGCTGAAAATACATCTGTAAGGCTTCCGGCTAATACGTCGACCGAGATATTTTTTGTATTCGAGTGATTCGCACATTCGGCGAATTCCGAGAGAGCGTAGACGCCATTATGTAAAATTCTACAGACGGAGATTTGCTCTCAATTCCTGTTGGAAAAAAATTAGGCTGGTACACACTGAGGACTTTTTTCTACGAAAATTATAACTTTAATGCTGATTCAAACAATATTTTTTATTGTGAGCATAATTTTTCAACCTGTAACTTAAAAAGTTATTCAAATTCAATATTCAATTTATATAATTTATTGTTACGAACATACGAAAAGAGTTCATTCAAGAAATTCAAGTTTTTTACGAAAGGTTGTATCGATCTCCCCTAAGCCTCGCGAACGTTCGCGAACATTGTCGTCATCAGTTCATTCGATATATAAGCGGACGTATTGTGCACTTCGACGATCAGTTTGCGAATAGCAATCAAGAGCCAATTACGAAGTTAAAATAATAGTGACCTCGGTTTTTCTTATTGAACAACGGACGTCATATAGGTAGCAAGTACTAAGTTTGTAGTGATAAATTGAATAATTAATTAATTGAGTATTGTTAACGAGTCACCAGGTATTTTCATCCAAATACAAGAACCGCTGTACGTAACCCTATTATGATTTAAGTAATTGAAAGAATTCGGATTTACTTTTGGGAGATCCATAATACAAAAGTAAAATGATATTATTTTACTTTAGTACAATATACAATCATGGATTATAGCAAAATATAATATCATTACTCTTGCCTCATATGAACATCAAATATTAGATAATTGCCTACACAACTATATCTATCTATACTTATTACCTATCTATCTGTATATGATCGATTTTCACACTAAACAGTTTTCTACAGTTTTTACTAAAATATATCTCAATTTTTCCCAAAGGTTTAAATTAATAGTAAATTACGATTTTATCTAAATTGCGTTGAAGATGTCGCGCGGTTGTAAAAAAACTCACCTGGTGGGAGCTTTAGTCGCGTGCGCTGCGTAAACTAACAGAGATACACTAAAGTAATGTACTAGATAATTGTAGGTAGACAAAAATACTACAAAAAAGTCTGCGATAGTATGACTCTATCTCTTATGGTTAACTCACAATAACTAATTTTATGTTAAAAATTTCAAGACGGAAAATTTGGTGATAAATTGATTTCCACGCAAGCGAAGCCGCTGGCACAAGTAGTAATATTATAAATGAGAAATTCTGTCTTTCTATCTGTCCGTCTGTTATCCTTTTACGGCTAATGATGAATTATAATATTTGGTACAATTGAAGCAAATGTATCAACTAGTAAAACGAGCCCAGATGGTCTTGGATCGTAATATCTTCACTTTCTCACTATTAAACTTGTATTGATTCACTATTCGCTTTTAGCTTGACTTCACTAATCGACTCAAAAATACACTTTAACTAGAAATCACGTTAACGACGACAATCGACAAACTCTCGAAGGAATCTCAACAGAATCTGCCTACTTACGCCAAGTTTCACGATTTAAGGCAATCCCCACTCACATGATAAGTCCCTACCCTCGCTATCGATCACTGAAGAACCCCGCATCCGGTATTAACAACAACACAGACTGTCATTTGACTATTTTCTATACCAACATTTTTAGAGTCTGTTACACTAGCATATATCACAAAAAAAAACGATTTTTCGTCGGTAGTATGGAAAAATTTGCATAATTGAAGGTACTTAATCCTATGAAAGAAGTAGAGTTGTGGTTATAATTAATTAATATAAAATTGCACATATCTCGGTGCGGCGCAACCCTTAAGCTCTTAGCGAGAAAATCGTCGAAAGTGAAGTAAAATTAATAATTCCAACCCCGTCGCCTGCCGAACAGCTCACCCGTCCATTACAGCCTTTTTACAAAATTCCCTTAACTCTACAATTATTCAACTCATAGAATTCAGGAATTCAAGCGCGGTTTATAGCGACGGAATAAATTTTACGCTCACGGACTTGTAAACTGGGCAGAAATTGAAAAAAAAACGACAATAACGGAACTGTATTTTCGTAGCCCAAATGTTTGATACAAAACGCGAAAAAGTCTGATATAAATTACCTTTTTATCGTAAAATATACAAGGATCGATTTAGATAGATGCAACTTCGATTCTGACACATTGATGTAACCCGAATACTCTAATATTAAAAAAAATTCAAAGTCAAAATATTCTTTATTCAAATATAGTAGTTTATGATACTGTTGCATAATAAGGGTTCTTATAACACGAGTGTGGTTTAAAAAAACGAGCCGCAGGCGAGTTTTTTTTTAGTGTCACACGAGTGTTATAAGACCAAGTTATGTACAGTATCATACACTACTTTATCTACTGTCATACTATAATACGTAAAACGTACGTTTCCATTCCATGAATTTAATATAGTTGCTCCTAGATTTCGTCGGCAACAGGTTCACGGTCATGTTTGACGCAGCTTTCAGAATATCTGGTGGTGTACAATTACCACTATCCCCGCTCTCAGACATGTTTTTACACAAAAACTAATTTTTTTACAAACAAAACTAAACTTCGTTTAAATATTGAAAAGATTTTTTAAATGTCATATTGGCAAACATCGATTGCGCATGCGTGTTGCGTCGCCGCGGACCCATTCATTGAAACCTATTTTTTAAGGTGTATCGTTATGATTAAAAAGTTACATTATGATACAGGTGTCCATACAAGACCTGTATCGTAATGAAACTTTTTAATTTTTTTATTTTTGTTCTGTACGTAATGTTTGTCATAAGGATTTTGTTTTCAGTTTTATAATCTTTGTATTATAGTATCAGAGTAGATAAAACTTATTTAGTAGCTTTTAAATAGTCAAAGTCTAGTATGGAACAGCGCCGAACGGTTCTAAAAGTATTATCATTCAAACTGGCATATATGGATAAAATTATAATAATTCAAGTTTATTCTAGTGAGGTTTCTTCTTCGTCTGGCCGAGACTATGTGTGTAGACTTGAGTACCAAATTCAAATTCAAAATATTATTTATTCAAGTAGACTTGTAAACAAGTGCTTTTGAATCGTCAACATCTACTGCTGGTTCGGAAAGCTATTCCTACCGAGAAGAACCAGCAAGAAACTTGGCGGTTGCTCTTTTGAAACAATAATTCTTATCACTAGTTACATATAGTTATTATTGCCTTATACAGGGTTGAAGAGAAGTTATATCCACGCATTCTTATCGTCTAGGTAATCTTCAATAATATAATAGGCTTTCTGGATTAGCCTTTTTTTAATAGTATTTTTAAACTGCTGTAATGGTAAAGTTAAAGTAGATTGTGGAATTTTATTATAGAATCTTATATCCAAACTCACAAACGAATTACGAACTTTTGCAAGGCGCAAAGCAGGAACCGCAAGCTTATGTCGGTTCCTACTTTGTCTATTATATACATCGTCAATCCTTTTATAATTATTTATATTCGTACAAAAATTAAATTACTAAAAATATACTGTGAAGCCAATGTAAGAATACTTGTTTCCTTGAACTTCTCTCGCAGGGAATCGCGCGATATTAAAATGCCACGTATGGCTCTTTTTTGTAATACAAATTTTTTTTCAATGTCCGCGAATTTACCCCATACAATATTCCGTAAGACATAATGTTATGGAAGTAAGCAAAATAAACAAGTTTTGCTGTTTCGACATCTGTTATCCGTCTTATCTTTCGGACAACGTAAGCCGCTGAACTAAATGCTTATGTCACTAGCCTGCGTTTCTACTATCGCCACACAAAAAATCATATTGATCTGTATCTGTAGATGTCAAAGAAAGACAAAGTAACTAATTTCTTATTTATCATAGGTCTAATTCATACCAATATCGTAAGAGATAAAGTCTGTATTTCTAAGTACCAATATTGATAAAATTTGGCATAATCAAAGCACATAGCACTGGGGTAAGAAATAGGATAAAACAATTCCCGTCTTTCCCTGTTGCTCTATTGTACTTAAACGTTTAATTTGGCGCCGAAAAATCCGCGGGTACCTATAGTACAAATCATAAATAAAATAAATAAAAAATAACAAAAATAAATAAATATAAGGGACACACACGGTCGTCCATACCCAAAGTAAGTAACTTAATACTTGGTAAATATATACTTAAAAACAAATACAAACCCAGGCTCGAAGAACCAAAAAATTGCGCGGAACCGAACCCTCGACCGCGGAGCGGAAGGTAGGTCACACAATATACTTTACTTTTACTTTTGATTAGAATATAGTTATATATGATATTCCAATGAAAAAAGAAAGTTAGCGCCTTTATTAATTTTATTATCACTTGCCTAGATTTATTCTCTCCATCTTTTACGATAGCCTTATCTTTCCGATCACTACACATTACGAGATTATAGTCTCAAGGATATATCGAGCGAACAGAAATCATTAGCTAAAGAAAGCGGGTATAAATCATTAAGTATTATCATAAATAAATATTCAGTGCCGTATTAAATTTCATCCCTAACTGCGGTCGCTTGGCAAACTTCCAAAGGCCACGTCTGGTGCACGGATATAGCGAAAATGGAATGGTACATTTAAATCAGTTGCCTACCAACTTCGCTTAGCGCATAGCATAAGGTGATAGCCTAGTGGTGAGACCGTGCGACTCTCTAGAGATGACATAGGTTCAAAACCCGGGCAGGCACCAATGAGTTTTTTCTATTAAAACTTATGTGTCTAATTGATAATTGCAATTTATCACACGCTTTTCGGTGAAGGAAAACATCGTGAGGAAACCTGCATATCTCTAGAGAATTCTCTAGGGATATGTGTAGCCTACCAATCCGCATTGGAGCAGCGTGGTAGGTCTTAGCTCCAATCCTTCTCTCCAAAAACGGAGAGAGGAGGCCTTAGCCCAGCAGTGGGCATAGTAACAGGCTGTTACTTTATAGCACAAGGAGTTCCTTATCATCTTTCTTTTTCTTTTCATTATTCTCTAGTGTTTATTTTCAGGTTTATAAAATTGAAGAACGAAGAATGATATGTTCTTCTATAATTGGTACTGCATATTTAACTTAAACTTTATGAGATATATGTTAGATGATCTATCGTGTAATGCTGTTGAAGATCCAATTAAATAAATCAATCAACGCCTTAACAAAATAACACAAAAAACGTAACAAAAATTGTTTGTTGACAATGATGATTGTCTTGAATTCACCTATTAACTCAAAAATACTATATTCTACTCTTAAACAAAAAAAGTCTTTAGAAATCCCTTGAATGATTGGGGTTCTTTACTACTAGACAAATTGAGAATGACATCAATCGAACAATTATTATGGAACCTATTCTGTGAAACAGTTATATCATAAGTGAAGAAATATATAAATAATAATAAAATTATTTTGCTATAATCCGCGATACAGTAAATAGAAAATATATATAGTGTTAAATGTATAGTGGACTATCCGTATTTTCATACCCGATACGTGCAGGATTCGTAAAAACACATGCACAAACTTCCACCACTTCCATCACAATACACAAGCAAACTAAACGACGACGATGGAGTCTTCTCCTGATGATGCTTCGGTTGCGGGGCGAAACGATTGTTGAGTTTGTGATAGTGAACGTGTGTAGTGCTTGTGTATTGTGGTGGAAGTGGTGGAGGTTTGTACATGTGTTTTTACGAATCCTGCACGTATCGGGTATGAAAATACGGATAGTCCACTATACATTTAACACTATATATATTTTCTATTTACTGTATCGCGGATTATATCAAAATATTTGTATTATTACTTTTGTATTATGGATCTCCGCAAAGTAACGCATAAATCTATAAATTAAATATATAAATAATGATATGAAATAATTCCAAAATCACTTCAATTCTTCGTATAAGAAATGTCCCATATTATAACCGCAATGACAAACATCCACGCAAGTATCAAAAACAACCGAAACAAGATTCATCTCAATTTTTATTACTAGATTAATTACAAATTCAGACATAATAAGAGAAGTCATAAACGTTATATGTCATGACTTTATTTGAAAACGTTGTTTTGTTTAATATTTTTCCTTCTATAAAATCTATGTCTGTGATATTGACGATGCAAAATCGACTCCAATGTTTTTCCGCACACTATCCATTTGCTATCCATTAAGATTCTTTGATTTCTCTCTGATTGTTGTCAGACGGGATGCTGTCAGTTTTTAGGCGGATCTCTTAGTTTCCCGACCTCTGTGACTTATTCCTACTATCTACTTGTTACATAAGAGTATTTCCTTTCGCTTTTTAAATAAATTATATTGAAATTGTTAATCGCTTATTGTGGGAGAATTAATGATAAACCGAAAATAATTATAGAAAGCGTATATTGTTCAATTAAAAGATATGAAGTATAAAGTAAGTAGACGCGTCACACGTACAGAGTAGGCACTAACTGCACAGACGACAAAAGTTTTAAATAAATCTGCTTTGTGTTTAGTGCCAACGCTTTAACATTTAATGATTTTCTGTGATTATCATTCTTGATATTGAAACTTATGGAGTTAAAGATAATGGTATAGCTTTTTATTTATATATTATATTATGTATATTATGCAATTACCAGTTAAATGAACTTTTCGTTCAAAACTCCTCAAAATCAAAATCATCTACCAGTGCTTACTTGTTCTATAGATTTGAAGCTCGATCGCTGATCTTCAACATCGTAGAATGATTCTCATGTTACGATTAAATCACAAATAAGGAAAAAGAAGAAAAATAAGCAATATAGCGTCTCTTTTCATTTGGACTCACTCGAAATTGTGGACATTTAAAGCTCGACACTCGTAATTGAAAGCGTTAAAAGATCGACATACCAAATTATGGACGACATAAACTTGAAATTTTGGATTAGTGCAATTTATATTATACTAGCTTTTACCCGCAATATACAATATATAAAAACCTTCTTAAAATTACTCCTTTGACTTAGCCCAACAACGTCATATAGAATTATCTTTAAATTACAGATTTGTCTTGACTTTGATATCGTGAATAAAGACACTTTGATAATAGATTGCGTTATTCAACGTCATGATATTCCTATTGAATTAACAGGATTTCTGTTGCCTACATACCCCGGTGTATAAGGAACAATTGTGCCAAATTTCATCGATATTGGTTCAGCGGATTCGCCGCGAAAACAGACAGACTTTCACATTTATAATATTAATACGGAAGGAAGGATGTCAAATACAATGCGTTGCCTAGCAGCGGCCGTTTAAAACAAAACTTTGTATCGTTTAAAATTACAAAACTTTGTATTTGCAGCCGAAATGTAGGTAATTATGTAAATTATTCCCTCATCAACCAAATAAGGCGGAATCCGGAGCTCGCGCCGAGTGATAAAGCTGAACACCTGCGGGCCGATTTATAGCTCTGCTATAAGGCATTCCATGCGTTACACTGCTGTCTTTTAAACGGAACGCCATACACTCCCTTACTTAAGGTTGTGAAAATACTTTGACAATCGTTTTGGTATGCATATGCTTTTATAATATATGCTTTTAAATTTGAGAAGTTTAAGGAAACAGGTATTCTTACATTTGCTTCACAGTATATTTTAAATAACGTAATTGTTGTACATAAAAATATAAAGAATAATAAAACGATAGGTGATGTATATAATAGACAAAGTAGGAACCGACATAAGCTTGCGACTCCTGCTTTGCGCCTAGCAAAAGTACGTAAATCGTTTGTGGGTTTGGGTATAAGATTCTATAATAAAATTCCGAAATCAATTTTGGTCATGCCATTACAGCAGTTTAAAAACACTGTTAAAAAGGGGCTGATACAGAAAGCCTACTATACTGTTGAAGATTGCTTAGATGATAAGGATGTGTGGATATAGGTGCACTTCTACCCTGTACAAGACAGTAATAAATTAATGTAACTAGTTCTAAGATTTATATTTTAAAAAGAGCAACCGCCGAGTTTCTTGCTGGCTCTTCTCGGTAGGAACAGCTTTCCGAACCAGCAGTAAAGTTGACGATTCAAAAGCACTTGTTTACAAGTTTACTTGAATAAAGAATATTTTGATTTGATTTGATATAATACCAAACTTGTAATAGTAGCAAAAAATATTTAGGAAAAGAATGAAGGCCATTATTTATTTGATTATTTCTGAATCGATATTTTCTCATCCTCCCGTTGTTCTTCGTAACGCTGCGTGAACCCTGACCGTTATTATATCGTTATTTAAAGGAACCTAAAAGTTTCTATTAGACTTATACATAGTACCCAGCAATAAATAATGCGCATCGATGTTTAGAACGAAACAGTCGGCCAGTTCGGTTTCGTAGAGCGCTGTCACTGTCACTCAGTTAGTATGTGACGTTTGTCACAGTTTCGTCAGTCTGTGCGATAGAGACAATGCTCTATGAAGCAGAATCTAGCCAATTTCTCTCTCTAAGCCTCGATGTGCATTACTTATTGCCGCGTACTATACTCGTAAATGCTGAAGTCTGTCTATCTGCTCCTTGCTCGGCCAATCTGCAGGAGCAATAAAGATTGTTTGGCTCAATGGAGGCTTAGATACTTACCTATCATATGGGATTTAAAAATCCCGTTTTTCCTTCGGGAACATGTTTAGAATATTACATAATTTAGAATATACAATTATTTAAGATAATGCGAATATAGACTTGGGTATATCGGTTTTTAGTATTGATATGGACACTGTGCAATACATGCATATAATAGTTAGTTTTATAATGGCAAATGTTGCTTTTTGAAACTCCATTGTTCCCATCGCGCGTTAAGTTCGCCTTTGACGATATCAATCAATAAAACGAATATTTAGGTATCCGGTTGACACCAATTGGTTTAAGTAATGCTTCTTGCGTCATCTGGTATCCAGTTGACAAAAATAAACACTCATTTCTTTCTGAGGTGTCGTAAAAGGCGACTAAGGTAAGCTGATGTCAGGCAGCCGGATGGTTTTAGAATATCTAGCCAAAACACGCAAGGATGTTTAAAACATGTTATACCGACCCCACTTAGAGTGGAATACTCTAATTACAGCAGTTTAAAAACACTGTTAATAAGAGGCTGATACAAAAAGCCTACTATACTGTTGAAAATTACTTAGATGTTAAGGATGTGTGGATATAGGTGCACTTTTACCCTGTACAAGACAGTAATAACTAAATGTAACTAGTTTAAAGATTTATATTTTTAAAAGAGCAACCGCTGAGTTTCTTGCTGGTTCTTCTCGGTAGGAACAGCCGAACCAGCAATAAAGTTGACGATTCAAGTTTACTTGATGATGATTGAATGATGATGAATGGGTATATGCTTTAGTGAGGATATGCTATCAGTGTCGCATCGTGAAATGCCTGCCCTAATCTCAAAGTAAATGAGTCCCGCGGCGGTTAATCGCGTCGTGACGCTTTGTCTGAACTGACAGAACAATGTGGGTCGTCCCATTCACGGCCAGCGTCTTGTGGAAGCGTGTCGGTTAATTTATGGCGCTTTAGTTCAAGTTGCTGCGACTTCCCGACTCCGGGGTTGGATTCTTGGCGATTAATGTCATGTCCAATTTTTTGCAAGTTACATTCAAAGCGTTATAAAAAGAGGGTTAAATTTTAGCATTTTTGCGATTTTTCAAGTAACAAATTCCGTTACTTCTGCTACAGTTTGTATGGGTTTGAAAATAGGATTCAAATAAACTAAAACCTTGATATGCTCCAATTTACGATTTCCACTTTGCGATTTTGTCGTGGAGTCTATCTCCTGATGATGCTTCGGTTGCGGGGCGAAACGATTGTTGAGTTTGTGATAGTGAAACTGTGTAGTGCTTGTGTATTGTGGTGGAAGTGGTGGAGGTTAGTGCATGTGCTTTTACGAATCCTGCACGTATCGGGTATGAAAATACTGATAGTCCACTATACATTAAACACTATATATATTTTCTATTTACTGTATCGCGGATTATAGCAAAATAATTTCATTATTACTTTTGTATTATGGATCTCCGCAAAGTAACGCCTAATTCTATAAATTATGCTCCAATTTAATTCAATTCACATTATTTTTTCTTGAAGTAAACTTGCTTTTGAATCATCAACTCTACGGAAAGCTGTTCCTACCGAGAAGAGCCAGCAAGAAACTCGGATATTGGTCTTAGCAGATCATAATTCTTATTATTAGTTACATTTAGTCATTGATGTCTTGTACAGCAATACAATAAACTATAATTAGGAGTTACTTTGTGAAATTTCAAATTACTGGCAGATCATATACGATAAAAACGATTATTTTCTTAGGGAATATAAAAAAACAATATCTATAATTATAATGAAACAAAATCCCCAAAAGTTCTGTATATCTGTAGTAGCAGCCTGTTACAATCGCATTGATGGGCATAGGCCGCCTCTCTCTGTTTTTGAGTCTGTTGGAGCTAAGACCTACCACGCTGCTCCAATGCGGATTGGTAGGTTACACATATCAACAGAATTCTAGATATGCAGGTTTCCTCATGATGTTTTCCTTCAACGAAAAGTGTATGATAAATTGCAATTATCAATTAGACACGTGAATTTTAATAGAAAAACTCATTGGTGCCTGCCCGGGTTTGAACTCGTGTTCCCCTTGAAAGAGTCGCACGGTCTCACCGCTGCGCTATCACAGCTCTGTATATCTGTATATGGTTGATTTTATCAAAATCTGCTGAAAGATTTTTGTACAGTTTGTACTAAAAGGTAGTACAAATTTCCGGAAGGTAGTAAATAGGAATTGTACATTACTGTGTTATGTAAATTGTGCCGCAGAGGTCGCGTAGTGGTAAAAACTCGCCTACGATGAGTTAAAGTCGCGTGCGCCGCGAAAATGAACATAAATACACAAAAATAAAGTGCGAGAGAATTATAGATCAACAATAGTAATAAAAAAAAAGTTCGCAACAGCATGTCTCTATCTCTGATTGTTAAATTACAATAACTACTTTTATTTTCAAAATTTCAATTAAAATACCATTTTATATTTTAACTCAGTATCATATGAAGGGATTAACTTTGTAACACATTGACTACGTATTTTACGACCAGCCGCCTGTCTGTCAACTTACCTTAGTCGCCTTTTACGAACACCTCGGTAAGAAATGAGGGTGGTCTATTCTACTCAGCCGGATACCACACTGTAGGTCAACTTACCTCAGTCGCCATTTACGACACCTCGGAAAGAAATGAGGGTGGTCTATTCTACTCAGCCGGATTGATCAGCATGCATTTTAGCAGGAAAGTCAACCCAAATATTTGCGCTTAAAACTAATTCTTAAACAAACAACGAGGCATTCAGAACGTATCATACTTCGGGGAGAAATAACTAAATTTGAGATTTCCGTAGATAATTTGGCAAAATG
Organism: Morpho deidamia; assembly: GCA_947086505.1. NCBI lineage: Eukaryota > Metazoa > Arthropoda > Insecta > Lepidoptera > Nymphalidae > Morpho > Morpho deidamia. The sequence goes on from CAMTZC010000011.1 coordinate 532,123, forward strand.
TAATTCACTTAGAGCTGGAGTCGCGTTTGTTCGCTTTAAATATTCAAGCGCTCGAAGCTGCAATGAGCTCGGCCAATCCAGACTTACCTCGGGGGTTGGTAATGGACACACCGTGGGTCTGTTCTCGTGCATACATACATTTATTACTTGAGTTTATTTCCACTTTATACTTTATTCAAATTCACTTTTACAAGCACTTCATTGTCCACTTTACCGCTAGTTCGGTAATTTGTTGTCAAAACTCGATGTTTGCTCTTTTGGAAAAATAAATTCATTGAAGGTAATTCAGTTTTGTTAATAGTGCTTTGTGCTACCTGTAATTCTTCTTCAACTGCTATACATCTATTATCACACTGTTGGGTGTTGGCACGTTTGTTCATCACAAGTTTTGGAGTACAGTTTTTAGCACTTTAGAACCCCAACAACTATCAGGACAAGTATAAATAAGTCTAGCACGTGTTGATACAGTAATTTATTTATATATATCAAAATGAATATCTATTTCCTTTGATTATCAAATAACGCGTGATCAGATGGAGCAATTTCGCGAATTCTCTTTTGTTGCGTTAATTGTTATCAGAGGAAGGATCTTTTTTAAATTTAAACTATCGTGAGTAGTATTCATAGTTAATATATAGACACCGGCTCACGTCTTCTTTTATCGGGTTAGCCCGTCGAGTTTCGAACCTACTCCCCGATAACACGCCGTTCCCGCCGCGATAACGTCGTGTAGCTCATGAGTAAGCGGATGAGCTCGAAGCTATTCGGGCTAACCCGGTAAAACTAGCTGGTGTTTATATTAACTAGGAAGGTTTATGAGACAAAAAATATGTTTAGCGGACCATTCGAAAATTAAAGAAACACGATCCTGCTGTTAGCTGTTACTGCGAATTCTTGCCAAAATTCTAAATTATTTCATGACAATCGGCAGTTTTATGATAAGAAATCTTTGGAAAGAGGATTAAAAATTTAGTTGCTTTGTAAGCTGAAACATGTTCGCGACAACCGAAACCAAATCGTTAATTTGTGACCAGAGCGAAATTTAGTTGAATATTTGAGAGAAATTCTGTAATTCGCAGAGAGCCTGGGAATACGTTGCAGTTTAAATATTCATGTAGTTGAAGCTGCGAGCTCGACCGGTGTAGGATGTGGCATTAGTGATTCGCTTAATGGGCAAACTGAAGCATGACTTACTGTAACAGCTTTAAAGAAATTGAAATCTAAAAACAATAAAGTAATGATAATAATTTTTGTTATAATCCCCGATTGGAGGAAAAAAGGAGCTTGAAAATATAAAACCTTTCGGATATATACTGCTGGTGCTTCTCAAAAGAATATAAAATAAGGTTTCTCATATGAGATACCTTATTTTTCTTCGTCTATTCTACAATATAAAGTTTTTATATACATATCTTTTATTTTGAAGTGGTTTTTAGTATTAATGATGTAAGTCTTGTTGGTTATCCTCAATAAATAAAACAACAACTAATGGACTGGTTTCAATTTTGACTGGCCCGGTGGCGCAAATGGACGACATTTTCTAAAACACGATCTTTTTGCCCTTCGACTCTGGGAGTATTTAAGTCATCATCATATTCCTGCCCGTATCCCACTCTAAGTGGGGTCGGCACAATATGTATTAAACATGTTGTTACATGATTTTGCTACGTATTTTGCGACCGGCCGCGTGCCTGATGTCAACTTACCTTAGTCGCCTTTTACGACACTTGGGTAAGAAATGGGGGTGGTCTATTCTACTCAACCGGATACCACACGGCGGTCTGGGTGTATTTATGTATTTAATTAAAATTATTATAAATATATTAACCACTTGTCTGGCACCCATAAAACAAGTATAAACTTACTTACTATGGGGACGGACGAGAGTGTGTTTAATGGTCCCATATATTATTATTATTAGAAGGAATTGAATATAAGATAGGAAAGGCCGATGGCAGAAAAGCATTGCATATACAAAATGGTGCAGTATATTATAGACCAGTACAAATTGGAAACACATAGCAGTTACACTTTGTGCGGGTCTGCTTTAATTCTGAATTTAGTGAACAACGCATCGTTCGTGTTAAATTCTCACTCAATTACAGTGCTTCGGTTAATTATTTAGTCTACTTTATCAGTGGCACCGAAATACCTATTTGAATCTTACATTACGAAGTTTAGCTCTTTAAAAAATTTATAGAAGCAGGCGTTACTTTGCAAAATTCCATGCCAGAAGTTATGATAGAATTATTTTGCTATTGTCCGCGTTTGTTAAGAGAATCTATGAAATGTTAAGTGAGGGAAGCAGAAACCGTTCACATACCTTATACATGAAGGACCAGTCATCGCACGTATCACAGAATGCCGCTCCGAAACAAAATACCACACAAGCATACACACACTACGACAATCTCTGCGATCGCCATATCCAGGAGATGACAAAATCGTAAAGTATTTTTTTTAGTCAACTCTACATTTAGTATTATATATATTTTCTATTTAGTTTATAGCGGATTGTAGCAAAATAATATTATTATTACCCAAAGAATAAAAATAAATGTTATTGGTGAACAACCCTTATCATTTAGGGATATAAAAAGTAAATAGTAGCCGATTCATACCTATTGAATGTAAAATTTCATAACAATCGGTCAAGCCGTTTCGTAGGCGTATGGTCCTGGAGTATCCTCATAATGATGCTTCGGTTTCGGGGCGAAAGGATTGAAGAGATTTTGGTGGTGGTTGTGTGTATTGCTGGTGTGCACTGTTGTTGATGGAGGCGTCTTGGGATACATGTGGTGGACTTGTCCTGCATGTGTAAGGTACGCAAATTTTGCCTGCTTCATACACTTAGCATTACATACATTCGCTTAACACACGCGGATTGTAGCAAAGTAGTTCTGTTATAGTTTCTATACATAAGAGATATAAAACCACTAATTAATTTTAAAAGTGAAAGTTATATATTCACGCCTTTAGTAATCATATTATATTCGCTTAAAAATGTACGAGTGTGTATATCAATTTTTATAATAATTTTACGAATTTTCAACCGTTATTAATTCGAGTTGAGATCCAGTCCTATGAACAAATTTGTGGCGATAAAAAGGTTCCCCAGCATCCTTATTATAATGCTAAATCATGCCGGCTTAAAAATAATTTACAGTTCTTAAAAAAACATTTTTTATTTCAAAGCCTCGTTTATAGACGGGTCAGAAAATTTTTCGGTCGTTAGCAAAATTATCATGGACAGAGTCAGTCATGTACCGCTATTTAAATGTTTTTTTTTACTGTCCATGTAATTACATTTTAAGTATACTCAGGTAATTGTCATTGTCTTTACTATACAAATTTAAATTCAAAATATTTTTTACTCCAGTAAACTTTTAAACACGTGCTTTTGAATCGACAATTCTACGAAGTTCGTCAACTCAGCGGTTCGGAACACTGTTCCTACCGAGAAGAGCCAGCAAGAAACTCGGTGGTTGCTCTTTTCAAACATAATTCTTATAACTAGTTACATTTGGTCATTCATATCGTGTACAGGGTAGAGGTGTAGTTATATCCACGCATTTTTATCATCTATATAAACCTCAATAGTATCTTAGGCTTTTTGTATCAACTTCCCTATAACAGTGTTTTAAACTGCTGTAGTGGCAAAGATAAAAGATAAAAAATAAAATAACATTTTTAAAAGGTGTCTTCGGTTACGTGTATTCCTGCATGTGTAAGGTACGTGAATTTTGCCTGCTTCATACACTTAGCATTGCATACATTCGCTTAACACACGCGGATTACAGCAAAGTAGTTTTATTTCTGTAATATAATATTCCGCAAAGTAACGCCTGCTTCTAAAAAGAATATGTTTTACTACTCGTTCGATTCGGGTCAGTCCAGCTAATTTATATATGTAAATGACTGGTAGATGGCGTTACGAGGCGGTCGGCTGCATGACAACCAATAAAAGATTCATGACTGCTCCCTTTCAATATCATTTCAATGCATTAGTTTATTAAACCAGACTTGCAACGTTGCGAACTGAATAACTTCATCTTGTCTGCAATAGTGCTGAGCGGGCTCCGCGATTGGAATGCTGACTGCAGGCTGGCGTACTTGCGACTTTAGAATTCATTTTTACATCTCTCAGTTTTACTTGACTCAACTGATATCATAAATGCGAAAGTCGTTCTGCCTGTCAGTATTTTGCACTTTCGCGACATTCGTTGGAGCAATTTTGATGTAATTTAGTGCATTTGATATTTATAAACCGAGATAACAAACATGATAAATAAATTCCTGTTTTCGTTTAGAAACATTTTGCTAGACCTATCTACAGCATTGGAAATCTATCAATAGGGTAAAAAAGAAGAATTTTCGACAGTGTAAATTAAAAAAAAATATCAACGGGTTGCACAACGTTAGTGCCGGCTGAAGTGAAAACTAAATGATAACTAAAATATTAACATTGCGCATTTTTGGAGATGGTTAGGGAATAATTTTGCACGAATTGCTTGTTTATCAATATAAAAGTACTATCATTTATGTGGTAAATACAATATTCATTTATTGCGCTATCGTAAACATGACAATTTATTTCAAGTAAGCTTGCGCCATTTAAACGAAGCAGCAGGCGCAAGCATACATTTTCGTCGCGCGTTATAAAGAGAGGAGGTGATTCCTCTCCAACGCAGTGCCGGCGGTCTACTCTCCTTCCGTCTACCAACTTCTAATCAGGTCACGTGTCCTGACGCGAGTTTAACATTTTTATTCACTACATCAAGTGCACATAACCGCTAAAAAAGTTTTCGCTTCAAAAAAAATTAAAGAATTATGAACATTAGTGCTGAAACAATCGAAAAATACGAAAAAAGCTTCATAACAACTTTGAATTCTTAAAAATAAATAACAGGTATTCCAAAGCGATGATTTCATTACTGCTTTGCACTAAGATGTTTCTACTGATATTATCTCCACCATTTCTCATTGAGGCAATTGCAAAGACTAAAAAATACATAGCAATATAATAATTGCGAAAGTCTTTCTTAAGAAATTTTGCATACAAAAGAGGTAATTGTGAGTTAACCGTAGCAGATAGAGATATGCTGTCGCGGACTTTTTTACCGTATTTTTGTATTTCTACAATTCTCTAGTAAGGAACTGTTTCTTTAGTGTAGCTCTGTCGGTTTACGCGGCGTACGTGAGTGTTTTACAACTGCACCTCTTTAACACAATTGTCATTAAAACGGTTATGTACTATTAAATTAAACTTTCCCGAAGAATTGCACTACCTTTCAGTAAAAACGATATAGGAATCCATTTTGGAGATTTTGAAAAATTGATCTCATACAGAAAGACAGATTTTGGGGACTTTGTTTTATAAATATAGGTTGCCGGTGAAACTCAATTTTGTAATGTATTTCCCAACCATTTTACGAGTACGCTCGCACAAAATAACAGGGCAGCAGAAATCCACTTGCTTACTTTAAATTTGAAGTAAAAAGTAATAGCGAACGAAGTTAACCCGGCCGAGGGTTGGCTACCGGTCATTTTGTATGCTAATACAATGTCTGCGATCGAGGGTAGATACAGAATCAAATGGTCAAACGCGTGATCGAAGGAATATATTTAAAAGCACTTTTGGAAATGTATTTCCAGTTTTCATAGCCCAACGGTGAGTCTGTTTGACTGTTTCCCGTTCCAAGGTCGCACCTTCAAATCCCGGGCAGGGACATTAGTTATTCTATCAATTGATGTCGAAACAGCGAAACTTGTTTATTTTGCTTACTTCCATAGCATTATGTCTTATGGAATATTGCTGTGGGGTAAATGCGCGGATAGTGAACAAATTTTCGTATTACAAAAAAGAGCCATACGTGGCATCTACAATTTAAGTCCGCGTGATTCCCTGCGAGAGAAGTTTAAGGAAACAGGTATTCTAACATTTGCTTCACAGTATATTTTAAATAACGTAATTTTTGTACATAAAAATATAAAGAATTATAAAACGATAGGTGATGTATATAATAGACAAAGTAGGAACCGACATAAGCTTGCGGCTCCTGCTTTGCGCCTAGCAAAAGTACGTAAATCGTTTGTGGGTTTGGGTATAAGATTCTATAATAAAATTCCGAAATCAATTTTGGTCATGCCATTACAGCAGTTTAAAAACACTGTTAAAAAGAGGCTGATACAGAAAGCCTACTATACTGTTGAAGATTACTTAGATGATAAGGATGTGTGGATATAAATAAATAAATAAATAAATAAATCTTTATTCTTCAACACACCTCAGTACAACAACAGTATTAATAAAAAAAAATTCAAAAAAATAAAACAGAAAATAAAATAAAATAAAATAACGTCTTATACGACTATAGCAAATTAAAAATGTGCAGCGGTGTGACGAAGAAAGGGATAGCCACTCAGACTAACAGGGTTGGCAACGCAAACCCATTGCTGATTTTCAGTGGCCTCCGTTCGCTAAATGACGGCATAGACGGCACTGTTCAATAACGAAAATTAAAATTATAAACTAAAAGGTAATAGTGGTATTTGAAAAATATAAAATAATAATAACTAAAACAAATATTTTATCTCCAAACACATACATTCAAACCAATCCTTAATAAATATTATTACGATTTACGGGTAAAATTCACTGGGTCAATATTGATGAGATTTGTCAGAGCCAAATGCTGTTATAATTAGTATAAAAAATAAAAAATAAAAAATAAAATTAAAATAAAAAATTTGCAAAAGCTAAGATTTTACTGAATTATTTTTATTATAATGTAATCAAATAAATTCCAAATTTTCAATATTTAACACGGCTGTTCTTTGAATGTCCAAATAATGTGACTTTAGTTTTGTTTTAAAGTTAGAAGAAGTTAAAGTTAAACAGCGAAAGGGTGGAGGCAAATTATTCCAGCATTTAGTTGCACTATATCGGAAACTCCCTCGGAAACAAGCATGTCTGTGGCGTTGCATACTGAGTAAAAAACCTGTTCCTCTCGTTCTGCACACAGTACTTGCATCTCCTATCCAACGAAGCTTTTTATATAAATAGGGTGGGAGCTTGAACTTTACCAAGTTAAATAAAAGCGATGCAAAATGTAATTGTCGGCGATATTCCATCTTCAGCCAGCCAGCGTTATTTATATAGGGAGTAACATGAGCGCACGCAGGTATATTATAACAGTATCGGGCACAAGCATTTTGTATACGTTGTATAACATTTTTGGTTCTAGCAAGTAGCCTTGGCCCTATTGCGGCATCCGCATAGTTGAGCTTTGATAGGACAAAAGCCTCACATAGCGTTACGCGCAGTTTAATGCTTAAAAATGATCTGATTCTGTATAAAACTTTTAGCCTATAAAAACAATTCCGAACCACTCCATTTATATATTTTTCAAACCGTAAATTTTCATCAAATAAAACGCCTAAATTTTTTGCTTCGCTTACCCGGTTTATACATACACTATTAATCACAACTAAAGGATTTTTATCACATATATTTTTAATTTGTTTTTTTGTGCCCAATAAAATGTATTTAGTTTTACAGGGATTTAAAACTAAAGTATTCCTTTCTGACCATTTAAAAATTCTACTAAGATCATCATTTAACTTTGTCGTAGCCACGGATGTGTCGCAGGGGTCAAAAGACAGGTAAATTTGTATGTCGTCTGCGTAAAAGTGATAACTACAGTGATGAATACAACTAGTAATGTCAGCGCTGTATAATATATAAAGCAGCGGACCTAATATGGATCCCTGGGGCACGCCTCTTGTTACGGCAGACCATTTTGAAAATTCTAAATTTCCATCATTTTTTTCCAACTGCACCATTTGTTTCCTATCACTGAAATAGCTTGAAAACCATTCTAAAGTTTCATGTGTGAATCCATAAAAAGACAGTTTTGAAAGAAGCAAAGGAATATTTATGGAATCAAAAGCACGTGAGTAATCTAATAAGACTAAAAGTGTACCCTTACCAGCATCCTGAGCAGTGAGTACATCATCTATAACACTAGCGAGGGCTGTAGCTGTACCCCGACTTTTCCGAAAGCCAGATTGAACATCTGGGAGTAAATTATATTCCTCTAAATACTCAATCAATTGATTATACACTATTTTCTCTAAAACTTTGGATATACACGGTAGAATGCTAATGGGACGCAGGTCCCCAAAATCAGTTGGAGTACTATTTTTAGGAATAGGCTTAACGATAGCTTCTTTCCACAGACTTGGATACATATTGGACAATAGAGACTTATTTATAATTTTTGTTAAAACTGGATATAGGTGCACTTCTACCCTGTACAAGACAGTAATAAATAAATGTAACTAGTTCTAAGATTTATATTTTAAAAAGAGCAACCGCCGAGTTTCTCGCTGGCTCTTCTCGGCAGGAACAGCTTTCCGAACCAGCAGTAAAGTTGACGATTCAAAAGCACTTGTTTACAAGTTTACTTGAATAAAGAATATTTTGATTTGATTTGATTTGAAAATACTTTGTGCCTAATTATGCCGTGTAGTATCCAGATGAGTATATTAGACCAACCTCATTTTCTTACCGAGGTGCAGTAAAAGGCGACTAAGGTAAGTCGACCTACCGTGTGGTATTCGGCTGAGTAGAATAGACCACCCCATTTCTTACCGAGGAATCGTAAAATACGACTAAGGTAAGTTGACGTCAGACAAGCGGCTCGTAAAATACACAGCCAAATCATGTGACAACATGTTTGTAACGTGTTGTGCTGACCCCACTTAGAGTGGGATAAGGGCAGGAGGATGATGAATTTCTGCCTAATTGATATTCTAATATCAATTATCACACGCTTTTTGATGAAGGAAATATTGTGAGGGAACCTGCATATTTTTATAGAATTCTGGGGATAAGTATAACCCACCAATTCTTATTGTAGGCGCGAGGTGGGTCTTTCTTCTCTCCTAGTCTTCTAAACGGAGGGGGGAGGTAGCGCAGCAGTGATATAGTAATGGGCCGTTTATTTACTTTACTTTTGAAAACTTCGATCGTACACACCACTAACATATAGGCACAGCAAGAATAAGATAATGCCACTTAGAGATTTATCTATATTATAAAATTTATATATTATAGAATCATGGTAAGCGTTCTACCCACTAATATTTAATAACAATCTTTAACGATACACTCAATATCAACACTTAATCCATCGTCTTCGACATATCACGACATTTGTTCCACAACCCAACTAAGGTTCTTTTATTGCACGTATTTCACATGTATTTTTTACTTAGAAAATGTTTTGATTTGACGATTAAATGTAGTCTGCGATCAGGAAGTAAAATGTGATTGGAAGGAAGCCCCTGCGCCACTAATTTTCCAGATTGAATAAATACATCAATAATATCAAAAGAATTTAATTTATTAGGGACGATGAGTAGAGCTTCCTTTGCCTTATGACTTCGATAACTGTAATTTTAATTAGCGTTCAATACCCGCAATTTCAATGGGCTTGAGAGATAAACTCATTTTCGAGAGGAACATAAGGTTTTTTTTTTACTAAATATTTTAGTAGCTTTGCTTTAATATTAATGTATAAAATACAAATTCATCATTCTCCTGCGCTTATCTCACTCTAAGTGGTGTCGGCACAATATGTTTTAATGTATTATGTATTAATGTCACTTCCAAGATTCCGATGTAGTCCACAATGAGACTAAGTTACTTACTTTTACTTTTATAATTAACTAATTACTTTGTTAATTTGAACTAGCTACATATGTTTGCGGATTCGCCTGCGTAGAAATCAGACAGTAATATGACTTAATATTTATAATTGGAATTTTGAACATAAAAGTAGTTATTGTGAGTAACGCCTAAGAGTTAGAGACATGTTGTTGCGGACTTTTTGTAGTATTTTCTTAGATCTACAATTCCCTAGTACATTACTTTAGAGTATGTCTGTTGGTTAACGCGGCGCACGCGACTAAAGCTCCCAGCAAGCGAGACTTTTAACAACTGCGCGATCTCTTCAACACAATTTCCATAATACCGATATTTACTATTTACTTAAACCATCCGGAAGTTTAGTTTTATTAGAGTAAAGCTCCCAGTAGGCTGGTATATTCCAAGCGTGCGATCTCTTCGACACAATTTAGTTAAAAACATTATGAAATTGTAACCTAAACCTTCAGGAAGAATTTTACAAAAGACCTTACAAAAATCTGTTCATTAGATATTAAACAAATCGATCATATACAATTGTACCTTCATTAATCATATCGATGGTCGACGGTTCAAAAGTGTCTGAAATGGCTTTCTTTGAATATAGATTATTTTTGATTTGCCGTATGATATCCGGCAGATGAGAATAGACCACCCTTATTTCTTACCGAGGTGTCGTAAGAGGCGACTAAGGTATGTGCCGTGTGGTGTCCGGCTTCATAGAATAGACTACCCTCATTTCTTACCGAGGTGTCGTAAGAGGCGACTAAGGTATGTGCCGTGTGGTATCCGGCTGCAAAGAATAGACCACCCTCCTTTATTACCGAGGTGTCGTAGGAGGCGACTAAGGTAAGTTGACGTCAGGCAGACGGCCGGTCGTAAATTACGTAGCAAAATCATCATCAATACGTGACAACATGTTACAAACATGTTGTCACATGATGTGCCGACCCCACTTAAAATGGGATAAGGGCAGGAGAATGTAGATTATTTTGATTTGATTTTAGTCAGTCAGCTTTTGGGGAAATTGTGTTATAATAAGCATAGATAGATTAACAGAACTTTCTCTGAAAATAAAACTTTAAGCGACGTATATTTGACCGTAAATTCTAATGTTCCGACAAGAGCAATCCCTCGGGCGACCCCGCGTGTGTCGTCAATAACTCCTGAGACTTACCTGAGACTTTCTAACAGATTTAGAGTGCAATCTGCCCCTTCACCGGATTTACTTAGGGAAGACAATATAATGCGATGCTATGGACAGGACATTCCATACACGGGAAAAGTAAAATTACGACGAAAATTCACTTATACTTCAGTTCTCACCCTCCGCTATACTTTTGTTTGCGAGTTGCAGATATAAATAGAATAAACAATATATTGCAATATCAAACCTAATTTATAGAGGCAGGCATTACTCTGCGGAATTCCGTAGTACAGAAGTTATGATAGAATGATTTTGCTAAAATCCGCGCTTATTAAGAGAATCTATGTTATGAGAAGTATGAGAAGTAGGCAACGTTCCTTATAAATGCAGGGCACCACACATTTCACAAGACGCCACCACCAACACACCACACAAACACTACACACATTCACAACGACAATCTCTTAGCTACAACTTCTCTCTCCTAAAATGGAGAGAGAAGGCCTACGCCCAGCATTGGGACGGAAACAAAACTATCTTACAGACAGAGTGACAAACTGTCTCATTTATAATATTAGTAGATGAGACCTGGTTTAATTGGATATCTCTTTAAAAATCCCTCTCAACATATTGCTAAGAGCAATAATTATACTTACTTATTATTTTTAATAAGATATGAGTTAAAATATTTTATTGGGACATGCAAAACGCTTACATTTTAAATTATATGAGTTGGGATTTTCCAGATTTTTTGGTATTTGTGTTTTCAATATAATATGTCAAGCAGTGTAGATATTCTTTATATATTTTTCTTTTATAAAATACTAGGTTTGTCCGCGGCTTCGCTCATTCAGATCATTTTAGATTTAAATATTTGTTTTACTTAATATTAACAAATATATATTTATTAAGTTACTCGTACATCCAAAATTTTAGATGTCTAACTTCAAATCAAAAGGGTTGCATACAATTTTCTTAATTAACTTTATGATTTACAATTTTGGTCACAGTAGCTTCCACATAAAAGGTAGATATATACTGTCGCGGTTTTTTATTTAGAACTATTCAAGACAAATAATACTGGGGTACATCATCTTTGTGTAACTTGAAAGGTTTAGGCAGCGTTCGCCAACATAGCTCTAAGAGGCCAGATTTTTTCCGACTTTATCGACATGAATTAATAAATAATACATAAAATCATTACAAATTGTAGCCTATATGTTATTCTTATGTATAACCTATATAACTGTAAAGTTTTATCCAAATCCGTCTGATAGTTTTTTCGTGTAAGAGTAACAAACATCCATCCATACTCACAAACTTTCGCATTTATATTAGGAAGATAGTAGGAAGTAGGAAGGAAGATTGCAATAGGGACGTGAAAAGATTATCGATTTTTATATCAATTAATTATTTTACTATTATAAACGATTTAAAAAAAAACCGATTATATTCATTATCCTTTTTTTTTGTTCTTTTTTAAGATAAGATGGGCATTGGATGAAATCAGTTTAGCCAAACTATACATTGTAATCGAAATTCGCAAACAGCGCCTCTGTTATTTTTTTATTCGCACTTGTCCATTTTAATTGCTCTTTATTCTACGTATTTATTAATATTTAGAAAAAAGTGAAAAAAAAAATAGAGGTGTGATAGCCCAGCGGTGAAATCGTGCGACTCTTTCGAGGGGGTCGCGAGTTCAAATCCCGAGCAGGCACCAATGAGTTTGTCTATTAAAAACTTATGTGTTTAATTGATAACTACAATTTATCACACGCTTCTCAGTGAAGGAAAACATCGTGAGGAAACTTGCATATCTTTGGAGAATTCTAGGGATATGTGTACCAACTACTAACCATGTGTACCAATCTACCAACCCGCATTGGAGCAGCGTGGTAGGTCTTAGCTCCAACACTTCTCTATAGAAACAGAGAGAGGAGGCCTATGTCCAGCAGTAGGATTGTAACATGCCGTTACTTTACTATTTAGAAAAGAAATGGATTATTACTAATTGTTTTTTTCGATACGAGTTAATCGACTTTATTACAAATCGATCAAAATCATCGATTTTTTCCACTCCAAGGTACATCCTTAGATTGCAAACAAACATGCGGATTACTACAAGTAATCACTGCCGCCCACGACCTCTCGCAGAGCACGTGCGTTACCCACCTTTGAAAAGGTGGAAAATACGCTTTTCGAAGGTACTTATTCCGTACCGATCCGGAAACGCTATCAAAGGTAGATCGTTTCATAACATGGTGGTTCGCGGAATAGAATTATTTGCGAAAAGCACTATGGATCACCACACATTCTGATGGTGAGGAAATTTAATAATCTATAGCATACAGTGCGGTTATGGCTACAGATTTACGTATAATTGTGTATTCACTTATGAATATATACTTATACGTACATTCATTTATTTTTATTCAATATAAAAATAAATATCCCGTCATTGCCCCCCTGAATTTCAATATTATCATCATCCTCCTGTCCTTATCCCATTCGAAGTGGGGTCGGCACAATATGTTAAAAACATGTCACATGATTTGACTATATATTTTACGACCGGCCGCCTGCCTGACGTCAACTTACCTTAGTCGCCTTTTACGACACCTCGGTAAGAAAGAGGGTGGTCTATTTTACTCAACCGGATACCACACGGTGGGTCAACTTGCCTTAGTCGCCTTTTACGACACCTCGGTAAGAAATGAGGTTGGTCTATTCTACTCAGCCAGATACCACACGGTGAAAGATTTTCAATATTATCCCCTAGGTAAATTTTTCGTTACGGCTTTTATCAATTTAAGTTCGATAAAAGGTTCCTGAAGCTCAAAATGAGGAAATTGGCTACAGGCCGTGCGAGGTACAGTGTGACGGACTCCATCACATTTCTGGTATCGCGGTTTCTTTGCACGCGAATTCCGGTGACCATCCATTACGAGGAATAAATATAAATAAATATATGGAACACTCACATACACAGTCGTCTGTCCTCAAAGTAAGTAATACTTGTGTTATGGGTGACGGACAACTGGTAATATACTACATATATAATTTAAAATACATACTTAAATACAAATATATATCCGGGCTCGAATAACCAACGAATTGTTTATAGAAAATGTTGGCCCTCGGCGGGAATCGAACCCGCGATCCACGGAGCTGAAGGCAGGGTCACTACCCAATGTGCCAAAGGGCCAGCCGATTGAGATGTTATTGGAAAAAAAATTGTAATCCAAAGTCATTGGTACCGTCATGTCGTACTCAACGTGAATAACCTCGGTAACAAGTAATTTATAGAAGTAGGCGTTACTTTGCGGAGATCCATAATATAAAAGTAATAATAAAATTATTTTGCTATAATCCGCGATATATGTGTATCGCGGATTATAGCGGATAATTTTATTATTTCCTTCGGAAACAAGTCTTGATGTATTTAGATAAATATAATTTTACCTATTGAGAAATTGGACTCCCGGGGCCGTCTAAAAAATCTCTGCTTAAAGTTGCCGATATGAAGAGTCAAAAACTTACTCAGATACGATGTTCGAGATCGGATAAAGTGTAAAATAATGAGTAAAAATGAGAAGCTAGTATCTTCGAAACTAAGCAGCTTTGAAGAAGAACAACTTAGACTAAGTCATTGTTGATATTACGCATATGTGGTGATTACCGTGAAGTGATTTAACATTGCGTTCTTTATAATGTATGTTTTAACATTGTGTTCGCCAAATAACGCAACTATCTGTGTAATGATGTTTTAAGTATAATTTCAAAAATTTAGTAAATGAGGAAATCAACAGCGTTTGAGTTTATTATAATAATTATTTCGTAGATAGATTATATATATATATATATATAGTTTGTGCCGTGTGGTTTCCGGCTGCCTAGAATAGACCACCCTCCTTTCTTATCGAGGTGTCGTAAAAGATGACTAAGGTAAGTTGACGTCAGGCACGCTGTCGGTCGTAAAATACGCAGCCAAATCAGGTGACAATATGTTTGTATAATGTTCTGCCGACCCGACTTATAGTGGGATAAGGGCAGGAGAATGATGATAGATGATATATATAGTTTCACAAAAATACAAAAGCGCTGCACTCATTTACTACCACAATTTCAACAATCGTTCCAACCCGTAACCGACGTCAGGAAGAACATCGTCAGGAGATAGACGCGACAAAATCGCAAAAGACACTTTTGATGAGAACGGATAGTACACTTTAAAATTAGCATTACATATAGTTTCCTTTATCGTAGATTATAGCAAAATATTATTTTCATTACTTTTGTTATAAGGAAACGCCCTCAAAAATACGAAAATATCAGTGACCCTACAACGGTAGTGCAATTTGATTCAATTAACACTTCAGTAGTGTTACCGTGTCTAATTAGAGCCCCCGCGAACTGTGAGTTGCAAAATGGAATTACCCTCACCTTACTCGGAGTGTTCCTTTTGCGGAATTCTAAAACATGCAAATACTTTGTAACCGATAAATGCGCTCTAATTCGCTTTCGTAAAAATATGCTTAAAGCATTTTTTGTTTAAAGAGCTTAGAGATGACTTTGTCAAGTTATAAGAAGTCTTTACAACGGATTTATAGATTGCTTATAAATTGAACAAGAATGATAGTATCTTAGTATTATAAAATGGTCGTAAGAACGTCGTGTTGTATAAACTAGAGTGCAGGATAATGAAATAAACCCGTTGTAAGAACAGTGAATGCAAATGACATGAAAATGTTAAGGTAGATGTATGGTGTGACAAACGAGGTGAGCCAAACGTTCGTAGGCCCAGAACCTTTTCTCCCAAGCGGAAACACGATAATAAAGCGCGTTATAGATAGAAGAATAGAAATAGAATCGAGCACTAGATGGAGAAACACAACATTTCGACAATCAAAGCTGTTTCTCAAATCTTTCGACATTAAGAAAACAAAACAGCTAATGTCTCACAGCAGGAGAAATGTGGCAATTAAAACAGGCATAACTACTGGGCACTGCCTGTTAAACAGACACTTGTCAATAATGAGAATAAAAGAAGATTCAGCGTGCCCAGAGTGTGGAGAAGAAGAAACGAGTCTCCACCTTATGGCTGAGTGCCCCATGTACTCGCTGGTAAGATGGGGGATATTAGGTAAGGACGAAATTGAAGCTGATGACCTAACAAATATCTCCTTCAAGGATATTATAAGGTTTGTAAAAGCAACAGGTAGGCTAGAGCAGGTGACACTATCAGGACAACAGTGAAACCCTTGTCCCAACAAGGGGAAATGGGTGGAATAGTCCAGTATTGGAGCTGATCACCCGTCCTGTACCGGCAGGCGTCCCCAAAATTAGATAAGATAAGATAAGATGGTGTGACAATATTGGATAAAATGACAATTACTATAAAAAGGGGAAGGCTGAAAGCAATTTATAGAATTAAGGGTTACGTTGCGGACATCCAAAATACAAGGGTAATAATAAAATTAATTTCCTATAATCCGCGATAAAGTTAATAGAAAATATATATAATGATAAATGTAGAGTGGACTATCAATTATCATACCTCATACATGCAGGAAAAAAACACATGCATCACCTCCACCACGTCACCAAAATACACAAGCACTGCCCACTTTCACTATCACAAAGTCAACAATCATTTCACCATGCAACCGAAGCATCATCAGGAGATACACTCCACGACAAAATCGCAAAATTTTGTAATGTGTTCTACTAGTAGTCAAGTAAAATTAATTTAAAACATACTAAAGTATTTTAAAAGCTAAGCGAATTACATTGTTTCATGAAGTTATTCGGGCTACAACTTTATTCCCTAATTGGTCATTTGCAGTAGAGCTTTACAGGTTTAAGTGATTTAGGAAACGAGTAGTATGAACTTGTAGGTTTTGTTTTATTAATTAAGAACTGTAAAGTAGGAGTTAATTGAATTAAACTATATTTTACATGCCTTTCTCAAATAATTTAAAATATTCTTTTCGAAAATTGAGTTTTAAATAGTCTAAATATAATTAATCTACCTCTGTCTCGCTTGCTCTTTCCGAGAAGAATAAAAGCCGAAACAGCCAAACAGTTATAAATAAATAAATATATGGGACACTTACACACACGGCTGTCCGTCCCCAAAGTAAGTAAATTAATACTCGTGTTATGGGTGACGGACAACTGGGAAAAATACCACATATATAATTTTAAATACATACTTAAATACAAATACACGGACACACCCAGGCTGAAGAACCAACAGATTGTTTTATAGAAAATGTTGGCCCTCGGCGGGAATCGAACCCACGACCCACGAAGCTGAAGGCAGGGTCACTATCCACTGTGTCAACGGGCCAGCCGAATAGTTAAACCCTGTAACTCTCGACAGGGAGTCAGGAGTTCATACCTCGGGTAGACAATAAATCTTCCTAATTAATCTTACGTATCTTAATGATATTTAAAATGTCTCATACGCTTTTCTGTGAAGGAAAATTTGAGGAAGTCCCAGAAGTCCTAGAAAATGAGACCGTGAAAATCTTTCAAAAGGGTCACGAGTGCACCCCATGCAGCCAGTAATGAGTTTTTGTATGAAAACTTTTGTGTCTAATTGATAATTACAATTTATCACACGCTTTTCAGTTAAAGAAAACATCGTAAGGAAACCTGCATATCTCTAGAGAATTCTGGAGATATGTGCTACCTACCAATCCGCATTGAAGCAGCATTCTAAGTCTTAGCTCCAACCCTTCTCTCAAAAAACAAGAGAGAGGCCTAGCCTCGTAACCTGTTATCATTATATTACCAATGAATATTTGTTATTTAATTGATCCCTCGGATTAATATTACTTTTATCGTCATGCAGCACGTATATATATATCGTTACATTTTGTAGCTGAAATGGTGATCGCAATGACCATATCAAACACTAATAACGCAATTCGGTATTTACGTAAAGTAACTGTTGGGCATAAGCCCCGTCTCTCCGTTTCTGACAGAAGAGTTGGAGCTAAAATTTACCACGTTGCTCCAATGCGGATTCGTAAGTTACATATATCCCCCGAATTCTCTAGAGATATGCAGGTTTCCTCACGATGTTTTCTTTCACTGAAAATCGCGTGTTATATTGCAATTATCAATTAGACACATAAGTTTTCATAGAGAAACTGATTGCTGCCTGCCCGGGGTTTGCACTCGTGACCCTTTTTAAAAAATCACACGATCTCACCGCTGGGCTATTACGACTTGTATTTACGTAAAAGTGGTTTTAATTTTTATACAGTCATGACTTAGTCGCGTGAGCCTTACCGCGGACCAGGTACTCACTGGGACGAGCTGGGCCTTACACCCTAAGATAGAAACTATTAAGTAAAGTAAAATAAATCAGAGAGAAAACAGATGCTTTTAAAAGGCTTTCTTTATAATGGTATAGTTTTATCTTTCCATTTCAGTCTTCTACAGATCGTAATTAGTGATGGGAGCTCTACGGCAATGTTAATTGACACAACACTAGTTAAATTACGATAACAACGTATATGACTTAGATAGGACATTGATTAAATACATTTATTTATAAACGATTTTGTATTTTAAAACGTATGTAATAATATATATGATATAATTTTTTCGCCTTTTTCAACAGATCAATGTATACTTCTGTATACTTTTAATGGATTGACAATTTTGTTACCTTGGATTTAGCGAAATTCTAAAATTCTTTGCTTCCTAAGAAACAGAGTCTTTGAAAAAAACAATATTTGTATCTTTCAAGCAATATAACAGAACTAACTACTTTGCTATAATCCGCACGGGTTAAGTGAATGCATGCAAAGCCAATGTGTATGAAGCAGGCAAAATCTACGTACCTTATACATGCAGGACAAGCCACCACATGCACCCCAAGGCGCAATTCACCAGCAACAACGCACACAAAGGCAGCACACACACCCACCACCACAATCTCGACGATCGTTTCGCCCCGAAACCGAAGCATCATCAGGAGGATAGGCTCCACGACAAAAATCGTAATGATTTTGGTGCATGTGGTGGCTTGTCCTGCATGTATAAGGTGCGTAGATTTTGCCTGCTTCATATTCATTGGCTTTGCATTAAAAAAAAAAGTAAAGTAACAGCCTGTTACTATGCCCACTGCTGGGCTAAGGCCTCCTCTCTCCGTTTTGGAGAGAAGGATTGGAGCTAAGACCTACCACGCTGCTCCAATGCGGATTGGTAGGTTACACATATCCCTAGCATACTCTAGAGATATGCAGGTTTCTTCACGATGTTTTCCTTCACCGAAAAGCGTGTGATAAATTGCAATTATTAATTAAACACATGAGTTTTAATAGAAAAACTCATTGGTGCCTGCCCGGATTTGAACTCGTGTTCCCCTTGAAAAAATAGCACGGTCTCACCGCTAGGCTATCACAGCTTATCATGCATTCACTTAACCCGTGCGGATTATAGCAAAGTAGTTAGTTCTGTTATATTGCTTGTAATATGGAATTCCGCAAAGTAACGCCTGCTTCTATAAATCATTTGTTTCTTTACTTACATAACCTGTGGTTCCCAAGGTTTTGTTAAAATGTGGATAAATCGAGTAATCCAGTTTTATTAAACATTGAATTTAGGTTTGTATTAAAAGGTTTATATACAACTTTCATGTGAGTATTTCATTGAGAGTGTATTTTAAAACGTTCTTTACTAAATAAAACCTTTCGTTGGGATGAAATCGGAAAAATTAATCCAATATTTCTCGAATCGTATTTTTCATCTTTTGAAACGAAAATATTTCCTTAGATATTATTAATAACTTGTAAAGGGAAACTCGGGTAAGTAAAACTTCGGAAAATGTTTACTTTACCATTTATTCTGTTCCTTTTACGTTTGTGAGGAAGTTATTTTTAACCCCTTGATAGCTGATTGCTTTTTATGTTTTTTTCTGGTCCGAAGATAGCAATTCCTTTACTTAGTTACTTAAGTTTGTATAAAAAAAACGAAAGTAACGTTCTGCTTTTTTGGAGAGAAGGGTTGGAGCTAAGACCTACGCTGCTCCCATGCGGATTGGTAGGTTACACATATCCCCAAAATTCTCTAGAGATATGCGTATTTATGAGCTGTGATAGCCTAGCGGTGAGACCGTGCGAGTCTCTAGAGACGACTTGGGTTCAAGCGTCGGGCAGGCACCAATGAGTGTTTCTGTTAATACTCATGTGTCTAATTGATAATTGCAATTTATCACACGCTTTTCGGTGAAGGAAAACTTCGTGAGGAAACCTGCATATATAGAGAATTCTAAGGATATGTGTAATCTACCAATCCGCATTGGAGCAGCGTGATAAGTCTTAGCTCCAACCCTTCTCTCCAGAAACGGATAGAGGAGACCTTAGCCCAGCAGTGGGCATAGTAACAGGCCGTTACTTTACTTTTTTTTTACTTATGCATATTTCCTCACGATGATTTCACTAGCTGAAAAGCGTGTGATAAATTGCAATTATCAATTAGACACAAGTTTTAACTTATAACAATCAGATCATGGTTTTTTTTACCATTAGAGTTTACCATTCTCGGTAACCCCTTTTATTTCTGTAATCTAGTTACAGACAAACTTTTACTTATGTTGGTTTTGCATTTAGTAAATCTATTTAACTTCTTTGTCCGTTTCAGTTTGTTCCGAGGCCAATGTTTATCTTATCTTCAACACAAAGCTTCCGCGTAAATCCCAGAGCTTTAGAGCTCGCTGGCTTTGAATAAAATTAAGCTTAAATCATGTTAATACCTAGACTATTGATAAATAATATCGGTTTAAAGAATTTATTTTCTAAAACAATTTGTACATTCACTTACTCATTCATATTTACATACGTAAGTCGTTTGTGGGTTTGGGTATAAGATTCTATAGTAAAATTTCGCAATCTACTTTAACTTGATAATTACAGTAGTTGAAAAATACTATTAAAAAAAGGCTAATACAGAACTATTGAGGTTACTTAGGCGAAAAGAATGCGCAGATATAGCTACTCTTGGACCCTGTACAAGACATCAATAACTATATGTAACTATTAATAAGAATTATTCTCTGAAAAGAGCAACTGCCATGTTTCTTGCTGGCTGTTCTCGGTAGCAACAGTTACTTCCGAAAAAGCAGTAGATGTTGACGATTCAAAAGCACTTCTTTCCAGGTTTACTTGAATAAAGAATATTTTGAATTGAATTGAAATAAATATTTTATCTGATATCCAAACAAATATGTTTTCCTGAAACCAAAGTAATGCAAATAGTGCATTCGAGTGTACAGCGTCTATAACACGGTCTGAAACTGTCCTGAAATCGATCCTGTGCCCGCATTACGCGAGACAATAACATTACCGGTAAATCGTCTGCGCTAACGGGATACGATGCAGGGATTCAATCTGAGTGCCTTAAGGTGAATGCATACTCATATATAGAACCGTCTGAACACCTAAAACGTGCGTCTGTACATTATTTATGTTTGCATTTCCGAAGCGGAATTGTCGAATATATTTTTTTAGCTTGCTAAGTATCATATATTCGGAAACAGGGTTCGCAACTAAGTAATTTGAATAAGATGCGAACTGTTAATGGCCCGAAATTTGTGTTAAGTCAGACTTGTTTTGTACTTTGACTCATAACGGCTTTGAGATGCAGTGGCGTAGCTAGGTGATAAAAGGCTCTGGAACAGAAAACAAACTAAGGGGGGGTTAGTTTGTTTTTGCCCCAAGGCGTTCTAGGATCTAAAGTATTTAAAATTATTTGTTGTGTATATTTCGTGTTCCGGATTCAACGTACTCCAACAGGAGAGTGGGGGCCAACTTCAGAAGGGCCCCCGGAGCTTGGGAGCATAGCCTGCACTGTCCTGTCTGGCTCTCCGATAGCTATTGTTGAGATGCGTGAGTCTTTGCTGTTTGTATTGCTCAGACGAGTAGGTATAAAATATATATTAAATTGTCCATAGAACAGTCAATGGGCAATATCATAGTTAAGGTTTATCCAACGCCTCGTTTGAATCATCAGAAGCACAGCTATATGCAGCGAAGATGTCAAGACTTACTTCGTTATAAAATTTTCAATAACACGCGTTCTACATGCCGATGTTTTTAAATGTCTCACGCTATCGAATATCGTTTTTAAAATCTAAACAATAATATTGTTTTTTTGTTCCGAAGATAGCAATTCCGTTACTTAGTTACTGAAGTTTGTATAAAAAAAGTAAAGTCACGTACTGCTACCATCCCTTTTGCTGAGAATTAGACCTCTTTCCATTTTTTTTCGAGAGCAGGGTTTGAGCCTAACCTACCATAACAAAGTTGTGTTACAACCATCTAATTTAAATTCTTGCGGCGTGTGAGTTTCATCATGATCCTGCCCTTATCCCACTATAAGTCGGGTCGGCACTACATTATACAAACATGTTGTCACATGATTTGGCTATGTATTTTACGACCGGCCGCCTGCCTGATGTCAACTTACCTTCGGTAAGAAAGTGGTTTATTCTACTCAGCCGGATACCACACGGCGGTGTGTGGAAGTGTACTGAAATACTGTAGTGAAACACTGAAGTGTACTGTAATAATATGCAAGCAAGCACTCAGACTGTGCAATCTTCGCGAGGTTAAAACACTTTTATATATCGATCTGTTCCAACCTTAACTTGCAGACGTTGCAGCGTTGGCATTCAAAATGACCAGTAACAAGACTCGCCCTGGGCTAGAAAATGTTTCTCAGTACTGTTTATAATGATCTGAATATAAAAAGTAAAATAAAAACACAAATTATTTCAACTTCATACTTTTTGTTTTTTTATATAATATAATCGTTTATTAAATGATTTATAGAAGCAGGCGTTACTTTGCGGAATTTCATATTACAAGCAATATAACAGAACTAACTACTTCGCTATAATCCGCACGGGTTAAGTGAATGCATGCAAAGCCAATGTGTATGAAGCAGGCAAAATCTACGCACCTTATACATGCAGGACCAGCCACCACATGCACCCCAAGGCGCAATTCACCAGCAACAACGAACACAAAAGCAGCACACACACCCACCACCACAATCCCGACGATCGTTTCGCCCCGAAACCGAAGCATCATCAGGAGGATAGGCTCCACGACAAAAATCGTAATGATTTTGGTGCATGTGGACAAAAATCGTACTGCGCAGTACGATTTTTATCGTGAAGCCTATCCTCCTGATGATGCTTCGGTTTCGGGGCGAAACGATCGTCGGGATTGTGGTGGTGGGTGTGTGTGCTGCTTTTGTGTTCGTTGTTGCTGGTGAATTGCGCCTTGGCGTGCATGTATAAGGTACGTAGATTTTGCCTGCTTCATACACATTGGCTTTGCATGCATTCACTTAACCCGTGCGGATTATAGCAAAGTAGTTAGTTCTGTTATATTGCTTATAATCGTTTATTGCTAGAACTAAGGTACATTAGATAGAAAATGATAACAGTTTCACTTATTTCGCAAAAAAAATTACATGTACATTAAAATATTAAATATAATTAAAACTAAAAAATTAAAATTAAAATTTTGAATACAACTTTGCGTCTATTTACATTTTCTAAAGCGTATGATAAAGTTTCAAGTATCTATTAGGCATTTAAGTCTTAGTAAAAAAAATCATTGGTGCCTGCCCAGGGTCTCAACTTGTGACCCCTTGTATAACAATCTAATATTATCTTAGTTCTCAGATCATTAACTTGATTTAGATATACCTAAAAAAATTCTTAGACATGTAAAGTAAGTAAAGTAACCGCTTGTTACTACCACTGCTGAGCTAAGGCCTCCTCTCTTGATTTTTGGAGAGAAGGGTTGGGGCTAAGACCTACCACGCTGCTCCAATGCGGATTGGTAGGTTACACATATCCCTAGGATTCTCTAGAGATATGCAGGTTTCCTCAGGTGTTTTCTTTCACCGAAAAGCGTGTGATAAATTGTAATTATCAATTAGACACATACGTAGAAAAACTCATTGGTGCCTGCCCGGGGTTTGAACCCATGATCGTCTCTAGAGAGTCGCACGGTCTCACCGCTAGGCTATCACAGCTTCTTAGACATGTGTAACCTGTCAATATGCATTAAAACATTGATAAGGAACAAAAATTCAGCTCTCTTTAGTCCAGACGCCCAGTCAGAGGATTCTAAGAGACAACTTTACATATTAATTTTACAAAAATAAATATTACTATTATGGGCATTATAAAAGTATTAAGCATTATTACTAATTTTAATTACTTTGTCATTCGCTTGACTTCAATCCATTAATTAAACCCATCGCAAAACCCATAATTTAAGTTGAAAATACATACAAAAACAATCATAAACATGTCCATTGTTTTATCCCTTTATAAGCAACTAGCAATGCCCCGCGGTTTCACCCGCGTACATGTATGTATTCATAGGTACACAAATACAATACGCTACAATTTTTATGGTAGTAGCGGCCTGTTACAATCCCACTGCTGGGAATAGGCCTCCTCTCTCCGTTTCTGGAGAGAAGGGTTGGAGCTAAGACCTACCACGCTGCTCCAATGCGGATTGGTAGGTTACACATATCAACAGAATTCTCTAGAGATATGCAGGTTTCCTCACGATGTTTTCCTTCACCGAAAAGCGTGTGATAAATTGCAATTATCAATTAGACACATGAGTTTTCATAGAAAAACTCATTGGTGCCTGCCCGGGTTTTGAACTCGTGTTCCCCTCGAAAGAGTCGCACGGTCTCACCGCTGGGCTATCAGAGCTCATTTTAATGGTATTATTTTCTATATATTGACATTTTCAAATTCGTTACATTTTTTGATTAGAATGTCCGATTTTAATAATTAAAAAAGTATTTTACAGGTATTGAAACAGTTTTTAATAAAATATCATATAATGGGATAGGGATTAATATGGAGATGTAAATGCATATTATGGTTTGATTATTATCACCACTTTTATCAACTTTTACAATTTAGAAAAGTAGTTATATCGCAAACTTTTTTGTAGATATTGATACGTCTTATAATAATGTTGAACATTTTTTTGTTCTATCATTAATAGTTTCCCCAGCGAAGCGTTGAAATATTTTTACGACTTAGTTTTTCACACCACAATTCTATTAGGGATGCCTATTTTTTTGAAAATGTTATATAGCCTATGTTGCTCAGTAAAGATGCAACTTTCCATTGGTGAAAGAATTCTTGAAATCGGTCCAGTAGTTTTTGCGTGAATACATTACAAACATACACACATACACACAAACATACAAATCTTTCCTCTTTACAATATCAGTATAGGTTACCTCTAAAGTTATATGTACTCATCAGTTAAACGAAGGTATTGTAAAGACTGGAGTAATTTCCGTCTCAATTGTTGCCGAGACGTCATTAGACATAATTACCACGATACAAAGCAACTTGGCAAATTACTTTGTGATTTACCCCCTTACGAGCTAGGCGGGCACAATGGGGGTAAAGTTTAAATCTAATTACTTGTGCTGGACGTTACAGTTTCATGTCTCAAAAACTTAACATAGATAACATTTCAAGATACTTTATTGCAAAATGATAATTTTGATACTATTAAGACGCCGTGTGGTATCCGGCTGCATAGAATAGACCACCCTCAGTTCTTACCGAGGTGTCGTAAAAGGCGACTAAGGTAAGTTGACGTCAGGCAGGCGGCCGGTCGTAAAATACGTAGCCAAATCATGTGACAACATGTTTGTAACATGTTGTGCCGACCTCACTTAGAGTGGGATAAGGGCAGGAGAATGATGAATTCTGATACTATTAAGTGATTAGCTTCGACTTACAGCAGTGGAAAAACTATTAAAAAGGGGCTTATACAGAGAGCCTACTATACGGTTGAGGATTACTTAGATGATGAGGACGTGTGGATATAGCTGCACTTCTACCCTGTACAAGACAGTAATGACTAAATGTAATTAGTTATAAGAATTATATTTATAAAAGAGCAAACACCGAGTTTCTCGCTGGCTCTTCTCGGTAGGAACAGCTTTCCGAACAAACAGTAGAGTTGACGATTCAAGAGCACTTGTTTATAAATTTGCTTGAATAAAGAATATTTTGAATTTTAACGTTGAGAAATTTGAATTGAAACTCGGCGGTTGCTCTTTTTAAAATATTAAAAGGCTTTCTGTGTCAGCCTCTTTATTACAATGTTTTTAAACTGCTATAATGGCAAAACTAAAATTGATTGCAATATTTTATTATAGAATCTTACACCCAAAAGCACAAACGATTTATAGTACGTGCCAATAAGTATTGCATATCGGGGCTTAGAGAGAGAAATCGGCTAGATTTTGCTTCATAGAGCATTGTCTCTGTCGCACAGACTGACGTTACCGTGTTAAACGTCGCATAGTAACTGAGTGACAGAGACAGCGCACTACGAAACCGAACTGGCCGGCTGTTTCGTTCTAAACATCGATGTGCATTATTTATTGCCGGGAACTATATGTACTTTTGCAAGGTGCAAAGTAGGAGCTGCAAGCTTTTCTCAGTTTTATAATTCTTTATATTTTTATGTACAAAAATTAAATTGCTTAAAATACACTGTGAGGCAAATGAATACCTATTTGCTTAAACTTCTCTCGTAGGGAATCACACGGACTTAAATTGTAAATGCCACGTATGGCTCTTTTTTGTAATATTTATTTCAATATCCGCGCATTTACCACGTAACAATATTTCATAAGACATAACGCTATGGAAGTTAGAAAAATTAACAAATTTTGTTATTTCGACGTCTGTAAATTGTCTTATCTTAACAGCGTAGGTGGATTAATTAAGTTTCCCTGCAAGAGTTTTTATATCTGTTCTCTATAGGAGTTTCGAATCCAAGATCACTCCCACAAATACAGTTCAACTATCAACTATCATGGCGTATAATAAATATTTACTACATTGAAACGTTGTCCAGATGTAGTTTCAGACTTACGTTGAATACATAACAAAGTAAAAAGCACGATAAAATCCTACTTGTACATAAGACGTCCTTTTTCAATGTTAAGTCACTTATACGACCAACTTGTTACAACATGACCGTCCTAAACCGTTACGGTTAAGATGACCAGCGGTCCAGATCTACAGATAAGCCTTGTGACTGAAGATTTTAGGTTAAATTTAGGTTACAAGAGCGGCCAATTTCGTTTGGTGTTCTCGGAGTCACAGCTGTGAAATTGTAGGTCTAGTCGTTTGTGGTTTTCCTGCCTAAATACGTATAAACAACTATAGTTTGGTATTATCTTAGGAGCAGTTGTAATATATTTGGGTTGCCTTGAGAATTTATGTGATATATCATCCGTTGGTTGGGTTGATATGTTGGGTTTACATGAATTTATGTCCACTGTAAATCGTTCAAATTCAAATTCAAAATATACTTTATTCAAGTAAATTTGTAAACAAGTGCTTTTGAATCGTCAACTTTACTGCTGGTTCGGAAAGCTGTTCCTACCAAGAAGAACCGGCAAAAAACTCGGCGGTTGCTCGTTTTAAAATATAAATCTTAAAACAAGTTACATTTATTTATTACTGTCTTGTACAGGGTAGAAGTGCACCTATATCCACACATCCTTATCATCTAAGTAATCTTCAACAGTATAGTAGGCTTTCTGTATCAGCCTCGTTTTAACAGTGTTTTTAAACTGTTGTAATGGCATGGCCAACATTGATTTCGGAATTTTATTATAGAATCTTATACCCAAAACCACAAACGATTTACGTACTTTTGCTAGGCGCAAAGCAGGAGTCGCAAGCTTATGTCGGTTCCTATTTTTATTATATACATCACCTATCGTTTTATAATTCTGTATATTTTTATGTACAAAAATTACATTGTTTAAAATATACTGTGAAGCAAATGTAGCAGAATACCTATTTACTTACACTTCTCTCGCAGGGAATCACGTGGACTTAAATTGTAGATTATTATATACGTATGGCTCTTTTTTACAAAACAATGTTATATAAATATAATCTAGAACGACACATTCTGCCTTTGGTGGAAACCGTACAAATATCCGTTCAGTAGATTTTGAGAAAATCGATTACATACAGTGTCTGAGTTGTTAGCTGAAGACGATAGATGGCAGCACTCATCTTTTATTTTGCGCTATTGTTTGTCATTTTCATTTCATATAACGCGATGCGTACAATACGCCGAGGTGGTATGGTTGTAAGTTTTATAGGGCTTTGGTTAGGTCATTCTTTAGAATGTAAGGTCTTGTTTTAGGTAGTGTCATAATAATTTGTTGACTGGTAATATGCATGGTAATAAGTGTATGGTTGAAACGAAGAATTTAGTAGTTATCGAATGGTTGTTCTAAACATACAGACAGACAGCTTTTTGGAATTTTGTTTTATAATAAGTGTAGATTTCGATTACATATATTTATTATATTATAATATTTATTTATGGCTATTAAAATATTATATCTATTGAAATAAACATATCATCGCTATTCGTTTAAATGTTAAACTTACAAGGACTTACCATTACCACAGCAGCATCTTCATATCCCGACGGCTGGAAAGAATTCGCCTATACAGAAATACAGAAAGCCTACTTACTATACTGTTGATGATTACTTAGATGATAAGGATGTGTGGATATAGGTGCACTTCTACCCTGTACAAGACAGTATTAACTAAATTTAACTAGCTTTAAGATTTACATTTTAAAAAGAGCAACCGCCGAGTTTCTTGCTGGCTCTTCTCGGTAGGAACAGCTTTCCGAATCAGCAGTAAAGTTGACGATTCAAAAGCACTTGTTTACAAGTTAACTTGAATAAATAATATTTTGAATTTGAATTTACAGAAATGTGACGTTTCGAATGTAACACCACTCAGCTTCAGTTGATCCTCAACCCTGGTTTTCAATGGCGACCATTGTTCCTTAATATGAAACTATACTAATACTATGAAGAGGAAAGACTTGTATGTATGTCTGTAATGATCTCACACAAAAACTATTGGACCGATTTCCAGAATTCTTTCACCATCCTCCTGCCATCATCATCTATCATCATCCTCCTGCCCTTATCCCACTCTAGGTAGGGTAGGCACAACATCATGCAAACATGTCACATTTACGACCTGCCTGACGTCAACTTACCTTGGTCATATTTTACGACCCCTCGGTAAGAAAGTGGGTGGTCTATTTTACTCAACCGGATACCACACGGTGTGTCAACTTACCTAGTCGCCTTTTACGACACCTCGGTAAGAAATTAGGGTGGTCTCTTCTACTCAACCGGATACCATACGGTGGGTCGTCTTACCTTAGTCGCCTTTTACGACACCTCGGTAAGAAATGAGGGTGGTCTATTCTACTCGGCCGGATACCACATGGCATTTCCAAGATTCTTTCACCATTGGAAAAAAATATTTCAACATTAAAAAAAATTAATAAAGTGTGAAAAAGTTTCTCATAAATATCTGTCGACACGTACGTCGCGGAAACTATTGACGATAGAATAAAAAAAATGTTTTACACTATTATAGAACGTATCCACAAAAAGTCCGCAATACTATGTGTCCAACTATTATAGTAAAAGTGCATAAAAGTGACGACAATAATCAAATCATTTTATTGATATCTCCGTAGTAATCCTTATCCCGTTAAATGATATTTTGTTAAAAACTGTTTCACACCCGTAAAATACTTTTAAATTATAAAAATCGGACTTTCCAATCAAAAAATATAACAAATCTAGAAATGTCAATCTAAGGGAAATAATGTCAAATTCATTGGAGCCCCCATTATAACAGGGCCACGGAAAAACCTTTTACAAGAATTCAATATCTGGTAACAACTTCCTTTGCCTTTTTTTTCGAACTGACTGTATGCTGTTAGCCCTAATGGCTTCTACAGCGTCACCGGGCACGACGAGCGAGTGAAGAAGCATCGCCGAGGTTGCGAAATGCAGAGAGTAGAGCGCAGAAGCTCTACTAGCGTCGGGGAACGTCGTCCTAAGGGTGCCTCCTGTGAGGCCGGACCACGGCTTAAGACGACGATTGTTGTGACTGTGGTAGTGAACGTGTGCAGTGCTGTATTTTATAAGACAACAATATATCGTAACATATTGTTGTCTTATAAAAGAAAATTTAAGTAATGCTTAATGTAGAGTGTACTATCCGTTCTCATACCCGACACATGCAGACTATTGACTGGCCCGTTGGCGCTGTGGGTAGTGGCCTTAAGCTCCGCGGATCGCGGGTTCGATTCCTGCCAAGGGCCAGCATTTACTATAAACAAATTGTTGGTTCTTCGAGCCTGGGTGTGTATTTGTATTTATGTATTTAAACTTATATATGTAGTATATCCACCAGTTGTCCGTCACCCATAACACTAGTATTAAGTTACTTACTTTGGGGACGGACGACCGTGTGTGTGAATGTAATATATATACTCACTACCAATAACACAACAATACACAAAGCACAGCACAGATTCACAAGCACAATCTCAACGATCATTTCGCCCCGTAAGAATCATCAGGAGACCCACGACAACATCGCAAAGCAATTCCTAAAAATATTACTCAGACATTACGCGCTCAAAAAACTAATCGAAAGTATTTGCTTCCTAAAATACTATTAACCATTACATAAACGGTAAATACTTTGGAGTTACTTCTAACTGTTACCGAGATCAAAAAGACAATTATAAACTTTTACATCTCGAATAATTACTATTGAGTTTCTTGAGGGTTCACAACTGAGACAGATTTTCCAAACGTGATAAAGTTTTTGTCAAATAATACATAACATTTCGAAGTTTGATTAAAATATAAATTGGATTCAAAATAGTTATGACTAAATGTTACTAGTTTAAGTCATCATCATCCTCCTGCCCTTATCCCACTCTAAGTGGGGTCGGCACAACATCTTACAAACATGTTGTCAGATGATTTGGCTAAGTATTTAACGATCGGCCGCCTGCCTGACGCCAACTTACCTTAGTCGTATTTTACGACCCCTCGGTAAAAATGAGAGTGGTCTATTCTACTCAACCGGAATACTACACGGCGGGTCGACTTACTTTCGTCGCCTTTCACGACACCTCCGTAAGAAATGAAGGTGGTTTATTCTACTCAGCCGGATACCACACGGCGAGTTACTAGTTTTAAGTATTATTTTGAAAAAAGCAATCGCCGAGTCTCTTTCTGGCTCTTCTCAGTAGAAACAGCCTTCCGGATCAGCATTAGAGTTGACGATTCAAGAGTACATGTTTACAAATTTACTTGAATAGAATATTTTGAATTGAATTTGTATCATCATCATTCTCCTGCCCTTATCCCACTCTAAGTAGGGTCAGCACAACATGTTCAAACATGTTGTGCCGACCCTACTACCTGCCCTACATGATTTGGCTACGTATGTTACGACCGGCCGCCTGCCTGACGTCAATTTACCTTAGCCGTCTTTTACGACACCTCGGTAAGAAATGAGAGTGGTCTATTCTATGCAGCCGGATACCACACGGCACTTTGAATACGTCTCCGAAAGATAGTATTAGTTAATGATAACTTTTGATTGAAAAACTTACAAAATATTAAGGGCAAACTTAAAGTTGCCCCCATTATTATAAAAAAGATGAGAAGGCTGTAATTAAGTGGGTATAGTCATTTAATGGAGGCATGAAATTCATGAGACTGTGTTAAGTCTCTTCTGATGATGCTTTGGTTATGGGAAACGATGTTCGGGTTTTGTAATAGTGAAAGTGCTGTGCCTGAGATGCTAGTGGTAGTGATTTGAAATGAAATGAAATCAAATGATGTTTGATTTCATTTGATTTGTAGTTTTAGTTAGTTAGTAGTAGTAGTATGAAAACACATAATACAGTCTAAATTTAGAATTAAGTGATTTTTAGAAATTAAGGATTATATCAAAATAATTCGTGATAAAATTGAGGACCTGTTATTATCTCAAAGCTGGGAATAAGCCTGCTCTCTCCTTTTTTTGTGAGAAAGATTGGAAGACCCACTACGCTGCGCAAGTGAACT
Organism: Morpho deidamia; assembly: GCA_947086505.1. Lineage (NCBI taxonomy): Eukaryota > Metazoa > Arthropoda > Insecta > Lepidoptera > Nymphalidae > Morpho > Morpho deidamia. The sequence goes on from CAMTZC010000011.1 coordinate 564,018, forward strand.
GGTGTTTAATATATACTAGGACTTCTCCAGAGATATGCAGGTTTCCTCACGATGTTTTCCTTCACCGAAAAGCGTGTGATAAATTGCAAAAATAAGACAAAAATAGAAAAACTCATTCATCAGTGCCTGCCTGGGGCTAGAACCCGTGGCCCTCGAAGAGAGGTTCACGGTCTAAACATTCGGCTAACACAGTAACTCATATTTTTTTTCATCTTTCGACTTTCTTTGTATGCAAAGGTTAGGTATTTTAGTTTCAAATACGACATTGCCTTGTTAAGGATTCGTTCCTGAGAGCGCTCAATAGGTTTGGAAATAGTCAGCCTTAAAAGATATTTACTTTTTTTTATAATAATCTTATTATACAGTTTTAAAAGCGTATAATTTATATTACTTTCAAGTTGAAGATTACATTTTACGCAGGTGAATTATCTAAGGTACAATTAGAACATACATATGAACTTATACAGAGTACCAGTAATCTTTTACGATAATTTCAGTCTGGAAATTACTGAATCCACTCCGCTCGTACAACTCATCATAATAACCGTTAAATTAACGATAATCATAACACTGTATCAACTCTAATCAAGATCGCTAGTTCAGGATACAAGCGTACTGCTGTATGCCGGTTTCGAAACGGCAAATGAGCAATTTTCGGGCAATTTCAAATGCATAAAACTTTATGTGCCACCGCGAGACTTATAACCAATTTCATTCGACCCAAGCTCAGCTGTACAATCTCCGGTATTTGTCCTTTCTCTCGTCTGGGTACGGGAGGGGGGGTAGGTCTTTCGTCAGTGGCTGTTAGAATTGGTTAAACTGTTAATTTTCAAGAATAGCCGAAACCTTTCCTCGTAACGACGGGTCGTCAAGAAGTGGTGAGCGGTCAAGAACGATTTGACCCGCGAGGGCTTTTAGGAAGTTACAAGTAATTATTATCATCGTTATATGATTATTTATTACAATCCATACTCATCAGTTTCTTACCCTTATTTTAAACTCCTTCAGTCACATGATTTCATCCCTCCTCATTACATGACCATAACAACTTAATCTCGCACACCTGATCTTTTGTATAATGGGCACAATTTTCATAATTCCCCCAATATACTCATTTCCGATTCTGTCGAATCTTACTTATTTGTTCTCTTACTTGTTCGCGCCTACTGCGTACCCTTCGATAGCCACAGTTGGTGAGTGTAATCAGGCTATCCTGATTAAAAATACATATTCATATATACACATACATTTCATTAGTATGGATATTTCGAAACTCTAACTAATCAATTAATTCTGTGCCAAACATCTTTCCCGACTTCAGAGAGATCGCTCTCCGAATATCGCATCTTTGACGATACTTCTGCGCTAAAAAAAAAGTATCTAGTTTAAAAAATGCCATATATCGCTTTTCGACTCTTTACTAGTATTGATATATTTTTTTCTCATAATTATCTTCGTTCACCAAAATAATTACCTCAGATATTCGTGTAAATCCACCCCGAATAATCAAATGATACTGACCTTTCACTGGAAGGCCTCTCTGCAGGGTATGGCGTCCACGTCGCTAAAAATTGCCCGAACACTTATATTATTATTTTATAATAATTCGCATTTAGATTCTAGAATATTCTAAATGCGAAATTCTGTTTGTCTGTTTGTTAAATTTTACAGCGTAAATAAAAATCATCACTGGGTTCGTGGGACAAAAAGAATTGTTCAATTTAATTTTTAACAACAAAGATTTATTTTAATTAAACAGTATGTAAATCATTAATTTAAGAACCTTCTAGTAAGCATTAGTGTGTCTTACTTATGTCAGAAGATGTCTTTCATAACAAGAGATAAGTATTATATAAGTATTTATAGCATTAAGTAACTTAACCAATAAATAATATTTATCTAATTACCTTGTAAAAAAACATCATCATCCTCCTGCCCTTATCTCACTCTAAGTGGGGTCGGCACAACATGTTACAAACATGTTGTCATATGATTTGGCTACGTATTTTACAACCGGTCGTCTGCCTGACGTCAACTTACCTTAGTCGCCTTTTACGACACCTCGGTGAGAAATGAGGGTGGTCTATTCTATTCTGCCGGATACCATACATTACCTTGTAAAAAACAGCTTTCAAAAATATCGTAATATTATTTTTTTATTTACGTATAAAATTAGTTATTGTGAGATAACCATAAGAGATAGATACATGCTGTCGCGGACCATTTGTAGTGTTTTTAAAGATCTACAACATCCGGAAATATTACAAGATCTTTAAGCCAAAACCGCTCAAAATTCTGTCCAGTAGATTTTGAGAAAATTAATTAAGTACAGACAGACAGCTTTTGGAGACTTTCATTTATAATATTGTTTGTTTGTACCACTCTAGGACAACCGCTGAATAGATTTTTACAGAAATTGCCTAGAGGTAAGTCTTAATCTGGAATAACAAGTAGGCACTTTATTCAGAATAAAATCAATGAGAAAAACTCGATTTTCCGTCTTCAATAACATTTCTATAGCCAACTTTAGTGAAATAGATTTAGACTCATTGTTGTTTCATTTTGAAACTTTGTATACTTATCGAGAAGTTATCAAGGTCACAGTGCAATGATTTGTTGAATTACGAATATAGTGTAGATATACAAACAAATTTGACTAAATTTAATTTTAATTAATTTAAAAATTGTCTAGCCCGTTGGCACAGTGGGTAGTAGGGCACACCCTGCCTTAGACCCCGCGAGTCGCGGGTCCCATTCCCGCCGAGGGCCAACTTTTTCTACAACAATTTGTTGTTTCTTCGAACCTGGGTGTATTTTTGTATTTAAGTATGTATTTAAATTTAATATATCTAGTATATTTCCCAGTCGCCTGTCACACATAACAAAAGTATTAAGTAACTTACTTTGCGGACGGGCGATCGTGTGTGTGTCACCATATATTTATTTATCGTATCGGAGCACATAAAACGTATATTTTTCTTTTCATTACTTTTATGCTGATAAGAATTATGTTTCACTTCACTTCACTTAGCTCAGTAAAGTTTAAAAATACAAAGTATTTTTTTTTTTTTTTTATATTTTTTACTATTTGTGTATATGCTGATTCTGGGGAAATCATTGGATTAAAGTAGGTTTTATTTTGCTCCACAACCTCTTTATCTTCCAATGAAAGTTTCACCAAAATTGGTTAAGCCATTCCGGTGAATCTTTTAATTTAAACGTTGCTCAATTGCACTATATTTTAGTAAAAACAGTAAAAAAAATCCGTTCAGTGATTCTGAGAAAATCGATCACATGCAGAGAGGACTTACTAGGGGACTTTGTTTTATATGTATTGATTCAAATCAAATCAAATCAAAATATTCTTTATTAAAGTAAGCTTTTTCGAGCACTTATGAATCGTCAACCATCAATATGATTAATGAAGCTACAACTGGTTCGGAATGTTGCTCTTACCGAGAAGAACCAGCAAGAAACTCGGCGGTCAATCTTTTAAATATTTTCAATTATACATTATTAAACGGCACTCTTGTATGAAGCTGAAAGGATTTTCAAATCCAGGCATTTTTATCATCCAAATAATCTTCAATTTTATAATATGCTTTACGTATAAGCATATGTATTTAAGTGGATTTAAACCTTTATGTAGACTGGTCTAGTATGGATTGCGGAATTTGATTGTAAAAGCGAATACCGAGAGCAACGAATGAGTTGCTAACTCTGCTGAGTCGCGACGCAGGTATCACAAGCTTATTGTGACCTCTTGTATGTCTATGATATACATCAAATTTTGCACCTCCAAAAGGTGCGAAAATCATTTGTCGGTCTCGGTACACGTTTTTATAATAAAATTCCTCAACATTATCTAGACTTGCCGTTACACAAGTTTAGAAATTATCTTAAACGATGCTGCTACATAAAGCTTACTACACAATTGAAGATTATTTGGGTGATAGTAGTATATCTTTACTGCAGTCAGCTACCCAAGCTACAACGATTAATTTGTAACCATCAATCAAATTGTAAAAAAAAGAGTTTCTTGCTGGTTCTTCTCGGTAGGAGCAAACTTCCGAATCAGTGGTAGCTTCTTGAAAACATTTGACGAATCAAAAGTACTTTAAACAGTCTACTTGAATAAAGAATATTTTGAGTTTGAGTTTGTCTTATATGATTTTATTGATTTGAGATGGCAACGAAATCTGGGCTAACAAAGGCACACAAAACATCACGACGTTGCGCAAAAGGTATGGAATTTGAATGTTATCGTTTGAAATTCACAGGGCTGTCCCGGATAATCCGACAGTGGAGTGAGACGAGATCCCCCGGGCCGGGACACTCGTACGAACGGGAATGGTATTAACGTACATATACTTTTTTACTTTTGCATCTATCCTTTTCTTAATACACCTAAACTAAGCAAAAATGGGAATATAACCACTTGATCATTTAACATCTGGTTGAAGGTTTTGGATATGTTTCTTGATATCTGTGATTTCATATAGCCTAGGCAAACCTGATCAAAGAAATAAAGTTACATCTTTTTTTTATTTTCTTATAAAATTAAATCATTATTTCTATTTTTTAAATCTATTTTTTTTACGTAAAGGTGGATACTCGCAAGTTAAATTTGACCTACTTTCCGATGTAGCATAGATTTCAAATTTGATATATTTGTTCAATCCCAATGAATGCATGTTTATGATTAAAATGACCTCATGTTGCTGCCAGGATTGGCTCCAGACGAGGGAACTGCTCAACGACTAACAGTAGGGACATGAAGTTTTATATACTGGTCCAGTCTCGATGATGTCTCAATCAGTCTCAATGCAAGTTTATGGTTTATGATAAGCATGACCGGATGCTGTAGCCAGGATTGGCTCCAGACGAGGGAACTCCTCAATGGTTTACAGTAGGAACGTGAGATTTTGTTAAACGCTTTTTCAAAGTATTTTTAACTTGACTTGGATAGAACAAGAGACTACAACATTATCGAAGAATAATTTGAGATTATAACGTGGATGTGGCATGTGAGAAAAACCGAATTTTGAGAGAATCACTTTTTTTGATTTAAATTTAGATGTAATTGATGTTGGTTTTTTAATTCCATCTTAGCATTTCCTTTGAGCAATTCGGCCGTAAAAGTTTATGAGTTTATTAGTGCTCTCAAAAATGACCATAAAGTAAAGATTTAATTATAAAATTAGATTAAAGTGTAATTAGGTTACGAAGGGCTGACTTGGATCTGCAGATACTTAAGTCCCCTAAAATAAAGATGATAGAGAAAAACGTAGAGGTTATAACATAACCTCCAAAACAGGACCGACCGTGGTTGTGAAACATAGGAACGAGCCGAGCAAGTCTAACACGGTTTAGTTATTATTACCAGAACGATTCTACCACCAGTTTGGAACGCTGTCTCTATTCCAACACCTTTTAGACCCAATGCCCAATCGGTTCTCCACACCATGTGCTCCACCCGTCTGAATTGAGTTTGATCCTACGGATCTCCTCATTTCTGATTTCATCAAGAGATACTCCGAGCATAGCTTTCCATCGCCCATTGTTTGCAAATTTTAACCCCCACTAATATTGCATAATAATAATGCAAACGTCTATTTATAACATCTAAACATATAAAAACATACAACATTTCAACGCTTACGTTGTCGCAAACGAAATTATGGTTAGCACTTTTGGATATATTTGAAAAAACAATGTATTAAAAACCATTTTTTGCAAAGCATGTAGAAAAGTTAAAGTTAATGCCTGGAATAGACCTTGTTTTTTTTTTAAAAAGGACGTCAGAACTCACATTTCTTTCTGGACATATAACATTGCTGGTATATAAGCCTCGTCAGTAAAGAATTCAGTTGGAAATACTAGGAAAAACCAAAATTTCAAATTATTAGCGTAGAGAACTCGCAAGATTGTCAAAGGTAATCTGACAGACGAGTGAAGTTACCGCCCGACTTTCCGAAGGGAAAGTAGATTTTATCTAAACTTTTATAATGTACGAAAAATTATTTCCAAGTTACGTACAATTAACATGGATTTTTAAATCCACAAATGCCAGATTACTGCTCGATTAGAGCAAAACTATGTTATGCTTAACGAGTGGTTCTCATACCTGATACATGCAGGATTCGTGAAAACTCTTGGACTATCCTCCACCAATAACACAACAAACACAAGCACACACATCGATGGTTCCGCGCCGTAACCGAAGCATCGTCAGCAAATAGACTCCACGACAAAATCGCAAAACCCTTTGCGGTTTTGTCGTAGGTTAGTGAATGAGCTTTTACGAATCCTGCAAGTTTCAGGTATAAGTACAGAAAAGTAAAAGAGGAAAGTGATGCTCGGTGAAGTAGTAGTGAAGTGAAGTAGCGGCCTGTTACAATCCCACTGCTGGGAATAGGCCTCCTCTCTCCGTTTCTGTTGGTTGGAGCTAAGACCTCCCACGCTGCTCCATTGCGGATTGGTATGTTACACATATTTGCAGAATTCTCTAGAGATATGCAGGTTTTCTCACGATGTTTTCCTTCACCGAAAAGCTTGTGATAAATTGCAATTATCAATTAGACACATGAGTTTTTTAATAGAAAAACTTATTGGTGCCTGCCCGGGTTTGAACTCGTGTTCTTCTCGAAAGAGTCGCACGGTCTCACCGATGCTCGGTAACATGCTACAAATATTTTGCATTCAAGGCCGGTCAATAACGAAGTACTAACGTAAAAATTCTTGTATTACAAAAAAGAGCCATACGTGGCATTCACAATTTAAATTCGCGTGATTCCCTGAGAGAGAAATTCAAGGAAACAGAGATTCTTCCATTGGTTTCACAGTATATTTTTAGTAATTTAATTTTTGTAAATAACAATATACATTATTATAAGAAGATTGGCGATATATATAATAGACAAAGTAGGAATCGACATAAGCTTGCGGTTCCTGTTTTGGGCCTTGCAAAAGTACATAAGTTGTTTTAGATTTGGGTATAAGATTCAATAATAAAATTCCGTAATCTTCTTTAACTTTACCATTACAACAGTTTAAAAAGGCAAATATAGAAAGCCTACTATACTATTGAAGATTACTTAGACGATAAGAATGCGAGGATTTAGGTACTCTTCGACCCTGTGCAAGACATCAATAACTATATTTAACCTATTAATAAGTATTATTCTTTGAAATAAGCAACCGCCAAGTTTCTTGCTAGTTCTTCTCGGTAGGAACAGCTTTCCGACCCAGCAGTAGATGGTTCAAAAGCAAAAGTAATAACAAAATTATTTTGCTATAATCCGCTACACAGTAAAAAGAAAATATATATAGTGCTAAATGTATAGGAGACTATTCGTTTTTTCATACCCATTACATGCAGGATTCGTAAAAACACATGCACAAACCTCCACCACTGTCACCACAATACACTAGCACTACACACGTTCACTATCACAAACTCAACAATCGTTTCGTCCCGCAACCGAAGCATCATCAGGAGATAGACTCCACGACAAAATCGCTTTGCGATTATGGCGATAGTGGAGGTTTGTGCATGTGTTTTTACGAATCCTGCATGTAACGGGTATGAAAACGGCTATTTACTGTAGAGCGGATTATAGCAAAATAATTTTATTATTACTTTTGTATTACTGATCTCCGCAAAGTACCTAATCTATAAATTATTCAAAAGCACTTATTTACAAGTTTACTTGAATATTTTGAATTTGAATATCCGTCCTTCACGATAGATATCACGCTTTTCTTATTGAACTGCAGTAAAGCAACATACGTTGGCATAAAAATGCGGACCATCTGCACCGTCGCTAAGCTCCGGCGTGTTATTTATTTTGCCGCCCCCACTTTCGTTATATCTCGCCCCAATATCTCCCCAAAATTGTGGCGAGCCATTTTCAATATGTGTGTAATATTTCCACTATCGGCGTTGTGTTTTTCTTCGCACAATCTCAGCACTCGATCACGCTCGAACCGCCGATGTTTCCGATATATGGAGACTTCAATTTCCTGGGTACGTATAAAGTAAAGCGGATAATATTTTCCCTGGTACGTTGTACCTATAGTGTTTTGCGAATCTGAAAGTGTACTGCTTTGATCGGCTTCGGCATTATTGGATGTCTGAAAAAAGTAACAAGAAAATGTTTATATAGTTTTCGATGAAAATAGTCTGGCTAATACTGAATATTGTTGCATATCTGCCTTTCTATGGCTTCATTTAGTTTCAGGGGGGTTAAACTCACTAAGAATTACTTCCACAGAAGCAGGTCGGGGCAATTTCCATTCCTGAGCAAGCAAGGAAAAAATAAAGCGTGTTTTATCGAAAAACTTAATAGATGTCACAGTGTCCACAATATTTTAAAACAGAAAGGTCTCTTACAGCGTCACTACAGCTCAGGTGAGAACGGGCGAGTTTTCCAGGATCAAATCTATGTATCATCAGCCTAGTCGAAATGACTCATTTTGCTTTTTTTCATTTATTTTTATATTTTCCAAAGAAAATACCGAGCAAAACTCATTCACCCAGGTAGTTTATAATAATTGTTGTACTAACTTATTACTGCATTCTTATAGCGACCCATGTTACTATAAAAATGCAGTACAGCGCCATCTAGTGGATTATTACGGTAACGTTGCAACGACATCTTATAGAACCGTTTCCTCTAGAAGGAGTTTCTAATCTATAGCCTACTAGCCGCGCCAGCAGTTTTGCCCGCGTGGTAATCAGCGTGTCATATTTTTTTTCTAGAATTCAAATTTTAAACATAAAAGTAGTTATTGTGAGTTAACCATAAGAGATATCCACATGCTATCGCGGACTTTTTTGTAGTATTTTTATAGATCTACACTTCTCTAGTACATTACTTTAGCTTATACCTGCTGGTTTACGCAGCGCACGCGACTAAAGCTCCGGGCAAGCAAGTTTTTTAACAACTGCTCTATCTCTTCAACACAATTTATATAATAGCAATTTGTACTATTTACCTAAACCATCTGGAAGTATAGCACTATCTTTTGGTTAAAACCGTACTACGATCCGTTCAGTAGATTTTGAGAAAATCTATTACAAACAGACAGACAGCTTTTTGGGACTGCGTTTTATAATAAGTATTGATATAGTGTATTATCAATCCTCAAATATAATCGTGTTGCATCCGCGTCTTCCTGTTTTTTATGAATAATCCATCACTTCACTTCACTTTAGTGGTGTGTTGTTTATGGAGACTGGTCCATGTATAAGGTATGTGAACGTTGTCAGCTTCCTTCACTTAGCATTACGTAGATCCCCCTAACAAGTGCGGATTACAACAAAGCAATTCTATCATAACTTCTGTACTACTCAATTCCGCTAAGTACCTGCTTCTATAAATTATAAAGATGTACAATTTGAAAAGTTGTGACAGACCAGCAGTGAGACCGTGCGACTCTCTAGAGACGATCACGAGTTCAAACCCCAGGCAGGCACCAACGAGTTTTTCTATTAACACTTATGTCTCTAATTTATCACACGCTTTTCGGTGAAGAAAAACCTGCATATCTCCAGAGAATTCTAGGGATATGTGTAACCTACCAATCCGCATTGGAGCAGCGTGGTAGGTCTTAGCTCCAACCCTTCTCTCCAAAAACGGAGAGAGGAGGCCTATGCCCTATGAGTTGAAGAGTAACAGGCAGCGGCCTGTTACTTACATTTTGCAATACATTCAAGTGTAGACATTACGCGAATGTTATTATTGTAATATTCCCAATCTAACAGTTGTAAAATAAACCTGACGAGTATCCAATGAAGCCAAAGACGCTGCTAGAGCGAGCAATTGGCGCGAATTGTTGGAAACGGTTCAAGTTTCCCCCGAGGATGGTATTTGAATTTCAAAGTCATATGTTGGATCGTTGGTATTCAATGCTGAGTGCAATGAATAATTTGCCTCCCGAATGTTATCTGGAGAACTTGTTCAACGAGGATATATTATATCCTTGACCGCACAAAATCTTGTCGTAATTTTGCTAGAGACTGACATTTGTCTACGCGGAAGAGTTTTCTCGACCATTTTTAACGGTCTGTATGTCGTCAATTTTTTATAAATCTACGCATAGATTTTGTACGATTTTTAGTAAAAGATGCGATTATTGTGGAAGGGTTAGTTTGATGAAACATTCTCCGGATTAGATAAACTGATTTGTATTTGCATTATTGAGAGTACTTACACGTTTCTACATAACAGAACAGCAGGTTACTATCCCACTACTGGGCATACGCAGGGCTCTCCGTCTTTGGAGAGAAGAGGTAGGACTGCTACCCACCACACTACTCCAATATAGATTGGTAGGTACATAGATATAGATGAGACATAGGATATAGATGAGAAACTTCTTGAATTATTCGAGTAATGCAAGGGAACTGTTTTTCCTGCCGTTTTAGAAATGTCACTGTAACGTTACCATAATAATCCACTAGATGGCACTGTACTGCATTTTATAAAAATGGAAAGTTACAGAGTTTCACCCCCCCCCCCTCCCTGGGTAAGTTACACATAGACCCAAAATTCTCTAGAGATATGCAGATTTTCTCACGAAGTTTTCCTTCGCCGAAAAGCGTGTGATAAATTTCTATTTTAAATTAGACCCATAACTTTTTATACAAAATACTCACTGGTGCCTGCCCGTGGTTTGAACCTGTAACCCTCGCGAAAGAATCGCACTGTCTCACCGCTGGCCTATCACAGCGCTCAAACTCTACATAGTCTATGCTATTAATAGCAGGTCGCCAAAGGCTCTGCGGTAAGTCTACCTTAATAAGAGCTTGAGAACAACTTTATACCCCTATAGTCCTTTTGTAAGCTGATAGGTATACGCATTGCTGGGGATCAGTCTGGTTTCGAACTCCCCTCGAAACAGAACTCAACAGTTTAAGAAAATGCTCCGATCGCCATCAAACATTACAGGATCATCCACTGGGTCATTTTAAATTTCATTAAAATAAATCCAGCCGTGTCGTGGTCTATAAAAGACATACGGACAAACTTTTTGCATATAAGCTAATTTATTATTTTCCAAATGGTAAAAGAAATTAGAAACGTTACTCGGTTAGATATTGGAAATATCTAATGCCATTCGTAATTTATTTTCCTACGGAGATTGGTTGCGGATTCAGTCGGGGGACGTGCGGATCTATTCGAAAATTAAATTCCCGGAACATTAATTCGCTTGTAAATGTTGGATTGCTGAAGAATCTCATCGACTAAGAACGTTGGAATTTCGTCTGATACCGTATTATTCTACATTTGCTTTACTTTGAAATCTATCAAAACCTGCAGCATTTTTTTATTCTTATCATATCCAATCAAAATAATCTTCATTCTAATAAGATATTTCAAACACCATTGAATCGCCAAGGATGAATGTGATTAATAAAGCAACCCCATCATTTATTTTACCTCTGAACACGAATTTGAACTTGAAACATTTAAGTGATCATTAATGAGGGTGCCATTGTTATGCTTTATGATCTCAAGTTGTTCCAAAATGTTTAATCGCAAGCTTTTTTCACAAGTGTGTAGGTTTTCGAAACAATGGTAATTAGGAACTTTATGGCCGCTTTCTAACAGATGTTTAGTGAAATGTGAATTTTGTGACATTATTCCTGAAAGCGGCCTATAAATTTTTAAAGAACAAATTTTAAAATGTTTTAAAGATATGTTTTTTAAAACGGGGGTTGAACCGATTACTATATCACCATGCTTGTATGGATAATGCTTCGATTTGCGATTTTGTCGTGGAGTCTATCTCCTGATTATGCTTCGGTCGCGGGGCGAAACAATTATTGAGTTTGTGATAGTGAACGTATGTAGCACTTGTGTATTGAGATGGCGATGGTGGAGGTTTGTGCATGTGTTTTTACGAATCCTGCATGTATCGGGTATGGAAAAAACGGACAGTCCACTACACATTATATAAATTTTCTATTTACTTTACCGGATTATAGCAAAAAAAAATTATTATTATGCATTGCGGATTTTATTGTAGAAGCAAGTATCGAGACCAATGAATGAACTGCTAATTGTGCTGAGTCGCGACGTAGGGATCACCAGCTTATGTGACCTCTCGTATATCTATGAAACCATTAATATTAAACCAGGCTGTATAAACAAAATTTTGTTTTAACGCTTGTTTGATTCTACTACATATCCACATTTAAATACCTCTATATATATATATTAAAATTGTTTTATATTGAGGCATGTATTTTGTACAAGTAATACACAACGCGTAGATTACTTCCGTGAGATGCTGCCTCCGAGTCTATTACGGGATCATTATCCGAGATATAAGGACATGGAAGCTCATAAAAACACCCGGTTATCAGCGATTAAGCGGTAATGACCATACGTCTTACCTCGCACTTAAGGCCGACTGTACACGGCAAGTAAATGTATTGAAGTGAATACTTCTTTTGCGTCGTTGTACACTTTTTGTGAGGGGGAAAACAATGGTAAACTCGCGTCAGGACACGTCACCTGATCGTTTACCCTGACAGGGGACCCTCGGGAGTTCCAAACGAGGTATAACGAACGCTTGGCTTACAGGTCCCCGAGGCGGTCGGTGCATCTGGTGCTCCCGATGCACCGGTTAGCGGAGGGGACTTCTCTTTCGAGGGGTCCCTACCCAGAGGATGTGTTCTCTGGGATCATAGCGGGGATGGGGTTTTTTTTTTCATTTGGGAGGAAAAATCCCTTACGGACGCTCGCCAGCCCGTACTGGTGAGGAGTGTCCGACTTGCAAGGACTAAACAACCTCCTTTTCTCGCCTAGGCCTACATGGAATTGTTTTAGCATTACTTCATGAAAACCCGTGTTTTTCAAATCTTTCTCTCTCCTCTCTTTTGAGCATTAAAGGATAGGAGTTGTTTTGTGTACAACGATACCCTGTCCTTCCCATCGGCAGCGTGGTGGCACAGGTCGTTTTAGTCGGTGCGAGTCCGACATAACCGCCGTCTGACCCGTCGGGCGGCGGTACCCTTAAGGGTTTTTTCTTGTATAAAAAAGTCACCTGATCGAACGTTCGTAAGAGTCGCAGACTGAATTGTGTTAGTTCTGAAATGTTAAATTTTTTGTGTAATATAAATTCTCATGTTTTGTGTACAATAGCGCAGTAAATGAATATTGTATTTTAACACATAAATGACATTACTTTCATACTGATAATTAAAGCAATTCGTGTACCTTATTCCCTAATCATTCAAAATACCAAAAATGCACATCATCAATATTCATGTTTTCACTGCCAACACTCCCGGAGTACAACCCGACTTTTTTTCTTGACACACGTTTTTTGAAGATGGGAAACCATATCTCTAGAGAATTCCCAGGATATGTGTGACCAGTGTGTAGCAGTGTGGTGGGTTTAAGCTCCAACCCTTTTTCCAAAAACAAAAGGAAAGTGGCTTGGTGAAGGATGAGCAGTGGGAACAGGTCGTTATTTTACTTAAATAAATAAATGTCTTTGTAATTTCAAATCTTACTTCTATAAGGTATACTCAAGAAGGGGGCAGCCTTTGTCTTAGTACTTACATTCAGTACAATAATGCTAATTTCTACTGATATAATGATGAAAGCTATCACCATAGTTTAAAGTAATTTTGGCATTCTTGACCAGATAACGAGTAATTTATAAAAAACCTCAGAAGATAGCTAAATAACAAAAACTTTTGGGGCTATGAAAGTTTAAAAAAACAATGTTAGGATAATATTATAGATGCGATAATCCATATGTCTGTCTGTTTTAAGGTTTGATGCCTAATGTACTGCAACGATTTCTAATAAAATTTGGCACAATTAAAACTGTTTCGGAAAGGGAGAAACATCATATATTGCGTTACTGAGGTCACTTAAACACTTAAGATGGTGCGAATGAAATCATCAGTACTACTACTGATTATAAATGTTATTCGTATATTTTTTATATTATAATTCAAGTGTACAATATGATTCGTTGATATTAAAATTCGTCCGCCGTGTGGTATCCGGCTGAGTAGAATAGAGAACCATGATTTCTTACCGAGGTGTCGTAAAAGACGACTAAGATAAGTTGACCCACCGTGTCGTATCCGGTTAAGTACAATAGACCACACTCTTTCTTGCCGAGGTGTCGTAAAATACTACTAAGGTAAGATGACGTCAGGCAGGTGGCCGGTCGTAAAATACGTAGCCAAATAATGTGACATGTTGGTAGCATGTTGTGCCGACCCTACTTAAAGTGGGATCAGGGCAGGAAGAAGATGATGATGATATCAAAATTCGTATGATTAATTATGCTGTTGTTGAATGTCTTAAATGTATGGTAAGCCTTATACCGCTAAAATGAAAAGACTACGTAATATCTCTATCTGGAGCTTGCACGTAAGCATTATTTTTGGAGGGAAGGAAAGATGGGTAACAGAGATAATTATGTTACCTGCTCTATTTCTATTACATTCGCTATTTTACAGTACAGTAGCACAGTTATCGTTTTAACATAAAATATTATCCATATTGATTACTTTTCCAACTGCAGTGTTCAGTAAGTCGATATGCGCATTACATCCACTCGGAAAGTCGATTACATCGGCATTTCATGAAAAAAGCGCTGACTCGCCTACTTTTGGTGGGTGGTGGTGGTGATTATCTATAATATCTTTCAAAAGTAATAATAAAAATTATTTTTCTATAATCCGCGATACAGTAAATAAATACATATAGTCCTAAATGTATAGTGGACTATCCGTTTTTTCATACCCGATACATGCACGATTCGTAAAAACACATACACAAACCAATACCACCGCCACCACAATACACAAACACAAGCACACGTTCACTATCACAAACTTAACAATCAGGAGTTAGACTCCACGACAAAATCGCAAAGCAGTTACTTTTGTTTTATGGATCTATGCAAAGTAACGCCTAATTCTATAAATTAATATCTTTCAAAGTATTTATTTGATTCATATGGCATACAGGACAATTTTGTAGCATTTTTATGGATCTACACTTCTCTAGTATATTATTTTACTGTATCTCTGTCGGTTTACGGCACACACGACAAAAGCTCTCTGCAGGGGAGTTGTTTGAGAGACCTCTCCAACACCATTTACATAAAACCGTAATGTACTAAAAACCTAAGCGTTCTGAAAGAATTGCACTACTTTTTAGTAAAAAACGTACAAAAATCCGTTCAGTAGATATCGAGAAAATCGATTACATACAGACAGACCGCTTTTGGTGAATTGGTTTTACAATAAGTATAGATCGCGATAAAATCGAAATACCTTTACATTAGGTCCAACTTTTCTGACTGTAACTCGATTTCTATGTGACATGCATATTTCTATAATTAAAATTATGAATCACGTTAGTTTAAAATCTATACTGTGTGGTATCCGGCTGAGTAGAATAGACCACCCTCATTGCTTACCGAAGTATCGTAAAAGGCCACTAAGGTAAGTCGACCTGCCGTGTGGTATCCGGTTGAGTATAATAGACCACCCTCATTTCTCAACGAGATGTCGTAAGAGGCGACTAAGGTAGCATCCTACCTTAGTCGCCTCTCACGACCGGATACCACACGGTGGGTCATCACCCACCGTGTGGTATCCGGTTGATTAGATTAGACCATCCCCTCTAATCCACTAAGATAAGTTGACGTCAGGCAGGCGGCCGGTCATAAAATACGTAGCCAAATCATGTGACAACATATTTGTAGCATGTTGTGCCGACCCCACTTAGAGTGGGATAAGGACAGGAGGATGATGATGATAATTTAAAATCTACTATGGTATTTACAGAGAGAAAAAGCCTTTAATAAACGACAAAGTGAAATACCAATCGAGATTGTCCTATAATAATTGATATTGGAATCGAACCTTGGCCCGCGGTTATTGAATTACAATACCATTACTATTGTTAGGTTGGCTCAATGACTATAATAGGGCTTTGAAACGAGCGGAACAATTAACATACAAAAATCACCACTATTGAGTATCACTTAATTCCTGTGAAAATTTAGCCTCATCCATACTAATATTTTAAAAGGGATAAAAAAAGGAAAAAAACACCTTAACAGAATGGGCAAACGAATAGTCGGAGAGTGAAAAAGGAGCTTGGACTACGGAATTAATTAAAAACCTTAGGGGCTGGCACAAGAGACAACATGGGGAAGTGGATCGCTGGATCAGCAGGCACTAACTGGACACGGGGTATTATATACTTACCTCTTTGCTATCGGCAAATCGACGACCGAAAACTGCTACTTCTGCGGGAAGGAAGACACCCCCAGAGACGCTATCTTCGAGAGCAGCGAATTCGCACACTGTAGAAAAGCGGTACAGGGAGCCCATAAAGAGAACGTAAGCCCAAAGAACCTAGTTGAGTGAATGCTATCAAGCGAGTTGGACTGGAAAAAATACGGATTTCTGATAAAAGGCATAATGCTCAAAAGAGAGCAGAGAGAAACACATGAAAAAAACGGGCCTTCATGAAGTAATGCTAAAGCGGATCCATGTTTGCCTCGGCGAGAAAAGGAGGTTGTTTAGTCCGTGCAAGTCGGACACTCCTCACAAGCACGAGCTGGCGAGCGTCCGTAAGGGATTTTTCCTCCCCAATGAAAAAAAAACTAATATTTTAAAAGTGATGAAAATGGCATGTATAAGGTAAGAGAATGGATGTGCTTCCTAAACTTTTCAACGCATAGATTTTCTTAACAAACGAGAATTATAGCAAAATAGTAATACAAAAGTAATAATAAAATTATTTTGCTATAATCCGCGATACAGTAAATAGAAAATATATATAGTGCTAAATGTATAGTGGACTATACGTTTTTTCATACCCGTTACATGCAGGATTCGTAAAAAACATATGCACAAGCCTCCACCACTTCCACCACAATACACAAGCACTACACAAGTTCACTATCACAAACTCAACAATCGTTTCGCCCCGCAACCGAGGCATCATCAGGAGATAGACTCCACGACAAAATCGCAAAGCGAAGCGTTATGCAAACAAGCATTGTTATATAGTAATCGGTTCATCCCCACCTTTACCTCTGAACACGTGCAACAAGCTTGAACTTGAAACATTTATCTGATCGTTAATGAGGGTGCCATTGTTATGCTTAATGATTTCTAATTGTTCCAAAATATTCAATTTTAAGCTTTTTTCACAGGTGTGCAGTATTTCGAAACAATGGTCATTAGGAACTTTATGACCGCTTTCTAACAAATGTTTCGCGAAATGTGAATTAAGTGGCTTATTATTCCTGAAAGCGGCCATATGTTCTTTAAAACGGGTTTCGAAATTACGACCAGTCTGACCCACATATGTATCATTGCATTCAGGACATTTTATTTTGTAAACACCACTCTTTTTCGGGCTTTCTAATTTATCTTTATTATTGCATAGTATCTTTTTTAAAGAGTTATTACTTTTAAAACCTAATTTTATATTTGACTTTGTTTTGAATATAGCTAAAATTCGTTCTGACAATGTTCCAAAATAGGTCAAACTGGCTTTGTACTTATTATCTTTGTTATGTGGCACCGCATAGAAGTGTTTTTCCAATTGCAACTTCTGTTTGTTTTTTAAAATATTTTGTACTAATTGCTCATCGTAGCCATTGGAATGCGCCATCTGCTTGATTATTTGCAGCTCATTGTTAAAATTCTTTTCCGAAAGAGGGACTGATAAAAGTCTGTGTATATGACTATGAAAGGCAGCAAGTTTGTGTTGCCAGGGGTGAAAGGAAGAAGCTGGTATGATCGTATCCGTGTAGGTTGGTTTGCGAAAGATCTCAAACGTATGTTCGTTGTTAGACCGTGTAATAGTAAGGTCAAGAAAATTTAGCGAGTTATTCTGCTCTGATTCTAATTTAAAACTAATTTTGGGATGTTTGGAGTTTATATTATTAATAAAAGTATCAAGTTGTCTATCCGTACCCGTCCAGCATATAATTATGTCATCCACATACCTATAATAGTAAAGTATGTTTTTATTAAGGACAATATGTTGATTTTCAAAGTGGTCCATGAAAATTTCGGCCATAAGCGGACTTAAAGGGGAACCCATGGCTAAACCATCCTTTTGATGAAAGTAATGGTCATTGAATTGAAAATAATTTTGTTCCATACACAATTCTGTTAACTCTATTATTTCTGAAATCTCTCCAGGATGTAAACATTTTTTCTCGAGTAATGTGGTTAAAATGTTTATTGTTTCTTTGTATGGAACGTTCGTGAAAAGACTGTCAACATCTAGTGAAATCAATTTACATTTATTTGGTAATTTAATATTCTTAATTTTGTCAACAAGCTGGAGACTGTTTTTAAGGGCATTTATTGGCCGAAAGGACGTTTTTAATGGCAAATTTATTTATTTAAACTCAATTTTGCCATTAAAAACGTCCTTTCGGCCAATAAATGCCCTTAAAAACAGTCTCCAGCTTGTTGACAAAATTAAGAATATTAAATTACCAAATAAATGTAAATTGATTTCACTAGATGTTGACAGTCTTTTCACGAACGTTCCATACAAAGAAACAATAAACATTTTAACCACATTACTCGAGAAAAAATGTTTACATCCTGGAGAGATTTCAGAAATAATAGAGTTAACAGAATTGTGTATGGAACAAAATTATTTTCAATTCAATGACCATTACTTTCATCAAAAGGATGGTTTAGCCATGGGTTCCCCTTTAAGTCCGCTTATGGCCGAAATTTTCATGGACCACTTTGAAAATCAACATATTGTCCTTAATAAAAACATACTTTACTATTATAGGTATGTGGATGACATAATTATATGCTGGACGGGTACGGATAGACAACTTGATACTTTTATTAATAATATAAACTCCAAACATCCCAAAATTAGTTTTAAATTAGAATCAGAGCAGAATAACTCGCTAAATTTTCTTGACCTTACTATTACACGGTCTAACAACGAACATACGTTTGAGATCTTTCGCAAACCAACCTACACGGATACGATCATACCAGCTTCTTCCTTTCACCCCTGGCAACACAAACTTGCTGCCTTTCATAGTCATATACACAGACTTTTATCAGTCCCTCTTTCGGAAAAGAATTTTAACAATGAGCTGCAAATAATCAAGCAGATGGCGCATTCCAATGGCTACGATGAGCAATTAGTACAAAATATTTTAAAAAACAAACAGAAGTTGCAATTGGAAAAACACTTCTATGCGGTGCCACATAACAAAGATAATAAGTACAAAGCCAGTTTGACCTATTTTGGAACATTGTCAGAACGAATTTTAGCTATATTCAAAACAAAGTCAAATATAAAATTAGGTTTTAAAAGTAATAACTCTTTAAAAAAGATACTATGCAATAATAAAGATAAATTAGAAAACCCGAAAAAGAGTGGTGTTTACAAAATAAAATGTCCTGAATGCAATGATACATATGTGGGTCAGACTGGTCGTAATTTCGAAACCCGTTTTAAAGAACATATGGCCGCTTTCAGGAATAATAAGCCACTTAATTCACATTTCGCGAAACATTTGTTAGAAAGCGGTCATAAAGTTCCTAATGACCATTGTTTCGAAATACTGCACACCTGTGAAAAAAGCTTAAAATTGAATATTTTGGAACAATTAGAAATCATTAAGCATAACAATGGCACCCTCATTAACGATCAGATAAATGTTTCAAGTTCAAGCTTGTTGCACGTGTTCAGAGGTAAAGGTGGGGATGAACCGATTACTATATAACAATGCTTGTTTGCATAACGCTTCGCTTTGCGATTTTGTCGTGGAGTCTATCTCCTGATGATGCCTCGGTTGCGGGGCGAAACGATTGTTGAGTTTGTGATAGTGAACTTGTGTAGTGCTTGTGTATTGTGGTGGAAGTGGTGGAGGCTTGTGCATATGTTTTTTACGAATCCTGCATGTAACGGGTATGAAAAAACGTATAGTCCACTATACATTTAGCACTATATATTTTTTTTATTTACTGTATCGCGGATTATAGCAAAATAATTTTATTATTACTTTTGTATTATGGATCTCCGCAAAGTAACGCCTAATTCTATAAATTAAAATAGTAATAGTTTTTGTACTATGGAATTCCACAAAGTAACATACCCGCCCTCTCTAAATAAAAATTGAAGTCTATCTACGCTCGAGGCTAATCAACTGGAACAATATTAATGATATTTGGTACAATTATGGTTATGTAGAGGGCAAACACAAAGAATAAAAAAACCGTTTTTCTCGGTATAAGGAAAAAAATAAATATGTAATTAACGTATCACTCGTATATGATATCTTCATTATATAAAACGTCTTGTAAATCAACCTACAGACATCATATTGATATTAATCTCTTTAAAAGAATTGTTAGATCACAAGATCCTGTTCCGGTTGACTCCAAAGCTAAGAAACAGAAAAGCGACCGGTGATAAATTCATTAAACTAATATATCCTTGACAATGCAAAAGTTCTTATAAAAAGCCTAATTAATTGAAGACGTAAAAGGCGACTAATGTAATTTGAGCCGCCGTGTGAGTGTGAGTAAAATAGGCCACCCTCATTTCTTACCGAGATGTCATCAAAGATGACTAAATGCATCCATCTATAACCAAATCATGTGACAACATGTTTATTAAATTTTGTGCCGGCCCAACTTAGAGTGGAATTATAAAGGAGAATGATGATTGATTTACAGTATAAATGACTGTTTGACTTGTAAGTTTCCATATATAGGAATAGATTTCGAGTTTTCCTTATCCGCTTGTTTCGGAGCCCGACACAGCTACAAGACGATTGTGCTCGTGAAAATTTAGATGAAAATTTCATTATAATTTTTTTCCTCATCGCTGTTGTCTCTCTGTATAAGCATTTTATTCCTCTATTCCGCGTAATTCAATTGCCCTGTACCTTTTTTTATTTATTCTTAGATAAAATTATGCATCCAATTGCAACTGTTTGACATTAACGCTATTTCTACAAACCACTTTATAAGAATACTAGCAATGCCCCGTGGTTTCACCCGCGTCAATACAGATCTCGTGATAGTATAAAGTCTTCGAAGTCGGAATAGAGAGTTATTTGTAGATTATTTAATTATAAAAAAGGGTATATTAGTATTATAGAAATAAGAGCTGACTCACCAAATGCAGGTCCTGCTATAACGGTCGCTACAATGAATTTGTTATGGCATTTTTTTTTCGATTTACATTCTTAAGTTCGTGATATCTTTTGATTGGGATGTCTGATTTTAATAATTTAAAAAGTGTTTTAGACGTATTGAAACAGTTTCTAGTAAAATATAATTTAATGGGATAAGTATTAATACGGGGATATGAATAAAATGGTTTAATTATTGTCGACAATTTTATCAACTTTTACGAAGTAAAAAAAGTGGTTATATTGATATAACTATAATAGTTAGACAAATAGTATTGCGGATTACGATACGTTTTATAATAATGTAGAACATTTTTTTGTTCTATCATCAATAGTTTCCAGTTTTATGACTTAATTTTTCACAAGTTATTACAATTTTATTAGGGATCCCTATTTTTTTTGTATTTGTAATATAGCCTATGTTGCTCAGTAAAGAAGCAGCTTTCTAATAGGGAAAGAATTTTTGAAATAAGTTTAGTAGTTTTTACGTGAAAACTTTACAAACATACAAATCTTTCCTTAGTATCTAATTAGTGTAGACTAGTATAGATAGTATTGGAATAAGTTTGAATTTGAATAGCATAGATTAAATGAGGATAATGAATAGACAACCTAGTAGTTGGTCTTTTTATCAAACACAATAGGTTATCAGTAAAACTGGATCCATAAGTTGTTCTTCAAAGACAAATAAGATAAGAATGTTTTTTTCTGTAAGTTATATATTATTTTATCGTTGTTTTCAAATTTGTTTCTAACTTTAATTAGTTTAATCTCGGTATGACGTAACCATGTTTAGATATTATTACAATTGAGTTTAAGTAAAAAGTTATTATATACTTATTATACGAAATTTAAAACTAAAAATTATAATGAACAAGTCAAGTTAA
The DNA here is from genome assembly GCA_947086505.1 of Morpho deidamia. NCBI lineage: Eukaryota > Metazoa > Arthropoda > Insecta > Lepidoptera > Nymphalidae > Morpho > Morpho deidamia. The sequence goes on from CAMTZC010000011.1 coordinate 586,106, forward strand.
AAAACTCTACATAATTTTATGTCGCTACTGTTAAAAGCTGTGATAGCCCATCGGTGAGACCGAGCTACTCTTACGAGTGGTACATAAGTTCAAACCCGGGCAGGCACCGATGAGTTTTTCTATTAAAACTCATGTGTCTAATTGATAATTGCAATTTATCACACGCTTTTCGGTGAAGGAAAACATCGTTAGGAAACCTGCATATCTCTAGAGAATTCTGGAGATATGTGTAACCTACCAATACGCATTGGAGCAGCGTGATAGGTCTTAGCTCCAATCCTTCTCTCCAAAAAATGGAAATAGGAGGCCTTAGCCCAGCAGTGGGATTGTAACAGACCGCTTCTGTAAAAAGTTGAGGAGTTTCCTCGCCTGGAGTCAACCCTGGCAGCATCAGGTCATGCTTATCATAAACATGCATTGTCATCGAAACTAGACCAGTAAGAGCAGTAGACTTTGCGCCTTGCAAAAGTTCGTAAATCGTTTGTGGGTTTGGGTATAAGATTCTATAAAAAAATTCCACAATCTACTTTAACTTTACCATTACAGCAATTTTAAAATACTATTAAAAAAGGCTAATTCAGAAACCCTATTATACTATTGAAGATAACCTAGACGATAAAAATGCGTGGATATAGGCTTCTCTTCAACCCTGTACAAGACATTAATAACTATATGTAACTAGTGATAAGAATTGTTGTTTGAAAAGAGCAACCGCCGAGTTTCTTGCTGGTTCTTCTCAGTAGGAACAGCTTTCCGAACCAGTAGATGTTGAGGATTCAAAAGCACTTGTTTACAAGTTTACTTGAATAAAGAATATTTTGAATTTGAATTTGAATATGTAATTTCAGCTCAATAGGACACCTAGACTTGGGTCAAATTTAACTCGCAAGATTCCACCTTCACATACGTGCCTTCCACGATTCGCGGAGCAAATTTTGCATATAAATATAAAATAGCAAGCTTTTGCCGCGGCTTCGCTCGCGTGGTTTTTGGTCTACCACATTAAAATACTGCGCATATTAAGCACTCTATGACGCTCCATTCAATTCAATCATATCGTGATAACTTTTAATTTATGTGGGAACCGTCCCATATCAGGGAAACGGTGTCAAGACCTGGAGCTGCGGTGGATATGGCCGAATCCGGCAGCGGCGAAAGTATTCATCTCTCGTTGAGAGTTATATATTTTTGCTGTTTGCAGTTGAGACCCTAGGGCCATGGAGTAAAAGTGCAAAAAAAATATCCGTTTTAACACCTCGGTTGATCGCCTCTTCGGGTGACAAGAGTGCTGGCTCCTTTTTCGAACAAAGAATCAGCTTAGCGATTCAACGCGGAAATGCTGCCAGCATTCTTAGGACCATTCCACGTGGGCATGATTTGTATAGTAGCGTATAAGTAATTTAAAATAGATATAACTTGTACATATTTGTTATAAATAAAAAATAGAAAAAAAACTTTTAAACTATTCGGCCATATTACGTAGTGTGAAAAACAAAGATTATCTACATCAAATACGAAAAATGCATTGATTTTTATACTAGTTTTATAAGTATACAAAAATGCGCATTTTAAAAATAGTATCAAATATAAATACAAATTGTAGTCTATATGTTATTCCGATGTAACACCTATGTAACTGTAAAGTTTCATCCAAATGCATTTATAATATTAGTTAGATAAGATTAGATTAGTTTACATTAGATTAGATTATGGAGTTTTGTACCTGTCAACTGCCTTGTGAATGTCCTGATTTAGTCGGGCTCGGAACTGTCTTCTTGGCATTGTACAATCACTTCACTTGTGTAATGTGATGTGTGTATGTGTATATAATATCCCCAATATATAGTCAATAACTAATTAATCCAACTTTATCTGATAATTACGAATATATCAAATCTCTCGATAAAATCACGCGCGCACGCTCCGAAAAACTTAACGACGCTAATCCAAGACAGTGCTGCCAACTGACATTTAGGGTGACAATTATAAATATCCAACACGCGGCATTTTAAGTAAAATATTTTAAAAACTATATTACTCATATACACTTTAAAACATCGACAATACATATAACTTTTTTATTGTTATTGTTTTTAATAGACAAAGTAGGAACCGACATAAGCTTGCGGTTCCTGCTTTGCGCGTTGCAAAAGTACGTAAGTCGTTTGTGGGTTTGGGTATAAGATTCTTTAATAAAATTCCACAATCTTAACTTTACCGTTACAACAGTTTAAAAATACTATTAAAGATTACCTAGATGATAAGAATGCGTGGATATAGCTTCTCTTCAACCCTGTACAAATCATTAATAGCTATATGTAACTAGTGATAAGAATTATTTTTTGAAAAGAGCAACCGCCGAGTTTTCAGCTTTCCGAACCAGCAGTAGATGTTGACGATTCAAAAGCACTTGTTTACAAGTTTGACTGGCCCGTTGGCGCAGTGGGTAGTGATCCTGCTTCAGCTCCGCGGGTCGCGGGTTCGATTCCCGTCGAGGGCCAACATTGTCTATAAACAAATTGTTGGTTCTTCGATAATGGGGCAAAGCTAAAATTGATTTTGGAATCTATACTTATTATAAAACAAAGTCCCAAGAAGCTGTCTGTCTGTTTATATTCGTTTTCCTCAAAATCTACTGAACGCATTTTTGTACAGTTTACACGAAAAGATAGTACAATACTTCCCGATGGTTTAGCTAAATAGTACATATCGGTATTATGTAAACTGTGTCGAACAGATCACGCAGTTGTTACAAAACTTACTTGCTGGGAGCTTTAGTCGCGTGTGCTGCGTAAACCAGCAGAGATACGCTAAAGTAATGTACTAGAGAATTGTAGATCTATAAAAATACTACAACAAAGTTCGCAATAGCATGTCTCTATCTCTTATAGTTAACAATAACTATTTTTATGTATAAAATTTGAATTCTAGAAAAAAATTGTGACACGCTGATTTCGACGCGGGCGAAGCCGCTTGCACTGCTAGTTTTATTACAAAATCTTATATACAAACCCTCAAACGAATTACGTACTTTTGTAGCAGGGTGCAAAGCTTAGAATCACTAACTGAACAAAAAAGAATTAGCGTTCACGGTAAATAGATATTAATTTTTATATATATACATTTAATTGGCATTACGTAACAATGAACTTGCGAAGTTAGTTCCTTTATATTTCTCGGAAAGCAAACACGTCTGTGCATAAAGAATTCTTATACTTAATGTGATTTATAAAAAAATAATACGGCAGTTATTATCAAGGTATTATTCTTTTACTCCAATTTTTTTATATATTAGTTAATCTCAAACCAATAGGATTGTTTACGAAACAATCTAATAATGAATACTACAAAAGTAATAACAATATTATTTTTCAAAAATTAAAATAAAGCAAATAGAAAATATCTATAATGGTAAATGTTGAGTGGACTTTCCGTTTTCATACCTAATATTGTTCATGTAAGTCGTAAAAACGGTTTTGCCATTGACTCTATGTCGTTTTGTGTCAGTGAATGTGTGCAGTGCTTGTGTATTGTGTCGGTGGTGGAAGTTTATAGTGTATGCGTTTTTACAATTCCTGCATGTATCAGCTATGAAACAGATATTCCACTGTATATTTAACATTATATATACTTTCTATTTCATGCCGTGTGGTAACCGGCTGAGTAGAATAGAGCAACTCATTTCTTACCGATGTGTAAAAGGCGACTAAGGTAAGTTGACATCAGGCTGGCCGCCGGTCGTCCAATACGTAGCCGAATCATATGACAACATGTTTGTAACATGTTGTCCACTTAGAATAGGATAAGGACAGGAGGATGATGATGATATACTTTCTATTTCCTTGTCGCGGATGATAGCAAAATAATATCATTATTACTTTTGTATTAATAATATATTTTACTTGCAGATGTTATTACACCTATTTGTTGCTGTGGTGATTTTTGTAACAATTTGGGCGTACCTGGCATGGCAAAGGGTGAAAAATTATTGGGCTGATCGTGGAGTACCGTACGAACCCCCAAAACCTATTCTGGGAAGTTTGTCATTTCTAATGAGACAAAACCCTGTAAGGTGCTATTGAATCAATTAGTTAAATAATTAGTTTTAGCTTTGCCATTACAGTTAAAAATAATTATTAAAAAGTACGCTGATACGGAAAACCTGATATATTATACTATTGAGAATACCATCATTATTGTTCGATCTTTTGTTGCTGCTGTTAAGAAAATAAGACATTTAGCTGATGTTGAAACAGCAAAACTTGTTTATTGTTCCTATTTTCATAGCATTATGTCATATGGAATCATGCTATGGGGTACAGCGTTTGATAATCACAGGGTCTTTGTTTTACAAAAAAAGAGCTATTCGTGGTATTTGTAATATGAAAGGGTGATTCTCTAAGGGAGAAATTTAAAGAAATAGACGTCATGACTGTAACTTGGCAATATATCTATAGTAATATATTACTATTTATAAGAAAAAATATTCACTTATAGTGTAAAATAGTGATAGATATGACAGACACACTAGAAACCGAAATAAACCAGTGATAGTAGCATATCTTAACTGCAATTGCAGCTATGTTTCACCAAGCTGCAACGATTAATTTGTAACCATCAATCAAATTGTAAACAAATATTTAAAAAAAAATGGCCGCCGAGTTTCTTGCTGGTTCTTCTCGGTGATTCAAGAGTACTGTAAACTTGAATAAAGAATATTTTGAATAATTTATAGAATTAGGCGTTACTTTGCGGAGATCCATAATACAAAAGTAATAATAAAATTATTTTGCTATAATCCGCGATACAGTAAATAGAAAATATATATAGTGTTTAATGTATAGTGGACTATCAGTATTTTCATACCCGATACGTGCAGGATTCGTAAAAACACATGCACAAACCTCCACCACTTCCACCACAATACACAAGCACTACACAGTTTCACTATCACATACTCAACAATCGTTTCGCCCCGCAACCGAAGCATCATCAGGAGATAGACTCCACGACAAAATCGCAAAGTGAAGCGTTATCCAAACAAGCGTTGTTAAATAGTACTTGGTTCATCCCCACCCTTTATTTACCTCGGAACACGTGCAACAAGCTTGAACTAGAGACATTTATCTGCTCGTTAATGAGGGTGCCATTGTTATGCTTAATGATTTCTAATTGTTCCAAAATATTTAATTTCAAGCTTTTTTCGCAGGTGTGCAGTATTTCGAAACAATGGTCATTAGGAACTTTATGACCGCTTTCTAACAAATTTGTTAAGCGAAAAAAGCTTGAAATTAAATATTTTGGAACAATTAGAAATCATTAAGCATAACAATGGCACCCTCATTAACGAGCAGATAAATGTCTCTAGTTCAAGCTTGTTGCACGTGTTCCGAGGTAAATAAAGGGTGGGGATGAACCAAGTACTATTTAACAACGCTTGTTTGGATAACGCTTCACTTTGCGATTTTGTCGTGGAGTCTATCTCCTGATGATGCTTCGGTTGCGGGGCGAAACGATTGTTGAGTATGTGATAGTGAAACTGTGTAGTGCTTGTGTATTGTGGTGGAAGTGGTGGAGGTTTGTGCATGTGTTTTTACGAATCCTGCACGTATCGGGTATGAAAATACTGATAGTCCACTATACATTAAACACTATATATATTTTCTATTTACTGTATCGCGGATTATAGCAAAATAATTTTATTATTACTTTTGAAAGAATATTTTGAGTTTGAGTTTTACAGCAAGATAGCAATGATAAAATTAAAATAGTTAAAAGAATTATATTTTGAAAAGAGCAACCGCCGAGTTCCTTGCTGGCTCTTCTCACAAGGAGCAGTTTTCGGAATCAGCAGTAGAGTTGACGGTGCAGAGCTGTCTTTGAATTTTAATAACTAAATATATTTCGTCAGTGCAATGCCTAAATATGTAAATACTTTACATTCAAATGATTCTTTATTCAAATTAGTCTTTACAAAACCTTTTTTACTTCAAATTAAAATTAAAATGAAGCTGCAGGTTCGGAAAGGTGCTCTAACCGAGAAGCACCAGCAAGAAACTCTGCGGTCACTGTTTTCAAAAATAAATATTACTATTATTATTTAATTTCAGGGCACATGGCTGAGACAGCTGTATGACAATAACATTCCGTATATAGGCGTGTGGTTGTTCTGGAGGCCAAGCCTCGTCGTCAACTCACCGGAAATAGCTCGCCGGATACTTGTTAAAGACTTTGGCAGCTTCAGAAACAGATATATGAGTTCTGGCGACAGCGACCCAATAGGAGCACTTAATCTGTTGACAGTAAATGTAAGGATTATATTTGAATTATAATAATAATAATAATAATAAATATATGGGACATTTACACACACGGTCTTCCGTCCCCAAAGTAAGTAACTTAATACTTGTGTTATGGGTGACGGACAACTGGTAGATATACTACATATATAAGTTTAAATACATACTTAAATAAAATTCAATTCAATTCAATTAAAAAAAAATAATAATTTATAGAATTAAGCGTTACTTTGCGGAGATCCATAATACAAAAGTAATAATAAAATTATTTAGCTAGTGGAGGTTTGTGCATGTGTTTTTACGAATCCTGCTTATATCGGGTATTAAAAAATGGATAGTCCACTATACATTTATCTATATATATTTACTATTCACTTTAACGCGGATTATAACAAAATAACATTGTTTTAGTTTGGAAAAAAAATTAAAGTTAACTTTTACAAGCACTTCCCAATGGAAAAATTATATTGAAGTTAGTTATGCTTCCGAAAGGTGCTTTTACCGATAAGAACCAGCCAAAAACTCAGCGGTCACTGTTTCAAAATTTAAATTTTTTATAACATGTACCTAATTATTTAACAAATTTGAAAACCTTATATTTTAATCAAGTGCACAGCTTGTTAGCATATAAAATCCAAGCCGTATAATTGGTATAGGTAAAAAGTATTTAAAGCAATTACAAATATTGTAATTGCTTTAAATATTCCTAATTTTTTTTACGTGTCCGTTGTTATGTACGAAAAAGATAACGTCTTCAGAAATTTTTTATAAGCACTTATAATCGCAGAGCGAGTCCAGTTACATTAGTCGAGGTCACTGTTGTATAACTTAAGGCAGGTTCACATGACAAGCGCCTAACGCCCGTTGAACGCGCGTAAATTTTTATTGTACGGTTTACAGGGTGTGTGCTTCTAAGACATTGAACACGCGTTGCTGTCCCAGGATCTTACTTAAATTCTCCAAGTTTTCCATTTGGATGATTTTTCCTAAAATTACATCTATCCGTGTCAAAAGCGCGCTCATCTGATCATTATCGTAAAAACCAATGACCTCAAAGCACCCGACGACGTGCGCTGATAACAGTTGATCGCGAGCGCAGCTTTTAACGTGTGCTTCTTAAAAAAGTCCGTTAGCATGTATACGATGTAATTAAAATGTATATACTTTTAATTACATCGTATATTATTCTCTTTCTTGATGGCCTGTACAGCGCAAATTAGGCGCAAATCACTCTGCCAGTGTCACGTGAATGGAATACACACGTGTAATGGAATTTAGAATTTGGCTCGAAGAAAATGAAAATAAAAAAGGCGCGTTAAGCGCTTGGCATATGAACTTACACTTACGAAGATAAGCTATCATAAACATTAGAATCTGGCGTGCCATCGTTCCTTACATTATTTTTATACTGTACTACGTCTAAAATCTGATTCCTACTTTATTTATCAGTCAACTAAGCACTCATTCGTATATATCAATTACGCGTAATTTATATTCACAGTGTCTCCAAACCTTTTTGTGTCATGCCCCAACTTAAAGTAATAACGGCCTGGTACTGTGCCCACTGCTGGGCTAAGGCCTCCTCTCTCCGTTTTTAAAGAGAAGGATTGGAGCTAAGATCTACCAGACAGCTCCGATGTGGATTGGTTGGTTACACATATCCCTAGAATTCTCTAGAGATATACAGGTTTCCTCACGATGTTTCCTTCACCTAAAAGCGTGTGATAAATTGCAATTATCAATTAGACACATGAGTTTTAATAGAAAAACTCATTGGTGCCTGCCCGGTGTTTGAACCCATGTCGTCTCTAGAGAGTCGCACGGTCTAACCGCTAGGCTATCACAGCTTATATGCCCCGACTTAGCCCTTCTAAAATTCTTATGAACCTATAATAACTTTGAATACTAAAAAACTGAATTGTTCATTAAGGAACTTAAGAGTTGAGTAGAATAGATCACTCTCATTTCCTACCAAGACCTCATAAAAGGCGACTAGGGTAAGTCGGCCCGTCGTGTGTAGTATCCGATTAAGTAGAATAGACCACCCGCATTTCTTAACGAGGTATCGTAAAAGGCGACTAAGCTAAGTCGGCCCGCCGTGTGGTATCCGGATGAGTAGAATAGACCACCTGTATTTCTTACCGAGATATCGTAAAAGGCGACTAAATATAAGTTGAAGTCAGACAGGCCGTAGAAATAACTGACCAAATCATCTAACAACATGTATAAAACAACTTAGAGTACGATAAGCGCAGAAGAATGATGATAACTTGAGGAACTTAAGATAGGTTTAAGAATAGGAACTAGCTTTTTTTATATACCAAAAAATCTCTGACATTATGTTTGCTTTGCTCAGGATCCCATTTGGTCGTCCATACGACAACGTCTGACCTCCGTGTTCACTGCAGCCAAACTGAGGATGCTGCAAGACTACATTTGTCTTAAATCGAAGGAGTTATCTCAAAGAATTCATAATGATATAAACACTGCGATCAATCTCAACGTGAGTATTAAAATTGAATACAGAGTATACAAATAGAATATTGACCATAACTTGAAATAATTCACGTAGTACAGAAATCTTGGAATCCCGTGTTCTTTTTAATGATTACACCGGCACACACACAAAAAAAAAGTGCATTTTCGACCCACTGAATCCGAATTAAAAGTCAGTTTGACTTATATAGCTTTAAAATTAAAAAATAAATTAAAAGCAGATATAATATTGTCTTGGATATGAAAATTGGAAAATTAGTTATATAAAAAAAAACTACGGCGTCGTAAAAGTGACTAAGGTAAGTTGACACGCTCCTGTGGTATCCGCCGGCTTATTAGAATAGACTATCCTCATTTCCAACCGAGGTGTCGTAAAAGGCGACTAAGGAAATTAAACCGCCGTGTGGTATCCGGCTGAATAGACCACCCTCATTTCTTACCGATGTATCATAAAAGACGTCTAAGGTAAGTTAATCCGCCGTATGGTATCCGGCTGAGTAGAATAGATCACTCTCATTTCTTATCGATGTGTCGTAGAAGGCGACTAAGGTAAGTTGACCCGCCGTGTGGTATCCGGCTGAGTAGAATAGACCACTTTTATTTCTTACCGATGTGTCGTAAAAGGCGACTAAGGCAAGTTGACCCGTCGTGTGGTATCCGGCTGAGTACGGCATAGAAATCAGTGTAATACGTTTTTCCCGCGTAAATCTCATACCTGCGGGAGTTAGACCGTAACTGACTATTAACTTAACCTTCCTCAAGAATCTCACTATTATTTAATAATAGTAGAAATACGTTCAGTAGATTTTGAGAAAATTGTCAAATAAAGACAGCTTTTGGGAACTTTCTTTAATAATATGTATAGATTTTGTTGTAATAGGTACTTTATGTGGATTATACAACTGACATTGTCGGAACATCTGCTTTTGGAGTCGAAAGTAATGCAATCTTAACAGGAAAGGGTCCAATGAGGGACATCACTTACGATTTCAGCAAGTTCAGCATCTTTAGGGCTCTATCCTGGTGCAGTATCTTCTTTTTCCCAGATGTCGTTGACCTTTTTAGGTAGGTATTTTAAACTTATTCCACTTTTAAGAATAATATATTGCTAAGTCGATAACAACTACTTTTTTGTAACAAATTTAAAGAATTCTTTATTCAAGCAGACTGTTCACTGAAGTACTTTTGAATCGTCAAATATTTTTAAAGAAGCTACCGCTGATTTGGATGTTTTCTTCCGCCGAGTAGAACCTTATTTATATTTACAAGTATTATATTTGCATCTTAATAATTGATAATACTCAATTGTAGTGCTATTATATGATTCTTTTATAATTCTTCCGTAGCATTTCCAACACAAATTTTTTTGGGAATGAAAAATTAACATAGCGCTTTAAATAGCATAAACTAAGCAAAGATATACAATAGTGAATTTTTTTCACGCTTCCTTGAATCACTATAACAATTTATAATTTATTTATTATTATTTGAATGAACAATACATAATTTATGAAAACTTTCTCACTTAAAACGATTCTGGATAGAAAATTTCATGAAGATGCTACATTGTAGTAAAATATTTTCCACTGACGTATTTTTTTTCAGATTTAAATTCTTTTCAAAATCATCATCAGATTACTTTTCGAATGTATTTAAAAAGATTGCCAAAATACGAAATGAGAATGCTAAGGGGACACATGAAATAAAGGATTTACTTGACGCACTGTTAAAGCTAAAGAAGGAAGACATTGATATCAGTGACGGTAAGCATTTAATAAAAAGTCGGGCTTAATTTATGGAAGAAGCCGTTACTTTTTTGGATTCCATAACACAAAATAATGATAGATTTCCGGCTGAGTAAAAAGACCGCCCTCATTTCTTATAGAGGTGTCGTAAAGGGCGACTAAGGTAAGTTGACCCACCGTGTGGTATCCGGTTGAGTAGAAAAGACCGCCCTAATTTCTTACAGATGTGTCGTAAAGGGTGACTAAGGTAAGTTGACCCGCCGTGTCGTATCTGGCTGACTAGAATAGATCACCCTCCATTCTTACCGAGGTATCGTAACAGGCGACTAAGGTAAGTTAAAGTAAAGCAGGCAGCCGGCCGTAAAATAGCTACCCAAATCATGAAACAACATGATCACCACTTTCTTCAAATCCTCAGTACTTGGCAATCACGTTGCGCTTAATTATGGCGGTCCCTACTGTAGAACTTTCTAGAGTAGAGACCTTCCGTCTATCGATACATCTTTCAGATGACTGGGAGAACTTGGTTATAGCACAAGCAGCTATATTCCTTTTGGGTGGATATGAAACTTCTGGAAGTGTGCTATCGTTTATCACATACGAATTGGCCTACCGACCAGATATACAGGTCAGATTTTATATCGTTACATATGCATTAAACTTATAGATAACTAAGATCTTCATTGAGGCAAAACTTACTCTGATTTTTAAAGGTTTTTTTTATTATTTTTCAACTCAGATTTTTATTACTTGACACGGGTCAAATGACCTTACAAAACCCCACAGATATCAAGTTTCCTCGCGTTGTTCTCCTTCAACGAGAAGTGTGCGATAAATTGAAATTACTTTTTACTTTACAGGTTTTGTGTTGTTTTTTCTTAAGTACAAAAAATAATCGTTACTTAAATCAAATATTAATATCATAAGCAAGTTTTTATCAGAACATTTTAAAACTAGCTACTGCCGCCGCGTGGTATCCTGCTGAGTAGAATAGACCACCCTCATTTCTTAACGAGGTGTCGTAAGAGGTGACTAAGGTAAGTCGACCCGCCGTGTAGTATTCGGCTGAACAGAATAGACCACCCTCATTTCTTACCGAGGTGTCGTAAAAGGCGACTGAAGTAAGTTGACGTCAGGAAGGCGGCCGGTCGTAAAATATGTAGCCAAATCATGTGACAACATGTTTGTAATATGTTGTGCCGACGCCACTTAGAGTGGGATAAGGATAGGAAGATGATGATAAGATCTTCATTGAGGCAACACTTACTCTGATTTTTAAAGGTTTTTTTTATTATTTTTCGACTCAGACTTTTATTACTTGACACGGGTCAAATGACCTCACAAAACCCCACAGATATCAAGTTTTAATCGCGTTGTTCTCTTTCAACGAGAAGCGAGCGATAAATTGCAATTACTTTTTACTTTACAGGTTTTGTGTTGTTTTTTCTTAAGTACAAAAAATAATCGTTACTTAAATCAAATATTAATATCATAAGGTTTTTATCAAAATGTTTTTACACTACCTACTGCTTTACGACGAAGTATACATAACGAGCATTTAATTGTTTTTATACCATATTTTATTGTAAGTGGTGATAGGAAATAGTGATGATTGTCAAGGTTTTTCTTTATTGTGATCTCACGCATCGTATAACATTATGAAAATAATTATAGAGTTGACTCATGATCGATAGAAAGTAGCAGAAAGATGGCTTTATGTAGTCACAACGCACTGCCCTCAAATATATAATAATAAACAAGTAATTGTAAACAAGTATTTTGGAATTCTCAACTCTGCTGATTTGGAAAGTTGCTCCTGCAGAGACAAGTCGGAGTTACTTTCTCTCCAAAATACAATTGTTATAATTAGTTACATGTCGTCATTGATATCCTATGCAAGTTTGGGAAATTCGAATTAGAATAATTAAATTCGGCATTAAATTATTCTGATTCATCGTTCTATCATGTATGTAATCCTTAACAGAATCTCTACATCTACCTTCATTTAATATTTGTTTTAAACTCTCTATAATCTATCTTTCTTCTACTCTTTATAAGGCGCAAATATTTTAATTTGTTTTCAAATTTTTCTTTAATGTATATCGACTTTTTTTTATAATTATGTTTGTTTTTGCGAAAAAACTATTACTATTTTGTAGCCACTATTTCTATGAAAGGTAATAATAAAATTATTTTGCTATAATCCGCGATAGAGTAAACAGAAAATATATATAGTGCTAAATGTATAGTGGACTATCCGTATTTTCATACCCGATACGTGCAGGATTCGTAAAAACACATGCACAAACCTTCACCATTGCCACCAATACACAAGCACTACACACGTTCACTATCACAAACTCAACAATCGTTTCGCCCCGCAACCGAAGCATCATCAGGAGATAGACTCTACGACAAAATCGCAAAGCTTTGCGATTTTGTCTATTTCTACGCCTAATTCTATAAATTATTTTTTTAATATTTTATTACAGGAAAAACTATACCAGGAGATAAAAGAAGTCAAGCAACAATACGGCGACAGAGATTTTGATACACAAATACTGTCAGAAATGACTTATCTTAACTGCGTCATTAAAGGTATTATTTTATCCTTCTATCACAATCTGCTATTTACGTCGGATAATATCGGATAAATGAGATGGTATAAACATATTATGGTTTGGTATTGATATTCTTACTTTGACTTCACAATAAATAATTAGCAATCTAATGTTTGTGCATAACAATATACATAATTAAAAAGGATTTGCGATGTATATAATAGACAAAGTAGAAACCGACATAAGCTTGCGGTTCCTGCTTTGTGCCTTGAATCAAATCAAATCAAATCAAAATATTCTTTATTCAAGTAAACTTGTAAACAAGTGCTTTTGAATCGTCAACTTTACTGCTGGTTCGGAAAGCTGTTCCTGCCGAGAAGAACCAGCAAGAAACTCGGCGGTTGCTCTTTTTAAAATATAAATCTTAGAACTAGTTACATTTATTTATTACTGTCTTGTACAGGGTAGAAGTGCACCTATATCCACACATCCTTATCATCTAAGTAATCTTCAACAGTATAGTAGGCTTTCTGTATCAGCCTCTTTTTAACAGTGTTTTTAAACTGCTGTAATGGCATGACCAAAATTGATTTCGGAATAAAATTCCGAAATTATAGAATCTTATACCCAAACCCACAAACGATTTACGTACTTTTGCAAGGCGCAAAGCAGGAGTCGCAAGCTTATGTCGGTTCCTACTTTGTCTATTATATACATCACCTATCGTTTTATAATTCTTTATATTTTTATGTACAAAAATTACGTTATTTAAAATATACTGTGAAGCAAATGTTAGAATACCTGTTTCCTTAAACTTCTCTCGCAGGGAATCACGTTGCAAAAGTAAATGAGTCATTTGTGGGTTTGAGCATAAGATTTTATAATAAAATCCCGCAATCGATTTTATCTTTGCCACTAATACACGGATTATATACACGATAAGAATGCTTGGATATAGCTTCTCTTCGACCCTGTACAAGAAATTATTAACTATATGTAACAAGTGATAAGAATTGTTTGAAAAGAGCAACCGTTGAGTTTCTTGCTGGCTCTTCTCGGTAAGGACAGCTTTCCGAACCAGCAGTAGATTTTGACGATTCAAAAGCACTTGTTTACAAGTTTACTTGAATAAAGAATATTTTGAATTTTGAATTTATGAAGCGGTATGTAAATTTTGCAACGAAACGAGTATTAGATATCAATGTGGATATGTGTAAATACGTATGTGCGTAATTAATTTTTTTGCACCGCCGTTATGTAGAAGGTCATAGACTCATTATAATATTGCGAGGAAATAAATCTTGTTGTACTCAACATGTTTCATTAGAATTCTCGTTTTAGATTGAAGGTCAGTTTGTTTATTAAGGTAATTATAATAAAGTAGCTTTATACCGCGTGTTTGCTCGATTTATTGTACGTATTTTCTTATAGCATGAACACAGAATATGTGGAAATGAAAAAAACTACTTGGTTATATGAAAAATTTGAAATTTCTTCCGTTTTTATAGAAACTTCACTGTATTTTTTGGCGCAAAGCTTGTTTTCAAAGCATTTTTTGGTATTTGTAATCATGAAATGCTTAAAATTATCGTCCTAAAGATAATCATTGCCACCTAACTAGTTTTAGAAATACTGCATTACACACCTGACCGTTTCCCGAAAATTCCGAAATCTATAAAACTATGAAAAAAATAAAAGGTAAAAATCTATCTTTGAAAAAATAAAAAGGAGCAAAAAATTGTATATAGAAAATGTTAGCAAAAGGCAGAGTCACTGTGCCAACGGCCCAGTCTTTATATCTACATATATATCAAAGCATAATTTTTTTGGAACTATAAAAATAAATAATTTCACCGTAATTTTTTTTTGATGAACTCTTAGAACTATCATCATATTTCAATAAATTATACATTTAAACCTTTTTTATAAATTATTCTTTATATCAATAAAAACCACACGCAAAACTATTTAGCAGTTTTTGAGTTGATCGTGCACAAACATACAGTCGTGATAAGAGACAAAGAAGACATCAAAATGCGAATATAAAGAATTTTTTTATGAATAATTTATCGAATTCTTAGCGGAGATCCATAATATAAAAGTAATAGTAATATTACTTGGCCATAATCGCAAAGCTTTGCGATTCTGTCGTAGAGGCCATCCTGTTGATGCTTCGGCTATGGGGCGGAACAACTATTAAGATTGTGGTAGTGAGTGTGTGCAGTGCTTATGTATTGTTTTGAGGTTTGTAGTGAATGCGTTTACGAATTCTGCATGTATCAATTATAAAACAGACAGCACACTCGAAATTTGGCATTACATATTAGTATTAAAGTAACCTAATTCAAAAAATTTGTTATAATATATGGAGAAAGAAATCCATAACATGGAAGAGCAAGAAGACACTAGCATTTCTAGCAGATGGTAGGGTGAAATTATTATTACAATGTATCTAACTTAATTAAGCCTAATTTTTAATTGGGTCACTTTAATAATAAACCAGCGACATATTATTTATGTGCTTTTATTGCGTATTATGGTTAATTAATATTATTATTTTTGTAATTTTTGACTGGCCCGTTGGCGCAGTGGGTTCGATTCCCGCTGAGGGCCAACATTTTCTATAAACAATTTGTTAGTTCTGTGAGCGTGGGTGTATATTTGTATTTAAGTATGTATTTCAAATTATATATGTGGTATATATATCTACCAGTTGTCCGTAACCCATAATACAAGTATTAAGTTACTTACTTTGGGGACGGACGGCCTTGTGTGTAAGTGTCCCATGTATTTATTATATTTAGTATTATTATATTAATTTGAGCCGTATGGTATCGGGCAGAATAGAATAGACCCTCCTTTCTTACCGAGGTGTCGTAAAAGGCGACTAAGGTAAGTTGACGTCAGGCAGGCGACCGGTCGTATAATACATAGCCAAATCATACGACAACATGTTTAAAAATGTTGTGCCGACCCCACTTTGAATGGGATAAGGGCAGGAGAATGATGAGAATTCTGATAATTACAGAACTAACTTCCTTGTAACTTGTAGAGGGTCTCCGAAAATATAGCCCAATGGGTTGGATGGATAGAATCGCCGTAACGGACTACGCCATTGACGACAAATTAACAATTAAAGCCGGCACACCTTGTTATATCAACGTCACGGGGATGCACTTCGATCCTGAATACTTTCCTGATCCGGAAAACTTCGAGCCGGAAAGATTTTTGCCGGAAAACGAAAAATCTTTTCAACAATACACATATATGCCTTTTGGAGAAGGGCCAAGAAGTTGTGTAGGTGAGTATTTTAAAGCCAGTTAATACTTTATGATTTTAGAGATGAATCCATAGTATAAAAGTAAAGTGACGGTCTATTTATTCATTTAAAGAGGTACATAAAACAGAGTACAGCCGGAGGAGTATAAAATAAAACATATGTATGTATACTTAAGACTAGACAGTAATCAAAAAAATATGTGTACACATCATATTAGTATAAATTTAGGGGTATAATATTCAAACCATATGAAATTACTATTAACATTAGGTAGAAACAATTTTTAAGCGTGCTTTAAATCCTACTAATATTATAAATGCGAAAGTTTGTGAGTATGAATGGATGTTTGTTACTCTTTCACGAAAAAACTATTGGACGGATTTGGATGAAACTTTACAGTTATATAAGTTATACATCGGAATAACATATAGGCTACAATTTGTAATGATTTTATGCAATATAACGATACATGTCAATAAATTCGGAAAAAATCTGGCCTCTGAGAGCTAAATCGGCGTACGCTGCCTAAACCATTAGAGTTACACAAAGATGATGTACCGTAGTATTGTTTGTCTTTAATAGTTCTAAATAAAAGTCCGCGACAGCATATGTCTATCTTTTATGTGGAAGCCACTATGACCAAAATTGTTATAAATTTAATTAAATTAGATACCCCGGCAGAAAAAAAAATCCAGCGAGCGAAGCCGCGGGCAAAAGCTAGTTTATTATAATTGCTATCAAATACGTCCAGAGAAGAATTGTTTACGTCTACTTCACTGTCTGTCTGTTACTATCCCACTGCTGGACTGACTGCTATTCTCCTTTCTCCGTTTCCGGACCTACCATTCTGTTCCAATGCGGATTGGTAGGTTACACATATCAACAGAATTCACTAGAGATATGCAGGTTTCCTCGCGATGTTTTCCTTCACCGAAAAGCGTATGACAAATTGCAATTATCGATTAGACACATAAGTTTTTAGAAAAATTCATTGTTATCTGCCCTGGGTTTGAAGTTGTGATCCATTTGAAAGTGCAGCAAACCATTACCGCTGTCTATTGCAACACTTACTAAAAGATGACTAATAATTGTCATATATTGAAATATTTTTTCACTTGATCCCACAGAGATTAAGATCGTAAGCCATACAGCCAGTGAAAAAATGTTTTATTCTATACACCATTTTTAATATCTGTCAAGTGGTTATAGTTAATAAAATGAAGCTAATATATTCTTTACATAAATATTTTAAATTCTTATGCTTACGAAAACGTAATTAAGGAATCTTTATATATATTTTTTGGTCTATTTATACTAAAAACACTAGAATCCAGCGCTGTTTAGGTAATTAATAAAGTAACAAGTTAATAACAACATTATAAATATAATTATTAAAAAAGTTTTCTAACATATTCCCATTGAAAGTTTATTTTATAGTGAAGAATTTTTTGATGTCTGTGCGGTTTCTGTAACAATTAGGCCCCAGTCTGGCACCCTCCTTAATTTTGCTATAATTCGCGTTAGTTTTGTGTTACGAACGCGGATTATAGCAAAATAAACCTTTTGTCGAGTATGATTAGTTCAAAGGGAAGTCAAATAACTATTTCGATTCTTAAGTAGATAATAGAATGTTGCAACTTTTAAAATTCAGTTGTATGTTCCAGGTAAGCGTTTCGCCTTAATATCAATGCGGTTCGCATTGACTTCAGTGTTTCTGAACTACACTCTGCAGCCATTGCCTGATAAGCCAAAGCCATCGGATGTCAAAATGAACACCCGCTGCTTGCTGTATCTTACCGGGGAACCGCTTTGTGTAAAATTTATACCACGATCATCCGATTCAAAATAAATATTATAAACAAGCTTTACCCGTTTCTTCTTTAACGTCAAATTAAATGTTAAATTTTTTTTTATTTATTTATTTATTTATGTACAACAAGGTAAGTAATACATTTTAAAACAAAATGTGAACAAAGGAAAGCTTATCGCTATAAGCGATCTCTTCCAGCAGCCCTAAGAGTGTCGGGAAACATATTGGAATGTGGTATAGGTACAAATAATGTAGACATTATAATATTAACAAAATATGTATATATTACATATAATAAATATATATAAAATAAAAATATTACATATACTAGTATATAAATATATATACTCAAACAATAATCCATATATAAAACAAAGTCGGGTTTGTTACAACACTTATAACTCGAGATCTACTGGACCAATTTTCATGATGTTTAATTCGTTGGATTTGTCTCCGCCCCGAATAGCAGAATACATCTCACAAACAATTAAAAATCGAGACATCCATAATTATGAAAATAAATAAATGTTCATTCGTTTGATACATGTCAAACATTTGTTGTCCAAACTGTCAATTGTCAAATACTGTAAGTAATGATTGAATGCATGCGTTCAGAAATGTATTTTGTGTAAACGTTTTAAAAAAGGTGAATTTTTATTGTTTGTATTGTTTTTAAAACAATGAAAAAGGTTGAAAAGTGCATTAAGAAGATACATAGAACTTCCTCAAATATTTATGCGTGCGAACAGAAATAATGACAAATGACATTTACGCGTGCGTTCAGAAATTTATTTTGTGTCATTGTATTACGTTCATCAAAGCCTAAATTAGTTCAGCTTAAAGGTAACTCACCATTCATTGACTGTTAACGGGTCGACTAGTAATATATATATTCATTTATGAAGCAACGAACCTTAACCAGAATACAGTTTATTTTAAGAACTCTGTAGGCCTTCCATGAACTTTTAGAAAACGATTCAATTTAAAGTCTTTTCGTACGGTGAAGTGTGGATTGCATTATGGTCGTAATGGTTGAGAAAGATAACGTTATGTGAAATATAGATAACTCAGTCTCTTTTACTTAATTGTTTTAAGGACGCATTCCGAACGCTCATTCGGCAACGACTTAAAGTGTGCGTCTTAAAGTCGTCATGGTATGAAAAAGCAAACAATTTAGTTTACGTCTTCAATTGAGTCACAATAAGAGTTCATGGTAGGCTGATCCATAATTATCGCCTAAAGGCTCAATTAGCTTGCTAGGTTTCCGAACATACTAATGTTACGTTTGAGTAGAATAGACCACCCTCATTTCTTACCGTGGTGTAGTAAAAGGTGACTAAGGTAAGTCGATGCCGTGTGGTATGCAGCTGAGTAGAATAGACCGCACTCGTTTCTTACCGAGGTGTCGTAAAAGGCGACTAAGGGAAGTTGACCCACCGTGTTGTATCACGTTGTGTAGAATACACCGCCCTCTTTCTGATCGAGGGGTCGTAAAATACGACTAACCTACTAACTAGCCAAATCATGTGACAACATGTCTGTAAAATGATGTGTCGACCCCACTGATGGTAGGATAAGGGCAGGAGGATGATGTTTCCTAACATACTAATTGAAATGTTGTTACTTTCTGCATATATAAATGGAATAATATAATCAGATTATATTGTTGATAATGTAACATTGTGTATAACTTGATTGTAAGTATTCATTAGGTTTTTTTCAAACAATTGTTAATAATATTCCCAGACTCAAATGCAGTTCTGGCGTTGGTCATTATCAAATCATTGTCAAAATTATGTTTCAAATAGCACAACAAAGGTTATTGTGTGGATCAATTTCAAGTTGCAATGAAATGAAGAAAACGAATCTGTTATGTTTAATGTTTATCAAAAATGATGTTTTCTTAATAATAAAATATTCAAAATAATTATTAAATAATATATTAAACAATTTCTCCACATTGCTCAAGTCACTTAAACTCTTAAAATAATTAAAATTAAACAGTTAAACACTGCTTGTGAGCTTTAGAAAAAAATCAGATCGAATGAGACATTTTTAAATGAACCAAAATAAAGCCTACGATTGTCCTTGTATTCTAGGTTTAAATTCAAGCAAAAGAGGTTCTCCTGGTAAGAAGAGTAGCGAACGGATGTCCGGTTTTATATCAGCAGGTTTCGGTTTATCCGGCATAGGGTGTACCGTGAAATTTAGAAATATTGAAGACAACGCGAACCTTAGCGTCATTAGCGCAAACCGTAAACCTGAAAAAGTAAAATTCAGTTACTGTTTAGACTTCTTTATAAGCATAAATCTATTTTATTGTAACGCCAAAGAAACGCGGTAGGTACTAAAATGACACCACGTGCTAGCTAGCAATGATTTAGTATTCGCAAGGAACATAATGAAATGGCTGGCATTAACAGTCATATCTCCCACTCCGATCGACGCAATCGCTAGCAGAATGATGTGAGGTCACCGCTGATTTTTATTGGAATGCTGACATCACAGTAGTGCGATCTCATTGGCTGACTGGCATCACAGCAGCACCATCTCTTAGCAGTTTGTTACATTAGATATAATTTATTTTCTGCTGAGAATAGAGAGTAAACGAGAAGACCCTGCTGCTGCTGAGAATTTACCTGCTACTACTAGAATATGATGTTTTACTCCACAAGAAATAGAAATGGAGAAGTTTTGTTAATGTGAAGAACGGTATTCGAATCCGGACAATGAAATATCTAACATTATTATAGTCAATATATTAGAATTATACAAAGTTAAATAGTGGAATTCGAGAATGCACCATTAAAGTTTTAAACCTCACAAGCTGTCGAATATATGAATTCCAATTCATAATATTCTTTATATAAATAAACTCGTAAACAATTGGTTTTGAATCGTCAACTTTATTGCTTTCGAAGAACTTTTACCGAGAAGAACTCGGAAGAAACAGGAGGGTAAAAAAACAATTCCTCACCTATACAGTTCCTGGGGCCATCTCCAAATGGCATGTATACATATGGTTTGATATTCTTCTCATTTTCTGGAAGGAATCTTTCGGGATCGAATTTTTCGGGGTTTGGAAAGTAATCGGGGTCGGTATGCATACCAATAATATTTATATACACAGGTGTCCCAGCTTTGATCGTTACCATGTCATCAATTTTATAATCTATTGAACAGATTCTATCAAGCCATCCCATTGGAGTATACTTTCTAAGACCCTCTAGAAATAATGGAAATGGTTTTCAAGTACTTTTGAGTCGATATAATTCAAATTAAAAATATTCTCTAATTAAATAAACCAGTAAACAAGTGCTTTTGAATCGTCAACTCTACTGCAAGTTTGGAAAACTGCTTCTACCTAAAAAAGCCAGCAAGAAACTCGCTGGTTGCTGATTAAAAATACAATTCTTATAACTAGTTACACTATCATTATCTTATACAAGGTTGAAGAGTCTATATCCACGCATTGTTATCAATTATGTAATCCTTAATAGAATAGTAGGCTTTCTGTATCAGCCTTCTTTAAATTGTTCTTTTACTATTGTTTTACATATATTTAAGCGTAAAGCACCAGGCCCCGACGGAATCAACAACGCCGCGTTGATGCTGCTGCCCCCAACAGGCCTCGTAGCGCTCACGAGCCTGTTCAATGGAGTACTCCGCACCGGCCACTTCCCAGAGGCGTGGAAGACCGGGAAGATCATTGTTCTTCCCAAGCCAGGGAAGGATCGCCGCCTGCCATCGAGCTACCGACCGATCACGCTACTCTCGCACATAGCCAAGCTGTTTGAGCGTCTGCTGCTGCGTCGAATCACGCCCCATCTGCCCCTCCGCGAGGAGCAGCATGGATTCCGCAGCGGCCACTCGACGACGCTCCAGCTGGCGAGGGTGATCAACCATCTGGCCAGTGAGCGGAACCGAGGCCGCTACGCCGTCGGGGTCTTCCTCGATATCGAGAAGGCTTTCGACCGCGTGTGGCACGCCGGGCTCCTGGCCAAGATCATCGAGACCACCATGCCGCCCGCTTATGTGCGAGTGTTGGCGTCGTTCCTACACGGTCGTAGTTTCTACGTGGCAGTGGATGGCGCCGAATCCCAGCCACGCGCCATCCGTGCCGGAGTACCCCAGGGCAGCTGTATATCGCCGCGCTTATACGCGGCGTATACGGATGACATCCCTACCCTGCGCGACCACCTGCAGGAGGGAGTGGAGGACGTGCTGTTGTCGCTTTAAGCTGACGACAGCGCGTATTTTGCGTCGTCCTACAAGCAAGTCGTCGCCATCAACCGCATGCAGCGTCTGCTGGACTTGTTGCCGGAATGGCTGGACAAGTGGAGGATGTCCGTCAACGTCGGGAAGACGGCCGCTCTGCTGACCAGCCGCTCCGTGCCGCTACGTCAACTCACTCTGCGAGGCCAGGACGTAGAGTGGAAGACCACAGTAAGGTTCTTGGGGTGTGAACTGGACCGCAGCCTGCGCATGGTCCCTATGGCGAATCATGCCGTGGGCCAAGCTGCTGCTGCCAGGTCCAAGCTCCACGCCTTGTTCACATCCCACCTGCCCGTCAACACCAAGCTGAGGGTCTACGGTGCCTACGTCCGCTCGCGTTTGACGTATGCGGCACCCGCCTGGTACGCGCTTTGCTCGGCGTACCAGAGGCGAAGACTGCAAGTCCAGCAGAATCGATGCCTGCGATTGATCGTAGGAGCCCCGAGGTATGTGCGAAACGACGTCGTGCACCGAGATACCAAGATGCCGACCGTGGAGGAGTTCGTTCGTCGCTTAGCGCGCCGACTGTTCGCGCGAGCGGACTACAGCGCGCACGAGCACCTTCACGACATCGCGCCACTCCATGCACGACCTCCGGAGGGATTTCCCCTGCCTCGCGAGCTCCTGCGATCACCGTCACCGCGGCCCGACGCGGAAGACGACGACGACGACGAGGACGACGCAACGGGCACAAGGGCAACACCACCGGACTTGACCATACCACCACCTGATGAGACACACCTACCGGAGATGACACCACCCGAATTTGACGCAGCGGTCTGGGAGTTACTATTCCCAGACCGCCACACCTGAACAAGACTTCCCTCAGGTCACCTAGGTGACCTGGGCCAATAGGCCCGAATATTGACCAGGCCCACAAGGCCTGCGAGGACAAGCCCGGGCAAGGAGGTTCGCCTCGAGGCCCGTCCCCCGGCACCCCTCAAAAGGTTCCGAGAAGACCCACCACCATATATTTACTATTTAGTGTAATTTATACCTTTACACATTCTTTTCCTACAATTCAGTTCACCAAAGTTCATCTGTGAGAGATTGCTTACACCATTAAGATCACCTTCATGCAGTGTTAATTTACTTTTCGGTAGGTATACTTTTTTATAATAAAATTCCTCAATCAATTTTGGACTTGCCTTTACACAAGTTCAAAAAAGCAATTAAAGAGACTCTCATTAATAAAGCTTACTATAATGTTGAAGACTATGTCAATGATAAGAAAGCTTGGAACTAAATTGCGACCAGCTATGTACTAGACGATATTATAATCTAAGTTTGTTAACAATAGTTAATACAAAACTGTAATATTAATATTTTTTTAAAAGAGTGACCGCCGAGTTTCTTGCTGGTTCTTCTCGGTTAGAGCACCTTTCCGAACCAGTTGTAGCTTCAATTTAATTTTGATTTGACGATTCAGAAGTGCTTGTAATAGGCCAATTGAATAAAGACTTATTTGAATTTGAATTTGAATTTGAATTTTAACCATTGATACACAAGAAGTAACAAATGAATAAAATAGTTTCTTAAATTGTTGGTATGACAAGGCTAAAATTGATAACGATATTATAAAAATAATAAAGATCATAGTGATCATTTGAAGATATGTTATATGTTGATAGGTATGCATGAATAAATAATGATGATATACCTTTGATGATAGCATTAAGAAAAGTTAACTCTGAAAGTTGTTGCAAATTTAAACCGTTGTCTCCGTTTCTATTAGCGGCCTCTTTTAACTCTTTGTACAATTTCTCCTGTAATTATATTAACATTTTATCAGATTATAAATAAACAACGTCAAATCTAGATTATGGAGTAGAATATACTTGTATTTCTGGTAGAAAGGCCAGTTCATATGTGATTGAGGAAATCGCACTTCCAGAAGTCTCAAATCCAGCTTGCAAAAATATTGCCGCTTGCGCTACTAATAAATCTTCCGATACAGCTGCAATTAACAAATTAAATGTAGGTATTAATGTAGTTTAATGTGATATGAATATGGATGAATATGGGCTAAAGAGAGGCCTAAAAAAGAGTTGGATGGATTCTGTGAAGTATGACATACATATAAAAGTACTAGCGCCCAGTTGACGAATGATATGAGAGAATGGAAAAGAAGAACATTTTGTGCTACCTTCGCCAATTGAAAAAAGAATATTACGTAATAGAATTGATTAAGGGAACCGCCATATGGTATCCGGCTGAATAAAATAGACCACTCTCATTTCCTACCGAGGTGTCGTAAAAGGCGACTAAGGTAATTTGACGTCAGGCAGGCAACCGATCTTAAAATAACTAGCCAAAACGTATATAAGTTTTAAACATGTTGTTCCGACCCATTTAGAGTGGGATAAGGGCATGAGAATGATGAGAATGGAGAGTGGTGAAATAATTTAATTTTTGTTTGATGAAATTTATTTTGTGTACATTATGTTTTACCTTCATTACTACCAAATTTTTCTTGCTTATATTTTAGCAACACATCAAGTAAATCTCTTGAGTCATTTATCCTGTCATTATTGCGTGTATTTATAATTTTTCTGTATACCTTCTGAAAGTAGTCTGTGGAGAACTTCGAAAAGAATTTAAACCTGAAATAAATTTTTTTTGGTATACAATTCAATAATAGAATTCTGCGATCAATTTTAGCTTTCCCATAACAGCAGTATAAGGTAAGGTAACTATTAATGGAAGCTAATACAAAAATACTACGATACTATTGCGGATTACATATATGATAAAAGTCCATTGATTTATGGTGAACAAGATAGCATTGATTGAATGTAGCTAGTGATAGTAATTATATTTTAAAAAGAGGAATCGCCGAGTTTCTTGCTGGCTCTTTTCGGTAGGAACAATTTCTGAACCTACAGTTGACGATTCTAAAGCAGTTCGTGACCACGGCGGATGCAACTCTGACGAAACATTGAACCTTACACAAAGGTAACTCGATATAGGCGCGATGTGACCCGTATTTTTACATACTAATAAGTATGAATAACGAAAGTTTAAAATTTACGATTCTAAAGCATTTGTTTACGTGTCTCATTTCATTGAAATTAATATAATTCAATTTTTTTATATTACGTTTATCAACTGTTGTTATGGAAATTAAGTTTTATGTAAATAAAAAAAAAATAACGTACCTAAATAAATCAACAACATCGGGAAAGAAGAATATACTACACCATGAGAGCCCTCTGAACAGACTATACTTTCCAAAATCGATGGTGATATCTCTCAATGTACTGTTGCCAGTCATGGTTGCATTGCTTTCGACTCCAAACGCAAACGTCCCTATGATATCTGTGGTGTAGTCCGCAAACATGTTCTGTAGATTACGGAACATTCATATATCAGTTGTAATAGCGAATTTATAGAATTTGGCGTTACTTTGAGATCTATAACGCAAAATTGATAATATTATTGAATGTACAGTGCTAGTGTTCGTTTTTAAAAGTCCTGAATGTATCAGGTTTGAAAACGAATAGTACATTCTACATTTAGCATTACATATATTTTCTGTTATCACAAAATCAAAATCAATATAATCTTTATTCAAGTAGGCTTTTTACAAGCACTTTTGAATCGTCAAGGATCAATAATTAGATTTAATTAGCTACACTAGTTCGGAATATTGCTCTTACCGAGAAGAACCAGCAAGAAACTCGGTGGTTAATCTTTTAAACATTCAAATTTACATTATTTATTTGCAGTCTTTTTGGAGCTGAAAGGATTTTCAAATCCAATCATTTTATCATTCAAATAACCTTCAATTGTGTAATATGCCTTACGTATAAGCATAGTTTTCACAGATTATTCATCCTTCTCCTGCCATTATCCTACTCTAAATGCAGTTGGCACAGCATATAAACATATTGTTACAGTTATGTTATGCACGTAATATTGCATAATAGTCGTTTTATGGCGAGACCGAATTACGCTTATCAAGGGGTTACAACCATGGCGGGCAGTTTTCATAATAGTACATCGTCATTCTCTTGCCCTTATCCCACTCTAAGTGGGTCGGCACAACATGTTACAAACATGTTGTCACATGGTCTGGCTATGTGTTGTATGACCGGCCGCCTGCCTGATGTCAACTTACCTTAGTCGCCTTTTACGATACTTCGGTAAGAAATGAGGGTGGTCTTTTCTACTCGACCAGATACCACACGGTGGGTCAACTTACCTTAATCGCCTCTTACAACACCTAGGTAAGAAATCATGAAGGTCTGTTCTACTCAGATCACAGATTATAGTTAATTTTTATTAATTTTGGTCTATCGGATTTGTCGTGGCTGCGTGTAAATTCCAAAGTATGTCTGTCTATAGACAGAAAGACTTTCTAATTTACTATATCAGTATGGATATAAATTCTAAATGCACACCTACTGAACATCGTCGTGTGGTATCCGGCAGAATAGAATAGATCATCCTCCTTTCTTACCGAGGTGTCGTAAGAGGCGACTAAGGTAAATGCCGTGTGGTATCCGACTGCATAGAATAGACCACCCTCATTTCTTACCGAGGTGTCCTAAAAGGCGACTAAGGTAAGTTGACGTCAGGCAGGCGGCCGGTCGTAAAATACACATGTTTGTAACATGTTGTGGCGACCCCACTTAGGGTGGGGTAAGGGCAGGATAATGATGCACACCTAGTGAACAGTCTAACAACATTGTCTTGATTTTCCAGACCAGAAAAGACGAGCCTTATGCGTGTGTAAGTGCCATTTTTTCAAAATTAAATGAAGTCATATGCGAGTAATCAACAATTTTTACTTTGTGATTATTGTAAAAATAATAAATAGTATCAATTAACTTTAAACTCTATTTAATAGCAAGAGATACATTTGCAATGTTTCAATTAGACGAGTAGTTTAATTATTGCAAAAATTAATGCAACTTCTGTTGTTGCTGATAGGTGACGTGTCCAAAATATTTTGTGACGTGCTCGATGGCACCAATGTTTAGAGATCCCCGTTCAAGACCGTTCTTTTTAATACGTCGTGTATATTTCAAGTATATTTACTCTTAGATTTAGGGCTGTGTGTGGGTTTGCTCGAATCCTCTGCACCAACTCCTTGGATTTCCGGCCGATATATTCCTGATGGGACCTCAGTTTGGCAGCGGTGAACACGGACGTTAGCCTTTGCCTCATCGATGACCAGATGGGATCCTGAAAATTGAATTATTATGTGATTTATAGAAGCAGACGTTACTTTGCGGAATTCCATACTACAGGCACTATAAGAGAATTATCTTGCTATAATCCGCACGGGTTAAGTGAATGCATGCAAAGCTAATGTGTATGAAGCAGGCAAAATTTAAGAGCCTTAAATATGCAGGACAAGTCACCACACGCACCCCAAGGCGTCTCCACCAGCAACAATGCACAGAAGCAGCACACACAACCACCACCAAAATCTCAACGATCGTTTCACCCCGAAACCATCATCAGGAGGATAGGCTCCACGACAAAATCGTAATTTTTCCTGCTTCATACACATTAGCTTTGCATGCATTCACTTAACTTAATTATAGCAAGGTAGTTCTGTCATAGTGCTTGAATTACTATGTGTTTTCCCCGTCTCCGAAGAAATATGGATGTTTTCTTAACCTATTAATCTGACTAGTCAACTTGTCAAAACGACAAAAGCATGAAAGCGAGAAAATCAATACATCTTTATCTATACTTATTATAATACAAAGTCCCCAAAATCTGCTGTATGTAATGGATTTTCTCAAAATATACTGAACGGATTTTCGTACGGTTTTTATTGAAAGGTAGTGCAATTCTTCCGAAAGGTTTAGACATAACGGTTTTACGTAATTTGTGTAAAACTAATAGAGACAGCTTAAAGTAATGTTCTAGAGAATTATAGATGCATAAAAGTAGTACAAAAAGTCCGTAACAACATGTCTCTCTCTTATAGTTAACTCACAGAAACTACTTTTATATTCAAAATTTCAATCGCGGAAAATATTTGTGACGCACTGATTTCCATGCGGGTGAAGTTAGAAGCGTAGCTAATATATAATATTAAAAAACAAATAAATTTAGTAAAATAAAAAAATGACCCTGACATCATCTAAAATTTTAATCGGTAGTGACATTAGAAGACAAAGATAACGAATATATATAAACAAAAAAACCACACAGATCTGTCTTCACATACCCAATTAAACGTAATGGAAAGCAACTACCAATTTAAATGTTTAAGAAATTCTGGATTATATTAGAGACACTATAACAGAACTGCTTTGCTATACCGCACGGGTTAAGCGAATGCATGCAAAGCTAATGTGTATGAAGCAGGCAAAATTTACGCACCTTACACATGCAGGACAAATCACCACATGCATCCCAAGCCTCCACACAACCACCACCAAAATTTTGACAATCGTTTCGCCCTGAAACCGAAGCATCATCAGGAGGATAGGCTCCACGACAAAATCGTAATGTATTACGATCGTGGGTATTTTGGTTGTGGTTGTGTATATTGCTTGTGCGCATTGTTGCTGGTGGAGACGTCTTGGGATACGTGTGGTGACTTGTCTTGCATGTGTAAGGTATGTGAATTCTGCCTGCTTCATACACATTAGCTTTGCATGCATTCGCTTAGCCCGTGCGGATTATAGCAAGGTAGTTCTGTTATAGTGTTTATAATTTGGAATTCCGCAAAGTAACACCTGCTTCCATAAATCTGGATGATATATTTATATGGTTATGATACTTATTTGATGTAAGTAAGAAGTAATGAGGCTATTGGCTCTGTAACAGAAGCAACATTAGGCATCTTACTTTGAGAGTAAACAAATTGAGTGCCCCAATAGGATCCTTATCACCAGAAGACACGTATCTGTTCTTGAAGATCTTTCACAAGTATCCTCCGCGCTATGTCCGGTGAATTGATCACCAGTCCTGGTCTCCAGAGGAACCATATGCCAACATACGCTCTGTCCAGTGCGTAAAGTCTTCGCAGCCATGTAATCTATAAAAATATTCATAAGAAAAAGTATGCTGTTACTAACCAACTACTGGCCATAGCCCTACTCTCTTATTTGGAGAAAAGGGTTGGATCTTATACCAACCACGCTGCTCCAATGCGGTTCGGCACGTATATCTCCAAAATTCTTTTGAGAAATGCAGGTATCCTAAGGCTGCTTTCCTTCACCGAAAAGCGTGTGATAATTTGCAAGTGTCAATTTAGCACTTAAGTTTTAATGGGAACACTTATTGGTAGGCACCAATGAGTATTTCCATTAAACTGACTGATCATCGAAATCTTCAGCAGTTCTCATGCAATAGTTAAATGAGGCTGTATGTTGAAAACATATTAGGTCCTTACATATGAAATTGGCGTTTTGTCGTACTGGCCATTTTGATCTCAAATATTACCTTTATGGTTAGGAATTCCAAATTCAAATTCATACAGCTATTTACTCATGCATTTGTGTTTCAAACCCCCTAATTCATTTGTTTTTTCTTCTTTTGTTTTTTTCTTTGTGTCACTCTGTTTACAAAATGGAAAACATGAAATATCGCGTTATTTACGAGTATGAGTTCCACCGTGGCACCAGTGCTGCAGAAACGGCTCGAAGGATTAATGATGTGTAACGTGGACGGCCGGAGACCAAAGTTGATAATAAGGAATTGAAGGCTATTGTGGAAACGGATCCATGGCAAACCACGTCCGAGTTAGCTGCAGGCTCCGGTGTTAAAACTATTCTAATCCACTTGAAGCAAATTGAGAAGGTGAAAAAGCTTGAAAGGTGGGTACCTCAAGAATTGAGTGAAGCAAACCGACAAACGCGCGTCGACTGCTGCGTTACGTTACTCAACCGGCACAATAATGAAGGAATTTTAAATCGAATCATTACCTGTGATGAAAAGTGGATCCTCTACGATAATCGGAAGCGCTCATCGCAATGGCTGAACCCTGGCTAACCAGCCAAATCCTGCCCTAAGCGAAAATTGACTAGAAAGAAGTTGCTTGTAAGTGTTTGGTGGACTAGTGCCGGTGTCGTTCACTACAGCTTTCTTAAATCTGGCCAGACGATTACGGCAGATATCTATTGTCAGCAACTGCAAACCATGATGGAAAAGCTAGCTGCTAAACAACCGAGGCTGGTCAATCGCTCTAGGCCACTGCTGCTTCAGGACAACGCTAGACCACACACTGCACAACAGACGGCTACCAAATCAGAGGAGCTTCAATTAGAATGTCTTAGACATCCACCGTACTCTCCGGACCTTGCTCCAACAGATTACCATTTTTTTCGCAATTTGGATAACTACTTGCAAGGAAAAAAATTCAACTCCGATGGGGCAGTCCAAACCGCCTTCAAAGATTTTATTGATTCCCGCCCGAATGGTTTTTTTAGTAAGGGGATCAATGAACTACCTATGAGATGGCAAAAGTGCATACATAGCAATGGTACATACTTTGATTAATTAAATATATTTCGTTAAAAAAAAAACGATTTTATGTTCCTCCCATAGAAAACGCCAATTTCATATGTAAGGACCTAATATATTACTTCACAGAGATCTCAAATGCTGGCAAAGTTAAAGGTTTCCGTAGAAAATTATGACGGAAAATTGAATAATGACTTTGCTATGATCCACAATTAGCGAAAATCGAAGTTAGGCTAAAATAGAACCTATTATTCGTGTTCATACCTCACATGCGTGAGGAGGTTCGTTGAATTTCATCATCTTTTTTGGCTACCTTTTTTACGACCGACCGCCTGCTTGACGTCAACGTAACTTAGTCATATTTTACGACCCCTCAGTAAGAAAGAGGGTGGTCTATTCTACTCAACCAGATACCACACGGTGGGTCGACTTACCTTAATCGCCTTTTACGACACCTCGGTAAGGACTGAGGGTGGTCTATCCTACTCAGCCCGATACACTACAATCTTCAACCTGCCACTACGCTACACTAGCATTGCATAAATTCACAATACAATCTCAATAATCGTTTCCCCCCTTAACCGAAGCATCATAGACGAACTCCACGTTGAAATCGCAAAGTTGGTCAAACTAAAGGATAATCATCATCATTCTCCTGCCCTTATCCCACTCTAAGTGGGGTCGGCCAAACATGTTACAAACAAGTTTTCAAATGATTTGGCTACGTATTTTACAGCCGGTCGCCTGCCTGACGTCAACTTACCTTAGTCGGTAAGAAACTCACCTCGGTAAGAAATGAGGGTGGTCTATTCTATGCAGCCGGATACCACACGACACATACCTTAGTGGCCTCTTACGATACCTCGGTAAGAAATGAGGGTGGTCTATTCTATGCAGCCGGATACCACACGGCACATACCTTAGTGGCCTCTTACGACACCTCGGTAAGAAATGAGGGTGGTCTATTCTATGGAGCCGGATACCACACGGCACATACCTTAGTCGCCTCTTACGACACCTCGGTAAGAAATGAGGGTGGTCTATTCTATGCAGCCGGATACCACACGACACATACCTTAGTGGCCTCTTACGATACCTCGGTAAGAAATGAGGGTGGTCTATTCTATGCAGCCGGATACCACACGGCACATACCTTAGTGGCCTCTTACGACACCTCGGTAAGAAATGAGGGTGGTCTATTCTATGGAGCCGGATACCACACGGCACATACCTTAGTCGCCTCTTACGACACCTCGGTAAGAAATGAGGGTGGTCTATTCTATGCAGCCGGATACCACACGGCGGGTCGAACTAAAGGATAATATGAATGATATTTGTGCAAATTAACTGTCTTTGAATAAACGTCAAGCTTCCAAGGAAGACATTTGGTGGCTCGTGGGCGACACCACGCACCGCCCAGTAGCTCTTGACCCTTAGCCAACAGGAATATAACCATAAAGCAGCGACAGACGCCGCGGCGACCAACATGTATGCTAACATTTTACGGCTGTGTATAGAAAAACATCATTTAACTATGTTATTATTACACCACTTGAATAATAATACCTTCATTCGTAGTAGATAACATATTGACATTTACAAAAGTAATAATAAAAATTATTTTGCCATAATCCGCGATACAGTAAATAGAAAATATATATAGTGTTAAATGTATAGTGGACTATCCGTTTTTTCATACCCGATACATGCAGGATTCGTATAAACACAGGTACAAACCTCCAACACTGCCACCACAATAAACAGGCACTACACACGTTCACTATCACAAACTCAACAATCGTTTCGCTCCGCAACCGCAGCATCATCAGGAGGACTCCACAACAAAATAGCAAAACAAAATCGCAATCGATTTGCAAAGTGACGCCTAAATTTACTGTATCCGTCTTTATACCTCAATATCTTTTAGACTTTATAGAATATAATATAGAATCCTAAAAAGCTTTACTAAGTTCTTAACAAATACAAAAGTAATAATAAAATTAGTTTTGCTATAATCCGCGATACAGTAAATAGAAAATATATATAGTGTTAAATGTATAGTGGACTATCCGTATTTTCATACCCGATACGTGCAAGTTTCGTAAAAACACATGCACAAACCTCCACCACTTTCACCACAATACACAAGCACTACACACGTTCACTATCACAAACTGAACGATCGTTTCGCAACCGAAGCATCATCAGTTCACCATCATCAATTCTTAACAAATATTTAAAATTATGATTAGAATAGAAAGCTAACACACACAGAATAATAACCTTATTTGACACGTAGAAATAGATTTTGAAAACCCTGACCGTCTAGTTTTTTGCGGGTTTCCTTCTTTCAAAGCACCACCGAGCCAGTATTAGCTTCATAACAATTTTGAAAATTAATTTCCAAGTCCCGATAGCCTATTAGAATAAGAAGTATTTGTAATTTGCAATTTATTTTCGTCGCATAATTAGCATATATAATATCTTAACGGTTTAAAAACTAGTAATAAAAGTATTAACTCACCGGATATAATACAAACAATTGTTTGTATTATTTTACTGTAAATAAAAGGTTTACTGAACCGTACGGACACCGTCCGGCGAACTGATTATAAGATGTGAATTAACCTTCTGGTTATTTTGAACTCACATATTGACAGCTAACTAACAAGCCGGTCAAGTTGATAACGTCAGTGCCTCAGAATTTAATGTATACTAAACAAATTGTATAATAATTTATACAATTAGGTGTTTGCGGAAATATACAATGCAAATGATGATATCATTTTGTTTTAATCCGCGATTAGGGAATCTACGCAATACTAAAAGTGGAGTGTAGTATTCATTTTTATTAAGTCAAGCGTTACTTTGCGGAAATATTACATAAACAAACGATTTTCCTATAATCCGCATTTTTCTGAAACGCGGATCATATCAAAATCAGCATATTATGAAACTAAGTCCCGAAGTTAGTTGTCCGTATTTGAATAATTTTCTCGAGATATCTAATCGGCTCATCTTACCGTTTTTATTAAAAAATCAATGAGGAAAGTTGAGATTAATAGTACATTTCTAAAATCTCGGAACGGTTAAACTGATTTTGCTGGGACTTTTACTGGAAGATAGAGGAAGTTGTGGAGCAACCAACATATAGGCTACTTTTTAGCCTAAAATTCCTGCTGGTACGGTATTCCGCGGGTACAGCTAGTAATCAATAATTAATTTTTGTATACGGAAATCCACTGACCTTTTTGTTTTGCAAGCGCAACCTTGAAGTGATATAGGTTGAATATCACCACTTAATGTCGACCCACATCAATAAATACTCAATAAATATAATTGCAAACTTGATTATTCATATCTACAGGGTCGTAGTTATAATTTATATTGTCCGTTTATTAGAACAAAGGATAAAAAACAGATATTGCTATAAATAAATCCGAAATGTTTTATGAGAATTTATATTTACACGTCAGGTGTAATGCGAAAGATAGATTTCAAATTCAAATTCAAAATATTCTTTCTTCAAGTAAACTTGTAAACAAGTGCTTTTGAATCGTCAACTCTACTGCTGGTTTGGAAAGCTGTTCCTACCAAGAAGAGCAGGCAAGAAACTCGGCGGTTCATTAAAAATAAGGTTCTGTAAAATATTCATTATATTATCTTCAACGTAAACCATTTTCCTTTTTTATGCTAAAGGTAGATATCCGCCATGTAGTATCCGTCTGAGTAGAATAGACCACGCTTATTGTTTGCCAAAGTATCGTAAAAGGCGACTAACGTAAGATGACGTCAGGCAGTCGGACGGTCGTGAAATATACACGTTGTTTCGACCCCACTTAGAGTAGGATAAGGGAAGAATGATGATGGTCTAAAGGTTACATATAACTCTATACGACAGTGGGAAATTAACGGCTGTTTTATATGATATATAAGAGAAATAGTCTAAGGGAAAAGAAATAATATATATCGCAACGCGCAGACAGCCAGCGCGGTCGACGCTGGAATGTGTCACAATTTGTAGTGTACGTGACTTGTCGGTTTGCTGGAGCGTGGTAAGTTACTGGCAAACGAGCAAATTATAGGCAAAAATAGACAGAACAAATAGGCGTTACTTTATATAGATATTAGAAAATATTAATGAAATAATTTTGCTATAATCTGCGATAAAGAAATTAGAAAATATGCTAAACGCTAAATGTAGAATTGACTACTCGTGTTCATACCTGATAAATGCAGAATTTGTAAAAACATGCACAAACCTCTACCACCGCCACCACAATACACAAACACTACACACATTCAATATCACAAACAATCGTTTCGTGTAGCAACTGAAGCATCATCAGAAAATAGACTCAACAATAAAATCGCATACCTTTGTCTTCATAAAAAAAGGCGTATGCCCAGCAATAGGATAGGCCCAGTCAGATAAAAAGTAAAGTAGCGACCCATCACGCTACTCCAATGTGCATTACTGGGTTACTTCTCTAGAGAATCCTGAATAAAATGTTCCCTTTTCAGGAAACCGACGTATCTCTAGAGAATTCTGGGGATATGTGTAACCTACCCATCCGCATTGGAGCAGCGTGGTAGGTTTTAGCTCCAATCCTTCTCTCCAAAAAACAGAGAGAGGAGGCCTACGCCCAGCAGTAGGATAGTAAAAGGCTGTGTTTAAGCAATTCTGCATTATATGAAGAAACGGAACGCCGAACCGCCTTTTTCAAAATTCAAATTCAAACTTTGACAGATTCGCAAAACTATTATACGTCTCTAAACACAATTGTAAAATTCGCTATTAAACGAGTCTAAACCAAATTTAAGCACGCTTTTTACTTGAAGAGACTGTTACTTGACTTTTTTACCCACGGGGACTGGTTAAATTCCGATTTACGTGCAATAAAATTGCACAATTAGTAAGCTGAAGAAACAGTATCAGCTACATACTCTCAGGCGCCCTCGGCAATCATCGATTTCATCGTGTAGCGTAAAGAAAGGGTAGAATAAAATTACATTTGACATCTCGATGGTGTAGCAGTGATAAGTGTGTTCCTACTTCAATTTATCAGCGTTCAAATCACGTTTAGCCTGTTCTTTCTGTTTCACTTTCATAATAGGACGTTAACCAATATTGATGAAATTTTATACAATTGAGACTATGTAATAGACTAGAATAATGAATATGATCCGATAAAAACTTGCGGCTCCTGTTTTACGACGAACAAAAGTTTGTAAATTGTTTATGAGTTTGGATATGAGATTCTGTAATTTTATAACATTCCGCAATCAATTTTAGCTTTGCCATTAAAGCAGTTTAAAAACACTTCAAGGTACTGATACAGAAAGCCTACTGTACTGTTGAGGATTACATCGATGATAAGAATGCGTGGATATAGCTACTCTTCGACCCTCTTCGACTGTTCAGTTATAAAAATTATATAATATTTTGAAAAGAACACCGCTCAGTTTCGTGCTGGCTTCGTTAGGAACAGCTTTCTGAACCAGCAGTAGAGTTGGCTATCTAAAAGCACCTGTTTACAAGTTTACTTGAGTAAAGAATATTTTGAATTTTAATTTGAATTTATTAATCTGTCACAAATAATTTACCAAATAACGATGCATACTTGTCTCTTTTAAAAAAAATCTACGAATATGCACTCCGGGAGTGCCCGCAGCAGTAAAAACTAGAATATTAAAGTGCATTTTTATTATTTTGAAATAGGTAGGAAACAAATTTGTACGAAATTCCTTTAATTATCAGTATAAATTAATTTTATGAATATTTTACCACATAAATAACTACTTGTTTATGTGGTAAACAAATTCGCGTGCCCTGTTACACGTGTTCCTGTGTCCTGACGCTTGTAAAACGTTTTTTACCCATCAAAAAGTGCACAACGTTGCTAAAGAAGTGTTCACTTCAAATACCTGCAAAACGAAACGTATACGCGGCGCAGATTAGTCTCAGAATTAATTCCTGGCCGCCCCACCCGGGAGATCAATCAAGCTTGCTCGAATAAGTCTATTGGCTTAAAATTTACGCCCTAATTAGTTTTCATTAAACTTTTTGAATAGAACTCCTGAACTTCCAGTCATTTGTTCTAATAATATGGCTCATTATAAATTTTCTCTTGCGTATAATGGCTTTAGGAGACTTTTACTTATCTATATTTATTAAGACCTGATTATAGAGGAAGAACTTTGGACAATTAGAAATTAAAAGCAAAAATTTTACTAAAGCTCACTCCGTTTTCATACTTATACAGTATCCGAACGTGTCTCAAATTTCCACCACCACACTAACTGGCACTGCACACATTCACTACTACAATCTCAGAAATAGTTTTGTCCCATATCCAACGCATCATAAAGAGATAGGTTCTACGATAAAATTTTCCGACATTTAGGTTTACATAGATATGCTTTAATAGCGGATTAAAGCCAAATACATAACATCATTACTTTATAATGTGGCATTTATTAAGTTTCTCTTTAATTCCAGAAAATTTTCCTACATAAAGAAACAAAGACTAACGTGTGGTAAGTAACGACTTGTTACTTCCCACAACTGGGCAAGGCTTTTAAAACCAACATTTTCTTCTATTTACGGATTTATAGGTTACATATATATTAATTCTCAGATGTGCAATTATTTCTAAAATATTTTCCTTTTCACTAAAAAGTATGTAACGTAGGGCACATAGGTGGTTATAGTTCTTAAACTTATAGCTTCTTGACCTGGATTTGAACCCGTGAACCTCTGAAGATAGCCACGGTTTTGCCATTCAACCATCATGTCATGGCATAAAGTGCTTGACTTTATTTGTCAAGTTTACTCGCAGCTTTGCAAAACTGAATGCATTTCACAAACTTTAGATGGAAAACGAAATTCACCCCTTACGTAAATAGCGACAGTGTAAAGTTTTCAAAGACCTTGTAATTACCGCAGCTTTGCGCTGAAAATTGAAAAGGTGGTGCTTGGAAATTACTTCAGGTTTCAACAACTGGGAAGAATAACTTTCTGGTTATTAATTTTGAAGGAATATGTCTGTAATTCAATTCAAAATATTCTTTATTCAAGAAAACTTGTGAACAAGTTTTTGAATCGTCAATATCTACTACTAGTTCGGAAAGCTGTTTCCGAGAAGAGCAAGAAACTCGGCGGTTGCTTTTTAAAAAGAATGATTCTTATCACTAGTTACATATAGTTATTGATGTCTTGTACAGGGTGAAGAGTAGCTATATCCACGCATTCTTATCGTCTAAGTAATCCTCAATAGTATAGTAGGCTTTCTGTAACGCTATGTCATCTGTATGGAAATTGACAATATTTTGCTAGCCATAACAGTGTTTATCGCCTCACCCCGTAGGATTGGCGAGCGCTGTATTGTCATGTGAATTAGAGTGGAAAAAATCTATTATTAAATAACCGGGTTTTTTTCTTTTAAGATAAACCAATTTGTAAAAAATTGATTCATACGTATCGAACAAATCGATTATTAATAATCGTTTTTTTACTGATTCAAAAGTTGCAACTTTATAGAATTAAGCGTTTGGGAGATCCATAATACAAAAGTAATAATAAAATTATTTTGCTATAATCCGCATCAAAATAATTTTATTATTACGTTTTTTCAAAAGTAGCTTTTCTAATATTAACTAGCTGACCCTAGAATCCGATAAAACAACATTATCGTTGTTAGAGATCTTTCATTCTAAAAGTGCACGCCCCTCCACCATTACAATTACACAATTACATTATTTTAATGTGTGAGAGAAAATATTGACTGTACTATTGTATATGTAGCAATTTTGTAGCAATTTCAATTTCAAATTTTTTTTTATTGTAGCAATTTCAAAGTTGACTCGACTCATTCGCGCACTTAAAGGTCAACTAATGGCTCGACTGGTATAAGTGAGTAAAGACATTGGAGGGGCGTGCACTTTTAGAATGAAAGATCTCTACCGCTTTTTTTTTATATTCCTCATACATAGTCTCGCACGCTTCCAATCATCGCACGAGCATCGCCGCTAGAGGGCGCATACTCGATTTCCGCAAGCGAGAACGTTCAGCGCGAACACGCCGCCCTCGCGTATTAATTAACCTTTTAAATATTGTGCTATTAGTGAAAGTGCTGTGGAGACCAGAAAACTGAACCTGCCGATCCTCAATGCCCGGGATAGCAACAGACCAAGGTAAGCGTGCCTCCCTTCATGCAGCTCCCTTAAATTATAGTTCTTCCACGCCGCCATTTTTCCTTTCCCGCAACGAACTATCGCCTTATAGTCCACTTTTTATCATCCTTACATGTCTTATCCCACCACCCAAACAGGATACCATGCCACAACATTTAGTGATCCTGTTCGAAACGGACCCTCTTTTTTCTTTATTTATTTTTCTTTTTCTAGGTCGCCTAAATAGGTCTTTTAATTTATATAACCGCAATCCTAGATAGGAAATTTATATAACATTTATATTTATATTCCCGCATACATCACAGGAAGAATGTTTTAGTTTTACCCGCAATAATTTTTTATTTTCTATCGCGCCTCTCTAATTCAAGGCAAAACGCTGTCCGCTTACCCACTTATTTATTATTTATTTCGGTCGTTCGTGTTTGTGTTATCGCTGTATACGCGTATTGTTAACGAGTTATTTTTAGAAATATCAAATATAAAAAAACATCATTATCATTCTCCTGCTCTTATCCCACTCCAAGTGGGGTCGGCACAACATGTTACAAACATGTTGCCACATGATTTGGCTACGTATTTTACTACCGGCCGCCTGCCTGAACGTCAAATTACCTTAGTCACCTTTTACGACACCTTGGTAAGAAATGAGGGTGGTCTATCCTATGCAGCCGGATACCACACGCATACCTTAGTCGCTTCTTTCGACTCTTCGGTAAGAAAGTAAGGTGATCTATTCTATTGCCGGATATCACACGGCGTATCAAATATAAAAAAATGCCTTCATCAAGTGATGATGCCACTGCGCTGTCATCTTTAGATATAAAACTTCGTGTTTTAGAGGCGAGACGCAGTGCACTTTTCGCCCGAATGCAAGTTAATCAAGAAGATGGTTTATTCAGTATTAAAACCACCTACACCATCAACACCATCAATAAACCTTAAACAAATTGATCTCCTTGGCTGCACAGCTGCTAGTTCAAGAAGTAAATGATTATTCAGTATTGTGGAATAAAATGAATAAGAGAGACCTACTTATTGGGCGAGAAATTTCCCAAGCTTTGGTTAATACATACAAATAATGTCGAAACTTGGCCTCTAAACCCCCTATAAACATTTTAGAGCCCACAGTCGGTGAATTTATGGCGCCAAATAAAATATAAGGCTCACTCGCAAATTTATTGTGCTTTAAGGAGCAAATTGAATGGAACTTTGTGTAAACTCTCTTCATTTTGCGCAGTTTGTTAAATTGATCAGTTGTTTATCGACGGGTTTTCGATGAACTTTGGTGACATTTTCATCTTTTTATACACGGATTTGTGGGTTTTGTTTTTGACAGATTTTTTTATGTCCGCATGGTTGATCATTGTACTCTATGATAACGCAGTGATAAGGCATTCAAAAAGAAGGTCGTTTTGGTTAAAGCTTTTTCGTTTACCATTAGAATGTATCTAGTTTATCTATACTTATTATATTTTAAATGTGTTCATATGCCTGTTTATATCTTTACGTTTTAAGTTAGTAATTTATCTAATAATTGGTACGTAAAAAAGAAGAAAGAAAGAGTATTTATTGACAATAAAAATTAATCATCATTCGCCTGCTTTTATCCCACTCTAAGTGTGGTCGGCACAACATGTTACAAACATGTTGTCATATGATTTGGCTACGTATTTTACGACCGGCCGCCAGCCTGACGTCAACATACCTTAGTGGCCTTTTACGACACTTCGGTAAGAAATGAGGGTGGTCTATTCTATGCAACCAAATACCACACGGCGTTTTATTAACGATAAAAATTAATAACATTGATAAATATTTTGTTAATAAAATTGCTATAAGTAATCTTCGAGGTGTATTAAATGTTATAAATAATTGAATAAATGTAATATTAGGTCCTTACATATGAAATTGGCGTTTTGTCGTACTGGCCACTTTGATCTCAAATATTACCTTTATGGTTAGGAATTACAAATTCAAATTCATACAGCTATTTACTCATGCATTTGTGTTTCATTTGTTTTTTCTTCTTTTGTTTTTTTCTTTGTGTCACTCTGTTTACAAAATGGAAAACATGAAATATCGCGTTATTTACGAGTATGAGTTCCACCGTGGCACCAGTGCTGCAGAAACGGCTCGAAGGATTAATGATGTATATGGTGACGGTGTCGCAAAAGAAAACACAGTGCGTTTTTGGTTCCAACGTTTTCGTTCGGGAAATTTCGACCTGCAGAACGAGCCTCGTGGACGGCCGGAGACCAAAGTTGATAATGAAGAATTGAAGGCTATTGTGGAAGCGGATCCATCGCAAACCACGTCCGAGTTAGCTGCAGGCTCCGGTGTTAGTGATAAAACTATTCTAATCCACTTGAAGCAAATTCGGAAGGTGAAAAAGCTTGAAAGGTGGGTACCTCATGAATTGAGTGAAGCAAAACGACAAACGCGCGTCGACTGCTGCGTTACGTTACTCAACCGGCACAATAATGAAGGAATTTTAAATCGAATTATTACCTGTGATGAAAAGTGGATCCTCTACGATAATCGGAAGCGCTCATCGCAATGGCTGGTACCTGGCGAACCAGTCAAATCCTGCCCTAAGCGAAAATTGACTAAAAAAAAGTTGCTTGTAAGTGTTTGGTGGACTAGTGCCGGTGTCGTTCACTACAGCTTTCTTAAATCTGGCCAGACGATTACGGCAGATATCTATTGTCAGCAACTGCAAACCATGATGGAAAAGCTAGCTGCTAAACAACCGAGGCTGGTCAATCGCTCTAGGCCACTGCTGCTTCAGGACAACGCTAGACCACACACTGCACAACAGACGGCTACCAAATCAGAGGAGCTTCAATTAGAATGTCTTAGACATCCACCGTACTCTCCGGACCTTGCTCCAACAGATTACCATTTTTTTCGCAATTTGGATAACTACTTGCAAGGAAAAAAATTCAACTCCGATGGGGCAGTCCAAACCGCCTTCAAAGATTTTATTGATTCCCGCCCGAATGGTTTTTTTAGTAAGGGGATCAATGAACTACCTATGCGATGGCAAAAGTGCATACATAGCAATGGTACATACTTTGATTAATTCAATATATTTCATTAAAAAAAAAAACGACTTTATGTTCCTGCCATAGAAAACGCCAATTTCATATGTAAGGACCTAATATAAATATGTCGGTGTCATAGATTTATAAACAATAAAATTGTATCTGTGAGTGATTACACGGATATAAGTGAATTAGTTATCCTCCGGCTGGAGCGCGTGGTCGCCATCTTGGCGAGTTGAAGTCCTTGCTCAAGTTCATTGATCAGTTAATCAAGTTCTTTGATTGTTCATGATGCAGAAATCGTTTGATGTCTACGGTCTAATCAATTTCACTTATCATTTGATATAACAAGATTAACGTATTTTTATCATTGTCAAATTAAAATATTAAATTATTTTCTTACTACATTCAATTTGAAAACTCGTCCTGCGCAGAACTCAATTTAATTCTATACAAAAGCATCAGTTGCCGCAATTTGTATACGTGTTTTATGTAATATTTTTAATGGAACTTCGCAGACTCATTACGAACACGTTCACGTATTTTATATAAATAATAGTGATCTTTGTGTGCTAGTCGTTGGAATTAAAAATAGAAGTTGCATTTGCATAAAATAAAACAGCACTGCTTCCGAGTGAAACTAACCAAAAAGGACACGTTCTTTTATTCAGAGCTACGTAATCCGCCATTTGTACGGCGCATTCAGGTCGACGTAGCAGACGTGAATAGAATTAGCCGGCCACGAGAGGTCGGACGTACTTCACGTCGCCGCGCGAAGTGACCGACGACTCCCCGATTCGGCCGTGTGCGCGTGGACCGGAGCGACCCGTCGTGTTAGACGTTCCAAATTTGAATTTTAAACTAAGCGTTCCGTTTTATGCAGAAAATAAACTCGGTGTGTTTTTTAACTTGAAAGATTATTCATTCGATTTAAGCTGGGCTTATGTAAACTTCTCAGAGATTTCAGCAAAATTGTAAATTATCGTGCCAGCTGAGTTATGTATCATAAATATTCAAAACATTTAGGTGAAGTGTTCAGTCCTGTTTTAAATTATTATTCTGATTTTGAATTTTAAAGGAGGGTGCCAGAATTGGGCCTAATTCTTACAGAAACCCCACATACATCAAAAAATTCTTAGTTTTTTTCTGTTTAAATATCACTATAAATATTATAAACTTTCAATGGGAAAATGTTAGAAAACTTATTTAATAATGATACTTATAATGGTATTAAAGTTGTTAATGCCTTAAACGGAACGTGTCATTGTCAACTTGTTACTTTTTTAATTGCCTAAACAGCGCGGACTCCAGCGTTTCAGCTTCATTTTATTAACAATAATTACATTCCAGATATTAAATATGGTGTTTAGAATAAAATAGTTTACTCATTTGGTGTATGGCTTACGATCTTAATCTCTGTGGGATCTAATAAATTCTTTTTGCAATATATGTCAATTATTATTCATCTTTTGGTACATGTTGCCATAGAGTAATAACTAAAATATACGTTGCTCTTATGAACGTGTTTTCTCGAAATGTTTGTTTTTCTGACGACAAAAAAATGAATGATCAACTTTTAATTCAATGATGAGATTACTGCTATATTTTTATAACAAATTCTATCGTTTTTATTATGCTCTTTGTAGTTTTCCATAACCTCAAACTATAACTCTTATTTTATAGTTCCCCCATAGAAATTGAATAAAATGATAATTGATCCTAAGATAACAAATATTTCTCTATCTTACAACATAAAAATTAATACTGTAACGTCTGGGCCCAATGACGTATGAATTTCTGGCACTCTCCTTTCCTGTGGTTCTAGGTACTTAAAAAAATCCATGAATTAGTATAGACTAATTCATGGATTTTTTTTAAGTACCTAGGTAAATATCCAACAATAATAAACTGCGCTTTCGAAGGTGGAAAAAAAAATGAGGAGCACCTATAGAGAATGTTAAGAACAGTATGTATTTACTTAGGTAACTTTATGTTATGCATATTTTTTTTGGGTTTATACATTTTCCTAGAAATAAATATTTTAATATCTACAATAAATGGAACGTTTTCTTTGCACTAAATGCACGTCACGTGTCAAATGAAACTGCACATACGACCAAGTTGCGAAGTTCAAAGACGGATGCAATTAAAGTGGGGAATGTGTCCAATCTTACTTGGAAGGGTAATTCTATTCACGGACCGAGATACTTCCGCCTCAATGCATCGTTCAAAGCGAATTATGTAGCTTTGAACAAATTTACGTCCATTTTGTTGAGTTTTTCGTACGGTGTATGTAGTTTGTTTAATGTAAATGTATTTATCTTTTACTTTGCTGCTCTAAAGAGATAAACGTCGAGAAATTGAAAGATAAAAGATGAAGTCTCTCATTATCATCCTCCTGCCCTTATCCCACTCTAAG
The DNA here is from genome assembly GCA_947086505.1 of Morpho deidamia. Taxonomy (NCBI): domain Eukaryota; kingdom Metazoa; phylum Arthropoda; class Insecta; order Lepidoptera; family Nymphalidae; genus Morpho; species Morpho deidamia. The sequence continues at coordinate 630,664 of CAMTZC010000011.1, forward strand.
TGGGTCGGCACAACATGTTACATACATTATGTCACATGATTTGGCTATGTATCGTACGACCGGCCGCCTGCCTGATGTCAACTTACCTTAATCGCCTTACGATACCTCGGTAAGAAATGAGGGTGGTGGCGGCCGGTTGTAAAATACGTAATTTTACAACCGGCCGCCTGCCTGACGTAAACGGTGTCACACGGTGGATCGACTTACCTTAGTCGTCTTTTACGAAACCTCGGTAAGAAATGAGGGTGGTCTATTCTACTCAACCGGATGGCACACGGCGGGGCAACATACCTTAGTCGCCTTTTACGGCACCTCGCTAAGAAAGAGTGTAGTCTATTATACTCAACCGGATATCAAACGGCAGGTCAACTTACCTTATTCGCCTTTTACAACCTCTCGCTAAGAAAGAGGGTAGTCTATTCTCCTCAACCGGATGCCACACGGCGGGTCAACGTATCTTAGTCGCCTTTTACGGAACCTCGCTAAAAAAGAGGGTGGTCTATTCTAAACCAGATACCACACGAAGGGTCGACTTACCTGAGTCGCCTTTTACCACACCTCGGTAAGAATGAGGGTGGTCTATTCTACTCAGCCGGATACCACACGGCATTCATCCCATTCTACACAATTTCAGTACAATATATCTCCTCTGCCATTCGTCAACTCGATTTAGTGGATTTGTTCATAATGCTTGTAATGTGAGATATAAGTGCTTTTGTTGTTCCTCAAAACTCCTTTTAATTCAGTCCGGCCCTGTATTTATTTAGTGCCATAAATTCCAACTCTGTCCCATTAAAACTTTATTGATGCTTTATACGACAAGTTGTGAGATATTTGCATGTCTTTATAGATAAATATATCTACACGCCAAATTAAACCTTATCACAGCCCAGTTAGGTGCGTAATGAAATACGCTTTTGTATTTTGATTTAAGTAGGCAAATTTAGTTCGGCAAAGTTTGGAGTGATTTGAGACAAACTAATTTCTTGAAACCATTTCTATGTGCCAATTTTCATTATACAAATGTCTCTAAAGAAAATTATATTGACTCAAAACAAAAACAAGAAATAGTGAATGATTTATGATGACTTGCCGCGATTTGAAAAAAAAATGTAAAGCCAAAATTAGAGTTTACTATTTCAATTTTCATTTTCAATATTTAATTTAACATAATTTTAAAATATTTATAAAAAATGAAATAAGATATTTATTTCAATCTACTTATCACTTATTGGCAAATGGCACATCGAAAAGTAAAGCCAAATTTTATAAATTAGTTGTGTACTCATTGTAAACAAGTGCAACGTGTATTTACCAGGAGGTCGTGAGTTCAAATCAGGTCAGTGGGATAAAGGCAGGAGTATGATGAGTCGGGGTGCCAAAGTCGGTCGGCCTCCTCGTGGCGCAACCTGGGCAGGCCTTTGGAATACTCAAATATAATACATATTTGAGTATTCCTTATCCATATTTGACCACTGTGGGATGGCCAGTATAGTTGTCCCTCTGATCAGCAGAGGGCAATCTGGATGGACCGGGGACTCCGAGGGGGGTGGGTGGAGTCTCCAATAGACGACGGGTTCAGTTGCGCTTGCTTTAAGCCTGGCTGGACATGGTTTTCGGCCACCGTCGGCAAAGCTCGGAAGCCCAGAAATGGCAACGGGGACCTTTGGGGTTGCGAGGAAGAAAACCCTCTATAAAAAATTACCTGGTGGGGGCGGGAACGCCCACCACAGAGTAGTGGTCTCTACCTGGGGCGCGGTCTCTCCTTGTCCACCGTAACATGAGACATCGGTGGGCAGGGAGCGATCACGGGCACGATGGCCTCTTCTGCTCTGCGGAGGGAGGCGGCGGAGCAGTTCCGGAAAATTTTGTTCTGGATCCAATCTGCTGGCGAGTTCAGGTGGTAGCGACTTGCCTAAACCCATCGTTTGCCGCCCTGACAGGGGACCTTCGGGTGTTCCGAGCGGGGTATATCGGACGCCTGACTTACAGTTACCCGAGGCGGTCGGTGCATCTGGTGCTCCCGATGCACCGGTTAGCGGAGAGGGACTTCTCTTTTGAGGGGTCCCTACCCGGAGGAGGTGTTCTCTAAGATCAGAACTGCTGTCGGCGGGGATGGGGGCAATGTGTACAACGGTACCCTGTCCTTGCAATCGGCAGCGTGGTGGAGCACACACGTTTTAGTTGGTGCGAGTCCGACATAACCGCCGCCTGTCCCCATCGGGCGGCGGTATCAGTAAGGAGTTTTTCCTGTATAAAAAAAAGAGTATGATGAGTTAAATCTGCATTTAACATCATATATATTTTCTTTTTACTTAATCCGCGAATAAGATTACGTAAAATCATTTCATTATTACTTTTGCCTATTATTAAAATAGAATAGTACCTGATTAAATTTCGCTATACCAACATTTAGAAACAAAGTGTTACTTAATAGATGTTGCAAAGTGTTTTCTCTGGGACGCGATTGTACATATATCTTCAGACAGCCGTGGGTTCCGTTGTCAGTCACTGGAAGCCACATAATTAAAGTTTTAATGAGTCCGCCGGAAGCATTCTCTGCCGTTAAACTGTTTCCGCCCACACGTGCGATACAATTTATTTTCAGAAAACTACATGTAACAGAACTACTTTGCTATAATCCGCGTATGTTAAGCGAATGTATGTAATGCTAAGTGTATTAAGCAGGCAAAATTCACGTACCTTACACATGCAGGACAAGTCACCACACGCATCCCAACACGCCTCCACCAGCAACAAGGCACACAAGCAATACACACAACCACCACTAAATTCTTTTCGATCCTTTCGCCCCAAAACCGAAGCATCATCATGAGGATACTCCAGGACCATACTTCTACAAAACCACCACCAAAATCTCGTCAAAACTTAAAATAACCAAATAATTTCTAGAATTAGTCGTTACTTTGCGGAGATTCATAATACAAAAGTAATAGTAAAATTATTTTGATATAATCCGCAAGTGCTTGTGTATTGTTGTGTTATTGATTGCGGGTAGTTTGAGTTTTTAGGCATTCGCTTGTATCTGTTACGAGAACGGATAGTACACTCTACATTTTTTTTTACGTTTTTTTCTAACGTGGTTATAGCATAATAATATTTTCATTACTTTGTTTTTTATATTTCGACTATAAAATTAGTGAAATTTCATATGGCATATGCTGAAATAGTGCTCATTTTAATCATACCTATCAATCTCCGAGTTAAATGAGATTGGGTAACATAACTAAGTAGGTAAATATTATTACTTATACTAACTTAATCAATCTCGTACCTTAGAACCAATCGAATGATTCACAACTTAAAACAAACAACCATTATAACTTCGATCAAGATTCATACATAAATTTACAAACTTGCCGCCGTTTTGATGTATGGGAAATATGAACGACGTTCAGTTAACATGCTGTTCATGTAATGATAATATCTTACTCAAATAGTTCGTTAGCGTAAGTGATATTAACCCTGCCTACAGCTCCGTTGGTCGCGGGTTTGTCGACAACATTTGATTATTAATTAATGTCGTGTGGTAACCGGCTGAGTAGAATAGACACCCTCTTTCTTACCGAGGTGTCGTAAAAGGCGACTAAGGTAAGTTGACCCACCGTGTGGTATTCGGCTGAGTAGAATAGACTACCCTCATTTCCTGCCGAGGTGTCGTAAAAGGCGACTAAGGTAGGTCGATCCGCCAGGTGATAACCGGCTGAGTAGAATAGACACCCTTTTTCTTACCGAGGTGTCGTAAAAGGCGACTAAGGTAAGTTGACCTGCCGTGTGATAACCGGCTGAGTAGAATAGACTACCGTCTTTCTTACCGAGGTGTCGTAAAATATGACAAAGGAAAGTTGAGGTCAGTCAGGTGGCCGGTCGTAAAATACGTAGCCGCATCATGTGACAACATGTTTTTAACATGCGCCGACCCCACTTAGCATGGGATAAGGGCAGAAGGATGATGATTTTATGATTTTTTTTCTATTTCTGTCCATATGTTCATCATTTTGGCTTAAGATATATCGAACGCTATATGTATTTTTGGGAATGACCTTTGATTCAAAACTCATATGGAGCACACACATTACAACTCTCGCTCGGAAACTCAGTTCAGCAGCTTACGCTGTCCGAAAGATAAGACGGCTTATAGACGTCGAAACAGCAAAACTTGTTTATTTTGCTTACTTCCATAACATGATGTCCTATGGAATATTGTAGTGGGGTAAATCGGATATTGAAAAAAAAATTGTATCACAAAAAAGATCCATACGTATGTTTACAATATAAGCTCGCGTGATTCCCTAGGAGAGCAGTTTAAGGAAATAGGTATTACATTGGCTTCATAGTATATTTTTTGCAATTTAATTTTTGTGCATAAAAATATATTTTGGCCGACTGGCCCGTTGGCGCTGTGGGTAGTGACCCTGCCTTCAGCTCCGCGGGGCGCGGGTTCGATTCCCGCCGAGGGCCAACATTTTCTATAAACAAATTGTTGGTTCTTCGAGCCTGGGTGTGTATTTGTATTTAAGTATGTATTTAAACTTATATATGTAGTATATCTATCAGTTATCCGTCACCCATAACACAAGTATTAAGTTACTTACTTTGGGGACGGACGACCGTGTGTGTGTAAATGTCCCATATATTTATTTATTTGTCTTATTATAAAAAGATTTGCGATGTATATAATAGACAATGTCTATAATAGACAATTCCTGCTTTGCGCCTTGCAAAAGTACGTAAGTCGTTTGTGGGTTTGAGTATAAGATTCTATAATAAAATTCCGCAATCGATTTTAGCTTTGCCATTTCAGCAGTTTAAAAAACTATCAAAAAAAGTCTAATACAGAGGAAGCCTACTATACTGTTGAGGATTACTTAGACGATAGGACGAAGAAGAGACGGTTAACTTATATATTGGGGTAACAAATAGGGGAATATATATAAAAAAGTACGATTTTTACTTCCGTAGAAGTTAAATTGACGTGAACTAAGTCATGTTTATAGTTAGTATTCTATAAAATACATTCGGTTAACAATTCTTTCCTCTACAACAAGTAGACTTTTCCTCGTCAACACCCTGTACAAGTAAACTTGAATATTTTACATGTCACGCGCTTATCCCTAATACAAGGACTCTAACTCTTGGAGAACAGTAAGTAAACTTTACGTCTCTCAACCTGTATTTGGACATCGTAAACGAAACACTAACTTTTAAGAATCAATCATTATCATAGAAATTATATTCATTGCTGTCTTTAAAAGCAAATAATTGGAGTTGATCAACACAGAACCAGCGATGTATTGGGTAGTGAAATAATTTTTAGATAGAGTACTCGTGATGAGTGGTAGGATCGTATATGTTTTAAGGCGGAGTGCTCATTGAATTTCATAAGGATTACAAGATGCCGGTTGTTCCAAAAGTACCGTCGATGGATGTATGCTGTTGTTTGTTTAATAGATTTTCGTTCAAAGACATTTCAAAGCCGATTTGGTTTATATTAGTGATCGAACAAGTTTCAGATAGTGAAATTACTGGCGAGTGCAAATCAAGTCAAATTAAAGTAATCTTTATTCAAAGTAGTAGTAGCGGCCTGTTACAATCCCACTGCTGGGTATAGGCCTCTTCTCTGCGTTTCTGGAGGGAAGGGTTGGAGCTAAGACCTACCACGCTGCTCCAATGCGGATTGGTAGGTTACACATATCTCCAGAGTTCTCTAGAGATATGCAGGTTTCCTCACGATGTTTTCCTTCACCGAAAAGCGTGTGATAAATTGCAATTATCAATTAGACACATGAGTTTTAATAGAAAAACTTATTGGTGTCTGCCCGGGTTTGAACTCGTGTTCCCCTCGAAAGAGTCGCACGGTCACACCGCTGGGCTATCACAGCTCATATATTCAATATTTTACAAGCACTTTAGAAAAAATCCGCGATAAAGTAAACAAGAACTCTATATATAGTGCTAAATGTTTAATAGACTATCCGTTTTTTCATACCCGATACCCGACAAACCGTGGAGGTTTGTCGGGTATCGGGTATGCATTACATGCAGGATTCGTAAAAACACATGCACAAACCTACACCACCGCCACCACAATACACAAGCACTACACACGTTCACTATCACAAACTCAACAATCGTTTCGCCCCGCAACCGAAGCATCATCAGGAGATAGACTCCACGACAAAATCGCGAAATAAAATCGCATCGCTTCGCGTTTTGCAAAATGACGGCTAAATCTATAAATTATTTAAACTTACTAGGGTTTACTGTATCCGTCTAAATATCTCAATGAATGTCACTATTATTTTTATAAATTGCAACAATTTCTTCGCCCCGCCGAAGCATCATCAGGAGATAGACTCCACGACAAAAACGCAAAACTATGCGATAGGGGTGCATGTATCGGGTATGAAAAAACGTTTATTAGCATTAAGCATTATATATATATTCTATTTGCTTTATCGCGGATTACAGCAAAATAATTTTATAACTTTTGTATGATGGATATAAATTAAGCACTTTAGAATCATCTTGGATACAACTGTTTCCAAATGTTCCTATTACTGAGAAGAACCAGCAACTCCATGGTCTTTCTTATATGTCATTCATAGACTCTTAATGAAATTTTCTGATAAACTTTAGAATGATGAACCTGTAACCCATTGGATGATCCTGTTAAGTTTGTAAACGATAGTAGCATTTTTTTTATAAACTGGTGATTTCTGTTTCGAGGGGAATTTGATAACATACTGAGCCACAGCACCACGTGGCCGGAAAGCTAGTCTATACATAAAAATTAATCTCTATTTCCCTTGGTCATCGCATCGCCCGTGAAGGTATGTAACCATTGCGGTTATTCTTTTTTTGTGTTATTTATTTTCAGGACAAAGTTTTAATGAAATTGAAATAAACTTTAGCGTGACATTAGAAAATTTGAAAAAACTATGTTCGTCTAAAATCTACATATCTATCTTATTCTTAATGCGCAATTGCGCAATTTTTGACTAATTTCAGTTCCAATATACACTAATTTTAATGAAAGCAACAGTATTGATAGCTTTGTGAAACACGAGTAACAAAGTTCATTGTTCATTAAAAACACTGAACTTTGTGAAAGGGAAGCTTTTTGAAAACAAAAAAGGTGGTTTCCTTTATTATACAGCTATATTGATAAGGGTTAACCTTGAGAATGTTTCCGTGGAAAATATTGCATATTTATTACCCAAAGGTCTCCGATTCCGTTCCAAGTAACATTCTATTAAATTTTTAGAGAGAGAGATAAGACATTGACATAAAGTTACATGCTAACGTTAGAAATGCCCGCCGTGTGGTATCCGGCTGAGTAGAATTGACTACCCTCATTTCTTACCGAGGTGTCGTAAAAGGCGACTAAGGCAAGTTGACGTCAGGCAGGCGGCCGGTAGTAAAATACGTAGCCAAATCATGTGGCAACATGTTTGTAACATGTTATGCCGACCCCACTTGGAGTGGGATAAGGGTAGGCGGATGATGGTGACTAACGTTAGAAATGCGGGATTGGTTGGATGGATTATCAGTCGTTTTTTAACACTTTCAAGGCTAATCCGCCGGAGCAATATAGATGAAATGAGACCTGTTATGTCAAACCCCTTTAAATCAATAATTCATTCATTCATTCAAATCAATTGTTTGAACTTTAACAGGAGACTAAAAGTCTAAGAAATGAATTTCTAAGGAAGTGGAGTGAAATTTCTACATTCCTTTTTTTAAAGTTGGATATAAATATCCAATAAATTTGGGGTTATAAAAATACTTCGTTGTGGGGTCTATAGCGGATCTAGAGATACATAATAGGTCGCTGGTTCATATCCGGCTCGCCGGAGCAATATAGATGAAATGAGGCCTTTTATGTCAAATCCCTATAAATCCATTTTTTGAACTTTTACAGGAAACTACAGCTAACAGAAATGAATTTCTAAGGAAGTGGAATGAAATGTCTACATTCCTTTTTTAATATTGGTTATAAATATCTCGTAAATTTGGAGTTATAGAGATACTTCGTTGTGGTGTCTTGAGGGGATCTAGAGATCCATAGGACGCTGGTTCATATCCGGCTCGAAGGATCATGTAGTGACGTTAGCAGACTGTAAAACTGGTGTAATGGCACAACAAAAGTTCCGCCATCCAAGAGAGAAAATAATGTTGCTACATACAATTTGTTGATTCTTACTACTAACATGTTGGTGTTGCCAACAAGCAGGAAAATATTCAAACTAAGAATTTGACGGGCTTTACCATAACAACCAAATTTGACCGGTTATTTTAACCTACATTTAATGGGTTTTGAAACTAATCATTTAAGCCAAAGATAGAGGGCATCTCAGCTAGGACATGGATGAAAAAAATCCTAATTTAAAAAAATACCAGGGTGAAATTCTCTAAAAAACATTTTCCAGGTTGCCGTGAGCTCTATCTCTTGGCAGGCAGAAAAACAAAGTGACTTTTATCGGAGTGCTTAATAGATGTCATGATGTCTACAATATTATCCAACACCAATTGTTATTTACACATTCATTATCTATAGTTATTATAAAATAAGGCCCCAAAGCTGTCTGTCTGTATGTAATCGATTTTCTCAAAATCTACTGAACGTACTTTAGTACGGTTTTTACTAAAAGGTAGTGCAATTCCTCTGATAGGTTTAGGTTAATAGCACACAACCGTTTGATGTCAATTGAGTTGAATAGGTCGTTTTATAAAAAAAAATAGTGAGGGTAGGAACAAACCGGTGTCGATTGTAGTTTAGAGGGGGAAATGGGTATAAAAAGCGGTGTCGGGTATCAGAGAGCCAGTCTCATGCCGAGACTAGAGAGACTGTAACATGCTAAACACTGAGTTTGACGCGGGCGAAGCCGCACTTATTTCTAGTTCATTATAAAAATCACTACAGCTTAGCGGGGAGACGGGTGGACTCTTTATGTAGATTCCCTGAAACGATACCAAGTTTCATCAAAGACCTAACCAGACCAAGCTAACTTTTTGCTTTTTTTTAAGTGCACCATATATTTTATAAAGCAAATACCAGGTCAACCAGGTAGTTTTTATTAAATGGGTTCCTAAAACATGCAATACAGCGTCATCTAGTGGATTATTATGGCAACGTTACAGCGACATCTTTGAGTCGGCAGAAAAAACAGTTTCCTTTTATTACTCGAATAAATAATATAGAATCAATTGAAGGAGTTTCATATCTATATTCTATCTAGTATTATCTATGTATGATACAATTAAATATAATATCCCTAGCTTAACGTATAGATTAAAAAGAGTTTTTCTTAAGATAAAACAACATAGTACATATTAGAGACTGTTTAACGGTTCAGCTGGCGTAAACTAAGTTTCAATGACAATCAAGATGGGATATTTTAATTTAAATTTAAATTCAAATAATTTGGATTTTACAGGCACTTTTGTTCAAATCATAATGCGACTGGTTCGGAAAGGTTCGGTAACACTTTTCAAAAATTGGCATATTGTCAAATTTCAATAATTTGCCACCTTTATAAGTAAACCCGATTAAACTTAATGAAGGCTTGAAATATACTTTCAATTCAAAGTTATCAGTATATGGACTTTTTATGCCATCTCCACATACAATACGACTGTCCCAACGGTACGGCGCGAGCGAGGCGAGTATAAAGGCAGATATCACATCTACCCGCAGTAAATCATATGGGACGGTGTCTTTTTGAAATAAACGCTACGCCATTCTTAATTTATGTTTTTGGGAGAGAGCGAAGTTGGGAAAATTCATAAATCAAAACAATAACGTTTTTTTAAACAATCTGCACTGAATTTGTTTATTTTAATTTACTTGCCGGGTTAGTGTTGTCTGTTCCCAAGGGGAAATCGGTTTTTTACACCCTATATCTCAACGTGAGACGCATAAGGAAGGAATAGCATCATCAAACCAAATTCACTTTTTTATATAAGCTAGGCTGGCTATGTAAAAAAATATGTATGTACCTCGTCGAGCTCTTTCTATCAGTCTAAGAATAATGTATCTAAATTAGTTACATAAGGTCGTATGTGACAAAATTTTCTCATTTCAGCCTAAAAATATGGTAACATGACAAAATCAATATTTATGCTTTTCATTTAGTCATTACTAAAATGAATATTGACTGTATACTCACTAGGAGAATAATGTATTCAGGTTTTATGCTTTTAAAACATTTTGTCTCAAAATAGGTGCTACGTTACCATGCGGCTGTTTGGTTACAATTAGGGACGTTACGGAGGAGTCGGAACCGGAGATTTCATATTTGAATTATCGGAGCCGGAGTCGAAATCGGAGGCGTGAGTCGGAGGCGGAGGTTTCCACTTCCGCCTCCTTCATTATTAATCTAAAAATTGACCCGTAAACTGTACTTGGACAATATGACCACCACGATTTAAATAATTGAATACTTAAGCGCGTCTCTAACCATTGATACTGAAAATAAACAAATTAACGAGAGTTGCGCGTCCGAGGGGAGATACCCCCCCCCCCCCGGGCAACGAGTTACAATTCGCATGACAATTTCACCTTCGTTATATCTCGGACTAAAATTTATCGGAGCCGGAGTCGGAGTCGGAGGTGTGAATTCAATCGGAGGTTCCGACCTTTCGGAAACGAAGTCGGAGCTCCGTAACATCCCTAGTTACAATAATATTTGTATTAAATCGAAAACAAAATAGCAGATAAGGCCTTATGCCTCACAATTTTTTTAGATTTTGTTAGACGTAAGTTGATACTGAATGCTTCGGACTTTAAAATATGACAAATGAAGTTCATTTCTACATTTTCGTCATTATATGTCTACATGAGGCTATTTGCTTATAAAAATTGTATACTTAGAGATTGAATAATTACCTATGTGATCAACTTTCGAAACGAACGACGAACTTTCTAATAAATAGTTTCTTATTTACATAATAGGTACATTTTCTATTAAAACGAAAGATATATGCATCTGCTACGATGTTAGTAATATTTTATTAAGAATTATATTATATAGCAAACGACAGCTACTAGCACGATAGGTATAAAGTTTCTTTTCGATCTTTTGAAATCTTATCGAAATCACATCAGACCTTATGCGTTTCATATCAAGATATACTTACTAGTTTTAAATATACACTTTTTTGAGTCACTTTTAAAAAAAACCAATAAACTTGTTTATGTTGTCACTCGGCGGGATTAAATCCACAACCTCCGGAAGACAAGTTCACTGCGATATGTGGCAAAAGGTTAGTAAGTCCATAGTATCATTGTTTAAATAACACCAACTTAGCTAGTTTCAGACAAACAGTTTTCAATCGAGTGGTTAAAATAAAAAGATTATACCAGATAAAGTTTGAAATGAAGCTTAGAATGCCGAGTCTTTAAATCGACTGAATACGTCATTAGGGTCGCCAAAGATTCCGATTACGTCAGTCGATTGAATACCAGAAATAATTAAGCCTCTAATGGTACCCAGTCGTTAATTGAGAGTCTAATGAGATTGAAATTCGTTTTCTCATTACCAAAGATCGTTGGAACGTTTGAGACGAATTACTTCTTTACTACCGTACTTCCTTGATATTCACGTCTTTTTTATTCTTTGAAAATATAGAATTGACTGTATCCCATGACCGGACTTGCAATCCCACAGCTATGTCTAGGCCGTTTCTCTGCTTTTTTGGAGAGAAGGGTTGGAGCTAAAACCTATCACGTTGCTCTAATGCGGATTCGTGGGTTACACATATTCCTAGAATTCTCTAGAGATATGCAGGTTTACCTGCACCCAAAAGCGTGATTTTAAATTGCGAATATCAGTTAGATACTTAAGTTTTAATGGAAATACTGATAAGTGCCTGCCAGGGTTTGAACCCATTGAATGTATGTTATGTGATTAATAAACAGTTTAACCCAAAACCTAATGGCCTTCTAAATCCATACTAATAATCTAAATGCCTGTTACGGTTTTACGGCTAGACGGATTGAACACTTTACATTTAATATTTATTCTAATTGCAGATTTTAATAACATAATATGATCATTATTTTTGTAAATTTTACAAGTTTAATAAAAACCAGTTTTGAAAGGCGGAAAATGTTAAATTTTATAAAGATTATTAAAAAATCATGAAAGTAAAATTAAGACCAATACACCATTTCTTATAAGATTACCAGCAACTTAAATAACAATAATTATATGATTTATAGAAGCAGGCGTTACTTTGCGGAATTCCATATTACAAGTACTATAACAGAACTACCTTGCTATAATCCGCACGGGTTAAACGAATGCATTCAAAGCTAATGTGTATGAAGCAGGCAAAATTTACGCACTTTACACATGCAGGACAAGTCACCACACGCACCCCAAGGCGCCTCCACCAGCAACAATGCACACAAGCAGCACACACAACCACCACCACAACCCCGACGATCGTTTCGCTCCGAAACAGAAGCATCACAGGATGATAGGCTCCACGACAAAAATCGTATTAGTCTTGTACAGGGTCGAAAAGTAGTTATATTCACGCATTCTTATCATCTAAGTAATCCTCAATAGTATAGTAAGCTTTCTGTATTAGCCTCTTTGATAGTATTTTTAAACTGCTGCAATGGCAAAGCTAAAATCGATTACGGAATTTTATTATAGAATCTTATGCCCAAACCCATAAACGACTTATGAAATTTTGTAAGGCGCAAAGCAGGAACTGCAAGCTTATGTCGGTTCCTACTTTGTCTATTATATCGCCAATCTTTTTATTATGATGTATATTCTTATATCCAAAAATTAAATTGCTAAAAATATACTGTGAATACCTTTTGTTACTAACCCGATAAACTACAGCGGTTAGCATTTTCAGAATTATTTTTGCACGAAAATCATTCTGAATTTTCAAAACGTAGCACGTCTATGGATTCGGTTTATGTAAACTGAATAAGGAATACTTTCTGCAAAGATTATTTCCAACTGGTAGCAAAATATGTCGCCGTAATTTGAACTTAACAGGAATACAAATAAGAATCACATGGAGAGGAAATTTTCAATATACACTTGGCAGCCTCGCGAGGGAAAACGATTTTCAATTGAACAGAAAATATTTTACTGTACAAAGACGTTCACAAAAGACGTTGATTATTTTGTGTTCGTTCAGGTGCGTGCCTTAGTTTGGACTAAAGACTAGTTGCTCCGTTTGGGCGTTTATCTTTGATTATATAAATGATCTATCTAAAATATATTTACGCGTTATAACCCTATTTATGTAGTATATTGTTTTGTTAAAAAAAATCCAGTGGTAAGACCGGTATATAAGCTTTGATTGTACCAAATTGGATCAATATTGTCAACTAAATGATTCTAAATGATCAGCAATAAATGCTTACCAAATAGACTTTGACGTTTATAATGTTGCATAAACATCTTTTGTGACATTTTATTACTGCAAGCAATCATAAGTGGTCAAATTGATTGTCCTGATCTCTTGTTACAAATAATTTTCAGAACCCCTTCCTACAGAACCCGGCATACACCATTATTACAAGTGCCTAAATGGAAAACGAATTGTGCTAGAAATTCTATTATACCGCGTATAGCTCACACATATAATAAAAAATATTCTAAATTAGACCTTTTCCATATAACTAAACGCACATCTAATATCTATTACATCTTTTTTGTCATATCTATATATCCTTGTTAAACATACGTAAATTTAAGTAAGTGTAATCCGTCCCTGGCCTTATTATTGTTATATATAGTATTTAAGTAAGAATTTTGTAAAACTGTAGGATTACTTAATCAATAATTAAATTAATTAGTATAGAATAATGCGTGTTTACATTTTACTTAAGGATAGCTTATTACGATTTAAGTGAATTGCAATTGCGAAAAATTAGCATTACTTAAAGAATAAAAAAAAATTGATTGAGTAAGTACTTGAAATAAATAGTTTTCTCTATGACAAATGCATCGTTTTACTGTTTAAACTTGGACAAAATAATGATGCGTTGAACAAACAATAAGAATTATTATTCCCGTAATAGACTTCATGTAAATTTGAATATGTTAGATAGTATTATAGACAAAGTAATTAAATTATGTTGAGCGATACATTCCAAGTAAATTTTGATAGCTTTAGCCTAGGATAAAGAATAATAAAGGCTTTATATTAGGATTCGTAAAATCTTGCGATGCTTTGCGATTTTGTCGTGTAGTCTATCTCCTGATGATGCTTCGGTTATAGGGCGAAACGATTGTTGAGTTTGTGATATTGCACGTGTGTAGTGCTTGTGTATTGTGGTGGCAGTGGTGGTTTGTGCGTGTGTTTTAACGAATCATGCATGTATCGGAAACGGATAGTCCACTATACATTTGGCACTATATATATTTTCTATTTACTTTACCGCGGATTATGGCAAAATAATTTTATTATTACTCTTGGTATTCATTTGCTTCATACTTCGTAATTATTAATAATTAGTCCATCACCAGTATTAAATAATAACCTCCACAATTTTACTGGCTGAATATATGATATTTGTTGGGTACTGAACTAATGAACTAGGTGGATACTGTAGAAGTATAAGTAAAACCACCCTTGTACCTTGATCTAGGATATCACCGTACTAATATGTGGATCCACACTCGACACCTTTAATTATTTGTTAACTGCATTTTACGATGGCAACTCAATAGCGCGAGAGAAAATGGTACAGCGCCTTCTAGTTTCGTCTTACGAAATTAATAATGTTAGATGCATTACCACATCCATTAGGTCACCTAGGTGACCTGGGCTTACGGCCCAAATACCGACACCTTTGGGTCACCTAGGTGACCTCGGCCTACTAGGCCGGAACACATACCGGGCTTAAGTGCCCGCGAGGAGATGCCCGGGTAAAGAGGAATTCCTCGAGGCCCGCACCCCGTTTACCCCCACCTGGGGAGTAAACGAGAAGACCCTGCTGCTAGATGCATTACTGAGCAATATGACTCCCATTATCGTAATTTTTAGAAGTGGGATTTTATTTCCCTACCGTGCGATAATTTTCCTTATATTTAATTATATCCCCACGTTCACGTTCGATGTTAATCTGCAAGGAAGAAGTGTTCAAAAGTTACCATATAAATGTAATTTACTGCACGTACTCCTGTGTACCATGTAATATCGCTATCCCATTTCCAGACGTCCCGCCGGGACGCCATGGGGAATGGAGATGAGACAAAAACTCAATACACCTAAAAATGCACGGATTTTCGCGTTGAAAAAATATAGAGGAAAAATTATTTATACAAAACATACGTGCAAAAATTTCACGATGTTCCAGGAAGAGTTATATTGTAAATATTTATTTACTAGTACTCGCGACTTTGCTCATATTTACTTTCAGTATTAAAATACTCTCAATTTTGTACCATTTTATTTTATTTCTGTTTACGAAGAAAAAATGGGATTTTGTAATATTTATTAGTATTAGCCCAGTATATATTCAAATTCAATACTGACTGTTTTCAGTATTCTTTAAATCGTCATATGTTTTTAAGGATTGGCCGGTGATTCGGAAGTTTGCTTCTACCGAGAAGAACCAGCAAGAAAATCGGGGAAAACTATAAGCTTCAATTGAACCAAATTTTACCTATGGCGAGAGACAAAGAGACTAGTGAAACTAAATATTGTATCTCTAGTTAAGTTATCTCTAGTCTAGTTAAGCAAATACATCGCCCTGGTACCATCCTATTGTTGCATATATCCCGAGTATATGCAAATTTACGAGAATCGTAGATAATGGCGGTACTAGTGGCGCAAAATATGTAGAATCGCTTAAAATATTTTTGAAGTGAAGTCTCGAAATACAAAACTACAATTGATGCGGTCTTTATTAGAGATTTTATTAGGTTTGAATAAAAATTGTTCGTTTGTTAGTTCAGCTGCTATAAATCTATGGTATTAGTTTTAGGGATTGGTGATGGTAGTTCTAATGACGATGGTAAAAGAGTCGTTGACATTATAAATGAAATTTTATTATTCCGAGAGATAAACTTTTTGATGTAAAATAATTACTTACTTTTATGCTGATAATTCGTGATTAAATTATGCCCTAATCATTCCAAATTATCAAAAATCCACAACGTAATTCAAGTATTACTACCAACAGCACTCTCAGGGTGCAACCCGTTGATTTTAGACAATAGACTACCATCGCTTGATAAATAATGAGAGGAAGAACAATCTTTGTAATATTTTCCTCAATGACAAGCCAAGTATATTGGTTGCTAAAGGCCCCATAAATAACGTACGGAATATCAATATGAATGGCACAAAATTGTATATAAAGTATTTTTATAAAAACAGATAACCATCAATTGCAAAAGTAGAAGAAGCAGAACAATCACGTAATATCCTCAATCAGGATCCACCACCCACGGCAGAATTTGAATCTGAATAAACGGAAATAGATCTCTATCTACAGTTTCAAACGATTCTAATACAATTACCTTCAATTAGCTCATGAGTGTGTTGTATTTATGCCGAACTTTTTGCCAAATATCGTCTCTCAATCATCGAAAATGATGTCTGTCATAAGTGAAATTGGAAGTCAAGGTATTCAAATGCGTAGCGCTCCTCAAGCACTCTCAAGAAAGCGGTATGAAAGGAGGTTCACTTGGCGCTAACGACCCGGTCCCACTTTGTCACGTCAAAAACGTTATGCTATAATTGGTTATCGTTATTCTATAGCTGTTCACTTTGCATCTTTTCGTTGTCTGTTTGCAATTCCTCTACTCTAAATGAAAAACGTTTTACAAAGTTAGCCAGATTCACATTTTCTTGGTTCTAACTATGTGCACTAATTAAGATTAAACAAGAATGGTTAATTATGATTAAGATAAACTTTGATAAAAAAATTAAGAATAAGCGAAGCCTAGTTTGATGCTATTGTAAGTTTTCTAGAGATTGTTAATATTTGATCAATATTTTGTTCAGGTTTGTCTATGGTTCTTTTTTCTGTTATTATTTAATTTGTCTTTTTAAGCTTTTATTTAACTTGCCGTATAAGTACGTGAAGATGGAATCTTGAAAATTCGATTTAATTCACTTCCCGGTGTCCGATTCAGCTGAAGTATTACTGGTCTAGTCCCGATGGCAATTCAAGTTTATGATTATCATGACCTGATGCTGCTGCCAGGATTAGCTCCAGACGATGGAACCCCTCAACATTGACTGTTATAGTAGGGACAAATTTAATAATTTATTTAATATAAATTATATTCAATATAAAGTATACTGTGAAAACTTCGACAAAATCAACAAAATTTTCAAAATCTCGGTTATAGTAAGCTTACCTTTGAACAACATACCGCTTATGCCTCTACTCAATTGACCATGGAAGCTGTGATAGCCTAGCGGTGAGAACTTGCAACTCTTGGGGTCACGGGGTCAAACCCCAGGCAGGCACCAATGAGTTTTTCTTTTCAAACTTATGTGTCCAATTGATAACTGCAATTTATCACATGCTTCTCGGTGAAGTTAAACATCCTGAGTAACATACCAATCCGCATTGGAGATGTGTGGAAGGTCTATGCTCTAACTCTTGTCTCTAAAAACGAAGAGACGGATGGGCTATACCCAGCAATGAGATAGTAACAAGCCCTTAATTTACTGTTTTATTTGACCATAGTAAGGCACTTTTCCCCTTTTTAGTTACCTATTTCAATCGAGTACAGTAGGATTGAGAAATTGAAATTTCCCTGCGGCTCATGCAGCTAAATATTCGCGTTCGCCAAAATAAAAATCAAAAGTATCCGATGAGTTTTTAAAATGGCGTCGCGATATTTATTCCGCGGCGCAGTATGGCGCCCCTCTGAAATATGACTGCATAAATTTACAAGAATGCACTATTTGTGCTTGAATCGTTTGCTATCGAATGCCATATTTCATGTTGACATTTCGTGTTCCCTGAATTTATCTAGGGCATGTTTATAATTCCAACCCTTTTGCCAGGGAATCGTTGGTTGAAATCCCGTGATTTAGAAAAAAAATACCTGATTTACAATTTATCACCTGCAATACAATAAAAGAAGATGAAGGAAACCTTTATTTTTTGCGGATATCACCATTAATTCTCTATTATAAAAAACGAAATAGGTCTTTCCTGATCAATAGATAGCAAGATTTTTTTTTGCCTTTTTTACTGTTTTAAATAGCTGAGATTGCTATGTTAACTTTCTAACTTTAGTTCGATTTCTTAATTTTTATTTATCATTTTTATATAATGTAAAATTTTAATACATTGTATCGCAAATCTTTCATTCATTAGGAATAAATTTTCTGAAATTTACAATGTTAATTTTCGTAATGTTAAAGTCGTGAGATTAATATTCATGAATCATTATTTCGTAATTTAGCCATTTCTCATAAGTTTTGTGCATGGCTATTATCTCATCTGATAGCGATTAAAAGCGATGATTGCGAGCAAACCTGGGAGAGTTCGATTTTGGCTTTGATTCATAACATTTCAAAACTAAATGTTCCGACTGAACGGCTTTGTCAGGAAGATGAATAGCAGTCACAGCAGCAGTAGTGCCCAACGACGTTTTTGAAAAATAAATATCTCATTAATCATTATCTATTTATTTGCATTTAATTTAGTTCAGGTGAATAATTGTGGTTCAGGTGAATAATAGACTTGGCAAAGCTAAGACGGTCGTTAGACCTTTCGTATTGTATGGATCAGAATATTGGGCAATGGAAAAGACGAATGGAAGAAGAGTACGTGCAAATGAGATGAGAATGTTAAGGTGGATGTGTGGAACAAAGCTGAATAAAATACGGCATGAGTATATAAGGGGAAGTAAAAAAATTACGACCATTATAGAAAAGTCGATAAGTGCTGTTGCACTCAATATAATCTTTTATATTTCTTAATTTAATACATCAAAAATTATGAAATTGGATACTATGAAAACATATATGGACGTAATGAGAAGGGATGAAAATCATGGGATCAAACAAGTATTAAATATGTGACTAGAGATGGTTGGATTGTGTGAAGTAAGCTATGAATTTGAAACGAGTAGTGCCAGAGTTGACCCCACTAAGAGTGTGATATGGGTAGGAGAAAGAAGAAGACTGGGAAGAGCTTCCCTAGTACACCATCGGAACTCAATCATTAAAAACACATTCCAATCGTACAAATTCTATAGATAACCAGAGTAGCGTCTACAAAATTGAAATTATTGACAATATATCGACTTTTGTCCTATTTCCATTTCCCGAGTTTTCCCGACGGAACTGGGGAAATGGGATTGCGATATTACTTTTTAGTAGCACGCGCTGTACATCACGTTAACAGGTTTATTTTTTAAGTAAAGAGTACGTCATAAATCAACGTCACATTGGAATGTTTTCATAAAAATGTAGCGAAAAAGGATTCCGTGATGGCGCAATACAATCAGCTTTACCAAAGAATTATCTCATTTATGTCGGATTTTCATTATAATGTTGAAATATTTATGGTGGTGCAAAGAAGATAAAGAACCTTTACTCATCATCATCATTCTCCTGTCCTTATCTCACTCTAAATGGGGTCGGCACAACGTTTTTACGTGATTTAGATAGTTTTGACGACCGGTCACCTGCTTGACGCGAACTTACTTTAGTCCCCTTTTACGATACCTCGGTGATAGTGAATGTGTGCAGTGCTTGTGTATTGTGGTGGCAGTGGTGAAGGTTTGTGCATGTGTATTTACGAATCCTGCATGTATCGGGTACAAAAAAAATGGGTAGTCCATTATACATATAGTACTATATTTTTTTTCTATTTCTATCCTCTCGGTTAGAGCAACATTCCGAAATAGTTAAAGTTTCATTAAATCTAATTGATCCTTGACGGTTCAAAAGTTCCATTCAAAAGTAAAAAGATTACTTGAATAAAGATTATTTTGAATTAATTTGATTTGATTGAAGTAAGTTCTCTTAACGGCTAGGCCAGAAAGTACCATAAAATGTCTTGTCTATTTAAATAAATCATTTGAGAGAGTTGTCGAGTAAGGTAGCAATCGTACTCTATCCACAAAATAACATCTTTCATCAATTAAGTCTATTAGTTTAAAACAATGAACCATTTTAAAGGGACCAAGTTACCGCCCCCCAAATCCATTGTCCACAGCAGCTATTCTATTATATTAAATTCTATTATATCTAACTGCAAATTGATTTACCCTCAAAACCCTTTGTTGGGGGCAATATTGAATATTCATAACCTCTT
This sequence comes from Morpho deidamia, assembly GCA_947086505.1. Classification (NCBI taxonomy): domain Eukaryota; kingdom Metazoa; phylum Arthropoda; class Insecta; order Lepidoptera; family Nymphalidae; genus Morpho; species Morpho deidamia. Next base: position 650,963 of record CAMTZC010000011.1, read on the forward strand.
AATGCCCCAAGGAGCATTTCTTTCGTTGAAAATTACTTTTATATTTCTTGTAGCCTATTTATTTTCTCTACGCTTTAAATTTTGGAAGTATATATTTTAAACCGCAAATCGAATGTTTATTATATGTTATTATTTATTATGTGTAAGTTTCAGTTATGTTTAATGATGTATGTCTGTTTAATTGTTATTATAATTGTTATAATTGTAGTTTGGTTAGCAGTTTATGTCTATGTTTTATAGCATATTAGCATATATTTTGCAGTATACGTTGGCATACACTACCTTGGCATCACAGGCTTTAGGCTGAAAATCAGCGCTGCATTTGTGATGTTAATACAAATGCATGATGCCATGCTGAGCTGAATGCCTTTCGTAGCTGCGCTATATGCGGCGGCATATTATGTTTTTCATAGTTTTATTTTATTATATTTGTAGTATATTTTTGTAATAATAGTTAAACATAGGTTACATTTGTAGCACCGTGTGTAGCGTATGAATGAATAAATGGGTTTTCTTTCTTCTTTCATATATAATATTTTTTGTATATATGGTAGCTGAGATACTTAGATGACAATTGTTCTATTTTAATAAACGATATAAAAATTGATAAATACTTTTCTCCTACTCCATACTGTTGTACTTCATGTTTGGGGTATATTAAGGTTCCGAGCTGACTGGCAACATCACTAGTTAAAGAAGTACGCAAAGAAGAAGAAGAAACTATCGGAGTTCGCTTGTAAATATGAAATACTTAAGGTGGAATTCCACCAGTGTGCAGAACTGTGCAGCACTGTGAATGCACAGTGTGCGGCACGAATGTTTGCTGTGGTCGACTCAGTCAAGCAAACATTAACAAATTGTGCGCGAATATTCTAGAAATGTTCGCGCACATCTAAGCACATTTGCCCGTACACTTGAAACAGTGGACGCACTCGTTGTTCACGAACTCAGTTTTGCTTCCGCTACCGGAACGAATACATTTGTTTGTACGCGCACATCTTTAATGAGGAGCGAAAAAATTATTAATAATTTTATAGAAAATGTCTAAAAAATATATTGTAAATCTGTATATAATTAATAAGTGAAATAATAATAAAAAAGATTATAAAATATTTCTAAATGAACATGTTCGTGTACATGTGTGCTTCACTGTGCGTTTACACAAGTTACACACATTGCCGGCGGAGACAGAAGCTAAACGCAATCAGCTTAGTACGTGCAGTGCGAGAACTTACACAATCTTTGTAAACAATTGTGCTGCACACTATTTTGGTGGAATCCTATCTTTACAATTACTGGCACATTTGGAATGATAACTGAAAGCTTAACAATAAAGCAAATTAAGCTTAGCAATAAAGCAAGCAATACAATTTTTGTATTACAAAAAAGAGCCATATGTGGCATTTACAATTTAAATTCGCGCCATTCCCTGCGAGAGAAGTTCAAGGAAACAGGTATTCTTACATTGGCTTCACAGTATATTTGTACATATGTACAAAAATTAAATTACTATTGCATAAATAATTATAAAAGGATTGGCGATGTATATAATAGACAAAGTAGGAACCGACATAAGCTTGCGGTTCCTGCTTTGCGCCTTGCAAAAGTTCGTAATTCGTTGGTGGGTTCGGGTATAAGATTCTATAATAAAATTCCACAATCTACTTTAACCTTACCATTACAGCAGTTTAAAAATACTATTAAAAAAGGCTAATTCAGAAAGCCTATTATACTATTGAAGATTACCTAGACGATAAGAATGCTTGGATATTGCTCCTCTTCAACCCTGAACAAGACATTAATAACTATATGTAACTAGTAATAAGAATTATTGTTTCAAAAGAGCAACCGCCGAGTTTCTTGCTGGTTCTTTTCGGTAGGAACAGCTTTCCGAGCCAGCAGTAAAGTTGACGATTCAAAAGCACTTGTTTACAAGTTTACTTGAATAAAGAATATTTTGAATTTGAATAAGATCTTAACCAACGACCCCACTCTTAAAGGCAACTAGGTCACCATTAGGTTTACTGAAATAAAACATATAAATTAATTTTGCTAATACCCTCGGCCACTTATCTCTTAAAACTGTTGAATTTGAATCAAAAATATTTGAACTCAGGTCGATCAAAGTTCACGGATGAGCCAACCTCAGCGAGATTCATTCTTTTAAGTTATCCTTCGGGTCCCTCATTAAAAGTTATAATGCCCTATTTACCTACACTCTCAAAGTTTTACCAGAACTAAGCCTTTTGGTACTGGAAGCTTATCAAATATAATCCAATTTATAATATGCTTAGTAAGTTGAAATGTGACAGCGATTAAATGTCACGATTATTCCCAAACAAATGAAATTTAAATAATTTATCGAGTTCGGCGTTACTTTGCGGAGATCTATAATACGAAAGTAATTTATTTTAAAAATTATTTTGCTATAATCCGCGGTACAGTATCATGTATTATATATGCGGATTATAGCAAAATAATTTTTATTATTACTTTTGTATATGAAATTTAATTTATAGAACTGTACGCTACTTTTCGGAGTTACAAAAAAAAATTGTACAATGAAATTTTTAAAATTACCAGGAAGCATGCCAACACTACCAAATCGCTAGAGCATAGACGTGAATCAAGTGATATGATGTCACTACAGGCAATCCTGACTAGTAAACTAGATTGTCCAAGACTGCTATTTGCTATACCGCGACATGTTCCGGCTAACAGGACACGTCATACCTCTTTATTACATGTAACGAAAAGAAATACTAATTCTTACATCGATTAGCACAGAGTTACAATAAAAAGTATTACAAAATTGACCTATTCTATTCTATTTTTCTAAGGCGCAATTAAAGAAAGAAATTAGTATATAGTATTATTATATAATACATAAAGTATATTGAAAGATATGCATGATTTTTTTATATAAATACAAATATTTATTCTGAATTGTAGTTTTCGAAAAAAAAATACACATTCATGCGAGACTCAACACACACATACACACGCACACACATCACACTCACAACTCACACATACAATAAACTTTTTTGTGTTAAATTTAAGATTAATTATATTATTTAGAGTAATCTTTTATGGGCCTTATTTCTAAATAGCAATGTTTATTATTCATGATTTGGCTAATTCTTAATATATTCATTATCTTTATGCCACTTATCATCAGTATTGGTCCAGCGGTTTAGCAATCGAAGACAGACATACATACGTAGTGATAGACAGCTTTCGTATTGATAAATCAGTGAATGATTGATAAAACCGTATTAATCCAGAATCATCTCGCTTATTTACTTTAGTATATAGCATAAATATAAGGATCATTATGATTCATTATTAATAAAACTCCACGCTTAATTATTTTGTGTTCTTGGTATGAATTCAACACAAAGAGGTTCCCCAGGGCTGTACAGCATTCCTCGCTTTTCGATAGATATATCGACAGGTTTCGGCGCGCCCCGAAACGGAAGGACCTTGTAGTTCAAATAAACAGAGGACATCGCATAACGCAGAGTCATGTAAGCATATTTTCGACCTGGAAATGAAAAGAATTATTTTTTATTTTGGCAAAATCGTAAATACAATCAAATCCATCCATAATCGTATTATGAAAAGATTTATAGAATTAGGCGTTACTTTGCTGAGATCCATAATACAAAAGTAATAATAAGAAATAATTTGCTATAATCCGCTATATAGTAAATAGAAAATATAGTGCTAAATGTATAGTGGACTATCCGTTTTTGTCATACCCTAAACAATTGTGACGAAAATGCACGAAGATACATCAAAGTTAGCCAATCCTGCGGTATCAAATATCAGCAGCATGGCTTCGATTCTTAGGTACCTGATTAACGTTATTTTATTTGTCTGAATTTTACCTATGCAAATCCTGGGACCTTCCCCAAAAGGCATGTAAGTGTGACGTTTGATATTTTTTTCGTTTTCTGGTGAAAATCTCTCAGGATCAAATGTATCTGGATCGGAGAAGTAATCAGGATCGTAATGCATGCCGATCCCATTGACGTAGACCGGGGTACCAGCTTTGATAGTCAATTTATCATCAACCTTATAATCCGCTGCCGCGACTCTATCCAGCCAAGCCATGGAAGAATATTTTCTGAGAGCCTCTGTAAATGTTGATGACGTTACATAGATGACATCTCTAATTTCATAAAAGAAAGTAACGGTATGTTACTATCTCACTGCTTGGTATAGACCACCTCCTGTATAGAGAGAAGAGTTCGAGCTAGGAGTAACCACAATGCTATAATGTGGATTTGTAGGTTGCACATATCCCCAGATTTTTTTAGATATGCAGGTTTCCTCATGATGTTTTCCTTAACCGAAAAGCGTGTGCTAAATTGCAATTATCAATTAGAGACATAAGATTTATAGAAAAAATCATTGATGCCTGCCTGTGCTTGAACCAGTGACCCACTCGAAAGAGTCTCACACTCTCACCGCTGGGCTAGATTATAAAAACGTATGTCCAACAGTCTGGCCGTCTGGTACGCTTTCACCGTTAAAACGCATTAGTTAATTCGCTGGATATGAATGAAATTTGGTAGATATAATTGATATGGCGCGCTAACCTATATATACAAAGATTCCCGTTTTTTCTTCAGAAAAAAACATAGTTCATAATAGCGGAATTTTAACATGATGTAATTAAAATATTACAATTTATAATATTGGCTTCTTATAGTCACCTTTAATAATACAGTTCATGTATGTCATTTCTGATAATTGTTCTGAAGTGAAATTATCGCTGCCATAAAGTTTATTCGCTTGCAAAAGTTCTTCGTACAATTTTTCCTAAATCATAAAAAAAATTAAGATCCATATGGGAATATCTAAAGAAAATTATATAAGAAAATTTATAAGTTATGTAAAAAGATTATACATATTTGGGAATCATTAATTATGTAATTTTTGTGTACATTAAGTCTCAAATCAAAATATTGTTTATTCAAATAAGCTCTGTCAAGAACATCTGAATCGTCAAAGATCAATATGATTAATGAAGCTACCGATTGTTCGGAATGTTGCTTTTACCGAAAAGAACCAGCTAAAAATTCGTTGGTCAATCTGTTTAACATTTAAATGTACATTATTTAACTGCAGTTTTTTTTGAAGCTGAAGCATTTTTATCATTCAAATAATTTTCAATTGTGTAATATGTTTTGCGTATAAGCATAATCTTTAAACTTTATTCAAAACTATAGAAGATTGTGTAAATGTCAAGAAAGGTTTATTTTACAACCGGCTATGCAACATTGTAAGGTTATTTGATTTTTGAAAAATAATGTAATATTATTTTGTTAAATAGTGACCACTGAGTTTCTTGCTGATTGTTCTCGATAAGAGCACCTTTCTGAACCAGTCGTAGCTTCATAACAATAAGACGATTTGAAAATGCTCGTAAAAGGCAACTTGAACGAAGAATTTTCTGAATTTAAATCAAGTTGAGCGAAGTCACGAGTACAGCTTGTCTAGTTAGTATATTTACCTGCAATTCTGTATTAAAGGCGAGTTCATATGTTGCAAATGCTAATACAGAACCGACTGTCTCGTTTCCAGCTGATAAAATAATTGCTGCCTGAGCCATAATGAAGTCATCGGAGTAACCACCTGAAAGGAAAAAAAAAATTGTTGAACAATTCTGAAATGTTTATATAAGAATTAATACTAATATTAAAATTGCGAATTTCTGTCGTTCCACCAGGTACGCTTTCCGTGGTTCCATCTTAGTACGCAAAGAGGCCACGTGGACCCTTGGGGTCCACGGAAGATTGGTCAAGCCAATTTAGACCACATTGGCGTGAATAAGAAATAGGGGATTTACAATTCGTTATGTATTTTTGTCGAATTCTGAGTATATGATGGAAATGTTGAAACCTATAATCTCATATATTTATTTATTTAAAACCTACCGCTTTTTAGTAGGATTGATTGTTAAAAACAAATTATTATTTATTGTACAAAATTTGAATTAAATTTGTCCGTTCAATGTGGGTCAAAATTAAGAAGTCAAATACAAACTAAAAATACATACACAGAAACTAATATAAAGCGTGTAAGTAATAGAAAAAAAACATTGCTGTCAAAATGCAACTTAATGACTCTAACCGTCGCTATTTTCTGCACTTTCTTTTTGGACTCTCAACAGAGCATCAAGTAAATCCCTGCCTTCTCTCAGTACACCGTTAGTTACGCGCTCAGCGGCCGCATCTTTGATAATCTTTCTGAAATAATCCGTCGCTGGTGTCGGAAAGAACTTGAATCTGAAATCCAAATAAGTTTCCGGTCACCCATTAATTCATACATATTACTACTACACTACAAACTATAATCTATAAATATTTTTATTCTCTTACTACGATTCTCCCAAATTTTGCAATTTGACGAGGTATAATAAAGTAGACGAAAAAACCTTAAAATTATATTTATCTGTTGAAGAGTTGGCCTTTTATATGTGGTTATCTAGTCAAAAATAAAATCTACTAAGACTAATTATTTATTTTGGTAACAGTCAATAAATTTTTGATGCTTTGCGATTTTGTCGTGGAATATTACGGAAGTTACGGAGTATTTATAGACTTTATATGAGCCAGTCACTGTGAGCCCGTCACCCGCTACTGAACCATTACTGAGCCACGCAGAAGATCGTAGGAAGGAGAACCAAGTGGATGAAGCACATAGTGTGGAGAAACGATGGGCGTAGGGGTCTCAAAGTGTTGGAATGGCGACCTCGCCTCGGAAAACGCAGTGTCGGTAGATCCCCTGCGAAGTAGAGTGACGACCTTAAAAGGATTTTAGGAGCCGCTGGAATCAAGCGGCACAAGATCATGTGGTGTGGAGATCCTGCGAGGAGACCTATGTCCAGTGGACATCCATCGGTTGAAGAAGAAGATAGACTATATTCCAATGTTTTTAAAATACGAAGCAAAAATCTCAATTTTATGATTTATTAAGATAGAAAACTACTAATTGTTATATACTAGAAATACGTGCGGCTTCGCCCGCGTGAAATCCACTGTTAAGCATGTTATAGTCGCTCGAGTCTCGGCATGAGACTGGCTCTCTGATACCCTACACCGCTTTTTATACTTATGTACCCCCTCTAAACTACAATTAACACTGGTTTGTTACTTCCTGTTACTTGCCCACTAAAAATTGTTGTAAAACGACCTCTTCAACTCAATTTACATGAAACGGTTATGTCCTTAACCTTTCGGAAGAATTGCACTACCTTTTAGTAAAAACCGTACTAAAATCCGTTAAGTAGATTTTGAGAAAATCGATTACATACAGACAGACAGCTTTGGGGACTTTATTTATATTAAGTATAGACGCCACGGCGCTCCAGTCAGTTCGTGACCACGGTAGATGCAACTCTGCCGAAACGTCGAACCTTGTATAAAGGTATTTCGATTTTGTCGCGATGTGACCCGTTTATTTAAAAAAGTTAAAAATCTACTATAGAAAGTTTAAAATCTACTATAGAAAACTACTAATTATACATAGTATATCTTCTGGAAAGTGATTTCTTATTTCAGACTATATTCAGACTTAATGTAAATCTGATATTGAAAGAATTTTGGAAATGCATACCGAAAAACATCAACCATCTCCGGAAAAAAATAGAAACAGCACCACCCCACTCCTCTGAGTAGATTGTAGTACATAAACTCTCCAGTGACCGATCTTAGATGATCTTTACCAGTTAGAGTTGCATTACAGGGTACTCCAAATGCGGATGTTCCAATAACATCTGTTGAGTAATCTGAAAATAATTCCTGTAAAGAGATAAACGGAAAAGACGAATTATAATGCAAGAGGTAATAGGACGAAGTAACTCTGGAAACTCCACTTGCACACCCTTTAGCCTCTTGTAACGAATACAGTTTGTTTTAAATTAGAGATGAAATTAAAAAACTGAATCGTGATAAAAATTGTCTATTTCAAGTCACGTAATAATAAAAAATAAAATACAAAATACGTAAAAAGTCTATTTCACAAGATTCACTACGTAATTTCATACAGATAAATGCCAATATGGGGCGCAATATAGTCGAATGAGATAAATCCGAGAGACCATAAGTGATGCACCTTAATTAAAAATATAATGCACAATTAATGAAAAAAATATGCCTTTATAAGGCCATTCATATTCAAAAGCATATCATAAAAGAAATACAAATAAGCAAAAATGCAACAAAATATTTTGATGTCCAGAAATTATTGATATTTAGATGCTTAATCAGGGTATGGAATGTCTGGGGCGATAACAGCTAACATCAAATCATTAAGCATTTATCGATTGGAAACGATGCACTTTATACAATCTATCAAATACTTTCTAATTAATTGTTTCTAACATTACATAACGCGTTAAAAATAAAGGAGCATAAAATCGCACTATTTCAGACAGTTACAGTATTAGCATCTGGCACTCTTTTAGCTGCTATATTACCTCCAATATTATCGTTGTTAATAATCTCTGCTATATTACCTTTAATAATACCCTGCTCTTTGATTCACATTGAATTCTTTGCACTAATTCTTTGGACTTGGAACGAATAAAGTCTTGCAGAATTCTGAGCCGGGACGAGGTAAATGTACCTGTCAGGCGGCGTCGAATTTCCGTCCAATCGGGATCCTGTACAAACGTTTAAAGATTTTGGAAACTCTTTTTCATACTTTACTACACTACACGTTAAGTTAAAACATCTTCTTTAACGTCTTCTTCGTAATGTTGAATAATATTATTTCATGCATTTCAACTGGGTTCAAATTTAAATAAAAGTTGCAATCGAGACCATTATGTTTTAATCTGCATTAAAATATTATTGCAAATTATATAAAAATAATTTTATCACTACTTTTGAATTCAAATATGTTGCAGTTTTCTTTCAATATTTGAGCTAGCAAACTTAAATTGTGGATGATTGTAAATTGTTGACTTACTTAAATTAAATCTAAAATAATCTTTATGCGAATAATCTTTGCGAGCATTTTTGAATTTTCAGCTTTTAATGAATTTGCTTCATACTTAGTAGAATAGGCAACTAACTTAACTTTGGGGCAACATTTTTAATTTCACCATAATCATTTATAAAAAAAATATTTCCAAGTAACTTTCGTCAACGCTGTTTGGATGATTGATATTTTAAGATGAAGTATAATTAATAATACGAATATTTAATCAAGGCAACTTCTGTACTATACAATTCTGCTTCTTTCTTGAACTTCTTTGAATAAGCGAAATTCTACTTACTTTATTAACCCATGCTGAGAAAGTTCAAAGTGTCTTACCTTTAATGTGAATATGTTTAGTTTCCCGATCGGATCTGAATCGCCGCATCTCACAAATCGATCTCTAAAGTTTGCAGAATCTTTCACCAAAATACGATAAGCGATTTCGGGTGAATTGATTATCAAAGCAGGTCTCCAGAATAACCAAATGCCGATGTATGGTGTTTTAAAATGGTCGTACATACGCCGCATCCATATTCCCTAAAAGTTTAATATTTAGTCTTTACTAACCTACTTTTTCGTTATTCAGGTTATTCATACCTACATATCCATCTACCCTACATTAAAAAAATCTGTTAATAATGCGAAGTATTTAGACACAGGAATAAAATATTTTACTTTTTTTATAAAATAAACATGATCTATAGTAATCAATGACTGACATGTGTCGTAATAGGAACCCTATTACGAGATGTGTCGTAATAGGTACCCTATTACGACACATGAAAAAAAATAAACTTGACCCAAAAACAAAATTGTCCAGTGCGAGGGAGAGAAGATAACAATGTTATCGTTTTCTAAGATTTTTTGAACAAGTCAACAATTACTAAGCTATATTTCACTTAAATTAATTTCTTCGAAAATATATTTTTTTAAACGATTTTTAAAAAGAATGAATTATGCCAAAATTTAATTTCGTATTGGTACCACCTGTATAGAGATATGCCAGGTTTCACACAATATTATCTTCACTGATAAGCGAATTATAAATTATAAATATATAATTTTTTTTAACTCGAACTCATTAGTGCCAGGCCAGATTGCGAACCCTTGACCCCTTAACCCCTTGATAAGTCTGAATTGTCTCACCATTTAGCTATCACTGCTATTTCGAGAGTAGCACAAACTTATCATATAATTAATTACACAATTAATGACACAAATAACGTACGATAACACCTCTGCGAGTCAGTGACAACCCAATAAAATGCACCATTTTAGATGCCTAAGCAATCTAATAAACTTAATGAGTCTTTTAGAAAGAGGCTTTTAGAGAGAGAGATTTTTCAGAATACAGCAAGCTTCAATAATACAAAAAATGAACCCACTGCCGTTTATAAACCCTATTCCCGCTATCGATCAATTGCAAACAATACTCAAGCTTTCAAACAAGGACTTAAGGAACTATAGATGAGACCTGACTATTTCCGATCCGTTACATTCGTGTATCATTACGTACAAATTTTTAGACGTTTTTTTTTAACTATTACCTCCAACAAAGTTTCTTGCCTTTGAACATCTTTCATAATAGTTATCGCTTATGTTACTTACTATCAGCCTCATACTTTTTCTTTCTGTCTTTCTTCCTCGTTTATACTTTATGAGTGGGACACACATTTTATCATGAACACGACTCAATATTTTATTTTATTTTTCAGTTTTTGGGAATTTGCATTTTCTTATTTCTACTTTATTTAAAAAACTTTTCTCTTATATTAATTTATCTTTTCATTTTTTTTATCCTTTATTTATGTGTACATTTTTTAGCTAATTCTACCTAATTCTGAGGATTACATTTTTTACTACCACTATTTATTTGTTTAATTTACCTATGGACTATTTTTGTTCTTAACATGATTTATTTTAATGCTAAAACTTTTATATACACGATAATAGTTAGCATTATTATTGCCTAAGCTTGTTTTATTTCTACTCATCGTTTTCTTTTTAGTTTTTATACAATGATCCGAGAACAAGATTTTCTCTTTACTGATCATTAAAGCCTTTATTTTATTTATTTCCAATTTACAAACTATTTTTTGTTCGAGGTTAAAGCGGTCAACAGACGTTTAGACGTTACAAATACCTAATTAGTCAAGTGCGAGCTCATCGAATACAAAAAGATAACTGTAAAATCTTACGATATTTAACTGTTGCAGGAAAGTCAAGCTGCCAAAGATTGGACTCGGGGGTAAATGAGGAACGTTCCGGTCATCCCAATAGTTCTTGACTCGAAGCCATCGCAAATATATCCATAACAGGACGGTGATTACCACTCCAAATATGAGATCCATACCGATTCTATTAGAAATATGAAGTGTGTACTAAATTGTTACAAAATGATAGCATACATGTATCTAGTGATGGGGAACGAGATTTATAATATATATATCAACTCAATGCATCCTTAATAATAAGGGGCGTGGTTTCTATATTATCACATTGCATGCATGTAGCAATAAGGAATGAGGTATCTAAATTCATTGCATACATTTATCTAGTATAGGAAGCGTAGTTTATATATTTATTATTTATTATATACTAGCTCTGCCAGCGACTTCGCCCGCGTGGAAATAAGCGTGTCACGATTTTTTTCTAGAATTCAAATTTAAAACATAAAGCTAGTTATTGTGAGTTAACTATAGATAGAGACATGCTAACTCGAACTTAATTGTAGTAGTTTAATATATCTACAATTCTCTAGTACATTATTTTAGCGTATCTCTGCTGGTTTACGCAGCGCACGCGACTAAAGCTCCCAGAAAGCAAGTTTTTTAACAACTGCGCGATCTCTTCAACACAATTTACATAATACCGATATGTACTATATCGGCATTATGTAAATTAATAGATAGTAATAGCGAGCTTGGTTTGTGTATAAATTCATCAAATCAAAGCAAAATCAATTACAATAATAATAATTCTAAAATTGTAATATATTTTTCGCAACAAATTTTTTCTAAGAAACAAACATAAATGAACTATTGATCTTCTATTGACAATATAACTGAATCAAAGGTGTAGGAATTACAAATAAAAATTTAAACTAATAATATTACCTAATTCGCCTTCCTCTCACTTATCACAGAGACGCTTAAACAAAACTGCAAAAATATAGTCAATACTTTTACTTTTATCACCTCCAAGTTCAAGGATTGCCAATTATTCTAGAATGTTTAAACTTGTTATCATATTATTTTATAAACATGTGATTTTGCAAACTCAGGTTTTTTTATCTCAAAACTGATTATATATAGGACGTAAGAGTTGAAAATCTTTGCTGAAGCTGCGAGGTGCATAAAGTAGGGCACAAGACCAGCCTTTAGCAAAACATAGTCCTAAATTTGCCTCTTCTGAGGTCAGACCATGACAGTCCATGGATATTGAATTTCTTAGTCTTGGCGAACGGGCCACTGCGGGGTGGCCAATCCTATTGTCCTCTGATTAAGAGAGGGCAATCTGGATAGTCTGGGGATTACGGGGGTGTTGAGGGGAGAGTATCTAATGAGCGATGGGTTCAGTTGGACTTGGAAACAGCAAAACTCCAATGGAGCACACACATAACGACTCTTGCAGTTAGTTTAGCGGCCTACACTGTTTGTTTATTTATTTATTTATTTATTTTATTATGAATTATCAACAGTAGTTACAATGATAAATTAATTATATGCTACTTTAGATTTCTTGACTATTGTACTACTAATTACAGATAATTACGACCTGCCTATAAATTTCACATTGTAATCAATATCCAAATAATATTAAACTTAAATCTATAATAATTATGATTATACCTATGAAGATAATAATAAATAATAAAAAAAAGTAAAACATGTTGATATGATAATAAAGCAGAAAAATATATACCTATATAAAAAAACTGAATTTGCCCAGAAAAATAAAGGCAGCGGAGTTTAATGACGTTGTAAAACAATTAATTTAACTATCTTAAGAAGGTATCGTGTCAATTAGTATTTATTTTATTATTACTATTACTTATTTTACGTATTTTTCAATTTTATTTTTTTATTATTTATTCTTTAGTATAATCATAAAACAATATTAAATACTATCTTTATATTTAAATGATATTTCTTTTCAAAATATTCTTAAAATTAATGGAATTACTATTGTGGAAAATATCTAGTTCTTTAATCCTTGACGCTAACTTATTGTATGTACGCGCTAATCTATTAAGTGGTAAGTTTTTTCCAAGGTTCGTTCGGTGCCGGGAAACATGAAATAATGGAACTTGTTTTCTGGGAACATTAAAGGGGACTCTTATTTTAATTAAGGAAAGTAGATGAGAGCAGTCAATTTTGTTATTAACAAGCTTGTGCAATAGTTTCATGTCCAATACTTTTCTTCGCGAATGCAGTAACTGTAGGCGGAAATATCTAAGTTTGTGCTGATAGCTCTCAAATTTTAAGGAATTGCCAAAACGATAGACTAAAAATTTTATAAGTTTTTTTTGCACCCTTTCGATTCTTTCTATATGAACATCATATTGTGGAGACCAGACTATAGAACAATATTCAAGCTTACTTCTTACCAAGCTATTGAATAGCGAAATTACTGTGGAGGCCCGATTAAATTGTTTGGAATTCCGTAGAATAAATCCCAGGGATTTTAGTGCTGATTTTAAGATATGCTCATAATGTGATGTGAAGTGTAATTTACTGTCTAAAATTACTCCCAAATCCCGTATTGTATTTACTTTCTTGATATAATCATTTGATATTTTATACTGGTTTTCCATACGGTTTTTTTTACGGGTAAATTGAATATGATAACATTTTTCTGTGTTTAGTGTCATTAAATTTGCACTGCACCATTTAATAAGTTCATTAATGTCATCTTGAAGATGGCGGGAGTCAGCCTTGGTAGCAATTTTATGTATCAATTTTATGTATCATGTTCATCTGTTCGAAAGATAAGACAATTTACAGATGTGGAAACAACAAAACTTGTTTATTTTGCTTACTTCGATAGCATTATGTCTTATGGAATATTGCTGTGGGGTAAATGCCCGGACAGTGAAAATTTTTTGTATTACATTTTGCATCTACAATTTAAGTCCGCGTGATTCCCTGCGAGAGAAGTATAAGGAAATAGGTATTCTTACATTTGTTTCACAGCAATTAAGCAATTTAATTTTTGTACATAAAAATATAAAGAATCATAAAACGATAGGTGATGTATATAATAGACAAAGTAGTAACCGACATAAGCTTGCGACTCCTGCTTTGTGCCTAGCAAAAGTACGTAAATCGTTTGTGGGTTTGGGTATAAGATTCTAAAATAAAATTCCGCAATTTTAGCCTTGCCATTACAGCAGTTTAAAAACTCTGTTAAAAAGATGTTACTTGATAAGAATGTGTGGATATAGCTACTCTACCCTGTACAAGACAGCAATAATCACATATAACTAGTTATAAGAATTTTATTTTAAAAAGAGCAACCGCCGAGTTTCTTGCTGGCTCTTCTTGGTAGGAACAACTCTCCGAACCAGCAGTAGATTGTCGATTCAAAAGCGCTTGTTTACAAGTTTACTTGAATAGAGAATATTTTGAATTGAATTGAATTGAACTTGCTTTAAGTCTGGTTTCCGGCCACCGTCGACTAAGCCCGGAAGCCGAGCAATGGGAACGCCGACATTCGGGTTGCGAGAAAGAAAACCTGTATAATAAATAATCCGGTGGGGGCAGAAACTACTCAGTGCGCGATCTCACCTTGTACTACTGTATATTGAAATATCGGTGGGTAGGAAGCTTCCTTTCTATCAGTAGCATGGTGGAGCACATAGGTCGTTTTAGTCGGTGCGAGTTCGATATAACTCCCTGTCCCCGTTAGGCAATTAAGCCACGGCTACCCAGCAGTAAGGTCAGGCACAGCTGTCCAGCAGTAAGGTCAAGTCACAGCTGCCCAGCAGTAAGGTCAAGTCACGGCTAGGCACGTGGATATAGGAATCTCCTTCTACATCTTTCTGCGAGCTGTTCTCTTCGACATATTCTGTCGATCATAGTGCATGTGCTAAAATTTATATAACGGGTTTGAAGTTTCACTCGTGAATGGAACATTTTTCTTGATTCTTTCTTGTTGGGTTAATTGTTGTCAGGAGAAAGTTCTTAAGAAAAAAAATCAACTTCTTGCCCTCCGACAGTGTCGGCAGAAGTGAACACTTGAATGTGGGATTCAATGCATGCTGGGAATAGGCCTCCTCTCTCCGTTTCTGGAGAGAAGGGTTGGAGCTAAGACCTACCACATTGCTCCAATGCGGATTGGTAGGTTACACATATCTCCAGAATTCTCTAGAGATATCCAGATTTTCTCACGATGTTTTCCTTCACCGAAAAGCGTGTGATAAATCGCAATTCAATTACACACATGAGTTTTAATAAAAAAACTCATTGGTGCCTTCCCGGGTTTGAACTCGAGTTTCCCTCGAAATAGTCGCACGGTCTCACCGCTGGGCTATCACAGCCGTGAGTAGTACTGGTTTAAAATAAAAAAAATTTAGAATTTGAATACTCCTTGTAATGTCTTATATTTTGCTGTTTTTTTTGCCTTTTGTATACAATATACAATAAAAGTATAATAAAAAGTATAATAATCTTCCCAATTTATGTTCTGGATACGAATTCAACACATAGCGAGTCCTCGGGACTATAAAACATGCCGCGCTTGTTTATTGCTACATTAGCTGGTTCTGGTGTGTTCGGGAACGGTTGCACTCTGTAGTTAAGATAAACAGATGCTATTGCGTAACGCAATGTCATCAAACCGAACCTCTGACCTGTAAAATAAATCAACCATGATATTAAAAATTTGCGAAAACAATATCTTCGAATTCGAGTCAAATAAATTCTCCAGAATCGTCAAAACACATATAATTATGTATCCTTATTAATATTATAAATGCGAAAGTCTGTCTGTTACGTTTTCACGGCCAATCCGCCGAACCAATATCGATGAAATTTGACACAATTATTCCTTACAAACCGGGATAACATATAGGCTATAGAGATCCCGTTAATTCAACAGGAATAGCATGACATTAAATAACGCCATCTATAATCAACATAATTAGTCTTTTAATTCACAATGTGTCAAGGTTTATTAATATATTAACGGCCTAGAATCGAGTTCTTTCTTGTAACAGCCTGGAATCGAGTTCTTTAAGGCCAAGTCAAATCTATAATTTTGAAGAGGTTCCATTTCAGAAGTTTACGTCGAAAGAGTTATTTTAGAAAAGTTTTCATATATCGGTTTTTATTTACCGGATAAATGTATTTTAGCTATTAAAATGTATAATTAATGTAACTAATACGAAAAGGTAAATGCATAACTCTGTCTGTCTGTTGCGTGATGGAGATATTTGAAGGGTTAGAATGCGACAGAAGTTACTGTTTATTTCAGGACCACAGTCCACGCGAATGAAGTCGCAGGTAAAAGCTTGTATAAGTATATATCGCACGCTCAGTATTAAACTGACCTAATCCAAAAAAGTGGTTTTGTGGCAAATTGCAATAAAGCGTAGCGTAGCGCCTACAAAACTCGTAATAAAGAGACCCATAACTTTGAACAGCAAGAAAATACTAGCTAATGGTTCGTAAAGTGATATTTCCTCGATTTTATTACAATAAAGTATTGTTGTTATTACCTATGCAGATCCTAGGACCCTCGCCGAAAGGAATGTAAGTGTAAGGTATTATATTTTTTTCGTTTTCTGGTGAAAATCTCTCAGGAACGAATCCATCTGGATCTGGGAAGTAATCAGGATCGTAATGCATGCCGATCCCATTGATGTAGACCGGGGTACCAGCTTTGATAGTCAATTTATCATCGACCTTATAATCCGCTGCCGCGACTCTGTCCAGCCAAGCCATTGCAGAATATTTCCGAAGAGCCTCTGTAAATGAAAATTAATAGTACAGTTTATTTTATGAATTTATACTATGCATCTATCATTGAGAACTCTCAACTAGTTTGTGCCGTTTGCAGTTGAGACCCTAGGGCCATGCAGTCAAAGTGTAAATTTTATCCATTTCAACACCCCGCTTTTTCGTTTTCCCGTGGAACATTCCACGTAGGCGTGATTTATATACTACTAGCATGTAAATAATTTAAGATTGACATAACTTGCAAATTCTTCTTGTTAATAAAAAAAGTTTATTTGATTAATTATCTAGTCAACTTACTATGTTCCTTTTTATTACCTTTGATAACCCAGTTAAGGTAGGTCATATCAGCTAATTGCTCCGAAGTAAAGTCATCGCTTCCATTCAGTTTCTTAGCTTCCGATAGTTCATCGTACAGTTTTGACTATTTTCAAAAGAAAATAACATTTAAAAATACCTTATAATTTACCTCCAACAGAATACCATTTTCAGATCTCTAAGAGGCTCTTTGATATTTGATTTGATATTTGATCATCATCATCATCCTCCTGCCCTTATCAAACTCTAAGTGAGAGCGGCACTACATTTTACAATCATGTTGTCACATGATTTGGCTACGTATTTCACGACCGGCCGCTTGCCTGCCGTCAACTTAACTTACTCGTATTTTACGACCCCACGGTTAGAAAGAGGGATGTCTATTCTACTCAACCGGATACCTCACGGTGCGCCAACTACCCTTATTTTCCTTTTACGACATCTCAGTAAGAAATGAGGGTGTTCTATTCTACTCAGCCGGATACCACCCGGTGGAATATCATTTATATGGTAAAATACAATATTCATTTGTTGCGTTATCGTATATAAACCAGGTATACATTTTAGATGTAGAAAGAAAGGGGTATACTTCCCCTCCTATGCCGTGCCAGCGGTCTACTCTCCCTCCGTCTTACGAATTCAGGTCACGTCAGCTGACGTAACATTTTCTATCTATTACAAAAAGTGCACAACGCTGTTAAAGAAGTTTTCACTTTAAATAATATAATTACCTGCACTTCAGGATGGAATGCTAGTTCATATGCTAAAAATGCCAGCAGTGATCCGGTCGTGTCGTAGCCGCCGGACAAAATTATAGCTGCTTGAGCTATAATAAAGTCGTCCGAGTAGCCTGAGAAGAAATAAAGAGAGAATTAGGCGTTACTTTGCGGAGATCCATAATACAAACATAATAATAAAATTATTTTGCTATAATCCGCGATACAGACAAATTCGCAAATCGCAAACTTGCGATTTTGTCGTGGAGTCTATCTCCTGATGATGCTTCGGTCGCGGGGCGAAACGATTGAGTTTGTGATAGTGAACGTGTGTAGTGCTTGTGTATTGTGGTGGCAGTGGTGGAGGTTTGTGCATATGTTTTTACGAATCCTGCATGTAACGGGTATGGAAAATACGGATAGTCCACTATACATTTATCACTATATATATTTTCTATTTATAGCAAAAGCGGATTATAGCAAAATAAATTTATTATTACTTTTGAAATAAAGAAAGTTTTAAAAGCACATAACTAACCATACTTTACTTACAATAACTATTGTACACTAATCGCTTACCTTCTTACTGACTCAACACACAGACATAACATACAGATACACACACACACGCACATACATACCAATACACGCACACATACAAATACACACACTCTCACACACACCATAAATTAAATAAGATCATACAAACTTTAATAATAATGTTGAATAAACATTAAAATGATTTATAGAAGCAGGCGTTACTTTGCGGAATTCCATATTACAAGCAATATAACAGAACTAACTACTTTGCTATAATCCGCACGGGTTAAGCGAATGCATGCAAAGCTAATGTGTATGAAGCAGGCAACGCATTACGATTTTGTCGTGGAGCCTATCCTCCTGATGATGCTTCGGTTTCAGAGCGAAACGATCGTCGAGATTGTGGTGGTGGTTGTGTGTGCTGCTTGCGTGCGTTGCTGCTGGTGGAGGCGCCTTGGGGTGCATGTGGTGGCTGGTCCTGCATGTGTAAGGTGCGTAAATTTTGCCTGCTTCATACACATTGGCTTTGCATGCATTCGCTTAACCCGTGCGGATTATAGCAAGGTAGTTCTGTTATAGTGCATGAAACTTAAAATGTTCCTTAATTAACATAATTTAGTTTAGGTATACTTTGATTGGAACACAGTTTGTTATTTTATCTTATGGAGGCGAGCGTTGACATCTGCAGCGCAGTTTTTAATTTTGCAATGTTTTTGTTGCCATTGTATAAATGAATAGTTCCTTTAATAAAAATTTCATTTCATTTCAGTTCATTTCAATACTAAATGCCGTGTGGTATCCGGCTGAGTAGAATAGACCACCCTCATTTCTTACCGAGGTGTCGTAAGAGGCGACTAAGGTAAGTTGACCCACCGTGTGGTATCCGGTTGAGTAGAATAGACCACCCTCTTTCTTACCGAGGGGTCGTAAAATACGACTAAGGTAAGTTGACGTCAGGCGGGCGGCCGGTCGTAAAACACGTAGCCAAATCATGTGACAACATGTTTTAAACATGTTGTGCCGACTTCACTTAGAGTGGGATAAGAGCAGGAGGATGATGATTCATTTCAATACTAACTTTAAATTTCTAGCCATACCGGTGCTTCTCGACGTAGGGCCCACGCCCCAAAAGTGAGCTATTTGATTCTTAAAAAAGGACAAATGACCCGACATGAGCTTAACCCTTCGCTCCGGGCCATTTAATAAATATAAATATATAGGACACACACAAACGGTCGTCCGTCCCCAAAGTAAATAAATACTTGTGTTATGGGTGACGGACAACTGGTAGATATACTTCATATATAATTTTAAATACATACTTTAATACAAATACACACCCAGGCTCGAAGAACCAACAAATTGTTTATAGAACATGTTGGCCCTTAGCGGGAATCGATCCCGCGAATCGACAGAGCTGGGGCCAGGGTCACTACCCACTGCGCCAACGGGTCAGTCCAAATGTCCAGTAACGGGCTAATTTAATGATAATACTATGCCACCGTAGCAGTTATTTTACTACACACAATTGTCATAGACCTTTTTGTCATATTAAAAAATATTAAGATAATTTTTTGAAAACTTTTTGTTTTATTATTACCTTTATTACCTTCATTATTTTCTTCACTCTCCTTTTTAATTCGCAGCAGAGCATCGAGCAAATCTTTGGACTCCCTCGAATCTCCATTTTTTTCGCGCTGCGCGACCGCAACTTTGAATACCCTTCTGAAGTAATCTGTCGATGATTTTGGAAAGAACTTAAACCTGGAAGAACACAGTTTATTGCACGCTTTATATTGATTTCACCCGTATGTATGTTTGCGTGTACGTGCTAACCAACTCCTATGAATTCATACAGGAAGCCTACTATACTGTTGAGGATTACTTAGACGATAGAAACGCGTGGATATAGCTAATCTTCGACCCTGTACAAGACGTTAATAACTACATATAACTAGTAATAAGAATTATTCTTTGAAAAAGCAACCGCCGGTTTTCTTGCTGGCTCTTCTCGGTAGGAACAGCTTTCCGAAGCAGCAGTAGATGTTGACGATTCAAAAGCACTTGTTTTCAAGTTTACTTTAATGAATAATATTTTGAATTTGAATTTGAATCGTGACTTGTGTAACTCAAATTTTTCATTATATATTCTGTCACACCGTAATTCATCCCTAGTTACTTTAATATTATTTGACGTTTAGGCAGAGTTACAGAGAAAGTTGAGTCCTAGGTTTTCATCACGACAACGGACTGAGAAAAGTCCATCACGTTTTCGTAACTATGTTCACGTATTACAACAAAACAATTTAATTTCATGAAAAAACACTAGAACGACAGTCAATAATATTTTAGTCACGATATAGTCAAATCGTCTCATTAAGCCCAGGTTTGTTCTCACAGGAGACGCCGCAGTCTGCATGTTACGAGTCATATTTATGGGACGATGCATCCTCGCTTATCCCATCTCTCAAATTACATTGTAAAATCCTTTAGAGCTTAGAGCATAAATCAATCCAAATTAAATAAAAATAAAGCGAATTCGATTAGTCTTTATAAGGTCCCCGAGGCGGGGTTTCATATGGTGCTTCCGACAAATCGATTAGCGGGGGAAGGGGCCACTTTTAGAAAGGCCCCGACCCAGAGGTGGCATACTCTGGAGTTCAGAGTTGCTTGCGGAGGGAATGGGGGGCAATGTGTCCAACGGCACCTTGTCCCCGCCACCAGCAGCGTGGTGGAGCACTTAGGTCGTTTTAGTCGGTGCGAGTCCGACATACTTGTCGCCTGTCCCCTTGGGGTGGCTGGACCTAAAAGGAGTTTTTTCCAGGTATCCAGTCTTGCATTGCATGCAGTTTACCGTATTAGTAAAAAGAAGACATACCCGAAAAGATCAACTAATTCCGGGAGAAAGAATACGCAGCACCATCCAATACCTCTGAGTGGGCTGTAGTGCATAAACTCGTCGGTGACAGACCTCAGAGGATCTTTACCAGTCAGGGTAGCGTTACAGGCTACTCCGAAAGCTGACGTGCCAATGACGTCAGTTGAGAAGTCAGAGAATAACTTCTGTAAGATGATAAGTGTACACTGAATTACATTAACATAAACAAAATTGCTTCTAGTTTAAATATGAGACTAAATTCGACATTACCTTTAGAGGTATTCTGCTGGTTTTCTCGGTCTGGATCCTCTGTGCCAACTCCTTGGACTTTGAACGAATGAAGTCTTGTAAAATCCTGAGTCGTGACGCAGTAAAAGTACTGGTCAATCGACGTCGTATATTTGTCCAATCTGGATCCTTAACAAAAAAAAACCATACAATTAAATATGCAAATTCACATCAAATCTCATCCTACTATTGGACTTTACTGTATTCAAAATATTCTTTATTCAACTAAACTAAAAAGGACTAGGGGTGTAAGGAGGAGGCTCGTCCCAATCAGTCTCCTTAATTGTCAACCTCACCTGCACGTGGTGCACCCTGCAGATTTACCAACGAGGCTCTGGCGACCGACAAATGGCGGTATAACCATTCAAATAGCTGACTTAAATATTACCAGACCGACAGTGGGCAGCAGCACTGTCGGTGCGACATGGTCAGCACTGCGATCACCAACCCGCATGCCAAGCGTGGTGATTATTGGGAATAACCTTCATGGATAAACACAAGAAGCCACAGCCCCTAGTTCCCGGCAGCCCCGCTATTCCCAGCTCTGGCAGCGGTTCGGGTAACGGCGGGGCAGGGGGTGTCAAGAATCTCCGGCAGAGATTCCGCTGCCAACCCCGACGACTTGACCTGGCAACATATAACGCACGCACTTTGAGGGAAGACGAAAAGATAATCGAGCTGGAAGAAACAGTAAACAAGTTGCGATGGGATGTCATAGGATTATCGGAAGTCCGAAGAGAGGGGGAGGACACGATGATTCTAAAATCCGGCAACCTGTTTTACTACCGGGAGGGCGACCAACAGTCCCAAGGTGGTATCGGGTTTCTCGTCCACAAGTCCCTAGTCAACAACATTGTTGAAGTCGAGAGTGTGTCGAGCAGGGTCGCGTTCCTTATACTCAGAATTACCAAACGGTATTCGCTGAAGGTCATACAGGTTTACGCACCGACATCGGCACATCCAGACGAAGAGGTGGAGGCCATGTATGAGGATATATCTAGAGCCATGCATGCCTCTAAAACCTTCTACACTGTTGTGATGGGGGATTTCAACGCAAAGCTGGGCACGCGAAGCGGCACAGAGGTGAGAGTGGGGAAATTTGGATACGGGCAACGGAACCACAGGGGCCAGATGCTGGCCGATTTCTTGGAGAGGGAGGACCTCTATATGATGAATTCTTTCTTCAAGAAACGGCCGCATCGAAAATGGACCTGGATTAGTCCCGACGGTTCCACGAGAAACGAGATCGACTTCATTATGTCAACCAGGCGTCATATATTCAATGATGTCTCTGTGATCAACACCGTAAAGACGGGGAGCGATCACCGCTTGGTCAGAGGCTCATTGAATATATGCGTACAGCTGGAAAGGTCCAGACTAGTGAAGTCTACGCTCCGACCAACTCGAGCTCATATTCAAAACCCTGAGAATTTCCAACTCGAGCTGATGAACCGTTTTGATTGCCTAGCTGACTGCGTTTCTGTGGACGATGTAAACAACAGGTTGGTGGAAACTGTCCATACGGTGGGGTCAACATTTTATAAGACACACCGTAAGAGAACCAAAAAATTCTCGACCCAGACTCTCAAGCTCATGGATGAGAGGAACGAAATGAGGCTACAATCTTCAGTGGACGCGACGCGCTACCGTCTGATCAATAAACAGATCTCTAAGGCTCAGAAATGTGACCTGCGACACTTCAACACCGAATACATTCGTGATACCATTGAGCGTAACAGGGGCTCAAAAGTGTTCGCAAGAGATCTGTCTATTGGGCAGAGGCAGCTGACGCGATTGAAGACCGATACTGGTAGTATCATTTCATCTCGTCCTGAGATTTTGAGAGAGGTTGAGAGGTTCTATGGGCAGTTATACACCTCAACACAACAGCCTGTTGTCAATTTGGCAAAAGATCCACGAGCCAAGTTGACCCGACACTATACCGAAGATATCCCGGACGTCAGCCTATACGAGATTAGTATGGCTCTGAAACAACTCAAGAACAACAAGGCTCCAGGTGACGACGGAATCACAACCGAACTCCTGAAGGCGGGTGGTAAACCGGTACTTAAAGTCCTTCAGCGACTGTTCAATTCCGTCATTCACGAAGGTACTATGCCGGAAGCATGGTACAGGAGCGTGGTGGTTCTTTTCTTCAAGAAAGGAGATAACGCCTTATTGAAGAATTATAGACCCATCGCGCTGCTGAATCATGTTTATAAGTTGTTTTCGAGAGTCATAACGAATCGTCTCGCTCGTAGGTTCGACGACTTCCAGCCTCCCGAACAAGCCGGTTTCCGAAAAGGCTATAGTACCATAGACCACATATTCACGCTGCGGCAGGTTATACAGAAGACCGAGGAGTATAACCAGCCACTTTGCTTGGCGTTTGTGGACTATGAGAAGGCCTTTGATTCGGTGGAAACATGGGCTGTGTTAAGATCGCTCCAGAGATGCCGAATCGACTATCGGTACGTCCAAGTGCTGAAGTGTTTGTATGAAAACGCCACAATGTCTGTCCGTATCCAAGACAAAACTACGAGACCAATCCAAATGCGGCGAGGTGTGCGACAGGGAGATGTCATCTCCCCGAAGCTGTTTACCGCTGCATTGGAGGATGTCTTTAAGCTTTTGGATTGGAACGGATACGGCATCAACATCAACGGCGAGTACATCACTCACCTTAGATTTGCCGACGACATAGTCGTTATGGCAGAGTCTCTGGAGGACCTTAACACAATGCTCGACGACCTCAGCAGAGTATCTCAACAGGTGGGCCTCAAAATGAACATGAGTAAGACAAAAATTATGTCAAACTCGCATGTTCCGCGCCACCCGGTCATCGTTGAGAACTCTGCACTCGAAATTGTAGACGAATATATATACCTGGGACATACGGTCCAGCTGGGTAGGTCCAATTTTGAGAAAGAGGTTAGTCGCCGAATCCAACTCGGATGGGCAGCGTTCGGGAAGCTACGCGAGATCTTTTCGTCCAAGATACCTCAGTGCTTGAAGACCAAGGTCTTCGAACAGTGCGTGTTGCCAGTTATAACCTATGGATCCGAAACGTGGTCGCTGACTATGGGCCTCATAAGAAAGCTCAGAGCCACTCAGCGGGCGATGGAGCGAGCTATGCTCGGGGTTTCTCTACGTGATCAAATCAGAAATGATGAGATCCGTAGAAGAACTAGAGTCACCGACATAGCTCAGCGTGTCGCGAAGCTGAAGTGGCGATGGGCGGGGCACATAGTGCGGAGAACCGATGGACGTTGGGGTCTCAAGGTGTTGGAATGGCGACCCCGCACCGGAAAGCGCAGCGTCGGCAGACCCCCAACGAGGTGGACAGACGACCTCAAAAAGGTCGCGGGGAGCCGCTGGATCCAAGCGGCACAAGATCGTATGGTGTGGAGATCCCGCGAAGAGACCTACGTCCAGCAGTGGACGTCCATCGGTTGACGAAGAAGAAGAAGAAAAAGGACTACTAGAAGAGTTGACTTATGATAAGACAGAATTGAAGAGCAAAACATGTTGTTATGACCCTGAGAATTGGGTAAGGGTAAGAGAATGACAATGTGCAATTTATTAAGAACATTTTAAATTAAAATTTTATTTGGATGAAAGCGCGTGCAAAGATATTGTATATCCCTGAATCTCAAGAAGCTTTCGGTTAATTTTTGAATTAAGGGTAGGATACAAAAGCGCTTTCTGACGCAGTACGTTTAGTTCAAGGCATTGATTATCAACATCCTCTTATCCCACTCGGATTGGGGTCGGCATAACATGTTACAAACATGATTTGACTACGTATTTTACGACCAGCCGCCTGCCTGACGTCAACTCACCTTAGTTGCCTTTTACGACTCCTCGGTAAGAAAGAGGGTTGTCTATTCTACTCAACCCGATACCACACGGTGGGTCAACTCACCTTAGTCGCCTTTTAAGACACCTCGGTAAGATATGAGGGTGGTCTATTCTACTCAACCGGATACCACACGGCGGGTCGACTTACTTTACTCACCTTTTACGACAACTCAGTAAGAAATGAGAGTGGTCTATTCTACTCAACTGGATACCACACGGCGGATCGACCTACTTTAGTCGCCTTCTATGACACCTCAGTAAGAAATGAGGGTGGTCTCTACTCAGCCATTTTTTTTTCTAGGCATAGATAACTTTAAAAAATAATTTACCTTTATAGCGAACATACTGAATTTCCCAATAGGATCAGAATCACCACAAGTCAAAAATCTATCTCTGAAGTTGGCGGAATCCTTCACCAGAATCTGACGGACTATCTCAGGAGAGTTCACAATTAAAGCTGGCCTCCAAAACAACCAAATGCCAATGTAAGGTGTTTTAAAGTGGTCGTACATTTGCCGCATCCATAGACCCTGAAAATTTAAATATCTTTTTTGACAAGCAACTGGGTAACGAAGCAAATTTCAAATTAAGATTCAAAGTTTTTTTTAAAAAGTCAACTCTGCTTCGGAACACCGTCCCCATCGAGAAGAGCAAGCAAGAAACACTATTTTTAAACTATAATTCGTATCCTCCTCCGAGAGTCGTTCTCGCCAATGAGGGTCGCCAAGGGTCACTTTGGTGCGAACTATATTGCGGCAACGGGATCTGATGTTCGCAGCGTGAATAGCATCATACGCGTACATCCTGCTATCAAGAGTGGTGCGGATTTGATCTGTCCAGCACATTGGACTTTGCCCTCGTGGTCCCTTACCCTGGATTTTACCAGTGACCACAATTTTTTCAAGGTTATGACCACTTTTACGAGCAATATGCCCAAAATACTCAAGGACTAGTTGCAGGCAGATGGCTGAAAGCCTAGTTGAAACGTTTAGATACTTGTAATAATCATTCGTATAACTAGTAACATTTTGTTATTACTATCTTGTACAAGCTCGTAGTAGCGGCCTGTTACAATCCCACTGCTGGGAATAGGCCTCCTCTCTCCGTTTATGGAGAGAAGGGTTGGAGCTAAGACCTACCACGCTGCTCCAATGCGGATTGGCAGGTTACACATATCAACAGAATTCTTTAGAGTCTCGAAAGAGTCGCACGGTCTCACCTCTCGGCTATCACAGCTATACAAGCTCAATACAAGAGTAAAATACAACAATAGCTATATCCTCGTATTCCTATTATTTATGTAATTTATCTATATCTATACTTATTATAAAATAAAGTCCTAAAGCTGTCTGTCTGTATGTAATCGATTTTCTCAAAATCTACTGGACGTATTTTAGTAGGATTTTTACTAAAAGGTGGTGCTATTTCTCCGAAAGGTTTAGGTTAATAGCACATAACCGTTTCATGTAAATTCAGTTGAAGAGGTCGTTTTACAACAATTTTTAGTGGGGGTAGTAACAAACCGGTAATACGTATAAAAAGCGGTGTACGGTGTATCAGAGAGCCAGTCTCCTGCCGAGACTCGGGCGACTATAACATGCTAAACACCGAATTTCATGCGGGCGAAGCCGCACGTATTTCTACTCATCAATAATAAGCTTTCTGCATAAGCCTTCTTTTAATAGTATCTCAAACTGTTTATATTGCAAAGCTAAAATTGATTGTGTAATTTCATTATAGAATCTTATACTAAACCCCGCAAACGACTAATATACTTTTGTAAAGCGCAAAGCAAGAGTTGCAAGCTTATATAATTCAAATTCAAAATATTCTTTATTCAAGTAAACTTGTAAACGAGTGCTTTTGAATCGTCAACATCTACTTCTGGTTCGGAAAGCTGTTCCTACCGAGAAGAGCCAGCAAGAAACTCGGCGGTTGCTCTTTTCAAACAATAATTCTTATCACTAGTTACATATAGTTATTAATGTCTTGTACAGAGTTGAAGAGAAGCTATATCCAAGCATTCTTATCGTCTAGGTAATCTTCAATGGTATAAGAGGCATTCTGAATTACCCTTTTTTAATAGTATTTTTAAACTGCTGTACTGGTAAAGTTAAAGTAGATTGTGGAATTTTATTATAGAATCTTATACCCAAACCCACAAACGAATTACGAACTTTTGCAAGGCGCAAAGCAGGAACCGCAAGCTTATGTCGGTTCCTACTTTGTCTATTATATACATCGCCAATCCTTTTATAATTATTTATATTCATATGTACAAAATTAAATTACTAAAAATATACTGTGCCAATGTAAGAATACCTGTTTCCTTGAACTTCTCTCGAATCGCGCGAATTTAAATTGTAAATGCCACAAGTATGGCTCTTTTTTGGCTTCTTATAGGCTTCTACTTTGTCTTTATTAACATCGCCATTAGATTAAAAATACGTAGTAAAGAAACTTTACCGCATTCAACTTTTGTAGGAAGGTCAAGCTGCCGAGAACCGGATTTGGCCGTAAATGCGGAACGTTGCGGTCTGCCCAATAGTTCTTGACTCGTAACCATTTCAGATATACCCATGTCAGGACCAGGATTACGACGCTAATGATGGCGATGAGAAGCATCCTGGACCTATTTACCAATTTTGACCTTAAAACAAGAAATCATATACGTAAAACGAAGTCACTTGCCACGTCTCGGCTCGCGGTTTTCAACAACTGCAATAAATTCTCATGCGATTTTTATCACTCCTTATCAAATATTAATTTTGTCTTTTAACCTAGTGTATCTTGTATAACAATCATGGAGGACAGAATAACTAGGGCTGCAAACATTTTTTTTTTGCAAGAGTGGCATATGAACAGTATTTTTTATTATAATAATTTTTAGTATAGAATCAGAAAGTGAGATCGATATTAGTTTCCTGACATTAAACTAACTTAATAGTATGCAAAAATTTTAATTTTGTTCGCATAAACATTGTCAATATTTTTATAGTTTTTAATAATAAAACTAAATAGTTTATAGAATTAGGCGTAACTTTGCGGAGATCCATTATACAAAAGTAATAATAAAATTATTTTGCTATAATCCGCGATACGGTAAATAGAAGATATATATAGTGTTTAATGTATAGTGGACTATCCGTTTTTTCATACCCGATACATGCAGGATTCGTAAAAACACATGCACAAACCTACATTACACTAAATTCTAAATTATTCTAATAGCTAAAGATATTATAATTTACATTAAAACAATAAAATTATCATCATATTCCTGCCCTTTTCTCACTTTAAGTGGGGTCGGCACAACATATTACAAACATATTGTCACATGATATATATATAATAGACAAAGTAGGAACCGACATAAGCTTGCGGCTCCTGCTTTGCGCCTTGTAAGAGTACGTAAGTCGTTTGTGGGTTTGGGTATAAGATTCTATAACAAAATTCCACAATCAATTTTAACTTTGCCATTACAGCAATTTAAAAATACTGTTAAACAGAGGCTGATACAGAAAGCCTATTATACCCTGGAGGCTTACATTGAAGATAAGAATGCGTGGATATAGCTGCTCTTTGACCTTGTGCAGGATAGCTATGACAAAATGTAATTAGTATTAAGAATCTTCTTTTTTAAAAGAGCTCCACCGAGTTTCTTGCTGGCTCTTCTCGGTAGGACGGCTTTCCGAACCAGCAATAGAGTCGACGATTCAAAAGCACTTGTTTACAAGTTTATTTGAATAAATAATATTTTTAATTTTAATTTGAATTTGATTTGACTACGTATTTTACGACCGGCCGCTGCCTGACGTCAACTTACTTTAGTCGTATTTTACGACCTCTCGGTAAGAAAGAGGGTGGTCTATTCTACTTAGCCGGATACCACTATCTATACTAATATTATAAAGAGGAAAGATTTGTATGTTTGTTTGTTTGTATGTATGTTTATTACGTTTTCACGCAAAAACTACTGGACCGATTTCAAAAATTCTTTCACCATTGGAAAGCTGCTTTTTCACTGAGCAACATAGGCTATATGTCATTTTCAAAAAAAATAGGGATCCCTAATAAAATTGTAATAACTTGGTAAAAATTTAGTCGTAAACATCTATCATTGCGTGCGCTGCGGAAACTATTGATGATAGAACAAAAAAATGTTCTACAGTATTATAGAACGTATCAATATCCACAAAAAAGTCCGCGATACCATATGTCTAACTATTATAGTTATGCCAATATAACTACTTTTTACATTGTAAAAGTTGGTAAAAGTGCCGACAATAATCAAACCATTTTATTCATATCTCTGTATTAATCCTTATCCCATTAAATGATATTTTATGAATAACTGTTTCAATACCTGTAAAATACTTTTTAAATAATTAAAATCCGACATCCGAATCAAAAGTTTTTACGAATTTAAGAATGTAAATCGAAATCCAATAATGCCATAACAAACCTAACCTACCGTTATAGCAGGGCCTGCACTTGGTGAGTTAAGTCTTATTCCAAGAATACTAATGATACCCATTTTTTATAATTAAATAATCTACAAAATAAATCTATAGTCCGATTTCGTAGACTTCCACTACCACGAGATCTGTATGGACGCGGGTGAAACCGCGGGGTTTGCTAGTTAAGGCTGGGCTTAGCGTCCTAAGAATTAATGGAAATTATTTCTGTCAGCTTAGATTTACTAACACTTAGTGTTAAGAATTTTGATGTTCAAACTTGTTTTTTAGAATTATGTTTACTTTTTTTGTTCGGTAAAAGTATAATGTAAGGAAAAACAGTATAGTTGGCAACCCTAACGATATTGACTTAACCTATCTTATCCCAAATTCATGGTCGATTATAATATTGCAATCTTATTGCAATTTTTTATGCTCTCTCATAATTGTTTACGGATTGTTAAATTTAATGTTAACATAGCCTTGGGGTTTATTGTTTGACACACAGAGTTATGTGTATGGATTAGAAATACACGTAATACGTTATAATTCATAAAATTAAAGACTATGCTATAATTTACAAATTATAATATTTACTAGCAATGCCCCGCGGTTTAACCCGCGTCCATACCGATCTAGTGGTAGTGGAAAGTCTACGAAGTCAGACTATAGGTTTATTTTGTAGATTTTATTATAAAAAATGGGTATCATTAGTATTCTTGGAATAAGATCTAACTCACCAAATGCAGGCCCTGCTATAACGGTCGCTACAATGAATTTGTTATGGCATTATTTTCTTTCGATTTTTATTCTTAAATTCGTAATATCTTTTCATTGGGGATGTCGGATTTTAATAATTTAAAAAGTATTTTACAAGTATTGAAAAAGTTTTTAATAAAATATCATTTAATGGGATAAGGATTAATACAGATATATTAAAAAAATGGTTTGATTATAGTCGTCAATTTTAACCAACATTTACAATTAAATTAAAAAAATTATGTATATTGGTCTAATTATAATAGTGAGAAATATGGTATCGCGGACTTTTTTGTGGATATTGATATGTTGTACAATACTGTACAACGTCCTCAATAGTTTCCGCAACACACGCGATGAGAGATGTTTACGACTGAATTTTTCACAAATTATTACAATTTTATAAGGGATCCCTATTTTTTTGAAAATGACATAGCCTATGTTGCTCAGTGAAGAAGCAGCTTTCCAATGGTGAAAACATTACAAACATACACACATACAAACAAACATACAAATCTTTCCTGTTTATAATATTAGTATAAATTACATTTCTATAATCATGAACTTGCTATAATATAATGATTTATAATTTTTATAATTTTAAAATCAGGCGTTACCTTGCAGAGGTCCATAATACAATAATAATAATAAGAATATTTTGCTATAATCTGCGATAAAAGAAAATATATCTAATGCTAAATGTAGTGTACTATTCTCATACTGTTCCGTTCTGATACATGCATAAAAACTGCACTACTCACCACCAATAACACAACAATACACAAGCACTTAACACATTCACTACCACGATCTCAACAACGATAGTTTCACCCCGTAACCGAAGCATCATTAGGCGATAGAGATTTTAGGCTTTATAATGTAAGACTTTCCCCTTACACTTAACTTAAGTCGTTAAAAGCTCTTTATTCCCCAGACACCAATAGGACCCGATGTCTGTCAACACAGGAATCAAAGCGAGATAACTTTTGGAATACAAACGAGCTCATTAATTCCAATTATAACACCTCAAGCGAAATTTAGGCTTTATCACCTAAACTTATGTTGAATTCAAATTAATTTCATGCTGTTTTGTAATAGCAAGTAAGATATTTCAAAACCAATAAACAAATATGCGAGACACTTACACACACGGTCGTCCGACCCCAAAGTAAGCAACTTAATACTTGTGTTATGGGTGACGGACAACTGGTAGATATACTACATATATAATTAATACTTAATAAATAAAACTGAAGAGTTTGTTTGTTTGTTTGTTTGTTTGTTTGTTTGAACGCGCTAATTTCAGAACTACTGGACTGATTTGAAAAATTTTTTGATTGTAAGATAGTCTATTTATCGAGGACGGCTATAGGCTATATATCATTACGCTAAGATGAATAGCAGAGGAGTAGTAATAAAAAATATTGCGAAAACGGCAAAATTTTAAGCTTTCCTTGCGTTTGCTAAGTAAACGGTGAATGTTATTAAAAAATCATATATTACTAAATTGTTCCCCCCTAAAAGTTCTAAATATAAGTCCGCGACAGAATATGTCTAGCTTTTATGATTAACCATAATTAATATGTGTTATGGTTTATTCAAATAATAAGACTGTGTGTAGTACACGCGAACGAAGTTGTGCGTTAAAAGCTAGTTTTAAATACACATTGCGTGCGCCGCGTAAACTAACAAAATTGTAGATCTATAAAAATTCTACATAAAAGTCGGCGATAGCATATCTCTATCTCTTATAATTAACTGACAATAATTACCTTTATGTTTAAAATTTCAGTTAAAAAGACTGGTTTCCACGCAGATGTGTATGGACATTTAGTTATTAATTATAGATAAGCCAAGAAAATAATTTTGCGACGTAAAAGATTAAATAATTTTAAATCATATTGCATAGATTCTAATAAATAGAAAAATCAATTCATTTTCAATAATTTAAAACAATCCCAATACTCACAATTCTGTCGGTAGATTTCGCGTCGGCACTACAAGAATTGATACAATTCGCTCTCAAGGAAGTGATGATTTTATAATAGCAACAGTGTTGCCAGCATACGGAATTTAGTCTCCTTAAAGGCATCCGTTTTTATTTAAAAAAAAACGCCCTGGTAGCATAGTACCATAGGGCGGTAATTACCCATAATCGGGGATAGGCCTCCACTCTTTATTTTTGGAGACAAGGATTGTGGCTAAAAACTACCATGCTTCTCCAATGCGGATTGATAGGTTATGATATCACTAGAATTCTCTAGAGATATGCAAATTTCATAAGCTGTGATAGCCTAGTGGTGAGACCGAGCGACTCTCTAGAGACGACATGGGTTCAAACCACGGACAGGCCAATGAGTTTTTCTATTAAAAACTTAGGTGTCTAATTGATAATTGCAATTTATATTTGCATTTGCATTTATAATTGCATAAAATAAATTTTAACAGGAAAACTCATTGATGACTGTCCGAGGTTTGAACCCGTGACCCCGAATAGTAACATGATCTCACCGCTGGGCTATCACAGCTTTTTTATATTTTCTATCAGATGAAACTCTAAAGAGGTTACCATTACCAAATCCCCAAAAGTCCAGCGCAGTCCTCACTGTGGCAAGATTTTAAATAAAAGTAAAATAAATTCCTATTCTGAAATTATTAAATAAAAAAGTCACTTCAGTTTTTCTATAAAGAAAATTTTTATCCTTAATTCGACATCATCATCATCCTCCTGCCCTAATACCACTCTAAGCGGGGTCGGCAAAATAATTTGGCTACGTATTTTACGACCGGCCGCCTGCCTCACGTCAACTTACCTTAGTCACCTTTTACGACACCACGGTAACAAATAAAGGTTGCCTATTCTACTCAGCTGGATACCGGACATTATTAAACAAGGTTGTATACCAGCGACTTCGTTCGCGTGGACTATAGTCCTGGAATAGGCAGTAGCTTCTGTCGCATTCCAACCCTTCAAATATCTCCATCACAAATATCAGATCGATTCAGGGGGTTAAATTGCAGTTCCTATTGCAATGACTCCGCTACTCGAAACTTTTAATAGTTAAGTTAAATTTATATAGTAAACAAAAATCTAAATATGAAAACTTTTCTGAAATAACTCTTTCGACGTAAGTCAAACGACGTGAACCTCTGAAATGGAACCTCTTTGAAATTACAGACTTGACTTGGCCTTAAAGGATTTGATTCCAGCCCATTAATATATTAATAAACTTTGAAACATTGTAAATAAAAAAAAATAATGTTGATAATAGATTATGTTTTTCAATGTCATGCTATTTCTGTTGAATTACAGGATATCTATATGTCACCCCGGTGTAAAAGGAATAATTGTGCCAAATATTAGGTCCTTACATATGAAATTGGCGTTTTGTCGTACTGGCCACTTTGATCTCAAATATTACCTTTATGGTTAGGAATTACAAATTCAAATTCATACAGCTATTTACTCATGCATTTGTGTTTCAAACCCCCTAATTCATTTGTTTTTTCTTCTTTTGTTTTTTTCTTTGTGTCACTCTGTTTACAAAATGGAAAACATGAAATATCGCGTTATTTACGAGTATAAGTTCCACCGTGGCACCAGTGCTGCAGAAACGGCTCGAAGGATTAATGATGTGTATGGTGACGGTGTCGCAAAAGAAAACACAGTGCGTTTTTGGTTCCAACGTTTTCGTTCTGGAAATTTTGACCTGCAGAACAAGCCTCGTGGACGGCCGGAGACCAAAGTTGATAATGAAGAATTGAAGGCTATTGTGGAAGCGGATCCATCGCAAACCACGTCCGAGTTAGCTGCAGGCTCCGGTGTTAGTGATAAAACTATTCTAATCCACTTGAAGCAAATTGGGAAGGTGAAAAAGCTTGAAAGTTGGGTACCTCATGAATTGAGTGAAGCAAAACGACAAACGCGCGTCGACTGCTGCGTTACTTTACTCAACCGGCACAATAATGAAGGAATTTTAAATCGAATCATTACCTGTGATGAAAAGTGGATCCTCTACGATAATCGGAAGCGCTCATCGCAATGGCTGAGCCCTGGCGAACCAGCCAAATCCTGCCCTAAGCGAAAATTGACTAAAAAAAGTTGCTTGTAAGTGTTTGGTGGACTAGTGCCGGTGTCGTTCACTACAGTTTTCTTAAATCTGGCCAGACGATTACGGCAGATATCTATTGTCAGCAACTGCAAACCATGATGGAAAAGCTAGCTGCTAAACAACCGAGGTTGGTCAATCGCTCTAGGCCACTGCTGCTTCAGGACAACGCTAGACCACACACTGCACAACAGACGACTACCAAATCAGAGGAGCTTCAATTAGAATGTCTTAGACATCCACCGTACTCTCCGGACCTTGTTCCAACAGATTACCATTTTTTTCGCAATTTGGATAACTACTTGCAAGGAAAAAAATTCAACTCCGATGGGGCAGTCCAAACCGCCTTCAAAGATTTTATTGATTCCCACCCGAATGGTTTTTTTAGTAAGGGGATCAATGAACTACCTATGAGATGGCAAAAGTGCATACATAGCAATGGTACATACTTTGATTAATTAAATATATTTCATTAAAAAAAAAAACGACTTTATGTTCCTCCCATAGAAAACGCCAATTTCATATGTAAGGACCTAATATTATCAATATTGGTTCAGCGGATTCGCCGTGAAAACGTAACATACAGGCAGACAGACAGACTTTCGCATTTATAATATTAATAAGGTTTATATATCAGAACCGATTAAATATTTTCACTGCATTTAGGGTAAAAATAAATTGCGTAATCCCAAAATATATAAATACATCGACGACTTTGATAAGTTGACATTTTAATGTACACAATTATTAAATTATTAATTGTCTTTATCGACAAAGATGATTACTTATATCATACTGTAACCTTCGACGATCCTTGGTAATAAATATTTCATACTTCAGGGTTGGTAATAATTGTTTCACATCATATTTAATTATATTATTTAGCCTTAAAAATTTACACATTGAAAACTTTGTCAAGTTTCCACAAACTTTTAGGATTCTACAAATTGTTGTTTCATACTTTAATTAACTTTAGGTAAATATAGCATCTAGTTATTTAGTTTTTATCTCATAGGTAGCCTAATAACAATCAGTGAGTCACGAAGTGGGCAAATGGAAAATTTTCTAAATGAAATTTTACATTATTATTCAATTCAAATTCAAAATATTTTTTATTCAAGTAAACTTGTAAATAAATGCTTTTTAATCGTCAAAATCTACTGCTGGTTCGGAAAGCTGTTCCTACCTAGAAGAGCCAGCAAGAACTCTGTTGCTCTTTTGAAATAAAATTCTTATAACTAGTTACATTTGGTTATTACTATCGTGTGCAGGGTAGAGGAGTAGTTATATCCACGTATTTTTATTATCTATATAATCCTCAATAGTAGAATAGGCTTTTTGTATCAGCCTCCCTTTAACAGCATTTATAAACTGCTGTAGTGGTAAAGATAAAATCGATTGCGGGATTTTATTATAGAATCTTATATCCAAACCCACAAATGACTTATATACTTTTGCAAGGCGCAAAACAGGAACCGCAAGTTTATGTCGGTTCCTACTTTGTCTATTATATACATCGCCAATCTTTTTATAATTATGTATTTGTATATATTGTTATAAATTTTATCATTACTGTTTATCAAATTTAAAAGTACTTTTAGCGAGATAATCATAAGAGATAGAGACATGCTATCGCAGACTTTTTCGTATTTATTTATTTACAAACTTAGTGTATCCCTTCTGGGTAAATGCGAGTGAATCTTGCAGCAGGCGAATTCTCTTCTAATCAACACAATTTAATGAAATCGTAATTTTTTAATAACCTAAACCTTTCACAAGAATTGCACTATCTTTAAGTAGAAAACCATCCAAAAATCTGTGTAGTAGATTTTGGAAAATCCGTCACATACCAGACAGCTTTTTGGGGCTTTGTTTTATAATAAGCATAGAAATAGATCAAAGTATCCCTTAATATAAATGAAAGCTGAATTACGCTGAGCTTTTTCTGGAAGTTTTTCATCTAATTTAATTTCATTATTTTATTAATAAAAATTTGAGTAGCAGAACATGAACATGTGACTAAAGAGATCACGATGGAGTAAAACCCAACTTGCTTTTAAGTTTTTATTGTATTAGAAGTTTACTTAGGTACACTTCAATGCCGTCTGAGTAGAATAGACCACCCTTATTTCTTGTCGAGGTGTAGTAAAAGGCGACTAAGGTAAGTTTACCGGCCATGTGGTATCCGGCTAAGTACAATAGACCACCCTCATTTCTTAACGAGGTGTCGTAAAAGGCGACTAAGGTAAGTTGACCGGCCATGTGGTATCCGGCTGAGTAGAATAGACCACCCTCATTTCTTAACGAGGTGTCGTAAAAAGCGACTAAGGTAAGTTGACCGGCTATGTGGTATCCGGCTGATTAGAATAGACCACCCATTATTCTTAGCGAGGTGTCGTAAAAGGCGACTAAGGTAAGTCGCCGTCAGGCAGGCGGCCGGTCGTTAAATACGCAGCCAAATCATGTGATAACATGTTTGTAACATGGTCTGCCGACCCCACTTAGGGTAATGGCAGGCGGATGATCATTTTTGTGATAATAGTTCATTGGCGAAAACTGATGGAAACTGTACTTTTATCAA
This sequence comes from Morpho deidamia, assembly GCA_947086505.1. Classification (NCBI taxonomy): domain Eukaryota; kingdom Metazoa; phylum Arthropoda; class Insecta; order Lepidoptera; family Nymphalidae; genus Morpho; species Morpho deidamia. Next base: position 688,425 of record CAMTZC010000011.1, read on the forward strand.
AAGGTTCTCCAAATTCAAAAATCTTGGGTTCAATTTAGACGTAACTCGCAAACAAGCAGAAGGTCGCTTAAATATATCTTTTCAATATTACTCACTTGTGGATTACTTTTCCTTTACAAAAGGATTAAATTGGGTATAACTTTGAAAGCCATAAATATCGCGTGTAGCTCAAAGGAGTCCTTTTAACTGAGGCCCGGGGTCAACTGGGGGAATGACCTCCGGGGAGAGACCCTATGTGAAGTTTGATTGATCAGAGAAAAAATACTTCGGATCCCAAGAAAGGAAATGTTCGAAAGGAAATTGTGCTAATTTCATTGAAAATCGAATCAATTCAAATGTTTATTCGCCTTGATTGCAAAGTGTTAACACAAATTATAATTTAACAAACCTTTTAGCACACTTCAAAATTAGTTTTATCTGTGTGTATGTTTAGCCATACGTGGCATTTACAATTTAAGTCCGCGTGATTCCCTGCGAGAGAAGTATAAGGAAATAGGTATTCTTACATTTCCTTCACAGTATATTTTAAGCAATTTAATTTTTGTACATAAAAATATAGAGAATCATAAAACGATAGGTGATGTATATAATAGACAAAGTAGGAACCGACATAAGCTTGCGGCTCCTGCTTTGCGCCTAGCAAAAGTACGTAAATCGTTTGTGGGTTTGGGTATAAGATTGTATAATAAAATTCCGCAATCAATTGCCTTGCCATTACAGCTGTTTAAAAACTCTGTTAAAAAGAATCTGATACAAAAAGCCTACTATACTATTGAGGATTACTTAGATGATAAGAATGTGTGGATATAGCTACTCTACCCTGTACAAGACAGCAGTGACCACATGCAACTAGTTATAAGAATTTTATTTTAAAAAGAGCAACCGCCGAGTTTCTTGCTGGCTCTTGTCGATAGGAACAACTTTCCGAACCAGCAGTAGATTGACGATTCAAAAGCGCTTGTTTACAAGTTTACTTCAATAGAGAATATTTTGAATTTAATTGAACTTGCTTTAAGTATGGTTTCCGGCCACCGTCGGCTAAGCCCGAAAGCCGAGCAATGGGAACGCCGAACTTCAGATTGCGAGGAAGAAAACCTGTAAAATAAATAATCTGTTGGGGGCAGAAACTACTCAGTGCGCGATCTCACCCTGTCTACTGTATAATGAAATGTCGGTAGGTAGGAAGCTTCCTTTCCATCAGTAGCATGGTGCAGCACACAGGTCGTTTTAGTCGGTGCGAGTTCGATATAACCCCCAGTCCCCGTTAGGCAATTAAGCCATGGCTGCCCAGCAGTAAGAACAGGCACAGCTGCCCAGCAGTAAGGTCAAGTCACAGCTGCCCAGCAGTAAGGTCAGGCACGGCTGCCCAGCAGTAAGGTCAAGCACGGATGCCCAGCAGTAAGGTCAGGCACGGCTGCCCAGCAGTAAAGTCAAGCCACGGCTAGGCAACGTGGATATGGGAATCCCCTTCTACATCTTTCTGCGAGCTGTTCTCTTAGACATATTCTGTCGATCATAGTGCATGTGCCAAAATTTATATACCGGGTTTGAAGTGAAATAAAAGCTTTCAAAAATGCATCTCTATTCCCCTCATCTTATCACTCGTGAACGAATGTAACAATTTTCTTAATTCTTTCTTGTTGTGTTAATTGATGTCAGGAGAAAGTTCTTATGAAAAAAAATCAACATCTTGCACTCCGACAGTGACGGCAGAAGTGAACACTTGAATATTAACGTTGTGCATTTTTGATATTTTGGAATGATCAAGGAATAATTTTTCACGAATTGCTTATATTATCAGTATAAAAATACTATTTAGGTGGTAAAGTACAATATTCATTTATTGCGCTTTTACACAAACATGATACATTCGCTCAAGCGCCCTGCGCCGTTTCAACGAAATAGCAGGCGCAAGCATATATTTGTGCGGTAGAAAGAGCGGGGCATACTTCCTCTCCTGCGCCGTGCCGGCGGTCTACTCTCCCCCCGTCTTACGACAAAGGAGTGTTCATTTCAAAAATATTTTAAATAATAAAAAAATCTGATTAAAATAAACTTTCACCGTGAGTAAAACTGGTTTTAAATTTAAAAAAATTTGAATTTTAATAATTCTTGTAATGTCTTATGTTTTGCTGTTTTTTTTGCATTTTGTATACAATATACAAGTAGAAATAATCTTCCCAACTTATGTTCTGGATACGAATTCAACACATAGCGAGTCCTCGGGACTATAAAACATGCCGCGCTTGTTTATTGCTACATTAGCTGGTTCTGGTGTGTTCGGGAACGGTTGCACTCTGTAGTTAAGATAAACAGATGCTATTGCGTAACGCAATGTCATCAAACCGAACCTCTGACCTGTAAAATAAATCAACCATGATATTACAAATTTAGTTATTTTTAATTTTTGTATAGCTGTGATAGCCTAGCGTTGGGACCGTGCGACTCTCTAGAGACGACATAGATTCAAACCCCGGGCAGGCACCAATGAGTTTTTCTATTAAAACTCATGTGTCTAATTGATAATTGCAATTTATCACACGCTTTTCGGTGAAGGAAAACATCGCGAGGAAACCTACATATCTCTAGAGACTTCTAGGGATATGTGTAACCTACGAATCCGCATTGGAGCAGCGTAGTAGGTCTAAGCTCCAATCCTTCTCTCCGAAAACGGAGAGAGGAGGCCTTAGCCCAGCAGTGGGCATAGTAACAGGCTGTTACTATTACAAATTTACGACAACAATATCTTCGAACTGTAATCAAATAAACTCTCCAGAATCTCCAAAACAGCACAGCACAGCAGCAAATTATGTATCCTTACTAATATTATAAATGCGAAAGTCTGTCTGTCTGTCTGTTACGTTTTCACGACCAATCCGCTGAATCAATATCGATGAAATTTGATACAATTATTCCTTATAAACCGAGGTAACATATAAGCTACAGAAATCCTGTTAATTCAACAGGAATAGGATGACATTAAAAATGCCATCTATTATCAACATAATAAGTTTTTTTAAATTCACAATGTGTCAAAGTTTATTAATATATTAATTACTCGTAACAGCCTGGAATCGAGTTCTTCAAGACAAAGTCAAATCTATAATTTAGAAGAGGTTCCATTTCAGAGGTTTGCGTTCTTTGGTTTATGTCGAAAGAGTTATTTTAGAAAAGTTTTCATATTTCGGTTTTTGTTTACTGGATAAATTTGATCGAGCTATTAAAATATATAATTAATGTAAGTAATACGAAAAATTAAATGCATAACTCTGTCTGTCTGTTGCGAGATGGAGATATTTGAAGGGTTAGAATGCGACGGAAGCTATTTTAGGACCACAGTGCACGCGAATGAAGTCGCAGGTAAAAGCTAGTACAAGTATATGTATATCGCACGCTCAGTATTAAACTGACCTAATCCAAAAAAGTGGTTTTGTGTAAAAATGCATTAAAACGTAGCGTAGCGCCTGCAAAACTCGTACTAAAGAGACCCATAACTTGGAACAGCAAGGAAATACTAGCTAATGGTTCGTAGAGTGATATTTCTTCGATTTTAATACAATAAAGTATCGTTGTTATTACCTATGCAAATCCTAGGACCCTCGCCGAAAGGAATGTATGTGTAAGGTATTATATTTTTTTCGTTTTCTGGTGAAAATCTCTCAGGAACGAATCCATCTGGATCTGGGAAGTAATCAGGATCGTAATGCATGCCGATCCCATTGATGTAGACCGGGGTACCAGCTTTGATAGTCAATTTATCATCAACCTTATAGTCCGCTGCCGCGACTCTGTCCAACCAAGCCATGGAAGAATATTTCCGAAGAGCCTCTGTAAATGAAGAGTCATATGACAGTTTATTTGATGAATTTATAGTATGCATCTCTCATTGAGAGTTATATGTTTGTGCCGTTTGCAGTTGAGACCCTAGGGCCATGGTGACCATAACACCTCGGTTGATTGCCTCTTCCTCTTCGTTCCTTTTTCGAATCATCTTAGCGATTCAACTCGGAAACGCTGCCATCATTTTTGGGACCATTCCACGTGGGCGTGATTTGTATACTACTAGCATGTAAATAATTTAAGATTGACATAACTTGCAAATTTTTGTCGTTAATAAAAAAAAGTTAATTTGATTAATTGTCTAATTATCTCACTATTGTCCTTTTCATTACCTTTGATAACCCAGTTAAGGTAGGTCATATCTGCTAATTGCTCTGGAGTAAAGTCATCGCTTCCATTAAGTTTCTTAGCTTCTGATAGTTCATCGTACAATTTTGCCTATTTTCAAAAGAAAATAACAGTTAAAATATACTTAAACCTTATAATTTACCTCCAACAGAATAACATTTCAAATCTCTTAGCGGCTGTTTGATATTTGATGAGGATTTTTTATACGACACAAAAAAACATGGTGCGTCTCCGAAAAACTGGCGATGCCCAGGTTGGATAAATTCGTAGGCGATCACAGATGATGATTGAGGAGCACAGCTGAGTATACCCTATACATAATCGTGCTCGTGTTTAATAGTTGAAATCTCCGATAAATTAGAGTAGCCGTAAAAAAGAGAGAGAGATTTCGCATTTATAATACGAACTAGGTTTTACCCGCGGCTTCGCTCGCGTGGAATTTGGTCTGCCACATTAAGTTTTGTGATATTCATTTAATGATTTAATATTCTGTTTTTACTTAATATTAAACAATATATATTTATTGAGTTGTACATCCTAAATTTTAGATGTCTAACTTAAAAACAAAAGGATTCCATACAATCTTCGCGCGCCTCGCATACATATTAAGCACTCGATGGCGCTCCAGTTAAGCATATCATATTGTGATAACTTTTAAACTATTCGTCCAAATTACTTAGTGTAAAAGACAAAGTTCATCTACATGAAATACTGAAAGCGACAAAAATATTGATTTTTATAATAGTTTGATAAATGTACTAAAATATGCATTGTAAAATAGTATCTAATTTCATTATCTTTATGATTCACAGTTTTGGTCATAATGGCTTCCACATAAAAGGTAGATATATGCTGTCGCGGACTTTTATGTAGAAATATTCAAGACTAACAATACTACGGTACATCATCTTTGCGTAACTTCAATGGTTTAGGCAGCGTACGCCCAGATAGCTCTCAGAGGTCGGAGTTTTTACGACTTTATTGACATATTACAAAAAAATCATTACAAATTGTAGCCTCCTGCCCTTATCAAACTCTAAGTGATGTCGGCACAACATCTTACACACATGTTTTCACATGATTTGGCTACGTATTACACGACCGGACTTGCCTGCCGTCAACTTAACTTACTCGTATTTCACGATCCCTCAGTAAGAAAGAGGGTAGTATAGTCTATTCAGCCGGATATCCCACGGCGGACTGTCATTTATGTGGTAAAATACAATATTCATTTGTTGCGCTATCGTATATAAACCAGGTATACATTTTAGATGTAGAAAGAGAGGGGGATACTTCCTCTCCTAGGCTGTGCCAGCGGTCTATTCTCCCTCCGTCTTACGAATTATCATGTCACTTCAGCTGACGCAACATTTTCTATCTATGAAAAAAGTGCACAACGCGGCTAAAGAAGTTTTCACTTAAAAAAATATAATTACCTGCACTTCAGGATGGAATGCTAGTTCATATGCTAAAAATGCCAACAGAGATCCGGCCGTCTCGAAGCCCCCGGACAAAATTATAGCCGCTTGAGCTATAATAAAGTCGTCCGAGTAACCTGAGAAGAAATAAAGTAAGTTTTAAAAGCACGTAACATACTGTACTAATAACAATACTAACTTTGCATTTCTTGCCATACAGATGCTTCTCAACGTCGCCCCACAGGTGATCTATTTGATTATTAAAGGGGGACGAGGCCTTTGCTAGCATTTAGTCGAAAAATTGTTTCACACATAATTGTCATAGATCTATGATCTTTTCATAATAAAAAATATTAAGATAATTTTTTGAAAACTTCTGGTTTTATTTACAACTAGCAATAGCCCGCGGTTTCACCCGCGTCCATACCGATCTCGTGGTAGTGTAAAGTCTACGAAGTCGGACTATAGATTTATTTTATAAATTATTTCATTATAAAAAATGTGTATCATTAGTAGTCTTGGAATAAGAGCTAACTCACCAAATGCAGGGCCTGCTATAACGGTCGCTACAATGAATTTGTTATGGCATTATTTGCTTTCGATTTACATTCTTAAATTCGTAATATCTTTTGATTCGGATGTCGGATTTTAATAATTTAAAAAGTATTTTACAGGTATTGAAACAGTTATTAATAATATATCATTTAATGGAATAAGGATTCATACACAGATATTAATAAAATGGTTTGATTATTGTCGGCACTTTAACAACTTTTACAATGTAAAAAAGTAGTTATCTTGGCATAACTATAATAGTTAGACATATGGTATCGCGGACTTTTTTGTGGATATTAATACGTTCTATAATACCGTATAACATTTTTTTCTTCTACCATCAATAGTTTCCGCAGCGCAAACGATGAAAGATTTTTAGAACTTAATTTTTCACACCGTATTACAATTTTGTTACGGATCTCTATTTTTTTTTTTGTAATATAGCCTATGTTGCTCAGTGAAGAAGCAGCTTTCCAGTAGTAAAAGAATTTTTGAAATCAGTCACGTAGTTTTTGCGTGAAAACGTAACAAACATACATACATACGAACAAACAAACATACAAATCTTTCCTCTTTATAATATTAGTATAGATTAACATCGTGCGTTTTGGTTGGGTCAACCTATATGAAAAGGTATATCCTAACAAAAAAAGATCTTCATAAAGAATTTAAAATATTTGAATTCAAATTGAGTATTTACTCAAAACTAACTACTTATATATAATGAATATTTTGTAATTTGACAAATATCATTTAAATACCGTCGTTTCTTGTTAATTTGCGGGATATCAAATTACAGAAACTATAACAGAACTACTTTGTTATAATCCGCGCGGGTTAAGCGAATGCATGCAATGCTAATGTGTATGAAGCAGGCAAAATTCACGTACCCTACACATACAGGACAAGTCACCACACGTATCCTAATACGCCTCCACCAGCAACAATGAACACAAGCAATACACACAACCACCACCAAAATCCCTACGATCGAACATCATCAGCAGGATAGGCTCCACGACAAAATCATACGCATTAGTATTGCATGCATTCGCTTCAACCGCGCGGATTATACCAAAGTAGTTCTCTTATAGTTTCTTTAATTTAAGAGGTGAAAATATTGACTGGTCATAGACCACAATTAAAACTTATATTACTATTTTATAACTTACTAATATTATTTTGGATGGGTGGTTTGGTTTTCGAAAAGTTTTTGCCTCTCACATATGTTAATAACAATGAAAGAAATTTACTAAAAACATACTATACTATATACTATATACTATACTATATACTATAATATTATAAATGCGATAGTTTGTGAGTATGGATGGATGTTTGTTACTGTTTCACGAAAAAACTATCAGACGGATTTGGATAAAACTTTACAGTTATATAGGTTATATATCAGAATAACATATAGGCTACAATTTGTAATGTTTTTATGTAATATAACGATACATGTCAATAAAGTCGGAAAAAATCTGGCCTCTGAGAGCTTTATTGGCGTACGCTGCCTAAACCATTGGAGTTACACAAAGATGATGTAGCGTAGTAGTGTTGTCTGAAAAAGTTCTAAATAAAAGTCAACGACAGCATATATCTACCTTTTATGTGGAAGCCGCTATGACCAAAATGGAGAATCATAAAGTTAATTAAATTAGATACTATTTTATAATGCATATTTTAGTAAATTTATCATACTTTTATAAAAATCAATACATTTGTCGCTTTCAGTATTTCATGTAGATGAACTTTGTCTTTTACACTAAGTAATTTGGACGAATAGTTTAAAAGTTATCACAATATGATTTGCTTAACTGGAGCGCCATCGAGTGCTTTATATGCGCGGGGCGCGAAGATTGTATGGAATCCTTTTTGATTTTAAGTTAGACATCTGAAATTTTGCATGTAGGCGAAACTAAATAAATATAAGTATATTTTTTAATTAAAATAAAAATTAAACCTAAAATGATCTGCCACGAAACTTAATGTCGCAGACCAAATTCCACGCGAGCGAAGCCGCGGGAACCTAATAGTTTAAATAAAACTAAAAAGCAATTATTACCTTCATTATTTTCTTCACTCTCCTTTTTAATTCGCAGTAGAGCATCGAGCAAGTCCTTGGACTCCCTCGAGTCTCCATTTTTTTCGCGCTGCGCGACCGCAACTTTAAATACCTTTCTGAAGTAATCTGTCGATGATTTTGGAAAGAACTTAAACCTGGAAGAACACAGTGTATTACACGCTTTATATGTATGTATGTTCGCATGTACGTGTTAACCAACTCCTATAAACTCATACACACAGAAAGCCTACAATACTGTTGAGGATTACTTAGACGATAAGAATGCTTGGATATAGCTACTCTTCGACTCTGTACAAGACATAACAATATGCAACTAGTAATAAGAATGATTCTTAGAAAAGAGCTGGTTTGGACTCAAAAAAGTCCATCACGTTTTCGTAATAATGTTCACGTATTACAACAAAACAATTTAATTTCATGAAAAAACACTAGAACGACAGCCAATAATATTTCAGTCATGACATAGTCAAATCGTCTCATTAAGCCCAGGTTTGTTCTCACAGGAGACGCCGCAGTCTGCATGTTACGAGTCATATCTACGCTTATCCCATCTCTTAAATTACATTGTAAAATCCTTTAGAGCTTAGAGCATAAATCAATCCAAATTAAATAAAAATAAAGCGAATTCGATTAGTCTTTATAATGTCCCCGAGGCGGGGTTTCATATGGTGCTTCCGACACATCGATTAGCGGGGGAAGGGGCCACTTTTAGAAAGGCCCCGACCCAGAGGTGGCATACTCTGGAGTTCAGAGTTGCTGCTGGAGGGGATGGGAGGCAATGTGTCCAACGGCACCTTGTCCCCGCCACCAGCAGCGTGGTGGAGCACTTAGGTCGTTTTAGTCGGTGCGAGTCCGACATACTTGTCGCCTGTCCCCTTGGGGTGGCTGGACCTAAAAGGAGTTTTTTCCTGTCTAAATAAAAGGTATCCAGTCTTGCATTGCATGCAGTTTACCGTATTAGTAAAAAGAAGACATACCCGAAAAGATCAACTAATTCCGGGAGAAAGAATACGCAGCACCATCCAATACCTCTGAGGGGGCTGTAGTGCATAAACTCGTCGGTGACAGACCTCAGAGGATCTTTACCAGTCAGGGTAGCGTTACAGGCTACTCCGAAAGCTGACGTGCCAATGACGTCAGTTGAGAAGTCAGAGAATAACTTCTGTAAGAAGATAAGTGTACACTGAATTACATTAACATAAACAAAATTGCTTCTAGTTTAAATATGAGACTAAATTCAACATTACCTTTAGAGGTATTCTGCTGGTTTTCTCGGTCTGGATCCTCTGTGCCAACTCCTTGGACTTTGAACGAATGAAGTCTTGCAAAATCCTGAGGCGTGACGAAGTAAAAGTACCAGTCAATCGACGTCGTATATTTGTCCAATCTGGATCCTTAACAAAAATAAACCATACAATAAAAAATGCAAATTCACATCAAATCTTATCATACTTTTGAACGTTACTGTATTCAAATTCAAATCCAAAATATTCTTTATTCAAGTGCTTTAAACAAGTGCTTTCATCAATCGTCAACTCTACAGCTGGTTAGGAAAACTGTTCCTACCGAGAAGAGCCAGTACGAAACTAGGCTTTGGTTTTTATACAAAACACATTGCTCGAACAGTAAAAAATTAAATCGTCATATTTCCAACTTGCTCTGCTTACGGCTTCGTCGGCGTGGAAAACAATGTATTTAATTCAAATTCTAAACGTAAAAGTAGGTATTGTGATTTAACCATAAGAGAAGAGTCATGTTGTAGCATATCGTTTTGTATTATTTATGTAGATCTACAATTCCTTAGTACACCACTTTAGTGTATCTCTGTTGGTTTACGTGGCGTACGCGAATAAAGCTCCCAGGCGAGGCTATTCTAAAACTTCGCAATTTCTTCAACACAATTAACATAAAACCGTAATGCACAATTAATATTCTTCAATTTATTTTTCAAAAAATGCACTATCATCTACTAAAAGCTGTATTGAAATCCGTTCAGTAGATTTTGAGAAAATTGATCACATACAAACAGACAACTTTGGGGACTTTGTTTTTTAAAACGTATAGACTATATAAATAAAAAAATATATATTTTTTTATTGTATAGACACTATAAGTTCTCATCGTTTTCGAAAACGAAAAATCTTCACTAGAAGGAGGTCGCAAATAAGATGCATGATGTGAACTATGATATACATATAAAAGGACTACTAGAAGAGTTGACTTATGATAAGACAGAATTGAAGAGAAAAACATGTTGTTATGACCCTGAGAATTGGGTAAGGGTAAGAGAATGACAATGTGCAATTTATTAAGAACATTTTAAATTAAAATTTTATTTGGATGAAAGCGCGTGCAAAGATATTGTATATCCCTGAATCTCAAGGAGCTTTCGGTTAATTTTTGAATTAAGGGTAGGATACAAAAGCGCTTTCTGACGCAGTACGTTTAGTTCAAGGCATTGATTATCAACATCCTCTTATCCCACTCGGAGTGGGGTCGGCACAACATGTTACAAACATGATTTGGCTACGTATTTTACGACCGGCCGCCTGCCTGACGTTAACTCACCTCAGTTGTCTTTTACGACTCCTCGGTAAGAAAGAGGATTGTCTTTTCTACTCAACCGGATACCTCACGGTAGTACGACTCGCCTTAGTCGCCTTCTAAGACACCTCGGTAAGATATGAGGGTGGTCTGTTCTACTCAACCGGATACCACACGGCAGATCGGCTTAGTTTAGTCGCCTTCTATGACACCTCGGTAAGAAATGAGGGTGGTCTCTACTCAGCCGGATACCACACGGCATTTTATTTTCTAGGCATGGATAACCTTAAAAAATGATTTACCTTTACAGCGAACATACTGAATTTCCCAATAGGATCAGAATCACCACAAGTCAAAAATCTATCTCTGAAGTTGGCGGAATCCTTCACCAGAACCTGACGGACTATTTCAGGAGAGTTCACAATTAATGCTGGCCTCCAGAACAACCAAATGCCAATGTAAGGTGTTTTAAAGTGGTCGTACATTTGCCGCATCCATAGACCCTGAAAATTTAAAATCCTTTTTGTCAAGCAACTGGATAACGATTCAAATTTCAAATTAAGATTCAAAGTTTTTTTTAAAACGTCAACTCTGCTTCTGAACACCGTTCCCATCGAGAAGATTGCTGTTCTCTTCTTGCTTGCGCAAGAAATACTATTTATAAACTATAATTCGTATCCTCCTCCTAGAGTCGTTCTCGTAAATGAGGGTCGCTAAGGGTCACTTTGGTGCGAACTATGTTGCGGCAACGGGATCTGTTGTTCGCAGCGTGAATGGCATCATACGCGTACATCCTGCTATCGAGACTGGTGCGGATTTGATCTGTCCAGCACATCTTCACCGACTTCACCCTCGTGGTCTCCTCCTCTGGATTTTACCGGTGACACAATTTTTTCAAGGTTATCACCACTTTTACGAGCAATATGACCAAAATACTCAAGGACTCGTTGCAGGCAGATGGCTGAAAGCCTAGTTGAAACGTTTAGATACATGTAATATTAATTTGTATAACTAGTAACATTTTGTTATTACTATCTTGTACAAGCTCGTAGTAGCGGCCTGTTACAATCCCACTGCAGGGCTGAGGCCTCCTCTCTCCGTTTCTGGAGAGAAGGGTTGGAGCTAAGACCTACCACGCTGCTCCAATGCGGACTGGTAGGTTACACATATCTCCAGAATTCTCTAGAGATATGCAGGTTTCCCCAGGATGTTTTCCTTCACCGAAAAGCGTATGATAAATTGCAATTATTAGTTAGACACATAAGTTTTAATAGAAAACTAATTGGTTCCTGCCCGGGTTTGAACTCGTGTTCCCCTCGAAAGAGTCGTACGGTCTCACCGCTGGGCTATCACAACTTTACAAGCTCGTAGAGTAGCTATATCCTCGTATTCCTATTATTTATGTAATTTATCTATATCTATACTTATTATAAAATAAAATTCTCAAAGCTGTCTGTTGTATGTAATCTATTTTCTTAAAATCTACTGAACGTATTTTAGTACGGTTTTTACTAAAATGTAGTGCAATTCCTCCGAAAGGTTTAGATTAAAAGCACATACCGTTTCATGTAAATTCAGTTGAAAAGGTAGTTACACAACAATTTTTAGCGGGGGTAGTGACAAACCGGTAATAGGTATAAAAAGAGGTGACGGGTATCAGAGAGTCAGTCTCATGCCGAGACTCGAGCGACTATAGCATGTAAACACGAAGTCTCATGCGGGCGAAGCCGTATTTCTACTCATCAATAATAGGCTTTCTGCATAAGCCTTCTTTTAGTAGTATCTCGAACTGTTTATATTGCAAAACTAAAATTGATTGCATAATTTCATTATAGAATCTTATACTAAACCCCGCAAACGAATAATATGCTTTTGTAAAGCGCAAAGCAAGAGTTGCAAGCTTATATAATTCAAATTCAAATTCAAAATATTCTTTATTCAAGTAAACTTGTAAACAAGTGCTTTTGAATCGTCAACATCTACTGTTGGTTCGGTAAGCTGTTCCTACTGAGAAGAACCAGCAAGAAACTCGGCGGTTGCTCTTTTCAAACAATAATTCTTATAACTAGTTACATATAGTTATTAATGTCTCGTACAAGGTTGAAGAGAAGCTATATCCACGCATTCTTATCGTCTATGTAATCGTCAATAGTATAAGAGGCTTTCTGAATTAGCCTTTTTTAATAGTATTTTTAAACTGCTGTAACGGTAAAGTTAAAGTAGATTGTGGAATTTTATTATAGAATCTTATACCCAAACCCACGAACGAATTATGAACTTTTGCAAGATGCAAAGCAGGAACCGCAAGCTTATGTCGGTTCCTACTTTGTCTATTATATACATCGCCAATCCTTTTATAATTATTTATATTCATATGTACAAAAATTAAATTACTAAAAATATACTGTGAAGTCAATGTAAGAATACCTGTTTCCTTGAACTTCTCTCGAATCGCGCGAATTTAAATTGTAAATGCCACGTATGGCTCTTTTTTGGCTTCTTATAGGCTTCTACTTTGTCTTTATTAACAATCGCCATTGGATTAAAAATACGAAATAAAAAATCCTTACCGCATTCAATTTTTGAAGGAAGATCAAGCTGCCGAGAACTGGATTTGGCCGTAAATGCGGAACGTTGCGGTCTGCCCAATAGTTTTTGACTCGCAACCATTTCAGATATACCCATGTCAGCACCACGATCACGACGCCAATGATGGTGATGAGAAGCATCCTGGACCTATTCACCAATTTTGACCGTAAAACAAAATCACATATAACGAGAGATCAATTATGTAAAACAAAGTCACTTGCCACGTCTCGGCTCGCGGTTATTCAACAACTGTAATAAATTCTCATGCGATTTTTATCTCTCCTTATCAAAGTATTAATTTTGTCTTTTAACCTAGTGTATCGTGTATAACAATCAAACAGAATAACTAAAAATAAAAACGAAAAAAACTAAAAATAAATTTTTGCAGCCCAAAAATTTATTTGAAGATTTATTTGAAGAAATTTATGTGAGAAGAATATTCGTTTCCTGACATTAAACTAACTTAATAGTATGCAAATAATTTTAATTTTGTTAGCATAAACATTGTCAATATTTTTAAAGTTTTTAATAATAACACTAAATTTTAAAAATTTCCAATAGCTAATAATAACATAATTTACATTAAAACAATCATCATATTCCTGCCCTTATCTCACTCTAAGTGGGGTCGGCACAACATATTACAAACATATTGTCACATGATTTGACTACGTATTTTACGACCGGCCGCCTGCCTGACGTCAACTTACCTTAGTCGTATTTTACGACCTCTCGGTAAGAAAGAGGGTGGTCTATTCTACCTAACCGGACACCACACGGTGGATCGACTTAGCTTAGTCGTCTTTTACGACACCTCGGTAAAAATGAGGGTGGTCTATTATTAATAAAAAGCATACGTCTCAGCACAATTATAAGTAAAATTAGGTCTTGTGAATTATTTAGGCTGGGCTTAGCGTCCTAACAATTAATGAAAATTATTTCTGTCAGCTTAGTTTTACTAACACTTAGTGTTAAGAATTTTGATGTTGAAACTTTTTTTAGAATTGTTTACTTTTTTTTTGTTCGGCAGTAAAAAGTATAATGTAAGGAAAAACAGTATAGTTGGCAACCCTCACGATATTGACTTAACCTATCTTATCCCAAATTCATACTCGATTATAATATTGCAATCTTATTGCAATTTTTTTATGCTCTCTCATAATTGTTTACGGATTGTTAAATTTAATGTTAACATAGCCTTGGGGTTTATTGTTTGACACACAGATTTATGTGTATGGATTAGGAATACACGTTATAATTCATAAAATTAAGCGTGACTATGCTTTAATTTACAAATTATAATATTTACTAGCAATGCCCCACGGTTTCACCCGCGTCCATACCGATCTCGTGGTAGTGGAAAGTCTACGAAGTCGGAATATATGTTTATTTTGTAGATTATTTAATTATAAAAAATGGGTTTCATTAGTATTCTTGGAATAAGATTTAACTCACCAAATGCAGGTCCTGCTATAACGGTCGCTACAATGAATTTGTTATGGCATTATTTTCTTTCGATTTGCATTCTTAAATTCGTAATATCTTTTCATTGGGATGTCGGATTTTAATAATTAAAAAGGATTTTACAGGTATTGAAATAGTTTTTAATAAAATATCATTTAATGGGATAAGGATTAATACAGAGATATGAAAAAAATGGTTTGATTATTGTCGACAATTTTATCAACTTTTACAATTTAAAAAGTAGTTATAACTACAATAGTTAGAAATATGGTATCGCGGACTTTTTTGTGGATATTGATATGTTCTACAATACTGTACAAAATTTTTTTGTTCTATCCTAAATAGTTTCCGCAGCGCACGCGATGAAAGATGTTTACGACTGAATTTTTCACAACTTAGGGATTCCTATTTTTTTTAAAAATGACATATAGCCTATGTTGCTCAGTTAAGAAGCAGCTTTCCATTGGTGAAAGAATTTTTGAAATCGGTCCAGTAGTTTTTGCGTGAAAACATTACACATACAAGCAAACATACAAATCCTTCCTCTTAATAATATTAGTGTAGATTACTTTTCTATAATAATGAACTTGCTATAATTAAAAATTGCTTGTAAAATGTTGTGCTGACTCCACTTAGTGTGGGATAAGGGCATTAGAATGATGATGATGATGATGATGATGAGAAACTATAACAGAACTACTTTGCAATAATCCGCGTGTGTTAAGCGAATGTATGTAATGTTAAGCCATCGCATCACGATTTTGTCGTGGAGCCTATCCTCCTGATGATGCTTCGGTTTCGGAGCGAAACGACCGTCGAGATTGTTGTGGTGGTTATGTGTGCTGCTTGTGTGCATTGTTGCTGGAGGAGGCGTCTTGGGATACGTGTGGTGACCTGTCCTGTATGTTGTAAGTTACGTAAGGGAGAGTGCCAGAATTTCATACATCTTTAGGCCCAGACGTTACAGTATTAATTTTTGTGTTATAAGGTAGAAAAATATTTATTATTCTTGGATCAATTATTATTTTATTTAATTATTGAAATTATTATGTTTACAAAAACATAAATTTTTTTTTGTCTATTTTACACTAAAAACGCTGGAATCCGCGCTGTTTAGGCAATTAAAAAGGTAAGTTGACAATGATACGTTCGAGCAATATAACAGAACTAACTACTTTGCTATAATCCGCACGGGTTAAGTGAATGCATGCAAAGCCAATGTGTATGAAGCAGGCAAAATCTACGCACCTCATACATGCAGGACCAGCCACCACATGCACCCCAAGGCGCAATACACCAGCAACAACGCACACAAAGGCAGCACACACACCCACCACCACAATCTCGACGATCGTTTCGCCCCGAAACCGAAGCATCATCAGGAGGATAGGCTCCACGACAAAAATCGTAATGCATCCATTACGATTTTTGTTTAGTTTAGTTCTGTTCTATTGCTTGTAATATGGAATTCCGCAAAGTGACGCCTGCTTCTATAATTCAATGATACGTTCGGTTTAAGGCATTAACTACTTTAATACCATTATAAATATCATTATTAAATAAGTTTTCTTATATATTCCCATTGAAAGTTTATAATATTTATAGTGATATTTAAACAGAAAAAAAATAAGAATTTTTGATTTATAGAAGCAGGCGTTACTTTGCGGAATTCCATATTACAAGTACTATAACAGAACTACATTGCTATAATCCGCACGGGTTAAGCGAATGCATGCAAAGCTAATGTGTATGAAGCAGGCAAAACTTACGCATGCAGAACAAGTTACACACACCCCAAGGCTCCTCCACCAGCAACAAAGCACACAAGCAGCACACACAACCACCACAACAATCTCGACGATCGTTTCGCTCCGAAACCGAAGCATCAACAGGAGGATAGGCTCCACGACAATGAATCGCAATGAATTGCATTGCATTGCGAAATGAATCTGTTCTGCAACAATTAGGCCCAATTCTGGCACCCTCTTTTTGCCTGTTTCATACATTACATACATTCGCTTAACACACGCGGATTATAGCAAAGTATTTCTGATATAGTTTCGGTATCTGAAGATTTTAGTCTTTATGTAATGTAAGACTTTACCTTACGCTTAACGTAAGTGGTAAAAGCTCTTAATTCCCCAGATACCAATAAGACCCGATGTCTGTCAACACAGGAATCAAAGCGGGCTAACTTTTGGAATACAAACGAGCTCATTAATTCCAATTATAACACCTCAAGCAAAATTTAGGCTTTATCACCTAAACTTATGTTGAATTCAAATTAATTACATTCTGTTTTGTAATAGCAAGTAAGATATTGCAAAACCAATAAACAAATATACGGGACACTTACACACACGGTCGTCCGTCCCAAAATTAAGTGACTTAATACTTGTGTTATGGGTGACGGACAACTGGTAGATATACTACATATATAATTAATACTTAATAAATAAATCTGAAGAGTTTGTTTGTTTGTTTATTTGTTTGTTTGTTTGTTTGTTTGTTTGTTTGTTTGTTTGTTTGATTGATTGTTTGTTTGAACGCGCTAATTTTAGGAACTACTGGACTGATTTGAAAAATTCTTTGATTGTAAGATAGTCTATTTATCGAGGACGGCTATAGGCTATATATCATTACGCTAAGATGAATAGCAGAGGAGTAGTAATAAAAAATATTGCGAAAACGGCAAAATTGAAAGCTTTCCTTGCGTGCGCTAAGTTAACGGTGAATGTTACTCAAAAATCATGTATTACTAAATTGTTCCCGTCTAAAAATTCTAAATATAAGTCCGCGACAGAATATGTCTAGCTTTTATGATTAACCATAATTAATATGTGTTATGGTTTATTCAAATAATAAGACCGTATGTAGTACACGCGAACGAAGTTGTGCGTTAAAAGCTAGTTTTAAATACACATTGCGTTCGCCGCGTAAACAAAATTGTAGATCTATAAAAATTCTACATAAAAGTCGGCGATAGCATATCTCTATCTCTTATAATTAACTGACAATAATTACCTTTATGTTTAAAATTTCAGTTAGAAAGACTGGTTTCCACGCAGATGTGTATGGACAACTAGTTATAGATAAGTCAAGAAAATAATTTTGCGACGTAAAAGATTGAATAATTTTAAATCATATTGCATAGATAATAAGAAAAAATAACAATTTATTTTCAAAAATTTAAAACAATCCCAATACTCACAATTCTGTCAGTAGATTTGGCGTCGGCACTACAAGAATTGTTATAATTCGCTCTTAAGGAAGTGATGATTTTATAATAGCAAGAATATTGCCAGCATACGGAATTTAGTCTCCTTAAAGGCATCCGTTTTTACTTTTTTTTAAATGCCCTGGTACCATAGTACCATAGGAAATTAATTTACCCACAATCAAATAAAAATTCAAATTCAAAATATTCTTTATTCAAGTAAACTGGTAAACAAGTGCTTTTGAATCGTCAACTTTACTGCTGGTTCGGAAAGCTGTTCCTGCCGAGAAGAACCAGCAAGAAACTCGGCGGTTGCTCTTTCCAACAATAATTCTTATCACTAGTTACATATAGTTATTAATGTCTTGTACAGGGTTGAAGAGAAGCTATATCCAAGCATTCTTATCGTCTAGGTAATTTCTGAATTAGCCTTTTTGAAATAGTATTTTTAAACTGCTGTAATGGTAAAGTTAAAGTAGATTGTGGAATTTTATTATAGAATCTTATACCCAAACCCACCAACGAATTACGAACTTTTGCCAGGCGCAAAGCAGGAACCGCAAGCTTATGTCGGTTCCTACTTTGTCTATTATATACATCGCCAATCCTTTCATAATTATTTACATTCATATGTAAAAAAAATAAATTACTAAAAATATATTGTGAAGCCAATCGGGGATAGGCTTCCACTCTCTATTTATGGAGACAAGGATTGTCGCTAAGAACTATCACGCTGCTCAAATGCGGATTGATAGTTTACACATATCACTAGAATTCTCTAGAGATATGCAAATTTTCATAAGCAGTGATAGCCTAGCGGTGAGACCGTGCGACTCTCTAGAGACGACAAGGGTTCAAACCCCGGGCAGGCACCAATGAGTTTTTCTATTAAAAAGTTATGTCTAATCGATAATTGCAATTTATCACACGCTTTTCGGTGAAAGAAAACATCGTTAGGAAACCTGCATATATCTAGAGAATTCTAGGGATATGTGTAACCTACCAATGCGCATTGGAGCAGCGTGGTAGGTCTTAGCTCCAATCCTTCTCTCCAAAAACGGAGAGAGGAGGCCTTAGCCCAGCAGTGGGCATAGTAACACGCCGTTACTTTACTTTACTTTTTTTATGCAAATTTCCTCACGATGTTTTGTCTCACCCAAAAGCATGTGATTAAATGTTATTATCAATTAGACACATAAATTTTAACAGGAAAACTCATTGACCACAAGACCAAATGTATAACTAAATGTAACTAGTTTTAAGAGATATTTTAAAAAGAGAAACCGCCAAGTTTCTTACTGGTTCTACTCGGTAGGAACAGCTTTCCGGACCAGCAGAAAAATTGAAGATTCAAAAGCCCTTGTTTACAGGTTTACTTGAATAAAGAATGATTTGAAATTGAATTTGAATTACCCCGGTGTATAAGGAATAACTGTGCCAAATTTTATCGATAATGGTTCAGCGGATTGGCCGTGAAAACGACACAGACAGACATACTTTCGCATTTATAATGTTAATTAGGACAAGGTTTATATATCAGGATCGATTAAATAATTTCACTGTATTTAGGGTAAAGATAAATTGTGTAATCCCGAAATATATGAATATAACGATGACTTTGATAAGTTGACATTTTAATGTACACAATTATTAAATTAATAATTGTTTTTATCGAAAAAGATGATTACTTATATCATACTGTAACCTTCGGCGATCCTTGGTAATAAATATTTCATACTTCAGGGTTGGTTATAATTGTTTCACATCATATTTAATTATATTATTTACCCTCAAAAATTTACACATTGAAAACTTTGTCAAGTTTCCACAAACTTTTAGGATTCTACAAATTGTTGTTCTATACTTTAATTAACTTTAGGTATATATAGCATCTAGTTATTTAGTTTTTATCTCATAGGTAGCCTAATTACAATCAGTGAGTCACGAAGTGGGCAAATGAAAAATTTTCTAAATGAAATTTTACATTATTATTCAATTGAAATTCCAAATATTTTTTATTCAAGTAAACTTGTAAATAAGTGCTTTTGAATCGTCAAAATCTACTGCTGGTTCGGAAAGCTGTTCCTACCGTGAAGAGCCAGCAAGAAACGGTGGTTGCTCTTTTGAAATAAAATTCTTATAACTAGTTACATTTGGTTATTACTATCGTGTGCAGGGTAGAGGAGTAGCTATATCCACGTATTTATATCATGTATATAATCCTCAATAGTAGAGTAGGCTTTTTGTATCAGCCTCCCTTTAACAGCACATATAAACTGCTGTAGTTAAAGATAAAATCGATTGCGGGATTTTATTATAGAATCTTATACCCAAACCCACAAATGACTTATATACTTTTGCAAGGCGCAAAGCAGGAACCGCAAGCTTATGTCGATTGCTACTTTGTCTATTATATACATCGCCAATCTTTTTATAATTATGTATATTGTATTGTTATAAATTTTATCAATACTGTTTATCGAATTTAAAAGTACTTTTAGCGAGTTAATCATAAGAGATAGAGACATGTTATAGCAGACTTTTTCGTAGTATTTCTGTAGATTTACAATTCTCTACTATATTGACTTAGTATATCCCTTCTAGGCAAATGCGAGTGAATCTTCCAGCAGGCGGATTTTCTTCTAATCAACACAATTTAAATGAAACCGTAATTTTCTAACAACCTAAACCTTTCGCAAGAATTGCACTATCTTTAAGTAGAAAATCATCCAAAAATCTGTGTAGTAGATTTTGGAAAATCCATCACATACCAGACAGCTTTTTGTGGCTTTGTTTTATAATAAGCATAGAAATAGATCAAAGTATCCTATAATATAAATAAAAGCTGAATTACGCTGAGCTTTTTCTGGAAGTTTTCCATCTAATTTAATTTCATTATTTTATAAATAAAAATTAGAGTTGCAGAACATGCATTGCTTGATAGACTTTCGTTTAAGTCGCTTGCGAACGACGGATATAAATGATCCAATCAAATAACTTCCGTCACAACACTCAAAAGCGATTCAGGAATGATTTGCAAGCTGTATCGTTAACTTAAATTTTAAAACACATACAAATAACTGTGTATTTTTATCCTATTAAAATAGAAAAAAAGGGATTTTCCCAGTATATAAGCTTTAATTTATATCACATTTCACAAATAAAGTCAGACAACGTTTCGCATTATAATAGTATGGTTACAGCATACTATTTTTATCCCACGATATTTATTGATTCACCATGATTGGAGTAAAATAAAGTTTAATTAAACCCTGACCTCACAGTAGATAACGAGAAAATGACACAAATTTTTAAGAGTTGTATTTTCCTAAGAGTCACGAAGTAATTAAAGCTGTGATAGCCCAGCGGTGAGACCGTGCGAGTCTTTCGAGAGAAACACGTTTTACATTTTTTACTCATCACAACAAAAGTACGCAACGTGGCTAAACAAGTTTTCAATCCATATTTGTAAATTATATACTCTATACAAGCGATTCACTTGCAATTTCAGTTTTAATACTCTTGTCTTTATGCGAATTTCAACTTAAAGCACCGTCGAAGTTGGGAGGTAATTTGCATTTTCAATGCAAAATGACATCTACGGATGTTAGCGGAACAAACTGCGACACTTATGCAAAAATAGCTGGAGCCGTAAGTACGGGTACTTAGTAGTTAGTGCAAGTAACTAATGATGTCAAACTAACCGCCATTATAAAGTTTTTAAGACATTTAAAGTCTTCGGAATATTTTAACTTGTTGCTTGATTATTTAAAAACGTATATGATATTGTAAAACCCTCATTTCTTAACGAGGTGTTTTAAAAGGCGACAAAGGTAAGTCGACCCGCCGTATGATATCCGGTTGAGTAGAATAGACCACCCTCTTTCATACCGAGGGGGTCAAAAAATTAGACTAAGGTAAGTTGACCTCAAACAGGCTGTAGTAAAATACGTAGCCGAATCATGTGACAACATGTATATAAAATATTGTGCCGACCCCACTTGGAGTGGGATAAGGACTGGAGGAAGATGATGAAATTGTTAAATTGCAAATGCAAATATGTAAATTTTAAAATTTTATAACTAAATAAAGTAGAAATAGTTTAACATTTTTAAAATTAGTACCTAATTTGTGAAATTATGCTATTCAAAAAATGAGTTATTTTGCCGTAATCCGCGATAAGAGAAAATGTATAGTAAAAGCTAAAATTTGAGTGTATTATAATAGGTGTTCATTACACCTTATGCGTGATGGATACTTAAAATGACTTAACTCAAATTCAAAATTCATAATATTCTTTATTCAAGTAAACTTGTAAACAAGTACTTTTGAATCGTCAACATCTACTGCTGGTTCGGAAAGCTGTTCCTACCGAGAAGAGCCAGCAAGAAACTGGGCGGTTGCTCTTTTCAAATAATAATTCTTATCACTAGTTACATATAGTTATTAATGTCTTGTACAGGGTCGAAGAGTAGCTTTATCCACGCATTCTTATCGTCTAAGTAATCCTCAATAGCATAGTAAGCTATTAGACTTTTTTTAATAGTATTTTTAAACTGCTGTGATATAAGAAACAAGCAGTAATTTATAGAATTAGGCGTTACTTTGCGGAGATCCATAATACAAAAGTAATAATAAAATTATTTTGCTATAATCCGCGATACAGTACAGGATAAAATCGCAAAGCTTTGCGATTTTGTCGTGGAGTCTATCTCCTGATGATGCCTCGGTTGCGGGGCGAAACGATTGTTGAGTTTGTCATAGTGAACCTGTGTAGTGCTTGTGTATTGTGGTGGAAGTGGTGGAGGTTTGTGCATATGTTTTTTACGAATCCTGTATGTAACGGGTATGAAAAAACGTATAGTCCACTATACATTAAACACTATATATATTTTCTATTTACTGTATCGCGGATTATAGCAAAATAATTTTATTATTACTTTTGTAAACAAGCAGTATTTCACATTCACTACCACAATCTCTACAATTGTTTCGTTGCGTTGTAACGTTGCCTGATTCCTCCATTCAGCATCACCTACATAGATTTTTTTAACAACGCGGATTGTAGCAAAACAATTCCACTATCACTTCTATTCCAATTTTTGAGTTTTTCTTTCGGAAACAGGAAAAAACACGTATTGCATTATTAAAGTCACTTAATACTTTCAAGTTGGAGCGAGTAAAATCCATAAGGCAGGTACACCTTTTAAAGCATTTTAGAGTACATACTTTAAATTATTCTACATGTAAGTATAGTAAGTACAATATATAAGTTCTAAGCTAAAGTAATCCCGGGTTACACTATTTATGCAGATAAATAAGAACTGCAATCAATTCCCGTAACAGCCGCTAGTTCATTAATCGCGTTGTTAGCCTGTAATCGAATCCCGGCCCGTGATGGATGGTGGTTGCGCCACTCCGAGATTTACCAAAGCCCACGTTCGAGCATTTGTCGGGCAAATTGAAAATGCTAACATTTATCAAGTATCTAGGTTAATTTGACTGTTCTAACTGTGACTAAAGAGATCACGATGGACTAAAAAACAACTTGCTTTTAGATTTTATTGTATTAGAAGTTTACTTAGGTACACTTCAATGTCTGAGTAGAATAGACCACCCTCATTTCTTAACGAGGTGTCGTAAAAGGCGACTAAGGTAAGTTGACTTATCCTGTGGTATCTGGCTGAGTAGAATAGACCACCCTCATTTCTAAAAGAGGTGTCGTAAAGACGACTAAGGTAAGTTGACCGGCCGTGTGGTATCCGGCTGGGCAGAATAGACCACACTCATTTCTTATTGAGGTGTCGTAAAAGACGACTAGGGTAAGTCGACGTCAGGCAGGCGACCGGTCGTTAAATACGCAGCCAAATCATGTGATAACATGTTCGTAACATGTTGTGCCGACCCCACTTAGAGTGGGATAATGGCAGGCGGATCATTTATTGTAATAAAAGTTGATTGGGAAAAACTGATGGAAACTGTACTTTTATCAAAAGATTCTCCAAATTCAAAAATCTTTGGTTCAATTTAGACGTAACTCGCAAACAAACAGAATGTCGCTTAAATATATCTTTTCAATATTATTCACTTGTGGATTACTTTTCCTTTACAAAAGGATTAAATTGGGTATAACTTTGAAAGCCATAAATATCGCGTGTAGCTAAAAGCAGTCCTTTTAACTGAGGCCCGGGGTCACCTGGGGGAATGACCTCCGGGGAGAGACCCTTTGTGAAGTTTGATTGATCAGAGAAAAATACTTCGGATACCAAGAAAGGAAATGTTCGAAAGGAAATTGTGCTAATTTCAATGTAAATCGAATCAATTCAAATTTTTATTCGCCTTGATTGCGAAGTGTTAACACAAATTATAATTTAACAGACCTTTTAACACGCTTAAACATTAGTTTTATCTGTGTGTATGTTTATTAGCCATACGTGGCATTTACAATTTAAGTCCGCGTGATTCCCTGCGAGAAAAGTTTAAGGAGATAGGTATTGTTATTTAGGCTTCACAGTATATTTTTAGCAATTTAATGTTCGTGCGTAAGAATATACATAATTATAAAAAGATTGGCGACGTATATAATAGACAAAGTAGGAATCTACATAAGCTTGCAGCTCCTGCTTTGTGCCTAGCAAAAGTATGTATAGTACGTGGCAATAAATAATGCACATCGAGGCTCAGAGATAGAAATAGGCTAGATTATGCTTCATAGAGCATTGTCTCTGTCGCACAGACTGACGAACCTGTGTGTGACAGTGACAGCGCTCTACGAAACCGAATAGGCTGGCTGTTTCGTTCTAAGTTCTCGATGTGCATTATTTATTGCCGAGTACTATAAGTCGTTTGTGGGTTTGAGTACAATATTCTTTAATAAAATCGCACCGCAGTTTAAAAACACTGTCAAAAAAAGCTAATACAGAAAGCCTACTATACTTTTGAGGATTACTTAGACGATAAGAATGCGTGGATATAGCTACTCTTCGATCTTGTACAAAACAGTAATGACTAAATGTAATTATTAATAAGAATTATACTTTGAAAAGAGCAACCGCCAAGTTTTTTGCTGGCTCTTCTGTCGGTAGGAACAGCTTTCCGAACAAGCAGCACAACTATTTCCACACTTATTCCAAAATTAATTCAGGAATAATAAGCCACAAAATTCACATTTCGTGAAACATTTGTTAGAAAGCGGTCATAAAGTTCCTAATGACCATTGTTTTGAAATCCTGCACACCTGTGAAAAAAGCTTGAAATTAAATATTTTGGAACAATTACAAAATCATTAAGCATAACAATGGCACCCTCATTAACGATCAAATAAATTTTTCAAGTTCAAGCTTGTTGCACGTGTGCAGAGGTAAAAGAAATGGTGGGGATGAACCGATTACTATATAACTATGCTTGTTTGGATAATGCTTCGCTTTGCTGAGCGAAACGATTGCTGAGTTTGTGATAGCGAACGTGTGTAGTGCTTGTGTATTGTGGTGGGGGTGGTGGAGGTTTGTGTATGTGTTTTTACGAATCCTGCATGTAACGGGTATGAAAAAATGGATAGTCCACTATACATTTAGCACTATATATATTTTCTATTAACTGTATTGCGGATTACAGCAAAGTAATTTTATTATTACTTTTAATCTGTATAAGTAAGTAAGTAAGTAATTTAAGAAAGATATAACTTGTACATATTTGTTGTAAATAAAAAAAGTAAAAAAGTTATGTGCTTGAAAGTAATAATTACATTATTTCGCTATAATCCTGTGATAATTTTATTATGACTTTTGTATTATGGATCTCCGCAAAGTAGCCTAACTAAGTAGCATAATTCTATAAATTATTTAATTGCTTACAAATAATTTTGTTCATTTAAAATTTTGTATTCATTTACTTAATTACATGTTCATTAACTATAGTCAGTATTCATTTACAAAATTTGATATTCATTCAGTAAATTTCATGTTAACTAAATTCTGTTGTTATATGATGTTCAGGTAAACAGAAGTCATAATCAATATCGTTCATATTTAATCCATAGATAGCCGGCTATCGCACGCCTACACACAGAATCTTTTCAACTCTGAACACGTTTGAAATCTTCCGCTATTAAATCCTGTGGGCATTAAGGGATGAATGTGTTACGTGAGCTATTTATTGAGGGCGTCCCTCCAAAGGGCGGCCAGCTAAAGTGGGTAATGAATTGAACGACCTAATTACGTCCACTTAATACGGGATAAAAACAAAACAGCAATTCGTTTTGTATCGATTAGTGACTGAAATGACTGACTAGAATCATCATTCTCCTGCCCTTATCCCACTCTAAGTGGGGTCGGCAAAACATGTTACAAACCTGTTGTCATATGATTTTGCTACGTATTTTACGACCGGCCGCCTGCCTGACGTCAACTTACCATGGTCGCCTTTAACGACACCTCGGTAAGAAATGAGGGTGGTCTATTCTATGCAGCCGGATACCACACGGCTAAAATGACTGACTGACTAGAATCCTTAATATTATAAATGCGAAAGTCTGTCTGTCTGTGTGTCTGTTACGTTTTCACGGCCAATTCGCTGAACCAATATCGATGAAATTTGGCATAATTAATCCTTATACACCGGGGTAACATATATGCTATAGAAATCCTGTAAATTCAACAGAAATAGTATGACATTATAAAACGCCAGCTGTTATCGTTATAACGATATTGTTTTATTCACGTTGTGTCAAAGTCAAGTTTGTAAGTTTGTAAGTGAATATGCGTGCGGCAGAGGTTAAATATATTCATGTATTCTCAATTAAAAACGGTATAAAATACATACAAAGTCGTGACGTTAATGATGACAATATTAAAAGGGAAATCCACTGACTAGAAATTCGTTTATTGTTTACTGGCAATTGGTTAAATCCGCGGTCATCCTTTTTGCACGTTTCCGGCAAGCGGTCACAAAACTCCGTTTAAAACTTCAGTCCTCTGCGGCGATGCAAATGGACGCTAACTGGCGGCAAGTCTTTATTTTCCATATTTCCAGAAATACTTTTTCAATTCGTTGCCGTATTGTCTGATGTTAGTCGATTATTCAGCGTGAACGAATAGATATTCTCATTTATACTTATTATAAAACAAAGTCCGCCAAAGCTGTCTGTAAGTGATCGATTTTCTCAAAATGTACTGAACAGATTTTTGTACGGTTTTTACTACAAGATTCTTGAGGAAAGTTTAATTTTGTCGTGGAGCCTATCAAGAGGATAGGCTCCACGACAAAATTGTAGTGTAAAATTAATTACGATTGTGTAAGGTACGTGAATTTTGCCTGCTTCACACACTTAGCATTACATACGGATTATAGCAAAATAGTTCTGTTACAGTTTCCGCCATTAGTAATCTAGATTAAAAAACTAATTGCGAATTATAGCAAAATAACATTTCCCTTCGTTCGTATTTACCGAAGAGGTAATTTTAAAGGTAAATTTAAAGTCAGCAAAACACTTCGGGTTGTTCAAAAGTATGTAACAATTTGTCAGCTATTATAACTTCCACGGAATCAATTATGCCTTATTTACGGGGAGGGCGGCTCCCTTTTACCACCCTGATTTGAATAATTCCTCTCAATTTTAATAAATGTTTCCAATTTTTTTTCCCCACCGAAATTTCGGGCTCGATGTAATGTCGTAACTTTTTAATTTTGAAACAAATATTTTTTTGTACACTCTCCCTTTTGTAGACAACGTTAGGGTAATAAAAGGAACGGAGGAGGAAGAATATCGGCCGATGTTTGGACAATAATTTGTCTTACTTCTATTAATGAATATTGAATGCTTTTCTTTGGTAACCATCGTATTTGAGAATAGGTAGGTCTGAATTTTGTTCTGGAATAATCTAAAATCTGGAAATATCTAAGAACTATTAAAAACGTGAGGTTATACTACCTAAAACTCTCTGGGCTCAAAGGTTTAAAAAAAAATACGGCTCAATACTATAAAATATACTGCAAAATGAGTAAAGGTCCCTTATATATTATTACTAGCAATGCCCCAAGGTTTCACCCGCGTGCAAACCGATCTCGTGGTAATGGAAAGGTATTGAAACAGTTTTAAAAAATATATTATTTAATGGGATAAGGATTAATACGGAGATGTAAATATTATGGTTCGATTATTGTCGCCACTTTTATCAACTTTTACAATGTGGACTGGTAGTAAATATTGGCAAAACTATTATAGTAAGACATATGGTACCGCGGACTTTTTTGTGGATATTGATAAGTTCTATAATATTGTAGAACATTTTTTTGTTCTATCCTCAATAGTTTCCGCAACGTACGCGATGAAAGAAGTTTACGACTAAATTTTACACAACTTATTACAATTTTATTAGGGATCCCATTTTTTTTTAATGTATTGCCTATGTCGCTCAGTGAACAAGCTGCTTTCCAATGGTGAAAGAATTTTTGAAATCGTTCCAGTAGTTTTGCGTGAAAACATTACAAACATACACACATACAAACAAACATACAAATCTTTCCTCTTTATAATATTAGTATAGATATACAGAAAGTATTATGAATAAGTAAATCTTCCTGTGACATCTAATGACATCTAATCTGGAACATATAAGATAGAAAAAGAATTGCGTTTATTCTCTGAGATCACGTTAAAATAAACAGAACAGAGGGTAATTTATTATTAAAATTGACGCGCATGAAATCTTGGTTACAGCTTGTTTGATATAAACTGAAATATTCACGTTTTTCTATAAAAAATGCACCATTCAATAATATAACATTATCATTTTTAGAATATACATTAGGGACTAGAATAGTCCCAAATTCGACAATTAATAAAACTTTCACTACTAAGCTTTGCCTTATCTACAATTTAACTTTTTTGCTAATATTTTTTATCGTTTTTTCACTTAGTTTTGATTTCGATTCAATGCAAAATATCTACGTGTTTATTTGTCAGCAACCGCAAATTAAACTTTCAGTTACGTGCAGTATATTGATGAAAATGGTGCTTTAATCGTCGCACAGTTCCAAATGAGATAATACACTTGTAAAGCGCCTTTATACGGACTTCTTTTTCCGTTGTTTTTCCTCGAAGGGTGAAATTATTGTATGTATTGCTATTCAAGCTGTGCAATATATAAATGTATCTTTTATATCAATCAAGCCATACAGAAGCTAGGATGATTAAACGGTGAGACCTTTTTTTTATACAGGAAAAACCCCTTATGGGTACCACCGCCAAACGGGGAAAGGGGGTGTTTATGTCGAACACGCTCCGACTAAAACAACCTGTGTGCTCCCCACGCTGCTGGTGGCGGGGGCAGGGTGCCTTATGTGACCCTATCCCCACCAGCAGCAACTCTGAACCCCAGAGTGCGCCACCTCTGGTTCGGGGCCTCTCTAAAAGTGGCCCCTCCCTCCGCTGGTCGACACATCGGGACCACCAGATGCATCGACCGCCTCGGGGACCTTATAAGGAGGGCATCCGTCCGCAAGTGTGTGCAACGCCGTATCCACAGATACCTCCCAAAACAAATGCAAATTCAAATTCAAATTTTTTTTTATTAAATTAGATTTGTATACAAGTAATTTTGAATCGTCAATCTACTGCTGGTTCGGAAAGCTGCTACTACCGAGAAGAGCCCGAAAGAAACTCGGTGGTTGCTCTTTACGTAAAAAAATTTAAAACTAGTTAAATTTAATAATTATAATCTTGAACAGAGTCGAAAAGTAGCTATATCCACGCATTCTTATCATCTATGTTATCTGCAGTATAGAATATATGTTTTCTGTACGCCGTGTGGTATTCGGCAGAATAGAATAGACCACCCTCCTTTCTTACCGAGGTGCCCTAAGAGGCGACTAAGGTACGTGCCATGTGGTATCCGGCGGAATAGAATAGACCTCCCTCATTTCTTACCGAGGTAACATAAAAGGCGACTAAAGTAAGTTGACGTCAGGCGGGCAGCCGGTCGCAAAATACGCAGCCAAATCATGTGACAACATGTTTGTAACATGTTGTGCCGAGTTGTTAGAGTGGGATAAAAGCAGGAAAATGTTGTTTTCTAACTCCGAGGAGTACTAATGAGATATGCTGTTAAAACTTGTGCACCTTTTATATTTGCAATTAATCACACGCTTTTCAGTAAAGAAAAACATCGCAATGCATCTCTAAAAATTCATATTAGAGCCCTTTTTATAGCCTGTTATTTAACTTGCCGTGTATGAATGTGAAGGTGGAATCTTGGAAATTAAATTTGACCCACTTCCCGGTGTCCGATTGAGCTAAAATTTTACATACTGCTCCAGTCCTGATGACAATGCATGTTTATCATAAGCATGACCTGATGCTGTTGCCAAGATTGGCTCCACACGAGGGAAATCCTCAACGGTTAACATTAGGGACTGTTATGCTTATTCTGAACTACAAGCCAGTTATTTCGTTATTATTTTGTACCCTCATGAAAAAGTTGTGATAGCCCAATGGTGAGACCGTGCGACTCTTTCGAGAGGAACACGAGTTCAAACCCGGGCAGGCACCAATGAGTTTTTCTATTTAAACTCATGTGTCTAATTGATAATCACAATTTATCACACGCTTTTCGGTGAAGGAAAACATCGTGAGGAAACCTGCATATCTCTAGAGAATTCTGGAGATATGTGTAACCTACCAATCCGCATTGGAGCAGTTTGGTAGGTCTTAGCTCCAACCCTTCTCTGCAATAACGGAGAGGAGGCCTGTTCCCAGCAATGGGATTGTAACAGGCCGCTACTTTACTTACTTTCTTTTACCCTCATGAAAAATTGTTCTAACTTTACTTATATTTTCCGTATAGATGATAGGCCTGTTTAACAGCAACATGATAGGATGTCATTTTACATTCCAGCTCGGCTATTTAGGAGGTTTATGGGCGCGCCATAAGGCCGCTCCACACTGACCCCCATAATGCGGACAAACGATCGGTGCTAAATAAAACGGCCATTCAAGTATTTTACGGCCATAAGTTGAAAGCCGGGAAGGAAGGGGACGTTGGGCTATTCATCTTCAAGCATACGCCGTTAGAAGGCTGCGGGGCACGCCTCATACTAGATAAACAGAGCTTTTTCTAGATATGACAATTCTTATACTTCTGCAGAGGTTTTGTGGAGACTATCGGAGGGATGTTTCTTATGATGAGAGGTTTAATAAAACAGCGTTGTTAGCCTTTGAATGTCTCCGATAGCCTCTGCAAAACCTCCACAACTGGTGACCCCGACGTGATAGTTGTGAAGGTTTTGCTCTGTGCTGTCATCGACCGTATAGGCGGGTTTGATCCGGTCGATTGATATGACGGCCGCTCGTCGCTGCGGTAGTTGTACGGTGAAAGTCTTGTTATTTTCCTGATAGTAAATTGTGCTAAGGTGGTGGTAGGTGGTGGTAGGTTATAAGGTAAGGTATTAGTAGCTGCGTCAGGCAGCTACACTTCTATACTATTATATTTACTACTACTACGAAATGGACTGGCAAACTCAACTATGTCTTGGGGAGCTGCTGGATCAAATTGACACAGGATCGTGTTTTATGGAGATTATATGAAGATTATCCAGCGATTAACGTCTATATCAAATTATATGAAATGAAAATAATATTTATTGAATTAAGTTTTTTACAAGCACTTTGGAATCGTCAAGGATCAATTAGATTTAATAAAGATACTAGTTTGAAATGTTGCTCTTACCGAGAAAAACCAACAAGAAAGTAGGCGATCAATCTTGTCAAACATTTTCATTTTAGATTATTGCTGCAATTTAGATAACCGCAGTCTTGTTTGAAGCTGAAATGGTTTACGAATCCAAGCATTTTTATCATTCAAGTATGGTAATTTTCAGTTATGTAATCTATTTTACGTAAAATCATATAATAGTAAAATCATCAGTAATCAGCATATACGTAAAAAAATTACCATCTTTCTTTAGGAAATAAGATAAACTTTTCCGTCCGTCAATTTATTCGTTTAAATTTAAGTATCCTATACAAATGTGTCATGTTCTCTCTTCTTTCCTCCTGCCCTTATCCCACTTTAAGGGTGGTCAGCACAAGATGTAATAAACAAGTTGTCACATGATTCGGCGTAAGTTACGACGCTTCGGTAGGAAAGCGGGTGGTCTATTCTATTCGGCCGGATACCACACGGTGGGTCGACCTACCTTAGTCGTGTTTTACGACACCTCGGTAAGAAAGAGGGTGGTCTATTTTACTCAGCCGGATATCACACGGCATGTTAACTCGATAGTTATTATAATAAATTCTAAAAATAACACATTTTTTAGAACAATTCAAATGTCGGAAAAAAAACAAATAAAAATGAATGCTTTATTACGATCAAAGTAATATTCTCTTTTCATTACATTTTCTTTGAAGTTATTACACATTAATTTTTTGATCTAAAAATCTTCGGTGTAACTTTCAGCTAAGTCAAATATTAACTTAGATTAGACTACTTAGGAATTCTGAACAAAAAATGTTTGAAGGAAAAATAGTAAGTAAATTATTGTGTTCATTCTAGTATACTTATATCTTTAGATCGCAGCCTTTTGTCGCATCTGTATTGAAGAAAGGTCAAGAGAACAAGTTGAAACTTGTAAGAAAAGATTAATGTTGTTTAGGATAAAATGGTTTCGGAGTGGACTTGCGGTGTGTATTTTGCCGCAATGATTGTGGGGGTAGTGTATAAAAGTATTTAACTTTACATAAGTTTAAAAATACTATAAAAAAAGGCTAATTCAGAAAGCCTATTATACTATTGAAGATTACCTAGAAGATAAGAATGCGTAGATATAGCTTCTCTTCAACCCTGTACAAGACATTTATAACTATATGTAACTAGTGATAAGAATTATTGTTGGAAAAGAGCAACCGCCGAGTTTCTTGCTGGTTCTTCTCGGTAGGAACAGCTTTCCGAACCAGCAGTAGATGTTGACGATTCAAAAATACTTGTTTACAAGTTTACTTGAATAAAGAATATTTTGAATTTAAATTTGAATTATCCTATTGTTATCCCACTGCTGGGTACGTATCTGCTTACTCACGTACAGTTGAATGTAAATTTCATTACTTATTGTCGTATCTCGAGTAAGTTACACAAAACCTTGAGTTACACATAAAAACTTTACTCGTAAATTACACATTTTTTATTAGTGATAACCATATAAAAGCCCGTTCAGACATTTTTAAAGTTATCGCGATCATACAGATAAAAGCGGACGGAAAGTTTGTATTATAACATTTAACGATGTTAATGTGTAATGATGACTCATTTTGCTATAATCTGTGAATAGATAAATTCTATATCTTGCTAACAGTAGAGTGTAGCATTCGTTCTTATAATATACACATGCAGGAATCGTAAAATGCATGCACTACAAACCATTTACTACTGACAATCGTTTCGCCCCGTAACCGAAGCATCAAGAGGAGATAGACTCCACGACACCATTGCAAAACAATCAATTATATCAAAAGACTATTAGAAGGTCAATAGATATTGTATTATATAGTGATCTACAAAAAACGCCGTGCGAAAAAAATTTTCAACATCTCATGTATAAAATAGATGAGAGGATACAGTGTGAATAGATTTTCTTCAAGCTTAAAGCCAAATACTATTATAGATCCTTTCGTTCTACGTTATAACGATATCATTTCTATTCAACACGCTCGCTTTACCGTAAAAAGCGGGCTAAAAGTAAAAAGCAAACAAAATATTTTACAATATATTTCCTCCCGGTCCAATCGCTTTGTTCCCGAATGCGGGACAAACAAGAGCGGCTCCTTTGTCTCTATAATCTTGTAAGAAGGTTCCGCAAATTTCTCTCTTACGGAACAATCGGGAGAATAAAATGTATTTGTTATTGTTGAACCGCCTTCAAAGGGTTGAACTGGACTGACCATGATTTTAACTAAATTTGATACTGTATTTTTATAACAGACCAGACGCCGTGTGGTATCCGGCATAGAATAGACGATGCTCCTTTCTTACCGAGGTGTCGTAAGAGGCGACTAAGGTATGTGCCGTGTGGTATCCGGCTGCATAGAATAGACCATCCTCCTTTCTTACCGAGGTGTCGTAGGAGGCGACTAAGGTATGTGTCGTGTGGTATCCGGCTGCATAGATTAGACCACCCTCCTTTCTTACCGAGGTGTCGTAAGAGGCGACTAAGGTATGTGCCGTGTGGTATCCGGCTGCATAGAATGGACCACCCTCATTTCTTACCGAGGTTTCGTAGGAGGCGACTAAGGTATGTGTCGTGTGGTATCCGGCTGCATAGATTAGACCACCCTCCTTTCTTACCGAGGTGTCGTAAGAGGCGACTAAGGTATGTGCCGTGTGGTATCCGGCTGCATAGAATGGACCACCCTCATTTCTTACCGAGGTTTCGTAGGAGGCGACTAAGGTATGTGTCGTGTGGTATCCGGCTGCATAGATTAGACCATCCTCCTTTCTTACCGAGGTGTCGTAAAAGGCGACTAAGGTATGTGTCGTGTGGTATCCGGCTGCATAGCATAGACCATCCTCCTTTCTTACGGAGGTGTCGTAAGAGGCGACAAAGGTATGTGCCGTGTGGTATCCGGCTGCATAGAATGGACCACCCTCATTTCTTACCGAGGTGTAGTAAAAGGCGACTAAAGTATGTGCCGTGTTGTATCCGGCTGCATAGAATAGACCACCCTCATTTCTTACCGAGATGTCGTAAAAGAGACTAAGGTAAGTCGACGTCAGGCAGGCGGCCGGTCGTTAAATATGTAGCCAAATCATGTGACAACATGTATGAAGAGTGGGATAAGGGCAGGAGAATGTATAAATATATAAATTCTGAAATATAGTCACCCTATTCTGCAGATGCGGCCAGTTATTAATGGAAATGTAAAGCGCTTCAGATACGGAAATTGGTTCCGACATCTTTAAATAATAATATTAATTTTGCTCAATTAATAATTCGTTGTTATAACTTCAAGAGACGTAATATGTCTATTGTTGTCTAATATTTTTACCTTCACCATAAAAGTTGGCTAAATTCTATTATATATACGTCTGAACCGGAAAAAATAAACCTGTCTATTTATTTATGAAAAAAGAGAAGAAAGAAGCAAGAGGACAGAATATAGAAGAGCATTTACAAATAATATTAACATTATAGAAGTGATAGTGGAGTCAAATGTGACGGTTTGTCTATTGTTATGTTACACTATTACAGCAATACATTTAAATCCTACTAATATTATAAATGCGAAAGTTTGTGAGTATGGATGGATGTTTGTTACTCTTTCACGAAAAAACTATCAGACGGATTTGGATGAAACTTTACAGTTATATGGGTTATACATCGGAATAACATATAGGCAATTTGTAATGATTTTATGTAATATAACGATACATGTCAATAAAGTCGGAAAAAATCTGGCCTCTGAGAGCTATCTCGGCGTACGCTGCCTAAACCATTAGAGTTACAGAAAGATGATGTACCGTAGTATTGTTTGTCTTTAATAGTTCTAAATAAAAGTCCGCGACAGCATATATCTATCTTTTATGTGGAAGCCACTACGACCTAAATTGTAAATCATAAATTTAATTTAATTAGATACTGTGGCAGACAAAATTCCTAGCGAGCGAAGCCGCTGGAAAAAACTAGTAGTATCTATATCTATCTATACTTATTATAAAACAAAGTCCAAAAAAGCTTTCTGTATGTAATCGATTTTCTCAAAATCTGTCGAACGGATTTTTATACGGCTTTCACCAAAAGATAGTTCCATACTTCCGGATGGTTTAAGTAAATATTACATATCGGTATTATGTAAATTGTGTTGAAGAGATCGCGCAATTGTTAAAAAAACTTGCTTTCTGAGAGCTTTAGTCGCTGAGCTTTAGAGTGTGCTGCGTATACCAACAGAGATATTCTAAAGTAATTTAGTAGAGAATTGTAATTCTATAAACAAATACTACAAAAAAGTCCGCGACAGTATGTCTCTCTCTCTGTCACGGTTAATTTAGAACAACTATTTTTATACTAAAAATTCCACGCGGGCAAAGCCACAGGCACAACTGGTTGATAAATAATTTATAGAAGCTTGAGTTATTTTGCTATAATCCGCGTTTGCTAAGATCTATGTTATGCTAAGTGTAGGATGTAAAAACCGTTCACATGCCTTATATATCACCTCTTTACGATGATCGTTTCGCCCCGTAATCATCAGGGGATAGGCTCCACGACCAAATCGCGATATTTTCGTAGTGAATGTGTATAATACTTGTGTAGTGTGTTGTTGGTGGGGGTCTGCCTCCACTGTCTGCCTTTCGTCTCTATTTATTAATTTCAGTACATAACATCAAAAGAACATAAAGTTGACGCGAACAAAGTTACGGTTTAACTTGTATCAAATAATATACTTATATTTTAGCTGTGTGTAATGCGGCTGAGTAGAATAGAG
The DNA here is from genome assembly GCA_947086505.1 of Morpho deidamia. NCBI lineage: Eukaryota > Metazoa > Arthropoda > Insecta > Lepidoptera > Nymphalidae > Morpho > Morpho deidamia. The sequence continues at coordinate 724,964 of CAMTZC010000011.1, forward strand.
CACCCTCTTACCGTGGGGTCGTAAAAGGCGACTATGGTAAGTCGACGTCAGGCAGGCGGCCGGTCGTAAAATACGTAGCCAAATCATGTGACACTTAGAGTGGGATAAGGGCATGAGAATGATGATGATGATACTTACATTTGAAAAGGTTAAATTAAATAAACGTTGCCGAAATACCTTTACAAATTTGCGTAACCAATTTCGCTTCGGTTCACGGATGTCAGGATTAATTGGTGAAACCTAAACAAGGCACTCGCAAGCATCAGTAACCTTTCCGGGTCGCCGAACTGAATGAAACACGGATTCAATTGCTGGCCGCAAATATCCAGATATGGCTGTTATGATCGAGATTCTACTAGAATTCTTGAAATTTAGACGTACAGTAAAATACAAGGACAAATCGTACGCGTAGTATTAAAAAGTACATCAAAATTAGGCCTAATTTAGTTAGATACTTTAATAAGGGTATAAGATTCTATAGTCAAATTCAAAATTCAAAATTCAAAATATTCTTTATTCAAGTAAACTTGTAAGCAAGTGCTTTTGAATCGTCAATATCTACTGCTGGTTCGGAAGGCTGTTCCTACCGAGAAAAAACCAGTCTTGTACAGGGTTTGTATTAGTTATATCCACGCATTCTTACCGTCTAAGTAATCCTCAATAATACAGTGAGCTTTCTGTATTAGCCTTTTTTAACAGTGTTTTTAAATTGCTGTTATGGTAAAGTTAAAGTAGATTGCGGGATTTTATTATAGAATCTCATACCCAAACCCACAAACGACTTATGTACTTTTGCAAAGCGCAAAGCAACCGCAAGCTTATGTCAATTGCTACTTTGTCTATTATATACATAGCTAATCGTTTTATAATTATATATATTCTTATGTACAAAAATTAATTTGCTTTATAATAGAAGGAATACTTTGATGAAAGGTATCTGGTACAAAACTATTCAACCACACTCTTATGATGCATTAATCGATAGTAAATTGAGTCGTCAAGATCTGGTTACTGCCTTTCGTCTGCGTTCCGGACACATTCCGTTGAACAAGTTTGCACACTTGATGAAAAAGGTCTCTTCACCCAATTGTCCAGACTGTGGCATCGTGAAAGACGTGCACCATATTTTAGTGGAATATGTCCGCAACGTAAACTTTAAATTTAAATTAAATTTAGGTTTTTATCTTAGAGTGGACTATCCAGCAGTAGTTTGTGTGGTGCACACATTCACTACCATTCCCAACGATTGTTTCGCCTTATAATCAAATCATCATCAGAAGATAAGAGAACTATTGCATAAGGTTTTTATCTATTTTGCTCTGTTTACGTTTTAGGACTGTAATAGCTTAGCAGTGAGACCGTCCGACTCTTTCGAGAAGGTCACGAATTTAAACCAAGGCACCAATGCAATTTCTAGACGATAAGATTGCGTGGATATAGCTTCTCTTCTACCCTGTACAAGACATTAATAACTATATGTAAATAGTGATAAGAATTATTGTTTGAAAAAAGCAACCGCCGAGGTTCTTGCTAGCTTTTCTCGGTAGGAACAGCTTTCCGAACCAGCAGTAGATTTTGACGATTCAAAAGCACTTGTTAACAAGTTTACTTGAATAAAGAATATTTGGATTTTGAATTTAGAATTAGGCGTTACTTCGAGGAATACAAAATAATCAAACATTTTGCTATAATCCGCGATTAAGTAATAAGAAAATATAAATAATGCTAAATGTAGACTGGACTATCCGATTTTTCATACCCGATACATGCAAGATTCGTTAAAGCACATGAACAAACCTCCACCACCACCATCACACCACAAAAGCAGCAATTTTTGTGGTGCACATATTCACTACCACAAACTCAAAGATTGTTTCATGCCTCATAATCAAATCATCATCAGGAGATAAGAGAACTATTGCATAAGGTTTTTATCTATTTTGCTCTATTTACATTCTAGGGCTGTGATAGCTAAACGGTGAGACGGTGCGACTCTTTCGAGAAGGTCACAAGTTCAAACCCCGGGCAGGCACCGATGAGTTTTTTTATTAAACTTAAGTGTCTAATTGATAACAGCAATTTATCACACGCTTTTCAGTGAAAGAAAACATCGTGAGGAAACTTGCATATCTTTATGAGAGTTCTGGATATATGTGTAACCTACCAATCCGCATTGGAGCAGCGTGGTAGGTCTTAGCTCCAACCCTTCTCTCCAGAAACGCAGAGAGGAAGCCCTATGCCCAGCAGGTAGATTGTAACGGGACGTTACTTTACGTTCTAAGGGACACTTTTATTATCAATAATTTGTTGTATCTAATTTATACAGAGCTACAATGTTCATCAAACTGAAGCAAATAACTGCGCCTTGAACAATTATAATTTATGAAATTCCAATCTCTGTCTTTCATTTAGTTACCTTTAAATTCCTGAACGAAAGGCAACATTTCAGTAATATAAATATTTATGAAATTCATTCAGATATGCCGCACCCTTCGACGTTAATTCCGTTCTACTTCAATTAAGCTCTAAATTCGAATTGAAATTAGCGATGAAATTAGATTTGTCTTAAGTATAAATTAAATTAATGACTAATTTTTCAATGCTCGGTTAAAACGCCAAATTGCTACTTGACAAATAAAATTATACGCTCCTATAGTCGACTGACCCGTTGGCGCAGTGGGTAGTGACCCTGCCTCCGCGGGTCGCGGGTTCGATTAATTGGCTTCACAGTATATCTTTAGTAATTTAATTTTTGTACATATGAATATAAATAATTATAAAAGGATTGGCGATGTATATAATAGACAAAGTAGAAACCGACATAAGCTTGCGGTTCCTGCTTTGCGCCTTGCAATAGTTCGTAATTCGTTTGTGGGTTTGGGTATAAGATTCTATAATAAAATTCCACAATCTTCTTTAACTTAACCATTACAGCAGTTTAAAAATACTATTAAAAAAGACTAATTCAGAAAGCCTATTATACTATTGAAGATTACCTAGACGATAAGAATGCGTGGATATAGCTTTCCTTCAACCCTGTACAAGACATTAATAACTATATGTAACTAATGATAAGAATTATTGTTTGAAAAGAGCAACCGCAGAGTTTCTTGCTGGTTCTTCTCGGTAGGAACAGCTTTTCGAACCAGCAGTAGATGTTGACGATTCAAAAGCACTTGTTTACAAGTTTACTTGAATAAGGACTATTTTGAATTGAATTTAATTCCCGCCGAGGGCCAACATTTTCTATCAACAATTCGTTGGTTCTTCGAGCTTGGGTGTATATTTGTATTTAAAATAAAATATGTAGTATATCTACCAGTTGTCCGTCACCCGTAACACAAGCATTAAGTTACCTACTTTGGGGTCGGACGACCGTATGTGTAAATGTCCCATATAATTATTTATTTATAGTATAGTCCCAGGAATAACGAAGTTTTAAAGATAATTTGAAGAATACGTTACTTTGCTGATATCCATAATACAAACGGTAACCGCAGTTTATCGCGGATTAAAGCGAAAAAAAAATTATTACTTTTACAAAATACAAAAGTTGCGACAATATTATTTCCCTACACTTTGTGATAAGATAGAAGCTGCGTAAAATTTAAGAATTCTATGTAAAGCTTTAGGTGTGTGCTTTTGTAGCTTTCCAATTATAACTACCTACACAAAATACTTTAACCACAAATTACAAGAAAATATTAATTTTTCGATCATTTTGTCTCATTGATCATTTTGTGGGTAACTTTGAGAGAGCTCTGAAAAAGTCTGTTTACAATCACTAGAACACTGCGTTAAAATTATTATTTTCAAAAGCAAAAACAACTCATATGTTATATCTATCATGATACCTGAAAAATAATTTAAAAATACGGAAAACTTGAGAGCAATTTATTAATCGCAAATCATATTACGCAAGAAATTTTCATTATAAAAAAAAACTTTTTTATGCGCGCCACCGCTTAGCATTTTGGGTATTTATCCCGAGTTTCCGTAATAAATCGTCTTTTAAGAACTTCGCTTATTTATTTTTCTCCACTTCGCCCACAACTTTGGTCTATAAAATTGCGGGCAACATTACTATGTTGTAAAGTGCTATTAAACTTTTGTACGACCTCAAAATATTTGCAACAGACCTTACCGTAGGGTTGTACTTATCAATATACTTTTTGTTGCCCAAAAAAGAGCCATACGGGCTATCTATAATATGAAGCAACGTGAGTCCCTTCGCGAAAAGTTCCAAGAAATAGGCATACTGACTGTAGCTTCACAATATATATATAGTAATATTCTATTTGTACGGAAAAGTATAAGTACATATAAAACAAAATTTGATGTATATCATAGACATACGAGAGGTCACAAACAGCTTGTGATACCTGCGTCGCGACTCAGCAGAGTTAGCAACTCATTTGTTGGTCTCGCTATTCGCTTCTATAATAAAATTCCTCAATCCATTCTAGATCAGTGTACAGAAAAATTCCAATTAAGTGTAAAAAATATGCTTATACATAAAGCATATTACAAAATTGAAGATTATTTGGATTATAACAAAGCCTGGATTTGAAAATCCTTTCAGCTTCAAGTTTTAAAATGTTTCAGGCTGACCGCCGAGTTTCTTTCTGATCTTTCTCGGTAAGTGAACCAATTATAGCTTCATTAATCATATTGATCATTGAAGATTCAAAAGTGCTTAAAATTATTAAAACAAAAGTATGAGGAATGATAGCGGATAGTTGGTCCATTGAAGATTCATTGGACGTTTGGGTCCTTATATATTTGTCGCGCAAACTTTAACAAACTAATTTTATAGTATTCTGTTACTTTGTAGTATCGAACCCTGAGCTTAACCCTAAAACTTTCCAGTGTAATGTTAAATATAAAAACACAGTTATAAAAGGATCTTCGTTGACAACAATCATCACATCGCGTACACAATTATCCGCGTCAATCAAAATGTCGCGACTTGTCAATCGTAAAATGTCTCCATCAAATGTTTTCCCATTCCGTTCCACGCAGTGAGTAAGGACAGTAACAGGAGGGTGGATGTTTACGGAACGCGTTCACGAATTGATTATACGGCGGCTTATCGGCTTTAATAACTTTTTGCGACAGCCGCCGTAAAAAGCGGGCCCGGTTTTTACGGCGGGCGGGATACATAAACACAAATGTATTTAACAGATTGGTCTCGGCCGTGTTCGTGCCTCGTAACCGACTGAGCTGTTACGTTTTATCGTTTACTCGGCGAGATTGAGTTTGTATTGACGCCTCTCTAACTATGACGAATGTTTTTTTCAATTCCTTAATGCTTTTTGAATCGCGTACACTACGTATTTATATGATGCCGTGTGGTGACCGGCTGCGTAGAATAGACCACCCTCATTTTTTACAGAGGTGTCGTAAAAGGCGACTAAGGTAAGTGCCGTGTGGTATCCGGCTGAGTAGAATAGTCTACCCTTATCTCTTATCGAGCTGTCATAAAACGCGACTAAGGTAAAGTAAACTCCTATCTAAATCATATCACACTCTAACTATAACAAATGATGTTTTAAAATTCCTTAATACTTTTGAATCGCTTACGCTTTTTCTCGAACTGACTGTATGCTGTTAGTCCTAATGGCTTTTACAGCGTCTCCGGGCGGGACGGGCGAGCGCAGAAGCATCGTCGAGTTTACGAAATGCAGAGAGTAGAGCGCAGAAGCTCTACTAGCGTCGGGGAACGTCGTCCTAAGGGTGTCTCCTGTGAGGTCGGACCACGGCTTAGGACGACGCGTAGTGGAGGGCTGATGGTATGACGTTGATTAATCATTGCGACGTCCGAAGAAAGAAGGGTGGGGAGAAGCCACGACCGACCGACATCAGAAAATTGAGTCTTCACCGGCGAAGACGCTGTGTGTTTGTATTACGTCTTTAATATTTGAATCGCTTACGCTACATATTTGTATGAAGAAAACCCTCCGCAATATAGATGTCGCTCATATGTATTATTGAGTTATTCGGAGCGTGTGGACTAGCATCTTTAACGACGGACTTTGGACTGTACGAAATACGCTTTTTTTAATTTCCATTACGTATTTGCTTATTTGAAACTGTTGTATTTAGTCTATAAGCCTGTCTTTATCATAACATATAAGTAGGCAATAAAAATATTATTTTGGTAAATCCACAATTCGAAAAAATCAATGTAATGCTGAATATGGAGTACACCACCGGGATTCATATCTTATGCATCCAAGGTTATTAAATCACATGCACCAACCAACACCACCAGCACCGCACGTCACAACCAGCACAGCACACGTTCATTACCATAATCTCAACAATCGTTTCGCAACGTAACCGAGGTATCATCAGAAGATTGAAATTGAAAAGCATTCTACTTTTAGCATAATTTTGATTTTCTGTAATCACGGATTATAGCAAGTAATATTGTCTTTACTTTTGCAGAATTTACTATTCAGTTCTACAATAACTGATTCTATTAAACTGTAAATTGGAATTGAATTTATAAATTGCGTGGGATTCGTCCCAGTCGATTACTTAGTAATAACATAGTTATATTAAGTGTAATTGCTAGCCGTGGAACGCCTAGAATATTAAGTTGTTAACCAAATTAAGTTTTGGGTTGTTCGTAACTGCTAATTGTTTAACTAGTGGCGATATTATTTTAGAATCATCTTCAATGTAATATCTAGGGATGGAATCCATATTATTATAGTTGCTAAGGTCTGTCTGTCTCTTTCACGTGTTCACTTCAACAATATTGCTTAAATGTGACATAAATAAAGCTTATATATCAGATTAGCATATAGGATATAAAAATTCCCGTTTTACCTCTGGAAATAGGAAAAAACATAGTTTTCAATTTTTCAAAAACTGAAGGTGATGCGCAAGATGTTGCAAGTACCAGTTGTCACTAGATATTTATAACTGTCAGTATTACATAAATGTTAGAATCACATTATGCCTGGTTATCATACGGTCTGCTGAGACATTTCGAGATCTTTGAAATGAAGAAAACACCATGAAGAAACTTGAATATCTCTAGAGAATTCTGGGGATGTGTTTAACCCACCAATCCGCATTGGAGCAGCATGTTGGATCTTAGCTCCAACCCTCCTCTCCAAAAATGGAAGGAAGAGGTCTATGAATGTGGCATATGGGACAATTACATACACTTATATAATGGGTTTTGTATAAAATTGATAAAGAAGTTATAGAAAAGATGAATTGTAAATATCAGTATAATTTTTGAACATTATAAAATTTAGACACTGGTACCTTAAGTTACCTCTCTATTGGTTCAACTTAAAAACCACAAACTTTGTTAAAATAAATGTTCTAGAAGCGTCTTAACTTTTTATTCAATTCGATGCATTCTCATAAAATATTCCAGGTTTTCTCCTACAGTAATTCCATTCTAGATTTCCCTTTTTTCGCTTTCAAACATGTTTCCTTTCACCGCGGCCATGATAAACGGGATCCTTTGTAGTTGAGATCAAGAAAGTTTAATCTCTAAAAGCCTAGATTTAGAGCGTTTAAATTGCATTGTCGGAAATCTTACGGGGAATAAAAATATTTCACTTGAACAAATAAGATAAAATCTTTTATTGCACAGTTGATTCTTTAACATTGGCGAGATAGTAACTGCAAGACCTTATAGGGGTTTGCGGGTTCAAATCCGGGCAAATGTTACCGACATCATATAAATATCTCAATTTTTGTGCAAATGAACATAGTTTCCCTATAATAACTATCGGAGCAGCTATAGGGTATTATAAAACCTCGGTATATATTGCATCAGTTAAGCTAAAGCCAAAGCAAGCCACGATAGTTGAAGCCATAACCGCCAAAGTGCGACCTCAGTGTTGCTTCCGTACAGCCAAAAGGAAACGGGTGTGATGTCAGACGTACCATGATAATATCGCTCACCTAGAGCCAAGAGATGCTTCAATATAAGCCATAGTCAGCCATTTTTTGTTGTCCATTGAAGGATTTTTATTACCTTGACAATATATTGTACTATTTACAATAAAAATCATTGTTGAATATACATTGTACGTGAACGCCAAATTGTATCTAAACTAAACATTTAGTCTAAGTCTATAGTTACGTGGTAGATTGAATCCTGGCAAACATTTGCATATTGCCCAAGGAAATCAACATTACTCAGTAAACATTAATCACGTTTCTCACACCTCGTAATAACTACAATTAGAAAGGACAATATAATAAATAAATAGTTATTAGAATAGTCATTTGCCAAATGTTATTTGGTATTTCTTAAGTGGATTGTAAAACCGAAAATTTCATTTGAGTAAGTAATCAGTCTCGTTTTGAACGCGACCTCATAACGCTGTTAGATGTTCTTTCATCTAGACTTTAACATATTTATAAATTTAAATAAATTTGTAAGCGATTCTAAATGTTTTAAATAATTTTTATAAATAACGTCAGCAATACAAAATCAATCTAGACGGATTAAAAACCTTTTGCTTGAAATATTAAATCCTTTTCTAAAGCTGCTACTCCACAAGCTCTAAATAGCTGAATAATACATATAAGCGACATCTATATTGCAGAGGGTTTTATTCATATAAATATGTAGGTCATTATCATTCTCCTGTATCGCAATCTAAATGGCGTCGGCACAACATGTTTTAACCATGTTGTGATATGATTTAGATAGGAGTTTACTTTACCTTAGTCGCGTTTTATAACACCTCTATAAGAGATAAGGGTAGACTATTCTACTCAGCCGGATACCACACGGCACTTACCTTAGTCGCCTTTTACGACACCTCTGTAAAAAATGAGGGTGGTCTATTAGGTGGTATATTAGGCAGCCGGTCACCACACGGCATCATATAAAACCGTAGTGTACGCGATTCAAAAAGTATTAAGGAATTGAAAAAAACAATCGTCATAGTTAGAGAGGCGTCAATACAAACTCAATCTCGCCGAGTAAACGATAAAACGCAACAGCTCAGGCGGTTACGAGGCACGAACACGGCCGAGACCAATCTGTTAAATACATTTCATCATCATCAGCCCACTTCAGTCCACTGCTGGACATAGGTCTCTCCAATTCTACGCCACTTAGCCCGATCCTGGGCTTTCTGCTTTCATCCTCGTTAATCAATTCGTGAACGCGTTCCGTAAACATCCGCCCTCCTGTTACTGTCCTTACTCACTGCGTGGAACGGAATGGGAAAAAATTTGATGGAGACATTTTACGATTGACAAGTCGCGACATTTTGATTGACGCGGATAATTGTGTACGCGATGTGATGATTGTTGTCAACGAAGATCCTTTTATAACTGTGTTATTGTATTTTACATTACACTGGATAGTTTTAGGGTTAAGCTCGGGGTTCGATACTACAAAGTAACAGAACAATATAAAATTATTTTGTTAAAGTTTGCGCGACAAATATCTAAGGACCCAAGCGTCCAATGAATCTTCAATGGACAAACTATCCGCTATCATTCCTCATACTTTTGTTTTAATAATTTTAAGCACTTTTGAATCTTCAATCAATATGATTAATGAAGCTATAATTGGTTTGGAATGTTGCTCTTACCGAGAAAGATCAGTAAGAAACTCGGCGGTCAGTCCTTAAATTTTTTTATTATTTATGCGTTCTTTTACTAGGTAATATAATTTACGTATAAGCATATTACTTACGCTTTATTCTAACCTTAAAGCGGCATCATAAATTAAATGGTTCTCTATTAATCTGCAATTTTACGAACCGTATTCTAAAAGGCAGATGTTTAAAAAACAAACGTCCAGCATCCGGGGCAGCCATTAATCTGTGTCAACAAGACGTCGAATCAGTAATTAAGAAGTTTATCATATAGCAAAAAATTAAGCACCGCGGAACTTCGACCCAGATTCGCAGGCAGGGTGGGGTGGTAGCGTAAGCGGGAAGATACACAAACCAAGAATTTTGGAGTAACCATTTCTCTATTGGAGGGTCTACTTTACATTTTGTACTTTGGTTTATAAAATTAGTATTAAGGCGCTGAACAGAGCCAAATAGGCTGACTTTAAACCCTTTTTTAACAAAAGCTATAGGGATGACGATTAAAAGAAAAATATATGTTAATATACATCATATCTCAGAGAGAATGTAAGATTTCAAAACATGATTACGATACTTTTTTTCGATAAAAAAAATTGGTAAATAGACCTCTGATTTTTACTTTGATCGTAAATATCTCTAATATTTATCAACAAAAATTGGTAAAATTAATAAGACTAATAAATCATTATAATATAAAGAGAATGTAAGATTTAAATTTTGAATCAATTAAGATATTTCATTCAAATTAAATATTTTTTAGAAAATAGCAAAACTGAAACGAGTCATCGTCTCGCTTCTCTTTTACATCTACGAATATAGACAGTGACCGCTGAGGCGCGCTGCTATACGGACGTGTGTCGCTAGCTGCCGCCTTTTGTGACTATTCCTTGTTGATAATGTCTTTTTTTAGGTGTTTAGTTATAGTTTCAGCATACTTAGTTTTATAAGATTAATTAGACATAAGTTTTTTAAATAAATTGTACAAAAAAAGTTTGGATAAAATAGTGTACACCTACAATGGGTGTTAAAAAATTAAGTGTGTCGCTACGCCGTCGCAGACATTGTGGGCGTGGCTTATATGCCGAAATCTGAATTTACGCCAGCTCTGTTCAGCGCCTTAATTACTTGATCGAATATCTTAGTGTGAGAATCTCTTATTTTTTTATTTTAGGTCGAATATGTATTCGCGATATATCTTCCTTTGAACGGATAAATTTACATTTTACTTAAAACTTTACATTTAAATATATCAACATATTTATAATAAGTTATCTTTGTATAGAAACAATTTCAATAAATAGGGTATATTAACAAACTAGATTAAAAGCTAAGAGCCAAATTTTTCAATGTTTGCATATTTTAAGTACTATGTTTGCATTTATTGCAGATTGATGATAGTGTGCAGTACCCAGCATTAAATAATGCACATCGATGTTTACAACGAAACAGCCGGCCAGTTCGGTTTCGTTCGTCAGTCTGTGCGACAGAGACGATGCTCTATGAAGTGGAATCTAGCCAATTTCTCTCTCTCTAAACCTCGATTTGCATTATTTATATTAATTACGGTTCACCTATGAGAAAGAAAAGCACTAAATCACTAGAAACATCGGAGAGCGTATTCCTAAGAGGCTACTTGATTTTAACTTTTTGGTATAGTTAGGTGATTCGGCGGATTCGTCCGCATAACTAAGAGATTACATTCTGAAATAATTTATTACTATTACTCTCTTTTACAGCCCTTTGAGAAGTCAAAAGTGTAAATTGTAAAACTAAAGCATATCGCGGTGCGTGATAAAAAATTAATCAAAATGAGATAGAATACAATAGAATCACACTACAAATAGAAATTTAATTTAAAAAAATGTTTTGAAATAATTAAAAAATATTAAAATATTCCGTGCATGGGCAATCTTGTTACTGATATGCGGTCATTTCCAGATGACCCTTTTAAATGAAAAAACCTAAGAAATCAAAAATTTTTGGGTTTGTATACAATACAAGATAGCAGTATATTGTTACGACGTGTTTTAAATACAACCTCCTTCATATAATTGGTCAGTAATAAAAAAAACATTGTCGCTGTCATTATGTTTTGATTTGTTGAAAGAGATTAAATGAGTTGACTTTTGGAAATTGCTTCTTATTTATTGAATAAGTGTGGAAAAATATTGTTGTCGTTATAATATGTGTTCCGCGCAAACGTGCGGACGGATGAAACAACCTTCGGGACCTGGGCCCGACGCCCCAGCGTTTCAACCTACCTTATGCGGCCGTTAGCTGTATGTGATCCAGCCTCGTGAGTCATTGCGTGTATATGTGCACGTGTGTGTGTGTGTGTGTGCTTGTATGTACTTGGCCGATCCCCGAAACCGTTGGCTCGCCTCTGCACTCTTCCACGGACACGTAATGTCTGTTTCTCCCTGAGTATACACTTCACTATATCGGCTGAATAACACCCGGTGTGCACACAACCTTCGTAAGGTCACACGTTATTAAGTCGTCCCTATATCGGGGAATAATACCCTACGCGCACCAAAACCAAGGACGGTCGCGTCTTATCAAACACTTCACTGGTTAAACGCGTCACTAAATCTGAGAATAACACCCGAAACGCAAAATTACACGTGTGCGTTATAAAGGAATGCCGTGTACAGGCGCACGCGGCCTGACCTTATCGTGTTTGAAAAGTTACTAGCGGTCGGCCGCTCGCGTCGGCAATCGAATGCATAAACGTCCTTGATTTCGCCGGTCGCGTCTCCGGCGGCCGAGTCATTTTATTCAAAACAATATGAAAATACATTAAATGAATACTTGAGTAACTGATAATTGAGGTAACTAATACTTTATAGCCCGCTAGCAGTAGTACCATGCAACATTATAATATTAATTTAATTCGCGTTCCTTCCAGTCTTTGATGAATAAGGCAAAACAAAATACGAGATCGCCTATTTAACTCCGCATTGCAGATTCGACTAAAAAATACAAAAGAAAAATCTCTCGGAAATGAATCACCATCCTTGAGGAAAGTTTCGCTCGTTTCATTCGTATTATTTCAACGGGGATTAAGTTTTTTTAATATTTGTGTAAACCAGTAATATGACAAAGAAAAATTATGCTCTTAAAAATAAGAGAATCTTCAATGTAATATCTATCTTGTTTTGATTCTGATAGCGATTTTGAATCATATACCCTTGGGTTTCAATTATTATCTATCTATGTATAATATAATAAGTATTATAAAACAAAGTCCCCGAAAATGATTTATAGAAGCAGGCGTTACTTTGTGGAATTCCATATTACAGGCACTATAACAGAACTAACTATTTTGCTATAATCCGCACGGGTTAGGTGAATGCATGCAAAGCCAATGTGTATGAAGCAGGCAAAATCTACGTACCTTATACATGCAGGACAAGCCACCACATGCACCCCAAGGCGCAATTCACCGGCAACAACGCACACAAAAGCAGCACACACACCCACCACCACAATCTCGACGATCGTTTCGCCCCGAAACCGAAGCATCATCAGGAGGATAGGCTCCACGACAAAAATCGTGCTGCTTTTGCCCGGTGAATTGCGCCTTGGGGTGCATGTGGTGGCTGGTCCTGCATGTATAAGGTGCGTAGATTTTGCCTGCTTCATACACATTGGCTTTGCATGCATTCGCTTAACCCGTGCGGATTATAGCAAAGTATTTAGTTCTGTTATATTGCTTGTAAATCAAATCAAATCAAATCAAATCAAAATAATCTTTATTCAAATAAACCATTTCAGGCACTTTTGAATCGTCAAGCATCAATATGATCAATGAAGCTACAACTGGTTCGGAATGTTGCTCTTACCGAGAAGAACCAGCAAGAAACTCGGCGGTCAATCTTTTAAATATTTTCAATTATACATTATTAAACCGCTGTCTTGTATGAAGCTGAAAGGATTTTCAAATCCAGGCTTTCTTATCATCCAAATAATCTTCAATTTTGTAATATGCTTTACGTATAAGCATATTTTTTACACTTGATTGAAATCTTTCAGTACACTGGTCTAGGATGGATTGAGGAATTTTATTATAGAAGCGAATAGCGAGACCAACAAAAGAGTTGCTTACTCTGCTGAGTCGCGACGCAGGCATCGCAAGCTGTTTGTGACCTCTCGTATGTCTATGATATACATCAAATTTTGTTCTATATGTACTTATATTTTTCCGCACAAATAGAATATTACTATATATATATTGTGATGCTACAGTCAGTATGCCTATTTCCTGGAACTTTTCGCGAAGGGACTCACGTTGCTTCATATTATAGATAGCCCGTATGGCTCTTTTTTGGGCAACAAAAATCTTTTCTATATCGGCCGCTTTACCCCACAGCATTATTCCATATGACATAATGCTATGGAAATAAGCAAAATAAACAAGTCGCGCTGTTTCAACATCGGTTAAATGTCTGATTTTTCTAACAGCGTAAGCGGCGGAACTAAGTCTTCCTGCGAGGACAGATATATGGGTGCCCCATTGGAGTTTATCATCCAAAGTGAGCCCCAAAAATTTAGTTGTATTTTCTATCTTTAGTATCTGTTTATTAATCTCTAACTTTATGTCTGACCTAATTACGTTTGGTAACACGAATTGCAGACATTTGGTTTTATTTGCATTTAAAAGTAAATTATTTACTGAAAACCAATTTGATATCTGAGATAGAGCACTGTTTACATCGTCAAAATTGTCTTTATCTCGATCTACTTTAAAAATAAAAGAGGTATCATCTGCAAACAACACAATATCACAAATATTTTGAACACAATATGCTAAATCATTTATGTATACTAAAAACAGAAAAGGACCAAGGATTGACCCCTGTGGGACACCCATAACATTAAACGATCCAGATGACCTAACATCATTAATGCATACCTTTTGTAATCTATCGCTAAGATAAGAGGAAATAAGACCAAGCGAGTTATCATTTACGCCGTAATAACTTAATTTTAAAAGAAGGGTCTTATGTTCAACGCAATCAAACGCCTTAGATAAATCACAAAAAATGCCTATAGCATTTTGTGAGTTCTGCCAAGCTTCAAATATATGTCTTAAGAGTCTTGCACCAGCATCTGTAGTTGACCGACCCTTAGTAAAACCATATTGCTCTGAATGTAAGAAGTTGTTAAGACCAAAGTAACATACAAGTTGGTCGAGCATAATCTTTTCAAATATTTTACTAAGCGTTGGTAGAACAGAAATAGGTCTATAATTATTTGGATCACTCTTATCACCTGCTTTATAAAGAGGTACTAGCTTACTGTGTTTCATTAAGTTCGGAAAAACACCTGAATCTACTGAATCATTAAAAACTTTAGCTAGATATGGCGCAATTATTTCTATAATATTTTTTAATAATTTCACTGACATTCCCCAAAGGTCTCCTGTTATCTTATTATTTAAGGTTTTAAAAGTTTTAATTATTTTATATGGGGTAATGTGTTTAAAGTTAAATGAGACGTCGCACTTAGCCACACTTCCTCTTAGCAGACTATGAGCTTCTGTTGGCGATGAATTTAACGATTGAGTAGTTGCTATTGGAATGTTATTAAAGAAATTTTGAAAAATATTTGCCACTTCAATGTCAGAGCTAACAGTGCAATCATTAATTTTAAGATTTATCTTGTTTTGTCGCACTTTATGTCTGCCCGATTCTCTACATATAATATCCCAGGCTGTTTTAATTTTATTGTCAGAATTCCTTATTTTTTGTTTAATATAAAGTGACTTGGCTTGAAAACAGACAATTTTAAACAGTTTGGAATATTTTTTGACATAATCAATAAAATCTGAGTTCTGATTGAACTGCTTTTCTGCGTACAAATCGTACAATTTATTTCGGCTTTTAAAAATTCCAATAGTGGCCCAATCACTAAACTTTAAGTTTTTCATTAGGTCTTTTTCTTTGGTTTTAAAAATATTATTAAATTTTCTATCTATCAAGCAAAAAAGAGCATTAAATAGATCATCTGGATTGCCCTTTATTTCATTAAGAGTAGGCATACTGACGAAAATTTCCTTTTCAAATTTTTTAATTTTCTGACTGGTTATCGGTCTGTATTTAATCATTTGTTTTTTATGATATTTATCATCGGGAACACATATCATTTGTCCACTATGATCAGACTTTAATTTGCTAATGATTGATTTTTCTAAAACATCACAATCACAAAATATATTATCAAGACCTGTAGCTGTAGTAGCTGTTATTCTCGTGGGGTCTGTAAATATATTATGTAAGTTAAAACATTTAAAAAGATTTAACAATTTTCCACGAATGGAGCTATCTACTAAGATATCCACATTAAAATCACCACAAACTAAAAGTTTTTTAGATGATGTACATAGACGTTTTAGAACATCCTCCATGGTGTTTTCGAATAGGTTGAAATCGCCGGAGGGTGGTCGGTACACGCTAACTATAATATATCGTTCCAGCTCCACGCAAGACAATTCAACAGTACGTTCCAAGGAGAGACGAACTATATCTTTTCTTTCTTTACAGCTTATATTATTACTTGTAATTATTAATGATCCTCCGCGACAGGCTGTCTTCCTTAGGAATGCACTGGATACAGTATAATGACTTAAGTTTAATATGAACTCATGTTCCTTAAACCAATGTTCAGTTATACACAGAACATCTACATTAAACTTATTTAAAAAAAGTTCTATTTCTAACTCTTTGCCAAGTAGGCCCTGTATATTTTGATGTACAACAATAATTTTGCAGGGCTTGCTTGTTGTCTGTAAAGTCCCCGAAACCTCTCTGTAGGTGATCGATTTTCTCAAATTGATTGTGAGTTTACAATAAGAGATAGAGACATGCTCTCGCGGACTTTTTTGTAGTATTTTTATAGATCTACAATTCTCTAGCACATTACTTTAGCGTATCTCTGCTAGTTTACGCGGCGCACGCAACTAACCTCCAGGCAAGCGAGTTTTTTAACAACTGCGCGATCTATTCAACACAATACAATACTATACTACATACATAATACCGATGTGTACTATTTACCTAGACCATTCGTAAGTTATGCACTATCTTTTGTTGAAAACCGTATAAAAATCCGTTCAGTAGATTTGGAAAAAATCGATTACATACACACAGATACTTTTTTGGGACATTGTTTTATAATAAGTATAGATAGATACTACTGTAGGGGAGCCATAGCCAAGCCTGTAAATGACAATGACACAATGAATAATGTGAGGGAAGACGAGATGAGACTCGTATACCTATCACACATACAAAAAGAGGGACGGATATACCCTCATTTGCTTTCTCTCTATTGTAATATGACATGAGGCTGGCTTCCTTACACTACTACAGGGCAGTAATTAATACTCGCGCCATGACATTCCTTATTTTATCTTGTACTAGCAATGCCCCGCGAACTATAGGCTATAGACTTATTTTTGTAAATTGAAAGTTTGATCCTGGAACTTATCAATATTTAAGAGCAATTTCCTAAGGAAACGGAATGTATTCATAGGTACACAAATACTATTGTATTTGTGTACCTATGAATACATTCCGTTTCTAATACTATTGTATTTGTGTACCTATGAATACATTCCGTTTCTAATACTATTGTATTTGTGTACCTATGAATACATTCCGTTTCTAATACTATTGAATTTGTGTACCTATGAATACATTCCGTTTCTAATACTATTGAATTTGTGTACCTATGAATACATTCCGTTTCTAATACTATTGTATTTGTGTACCTATGAATACATTCCGTTTCTAATACTATTGAATTTGTGTACCTATGAATACATTCCGTTTCTAATACTATTGTATTTGTGTACCTATGAATACATTCCGTTTCTAATACTATTGAATTTGTGTACCTATGAATACATTCCGTTTCCTTAGGAAATTGCTCTTAAATATTGATAAGTTCCAGGATCAAACTTTCAATTTACAAAAATAAGTCTATAGCCTATAGTTCGCGTATTCGCTACAATTGTTGGTATTATTTACTCTATATTGATATTTTAAAATTCGTTACATCTTTTGATTGGAATGTCCAATTTTAATAATTTAAAAGTATTTTACAGGCATTGAAATAGTTTTAAATAAAATATCATTAGTGGGATAAGGATTAATACGGAGATGTAGATATTATGGTTTGATTATTGTACCGCCATTTATATCAGTGTAGAAAGTAATATTGCCATAACTATAATAGTTAGAGATATAGTGGACTTTTTGTAGATATTAATACGTTTTATTATAATGTAGAACATTTTTTTGTTCTATCCTCAATAGTTTCCGCAGCGCACGCAATGAAAGATTTTTATGACTAAATTCTTTACAACTTATTACAATTTTATTAGGGATCCCTATTTTTTTTAAATGTAACATAGCCTATGTTGCTATGTAAAGAAGCAGCTTTCGAATGGTGAAAGAATTTTTGAAATCGGTCCAGTAGTTTTCGCGTGAAAACATCACAAACATACAAATCTTCCCTATTTATAATATTAAGTATAGACAGTGCCATCTTGTTTAAAAGAACTCAAACTGCCCAAGTTAGTACTGTATCAGTTTGACACGGACGACGATGGGCGATGAAGACAATGCGAAGGGCGAGAGGGCACCACCGGACAAGACATTACCACCCGATAGTCACCACTGGTCTGACACCCCCGACATCGACGGGTCTGAGAGCTAGCACTCCCACGTCCATCACCCGAATCCAAGAACTCATAGGTCCGGCTTGAAGGCGCAACTATGGCCTGAAACCAGGCATTAGGCCTGCGAGGATCCTACCCAAAGGTTCGTCCCAGGATCCATAGTCTGCTTACCAAACGGCAAGCAAGAAGACCCTGTTGCTAAAAGTAACAGCCTGTTACTATGCCCACTGCTGGGCTAAGGCCTCCTCTCTCCATTTTTGGAGAGAAGGATTGGAGCTTAGAGTTACCACGCTGCTCCAATGCGGATTGGTAGATTACACATATCCCTAGAATTCTCTAGAGATATGCTGGTTTTCTCACGATGTTTTCCTTCACCGAAAAGCGTGTGATAAATTGCAATTATCAATTAGACACATAAGTTTTAATAGAAAAACTCATTGGTGCCTGCCCGGGTTTGAACCTATGTCGTCTCTAGAGAGTCGCACGGTCTCACCGCTAGGCTATCACAGCTTTTATAGTTGCTATAGTTCAAAAAATCTTGAGATATAATTTTCAGTGTTAATTTAATTAAATAAAGAGCGCTTTCTTTGAGAGCTATTAAAAAAAATAGGTTTCTTAACCAAGACAGAAAATCTATTTCGATGTAAAAGAGATGAGATAAATACTGAAAAAAATTATCACTTCTTTTTTACCCTTTTAAAACTTACATAGTCATAAAACTGCACAAATTCCAATTTTATCTAATTTATAGAATTAGGCGTTACTTTGCGGAGATCCATAATACAAAAGTAATAATAAAATTATTTTGCTATAATCCGCGATACAGTAAATAGAAAATATATATAGTGTTTAATGTATAGTGGACTATCAGTATTTTCATACCCGATACGTGCAGGATTCGTAAAAGCACATGCATAAACCTCCACCACTTCCACCACAATACACAAGCACTACACAGTTTCACTATCACAAACTCAACAATCGTTTCGCCCCGCAACCGAAGCATCATCAGGAGATAGACTCCACGACAAAATCGCAAAGTGAAGCGTTATCCAAACAAGCGTTGTTAAATAGTACTCGGTTCATCCCCACCCTTTATTTACCTCGGAACACGTGCAACAAGCTTGAACTAGAGACATTTATCTGCTCGTTAATCATTAAGCATAACAATGGCACCCTCATTAACGAGCAGATAAATGTCTCTAGTTCAAGCTTGTTGCACGTGTTCCGAGGTAAATAAAGGGTGGGGATGAACCGAGTACTATTTAACAACGCTTGTTTGGATAACGCTTCACTTTGCGATTTTGTCGTGGAGTCTATCTCCTGATGATGCTTCGGTTGCGGGGCGAAACGATTGTTGAGTTTGTGATAGTGAAACTGTGTAGTGCTTGTGTATTGTGGTGGAAGTGGTGGAGGTTTGTGCATGTGCTTTTACGAATCCTGCACGTATCGGGTATGAAAATACTGATAGTCCACTATACATTAAACACTATATATATTTTCTATTTACTGTATCGCGGATTATAGCAAAATAATTTTATTATTACTTTTGTCCAATTTTATCTTCGAACAATTAAAAAGTATTATGCACATTTTAGGAACATACCAAAAAGTTTTTATTTATATATACTAAATAGTGTATACAAGAAGTAGGGTTGGTTTTTAGATGCAGTTAATTTGATAGGTAATAAATTAAACAACACTAAGAGTAAAGTACATATTTATTAACAAAAAGTTTCTAATAAGAAAACTAATAAATATCATTGCAATTTTATATTCAACTATAGAAGAGCATAACCATGAACCACTTTTTTATGTGAATACTAATACTAATGCCGTTATTAGGTTTTCTTGGCATAATAGATTTTACAAAAAAATTGCAGCTTATTTGTTATTTATCGTTTAAACTAATGGAGGTGTTTCCCTAGACAGGTAGGTCCCCATATATCCATGATCGGTTCAGTTTACCTGATAAAAAATGGCCTACATTTTGAAAGAATAAAAGTTTAAAGCAGTGATGTAATTCATCAGGGTAATATCTTCATTCAAATTTAAATAGATACACTACACTATAGTTCCTTTACAACATTCAATTTTTTTTAATTCTTTAAAAATTTTATTATCATATTTAAAATGACATAGTAGAAAGCGACTCTCTATGATGGTCTGATAACTAATGCTTCAATGTTAAACTGCAATGTTAAATAACACTAATCAAGCTTTATAGACATCTGTATGTTTATAGTTAATTTTCTTGTCTATGCCCATCAGCTGTCTTATGATGAACTCTGGCAAACGCTTATTTTTCCAGCGAGTTGGCAGAGGTGTGTGGTTGGCTTTCTCCAGCTTGGCTGCTACATATTCTTCAGCTGAGAACTGGTTAGCTTGCTTCACCATTGCGAGCAGTTCGTTTTGAAAGATTTTCTCTTTCTTTATACGGCGGTTTTTCTTTACCTGAAAAATATAGATTTCATTTAATAATAGCTATTAGTATATGTATAACATATGTGTAAAACGAGCTCTGATAGCCCAGTGGTGAGACCGTGCGACTCTTCCGCGGTGGTCACGGGTTCAAACCCCGGGCAGGCACCGATGAGTTTTTCTATTAAAAACTTGTGTCTAATTAATAATTGCAGTTTATCACACGCTCTTCGAAGGAAAACATCGTGAGGAAACCTGCATATCTGTAGAGAATTCTGGAGATATGTGTTACCTACCAATCCTCATTGGAGCAGCATGGTAGGTCTTAGCTTCAACCCTTCTCTCCAAAAACGGAGAGAGGAGGCCCTATGCCCAGCAGAGGGATTGTAACGGGCCATTACTTTACTTTACTTATATGTATAATAGACATTGTATAATAAGAACGCTTTCACAGTCTACTGAATAACCCACTGCATCTGTCTAGTAATATATTACAGCCCTTCACTTATTAAGGGTCAACCCCCAATTAACAGCTATTCTACTGTTTAACAACATCATTTGTTGGAGACATAGATAGATTGCAGCCTAAACCCAAATTTTGCATTTCTCCAAAGCAGAGATCCCAGGAATTTATTAAATATATGCAGTACACTCACTCACAATAATTTCCATGACTAAAGAGGATATATTGTATATATCAATTAGGCAAAAATCTTAATATCAAAGTTATGTTGTGTCACTCAGCTTGTATGTCTAGGTTGTAAACAAAGAACCACTGGACAAGAGTAATACTGTCAGCTACCAAAGTCATATGAATAGCAGTGTAGTTATTAGAAACAGAAGCCCTAAAACTATTGAAAATAGTTCAAAATGTTTTTTCTGAATAGTGCAATTGATATAATATCCATTCTTAGAATATACTTTGGGATAATATTTACAATGCGTTTTAAGATTGAGTCTTCAGATGGTCATAATTATTTGTTTTTTTTTGTGATCATACTAAAATAGTAATATGTATTTAATATGGTATATGAGATTCACTCAACCGAATTTCATCCATGTTACTTAAGCGGACTAGCAATGAAACCAAATAAACCGATTTTCACATTTACAAAATTACTATGCTCTTTATAAATTTTTTTTTTGATAATCACCCGAGCCCAACGATATCTCATCCTCTTCCATAGCTTCCTCCTCTGATGCTTCTTCATTTTCTTCCTTCGGATTACAATCAAGCGGACAGCCTGCTTCTCTTCCTGTTGGATGGCTGGTAAACCAATTTCATCTTTCTTCCAATTAGTGTCAATTAATGGCAAAATAGATCGAGGATTAACTATAGGTATGTACGACAGAGGATCTTGTTTTCGTCTCCCTGAATCAGCTTTTTCATTTATCTCAAAGTTAATACCGCGAGGAGTGAATAACAAAGTCTTCGACTTAGATATTGTGTCTATTTTATATTTGGGAGTAGTTGGTTTACATTCTTTTAATGTGTTCACAGCTATTCTTAAGTTAACTAGCCTTAAATCTGGAAGCATAGACGATTTCATTCAAAAAGCATTATTAAATAATACGTAAGATAACCTAAAAGTTATACTCACATTTCACGGTACTGTGCAACGAGTTAATCATTATATATTTCAAAATTATAACATATTCTTGTCCATATATTGTTAAATCCCTAGTTAATTGAAAAATGCTGTTCGATTTGTTTATAATTTGTTATTGGGGAAAACATAGACAAAATTAAGTAATAACAAACATAGACTAAAAATAAAATTAATACCAAGACAGATTACGACTAGCTAGAACAGATTACAAAAATTAAATTAACATGATTAATTACTTTGAATCTAACTCTTTTAGACATACCGGGATTAAATAAAATATCTTATTCATTGAATAAATACAAAGAAATTAAAACAAGACCGACTACAAAAGGAATGAAAAATATAGACACTATATAAGAGCACTCAAACAAATGTATTAAGTTTCTTTTTTTCAAAATCTTGTGTAATTCAAAACAAAATTTAGACACTTCTTTCATAGAATAAAACGCATTGAAAAGATATTTAATTTTTAATGGCGAATGAATATTAATGCTCGTCATACATCTTTAGAAAAACTACGCTTTCATAAGAATTCACAAACTAATGGTATCATTTATTTGTTTCTCTATTTTAACTAAAAAACATATTAAATTAGATAATGATGCGTCTATAATTTTAAGACGTCCGTTGGAACAGCACCAACATCTCCAACTATAGCGATGGACATTTTGTCACCTGAAAATAATATAAAAACAATGTAAATCTTTATTGAAAAAATCACCTACTAGAACTGGGGCGGGAATATAATATTTTCTGACAACGTTTAATCTGTTACTGCACTTAAGTATGTCCCACAGCAATATCTAGGGTTCCTAATAGAAAATATGACCGGGCATCACAAATACAATCGACTTCTTTTGAATTTCATCTATCTGCCTTGGGAGTTCTGTTGACACAGCGCTTTGCGGTGCTCATTTATCACTCCAACTTTATGTAACCCGAACGACCACATTTTGTACAAATCCCCTCATTTGGTATTCCCAGAGACACTCCAAACATAGCTATTGGCATTAAACCATAAACTATGAGGCCCGTAGGAAGAAAGTTACAGATCCGTGTCTAAATCTATTTTTTTTTAAGTATCGGTCTAAATGCCAGCAAATATAAAAATCTAAATAAGTTATATTATTTGTAAACTAGTCTTCACTGATTTATTTACGAATTTATGTTTAAATCATTTAGAATAAAAAAACAACACTGGTATTCATAGGGAATGGGGAAATGGCCCAAGTTATTATTATCATATTTAAAAAAGTATCCGCCGAGCTTCTCGCTGGTTCTTCTCGTTAGGAGCAATCTTTCGCAGTAGCTTCTCCAGCAACATCGCTTGTTTTACGGTTATTTTATAAGTCGATTACAATAAATAATATTTTGAATCTTAATTACAATTTCACTAACATTTAGCACCAAGTGCTTTGGCCGTGGCAGCAATGTCGGCAAGCGGAATTGCATCGATCATAGAGATTGCATTTTCCGCGCTATCAATTTGAGCTCCATTCAGAGCCTGGAGTGCGAGCCCTTCGCAGGCTTTCACACAATCTTCGTCGTGAATGGCGAGGCTTACTTCTAAACAAATAAAGCGAACGACTAAACAATTATGTACAGTTATGAACAGATATTGGCTAAATACTCAACTTGTTTCATAAGAATAACATGCCCTTTGGAAAAGGCGTAACTTGATGGCAAGGTCATAAACCTATCTAATAAAATTAGCGAACAGGCTCGATGCATGTGATGCAATTAGAAACCGATATATGTCCGAAGTTTCATGAATAGAGCTGCTAATAAATTCCAGCTATGGATATGATAAGATGTGGGCAATCACTAGGTCCTATAGACAACACACCAACAGCAATTATAACAATACAGAACTAATCTAATGTAACATATGGACAGGGAGTAATTACAATCACTTATTACAGGTATATACAGCATTAATAACAGGTCTCTATAAAACATATGAAAAGATTATTGTATACCATTGTAACAACTTAACAATACAATTGTGAGCGATACTAAAAAGATAGCCAAAAACATTGTACAATATAAAACTAGATCAATAAAAATATTACAAATACTTGCTAAAAACATCAAACTACTCGTTCAATAAGATTGTTTTAATCTTTTTTTTACACTACTTTTATTATAAGGTACAAAACAGATCGTGTGAAAATGTCTCAAAAACATAAATAGTACAAACATGTTTTATGTTTGTCATAAGGCTCATTTTTCATACTTACGAAGCCTCTTTTTTCCTACTTCTATTTGTTTCGAATTGATTTGGCCGATGTTAGTCAGAAATTCGACGGCAGCGACTGCGGTCTTGCAGGCTGTCGCTGCTCTAGTCTTTGCCACAATACCTAAAAGCAAAAAATACGTAAACACTACTCAATCGAATATTAAAATAAACCAAGTTAAATTTTTAAAAAATCTTTTAACACAATTTCATGTCCCTACTGTTAACTGAGTTTACTCGTTTGGTGCCAATCTTGGCAGCTTATCATGGTCATGCTTATTATAATATAATAAAATATATCAATAATAAAATCAAAATCAATTTTGGTCATGCCATTACAGCAGTTTAAAAACACTGTTAAAAAGAGGCTGATACAGAAAGACTACTATACTGTTGAAGATTACTTAGATGATAAGGATGTGTGGATATAGGTGCACTTCTACCCTGTACAAGACAGTAATAAATAAATGTAACTAGTTTTAAGATTTATATTTTAAAAAGAGCAACCGCCGAGTTTCTTGCTGGTTCTTCTCGGTAGGAACAGCTTTCCGAACCAGCAGTAGATGTTGACGATTCAAAAGCACTTGTTTACAAGTTTACTTGAATAAAGAATATTTTGATTTGATTTGATATAAACATACGTTGTTTATGATACACAGATTTCAGCTCAATCGGATACCGTGAAGTGGGTCAAATAAAACTTGCAAGATTTCACCTTCCCATACATACACCTCAAGCTGAATAAAGTCTTGAATTAGAAATCTTTCTGCTACACTTTATGGAATAAAAATTTATTAATAATTTTTAGAAAACTCATAGATTTAGCTTTGGGTTGTAGGCTTCAATCCACTTATTAGTAATCACAAGGTCTGACTATACGGCAATCATAGCTGGCCCGTTGGCGCAGTAGGTAGGTTCGATTCCCGCCGAGGGCCCACAATTTCTAAAAAAAAAACCAATTTGTTGGTTCTTCGAGCCTGGGTGTGTATTTGTATTTAAGTATGTATTTAAAATTATAAATGTAGTACCAGTTGTCCGTCACCCATAACACAAGTATTAAGTTACTTACTTTGGGGATGGACGACCGTGTGTGTAATTGTCCCATATATTTATTTATTATTTATTTATTATAGCTATGTAATGGGATAAAATAAGGGAATATTTATTAAAAATTAGTATCTCTGGATTGGATGGACACATTTAAGGAACTACGGGATATCTTAGAGATATATATATACTATAATATACTTTAACTTCATCACACTCAAGTAAACTGAGGTCTTTGTTTCGCACCAAAGACACCATCATCCAAGTAAGAGATGTTAAATGCTTTGTAACTAGTAAAGATATCATCTCCACTCATCGATCCAGCTGGTCCTTGGGGTGTTCGGTCCAGATCGTGCTGTCCTTGGATCATGTTGTCCGTGCCGCACGCTGCCGCCAAAATTGCATGTTGGAAGAGGTTACTGTAATATATTGAAAACATATCTAATGGATGTACAAGGTTGGGAATAATAGAGGACATTGAGTTCGAAAGCGCCCAAACAAAAAACGAAAAACCCTAGGTCATGAAAAAAGAGCAATGCTGAAGTAGAAAAAACAAGAATAGAAGATCTTAATACACAAGTAAGTAATATACAAGTGATACCATCATCATAATTATCGTACCGCCCATTTGAACCCTATCAACAAGCCTGATACCATCAGCAGTGGCCTATTAATTGCATATTAATATGTCACTTCTAAAGAAAGTTTCTGGATAAAAACTTTGGGACTAAGAGAAACAATGCAATTATGTCAATTCATGCAAAATCATTGCAAATATATCAATATTGATAGCCAAGTTACACGTATCCTAGTTATTCTCCAGAGATATGTAGGTTATTTCACGGTAAGTACCAATGCAAAGTTTTATATTGGAGAAAAGAATGTCCTTAACTCACTTTATGTCACCGGTTCCACAACCACGCACGGCTGCTGCAACCCATGTGTCGCTGTCACCACCCAGATCGTGATACTCGATGCCAGAGCGAAAGAGAGAGGGAGGTTGGTGATCAAACGTTGACTTCTCCTAAAGATATACTATCAAATTCAAATTCAAAATATTCTTCATAACAAGTAAACTTGTTAACAAGTTGAATCGTCAAAATCTACCGCTGGTTCTGAAAGCTGTTTCTACCGAGAAGAGCCAGCAAGAAACTCGGCTGTTGCTCTTTTCAAATAAAATTCTTATAACTAGTTACATGTGGTTATTACTATCTTATACAGGGTAGAGGAGTAGCTATATCCACGCATTTTTATCATATATATAATCCTCAATGGTATAGAACGCTTTTTGTATCAGCCTCCCTTTAACAGCGCTTTTAAACTGCTGCAGTGGCAAAGATAAAATCGATGGTGGGATTTATTATAGAATTTTATACCCAAACCCACAAATGACTTATTGACTTTAGCTTGGCGCAAAGCAGGAAGTGGAAGCTTATGTAGGTTCCTACTTTTTATATTAATCCTTCTCACCATATACATCGCCAATCCTTTTATAATTTTGTTTATTCTTATGCAAAAACATTAGATTGTTAAAAATAAACTGTGAAGGTCGTTCATTATCGTTTTATTTATTTATTTCTTTCTTTCTTTATTGTAGAAACATAAAAATATGAAAAAAAAGAGAATATGTATCATAACAACATGATTCAAATTAAAAGCTTTTAAATTTCTAATCTATACTAATATTATAAATGCGAAAGTCTGTCTCTCTATTTGTATGTCACGGTTATAAGGGTATTATATTATTTTTTCTTGGGGAAGAAGACAATTAATTAAAATCACAGTACAGTATTTGAACATCAAACTTGAGGCGAATGCAGTCGCAGCTAAAGCTTATGTAAAATAAAGGGACCAATATCATGGAAACATGCGCTTTCTGAGAAGAAATCCTGCTGAAACAGAGAGGGCCAACTTGCAATACTTAGCCAATAAAACGCTTCATTGTTCAGTTTCTTGCACTTATTTTTTATGTAGAAAAAAAAGATCATTCTTACTGTTTTGGAATCAACCATCTCTGCCACTTTAATAGTTTCTTCAAACGGCACCCCGACACTGGCAACACTGCATCGGCCGGACTTAAAGTTATATTTGGCGTAAGTCTTCAATGTATCCGAAGTCATGCTATCGATTCTCTCATCTTCGCAGAAAACAGAATTGGCCAAAGGGCCGGCCCAACTTGCTCTCTGCACGAGGTCCAACACCCGCTGTTCTGGTGTTACCCTTGCGAGATCATCCCTTACTAACTGCTTGCGGTCCGATATCTCCCATTCATGGTAACAGCATCTAAAAAATTAAAGATATAACTTCCTTTACAGTACGCATTTTGAAAAAGTGATGGATTTCCCTAAATAGATGGAATGATAGATTCTAAAAAAATATGATTCAACAGCTTTGATTTGAGTTGGTAATTGCATGGATAACCTAAATGTAAATGTGAGATTAAGAAACTTCGACTCGAATCAGTAATTCAAATTCAAAATATTCTTTATTCAAGTGGACTGCTTTCAGTACTTTTGAATCATCAAATGATTTTAAAGTTAGTTAGATTTTAAAGCTACCACTGATTCAGAAGATTGCTCCTACCGAGAAGAACCAGCAAGAACCTCGGCAGATAAACAGATGTGTTGCTCTAAGTAACCGCAATAATTATTATGATGCAGTTGGGCATCGTTAACTCGAGACAATGAGTCAATGATGTAGTACAGCAATTTACGCGTAACAACCAAGAAATCATGGTATAGTTTAACAACTTCGAAGTCAGTTACAACATAGGCAACCACAATTTTGTGATATGGTTGGGAAACTCTGACTTCAGTCGGTAATCCCTTATTTAACAACCATTGTTTCTATTCTATAGTGTGAACACTTGCCTCAAGTCACAATATGATGATAATTACTGAATTATCATCATACTGTGGCTCTCCCTGCCACAATATCATGGTGTAGCTGAGAAACTGACTTATTAACTTCTTGAAAAACTATGTGAGATATAAATAATAAATAAATATATGGGACACTTACACACACGGTCGTCCGTCCCCAAAGTAAGTAACTTAATACTTGTGTTATAGCTGACGGACAACTGGTAAATATGCTACATATATAATTTTAAATACATACTTAAATACAAATACACACCCAGGCTTGAAGAACCAACAAATTGTTTTATAGAAAATGTTGGCCTTCGGCGGGAATTGAACCCGCGACCCGCGGAGCTCAAAGCAGGGTCACTACCCAGTTCGCTAACGATATAGATTGTCTGTGGATGGGTATTACCTTGCAGCCGTATCCACTAAATAATATTTAAGCATATGGAAATGTGGCAACAGACATCGCAGCGTGAAAGCAATGGTCTGTCTGTCCGACGTGCAGGTAATGTAGGCCCCTTTCTGCTGCAGCACACGAGTTTTAAAAAAAGCGGTATATCCGCATCCAGACCCTGAGGATACTGCACGGATAAAGTGGGATGCGCCCAGGTCGTCACGGGTTTCGTATCTAGAGCCTGCCTAAAAATAACAACATACAATCTGGTTTATTAAGACATTCGTCCCTAAGTACTTCTTTATTGGTGATATGTATTTATTGAGCAACTGATGTAATAAACGGATCCAACTATTTTCATGAAATTTAGCATTTAGGGAGTTTTCGGGGGCGATAAATTGATCTAGCTAGGGTTCATTTTGAGAAAACGTCGTTTTATGTTTGTTTTCACTTTAGAATACGAAGGTTAATTTCGGCGATTTAATGATTGAAGTCGGTAATATAGCGTTACCGATATTAGAAAACCCCAGTTCGAGTATCTCCGCAGTAATTTTTTCCTTTTTTTCCTAGTTCCGTCATTTGAGAGAATCATCTAATTTTTATCCAAATATATCTTCTAAAAAAGTACTGATTAAACCATGTTAAGCCATATATATATGCTTATATACATAATTATAAAAAGATTGGCGATGTATATAATAGACAAAGTAGGAACCGACATAAGCTTGCGGTTCCTGCTTTGCGCCTTGCAAAGGTAAATAAGGCATTTGTGGGTTTGGGTATAAGATTCTATAATAAAATCCCGCAATCGATTTTATTCACCACTACAGCAGTTTTAAAACGCAGTTAAAAGGAGGCTGATACAAAAAGCCTACTATGCGTGGATTTAGCTACTCCTGTACCCAGTCCAAGATAGTAATAACCTTATGTAACTAATTATTTGATAGAATTTCAAGTTAATTTTATTTGAAAAGAGCAACCGCCGAGTTTCTTGCTCTTCTCGGTAGGAACAGCTTTCCGAACCAGTAGAATTTGATGATTCAAAAGCACTTGTTTACAAGTTTACTTAAATTTGGATTTGAATATAATTAATTAAAAACCTGAAACATGATGGTGCAAGCAGCCATAACTGCACCAGATACCTTCGCAGCCACGATCTTGATACCGTTGAGCATTTCCGATCTCTGAATCTCCATTGGTCCGTAGGTCGGTTGGGAAGAGCAAACTGGTTTTTCATGATTTACCGTCGACAAACTCCTACAATGCCCTCGAAATACTATTAGCTTTTTCATTTGCATGATGCGTTTTTCTTAGTCTATATTATATAATACATATGATATAGAACTCTATTCTAACTGAAATTCTTAGTTTTTATTTATTTACCGAAATATATTCTCAGGTAAACGCAAACTTTAATCTGCGGTTGACTGAATATCGTAGATTATATGCTGAATATATTTGAATGTCAACTATGCTTCAGTGTCGGTATTTTTTTTAATTAAAAGGTATTGTATAATATATTTATAGTAAAAGAAAGAATAAACAAGAAATTAATCTATATAAGACCTAAACCCACCGAGCAATGGTGTATTTCATAATGCTTTATTTATTGGTGTATTAAAAAAGTTTAATGATCCATTTATTTATTCATTCGAGGGTTATTTTATTGTTTTTTTTATTCTGTAAAAATTTCAAAAGTCATTATTGAGTTATTTTGCACGTCCACGTTTTTCATTCGATGTACCTGCAGAAAATACTGACCGTTCCCATAACTTATATATGCAGGATTAGCAACCGCACGTAACATTAACCACACTACAATACTACAAAAGCACCCCATATATTCGCTAGGACAATCATCAAGAGGTAGGCTCCACGACGAATCGCAAAGCCGATTTGCTTTGACTTGCTTCCAAATTTAGGTATTAATTATTTATTTTACTAATAAGTCATTATTTTTAAAGTAAAATATAGTAAAGTAATTCCTAATTCTAAAAATTACTTACTTTTATAATTAAGTTAGTTAACTAGCATAATTAATTTAAAGATGTATTAATTACATAATACATAATAATCATTAAATATACAGTAACTACTAATACAGTAGTAAAAAAACTGTCATTGACGGTTCGGAAAAAATGCTCCGGTCGATGCCAAAATTTCACAGGATTAAGTGAGTCAATCTACAGACTGTCTGAAAATTTTATTGAAATCGATCCCCCCCTTTTTGGAGTCAATAAGGAAGACATGAACTATACTTTCTCTTTTGTACTAAGGTGAGCGAACCTTGCTCGGTAATCTTTTAAAACATAAAAATGCAATTAAAAAAAAGGATATTTTCATTTCTATAGTCGCCCCAGAAATCCCTACAAACTAAGTTTCATGAAAATCTTTGGAGCCGTTTACGAAATTCAGATTGTTATATACAAGACTTGTTGTGCCAGCGGCTTCGCCCGCGTGGAAATCTGCGTGACACAATTTTTTTCTAGAATTCAAATTTTTAAATATAAAAATACTTATTGTAAGTTAACCATAAGAGATAGAGACATGCGATCGCAGAGTTTTTTGTAGTAGTTTTATAGATCTACAATTCTCTAGTACATTACTTTAGCGTATCTCCGCTGGTTTACGCAGCGCACGCAACTAAAGCTCCCAGCAAGCAAGTTTTTTAACAACTGCGAAAAAATAAAAAGAGATTGCTCTTTAACACAGCTTACATAATACCGATATGTATTATTTACCTAAACCATCCGGAAATATTGCAAAATCTTTTAGTGAAAACCGTACATAGATCCGTTCAGTAGATTTTGAGAAAATCGATTAAATACAAACGGACAGCTTTTTGGACTTGTTTTATAATAAGTATAGATTAACTCATTTGAGGATTAAAGAAAAGATTTCATATCTACAAAGTCGTGGAGTATTAATAGCATAGTGGATTATGTCAATAGATTGTTTTATAACGTCATATTTTCTGTCAATAACAGTGTCATTGCGCTATGGAAATGATTTTATATCACCAATAACGCTTTTTTTATTTCCTAATAAATACTACGCGGTTTGTTTGTGGTTGATATAATCCTTAATCCGGGCTTTGTGGTTAATAATTTCTCTTTTATACGACGGATTGTATAAGTTACAGGGTGTGAAATTGTACTCTATTTTAATATCTGCTCACTTTATATTTCATCGCAGATTAAATTTTTAAGTTAGCACTTCTTCTATGAACTATGTTGCGATGGGTAAAAAATGCTAAACTCGCGTCAGTACACGTGACCTGCAAGCCTACCATGAACTCTGCGACTCAATCAAAGACGTAAACGTCGATCGCGAACCGCTTTCTTTTCGTACCATGAAGTGTGAATTGCATTGGGGCCATAATGTTTGAAAAGGATAACGTTATATGAACTATATACAGATAACTCTGTTTCTTTTACTCACATGTTCTTAGGACGAATTCCGAACGCTGATTCGGCAACGACTTAAAGTGTGCGTCTTTAAGACGTCATGGTATGGAAAAGCAAAACGATTTCGTTTACGTCTTCAATTGAGTCGCAATAAGAGGTCATGGTAGGCCTGCAGATCGATAATCTGTAAGACGGAAGGAGAGTATACAGCTGGCGCGGCGTAGGAGAGTACGTATCTCCTCTCTTTCTACAACGCGGCGAAAATGTATGCCTGCATTTGCTGTTTCTTCTAAGTAGCGTAGGGCGCTAGCTCGAAATATTCTAATGATTGTGTACACATATCGACGATTGTGACGATTGTGTACGATATCGGTACGGTACGGTAACGGTAACAGCCTGTTACTATGCCCACTGCTGGGAATAGGCCTCCTCTCTCCGTTTCTGGAGAGAAGGGTTGGAGCTAAGACCTACCACGCTGCTCCAATGCGGATTGGTAGGTACACATATCTCCAGAATTCTCTAGAGATATGCAGGTTTCCTGACGATGTTTTCATTCACCGAAAAGCGTGCGATAAATTGCAATTACCAATGAAACACATAAGTTTTAATACCCATTCCCATTCAAAACCCATTGCTCCCTGCCCAGGGTCTCACCGCTGGACGTGCAACACACTTTCCTGTCCGTCTTTCGTCCTACGTCGTTCCTGTCTCCTCACTCCCTCCTTCCTATCATGCCATCTCGCTCACAGACTCACCTGCATTCCGTTCCACGTAAGCACTAAACGTTCCATTCCCACATATATATATCAGGCTCAAGCAATTCTTTACGCGAAAACAATATTGATTAAATCGGTTTAGGTACGATATCGCAATAAATCAATTGCGATATTGTACACATAATGGTATAGTAAAGCTTCTTCATGGCCCACAGCTGGACAAAAATCTAAAAAAGTAGGATTGCAGCTATTCAATGTGTACAGTCATATTAAATATATGCCTAGAACTCAATACATGCATTTCAATAGAATAAAGTCTATTTGTACTTAGATTTCACGACCAAACTGCAATACAATATTTAAAAATAATGGTACCACTGAAAACAACATTAATTATATTACATTTTAACATTAATTATATAAAATTCAATTCACTTCCACGAGAGCAGAGGCTTAGGACAGTGGGTGATGGGATATTAGCTAACAATTAATTGTTAAGAGCAGGCCAAAAAATTATAACTATTCAGCGTCTATAATGTGTAAATATAATGAAAAAATAATAATTTTAGTTACTCCAAAACTGGCAATAATGTATTTAGTATAAGATTTAATCTAATCCAAAGATGGTGTTGCTTTAAATACAATCGGAACTTCCGATCTCTAATCGGAGACGAAACGGAAACTCCATTGCATTCCTAAATCAGATGAACCCAAAGGTAGAAATTAATAATATCGCCTCAAACGTCTAGTGAGCACCGTATGCAAAAATTTAATTTTGAAAATCAAAATGCTTTCGTCACCAACAATAAATTTAAGTTATTATTATAAAATGATATATCGTATTCAAGGGGTTATTTTATAACAAAGAAAATGGTATAAAAATATGGTTTAATTATTCATCAATCTAAAAATGAAAGTCAAAAATTCGTTCACCCCCACGATTCTTGTCGGTCAAAGGGATATTTATATTAAAGTTTGTATGTGTGGATGAATTTTTAATACTCAATACAAGAATGTATTTGAATAAATATGGCGCATATATAGTTAAAGATTGAATTTACAGATACTTTCATCGTGGAAGATGACGTAGACGAATTCACGTGCAATATTTAGTTTGGTCTCGAAACTTCTACAATCCTGATATATTTCAGTGTTCGAGGTAATTTACGAACCCTACCTTTTAACAAAGAAATAATAAATAGAAAAATGTAAATGTTAAAATTTAAGTTATTATTTTTGAAAAGAGTAACCGCCGAATTTAATCCTAGTTCGTCTCGGTAAGAGCGCCTTTCCAAACCAGTCGTTCACAATTTGACGATCTAAGTGCTTGTAAAGGCAAACTTGTATAAAAAAATTTGGAATTTGAAAATAATATCTAATTTACAATACGACTAAAAGTTAATTATTTTATTGTTTGTGGAATTTTATGATATAACACTAAACATAAACATATTTGAATTGTTTAGCACAAATTTTGCGTAGCACAAATTCGGAGCCAAAAGCTTTAACCAGAATTTATGATTGTTTATAATAAAAAAAGAATAAAACACGTCGTAACTGCAAGTTCGTCATTCATTATAATTAAGCGAAAATTTAAAAAATAAACTCCATATAAAATTATTTTGAATAGTCAAAAATTTTAATATCAATTTTCTTAAATTGGTTCGTAGTTATATTCATCGCCCTCTGTGATCTGCGCTCGCACCCTATAGTATCGTCAAAACTATTAAAACTAACAATAAATTGATAGTTTGATAACAAATCTGTCAAATAGAGTATTAAAGATTAAAAGGAATATTAATAATTTTCATTCTACTCTCGTTTTATTTTTTAGACCAGAGGTTCTGAGATTTTTTTCTCATAAACCACTTCCACAATTTAGCTACTAGAACCCTATAGCTACTAATGACAATACTCCAATTCGACAAAACTTACATTACAAATCGTGAACCCCATTTTTTTATCACGGCAACGTTGAACCTAGTATTTCCTAGGGCTCCATCTGGATCGTTTCGGGAACTAAGTACTTTAGTACCTCAGTAATGCTTCTGCGCTCGCCTGTTCTGTAAAAGTCATTAGGGGTAATAGCATACAGTTAGTTCGAAAAAAAACCTTCCACACACTGCACGCAGCGGCAGCCTGTGAGAAAGTGCAACTATGGTTATTTTTTGGCAGTACCGAAAATTCTTTGTCTTCGCCTTGTATAGGCAATTTTACCCACACTTTGTCCTTGGGAAGTGATCTCACTTCTCCATAAGGAGCCGCTGAATATGTCATTTATATCAATCTCTCATTAAAACACCTGCTGAAGCAACCTATCACTTTTATGACTTGATTGCATTATCGCGATATCTAAGTTTCTTCTTGTTTTCCCGCGAAGGCGATTAGGTTTACCATTTGACTTGTATTTTGGATACTCTGTACTGAATGTGGGTGAAATTATTTTTTTTTTCAAACATTCCCGCCGTGTGGTACCCGGCTGAGTAGAATAGACCACTCTCAATTCTTACCGAGATGTCGTAAAAGGCGACTTAGGTAAGTTGACCCGCCGTGTGGTATCTGGTTGAGGAGAATAGACCACCCTCTTTCTTACAGAGGAGTCGTAGCACATGAGTAAGGTAAGTTGACGTCACGCAGGCGGCCGGTAAGATACGTAGCCAAATCATGCGACAACATGTTGTAGCATTTTGTGCGTCGCATGAGGATGAAGATTTTTTTCAAAAATTCCAATTGTTCTTTTATTGTCAAAATAGATTTGTAAACAAGTTGAATTGTCGACTCTTCTGCTAGTTCGTAAAATTGCTCCTAACGAGCCTAAGAGCCAGCGAGAAACTCGGCGTTTGCTCATTAAAAACTATAAATAAAACCATTAATCTTACAACTAGCTATCACAGATCGTAGCTATCACGTGTAATTTTGGAGGGTCATTCAATCCACTCATTTTGATGATATTAAACGGCAAAACAAAATTTCGAATAGACAATTTTTTTGTTATATCAAACGTTTTTACATAGAAATAATAAAACAAGATTTTTAAATTCTAAAATATTAATTGATTTAATGTATGTCACGTAAGAATTAATGAACACTTTTA
This sequence comes from Morpho deidamia, assembly GCA_947086505.1. Taxonomy (NCBI): domain Eukaryota; kingdom Metazoa; phylum Arthropoda; class Insecta; order Lepidoptera; family Nymphalidae; genus Morpho; species Morpho deidamia. Next base: position 761,035 of record CAMTZC010000011.1, read on the forward strand.
TTGAACACCAGATTAGAAAGTAAAAAGCGAAAAAAAATCAACAAGAACTAGTCAAACAATCTGGCGGACTTATCACTACGTCGCGATCTCTTCCAGAGATACACATTGATGAGAGGATCATGATGCCGACTGGTTAGTCTGCAAACTGCATATACCTATAGGTATTCTTTAATAGATGTAATCGGTCACTCCACATTGTTGCCATATGATAAGTCTAAGCTTTAATTTTTGCCAAACAAAGCACTACTAAAAATATGTTCTTTTTTATATAACTTAATACTTAGATTAGCAAGAAGAAGTAATTAATGCTTAGAGCGTCGTAATCTAAGAATTTTCAAGAAAAAAATACCTATTTAAAAACCGGTTTCTACAACTCAAGTTTAATTTGGTAGGAATCATAATAAAAATGATGAAATATTTCAATAATTCCTTATTTCGAAATTTGTTTTCAAAACTGTCCCTTTAAATATTTCAACGTGGACACTTAGCCTCATAGCAATTTCAAGTACATATCTAACTGCCGCACAATTCATAAACAATGTACAATATAAACACAGGGTTGTATAAAAGCAGCGTACTTTTACTGTTACAAGAAAAGGAAGAGTTACTTTTTAACTAACCATTATCCTATCGGCCCGCGTAAAGACTTGAAGACATGAATTCAAAGCTGATACGAGAATTTCAAGATGGGCCAGATTTCCCGATTTTTCTCGATAACAACGACCCTCTCGGTCACTTCCGAAGAAGATTCTATATAAAGAAAGACACCATTTACATGTGCGGCAATTCTTTGGGGCTCGCTTCAAAAGACGCAGAAGAAGCGATTTTGAAGGTAATGGACAAATGGAAGGACGAAGGCGTTAAGATTTGGAATGTCGATGACAATAAGTATTACTTGTATTCAATGCAACTAGCCAAATTAATGGAGAACATCGTAGGAGTTGATGCTGATGAAATAGCTGTTACCAATTCTACAACAGTGAACATCCATCAAGCGATAAGTACCTTCTACCAACCGAGTAAATATAGATATAAAATACTGGTAGACGATATCAACTTTCCTACTGATAGATACGCTATCGACAGTCAAGTAAGACTAAAGGGATATGAACCAAAGGACGCGGTAAAAGTCGTCAAAAGCAAAGATATGATAATCGATGAGAACGATATAATTGAAGCGATGACCGAAGACGTTGCACTTATTTTATTGCCAACGGTATATTACAGATCCGCACAAATCTTAGATATGGCGAAAGTAAGTGAAGCTGCAAAGAAACGAGGCATTGTCATTGGGTGGGACTTGAGCCACGCAGTTGGCAGTATAGAAGTAAATTTAAAACCGTTGGATATAGATTTCGCGGTTTGGTGCACGTATAAGTACTTGAACGGCGGACCGGGTGCTACTGCAGGCCTTTACATAAACAGGAAACACTTTAATTTGCTTCCCGGGTTGGCTGGGTGGTTTGGTAATAAAGCGGAAACGCAATTCAAACTTCTCCAAGACTTTGATCACAGAAAAGATGCTAACGGTTGGTTGATTGGAACACCGCATCTGCTGTCTATGGCTGGTTTGGAAGGGTCTTTGAAAATGGTCGCAGAAGCCGGAGTTCCGAATATGAGAAAGAAATCCTTGCACATAACAGCATATCTGATGTTTTTGATAGACAATAAGTTAGCTCGTTACGGATTTACCATAGGCAACCCAAGGGACGATAGCAAGCGTGGGGGCCACGTATGTTTGGAACACGATGAAGGGTATAGAATATCTATAGCTTTGAAAACACGTGGTGTTGTCCCAGATTTCAGAGATCCCAATGTAATACGTTTGACCCCAATCGCATTATATACCAGTTACGAAGAGGTCTACAAAATGGTAGAAATTTTATTGGATATTGTTAAAAATGAGACCTACAAGAATATTAGCGCCGAAAGAAAATTGGTAGTGTGAATATACCAGATGTTGCTATATACAAATAAAAGTGAATGTAAAAATAAAACTAAAATCTAGTTTTCTTTATATTTTATATCGAAAATAGGCTTAGTCTATAATAAATTTAGCTGCAAAGTGATTAATTCTTTTCTGTGATACGCACAATTTAATCAGAAATTTCATAAATTCCCAATATAATATCAGTATTATTTTATAATCACATTGCAACTGTACATATTTTAAATAATAAAAAAGAAATTAAAATAAAATAAAAACAAAGTCGAAATATAAATTTCTAAGTGTTGCCATCGTTTGTGTACATTTCGGTACTTACAATTAAATGGGGATCTAGAAAAAAAAGTAAATCTATTCAACCTTAACTATTTTAGTTTATCTATTTATTTACAGTAATTTACATCACAAGAACTAAGTTGTATACAATACAACACTTTATATAGTAATATATAACAATAATTTAGCTAAAGATTTTAATCAATCAATCAATATGCAATTGATTGAAGGAACAATATATGATAATAATAATAAAAAATATTATTGAACACTCTTCTTTATATATTTTTTTCTATATTTTGATATTATTTTTTTGTTATATAATAGGTGTCGCGATTTATCAACACGTTATAATTACGTCACAAATTAAAATAGTTTATTATCACATGCAAGTTTAGTGATGTAACGGTTGTTATAATAAATATTTTTCAATGCCCAATTAATCTCGTTTCCAAGTTTAATAGAAGATATTCATTAGAGGTGATAACAATATGGGTTTTATTTGTGAAAAAAAAGCAATGATTAATTCAAAATCCTAGTGTGATAGGGTATGTGTTTAAACGATCCCTAGAGTCGTATTTTTGAGAGAACAATACTAAGGTCCTGACCTTAACAATATCAGAAGTGGGATGGTAGCACAATCTCTAAACATAAAAGCGAAGCTAACGTTTTAGACTCTATTATAGGCATTGGAAGCAATGTAGTAACTATATTCTAGTAAAAGAAATACATAAGAAATAACTATATCCGTTACAACACTTTTATTATGTACGCTTTATCCAGATCAAAGTTCAAACAGTGTTATATGAGATCAGATTAATCGCGTATATATCATAAACAATTGCTAGGATTAAAATGGATTATATTATCAATATAATCCATTTCACTCTTACGTCAGTCTATTCATAGATGGATATATAGAAATCGGGTATATGTTGTTCACTTCGGTTTCAATTCCAAATGTAGCGAATTTAGATAAAAAAATAACTGCAATTGATGATGGTCTATAAATCATATGTTAAATCTCTTGTTCGCGCACACTTTTGTGTAGAGTTTAGTGTTCGCATAGAACACTATGGAAACTAGACATGGATAGAATCACCAATCACTTAGCGATATGAAACACTTATATAGTATAATTTACAAATATCGACCGTATTGTTTACGATTTAAGAATTACATTTGTTTGTAATAACGCTACCCGCTTTTTATATTATTCAGCTGTTAGTGAACAAATGATTGGTAGTACAAACAAATGTAACCCTTATATGCTATACGCATACATACTATATAAGGGTTAAATTTGTTTGTATACACAATAGCATTAGCGCTAGCAGCTATGATCACCATGATCACAATTGATCATATTGTTACGAACATGCGAAAAGAGTTCGTAATGAGTATTTCATAGAGGTCAAATTGGACGGGGGAAGTTATACGAACGTGTAAAAAGAGTTCGTAAACCATATGTGATAGAGTTTAAATTCGCTTGACGCTGATTCTCTGGAACATTAGCTTTGTTTACGAATCGTGTTCGCTATCCTAAAAGGACTCGCGAACGTTCACGAATATTGTCGTTATCGGTTCGTTCGATATATAAGCGGACGTTCGTGCGCCTCGACATTCAGTTTGTGAATAGCGATCAAGAGCGAATAAACAGACGAAAATAAAAGTGAAATAATAGTGACCTCGGCTTTCATATTGGACAACGGACTGTATAAAGACTGTAAGTACTAGTTTGTAGTGAAAAGTTGAATAAAGTGTTTGTTTTGTATAAATTGACGCGCGACCGGCCGGATCAACGACCTTTGGGCATTCGTTCGCCGCCGGTCACGTCCGCCAGTTAGTGATGTTTCGGATACTATAAAGACAGGACGCGTACGCCGGTATACGATCTTTATGGTATAACGCACACGCGTAATTATGCGTTTGGGTGTGGCTTTTAGATTTAGTGACGCGTTCAATTAGTGAAGCGTTTTGAGAAGACGCGACCGTCCGCGGTTTTAGTGCGCGTTCGGGTTACTGTTCCCCGATATAGGGACGATTCAATAACGTGTGACCTTACGAAGGTTGTGTGCACACCGCGTGTTATTAGTGTTACTTAACCGCGTTGGTGAAGTGTATACTCCGGGAGAAATAGACAGTACGTGTCCGTGGAAGACTGCTGAGGCGAGCCAACGGGTTCGGGAATCGGCCAAGTACATACAAGCGCACACACACACGTACACATATACACGCAGTGACTCATGAGGCCGGACCACATACAGCTGACGGCCGCATAAGGTAGGTTGAGACGCCGAGACGGTGAGCCAAGGTCTCGGAGGTTGTGTCATCCGCCCGCACGTTTGTGCGGAACAGTGTTTTTAACGAGTCACCAGGTATTTTCATCCAAATCCGCAAACCAGTACGTAACAATATCATGGAAACATATGATTCTTAAATAGCAATCGCATCCAAGTTAAATGGAAACGTGTTGCCCGATTTGTCCAGAGTTCCATAATGCATGCAACACTAACAATCATGTCATATAGTATATGGCCAATTAAACAGAGTTTACACACACTTTTCTGAAGGCAATTCTGTGTTAAACGAATATTTAAAGTTCAAAAGGTACTTAGCCTTTTGATATCTATGCGATTATACCCGATTTATACATAAAAATACTAATAGTTAATAGATAATCTTGCAATTTGACTGCAAACGTGTTCGAATGCGATCGTGCTATGGTTTTAAAGACGGTTGAATATAGATGGCAAGATAGTATTTTTATGGTTAATATAGTTAAAATCTATCCCATGTTTTGTTTAGGTTATTTTTGCACAAATATATAAAATAATCTATTTTCAATCAATGAGTACACAATAAATTATCCTTGAAATTGTAACAAATCAATCTTTTAATATATTTAATCCTGTTTCAGTATTTTATAAGATTGGATTTATAAAAAATTTCCATTTTAACACAAGTTAGTGACACATTTGACTTTAATTATCTATCTGTAATAAATTAACGTTTAGGTTCTTTTTTTTTTCTAAATTTATGAGTATATTTTATTTTTAGTGTACACTTAGTGAAGTTTTCAACAGATTAAATAATTTAAAGAATTGCGAAGGTATATGAAAATCTTAGTTTAGACTTGTAGATCAATTAAACTGTTAGATATGCGGTAAAGTGTTATAATAAACTATGATTTAAAACAAGTAGTACAAAAAATTGAGAATTTATCAAGTTCTTGGGTGTTGTGAGGAGTCCCGAGATAGATCTCACAGCGCGCACGACTGGCTCAAAGATGGCTCTGCTTCAACCTGGCCTTCCTGGTGGTCAACGTGGAATAGAATAGAATTATCATCTAATTATCACAATCAGCACAAATAAAAATCATAACTGATCCTTAACCATTGTTACGTGCAAAAAGAGTTCGTAATTCATACGCCATAGTTTAAAATCGCTTGCCACTGCGTCTGGCGTCATTCACGTTGTTTACGAACTTTCAATTCAAATTCAATTCAATTCAAAATAATCTTTATTCAAGTAAACTTGTAAACAAGTGCTTTTGAATCGTCAACTCTACTGCTGGTTCGGAAAGCTGTTCCTTCCGAGAAGCACCAGCAAGAAACTCGGCGGTTGCTCTTTTCCAATAATAATTCTTATCACTAGTTACATATAACTATATGATAAACAATAAGCTGTGATAGCCTAGTAGTGAGACCGTGCGACTCTCTAGAGATGACATAGGTTCAAACCCCGGGCAGGCACCAAAGAGTTTATCTATTAAATATGTGTCTAATTGATAATTGCAATTTATCACACGCGTGTCGTTGAAAGAAAACATCGTGAAACCTGCATATCTCTAGAGAATTCTGGAGATATGTGTAACCTACCAATCATTGGAGCAGCGTGGTAGGTCAGCTCCAATCCTTCTCTCCAAAAACGGAGAGAGGAGGCCTTAGCCCAGCAGTGGGCATAGTAACAGGCCGTTACTTTACTAGAGTTCAAAGTCGCTTGCCGCTAATCGTATGGAAAATTCACGTTGTTTACGAATTGTGTTCCGTATCCCCGCTACAACTCGCGAGTAATCGAGAAGCAGAACATTCTAGAATGATTCGTTCACTATCGAGAACGAGTTTAGACGTAAAAGTGGAATAATAATGACCTTGGGCTTTGTTATTGGACAACAGACTTTCACATAAAAGGAAGATATATGCGAGGACTTTTATTAAGAACTATTCAAGACAGACAATATTACGGTACATCATCTTTGTGTAACTCCAACGGTTTAGGCAGCGTACAAGATAGCTCTCAGAGGCTACATCTTTTTCCGACTTCATTGACATGTATATATATTAAAAGTAACAGCCTGTTACTATACCCACTGCTGGGCTAAGGCCTCCTCTCTCCGTTTTTGGAGAGAAGGATTGGAGCTAAGACCTACCACGCTGCTCCAATGCGGATTGGTAGGTTACACATATCCCTAGAATTCTCTAGAGATATGCAGGTTTCCTCACGATGTTTTCCTTCACCGAAAAGCGTGTGATAAATTGCAATTATCAATTAGACGCGTGAGTTTTAATAGAAAAACTCATTGGTGCCTGCCCGGGGTTTGAACCTATGTCGTCTCAAGAGAGTCGCACGGTCTCACCGCTAGGCTTTTCTTTCTCCTACCCTTATCCCACTCTAAGTGGGGTCGGTACAACATGTTTTCCTCTTCCATTCTCTTCTATCATTCGTCAACTCTGGCGCTACTCCTTTTATATGCATGTCATACTTCACACATTCCAACCATCTCTTTTTAGGCCTCCCTCTAGTCACATATCCATCCACATTCATATCCAACACTCGTTTAGTCACATGATTTTCATCCCTCCTCATTACATGTCCATACCATCCCAATCTTGCACCTATCATCTTTTCTACAATGGGCGCAACTTTCATACTTCCCCTTATATACTCATTTCTTATTTTATCCAATCTTGTCACACCACACATCCATCTTAACATTCTCATCTCATTTGCATGCATTCTTCTTCCATCCATCTTCTTCATTGCCCAACTTTCTGATCCATACATTACGACAGGTCTTATGACCGATTTATAAATTTTCCCTTTAAGTTTAAGGGGCATTCGGGGGTCACATACTGTCCCTGAGACCTGTCGCCACTTCATCCATCCTGCATTCATTCTATTCCTCACATCGCGATCAATTTCACCGTTTTCCTGTAGAAGCGAGCCAAGGTACCGGAAGTCGGAGCAGACTGGCAAAACAACACCATTTAAGGTGATTGGAGAAAAATTGGAGAGACCACTGAAATCACACTGCATGTGTTCAGTTTTGGTCAGGTTGATCTTTAAACCAAAACTCTCCAATTTCTCTTGCCATTCTACAAATCTGCTCTGGACCTCAGCTGCATTTTCACCGACAATCACGATATCGTCGGCAAATAGCATACACCAAGGAGCCTCCTCTTGAATATCAGCAGTAAGTGCATCCATCAATAAGAGAAATAAAAAGGGACTTAAAGCCGATCCCTGGTGTAAGCCTACAGACACATCAAAATTATCAGTTACTCCGGCTTCAGACCGGACATGAGTACTAGCTCTGGCATACATGGAATATACAATACGTACATACTTCCCAGGCAGGCTCTTTTCTTTCAAAATCCACCACAGAACTTCACGGGGAACACGATCGTACGCTTTTTGTAGGTCAATAAAAACCATGTGCAGGTCCTTACGCGCATGTCGATAATAATAATAATAATAATCGATAATAATCGGTCTCACCGCTAGGCTATCACAGCTTTATGTGGACTGTATATATATTACAAAGAATCATTACAAATTATTGACTATATGTTATTCCGATGTATAACCTATATAACTGTAAAGTTTCATCTAGATCTGTCCGATAGTTTTTTTGTGAAAGAGTAACAAACATCTATCCATACTAAGTAGGATAGGATGGGATAGTATGTAAAAGTAAAATGCCTATCAGGAGTATAAAAATCTATGATTATTAATAAAACAAACTCCCAGAAAGCTGTCTGTTTGTATGTAATCGATTTTCTCAAAATCTGCTGAACGGATTTTTGTACCGTTCTCACTAAAAGATAGTGCAATACTTCCGGATGGAAAGTAATGATAAAATTATTTTGCTATAATCCGCGATACAGTAAATAGAAAATATATATAGTGTTAAATGTATAGTGGACTATCCGTATTTTCATACCCGATACGTGCAGGATTCGTAAAAACACATGCACAAACCTCCACCACTTCCACCACAATACACAAGCACTACACACGTTCACTATCACAAACTCAACAATCGTAAAAATGCGACAAAATCGCCAAAATCGAAAAGTAACGCCTAATTCTATAAATTATTTACTTCCAGATGGTTTAAGTAAATAGTACATATCAGTATTATATAAATTGTTTTGAAGAGATCGCGCAGTTGTTAAAATACTTGCTTGCTGGGAGCTTTAGTTGCGTGCGCTGCGTAAACCAGCAGAGATACGATAAAGTAATGTACTAGAGAATTGTAGATCTATAAAAATACTACAAAAATCCGCGATAGCGTGTCTCTATCTCTTATGGTTAACTTCTACTTTCGTGATCAAAATTTCGAATATTAATTGTAAAAACAAAAAAAATAAAAAAATAAAATCAAAAAATAAATAAATAAATCTCTATCTCTTATGGTTAACTTCTACTTTCGTGATCAAAATTTCGAATATTAATTGTAAAAACAAAAAAAAATAAAAAAATAAAAAAAATAAACAAAAAATAAATAAATAAATCTCTATCTCTTATGGTTAACTTCTACTTTCGTGATCAAAATTTCGAATATTAGTTGTAAAAACAAAAAAAATAAAAAAATAAAAAATAAAAATAAATAAATCTCTATCTCTTATGGTTAACTTCTACTTTCGTGATCAAAATTTCGAATATTAATTGGGAAAAAAAAAAACCAAAAAAAAAAATTGCCTAGTTAGTGCCTATTATTAGCGAAGTTGCAAAAGGGTAAACTTTCGGTTAAATTCGATTGATATGCTGTATATGTAACTATTATCAAATGAAACGTGTATCATTAAACTATGCGGCTGAATCTAATGGGATACATTATCTACTAACACGATTTCATGTAGGATAACGGATGCACCGTTTGATCGAGGCCAGACCGCGGCCTGTAATGCTTCCTGCAAGTAAGAAACAATATCTCTCTATACTATTTCTTATTAAGGAGCTGTGATAGCCCAGCGGTGAGACCGTGCGACTCTTTCGAGGGAAAAAAAAAATAAAAAAACTTATAATATAATAAATATCTTTAAGTGAGAAAAAAAAACAAAAATAAAAAAACTTTTAATATAATAAATATCTTTAAGTGCGAAAAAAAAAAACTTATAATATAATAAATATCTTTAAGTGAGAAAAAAAAATAAAAATAAATAAAAACACTTGTTCAAACCCAGGCAGGCACCAATGAGTTTTTCTATTAACACTCATGTCTCTAATTGATAATTGCGATTTATCACACGCTTTTCGGTGAAGGAAAACATCGTGAGGAAACCTGCATATCTCTTGAGATTTCTGGAGATATGTGTAACCTACCAATCCGCATTGGAGCAGCGTGGTAGGTCTTAGCTCCAACCCTTTTCTCCGGATACGGATACGGTCTATTCCCAGCAGTGGGATAGTAGTCGCTACTTTACTTTTTACTTTACTAATTCTATTACATAGAAATTCACGTATACAAAAGTAATAATAAATCATTTCGCTATAATCCCGATAAAGTATAGTAAATATATATCATGCTAAATGTATAGTGGATTATTCGTACTCAACGATCAGATAAATGTTTCAAGTTCAAGCTTGTTGCATGTGTTCAGAGGTAAAATAAATGGTGCGGTTGAACCGATTACTATATAACAAGGCTTGTTTGGATAATGCTTCGTTTTTCGATTTTGTTGTGTAGTCTATCGCCTGATGATGTGATAGTGAAGGCTTGTAAATGTGTTTTTACGTGCATGTATCGGGTATGAAAACGGTATATGGTCCACTCTACATTTAGCATTAATAAGCATAATTTTACTATTACTTTTGTATCATGGATCTCCGCAAAATAACGCTTAATTCTATAAATTATTCATGCTGTATGTTTGTGACTGGAAAACTCGAAAATAAGTGTATAGATCGGTTTAAAATTTTCTCTACAACGTTGTACTTTTATATAATAGTGTTTTTGAATAATTTTTATATTGAAATTCCCAACTATAGCTTAATGAAAATATATAAATATTTTTTTACTCAAGCACATATTAACACTGCCTCAGACAATATAGGACTTATATGTAGACTTTTGTTCTTTTCAGTAAATCAAATAACTATTATGATATACGCCAATTTAGTACATTTTTCTTTCATTTAATGCGTGTTATACGAGAATATTAAATGACATGTTAAATAGGCGTTTTATATAAAATATTAGATTGTAGTGTAGTTTAAATTTGTTTGTGTTAGATTGTTGTATACCGCACAAGTGTGGTGGAAGATATAACGCAGAGTGTTTGATTGTCGTGCTGTGTCACGTGACGCCGTGTGCGTGCGAGTAAAGTGGGAGGGTGCTGCAATGTGTCACGTGACGCCGTGTACGTGCGAGTAAAGTGGGAGGGTGCTGCAATGTGTCACGTGACGCCGTGTGCGTGCGAGTAAAGTGGGAGGGTGCTGCAATGTGTCACGTGACGCCGTGTACGTGCGAGCAAAGTGGGAGGGTGCTGCAATGTGTCACGTGACGCCGTGTGCGTGCGAGTAAAGTGGGAGGGTGCTGCAATGTGTCACGTGACGCCGTGTACGTGCGAGCAAAGTGGGAGGGTGCTGCAATGTGTCACGTGACGCCGTGTACGTGTGAGCAAAGTGGGAGGGTGCTGCAATGTGTCACGTGACGCAGTGTGCGTGTGCGTGTGCGTGGTGTCGGCGTGTGTCGGTGCAGTGTGACGTACAGTTGGTGAGCCGCACCGAGGGCCAGTGGTGGTGGTGCTCGCGCTCCTGCTCGCGGCGCCGCACGCGCGGGGGCTCGCTGCGCGCCACGCAGCCCTCGTGGATGTGCACGCACGTGATGTCCGACCCGGGGATCTCGAACATCACCTCCAGCAGCAGGTTCTCCTGAGGAACCACTTGTGACCGTCAGCATTATGATCCTTCATGACGGGTATATGAATTATCAGGACATTTCTGTTTTTATCTTCGAAAGGCTTATGATAGATTTGTCAAAAGGCAAACTACGCTATTATTAGTAATGTTGACTCGTTAATGTATCAAATCAAATCAAATCAAAATAATCTTTATTCAAATAAACCATTTCAGGCACTTTTGAATCGTCAAGCATCAATATGATTAATGAAGCTACAACTGGTTCGGAATGTTGCTCTTACTGAGAAGAACCAGCAAGAAACTCGGCGGTCGATCTTTTAAATATTTTCAATTATACATTATTAAACCGCTGTCTTGTATGATATATGTATATGTTGGAAATAGTTCAATGTCATCCATTCTTATTATAAAACAAAGCCCCAAAAAGCTGTCTGTCTGTATGTAAGCGATTTTCTCAAAATCTACTGAACAGATTTTTATACGGTTTTCACCAAAACATTGTGCAATACTTCCGGATAGTTTAGGTAAATAGTATTGGTATTACGTAAATTGTGTTGAAGAGATCGCGCGGTTGTTAAAAAACTTGCTAGCTGGGAGCTTTAGCCGCGTGCGTTGCGTAAACCAGCAGAGATACGATAAAGTAATGTACTAGAGAATTGTAGATCTATAAAATTACTACAAAAAAGTTCGGATAGCATGTCTCTATCTGTTGTGGTTAACTCACAATAACTACTATTGTTTAAAATATGGATTTTAGAAGTGAGTGTACAAGTAACCAAGATATTGCCTATAAATAACGGGCATATTAAAGTCAGGCTCGGTTCTGAAATATAGTGAGAAGACTAAGTTAGGCATTTAGTTAGTGCTATGGAGTTAATATTAATTTTGCTTCTATACCCATAGCCCCGTGGGGTTAAGCTCGATTCGTGGGATCTCGAACGTGGTGACGTTCGAGACTGGAGGTGTCCAGCAACAGGTTCTCCTGAAGAACCACTTGAGACCGTCAACATTTTGAAAACCTCCATTGTTTAACCAAAAACAGAACCCTTCTTGGCAATGAGAAAAGAGTTCTTCTAGAATAACACGCAGCCCTAATTTCTGAGACCATTTAGAATCCAAAGAGGACTTTAAACAGATCCCTTTTCCAAATATAACAAGATTTATTCTATAAAAAGCACACGTGCCCCTTTCTTGAATGTATTTAAACAGAGGACATTTTATTAGTCGCTCAACTGGATATGACAAGATTTCATACAGAGATTCTTATCTTCTGGGACCTCTCCCATTGTACTCCACACCATGATCGCCCGGAGCCCTCTAGCTCCATAATATTCTGCTCCCCCCCACTATATTCCACTTACCATGATCGCTCGGAGCCCTCTAGCTCCATAATATTCTGCTCCCCCCCCACTATATTCCACTTACCATGATCGCCCGGAGCCCCCTGGCTCCAGTCTTCCTCTCCATCGCGAGCGAGGCGACGGCCTGGAGGGCCTCGTCGCTGAAGGACAGCTCGCACTTGTCCATCGCGAACAACAGCTTGTACTGTGCCACCTGCGACCGGAAAAAACCATTTTCATCACAACTTGGCTACAGAGTACTTGGTACAGAGCCTAATAGTGGCGATATGATGTAACAAACATTCTTAAAAGATGATAAGTTCCAGTGGTGATATGATGAAACAAACATGATCATTTTCTTGGGTTAGAAGGTCCAATAATATACATTCATGCTATGAGGTACCATAGACTGTAACAGCGAAGGAGACGGCGACAATTGACTAGAGAAAAGGGGGGGGCGATAGGAGACAAATAACGGAATAAGGGGTGATAGGAGACAAATAACGGAATAAGGGATGATAGGAAAGAAATAACGGAATAAGGGGTAATAGGATAGAAATAGCGGAATAAGGGGTGATAGGAAAGAAATAAGGGGTGATAGGAAAGAAATAACGGAATAAAGGGTGATAGGAAAGAAATAAGGGGTGATAGGAAAGAAATAAGGGGTGATAGGAAATAAATAACGGAATCAATGGGGAAAAGGATAAGAACAGGTAACAGAATTGAGAAAAAGGAGGAAAATGACAGAGATAGTGTCAATGAACGATAATTATGAATAGAAAAATTGAGTGGAATACAAAATCTTTATTTTGAGTTTTATACACAGAAAAGCGTATTGCACAACTGTCGAAGCTTTAAATTAGATAAACTTGGATACCATTGGAAGTTAGAATTATGTATTGTAGGCCCATGAGTGGAAGGAATGTAATTTTCCTAGATTTGGGTCAGGGTTAAGGCATATGGTCACAAAAATACTCACAATAGCATTCTTAGGCTCAGTGAGTATCCGCACGAGCAAGTCCTGGTTGAGACTGTGGAAGGGCACCAGCACTGGGAACCTGCCTACGAATTCCTGGAATATTTTCACATCATTAACCTGGTTTTAAGGTGTATATGACTGAAATGATAGTGTTCACCATAAAAAAATATAGAAGATAATATGGTATGGTATTTTTTGCCTTATAAGCCTTTTGCTCATTCAGACGGAGTTGGCACAGTTTCCTAAGAAATTTTCCGAGCGTTTTGACGTTCTTTCAATTTCCAACAATTATTGTGTTTTAACTATTTTACACAACAAAATATTATTTTGCTAGAATCCGCAATAAAAGAAAATATATGTAATGCTAAATGTAGACGTGTGCTATTTGTTCTCATACCTGATACTTGTAGAATTTGTAAACACTCATGCACTACCCGCCTACTATTACTAGATATCTCCTTATGTGCTCCCGACGGTTATATCCTGACGATAATCCTACGGGGCGAAACGATTGTTGAGGTTGTCGCAGTGAATGTATGCAGTGCTTGTGTATTGTTATTATTGGGACGGGTAGTGTATAAGTTTTTACGAATTCTGCATGTACACGATTCTTCTTTCAATATATGAACGGCAAAATAAAAAAATCTACCCCTCAAAATTAAAAACTATTTTTTACAGATGTTTGCAAGAAAAACTATGCCTAAACTAGGTCGATACACAAATGGCATATAGAACTATGCTATAAAAGTTATATATTATGTTAAGTTTTTTTCTAAAATAAACAGTTCGAATGATTTTATCACCTCACAACGGCCGAGAAATTTATTTAATACTAAATTCTACATCAATATAGCAATTGTTAACTCTAACAAATTATTAACTACATTTTTCTATGTGATTTGGACTATCTAATTATGAAAGAAATATTTATTAATAGAAAGGGAGAAACTCCAATATCTTCACTTGCCTGTTTCGGTCATGTCTAAGGATAGCGTGTGTAGTCCGATATGTCATATTGAGCGAGTGTAGTGGGGTAAAGTATACCTAGCTGTAAAGTAGTAGTGTATATATAAGAGTTATAAGATTTATATTTTAAAAAGAGCAACCGCCGAGTTTCTTGATGGCTCTTGATAGTAACAGCTTTCCGAAACAGCAGTAGAGTTAACGATTCAAAAGCACTTGTTTACATGTTCACTCGAATAAAGAATATTTTGAATTTGTAGTATCAGAATTGTTGTGTTGTATACTGTAGTGCGGTGTATAGTGTAGTCTGTAGCGTTAGTGCGCTGTGTAGTGGTTGTTTGGCGTGTAGTGTTAGTGCGCTGTGTAGTAGTTGTTTGGCGTGTAGTGTTAGTGCGCTGTGTAGTGGTTGTTTGGTGTGTAGTGTTAGTGCGCTGTGTAGTAGTTGTTTGGCGTGTAGTGTTAGTGCGCTGTGTAGTGGTTGTTTGGTGTGTAGTGTTAGTGCGCTGTGTAGTGGTTGTTTGGTGTGTAGTGTTAGTGCGCCGTGTAGTGCTAGTGCGGTGTGGTGTAGAGCGGTGCGTGATGCGGTGTAGTGTGGTGCGGTGTGGTGTAGTGTGTAGTGTATATTGCCCTCACCGGGATCATGCCGAAGTCGATGAGGTCCCTGGCCTGCACGGCTCGCAGCCAGTGGTCGCGCTCGTCCGCCTCGGCGCTGGCGCTGTCCAGCGGGGAGGCGTCGGCCGCGGCGGCCGCCAGCGCCGCGCGCCGCCCCGACTTGGGATCCCACGCGCCGAACCCCAGGTACTTCTCGTTGTTGCGCCGCTGGATGAGCCTGGGGTAGAACGACTTTACAGGATGATAATACCGGTAAAGTTGTAGCAGCACTGTTTTGAACAAATTGACGCGCGCGACGCGGCGCGACCGGCCGGATCAACGACCTTTGTGCATCCGATTGTCGACGCGAGCGCCGATAGTTAGTGAAATGTTTCGCATACGATAAAGACAGGACGCGTGCGCCTGTATACGACTTTATTGTATAACGCACACGTGTAATTATGCATTTTGGGTGTGGTTCTCAGATTTAGTGACGCGTTTAATCAGTGAAGCATTTGAGAAGACGCGATCGTCCGCGGTTTTAGTGCGCGTTGGGATTAATGTTCACCGATATAGGGACGATTCAATAACGTGTGACCTTACGAAGGTTGTGTGCACACCGGGTGTTATTTGTGTTATTTAACCGATATAGTGAAGTGTATACTCCGAGAGAAACAGACATTACGTGTCTGTGGAAGACTGCAGAGGCGAGCCAACGGGTTCGGGAATCGGCCAAGTACATACAAGCACACACACACACACGTACACATATACACGCAGTTATTCATGAGGCCGGACCGCATACAGCTGACGGCCGCATAAGGTAGGTTGAGACGCCGAGACGACGGGCCCAGGTCCCGGAGGTTGTTTCATCCGCCCGCACGTTTGTGCGGAACAAGCACGGTCTACAACCTTGAAACAACAAACACCGAGGTTTTATCAGCGAAAACCTCAGTCTGAAGGGACCAAGTTTGCTTTAGTCTCCAAGACACCGAAGAAACCTTAGTCTAAAGGGACATAGGCTACCCGAGTCACCAAGATACCAAAGATGAAATACAGTATAGGTGTCTTTCTCACTCTTTACACAACTCAAACTGCTGTCTCCTAGATCCATTCGCTACCTAAACCTTACATCCCTCGATGGGTTACCCGTTCTCAGTCTGAAGATACACACATACACGGTAAGAAACGACATAAACATCCTACTGAACTGACTCTTTTCAAAATCTTGCTAAAGCCTTATAGCCTCGGAGGAGTTGCCAATTCTAACAACACAGCCATTCGTCCTGTTTAAGACTCCAGCTAGTATAAATAAGAGTAATACTGGCTGGCAGTTGAAGAGTTGCTATGGAGATGTACAGTTTATTAATATTAATATACATTAATATTTCAATAATAAAGATCATTCCCAAAAGACACAGTTGTATCTTCTTTCTTTAATATTCCATCTATACTTATATTAAAACAAAGTCCCAAAAAAGCTGTCTGTCTGTATGTAATCGATTTTATCAAAATCTACTAATCGGATTTTTGGACGGTTTTCACCAAAATATAGTGCAATACTTCCGGATGGTTTAGGTAGATAGTACATATCGGTATTATGTAAATTGTGTCGAAGAGATCGAGTAGTTGTTAAAAAAACTTTAGTCGCGTGCGCTGCGAAAACCAGCAGACTTACGCTAAAGTAATGTAATAGAGAATTGTAGATCTATATATATACTACAAAAAAGTCCGAGATAGCATGTCTTTATCTCTCACGGTTAACTCACAATAACTACCTTTTATGTAAATCACTGATATCCACGCGGGCGAAGCCGTTGTTGGCACAGCTAGTTATTTAATAAAGCATATATGGCCTCTCAGGTTTCATTAAGCAGTGACAGCTCTACGTATTTTGTCTTTTTTGTGTTAAAATGTTTTAGAGTATCGGTAAGGGCTCGCCTACAGCTCCGCGGGTCGCGGGTTCGATTCCCGCCGACGGCCAAAATTTTCTATAAAACAAATTGTTGGTCCTTCGAGCCTGGGTGTGTATTTGTAATTTAAACTTATATATGTAGTATATCTACCCGTTGTCCGTCACACAAGTAATAAAATACTTTGGGGACGGGACCGTGTGTGTGTGAATGTCCCATATATTTTTATTTTTAAAGGTACCTGTCGAGTCCGTTGTAGGCGCCGCTGGCCACAAACAGTATGTTGGTGGTGTCGACCTGCACGGCGTCACCTCGCAGCTTCCGCGAGTTCCTCTCCGGTACCGACACCACCGCACCCTCCAGCATCTTGAGCATGCCCTGCTGCACGCCCTCACCTGCATCACACCAGTCGAATAGTAAAAAAAAAAGTAACAGCCTGTTACTATGCCCACTGCTGGGCTAAGGCCTCCTCTCTCCGTTTCTGTTAAATTTGAATCTGTCTGTTACATTTTCACGCTGAACCAAAATCGATTAATTGGAACTAATACTTATACAACGGGTTAACATATAAGCTAGAAATCCTGTAAATTCAACAGGAATGGTATGACATTTAACGCCATCTATTATCATTGTATGGTTTTTTTTTACTGTCAAAGTCAAGTCTGTAAGTTAAAAAATAGTAAAGTAACGGACTGCTACTGTGCCCACAGCTGGGCTAAGGCCTCCTCTCTCCGTTTTTGGAGAGAAGGATTGGAGCTAAGACCTACCACGCTGCTCCAATGATTGGTAGGTTACACATATCTCCAGAATCCTCTAGAGATATGCAGGTTTCCTCACGATGTTTTCCTTCACCGAAAAGCGTGTAATAAATTGCAATTATCAATTAGACATATAAGTTTTAATAGAAGAACTCATTGGTGCCCGCGTTTGAACTCGCGTTTCCCTCGAAAGAGTTGCACGGTCATACCGCTGGGCATCACAGCTTCCCACCAGTCGAATAAGTCATTGCCTATTATTGATCTACATATTGATCTATATATTTATTTATTTAAGTTAAAAAAATTTAAAAAGTTTACGGGTTTCGCTTTTAATAATATTAATATTTTGTAATAGAATACTTATATTTTTAATATAATATGTATGGGTACCTGTAAGCATGCTAGGTTGAATATCTGATATTTTCAATTGTATGTCAGTTTTGTGAACTAAATAAATAAAAAACAATGCCATGCTTAAATCCCTAGTATCCCTAAAACTCCAAGATTTCGAATATTAGCTAAAGACCCAATTCTTATATATCAACTGTTAAGGATATTACTTAAAATATTCTCACGCTTAAAAGAGGTAGTTGGAGAATGAAAATGTACTTGGTGACGTAACTTATCATCTTTGATAGATTGTTGAATTACACAACCCGATAAAACTTGCATGTCAGGAAATCGGTTATGGGTGCCATAAATCGAAACGAGGATTGTGGTTGTCCCGTCTCTACTCCACTGCCACGCATATTTTTATAGTTATTCTTTATTAACCATTGATTTTTCGAAAATACGTACCCCCAACATCCCTCAGCTGGTGTATCCCGGGCACGGCGCCGATTTTGTCCACCTCGTCCAGGAATACGATGCCTGTCTGTGCGCGTTCCACGCTGGAAATTACATTATTCATTGATATGCTTTAATATAGTGTTAAGAACATACAAAAAGAGTTCGTAATGTATATGTAATAGAGTTCAAAGTCGCTTGACGATAATTGCTGGAAAGAACATTCATATTTCGATTCTTAGTCATTATTTAATGATACGTTGGTTGAATAATTTAAGAACATACAAAAAGAGTTCGTAATGAATATGGCATAGAGTTCAAAGTCGCTTGACGCTAATTGCTGGAAATTACATTCATATTTCGATTCTAGTCATTATTTAATGATACGTTGGTTGAATAGTTGTAAGAACATACAAAAGGAGTTCGTAATACATATGTAATAGAGTTCAAAGTCGCTTGCCGCCCGAAACATTAACGTTGTTTACGAATCATGTTCCGTATCTCCGCCACGACTCTCGAGTAATCGAGTAGCAGAACATTCTCGAATGTTTCGTTCATTATATAAGCGGTCGTATGGCGCTTTCGGGGATTCAATTCGCGAATAGCGATCGAGAACAAATTAAGAAGCGACAATTAAAGTGAAATAATTGTGTTCTAAGTATTTCTAGTACCATTTTGTAGTAAAAATAAGTGAAGCTATTGCCCGTTACCCGAATTTTAACAGAGATGCAGGTTGGACACTACCTCCGGCGTGGAAACCGATTTTTGACACTACCGGTTCATATAAAGACCGTTTTGAACCCGATACCGTAAGCGTCACATGTTGGTGCATCCGACGAAGAATAACAGCGACATCACCCCGCGAGCTGCTGAACGCAGTTCCCGCCGCGATAACGTTGTGTAAAGAGCTCATGAATAAGTGCCCCGGGCTCGAAAATAGTCGGGCTAACCCGATAAAATTAGACGTATAGCAAGTATCTATATATTAACTAGAATTGTAAGTACTAATTTTGTAAAGAGTCACCAGGTATTTTTATCCAAATCCAGGAATCCCTGTACGTAACAATAGTTACCGACAATGCATGATAAGACAAAAGATAAGACCGAAAGATAAGAAAATTTACAGATGACGAAACAGCAAAACTTGTTTATTTTGCTTACTTCCATAGCATTATGTCTTATGTAATATTGCTATTGGGGTAAATGCGGGTATAGTGAAAAAAATTTCGTATTACAAAAAAGAGCCATACGCGGCATCTACAATTTAAGTCCGCGTGATTCCCTGCGAAAGAAATTTAAGGAAATAAGTATTCTTACATTTGCTTCACAGTATATTTTGAACAATGTAATTTTTGTATATAAAAATATAAATAATTATAAAACGATAGGTGATGTATATAATAGACAAAGTAAGAACCGACATAAGCTTGCGACTCAATTTTCCGAAATCAATTTTGGCCATGCCATTACAGCAGTTTAAAACCACTGTTCAAAAGAGGCTGATACAGAAAGCCTCCTATACTGTTGAAGATTACTTAGATGATAAGGATGTGTGGATATAGGTGCACTTCTACCCTGTACAAGACAGTAATAAATAAATGTAACTAGTTCTAAGATTTATATTTTAAAAAGAGCAACCGCCGAGTTTCTTGCTAGCTCTTCTCGGCAGGAACAGCTTGCCGAACCAACAGTAAAGTTGACGATTCAAAAGCACTTCTTTACAAGTGAATTTTTGAATTGATGGGAAAAAAATGGATTGTGTGAATAGCGCCAGAGTATGAGAGAAAATGTATCTTGTGCTGACCGCATTTACCAGTGGGATATGTAGGAGACCAAAGGTGTAAAGTCATATTTTGAGTCATATTTTGCGTCATATTTTGATCTCTGCAAAGTGAAGTCCACTCTAGTCTCAGAGGGTTGCTCACTTGAAGTTGGCGTCCTGCAGCAGCTTGGCGATGACGCTCTCGATGTCCTCGCCCACGTAGCCGGCCTGCGTCAGTGTGGTGCAGTCGCAGATCGCGAACGGCACGTCCAGGCACTGCGCGATGGTCTGCGCCAGGAGAGTCTTACCTGCAACGGAGAAAACAAGTAATTTGTGTGTGAATTTGCGTCAATTTATTCAAAACAAGTGTTTTAAATAAATTGACGCGCGCGACGCGACGCGACCGGCCGGATCAACGACCTTTATGCATTCGATTGCCGACGCGAGCGGCCGACAGTTAGTGATGTTTCGAATACGATAAGGACAGGACGCGTGCGCCTGTATACGGCTTTATTGTATAACGCACACGTGTAATTATGCATTTCGGGTGTGGTTCTCAGATTTAGTGACGCGTTTAATCAGTGAAGCGTTTGAGAAGACGCGACCGTCCGCGGTTTTAGTGCGCGTTGGGTTATTCCCCGATATAGGGACGATTCAATAACGTGTGACCTTACGAAGGTTGTGTGCACACCGCGTGTTATTTGTGTTATTTAACCGATATAGTGAAGTGTATACTCCGGGAGAAACAGACATTGGAAGACTGCAGAGGCGAGCCAACGGTTTCGGGAATCGGCCGAGTACATACAAGCACACACACACACACACGTACACATATACACGCAGTTATTCATGAGGCCGGACCGCATACAGCTGACGGCCGCATAAGGTAGGTTGAGACGCCGAGACGGCGGGCCCAGGTCTCGGAGGTTGTTTCATCCGCCCGCACGTTTGTGCGGAACAGTAACGGCCTGTTGCAATCCCACTGCTGGGCATAGGCCTCCTCTCACCGTTTCAGGAGAGAAGAGCTAAGACCTTAATTTGTTTTGTTTGCTTATTGCCAGTCCTAGTTCCCACTTTCTATATTCCACTGTTACTATTGTATTATAGATCCACCGTGTAGTATCCGCCTGAGTAGAATAGACCACCCTCTTTCTTTTATTACACCTCGGTAAGAAAGATCTTACCGAGGTGTCATAAAAGGCTACTAAGGTAAGTCGACCCGCCGTGTAGTATCCGGCTGAGTAGAATAGACCACCCTCTTTCTTTTACTACACCTCGGTAACAAAGATCTTACCGAGGTGTCATAAAAGGCGACTGAGGTAAGTTGACGTCAAGCAGGCGGCCGGTCATAAAATACGCAGCCAAATCATGTGACAACATGTTTGTAACATGTTGTGCCGACCCCACTTAGAGTGGGATAAGGGCAGGAGGATGATGACTATTGTATTATAGATCTCCTTAAAGTAACGCCTAATTGTATAAATTATTTAGAGTGTATTCTCAGTTTAGGTGTGTTAGGCCAGCGGTGATATCGTGCGACTCTTTCGAGGGAGTCACTAGATCAAACCCCGGGCAGTTACCAATGGCTTTTCTGTTAAAACTTATGTTTCTAATTGACAACTGCAATTTATTACATGCTATTCGGTATAGGAAAATAATGAGGAAACCTGCATATCTCTAGAGAATTCTGGAGATATGTGTAACCTACCAACCCGCATTGGAGCAGCGTGGTAGGTCTTAGCTCCAACCCTTCTCTCCAGAAACGAAGAGAGGAGGCCTATTCCCAGCAGTGGGATTGTAACAGGCCGCTACTTTACTTTTATACGAAGAGCAATACGAGTTGGCAACACAGAAGACGAGAGACCACGAGGTCGGTCGCCAACACGATGGTCTGACCAAGTGAAAGAAGTCACCTCCCTATCCAAATTCTATCAGGTAGTGGGGGCTACTTTAGACCGGAATAGATGGACGCAAATCATACGAAATAAGGGTTCAGGTGACCACTATCCTCGGTGATGGAGGACCGATTGTAGAAGAAGATAGCAAAATAATATTTTCATTAATTTCCTACCGTTATTTTATTTATTAGTTAAATATTTTAAAAAGATTTAAGAATTGTTAATGAAGGTGCTATTATTATGTTTTAATTACTTCCAGTTGCTCTAAAATGTATAATTAATAAAGGTGCCATTGTTATGTTTTAATTATTTCCAGTTGCTCTAAAATGTATAATTAATATTGAGTGACATTTGACGTTGATATGTGATATTTAGAAAAGGATCTTTGCTTTTAACGCGGATTATAAATATATAAATACATGGGATATTCACACACACGGTCGTCTGTCTCCAAAGGAAGTAATTTAATACTTGTGTTATGGATGACGGACAACTGGTAGATATACTACATATATAAGTTTAAATACATACTTAAATACAAATACACACCCAGGCTCGAAGAACCCAGAAATTGTTTATAGGCCAACGGGCCAGTCAAATTATAGCTATAATATAAATAATATTACCAAGTCCCAAACTCACCACTTCCGGTGGGCCCCAGAAGGAGCACGTTGCTCTTGTCCAGCCTCAGCTCGTGCTGGTTCCTCTCGAGCACCTCAGCACCGCCTCCTGCCACGCCCCCACCACCACCGGTATTGTGACTCAGATGCAAGAGATCTGCAACAACACACAGAGATCGTACGATTCGATTACAGCCTCATTTATATAAATAGTTTAGACCGATGCAACCAATAATCAATGGACTGTCCCGTTCGCAGCGGGGGTCGCGAGTACGTTTCCCGACGAGTAAAGTAGCGGCCTGTTACTATCCCACAGCTGGGAATAGGCCTCCTCTCTCCGTTTATGGAGAGAAGGGTTGGAGTTAAGACCTACCACGCTGCTCCAATGCGGATTGGTAGGTTACACATATCTCCAGAATTCTCTAGAGATATGCAGGTTTCCTCATTATTTTCCTATACCGAATAGCATGTAATAAATTGCAATTATCAATTAGAAACATAAGTTTTAACAGAAAAACTCATTGGTGCCTGCCCAGGTTCGAACCCATGTTCGTCTCTAGAGAGTCACACGGTCTCACCATTGGGCTATCACAGCTTTAGTATTAGTCTGATAAATTGCAATTATCAATTAGAGACATGAGTTTTAATAGAAAAACTCATCGGTGCCTGCCCGGGTTTGAATTCGTGTTTCAATCGAAAGAGTCGCACGATCTCACCGCTGGGCTATCACAGCTTAGTTCCCGACGAGTACGTTTTATAAAAACGATTTGTTGGATCTTCCAACAACATAATGAAACGTCCAGTAAGATGTAGGAATCCTCTCCACCCTTATTATTCCCGATCTCTTCACTGTTAAATGGAAATCCCATTTCCCGAGTACACGCGGGGCAGCGGTGGACATTTTAAATAGCGGAAGCCTTCACCTCGGACCTGTGACGACTTTGGCCTTTGGTTAGTGACGCAATCCCATGCAGAGTGCCATTTAAAAAAAGGGGAAAAAACACCATGAAACGTGTATCACGATTAAAATGATTGAACGACAAGTCGATGCATAAAAGTCGGAACTATAAGTGATGTAGAATGAATGAATCTATGTTAAGAAATGCGCAGGGTATACGACAACAGTCATGTGGTAGGTGGTGGTAACACATGACTGGTCCGTTACCGTTATACCACCGAATTACCTCTGTGCGTGTGGTGCAGGGGGTGGTGGGGTTCGCTAGCGGTGCTGCTGGTGACATTGTTGTATATCCTTTTGTAGTGGTTGTACACCGCCACTGACAGCACCTTCTTGGCGTACTCCTGGCCGACCACGTGTTTGTTGAGGTACTCGAATATCTTTTTGGGCGGCGGTGGTGGTTTCCTGTAAATGACATTATCGTTTTTTAGGATGATAGTAAGCTAAGTAACTACACTTGGATACAAAAGTAATAATAAAATTATTTTGCTATAATCCGCGATACAGTTAATAGAAAATTTACATATATAGTGTTAAATGTATAGTGGACTATCCGTATTTTCATACACGATACGTGCAGGATTCGTAGAAGCACATGCACAAACCTCCACCACTTCCACCACAATTCTATTATTTACTGTATCGCGGATTATAGCAAAATAATTTTATTATTACTTTTGTATTATGGATCTCCGCAAAGTAACGCCTAATTCTATAAATTATACGCTTGGATATATTAATGGTTATAGATAGCTATAAACATGGTAATAGAACGCACTATATATATATCCCCAAGTATTTATCAGTCCAAAGCTGTGGTAGCCCTGCGGTGAGACCGTGTGACTCTCTAGAGACGATCATGGGTTCATACCTCGGGCCGGCACCAATCAGTTTTTCTATTAAAACTTGTGTCTAGGTGATAACTGCAATTTATCACACGCTATTCGGTGAAGGAAAGCATCGTGAGGAAACCTGCATATCTAGAGAATTCTAGGGATATGTGTTATCTACCAATCCGCATCGGAACAGCGTGGTAGGTTTTAGCTCCAATCCTTCTCTCCAAAAACGGATAAAGGAGGCCTATACCCAGCAGTGGAATATTAATAGGCCTTTACTTTACCCATAAATGTTAATGTCAATCAAATATTCGCACGTTATTATTATTCGAAAATGGAACTATTAATTCCTTAGTGAAGATATGCAATCTGAATACGCCATACAGCTGTCACATATCGAACTGAATAAAATATTAACGCCCGCAACGCCTTGAATTTAATGGAAAACGCGCCGGCAACAAAATTTTATTATAGTGAAATTCGCGTGTAGACCCCTCACAAGCGTACAGATAACCTCAATAAAAAGTAAAACGCAAAGAAAGAAAAGTAGTGAAAACAAGGGGCATTAAGTGAGATCTTTTTAATATATTTCGGAAGCGGCAACAATCATGACATTTATGTGGTTTGCAAAGCAAATAAAAGGTATATCATCATCATTCTCCTGCCCTTATCCCACTTTAAGTGGGGTCTGCACAACATGTTAGAAACATACTGTCACATGATTTGATTACGTATTTTACGACCGGCCGCCTGCCTGACGTCAACTTACCTTAGTCGCCTTTTACGACACCTCGGTATGAAAGGAGGGTGGTCTATTCTATTCTGCCGGATACCACACGGCACATACCTCAGTCGCCTCTTACGACACCTCGGTAATAAAGGAGGGTGATCTATTCTATGCAGCCGGATACCACACAGCACAAACCTTAGTCGCCTCTTCGAAAACCTCGGTAAGAAATGAGGGTGGTTTATTCTATGCAGCCGGATACCACACGGCACATACCTTAGTCGCCTCTTACGACACCTCGGTAAGAAATGAGGGTGGTCTATTCTAAGCCGGGTACCACACGGCATAAAGCAAATAAAAGGTATATGTAATGCTAAATGTAGAATGTAATATCCGTTTTCATACCTGATGCATACAGCATTGGTTAAAATACTAGCACTACGAATCTCCACCTCAACACTACACTAGCATTGTGCACATTCACTACAACAATCTCATCAATCATTTCGTCCTGCAACCGAAGCATCATCAGGAGATAGACTTTACCACAAAATCGCAAAGCTTTGAAATAATGTTAACTGTATATAGCAAAAATAATTGCAGAGCTGTGACAGCCCAGTGGTTAGACAGTGCGGCCCGGTTCAATTTAAACCCCGGGTAGGCACCAATTAGTTTTTCTGTTAAAACTTATGTGTTTAATTGATAATTGCAATTTATCACACGCTTTTCGGTGAAGGAATACGTTGAGGAAATCTGCATATCACTAGAGAATTCTGGAGATATGTGTAACCTACCAATCCGCATGGAGCAGCGTGATAGATCTTAGCTCCAACCCTTCTCTACAGAAGCGGAGAGCGTATGCCTAGCAGTAGGATAGTAACAGGTCGTTACTTTACAGCAAAGAACCAAATTTGGTCGATTTGCCCAAAGTAACACCTAATTCTATAAATCATTTGATACTTTTTAACGGTTCGCATCTGAGTATACCGGAAATGGTGTTTTCAAGTGATCAATAGCTAAAGTATATATAAAGGTATGCACCTTTGAGTCAAAACAATAATATACTGAAATAGTTACAATTGCGAAAAATTTGGCACATGTTTAGTATATTTAAAACTTATCAAAACTCATTAGCTTAATTTAAAATAGTATGCACTAAACATTTTTATGCCCTTGTATATATTACCCTTGTAATATAACGATTAGGTTGTCTTACGTAAGACCTCGCTCCAAATTTTTAATGAGGTAATGAATGTTTTTATTGAAATACCTCATCAGACTCTAGCGTTAGGCAAATATTATACCAGAGTATGGGAAGATGAAACTCGTATAGTTCATAACGGAGAGATACCGGCGGAAGCTGTTCCGATCAACGAACTTAAGATGGCGACTGCTGATAAAAGTATAAACACTTCGGTATTTAAGATAAGCTTATCTAACTCTGGGTATTCCTAGAGAAAAAATACGTCTCAATGTCGATAACCTATAATAAATTACTCGGATTAGTGTAATGACACTTGTTCATACCCGATGAAGTCTATATATATAGAATACTAATATAATAAATTTGAAGGTCTGTCTGTTACATTTTCACGCTAAACCAAAATCGATTAATTGGAACTAATGCTTATACAACGGGGTAACATATAAGCTATAGAAATCCTGTAAATTCAACAGGAATGGTATGATATTGAACGCCATCTAATATCCTTGTATCAAGGTTTTTTTATTCACCGTCAAAGTCAAGTCTGTAAGTTAAAAAAATAGTTATTATATAGAGGACCCAAAAAAAGTAAAGTAGCGGCCTGTTACTGTGCCCACTGCTGGGCTAAGGCATCCTCTCTCCGATTTGGAGAGGAGGATTAGAGCTAAGACCTACCACACTGCTCCAATACGGATTGGTAGGTTACACATATCCCTAGAATTCTCTAGAGATACGCAGGTTTCCTCACGATGTTTTCCTTCACAAAAAGCGTGTGATAAATTTTTAATAGAAAAACTCATTGGTGCCTGCCCGGGGTTTGAACCCATGTCGTCTCTAAAGAGTCGCACGGTCTCACCACTGACCAAAACCCAATGGAGTCTCACATTAACAGATATAGTATAGGAAAGGTTATACATATTTTTTAATGGTTTTCTTACAATTTTTTCCAGGGAAAATGATATATTTTATATTATCTTATATATTTTAACTTTAAAAATTAGCAGTAATGCCGTAATGTAGTAAACCGAATTTAATGTTCACATTTCGAGTAAGTAGAATCATTGTTATAGTAATTGCAATTTAACATTGCATTATATTAGCACATATATTTCTATGAAATACACGCTCACACAATCATACATTCACACAGGCACACACACACAAACACGCACGCACGCACGCACACACACACACACAAATACATCCAAAAATTTCATGTTTTTTTTTTAATTTACATATAGTTTTAATTTGATGTGTAATTTTGTAAGTTCCATAACGAATAATTAGTGATAAGATTAGCTTAAAACTATTAACAGTGTAATCCTAAATTGGCTTAATTTATAATGTATTGTCATAGTTTGTATTAAATTGTTAAAACGCTGTTGGATTACTAAATAAATAAATAAATAAAAAACCCCCGGATCGATCTGATTTTGGTGATGGAGATATTTGAAGGGCTGGTGAGTGACAGAAGCTACTGTTTGTTCCGAGACTCTACGATCCGTGAACGAAGTCGCAGGTAAAAACTGGTATCATTATAAATGTAAAGTCAGTATAATTTTTATAAATATCTTAGAGGTTATCGCAAAAATTTAACCTACCGCGCGCTAAAATATAAAAGGGGAAGTCAAAACTGACACTGCAACGCGTAGCAAGGTCTGCTAGTCAATACTAATATAAATCAACATAATAGTTCTTTATTGTAATTTTTTTTATAATATTAATTTAATTATTTTTGCTTGTGAGGATGGCATATGCAACACAGTTTTATACTATCGCAATGCCATCCTTGCACGTCTGGCAACGAAATGTCTTAGTTAATTTGAAAATGTCTTTAACATATATAGATAGATAAATAATTAAATAAATAAATAAATAAAATAAAATTAAAGTTAAATTCCCCACGATACGTTTTCACGGCTAAGCTGTATCAATATTGATGAAATTTCGTACAATTGAAGTTAATACACCGGTTCAACATATATGCTTAAAAAGTTCCTTTTTTTCGGGAAGAATATAACAAAACTGAGAGAATATTTCTAGATTTACGTAAAAACCAATTACCACTACCACACTACACTAGCACTGCACACATTAACTAAGGCAATATCAACGATCGCAACTCCTATAATCATAGAAATATAAAAGATTAGTTCCACAACAACATCACAATCATCATCATTCATCATTCTCCTACCCTTATCCCACTCTAAATGGGGTCGGCACTACATGTTACATACGTGTTGTTACAAGATTTGGCAACGTATTTTACGACCGGCCGCCTGATGACGTCAACTTACCTTAGTCGCTTCTTACGACACCTCGGTAAGAAATGAGGGTGGTCTATTCTATGCAGCCGGATACCACACGGAACATACCTTAGTCGCCTCTTACGACAACTCGGTATGAAAGGAGGGTGGTCTATTCTATTAGCCGGATACCACACGGCGTCCACAACAACATCACAAATCGTCAATAATTATATATTTGAGATTGCTAAACAAAAAACCATATTTGCTTATTTTTATTAGCAAATTATGCAAATATTTACGTAAAATATTATATATAAAGTTGTTTAGATAATGAGCGCTAAACAGATCGACATCTCAACGATATTGACTGTAAACATTGTGGAGTCAAAGAACGAAATAACGTTCGTTGACTCCGATACTTTGTATACAAACTTTCCGTCAGTTCTTTCTTGTTTTAACTTGTTATTTTTGTACATATAAATATAAATAATTATAAAAGGATTGGCGATGTATATAATAGACAAAGTAGGAACCGACGTAAGCTTGCGGTTCCTGCTTTGCGCCTAGCAAAAGTACGTAAATCGTTTGTGGGTTTGGGTATAAGATTCTATAATAAAATTCCACAATCTACAAAAGTAATAATAAAATTATTTTGCTATAATCCGCGATACAGTAAATAGAAAAAATATATAGTGCTAAATGTATAGTGGACTATACGTTTTTTTTTTCATACCCGTTACATGCAGGATTCGTAAAAACATATGCACAAACCTCCACCACTTCCACCACAATACACAAGCACTACACAGGTTCACTATCACAAACTCAACAATCGTTTCGCCCCGCAACCGAGGCATCATCAGGAGATAGACTCCACGACAAAATTGCAAAGCGAAGCGTTATGCAAACAAGCATTGTTATATAGTAATCGGTTGATCCCCACCTTTACCTCTGAACACGTGCAACAAGCTTGAACTTGAAACATTTATCTGATCGTTAATGAGGGTGCCATTGTTATGCTTAATGATTTCTAATTGTTCCAAAATATTCAATTTTAAGCTTTTTTCACAGGTGTGCAGTATTTCGAAACAATGGTCATTAGGAACTTTATGACCGCTTTCTAACAAATGTTTCGCGAAATGTGAATTTAGTGGCTTATTATTCCTGAAAGCGGCCATATGTTCTTTAAAACGGGTTTCGAAATTACGACCAGTCTGACCCACATATGTATCATTGCATTCAGGACATTTTATTTTGTAAACACCACTCTTTTTCGGGCTTTCTAATTTATCTTTATTATTGCATAATATCTTTTTTAAAGAGTTATTACTTTTAAAATTCGAAATTCGAAATACTGCACACCTGTGAAAAAAGCTTAAAATTGAATATTTTGGAACAATTAGAAATCATTAAGCATAACAATGGCACCCTCATTAACGAGCAGATAAATGTTTCAAGTTCAAGCTTGTTGCACGTGTTCAGAGGTAAAGGTGGGGATGAACCGATTACTATATAACAATGCTTGTTTGCATAACGCTTCGCTTTGCAATTTTGTCGTGGAGTCTATCTCCTGATGATGCCTCGGTTGCGGGGCGAAACGATTGTTGAGTTTGTGATAGTGAACCTGTGTAGTGCTTGTGTATTGTGGTGGAAGTGGTGGAGGTTTGTGCATATGTTTTTACGAATCCTGCATGTAACGGGTATGAAAAAAAAAACGTATAGTCCACTATACATTTAGCACTATATATTTTTTCTATTTACTGTATCGCGGATTATAGCAAAATAATTTTATTATTACTTTTGTATTATGGACTTCCGCAAAGTAACGCCTAATTCTATTAATTCCACAATCTACTTTAACTTTACCATTACAGCAGTTTAAAAATACTATTAAAAAAATACTAATACAGAAAGCCTACTATACTATTGAGGATTACTTAGACGATAAGAATGCGAAGAAACTCTTCGACCCTGTACGAGACATTAATAACTATATGTAACTAGTGATAAGAATTATTGTTGGAAAAGAGCAACCGCCGAGTTTCTTGCTGGCTCTTCTCGGTAGGAACAGCTTTCCGAATCAGAAGTAGATGTTGACGATTCAAAAGCACTTGTTTATAAGTTTACTTGAATAAAGAATATTTTGAATTTAAATTTGGATAACATTGTTTTTTTTAAAACGTTTTTTACAGCAAAAACACCGAACCATTGTTTCTATAAAAGATAATTAAAAAATAATTATTTTTAGAATTTTACAATTAGGCGTTACTTCGCGAATACCCATAACACAAAAGTAATGTTGATATTATTTTGCTATAATCCGCGATTAATCTATATAAAAAATACATGTAATACTAAATGTAAAGTGTACTATCCGTTATACATGCAAAATTCGTAATACCGCATTACAAACCTCCACAAGCGCCACCACAATACACAACACTCCACACATTCACTATCACATACTCAACAATCGTTTCGCGTTGAAATCAAGAGATAGACTCTAGGACAAAAACGCAAAACCACATATAAATAAATAAATAAATAAATATATGGGACATTTACACACACGGTCGTCCGTCCCCAAAGTAAGTAACTTAATACTTGTGTTATGGGCGACGGGCAACTGGTAGATATACTACATATATGAGTTTAAATACATACTTAAATACAAATACACACCCAGGCTCGAAGGACAAACAATTTGTTTATAGAAAATGTTGGCCCTCGGCGGGAATCAAACCCGCGACCCGCGGAGCTGAAGGCAGGGTCACTACCCACAACGCCAACGGGCCAGTCAATCAATAATAAATATCACCCAAGCAAGCATATTTATATGGTTGTTGTTTCAATCCCCAGCATTTATTTTGGCTCCGAACACATTGTTCGGACAGCTGGCAATAGAATCATTTATCTGATCGTTTATCAGGGTTGGG
Organism: Morpho deidamia; assembly: GCA_947086505.1. NCBI lineage: Eukaryota > Metazoa > Arthropoda > Insecta > Lepidoptera > Nymphalidae > Morpho > Morpho deidamia. The sequence continues at coordinate 792,929 of CAMTZC010000011.1, forward strand.
GTTAATCAGGGTAGGTAAAAATGTTAACAAATAATTAAATTAGAACTAATCTGATCGTTAATCATGATGCTATTGTTATGTTTAATTATTTCCAGTTGCTCTAAAATGTTAACAAATAATTAAATTATAACTAATCTGATCGTTTATCAGGATGCCATTGTTATGTTTAATTATTTTTAGTTGCTCTTAAATGTTAACAGATAATTAAACTATAACTAAACCAGTACCTTCATCTCATCGTTAATCAGGGTGCCATTGTTATATTTAATTATTTCCCGTTACTCTAAAATGTTAACAAATAATTAAATTAGAACTAATTTGATCGTTAATCAGGATGCCATTTTTATGTTTAATTATTTTCAGTTGCTCTAAAATGTTAGCAGATAGTCAAACAGGTACCTGTAGAATCCTGATTTGTTCTCGGCGTTGTCTTTGATGCTCTTTTTGGTGTCCACCTCGCTGAGCACGACGAAGAAGTGGTGGCACTTGTCACACTTGACGAATCTCGTCGAGCTGACGAACGTTTCGACGTGAGTGCACGGGTCGCCGCATTTCGGACACGTCAGGACACCGCTGCCTCCAGACTTTTTGCCGCCCGATGTGCCTTTCAGGTCAGTTAAAGAGTTATTTATGATTTTTTTGTGCATAGGAATGTATATAATTATAAAGTTGGCGATGTATATAATAGACAAAGTAGGAAAGTAGTTGCGGTTCCAGCTTTGCGCCTTGCAAAAGTACGTAAGTCATTTGTGGGGATTATAGGATTCTATAATGAAATTTCGCAATCAAATTTAGCGTTGCCATTACAGCAGTTTTAAAACACTGTTTAAAGGGAGGCTGTTGCTGAAAGCTTACTAAAGTGTTGATTACTTAGATGATAAGAATGTGTGGATAAAGCTACTGTTCAACCCTGTATAAGAGTAAATGTAACTATTTATAAGAATTATAATTTAAAAAGAGCTATCACAGAGTTTCTTGCTGGGTCTTCTCGGTAGGAACAGCTTTCCGAACCAGCAGTAGATGTTGACGATTCAAAAGCACTTGTTTATAAGTTTACTTGAATAAAGATTGTTTAGAATTTAAATAAAGTCATTTTAACGCTTTCTGCACAGTCTCGGATCTGAAGGCAGAGTCAGTGCTACCTGAACCAACGAGCCAGTCAACGGGCTTTTTTTATTGGTACAGATAAAACATGTCTTATTAGTACCTGATGAATCTTTCGTCGTGTGCGGTGGTCCAGGAGGCTGCTCTGTAGGACTCTTGCAAAGGACAGAGCACGTGCTCAGCGGGCGAGAGCACGAGCGCCGCAAAGCACGGCATGTCTGTGGGCTGCCTGGGGAAACACAAAATACAATTAAGACGTCGAATATAATTGTTTTAATTAGATTTAAATGTATGACAGTGACTTCAAAAACGAGATATTCTTTACTCTACTAATTGTTAATCTAAGCTTCATTGACACCAAATCATCATCATCCTCCTGCCCTTATCCCACTCTAAGTGGGGTCCGCACAACATGTTATAAACTTTGGCTATATATTTTACGGCCGCCCGCCTCACGTCAACTTACCTTAGTCTTATTTTAAGAAAGAGGGTGGTCTTTTCTACTCAACCGGATACTACACGGTGGTTCGACTTATCTTAGTCGCCTTTTACGACCTCGGTAAGAAAATGAGGGTGGTCTATTCTACTCAGCCGGATACCACACGGTGGGTCAACTTACCTTAGTCGCCTTTTACGACACCTTAGTCAGAAAAAAAATCAATACTTAGAAATCGATTCTTTATAAATCGATTTATTTCGATGATAGAAATATCAATTAAATATTAATAGATTTTCTTCGCTCCAAGTCACATGCCTTATCTTCTGCGTTAGCATTTTGTCGTTCGTGTGAATGCAGCCTATAACTACATGGTGTTTCAATGAATTGGCCAACAGTGACCGAGTCCTCGATAATACAGGCTTAATCGTATTTATACATATAAGGCACCCTACTCGAGGCAATGGTCGGAACATGTTGCGTAACACCACCTTGACATATTAACTTTGACTCAACATGATTTTGTGCTTGAAGGAAAACATGGCGGTATATTGAATTAATGGTAATCATGACTAAATGTGTATATTTATTATCAACTAGCTGTGCAAGCGGTTTCGCCCGCGTGGAAATCACCGTGTCACAATTTTTCTTCTACAATTCAAATTTTAAACATAAAAGTTGTTATTGTGAGTTGACTATAAGAGATAGAGACATGCTATCCCGGACTTTTTTGTAGTATTTTTATAGATCTACGATTCGCTAGTACATTATTTTAGCGTATCTCTGCTGGTTTATGCAGCGTACGCGAATAAAACCCCCAGCAAGCAAGTTTTTTAACAACTGCGCGATCTCTTCAACACAATTTACGTAATACCGATATGTACTATTTATTTAAACCATCCCGAAGTATTGCACTATGTTTTAGTGAAAACTGTACAAAAATCCGTTAAGTAGATTTTAAGAAAATCAATTTCACATAGACAGACAGCTTTTTGGGACTTTGTTTAATAAGTAAAGATAAAGTGGCATCAATAAAACTGTGATAGTCTAGCGGTAAGACCGTGTGACTCTCTAGAGACGATCATGGATTCAAACCCGGGCAGGCACCAATGAGTTTTTCTATTGAAATTTATGTAGTTAACTTAAACCTTCCAGAAGAACTGAACTACCTATTAGTAAAAACTGTAAAATAATACTTTCTGTTGATTTAGAGAAAATCGATCACATACAGTTTTTGGAGACCTCGTTTAATATTCAAATTCGAAATATTCTTTATTCAAATAAACTGGTAAACAAGTGCTTTTGAATCGTCAACTCTGCTGCTGGTTCGGAAAGCTGTTCATGCCGAGAAGAACCAGCAAGAAACTCGGCGGTTGCTCTTTTCAAAGAATAACTCTTATTGCTAGTTACATATAGTTATTAATGTCTTGTACAGGGTCGAAGAGTTCCTTCGCATTCTTATCGTCTAAGTAATCGTCAATAGTATAGTAGGCTTTCTGTATGAGCCTTTTTAAATAGTGTTTTTAAACTGCTGTAATGGTAAAGTTAAAGTAGATTGCGGAAATTTATTATAGAATCTTATAGGTACCCAAATCCACAAACGAATTACAAACTTTTGCAAGGCGCAAAGCAAGAACCGCAAGCTTATATCGGTTCCTACTTTGTCTATTATATACATCGCATCATCTTTATATAATTATGTAGATTTTTATGTACAATAAGTAAAGATCTTATAACTACTTATTTACTAAGTTTTCAATTAGTCAATTGTTTATACTTACAAGTAAACTTAAACTGTTTCCTGTCATCTATGTGGAAACAAACGATAATACCATTCTAAGCCGACAAAGAAACTTTAAGCAAAGCTTTCACTCGGCACGATGAGCGAGATGGCATAATGATCCGGTATAGTGAGCCAGTAATGACTATCATTTGGGTAATCCCCGAGCATTTTGTCTATCTATACTTATTATAAAACAAAGTCCCCAAATGCTGTATGTGATCGATTTTCTCAAAATCTAATAAACGGATTTGTATACGGTTTTTACTTAAAGTGCAATTCCTTTGGTAGCTTTAGATTAATAGAACATTACGGTTTTATGTAAATTGTTTTAAAGAGGTATCGCAGTTGTAAAAAAATCTCCCCTTGCTGGGAGCTTTAGTCGCGTGCGCCGATTAAACCACGGGATACACTAGTGTACTAGTGTACTAATGTACTAGGGAATTGTAAATCTATTAAAAAAGTCCGCGACAACATGTCTCTATCTTTTATGGTTAACTAACAATAACTAAATTTACGTTCAAAATTTCAATTGAAAATATTACGTCATTTGCTATTTTCTATAAGAAAAAGAACAGAGCACGGTTTTTGTTTCCTACTGCTGGAAACAGGCCTCCTCTCTCCGTTTCTGGAGAGAAGGGTTGGAGCTAATACCTACCACGCTGCTCCAATGCGGATTAGTAGGTTACACATATCTCCAGAATTCTCTAGAGATATGCAGGTTTCCTCACGATGTTTTCCTTCACCGAAAAGCGTGTGATAAATGCAATTATCAATTAGACACATGAGTTTTAATAGAAAAACTCATTGGTGCCTGCCCGGGTCTAAACTCGTGTTCCCCTCGAAAGAGTCGCACGGTCTCACCGCTGGGCTATCACAGCTCGCATTAGCATTACATATATTCTATTAATAAACGCGGCGAAAAATAACTGTATTTTGTTTACTTTTGTACTATGGAATTCCGAAACACATACTTCTATAAATTTTAAGTCCCTGTAGCTTAAAGCGCGCGATATGCAAACCGGTTTTTAATACGAAACGTATATAAAGTATAGACCTATCCCAAGGTGTAGGTTCTGCAAAAACCCGTCCCATGAGGCTGTGCCGGCCAGCTAACGATCGTAATCTGCGACTAAGCTCTGTTGCGCCTCATGAAAGTGAAAGTCGGAATTACGCGAGCGTTTATCTGAAGCGATAGGCTGTGAGGCGAACAGAAAGTGTTACGTCCAGTAATGGTAGAGCATGCAAAAGTAATAATATGTTGCTATAATCCGCGATAAAAGACATATACATACTCTGTGCCTTGCGGTTTGTGGATTCGGGTATAAGATTCATCATCATCATCCTGCCCTTATCCCTAAGTGGGGTCGGCACAACAAATTACAAACATGTTGTCACATGATTTGGCCTTCGTATTTTACGACCGGCCGCCTGCCTGACCTCAACTTACCTTAGTCATATTTTACGACCCTTTGGTAAGAAAGAGGGTGAACTATTCTACTCAACCGGATACCACACGGCGGGTCAACTTACCTTAGTCGCCTTTTATGACACCTCGGTAAGAAATGAGGGTGATCTATTCTTCTCAGCCGGATACCACACGGCGGGATTTGGGTATAAGATTATATAATAAAATTTCGCAATCGATTTTAGCTTTACCATTACAGTTTAAAAACACTGTTAATAAAACTGTTGAGGATTACTTAAACAATAAGAATATGTGGATATAGCTATTGTTTGAACCTATATGAGATAGCATTGACAAAATGTAAATAGTTATAAATATAATATTGAATAGGGCAACCGCCAAGTTTCTTGCCAGCTCTTCTCGGTAGGAAACACTTTTCAAACCAGCAGTAGAGTTGGCGATTCAAAAGCACTAGTTCACAAGTATACTTGTATAAAGAATATTTTTAATTTAATTTCAATTTGAATACTTGCATTATGAGTGACAGATAACTGATGAATATGTATATAAATATAAATAAAAACATAAATACACCCAAATTGTACTGAGACAATGTTGGCCCTAAAAATTGAACCTGCAACCTACAAAACTTTTTTTAACTTTATCGATTTATCCGAAACCCCTACATACTAAATTACATGAAATTGTTAGAGATATTTCTGAAATTCAGATTATATTTATACAAGATTAGCTCATTTAAAATATAATCCATATAAAATATACAGAAGGATGTGCATGACTCAAAATGTAACCTTTAACAACATTCTCAAATGTCATGCAATTCAATCAGATACATATAGCACAGAATACAAAATTCAAGGATATTGACCAACCCTATATCCACAACAAATAAGACATTTTTTTTTAAATTCAATTCAATTACAGGAGCAAAGGTCTAACTACAAAATAAAAAAAATATACATCAACATAACTTTGCATACTTGCATAATAGTATTAACATAATAATTGATATAGTTTTTGCTTACAAAATTAATGAAAATATTGTTTTGCTATAATCTGCAATAAAATTTTTAAGAAAAAAACAGGACATTCTGTATAATTCTTAAATAATATTTTCATTACTTTTGTATTATGGACCTCTGCAAAGTAATTCCCAATTCTATAATTTAGTTTTTGCTCAACTTTTCTCAATAATTTTTTGGGATTTTGTTGTACAGTATGAGTCCTGATGATGATTCAATAACAATTGTCGCAATTGTGATAGTGAATGTGTGCAGTGCTTGCATATTGTTTGATTATATGTGGTGGGTAATGCCATGTATCAGGTATGAGAACGGATACTACACTCTACATTTAGCAATACATATATTTTCATTCATAGCAGATTATAGCCAAATAATATTTTCTTTATTTTTCTCGTTTTGCAGTTTGTACTACACAAATTGCAATCCCCAAAATTATATTAAAAAACTACCTTTTTTCTTCTCAATCACCTGAAGATAAACAGGAAAAACATTGCAACAAAATTGCAGAGTGACTAATTGTCTAATTGTCCATATCTAAAGTAGGAAAATATAACATAATGAAATATATAATTGACATTACTTGGCTCTTTTTCAAGCAAGCTCACTATGTTTTAATTAATTTATAAAATAAAGAGTCACTTTGTGGCAATCCATGATACAAGTAATTAGAAAATTCTTATTTCTTTTGTACATTACCTACCTAGCACAAAAAAAATTTAAAGTAACAGCCTGTTACTATGCCCACTGCTGGGCTAAGGCCTTCTCTCTCCGTTTTTGGAGAGAAGGGTTGGAGCTTAGACCTACCATGATGCTCCAATGCAGATTGGTAGGTTACAAATATCCGCAGAATTCTTTAGAGATATGCAGGTTTCCTCACAATGTTTTTCTTCGCTGAAAAGTGTGTGATAAATTGCAATTATCAATTAGACACATAAGTTTTAATAGAAAAACTGATTGGTGCCTGCCGAGGTTTGAACCCATGAACGTCTCTAAAGAGTCACACGGTCTCACCGCTATCACAGTTTTAAATATATAACTATAGCATAAAAGAGTATAAGACTTAAATACACACTTCCATAGTTTACTTTTTATTTATTAGCAATATTTGCAACTTCAAATACCAACTTAAACTTCAAGCCTTAAAATGAAAAATTGTTAATCTCATATTTTAAAGTTACAAAACTTTACATTTCCTAAATTTCATTTATAATATTGCAATGAATACCAAAGCATAACAGACAGATTGACTTTCTCATATAAAATATTAGTATAGATTTAAATACCTACTAAACAAAGAGAATAAAGAATGTATGACACCATTTTAGGTTATTACTGCACAATATTACATAGAATACAATAATTAAGAATATATAGATAACCCTTTAAAACCACAAAGTAAGCAAATTATAGGTTTTATTATTATGATTATACAGTTGAAGAACTTAATCATTAATTACTCTACCTAATCTACTATTACTTATACCTATTAATATTATATTGTACAAGTCATATCAAATGTTAGTCTTTATTGGTTAATCTATGTAAATATTTCAACTAGGAAATTAGAACTTGTAGATTTTATCGCTATTTTCATCGGACAAATTATTTTTAATATTATTTAAACACTAATTTGTATCCTTGTCGAAATTTTAATGGATTTGTTGTTTTTACCACAAAATGCCAATAATTGTATACAAAGTGCCTTATTATAAAGGACCTCGCGAATCAATGTCAAAGTGCGATTTAAATGTTAATGACCTTGCCGTCAGCACCTCAATCATTGGGGTTCAAATTTTCATGTTAACTTCAGACAACAACAGGACCGTAAAGTGCGTCATGTATTGTTATCAAACATCACTCTTACGTACTAAGCTGCGATGTAGTACGCCTTTGGAACATTGCCAGTTCACACGAAAAACAGTGAAATACCACTTACCTGATGTCAACTGAGAATTTCTCCTTACAGCAATTCTTCCAAACACCAAGCTCAATCGAACGCTACTCATTTTACTTAATCGTTGTTTATACACTTAAATCACATCAGCGGAATACTCGACAGACACGTTAAACGAGCGAAATGGAAATGCTACTATTTGCCGTAATATCTCGTGAGCAATTTTATTGTATTTATTTGTCAGTGAGAGGCTATTCTGTCATGACGCAACACTTTTAGTCAACATCAACACAGACAGCTCGCTAAGATGTAACAAGATATTTTACACGGTTTTTGCACAAAACTGCACTTTTCTATTTTTTGTTATATGATGAGACGCGAAAACAATTTTATTTTGTGGATATTTGAACGGCCATACTGATGTTCACAGCTGATTTTGATGTGTGAAGTTAGAATATTCTTGATACCACGTTGTTTCGATACTACTGCCATCTATTTCTAAAAACATCTACTTCATAATTTATTATTGGTGCTGTTTTATCATAAATTTGTTGTGTTGGTTAGGTAGGTACTAAATATGTTGGTATTAGTGTCTTTATTCTCATAATAATATAAAAATAATAATATTCAACAACAGCCTCAATCGCTACGATTTATTTTTTAGTGCAACAGGGACAGGAGAATTTTTTGAGTTTGCATGAACATTTCTTCATATTATTTTATGTATTTCATACTGAAATATGTTTCAAAGGTTTTTTAATAAAAAATCTTTATTGTACCTACTTTTCATAACAGTTATTTTGATCCTAACATTTAATTTTATCATTTACCACAGATATCATCACGTATCAGTAAGGTAAAAACCACTCTGTGTAAGTTCAATTTTTAATCTGGACCGATCAGCGACGTAAAAAGTTTTCAAATGGCAAATGCCATCTGTGCTCGAAATTGTCCAAAATGGCCGAGACAGAAACCGATAATAACAGTATTGTACGGCCCGAAAAAAATAGTAAGGGCATAGTAACTAATAATGGGCCTCGTCGCGTTACTATATACAAAACAGATACCGGCTTTGGTTTCAACGTCCGCGGTCAAGTTTCTGAGGGCGGGCAGTTGAGATCGATCAACGGTGAACTTTATGCACCTCTGCAGCACGTAAGCGCAGTGCTGGAACAGGGTGCAGCCGAACAGGCCGGCATCAGGAAAGGGGACAGAATTCTAGAAGTGTAAGTACCTAAGTTATAATTCAGAATAAATTTCAATAGTGGTAGCGTTGGCACAGCGTCCCACTCTTATAGGGTTTTTCTCATCTTGTTTGCATTTCTCAACCTAGCAACGGAACTTTTACATTTTTCTGAATAGAGTTAGCTAGTTCCATTTAAACTTCTTTTGTTATTGAGATCATTCAAACAGTATTGTGAGTCACGAACCTGTTTTGCGAAACTCACATTTAGAAACAGTTACTTTCGATGTCTTGTGCAAACGTATAATATTATTGTTTGGGTTACGTTGTGCAATGGAAATATTTTTAATTCGTCGCGGTAGGTAAACTTTGCTAAATTTGTTTTATGTAGGAACTTATGATTATTTAAGTATGAAACACTGTGGTATATGTTATAATTGAACTTTTAATGTTTTGCAAAAGTAAACAAGTGCACCATTAAACCTTCCAGAACTTAAATGGAGTGTTTTAGTTAAATGGAATATAATTTGTATGACCTCCTAACACATTTTCTACAATGTAAAACTATATTCTTATATTTTAAGTCAAATGTATAAGTGGAACAGAGTTCTACCACTTTCACTTTGGTGATAGTGCTCTTTATACAAAGTTATAACTGAAACTATGAATTAATACAAATTTGAAAAGAAAAGCCTAGTTTTAATTTGTAAGGTAATAAAAAAGTCAGACTAATAATTATTACAATTATTTTAAAGGTATTGACTTAACACCCTGTAGTATGAATTTAATATTTGTTAAAGGGACAATGTAAACATCTTCTCTTTTTTGTATTAGTGGTTATGTATGGCCTCTATCATTGCTTGCAGTTCACTGCCAATGATTGGGTCTGTAAATAATAGTGGGACCTTTTCTGTCACTGAAGTTCCACATTTTAGCCATACATAGGTTTAATATGTATGGCTAAAATGTGGAACAAATTGTAGTGTTTTTTTATTGATCATCAGTGCCACATAAGAAATGCATTATTTCTTCAGCATTCAAGCAGCCTTTATAGTTGTTAAGTGCTAGAGAGTTCAGATTTAGCAGGTATCTGTCCATTACATTAAATTGTATATGATTGTATGTAATAAAATAACAGCCTGTGTCTATATATTATAATTAAAGAGATCTGATAATTATCCCACAATGCTCAAGTGTACTTTGATGATCCCAGAACTTTTTATTAAATGAATCTCTTCAACAAACAAATTTCTGGTGTGAATCTCAGGATCATTTCTTTTCTACTTTACTATTGATTCTCGACTTTATTGTGTGGTGTTTTAAATTAAATTAAATTATTTAATCTTTGATTTTTATGTAGTAGTTACACATATTTAGTTAAATCTTGTTTTTAGCAAAACAATTTTCATCTGAAGGCAGTAAAAGTAAGTGTTATTTGTTGAAAATGTTTTATGAACAAAAGATTGTCAATTTTGACTAAAATCAAAAAGTTAGACATCCTCTCTATCAATAACTGAATGGTCAGAATGGTAGCCACATATTTTAGATATTATCACAAATCACAATATTAAACTTGAAAACAATGAGATAATAGCCACTCATGTAACTTAAATTTAAATTTAGGAAGACATAAGTCTTTTATATATTTAGGTAGCTTATTAAATATTAAAATTGACATACATTATACATTTTTTTTGTAATGCGACAATTTTATTCTGGGTAAAAGTAATCTATGTTCACCCTGTCGCTGTGTTAAACAATCGTTTAGAAAAAAAATGCACTTTGATCCATAAATATTTGCCTTTGCCGTACTAGACAATTGTTATATATCTTAAGCTGCATCCATTGTTTACAACGAAGTAAAAATGTAGACAGACTGACCTTCACTGCAAATAGTAGTACAGACAGATATAAAGTTGTATAAATAGATGCAGTGTTTTTAATGGCTTCCTGCATTCAGATGGCAGCGATTATAAAAAATATTGGTTTTGCACTTTGAAGCATGAAGCATTGATATATTTATGTATGTAGTACATACTTTTGTATATTTGTATTTATATAGTGTGTATGTATGTTTATATGAAAAGAATAAATTGGTTAGATTCTAATTTTAAATAAAATAAGTTATAGTATGCGGGAACAAATAATGCACATGGAGTCTCAGAGAGAGAGATCGGCTAGATTCTGCTTCATAGAGCATTGTTTCTGTCGCACAGACTGACGAACCCGTGTGTGACAGTGACAGCGCTCTACGAAAACAAAACGGCCAGCTGTTTCGTTCTAAGTTCTTGATGTGCATTATTTATTGCCGGGTACGATATTTTGAGCAAATCTTGTATTTAGTGAGTAGTGAGTTCTACATCAGGCATTTTTATTATATCTTAAGCAAATTAGGTATTTTCTTCTTTCTTTTTTTTTAACAATTTAAGATGAAAGCTCTAAAAAATCATGACCTTTACCAACATTTTAAAAATAATTATATCTCAACTAATTTTCTCAAAAATCATCATCATCCTCCTGCCCTTATACCACTCTAAGTGGGGTCGGCACAACATGTTACAAACATGTTGTCACATGATTTGGCTACGTATTTTACGCCTGCCTGACGTCAACTTACCTTAGTCGTATTTTACGACACCTCGGTAATTAAGAGGGTGGTCTATTCTACTCAGCCGGATGCTACACGGTGGGTCAACTTACCTTAGTCGCCTTTTACGACACCTCGTTAAGAAATGAGGGTGGTCTATTCTACTCAGCCGGAGACCACACAGCGGAATTTTCGCAAAAATCATCTATAATTATGTGAAGTTAGAAAGTGTTTAAAAACAGATTGTAATAAAATTTCATGTCTCTACTGTTAACCGATGAGGAGTTCCCTCGCCTGGAGCCAAACCTGGCAGCATCAGGTCATGCTTACCTTAAACATGCATTGTCGTCGGGACTGGAGCAGTATGTAAAATTTCAGCTTAATCGGACACCGGGAAGTGGGTCAAATTTAACTTCCAAGATTCCACCTTTGCATATATATATACGGCAATTTCCTGATGATGCTTCGGTTTGTGCGTGTGTTTTTACGAATCCTGTATGTATCGGCTATGAAAAAAACGGATATTCCACTATATATTTATAACTACACTTTTTGACATAGTTTTAGTTTTAAGTTTTTGACAAATTTTTATTCAATTTAGACTTGATGCTTTTATTTGATGATGTACCTTATTGTATTATATACTAGCTTTTGCCCGCGGCTTCGCTCGCGTGGAATTTGGTCAACCACATTAGGTTTCGTTACAGATCACTTTAGATTAAAAAAAAAATTACTTAATATTTAAAAACATATATTTAATTTCTCGTACATTAGACCTTCAAAACTGACGAATTCCAAACAATCTTCGTGCGCCGAGCATAGTAACTTACTTAGTAGTTTGTAAGGTTGATAATAGATGGCGTTTTTAAATGTCAACCTGTAGAAATCCTGTAGAAATCCTGTAGAAATGTATTCCTGTAATTAACAGGATTTCTAAAGCTTATGTGTTATTCCGGTATAAAAGGAATATTTGTGCCAAATTACATCCATATCGATTAAGCGGATTAGCCGTTAAAGAGTAACAAACATCCATCCATACTCACAAACATTCGCATTTATAATATTAGTATTAGTATGATATGATATGATATGATATGATTAGTATGATTTTAGAGCTAACATTGTAAGACAATGCTGAATACGCCTTTAATGGATAAATATAGTAGTATAAGAATTAATATAAGTATACTGGTTAATGCATTTATATTGAATCGTTTGTGTATTGAATAAGTAAATAAATACATTTAGCACTATATATATTTTCTATTTACTTTATCGCGGGTTATAGCAAAATTTTATTATTATTTGGATCAAAAATAGCGAATTGGACTTAGGTCAGTTTTGTTACCGGCATTACATGTTTATCGATTGTTCACTGATCTGATCTTTATAATGATAAAGATTAAATGTAAACCGTAAAAATCTGTTATAAATAGCCGTATTAGGTAATCAAAGCTGTTAAATTCAAAAAGTTCAAAGCGCAGTCGGCTACAAAGGCATGTCTGTAATTAAACAGGCGGCCATTGTTATTGCGAGTCTAGTAACCTAGTTATCAGTTATCTCGGAACAAGAAATTGTATACTCCCGTGTTATCCGTCACATTTGATACTATTAATAATAAATACTGACGTACGTGACAATGAAAGGAGATAATGAAAAAAATTAATGCTAAGCTATCTTTATACAAGTCGAGTTAAATCAAATCTAATCAAATCAAAATAATCTTTATTCAAATAAGTCATTTCAGGCACTTTTGAATCGTCAAGCATCAATGTGATTTATGAAGCTACAACTGGTTCGGAATGTCGTTCTTACCGAGAAGAACCAGCAAGAAACTCGGCCGTCAATCAAAAAAAATTTCAATAATACATTATTGAACTGCTTTCTTGTATGAAGATGAAAGGATTTTCAAATCCAGGCATTTTTATCATCCAGATAGTGTTAAATTTTTTAATATTCTTTACGTATAAGCATATTTCTTACACTAAGTTTAAACCTTTCTGTAGATTGATCTAGTATGGATTGCGGAATTTTATTGTAAAAGCGAATACCGAGACCTACAAATGAGTTGCTAACTTTTTTACACAAAAATCTTTTAACAAAATTCCATGTCCCTGCTGATTAACTGTGTAAAGGAGTTCCCTCGTTTGGAGCTAGTCCCGGCAGCAGCATCAAGTTGTCCTTATCATATGCATTGTCCTCTGTACTGGACCAGTATGTAAAATTTCAGCTCAATCGGACCCCGGGAAGTGGGTCAAATTTAACTTGCAAGATTCCACCTTCGCATACATACGCGGAAAGTAATATAAAAGCTTTTAATAAAAAAAATATGAATCAGATCCTCCTGCCCTTATCCCACTCTGAACGGGGTCGGCACGACATGGTAAAACGTGTTGTAACATATTCGGTTACGTATTTTACGACCGGCCGCCTGCCTGACGTCAACTTACTTTAGTCGTATTTTACGACACCTCGGTAAGAAAGAGAGTGGTCTATTCTACTCAAACGGATACCATACGGTGGGTCAACTTACCTTAGTCGCCTTTTATGACACCTCGGTAAGAAATGAGAGTGGTCTATTCTACTTAGCCGGATACCACACGACGGGTCGACTTGAAATGAGGGTCGTTTATTCTTCTCAGGATACTACACGGCGGGTTAGTAAAAAATATGAATGTGGATGGATATCTGTCTAGAGGGTAGCTGGAAAAAGGTTGGATGGATTGTCCGAAGAAAAATATTCATGTGAAAGGAGTGACACATGAGTTGACGAATAATAGAAGACACTATAAAATGTTGATGAGATGTTGTGTCGACCCTATCTAGAGTGGGATATAGGTAGGTAAATGATGATAAGTTATCCTCGGAGGTCTACGGTTTCGAGGGAAGCCAGTTGTGCCAAGCTGGTCTAATTTGGCATCATTCAGATGAGACTCGCAAGAGTCTACTAATACCAGCACTCGTGTCCAGCGCAGTCACCTCAAACATGGATATTTCATTTCCTTTAAAAGATAGATAAACCGGCACCATAAAATTGATCTAATTATGGCGGCTCTAGAAAATATTTTTAAAAATTAAAAAATTATAGAACTACATTGAAATTCCTAAAAAATTTACACTCCTTATGATTTTTTTAACTACCGAGACCACAATTTTTTAATTGTTTTTTTTTCGTCGGCAACATGACTTGTACTGCTATATATACTCTATACGCACTCTCAGATGACTGGAGTTGATCATATACTACAGTATTCAATGTAATGCAATGTATTTGCGCAAAAATGTATCAATTTTTTTTTCTAAAGCTATTAGATTTTACTCACAGAGTACTTTCACTCATCGTGGTGTACAAAAAGTATGGACACTGCTATGTTAAGTTTTTACCAAAAAGTTGGCGAAAGTAACTAAACATTGCAAAATGGTGTTTATATACCGTAGGAAAACTCGCAAAAAATTGCCCTATATTTGTAAAAAAAGGAACTAAATTGATTTTTTGTTAAGAGTAATAATTCTCATAATATTGTGTCCAAAACTGTTTTTTAGTAAATTATTAAAGTGTGAGGCAGACAGCAGGGCTGAACTTTGTTTTATTATAAAAGTAATGATAAAATAATTTTGCTATAATCCGCAATAAAGTAAATAGGAAATTTATATTAGTCTTAAATGTTGAGTGGTCTATACGTTTTCATACCCGATACGTGCAGGATTCGTAAAACACATGCACAAACATCCACCACCGCTACCACAATACACAAGCACTACACACGTTCACTATCACAAACTCAATCCCGCGTGGTTCGTCCCGCAACTGAAGCATCATCAGGAGATAGACTGTGAGTTTGTCGTGGAGCGATCGCGGTGGTGGAGGCTTGTGCATTTGTTTTAACGAATCCTGCTATTTAGTGCCGTGTGGTATCCGGCTCCATAGAATAGACCACCCTCATTTCTTACCGAGGTGTCGTAAAAGGCGACTAAGGTAAGTTGACGTCAGGCAGGCGGCCGTTCGTTAAAGACGTAGTCAAATCATGTGACAACATGTTTGTAACATGTTGTGCCCACCCCACTTAGAGTGGGATAAGAGCAGGAGAATGATGATGATAATGATATATTTTCTATTTACTGTTGCAGGGATTATAGCAAAAATATTTTATTACTTAGCTGTGCTAGCGGCTGCGCCCGCGTGCAAATCAGCGTGTCACAATTTTTTTCTAGAATTCAAATTTTAAACAAAAATAGTTAACGTGAGTTAACCATAGGAGATAGATACATGCCATCGCGGACTTTTTTGTAGTAGTTTTCTAGATCTACAATTCTCTAGTACATCACTTTAGCGTATCTCTGCTCGTTTACGCAACGCACTCGACTAAAGCTCCCAGCAAGCAAGTTTATTAACAACTGCGCGATCTCTTCAACACAATTTACATAATACCGATATGTACTATTTACTTAACCCATCCGGAAGTATTGGGCTATCATTTGATGAAAACCGTACAAAAATCCGTTCAGTAAATTTTGAGAAAATCGATTACATACAGACAGACAGCTTTTTGGGACTTTGTTTTATAATAAGTATATATTACATTTGTTTTAGGGATCTCCGCAAAGTAACGTCTAATTCTATAAACTTATGTGTTTTATTATATTTAAGGATGAGTGTCAAATCAGTAGTACATAACATCAATATTCCAAATTAGTTTAACGTCGCAATAAATGCTTACAACTAATTACAACTTATGTTTGTTTATGTCTTGTTAATATACTAATTACTTTCATTAGTGATTTACAGTGCATAGTCAAATGGCATTTATATCGCATCCAGAATTACTGCCTTTATAATTAGAATACATTAATTATATGAATATAGTGAACTTTATTATTCTGTTCTTGTGTTGTGCTACGTATCACTTTGGTTTAATTTATCATTAAAGTCTGGAGGTTTCGGAATTCATAGTTAAAAATTACTATTGTTTGTATTTGTTTCTTAAATTTTCATCTGAATTAATAGCCGAGAAATCGGGTTCAATAGAAACCAATTTCCCATCACAAAAATAATGCCCCGCTGTAACTTTGCCGAATTTTCAATTATTTTAACCTAGACTTAGCTATGCTTTTAATTTTATTTCAAACGAACAGTATTCTGTTACCGTTAACTGTTTTAATAGTGTCATCGGGTGAAACTGGCGAGCGTTGTATCTTTGCGGGTGCGAAATGCAAGAAAGAAGAGTGCAGAAACTATAAGATTCTGGGAACATCGTCTTAAAAGTACCTCTTGTGAGGCCAGACCATGACTTAGGGCGACGTGTAGTGTAAGGCTGGTATTATGACCGCAAGTAGTCGTCACGCTGTTGTATTAAGATTGATAGAGTTAAGGAACGCGATCCTAAAGTTGCCTTCTATAAGGCAGGACCTAAGTTAAGGGCGATTTGTGATGTAGAGCCGGTAGTATGTGAATAACGCTTTTAGTTATTATTTAACTTGCCGTGTACGTAAGTGAAGGTGGAATCTTGCAATTTCAATTTGACCCACTTCCCGGTGTCAGATTGAGCTGAAACTTTGCATACATCCAACCTATTGGGACTGGAGTAGTATGTAAAGTTTCAGCAACGGACGCATGTTTATGAACATGATGCTACTCCCAGGATTGTCTCCAGACGAGGCAACTCCTCAACGGTTAACAGTAGGGACATGAAATTTTGTTCAAGGCTTATTTAAAAGCCTCTTTAACTTGTCTTGCTCAATCAAGCTATACCAGCGTTTGGAACCGTCGTCTTGAGAGTACCTCGTGTGAGGCCGGATCTCAGCTAAACAGGACGTATAGTGTAATACTGTACTGTAGCAAGAAGCTACGTCCCACCGAAGTAAGAAAACTGGGAACTCGCCTATTAAGGGGAAGATGCTGTGTGTGTGTGTTGTGTGTGTGTGTGTGGAAAATACCGACCCCTCCCGGTTTGTAAGAGCGGGCGATATCACGAGGCTCTATTTAAAAGATACCTGAACTAATGGTGGTATTTATTGGTACCTGTTCTTACAAAATTGTTCATCTGACTTATACTATCTTTGTTGCACACTCGATAGACTGGGCTAATACAGTACAGCGCCACCTAGTCTTCGACGCGTACAACATTTAATCTTTATTTACTCGTTTGTTCATGAACAGTGTGTGTGTTTGTGATCATGATTGGATTTCGCCAGAATCGTAAAGCATAGAACACTTTGAGGACGTTGTATTTTGGTGGGAACTCTAAATATTGTGTTTTACGAGTTGTGTTGGTGAACCGCGATGTCAGTGCCAAAGGAAAAGGCGGATTCTTTTCGCTACTGTTGTTACTATTGCAACGATACCGGCTTCGAGATATATGATTTGGACTTGCCGGATGATAAAACAGTGATTGGGTAACTTTTTTACATATTTTTTTTGTCTTTCTTCACAATCAACGCCGTAAAATAAAAGTAGAGAAAAGGTTTTTCATGGGTTCTATTCAGCTTTATAGCTTTGAAAGCAGAACGGTGAAAACTTGTGATACTGTTGTTACGTAAAAGGGTTCGTGCACTTGGATAAACAATACCTGGTGACTCGTTAAAAAAATCTTTGACGAAATTGTGTATTCACAATCACTTCACAGTCCTTTGTGCGTTAACAAAGCTGTGGTCACTATTATTTCACTTTTAGTTTTGCTTCTTATTTCGTTCTCGAACGCTATTCGCAAATGAATGCAAAATGAATGAATCCCCGAGGCGCGCGATGCGACCGCTTATATAGTAAACGAAACATTCGAGAATATTCTGCTTCTCGATTACTCGCGAGTCGTGGCGGGGATACGCTTCGTAAACATTAATGTCTCAGACGATTAGCGGCAAGCGATTTTGAACTCTATGACATATAAATTACGAACTCTCTTTGCATGTTCCGGACGTTATCTACGACTCACAAGTTCAGAACCAGGCCAAAAGCAATTTTGAGTTTTCATGTTCATTCATGTTTTGATATTTGCAAAATATTACTCAAATAAATTCGTGATAGAACCTGAAAATCTCTGTATTATTCCTGGCATATGACCAATGTCCTTACTTACGTATGCCGCTGAATCTGTCCCTGATATATACATGTCCACCTATGTTTTTGGGATACTACTCCTTTTTGCCCTGCTCAAACCGACAATGGAACAACTTCAGTGTTTTATTATCTATACTTATTATAAAACAAAGTCGCAAAACCTGTCTGTATGTAATCGATTTTCACAAAATCTGAACTGGTTTTTGTACGGTTTTCACCAAGAATAGTGAAATACTTTTGGATGGTTTAGGTAAATAGTACATATCGGTATTATGTAAATGGTGTTGAAGAGATCGTGCAGTTGTTAATAAACTTGCTTGATGAGAGCTTTAATCGCGTGCGCTGCGTAAACCAGCAGAGATACGCTAAAGTGATGTACTAGAGAATTGTAGATCTATAAAATTACTATAAAAAGTCCGCGATAGCAAGTCTCTATCTTAAGTTTTAAATTTGAAAAAGTCTATCTCTTATGGTTAACTCACAATAATTACTTTTTTGTTTAAAATTTGTGTTCTAGGAAAATTGTGTGGCTCGCTGATTTCCAGCTAGTTCTCAATAAAACAAAGTGTAGAATTTTTGGTTCGAAAAATTATTAATAGCAATATCTTTTTGTTACCTCGATAAAAAGCCGTAACAGCGTTACAAACTGACGGACTTCCGCATATATAATATTATTATGGAATAATTAAAATAATGCTTTTCTTTCCAGCAATGGTGTAAATGTGGAGGGCGCAACACATAAGCAAGTGGTTGATCTGATAAAGTCTGGTGGCGACTGTCTCACCCTCACGGTTATCTCCGTAACACAGAAGGTTGGTGGTCATCTAAAGTTATAATCATCATTCTCCTACCCTTATCCCACTCTAAGTATAGTCGGCACAACATGTTGCAAAATGCTGTCATGATTTGGCTACGTATTTTACGACCGGCCACCTGCCTGACGTCAACTTACCTTAGTCGCTTTTTACGACACCTCGGTAAGAAATGAGGGTGGTCTATTCTATGCAGACGGATACCACACGGCATTTACTTTAGTCGCCTCTTACGACACCTCGGTAAGAACGGAGGGTGGTCTATTCTATGCAGCCGGATACCACACGGCATTTACCTTAGTCGCCTCTTCGAAAACCTCGGTAAGAAATGAGGGTGGTCTATTCTATGCAGCCGGATACCACACGGCATTTACCTTAGTCGCCTCTTACGACACCTCGGTAAGAAAGGAGGGTGGTCTATTCTATGCAGCCGGATACCACACGGCATTTACCTTAGTCGCCTCTTCGAAAACCTCGGTAAGAAATCAGGGTGGTCTATTCTATGCAGCCGGATACCACACGGCATTTACCTTAGTCGCCTCTTACGACACCTCGGTAAGAAAGGAGGGTGGTCTATTCTATGCAGCCGGATACCACACGGCTTTTACCTTAGTCGCCTCTTCGAAAACCTCGGTAAGAAATGAGGGTGGTCTATTCTATGCAGCCGGATACCACACGGCATTTACCTTAGTCGCCTCTTACGACACCTCGGTAAGAAAGGAGGGTGGTCTATTCTATGCAGCCGGATACCACACGGCATTTACCTTAGTCGCCTCTTACGACACCTCGGTAAGAAATAAGGGTGGTCTATTCTATGCAGCCGGATACATTTAAATTCAAATTATTCTTTATTTAAGTTAACTTGTAAACAAGTGCTTATGAATCGTCAACTCTACTGCTGGTCCGGAAGGCTGTTCTTAACGAAAAGCCAGCGAGAAACTCGGCGTTTTATCTTTTCAAAGCTCGAAGGGATGTGTTTTTGAACTGCTGTAACGGCAAAGCTAGAATTGATTGTAGAATCTTATAACCAAACCCGCAAACGACTTACTGACTACGTACTTTTGCAAGGCGCAAAGCAGAAATCGCAAGTTTACGTCGGTAAGAACGGACTTTGTCTGTTATTTGTGTATATTGCAATTTTTTTCATATTCTCGCGCGGTTCTTCTTAACTCCTCCTCCTTGGGTCGTGTGCTCACTACTGAGCATCGTGATGGTTCCGGTCCCTTCTGCTGTGGATTAAGTGCCGCCAATTTTCCCGGTCGGCAGCGCTATGTATGGCCTCGCTCAGTCCGATGTCCAAATGTTCAGACACCTGATCCGTCCATCGTTTCGGGCTCCGACCCCTGGATCTCTTTCCGTCTACCTTCCCAGTGACCATGAGTTTCTCGAGGTTATCGCCAGGTTTTCTAGCTATATGTCCAAAATACTGAAGTATTCTCTGGAGACATATGCTTGAGAGTCTCTGCTTCACCTTCAGCTCACTGAGAATGGAGACGTTTGTTCTAAAGGCTGTCTGTCTTCTTAACTAGGGTAGCTAAAACTGCCCTTTGAATCTTATTGATCGTAGAGGAATCAAAAAAGTTTCGAAAAACCTTATTTGGTTAATAGGAAGCTGAGCGGCTAGAACCATGCGACGACGGCTCAGCGCCAGTGGGGGTGATAGGGGGTGCGGCCAACTCCCGGGCGACTGTGTACCAGCGGTACGACTACTCGGACAAGCGGTCGCTGCCCGTGTCCGTGCCCGACTACCGGGTGGTGATGGAGAGGAACACGGGCCGCTCGTACGTGGCCTTCAACGTGCACATGGCCGGCAGGCACCTCTGCAGCAGGAGGTACAGGGAGTTCGCAGCACTGCACCAGCTGCTGAGGAAGGAATTCCTTGGTGAGTCTCTTGAACCTTGGACTGCTAATAGTTATTTAATCCCCGATATGTTTCCTACTCCCGTTCCATCTATAACTCTCTCCTTTCACATTAATGCCTCTACCTTGTCGCGTTAGCGGTTTTTTTTGAAAAAATACGTTACGACAACAAAGACAGAAAAAGAAAGAGGTAGTAACGTCAGCGTTACAGCCTGATTCTCGCCCTACCTTCTCTCCTTCCATTCTCTCCTTTTGTACCGCTCCTATCGCACCCTCTCCATATATTCTTTCCCTCTTTCCGTTCTCTCCACTTCTACCGTAGATAGGAGCTGACTATCTACTTCAACCTCTCCATATATTCTACCCACACCCTTATCCTTTCTTTACCTCTATCATCCTTAGTCAATCTCCCACTAAAATTGAAATTCAAAATATTCTTTATCCAAGTAAACATGTCAATTTCGTCCCTTCCGCAGAATAAAGTTACATGTTCTATGTATATTCTTCGGATAGAGCAATATGTGCTTTTGAATTGCGGGCTCTACTGCTGGTTTGGGCAATTGACTCTACCAAAAAAAGCATTAAACTCGGCACTCGTACGATTGAGTCGGTAACACGAAACAGCATTAATACTCTCTCGTTCCCCGTACCTCTCTTCTGCCCATCTTCTGCGTTTTTCTTCTCCCTATCGATCCTCCTGTATCTAAACTCCCACCTGTCCTTTCCCTTTTTTCCTCCATTGCCCTCTCCCTATCAACAGTAGTCTGTATTCTCGTGTCATACTATTCATTGTCGCTAGATCTCGATGGCCAGAACTGGACAATTTAGAAATATTGATTATTCCTTTTAGAAGTTACAGAGGTTGTCCATTGTTTTGTGTTTCAGGGTTCAACTTTCCAAAATTGCCCGGCAAGTGGCCCTTCACGTTAAGCGAACAGCAGTTGGACGCCAGGAGGAGAGGCCTCGAACAATATTTAGAAAAGGTAATATTTCAAACTGCCCACCACTTCCTCAGCCTACATAAGAAAATTTAATGAAAATATTTCGATGAAAAAAAATCCTCATAAAAAAATTACTTCATGTATTTTGTTAATAGTATTCGCGGAGATCCATTATACAAATGTTGTAATAATATTATTTATTTATTAAATACGAGCTGTTGCCCGCGGCTTCGTATTTCACAATTTTGTCCATAGCGGCTTCCACATAAAAGATAGATATATGCTGTCGCGGACTTTTATTTAGAACTATTAAAGACAAACAATACTGCGGTACATCATCTTTGTCTAACTTGAATGGTTTAGGCAGCTTTCGCCAAGATAGCTCTCAGAGGCCAGATTTTTTCCGACTTTAGTGACATGTATCGTTATATAACATAAAATGATTACAAATTGGAGCCTATATGTATAAACTATATAAGTGTAAAGTTTCATCCAAATCCGTCCAATAGTTTTTTAACAAACATCCATCCAGACTCACAAACTTTCGCATTTATAATATTAGTAGGATTTGTAGGATTATTTCGCTATAATCCGCGATAAAAGCCAATAGAAAATATATATGTAATGCTAGATGTATTTCTAGTATTCTTCTTCACTTCAACTTCACCATACATTGTTTAGTTATATTTAAAACTAGCTTTTACCCAATTCTGGAATCAACCTCAGCTTCTGTCGCTATCTAACCTTAGAAATATCTCCATCACAAAGATCAGATCGATCAGGGGGTTTAAATAGCAGTTCCTAGTTTTAGAAAAATTATAATAAACCATAAAAAATTCAAACCTCTTAGTGGAAAGCAGCATCTTTCAGGATATTCCTTAATCTGAGACTCCGTTGAATCTACTGATTTAATGAAAAACATGATATAAAAATTCAAAGCACTCATTTAATTACTTTTCATATAAAATAATTCTCTTGAAGAAATTTCGATGGAATTCGGAATTTCCTGTTTAATTAACAGGATTTTGTAGAAATCCTATCCCCATATTTCTATACATGTTACTCCGGTGTATAGGAAATAATTGTGAAAATTTTCATCGATATTGGTTCAGCGCATTGGCCGTGAAAATATAACAGACAGACAGACTTACGTATTTATAACATTAGCAAGTATGGGTCTAGAAGTTTAAGCTTCAAGTTTGGCATGAATACGTTCCTTAGTTTATTAGTTTAACCGTATGATTCAGTTGTAACTTAATTTGTATTTTTTTTATCACCTCGAATTAAAATACTACTTATTTATAGTTGATTTATAGAAGCAAGTGTTACTTTGCCGAATCCCATATTACAGAAGCTATATGCTATAATCTTGGTGACGTGTCCTGCATGTGTTAGGTATGCGAATGTCGCCCGCTTCATACACTTAGCACTACATTCTCTTAACAAACGTGGATTATAGCAAAATAATTCTATTATAAAAGTAAAAGTAACGTAATGGCCTATTATTATACCACTGCTGGGCACAGACCTCCTTCTTCTATTTTAGGAGAGAAAGATTGGAGCTTAGACCTAACACGTTGCTCCAATACGGATTGATAGGTTACATATATACCCAGAATTCTCTAAAGATATGCAGGTTTCCTCACGATGTTTTCCTTCACCGAAAAGCGTGTGATAAATTGCAATTATCAATCAGACACAAGTTTCTAACAGAAAACCCATTGGTGCCTGCCCGGGGTTTGTGACCCCTCGAAAGAGTCGCACGGTCTCACCGCTGGGCTATCACAGCTTCAATTCTATTATAGCTTCTGTTCCGCGCAAACGTGTGGACGGATGAAACAACCTCCGGGACCTGGGCCCGTCGTCTCGGCGTCTCAACCTACCTTATGCGGCCGTCAGCTGTATGTGGTCCGGCCTCATGAGTCACTGCGTGTATATGTGTACGTGTGTGTGTGTGCTTGTATGTACTTGGCCGATTCCCGAAACCGTTGGCTCGCCTCTGCAATCTTCCACGGACACGTAATGTCTGTTTCTCCCGGAGTATACACTTCACTATATCGGTTAAATGACACAAATAACACCCGGTGTGCACACAACCTTCGTAAGGTCACACGTTATTGAATCGTCCCTATATCGGGCAATAGTAATCCAACGCGCACTAAAACCGTGGACGGTCGCGTCTTCTCAAACGCTTCACTGGTTAAACGCGTCACTAAATACTTATATCAGTCTCAAATGTCAATAAAGTCGTGTCACTACTGAGAATAACACCCGAAACGCAAAATTACACGTGTGCGTTATAAAAGAATGCCGTATATAGGCGCACGCGGCCTGTCCTTATCGTATTCGAAACATCACTAACTGTCGGCCGCTCGCGTCGGCAATCGAATGCATAAAAAGGTCGTTGATCCCGCCGGTCGCGTCGCGCGCGTCAATTCATTCAAAACAATTATATTATAGCTTCTGTAATTTTTAGTCGTTCAATATACAACGTGAATGTTTAGTGTGTATTTTGTTGGCGGTGTATAAATAAATAAATGGCGGGCAGGTGTGCGCGGTGCGCGTGATCGCCGAGTCGGACGCGGTGCAGGAGTTCCTCACGGACGCGGACGACTCGTGCAGCCCGTCGCCCGTGGAGCTGAAGGTGCTGCTGCCGGACCGCGAGGTGGTCTCCGTGTGGGTGCTGCGCTCCACGCCCGCCGAGGACGTGTACCGCGCCGTGTGCGACAAGATCGGCCTCAAGCACGCCGTGCACAAGTACTTCTACCTCTTCGAGATCGTCGAGTACAATTTCGGTAACCTACGCTTACTCATGACGCTGAACACGATCACTTCTTTAAGTTATTCTGTGCAACTTCGCTATTCACACTCACTTGTGCAGATTATCGTGTACACCTTTACCAAGACACACTCACTTATGTAGGCTTTGCTAAGACATACTCACTAATGTAGGCTTTGCTAAGACAGACTCATCTATGTAGGTTATCGTGTACAACTTTGCCAAGACACACTAATTTATGTGAGTTATCGTGTACAACTTTGCCTAGACACACTCACTTATGTAGGCTTTGCTAAGACACACTCATTTATGTAGGTTATCATTTACAACTTTGCCAGAAATACTAATTTATGTATGTTACCGTCTACAACTTTTCCAAGACACACTCACTTTCGTAGGCTTTGCTAAGACACACTCATTTATGTTGGTTATAATGTACAACTTTGCCAAGACACACTCATTTATGTAGGTTATAATGTACAACTTTGCCAAGACACACTCATTTATGTAAGTTATCGTGTACAACTTTGCCAAGACACTCATTTATGTAAGTTATCGTGTACAACTTTACCAAGTCACACTCACTCATGCAGGCTTTGCTAAGACACAGTCATTTATGTAGGCTTTGCTAAGACACTTATTTTTGCAGGTTATCGTGTACAACTTTGCTTAGACATACTCATTTATGTAAGTTATCGTGTACAACTTTGCCAAGACACTCATTTATGTAAGTTATCGTGTACAACTTTACCAAGTCACACTCACTCATGCAGGCTTTGCTAAGATACAGTCATTTATGTAGGCTTTGCTAAGACACTTATTTATGTAGGTTATCGTGTACAACTTTGCTTAGACATACTCATTTATGTAAGTTACCATGTACAATTTTGCCAAGACACAATAACTTATGTAAGTTATCGTGTACAACTTTGCTAAGACACACTGACTTCTGTAGGTTATCATGTAAAACTTTGCTAAAACACACTCATTTATGTTGGTTATTGTGTACAACTTTGCTAAGACACTTGTGAATTATCTAATTCAACGAATGTGAGTGTGAGTGTCTCGCTAAGACAAACACTCCTACATAGATTATCTCATACAACTTTGCTAAAATATACTTAGGGAGTTTAACTGGTACAGGTCTAAGGGCTACTATTCCTTGACAAAAGCTTCCATGGATTATCCATATGATATATGATAAAAATCCATGGAAGTAATGTAATAATCATCCAAGAAGGAAGAATAATAACCCATATTATCATTCATCCAAGAAGAAAGTAAGAATAATAATCGATATTATAATTGTTACAGAACGTAAGCTGCAACCGAACGAGTGTCCGCACTCTCTTTACATCCAGAACTACTCCACGGCCTCCAGTAGTTGCCTGGCGGTGCGCAAGTGGCTCTTCAACCCTGAGCGGGAGATCGCCGTCGTCAAGGAGGACGAGAGGGCGGCTGCCTTTATATTCTGGCAGGTAAGACTCATATTGACTCAGCTGAGTCTTAGATAGCAGCAGTCTTATGTTCTGGCAACTGAGTCCAGTTGGCAGGGGAATGCTTTATTCTGGAAAATGAGTCTTCTATTCTGGTAGCTGAATCTTATGTTCTGGCAAGAGAGTTCTTTATTCTGACAAGTGAGTTTTGTATTCTGGCCAGTGAGTCTTATTTTCTGGCAGGTGAGTCTTATTTTTCGGCAGGTGAGTCTTATGTTCTGGCAAGAGAGTTCTTAATACTGACAAGTGAATCTTATTTTCTGGCAGGTGAGACTCATATTCTGGCAGTTAAGTCTTAGATAGCAGCAGTCTTATGTTCTGGCAACTAAGTCTTATGTGTTGGCGGCGGGATGCTTCATCCTAGCAAATGAGTCTTTTAATCCGTTAGGTGCATCGTATGTTCTGGCAAGAGAGTTCTTTATTCTGGCATGTGAGTCATATTCTGGCATGTGAGTCTTATTTTCTGGCACGTGAGTCTTATTTTCTGGCACGTGAGGCTTATTTTCCGGCAGGTGAGTCTTATGTTCCGGCCAGAGAGTTCCTTATTCTGGTTAGTGAGCCTTCTGGGCCATGTAGAAATTTAAATAATAGTAACAATTAAATTAAAAAAAACTAGAGCTATCAATAAGTGTGTGCGTGCGTGCTGTTACAACCCTATTCATCATGGGCATATATTGCTGACTTTTTGTTTCCCAATTGAGGTCAATATAAAGTGTAGGTCAGCAATATAGGCCTATAAAATCAATACATTTTGAAAATTCGTCCAGTTCTTGTGATCTAGCCGACTTGCTGCCCAGCTACGGACCCGGTTCCTGCCGGGCTGGCTTCAGCAATAGACTAGTGACCATATACACCGTCTCCAACCCGCTACAAGGGTTTCGCGCAAAAGTAGTCCAAGTACCAGTAGTGTTTAGATTAAAGTAATATTTTTTTATTATATATTATATAATAAGTTTATTGTGTGTTTATTTTTTATAAACCAAACTGGACGATCTAACAGTACGTATAAATTGAATCAATTGTTTCAACTGGAGAAAAACTTCTCCTAGGTCCTCTGAATAAAACACTACACTGAGTAATTAACATTTTATTCGAGCACTATAGTGTAGGTGTGGTTACTTGGCACTAGTATTTATTTTTCGGAAAATGACAATACGCTGTTAGCCAAAGTGGCTTTTACAGCGACACCGGGAGAAATGGCGCGAACGCAGAAGTATCGCCGGGGGAGTGGTGGGGTGAGCCTCAGGAGAGACTCGTAATATCATTGGAAACGTCGCCTTAAGGGTGCTTCATGTGAAGCCGAACCTCAACTGTAAGCGACGTGTCGTGGGGGGATCAAAATCGGACTAGATGGCACTAGTAGAAATAACGTTTAGCTATATGCAATTACAAATAACACTCTATAGCGCGTTGGAATGTACCACTAGCGCCACCTGTCGTCGCGATGACCAAATATAAAATTCGTTTAAACTCATATGCTGTTTTCAGTTAGACAGGCTTGCGTATTTACAATATTCTTATGGGTAAATCTTCCCCAGGCCGTAGAGGACGTGAACCGCGGGATCTGCGTGGCGGGCGCCAGGCTGTACCAGCTCAAGGCGCTGCAAGACGTGCGCCGGGCCCCGGACTACCTGGCGCTGGCGCGCACGCTGCCCGGCTACGGGGCCATCGCCTTCCCGCCGGCCAGGACCGACTGCCGGGCCACACCGGTCGTGGCCATCACCATTGGTGAGGGACTGCTACAATTAGGCGTTACTTATTTATTTATTTTATTTCAAAAAGGCTCTTTCTTTGTAACACTTTTGGTTTTTTGAGCCGGACACGTTCTTCTTCCACTCAGTGAAATAAACGTTTTCTCTTTGTAACACTTGTGGTCCTTCGAGCCGTACGCGTGCTTATTTCACTCAGTGAAATAATCGTTATCTCTTTGTAACACTTGTTCCGTCGAACAGGACGCGTGCTCTTTTACTCAGTGAAATAAACGTTCTTTCTTTGTCACACTTTTGGTCCTTCGAGCCGGACGCGTGCTTCTTTCACTCAGTTAAATCGTTCTTTAAATGTAACACTTAGTCCTTCGAGCCGGACACGTGCTTCTTTCACTCAGTTAAATCCTCTTTGTAACACTTTTAGTCCTTCGAGCCGGACACGTTTATTTCACTCAGTGAAATGAACGGTCTTCAGTTGTAAAACTTGTGGTCCTTCGAGCCGGACACGCGATCCTTCACTGAGCGCGGTCCGTTCCAGGCTGGGGCGGGCTGAAGCTGTCGGCGTGGTGCGAGGGCGAGGAGTCGTGCGCCGGCGCCGCGGCCGCCGTGCCGTGGGCCGAGGTGGGCGAGTGGCGCGCGGACGACGAGGCGGCGGCGGCGCGGCTGGCCTACCGCCGCCGGGAGCGGCCGCCGCGCGCGCTCGCCCTCTACACGCCATACGTGAGTGACGTCACAGACTTGTTTCATACTTTATTATAAGTATAACGACAACAATATTTTTCCATTACACTTATTCAATAAATAAGAAGCAATTTTCCAAAAGTCAACTCATTTAATCTCTTTCAACAACTCAACACATAATGACAGCGACAATGTTTTTTTTTTAATTACTGACCAACTATATGAAGGAGGTTGTATTTAAAACACGTCGTAACATGAGATTTTCAATGCCCTGCGGTCTCACCCGCGTCTATACCGATCTCGCGGTAGCGAAAAGTTTACTAAGTCAG
Source organism: Morpho deidamia (assembly GCA_947086505.1). Lineage (NCBI taxonomy): Eukaryota > Metazoa > Arthropoda > Insecta > Lepidoptera > Nymphalidae > Morpho > Morpho deidamia. The sequence continues at coordinate 822,025 of CAMTZC010000011.1, forward strand.
ACTATAGATTTATTATAGTCGCCTTTTACGACAACTCGGTAGAAATGAGGGTGGTCTATTCTGCTCAACCGAATACCACACGGCGGGTCGACTTACCTTAGTCGCCTTTTACGACAACTCGGTAAGAAATGAGGGTGGTCTATACTACTCTACCGAATACCACACGGCGGGTCGACTTACCTTAGTCGCCTTTTACGACAACTCGGTAAGAAATGAGGCTGGTCTATTCTTCTCAACCAAATACCACACGGTGGTTAACTTACCTTAGTCGCCTTTTACAACACCTCGGTAAGAAATGAGGGTGGTTTATACTACTCAGCCGAATACCACATGGCGCTAAATATAGTACATATATAATTTTAAATACATACTTAAATACATCCAGGCTCGAAAAACCGACAGACTGTTTACAGAAATTATTGGACCTTCATTGGGAATCGAACCCGCGACCCGTGGAGCTGAAATCACGTTCACTATCTGTCATTTATGTAACTTATTTCCAGCTCGAAGAACCTTAGAAGAAATTATTGGCCCTCGATGGGAATCAAACCCGCGACCCGCGGAGCTGAAAGCAGGGTCATTTATGTCATTTTGTATGTAATTTTTTTCCAGTATCAATTCCTATGCAACTGCATGGACCGGATAGCGGAAGAGGCAAGCTGGGTCGACACCGGCGAATAGAACTGCAGCCTCTTCAAGAACTTTCTAGAATGTAAGCATTTCAACGGTATTACGTCATCACGCGCCGCCATCTTGTCGAGGTGGCCATTTTGTATTCTAGCAGTGTTGCCAATTAAATGTTGCTAGAGTACAAAATGGAATCCAATATGGCGGCATCAAGATCCTATCTAGTTTACGTATCATATAATATATTGTCAAATCAAATCAAATCATGATTTTAATAAATAAATTTTTGATTTGATTTGATTTGATTTGGTTTGATTAATATATTGTAATTAACGTGTTATTTTAAGATTGTTTAAAGGTTAACGTTGGGATGTTTTAGACGAGATAATCTGTGGTCTTCTAGGATTGCCATGAACCGTGACACTGTGATAGGTTTATTTTTTAATTTTTATTGGTGATAATTTTTTGTATGAGCCGTATGTGATGTTGGAAATTGATGGTAGTCATACAAATTCGTTGGGGTAGTTGACTGATCGCATTTATTCTATTATTATTTATATTTTAGGCAAATTTTATATAGATTTAAACGTTTTTGATGGCTTATAAGTTGGAGTTCGTGATCCCTACTAAGAGTTAGCTGGTTCAAATCCAGAGCAATTACTTAATGAATTTACTTTTTTACTCATAAATCGATCTCCTAATTGATTTATAATTTTTCAACTTAATTTATATTAGGCTCAGCCGATAAAATAAGACGTGAATATAGCCGGTTTCTATACATTAATGACTTTGCTCTAATCAAATATTTCAATAAAATTACTAGTTATTATGTCTATAAAACAAAATAACAACTTTCATATAGCTATAATGATTATAAAAGTGAATTATTGAATCGGTTATCCCGTTGGCGTATCAGTGACCCTGCCTTCAGCTCCGGGGACCAGATTCGATTCCCGCCGAGGACCAGAATTTTCTAACAATTTATTGATTCTCCGAGATTAGACATGTATATATATTTATTTGAAAATAATATAGGTATATATTTCCTAGTAGTATTAAGTTAGTTACTTTGAGGACAGACGACCGTATATCTAATTGTCATATATATACTGATTTAATTTATAGTCAACTACCCCTGGAATTTGTATTTGTGATATGCTATCGATTGGTTTTCGTATGATTATTAAAATATTTCATATTTAAGTAAAAGATGAATTGTCTCATTATTTGCTATTATCTGTTTTGTATTACAGCTATTGATAATGCTATAATATCAGGCGATAGGTTATGCTATTTTAATAGCAAAATATTAACTTTTGCTTTATCAATATTCGTATTTATAGTTCAATAGTTTTTTTATTAATTTATCTTCCGTATAATTTAACTAAATGGCACCACACTCCCGTATAATTCATGAAAAAGTCATTATTTTTCGTATAATTCAACAAAATGTCATTATTACTTCATTTAATTCAACAAATGGCATCACTTTTTTATATAATTCAACAAAATGTCATCACTCATCCGTATAATTTAACAAAATGTCATCACTCGTCTGTTACATTCGACAAAATGTCATCACTCATACGTAGAATTCAAAACAGCATCACTTTCCAGTATTATTCAACAAAATAGCATCATTATTCCGTATAATTCAACAAAATGGCATCACTCTTACGTATAATTCAACAAAATGTCCTCACTCATCCGTATAATTTAACAAAATGTCATCACTGATCCATATAATTTAACAAAATGTCATCACTCATCCATATAATTCAAAATGGCATCACTCTCTCCTATAATTCAGCAAAATAGCATCATTCTTCTGTATAATTCAACAAAATGGCATCACTTTTATATATAATTCAACAAAATGTCATCACTCATCTGTAAAGTTCGACAAAATGTCATCACCCATCCGTATAATTCAAAATGGCATCACTCTCCCGTATATTTCATCAAAATGGCATCACTCTTACGTATAATTCAACAAAATGGCATTAACTATCCAGTGAATTATTAATTGTCTAAATACCAAAAACTAAAATTCTGAAAGCGTATTTAATTTCTTATTACACTTATGTATATCTAATATAAATCTTATTTATTTTGTGATTGATAAAATAAAAAAAAACCGCTTATTTAAGTCTTATTTAACAAATATCATTTCTATTCTCCTCGTGTTATAAAATTAAGTATTAATAAAGGAATGTTACACATTTATACAAAAAAAGATACTAAAAATTAGCAAATTAATAGAATTTGCTAAATTCTTTGCTGTAATTGCAATAACAAATTAATTTTATCTATTTAACATTGTTTCTTATGATTGTATTAAATTAATTTACTATTGACTTTTCATCTTTGACTTGATATCTTTTATTATGAGAACCAAAGTGACTATTTTGGAAAGTGATGTTTTTTATTACTACCTAACTAAATAATATTTTTTGTTATTTTTAAATTGAAATCGTCCTAAAATTTATGATATCCAATATCGCATCATGCGATGCTTATGCGCTCGCCCTACCCGCTCGATAATTGTTATATGTAAACTTACATGTGCATGTCGCTTACTATTAAAGTGACCTAATTAAAAAAAAGTTATGTAGTAAATTGCAATGAACCGTAGTGCAAAACTGCATCTGCATAACTGGTTTTAGAGACCCATAACTTGGAAGATATAATATCATAATATTCAATATCGCAACATCAGCGATGTTTATGCGCTCGCCCGTCCCGCTCGATGTGTATGTTATGATACGTAAACGTATGTACATGTGCATATCCCACGCTTACTATTAAAGTGACCTAATTAAAAAAAAGTTGGTTTGTAGTAAATTGCAATAAACTTGGAAGATCAAGGAAACAATTGATTTTTTTTTCTAATATTTCGGAGCGTGATATAGATGATATCTCAATGGAGTCTAATTTTGACTTGCGTCTCTTTTATATTAAACGTGTGATTTTACGAATTCTGACAAACAATTACGGAATATTCTAAATAGAGTTTTGAATAATCGAAATAAGCCACTTTTGTTCTCGTATTACCAGTTATTTTGGCTCCAAAAAAACAACGGTTATTATGTACTTACAATTTTTTATACATAATCAAAATAAATTTAACTATATATAATGCGAATTTTTGTAATGTTTTTTAAAGACATCGAGGTCTGTGTGTGAGGAGGTTAAGTTAAGCTATATTAAACCTTATTTCTATATATATAAGTGTTAGTTTTCATTATTAATAATGAAATTAGTTGATTTTAGACAATTTTTTATAAGATAATTCGTTTAATGGACTTTTAATACAAATATTTTCTCCGCGACTAAAGTTAGTCGAGTTTCTATTATACTTAGTATAGTTAACGTGTACTCTCAAGGGCGTAGCCAGAATTCTATTTTGGGCAAAATTGTCTAAGAAAATCTTGACTATTTTTTTCGTAATCATGGTCATCATCATCCTCCTGACCTTATCCCACTCTAAGTGGGGTGGGCGCAACATGTTACATACATGTTGTCACATAATTCGGCTGCGTATTATACGACCGGCCGCCTGCCTGACGTCAACTTACCTTAGTCGCCTTTTACGACACCTCGGTAAGAAATGAGGCTGGTCTATTCTTCTCAACCAAATACCACACGGTGGATAACTTACCTTAGTCGCCTTTTACGACACCTCGGTAAGAAATGAGGCTGGTCTATTCTTCTCAACCAAATACCACACGGTGGATAACTTACCTTAATCGCCTTTTACGACACCTCGGTAAGAAATGAGGGTGGTCTATTCTATGAAGCCAGATACCACGCGGTGGATAACTTACTTTAGTCGCCTTTTACACCGCGGTAAGAAATGAGGGTGGTCTATTCTTCTCAACCAAATACCACACGGTGGATAACTTACCTTAGTCGCCTTTTACGACACCTCGGTAAGAAATGAGGCTGGTCTATTCTTCTCAACCAAATACCAGCTGCCCCCCTTGCCCGTATCTGCTACGCCCATGTACACTATCGATTAGATTAAAATAATCATTAATTGATCATCGTTTATTTCAAAAGTAATAATAAAATTATCTTGCTATAATCCGCGATACAGTAACTCCACGACAAAATCGCAAAGTTTGTCGTGGAGTCTATCTCCTGATGATGCTTCGGTTGCGGGGCGAAACGATTGTTGAGTTTGTGATAGTGAACGTGTGTAGTGCTTGTGTATTGTGGTGGCAGTGATGGAGGTTAGTGCATGTGTTTTTATGAAAAAACGGATATTCCACTATACATTTAGCGCTATATATATTTTCTATTTACTGTATCGTGGCTTATAGCAAAATAATTTTATTACTACTTTTGTATGGATCTCCGCAAAGTAACGCCTAATTCTATAAATCATCGTATATTTAATTAGAGAAATGTTCAACACGATTTAAACATATATTCATTATAGTTTCGTTAAGCAAAACATTTCGTTTCAATTAACTACGATATCGATTCATCATTCTCAAATTCAAATGATTCATTATCCAAATTGACCTTTACGTGCTTGTAATCGTTAAATTAAAATGAAGCTTCGACTGGTTACTACTGGTTACAAACGGTTCGGCATATTGCTCTTAACGAGAAGAACCAGCAGGAAACGGCGGGCAATCCGATAAAATTAGACGTGAGTATAGCCGGTATCTATATTAACTTTTAAATATCTTCAATTATACATTACTAGGAATACGGCTTCCCCCTCGTGAAATTCAGTGTTTAGCACGTTATAGTCGCTCGAGTCTCGGCAAGAGACTGGCTCTCTGATATTACACGCTTTTTATACCTATTCCCCCCCCTCTAAGCTACAATTGACACCGGTTTGTTACTACCCCCATTATAAATTGTTGTAAAACGACCTCCTCAACTCAATTTACATCAAACGGTTATGTGCTATTAACCTAAACCTTTCGGAGGAATTGCACTACCTTTTAGTACAAAACCATACTAAAATCCGTTCAGTAGATTTTGAGAAAATCGATTACATACAGACAGACAGGTTTGGGGACTTTATTTTATAATAAGTATAGATTAAACTGCTGTCTTGTATGAAGCTGAATTTTCATATCCAGGCGTTCTTATCGGCCAAATAATCGTTATATGCTGTACGTATAAGCATATTTTATACACTTAGTTTGAATCTTTCTGTACACTGGTCTAGAATGGATTGAGGAGTTTTGTTATAGAAGCGAATAGCGAGACCAACAAATGATTTGTTTGAACTGCGTAGAACCTGAAAAATCGCGTTATACGAGATACTGAAATCGCGTTATATGAAAGGTACCGCGTTATAGGGGGTATTACTGTATATTGCATGCTTTATTGAATCATTTTTATCATCCACATAATCTTCATTTTCGTAATATGCTTTACGTATAAGCATATTTTATACAATTAGTTGGAATCTTTCCGTACACTGGTCTAGAATGGATTGAGGAATTTGTTATAGAAGCGAATAGCGAGACCAACAAATGGTTGTCTGAACTGCGTAGAACGTGAAAAATCGCGTTATACGAGATACTGAAATCGCGTAATATGAAGAGTACCGCGTTATAGAGTATTACTGTATATTGCATGCTTTATTAAATCATTCTTATCACCCAAATAATCTTCAATTTCGTAATATGCTTTACGTATAGCATATCTTATACACTTAGTTTGAATCTTTCTGTAGACTGGTCTAGAATGGATTGAGGAATTTTGTTATAGACGCGAATAGCGAGACCAACAAATGATTTCTTTGAACTGCGTAGAACGTGAAAAATCGCGTTATACGAGATACTGAAATCGCGTAATATGAAGAGTACCGCGTTATAGGGCTATTACTGTATATTGCATGCTTTATTGAATACAGTATTTATATCAGAATGCTTAATGTGTCTTATATAATTTTGTGATTGTTCTGTATTATTTGTTTTTAATATTCTGTGTATAGATTTTATATTATATAGATTTATGCTGTTAAAGTTTTAAGTAGTTTAAGTTTTTCACAGACGAATTGACAAGTACTTAGTGTAATGCTCTTTATTGTGTTAACGGATCTTAATTATATTATACTCCCTCAGTGCCGGGTAGAGATTTTTAAGAAATAAATAAATATATGTGAGACACATCCGGTCGTCCGACCCCAAAGTAACCTAATACTTGTGTCATGAGTTACGGACAACTGGTAGATATACTACATAAAGTAGTAAAGTAAAGTAGCGGCCTGTTACAATCCCACTGCTGGGAATAGGCCTCCTCTCTCCGTTTGTGGAGAGAAGGGTTGGAGCTAAGACCTACCACGCTGCTCCAATGCGAATTAGTAGGTTACTCATATCTCCAGAATTCTCTAGAGATATGCAGGTTTCCTCTCAATGTTTTCCTTCACCGAAAAGCGTGTGATAAATTGCAATTATCAATTAGACACATAAGTTTTAATAGAAAAACTCATTATATATATAACACGCTTTTCACGAAAACATCGCGAGGAAACTCGCATATCTCTAGAGAATTTTGGGGATATGTGTAACCTACCAATCCGCATTCGAGCAGCGTGGTAGGTCTCAGCTCCAATCTTTCTCTCCAAAAACGGAAAGGAGGCCTATGCCCAGCTGTGGGATAACAAGCCGTTACATTATACCTCTAGCTAAATCAGTTTTCCCAAGCATTTTATGCCGAGGCCCATCTTAGCCTTTCTAAAATATTTATGCTCCCCTATAACATATATCAATTTCAATATAATATTAAAACATTGAATGGTACACTAGATTTAATTTAAATGATAGGATTAGTTTAGAAGAATTTGCTTTTTTACCGTTAAATTTTGCACCGAAATATAGAATTGCATTTAAATGACCCCGAGCGAAGGGGTTATTTATTAAACGTTATGTTATATAAGAATTTTAGAAGGCCTAAGGTGGTATATAGCATAAAAAGTTCGGCAGACTGCTCTAGAGCCTTTTAGATAAATATAAATTAGTCTATCCGGCGTTGATAAATAGTTTTTAATATTAGTATTTTATAAACCTATTAAAACCGATATGTTAGGTTTTTATAACGTAACTTTTATGTTCTAACGTTCTTTCATCTTTTATAGTTCGTGCAATAATCATAGAATGGAATAGATTTCTCAGTTATTATATTTAATTTCAACTTTAATTATAATTTATAGTTAAAAAGGCATAAAAGTTAACTTACCATATTCAGTGGAATATGATAAGTTAACTTTATGCCCACATGTGGGCAGTGGCCCAGCCCACAAATGCCTTGATAAGATACCATATTGAAGTTCCGAATTAAGTAACGATTCTAAAAATATCATTAACAGTTAATTATACAGCAATAACAATCTTTTGTACAAGATTAATCAAGTATTCATTGAAGAGGAGCCTACTCATTGCTCTAACTAAAGTTTGGCATTAATTAACTGCAAGAGAAAAAAAGATCGCATTGCAAGCACTACATTAGTTATTAAATATATTATTGTTGTACTATTTAAGGTAAAAAAATATTCTTTATGTACTTATAATATAATAGAATAAATCAATTATAAATAAATAACATAATTCACTAATGAATAAATACATAGTGTATATTTAAGTGTAATTTTATCCCTCTTGAACCCAATTAGACGAATAAACAACGAGATGTGATAAATTAATCGATTCGTTTAGACATTTATATAAATTTAAGTTACTTTTTCTATGAAAAAGAATTATGTATTGAACTAGCGATATGAGAAAATTCCTGATAAACAAAAAAAACTATAATAGACTGTTAAGTTTTGGTATTATATGAGGATGGATGGTCAAGTCAGAAAGCGCTAAGGGAATCGTTAACGCGTGCTTGACCTCCACTTCTTTGAATGAAAATAGACTCATTATGACTGACAATGTCATATATACACAATCAACACAATACACCTTAATCGTAAAAGTAAAAAAAGTAAAGTAGCGGTCTATTACAATCCCGCTGCTAGGAATAGGTCTCCTCTCTCTGTTTCTGGTGAGAAGGCTTGGAGCTAAGACCTACCACGCTGCTCCAATGCGGATTAGTAGGTTAAACATATCTCCAGAAATCTCTAGAGATATGCAGGTTTCCTCACGATGTTTTCCTTCACCGAATAGCGTGTGATAAATTGCAATTATCAATTAGACACATGAGTTTTAATAGAAAAACTCATTGGTGCCTGCCCGGGTTTGAACTCGTGTTCCCCTCGTAAGTGTCGCACGGTCGCACCGCTGGGCTATCACAGCTATAATAACAGTAATTGTAAGCAACATAAATTCGTTAATTTTATAACAGTGACTATTTTGTACAGACGTGTATAAAACAGTGAGTAGACTCCTTAAACCCGCTTCCGCGTTGTGATGTACTCATTTGATGAATTTTAAAACTAGATTATCGTATCTGTTTGCATAAATTATACATGCAGGATTCGTAAAATGCATGCACTACCATCCACCCACACAACATAACACTAGCACCTCACACGTTCACTACTACAATCTCAACAATAATTTCAACCCGTAATCGAAACATCTGAAGACAGACTCTTGTGACAAAATCGCAGTGCTTTATGATTTTGTAATGTTGGTGATGGTTTGTTGTATTTATATTGCGAATCCAGCATATATTAGGAAACAGATAGACCACTCTACTTTTAGCATTACGTAGATTTTTCTCATCGTGAATTCATTCAAAATTATAATCCCCCGCTCTAAGTGGGGTCGGTAAAACATGTAACAAACATATTGTCACATAACTTGGCTACGTATTTTATGGTACCGGCCGCCTGTCTGACGTCAACGTACATTAGTCGTATTTTACGACCCCTAGATAAGAAAGAGGGTGGTCTATTCTACTCAATCTGATACCACACGACGGGTTAACTTACCTTAGTCGCCTTTTACGAGACTAAGAAATTGAGGGTGGTCTATTCTACTCAGCCGGAAACCACAAGCATTCGCGAAACCTTTCAACATATTTAGTTATATTTTCGTATTATACAGTTTCGCATAGTAACACCTAATTCTATAAATTACTATCAGGTCTTAAAGATTTATCCCAGCGCGGAAGCGATGTCTGTCTGTATACAAATTTAAGCTAAACATTCCAGTTGGAAGTCTCACATTATGTGCATGAGACGGCATTACATATAAACTATCACTATGTATAGATTTCACTTAAATAAATTAATTGTATTACATTAATATTGTTTTATTTTATACCCGAGTGTTTTGGTATGGGTGAATTTTATATCAGACTATATATATATATTTTATTAGTCGATCGCAACAGACTGGAATTGAACAATATAATAATTTATATACTACTAGTTTTTTCGCCCGAGGAATTTGTTCTGCCACATATCTTATTTAATTAAATTTATGATTCACAATTTTGGTCAAAGTGACTTCAACATAAAGATAGATATATGCTGTCGCGGACTTTTATTTAGAACTATTAAAGACAAACAATACTACGTTACATCATCTTTATATAACTCTAATGGTTTAGGCAGCGTACGCCGAGATAGCTTTCAGAGGCCAGATCTTTTCCGACTTTATTGACATGTATCGTTATATTACATAAAATCATTACAAATTGTAGCCTATATGTTATTCCGATGGTAAACCTATATAATTGTAAAGTTTTATCCAAATCCGTCCGATAGTTTTTTCGTGAAAGAGTAACAAACATCCATCCATACTCACAAACTTTCGTATTTATAATATTAGTAGGATGTTTTGCAATTTAATATTTGTGCATATGAATATACATAATTATAAAAAGATTGGCGATGTATATAATAGACAAAGTAGTTTCTTGCTCGCTCGGTAGGAAAAGCTTTCCGAACCAGCAATAGAGATGGTTCAAAATCTAATTGTTTACTAGTTTACTTAAAGAAACCTGTTTTTATAAACTGCTGTAATGCAAGGCTAAAATTGATCTAACGCTTATCATTATCTAGGATCTCCCAATAGTAGAAGTAACGACGGCAAAAATTAACACCTTTTAATTGTGCAAATAAATCTTTATTAACTACAAATAAATCAGTCAGTGTTTTAAATATCTGTTCCAAAATCGTTTTCATACATTGAGTACTTAACGGCGAAAAAAATTTCCAATAGCTCGCGCAATTTCCCAATCGCTGCCGCTCTGAATTAAGTTTATAAGGCAATGTTTTGCGAAAATGCTTATCATACAGGTTGTGTCTATTCACACGCGGCTAATCTAAAACGGAATCAGATGAGTTACATTAGCGCTTCCGCTCCAGACAGCACCATTAATGCAATTAGTGTGCTGCCAGACACTAGCAGCCATGCCCCACTTGCACTGTATCCTATTGCAGGTAGTTGGTACTTGATTGAAGGCCTTGGAGTGACTTGTGCTCACAATTATGTGAAGCATATCCTTGATAATTTGTTTTCAGGAACATCTGCTTTTGAAACGCTCTCTCAAATATATCAAAAGATCCTAACTTTGCAGATCGGACTATATCTTCGTATATCGTAACAAATTAACTTTAAGTCATACATTCTTCTTTTGACTATAAGCAATATTATCAATTAGACTTATCTACAGGAATAGACCACCCTCATTTCTTACTGAGGGGTCGTAAAAGGCGACTAAGGTAAGTTGACATCAGGCAGGCGGGTGGTCATAAAATACGTAGCCAAATCATGTCAAAATATTCAGTAACGTTTTGTGCCGGCCCCACTTAGAGTGAGATAAGGGCAGGAGGATGATGGTTAGACTTAGCTACGGAAAGTTTATTATAAAACAAAGTCCCAAAAGCTGTCTGGCTGTATGTAATCGATTTTCTCAAAATCTACTGAACGGATTTTTGTACGGTTTTCACGAACAGATAGTGAAATACTCCCGATTGGTTTAGGTAACTAGTACATATCGGTATTATGTAAATTGTGTTGAAAAGATCGCGCAGTTGTTAAAAAACTTACTTGCTGGAAGCTTTAGGCGCATGCGCTGCATAAACCAGTAGAGGTACGCTAAAGTGATGTAGTAGATCTATAAAAATACTACAAAAAAGTCCGCGATATCATGTCTCTATCTCACGGTTAACGCACAATAACTACTTTTATGTTCAAAATTTCGAAAATTAAATACAAATACACGACCAGGCTCGAAGAACCAACAATTTGTTTATAGAAAATGTTGGCCCTCGGCGGTAATCGAACCCGCGACCCGCGAAGCTGAAGGCAGGGTAAACTACCCACTGCGCCAACGGGCCTGTCATGCCTGTCATAAACATGCATTGTCATCAGGACCAGATTTGGTCCGCAGTATGTAAAGATTCAGTTCAATCGGACACCGGGAAATCAGTCAAATTTAACTGGCCAGATTCCACCTTCACATATATACACGGCAAGGTGAATAAAAGCTTAAAAAGGCCGGCTAAAGGCTTGTCTTCCTTTTTCGGAGAACAAAATTAAAGCTCAAACCCACCACGTCACAATGAGAATCGACAAATATATACATTAATTGTACTAACTTTTGACGTAAATCCACGCAACTCTGTTGGTCAGTTAAACCATAGCGCAGTCTCACGCGCACTGCCTACTCTAGCGCATCTTTGGAAAAAACATTACGGTAACAAAAATAAAAGGAAAAGGTTTTGGAAAAATATATTTTTTCGTGTCGGGAAACTTCATAAGTCAGTGTGTGTTAACAAAATTCTAATTAAAAACTATCCAGCTATTTGAAGTTTAGGTGAGTTTATTTTATCATTATTTAATACATTGTTTCAATTAAAAAATACGTAATATTAAATGAAATTCAAATATATGGGTTATACATACCCTTTGCGTCCACAAATGTTAAAAGTTGTGATAGTATTTTATTATAATCCGCGTTTGTAAAGGAAATCTATATTATGTTAACAGGAAATAGGCTCCACTATAAAATCGACGGTTACGGGACGAAACGATTGTTGAGATTGTCGTAGTGACTGTGTTGTTGGTGGAGGTGTTTTGTGATATGTGCGTGTATAAGATATGAGAACAACTTTTGCTACACTTCGCCCTATCAGAAGAACAAAGTCACATCTCCCATATATAAGCATAGGAAATCTGAATTTATTTAATTTATAGAATTAGGGCGTTACTTTGCGGAGATCCATAATACAAAAGTAATAATGAAATTATTTTGCTATAATCCGCTATACAGTTAATAGAAAATATTATATATATTTGCTAAATGTATAGTGGACTACCCGTTTTTTCATACCCAAAGCTTTTTGCTTTGCGATTTTGTCGTGGAGTCTATCTCCTGATGATGCTTCGATTGGGGGGCGAAACGATTGTTGAGTTTGTGATAGCGAACGTGTGTAGAGCTTGTGTATTGTGGTGGCAGTGGTGGAGGTTTTTGCAATTGATTTTACGAATCCTGCATGTAACGGGCACTATATATATTTTCTATTTACCGTATAGCGGATTCTAGCAAAATAATTTTATTATTACTTTTGTGACTTTATTCTTCGAATAGGGCGACTTAGTATTACATAGATTTTCTTCACAAGCGCGGATTATAGCAAAATAATTCAATTTTATCTTTTGTACTATTGAATTCCGCAAAGTACTTATAATAAGTTATCATGCATGACCTGATGTTGTCACCAGGATTGGCACCAGATAAGGGAACTTCTCAATGCTTAGCAGTAGGGACATGAAATTTTGTTTAAACCTCTTTTAAATTGATTTGTTAAATATCGTTCGAGGGACTTTGTTTTATATACATCAATAATAGAGATATAAATACAAATTCAAAATATTCATTATTCAAGTAAACTTGTAAACAAGTGCTTTTGAATCGTCAACATCTACTGCTAGTTCGGAAAGCTGTTCCTACCGAGAAGAACCAGCAAGAAACTCGGTGGCTGCTGTTTTCAAGGAATAATTCCTATTACTAGTTACATATAGATATTAACGTCTTGTACAGGGTCGAAGAGTAGCTATATCCACGCATTCTTATCGTCTAAGTAAACCTCAATAGTATAGTAGGCTTTCTGTATTAGCATTTTTTGAACATTATTTTTAAACTGCTGTAATTTTGTTTATGTACTTTTGCAAGGTGCAAAGCAGGAACCGCAAGCTTATGTCGATACCTACATTGTATATTATATACATCGCCAATCCTTTTATAATTATGTATAATCTTATGGTTATATCGACAAAAACTTCGCGTTCTCTAGGTCTTGTACACTAATTAGTTATTCTAAATGCCGTTACCGGGCACCATTGTTTATAATAAACAAAACATATACAACTGTATATTAATACAAGATCAAAAGCATTTTCCTCTAGAGACCTAAACTGGGTTGGTTTCATCTATTATCGCAGTTAATATTGTTAGTATAATTTAATGAATAAACCGTTAGTTTGCGGTGATATTATAATACGGAAGTAATGATAGCATTTTAATATAATCCATGGCTATGTGAACTAATTAGAAAAACGTGAAAATCTGATGTATTGAAATAAAAAGTATTTAATTCAAAAATATAGCCTTGCTGAGGCTTTAGTGATTTGATGCAGTTAATATTTAGCTATACCATTAATAATAGAGCTGTGATAGCCCAGTGGTAAAGCCGTGCGACTCTTACGAGGGTGTCACGAGTTCAAATTCTTGCAGGCACAAATGATTTTTTCTATTAATAATAGTAATTCTAGTCTAATAGATAATTGCGATTTATCGCAAGATTTTCGGTAAAGAAAAACATCGTGAGGAAACCTGCATATCTCTAGAGGTTTCTGGAGATATGTGTTATCTAACAATTCGCTTTGGAGCAGCATGGTAGGTCTTAGCTCCAATCCTTGTCTCCAAAACGGAGAGAGGAGGTCTATGCCCAACAGTGGATATAAACAGGCCGTTCCTTAACTTATTGTATGTTTTCTTTCAAGAACAACATTTCGGCGTTCTTTTATTATTTGACTGGCTTTAAATGATTTATAGAAGCAGGCCGTTACTTTACAAAATCTAATGGTAAAGGTCTACCTTGTACAACCGTTGAGGCAGTTTTTTTGAGGCATAACAAGTATATTTAATTGCTCCAGCACATTCTGAGGTAATGTTGGTCAAAAGCTTAAATGCCCGGTCGTTATCTTATGTTAATTTCACATCACGTGCTGAACGTTACGATGACTCAATATTTGAATTTAGTTTTTGGTCTATAATTTGTTTATATTCAAAGCGTGGCGATTCTTTCTTTTTTTTTGTAATGCTATGAAGGTTTTGCCGGTAATCACCACGCTTGGCATGCTGGTTGGTGATCGTAGTACTGACCATGTCGCACGGACAGTGCTGCTGCCCACTGTCGGTCTTTGGGTCAACTATAGGAATGGTTATACTGCCATTAATCGGTCTCCAGAGCCTCGTTGGTTATCTGCAGGGTGCACCACCGGCAGGTGAGGTTGGCAGTAGAAGGGACTGACTGGGACGAGCCTCACCCTTACACCCCTATACTATACCACTATTGGAGTAAGGTCTCATATCACTCACCAAAGGAAATAAAGCCCACCATGCTATTTTAATGGATTTCATGGATAAATGAAGAATATGCGGATTAATGTTAATGCACATACATATTTTGTCACTGCCATTTTCGGAATTACTACACGACTTCCATAGGTTCATCATCATCCTCATGCCCTTATCCCACTCTAAGTGGGGTCGGCACAACATTTAACAAACATGTTGTGACATGATTTGGCTGCGTATTATACGAACGGCCGCCTGCCTGACGTCAACTTACCTTACCTCTTATTGCGACTCAATTGAAGGCGTAAACGATGACCGCGATGAAAGGAAGCGGTCCTTTTCGTACCATGAAGTGTGAATTGCATTGTGGTCGTAATGTTTGAAAAGGATAACGTTATATGAACTATAGATAACTCTGTCTCTTTTACTTACATGTTCTTCGGGCGCATTCCGAGCGCTCATTCGGCAACGACTTAAAGTGTGCGTCTTTAAGACGTCATGGTATGAAAAAGCAAAACAATTTCGTTACGTCTTCAATTGAGTCGCAATAAGAGTTCATGGTAGGCCTGCTGGATTGCCTACAGTCAGACGGCTTTTCCATTATGACTTATGGTTTACCCTTACATAAAATATTTTATATAAGCAATGCGGTTTCTCATACGTAGGTAATGTAAATGAATAATACGGAATCGTAACAATTGTAGTAACGGCGTAAACAAAATAACGACGTATCGATATTCCGTTCAATGTTTATTGTTTCAGTTTATTATTATTACCCGAATAACTCCAGGTGTTTCGTTACAATTTGATTTATTAGTTTGTGGTTATATGTTTATCTATGCCTGTGTTATTAAAGACACATATTTTCGAGTCCCAAAATTTACATTCAAAATATACTTTATTCAAGTAAACCGCCGTGTGTTATCAGGTTGAGTATAATAGATCACACGAAGGAGGGTGGTCTATTCTATGCAGCCGGGTACCACACGGCACACCTTAGTCGCCTCTTACGACACCTCGGTAAGAAAGGAGAGTGGTCTATTCTATGCAGCCGGGTACCACACGGCACACCTTAGTCGCCTCTTACGACACCTCGGTAAGAAAGGAGAGTGGTCTATTCTATGCAGCCGGGTACCGCACGGCACACCTTAGTCGCCTCTTACGACACCTCGGTAAGAAAGGAGAGTGGTCTATTCTATGCAGCCGGGTACCACACGGCACACCTTAGTCGCCTCTTACGACACCTCGGTAAGAAAGAAGAGTGGTCTATTCTATGCAGCCGGGTACCACACGGCACACCTTAGTCGCCTCTTACGACACCTCGGTAAGAAAGGAGAGTGGTCTATTCTATGCAGCCGGGTGCCACACGGCACACCTTAGTCGCCTCTTACGACACCTCGGTAAGAAAGGAGAGTGGTCTATTCTATGCAGCCGGGTGCCACACGGCACACCTTAGTCGCCTCTTACGACACCTCGGTAAGAAAGGAGAGTGGTCTATTCTATGCAGCCGGGTGCCACACGGCACACCTTAGTCGCCTCTTACGACACCTCGGTAAGAAAGGAGAGTGGTCTATTCTATTTAGCCGGATACTACACGGCACACCTTAGTCGCCTCTTACGACACCTCGGTAAGAAAGGAGGGTGGTCTATTCTATGCAGCCGGGTACCACACGGCACACCTTAGTCGCCTCTTACGACACCTCGGTAAGAAAGGAGAGTGGTCTATTCTATGCAGCCGGGTACCACACGGCACACCTTAGTCGCCTCTTACGACACCTCGGTAAGAAAGGAGAGTGGTCTATTCTATGCAGCCGGGTGCCACACGGCACACCTTAGTCGCCTCTTACGACACCTCGGTAAGAAAGGAGAGTGGTCTATTCTATGCAGCCGGGTGCCACACGGCACACCTTAGTCGCCTCTTACGACACCTCGGTAAGAAAGGAGAGTGGTCTATTCTATTTAGCCGGATACTACACGGCACACCTTAGTCGCCTCTTACGACACCTCGGTAAGAAAGGAGGGTGGTCTATTCTATGCAGCCGGGTACCACACGGCACACCTTAGTCGCCTCTTACGACACCTCGGTAAGAAAGGAGAGTGGTCTATTCTATGCAGCCGGGTACCACACGGCACACCTTAGTCGCCTCTTACGACACCTCGGTAAGAAAGGAGAGTGGTCTATTCTATGCAGCCGGATACCACACGGCACATACCTTAGTCGCCTCTTACGACACCTCGGTAAGAAAGGAGAGTGGTCTATTCTATTTAGCCGGATACTACACGGCACACCTTAGTCGCCTCTTACGACACCTCGGTAAGAAAGGAGAGTGGTCTATTCTATGCAGCCGGGTGCCACACGGCACACCTTAGTCGCCTCTTACGACACCTCGGTAAGAAAGGAGAGTGGTCTATTCTATTTAGCCGGATACTACACGGCACACCTTAGTCGCCTCTTACGACACCTCGGTAAGAAAGGAGGGTGGTCTATTCTATGCAGCCGGGTGCCACACGGCACACCTTAGTCGCCTCTTACGACACCTCGGTAAGAAAGGAGAGTGGTCTATTCTATTTAGCCGGATACTACACGGCACACCTTAGTCGCCTCTTACGACACCTCGGTAAGAAAGGAGGGTGGTCTATTCTATGCAGCCGGGTGCCACACGGCACACCTTAGTCGCCTCTTACGACACCTCGGTAAGAAAGGAGAGTGGTCTATTCTATTTAGCCGGATACTACACGGCACACCTTAGTCGCCTCTTACGACACCTCGGTAAGAAAGGAGGGTGGTCTATTCTATGCAGCCGGGTACCACACGGCACACCTTAGTCGCCTCTTACGACACCTCGGTAAGAAAGGAGAGTGGTCTATTCTATGCAGCCGGGTACCACACGGCACACCTTAGTCGCCTCTTACGACACCTCGGTAAGAAAGGAGAGTGGTCTATTCTATGCAGCCGGGTGCCACACGGCACACCTTAGTCGCCTCTTACGACACCTCGGTAAGAAAGGAGAGTGGTCTATTCTATTTAGCCGGATACTACACGGCACACCTTAGTCGCCTCTTACGACACCTCGGTAAGAAAGGAGGGTGGTCTATTCTATGCAGCCGGGTGCCACACGGCACACCTTAGTCGCCTCTTACGACACCTCGGTAAGAAAGGAGAGTGGTCTATTCTATTTAGCCGGATACTACACGGCACACCTTAGTCGCCTCTTACGACACCTCGGTAAGAAAGGAGGGTGGTCTATTCTATGCAGCCGGGTACCACACGGCACACCTTAGTCGCCTCTTACGACACCTCGGTAAGAAAGGAGAGTGGTCTATTCTATGCAGCCGGGTACCACACGGCACACCTTAGTCGCCTCTTACGACACCTCGGTAAGAAAGGAGAGTGGTCTATTCTATGCAGCCGGATACTACACGGCACATCCCTTAGTCGCCTCTTACGACATCTCGGTAAAAAAGGAGGGTGGTCTATTCTATTCTGCCGGATACCACACGACGTTTGTAAACTCTACTACTATAAAACTTTAAAAAAACATTTATTTATAGCGATTCATTTATTTACCTGTCAATTTATTCAATAACACCAAATGGTTATGAAGTCTTTAAATAATTTATAGAATTAGGCGTTACTTTGCGGAGATCCATAATACAAAAGTAATAATAAAATTATTTTGCTATAATCCGCGATACAGTAAATAGAAAATATATATAGTGCTAAATGTATAGTGGACTATACGTTTTTACATACCCGTTACATGCAGGATTCGTAATTTACGAATTCGTAATTTATATAGTATATATTTTCTATTTACTGTATCGCGGATTATAGCAAAATAATTTTATTATTACTTTTGGTTATGAAGTCGTTCACATAATGTGTAAGTGATGTGCATATGTTGTGTAGAATCCTAAGGCAGTAATGTTGTGCATTGTGCACCGCAAGGTCTGTATTACCATGCGAATGCCGACACTCAGATTACTATCTGATAATAACTAGAACGCGAAATTGTTTAGTTACCAGGCACTTATTTATAAAAGTAAGCGTTACTTAACGGAATTCCATAGAACAAAAGTAATAATACAATTAACTTGCTATAATCCGCGATAAATTAATAGGAAATATACCTTGCCTTCAGCTCCGCGGGTCGCGGGTCCCATTCCCGCCGCAGGCCAACATTTTCTATAAACAAATTGTTGGTTCTTCGAGCCTGGGTGTGTATTTGTATTTAAGTATGTATTTAAACTTATATATGTAGTATATCTACCAGTTGTCCGTCACCCATAACACAAGTATTAAGTTACTTACTTTGGGGACGGACGACCGTGTGTGTAAATGTCCCATATATTTATTATATTATGCTAAATGTAGAGGAGACTATTCGTTTTCATACCTGATACATGAAGGACTCCATGACTATCTCCTGATGATGCTTCGGTTGCGGGGCGAAATGATTGTTAAGTTTATGATAGTGAACGTGTGTAGTGTGATGACGGTGGTGGATGTTTGTGCATGTGTTTTAACGAATGCTGCATGTATCAGGTATGAAAACGAATAGTCCACTCTACATCTACCGTTATATATGTTTTCTATTTACTGTATCGCGGATTATAGGAAAATAATTTTACTGTTACTTTTGTATTATGGAACTCCGCAAAGTAACGCCTAATTCTATCAATTATTTTGTAATTACTTACCACAAAAGTAACTATTAATTTGCTTTAATCCGCGATAAAATTGTGAAAGCTTTTACGGTTTGTATTTTATAAGAATACTAGCTGTGCCAGCGGCTTCGTCCGCATAGAAATCAGCGTGTCACATTTTTTTTCTAGAATTCAAAGTTTAAACATAAAAGTGGTTATTTTGAGTTAACTATAAGAGATAGAGACATGCTATTTCGGACTTTTTGTAGTATTTTTATAGATCTATAATTCTCTATTAGAACACTTTAGCGCATCTCTGCTGGTTTACGCAGCGCACGCGATTATAGCTCCCATCAAGCGAGTTCTTTAACAACTGCGCGATCTCTACAACATAATTTACATAATACCGATATCTACTATTTACCTAAACCATCCGGCAGTATTGCCGGATCTTTTGGTGAAAACCGTACAAAAATCCGTTCGGTACATTTTGAGAAAATCGATTACATACAGACAGACAGCTTTTTGGGACTTTGTTTTATAATAAGTATAGATAAGCTTCTTATATACGTGTGGTCTGACAAAATTTGATAGAATACCAAACTATTATAGGGGAAGTTTAAAAGTTGCGCCCATTATTTGACTGGCCCGTTGGCGCAGTGGGTACTAACCGTACTCTCAGCTCCGCGGGTCGTGGGTTCGATTCCCATCGAGGGCCAACATTGTCTATAAACAATTTGTTGGTTCGTCGAGCCTGGGTGTATATTTGTATTTAAGTATGTATTTAAACTTATATATGTAGTATATCTACCAATTGTTCGTCACCCATTACACAAGTATTAAGTTACTTTGTGGTCGGACGGCCGTGTGTGTAAATGTCCCATATATTTATTATTATTATAAGAGAATTTAGATGAAACCTTCTATATAAGTGGGTATAACGAGAACTTATTGTAGTAAGTTACACGCAGAAAACTGCGTGCACCGATCTTGTCACTGTAATTTTCAATAATTCTATGCAGATCTGAATGTTCATGCCTTTACGCTACTATTTCCGGGTAATAAATATTCCCATAGATATAACTATGTAATGGCAACATTTTAAATCGTTTGACAAGACGATCGTTGTTATAATATACCTAGAGCGCAAGATAATCACCCACTTCTGGCACAATAATTCTTAAAACACATGATATACTATTTACTTCTTTAGATAACAATGTAAAGAAGTTCATAGATATGAATACAAATACCTCATGACTAGTTCAGAAACTTTAATGCTATATAAAACGTCAGTACCTACAATCCTAACCTACCAATCCTATTAATCCTATCCTATCCTATCCTACTAATCCTACTAATATTATAAATGCGAAAGTTTGTGAGTATGTTGCACTTTCAGGAAAAAACTATTTGACGGATTTGAATGAAACTTTACAGTTATATAAGTAATACATCGGAATAACATATAGGCTACAACTTGTAATGATTTTATGTAATATAACGATTCATGTCACTAAAGTCGGAAAAAATCTGGCCTCTGAGAGCTATCTTGGCGAAAGCTGCCTAAACCATTCAAGTAAGACAAAGATGATGTATCGCAGTATTGTTTGTCTTGAATAGTTCTAAATAAAAGTCCGCGACAGTATATATCTACCTTTTATGTGGAAGCCACTGTGACCAAAAATGTTAATCATAAAATTAATTAAATAAGATACATATTTTTGTATATTTATCAAAATCTTACAAAAATCAATACATTTGTCGCTTTCAGTATTTTATGTAGGTAAACTTTATCTTTTACACTAAGTGATTTGGCCGAATAGTTTAAAAGTTATCACGATATGATTGACTTAAATTATTATTAGTAATAGGCAAACTAGGAACCGAAATAAATTAATAATACTAAAGCTAAGGCTTAAGAAAGTACGTAGATCGTTTGTGGGCTTCGGTATACTTTTTTATAATGAAATCAATCTATCTCAATATATTTTAGACTTGCTTGTATTATTTATTTTTGAAAAGAGCAACCGCCGAGTTTCTTGCTGGTTCTTCTCGGTTAGAGCACCTTTCCGAAGCAGTCGTAGCTTCATTTTAATTTTAATTTGGCGATTCAAAAGTGCTTGTAAAGGATTTGAATAAAGACTCATTTTAATTTGAATTTATATTCAATTATAATATTCAATTCAATTCAAGTCATAATATTCTTTATTCAAGTAAACTTGTAAAAAAGTGCTTTTAAATCGTCAACATCTACTGCTGGTTCGGAAAGCTGTTCCTACGTAGGAGAACCAGCAAGAAACTCGACGGTTGCTCTTTTCAAAGCATAATTCTTATCACTAGTTACATATAGTTATTAATGTCTTGTACAGGGTCGAAGAGTAGCTATATCCACGCTTTCTTATCGTCTAAGACCTAAGTAATCCTCAATAGTATAGTAGGCTTTCTGTATTAGCCTTTTTTAAATAGTATATTTATACTGCTGTAATGGTAAACTATCACAAACTCAACAATCGACTCAACGACAAAATCGCAAAATCTATCTCCTGATGATGCTTCGGTTGCGGGGCGAAACGATTGTTGAGTTTGTGATAGTGAACGTGTGTAGTGCTAGTGTATTGTGGTGGCAGTGGTGGAGGTTTGTGGATGTGTTTTTACGTATCGGGTATGAAAAACGGATAGTCCACTATACATTTAGCACTATATATATTTTCTATTTACTGTATCGCGGATTATAACAAAATAATTTAATTATTACTATTGTATTATGGATCTCCGCAAAGTAACGCCTAATTCTATAAATTATTTAGATTGTGGGATTTTATTATAGAATCTTATACTCAACTAACGAATTAGGAACTTTTGCAAGCCGCAAAGCAGGAACCGCAAGCTTATGTCGGTTCCTAATTTGTCTATTATATACATCGCCAATCGTTTTATAATTATGTATATTCATATCTAAAAAAATTAAATTACTAAAAATATACTGTGAAGCCAATGTAAGAATATTGGTATGGGTGTATAGTTAAACTAGCTAATTATCGACTTACATTAAACAACGGTGACCACAGCATCCGCTCTCGTCATAAGCGATAAAGCTGTACCTCTCAAGCACAAAAACATTTAGTTGTAAACAACAAGCCATCGGTTCAAGACAAATTGCTGTTTTTGTATTGTCTAAATTAGTTGTTTAAAAATCGATTTATACTTGTGACTATTTGCAGTGTCTAACAAGCGAAACGTATTTATTCTTAAAATAAACTTTAATTATTGTAAAAGAATCTGTAATCTTTGTTATAAATATTTCTGGTAACCGCGAAAATCAAATCGACTTTAGTGTTAAAATACCAAATGTGTCCTTAAGTGATTTTCTCCTATTCCAAAGGATAAAACGGGTTTGTGTAATTCTAGAGGCCTAGGAGATCTCCGGAGATCTAGACTCATTGAAGACAAAGCCTTGACCATTGCCACATTACATAATTTGCAACGTCGTCCAGGATTGCCTATCTAACGGTTTTCTAAAGGGTCTATTTCGGCTATTTAATAGCCCAGCGGTGAGACCGAGCGACTCTTTCGAGGGGGACCTGTTAAAATCCCATTGCTGGGAATAGGCCTCCTCTCTCCGTTTCTGGAGAGAAGGGTTGGAGCTAAGACCTACCACGCTGCTTCAATACGGATTGGTAGGTTACACATATCTCCAGTATTCTCTAGAGATATGCAGGTTTCCTCACGATGTTTTCCTTCACCGAAAAGCGTGTGATAAATTCCAATTACCAATTAGACGCGTGAGTTTTAATAGAAAAACTCATTGGTGCCTGCCCGGGTTTGGACTCGAGTTCCCCTCGAAAGAGTCGCTCGGTATATCTGTACCTGCATATCTGCAAACCTGCATATCTGTAGAGAGTTCTGGGGATATGGGTATCCACCAATCCACATTGAAGCAACATGGTAGGTCTTTGCTCCAACCCTTCTCTCCAGAAACGTAGAGAGGAGGCCTATGCCCAGCAGTGGGATTGTAACAGGCCGCTACTACTTACTTACTATTTCGGAGAGTGCGCTCAGGTATTTCATGATCTTGTTTCTCCACCGACTTTCTATCGCACTGTTAGGAATCCAAGCAGTTCCATCCCTTCCTTATAAACTCTCCAGAAAGCGCTTCGCTTCATTTCTGTTAAACACAGCACGAGTATGAAACACTCTCCCAGTTTTCATCTTTCCCAATACTTTTAATTTAGGTATTTGCAATGCAAGAGTGGATAGGCATAATCATCCCCGTGCCCTTATCCCACTCTTAGTAGAATCGGCACATGTTATAAACATGTCGTTAAATGATTGGGTAGGTATTTTACGACCTTACCTTTTAGTCGCCTTTTACGACACCTCGGTAAGAAAAATGTGAGTGGTCTATTTTACTTAGCCGAATACCACACGGGGGTTCAATTTACCTTAGTCGGCCTTTACGACACCTCGGTAATAAATGAGGGTGGTATATTCTACTCAACCGGATACCACACGGCGGAGTAAATAGACGTCGTATAGAAAAAACAATTACATTGTTTATAATGCATTTTTTATCCAAAAAATTATGGTATCGTTGAATTCCTGGCGGAGGGAGGCGGCGGAGCGGTTCCAGGACCTCGTGTTCTGGACCAATCTGCTGCTGGCGAGTCCAGGTGTTAGCGACTTGCCTAAGCCTAATCGTCTGCCGCCCTGACAGGGGACCTTTCGGGCGCTTCGAACGGGGTTTATCGGACGCCTGACTTACAGGTCCCCGAGGCGGACGGTGCATCTGGTGCTCCCGATGCACCGGTTAGCGGAAGGGGGCTTCTCTTTTGAGGGGTCCCTACCCAGAGGAGGTGATTCTGGGATAAGAGTTGCTGCTGGTGGGGATGGGGTCAAATAAGGTACCCTGCCCCCGCCATCGGTAGCGTGGTGGAGCATACAGGTCGTTTTAGTCGGTGCGAGTCCGACATAACCACCGCCTGTCCCCGTCGGGCTGTGGTACCCATAAGAGGTTTTTTCCTGTTTCTTTGGAAAAAAAAAATTCTTAAAACTGACCTCTCAATGTTAAACTAGTTAAACACGCTATCGTGAAATAACTTCCAAAAGACTTTTTATATCACGTGCTTGTTACATCGAACTCGAAAACTTAATTATAGCCCTGATAATTAAGAATTCGTTAACAAATGATTAACAACCGCAAGATGGTACAGTCATTAACAGATCATTATATTGATTAACGAGGTACACACCTGCCGAGAATAGGGATATTACAGAGTTCCAATGCCGAAAATCGGAACATCCGTCGGGTGGTGATGACCTATAACGGGTTTTCCTGACATAAAAAAAAATGTTTAAAACATGTTGTACCGACCCCGCTTAGAATGGGATTAGGATATCATTCTCATGGGAGAATGATGATAACATTGTAGGCTGACTTCACTACTGTAGTATAATTACTGTATACCCTACATCTATACTTATTGTAAAAAAGTCCCAAAAAGCAGTCTGTCTGTATGTAATCGATTTTCTCAAAATCTACTAAACGGATTTTGGTACGGTTTTCACCAAAAGATAGTAAATTGTGTTCAAGAGATCGTGCAGTTGTTAAAAAACTTGCTTGCTGGGAGCTTTAGTCGTGTGCGTTGCGTAAACCAGCAGAGATACGCTAAAGTAATATACTAGAGAATTGTAGATCTATAAAACTACTACAAAAAAGTCCGCGGTAGCATGTCTCTATCTCTTTCGGTTAAAACACAATAACTACTTTTATATTTAAAATTTGAATTCTAGAAAAAAATTGTGACACGCTGTTTTCTATGCGGGCGAAGCCGCTGGCACAGCTAGTAGATAACAAAAATTACAGATTTTTTCTGTTAAAAAGTGAGAGATTTTTATATAAAGATGAACGCGCCCAATGTTGCCAGTGTTGCCAGTGAGAATACAAAATGTTTTTGGTGTGTTTTCTATTTGGATTTTATAATATACGCGATCCTGGCGGTAGTTTTAATAACATTGTTCGTGTACTTCATGATCTTTTACTAAGGATGGCGCTTATGACAGGTAAACAATTTTACAATATGGCTTATGATAGGTAAACAATTTTCCGTTATGGCTTATGACAGGTAAACATTTTACGGTATGGCTTATGAGAGGTAAACATTTTACTGTATGGCTTATGACAGGTAAACAATTTTACGGTATGGCTTATGACAGGTGAACAATTTTGCGGTATGGCTTATGACAGGTAAACAATTTTGCGTCATGGCTTATGACAGGTAAACAATTTGACGGTATGGCTTATGACATTAAACAATTTTTAATGAATAGAACAGACCACCCTCATTTCTTACCGGGGTGTCGTGAAAGGACTGAGGTAACTTGACATCAGACAGGCGGCCAGTCGTAAAATAAGTAGCCAAAATATTTAACAACATGTTAACATGTTGTACCGACTTCGAGTGGAATTAGGGCAGGAGAATGATGATATATAAAAAATAAAAACAGATGCAGAGGAGATATTGTTTCATGCTATGTAGGATACTTAGCTGGTTTGGGGGTTGTGAAGGAACATAATGTCATCGTTGTGAAAATCATAATCACAAAATCGCATTACGATTTTGTCTTAGAGCCTATCCTGCTGCTTCGGTTTCGGAGCGAAACGATCGTAGAGATTTTGGTGGTGGTTGTGTGTATTGCTTGTGTTATTATTGCTGGTGGAGGCGTCTTGGGATGCGTGTGGTGACTTGTGTAATGCCCGTGTAAGATACGTGAATTTTGCCCTCTTCATACACTTATTGGAATCCCGCAAAGTAACGCCTGCGTCTATAAATCATATAAGTATATATAATAACAATAAAAATTTCCTGTAAATATCTGTGAAATTTTAAATTTTGCATGCTATTTATGCTATTGGCGGAACATGTTGCTATTTTATTTATTAGCTTACTAGCTATGCCAGCGGCTTCACCCGCGTTAAAATCAATTTTTTTTTAGAATTCAAATTTTAAACAACAGTTTACGCAGCACACGCGAATAAAGCTCCCAGCAAGCAAGTTTTTTAACAACTGCGCTATCTTTTCAACACAATTTACACAATACCGATATGTACTTTTTACCTAAACCATCCGGAAGTATTTCACTATCTTTTGGTGAATCCCGTAAAAAATCCGTTGAGTAGATTTTAAGAAAATCGATTACATACAGACAGACAGCTTTTTGGGACTTTGTTTTATATTAAGTATAGATGTATCTAATAGTACTACCGTGTTTCATAAAAATTTTATTTGATACAAAATAATTACTATTACCATACTGTGTACAAAAGACAAAATGACGTACGCTAAAGTGCGAACTAGATAATCACGCCGATAATCACTGCATACACAGAGAGCCTTGTCCGGTGTGTGCTTAAGCATTACACACGCCTTAGTGTGGGTCTGGCATTACTTGAGGCACCATGTAGGAGTCGTAGAGAAGTGTAGAAGTCATTTTTAATATCAGTTCATTAGGATATCCTCAAATATAAATTGAACTTGGTAAGTTTGTAACGTTTTCTTATAGATATATTGCTATCTTCTCCCCGCGGTCTACCCACGTTGTATAATCCATGCCATTATTTATACTTAATTAATCATTTATTATTTAAGTTGTGATAGCCCTGACTCTCATGAGGCGATCATGGGTTCAAATCCCGGACAGTCACCAATGAGTTTTTTTTATTAAAGCTAATGTATCTAATTGATAATTACAATTTATCACACGCTTTCCGGTGAAGGAAAACACTGTTGTCATATGATTTGGCTACGTGTTTTACGACCGGCTGCCTGCTCGACATCAACTTACCTTAGTCGCCTTTTACGACACCTCGGTAAGAAATGAGGTTGGTCTATTCTATGCAGCCGGATACCACACGGCATTTACCTTAGTCGCCTCTTACGACACCTCGGTAAGAAAGGAGGGTGGTCTATTCTATTCTGCCGGATACCACACGGCATTTACCTTAGTCGCCTCTTACGACACCTCGGTAAGAAAGGAGGGTGGTCTATTCTATGCAGCCGGATACCACACGGCATTTACCTTAGTCGCCTCTTACGACACCTCGGTAAGAAAGGAGGGTGGTCTATTCTATTCTGCCGGATACCACACGGCATTTACCTTAGTCGCCTCTTACGACACCTCGGTAAGAAAGGAGGGTGGTCTATTCTATTCTGCCGGATACCACACGGCATTTACCTTAGTCGCCTCTTACGACACCTCGGTAAGAAAGGAGGGTGGTCTATTCTATTCTGCCGGATACCACACGGCATTTACCTTAGTCGCCTCTTACGACACCTCGGTAAGAAAGGAGGGTGGTCTATTCTATGCAGCCGGATACCACACGGCATTTACCTTAGTCGCCTCTTACGACACCTCGGTAAGAAAGGAGGGTGGTCTATTCTATTCTGCCGGATACCACACGGCTATTTCCTGTGAAGGAAGACATCATGAGGAAACCTGCATATCTCAAAATAATTCTGGAGATATGTGTAACCTACTAATCCGTATTGGAGCAGCGTGGTAGGTCTTAGCTCCAACCCTTCTCTACAGAAACGGAGAGAGGATTCCTATGCCCAGCAGTGGGATAGTAACAGCAATATTTTTTTAAATAATATGTATATGTATAATTTAAACTCATAATTTATGATATTTGCGTACCAAAACTGCTTCACTATAAATTGTCTCGTTTCGTTGGTTAGCTGTCAGAGGTAAACTTATCCCTGACAAAGGGATAAGTTGTCCTCTGTACACTTTTTTTATTAATAACGTCTTATTATTTGAGTAAACCATAACACATATTAATTATAGTTAAAGTGGGTTAATCTTAAAAGCTAGACATATGCTGTTGCGGACTTTTACTAAGATCTTTTAGAGGGAAACAATTTGTAATACATGTTTTTATAACTTTCACCGTTTACTTAGCGCACGTAAGGAAAGCTTTAAATTTTGCCGTTTTCGCAATATTTTTTATTGCTGCTCCTCTCCTATTCATCTTAGCGTGATTTTATATATCCTTCTATAGTCTTCTTCGTCTATAGCCTTCGTCGATAAATGTACTATCTTACACTCATAGACTTTTTCAAATCGGTCTCGTAGGTTCTGAGATTAGCGCGTTCAAACAATCAATCAAACAAACAAACAAAATCTTCGGCTTAATTTATTAAATATAGATACAGACAACTGATAAATATATATAATACACACTTTAATACAAATATACACCCAGGCTCAAAGAACCACCAAATAGTTTATAGAAAATGTTGGCCCTCGTCGGGAATCGAACGCAGAGCCTTCAGTTCCGCGCCAAGAGGCTAGTCGCATGTATTTTGAACATTTGGTTAACAGATATATTTATCTATGCTTCGAATCATTATGTTATCGCGAATAACATTGAATATATGAGGTCAAGAAGAACACGGCATCTATTATATATGATAAAAGAATTCAATCTTGATAAAAATGATAAAGAGAAACCACTTAACTATCTTATGTCTATAATATATAGAATTAGATATTACGATGATCCATAATAAAAAACGTCTCAACAATCGTGTCATAACCAAAGCATCATCAAAAGATAGCCTCCACAAATCGACGCAAGCCCCAGCATCTATTTTGCTTCCGAACACGTAACAAACCGTTAAACTTTAAGTAATGAATATTAGGCGTTTTAGCCGTTTTCATATCTGATACGAATTGTTGTGGTGGAGGAGGTTTCCTCCACCACAACAATACGCAAGCACTGCACACAGTCAATATCACAATCTCAAAAAAGCAAAGTATTAATGAGTCTCAGAGCCAAACGACATCTAGACGATTAAAAGGCGTGGATATAGCTTCTCTTTCTCTTTCTCGAGTTTCTTGCTGGTTCTTCTCGGTAGGAACAGCTTTCCGAACCAGCGGTAGATGATAACGATTCAAAAATTTAGCCATTAGGAAGATTAGGCAATTAGCTGATATTGAAACAGCAAGACTTGTCTATTTTTCTTATTTTCATAGCATCATGGCATACGGTATCTTGCTATGGGGTAAAGCAGCTGATATCCAAAAAATATTTGTTTTACAAAAGCGAGCTGTTCGTGCGATTTATAATATGAAACCACGTGACTCGCTTCGTGATAAATTTAAAGAAATAGGTATTCTTACTGTAGCTTCACAATACATTTATAATAATATAGTGTTTGTGAAACAAAATATACATCTTTTTAATAAAAAAAGCGATATTAGTAATAGGCAAACTAGGAACCGAAATAAATTAATAATACCAAGGCTAAGGCTTCAGAAAGTACGTAGATCGTTTGTGGGCTTCGGTATACTTTTTTATAATAAAATTCCTCAATCAATTTTGGACTTGCCTTTACACAAGTTCAAAAAAGCAATTAAAGAGACTCTCATTAATAAAGCTTACTATAATGTTGAAGACTATGTCAATGATAAGAAAGCTTGGAACTAAATTGCGACCAGCTATGTACTAGACGATATTATAATCTAAGTTTGTTAACAATAGTTAATACAAAACTGTAATATTTATTTTTTAAAAGAGTGGCCGCCGAGTTTCTTGCTGGTTCTTCTCGGTAAGAGCACCTTTCCGAACCAGTTGTAGCTTCAATTTAATTTTAATTTGACGATTCAAAAGTGCTTGTAATAGGCCAATTTGAATAAACACTTATTTGAATTTGAATTTGAAAAAAGCAATTGTTTACAAGTTTACTTCAATAAAGAATATTTTGAATTGAATTGAATTAAACAAATTTAAAACAAAATGAAGAAAAATATTAGTATTATGTTGAAAATAGTACCATGACAATTATATATTACAGAATCACCGGATGCTCTACAATAAGATAATCTAAAGATACATATCAGCCGACGTAACTTTGTTAAATAACTTTGTTGCGTATAACAGTACGCGAGTCCTCTTTAAGAGTAATTAATAAGGTACTATCGATTTATAGAATTAGGCGTTACTTTGCGGAGATCCATAATACAAAAGTAATAATAAAATTATTTTGCTATAATCCGCGATACAGTAAATAGAAAATATATATAGTGCTAAATGTATAGTGGACTATACGTTTTTTTTTCATACCCGTTACATGCAGGATTCGTAAAAAACATATGCACAAACCTCCACCACTTCCACCACAATACACAAGCACTACACAGGTTCACTATCACAAACTCAAATTGAGTTTTTTACGAATCCTGCATGTAACGGGTATGAAAAAAAAAACGTATAGTCCACTATACATTTAGCACTATATATATTTTCTATTTACTGTATCGCGGATTATAGAAGAATAATTTTTTTATTACTTTTGTACTATCGATTGTTGGTTTATTATTTACGTATCTACAACTTTGCACCGCGGGGAATCACGAAATGTCTTCTTAGAATGAAATCGAACATCAAATCTATCGATGTTTAACGTACACTAGATCATACGTCACCCAGTGATTTACTTTGATGCGTGTCCAAAAAACAGATAATTCGCGGTTTGTAGGCGATCATAGATGATTGGCGATAGAAGTATGCCTAACAAAGCCGTGATCGCATTTAATCGTTCATAATCGCCAATTGAGCTGTGATAGCCCAGCGGTAAGACCGTGCGACTCTTTCGAGGGGAACACGAGTTCAAACCCGGGCAGGCACCAATGAGTTCTTCTATTAAAACTCATGTGTCAATTGATAATTGCAATTTATCACACGCTTTTCGGTGAAGGAAAACATCGTGAGGAAACCTGCATATCTCTAGAGAATTCTATTGATATGTGTAACCTACCAATCCGCATTGGAGCAGCGTGGTAGGTCTTAGCTCCAACCCTTCTCTCCAGAAACGGAGAGAGGAGGCCTATTCCCAGCAGTGGGATTGTAACAGGCCGCTACTTTTTTTTTTTTTTTTTAATCGCCAATTATGAAGAGGTATAACAGATTGTGATAGGTTAAATATATTTTAATCTAGTTACATACTTAAAATATGATAGATCTAAATATGATGAGTAGATTAGATTAGATATGCTGACCTTATTTTGATAATGTAGACAATTGAATGGTACACTATTGTTGTATTACACCATTACCACTACGATATTAAACAAATGATATGAGTGTAAATCTGTCATTAAAGGTTCCTAGTAAAAAAAAAGTAAACACTCATAGAGCTGTGATAGCCCAGCGGTGAGACCGTGCGACTCTTTCGAGGGGGTCACCAGTTCAAACCCCCGCAGGCACCAATGAGTTTTTCTATTAAAACTTGTGTCTAATTGATAATTCCAATTTATCACACGCTATTCGGTGAAGGAAAACATGGTGAGGAAACCTGCATATCTCTAGGGATTTCTGGAGATATGTTTAACCTACCAATCCGCAAGCAGTGTGGTAGGTCTTAGCTCCAACCCTTCTCTCCAGAAATGGAGAGAGGAGGCCTATTCCTGGAAGTGGGATTGTAACAGGCCGCTACTTTACTTTACTTTTAAACACTCTTACTTTAATAGTAAACTTCTTATTACTTTTTACAAAACTTACGATCCCATACTATCCTATGCAAGTTAAGGAATTTCATTGTTTACCTTTAAGTTAGTTACTACAGATTATACTTTATACTTATAACGCAACAATATACTTTTTTCTTGGTTAACTTTAAACAACCGGAACCCGCGACTTAATTTGAATTTATCTAAGTGTTAAAATTTTCATACTTATGTACTGTTTTTTTGAATTTAAACTATCGTGAGTGGTATTCATTATTAATGTTGAGAAACCGGCTATACTCACGTCTTATTTTATCGGATGAGCCCGACTAGTTTCAAGCCCATACGGGGCTCTTATTCATGAGCTCTTTACGCGGTGTTATACTTGAAACTAGTCGGGCTCATCCGATAAAATAAGACGTGAGTATAGCCGGTCTCTCAACATTAATACTGTTTTTTTGTTTTCGAATGGACTGTGGGTTTTTTATTTTATATGTTAGTCCAGTATACAAACTTCATTAGTATCGCTTCAGTATATTAGCCGTAAAACCGTAACAAAGAGACAAAATTTCGCATTTATATTATAAAGTATAGATTTAATCATCATCATCCTCCTGCCCTTATCCCACTCTAAGTGGGGTCGGCACAGCATGTTACAAACATGTTGTTACATGATTTGGCTACAATTTTACGACCGGCCGCCTGCCTGACGTCAAATTACCTTAGTCGTATTTTACGACCCCTCGGTAAGAAAGAGGGTGGTCTATTCTACTCAACCGGATACCACACGGTGGGTCAACTTACCTTGGTCGCCTTATACGACACCTCGGTAAGAAATGAGGGCGGTCTATCCTACTGAACAATACCACACGATGGGTCAACTTACCATGGTCGCCTTTTACGACACCTCGGTAAGAAATGAGGGTTGTCTATTCTACTCGGCCGGATACCACACGGCGGGTCGACTTACCTTAGTCGCCTTTGACGACGACTCGATAAGAAAGAGGGTGGTCTATTCTACTCAACCGGATACCACACGGTGGGTCAACTTACCTCAGTCGCCTTTTACGACACCTCGGTAAGAAAGAGGGTGGTCTATTCTAATCAACCGGATACCCTACGGTGTGTCAATTTACCTTAGTGCCTTTATACGACACTTCGGTAAGAAATAAGAGTGGCTTATTCTACTAAGCCGGATACCACACGGCAAAAAGTATAAATTTAATATTGAATTAAAATCACGTTAAAATCACTTTACGTGTGGTAAAACACTGCGGTTTACGCCGAAGTAACGCGAGCTATCTAATTAGATTAACACAAGCCAGATTTGCGGGGACGTTAATTGGTGAATTGGTGTCTTTGAATACTGAAAGGCAACTACTATTGAGGATTACATAAATAATTTATAGAATCAGGTGTTACTCTCTCGAGATCAATGACACTAAAGAAATAAGCAATATAACAGAACTAACTACTTTGCTATAATCCGCACGGGTTAGGTGAATACATGCAAAGCCAATGTGTATGAAGCAGGCAAATTCTACGTACCTTATACATGCAGGACAAGCCACCACATGCACCCCAAGGCGCAAGTCACCAGCAACAACGCACACAAAAGCAGCACACACACCCACGACAACAATCTCGACGATCGTTTCGCCCCGAAACCGAAGCATCATCAGGAGGACAGGCTCCACGACAAAAATCGTACTGCGATTTTTGTCGTGGAGCCTATCCTCCTGATGATGCTTCGGTATTGCTTGTAATATGGAATTCCACAAAGTAACGCCTGCTTCTATAAATCAACTAAAGAAATAATTATATCCGCGATTACAGCAAATCTGTGTAATTTTCCTACTGTTTTGTATAGATCTTTTATTCTAAAAGTGGACGCCCCTCCAATGTCTTTACTCACACACAAAAAACTTATGTACAGACGAAATACACGCAAACTTGTTATTCTAATTGGTTACTCAGTTGCCGGACAGACACGAAAGTAGAAGCATGCATCGATTATTGCCAAAAGTAGAGTTAGCATGTCATAAAAAAGAGGATAAATAATTTTTATTTTTTATTTTAAATAATAATTAGATAGAGAGTTTTTTCTTTAATAGAAAAATATTGAGAATTTTATAAAACTGTGGCAAAAAAAACGGGCAAAACTTAACATCTATCATTATTTCATCATTAAAGCCATTGCTTTAATTAAGGAACGAATTGACATGATTGATAGAAATATGTGGGAAAATACGTGTCGAAATGTGAATGATATTGAGATAGAATATATGAAAAATTTTGAATTTATGATTAATGTTGAGTCTGAATCTGAAGATAGCGACGTGAGTGAATAGCGTTAAAATGGTAAATATTTATTGCGGTTTAATTTTTTTCTTTTTTTACTAATAAAATAAATGAACAGACTTCTGTACATTACGTTTTATTTATCATTCTAATAGTTGCATAATGAATATATAATATGATCTTTATTAAATTAAGTTGGCAAGCTAGGCTCTTGATTGCGAATTCACGTGATGGATGCCGATGTAGTTTAAGTTTCTTGAAAGGGTTTGGAGATTAAACGTGTAACCATTCAGGGTTTTTACACGACCACGTACCTGAATGCTATTACTAGACCTAGACGTACCGCTTACGGTACGTCTTTGTTAAAAGAGTACGTCGGAAGTATCTATCTAGTCAAGACTAGGGATAAATTTTATAAATATACTAATATGTTTTTTCTAGGATTCGAATGCGAAACTTCCCGTTTACAATCCACAGCGCTTACTATTACTCCAGGGAAACGTTAAAAACCTACGTTTTATTCTAAAGAATTTTCAAATATGAAATTAATTTTATTTTCATGCAAACGTTACTCGTAATCCGTGTAACCGGATTGGTTCGTCAACCAGTGCACAAATGATAGGAACGCGTGACAGAATAGACGTGTTGTCTCATACAAAGCGTGCATTCTCCGCCATATAAATGCTTTACTTATACCAGTCGAGCAATTAGTTGACCTTAAAGTGCGGGAATGAGTCGAGTCAACTTTGAAATTGCTGCGCGCACACAAATAAAATAGTACGGTCAATATCTTCTCTCATACATTAAAATAATGCAATTTGGTGGAGGGGCGTGCACTTTTAGAATGAAAGATCTCTACTAGGTCGGCGATTTAGCCGATGTTGAAACAGCGCGACTTGTTTATTTTGCTTATTTCCACAGCATTATGTCATATGGAATAATGCTGTGGGGTAAAGCGGCCGATATAGAAAAGATTTTTGTTGCCCAAAAAAGAGCCATACGGGCTATCTATAATATGAAGCAACGTGAGTCCCTTCGCGAAAAGTTCCAAGAAATAGGCATACTGACTGTAGCTTCACAATATATAAATAGTAATATTCTATTTGTACGGAAAAATATAAGTACATATAAAACAAAATTTGATGTATATCATAGACATACGAGAGGTCACAAACAGCTTACGATACCTGCGTCGCGACTCAGCAGAGTTAGCAACTCATTTGTTGGTCTCGCTATTCGCTTCTATAATAAAATTCCTCAATCCATTCTAGACCAGTGTACAGAAAGATTCCAATTAAGTGTCACTTCATACAGGACAGCGGTTTGATAATGTATAATTGAAAATATTTAAAAGATTGACCGCCGAGTTTCTTGCTGGTTCTTCTCGGTAAGAGCAACATTCCGAACCAGTTGTAGCTTCATTAATCATATTGATGCTTGACGATTCAAAAGTGCCTGAAATTGTTTATGTAAATAAAGATTATTTTGATTTGATTTGATTTGTCGTGGATGTACATTTTGTTTCGATATGCAAAAGGTATTTTTACTATTACCATTAGAATGACTTAAATTTCTAATTGCGGATTATTTTGAAAAATAATATTACTATTACTTTTTCTTAGTTTATACAATTAGGCGTTACTTTGCGGAGATCCAAAATACAAAAGTAATAATGAAATTATTTTGTATATTATTATTATTTTTTTTATAATCAGCAATTAAGTAAATAGAAAACAAAAATATAATTTAAATGTAGATTGGACCATCACCGATACAAGCAGGATTCTTAAAACAAATGCAGAAACCTCCACCACTGCCACCACAATACACAAGCACTACACACGTTCACGATCACAAATTTCAATAATCGTTTCGCCCCTCAACCGAAGCATCATCAGGAGATAGACTCCACGACAAAATCGCAAAGGAAAACGCATTATTTATATTTTTTATTAACTTAAACGCGGATTGCAGCAAAATAATTTCATTATTACTTTTGTATTACTTTTTCGTTACATAAATATACCATGCTCATCGCGTGATTCAATAACAACACATAAATGAGATTTATTACATTTATATATTTGCTATCCAAAACGTAAAATGCTCATCATCCTCTTACTCTTATCCCACTAAGACAGAATCTTTTCTATCCCATTCTCTCCTATCATTCATCAACTCTGGTGTATTTGAAGTAAACTTTTTTGTTCTAGTTCACTATTATGACATAACGCGAGGAAAATGGATAATCGAGACGAACCCAAAAACCGATACAATGATGTCGCAAAAGGACTTAACTCACCAGAATTACGACTAGATACAGACATACCATATGCCGACGAATTCGTTGAACTTGAGCATGTTAAAGCCAATGACCCTATAAGACCTAAAAGATTAAGAAATACTGAAAAAGGAGACGTAGTACCAAATGTACGAGAAGAAAGGAAACTTCACGCTGCAGATTTAGGAGCTGTAAGGAAACCAGACAGCGATACAATAGTCGTAGACACTCCTGAAGGTACCCTCTACATTACATTGGAACCAGATGCCAGATCATCGAAGCCTACGAGCCCAAGCACTCAATCAACTGATGTAACTCTGTCCCCATCGTCGCCAAGTACATCTCGAGCGTTCGGAGCGCAAGAATCAAACGATTTGATAACGATAGAGAAAGATGTAGAACAAAGGAGGAACAGTTTAAGGAGAAATTCAATATCAATGCCGACGCTGCAAAATTTGGAGTTTCTAAGGCAGGAATACATGCATACGGCAGATCAGGTAATTTGTATTTTATTACATAACATGAATACGATAGATCAGGTGGGCTGATGTACATTTTGTTATTGATGACCATTTGATTGTTGATGACTGTTTAATGCGAGAGAAATTTAAGGAAATGGATATTTTTACATTTGCTTCACAGTAAATAGTATATAATTTTTGTGAATAAAAATATACGTAGTTATAAAAAAAATTGCCGATGTATATAATAGACAAAGTAGTAACCGACATAAGCTTGCAGCTCCTGTTTGGAGCCTTGCAATACGCAATACGTATAATAGTACCCGGCAATAAATAATGCACATCGAGGCTTAGAGAGAGAAAATCGGCTAGTTCTGCTTCATAGAGCATTGTCTTTGTCGCACAGACTGACGAACCCGTCTGAAAAGTCACTGAATGACAGTGACAGCGCTCTACAAAACCGAACTAGCCAGCTGTTTCATTCTAAACATCGATGTGCATTATTTATTGCCGGGATAAATCGTTTGTGGGTTTGGGTATATGATTTTATAATAAAATTTCGCAATCAATTTTAGCTGTCATTACAGCAGTTTAAAAACAGTGTAAAAAGAGAAATACAGAAAGCCTACTATATTATATATCACTATTACGGTATCATTTGATTACGTTAAGACATTTCATGACATTTACTGACTTTAGAAATAACCATAGTAATATAGTATTTGTTTAATTTAAATAATCATCATTCTCCTGCCCTTATCCCACTCTAAATGGGGTCGGCACAACCATGTTACAAACATGTTGTCATATGATTTGGCTACGTATTTTACGACCGGCCGCCTGCCTAACGTCAACTTACCTTGGTCGCCTCTTACGATACCTCGGTAAGAAATGAGGGTGGTCTATTCTATGCAGCCGGATACAACACGAAACTTACCTTAGTCGCCTCTTACGACACCTCGGTAAGAAAGGCGGGTTGTCTATTCTATGCAGCCGGATACCACACGGCATTTACCTTAGTCGCCTTATACGACACCTCGGTAAGAAAGGAGGGTGGTCTATTCTATGCAGCCGGATACAACACGAAACTTACCTTAGTCGCCTCTTACGACACCTCGGTAAGAAAGGAGGGTGGTCTATTCTATGCAGCCGGATACCACACGGCATTTACCTTAGTCGCCTCTTACGACACCTCGGTAAGAAAGGAGGGTGGACTATTCTATGCAACCGGATACCACACGGCACTTACCTTAGTCGCCTCTTACGACACCTCGGTAAAAAAGGAGGGTGGTCTATCTATTCTATTCTGCCGGATACCACACGGCTATTGTTTAATTTAAATAATAAGGTTTTTGAAATAACTAAGTCATAGCATTCTTACTGTGAGAGGCATAAATATTGAATCTATATATATAATCTAAACCGTTTAATTAGGTATATGTACATACATAAGCTTTGTAAATAGTGCAAAGATATTCATGTTTGTTCAATTCTATCTTAATCTACGCTTAACAATGTGTACAGAATGTTATCAGAAACGAAATTTTTTACTCAGTTATTGTTAATTTTTTTACTTGGGAACTTGTGCGCATTTTGGTTATCTCATATACTCATTATATTAGTGTTCTGTAGATTTAGTAAATCATATTTTAGTGTTACACACACGCACGTAGGATTGTCTTAAATGTTTTAAATTTTCACGCGAATTTCACGCGATTATATTCTAATTTTGGCACGAATATATTTATACAAAAGCAGGTAGAAAAGTTAAGTTTGTAGCAGTGATAACGTAACCGACAGATAAGCAGACTTTTTCTCCTTTGATATCGCTGTGTCAAAAGTTTTTGCCGCGTAAATCGCGACCCCACGGGAATCCAATGATAAAATTAGTCTATATTTCATCCTTATAGTAAAAGTTCCATAAAAATAGCTTCAGCCATTCTGGAGAATATATTTTTAATTTAAACCTTTCTCAAGAATTGCCCTGTAATTTAACAAAAATCGTGCAAAAATCCTTTTAGTAGATTTTAAGATAATCAATCACAAACATACAGCTTTAGGGGTTTTTGTTTTATAAAATGTATTTTATAGACAACTTAAAAAATATCGATACTTGTCATGCTAGTAATAATATAATAAGATTTGATCATCATGCTCCTGCCCTTATCCCACTCTAAGTGGGGTCCGCATAACTTGTCACATGATTTGGCTACGTATTTTACGACCGGCCGCCTGCCTGACGTCAACTTACCTTAGTCGCCTCTTACGACACCTCGGTAAGAAAGGAGGGTGGTCTATTCTACTCAACTGGATACCATACGGTGGGTAACTTACCTTAGTCGCCGTTTACGACACCTCGGTAAGAAATGAGGGTGGTCTATTAAGCCGAATACCACACGGTGGAACAATATAATAACATTTATTTATTAATATTAATTCATCATCTGTTCAAAACTGAGCAACTATGTGTAAAAGTCACAAAAAAATGTTACGCCCGGACATTGACTCTGAAGCGAACCTTGAGCATCTTTTTTATCTCACAATGGCAGTTATCTCATTCATGCTTATTATTAAAATAATATTGTGTACAATTTCTTTAGTTAGTAACCTGTTTTACATTATCCCTTAGAGATAAACTTAAAAGAAATGTCTTGACTGAATTGGCTTTATTTGTAAAGATCATTTACCGATTCATGCGGACAGCCACTGGTTGTCCGTGGTTCATGCGGAACGTTGACCTTCATAGAGACCTCGACCTCCCTATCATTACTCACCTCTTTGAATGTTTTTCGAAATCTTACTGCGAGAAATCTGAGGTACACCCGAACCCCCTTATTTCAGTTGCTTCTACCTACATCCCAGTTAGGTCCGGCCATCGAAAATATAGGCGTCCAAAAAGCCTCCTATATGACCCTGACGTTCAAATAACGATCGCAAACACAAAAACATGTAATACACACACACTGCGTCTTCGCCGGCGAAGACGAGGTCCCAGTTTTCTGACGTCGGTCCATCGTGGCTTCTCCCAAAAAAAAGGATCATTTATATTTAGTGAAAACTCTTACGTTCTTTCATGTCCATTGTGATATTAAATCAAATTAAATCAAAATAATCTTTATTCAAGTAAGGTTTTTACAAGCACTTTTGAATCGTCAAGGAGGTATATATAGGGATATATATACTAGCAATGCTCCGCGGTTTCACCCGCGAGCATACCGGTCTCGTGGTAGTGGAAAGTCTACTAAGTCGGTTGGTATCTTTGGAATAAGAGCTAATTCACCAGTTGCAGGCCCTGTTATAATGGTCGCTACAATGAATTTGTGATAGCATTATTTTCTTTAGATTGACATTTTTAAATTCGTTAGATCATTTGATTGGAATGTCTGATTTAAATTATTTAAAAAGTATTTTGCTGGTATTGAAACAGTTTTTATTAAATAATTAATAGGTTAAGAATTAATTCGGAGATTTGAATAATAATTCGAGGGGAACACGAGTTCAAGCCCGGGCAGGCACCAATGAGTTTTTCTATTACAACTCATGTGTCTAATTGATAATTGCAATTTATCACACGCTTTTCGGTGAAGGAAAACATCGTGAGGAAATCTGCATATCTCTAGAGAATTCTGGAGATATGTGTAACCTACCAATCCGCATTGGAGCAGTATGGTAGGTCTTAGCTCCAATCCTTCTCTCCAGAAACGGAGACTGTTATAGTGGTTATAAAAAAATAGTGGTTGGACATGTGGTATCGCGGACTTTTTTATAGATATTGATACGTTCTATAATACTGTAGAACAATTTTTTGTTCTATCAATAGTTTCCAAAGCCCTCGCGATGAAAGATTTTATGACTAATTTTTTCATACTTTATTACATTTTTATTAGGGGTTCCTATATTTTTTCAAATTTAATATTTATTATGTTGTTCAGTAAAGACGCAGCTTTCCATTGGTGAAAGAATTTTTGAAATCGGTCCAGTAGTTTTTGCGTGAAAACAAAACAAACATACCTACATACTTACAAACATACAAATCTTTCCTCTTTATAATATTAGTATAGGTATAGTATAGCTATAGATGACAATACGGTAGTCTTAACTATTTGCAGTTGTAGTTATATATTAATTATTGCTATTATATTCGACTATAGTTTGTTTAAACGGATGTTATCGCCAAATATGTCTCTATCTAAAATTTTTTATAAACATTCGTAGTGACGTTGTTTTCCATTCAAGGTGGCATGATTAATTGGATTCTACTTCTATCATCGATATAAGTTCAAATTCAATTCAAAATATTCTTTCAAGTAAACTACAAGTTTAACAAGTGCTTTTGAATCGTCAAATCTACTGCTGTTTCGGAAAGCTGTTCCTACCGAAAAGAAGCCAGCAAGAAACTCGGCGCTTGCTCTTTTGGACCCGCAAGCTTATGTCGGTTCCTACTTTGTCTATTATATACATCACCTATTGTTTTATAATTCTTTATATTTTTATGTACAAAAATTAAATTGTTTAAAATATATTGTAAAGCAAATGTAATACACATTTCCTGAAATTTCTCTCGTAGGGAATCACGCGGACTTAAATTGTAGATGCCACGGATGGCTCTTTTTTTGTAAGTAAAAAAGAGGCTTACTTATAGTTTCCCCTCTTTCTCTAGATCTTCCGCATAACGTTTAAAACTGCGTGAAACTAAATAAATTGTTTGTTTTTCAACTGTATGATATAATTCTCGTTTATTTGACAAATATTTCGCTATCTCATGTCACTTTTTATCTAGAGGAACGATAAAGCAAATTTGATAAATGAATTAATATTGCTTTAGTTTTAAACTGCTAGTCTTTGAGGTTGAATCGAATACTTTTATATTCATGAAATAGTGACATTGAATGTAATCGATGAAGAAAATTATGGCGATATGAAATTTATCCTCATTTATCAAGATTAGTTAAATTTCCTGTTAAGTGAACTGTGAAATTTGTCTATCCTTCAGATAAGCGTTATCTACAAGATTAATCTTAACGCTGGAAACTGTTGGATTAGATACAAATTCGAGACGTCCTTTATATATTAGAATCTACTTCCTACTGATATTATAAAGGCTAAAGTTTGTGTGTGCGTGTGTGTATTAAAAAGCTTTGGAGAAGACAACGGCTTAACGCAATCGTTCGAAAGTGGCGTACAATTAAGTCTAAGCTTAGATCAAAATAATTTTTATTCCGTTAAACTCCCAAATTAAACCAAAAAGACTTATAAAAACAACCTAAAAGATCGTAGCTATTCCGAAATAGATGAGCAAAATTGAAAAATGAGGGTAAGAAAGAAGACAGATTTACGTCTAAACATACCCTCGTATCCTCACGACTATGTCCAAATGCCACCGGAAACTCGAAGATTAATTCTAGAAGCAAATCGAACGCCTAACGATATACAATATATTGATGATGACGATGAAGAAACTAAAATACACTTCCAAGTTGGAAGTTCAGCTGAAGATGGATTCCGATCATCGACTCCTGAATTTAAAATCACAAGTCCTGATGTCGGTAAAACAGAAGAGGCAAAAGATAATAATAAACGATTGCCAGCAGACGATGGAAGTCCGATTATCTATAGAAGTAACGTTATAGGATCATCGGACTCTGTTACTGAAGGAATTAAAAATTTTGGAAGAGGTGTTGACCAAAGGGATTCCGAGGAAAATGTAAGTAGATGTTTTGTATCAATTAATAAATAGGCCAATAGATTATGATCGACCTAATCAGTTGTATAAGTGGCAATAACAAAAGTATAATAAAAGATAATGCGATCTACATATTTGCGTAGCCTGGAATTTTTATCTGTAAGATAACTTTCTTCAACTACCTTTATTTACGTAAGCTGTTTAATATTTCTTTATGTTAAATTTATATTCAGCGTTGTTTGCTTTGCTACGCAATTTCTAACAACCTCAATAAATTAAAAGGAAGCTGATACAGAAAGCCTAATATACTGTTATCGATTACATAGGTGATGACAATGCGTATATATAGCTACTCTTTCACTCTGTACAGGATGACTAAATGTAATTAGTTATAAGAATTATCCGAACAAACAGCAACCGCCCAGTTTCTTACTAATTCTTCTCTATAGGAATAGCTTTAAGAACCAGCAGTAAAAATGACCCTTCAAAAGCACTTGTTCACAAGTTTACTTGAATAAAGTATATTTTTAATTTTTGAATTTAAAATTATAAAAGTAGTATGTTTACCGGTTGTTTGTCACCCATGGCACGAGTATTAAGATTCTTTCTTTGTCTTTTCTTTCTTCCTTTTCTTTGGGGACGGACACCTGTGTCTGTAATTGTCCCATATATATTATTAAACATATGTTACCTCTGAGTCAAACTCAGATTTCTCAGTACACAAATAAGTCGAGTCCACTTGATATAAATCTTTCTTCGCGACTAGCTAAATTAACTGGCGACATCCTGTCGAGTGATGGGCTATATCGATACTTTATTGCAAACTTTAAAGAAGTGGTGAAATTGTCAATGAAGTTCTTTTTCCACAAAAGGCCGCTTTTCAGGTCAGCTTTTGAATTGCAACCTTTGTTACAGATATAAATAGAAATGTTTTTGATGTTATAAATTATTTACAACGAAAATATACATCTATACTTCTATAATAATATTATAAAGAGGAAAGATCTGTATGTTTGTTTGTATGTGTGTATTTGTTTTGTATGTTTGTAATGCTTTCACGCAAAAACTACTGGACAGATTTCAAAAATTCTTTCACCATTGGAAAGCTGCTTCTTCACTGATATATGAATTTTTTTTAAAAATAGGGACCCCTAATAAAATTGGAATAAGTTGTGAAAAATTTACCTGTAAACATCTTTCGCGGGCGCTGCGGAAGCTATTTAGGAGAGAACAAAAAAAGGTTCTACAGTATTATGGAACATATCAATATCCGTAAAAAAGTCCGCGATACCATATGTCTAACTATGATAGTTATACCAATATAACTACTTTTTTACACTGTAAAAGTTTATAACATTGCCGATAATAATCAAACCATTTTATTCATATATCTGTATTAATCGTTATCCCATTAAATAATATTTTATTAAAAACTATTTCAATATCTGTAAAATACTTTTTAAATTATTAAAATCCGATATCCCAATCAAAAGATATTACGAATTTAAGAATGTAAATCGAAAGGAAATAATGCCCTAACAAATTCATTGTAGCGTCCGTAGCACTTATTCCAGGAATACTAATGATACTCATTTTTTTATAATTAAATAATCTACATATAAATCTATAGTCCGACTTCGTAAACTTTCCACTACCACGAGATCGGTAGGAACGCGGGTGAAACCGCGGAGCATTGCTAGTAAAATTATAAAATTCATATATTCGTTCTTACCGCGAAGAGCCCGCAAGAAACTCGGCGATTATCTTT
Organism: Morpho deidamia; assembly: GCA_947086505.1. Lineage (NCBI taxonomy): Eukaryota > Metazoa > Arthropoda > Insecta > Lepidoptera > Nymphalidae > Morpho > Morpho deidamia. The sequence continues at coordinate 866,814 of CAMTZC010000011.1, forward strand.
TCAAAATATATTTTTTATAACTTGTTACATTGCATAAGGTCGAAGAGCATATACGCGAATTCTTATCATTTATGTAATCTTCATCACTATAGACTTTCTGTATTACTAAATTACTTAGACTAAGAATCGTACTAATAAGAAGGGTTCCAAGAAAACTAATTGTCTGCGTTGAATTGCAAAAAATTTTCAAGATGAAATCGAAAACAAACTCAGTAACTTGGCTTGTCAGTAACATAGCTTGGTCTGCTGATCAATTAATAAATAGGTTTACAGTATTTCCATGAATATGATGAAAACTAAAATTTTATCTTATAGAGGTACGTACATTTATGGGGTAATCCCATAAATCGGGTGGACGCTAGAGACAAAATGCTTTAACATTACATTGGATTTAATCGTCCGATATACTCATAAGTAAATCACATCTCCTCACTAAACACTAAGGTCAGAAGCGTCCCGCAGTTGTCCCATATGCCTACATCCAGTGCACTCGATATGCCCGTGATCATCGTATCTGAGTATTCTGTTCAGAAACATGTTTTAATTTTCACATGTCAAAAGTGAAACTGTGAATCAGAAGTAATTTTAATCACTTTTTGGTAGCCTAAGTGAAAATTCATATGTAAATACATAAAATAGTGAAAGAGCAAATTAAATAAGGAGCGTGTTTGATTAGTGAAATGAAACAATGATCAGTGATAATTAAGCTTGGTTTAAGCCATAATTTGAGTTCCATAATACAAAAGCAAAGATAAGATTATTTTGGTATTAATTCGCGGTGAAAAAAATTTGTAATGCTAAATATAGAATGCACCATTCGCTGTTACCTCATCCAAACAGCATTAGTATAATGTGTGCACTACAAACCATCACCACCAGCACACGACACACATTCATTAAGACAATCTTAATCATTGCTGTTCACCATAGTCGAAGGATTATTGAGAGAAACTCCATGATCGTTAGACAATTATAACAATCACTTCGCCTCATTACCGCAGCATTATCAGGAAATACAGTTCTCGTCAAATTTGCATATTTGCGTGGATTACTTCATCAGACGTTGTCTTGCTTTATATTTTCTAACATCCATGCTTTGCATTTAGCATTCTATGGATTTTCCTTCACTTTTGATTATAAATAAGTAATATTATAATGAATGTTGAGCAAAGTGGGAGTAATTTTTTATATAGAGCAGTTGAAAACTTATTCACACTTTTAAAAAGTGAAGTGAAATGAGGAATTCGAGTTAATACCGAAACTAAAACGTAGCGTAGGAAGCGTCCTTTGTAAATACAAAGGAGCTAAATAACAGATCGATCAAAATTTATACACACTTAAAAAGTGAAAAAGTGAAAGTAAAATGAAGAATTCGTATTCAGCTACCCAAATGAACACTGAGTGCCCTTTCAGTGCTTTCGCCCAGACGTTTAAGTACCGATCGCCGTTGTGGATCGAATCGGATTCTGACATCAGCAAAACTGGGAGTGAGAGTGGCGAAAACAGCGTCAGCGGTCGAAGTGAATTGGGAAACAGCGATGAAAGTTTGGGCTGCAGCTCGAACAGTTCGGATAGTATTAACAACTTATTGGATAAAAAGGTGACTAGATTAGCGATCGGTCCTTCTTCATTAACCGATGGTGTTCGGTGCATGTACCATACACATATTAGCATAAATACGGACATGCGGCGCTGCACGCAGTTTACGAGCAACGTGAACAACGCGCTTGCCCCGGCATTAGTTTTAGTAGCATTAGTTTATAGCAGCATTAGTATATAGCACCACCAGTATTAGTCTATCATTAGATTTATAATAAGTTTGGAGTAGACAACAATTCTGCCCCTTACATTTTGGTCATCCGGCTCGAAGGACCTAGATATCTTTCTTTCACAGCTGGACTAGATATCTTCAATGTTGATGAGGACCTCAGGGCGTCGAATAGGATTCGACGCTCTGGCTGGAAAAAAAATTCCTAGGGGTGGCCGATGCATTACAGTGTTCCCAATGCGTCTGTTGTGGGCCACGGGTCTGTTCAGGCTCTACCAAGTTTAGCAGGAGTAGGCTTCTGACGAAGGTGTAGACGTGATGCGTTCAGTAATCCTGTGCCCTCGTCACCAAGCAGCAAGATGGAATATAATGAGGTTTTAGCCGGTAGGAGTCCGGCATAACTGCTTCCGCCACCGCGGAATCAGGAACCCCTCATGAGTACTGCACACATGGGTACTGGGTTTCTTCATGTAAAAAAAAAAGTATCTTCATAGTATTCCGACTGTTTTCTTCTTCTTTGACCGATAGTCGTCACAATAGGTATCTTCAAGAGATCTCCACAGTACACGAGCTTGTGCCGCTTAGGTCCAACAGGTCCCTACTTTTTTGTTCACCCTGAACATATCATCCTTTCATCGCCCGCTGAGTTACTTCGGGCTATATCATTTGGCCTGTAGAAAAAAAACTTAGAAATTAACAAAATATCGTCATCACAAGTGGTTGGATAATGTTTGACTTTATTTCAATAATTAATAGATCTCATCTAGTGATAAATTTATTCATTAAAGGTTTTTACAAATTTACTATAGTAAAAGAAACTACACACTAAAGTACACTAAAAGTATTTAGGGTTAAAACTAAGACCTACCACGCTCCAATGTGGATTGATAGGTTACACATATCTACAGAATTCTTTAGAGATATGCAAGCTTCCTGAAAATGTTTTCCTTAACCGAAAAGCGTGTGATAAATTGTTACTATCAATCAAACATTATTTTCAATAGAAACACTCTTTGGTGCATGCCTGTTTGAACCCGTTAACCAATATGCCACAAATAAAAAATAATTATCTGATAAGGAAATATAAATTTCTAAATAATGACCATGCTAATTAAGTAATTGTGTTTCTTCCTGTCAGAACAGGAAAACAAAGGGTTTATTTATAGTTGTAACGATGTAAATGGCGGTCGGACTATTATAATGGGAATAAATGTCGTAATTATTTAGATTTTTGCACTGATATAATCATAGAGTTGTTATAACTAAAGTAGGGGAGCTAGTTCAAATTCAAATTCAAAATATTATTTATTTAACTTGTAAACAAGTACTTTTGAATGGTCAACTCTACTGCTGCTGTAAAGTTGTTTCTACCGAGAAGAGCCAGCAAGAAACGCAGCGGTTGTTCTTTTTAAAATATAATTCTTATAACCAGTCTGAAATGTAGCCATCGATAATAAATACAAAGCAAATGAGAATGTTAATATCTGTTATTGCGGCAGATATTAGAAAGATTTTTGTTGCCCAAAAGAGAGCCATACGTGCTATCTATAATATGAGGCAATGTGAGTCTCTTCGCGAAAAGTTCAAGGAATTAGGCATACTTACAGTAGCGTCACAATATATATACAGTAATATTATTTTCGTACGAAAAAATATTCATATGTATCAAACTAAATTCGATGTGTATCATAGATATACCAGAGGTCACAAAAAGCTTGTAATCCCTGCGTCGCGACTCAGCAGAGTTAGCAACTCATTCGGTGGTCTCGGTACTCGCTTTTACAATAAAATTACGCAATCTGTATTAGACTTATCTACAGAAAAGTTTAAATTAAGTGTAAAAACTATGCTTATACGTAAGGCATATTACACAATTGAAGATTATTTGAATGATAAAAATGCTTGGATTTGAAAATCCTTTCAGCTCCAAATAAGACTGCAATCAAATAATGTAAATTTAAATGTTTAAAAGATTGACCACCGAGTTTCTTGCTGGTTCTTCTCGGTACGAGCAACATTCCGAACCAGTGTAGCTTATTAAATCTAATTATTGACTCTTGACGATTCAAAAGTGCTTGTAAAAAGCCTACTTGAATAAAGATTATTTTGATTTGATTTGATTTGATATCTTTTTATGTGTGGTTAGATGAAACAACTTTCATTTCCCCCTCTCATTATCTATTGTGACATACAGATCTGTCATTGACTTCCCTAATCTAGTTTAATAGCTCTATGAACATAATATTATTTATAATTATCTCTTTTAGGAAAGATCAATAAAAAATATAAAATAAATTTACTAAAAAAGTTGTACAAGTAATATTGCGCCATCTATCAATACGCTTCGAAACAGCATCGACATTTACAACGAACTCTTGAGTATTTACTTAGTTTCTATACATTCAGATACATGGCGTTAGTTACTCTATACATGCAAAAGGACAATATGTTTACATATATATCTGACTTTAAAATATGTCTGGACATACGAACGAAGTACTAAACAGAACTAGTTTTATTCTAAGATTATAAATGTTAAAATGACGTTTTAGGTTTCAAGAAAACTGTGGTTTATTATAACAATGATTAAACGTTTAGTTACATGAATAGGTATTAATATTTGAACGATTTAAATAAAATATATATCGCTTTTAAACTGCAAAAATTGTACGCTATTATGTAAACATTTATTAAGTTCCTTACTAGCTTACAAAGCGATTTCGTTCGCACTAACTTAACTATGTTTTTTTTATTCCTAAAGGGAAAACTAATAGTTCAGTTTCATATATCAGTTATATATTAGCTTCAATTGAAACAAATTTGATCGATTTCGTTCCAGCGAATTAGCCGTGAAGGCGTTACAGATAGACTGTCGTACGCATTTAGAATATTAGTATTTATAGTGACAATTTTCATATCACTGTCTAAGCCATTGCGCAGCCATATTGATTGGTAAATCTACCGTTAAACAAAATTTGCATTTAACTTAATTAATAGAAAAAAAGAAATTTGTAGAATAATTTGTAGGCGTTACTATTCTGATTTCCATAGTACAAAGTATGATAGAATTATTTTGCTATCATCCACATTTATTAAGAAAATCTATGCAATGCTTACTGTAGGAAGCAAAACGGTTCTAATAACTCGTTTACAAAGTTTTCGTAACGGTATAGCATTACATCGATTTGCTTAACAAACGCGGATTAAAACAAAATATTTATACCTTTTTCTTTGCATTAAAATAGCTATGATCAAGCCAGACACTGTTCAGACTATAATTAACACCTAAGGGACCCTACCAGTCAATTTAATTAGATGCAGTCGGTTTATGAGTCTAGTGCAGAATGCGCGGAATCTTGCGAGACGATTTTGACTGCATCCCGCTTACTAAGGTCAGATATATATTGTCCTAAATCTATTCAAATTCAAAATATTCTTTATTCAAGTAAACTTGTAAACAAGTGCTTTTGAATCGTCAACTTTACTGCTGGTTCAGAGAACTAATCCTACCGATAATTTCCAGCAAGACACTCGGCGGTTGCTCTTTTTAAAATATAAATCTTAGAACTAGTTACTTATTTATTACTGTCTTGTACAGGGTAGAAGTGCACCTATATCCACACATCCTTATCATCTAAGTAATCTTCAACAGTATAGTAGGCTTTCTGTATCAGCCTCTTTTTAACAGTGTTTTTAAACTGCTGTAATGGCATGACCAAAATTGATTTCGGAATTTTATTGTAGAATCTTATACCCAAACCCACAAACGATTTACGTACTTTTGCTAGGCGCAAAGCAGGAGTCGCAAGCTTATGTCGGTTCCTACTTTGTCTATTATATACATCACCTATCGTTTTATAATCCTTTATATTTTTATGTACAAAATTCAATTTCATATTATTTATATTCAAATTCCATATATCGTTTATTCAAATAAACTTGTAAACAAGTCTTATAAATAGTTACATTTTCTAATAACTATCTTGTACAGGGTAGAAGAGTAGTTATATCCACGCATTATTATCCTCTAATCCTCAATAGTATACTAAAATTCCAGTATTAACTTTCTTTTAATAGTTTTTTATAACTGCTGTAATGTCAAATCTAATTCTAAACGTACCCTTAACAAATTTTAAAATTTGCGAGTCTGTCCGTCTTTCCGTCTGTCATGTTTTCACGACTAATCTACTAGAGCAAAATTAATAAAATTTGCTATAACTGAAGCCTATATAGTCGGTCTATACCTAATAAGCCTAATAGATTTAAGTAAAGGCACAAATCTCCCCAATAAATTGATTACGGCAGTTTAAAAGAGGGCTGATATAAGAAGCAGGATACTCTTTAGGATTACCTAGATGATAAAAATGCGTGGATATAGCTACTCTTCGATATTTTGTAATGTAATTCGTAATAAGAATGATATTTTGAAAACATCAACTGCTGAGTTTCTCGCTGGCTCTTCTCGGTAGGAAGAGCTTTCCGAACCAGCAGTGAAGTTGAAGATTCAAAAGCACTTGTTTACAAGTTTACTTGAATAAAGATTATTTTGAATTTGAACTTGATAGGTCATTAAGGATTGCACAAAACAAATTTATCAGAACCAAACCTTAATGAAGCATTATTATATAACTAGTTTTAACAATATTTGCTTTTCTTATAAATTTAGATGATAAACTAATGACCATAGTTCTGCGTTGTATATCATAGCAGTAAGTTGAGTTAACAACAATCGAATCATAATTTATTTAATATTTAACATTATAATTTTGGTTTTGATTTATTAGTTGTTTGAGTTAATGAAATATAAGTGATGTTAAAATTGCTAGGAAATGGATTTAAAATCACTGAGAGTTATTTATATGGTTAGTAATTCAGAAAGCCTATTATACTATTGAAGATTACCAAGACGATAAGAATGCGTGGATATAGCCTTCAACCGTGTACAAGACATTAATTAATATGTAACTAGTGATAATAATTATTGTTTGAAAAGAGCAACTGCCGAGTTTCTTGCTGGTTCTTCTCAGTAGGAACAGCTTTCCGAACCAGCAGTAAAGTTGACGATTCAAAAGCACTCGTTTACAAGTTTACTTGAATAAAGAATATTTTGAATTTGAATTTGAGTATAGTAGGTATTGTCATATTCCGGAATGCAAAATTATATATTTTGTATTTATGTTTTTTATGTGTAATGCATTTAGATATTTTTTTAATTCTGTGATTACTTTTCTTTACGGTTAAAATTATATGCGTAAGGTAAGGTAAGGTTATATAAAGTTTTTGCTATAGTTCTACTATTAGTTTATTTCAATTATTTTACTATAATTCAATCCTAAAGTAGCGGTCTGTTACAATCCCACTGCTGGGAATAGGCCTCCACTCTCCGTTTCTAGAGAAGGGTTGGAGCTAAGACCTACCACGCTGCTCCAATGCGGATTGGTAGGTTACACATATCTCCAGAAATCTCTAGAGATATGCAGGTTTCCTCACGATGTTTTCCTTCGCCGAAAAGCGTGTGATAAATCGCAATTATCAATTAGATACATGAGTTTTAATAAAAAAACTCAATGGTGCCTGCCTGAACTTGTGTTCCCCTCGAAAGAGTCGCACGGTCTCACCGCTGGGCTATCATAGCTCTAAATTTTATTTCTTTTCTTTAATTTAATACCTTACCTTAGAGTATAATGTACAACATTATACTCTTAGTGTTATGTGTTCAAAGCATTATTTTATTATAATTATATTTTTAATTACTTTTGTGTGTAGCTTGCGTTATGCTTTCATAGAGCCTGGAATTTTGCAAAGTTAACCCCGGGTTTTACTTTACAAAATTCTTAAATGTAAAAGAGAGATTTAATCTCATATAATATAAAAGGTAAAAGAAAATTCTTTTTATCGTTGTATGATTATTAGTAGTGCATAGTATATCTTTTCTTGAATTATTTTGCTATAATCCGCAATAAAGCAAAAAGAAAAATATATATCATACTAAATGTATTATGTACTATCTGTTTTTCATATCTGATACATAGGATTCGTAAAACATAGCTTTGCGATTCTGTCGTGGAGTCTATCTCCTGATAATGTTTCGGTTACGGGCTGAAACTATTGTGATAGTGAACGTGTGCAATTCTTGTGTAGTGTGAAGGTGGTGGTGGAGGTTGTGGTGAATGAGTTTTAACGAATCCAACAATTTTCAGGTATGAAAACGGATATTATGCTCTACATTTAGCGTTACCTATATTTTCTGTTTGCGCGGATTATAGCAAAATTATAACTAATTTTGAGTGATTTACATTATGATCTGATCGTTTCGTCTCTTACCATAGATACCTGAGCACCACCAAAGTGCTGTTTCCGTGTGCAGCGATGGAGAGAACCCTGACGCAAATGTCTTGTCTGATGAGGAACGGACTAAGTAAGTAATATTTCGTATAGTAACATATAATACTTGTAGTTTATACATCATCATTCTCCTGCCCGTATCCCACTCTAAGTGGGCTCGGCACAACATGTTACATGATTTGGCTACCTATTTTACGACCGGCCGCCTGCCTGACGTCAACTTACCTTAGTCGCCTTTTACGACACCTCGGTAAGAAAGGATTTATTCTACTCAGCCAGAAACATTCGCGAAATAAACGCATTCGCGAACACTTTCAAAATATTTAGTAGTATTTTTGTATTATACAACTTGGCATAGTAACGCCTAATTCTATAAATTACTATCAGGTCTTAAAGATTTATCCCAGCGCAGAAGCGATGTCTGTATACAAATTTAAGCTAAACATTCCAGTTGGAAGTCTCACATTATGTGCATGAGACGGTGTTACATGTAAACTATTATGTATTATGGACATGAAAATCCGTTCAACTTGCAGTACTACCGCCTAATTATTAAAAATATTTAAAATATTGTCGAGTAGTTCTTTTTAGCGAGAACAACATCGAGGCAGTGATATCTTCAATCATATTGATCCTTGACAATTCAAAAGTGCTTGAAAAAGCCTATTTTGATTTGATATAAAGTACGCATGGCGACCCTAGTTTCATTCGAATGTCGGTCAGATTTGCAACAGAGCGATACTGTGACATCCTGTTAAGTCGGGTACTGTATGCACGGTTGTGCAAACGGACAGCGCGTAATAAGGAAGTAGTGCCGACCATTGACCCCTTGCCCTTTGCACTGCACACGCGTCTATTGCACTCGATAGCGAACAACTCGTTACTACTGATTCAAACAGACATACTTGACAATTTAATTCCAACATAAAGTTACTGATTATTTTAATCTTAGTTTTACACTGCTGCAAGCTGTGATAGCCCAGCGGTGAGACCGTGCGACTCTTACGAGTGGAACACGGGTTCAAACCCGAGCAGGCACCAATGAGTCTTTCTATTAAAACTCATGTGTCTAATTGATAATTGCAATTTATCACACGCTTTTCGCTGAAGGAAAACATCGTCAGGAAACCTGCATATCTCTAGAGAATTTTGGAGATATGTGTAACCTACCAATCCGCATTGGAGCAGCGTGGTAAGTCTTAGCTCCAACCCTTCTCTCCAGAAACGGAGAGAGGCCTATTCCCAGCAGTGGGATTGTAACAGGCCGCTACTTTACTACTTTACTATCTACACACCTTAGCACCATAACACATAAAAAATCAGTTAATTCAGCGAATTATTTTACCCACAAGAATTATTTTATTTATTTAAATATAAACACAATTTTTTCAAATTCAAATTCAAAATATTATTTATTTAATTAAACTTGTAAACAAGTGCTTTTGAATCGTCAACTTTACTGCTGATTCATAAAGCTGTTCCTACGAATATTCATCATTTTAATGAATAATTCTTACCTTGGGACCACAACGCCCATCATTTGTGTGTTACGCCTACTTCCAAAAACAAGCGTAGCAGACAGATAGACTTTTGCATTTATTATATTAGTATAGATATGTAAGGTCAAAGAACCGAAAATATAGGCGTCCAAAAAGCCTCCTATATGACCCTGACGATCAAATAACGATCGCAAACACAAAAACACGTAATACACACACACAGCGTCTTCGCCGGCGAAGACGAGGTCCCAGTTTTCTGACGTCGGTCGGTCGTGGCTTCTCCCCACCCTCCGACGCCGCAATGACTAATCTAAGTCATACCATGAACCCTCCACTACACGTCGCCCTAAGCCGTGGTCCGGCCTCACAGGAGGCACCCTTAGGACGACCTTTCCCGACTTAATAGAGCTTCTGCGCTCTACTCTCTGCATTTCGCAACCTCGGAGATGCTTCTGCGCTCGCCCGTCCCGCCCGGTGACGCTGTAAAAGCCGTTAGGGCTAACAGCATACAGTCCATTGGGAAAAAAAGGTCAAAAACCCTTCATCCTTTGGCTCACTCTAACAACTGGCTAAACAAGCAATTGACACACATTCATCTGCGAACGTGATTGTTCACTGTCATTACTGTCCGATGTGCAGTTTAGCCATCAGATTGACTAACTCTATACCGGCTGCTTATCCAAATAAACTTGTAAACTCTACTGCTCGATTGGTAAAAATGACTCTACCAAACAGAGCCAACAATAAACTCGGCTCTTTTTAAAATAGAACTCATATAATATTTCGTCATTTAAGATACCGGTTTACAATTAAGTCCAGTCATTTTTTTCAAATTCAAATTATTATTTATTCACGTAACTTGTAAACAAGGTGCTTTTGAATCGTTAACTCTATTGCTGGTTCAGAAAACTGGTCCTACTGCGAATCTTGGCGGATCATCTTTTCAAAATACAATTCTTATAACTAGTTACATTTCGTCATTAATTCCTTGCGAGAATTCGGTGTATGATTAGGTCCAGTAATTTTTCTAAAATTCAAAATATTCTATATCAAAGTAAACTTGTAAACAAAAACTTTTAAATCAAACTCGACTGTTGTTCGGAAAATTGTCTCTACCGAGAAGAGCTAGCAAGAAACTGAGTGGCTGCTCCTTTTAAAATACGATTCTTATAACTAGTGATATTTCTTTATTAATTCTTTGCGAGAGTTTGGTTTAGAATTAAGTTATCATTAAATACAAATTAAAAATGTTGGTTATTTAAGTAATTTTGTAAAAATGCTTTTAAATCAACTCTACTGCTGGTTCAGAAAAGTGCCTCTGATGACAAGAACTAGCAAGAAACTCGGCGGTAGCTCTTTTCAACTAAATTTTATTCTTAGAACATCTGTTTGACGTTTCTATCTTGTGAGGAGTACTTATATCTACGTATCGTAATCTATGTAAGTAAAGTAGCGGCCTGTTACAATCCCACTGCTGGGAATAGGCCTCTCTCCGTTTCTGGAGAGAAGGGTTGGAGCTAAGACCTACCACGCTGCTCCAATCGGATTGGTAGGTTACACATAACTCCAGAATTCTCTAGAGATATAACCTGCATATCTCTATATTCTCACGATGTTTTCCTTCACCGAAAAGCGTGTGATTAATTGCAATTATCAATTAGACACATGAGTTTTAATAGAAAAACTCATTGATGCCTGCCCGGACTTGAACTCGTGTTCCCCTCGAAAGAGACGCACAGTCTCGCCGCTGGGCTATCACAGCTCGGTATTTAAGTAATTTTATAAAAATGCTTTTAAATCAACTTTACTGCTGGTTTAGAAAGTGCCTCTAACGAAAATAATAATAATAAGATTCTCTAATAAGAAACTCGGCGGTAGTTCTGTTCAACAAAGTTTTATTCTTAGAACATCTGGTTGTCATTTCTATTTTGTGAGGAGTATTTAAATCTACGCATCATCTATGGAATCCTCAATAATATAGAAGGTTTTTTTGTATTAGAATTCTTATGATACTTACAATCTCAACAATCACTTCGTCCTGTAACCGAAATATCTCCAATCGCGGATTAATACGAAATGATCTAAAAATGCTAAAAGAAGAAGGCCTCTAGACTAGTTATCTGTGCGAATGTTGTTCTTATTGTCGTAAATGGAGTAATTGCTTTCTATCATTAACCTTACATGCGAGTCGAGAGTTATTGATAAGAAAGAGATTGCTTTGTGCGCTAAATTAATGTCCAACGTTTTTATTATAAGTATTTTTAAAGCATGTAAATAGTAATTGCAACATTAGATATATGAATAACTGTTTGATTCCCGCCTTTTGGGGGTCCCAACTGTTTTGGCAGCATACGTACAAGCGAGTACACACGGCCACGCATCCACACACACATACAATAATACATCGAGGACCCCAGGCTATCGAGGCTCCCGATCAAGGTAAGCTAACGACGGAGTTCTGGGCCCGCTCCGCGATTGGAGGTTAGCAGGCCGCACGTTTGTGCGGCACGTAACAATAACAATTTGAAAGCATTATAAAAACAAAATGTAATATACATAAACTACTAGATAAACTATTATAGAAAATACTAACACTTTTTATTTTTATCTATGCCTTCTTTTCTTTTTTGACATGGGTTCCTTGAAGGCGAGGATTGTTCACAAGTATCCAGTCCAAAATATAAAATATTAGCTGTGCCAGCGACTTCGCCCGCCATTGTGGGTTAACCATAAGGGATAGAGACATGCTTTTGCGGACTTTTTTGTAGTATTTTTATAGATCTACAATTCTCTACTACATTACTTAAGCGTATTTCTGCTGGTTTACGCAGCGCATTCGACTAAAGCTGCCAGCAAGCTTTTTAATAACTGCGCGATCTCTTCAACACAATTTACATAATACCGATATTCACTATATACCTAAACCATTGGGAAGTATTTCACTTCTTTTGGTGAAAACCGCACAAAAATTAGTTCAGTAGATTTTGAGAAAATCGATTACATACAGACAGACAGCTTTTTGGGACTTTGTTTTATAATAAGTATAGATGGTTCATAAAGTCGTAACATTAATTGCAACACATAATCAAATTTATTTTGACTTTTAAATAAAGTCGCGAGTACTGCTTGTTGATAACATTTTTATGTATATGGAAGCATGTATTTACATTATAGAAGATAAACACTGGTTTTTAAAGTGATGCAATATTTATGGACAAAGATATATTTAAATTGTAAAAGCAATGCGATCACGTAAGAAACCTATTTATTCACTTATCACAAATATTGTTAAGCATTACCATTTCATGGAAGTATATTAGCATAAATTACAATGCAACACACGAGGCGAAAGACGTCACTATAAATTGTAGTGCGCACGACTTTTTATGAGATGCGATTAAGACGACTTTTGGGCATCTAACTTCAAACATGCGATGGGACCACATTTAATGGGGTAACTGTACTCGTATGTACTATATCAGTAATTTCGCGGTCCCGAAAGAAAGAAGGATTTTTTTATCCTGTATCTATACTTATATTATAAAGAGGAAAGATTTGTATGTTTAATTGTATGAGTGTATGTTTGTAATGTTTTCACGCAATAACTACTAGACCGATTTCAAAAATTCTTTCTCCATTGGAAAGCTGCTTCTTCACAGAGCAACATAGGCTATATTACATTTACAAAAAATAGGGATCCCAAATAAAATTGTAATACGGTGTGAAAAATTTAGTCATAAAAAATATTCATCGCGTGCGCTGCGGAAACTATTGATGATAGAACAAAAAAATGTTCTACATTATTATAAAACGTATCAATATCTACAAAAAAGTCCGCAATACCAAATGTCTAACTATTGTAGTTTTGCCAATATACTTATACTTTTCTACATTGTAAAAGTCTATAAAAGTGGCGACAATAATCAAACCATAATATTTAAAAAGTAAAGTAAAGTAACAGCCTGTTACTATGCCCACTGCTGGGCTAAGGCCTCCTCTCTCCGTTTTGGAGAGAAGGGATTGGAGCTAAGACCTACCACGCTGCTCCAATGCGGATTGATAGGTTACACATATCCCTAGAGAATTCTCTAGAGATATGCAGGTTTCCTCACGATGTTTTCCTTCACCGAAAGGCGTGTGATAAATTGCAATTATCAATTATACACATAAGTTTTAATAGAAAAACTCATTGGTGCCTGCCCAGGTTTGAACTTGTGTTCCCCTCGAAAGAGTCGCACGGTCTCACCACTGGGCTATCACAGCATAATATTAACATCTCCGTATTAATCCTTATCCCACTAAATGATATATTATTCAAAACAGTTTCAATACCTGTAAAACTAAATACTTTTTAGGTTATTACAATCCGACATCCTAATCAGAAGATATTACGAATTTAGGAATGTAAATCGAAAGAAAATAATGCCATAACAAATTCATTGTAGCGACCGTTATAGCAGGCCCTGCATTTGGTGAATTAGCTCTTATTCCAAGAATACTAATGATACCCATTTTCTATAATTAAATAATCTACAAGTAAATCTATAGTCCGACTTCGTAGACTTTCCAGTACCACGAGATCTGTATGAAAAGGGTGAAACCGCGGGGCTTTGCTAGTAAAATATATAATTATACCGAATTTCGTCAATATCTAATATATATCACTCAGTAGATTAGCCGAGAAAGTTAAAGAAAAAGAAAGAAGAAAATCTGCAAATAGACAGACCTTCGTATTTATAACATGTAACTGTTAAGGTAGGACTCCACCAAAATAGTGTGCAGTACATTTGTTTACAAAGATTGTGTACAAAGTTCTCGCACTGCACGTATTCACCTGATATCGCGGTCTTCTTCGGCAATGTTGTTTGTAACTTGTGTAAGCGCACAGTTAGGCACACATGTACGCGAACATGTTCATTATAAATATTTTATAATATTTATTATTATTATTTCACCTATTTTTAAATTATATACAAATTTATAATATATTTTTGGACATTTTCTATAAAATTATTAATAATTTTTTCATTCATCCACTCCTCATTAAAGATGTGCGCGTACAATCAAAGTTTTGCTTCCAGTAGCGGAAGCAAAACTGTGTTCGTGAACAACGAGTGCGTACGCATTGACGCGAATCCACTGTTTGAAGTGTATGAGCACAAATGTACATACGAGTAGATTCTAGAAAATACGCGCACAATTTGTTAACGTTTGCTTCACTGAGTCGACCAAAGTAAACATTCGTGCCGCACACTGTGCATTCACAGTACTGCACAGTACTGCACACTGGTGGAATTCCACCTTTATAATTTAGGTTCAGAAGTGCACGTACACACTCTCTGTTAGTGAGAAGGGAAATCACGGAGAGAAGGGAAGAAAGAACACATAAGTTAATAAAATAAAACCAAAACACGCACTCTAATGCCGCGAATCGGCGATATGCTTGAGCACGGAGTTAATACGCCAGTTTGACCACATCACAGACAGTCGTCGGACCGCGCACAGATATTATAGCTTATCTGATACCTACCTTGATTGTAATACTAGTAAGTGGTTACATTATTATTTAATTTTTAAATTATATATAAATTGCAGTCAACTCGGTTATGTAGTTTTGGTCGATCTGTTTCGACTTCGTCTCTCCGAATTTCCAAGATTCTTGACCAGAACTTCGTGTTACTTGCTATAAACAGCTGCAGAGTTGATGATTCGAAAGCACTTGTTTACAAGTTTACTTGAATAAAGAATATTTTGAATTTGAAATTAATAATTTCAAGCGGGTGAATTTTATTTATGTGATATCTTCTGAGATCAAGGTATCTCTATTGTGATTAATAAGTGATTATATGCATTTGTTTTTATATTATATAAAGAAACTAGATAGATCTAGAAGATATAAGATCTAGGAGATAGAAGATCTAGAGATAGAAAAAACTAGATCTGTTTCACACTTTGTTTCTACTAAAATATTTGTGTGCGTCATTTTTATATTTGCGATTACTTTTATGATATCAACTTAAATTAAGGGACCATAATATTAAGAATGTACTTACACTTACACTTTTTTCCGAAAACGGGGAAGAAATTTTTTTATACTATTTATTACTCGCGAATTTATTCGCGTCATGTTTTTAAACATAATATTCTCAAGTGTGCAATTGGTTTTTTCCCGGGAGAAAAAGTAGATATAAATCTAGAAAAAGTAGATATAAGCTTCTTCTCAGAGCTTATGGTATATATAAATATACCATAAGCTCTGAGAAGAAGCCTATACCTACAAAGGCCTCTTCTCTCCGTTTTTTGGAGACAAGGGTTGGAGCTAAGATCTACCACGCTGCTCCAATGCGGATTGGTATGTTACACATATCCCCAGCATTTTCTGAAGATAGACAGGTTTCCTCAAAATTCCTTCACCGAAAAACGTGAGATAAATTCCAATTATCAAAGACAGAAAAATTCATTGCTGCCTGCCCTAGGTTTGAACGCGTGACCTCCTCTAAAGAATCGCACGGAGCTCTAGTTATTACAAATTTTAATCTATATTTTCATTACTATGAAAATATAGATTAAAATCTACTGATTAGTCGTGAAGGCGGAACAGACACACAGATATGCTTTCTAATTGAATATTAAATATAAAGTATATAGTAAAGAATTAATGGATTCAAATTCAAATTCAAAATATTCTTTATTCAAGTAAACTTGTAAACAAGTGCTTTTGAATCGTCAACTTTACTGCTGGTTCGGAAAGCTGTTCCTACCGAGAAGAACCAGCAAGAAACTCGGCGGTTACTCTTTTTTAAATATAAATCTTAAAACGAGTTACATTTAGTTATTACTGTCTTGTACAGAGTAGAAGTGCACCTATATCCACACATCCTTATCATCTAAGTAATCTTCAATAGTAGGCTTTCTGTATCTGACTCTTTTTAACAGTGTTTTTAAACTGCTGTAATGGCATGGCCAAAAAACCCAAACCCAGAAAAGATTTACGTACTTTTGTCGGTTCCTACTCTGTCTATTATAAACATCACCTGTCGTTTTATAATTCTTTATATTTTTATGTACATATAATTTTTTTTTATGTACAAAAATACATTGTTTAAAAAATATTGTGAAGCTAATGTAAGAATACCTATTTCCATGATTTGGCTACGTATTTGACCGGCCGCCTGCCTGCCATTAACTTACCTCAGTCGTCTTTTACGACACCTCGGTAAGAAAATGAGGGTGGTCTATTCTACTCCGCCGGATACCGCACGGCGAGTCGAATTACCTTAGTCGCCTTTTTCGACACCTCGTCAAGAAATGAGGATGGTCTATTCTACTCCGCCGGATACCGCACGGCGGGTCGAATTACCTTAGTCGTCTTTTTCGACACCTCGTCAAGAAATGAGGATGGTCTATTCTACTCCGCCGGATACCGCACGGCGGGTCGAATTACCTTAGTCGCCTTTTTCGACACCTCGTCAAGAAATGAGGATGGTCTATTCTACTCCGCCGGATACCGCACGGCGGGTCGAATTACCTTAGTCGCCTTTTTCGACACCTCGTCAAGAAATGAGGATGGTCTATTCTACTCCGCCGGATACCGCCCGGCGGGTCGAATTACCTTAGTCGCCTTTTTCGACACCTCGTCAAGAAATGAGGATGGTCTATTCTACTCCGCCGGATACCGCACGGCGAGTCGAATTACCTTAGTCGCCTTTTTCGACACCTCGTCAAGAAATGAGGATGGTCTATTCTACTCCGCCGGATACCGCACGGCGGGTCGAATTACCTTAGTCGCCTTTTTCGACACCTCGTCAAGAAATGAGGATGGTCTATTCTACTCGGCCGGATACCGCACGGCGGGTCGAATTACCTTAGTCGCCTTTTATGACACCTCGTCAAGAAATGAGGATGGTCTATTCTACTCAGCCTGATACAACACGGCATTAGTGTAAGTATATATAGTAAAGATTTAATGGAACTTGGAACTACGATTTTTTTTTTTTTTTTTTTTTTTTTTATGTCAGGAAAACCCATTATGGGTCGTCACCGCCCGACGGGGACGAGCGGCGGGTATGTCGGACTCTCACCGACTAAAAACCTGACAGTGCTCCACCACGCTGCTGGTGGCGGGGACAGGGTGCCGTTGGACACACTACCCCCATCCCCGCCAGCAGCAACTCTGGGCCCCAGAGTGCGCCACCTCTGGGTCGGGGCCTCTCTAAAAGTGGCCCCTCCCTCCGCTGATCGATGCATCGAGAGCACCAGATGCATCAACCGCCTTGGGGACCTATTCAGAAGAGCGTCCGATAACCCCGTTCGGAACGCCCAGAAGGTCCCCGTTAGGGCGGCATGCGACGGGCTTCAGCGAGTCGTCTGCGCCCCGCTCGCCTGCGGCGGATCGGATCCAAAGACTCGACTTCCCGGATTCGTCCCGCCGCCTCCTTCCGCAAGATTACATCCTCGCAGAAGGAGGCCATCGCTGCCCACGATCCCTCCCTGTCCACCATGGCACGAACCACAGTGGGCAGGGAGAGATCGTGCCCCACCTCTGCCACGAGCTTCGCTCGCTGAACCGCCCAAGCTGGGCAGTCCGCGAGCGTGTGCAGCGCCGTATCAAACTCGGCGCCGCACTCGTGGCACACACCAGACGCTTCGCGCTGGGCCACCCTCCACAAATACCTCCCGAAACAACCATGTCCAGAAAGTACCTGCGTAAGGCGGAAGGTGAGGACCCCATGCCTCCTGGCGACCCAGCCCTGGAGAATGGGCTGGATGGCCGAAATCGTCCAGCCTCCTGCACTGGGCGATTCCAACCGCCGCCTCCATTGACGGAGGAGCTCCATCTGAGCTTCCCTCCGCCAATCCACCTCTACCACCGCCGAGTCTCCCCCCGATGAACGGGCTTCCACTCTACGGCGGTAGGCCTGAGCTAGCACCTTGGCCTCCAGGTCCCAGGGAGGGGACCCGGCCAAGGCGCAGGCCGCCTCGCCGGAAATGGTCCTATAGCCCCGCACGAGTCTGACCGCCATGATCCTCTGCGCTCCACGCAGCAGAGGCAGGGACCTAGCAGTCAGCCGCTCCGCCCATACGGGAGCGCCGTACAGGGCCATGGAGCGGACCACCCCGGCGTAAAGGCGCCGGCAGCCTGCGTTCGGCCCCCCCACATTTGGGAGGAGCCTGCTCAGGGCTCCGGCGGTCGCGTTCAACCTCGGAGCGAGCCGCCGGAAGTGGGCCTCGAAAGTCCACCGGCTGTCGAGAATTAATCCCAGGTACTGAAGAGTACCTGAGATTCCGATGGACATTCCGCCCACCACTAACCGGGAGCCTACTGGAGGGGCCATCCGAGGCCTGTGGAAACAAATGACCTCGGATTTCTCCAAGGCCACCCCCAGTCCCAACCGACGAATCCTGGCGACGACGTGAGCCGTGGCCGCAGTCGCCAGTACTCGGGCCTCCCGGTGGGTGCTCGCGCGGGCAGTCACGAGAGTGTCGTCTGCGTAACAAAACAAACGCACTCCCGGGAGCATTTGCCCGCGAAGCACCCAGTCGTAGCCGATGTTCCACAGGAGGGGGCCTAGAACCGATCCCTGCGGAACACCGCACGACATCCTCCGCTCCTTCCACCTACCCCCAGCCGTTGGGTACCTCACAGCACGGTCGGAAAGATAATCACCGACAACGCACTGCAGGTACGAGGGGATACGGTGGAAGCGTAGGGCCTCCTTTATCACTCCCCAGGGCAAGGTGTTAAATGCATTGGCAATATCCAACGATACCGCCAACACAACCTCACCCCGGGCCGTCGCCTCCTCCGCCAGGACTCTCACACCCTCGATACAGTCGAGGGTAGACTTGCCCCGACGGAATCCGCACTGGAGACGACTGAGGTCGGGCCCTACCTCCTGGAGGTGCTGGACTATACGGGAAGCTATGATGCGCTCAAGCAGCTTTCCCGCCTCGTCCAGCAAAACAATCGGTCGATACGCGGAGGGTGTATCAGCCGGCTTTCCCTCCTTTCTGAGCAGGATCAGTTTCCCCGTTTTCCACCTACGGGGAAACAGTCCCCGCTCGAGGCAGGCACTGTATGTCGCCCTGAGTCTCGACTCTAACGGACCCAGGGCAAGAGCCCAGGCACGCCCAGGTATGCCGTCAGGGCCTGGGGCAGTGTTTTTCGCTTTCATGCGACTCACCGCCCCCGCTAATTCCCATTCAGACACCCCCGGCGCAGCCGTCGCAGCGCCATCCTCCTCCCCGAGAGGCGCCATACAAGGAGGCTCAACCTCGGCTCCCTGCGGGAACAGGGTCTCCACGACGGAATCAAGGAATTCCGGCTGAAGGCTCACGGTAAGGGGAGGCGCGCGGGCACGAAGTTTCTTCCGCACCGCTCTGTACGGCCTCCCCCACGGATCCCGATTGAGCTCTTCAGCCTGCTCCTTGTGGGCCCTGTTCTTGGCCTCAGCTATAGCCGTCCGCAAAGAGATACGAGCAGCCCTGTAATCCTCGTAGCAGCGCCTCTCCTCCTCGATGTCGCGTCGTCTACGACGTCTGCATCGAGTGTACTGGCGGCGCACGATCACACACTGATCGCGCAGCCGCGCCAGCTCCTCCGACCACCAGTACACCCCGCATGCCGGCCCTGTGCTTCGCACCCTTTGGAACTACGATGCTGCAACAAGGTTATATTTTTCAGTGCCTTTGTAGTACGAAATATACTCTAAAAGAAATTTACAGTGGTATCTCAGACCTTCAGCACAGATTTAGTGCTAAAATTAAAACAATATATTTACCTAATTCCCACTTGCCTACGGTTTCCTCATTACCGCGGATACCGTATCCTGACAAGGTCATGTGCTTTATATTGCCATTTTTTACTTCATTCTCTCAATTTAGACACTCAGCTCAATTCGCATAAATTCTTTGAGTAGTAAATTGTCTTCTAGTAAATTGACTTGTCCTTTGACACAGATGGCAATAATTCAGCTCAGGGGGCATCGCGGGTTCGAGGTCTAGCGAGGGTCAACATTTTCTAAAACCAATTTGCTAGTTCTTCTAAGGATATATGGAAGGGTATATAAATATATTTAAGTCTTCTTTCTCCTACCCTTATCCCACTCTAAGTGGGGTCAGCACATATTTTTCTCTTCCATTCTCTTCTATCATTCGTCAACTCTGGCGCTACTCCTTTTATATGCATGTTCACATAATCCAACCATCTCTTTTTAGGCCTCCCTCTAGACATATCCATCCACATTCATACTCAAGACTCGTTTAGTCATGATTTGATGATATAAATATATTTAAGTATTTGTTAAAATTCAAATTCGAATTATTAAGTGCTTTTGAACCGTCAACTCTCCTGCTGGGTCGGAAAACTGATCCTCCTGTGAAGGGCTCGCAAAAAACTCGGCGGTTGCGCTTTTCAAAATATAATTCTGATAACTAATTACATTTTGTCATCACTATCGTGTGAATGTGGCAAAAAGTAAAATATTTAAAATTATATATGCATATATTTACCACTTACATACTTTGGAGAACAACGACTGTGTGTGTAATTGTGCCATATATTTAGTTATTAAGTTCGACTGAACTCGAATAACTAAAATTTTTTTGTTAGAAAATGTAGGCCCTCTGCTGGAATGGAACCCGCAATCCCTGGAGCTGAAGATGGCCACTAGTAATAATGGGCCTGTCAAACCCATCATTAAACTTCTGAAGAGTTATCAAATTATTCGTCAAGGATCAATATCATTAATGAAGCTACAATTGGTTGGAAACGTTATATATAGACATTAGAAAGCGGCAGAAAAGAAAAGAAAGATTAAGATAGAAAGATTTTTGTTGCCCAAAAGAGAGCCATACTATCTATAATGTGAGACAATTTCAGTGTCTTCGTAAAAAGTTCAAGGAAATAGGCATACTTACAGTAGCGTCACAATATATATATATATATATATAGTAATAAAATAATATAGTAATATTATTTTCGTACGAAAAAATATTCATATGTATCGAACCAAATTCGATGTGTATCATAGATATACCAGAGGTCACAAAAAGCTTGTAATCCCTGCGTCGCGACTCTGCAGAGTTAGCAACTCATTCGTTGGTCTCGGTACTCGCTTTTACAATAAAATTCCGCAATCTGTATTAGAATTATCTACAGCAAAGTTTAAATTAAGTTTATAAACTATGCTTATACGTAAGGCATATTACACAATTGAAGATTATTTGAATGACAAAAATGCTTGGATTTGAAAATCCTCTCACCTCCAAACAAGACTGCAAATAAATAATGTAAATTTAAATGTTTAAAAGATCGACCGCCGAGTTTCTTGCTGGTTCTTCTCGGTAAGAGCAACATTCCGAACCAGTGTAGCTTATTAAATCTAATTATTGATCCTTGACGATTCAAAAGTTCTCGTAAAAAGCCTACTTGAATAAAGATTATTTTGATTTTGATTTTGATTTATACTATCTATTTTTCAATATGGTTATGGATCCATAATCTAGGTGCCTCCGTGGATAAGCCAAATTCATGAAGCTTCGTGAATTTATCTATTCCAGGGTACCTCTCAGATCCCCTCGACGGAAGTCCACGGCTCCTCGGAAGTTCAGGTCGGAATTCAGCATGGACGACGACGACTACTCTCCCAGCAACTCTGTGACCAGCATCAATTCCTTGGCCAGCCTGCTGAAAGAAAAGTTGCAGGTAACTTACTTATTAGAATCATAGAGGTTACAAGTGCACCAAATTTTTACAAAATGAACTGAAGTTTTGACAATAATTGGTTGGGGCTTTTCTTAATCGTTAACACATAATTAATTTGACTTTGATTTAGATTTTTTCAATTGATACCAAAAATTCAGTATTCAGTTCCAAATATAAACAGCCGAGTAACTACCTATCAGCAGGCCTATCATGAACTCTTATTGCGACTCAATGGAAGACGTAAACGACGATCGCGAATCGCTTTGTTTTCGTACCATGAAGTGTGAATTGCATTGGGGTCGTAATGTTTGAAAAGGATAACGTTGTATGAACTATAGATAACTCTGTCTCTTTTACTCATATGTTCTTAGGACGAATTCCGAACGCACATTCGGCAACGACTTAAAGTGTGCGTCTTTAAGACGTCATGGTATGAAAAAGCAAAACAATTTCGTTTACGTCTTCAATTGAGTCGCAATAAGAGTTCATGGTAGGCCAGCAGCACCTTAAAATAGCGCATTTTGCAAATTATGGCCCACAGAGGGCTCATAAGAAAGCTCAGTCACTCAGTAAGCGATGGAGCGAGCTATGCTTGGAGTATCTCGACGTGATCTAAAATGAATGAATGATAAGGAATGAAGAGATCCGTAGAAGAACCAGAGTAATAGACATAGCTCATCGTGTCAGGAAGCTGAAGTGGCAATGGGCGGGGCACATAGTGCGCAGAAGCGTAGGCGTCAGCGTCCTAACGTGCTGAAATGTCGACCGCACTGGAAAACGAAGTGCAGGCTGCCTACGAGATGGACTTACGACCTCAAAAAGGTCGGGTGGAGCTGCTGAATCCACGCGGCACAGGATCCTGTGGTGTGGAGATCCCTTAAAGAGGCATATGTCAAACATAGGACATCTATCGGCTGAAAAAAAGAAGGAGGTGAAGGAATTGATAAAGCCCAAAACCTACGTAATACGTCTGCGCTGCGCTTATAACTGCCCAAAAAAAACACTTCAAAATAAATTTTTGACCATTCACAGAGCATACCGCAAAAAATTAGAAAAAAGCCCACCGACTACAAGCTCCGTGCCTTCGTGGGTCTCATGTTCTTGGCAGTGGCGTTCTTTGTGGGGTTCGCTTACGTGCTGTACCACCAGCAAGCGCTGACCAAAGCGTACTTCGAGAGAGTCCAGTTCAATGAACCGAAAAGGCTGATCAGGGTCTTCAATAAGGACGATGTCGAAATCCTGAAGGCAACTCTAGGTAAGTTCAGAAAAGCTGCCTTGATCATAAAGCTGCTAGATTAACATGCATTGTCTAGGACAATGCATGTTATATGTGTGACGTGTCAATCCGTATCGAGCTAACGTGGTGTGTCTAAACTAAGCCTTCTTTTCAAATTCAAAAAGGAATCGTTTTTTACTGATAGACAAATCAGTGGGAAAATAATAGGCAGTTAATTACTTTTCCTAAAAATGGACTGCTATTATAGCTAGAAGGCTATTACGCATTGGGATTTCACAAATAAATGTACACATTAAAATTTCACCATTGCATACCGGAAGGCTTGTTTACTTGCGTAAGTAAATTCCCATGTATTTATTATTTGTCAGTAGTTAAAATTTGAAATTATCCGTTTCATTCATGCAAAAATTATTGTATATTAATTTAGAATCAAACACTGAATTAATTTTTAGACATGTATGTCTAAAAATTAATAATTAATAAAAATAAAGGATTATCAACTTACAGCGGTCGATATCCAGAGCGGGCGAAAGGCGTTTCCATGTCTTCCCGAACACCGGCTCGCTGATGGATCCGTGTGCCTGGAGTGGCTGCACGACCTTCGCTTTTACCTCAAAAGCCTCCCCCACGACCCTGGAGTTGACAACACAACGTGCTATTCAGTGCACTGGAAGTCTTTGAGACATGGTAAAGAGATGATTTGGCTTTCTCCTCGTGCTTTAGCCTTTATACAAAGCTTCGTTTCAACAAAGGACCAGGACTATCCATACTTACATAGGAGTCTGTCTTTATTCATTGTTATGTTATAACACTATATATATATTAGACATATCTACAGAAAAGTTTAAATAAGGTGTACGAACTACGCTTATACGTAAGTCATATTACACAATTGAAGATTATTTTAATTATAAAAATGCTTGGATATGATGGGATGAATATCCTTTCAGCTTCAAACAATACTGCAGTTAAATAATGTAAATTTAAATGTTTAAAAGATTGCCCGCCGAGTTTCTTGCTGGTTCTTCTCGGTAAGAGCAACATTCGGAACCAATTGTAGCTTCATTAATCATGTTGATCCTTGACGAATCAAAATTGCTTGTCAAGAGCTTAGCTTAGATTTTTCACAGCCAATCTGAGTAAATGAAATTTAAAGCATTGATGCTTATAAACTGGAATAACATACACAATAGAAAAATCCCGTCTCAAATAATTGACGTTTCGAATAGCGGAATACTAGCCAGATTATTCCCCGGATCGATCTGATTTTTGTGATGCAGATATATGCAGGGTTAGAGAGTTGTGTTTATGCCAGGACTACGGTCATCATTGTAATCAAATGAAAAAAAAGTTGTGTTTAAACGTTAAAAGTTGTGTTTAAACATGTATTTTAACTTTTTTTAAACGTCTTTGATTTATTTACGGAGCTGCTAATGATGTAAGAAAGAAAGAAAGAAAGAAAGAAAATAATTTTATTTGTGCCAACACACTACACAAGTAACTTATGAACAAATAGATGGTAAAATAATAATAATAAAAAAGGAAAACAAGTAGTAAAGTAGTAAAAAAAAAAAACTATTATTATTATAAAATAAAAGATATTCAGTCTGCGTAGTGTGATGCCCAAAATGATAACCTCTCAGCCTTGTCAGTAATGAGTAATTCACTACTGACGCTGATTTTCAGAGGTCACCATCAGCTACCCTCGTACGTCAGCTACTAAATGCGTGTCTCCGTTCCGTCGTTATCACAAACATTTCATGCATCCTCATAATTATTTATCAGATGTCGATATCAGAGATTTTTTGATTATTTACACATCGATTACAAGTATAGTTTTTCGAAACGATGGTGGCGCAAATATTTTAATTTAGTATAACAGCGTGAAGAAAATCTGGTTTTTCATATAAAATTGATCTTAAACAATTATTTTGCTACTTAAGACTTTTTACGCCGTGTGGTATCCGGCAGAATAGAATAGACCATCCTCCTTTCTTACCGAGGTGTCGTAAGAGGCGACTAAGGTATGTGCCGTGTGGTATCCGGCTGCATAGAATGGACCACCCTCATTTCTTGCCGAGGTATCGTAAAAGGTGACTAAGGTAAGTTGACGTCAGGCAGGCGGCCGGTCGTAAAATACGTAGCCAAATCATGTGACAACATTTATGTAACATGTTGTGTCGACACCACTTAGAGTGGGATAAGGGCAGGAGAATGTATGTTTGCTACTTAAGACTTTATATAATAATACATAAAACTATTAACGACTGATCTCAACACTTAGTAATCTATGAAACGATAAAACATCGAATGAATAGAGAAAGAACATTGAATAGTGTGGCATTATAAAATACAGCGATAGTTAAAAAATTTGAGAATTTGGGAACTTTTTCGATTTGATACATAATTTTTGCTATGTAATGTGTTTCCGCTAAAATCATTTTCTGTCTTTCAGATATGACACCAAACGATTGCTTCGACTGGAGTGATACTAAAGTACATTGGTTCGGAGCAGGACAATCTATCAATCTGACTTGGCCGCTTAATACGGGATCTATAGACTATACACCATTTATTACCGGAGATATGCAGAAAGCACAGTGGGGAAATGTTGTCACTCGTTATCTTATTAATTCCAAAGGTGCAGCAATTATTATTAATGAGGAAACCCCTTTATACATATCTGTTAATAGAGGAAAGAAGGAAATTTGTTTGAAGGCTAAATATGATGACTTTGCCTTCGCTAATAGATTAACTGAATTTCCTGAAATGAAATACAATATCTGCACTTCAAGAGATATAAGATCATTGCATTCTTCGATCCACAGTCACAGACGTGCGCCGTTATGGGATGGATTGAAACCAGCTGATATGAAAACGTTAGAATCTCTCATATCCGAACCAGTGTGGCAAATTGCACCAAGATTCAAGCACGAATTGCAAGATGCAACAATATCTAAATATACAGATGATGTTATTAATTTAGGCTTCCTAAAACAGGGGCATGTTTTAATTAATGAGTTCTGGCAGAATGAAATCGGTGACCTAACCGTGGATACTGCCAGATTTGCGACGCTAAATGAAACCGTGGATAAACTCCATAGACGAGGTTTTAAAGTGGCCTTCACTGTTCAACCTTTCATAAGTACAGAGAGTACAAACTTTGCTGAGACAGTACAAAAGCGGCTGCTTATAAATGAAAGGAACGCTGATAGAAGAATACCTGCTCTGACCAGATTTAAATCTCTAGCTAGTGCAGGAGTTTTAGATATTACAAATAATAGGTCAATTCCTTGGATATTAGATAAACTGCAAACAGTAATGGACATTTACCATATTGATTCATTCTATTTTGATCTCGGTACTGCGTATGATATGCCTCATTACTATAGATGTGAAAAACAATTAATAAATCCTGACCAATACAAAACGGTGTTCACGAAAACCTTTGAAAATACACTTAGCATAATCGGAGTGTCTTCTGCAATTACTTTACCACGTCCTCCGATATTCATATCTTTGCCTCCATTCGAATCCACCTGGGAAGCTTTAAGACTAGTTATACCGACTATTTTGACGTATGGTATCAGTGGATTTCCTTTTACGATGCCAGGAGCGGTAGGCGGTGATATATACTGGCCTGGTAGCGAGCAATTTCTGCCCTCATCCAAAGGTTCCGTTGACTTGAATGCAAATAACACAATCCAAGATAACGGTATAGAGTTACCAGAAAGAGAGTTGTACATGAGATGGTTGCAAATGGCTACATTCTTGCCCGTTATGAAATTTACCCACCTACCGAGTAAATACAACGATGAAAAAGTGTTGGAAATGGCGAAAAACTTGACGTTACTGAGACAAAAACTAGTAAGTAATTGATATTTAAATAGCTCAATGTTTAAAAAGACATCACTGGCTCTCAAGAAGCAAATTTTTTGTTCCTAAGTGCGACAGGGTTGCTAAATTTTAGACATTCTTTTTAACAAAAAGAATTAATTAAGATTTAACTAATTTTCTTAATGAGGTTCCTGGGATGGGATCTTCGTTATCAGATATTTGTAATTATTATTCAAGGGTTCATTAATTGATGAATACCAATATTTCACTTTACAGGTCACACCTTTACTTTTAAAATATAAGCGGGAAGCGTTAGAAGAGGGACTGCCTCTCATCAGGCCGCTATGGCTGGTAGCAGATGTTGACGTGGCACTTCCAGTGCAGGATGAGTTCGCGATTGGCGATGAAATCGTCGTGGCACCAGTGCTGCATAAGGGACAAACTACAAGAGAAGGTAGAGCTTCATATTTATGCCTTAATATTGTTTTGTAATCGAAAAATATATGATTTGTCAGTGGGAAACTGGTTAGAACACGTCAGTCACTTCAGCCCTCTCACTGGACCCGATGATCTCTGCCAACGTGTATCAAGTTTCCTAGTCTCTTTAGGTCTGTTCTTATCCCACTACTGGCTTCCACTCTTCTTATTTCAAAGTGAAGAGTTTGAGCTAAGACCACGTTGCCCCGATGCGGTATGTTACACATATTCCCAGAATTTTCTAGTGCTATGCAGGTTTCCTCACGATGTTTCCTTCACTAAAAAGCGTGTGATGGAATTATTAATTAGACACATGACTTTGAACAGGAAAACTCAATGGTCCTTGCCCGGAGTTTTAACTTGTGACGTGTGTTTAAATATGTCTTATCTCTGTTCCCAGTATATCTCCCGACGGGTCTTTGGCAGGATGGAATCGACGGCTCACTGCGTAAAGGCAACCGGTGGATGCACGAGTACAAAGTGCCTACGAACCGCGTCGCCTACTTCCTGCGAAAACCAGACGATTTGAGATTCAAATAACGGCACTCCTACCGGAATATAGATCTCATTTTAATGTTTACTAGCCAAATTGCATTAGAACTTTAAGCAATTGTTGTCCTGAAAAGATTATCTCAATTGTTAGGCCATAAATGAACACGAGAAAGACGAAATTCATGAATGTCTAACTCACGTATTGCATTACATCTGCAGTCCAGATAGGTAGATACAATTTAAAGAATGTGGTCAGTTATAGAATCGAACTCGGTACCATTCAAAAAGTAAAGCGAGATCTGTTAGCCCAAAATTGGTTAGATCTTGAAAATCGAAGCCTTTTGAACTACAGCCTTCTTTTTTCGTTTTGCTTTTTCATACCATGACGTGCTTGCTACAGACGCACACTACGTCGTTGTCGAATGACAACCTAAACTGGATCGCAAACGTATTTCATTCGCTCTTTTTTCGCACCATTGGGTATTAAAATAAATTAACTTATTAATTAAATTTCTTAATTTAATTTTTCTAAAATACAATTTTAATATAAAATATATAAAACTATGTTTTACGTGGATCAATTATAAACAATACAAAACAGATTGTATCGTTATGCATTTTGCTTATATTTATTGCACAATAGATTTAATTTACAGTATTTCAAGACGAATATGAATAAAAAAATAGTTTCGGAATGCGTCCTTAAAACATTTGAGTAAAAGAGGCAGAGTTATCTATAGTTCATATAACGTTATCCCTTTCAAACATTACGAATCTGATGCAATCCACACTTCATGGCACGAAAAGAAAGCGGTTGGGTTTAGGTACTTACTTTGAATTGAATCGTTTTCTAAAAGTTCATGGTAGGCCTACAGATAACATTTTATCCAAAGAACAATGGTAAAATTATTTTCCTATAATTCGTGGATCAAAGATCCATATGCCAGATGTAGATTGTAAGAACCGTCTTCTTTCTGGCTAGAATACATTTTGTGGATGTCCATAGTTTTAAAAATTAGTAATATATAGGTTTAACTATCACGTGCCTTGTTGTAAGCTTTAGATAATGGTCTTCTTGAATCTAGTCCTTTAGAACATTTTCAATATTTAAGTTAATTTGGTGCTTATTTATGTGGCAACTATTGTTATATTCAAGTCAATTATAAGATATTTCTGAAAGTTTTTCTACTTCATAGATGCAAGGTAAGGCAAGATTAGGAAAATAAAGTATCCGAATGTAAGTTATGTGTGACAATAAGACTATTGATTGCTTAAACAATACTGCGACGTGTTTTATGGAGATTGTTGTGGCGTTGTGAAAAAAACATATGTATTCAATATATAATTTAGCTTTTAAACGCAACTTTGTTCACGGGGACTGTCTTGTTATTTGAATGAACCTTTATTTATGGTTAAAGTGGGTTAACCTTAAAAGCTAGACATATGCTGTCGCGGACTTTTATTTAGAACTTTTAGAGGGGAACAATTTTGTAGTACATGATTTTTGAATAACTTTCGCCGTTTACTTAGCGCACGTAAGGAAACTATTAAATTTGCCGTTTTCGCAATATTTTTTATTGCTGCTCCTCTCATATTCATCTTAGCGTGATGTTATATAGTCTATAGCCTTCCTCGATGATTGGACTATCTTACACTGTAATTCCTGAGATTAGCACGTTCGAACTAACTCTTCAGGTTTATATATTAAGTATAGATATATTTATTTTCTTATTGACAATAATTGTTGCTTAAATTAGCATCCTGATAAAAGAGGCAATAGAAAATATGTAGTAATAATAATTTACCTAGTAGTATGGTTGTATTAGATGTATTATAAGTGAAAATCCAATGAAAAACGTTCCAAATATCTTAGATTATATTATTTTTTATAGTTTAATGTGATTTTTTAATTGTGAGCGCATTTCCGCAATATTAAGTGTTTAGAAAAATAATTTTGGATGGATTTATTAAAACTTTATTTAAAATATTTTCGTAAAAATGTGTTGTTGTTATTAAATATATATGGTATAGTACGCGGCAATAAATAATGCACATCGAGGCTTAGAGAAAGAAAATCGGGTAGATTCTGCTTCATAGAGTATTGAAGAGAAACGTCACATACTAAATGAGTGACAGAGATGGCGCTCTACGAAATCGGTGGACTGTTTAGTTCTAAACATCGATGTGCATTATTTAATGCCTTGTACTATAATTTTGCTTTATTGATGTATTTTTATTTCTAACCTTTATTTATTCAAAGTACAAAGTAGACATTGAACAAAGGAAGGCACGAATGTTTTCAGAAGTCACAACGTCTTCAGAAGGAATAAAATATTCAAGGGTTATAACATGGCCGTAAAAAATGACATAGACATATTTCATGATTTATAGAAGGAGGCGTTACTTTGCGGAATCCCATAGTGTAGAAGCTATAATATAATTATTTCGCTATAATCCGTGTAAGTATGAAGATTGTGGTGGTGTGTGCATTGTTGCCGGTGGTAGCATTTTGGGTTACGTGCGGTGACTTGTCCTGCATATTTAAGGTACGCGAATGTTGCTTGCCTCATACACTTAGTATTACATACAACAAACGCGGATTATAGTGAAATAATTATATTATAGCTGCTGCAGAGATATTGCTATAGGTCCCTTCATTGGAAGCGATAACTTTGTAAACACGTTGTCTGGTGATTTGTGAATACCAAAAAGAAGTGAGTCAAACATTTGTACGCCCAGAACTTTATTTCTTCATTGCAAATACGGTTATAAAGCGTGTTACAGGAAAGATAAAAGAAACAGAACCGAACAAAAGATAGAATGCAACGTTCGAGCAATCAAGGCTGAAGCTCAAATCTTTAAACATAACGAAAACCAAATATATAATTTTCAATACATACTTAAATACAAATATAAACTCAGCTCAAAGAACCAACAAATTGTTTATAGAAAATGTTGGCGGGAATCTAACCCACGACCCGCGGAGCAGAAGGCAGGGGCACTAACCACTACGCCAACGGGCCAGTCGCAACTCATGTCCCAATATGGGGAAATGGGTGGAAGAATTAATAATAGGAGCTGATGTTACATTACATTTGCTTCACAGTATATTTTTAGCAATTTAATCCCTGTACATAAAATATATCATCATCACCACTGAACAAACATAACCTAGTCGATAACATTATGTCTTACGGAATATTGTTATGGGGTAAATGTACAAACATTGAAAATTTTTTGTGTTACAAAAAAGAGCCACACGTGGCATTTACAATTTAAATTCGGGTAATTCTCTGCCTGAGAAATTCAAGGAAACAGGTATTCTTAAATTGGCTTCACAGTATATTTTTAGTAATTTAATTTTTGTACATATGAATATAAATAATTATAAAAGGATTGGCGATGTATGTAATAGACAAAGTAGGAACCGACATAAGCTTGCGGTTCCTGAAAAACTTGTGATAGCCTAGCGGTGAGACCGTGCGCCACTCTATAGATGATCATGGGTTCAAACCCCGGGCAGACACCAATGAGTTTTTCTATTAAAACTAATATGTCTAATTGATAATTGTAATTTATCACACGCTTTTCGGTGAAGGAAAACATCGTGAGGAAACCTGAATATCTCTAGAGAATCCTAGGGATATGTGTAACCTACCAATCCGCATTGGAGCTGCGTGGTAGGTCTTAGCTCCAATCCTTCTCTCCAAAAACCGAAAGAGGAGGCCTTAGCCAAGCAGTGGGCATAGTAACAGGCCGGTACTTTTGAGCAACCGACGAGTTTCTTGCTTCCTTTATGGTAGGAACAGCTTGTCGAACCAACAGAGTTAACGATTCAAAAGCACTTATAAGTTTCCTTGAATTAAGAATATTTTGAATTTGAATCTGGCGTCTCCGAGTTTATATAAGATAAGATCGCATAAATAAAACTAGCGGTAACATTTTCCGAATATTTTTTTATTATCTAATGATCCAAACACGCCGAATGGAAACAGCGACATGACAGGAATGGTCATTACGCTACGTTACTTTACGTACAGACATAGTTACAAATATCTAGACATTCATGTGATTTTACATCATTATTTAAAATTATTAAACATCAGGTTATATATAATATTAGTGCTTAGAAAAGGAATAAACAAAAAGATGTACAGTAGAGAATTCTAATAACCAATTTAACTTTTTGGTAGATTGACAAAACCACAAGGTTATGACAGTGTCTAAATTTGAAACAGTCGGTGTAGCGTTGTCATCAAATTGGGAAGACGAAAGCATGTTTCAAATAGCGTTATTAAATAACTTTACTTATAAGCTAACCGTTTAACTTAGACCTTGCGTGGGTGACAAGGGCGGCGCCCATACCCCGCACTCCAGACAGTGCTCTCGTCCTCCCTCCAAGCATATTTTAAAAGGAGTTACTGCAAAAAAAATTCTTCGGTCTGCGAATACATGCATGAGCAAAATCAAATAAGATTTAGTTATAAAACTTTGTTCTGAGACAATTATTAGAATAAAATTAAGATCAGAGTTCTGTGTCCAAAATTAAACAATTTTGTAATCATAATTGATGATTCTGTGAGACATTTTGCGTGCTAAAAGTAATTCCCAAAATAAACAAATATGGATATCCTATCACGGAAATAAAATTCTTATCAATCTTTCTTCTTATTGTAAATTTCTTTCTTGTAAAGTTTTTTTTAATTTTTATTGAAAATTGAAGCATTTAATCATTCTTGTCTCATACGAAACCAGGAAAATAGCATAGTTTACGAAAAGTGCATTTTTTTTCTGCTAGTTTTAGTTGTTTCCTGGTCGTTTACCAGTGTAATAGATTATTAATGGTCAGCTATGTCTAATATAGAAGTTATTAATCGTTAGCCATGTTTCCATATATTTAGAGAAGGTAAAAGTATTTACTTAAGTATTTAAAAATACAAGTAATTTTCTTCATGACACAAATAAAGTTATAGTTAACAAACGAGAAAAGAGGAAGAATACAACGTTTAATAATTTTGATAATGATTTATTTCTCAGAGCTATTGATGTTCACTAAGCTGATACAATTCTTATTATAGTAACATTTTAATATTCCTAATATAATATGCATTAATTAGAGTTCTAGCTATAAAATACAATAGTAAATTTGGGTCAGGCTCCAGAGCCAGACGGAGATGGTAGCTGGCTCTAGGGAAGAAGCCAATGAAAAGACCCCTAACACACAAAGCGTGGTTGTCCAACGCCGATGCATTCTCATAAGACTTCAACAAGCGATAGCGGAATCTGAAATTGAACACATAACATTGAAGTCAGAAGTCGCCATAGAAGTATATTACAGCAAAGCATTTCCTTCCCGTGTGACTCGAGTGCGAGCCTAAATTCGTCTACATAAGTCAGGCTAAAGAAACAAGTGCCTAGAAATGATCTCGCAAAGGATGCATCGGTGTTGAAAGCACATTTAGATTTCAACATTCACCTCCCTGTTTAGTTCCATTCGCATCTAGTAATGGCGTTTAAACATAAACAGAAACAAGTTTATTGTGCTCACACCAACTAGCACACGTTAACGTACTAATATCAATAATAATATCCATATAACTATAAAATAAATTCACATTCGTACCCACAATATTGTTGGATATAAAATAAATATAGTATTTGAATATTTTATGAATCTTTTAATGCTTTATTTTTATGTTGTGCTGATACCATCATTTACACAGAACAGTCTTCACTATTTGTAACTATAGTTAGAAAGTTTGGCAAAGAAAGCGATGACGTAGGGGCTCGCGGTTTGCTTAACGCTATGGATGACTTAAAATTAATTGACTCAAAATCTTCATTTGAATTGGCAAACAATGATAGAAGGAATATTTATTTATCTCAGGAAAGTATTCTTACAGCTTACACTAGACTAGATGTTACAATATGATGGTTGCAATCAATATCACATTCGCTCACACAATTTGAATGTAACAGTTCCAAACAAATATTCTTCTAAAAGGGAAAGTCTACACGTAGGTTAATTACATTAAATTGAAAACAACAGATAAAAATACTATAAATCAATTCACATAGGAACGTATAATACTACGTGATTATTTGGGTTTGGAATCGACTAGAAATTTAAACTACTCCATTAATATGGACCAAAAATAACAATGCCAAAAATCATTATAAAAACAGAGATTCTGTTAGCATTTTGTATAATGTACATGTATGCGTTAAATTTAAATAACACCCACTTAAACTATATCAGAGTCATCGCAACAAGCAGAATTCAACTTAAAACAAAGGTAAATATATCGTTTTTTATTTGAATTAATAGCTCTAATAAAACATTTATTCAATACGGAGTAAGCTCTCTATCGTCTTAGGCTGATAGTTTATCCAGAAAGACAAAAATCGATAGAATTATAAAAAACAATAACATTATTTCGTGCAACAAATGGAAATAACTGAATTCAGGCACTCGTCAATAATTTCCATACGTTACAAGAATATATTCATTAACATTAATACTTTTAAATGTTTCGCTAGCAACTACACGAGTTACGTTTTAATTGAGAAATATATTGAGGAATCTATATTTTTCAGCCGATTTTGCAACTCGCGTAGCGCAGGGTTTTGGAATCAAATTTTTGCCTTCCTAAAGAGTACCAAACAGAATGTAAATCCTATCAATAATAACATATGCAATTCGTGCAACCAGCACTAGCTTGTCGTGTGACATTCGTAAGCGTCTTTTTAAGACAATTATTTTATTTATTATACTTATTTAACTTCAATCGTATATTACAAAATTAATTTGTGTAATTTAGATGAAATTTACTCGTCCTTGATATAATTGTCTACAAATCAGTATTGACTACCTTTTTTTTTAAATATTACGTCCTTTATAAAGCGATTCGCTAAAACAATAGGTCAACCTTGTTTTGAGTAAGTATACTTACTTTTTAATCATACAATCTATTTAGAAGTCGATGCTTTAGCAAAATAAATTTTCAAAAATTTAGATTTTTCGCACAAGCGGTGTTTTGGCTAAACAAAATGGACTGGTTTCGCTAAAAAATGTGTATAAAAGCACTACTGATTGTATAAGACCAAATTCAAAAATACTGTCATAAATATATTTTAATGGCGTGTACTATTTTTTTGTCAATGACACTACTAGAAAACAGTTTTAGAAAAAAATGGACGTTTTTGTTCTTAGGTCGAGAATTGTGTATTGACATTCGAATTGGATACGGTTGAAGACTCTGTTCAGGATCTCTGTCTATCCGTAGCGGTAGCACTTTACACTTTTATGTTATAAATCTATTAGTACTATGTTCATTTCATTAAACTCCGCAGCAGTATCACAAAGTCTTTTATTGAATCTATTTGCAAACTATCTCATTCGGAAAAGTGTTCCGTTCAAGTACTTTTGAATGCTCAATCCTTTATCACAGCCTTCTTTTCCTACAACAAATAACTGACACTTTGGTTCCTTATTCAAAAGTACTTAATATTGTTTTAATGGATCACTTCTTCGATGAGAAGGCTACAAATAGACCTGACACCTAGAATTCGAGTCTATACGCCGCGCATGAGGTCTCGTGGTCCTGCAAGTTGATTGTGCATCGGGAAGCCGATGGTGATAAGTCGATTTTGTATTTCTCTAGAGCTTCCTCGTTTTCAGTGACCCAGTAGCCAAGAACGTCTGTGTCGTATGTAGGAATTATTGTTACTTCTGTAAAAGAAAAAAAAATCAAACAAATACATCGAATCTCTACAATATCATGTTGTACGATTTGTTCTCTAAGTCAATTTCGGAGTATACTTAGAATAGTAGCACCACATTTATTTTCCTATTATTGCTTTAAAATTAGGTAAATTAATAAATTATAATTATATGAATCATATTTACCTAAATCTTTATCATCCCATGTCTTTTTAGCGTCAAGGAGTGCGTTGTAAATTTCCTTGGATGGTTCAGTTCCGGAAAATACATAATAGCGTGCTCGCACTCTCTTGAAGAATTCTACAGCAGAATAGTATGAATTCCCATGATGAGGAACGTATGTTAAATCCATATAAATAGGTGGTGATGTTTTTTTCTTACTAGGTGATTCTGAAGTTCGTTTTGCCTCCTTGCTCTTCTCTTGATTAATTTTATTCTTATTAATCACTGTTTGATTGGTTACAATCTTTTTCGGTGTGCTTTTGCTGTCATTTTGGTTGGGTGGCAATAATGGACTTGGTAAGCCTAGTGGCTTACCCCAAGATTCAATAGGATCTTCAGGAGCACTGTACGATTCTGTACAGTCTGGTTTTTCAGATTTAACTGATTTGCTCGTTTGAGAAATTTTTCTTGATTCCAGTTTAACATCTTTAAGCATTAAAGAACTATCTTCTTGTTTAGAAGTTTGATAACTAAGATTTGCACAATCTGCCCCTTCTAATTTATATTTTCCCGTAACATTTGATATAACTTTAGACCCGCTGACTCTTTTATGTTCTTCGATTGCTTTTTCGAAATGTTCATCGGCTTCCATTAAAAATGAGGCATCAGAAGTTTTGCTATGCGTTGACTCAGATGCAGTTTGTTCGTGCGATAATAATTCTTGGGTCGTCTTTGTAACCGATTTATCTGTCAGATGATATATTTCAGTTTTGTCTTCAGAATGCGTTGAATGAGTACATGAATCATCGTCAGCCAATTGAGCGTAAACAGACGTTGACATAGGATCAAAGTCCGCTTTTGCTGTCAACATTTCATTACTAGATTCTCGATGAGACGTCAATTTGGAATCAAATTCAAAACTTAAATTTGACCGCGGTGAATGCGCTATTTGTGACTTCGTGCTGCTCGGGCTTACCTGTCCATCATCATCACTGTAATACATACCACTACTTTCAGTACCCCAAATATGCGTAGCAGCTCGTGATTCTCTTGAACTGATGTCAGACGGTGGTGATGATATGCCAGGATGGTCTAAATCATCGCTAGCTGCAGAGGAACTTCTCATATCTCCAGTTTTAGAGGAGTATTTGGAAAAAGATTTTTCACTTTCACCCATATCTATTATTTCTTCATATTCCTCTTTTATTTCTGAAATAGTTGTTTTAGTAGATTTTGTGGTTTTTGTTACACCGTCGCTTCCTCTGCTTACTGTTGTAGTTTCAACAGTGACTTTAATTTTTTCTGGACTTATAACTTCCTTGGTCGTTACAACAGTTATGGTTTGAGTTATTTCATTATCACCATCTTGTAGGACTTTAGTAAATGTGTCAGTCTCTGTTGTTATTTCTCCCACAGGTGAACGCTTTTTGGATTTAACATCTGGTTGTGATTCTAAAATTTTTTCTTCTAACGGTAATTGATTTATAGAAGGTTTTTCATCATCGATATCCTTACCCCTGCGTTCAGATATAGATTTTTTTTCTATTTCGTCCAATTCTTCAGGAGACCAATCATCGAGTCTCGTACCTAAAGGAAGATAAGTCACTTGTGTACTTATGTCATTGTTAATCTGTATTGTGCCATCCTCATTTGCATTTTCAGTAACGGTTTCAATAACTTTTTTAACAGCAAATTGATTCCTTTTATTATTTATCATTTCCTCCTTATTGACATATGTTGTGATTGTTTGGTTGATTTTTTTGGAATCATCTGTAAAAATTACATTCATTTTCTTATCAACTGATGATTTTACCTTACCCGTAGATTTCAGTCCTTGTAAAGCAGCTTCCAAATCTCTATCGTATGATTTCTGTGATTCTGAAATCGTAATTTTAATATCTTTAGTAGTTTCTATCATACCGTTTGGATATTCATCATCTGTTATCGTTTCTATTGTGGTTCTAATGCGTTCAATATCTTTGTCAAAACTTTCTAAAATTTCACGTTTAGTTATTATAGTAACTGTGCGTTTAATTTGCACATTGCCTTTCTGTACGATTTCACTTTTAACTACAGAGTCTTCAGATAAACCTTCAACTACTTCATTTTCCCCAACGTATGATTCTGATACGTTTGAACAATCATTAAGTGAAGAAGGTTCTATAAGAAAATCAGCAATAGACACTTTTTCACTCTTTTTTGTAATAACACTTCCATCGGGATGCTCATCTTCAACGGTAGTTTTAATAGTTGTTTTGACTTTTTTTGTCTTCATTTCTGTATTTTGGAATTCTTCTCTAATAGTACTAATAGTTTTTGTTCTATTTATTAATATACCATCTTCCAAAATTTGTTCAACTTCTGTGTTTGTTTGTATATTTGGTTCTCCGCTTTGTAAATATCCTATTAGATTTTCATCAAAAACATCGTCGTTGATACTTGTTATAGAAACTTTTACATCCTTTGTGATCTCAGTGATACCATTCGGTAGTTTTGTTTCTGTTATAGTTTCAACAGTTGTTTTAATAATTTTTTTTTGATTATCTTCAGTTGATAATACCTCTTTTGTAGTCTTTATATTTATTATTTGATTAACATTCTCACCATCTTTTGTAACTGTTTTATGTTGATTATCAACACTAACAGTTTTATCAATTAGTTTTGTAAATTCCTGAAGTTCTTCAGGTTGTGTAGTTGTATCGGTATCAGTAATTGATTGTTTTTTATCGACACTGATACGAGATGAACCATCCGGATATTTGTCAGTTATCGTACTAGTTGTAACAGTCTTTATTTTTTTAACTATACCACAGTCATCTGCATATCTTTTTTGTACAACTTTAGTTAAAATGCACCTCTGTATCACTAAATCTTCATGTTTTATTTCTTTTACATCAGTCGTTTCACTTTCTTCTGGTTCGCCAACAAGTACAAGGTCCTTTAACAATTCTTCGACGTGATCACTATCATCTGCTGCAAAGATTATGGGGGACTCTCTATCTCCCATCATATCTTTAAGAGTTTCTTGATTATATTCTATTCCGGACGAGTTAAGGACTTCATCTAGGAGGGAGATTTTTTCACTAGTCTTAATAATAACAGATCCATCTGGGTATTCATCTTCGATGACTGTTTTAGTCGTTGTTTTAATTCGTTTAATGTTGTTATTAACGTTATGATAAACTTGTTTGATAACAGTAACAATTGTTTTCCTCTGAATAATTACTCCATTTTCTATAAAAGTGCCGGTTTCTATGTTTGACTCCTCTACAGGTTCTCCTACAGATTCGAATCCTTCTGGTATTTCATCTTCTAGTTCCAAATTGAAATCCGAAATCATTACTTTGGACTCTTTAGTAACTTCCGTTACTCCATCTGGAAGTAACGATTCAGTGACTGTATCAATAGTTGTTTTTATTTTTCTCCTAGATCGATCTATATTAGCTAAAATTTCCTTAGTTGTCGTGATAGTAATTACTTGCCGAACATTTTTACCATCTCGTTTTACATTTTTTTCTTGTTTATCAACATTTATCGTCTTATCTTCTAATATTGTATAGTCAATGAGTTCGGTAGTTTCAACCACATCGATATCTTCTACGTCAGTTAAGGTAGTACTGCAGTCAATCTTTGTATGAGAAGAGCCATCTGGATATTCATCAGAAGTAGTCACCGTGGTCACAGTTTTAATTTTTTGGACACTTCCAGAGTTATCTGCGTACTTTGTTTTAATCGTTTTAGTTAAAATGGTCCTTTTTATCATAATACTGTCTTTAAAGATTTCTTCTGATTTTTTTGATACTGTTTCTACTGGTTCTCCATACAACACAAACATAGATAAAATGGTGTCAAGTTTATTAGAACTTTCATCTTCAACTACTTCTTCTGTCCGGACTTCCACATTTTTTTGTATATTTTTAGAGCCATCTGGAAGTTCCTTTAATGTATTTGTTTCTATAGTAGTTTTAATTATTTTTTTATAGGAGTTAATTCTAATTGTTTCTTTTTTGGTCACAGTTTCAACAGTCTCAATGATATCTACATTATTCTCTTTGATTATACGTTTTCTAACATCAGTATCAATAACTGTATCTTCAATATTGTCGTCAGAATCCTCAGACTCCAATAAATGATCGGATTTAAACAGCAGATCGTTTCTAGATCGTTCAGATTGAGCTGAAAATTTTTGTGATGTTCTTTCACAACTATCTGTTAATTGCAAATATTCATCAACACTGATCTTTTCATCAGACGCATTAAGATTAAACCTGTTCAATTTATCATCTTTTGCGTATAAATCCATATGCGAGATCGATTTAAGGCTAGAAGAGCATTCTGAAAGCAATGTTTTAGTGTCTTTAGTGGTAGTCGTAGAACCATCTGAGCTTCTACTGAGAGTAGTTGTTTCAATAGTAGTTTTAACATTTTGTGGAGTACCATCTTCTCTCGAAATAATTTCTTTCGTTGTTACTGTGGTAATGGTTTGCGTTACAACATTTTCACCTTCCTTTATTATTTTTGTAACTGTATCTGTTTCAGTTTTGATTTTACCAACGGATTGCAATAAAGACAAAAGATCTGAGTCTTCATCATTTAATGATTTCGCTGGTTTCGGAACTTTTTCGGTAGAGGTGGATATTTTTTGCGTTAGTATATCATCACCAACATGAACGACCTTAGTGATTGTTTCTTCAGTGCCATCAGATTTATCATACGTTACTTCACTTTGAACACCGTCACTAACCTTAAAATCTTTGAAGTTACTTGGTACTTTCGGTAAAGGACTAACAGGAACTGTTGGTGGAGTAGACACTCTTTCAAATTTGGGACACACTATGAAAGGTTCTATAGTTTCTGTTTTAATCCCTTGTTGTACTATATCTTCACTGAAAGCTTTATTTATCGATTCGACAAAATCCTCAGCACTGCGTGTTAACATATAAGGACTAATAGCAGGAACAGTCTGATCAGATTCCATTATTATACTATGTATTCCAGAATCTGAAGCTTCAGATACGGGAATTTCATCTTTTAGTAATTCAACTTCACTAACTACGGGTTTGGATTGAGTCATACTTGGTAGTTTTTGATCCACTACCTCAAATTTTTTTGTGTACTGATCATGTGAATCTTTGCTAATCTCTTCTTTTTTGTCTTTCTTGTAACTTCGCTTTTCTCCTTTTTCAGTGCTTTCAAATGAATACTTTTCTTCCAAGCTTACTTCCTTTGATATATCTTCAGAGCTACTGTAAATAAGTAAATCAGAAGTATTTTCTTTAACGGCGTTGCTGTCTTCTATTAATGATAGAGTATTGTTAGTCTGTGAAACATATTTTTGTACCAATGATATTTTCTTGTGATCCGTCTGCTTTGAAGTAGATGATTTTTCTTCATGCAACATTTTTTCAGATTCTATTGCTAATTCAGACAGAGAAAGTGTTTTCAAAGACTTGTTTATTTCATCGTGAATTTTTTTATGGAATGGTTTGTCTTCATGTACACCATGTTCTTTATTAGATTCAATTATCAATTTAATAGTTTTTTGTTTATTGTCTGCTTCTAATTTTTTTTGCTCTACTCCAACTGTAATTCCATCAGTTGAAGAATGACCATTTAATTTTATTGCATCTTTTTCGTCTATATCTTTCTTAAAGTAATTTCCCAAGATCTTTGAATCTGAATCCTGGTCTTTGATCTTATAATTTATAATGTCGACATGAAGTCTTTCATCCATCGTCGAAACTTCTTCACTTGTTTTGATGTAAATGTTACCATCTGGGTACTCATCTTCAGTAACAGTTGTAATGATAACTTTTACCCGTTTAATACTTTTAAGTATATTGTAAAATACTTTTGTAAGTTTAGTTGAAATAATTTTTCGTTTTATGGTTACACCATTTTGAGAAATAGTGTTTATGTCCGTCGTTGTCTCTTCGATTGGGTCTTCTAATAATTTAAACCCTTCCAATTCGTCAGTCTCGTCGTTACCTGCGAAAACCTTATCAACAATAGAAATTTTTTCGATCGTTTTTGTATTGGTACTTCCATCAGGATATTTATCTTCTGTTGTTATTGTGGTAGTGGTTTTAATTCTGGTCGAATTAGTTTTTTCGTTAGCAAATATTTGTTTCACTACTACAGTGGTTATTTTTCTATTTATAGAAATATTATTTTCAATTATAACTTCAGATTTTGAAGTGGTAACAACCTGTGGTTTTTCTAAAAGACAAAATCCTTCACTTGCATCATCAATTTCTTTCTCCACAACAGTTTCTGTCACTTTCATGGGCTGTGAATCGAATATATTTGATTCGCAAACACTTGACGTGTCATCCGATAACTTTTCCATATGTTTCGTCATATGGGGTAATATTTCAACGTTTGTTTTGAGGGGTTGCAAATGAAAACTTTCATTTACAAATGAAGTATATTCGCTACTAGTTACATTTCTAGTACCATCTGGATATTTATCTTCAACTACAGTTTGTGTAGTAACTTTAAGAATTTTATCGTGGCTAAAGATGTTCTTCATTAGTTGCTTAGTTATTGTTGTAGTAACGGTTTGTAAAATTTGGACATTATTAACATTGCTGATCTTAGTTTCAACGGCAGTTTCTACAGATGGCGACCCAATTTCTTCCAAATCGTTTGCATTTTCTATTTCAACACCATAATCAGATAGATAAATTTTAACGTCCTTAGTTTTCTCTGTGATGCCATCTGGAAGTATAGATTCAGTAACAGTTTCTACTGTGGTTTTAATTTTACGACTCGATCTAGCCTGATTCGTTAAAATTTCTTTAGTAGTAATGATGGTAAGAATTTGCAAAATATTTTTTCCATTGACTGAAATTGTTTTTTCTTGCTTTTCTTCATTAACAGTGGTATCCTCAACAATCATATATTGATGCAGGTCAAAACTTGGAACTTTTTCAACAACCTCAGGCAATTTTTCTATTGGACTAGCCGTCGATTTTTTTGCAGAAATTGCTTCTTCCTCAACATCTTTAGTGATAAAAGCGTCCTTTATAAGTGAAGGTTCTACACAACAGTCTTTGTCCGGACTTGATTTTTTCATT
The DNA here is from genome assembly GCA_947086505.1 of Morpho deidamia. Lineage (NCBI taxonomy): Eukaryota > Metazoa > Arthropoda > Insecta > Lepidoptera > Nymphalidae > Morpho > Morpho deidamia. The sequence continues at coordinate 910,139 of CAMTZC010000011.1, forward strand.
TCTATACCAACAAATTTATCGATCAAAATTTGAACTTCATCATCCGTCTTTGCAGGTATAACATTTTCTTTAACTTCTCTGATTGGTGAAGTTTCTTTTTCTATGGCTGTCTTTATACTGGGAAACTCTTTAACTGGACTTGGGTCTTTCGTGATGAGTTCTTTAACTGAGAGAACTGGTACCTTTTCTAATTTCTCGGTCGGGCTTGGAGTTTTATCATCTGCTTTTGCAAGAAAAACTTTTTCTTCTACCTCTTTGGGAAGCGAAGGTTCTCTTTCTACAGCTGGCAATTCACTAAGTAGCTCAATAGCTGGACTTAGTTTTTTCTTGATGGGTTCTTCAAGAACTGTTTCCTTTTCTAATTTCTCGAGAGGACTGGATACTTTGTCATCAGGCTTGACTAGAATTATTTTTTCCTCAACTTCTCTGATAGGTGAAGGCTCCTTTTTTAACGCTGGCTTCTCAATAGGCAGCTCTTTGACTGGACTTGGTTTTTTCTTCGTGGGTTCTAATGGTACAGGTTCTTTTTCTATTTTCTCGGTCGGGCTTGGAGCTTTATCATCCGGTTTTGCATGAATAACTCTATCCTCTACATCCTTGATAGGTGAAGGCTCCTTTTCTACCGATGACTTCACAATAGCCAGCTCTTTGGCTAGACTTGGTTCTTTTTTGATGGTTTCTTTAAGAATTAATTCCTTTTCTAATTTCTCGGTCAGGCTTGGAGCTTTATCATCAAGCTTTGCAGAAATATATTTTTTCTCGGCTTCTTTGATAAGTGAAGGTTCCTTTTCTACCGCTGACGATTTGCTTGGTAGCAATTTAGCTAGACTAGGTTCTTTCTTGATAGGTTCTTCAAGAACTGATTCCTTTTCTAATTTCTCGATCGAACTGGGAGCTTTTCCCTCAGGCTTTTCTAGAATAACTTTTTCCTCGATTTCTTTGATAGATGAAATCTCCTTTTCTACCAATGGCTTCTCAATAGGCAGCTCTTGGACTGGACATGGTTCTTTCTTCGTGGGTTCTAATGGTACAGATTCTTTTTCTAATTTCTCGGTCTGGCCTGTAACTTTATCATAAGGCTTTGCAGTAATTAAATTTTCTTCGTATTCAATGATTGGTGAAGGTTCTTTCTCTAAGGCTGGCACTTCACTTGGTAGCTCTTTAACTGGACTTGGATATTTCTTGATGGGTTCTGTTAGAACTGATACTCTTTGTAATTCCTCGATCGGACTGGGAGCTTTGTCATCATACTTTGCAGAAATAACTTTTTCTTCTACCTCTGTGATAAATGAAGACTCCTTTTCTACCGATGGCTTTTCCATAGACAGCTCTTTGACTGGACTTCGTTCTTTCTTCGTGGGTTCTAATGATAAAGGTTCTTTTTCTAATTTTTCGGTCGGGCTTGGAACTTGGTCATCCAGCTTTGCAGAAATAATTTTTTCCTCGACTTCTCTGACTGGTGAAGGTTCCTTTTCTACGGCAGGCACTTCACTTGGCAGCTCCTTTACTGGACTCAGTTCTTTTTTGGTGGGTTCTTGAAGAACTGATTCCTTTTCTAATTTCTCGATCAGACTGAGAGCTTTATCATCAGGCTTTGCAGGAATAACTTTTTCCTCGTCTTCTCTGATTGGCGAAGGTTCTTTTTCTAAGGCTGACTTTTCAATAGGCAGCTCCTTATATGAACTTGGTTCTTTCTCTATGGGTACATCAAGAACTGGTTCCTTTTCCAATTTCTCGATCGGACTGGGAGCTTTATCATCAGACTTTGCAGTAATAACTTTTTCGTCGACATCTCTGGTTGGCGAGGGTGCTTTTTCTAAGACTGGCTTTTCAATAGGCATCTCTTTAATTAGACTTGGTTCTTTCTCTATGGGTACTGTAAGATCTGATTTCTTTTCTAATTTCTCGATCGGACAAGGAGTTTTGTCATCTGGCTTAGCAGGAATAACTTTTTCCACTACTTCTCTGATAGGCGAAGGTTCCTTTCCTTTCGCTGACACTTCACTTGGCAGCTCTTTTTCTGGACTCTGTTCTTTCTTGATGTGTACTTTAAGAAGTGGTTCCTTTTCCAATTTCTCGATCGGAATGGAAGCTTTATCCTCAGGTTTTGCAGATATAACTTTTTGGTCGACTTCTCTGATTGGCGAGGATTCCTTTCCTTTCGCTGGCAATGCGCTTGGCAGCTCTCTAGCTGGACTTGGTTGTTTCTTGATGGGTTCTTCAAGAATTGATTCCTTTTCTAATTTCTCAGTTGGGCTTGGAGCTTTATCATCAAGCTTTTCAGGAATTGCTTTTTCCTCGACTTTTTTGATAAGTAAAGGCTGCTTTTCTACTGCTACTAATTCTCTTGGCAGTTCTTTACCTGGACTTGAGTGTTTCTTGATAGGTTCTTCGAGAACTGATTCCTTTCCTAATTTCTCGATCAGACTTAGAGCTTTGTCAGCATGCATGGCTAGAATTACTTTTGCCTCAACTTCTCTGATAGGTAAAGGGTCCTTTTCTACTGCCGGCTTCCCAATAGGCAGCTCTTTGACTGGACTTGGTTCTTTCTTCGTGGGTTCAAATAATACAGGTTCTTTTTCTAATATCTCGGTCGGGCTTGGAGCTTTATCATCAGGCTTTACATGAATAACTTTTTCGTCGACTTCTCTAATTGGCGAAGGTTCTTTTTCTAATCCTGGCTTTTCAATAGGCAGTTCTTTAGTGGGACTTGGTTTTTTCTTGATGAGTTCCTCAAAAACTGGTTCCTTTTCTATTTCGTCGATCGGACTTGGAGCTTTTTCAGCAGGCGTTGCAGTAATTACTTTATCCTCTTTCTCTTGTAAAGGTGAAGGCTCTTTTTCTACTAATGGCTTCTCAATGGGTAGCTCTTTGACTGGACTTGGTAACTTTGTCGTGGGTTCTAATGATACAGGTTCTTTTTCTGATTTCTCGGTCGGGCTTAGAGCTTTATCATCAGGCTTTGCAGAAATAACTTTTTCGACGATTTCTCTGATTGGCGAAGGTTCTTTTTCAAATCCTGGCTTTTCGATAGGCAGTTCTTCAATGGGACTTGGTTCTTTCTTGATGGGTTCCTCAAGAACTGGTTTCTTTTCTATTTCGTCGATCGGACTCGGAGCTTTATCATCAGGCTTTGCTAGAATTACTTTTTCCTCAACTTCTCTGATAGGTGAAGGCTCTTTTTCTACTGATGGCTTCTCAATGGGCAGCTCTTTGACTGGACTTGGTTCCTTTTTCGTGGGTTCTAATGACACAGGTTCTTTTTCTAATTTCTCGGTCGAGCTTGGAGTTTTATCATCAGGCTTTGCAGAAATAACTTTTTCGTCGAATTCTCCGATTGGCGCAGGTTCTTTTTCTAATCCTGGCTTTTCAATAGGCAGTTCTTTAGTGGGACTTGGTTTTTTCTTGATGGGTTCCTCAAAAACTGGTTCCTTTTCTATTTCGTCGATCGGACTCGGATCTTTGTCATCAGGCTTTGCTAGAATTACGTTTTCCTCAACTTCTCTGATAGGTGAAGGCTCCTTTTCTACCGCCGGCTTCCCAATAGGCAGCTCTTTGACTGGACTTGGTTCTTTCTTCGTGGGTTTTAATGATACAGGTTCTGTTTCTAATTTCTCGGTCGGGCTTGGAGCTTTATCATCAGGCTTTACATGAATAACTTTTTCGTCGACTTCTCTGATTGGCGAAGGTTCTTTTTCTAAGGCTGGCTTTTCAGTAGGTAAATCTTTAATGGGACTTCTTGGTTCTTTCTTGATAAATTCCTCAAGAACTGGTTCCTTTTCTATTTCGTCGATCAGACTCGGAGATTTGTCATCAGTCGTTGCAGTTATTACTTTATCCTTTTTCTTTTGTAAAGATGAAGGCTCTTTTTCTACTGATGGCTTCTCAATGGGCAGCTCTTTGACTGGACTTGGTTCCTTTTTCGTGGGTTCTAATGATATAGGTTCTTTTTCTGATTTCTCGGTCGGGCTTGGAGCTTTATCATCAGGCTTTGCAGGAATATATTTTTCGTCGACTTCTCCGATTGGCGAAGATTCTTTGTGTAATCCTGGCTTTTCAATAGGCAGTTCTTTAGTGGGACTTGGTTTTTTCTTGATGGGTTCCTCAAGAACTGGTTCCTTTTCTATTTCGTCGATCAGACTCGGAGATTTGTCATCAGTCGTTGCAGTAATTACTTTATCCTCTTTCTCTTGTAAAGTTGAAGGCTCCTTTTCTACTGATGGCTTCTCAATGGGCAGCTCTTTGACTGGACTTGGTTCCCTTTTCGTGGGTTCTAACGATACAGGTTCTTTTTCTAATTTCTCGGTCGGGCTTGGAGCTTTATCATCAGGCTTTGCAGGAATATTTTTTTCGTCGACTTCTCCGATTGGCGAAGGTTCTTTGTCTAATCCTGGCTTTTCAATAGGCAGTTCTTTAATGGGACTTGGTTCTTTCTTGATGAGTTCCTCAAAAACTGGTTTCTTTTCTATTTCGTCGATCAGACTCGGAGATTTGTCATCAGTCTTTGCAGTAATTACTTTATCCTCTTTCTCTTGTAAAGGTGAAGGCTCTTTTTCTACTGATGGCTTCTCAATGGGCAGCTCTTTGACTGGACTTGGTTCCTTTTTCGTGGGTTCTAACGATACAGGTTCTTTTTCTAATTGCTCGGTCGGGCTTGGAGCTTTATCATCAGGCTTTGAAGGAATAACTTTTTCGTCGACATCTCTGATTGGCGAAGGATCTTTTTCTAATCCTGGCTTTTCGATAGCCAGTTCTTTAATGGGACTTGGTTCTTTCTTGATGGGTTCCTCAAGAACTGGTGCCTTTTCTATTTCGTCGATAGTACTCGGAGCTTTATCATCAGGCTTTGCTAGAATTACTTTTTCCTCAACTTCTCTGATAGGTGAAGGCTCCTTTTCATCTGATGGCTTCTCAATGGGCAGCTCTTTGACTGGACTTGGTTCCCTTTTCGTGAGTTCTAATAATACAGGTTCTTTTTCTAATGTCTCGGTTGGGCTTGGAGTTTTTTCATCAGGCTTTGCAGCAATAACTTTTTTATCGACTTCTCTGACTGGCGAAGGTTCTTTTTCTAATCCTGGCTTTTCAATAGGCAGTTCTTTAATGGGACTTGGTTCTTTTTTGAGGGGTTCCTCAAGAACTGGTTCCTTTTCTATTTCGTCGAACAGACTCGGAGCTTTGTCAGCAGGCGTTGCAGTTATAACTTTATCTTCAACCTCTCGTTTAGGTGAAGGCTCCTTTTCTACCGCCGGCTTCTCAATAGGCAGCTCTTTGGCTGGACTTGGTTCCTTTTTCGTGGGTTCTAATAATACAGGTTCTTTTTCTAATGTCTCGGTCGGGCTTGGAGTTTTATCATCAGGCTTTGCAGGAATATTTTTTTCGTCGACTTCTCCGATTGGCGAAGGTTCTTTGTCTAATCCTGGCTTTTCAATAGGCAGTTCTTTAATGGGACTTGGTTCTTTCTTGATGAGTTCCTCAAAAACTGGTTTCTTTTCTATTTCGTCGATCAGACTCGGAGATTTGTCATCAGTCTTTGCAGTAATTACTTTATCCTCTTTCTCTTGTAAAGGTGAAGGCTCTTTTTCTACTGATGGCTTCTCAATGGGCAGCTCTTTGACTGGACTTGGTTCCTTTTTCGTGGGTTCTAACGATACAGGTTCTTTTTCTAATTGCTCGGTCGGGCTTGGAGCTTTATCATCAGGCTTTGAAGGAATAACTTTTTCGTCGACATCTCTGATTGGCGAAGGATCTTTTTCTAATCCTGGCTTTTCGATAGCCAGTTCTTTAATGGGACTTGGTTCTTTCTTGATGGGTTCCTCAAGAACTGGTGCCTTTTCTATTTCGTCGATAGTACTCGGAGCTTTATCATCAGGCTTTGCTAGAATTACTTTTTCCTCAACTTCTCTGATAGGTGAAGGCTCCTTTTCATCTGATGGCTTCTCAATGGGCAGCTCTTTGACTGGACTTGGTTCCCTTTTCGTGAGTTCTAATAATACAGGTTCTTTTTCTAATGTCTCGGTTGGGCTTGGAGTTTTTTCATCAGGCTTTGCAGCAATAACTTTTTTATCGACTTCTCTGACTGGCGAAGGTTCTTTTTCTAATCCTGGCTTTTCAATAGGCAGTTCTTTAATGGGACTTGGTTCTTTTTTGAGGGGTTCCTCAAGAACTGGTTCCTTTTCTATTTCGTCGAACAGACTCGGAGCTTTGTCAGCAGGCGTTGCAGTTATAACTTTATCTTCAACCTCTCGTTTAGGTGAAGGCTCCTTTTCTACCGCCGGCTTCTCAATAGGCAGCTCTTTGGCTGGACTTGGTTCCTTTTTCGTGGGTTCTAATAATACAGGTTCTTTTTCTAATGTCTCGGTCGGGCTTGGAGTTTTATCATCAGGCTTTGCAGGAATAATTTTTTTGTCGACTTCTCCGATTGGCGAAGGTTCTTTTTCTAAGGCTGGCTTTTCAGTAGGCAATTCTTTAATGGGACTTGGTTCTTTCTTGATGGGTACCTCAAGAACTGGTTCCTTTTCAATTTCATCGATCGGACTCGGAGCTTTATCATCAGGCTTTGCTAGAATTACTTTTTCCTCAACTTCTCTGATAGGTGAAGGCTCCTTTTCATCTGATGGCTTTTTAATGGGTAGCTCCTTGACTGAACTTGGTTCCTTTTTCTTGGGTTCTAACGATACAGGTTCTTTCTCTAATTTCTCGGTCGGGCTTGGAGCTTTATCATCAGGTTTTGCAGGAATAACTTTTTCGCCGACTTCTCTGATTGGCGAAGGTTCTTCTTCTAACCCTGGCTTTTCGATAGGCAGTTCTTTAATGGGACTTGGTTCTTTCTTGATGAGTTCCTCAAGAACTGGTTCCTTTTCTATTTTCTCCATCGGACTCGGAGCTTTATCATCAGGCTTTGCAGGAATAACTTTTTCGTCGACTTCTCTGATTGGCGAAGGTTCTTTTTCTAATCCTGGCTTTTCGATAGGCAGTTTTTTAATAGGACTTGGTTCTTTCTTGATGGGTTCCTCAAGAACTGGTTCCTTTTCTATTTCGTCGATCGGACTCGGAGCTTTATCATCAGGCTTTGCTAGAATTAATTTTTTCGCAACTTCTCTGACGGGCGAAGGCTCCTTTTCATCTGATGGCTTCTCAATGGGCAGCTCCTTGACTGGACTTGGTTCCTTTGTCGTGGGTTCTAATGATACAGGTTCTTTCTCTAATTTCTCGGTCGGGCTTGGAGCTTTATCATCAGGCTTTGCAGGAATAACTTTTTCGTCGACTTCTCTGATTGGCGAAGGTTCTTTTTCTAATCCTGGCTTTTCGATAGGCAGTTCTTTAATGGGACTTGGTTCTTTCTTGATGGGTTCCTCAAGAACTGGTTCCTTTTCTATTTCGTCGAACAGACTCGGAGCTTTGTCAGCAGGCGTTGCAGTTATAACTTTATCTTCAACCTCTCGTTTAGGTGAAGGCTCCTTTTCTACCGCCGGCTTCTCAATAGGCAGCTCTTTGGCTGGACTTGGTTCCTTTTTCGTGGGTTCTAATAATACAGGTTCTTTTTCTAATGTCTCGGTCGGGCTTGGAGTTTTATCATCAGGCTTTGCAGGAATAATTTTTTTGTCGACTTCTCCGATTGGCGAAGGTTCTTTTTCTAAGGCTGGCTTTTCAGTAGGCAGTTCTTTAATGGGACTTGGTTCTTTCTTGATGGGTACCTCAAGAACTGGTTCCTTTTCAATTTCATCGATCGGACTCGGAGCTTTATCATCAGGCTTTGCTAGAATTACTTTTTCCTCAACTTCTCTGATAGGTGAAGGCTCCTTTTCATCTGATGGCTTCTCAATGGGTAGCTCCTTGACTGAACTTGGTTCCTTTTTCTTGGGTTCTAACGATACAGGTTCTTTTTCTAATTTCTCGGTCGGGCTTGGAGCTTTATCATCAGGCTTTGCAGGAATAACTTTTTCGTCGACTTCTCTGATTGGCGAAGGTTCTTTTTCTAAGGCTGGCTTTTCAGTAGGTAGATCTTTAATGGGACTTGGTTCTTTCTTGATGGGTTCCTCAAGAACTGGTTCCTTTTCTATTTCGTCGATCGGACTCGGAGCTTTATCATCAGGCTTTGCTAGAATTACTTTTTCCTCAACTTCTCCGATAGGTGAAGGCTCCTTTGCATCTGATTGCTTCTCAATGGGCAGCTCCTGGACTGGACTTGGTTCCTTTTTCGTGGGTTCTAATGATACAGGTTCTTTCTCTAATTTCTCGGTCGGGCTTGGAGCTTTATCATCAGGTTTTGCAGGAATAACTTTTTCGTCGACTTCTCTGATTGGCGAAGGTTCTTCTTCTAATCCTGGCTTTTCGATAGGCAGTTCTTTAATGGGACTTGGTTCTTTCTTGATGAGTTCCTCAAGAACTGGTTCCTTTTCTATTTTCTCCATCGGACTCGGAGCTTTAACATCAGGCTTTGCAGGAATAACTTTTTCGTCGACTTTTCTGATTGGCGAAGGTTCTTTTTCTAATCCTGGCTTTTCGATAGGCAGTTCTTTAATAGGACTTGGTTCTTTCTTGATGGGTTCCTCAAGAACTGGTTCCTTTTCTATTTCGTCGATCGGACTCGGAGCTTTTTCATCAGGCTTTGCTAGAATTAATTTTTTCGCAACTTCTCTGATAGGCGAAGGCTCCTTTTCATCTGATGGCTTCTCAATAGGCAGCTCCTTGACTGGACTTGGTTCCTTTGTCGTGGGTTCTAATGATACAGGTTCTTTCTCTAATTTCTCGGTCGGGCTTGGAGCTTTATCATCAGGCTTTGCAGGAATAACTTTTTCGTCGACTACTCTGATTGGCGAAGGTTCTTTTTCTAATCCTGGCTTTTCGATAGGCAGTTCTTTAATGGGACTTGGTTCTTTCTTGATGGGTTCCTCAAGAACTGGTTCCTTTTCTATTTCGTCGATCGGACTCGGAGCTTTATCATCAGGCTTTGCTAGAATTACTTTTTCCTCAACTTCTCCGATAGGTGAAGGCTCCTTTGCATCTGATTGCTTCTCAATGGGCAGCTCCTGGACTGGACTTGGTTCCTTTTTCGTGGGTTCTAATGATACAGGTTCTTTCTCTAATTTCTCGGTCGGGCTTGGAGCTTTATCATCAGGTTTTGCAGGAATAACTTTTTCGTCGACTTCTCTGATTGGCGAAGGTTCTTCTTCTAATCCTGGCTTTTCGATAGGCAGTTCTTTAATGGGACTTGGTTCTTTCTTGATGAGTTCCTCAAGAACTGGTTCCTTTTCTATTTTCTCCATCGGACTCGGAGCTTTAACATCAGGCTTTGCAGGAATAACTTTTTCGTCGACTTCTCTGATTGGCGAAGGTTCTTTTTCTAAGGCTGGCTTTTCAGTAGGTAGATCTTTAATGGGACTTGGTTCTTTCTTGATGGGTTCCTCAAGAACTGGTTCCTTTTCTATTTCGTCGATCGGACTCGGAGCTTTATCATCAGGCTTTGCTAGAATTACTTTTTCCTCAACTTCTCTGATAGGCGAAGGCTCCTTTTCATCTGATGGCTTCTCAATAGGCAGCTCCTTGACTGGACTTGGTTCCTTTGTCGTGGGTTCTAATGATACAGGTTCTTTCTCTAATTTCTCGGTCGGGCTTGGAGCTTTATCATCAGGCTTTGCAGGAATAACTTTTTCGTCGACTACTCTGATTGGCGAAGGTTCTTTTTCTAATCCTGGCTTTTCGATAGGCAGTTCTTTAATGGGACTTGGTTCTTTCTTGATGGGTTCCTCAAGAACTGGTTCCTTTTCTATTTCGTCGATCGGACTCGGAGCTTTATCATCAGGCTTTGCTAGAATTAATTTTTCCTCAACTTCTCTGATAGGTGAAGGCTCCTTTTCATCTGATGGCTTCTCAATGGGCAGCTCCTTGACTGGACTTGGTTCCTTTGTCTTGGGTTCTAACGATACAGGTTCTTTTTCTAATTTCTCGGTCGGGCTTGGAGCTTTATCATCAGGCTTTGCAGGAATAACTTTTTCGTCGACTTCTCTGATTGGCGAAGGTTCTTTTTCTAATCCTGGCTTTTCGATAGGCAGTTCTTTAATGGGACTTGGTTCTTTCTTGATGAGTTCCTCAAGAACTGGTTCCTTTTCTATTTTCTCCATCGGACTCGGAGCTTTATCATCAGGTTTTGCTAGAATTAATTTTTCCTCAACTTCTCTGATAGGTGAAGGCTCCTTTTCATCTGATGGCTTCTCAATGGGCAGCTCCTTGACTGGACTTGGTTCCTTTGTCGTGGGTTCTAATGATACAGGTTCTTTCTCTAATTTCTCGGTCGGGCTTGGAGATTTATCATCAGGCTTTGCTAGAATTAATTTTTCCTCAACTTCTCTGATAGGTGAAGGCTCCTTTTCATCTGATGGCTTCTCAATGGACAGCTCCTTGACTGGACTTGGTTCCTTTGTCGTGGGTTCTAATGATACAGGTTCTTTCTCTAATTTCTCGGTCAGGCTTGGAGCTTTATCATCAGGCTTTGCAGGAATAACTTTTTCGTCGACTTCTCTGATTGGCGAAGGTTCTTTTTCTAATCCTGGCTTTTCGATAGGCAGTTCTTTAATGGGACTTGGTTCTTTCTTGATGAGTTCCTCAAGAACTGGTTCCTTTTCTATTTTCTCCATCGGACTCGGAGCTTTATCATCAGGCTTTGCTAGAATTAATTTTTCCTCAACTTCTCTGATAGGTGAAGGCTCCTTTTCATCTGATGGCTTCTCAATGGGCAGCTCCTTGACTGGACTTGGTTCCTTTGTCGTGGGTTCTAATGATACAGGTTCTTTTTTTAATTTCTCGGTCGGGATTGGAGCTTTATCATCAGGCTTTGCAGGAATAACTTTTTCGTCGACTTCTCTGATTGGCGAAGGTTCTTTTTCTAATCCTGGCTTTTCGATAGGCAGTTCTTTAATGGGACTTGGTTCTTTCTTGATGAGTTCCTCAAGAACTGGTTCCTTTTCTATTTTCTCCATCGGACTCGGAGCTTTATCATCAGGCTTTGCTAGAATTAATTTTTCCTCAACTTCTCTGATAGGTGAAGGCTCCTTTTCATCTGGTGGCTTCTCAATGGGCAGCTCCTTGACTGGACTTGGTTCTTTTGTCGTGGGTTCTAATGATACAGGTTCTTTCTCTAATTTCTCGGTCGGGCTTGGAGATTTATCATCAGGCTTTGCTAGAATTAATTTTTCCTCAACTTCTCTGATAGGTGAAGGCTCCTTTTCATCTGATGGCTTCTCAATGGGCAGCTCCTTGACTGGACTTGGTTCCTTTGTCGTGGGTTCTAATGATACAGGTTCTTTCTCTAATTTCTCGGTCGGGCTTGGAGCTTTATCATCAGGCTTTGCAGGAATAACTTTTTCGTCGACTTCTCTGATTGGCGAAGGTTCTTTTTCTAATCCTGGCTTTTCGATAGGCAGTTCTTTAATGGGACTTGGTTCTTTCTTGATGAGTTCCTCAAGAACTGGTTCCTTTTCTATTTTCTCCATCGGACTCGGAGCTTTATCATCAGGCTTTGCAGGAATAACTTTTTCGTCGACTTCTCTGATTGGCGAAGGTTCTTTTTCTAATCCTGGCTTTTCGATAGGCAGTTCTTTAATGGGACTTGGTTCTTTCTTGATGAGTTCCTCAAGGACTGGTTCCTTTTCGATTTTCTCCATCGGACTCGGAGCTTTATCATCAGGCTTTGCAGGAATAACTTTTTCGTCGACTTCTCTCATTGGCGAAGGTTCTTTTTCTAATCCTGGCTTTTCGATAGGCAGTTCTTTAATGGGACTTGGTTCTTTCTTGATGAGTTCCTCAAGAACTGGTTCCTTTTCTATTTCGTCGATCGGACTCGGAGCTTTATCATCAGGCTTTGCTAGAATTACTTTTTCCTCAACTTCTCTGATAGGTGAAGGCTCCTTTTCATCTGATGGCTTCTCAATGGGCAGCTCTTTGACTGGACTTGGTTCCTTTGTCTTGGGTTCTAACGATACAGGTTCTTTTTCTAATTTCTCGGTCGGGCTTGGAGCTTTATCATCAGGCTTTGCAGGAATAACTTTTTCGTCGACTTCTCTGATTGGCGAAGGTTCTTTTTCTAATCCTGGCTTTTCGATAGGCAGTTCTTTAATGGGACTTGGTTCTTTCTTGATGAGTTCCTCAAGAACTGGTTCCTTTTCTATTTTCTCCATCGGACTCGGAGCTTTATCATCAGGTTTTGCTAGAATTAATTTTTCCTCAACTTCTCTGATAGGTGAAGGCTCCTTTTCATCTGATGGCTTCTCAATGGGCAGCTCCTTGACTGGACTTGGTTCCTTTGTCGTGGGTTCTAATGATACAGGTTCTTTCTCTAATTTCTCGGTCGGGCTTGGAGATTTATCATCAGGCTTTGCTAGAATTAATTTTTCCTCAACTTCTCTGATAGGTGAAGGCTCCTTTTCATCTGATGGCTTCTCAATGGACAGCTCCTTGACTGGACTTGGTTCCTTTGTCGTGGGTTCTAATGATACAGGTTCTTTCTCTAATTTCTCGGTCAGGCTTGGAGCTTTATCATCAGGCTTTGCAGGAATAACTTTTTCGTCGACTTCTCTGATTGGCGAAGGTTCTTTTTCTAATCCTGGCTTTTCGATAGGCAGTTCTTTAATGGGACTTGGTTCTTTCTTGATGAGTTCCTCAAGAACTGGTTCCTTTTCTATTTTCTCCATCGGACTCGGAGCTTTATCATCAGGCTTTGCTAGAATTAATTTTTCCTCAACTTCTCTGATAGGTGAAGGCTCCTTTTCATCTGATGGCTTCTCAATGGGCAGCTCCTTGACTGGACTTGGTTCCTTTGTCGTGGGTTCTAATGATACAGGTTCTTTTTTTAATTTCTCGGTCGGGATTGGAGCTTTATCATCAGGCTTTGCAGGAATAACTTTTTCGTCGACTTCTCTGATTGGCGAAGGTTCTTTTTCTAATCCTGGCTTTTCGATAGGCAGTTCTTTAATGGGACTTGGTTCTTTCTTGATGAGTTCCTCAAGAACTGGTTCCTTTTCTATTTTCTCCATCGGACTCGGAGCTTTATCATCAGGCTTTGCTAGAATTAATTTTTCCTCAACTTCTCTGATAGGTGAAGGCTCCTTTTCATCTGGTGGCTTCTCAATGGGCAGCTCCTTGACTGGACTTGGTTCTTTTGTCGTGGGTTCTAATGATACAGGTTCTTTCTCTAATTTCTCGGTCGGGCTTGGAGATTTATCATCAGGCTTTGCTAGAATTAATTTTTCCTCAACTTCTCTGATAGGTGAAGGCTCCTTTTCATCTGATGGCTTCTCAATGGGCAGCTCCTTGACTGGACTTGGTTCCTTTGTCGTGGGTTCTAATGATACAGGTTCTTTCTCTAATTTCTCGGTCGGGCTTGGAGCTTTATCATCAGGCTTTGCAGGAATAACTTTTTCGTCGACTTCTCTGATTGGCGAAGGTTCTTTTTCTAATCCTGGCTTTTCGATAGGCAGTTCTTTAATGGGACTTGGTTCTTTCTTGATGAGTTCCTCAAGAACTGGTTCCTTTTCTATTTTCTCCATCGGACTCGGAGCTTTATCATCAGGCTTTGCAGGAATAACTTTTTCGTCGACTTCTCTGATTGGCGAAGGTTCTTTTTCTAATCCTGGCTTTTCGATAGGCAGTTCTTTAATGGGACTTGGTTCTTTCTTGATGAGTTCCTCAAGGACTGGTTCCTTTTCGATTTTCTCCATCGGACTCGGAGCTTTATCATCAGGCTTTGCAGGAATAACTTTTTCGTCGACTTCTCTCATTGGCGAAGGTTCTTTTTCTAATCCTGGCTTTTCGATAGGCAGTTCTTTAATGGGACTTGGTTCTTTCTTGATGAGTTCCTCAAGAACTGGTTCCTTTTCTATTTCGTCGATCGGACTCGGAGCTTTATCATCAGGCTTTGCTAGAATTACTTTTTCCTCAACTTCTCTGATAGGTGAAGGCTCTTTTTCTACTGATGGCTTCTCAATGGGCAGCTCTTTGACTGGACTTGGTTCCTTTTTCGTGGGTTCTAACGATACAGGTTCTTTTTCTGATTTCTCGGTCGGGCTTGGAGCTTTATCATCAGGCTTTGCAGGAATAACTTTTTCGTCGACTTCTCTGATTGGCGAAGGTTCTTTTTCTAATCCTGGCTTTTCGATAGGCAGTTCTTTAATGGGACTTGGTTCTTTCTTGATGAGTTCCTCAAGAACTGGTTCCTTTTCTATTTTCTCCATCGGACTCGGAGCTTTATCATCAGGTTTTGCTAGAATTAATTTTTCCTCAACTTCTCTGATAGGTGAAGGCTCCTTTTCATCTGATGGCTTCTCAATGGGCAGCTCCTTGACTGGACTTGGTTCCTTTGTCGTGGGTTCTAATGATACAGGTTCTTTCTCTAATTTCTCGGTCGGGCTTGGAGATTTATCATCAGGCTTTGCAGGAATAACTTTTTCGTCGACTTCTCTGATTGGCGAAGGTTCTTTTTCTAATCCTGGCTTTTCGATAGGCAGTTCATTAATGGGACTTGGTTCTTTCTTGATGAGTTCCTCAAGAACTGGTTCCTTTTCTATTTCGTCGATCGGACTCGGAGCTATGTCGTCAGGCGTTGCAGTAATTACTTTAGCCTCTTTCTCTTGTAAAGGTGAAGGCTCTTTTTCTACTGATGGCTTCTCAATGGGCAGCTCTTTGACTGGACTTGGTTCCTTTTTCGTGGTTTCTAACGATACAGGTTCTTTTTCTGATTTCTCGGTCGGGCTTGGAGCTTTATCATCAGGCTTTGCAGGAATAACTTTTTCGTCGACTTCTCTGATTGGCGAAGGTTCTTTTTCTAATCCTGGCTTTTCGATAGGCAGTTCTTTAATGGGACTTGGTTCTTTCTTGATGAGTTCCTCAAGAACTGGTTCCTTTTCTATTTCGTCGATCAGACTCGGAGCTTTATCATCAGGCTTTGCTAGAATTACTTTTTCCTCAACTTCTCTGATAGGTGAAGGCTCCTTTTCATCTGATGGCTTCTCAATGGGTAGCTCCTTGACTGGACTTGGTTCCTTTATCGTAGGTTCTAACGATACAGGTTCTTTTTCTGATTTCTCGATCGGGCTTGGAGCTTTATCATCAGGCTTTGCAGGAATAACTTTTTCGTCGACTTCTCTGATTGGCGAAGGTTCTTTTTCTAATCCTGGCTTTTCGATAGGCAGTTCATTAATGGGACTTGGTTCTTTCTTGATGAGTTCCTCAAGAACTGGTTCCTTTTCTATTTCGTCGATCGGACTCGGAGCTATGTCGTCAGGCGTTGCAGTAATTACTTTAGCCTCTTTCTCTTGTAAAGGTGAAGGCTCTTTTTCTACTGATGGCTTCTCAATGGGCAGCTCTTTGACTGGACTTGGTTCCTTTTTCGTGGTTTCTAACGATACAGGTTCTTTTTCTGATTTCTCGGTCGGGCTTGGAGCTTTATCATCAGGCTTTGCAGGAATAACTTTTTCGTCGACTTCTCTGATTGGCGAAGGTTCTTTTTCTAATCCTGGCTTTTCAATAGGCAGTTCTTTAATGGGACTTGGTTCTTTCTTGATGAGTTCCTCAAAAACTGGTTCCTTTTCTATTTCGTCGATCAGACTCGGAGCTTTATCATCAGGCTTTGCTAGAATTACTTTTTCCTCAACTTCTCTGATAGGTGAAGGCTCTTTTTCTACTGATGGCTTCTCAATGGGCAGCTCTTTGACTGGACTTGGTTCCTTTTTCGTGGGTTCTAACGATACAGGTTCTTTTTCTGATTTCTCGGTCGGGCTTGGAGCTTTATCATCAGGCTTTGCAGGAATAACTTTTTCGTCGACTTCTCTGATTGGCGAAGGTTCTTTTTCTAACCCTGGCTTTTCAATAGGCAGTTCTTTAATGGGACTTGGTTCTTTCTTGATGAGTTCCTCAAGAACTGGTTCCTTTTCTATTTTCTCCATCGGACTTAGAGCTTTGTGATCAGGCGTTGCAGTAATTACTTTATCCTCTGTCTCTTGTAAAGGTGAATGCTCTTTTTCTACTGCTGGCTTCTCAATAGGCAGCTCTTTGACTGGACTTGGTTCTTTCTTCGTGGGTTCTAATGGGACAGGTTCTTTTTCTATTTTCTCGATCGGGCTAGGAGCCTTGTCATCAGGCTTTGCGGGAATGACTTTTTCGTCAACTTCTCTGATTGGCGAAGGTTCTTTTCCTAAGGCTGGCTTTTCAATAGTTAGTTCTTTAATGGGACTTGGTTCTTTCTTGATGAGTTCGTCAAGAACTGGTTCCTTTTCTATTTCGTCGATCAGACTCGGAGCTTTATCATCAGGCTTTGCTAGAATTACTTTTTCCTCAACTTCTCTGATAGGTAAAGGCTCTTTTTCTACTGATGGCTTTTCAATGGGCAGCTCTTTGACTGGACTTGGTTCCTTTATCGTAGGTTCTAACGATACAGGTTCTTTTTCTGATTTCTCGATCGGGCTTGGAGCTTTATCATCAGGCTTTGCAGGAATAACTTTTTCGTCGATTTCTCTGATTTGCGAAGGTTCTTTTTCTAATCCTGGCTTTTCAATATGCAGTTCTTTAATGGGACTTGGTTCTTTCTTGATGAGTTCCTCAAGAACTGGTTCCTTTTCTATTTCGTCGATCAGACTCGGAGCTTTATCAGGCTTTGCTAGAATTACTTTTTCCTCAACTTCTCTGATAGGTGAAGGCTCTTTTTCTACTGATGGCTTCTCAATGGGCAGCTCTTTGACTGGACTTGGTTCCTTTTTCGTGGGTTCTAACGATACAGGTTCTTTTTCTGATTTCTCGATCGGGCTTGGAGCTTTATCATCAGGCTTTGCAGGAATAACTTTTTCGTCGACTTCTCTGATTGGCGAAGGTTCTTTTTGTAACCCTGTCCTTTCGATAGGCAGTTCTTTAATGGGACTTGGTTCTTTCTTGATGGGTTCCTCAAGAACTGGTTCCTTTTCTATTTCGTCGATCGGACTCGGAGCTTTATCATCAGGCTTTGCTAGAATTACTTTTTCCTCAACTTCTTTGATAGGTGAAGGCTCTTTTTCTACTGATGGCTTCTCAATGGGCAGCTCCTTGACTGGACTTGGTTCCTTAGTCGTGGGTTCTAATGATACAGGTTCTTTCTCTAATTTCTCGGTCGGGCTTGGAGCTTTATCATCAGGCTTTGCAGGAATAACTTTTTCGTCGACTTCTCTGATTGGCGAAGGTTCTTTTTCTAATCCTGGCTTTTCAATAGGCAGTTCTTTAATGGCACTTGTTTCTTTCGTGATGAGTTCCTCAAAAACTGGTTCCTTTTCTATTTCGTCGAACAGACTCGGAGCTTTGTCAGCAGGCGTTGCAGTTATAACTTTATCTTCAACCTCTCGTTTAGGTGAAGGCTCCATTTCTACCGCCGGCTTCCCAATAGGCAGCTCTTTGGCTGGACTTGGTTCCTTTTTCGTGGGTTCTAATAATACAGGTTCTTTTTCTGATTTCTCGGTCGGGCTTGGAGCTTTATCATCAGGCTTTGCAGGAATAACTTTCTTGTCGACTTCTCTGATTGGCGAAGGTTCTTTGTCTAATCCTGGCTTTTCAATAGGCAGTTCTTTAATGGGACTTGGTTCTTTCTTGATGGGTTCCTCAAGAACTGGTTCTTTTTCTATTTCGTCGATCGGACTCGGAGCTTTATCATCAGGCTTTGCTAGAATTAATTTTTCCTCAACTTCTCTGAAAGGTGAAGGCTCCTTTTCATCTGATGGCTTCTCAATGGGCAGCTCCTCGACTGGACTTGGTTCCTTTGTCGTGGGTTCTAACGATACAGGTTCTTTTTCTGATTTCTCGGTCGGGCTTGGAGCTTTATCATCAGGCTTTGCAGGAATAACTTTTTCGTCGACTTCTCTGATTGGCGAAGGTTCTTTTTCTAATCCTGGCTTTTCAGTAGGCAGTTCTTTAATGGGACTTGGTTCTTTCTTGATGGGTTCCTCAAGATCTGGTTCCTTTTCTATTTCGTCAATCGGACTCGGAGCTTTATCATCAGGCTTTGCTAGAATTAATTTTTCCTCAACTTCTCGGATAGGTGAAGGCTCCTTTTTATCTGATGGCTTCTCAATGGGCAGCTCCTTGACTGGACTAAGTTCCTTTGTCGTGGGTTCTAACGATACAGGTTCTTTTTCTAATTTCTTGGTCGGGCTTGGAGCTTTATCATCAGGCTTTGCAGGAATAACTTTTTCGTCGACTTCTCTGATTGGCGAAGGTTCTTTTTCTAATCCTGGCTTTTCGATAGGCAGTTCTTTAATGGGACTTGGTTCTTTCTTGATGAGTTCCTCAAGAACTGGTTCCTTTTCTATTTTCTCCATCGGACTCGGAGCTTTATCATCAGGCTTTGCTAGAATTAATTTTTCCTTAACTTCTCTGATAGGTGAAGGCTCCTTTTCATCTGATGGCTTCTCAATGGGCAGCTCCTTGACTGGACTTGGTTCCTTTGTCGTGGGTTCTAATGATACGGGTTCTTTCTCTAATTTTTCGGTCGGGCTTGGAGATTTATCATCAGGCTTTGCTAGAATTAATTTTTCCTCAACTTCTCTGATAGGTGAAGGCTCCTTTTCATCTGATGGCTTCTCAATGGGCAGCTCCTTGACTGGACTTGGTTCCTTAGTCGTGGGTTCTAATGATACAGGTTCTTTCTCTAATTTCTCGGTCGGGCTTGGAGCTTTATCATCAGGCTTTGCAGGAATAACTTTTTCGTCGACTTCTCTGATTGGCGAAGGTTCTTTTTCTAATCCTGGCTTTTCAATAGGCAGTTCTTTAATGGGACTTGGTTCTTTCTTGATGAGTTCCTCAAGAACTGGTTCCTTTTCTATTTCGTCGATCAGACTCGGAGCTTTATCATCAGGCTTTGCTAGAATTACTTTTTCCTCAACTTCTCTGATAGGTGAAGGCTCTTTTTCTACTGATGGCTTTTCAATGGGCAGCTCTTTGACTGGACTTGGTTCCGTTTTCGTAGGTTCTAACGATACAGGTTCTTTTTCTGATTTCTCGATCGGGCTTGGAGCTTTATCATCAGGCTTTGCAGGAATAACTTTTTCGTCGATTTCTCTGATTTGCGAAGGTTCTTTTTCTAATCCTGGCTTTTCAATATGCAGTTCTTTAATGGAACTTGGTTCTTTCTTGATGAGTTCCTCAAGAACTGGTTCCTTTTCTATTTCGTCGATCAGACTCGGAGCTTTATCATCAGGCTTTGCTAGAATTACTTTTTCCTCAACTTCTCTGATAGGTGAAGGCTCTTTTTCTACTGATGGCTTCTCAATGGGCAGCTCTTTGACTGGACTTGGTTCCTTTTTCGTGGGTTCTAACGATACAGGTTCTTTTTCTGATTTCTCGATCGGGCTTGGAGCTTTATCATCAGGCTTTGCAGGAATAACTTTTTCGTCGACTTCTCTGATTGGCGAAGGTTCTTTTTCTAATCCTGGCTTTTCACTAGGCAGTTCTTTAATGGGACTTGGTTCTTTCTTGATGGGTTCCTCAAGAACTGGTTCTTTTTCTATTTCGTCGATCGGACTCGGAGCTTTATCATCAGGCTTTGCTAGAATTACTTTTTCCTCAACTTCTCTGATAGGTGAAGGCTCCTTTTCTACTGATGGCTTCTCAATGGGCAGCTCTTTGACTGGACTTGGTTCCTTTTTCGTCGGTTCTAAAGATACAGGTTCTTTTTCTGATTTCTCAATCGGGCTTGGAGCTTTATCATCAGGCTTTGCAGGAATAACTTTTTCGTCGACTTCTCTGATTGGCGAAGGTTCTTTTTCTAATCCTGGCTTTTCGATAGGCAGTTCTTTAATGGGACTTGGTTCTTTCTTGATGGGTTCCTCAAGAACTGGTTCCTTTTCTATTTCGTCGGTCGGACTCAAAGCTTTGTCATCAAGCTTTGCTAGAATTACTTTTTCCTTAACTTCTCTGATAGCTGAAAGATCCTTTTCTACTGCTGGCTTCTCAATAGGCAGCTCTTTGACTGGACTTGGTTCTTTCTTCGTGGGTTCTAATGGGACAGGTTCTTTTTCTATTTTCTCGATCGGGCTAGGAGCCTTGTCATCAGGCTTTGCGGGAATGACTTTTTCGTCAACTTCTCTGATTGGCGAAGGTTCTTTTCCTAAGGCTGGCTTTTCAATAGTTAGTTCTTTAATGGGACTTGGTTCTTTCTTGATGAGTTCGTCAAGAACTGGTTCCTTTTCTATTTCGTCGATCAGACTCGGAGCTTTATCATCAGGCTTTGCTAGAATTACTTTTTCCTCAACTTCTCTGATAGGTAAAGGCTCTTTTTCTACTGATGGCTTTTCAATGGGCAGCTCTTTGACTGGACTTGGTTCCTTTATCGTAGGTTCTAACGATACAGGTTCTTTTTCTGATTTCTCGATCGGGCTTGGAGCTTTATCATCAGGCTTTGCAGGAATAACTTTTTCGTCGATTTCTCTGATTTGCGAAGGTTCTGTTTCTAATCCTGGCTTTTCAATATGCAGTTCTTTAATGGGACTTGGTTCTTTCTTGATGAGTTCCTCAAGAACTGGTTCCTTTTCTATTTCGTCGATCAGACTCGGAGCTTTATCATCAGGCTTTGCTAGAATTACTTTTTCCTCAACTTCTCTGATAGGTGAAGGCTCTTTTTCTACTGATGGCTTCTCAATGGGCAGCTCTTTGACTGGACTTGGTTCCTTTTTCGTGGGTTCTAACGATACAGGTTCTTTTTCTGATTTCTCGATCGGGCTTGGAGCTTTATCAACAGGCTTTGCAGGAATAACTTTTTCGTCGACTTCTCTGATTGGCGAAGGTTCTTTGTCTAATCCTGGCTTTTCAATAGGCAGTTCTTTAATGGGACTTGGTTCTTTCTTGATGAGTTCCTCAAGAACTGGTTCCTTCTCTATTTCGTCGATCAGACTCGGAGCTTTATCATCAGGCTTTGCTAGAATTACTTTTTCCTCAACTTCTCTGATAGGTGAAGGCTCTTTTTCTACTGATGGCTTCTCAATGGGCAGCTCTTTGACTGGACTTGGTTCCTTTTTAGTGGGTTCTAACGATACAGGTTCTTTTTCTGATTTCTCGATCGGGCTTGGAGCTTTATCATCAGGCTTTGCAGGAATAACTTTTTCGTCGACTTCTCTGATTGGCGAAGGTTCTTTGTCTAATCCTGGCTTTTCAATAGGCAGTTCTTTAATGGGACTTGGTTCTTTCTTGATGAGTTCGTCAAGAACTGGTTCCTTTTCTATTTCGTCGATCAGACTCGGAGCTTTATCATCAGGCTTTGCTAGAATTACTTTTTCCTCAACTTCTCTGATAGGTGAAGGCTCTTTTTCTACTGATGGCTTCTCAATGGGCAGCTCTTTGACTGGACTTGGTTCCTTTTTCGTGGGTTCTAACGATACAGGTTCTTTTTCTGATTTCTCGGTCGGGCTTGGAGCTTTATCAGGCTTTGCAGGAATAACTTTTTCGTCGACTTCTCTGATTGGCGAAGGTTCTTTTTCTAATCCTGGCTTTTCAATAGGCAGTTCTTTAATGGGACTTGGTTCTTTCTTGATGGGTTCCTCAAGAACTGGTTCCTTTTCTATTTCGTCGGTCGGACTCAAAGCTTTGTCATCAAGCTTTGCTAGAATTACTTTTTCCTTAACTTCTCTGATAGCTGAAAGATCCTTTTCTACTGCTGGCTTCTTAATAGGCAGCTCTTTGACTGGACTTGGTTCTTTCTTCGTGGGTTCTAATGGGACAGGTTCTTTTTCTATTTTCTCGATCGGGCTAGGAGCCTTGTCATCAGGCTTTGCGGGAATGACTTTTTCGTCAACTTCTCTGATTGGCGAAGGTTCTTTTTCTAATCCTGGCTTTTCGATAGGCAGTTCTTTAATGGGACTTGGTTCTTTCTTGATGAGTTCCTCAAGAACTGGTTTCTTTTCTGTTCCGTCGATCGGAATCGGAGCTTTATCATCAGGCTTTGTTAGAATTACTTTTTCCTCAACTTCTCTGATAGGTGAAGGCTCCTTTTCATCTGATGGCTTCTCAATTGGCAGCTCTTTGACTGCACTTGGTTCCTTTTTTGTGGGTTCTAATAATACAGGTTCTTTTTCTATTTTCTCGGTCGGGCTTGGAGTTTTGTCATCAGACTTTGAAGAAATTGATGTTTCTCCTACCTCTTGTTTAGGTGAAGGCTCCTTTTCTGCTGATGGCCTGTCAATGGGCAGCTCTTTGACTGGACTTGGTTCCTTTGTCGTGGGTTCTAATAATACAGGTTCTTTTTCTGATTTCTCGGTCGGGCTTGGAGCTTTATCAGGCTTTGCAGGAATAACTTTTTCGTCGACTTCTCTGATTGGCGAAGGTTCTTTTTCTAATCCTGGCTTTTCAATAGGCAGTTCTTTAATGGGACTTGGTTCTTTCTTGATGGGTTCCTCAAGAACTGGTTCCTTTTCTATTTCGTCGGTCGGACTCAAAGCTTTGTCATCAAGCTTTGCTAGAATTACTTTTTCCTTAACTTCTCTGATAGCTGAAAGATCCTTTTCTACTGCTGGCTTCTCAATAGGCAGCTCTTTGACTGGACTTGGTACTTTCTTCGTGGGTTCTAATGGGACAGGTTCTTTTTCTATTTTCTCGATCGGGCTAGGAGCCTTGTCATCAGGCTTTGCGGGAAAGACTTTTTCGTCAACTTCTCTGATTGGCGAAGGTTCTTTTCCTAAGGCTGGCTTTTCAATAGTTAGTTCTTTAATGGGACTTGGTTCTTTCTTGATGAGTTCGTCAAGAACTGGTTCCTTTTCTAATTTCTCGATCGGACTCGTAGCTTTGTCATCAGGCGTTGCAGTTATAACTTTATCTTCTACCTCTCGTTTAGGAGAAGGCTCCTTCTCTTCTGATGGCTTCTCAATTGGCAGCTCTTTGACTGCACTTGGTTCCTTTTTCGTGGGTTCTAATGATACAGGTTCTTTTTCTATTTTCTCGGTCGGGCTTGGAGTTTTGTCATCAGGCTTTGAAGAAATTGATGTTTCTTCTACCTCTCGTTTAGGTGAAGGCTCCTTTTCTGCTGATGGCTTCTCAATGGGCAGCTCTTTGACTGGACTTGGTTCCTTTTTCGTCGGTTCTAATGATACAGGTTCTTTTTCTGATTTCTCCGTCGGGCTTGGAGCTTTATCATCAGGCTTTGCAGGAATAACTTTTTCGCCGACTTCTCTGATTGGCGAAGGTTCTTTTTCTAATCCTGGCTTTTCGATAGGCAGTTCTTTAATGGGACTTGGTTCTTTCTTGATGGGTTCTTCAAGAACTGGTTCCTTTTCTATTTCGTCGATCAGACTCGGAGCTTTATCATCAGGCTTTGCTAGAATTAATTTTTCCTCAACTTCTCTGATAGGTGAAGGCTCCTTTTCATCTGATGGCTTCTCAATGGGCAGCTCCTCGACTGGACTTGGTTCCTTTGTCGTGGGTTCTAACGATACAGGTTCTTTTTCTGATTTCTCGGTCGGGCTTGGAGCTTTATCATCAGGCTTTGCAGGAATAACTTTTTCGTTGACTTCTCTGATTGGCGAAGGTTCTTTTTCTAATCCTGGCTTTTCGATAGGCAGTTCTTTAATGGGACTTGGTTCTTTCTTGATGAGTTCCTTAAGAACTGGTTTCTTTTCTATTTCGTCGATCGGAATCGGAGCTTTACCATCAGGCTTTGCTAGAATTACTTTTTCCTTAACTTCTCTGATAGGTGAAGGCTCCTTTTCATCTGATGGCTTCTCAATGGGCAGCTCCTTGACTGGACTTGGTTCCTTTTTCGTGGGTTCTAACGATACAGGTTCTTTTTCTATTTTCTCGGTCGGGCTTGGAGCTTTGTCATCGGGCTTTGAAGAAATTATTTTTTCTCCGTCTTCTCTGATTGGTGAAGGCTCTTTCTTTAAAGCCGGCATTTTACTTGACAGCTCTTTTACTGGACTTGGTTCTTTCTTGATGGGTTCTTTATGAACTGGTTCCTTTCTTAATTTCTCGATAGGACAGGGTGCTTTGTCATCAGGCTTTGCTAGAATTAGGTTTTTTTCGTCTTCTCTGATTGGTGAAGGTTCTTTCTCTAAAGCTGGCATTTTACTTGGCAGCTCTTTTACTGGACTTGGTTCTTTCTTGATGGGTTCTTTATGAACTGGTTCCTTTCTTAATTTCTCGATCGGACTGGGAGCTTTGTCATCAGGCTTTGCCAAAATTACTTGTTCCTCAACTTCTCTGATAGGTGGAGGTTCTCTTTCAACCGTTGTTTGCTCAATAGGCAGCTGTTTGACTTGACTTGGTTCTTTCTTGATGAGTTCTTTATGAACTGGTTCCTTTTCTATTTCGTCAATCGGACTCGGAGCTTTGTCATCACGCGTTGCAGTAATAACTTTATCTTCTACCTCTCGTACAGGTGAAGGCTTCTTTTCTACTGATGGCTTCACAATAGGCAGCTCTTTGATTGGAATTGCTTCCTTTTTCGTGGGTTCTATTGGTAAATGTTTTTTCTCTAATTTCTTAGTCAGGCTTGGAGCTTTATCATCAAGTTTTGCAGAAATAATTTTTTCCTCTTCCTCTCTGATAGGTGAAGGCTCCTTTTCTACCGCTGCCAATTCGCTTGACAGCTCTCTAACTGGACTTGGTTCTTTCTTGATGGATTCTTCAAGAACTAGTTCCTTTTCTAATTTCTCAATCGGGCTTGGAGCTTTATCATCCGGCTTTGCAGGAATAACTTTTTCTTGTGTCTCTCTAACAATTGAAGGCTTTATTTCATGAGATAGAATTTGAGTAGACAGCTGTTTCTCTGAGCTTGATCTTTTATATTTCTTTATATTTGTAGGTTTGGTTTGGTCTATTTTGTTCTGGAGATAATATAAGTCTAGTGCCATTGGTTTCTGAGCTGTATCGTGAACAAATTTTTCTGACGTCACAACAAGTTTTGTTATTCGCTGATTTGATACTTCAGATTTTTTTGCATTGTAATCATATAAGTATTGTTTAGTTTTTTTGACGTTTTCTGTTTCATTTGTTTCGAAAACTGTATCTATGTCGGTTTCTTCTATTACTCTCATAATTTTTTTATTATTTTTAGAGTTACTAAAAATGGTTTGTGTAGTTCTTGTATAAATTGTTTGAATCACCTTATGACCTTTGAAATTTACTAATTTTTCTTCTATATTTTCGTCAAAGTTTGTGTCTTCCTCTAAATTATATTGTTTCAATGTAGACGATTCAAGGTCTTCCAAATCTGTTATGCTTGTGTTTACATTTATATGTAAAGTAGCCGTACAATCAGGGTGACTATCTATAATCGTTTTAATTGTGTCAGTTCTTAATTTCGTAACCGTGCCGATGTTGTTCTTATATTCAGTTTTTATGATCCTTGTTATTATAGTTCGCTTGATTAGGATTTCTTTTATTAGTATATTTTCTTTCTTTGCGTTCACGCTCTCTTTTGGATCACCAGATTTTGTTAGATTTCGTAGCACATCTTCGATGTCTTTTTGAGACGATATGAGCGCAAACATAAAGTTTTCATACAACTGTACCGTTATCAACGTAGTTTTATCAGTTATTTCAAGTATTTGCTTCTGAACATCACATTTTTCCTTTGCTACATCTATTTTCATTACTTCTGAAGCATCTTCTGATTCGAAAGTTTTTTCACTTTTTTTTGTAAATAACTCTTTTGCTTTGTTAATTTTTTCATCAAATTTGTTCATGAAACTACTTATCATTGATTTGCTTTCTTTTTTCTTTTCTTCTTGTTTAGATGTTTGAATTTTTATATTATCACCATCGATCTTTAAATTATCCTCTTCGTTTACAACTTTCGTCGTATCTTTTTCTAAACTTACTTGCTTGTCATCAAGTTTGTCAGAAAATATTTTGGACTTGGGTTTCAAGTTATCGTCAATTATCGTTGATACACAAATATCTTGTCTGTCTTGATTTAAATTAGGACCAAACTTCTCTTTTAATTCTTTGGTTCTAGTATCAACGAGAGCGCCAACCTTACCATCAAATTCCATTTTTTTTAATAATTTAGGTTCATCTGATAATTGATGTTTTTCTTCCTCAGTAGCAGGTTCTTTTTCAAGAGCTTTACTGAGGTTGAAATCGAGTTCTTTGTTTGACATGGACGCATCGATGGTGATATCTTGTAAGGGTTCCATTTGTGTGATTGGACTAAAGCTATCTTCTTTTTTTCTTAAATCTGCGATTTTCTCCTCAAGTTTTTCTAATGTTTTGGCAGAATCTAAAGTAACACTTAGTCTCTTCTCTTGTTCAAAACCACCTTCATCAGCAGTGGAAATTTGATCTTTGATTTCTTGCTTACGTAAACTAGCAGTAAATCCATTTACTTGAGTAGTGCTATGACTTTCGAGTATTTCCTCTATTGTTTTTTCTCCTTTGCTGTCCCGTTTAATTTTTTTGCTGTCACTGAAAACTGTTTTGTCCGACAAGTCACTGATTTCTTCAGATGCTATTGATTTCACAGGAGATAAATCTTTTTGGATTTTCATTTCGGTTTCAAGTACACCGTGTCGAATGTCCAAAATAACAGGCGAAATATTGTCATCAAATCTTCTATCGTCATATTTTGCCTGTTCTTCTTTTAATTCTGTAATCGTTTTTTCTCTTTCTTTTTTTTCTGTTTCGCTCTCTAATATTGTTTTTAAATGTGGACTAGAACATTCATCAGATATATTAAATGTGCTAAATATTTCTGGAGATTTTCGAATGATTGGGGCTTTTTCAGCTATAAGTTCTTCTAAACTTTTTTCTGATTTTAATACCTCAGCAACATCTGCTACTATTTTTTCTACATCTTTAGGGCTTAAAGTATGTTTTTCAGACCATTCAAGTTTAGTAGCTTCTTCTATTTCCTTTTCAACATCTTCTGGTATTGATGGAATTTTTTCGGGCATACTGGAGACTTCTTCTAATATACCTATATCGTCTTTTAAGGGAGAGTGAACAGTTGTTATATGAGTTTCTCTTAATTTTTCTGTGTATTGACTGTAATTGAAGGCAGCATCGTCGTATTCCTTAACTGTCTTTAGTTCTTTCCCTGGTAACATCGACATTTTTATTTGTTCATGGTACATAGGAGACTCTGGTGCCGAACCAGGAGTAACTGTAACCAATTCCGCGTGCGATGGACGTTGAACAGTTTTTAAAATAATATCATCTTGAATAGGTTTTATCTCTCCGTAAGGCATTGTTTTTTTATCTAAAAGTGGTAAATCTTTTGGAACTTTGATTTCACTTTCAACACTAATATCAAGTTTGCGTTTGTACTCATCTTCGATGGGAGTTTTTTTGTCTACGTAGGTTTGGTAATCTACTTCTTCGTGTAATGGCAAGTCAGCTACCTCGTCCGGAGTTTTTACTATTTCTCTTACAGGCGTGGGTTGAGGTTCAATTTTAGAAGTCCGTTCGAAGGACACAGGTCTTTTAAAATCAGTAAGCCTATAAGGTTGCATGATTTCCTTTGTTTCTTCTTTCACATGTTTCTCTTCAATCGGATAATCTTCTTTGATACCATCCAAAGTCATGCGTTCATCTTCAGGAAGGGTTGGTGCGGTAGTTGCACCGGACTCAATAGTGGTAGATATTTTTTCATCTGGATGGGATTCTTGTATTATATTTTCAAGAGAGTCTTTAGGTTTTGTAATACCACTCTTGCTATCAGATGTTTTCTTTTCGCTGCTTAAATCTTGTTTCTCTTCAACACTTATGGACTGGTCTTTAGATTCAGTTTCTTTAGCTTCTTTGACAGTTGTTTCCTCAAGAGTAGATAATCCAATTTCTAAAATATTCTTCTCTAATTCTTCCTTATCTTTGACATGTTTTTGTAATTCATTTTGTTTTTCATGTTTATACTTTTTATCTGATATTAATTCTTCGGCATAATGCTCAACTTCTTCCTTTTCTATAATAAGATACTCTTCTTCAAATTCTCCATCAGCTGTGGTCTCTGTTTTAGCCCCATCTATTAGACATGTTATTTTTTCTATATCCGATCTTCCAACAAATTCAACTTTTTCGTCTGTTTCACTGTCTCTGTTGAATACAGCTTCTATTTCTCTAACAATTTCTTGTTCTTCTCTTTCGTCTAATTCTTGTTGTTTTATCTCATCTAGAGACTTTGAAGTATCTTCATCTGACTTTTTCGCTTCTTTTAATATATCTTCGTAATTAACTCTCTGTATACCTTTTAATTTAGATGTATCAGCTTTAACACTTTTTACTGATTTTGATGGACTTTTTGACACTTTTAGTCCTTTGATCGGCGATGCCATCGGTCTAGGTCGACGAGAAATTGGTTCTCGTTTGATTTTAGGTTCTTTTTTCTCTTGTAACTTTTGTGTTATATCTCGTTTTGGAGATACTTGTTTGTATTTAGATTCAACAACTCGTCGATTATTTGCTTCTTTGGTACTTTTAGCTGGAGTACTACTTGGACTTAGTTTTCTGGGCTTGGCTCGTAATTTATCCTTTACAGGCATTGAAACCGTTTTGATGTCTAATACTTTTTTGGGAGTGACTGGAGGGGATTTTTTATCATCAATCGTTTTTCTATCTATTGTACTTATTGTAGTTTTCTTATCACTTATTTTCTGTGCTCGAATATTAACTTTGCTTTTAGCTGTTAATTCCGTTTTTGTTTTTTCAGGTTTTTTCTTTATATCAGCTTTAAATTTATTTTCAAAATCAGGTTTTTTTGCCTCAGATACTTTGAATGTAGAGTCTTTTATATCATCAGTCTTATCAGTACGTTTAGTTTTCTTTTCAGTTATTTTTTTCTTTGTATCGTTCTTTTTAGGCAAACCATCAATTACAGTGCTCTCATACTGAGCAAATTTATCGTCTAATTTAGTATCAATTCTTGCTGTAACAGTTTCTTGTAAAACTGACTCAATGTTTTTATCATCTCCATTTACAAGTTCGTTCAATATTTTATTATCAATAATATTTTTGGAATCAGTTTCATCCCTAATTATTTTCGATGTAAAATCGGAATCAAGAGATTTTTCTTCTTTCTTTTCAGAGATAACACTTTTTTCTTTGCTGACTTTTGTCATTTGCTGTTTTGCAGGTTTTAGGGATGTTGGGATTGTTACTGCCGAAGTCACCGGCGCTGGAGGCGTCATTTGACGTCCTGTATATGTGGGGTATTGAAGGAATTCTAAATGCCTTAATTTTTCCAGACCTTCAAATATTTTGTGCTGTGGTGTTGATCCTGGGAACATTATTCTAGTTATTGTATCGTCTGGATTTGCCGGTCTCCATACTAAAAGCGCACATATTGATACTAAATTTGGAATTGGAAAATTAAACTGTCCGCATATACTGGCTCCCTCAAATAGTTTTTGTTCACTATTGTGCCATCGCTTAAGAAACTCTCTTACATATTTCGAGTCTTTGGACGGATTGAGGACATACATATCTAATGTTCCTGAAAAAGTAAAAAACAATAATTTAGTTAAAAATAGTGTGAATATGTAATTTAAGCACTAGGACTTAAAATAAGAGACAAAACTTGTCTATTATTAAATTTTATACATGCTATTTTTATATAAATTTACATTTACTGTACGTAAAGGAAGGATTTATTCCAGTTACTTACAGCTCGCAACACAGTGGCATCAAGTGTGCTAGTGTTTCAAGTGGCTTTACAGTACCATTATATGTTGAAACTGTTAGCTTTGTGTGGCTATTATTATTATTGGATTATTGTTTAATTTTAGCTACATCATAACTCACTATCATATAAATAGTTTGGCAGCAAATCATCATCATCAATTAATTTAAAAGAAGGCTGCATTAAAATAGGACCTGAGGGATGATATTGAAGATACCAAATCTAATTCGTCATGATGGTTTATTTAAAGGCTTAAATTTAAGTGATTGATTAAAATCAGTCAGCAGAGGGGAAAAATCAAGCCTGCATTGTATAGTTATTACTGGCAACATGGAAGAAATAAGGGAAGAAATCAATGACCAAATGAATCTTTTTTTAAGACATTGTTAGTTTGTAAAAGCTACAAGTAGGTTAATTGAGAGAACAGGTTTGGGGCAAGTGGAATCCTAATCAGAATGGTTAGGATGGCTAACCACCTTTCTGGGTCTGATGGGTTTCCCTATCTAAATTCAATGCATCATAATGTTTAAAATGGGAATCCAACCATAATATCTTTTTTATTAACAGCACAATATCAGGAAACCAAGCTGCATGTCAGAAATGGATGGAGCTTTGCTATTCTATTCTAAATTCTACAAATTATAATATTACAACAAATTACCATGTCCGACTTTATGATACAGATTGATAGGATCAGGGCTTCTATAGCAATGCTGTGGTTTCAGATTTATGTGACGTAGATCTGTCATCATGTCCGAGCCAGTCTGTACTAGGGATACTAGCAAGGGATCAGAGTCTTTATCACCATCTGGGCTAGCTAATGCGCGACGTTCCTGAAATTAGAATAAAAAACACCAAATTTTTAATGCAGTGGATTACAGTTCCATGACATTTAAGAGCATTCTGCCAAAAAATAGCAAATAAAAATTCCCTTTTTTCGAGAACAGGAACATGATATGAACATGTGAGACATATCACCATTCCTCTGCCCTTATCCCACTCTAATCGTGATCTGCACATGTTTTGCTATAGAATAAGAAAGTTTTTCTTAAGGAATAGGAATAAAATCAATTTAGAATAAAACTGAGTACCAGGTTTTAATGTCTATGTATTTTGTTAATTATAATATTATTTGTAAAATAATTATAGCTATATTTAAGATGACTTAATAACAGCTAGTATATTTATTTAAACACAACCTAGTATTGTGTAAAAATGCTCCGATTTTCGCCTTTCAATCAAAGTTTATATGAAAATTTCATTCAAATCGATTGAGCAGTCTCGAAGTACATACAGAAAACATTCATTTTTATATTTATAGATATATTAACTTGGGTCTTATGGGTTTCTGATGTCCTCATTTGTCACAAAATTGGTTTTAGAGCTGCCAATGTAATTAATTCAGATAAACCTTTGATAAACTAACTGATCATTTTACTATAAAAAAGTTAATTTTCAATTATATTTTGAGTGTTCCATACCTGCTATCTACCTCTAGTAACATAATGGAATTTTAATAATTTCAACCAATAGATATATTGAATAGCTTGTAAGTGGAGATAAAGTTTTTATTTTAGGAAGTGTGATCCAAAAATATTGTTCAAGAATATGTTGTTACATATTCTGTCAAGTTGGAATTCCTCAACACACATGGACTCCACATATCGGTTATGTTAGCAAAGTTGAAGTTGGAGCTATTTTGATAAGGCTTCGATAAATGAATCTGGTTTCCCAAAATGTACATTGTAACAGTGTGTCAATGTTTGAATTTCTTATGTTCATTTGCATTAGAAAGCGATAGATTTGTGCACTCTCCATCTTCCCTTACTAGTTTGAAAAAAAAACATTGATATTGATATTGCTGTTTGCTAGACGTTATTTATTGTAGTTGATGCCATAATATATACTCGATCACACTAATTTGATTTTATTTGAATTACTAAGATGTATTAGATCAAATTAGACGTAGATTTTAAGCTTATCTTCTGTAGTACGTATTCATAAAGATTTTCGTAGAGTAATATGCACATAGATATCATATATTTTAAATGTTATTGTCAGTTGATCCAGTTAGCGAAACTAAGTCTTCATATAATGATTATTATTAAGTCTTAATATAATTTAGTATTATAATCTGAAGGCTCGCCAAACACTGTTCACAGCTGTAATTTTTAATGTAATGATTAATAATCAGAGAAAATTCCAATATTATTTTGATAATATTTTTTAACAATGGCGGGACAAATAACATAGTATTTTCGGTTCTAGATGCTTGGTTTATTATACGTTATGTCATAGACAAATAAAAGAATAAGTATCAAGATCTGTGAATATTAACATATAGAAGTATGGTGACGCATTCCTTTTTTTAAAGTCAAAATACGAAATATTATTGAGTTATTTTATTAGTTATATTATAATATTAAGGAGCCAGCTTAAATTATGTTCATTTAACATAAAGAGAAAGCAAATAAGACTTATAATCTGTTAACTCTTTGTTATCTATGATTAGACATATTAAGTATATGAATCCCTTCCATTATTTGTTGCGATACTCTCACATGCCGACCTTTGACTATCCTACTCTAGTATAATAATTCTATATGAAATATAAGGGCAAAACACACAGGTCGCATGGAGTAGCACCTATAATTATTTTATTTTTCTTTTAAACAAATCGCCCTCAAAACTTGCACAAATGGATTTGCTGTGTTAATTTGAATAGATACATGTTTTATTTTGCTTTTTTTCTTCTTTAGGTATAGTAATTATCATCATTTATGCTCATTTCTCTTATCTACATTTCACAGCTTTGTTCAAAAAATTTTATCAGCCTATGACTATACTGAGATTCTAACACAAGTAATGTTAAGCAATTTGATGCAGAAAATAGTATTTTATATAATTTTTTTTTCAAGAAAAGCATAATCTATACTTATTATAAAACAAAGTCCCAAAAAGCTGTCTGTATGTAATGGATTTTCTCAAAATCTACTTAACGGATTTTTGTACAGTTTTCACCAAAAGATAGTGCAATACTTACGGATGGTTTAAGTAAACAGTACATATCCGTTTTATATAAATTGTGCTGAAGAGATCGCGCAGCTGTTAAAAAACTTGAATGCTGGGAGCTTTAGTCGCGTGTGCTGCGTAAACCAGCAGAGATACACTAAAGTCATGTACATGTAAATGAATTTTAGCTCTATAAAAATACTACAAAAAAGTCCGCGACAGCATGTCTCTATCTCTCATGGTTAATATACAATAACTATTTTTTTATTTTAAATTCCACGCGGGCACATCATATAAAACAGTATTATACAATTTTAACAGCACAGTTGGCAACCCTTGTCGCAAGTGCTTTAGAACCAGTACTCACTTCAAGGTTGCAGAAGAAATGTCCAATCTGAGGGTACACGCTGGCCGTTGCCTTGCGGTGGAGTACTGAGGCCATGCCTGATACCGAGCAGTTGTTGATCCGGGTGAAGAGGACCGCGTCTAGTCTGTCGAGGTGGCGGGCGAAGTCCCACCAGCAAGCTTTGCGGGAAAAGCCTCCGTCAACTGGAATGTAACATATCACGATGAGCTTAAAAGTTTAAGACCACTTTCATTAAAACAATATCCTCTTTAAAGTATCCAATTTTTCCAGTTTTTTTCCTAAAATTCATATTAGTTTCACCTGTAACTGTAAGGTTTACGGTTTTCGAAAAAATAATTACCGATTATTAAATATACTTATTTTGTGTTGGCAGCACTGAGGGAGGCTGTGAAACAATATGGCGGTTTACAGGGAGGGCATTCTGTAAAAATGAACGGCGGTTTTATTGCGCAAACAGTGAAAATGAAGACTGAATATATTATTGCTAACAGGAATGCAAATTTAGCGGACAGATTTAAATTCAAACTTTGTACACTTATCAAGCGGTAATAATACAATAAAATAAATAACTTGAAAAAAAAAAACCAATCGCACTAAAAATTGAAAAATAAATAGAGTTAAGAAGAAAGAAGTTAAGAAAAATATGGCACAAAGCGCCCCATGCTTTTTCCATAATTGATTAAATGGCTTGGATATTGCTACTCCTTTACCCTGTACAAGATAGTAATGAATAAATGCAACTAGTAAGAAGAATTATTCTTTGAAAAGAGCAACCACCCAGTTTCTTGCTGGTTCTTCTCGGTAGAAACAGCTTTCCGAACCAGAAGTATTTTGAAATTGAATTTGAATCTACAAAACTTATCTATAGATTTTCCACCGCAAAATTCATTCCATATTCGTTATCGCTGACCCGATGAATAGATAGTAAAATCCACTTTGAAATGTGGATTTCAATTAATTCAAAGCTTGATGGAAAATAAACAAAAAGCTTTCCATTTCGCTTTCGTCGTTTCACGTCGGGCAAACATAAAAAGCACATTCGTATACATTTATATTGCAATCAACTGGGCTTCCGATGCTTTTATCATCGTCCCAAACAAATTATTATGTAGATCGTCATTTTTTAAAGTGCTTTATTTATTGATTCAATTTATCGATATATTGGAACACTTTTTTTATGTCAGGAAATCAGCGCATATCTTAACTTAAAAAACAAGAAAAAAAGACTGTAAAATATTATAAATCGATTTTTTAAAATCGATTTTAATGAAATAATCGATTATAATAAATATCCGGTTAAAATAAAAAACGATTATTTTTAAATAGAAAAACTTTGAACTTGAATTTGAATCGCTATCACAAACTGAGATGCAACCGAATTAAAATGCAATTATAAACTGTATATTTCCAGGTAGTGCATAATACGTTGTACATACCGCGGCAAATGACTAAACCTATTAGTGTGATTCTTCTAATTGGCTTTAACTGATCTGAAGGACATGCACTCGTTATTCAAGTTGATAATTTAAAAGCAGTCTTCAGCAGGCCTACCACGAACTCTTACTGCGACTCAATTGAAGACGTCGTAAAGACGTAAACGACGACCGCGAACTGCTTTCTTTTCGTACCATGAAGTGTGAATTGCATTGGGGTCGTAATGGAATAGGATAACGTTATATGAACTATATGCCTTGTGGTATCCGGCTGAGTAGAATAAACCACACTCATTTCTTACCGAGGTGTCGTAAAAGGCGATTAAGGTATGTCGACCCGCCGTGTGGTATCCGGCTGAGTAGAATAAACAACCCTCATTTCTTCCGAGATGTCGTAAAAGGCGACTAAGGTTAGTTGACCCGCCGTGTGGTATCCGGTTGAGTAGAATAGACCAATCTCATTTATAACCGAGGTGTCGTAAGAGGCGACTAAGGTAACTTGACGTCAGGCAGGCCGGTCGTCAAATACGTAGCCAAATCATGTGACAACATGTTTTAACATATTGTGCCGACCCCACTTAGAGTGGGATAAGGGCAGGAGGGTGACGAACGTTATATGAACTATATACATAACTCCGTCTCTTTTACTCAAATGTTTTTAGGACGAATTCCGATCGCTCAGTCGGCAACGACTTAAAGTGTGCGTCTTTATGACGTCATGGTATGAAAAAGCAATTTAGTTTACGTCTTCAATTGAGTCGCAATAAGAGTTCATAGTAGGCCTGCAGATTGCTATTTGATTTGAAGATTTTTTCTTTATTAAATCAAATATACTTTAGCACTATATAAGCCGTAATACTACCTAACGTACAAAAGTATTAATAAAATTAATTTGCTATAATCCGCGATACAGTAAATAGAAAAT
Organism: Morpho deidamia; assembly: GCA_947086505.1. NCBI lineage: Eukaryota > Metazoa > Arthropoda > Insecta > Lepidoptera > Nymphalidae > Morpho > Morpho deidamia. Next base: position 945,481 of record CAMTZC010000011.1, read on the forward strand.
ATATATAGTGTTAAATGTATACTGGACTTTCCGTATTTTCATACCCGATACGTGCAGGATTCGTAAAAACACATGCACAAACCTCCACCACTTCCACCACAATACACAAACACTACACACGTTCACTATCACAAACTCAACAATCGTTTCGCCCCGCAACCGAAGCATTTCCTTCATTAAGCCTCTGTAGCCTCTATATTTTCTATTTGCTGTATCCCGGATTATAGCAAAATAATGTTATTATTACTTTTGTATTATGGATCTCCGCAAAGTAACGCCTAATTCTATTAACTACCTAACGTGTCTGTAAAAAAAATCCTAAACACACTCCATGTTCCCTGCAATTTCCACGGCAATAATTACAAGTGTGATATCAGTTCGCAACCTATTCGTCTAACGTTTCAAATTGCTCATTTTGTATTGTTCAAGACTCAAGCGAGTCTTGAACAATACAAAATGAGCTCGTCTACGTAAACCCTTTTCGGTTGTTATGTCGGAAATCGTTCTTTTATCATTTGGCTGGGAGCCAGATTCACAAATGTATCTTTTACGTGACTACTTACATCGAAATCACGTAGCTATGATTGTTATATGTAGTTTATAGTTTTTTTTCTATCTTTATACTGTTAATTAAGCTGTGATAGCCCAGCGGTGAGACCGTGCAACTCTTTCGAGGGGGTCACGAGTTCAAACCCGGGCAGGCACCAATGAGTTTTTCTATTAAAACTCATGTGTCTAATTGATAATTGCAATTTATCACACGCTTTTCGGTGAAGGAAAACATCGTGAGGAAGCCTGCATATCTCTAAAGATTTCTTGAGATAAATTCAAATTCAAATTCAAAATATTCTTTATTCAAGTAAACTTGTAAACAAGTGCTTTTGAATCGTCAACTTTACTGCTGGTTCGGAAAGCTGTTCCTACCGAGAAGAGCCAGCAAGAAACTCGGCGGTTGCTCTTTTTAAAATATAAATCTTAGAACTAATTACATTTATTTTTTTACTGTCTTGTACAGGGTAGAGGTGCACCTATATCCACACATCCTTATCATCTAAGTAATCTTCAACAGTATAGTAGGCTTTCTGTATCAGCCTCTTTTTAACAGTGTTTTTAAACTGCTGTAATGGCATGGCCAAAATTGATTTCGGAATTTTATTATAGAATCTTATACCCAAACCCACAAACGATTTACGTACTTTTGCTAAGCGCAAAGCAGGAGTCGCAAGCTTATGTCGGTTCCTACTTTGTCTATTATATACATCACCTATCGTTTTATAATTCTTTATATTTTTATGTACAAAAATTACATTGTTTAAAATATACTGTGAAGCAAATGTAAGAATACCTATTTCCTTAAACTTCTCTCGCAGGGAATCACGCGGACTTAAATTGTAGATGCCACGTATGGCTCTTTTTTGTAATACGAAAATTTTTTCACTATCCGCGCATTTACCCCACAGCAATATTCCATAAGACATAATGCTATGATATGTGTAACCTACCAATCCGCACTGGAGCAGCGTGGTAGGCCTATTCCCTGCAGTGGGATTGTAATAGGCCGCTACTTTACTATAGATATAGAAGTTGCATAGAAATATAATTTTACCGAACACACTCCAAACGCTAATAAGGTAAAATAAAAGACCCCATTTATCTTTGTAAGCAAATCGCTAGTACCAAAAAAGACAATTATGTTAGAGTAACTTTGGCTCGAAGCCAGGAAGGGGTCGAACCAGAAAATAAAACTAATACGTGCTTTCGACGATCTGCAACATGGTCATAATTGACGTTTCAAGCAAGCGCTTATTAAAGCTTTAAAAAGGTCTAATAAGCCTTTGTTATAATTTTTTAAACCGCCTTTAAGTCTTTTTCTTATCTGCCTATACTTATTATAAAAGAGAGTCCCAAAAAGCTGTTTGTAATGGATTTTCTCAAAATCTACTAAACGGATTTTTGTACGGTTTTCACTAAAAGATAGTGCAATTCTTCCGGATGGTTTACGTTAATAGTACATATTATGTAAATTGGGTTAAAGAGATCGCTGTTGTTAAAAATCTTGCTTGCTGGGAGCTTTAGTCGCGTGCGCTGCGTAATCCAGCAAAGATACGCTAAAGTAATGTACTAGAGAATTGTAGATCTATAAAACTACTACAAGAAAATCTGCGATAGCATGTTTCTATCTCTTACGGTTAAATCACAATAACTACTTTTATGTTTAAAATTGGAATTCTAGAAAAAATTTGTGACACGCTGATTCCCACGCGGGCGAAGCCGCTACAATTAGTGAGTTAGCTCTTTTTCCAAGGATAACAATGAAACTCACTGATATAGTTATACCATTTAAAAGAATTCAATTTCCAGTTAAAACTTCCTTTGCCTTAACCTTTAATAAGTCCCAGGGCCAAATTTTTAATTTACAAAAATAAGTCTGTAGTCCGACTTAGTAGACTTTCCACTATCACGAGATCGGCCTGCATAGTATTGGCATTAAATATTGCACATCGGTGTTTAGAACGAAACAGCCGGCCAGTTCGGTTTCGTAGAGCGCTGTCTCTGTCACTCAGTATGTGACGTTTCACACGGGTTCGTCAGTCTGTGCGACAGAGACAATGCTCTATGAAGCAGAACTAGGCGATTTTCTCTCTCTAAGCCTCGATGTGCATCTTTTATTGCCACGTACTATACGCGGGTGAAACTGCGGGGCAATGCTAGTCTAATATAAAGAAATGTAATAATAAAATTATTTTGCTATAATCCGCGATACAGTAAATAGAAAATATATATAGTGTTAAATGTATAGTAAGTAGTAATAGTAAACGACGACGACGACGGCTTTGCGATTTTGTCGTGGAGTCTATCTCCTGATGATGCCTTCGGTTGCGGGGCGAAACGATTGTTGAGTTTGTGATAGTGAACGTGTGTAGTGCTTGTGTATTGTGGTGGTAGTGGTGGAGGTTTGTGCATGTGTTTTTACGAATCCTGCATGTATCGGGTATGAAAATACGGATATTCCAGTCTCGCGGGTTATAGCAAAATAATTTTATTATTACTTTTGCATTATGGATCTCCGCAAAGTAACGCCTAATTCTATAAATTATCTAATATTAAGCTTGTAAACAGAGTAAAGTTTTTTATTTTTCGTATACAGACTCAACTAACATTCTGTATCTCTTGGCTCTATATTCAAATTCAAATTCAAAATTCAAAATATTCTTTATTCAAGTAAACTTGTAAACAAGTGCTTTTGAATCGTCAACTTTACTGCTGGTTCGGAAAGCCGTCCTACCGAGAAGAGCCAGCAAGAAACTCGGCGGTTGCTCTTTTAAAAATATAAATCTTAGAACTAGTTACATTTATTTATTACTGTCTTGTACAGGGTAAAAGTGCACCTAAAAAAAATACTAATCTCGCTTAGCGACAGACAAACTCAATAGCAAGAAAAAACATGATCCACTCAGCCATTTCAAGAGGCTGAAATCTAGATAGCTGGAAGGCTCGACCTTGTAAGACGCCTAGACCCGATTGGAAGCTCGCCAAGCAGAATATTGGTTTTCCATCGGCAAGCGTTTTTCTTTCTTGGCCATTTATCAGATTACGTTAACATTTTATGGTTTTCGTATTATGAGTTAGAATAAAATCAATTCGGACTATTACAGTTTGGGATTAACACAACGAAGTCCCGTCAATAAAAGTGTGTATTCACTCCATCAATATTTTTAACCCCTCGAACGTCTAGTGAGCTGCATGTGCAAAAAAGTCCTCCCGCCTTTATCCCAATCTAAGTGGGATCGGCTCAACATGCTACAAACATGTTGTCACATGATCCGGCTACGTATTTTACGACCGGCTGCCTGCCTGACGTCAACTTACCTTAGTCGTATTTTACGACCCCTCGGTAAGAAATGAGGGTGGTCTATTCCACTCAGCCGGATACCACACGGCATGCATGTGCAAAAAAGTCAATTTTGAAAAATCAAAACGTTTTCGTCAACAACAATAAATGTAAGTTATTTATTGTAAGGGATTTGAATGGGGAATTTTATAACAAAGAAAATGGTTCATTTTACCATCAAATTCGTACACCCCCCCTCTTGTCGGTCAAAGGGTTAAGCAATTTATTTTAGTCCAAAAAATATATGGAATATTAAAAAAACAACTAGCTGACAGGGTTAACTTTGTTTTACCATATAAAGTAAGATAGTGGACAACCCTTATCACTTAGGGGTATGAAAAATAGATAGGAGCCGACTCTCAGACCTACTCAATATGCATATAAAACTTCATAACAATCGGTCAAGCCGATCCGAAGGTATGAAAATGAGTATGATGACTTGTCAGTTAGTTGTATCACGAGAATTTTATATATAAGATGTCTTTAATAATAGACAAATAGGAACCGACATAAGCTTGCGGTTCCTGCTTTGCGCCTTGCAAAAATACGTAAGTCGTTTGTGTGTTTGGGTTAAGATTCTATAACAAAATTCTGCAATCAATTTTAGCTTTGCCATTACAGCAGTTTAAAATACAGTTAAATAAAAGTTTATAAAAAAAGCAGTTTAAATAAAAAGGAGGCTGATAGAGGAAGCATATCGTTAAGGATTATATAGATGATAAGAAGGCATGATATAGCTACTCTTCGACCCAGTACGAGATAGAAATTACTAAATGTAACTAATTATATGAATTATACTTTAAATAGAGCAACTGCCGAGTTTCTTTCTGTCTCTTATCAGTAGGAACAGCTTTTCGAAACAGCAGTAGCTTGACGATTTCAAAGCACTTTTATTAGGTTAGGATTACAATTTTAGGTTAGGTTTAAATTAAGTTTAAGAGATATGCTTATACGTACGTAAAGCATATTACAAAATTGAAGATTATTTGGATGATAAAATGCCTGGATTTGAAAATCCTTTCAGCTTCATACAAGACTGCAGTTTAATTATGTAAAATTGAAAATGTTTAAAAGATTGACCGCCGAGTTTCTTGCCGGTTCTTCTCGGTAAGAGCAACATTCCGAACCAGTTGCAGCTTCATTAATCATATTGAGCCTTGACGGTTCAAAAGTGCTCGAAAGTGTTTATTTGAATACAGATTGATTTGAAAAAAGTGCTCGAAAGAACTTCCTTAAATAAAGATTATTTTGATTTGAACTATAAAAAATGCACAAAATAAATTTAACCCTGCCCGTGCGTTGGAGAAAGGTACTTCTCTAGGAACATTAAAAAAGGTATTGTTTATTTACTTACCGAGCATGTTGAATCCATTGATGCCGAATAATGCAGCATCCCCCTGACCACCAGGGAAGACGTATAGAGTGGGATGACTGAACCGGATGTTGCCCACAACATCGCTTGATACCAGCAGCTGTTCCAAACTAGCTGGCACTATGTAAGGGTCTAGGTATGCTGCGGAAAAATAAGTATATTAAACTTAGGAGTTTAATCCTTACTGATATTATAAACGTGTAAGTCTGTCAGTTACGTTTTCACGGCGAATCCGCTGAACCAATGTAGATTAAATTTGTCACAAAAGTAATAAAATTATTTTGCTATAATCCGCTATACAGTAAATAGAAAATATATATAGTGCTAAGTGTATAGTGGACTATCCGTTTTTTCATACCCTTTACATGCAGGATTCGTAAAAACATATGCACAAACCTCCACCACTGTCACCATAATACACAAGCACTACACAGGTTCACTATCACAAACTCAACAATCGTTTCGCCCCGCAACCGAAGCATCATCAGGAGATAAACTCCACGACAAAATCGCGGTCTAATCACATTGTTAGACATATGAACACCAATTTGACTTTTGAAATATTCGGCCGGATGTTATTTTAGTTTGTGGATTCCAACCCACGTGACTTGTGTCAGAGGCTACTTGTTACGCCATATTGGAACAACCAATATTCTTGATGATATCGAACAACCGTGCAACTGTATTTAACCTTCCTATATTCTAGCTTTGGTCTGTGAAATTGACGTAACACTTTGAAATTTAATTATTTTTCCAAAAACGCTCGCGAGTCAAGCTCTTTGGTAGCTGCCGGATTTCTTGCTAGATTAGCTATTTTTCGAACTGACTGTATGCTATTAGTCCTAATGGCTTTTACAGCGTCACCGGACGCGACGGGCGAGCGCAGAAGCATCGTCGAGGTTGCGAAATGCAGAGAGTAGAGCGCAGAAGCTCTATTAAGTCGGGGAAGGTCGTCCTAGATTCGCTTTGAAAGATTGGTGTATTGCGCCAATCGGTCTGTGAGACCGATGCGGGTCACAACAATTGCCTCTAAATCGTCTAAGACAAAATATAATCATGTAAGAATATAAATGCATATAATAAATGTTCATTTTTAAAATATTCAAACGTTTAGTTTTGTTTTTAGAGGAATAAAGTATTAGGAAAGAAAAATCAAAAGCATTCGTGGTCTTTTGGTGGCTGTTTCGTAAAATACTGATAGTTAGTTAAATAAATGATAATAAAGTGCGTGTATTGCATTATTTCTTTATTCAACCCTTTAGGTTTAAAATTAAATTTTATCTATATAAGTTTTGTCAGGAAAAGTATTAAATAGTATTAGAGATATAAAAATAATAAAATGGTTCCAAACCTTCGGTCTGTAAGACCACGAGCGGGTATATGAAGGTTAAAAATTAGAGTTAGGTTAGAGATAATCATGGGTTCAAATCCCAGGCAGGCACCAATGAGTTTTTCTAATAAAACTTATGTATCTAATTGATAATTGCAATTTATCACACGCTTTTCGGTGAAGGAAAACATCGTGAGGAAACCTGCATATCTCTAGAGAATTCTAGGGATATGTGTAACTTACCAATCCGCATTGGAGCAGCGTGGTAGGTTTTAGCTCTAACTCTTTTCTATGCACTTTTCTATGCCCAGAAGTGGGATAGTAAAAAGCCGTTACTTTTTTTTTACGTTCTGAACTGTTGTCCTTACAATATAGCCTATACAATAATCCCCATTTTTCCTTTAGGATTGGAAAAAAAGCACACTAATCAAACGATTTGGAAGACTTAGTTGAGCACGAACTCAATATCGGGTTCAGTTTGTTAAAAATATAACTCAAATTAGTACAAATAATAAACTATAATATTTGTATAAAGTTTTATCAAATTAATTTCGCTATGAAAGTTTATTTTTCATTTTATGAATACCTTAAAAGCGAAACTCAATTGCTTTTCAAATTTACACGGCCGTGGGAAAATAGGGCCAACTTTGTGAAAGGGAAACTCGTTGAAACGGTGTTTAATTCCGTTCCGAAGTGGGCAGAGGGAAATGTTTAAAGCTTTTTTAAGCTTCTCTGTTCGAAATTCATTAAAGAGATTCGCTTAATTTTGTAAATTTTTTGTTATTACTCTTTTTGCCTCATGCCTGTTAATTTATTTCATAGCATCAATTAAACATATTTATCAGGGTATAAAATATAGGGACAATATATCGCACGCTTAATACTAAAGTGACCATCATCATCCTCCTGCCCTTATCCCACTATGTGTGGGGTCGGCACAACATGTTACAAACATGTTGTCACGTAATTTGGCTACGTATTTTACGACCGGCCGCCTGCCTGACGTCAACTTACCTTAGTCGTATTTGACGACCCCTCGGTATGAAAGAGGGTGGTCAATTCTACTCAACCGGATACCACACGGTGGATCAACTTGCCTTAGTCGCCTTTTACGACAACCTCGGTAAGAAATGAGACACGGCATACTACTATCGCTCAAATAATTCTCAATTATATAGTAAGCTTCCATTTGAATAAAAAATATTTTGAATTTTAATTTGAAACTCGATTAGCCTAATTTTGAATTAGGTCACTTTTATACTAGACGTGCTATATAGGATTTAAAAAAACGCTTTTCTTTCAGGAACAGGAAAAAACATATTGCGTTTCATAATTATAAATACCAATTGATTTTTTGCGACAATCTATAGTTAGTATTATATGCTCTTGTAACAAGCAGATTAAAATTTTTGGCATCTGCAAGAATAATTACCACTTAATCACTTAATATCACGATCAGATAGCTTTTAATCACCTTACGTATTAGCTATCCTATCAACTTAAATGCCAAGTGGAGTAGAAGGTTTAGACTATCCATTATCGACCTATTAAATACTCAACAAGTTATTATGACACCACCTAAAACAAGACTTTAAATACAAAAGTAATAATAAAATTATTTTGCTATAATCCGCGATACAGTAAATAGAAAATATATATAGTGTTTAATGTATAGTGGACTATCAGTATTTTCATACCCGATACGTGCAGGATTCGTAAAAACACATGCACAAACCTCCACCACTTCCACCACAATACACAAGCACTACACAGGTTCACTATCACAAACTCAACAATCGTTTCGCCCCGCAACCGAAGCATCATCAACAAAATCGCAAAGCATTGCGATTTTGTCGTGGAGTCTATCTCCTGATGATGCTTCGGTTTTACGGTATTACTTTACTATATCGGATTATAGCAAAATAATTTTATTATTACTTTTGTATTATGGATCTCCGCAAAGTAACGCCTAATTCTATAAATTATTTAAAGACTTTAAACTTAAAAAACGACCCAAACAAAGTCCTACAAGACTTACAACTACCACACCTCAGCGTATTGTATGCTTCGCGTTATAGGAAATGAAAATGACAATAGCGCGAAATAAACGATTAGTGCTGCCATCTATCGTCATCAAATTCAAATTCAAAATATTCTCTATTCAATTAAATTTGTAAACAAGTGCTTTTGAATCGTCAACATCTACTGCTGGTTCGGAAAGCTGTTCCTACCGAGAAGAACCAGCAAGAAACTCGGCGGTTGCTCTTTTCAAACAATAATTCTTATCACTAGTTACATATAGTTATTAATTTCTTATACAGGGTTGACGAGAAGCTATATCCACGCGTTCTTATCGTCTAGGTAATCTTCAATAGTATAGTAGGCTTTCTGAATTAGCCTTTTTTAAATAATATTTTTAAACTGCTGTAATGGTAAAAGTTAAAGTAGATTGTGGAATTTTATTATAGAATCTTATACCCAAACCCACAAACGAATTACGAACTTTTGCAAGGCGCAAAGCAGGAACCGCAAGCTTATGTCGGTTCCTACTTTGTCTATTATATACATCGCCAATCCTTGTATAATTATTTATATTCATATGTACGAAAATTAAATTACTAAAGGTATACTGTGAAGCCAATGTAAGAATACCTGTTTCCTTGAACTTCTCTCGTAGGGAATCGCGCGAATTTAAATTGTAAATGCCACGTATGGCTCTTTTTTGTAATCAGTTAACAACTCTGACACCTCTAGATATCTCACTATTGGATTCCATGGAAATTAGGTCAGCTGAGTTGGACCGTCATAACGAAGTTCTAATTTAGTTTGCGAAAGCTCGCCTCGTGTATGGTGATGGTATTATGTTTATTCGTACATATATATGCACTGCAGAATATTTAGCCTCGATACAGTTTGAATGTATTTTTGGTTATTCGAATTTCAGTTCAAAATATACATTATTCAAGTACTAGCAGTGATTTTGAATCGTTAAAAAAATGAAGCTACCATCCTCATTCTCTTGCCCTTATCCCACTAAGTAGTGTCGGCACACCCGGAACAAGTTTTTAACATGTTGTTGCATGATTCATTTACCTTAGTAACCTTTTACGACACCTCGGTAAGAAATAAGGGCGGTCTATTTTACTCAGCCGGATACCACACGACGGTTCAACTTATCTTGTCTCCTTTAGCGACACCTAGTAAGAAATATGGGTGGTCTATTCTACTCAGCCGAATGAATAAAGCTACCGTTGGTTCGAAAAATTGCTCCTAGAAAGAAGAACTAGCAAAGAGACCCCCTTAAAAATTAAAATTTGAATTATACTGGAAAAAAACGATTTTCTTCCCTAAAAATAAATCGATTTGTAAAAAATCGATTAATTTGTATCGTATAAAAATGATTATTGATAAACGATTTTTACTACTTCAAAAGTTGCTTTTTTAAAATGAACAATGAGAATCAAAACCAATTTAATTGGACTAGTACGAATAAAAATTAGTATTCTGTTGCTCTGTTTGTGAAATTGCGATTAAAATTTGTAGCCATGTCTTAGTAAATAAAAATTTCCAAAATTTCCCTTTAATTATCATCGAAAAATGTACGTTAAAACTATCACGCGTATTCTGGTTAAATATTCCCTTTAATCTTTCAAATATCTTCATGTAACTGCCGATAATATAGAAAACAAACAACGCATGGTATTTCCAATAAAGCTTTCGCTATTGGTCTGCAATAATCCAATAATGTGGCATACTTTCTGTAATAGGTAAGAGTATATGATATTTAACTTATATCGCTATATGTCGTGCAATGCAATGCCGTGTGGTATCCGGCTGAGTAGAATAGACCACCCTCGTTTTCTTACCGAGGTGTCGTAAAAGGCGACTAAGGTAAGTTGATCCACCGTGTGGTATCCGTTGAAGTAGAATAGACCACCCTGTTTCTTACCGAGGGGTCGTAAAAGACCACTCTGGCAAGCTGACCCACCGTGTGGTATCAGGTGAGTAGAATGGACCGCCTTCTTTCTTACTCAGGGGTAGTATAATACGACTAAGGTAAGTTGACGTCAGGCAGGCGGTCGGTCGTAAAATACGTAGCCAAATCATGTGACAACATGTTTGTAACATGTTGTGCCGAACCCAATTAGAGTGGGGTAATGGCAGGAGGATGATCATCCGTATATACTGATATTTTAAGTCAGTTTCGTACACATTCAAGGCTAAATCACTAGATCAATAATGATAAAATTCTCGTTGCCTAAACGAAACATCAAGCGCATGCATGAAACAAAGGGGAATACTTCCCCTTCTCGCTGGCGGTCTACTCTCCCTCCGTCTTACGAATCTTTGACGCGATTTTGTCATTTTGTACCCATAAAAAAGTGCATAACGCAGCTAATGAAATTTTCACTTCAAATATCGCGTTTCAATCGACATCAACTCGAAAAAGACAACAGAGAGACAGAGTATTTTACACCTAATTCTATAAATTTTCTACCTCATATAATTTGAATTAATATTGAATAAATTTTAGCAAAATTCCAACTGATGCGAGCGAAACCAATGTCGGGAGGGTAGTTTATTGATATACACGTCTTCATTACATTAGTTATCGTTAGATCTCAAAAAAGCTGTGATATCCTAGCGGTGAGACCGTGTGACGCTCTAGAGACGATCATGGGTTCATACCCCGGTCACGCACCAATGAGTTTTTCTATATAATTATGTGTCTAATTGATAATTGCAATTTATCACACGCTTTTCGGTGAAGAAAAACTTCATGAGGAAACCTGCATATCTTGAGAGAATTCTAGGGATATGTGTAACCTACCAATCCGCATTGGAGCAGCGTTGTAGGTCTTAGCTACAATCCTTCTCTCCAAAAACGGAGAGAAGAGACCCAGCAGTGGGCATAGTAACAGGCCGATACTTTACATCGTTAGAAGAGAAACGTAAAGCACCTTTAGTAAGAACTATATCCAGTTTAATATAAAGGTTAATGTACATAACTTTCCAGTTCAAAGTTACTAATGAGCGCCACAACGTGCAGCGCGAGCTCGAAGCCCCATTATAATAAACTTCCACGGCTGTAACAAACCTAACAAACTACTCAAATACTCCATTGTTAGGTATGTCAAGCTACGTACGTGAAATTACAAATTCCACACAGTTAATTTGTCTACTCGAGTTTCAATAGTAAAAGTTGGCCGGGAGTCTGCGACACCCGGGAGCTACGCGACACCACATAAGTTATAAGCGGAGAGAGTTTACAATCGCGGTCGAATCTATACTAGAAGTAAAAAAACATGGCACGATCTAGCCACATAAGGGTCTAATACGAGTCGAGTTTTACAACAAGACTCCCTTTGATGTGGCGAGCTTCGTCTTTTATAAACAATTTTCGTTCCAAAAGCAAGTCTCATAGTGTTTGCAATTTTCATTCCTAACAATACATATTATAAAACAAAGTCCTAAAAAGCTGTTTGTTTATAAACGATAAAGTTTCTCAAAATCTACTAAACCGACTTATGTAGGGTTTTTATTAATAGCTAGTGCCATTTTTGATGAATGTTTAGGTTAATATTACATTAGCTCAACCGGCTCTTACTGCAAGATACAGGAGGTTATGGAGCAACATATAGGCTACTTTTTATACTAGAATACCCTCTAACTTACTAATTCTCTACAAAGCTGTGATACCCAAACAGTATCGCCTTGCGTATACCTTATGCCTCTCTCTCTCTCTCTCTAGGGAGCCAAGAGTTCAAACCCTGGGCAGTCACGAATGAGTTTTTCTGATAAAAATTATGTGCCTTATAATTGCAATTCAGTGCAAGGTTTTCGACAAAGGAAACTTCGTGAGGAAACCTAGATATCTCTGGAGAACTCTTGAGATATTGTTACTTTTTGCTATAATCCGCGATACAGTTAATAGAAAATATATATAGTGCTAAATATACATTTAGCACTATATATATTTGATATAAAAAACCGGTTTTTCATACCCGATACATGCAGGATTCGTAAAAAACACATGCACAAACCTCCACCACTGCCACCACAATACACAAGCACTATACACGTTCACTATCACAAACTCAACAATCGTTTCGCCCCGTAACTGAAGCAGCATCAGGAGATGATGACTCGTGGTAATGCTTTGCGATTTTCACGTGAAGTCTATCTCCATTTAGCAGTATATATTTTCTTTTTATTGTATCGCCGATTATAGCAAAATAATTTTTATTATTACTTTTATATTGTTATCAATTTGCAATGTAGCAGCGTGGAGGGTCTGAACTTTATAACCCTTCTCTCCAAAAAAAGAGGCTAGCAGCTGTGAGATAGTACTTTATTCTCTAACGCTCATCGCTTGGAACGCTATTACTCTCCTGAAAGGAATTGCACAAATTACATCGCCTCTAACTTAGAGTTGAGTTCAGTTGTAATTTCTCTGGTATAATGGAATTGCTTTGATTATTCATTTCAACGTGTGTAATGTGCCTATTTATTTGTGTGTATTTTTATTTGTATGTTTATTATAATAAATACTACACTGTATCTTGCAACTTTCCTTATCCAAAGATTTATCTCGCGTTCTTTATTTCTCATTGTATCTTACGACTGTCCAAATCCAAAGATTTGTCATGCGTTGTTTCATTCTTCATCATTCCTGTTCTTATCCCACTCTAAGTGTGGTCGGTACAACATGTTTTTATTCCATTCTCTCCTATCACTCTCCTATCAATTGTAGTGTTACTCCTTTTATATACTACTCATACTTTACGTAATCCTACCATCTCTTTTAAGGACTTTCTCTTCACATATCCATCCACACTCATATTTAAGACACGTTTGGTCACATGATCTTCATCCTTCCTCATTCCATGTCCATACCATCGCAATCTTGGACATCTCTTCTTTTCTATAGTGAGCGCGACTTTCAAACTTCCCCTTATACACTTTTTTCACACCAAACATCCACCTTAACATTCTCATCTCAATTACATGCACTCTTCTTTCATCCGTGTTTTTCATTCCCGATTTGATCCAAAACAATACGACAGGACTTAGGACCATTTTATAAGTTTATTTTTTACTTAAATTGTACCAAATTTTAACAATATTCGTCCAGTTGGTTAGAACAGGTCATAGCTTTTAAGGGACTTATTTTATAACAAGTATAGATATATCTTAATTAATGTCGTGTAGTATCCGGCTGAGTAGAATAGATCACTCTCATTTCTTACTGAAGTCTCTTAAAGGCGAATAAGGTAAGTTAACCCACCGTGTGATATCCGGCTGAGTAGAATAGACCACTATCATTTCTTAACGAGGGGTCGTAAAATACGACTATACCTTAGTCGGCGACTATGGTAAGAGGCGACTAAGGTAAGTGCCGTGTGGTATCCGGCTGCGTAGAATAGACCACCCTCATTTCTTACCGAGGTGTCGTAAAAGGCGACTAAGATAAGTTGACGTCAGTAAAATACCTAGCCAAATCATGTGACAACATGCTTAACATGTTGTGCCGACCTCACTTAGAGTAGGCAGTAGAATTAGATATATCTTAATTGGTCAAAAGGTTTAAACTAAACGGCTTAGTCAATTTATTTTCTGCTCTAACACATAAATCAGTGGAACTATTACGCAAAAGTTTATTCTTACCGCAATTTTTCCGCGCTATTATAGCTGTCGTTAAAAAACTCACCGTTCGAATCGCAAATAAACCTCAAGTAGAGCATTAAAATGAAAGGTACTTGGAGTAAAATACATTCAATTTCGCTTAATGGGGTAGTTACGCTCAGGTAACGGTATACGGGAGTCACTTGAAATTTTTCCGAACAAATAAACATGTGGAGGGTCATTTAATACGTCATTTATAAACGGGAGAGTAGTTCTTTTGTTAATCTTGCCATTCGGTACAATATTTTTTTAGAAATGAGGGTAATTTCGTGGAATATAATATAAAATTATATTATAGTATTACGTATCAGCTGTGATAGTCCAGCGGTGAGACTGTGCGATTCTTTCGAGAAGGTCACGGGTTCACACCCTGGTCATAGACAATGAGTTTTTCTAAGTCTAAGTTTCTGAGTGTGTCTAAGTGTGTGGGTTTGCGTATAAGATTCTATAATAAAAATTCCGCAATCTACTTTAACTTTACCATTGCAGCAGTTTAAAAAGGCTAATACAGAAAGCCTACTTTACTATTAAGGATTACTTAGACGATAAGAATGCTTGGATATAGCCACTGTTCGACCCTGTACAAGACATTAAAGACTATATGTAACTAGTAATAAGAATTATTATTTGAGAAGAGCAACCGCAGAGTTTCTTGCTGGTTCTTCTCGGTAGGAACAGCTTTCCGAACCATCAGTAGATGTTGACGATTTAAAAGCACTTTTGTACAAGTTTACTTGAATAAAGAATATTCTTGAATATTCTTAATTGATAATTACAATTTATCACACGCTTTTCGGTAAAGGAAAACATCGTGAGGAAACCTGCGTATCTCTAGAAAATTCTATGGATATGTGTAACCTGTCAATCCGCATTGAAGCAGCGTGGTAGATGTTTGCTCCAATCTCTTCGAAAAAGGAAAGACCCTAAGCCCAAATGTGGGATAACACAAGTCTATACATTACTCATATTTTAAGCCTTTCAACTTGTGTGTCTATCGTTAGAAGTATTTTTAAGTTGTAATATTAACAGGGAATGAGTTGTTTTATAAGATTCGCTTGAGCAAAGACAGATAGAACATCGGCGCGATTAATTTATCACTCCTTTTGATCTCCTGAAATAAGTCTCGCGTCCGGCGATTTGTTCGCGGGTGTACCGAACAGTTTTAGTAATATCAAATTTAGTTACTTTCAAGAATGATTATTTGTTTTAACTTATTCGTCTTACAGCCAAAATTCTTTATATAGATAATTTGAATTCACCTATTTATTTACTAGTGACACCCGCGACGTCGCTCACGTTGGCTTTAGTTAAGATACCCCCAATTGTTTACCACTTAGTTTAAACTATTCCTGAAGGAAAAACGGGATTGTTTTAATGTAATTTAACCCGGTATATGAGCTCTAATAGCACCAAATTTTATCAATATTGGTACAGTATATTACTCATTATGGTCCAGTCAAATAAGACCTAAAATAAGTGTGAAGAATAAATTCATATCAAGATGAGAATGAATAAATTTTTTCAAAAACAAAATTTTAAAATTCCTCATCATTCCAGTATCTCAGAGTTGGCGTGGAAACATGTGCGTATTATGACGACTAAATTTTAAATCCTTATATCTCAGAAACGGTATGCCGTGTGGTATCCGGCTGAGTAGATTAGACCCTCCTCATTTCTTACCGAGGTGTCGTAAAAGGCGACTTACGTAAATCGACACGCGGTTTGGTATCCGGTTGAGTAGAATAGACCACCCTCTTTCTTACCGACGGGTCTTAAAATATGACTAAGAGAAATTGACTTCAGGCAGACGGCCGGGCGTAAAATACGTAGTCAAATTATGTGACAACATGTTTAACATGTTGTGACGACCGCATTTGGGGTGGAAGAAGGGCAGGAGGATGATGATGGTCTCAGAATTTGGTCTGGAAATCTGGAAGGTTGTTCTGAACAAAAAAAGTGCATGTTTTAGATAATTTTTGACAAAACTTACCATTTCGGTGAAAAGCACTAGAGTGATGGGGAATTTGGAAATGTTGTAAGTCGTCTTTGATTTGGACAAATTAAATAATATTCAGTATCAATTTATGTGTCTTTGAATGTCTAAATTAAATGGAGTATTAGAGCATCATGTACAATCAATCGTCGGCATACAAAGGCAGACTGTGTCATAGACAGACATTCATATTATGGATTTAAGTTTGCTAGGATTAAAAATGAACTTACCGATAAAATCCTTGATGGCCTGAGAGCCAGGGTCGAGTATGTCGGTCGGGTTGATCCGTATCTTGCAGTGCTTGGCGAACGGCATCTCGGGCAACTTGGGCCACTCGCCGCCGCCGGTCGAGCAGTGGATGTCGATAGAGATAGAGTTCTCGTAAGCGCGAATCACGCGCTGCACCTCGTTCTCTTGATAAGCATCAGTAAAATCCGATAGGGAGAATGTCCCGTCCTGAAAACGAAAGCCGCTTGAGAATTTTTTTAAAGCTGTGCGGGCATAGAGTTATACTAAAGTAAGGGGAACTTTAAGCTGGCTTGTAAATGACTGTAATAACAAATAAACCTTAATTACTTTTTATTATTTATTTAGATAAGGCTACCCTTTTTTTTAATCAGGAAAAAACTCCCTTATGGGTATGTCGGACTTGCACCGACTAAAACATTCTGGACGCTCTACTCCACTGCTGATGGCGGGGACACATTGCCCCCATCCCCACCAGCAGCAACTCTGAACCCTGCGCCTCCTCTGGGTCGGGACCTCTGTAAAAGTGGCCCCTCCCTCCACTGGACGATGCATCGGGATCACCAGATGCATCAACCGCCTCGGTAACCATTTAGATGGGCGTCCGATAAACCCCACAATATCCTACTTACTGATAAGTGCTGATCTTGAACTCTTGCACTTTATAGGCAGTAGCTGTCATATATATATTTTTTGGTATTAATTTTCTTTTACTTTTTCTGTATAATCCATTTTTTTAATTTAACGATAACATTAA
This sequence comes from Morpho deidamia, assembly GCA_947086505.1. Classification (NCBI taxonomy): domain Eukaryota; kingdom Metazoa; phylum Arthropoda; class Insecta; order Lepidoptera; family Nymphalidae; genus Morpho; species Morpho deidamia. Next base: position 962,757 of record CAMTZC010000011.1, read on the forward strand.
TTTTATCGTATTTCAGTTGTCTAAACTTAATTTGAAAGTTGTTATCACCTATAATTAAAATACTAATTATTTTTATTTGTTTAATGTTCAATATTAAGTGTGTATTTTGTTAGTGATCTAAATAAATAAATACCCACTACCCAACTATAACTACCCTTCTATAGTATAATAACTTTGATATCAGAATTTTACCCCATATTTTGGAGTCAAGGCGGCGTTGGCGGCAAATATCAATAGAATTTGAGCTATCAATTTAACACAAATTTATAATCAATTTAGCCATATTATTATATTTACATTCAATTTGTACTGTTCGTTTCCCAAATTCCAATAAGATAAAATAAAAAATAATAATCTAGTGCGAATCTATCAACAAATTCTATGTATCTAAGGGGTCTATGAGTACACAATGCACTTGGAATTTATCAAACTATTCCAGGTTAAGTTAATGGTTAAATATAAATCGTTTATTAAAAACTGAAGCCATAAAAGCTACAGTTTCCTGGATAAATCAATGTCATTTACTTTCAATCTGGGAACGACGGGGCTCGGAAAGCCGGAAATTAAATGCCGGCGGCAACGAGCTTCGTATGACGTTGCTCTACTGCACAATACCTGCACTTCCTTGCTTAATTACGTTTCAATAATATACAATACCTGTATATTAAGTATGTTACACTGACACTACAAACGGATTCTAATAAATGAAACAAAAGTAATAATAAAATTATTTTGCTATAATCCGCGATACAGTAAATAGAAAATATATATAGTGTTTAATGTATAGTGGACTATCAGTATTTTCATACCCGATACGTGCAGGATTCGCAAAAGCACATGCACTAACCTCCACCACTTCCACCACAATACACAAGCACTACACAGTTTCACTATCACAAACTCAACAATCGTTTCGCCCCGCAACCGAAGCATCATCAGGAGATAGACTCCACGACAAAATCGCAAAGTCACTTTGCGATTGTTGAGTTTGTGATAGTGAAACTGTGTAGTGCTTGTGTATTGTGGTGGAAGTGGTGGAGGTTAGTGCATGTGCTTTTGCGAATCCTGCACGTATCGGGTATGAAAATACTGATAGTCCACTATACATTTAGCACTATATATATTTTCTATTTACTGTATCGCGGATTATAGCAAAATAATTTTATTATTACTTTTGTATTATGGATCTCCGCAAAGTAACGCCTAATTCTATAAATTACTAATAAATGAAATTTACAGACAGGCATTAATCTTTTTATAATAAACTAGCTGTACCAACAACGGCTTCGCCCGCGTGGAATTCACTGATTTACGAAACTTATCCCGAATTTTCGAAATTTTTAATATAAAAGTAGTTATTTTGAGCTAACCGTGCGAGATAGAGACATGCTTTCACTTTTTTGTTATATTTTTATAGATCTACAATTCTCTAGCAAATTACTTTAGCGTGTCTTTGCTGGCTTACGCAGCGCACGCAACTAAAGCTCCCGGCAAGCAAGTTTTTTAACAACTGCGCGATCTCTTCAACACAATTTACATATACCGATATGTACTAATTACTTAAACCATCCGGAAGAATTGCACTATCTTTTGGTGAAAACCGTACAAAAATACGTTCAGTAGTGTAGTGTATGTGAATAAGAATAGAAGTTTTGATGGAAGGTAGATTTATAATAAAGGAGATTCTGTCGTCTCATGCCTGCACACCGCGCGTTATAGTAGTGGGGCGAGGGAAGAGAATTACTCACTTTCACTACGACCACGGGTGAGGACGGACGCGCGTGCGGTGTGTGAAGCAGAGAGCCGATATAACGCTGTCGGGTGGAAGTACGAACAGTACAAGTAGATTTTGAGAAAATCGCTTACATACAGACAGACGACTTTTTGGGACTTTATTTTATAATAAGTATAGATGTTAAGAGACCGGCTATACTCACTTCTTTATTATATCGGATGAGCCCGACTAGTTTCACGTCCATACGGGGCCTTATTCATGAGCTCTTTATGCGGTGATATCGCGGCGGGAACACTCATCCGGCTGCACAGAATACACAGCCGGATACCATACGGCATTTACCTTAGTCGTCTCTTACGTCACCTCGGTAAGAAAGGAGGGTGGTCTATTCTATTCTGCCGGATACCACGATCTATCGAGAACGACTTAAAGTGTGCGTCTTTAAGACGTCATGGTATGAAAAAGCAAAACGATTTAGTTTACGTCTTCAATTGAGTCGCAATAAGAGTTCATGGTAGGCCTGCTGATATAATATATATAGTAGTATAGTATATGTAATCGTCGATTCCTAATTATTTCTAATTAGAATCAAAGATACGTTAGATCTTGCCTTCCTTAAATGCTCCTCACTGACTTACTCGAGATCATTTAGCTTTAAAGGTGTAAAGCTGTAGAATGATTTACCTGTTTCAATCTGCAAATCTCCTTCCCTATCAGCATTTAAGTCACAGACTAGAAAATATTTAACTCAAGTCATTTAAATTAAATTTAGTAGCTTATCAGTATTAAATTAGTAGATGATGTATCCACTAATTAAATCGTTACATTTTAATTAATTCAAATAATCACTATTATCTATTATTTTATTCATTCATTTTTCAACTTTAATCTATGTATATAGTGTTTCTTTATTTTTATTTTTCTTCCTTCCTTTTTTTTCATCATCCATTTTTTTTTTCATTTTCTTTTTGTTACTCATAGGTTGGCTGGTAGAGATCCCTTTTAGGGATAAGTCAGCCTTCTGTTTGTACAATAAAGAAGGAAAGAAGAAAGATTATAACGAGTTTTACTACTATATAATTCGGCAACGCACTACTTACCTCTTATAATCTCCCTGGGTATGGCTAATGGCTACTCACTTGCATAATCCATGAGCCGTTCCCGGCGAAGGTATATCCGGCGTGCACCAGGTGCCTGTGGCGGGTGAACGAGCTGAGCAGGTTCCTCATGCACTGCATCAGCGTATTCATCTGCGGGTGGATCAGGATCTCCGTCACCAGGTTCTCGGAAGCGTATTGGATGAGTCGCTCGCCTGGGAACAACGAGTCAGGTCAGCGATACAAATGATGGATACATTGTAAATAAAGACTTTTTACCATCCCACTTCTGAACATTAGTGAGTCGGAGTGAAAAAAAAAAATTAATAAATAATCGAATTTTCTACCTTCGAAACAAATCAATTTATATTTGAAAACCTGCCCTTTTTAGTATTAATAATTAATTAGAATAAAGCCTATTAAAGTATCTTATCTTCAAAAAACTACAGAACAAGCGTAAAAAAAAGGATAAAAAGGATAATTAATATAATCGATTTAAAAAATAACGATTTACAATGTTTAAAAAATCGATTTCATAATAAAATAATCGGTTTTTATTTTTTTAACATCCCTAGCATAGACCTCTTAGAAAGGTTTGAACCTAAAAAACCTTAGACAAAGTAGTGATACTATGGTAGTTTATATCCCAGTATTGGATGTACCAAAATCCAACTGATGGGAAAAGGTCCCCTACATCCTTTTAAAGAGAATTATCAGAACCTACCATGTTGCTTTAACTGAAACGACTTATTAGTTGTATTTGTCAATCATTGATATTAAATACATTACTATTAACCCATTACTGAATTACGTAGTTTCGTACGGCGCAAAAAAGGAGCTGCGAGCTAATTTCAGATTCCTATTGTGTCTGTTACTTAAGTCAATTTTTTTGTTATAGGGAAGCAGTTACTTAACAAATCTCTCCTAAAAATCGTTGAATTGAAAACAAGTGGGTCCTTGAGACGATGTCTCGAGGAGACGCTTCTCTGAAAAGAATATTGTCTAATGGCGTAGGTAAGAATATTTGCCCTTCAGTTGACACAACAAAATGGCGGCTGTGGCCTTGTTATCCGAACGAAAGTACTGTTATTAGCTAGGAGAATGGGGTCGTTTATCTTCATACAAGGGTGATATAAGATAAATAAAAGTGATTGCGTATACAGACGACTAAATTAACAAGAATATAACATTTAATTCTGCGATTTGTGACGGCATCTATACTTATTTTAAAATCCAAATCTCCAAAAGCTGTTATCTGTATGTGATCGATTTTCTCAAAATCTACTGGATAGATTTTTGTACGATTTATACTTAAAGGTAGTGCAAATAAATAAATATATGGGACACTTAAACACACGGTTTCCGTCCTCAAAGTAAGTAACTTAATAATTGTGTTATGGGTTACGGACAACTGGTAAATATAACTACATATGTCATTTTTAAGATACATACCCAGATTCAAATTCAAATTATTCTTTATTCAAGTGAAGTTGTAAACAAGTGCTTTTGAATCGTCAACTTTACTGTTGGTTCGGAAAGCTGTTCCTAACGAGAAGAACCAGCAAGAAACACGGCGGTTGCTCTTTTTAAAATCTTAAAACTGATTACGTTTAGTTATTACTGTCTTGTACAGGGTAGAAGTCCACCTATATCCACACATCCTTATCATCTAAGTAATCTTCAACAGTATACTGTACTGTTGAAGATTACTTAGATGATAAGGATGTGTGGATACCGTTGTACCGCCTGCCTGACGTCAACTTACCTTAGTCGCCTTTTACGGCACTTCGGTAAGACATGAGGTTGGTCTTTTCTATGAAGCCGGATACCACACGGTACTTACCTTAGTCGCCTCTTACGACACCTCGGTAAGATCGGAGGGTGGTCTATCAGAATAGAATAATGTTGTTTGTGGGTTTCGGTATAAGATTCTATAATAAAATTGGGCACTCAATTTTAGTTTTGCCATTGCAGCAGGTTATAAACACTATTTAAAAAAAGACTAATACAGAAAGTCTTCTATACTGTTAAGTAATACTTAGAAGATACGAATGTGTGAATTTAGCTACTCTTCGATCCTGTACAAGTCAGTAATAAGTATATGTAACTAGTAATAATAGTTATTTGAAAAGAGCAACCGTCGAGTTTCTTGCTGGCTCTTCTCGGTAGGAATAGCTTTCCGAACCAGCAGTAGAGTTGATGATTCAAAAGCACTTGTTTACAAGTTTACTTGAATAAAGACTATCTTGAATTTAAATTTGAATTTGAATCAGAGGACTTACGTGAAATCGACTCTAGAAAGAAAAGAGTACTTGAGTAAAATCCAATAGAAAACATGTTTTTATACCATCAACGGTAACTAAATTAAAAAAAAACAAAGAAAAGAGGCCGAACTTTGATTTACATAATGTATGTAAGTTGGCAGACTTGAGCGAAACTTCGTGAAAGGCAAAGAAAGGGCGTCAAAAACTCTTGACTTAATTTAGACCCTCCCTATCTATCTCGAGAGGGGATTCTTCCCGACCTTGAACAACCTTTATTAGGGCTGTCACTTTTTATTCAATGACGAGGGTATAAAATATGACTTTAAGATTAAGAAAATTTTCTGAACACAGTATAAAAGGTTTTAGGATTATCCAAAAGAGTAAGTAAATAGTATTTTTATATAAGATAAATTATATTCATCATCACTTAGTTATTAGTTACACCACGTTAAGTATAGTTTATGAGTTGGTTATATTCTAAATTATGTATTATTTCGAATAAAAAATTTTCTTTCCCTTTTCTTTCTACTTATTCAAGTGCGTATTTATTACAAAGTAACAACAAAAACCCGCGACGAAAGAAAATGATAAATGTAAAGTTTACTAACTTTTTTAATACCTTGTATAGTACGCGGCAATAAATAATGCACATCGAGGCTTAGAGAGAGAAATTGACTAAATTCTGCTTCATAGAGCATTGTCTCCGTCGCACAGACTGACGAACCCATGCGAAGCGTCACATACTAACTGAATGACAGTGACAGCGCTCTACGAAACCGAAATGGCCGGCTGTTTCGTTCTAAACATCGATGTGCATTATTTAATGCTGGGTACTATACATCCCGGACTAAGCGGGAAGCGAAGAGGTAGATCTAAAATGTGATGGGTCGATGACATAAAACAAAATGCTGGGCAAGATTGGATAAGCACTGCCAAAAAGAGGAACATGTGGCAACGGCTGGAAGAGGCCTATACCCGAAATAGGTCCATGACAATTAATAATGCTAACAATACTAACATAGAGTAAGGAACAATAAATAACAGTACTAACAATAATCTATAAAACAAAACCTGTACATAAGTTGTGGAATAAATAAAGGCTTTATCATTATTTTTTACTATACATCCCCTAATGATGCTTCAGTTGCGGGGCTAAATGATCGTTTTGGTAGATGTCTAATCTAGTGCGATGGTTGTGGTGAGTAGTGTATGCGTGTCACGAATAGTGTATAGTACGCGGCAATAAATAATGCACATCGAGGCTCAGAGAGAAATCGGCTAGATTCTGCCTCTTAGAGCATCGTCTCTGTCGCACAGACTGACGAACCCGTGTGTGACAGTGACAGCGCTCTACGAAACCGAATAGGCCGGCTGTTTCGTTCTAAGTTCCCGATGTGCATTATTTATTGCCGTGTACTATACGTAAACTTTGTTATCCAACTAAGTATATGAAGGTTTCCATAAACATTCCATAAGTGGATTTTCACTGATAAAACTGATTACATCAAATTTGGCATTGCCTTCCAGGATTCTCAAAGCTTTCCATAACAAGTTGAGTTGTTTTTAGTAGTTTAGTACTTTACTTATTTTGTTATACTTATTTGATATATGTGGAAATTTATCTGTTCATTACGCTTTCACAGCTAATCCTATAGAATATTATTTATAAAAATTTGCATAATTAAAACTTATACATCTGGCTAACATCTGCATAACAAAATTTCCGTTTACCTTTTAGAAAATTACGTAATTGAGTCTACTTTGACCCTTATATTGACGTGAAAATAAGCAGGAACAACCAATAATATTAAGATAAGATTTCGACGAACTGTCTGAAAGTTTATTATACACATAATAAACTGATTTAATTTTTATTATTTCCAAATTCTTATTTTTTTAGTTAATTTGACTGGCCCGTTGGCGCAGTGGGTAGTGACTCTGCCTTTAGCTGCGCGGGTCGTGAGTTAAGATTCCCACCAACCATTTTTTATAATTTATTGGTTCTTCGAGCCTGGGTGTGTATATGTATTTAAATATGTATTTTAAATTATATATGTAGTATATTTACCAGTTGTCTGTCACCCATAACACAAGTATTAGGTTACTTACTTTGGGGGACGGACAACCGTGAGTGTTTCTCATATATTTATATTTATTGCACTTGTTTACAGTTTACGTAAATAAAGAATATCTTGAATTTAAATCTTTCATAATTACTTACATTTTTCAAATTCGTTCAATGCACTTTAAATGTGTGTGAGAGAGAATATATAGTACTAACAGAAAACCAACAGAGGAATTATGTCAAGTGTCCCATATATTTATTTTAAGGAATTTCAAGAAAAGACAATACTTTATCCCGTCAGTGAAAGCCCCAAGCACGACCCTCATTTGGGTAGCTAATTACAATTAATGCTCCTTGTACAATTGTCGCGTTTTGTAACAGAATTACGTATTTCGGCGACATTATCTCACGTCTTATCTTTAGAATTATACGCGTTAAGACGCGACGCAGTTTCGTGAGATAACTCATCGAGGTCTTTTGTTTTGCTTTTTTAAAATTTATTTACTTTACGATGCAAAAGGTAATTGACGAAAAAATTGCGTATTTTATACTAAACTAGATGAATCTGCTACTTCGTTCGCATTAACTTTAGCGTTAAACACCTTTACAATACATTCAGAAGGGGTAATTACAAGAGGTCGCTGCTATATACTGCTAATAACGAATACAGCCGATGTCGTTGTCAAGGCAACGCCTAACAACGAATAGTTGTTGCTATGGAGACGGAATAACAAGGGGCCATCTTGTGTGATGTGACGGGTGTTTTGTATTATTGTATTGTATTAATTGCGAATAAGGAAGTACAAGTTGAATGATAGATTGAGGATTCATTAACACTCACTTCCGAACATTCTTTAACAATGTATACATTAACTTTTATACGTCTTCTGCCTTCCTAATCCAACCACTACCTACCATTTTTATTCAAGTCTTATGAGAGACACCCTAAATTGACTTGTTTATATTCCATCTTTCCAACTTCAGTTTGTTGGTAGACGTAGGTTATGGTAGATATTTTTCATTTTCTTCCTTTCTATTTTCATTTCATTATTCATATTTCACTTCTGGTACTTTTCCTTCTGTTACTCAAACGCCGACTGGGAGTGATACTTTTTAGAGATAGGTTCTTTGTGATTTTTGTACATAAAAATGTAAAGAATTATAAAACGATAGGTGATGTATATAATAGACAAAGTAGGAACCGACATCCTGCTTTGCGCCTAGCAAAAGTACGTAAATCGTTTGTGGGTATGGGTATAAGATTCTATAATAAAATTCCGAAATCAATTTTTGCCATGCCATCACAGCAGTTTAAAACCACTGTTAAAAAGAGGCTGATACAGAAAGCCTACTATACTGTTGAAGATTACTTAGATGATAAGGATGTGTGGATATAGGTGCACTTCTACCCTGTACAAGACAGTAATAAATAAATGTAACTAGTTCTAAGATTTATATTTTAAAAAGAGCAACCGCCGAGTTTCTTGCTGGCTCTTCTCGGTAGGAACAGCTTTCCGAACCAGCAGTAAAGTTGACGATTCAAAAGCACTTGTTTACAAGTTTACTTGAATAAAGAATATTTTGAATTGAATAAATGTGCTAATTTTTTCTTTTTTTCTTTCCTTTATAACATTATGTATTTGTAATAACGAAATAAATAAATAAGGTAGTGAAATTCTTCCGGAAGGTTTAGCTAAATGGTCTATTACGGTTTTATATAAATTACGCCGTGTGGTATCCGGCAGAATAGAATAGACCACCATCCTTTCTTACCGAGGTGTCGTAAGAGGCGACTAAGGTATGTGCCGTGTGGTATCCGGCAGAATAGAATAGACCACCCTTCTTTCTTACCGAGGTGTCGTAAGAGGCAACTAAGGTATGTGCCGTGTGGTATCCGGCTGCATAGAATGGATCAACCTCATTTCTTACCGAGGTGTCGTAAAAGGCAACTGAGGTAAGTTGACGTCAGGCAGGCGATCGGTCGTAAAATACGTAGCCAAATCATGTGCTAGCATGTTTGTAACATGTTGTGCCGATCCCAGGTAGAGTGGGATAAGGGCAGGAGATTGATGAATAATACGGTTTTATATAAATTGTGTTGATGAGGTCGCCCAGTTGTAAAAAAAACAGCCTGCTAGGATCTTTAGTGGCGTGCTCCGCGTAAAACAATAGTTACACTAAAGTAATGTACTAGAGAATTGTAGATCTACAAAGATACTCCGAAAAAGTCTGCGCAGTGTCTCTTATTGTTTAGTCAAAATAAATACTTTTATGTTCAAAATTTAAATTAAATACATTGACTTCCACGTAAGTGAAGACGCAAGAAAAGCTAGTTGATAAGAAATATATATAAATAATAAAATATATAGGAACTCCAAGTATACTCCTTACTCCCTTTCCATAGTTTGTTGAGAAATTTTTAATTTGTGCTTCAAATTGTGTTATATTGATATATATCAATTAATTACAAATTTTGAGTGCAGATATTAAAAAATACTGTCTCTAGTTTTGTAATACAACAAACCATAGAATATTAAACTAGATTTTTCATTTCATTCGAGTTTAATCACGCAGTGAATTTTTTATTCCGAGTTGAACTGCCGCAAGCGAGATGATTTTTAGAGGCGTTTTCACAGCAAAAATTGCTGGTAAATTTATTCGAGCGAATATGTATTCCACAACTGTTATGGCCCCGGGCGAAACTGTCACCTCGCTGCAAGTTTTAGATGGCTTTTATTTGCACGCTGTATTTTTTTAACTAACAATTTGCGATCATAGTTACTCCTTTTTAATAACAGTTAACGTATATATAAATCCCTTGACATAGAAATCCCGTGGAAATATTTGTCTTGTAATACATTCGACGTAAACAAGTTAAGGAAATAATTATTATTACATTTGTTTCACAGTATATTTTTGTCTATTTAATTTTTGTGTATAAAAATATACATAATAAGAAAAAGATTGCCGATGTATATAATAGATAGTCGTCATCATCCTCCTGCCCTTGTCCCACTCTAAGTGAGGTTGGCACATGATTTGGCTACCTATTTTAAGACCGGCTGCCTGCCTGACGTCAACTTACCTTAGTAGCCTTTTACGACACCTCGGTAAGAAATGAGGGTGGTCTATTCTATGCAGCCGGATACTACACGGCACTTACCTTAGTCGCCTCTTACGACACCTCGGTAAAAAGGAGGGTGGTCTATTCTATTCTGCCGGATACCATAGGGCTATATATAATAGATAGAGTAGGAACCGAAATAAGCTGCGGCTCCTGCTTTGCGCCTTACAAAAGGACGTAAGCCGTGTTTTTGTGTTTGAAATTATATAATAAAATTCCCCAATCAATTTGACCTTTACCATTACAGCAGTTTAAGAACACTGTTAACAAGAGGCTGATATAGAAAGCCTCCTATACTGTTGAAGATTACTTAGATGATAAGAATGTGTGGACTACTCTTCGACTCTTGTGACTGTCTTTCTTGTAGAGATGAGAACTAAATGTAACTTAGTTATAAGAATTATTTTAAAAAGAGCTATCACCAAGTTTCATACTGGCCCTTCTCGGTAGGAACAGCTTTCTAAAGCAGAGCAGAATTCATATGACTCGTTTCTTTTTACACCGTGTGGAGTGTGGAAAGGCATTGCATTTCTATTTACATTGGATATGGAGTAAGACAATCTAGTCTGATTTAAGACTTTAGATTTTTGCTTGTAAAGCGCACATATCAGTCATATTTAGTATTATATTCAAATTCAAAATATTCTTTATTCTAGTAAACTTGTAAACAAGTGCTTTTGAATCGTCAACATCAACTTCTGGTTCGGAAAGCAGTTCCTACCGAGAAGAACCAGCAAGAAACTCGGCGGTTGCTCTTTTCAAACAATAATTCTTATCACTAGTGATTCGATTATTAATTCTTATCACTAGTTAATTCATTTAGTATTATAAATGGGAAAGTCTGTCTGTTTGTTCGCAACTAATCCACTTTAGCATTGAAGGAATTCGTTTGGTTGAAAGTTATATTCCAGGCTCACAAATATGATATGTGTACGGGCTGCTACTACCCTGTACTATCTTTTGTTGATAACTGATATTGATAGCTGCGACGCTTAATTGATAGATTTATTAAATTGATATAAATTGATGATTTGATAGTAATGATTTGATATGTTGAGCACGCGCGGCCGCTAACGTCGTACTGATTTCAAATTTGTATTAAGCGATATTAATAATATGGCGTAAATGCCGACGGTGCAAATGTACGTGTTAGCCCGTACATGCTCCCCGGCCAAATGATAAGAAAGCTGATGAGGTGACTTAAACTACTACAAGATGATAGGCATTTTGCTTAAACTAGTACAAAAAACAAATAATGATAAAACAAAATACAAAGTAATAATAAATCTTAATTAAATTGATCACTGATAGTCAACACCCACTGAGGCACTTATGATTGGCTTTTACTTATAGCCACTTTTACACTGTACTACACTATGTCTTCTAAAGTATAAACTCTCCTCGGCGTAGGAGAGTTTGCCATGTCCCTAGTCCTCAGCTCACACACACTCTCACTGATATTCGGCGTGGCCGACTCCGGTTGGGCAGACGGCGCGGCCCGCCGAGGGCCGGCCCGGCGCGTTTTATAACGTCTCCATCGCCACAGGAACTCCGCTGCTACAGCTATGGCTACTGATAGCAGACCATAGCTTACAATGTAGTGGTGGATATGATGAGGTGATAAATCGTCCACCGGAAAATCACTATTTAGCTGTCGCAGTTGGGTAAGTTCTTCGCCGATCTTGGCTATATCTTGGTGAAGCCTTGTATGCGTTGTTTCATTACCAAAGTTGATAAGAGTGAGGTTAAATAAATGGTTTATTGGAGCGATTGGGGGGCTATACAAATCTGAATCGATCGAAACCTGGTTCATATTCAAAGTGTTATGAGAGTGTGCTGTAAAGTTATTTTCTTTTATAATGCAATTTGCTGCTACATTAAGAATGCCCGATCCACTCAGCCTTTCCATAGCAACGTGATCGGGACATAGGATGCGGAGTGTGCAATTACCGCAACAAGAAAACAAAAACGTATTCATTCGGAATAATCGAATCCATTTACTTTCACAAACGGATATGCTTAGTTGACGTTTGTGAGTAGCGGCATCGGGCACACAAAATTTAAAGAAATTAACCATTTCTCTAACGGAAAAGGAAAAAAAACACTTGACATATAATTGAGGGTGTATTTTACCTATTTAATTGACGCGCACGAAGTCTCAAATACATTAAAAACAAATAAAACAATGCCGACTCGGAACATGTTAGCATAATCATAAACAACAGACAATTTTTAATCACACTCACTTGCCATTAAAATTTTAACACCTCTATTCCGCGCTTTCAAATATTTTTCAGGCGCGCTCGCTTGAAAATATTCTCTCAAAAATTTCTAACGAGCAACGAGAGGACGCTTCCCTTTTATTCCCGGCATTTTATTTTGATGACTAATTTTTTGACTAAATACCATCCGACGTCGCACCTTAATGAATTTTTAATTATCAAAGTACGGTAACGCGTTGATCTAAGTTGTGTTCTAACAAAAATGTTTCTGACAAAAACAAAAAACAAATAGATATAAACAAAAAAATATTACGAATGTTCAGATGATTGGAAGTGTTAAGTTGTTTTGTTGTCTATGAACGATTTTTATAGCAAATACAACAATCAAGAAACTGGTAGATGACCAGCCTTATCATAAAGTTGACGAACAATGATTTGGCCAATTTTTAAAAGCTTTTATTCATCTTGCAAGTTAATTTTTACGCACTTCCGTGATCCGACTGAGCTGAAAATTAATATATTGGTCCAGAACTGATGATAATGCATTTCAATAATAAGCATGACATGATGCTGCTGCAGGATCGGCTCCAGACGTGGAAACCGCTCAACAGTTAACAGTAGGGACATGAAATAAAAAAAGCAACCTAAATGTTGTCCCCATTAAAAATACATTACTAATTTAATCCTTTATAACTGAAACTCAGCGATGAATAGCCGAATTTGAGCAAACTCATTGGTCTAGAAACTGAGATAAAGCCTGAGGTCTTTATGAGTTGGCACGGAGCCAGAATATTGCGTTACGGCGCACATTGTTATCTAAAAAGCTATAACTGTCTATTAACGTTCAACTTTACGGGATATACGAGTATTTACTGCTTTATTTAGATCATTACCCGGTTATTGGATGCTTAAAGTAAAGGTTTATACTTAGGCAGTAACGGTTTGGTTGCGAAATGAATATTAGATTGCGTTGTGTAAATTACAACTCAGAATAAGGAACTGGATTAATTAATAACAGGAGGTTTTAGATAGTAGTAAAATTCGTTATCACAAGCATAAATCGCCCCATATGAAGAATAAAGTTGCATGTCTTATGTATAAACATAAAAAGTGTAAATGATTTATATATAGGCGTTACTTTGTGGAACTCCATACTAGAGAAGTTACAATATAATTATAGATTCTCTTAACACAATCTATGTACTGCTAAGTGTATCAAGCAGGTAACATTCACATACCTTATACATGCAGTACAAGTCACCACACGTATCACAAAATGCCGCCATCAGCACCGATCCACACAAGCACTTCACACAATCACTACTATAATCCGATTTGCTATACGTGTTTGAAGGAGAAATCAATGGTGGGGGTTGAACTGATTATTCAGTAAATTAATTTCATTTCTCTAAAATATATGTACACTTTACCATTCTTTACTACAACCCTCATACTTTTCCCTAACGGCTGTTGTAGGCAATTTGCGGTAGTTTATTTATTTGTAAGTCGGTTATGATCCATTAATGTCGAACATTATTTATGATAAATGCCACTGCTTGGAATCGACGCAATAAATGCTTCAAAAAAATGTTTTTATTGCTTACTTCGAGATTGGAGTAAATTCGTTAATATTTCTCTCGAAAGCAGATATCTTTATTATAACAGTTAAGTATATGAAGTTTGGAATAACATACCAACTCGGATAGAGTTGAAAGTAATGGGATTTTTATAAGCACCGAATACAATAATCACCCGATAAATCTAAAGTCAAAATCTTGATTGAAATAATTAGGAAAATCAGAGCAAAGATAAAATAGCCATAAGAAGAAGAGAAGCCATTTTGAAAAATTGTTTGGTAATCTACTATCGCTGTAAAGAAATGAAAATCACGAAGTGATGAAGTGATAAGGATGAAGAAAATTCCTAATACCTTTGTGCTCTTTATCGCCGTCTACAAATTTACAGTTTAAATCGTCAAAAGTTCACAAAATATACGGGCCAGTTGGAAAAAATTTCAGTAGTAGTAGTATATATCGCGCGCTTAATATTAAAGTGACTTAATTCCAAAATTAAGTTTTATGTAGTTAGATACATTGCAATACTTATTTCAATGCCATCTATGACATTACGCTACAAACTATTAAAAAAAATACGTGTGGCACTCGGAGACTGCCGCAGTAAAGCTATTGCATAGCATTTTTTATCAACTTACGCAATTACAATTATATATAATAATTTTTATTTATGCAGTATGTTTATTCTTTTTTCTTTGTTTTTTTTCTTTGATATTAATTCAAGTTACACTTTGAGCGTGGTGACCGATAAAAAAACATTTTTTTTTATTTTATTATATAAATGAGATGTTAATATTGTTCAAAATATTTTTATTATCTTTCAATACATGTCGGTTTTAACGGTAGTTTTCCAATACAACCAATGCTACCTAAAGGCGGGTTGCTGCAGAAGCTATGCAATAGCTTAAAACGGTCTCTGTAAGTGTTAACTCACGAATTTCGTAGGCGCTACGCTTCGCTTTTGCTACAAAACAAGTTTTTTGAATTACGTCACTTTGATACTAAGTGTGCGATTATGGTTAATTCTTACACTGCGACAATATACTCGTGTATTTTTTGCATTATATTTTCACATTTTATTCAAAAATTAAGATATTCCACAAGACAATTTTGAGATGAAAATATTTCATCATTACTAACATTTGTTTCAACGTTTTTGCTCCGGCGTTTTTGCGAAATGAGTCCTCTTATAAATAATTCCAAGGTTTAAGGATTATTTATGGAGTTACGGCCCTAATCCTCGCTGTCAACAGTGATAGATGGTTGCTTGTAGAAAACTGTTTTTAATAATATTACTGGCTTACGTTTAAATGTTGTCTATAAAAAAGTTTCACAAAAATGATCAAGTAAATAAAAAAGTTTAGAAAGCAATGATCATTTTTAACACTAGGAATAGTTGAGGGCTGAAATAATGTGTCATTGTCAAAATATTAAATCATCATCCTGCTGCCCTTATCGCTCTTTAAGCGGGGTCGGCAAAACATGTTGCAAATACGTTGTCTCATGATTTTGCTACGTATTTTACGACCGGTCGCCTGCCTTACGTCAACTTACCTTAGCCGTACTTTACGACCCCTCGGTAAGAAAGAGGGTGGTCTATTCTACTCAACCGTATACCACACGGCGGGTCGACTTACCTTAGTCGCCTTTTACGGCACCTTGGTAAGATATGAGGATGGTCTATTCTATTCAAACGGATACAACACGGTATGTCAGCTTAACTTAGTCGTCTTTTACGACAACTCGGTAAGAAATGAGGGTGATCTTTTCTACTAAGCTGGATACCACACGGCATTGTCAAAATATTTAATATCTTATTATTTAATTATATTATTAAAGATTATAGGTTAATGGTACACTCTCCCGAACGGTATACCGATTTTGATGGGACTTTCACTGGAGAATAGAGGAGGCAGTGGATAAACTTATGTATAGAGTATTTTTATCCTAGAATCCGTGCGGGATTGCGATTTACGCGGCTAAACCTTTGTGACACTGATTTCCATGCGGGCGAAACCGCGAGAGAAGGTAGTTAATTATTATTGACTGATTAATAATGACTGGCCCATTGGCGCAGTGGGTACAGTCCCTGCCTTCAGCTCCGCGGGTCGCTGGTTCGATTCCCGCCGAGGGCCAACATTTTCTATAAACAATTTCGTTGGTTTGTCCAGTGCCTGGGTATTTGTATTTAAATATTTATTTAAAATTATATATGTAGTGTTAGGAATGAAAGTTGGCAATACTACAATCACGTGGCCGATAGCTAGGAAGGGACTTGCTTTTGAAGCGTAAATTAGTTATAAAAGTTGAGTCCGCTATATTGAAGGTAGTCTTGTAGTAATACTCTCTTACGGTTATTAGCTTACGCTTACGCGGCTAGACCTTTCTCTAGGAGTTTCGTTGTAAACGAGACTTGTACGATTACTAAACGCGTTTAGATCGTGTTACAACCTGTCTTGGTTAAACAAGCAGGTGTAATTATTACTGTGTCGTTTTAATGTTGGTTAGGTAGATCCGCGAGTACCTAAATTAAGTGTTATTTGTTATTAGAATCTACTCTCATATTCGTGTGATTACTATAGTGGTGTTTGATGTTGTTCGGAGAGATCCGCATCTACCCACATTACGTTCCGTGTTATTAGCATTTAGCCTCGAATAGTTAATATTCGTGCTAAGAGCAATCACTGAGTTTCTTCCCAGTTCTTCTCAGTGCATAGTAGCGTTCCGAACTGGTGGTAGAATCGTCCTGGTACAATAATTCCAAATTATATAAAACTTAACCTGTCAATACTTGTTTGTCCTGTTCCATATGTAGCTGTACGTAAGTTTTTGTTGACTATGTGAGAAAGCTGATATATTTAAGTGAAATTCCAGCCATTACTAATAGTAGTATATCTACCAGTTGTCCGTAACCGATAACACAAGTACCAAGTTACTTACTCTATAATATATATTAATATTTGTTTATCAATATTTAAGATAAAGTACGTACCATATCTGGCTTCCTCCCCCTCGGGTGCCTGGGCCGAGAGGGTGGCCAACTCCTTCTCCAGATCGACCTGGTGCTCGCCTGAATCCCATGACAGCAGCCCTGGAACAAACACAATATATTACAATACATTCCGAATAACGATGGGGAAGGTCTGGGCAGATGCGTAGGACAGATCTGTCATTCAGTATTTCACGTAAAAAGAGAATTAAACTAAAACAGTAGATATCAGTAGACATTCTAAATCGGAATAATCTTTATATAAGTTAGCTTTTGGTAGCATTTTGTCGTGGAGTCTTTCTCCTGATGATGCTTCGGTTGCGGGGCGAAACGATTGTTGAGTTACTGATAAAGAACGTGTGTAGTGCTTGTGTAGTGTGGTGGCAGTGGTGGAGGTTTGTGCATGTGTTTTTACGAATCCTGCATGTAACGGGTATGAAAAAACGGATAGTCCACTATACATTTAACACTATATATATTTTCTAGTTACTGTAACGCGGATTATAGCAAAATAATTTCATTATTACTTTTTTAATTGTCGTTAAACTTTACAGTTAGTTCAATTTTACCGTTTAATGTAGGTACGGAATAGTTCCACCCACAATATCTTTTATTGCTTCCTGTTGTCGGTCCCCGGGGGTAGTTAGACCTACTATTGTTATAGACCATGTTATTGGGAAACTTGTAGTTATTGTGTCATTATATAATTAATAAGTATAGTACCCGGCATTAAATAATGCACATCGAGGCTTAGAGAGAGAAAATCGGCTACATTCTGCTTCATAGAGCATTGTCTCTGTCGCACAGACTGACGAACCCGTGTGAAACGTCACATACTGAGTGACAGAGACAGCGCTCTACGAAACCGAAATGGCCGGCTGTTTCGATCTAAAAATCACAAACATAAATGTTTGTAACATGTTGTACCGACCCCGCTTAGAGTGGGATAAGGGCAGGAGGATGATGAACACGTTTTTCGGTGAAGGAAAATATAGTGAGCAAACCTGCATATCTCTTGATAATTTCTTATGATAAGTCTAAGCTGTAACCATTCTCTACATAAATAGGAGAGAAGAGGCCTATGCCCAGCTGTGGGATAGTCACAAGTCGTTACTTTAAAAAAAAAATGAGGTTAGAAAACGATATAATGTGCAATGAAAGTGTGTCTCGAATTGTTGAATAAAGAAAATAATTTATTTACAAAACAGTCCCAAGATTTTGCCATGGTAGAGCAGGAAAATGGTACAACTTCCATGACCTATATCAAGACAATATCACTTGTAAGTGGGTCATTAGGAACGCGAACAATCGCGCGACTGAGCGACTTTTAATTATAGAGTTGAATCGGTATTCAGCCTTGGAATTGTTCATATTTGCTTTACAATGATAATTATAATATGCAGATGAAAAGTCATTATAGGTTTGCCGTGTGGTATCCGGCAGAATAGAATAGACCACCCTCTTTTCTTACCGAGGTGTCGTAAGAGGCGACTGAGGCAAGTGCCGTGTTGTATCCGGCAGAATAGAATAGACCACCCTCTTTTCTTACCGAGGTGTCGTAAGAGGCGACTAAGGTATGTGCCGTGTGGTATCCGGCTGCATAGAATAGACCACTCTCATTTCTTACCGAGGTGTCGTTAAAGGTGACTAAGGTAATTTGACGTCAGGCAGGTCGTAAAATACGTAGCCAAATCATGTGACAACATGTTTGTAACATGTTGTGTCGACCTCACTTGGAGTGGGGTAAGGGCAAGAGGATGATGAACTAGTTACATTTAGTCATTACTGTCTTGTACAAGGTAGAAGCGCAGCTATATTCACACATCCTTATCATCTAAGTAATTCTCAACAGTATAGTAGGCTTTCGGTATCAGCTTCTTTTTAACATTTTTATTTTCATTTTTTTGAACTGACTGTATGCTGAGCTCTAACGGCTTTTACAGCGTCACCAGGCTGAACAAGCGAGCACAGAAACATCGTCGAGGTTGCGAAATGCAGAGAGTATAGCGCAGAAGCTCTACTAGCGCTGGGGAACGTCCTAAGGGTGCCTCCTGTGAGGCCGGACCACGGCTTAGGGCGACGCGTAGTGGAGGGCTGATGGTATGATTTTGATTAGTTATTACGACGTCGGAAGGTTGGCTAGAATGCGGATCGGTAGGTTCCAGATATCACTAGAATTCTCTAGAGATATGCAGGTTTCCTCACGATGTTTTCTTTCACCAAAAAGGGTGTGGAAAATTACAAGTATCAATTAGATAAATAAATTTTAATAGAAAAACTCATTGGTGCCTGCCCGGGGTTTGAACTCATGATCGTATCTAGAGTTTCGCACGGTCTCACCACTGGACTACCACAGCTTGGCTATAATGTATCTTCTACGAAATTTAATTTATGTCAGTCATAGTGACTGAAAGCTGTTATAGCCCAGCGGTAAGACCGTGCGACTCTTACGAGGGGAACACGAGTTCAAACCCGGGCAGGCATCAATGAGATTTTCTATTAAAACTCACGTGTCTAATTTATAATTGCAATTTATCACACGCTTTTCGGTTAAGGAAAATATCGTGAGGAAACCTGGATATCTCTAGAGAATTCTGGAGATATGTGTAACCTACCAATCCGCATTGGAGCAGCGTGGTAGGTCTTAGCTCCTACCTCTCTCTCCAGAAACGGAGAGAGGAGGCCTATTCCCAGCACTGGGATTGTAACAGGCCGCTACATTATCTACCTATAGTAACTGACCATTTCAATCAAACTTAAACATAATGGAGAGAAAGAAGTAAATATCTTGTATTTGTAGTGATAACTGTAGATTGTAAGACGCGCATTACGTTCATACATTCCATACGTGTTATAATGAATCATTTGTGTACCCAGAAACAATACATCCTACACTAGGTGGGAACAATGTGAGCACTTGACCTCCCTTGCTAGCGTTTCACACTAAACTAGAAACGCTGACGTGTTCTTAAAATTTTATAGCCGCTTCAACATTTGAAAAGGAAAAAATAAAGTTAACATAGAAGAAATTGCTTGAGATTATTTCAAAATCCCTTAATTGTTTGAAAACCAAAATTTTTGAACTTAAGGTAGTTTAGAGTGACTCGGCGTTAGATGAAAGGAGATATTTGAAGTATAGGTAATCAATTGAAAAATAAAAAGATTAATAGAAAAACCAACATTTCCGACAAAATTCATCGTGTTGGCAAGCGCAAATATCTATTACGTATATAGCCTATAACCTATAATTAATACAAATGAGTTAAGAATAATTACTTTCGAGTAAATAATAAAATGTTGTCCATTGAATAAATAATAAATTTAGGTTAAAGACCACATATTGGAAGATTTAATTCTGTTAAACCATCCTAAAGTTGGACAAACCGCCTCAAAAATTTTGTATTGATCTTGCTACGTTAAAGCCGAGACGATCATTAAAGCAATAAAATCGCTTTAACAGGAAATGAAATAGAAGGTGATCGTTACATCACAGAAGTTCGTAAATTTCTGTCACTGCTTCTTGGTAAACTATCGACGTCTATACAGGCGTTGTTATTTATCTATATATAATTGCTATTAATTATTAACGGGCCCTAAAGTGGGACGCAACATGCGTTGATACGTTAGCCTCGTCTCATATCAGGGAAACGGTATCAAGACCTGAAGCTGCGACGGAAATGGCCGAATCCGGCAAGCGAAAGTATGCATCTCTCCTTGAGAGTTCTATATTTTTGCCGTTTGCAGTTGAGACCCTAGGGTCATGGAGCCAAAGTGCAAAAAAAAACCGTTTTAACACCTCGGTTGATCGCCTCTTCGGATGACAAGAGGGCTGGCCCCTTTTTCGCACAAAGAATCAGCTTAGCGATTCAACGCGGAAACGTTGCCAGCATTCTTGGGACCATTCCACGTGGCCATGATTTGTATAGTAGTAGCGTGTAAGTAATTGAGGATATATATAACTTGTACATATTAGAGAAAATAAAAGATATAAAACTTTAGAAAAAAATAATAATTATATACTCGTCTAATCTATACTCGTTATTAACAATAAACATATTTGTCAGGTGGATTTAACTAAATTTTGCACAGCTGATCCTAATGAATTTATGGCGGAATTGATAGCTAACTGAAGTTGGTAATTAGAGAAACCTTACCGAGTTTTCACCATCGATTAGAAACGAAAATACAAAGGATACAGTTAAATTTTCTTGTCAATGCTCCGTAGATACAATCTTAAGTAATGAAAACTGCCGATATGAGCTTCTAAAAGCCTGCATCGTATAACAAAAATGAACTGATACATTGAAACATCGAAAAGGGAGTTCAATCAAGTAATCATGTTACTGCTATTTTATCGATATATCTTTTTTATTGGAATAATACAGAGTGGCTGTCGATTAAGGTTTAATTATAGATACGTGTAAAATAAAACTTACATTGTTGTCGTATAAAATATTATTAACTTTTACTTCTAACGCTTTAGATACAAGAAAAACATCAATTTAATTCAGTGAAGAGTGATCAACAAATTTCTAGCTGTTTTTTAATAGTAAGAGAATCTTTTCAAACCAGTAGTTATAATGCGCCTTTTTGTTATTTTTATTAGAATTAGCTAAGCCTTTTGAACGGGATGGAATTTTCTATTTTCCACTTAACCATTTAGAAGAAATACTTTCTTCATCTGAAAATTATGGAAACGGTTATATCTGAATACAAAGTTTTAATGACCAAAGACAAAAGGAAAAAGAAACCCGTTGAAAATAGTATTATTGAGTTGCATTATTTTACTTAGGTCAATTTAACATTATTATAAATTATATTAGTATTGTTCTTCTGGCTCTTCTCTATTAATCGTCTGCTGGGTATAGGTCAAGGGTTTTCACGGTATATGAATGTGAATTCAATAGTTTTCTACAACCTTTTTGCGGTCGTCTATGCAACTTGTGACGAGCCTACCACTTTTCATTTTCACTGGAAAAAGCTGGGTTAGTGACTTAAACTTTTTAAAATTTTGGTATTAATAAAAGATATAAGAACATTTCGTGGATTTTGTTGCATTTTTAGCTTCAATAAAATGACTTTCATAAGTCTGACGTTAATTACATCCACGGAACGATGTTGGAATTTTTTAAACACACAAAAAACATCACGAACACTATTTCCAGTGGCCGGCCATTTGCATAACAGCATTACGTCATTCGTGGTAACAACCATTGTTTTGTTTTTCGTACATCGCGTGTGTGATGGTATATTAAAACCGATGAACTCTACAGTCGTATACCAGGAAATCAACAGTTAAACAGAAGTACCTGGGTGAACAAGCCTTGCTCGGTAATTGAAAAATGCAATAAAAAAAGGGCAGGTGATATCTGGGACTCGATCCCGGGTATTTTCACTTCTTAAATCCACTCGTTCCCCACTGTTCAGCTGTTCGTTGCACACGACTTTAAAAATGAGAGCAAAATTAACCTTTGCATTCAATTTATATTTTAGCAGTTCTTCAATGCCTGCAAACAGGAATAAAACGACATTTTTTTTAAATAAAAACCTTGCTAGATCGATTTATTATGCCCGAAACGGACTATGTATTCGATGTATATCATATATATACGAGAGGTCACGATAAAATTACTTACGACGCCTAGATCGCTGCTCGAGATAACACAGGCTACTTTTATTTTCTAAACAAGCGAAGTCGCGGAAAGCATTAGCTAAACATAGTTCACTGGCATTCAATATAACTCCAAAAACTTGAACTCCTAACATTTTTTTATATAATTTGGAAATTGCGTGCTTTCGGAATTCGATACAGTCTATTAGCGAATATTTCGCGTGTTCGCCCAAACATAATAATAATAGCCTAAGTTAGCAATTTTCTAACACTGTTATGTCGAAATATAATAGATTATTAACTTTTCGTTTTGATTTAGTAATATTTAACAGTAAAGGTGTTGCATTTGGGATATTATGGTTGTATAAATAATATTAGTTGTTATTAGTTAGCTAATATGCCGTGTGGTATCCGGCAGAATAGAATAGACCACCCTCTTTTCTTACCGAGGTGTCGTAAGAGGCGACTAAGGTATGTTGACGTCAGGCAGACGGCCGGACGTAAAATATATAGCCAAATCATGTGACAACATATTTGTAACATGTTGTGCCGACCCCACTGAGAGTGGGATAAGGGCAGAAGAATGATGATATTAGTTAGCTGATATCTTTAATAGTTTTGTAATTGAAAAGTATTGACGTTATATTAATGTTTGTTATTAACCGTATACTATAGTACCCGGCATTAAATAATGCACATCGGTGTTTAGAACGAAACACCCGGTTTGGTTTCGTAGAGCGCTGTCTCTGTCACTCAGTTACTATGTGACGTTGCACACGGGTCCGTCAGTCTGTGCGACAGAGTCAATGCTCTATGAAGCAGAATCTAGCCGATTTCCTCACTCTAAGCCTCGATGAGTTTCTTGCTGGTTCTTCTCGGTAGGAGCAAACTTCCGAATCAGTGGTAGCTTCTTGAAAAACATTTGACGATTCAAGAGTACTGAAAACAGTTCACTTGAATAAAGATTATAATAGAGTATGCTCTGAAGAGCGTAATTTTAACTTCCTCTGAACAACGAGCAAACCTATGGATGTTGTCATCATCATTCTCCTGCTCTTATGTTCAAAACATGTTGTAACTTGATTTGGCTATTTATTTTACGACCGGCCGCCTACCTGACGTCAACTTCTATGGATGTTGCTTAGTAAAGATTTATTTTGGTTAGGAATAATTATATTTAGTATGAATATAATGCAGTATCTTCATTATTGAACCACATAAGTAATGTTTTATCTGTATGCTTGAAGGTGATTTAAAAAAAACAGATTCCAATCGTTAAGTATAGTGGTAGATAATGTAAAGAGATTATTTAAGTCCTGTTTGAGGTTCTTGTGTTCTTTTTATGATAAGATTCTATAATAAAATTCCGAAATCAATTTTGGCCATGCCATTACGGCAGTTTAAAAACACTGTTAAAAAGAGGCTGATACAGAAAGCCTACTATACTGTTGAAGAATACTTAGATGATAAGGATGTGTGGATATAGGTGCACATTTACCCTGTACAAGACAGTAATAAATAAATGTAACTAGTTTTAAGATTTATATTTTAAAAAAAGAGTAACCGCCGAGTTTCTTGCTGGTTCTTCTCGGTAGGAACAGCTTTCCGAACCAGCAGTAAAGTTGACGATTCAAAAGCACTTGTTTACAAGTTTAATTGAATAAAGAATATTTTGAATTAGAATTATGGGCGATCATGTTAGTAAATAATAGTAATAAGAAGGTTACTCGTTTTCAAATCGATTTTAAATTACGTCACGTGATGGCGTCTGTCGCACCCACGTGACCGAAAAACTAGGGAAATGGATGTCGATATATTAAGTTTTATTAGTACAAAGGCCGGTAACCTTTAGCTTATCCGGGTCAGAGGTTAGACGGGCCTTTTAACATGTGACCTCTTTCCGCCTTTGTGGAAATTTAGATCAGCGGCTAATGAACTAATTGTGAAAAATATATACACGCTTTTTGAATGTGTTGAGAACCCAAAAATTGGCAATTGACGAAGACATAATGCTAACCGCTATAGGAAACGCTCATTGTTGAAGATTTATTATTTATTTACTAGCAATGCCAGCGGCTTCGCCTGCGTAGGAAATGAGCGTGTCACAATTTTTTCTAGAATTCAAATTTAAAACGTAAAAATAGTTATTTTCAGTTATCCGTACGAGATAGAGACATGCTATGACGGACTTTTTTGTAGTATTTTTATAGATCTACAATTATCTACTATATTACTTTACCGTATCTCTGCTGGTTGACGCAGCGCACGCGACTAAAGCTCCCCGCAAGCAAGTCTTTTGACAACTGCGTGATATCTTCAACACAATTTACATAATACCGATATGCATTATTTACTTAAACCATCCGGAAGTATTGCACTATCTTTTGGTGAGAACCGTAAAAAAATCCGTTTAGTAGATTTTGAGAAAATCGATTACATACAGACAGACAGCTTTTTGGGACTTTGTTTTATAATAAGTATAGATAATATATCCGTGTAACTAAATGCAAAAATCTACTCGAAAAGATATGCGTGTTTGTGTATGTCACGCTTTTACGTTCCACTGGAGGAATATTGACTAAACTTGGAACAATTTAAACCTTAATACCGGTTTGTTGTTAAAAAATAGTACATGTACCAATGCGCACTAAAAGGGATCCGTTCCAGTTAACCTTTGAGTAACAGAAGGACAAGAAGTGAAATGCGAGTAATATAGAAAGAAAGAAAAAGAACGAAAAACTATGTACCTAGATGAATAGTTGCACTCAAAATAACATAAAAGGGAAGAGAAAAAAAAACAAATATAAATGATGAAATACAGATAGTACAAAATTTAACTATTTAATTTATAAATCTAAATTTATTAAACAAATAGATAAATAAAGATAGAGGATAAAATAATTGCTTTTCTATGGGATAAATACATAATAAAAATTATTTAAAAGTATATTCCTTATTTCCTTTCTTCTATTCCAGTCCTACTCCAAATTACGTTTCATTTTAAATCATATTTGTATCACCTTTACCATTAACATGTTGTATTAAATATAACAGTTTTACATAAATAAACGAATAAATTAAGACGCAGTATAGAGTTGTACTCGGTAATTTATAATTAAACGATATTTGCGCATCAAATTATAACAATTTCATTGCTAAAATTTATCTTATATTCACCACCTACAAAATTTAGCTATGCTCCACCCAAATTAATTATTCTGAAAAGTTTGAAGCCTAATTTGAATATACCGCGTTAAATGTTGCCATGAAGTTATTAAACAAAATGGCGTGTTGGAAGTATAAGTTTCTAATTTGCTAATAGTTTAAGGTAACATAGCCAAGTCTAATAAATGAAAATAAGAGTGGTAATGAAAACTCTTTATAAAGCGAGGCTATCTTTTATTCGATAGGTATTTAACGTGAGAAATATTGACGTTGTGTCACATAAGAATATGTGTAAGGTCACGTCATTTTTTTATCTAGAAAAAACCCTTTGCCACGTCCCCCGACAGGGACAAGCGGCAGGTATGTCGGACTAGTACCGGGTAAAACAACCTAAGTGATCCACCTCGCTGCTGATGGTGGGGACAGGGTACCGTCGATCACATTGCCCCCATCCCCGCCATCAGTAACTCTGAATCCCAAACTTACCGTAGTCGTATTTTACGACCCCTCGGTAAGAAATGAGGGTGGTCTATTCTACTCAGCCGGATACCACACCTCGGTAAGTAATGACGGAAATGAGAGAAAGGAAAATGTTCACAATCACCCTTAATCCGCTAATTGATGCATCGGAAGCACCATATGTATCGACGGCCACGGGGACATTTTAACCATCTTAAAATGTCCGACAAACTCCATGTTAAATTGCCCTATTACAAAGAGAATAAAAGTGACAGCAAATGAATCTATCGATCGCTCTTTTTTATGTGTGATTAGACAAAATTCAATATCTCATTATTTATTGTAACACTATCACTTACAGGTGAGTTAATCGTGTGGTATCCGGTTGAGTAAATTAGACCACCCTCTTTCTTACCAAGCTGTTTTAAAAGGCGACTAAGGTAAGTTGACCCACGAGTGGTATCCGGTTGAGTAGAATAGACCACCCTTTTTCTTACTGAGGGGTTTTACGACTAAGGTAAGTTGACGTCAGGCAGGCGGTCGGTAAAATACGTAGCCAAATCATGTGACCCCACTTAGAGTGGGATAAGGGCAGGAGGATGATGACTATCACTTACAGGTGAACTTATAGTCCTACTCTAGAATAATAGCTCTATGTGATATTCATGAAAATTTCTTCTTATTCACCCGTCAAGTCCCTGTGCATTTCAATTTTAATATCTGGTAACACCCCACGGGTGTTTCCAGAATACCCGAAAGGATTTGCATTATTCAAAGAGACGTGTCGAGGCAATAAAATATACTGAAGCGTGCAGTGTTGCCAGTTTTGCATAATCCTTTATACATTTATGAAGGCATTTTATCTTTAAAGTTTATGATACACGCTTTCAGTTCAAATTCACGCTTTTATTCTGGGCATAGTACATTAAAATAGATAAAACAATGAGTCATATTTTGTTTCCACAGTGAAATGACAGCCTTATATCGAAGAATTTGTATTATAGTGAACTAATTAAAGTCATCTACATCCGTTATCCCACTCTAAGTGGGGTCGGCACAACATATTAAAAACATGTCACATGATTCGGCTACGTATTTTACGACCGGCCGCCTGCCTGACGTCAACTTACTTTAGTCGTATTTTATGACACCTCGGTAAGAAAGAGGGTGGTCTATTCTACTAAACCGGATACCACACGGTGGGTCAACTTACCTTAGTCACCTTTTACGACACCTCGGTAAGAAATGAGGGTGGTCTATTCTAAGTGTATTTATTGATGGAATTAGTATATTAAAACAGATACAACTATGAGATATATTTCGTTACCACTTGGAATGATAACTTTATATCAAACGCTTTGTATTATAAATAAATAATAAATAATATGGGACATTTACACACACGGTCGTCCGTCCCCAAAGTAGGTAACTGAATACTTGTGTTATGGGTGACAAACAACTGGTAGATATACTACATACATAAGTTTAAATATATACTTAAATACAAATACACACCCAGGCTCGAAGGACCAACAATTTGTTTGTAGAAAATGTTGGCCCTCGGCGGGAATCGGACCCGCGACCCGCGGAGCTGAAGGCAGGGTCACTACCCACAGCGCCACGGCCCATTATAGTGACGTTATCCAAAATTAGAACTTAATTGAGTTAGATACACCGTAATCCTTATTTCAGTGCCATCTATGATATTACGTTATAAACTATTTAAAAATGTTAAGTGTTTTAATGCTTTACCAAGTTATGGGTCTCTTTTACAATCACAAGTAGGTGCTACGGTACCATTTATTGCGATTTGCCACAAAACAATTTTTTTGATTTAGGTCACTTTAATTCTAAGGGTGCGATATATACAAAAATGTTAATTTCTTTACAATAGTAATAATAATAAAGTTAATAATAGTAAAGTAGTAGTAATAATAATATATTTACGTAACTGGAAATAAGTTAACATTTGCACCGCAATTAATAATCAAGTAAACGTTTCTGACACCAGTTAGAGCTAGACACGTGTTTGGAGGCAAAATAAATTGTGGCGGTTGGACAATCACTATATAAGACTGCTTATCTGGGTGATGCATTCATCATCCTCCTACCCTTATCCCACTCTACGTGGGGTTGGCACAACATGTTACATGATTGACGTCAGGTAGGCACCTGACGTCAATCATGTGACATGTTTGTAACATCGTGACGTTGTTGTTTGTGACGTTGTAACGTCTGCCTGACGTCAACTTACCTTAGTCGTATTTTACCACCCCTCTGCAAGAAAGAGGGTGGTGTCTTCTACTCAAGCGGATACCACACGGTGTGTCAACTTACCTTAGTCGCCTTTTACGACACCTGGTTAAGAAATGAGGGTGGTCTATTCTACTCAGCCGGTAACACTCGGCGGATTTGGGTGATGCATTGTTTTGCGATTTGGCCTATCTCCTGATGATATATCGCTTGAGCTTATCTCCTTATTATAATTTGGTTACAGGGCGTAACGATTTCTAAGATTGTCGTAGTGAATGTGTGCAGTGCTTGTGTAATATTTTGGGGGTCTAAAGTACAGTGATAACGGACAATGCTTCTGCTGTAATATAATTCTGTTATTAGTTGTGTACTATAGAGTTCCGCAAAGTAACGTCTTCTCCTATAATTTATTTGTAAATATTAGTTAGCTATGTAAATTTTTATTGCATACTGAACCCTTGATAGTCATCGCCGTTCTTTGGCCTATCATTGTACCATATTTCAAAACATTATCGCAATCCATTTCAAGTAACTCTACAACATCATTAAAAGCCTAAGAAATGTTACAAGATAACCCTTAAAAGATACTCGAGTGTCTTTATCTCAAGCGAATACTGCCTTTCTAGAAAGCTCGATAAAGTAAAAGCTTTCGAACTAAAGTATCGTAAAGTGATTGGAAATAGTTTTTATGTTGCGACCTCGTTTTGGGATTTACTCTTATCCCTTCTCGATCTAGTCGTACAGAATATTGCTTTTTATTTATTTGTTACATTTTGCATTGGAAATATAATTTCTATATAAAATGTTTAGTATAATAATATATCTACATTCATATTGTATAGTGACATTGTCTCATGGTATCCAGCAGAATAGAATAGACCATCATTCAGAATAGAATAGATCATCATTTCTTAATCAGGTGTCGTAAGAGGCGACTAAGGTAAGTGCCGTGAAGTATCCGGCAGCGTAGAGTAGACCACCCTCATTTCTTACTGCGATGTCGTAAAAGGTGACTAAGGTAAGTTGACGTCAGGCAGGCGGGAGTGGGATAATGGCAGGAGAATGATGATGATACTTTTTGTGACAAAACGAGTGTCTAATATGAATCTGGATGGATTTGTGAATAGAGGGATGCCGAAAAAGAGATGGTTGGATTGTGTGAAGTATTACACGGATATAAAAGGAGTAACGCTGGAGTTGACGAATAATAGGAGAGAAAGAAAGCGAAAAACGTGTGCCGACAAGTTAGAGTGGGATAAGGATAGGAGAATGATAAAGTACTTTACTGAACTAGTTAGAGTTAACACTATCCGATGTTATGCAAGAAAAGTTAGATGTCGCTCCGCAACAAAGTGACACTACAAAACTTGCATAAGACCAATAATGTCCTGTGCGAGAGTTGCGTTCGCGTACATTTCAAAGGTCGGATTGCTCCAACGCAGAAACCCGTAATACACAAACACAGCGTCTTCGCCGGCGAAGACGAGGTCCCAGTTTTCTGACGTCAGTCAGTCGTGGCTTCTCCCCACCCTTCCGACGCCGCAATGACTAATCTAAGTCATACCATCAGCCCTCCACTACGCGTCGCCCTAAGCCGTGGTCCGGCCTCACAGGAGGCACCCTTAAGACGACGTTCCCCGACTTAAGTAGAGCTTATGCGCTCTACTCTCTGCATTTCGCAACCTTGGCGATGCTTTTGCGCTCGCCCGTCCCGCCCGGTGACGCCGTAAAAGCCATTAGGGCTAACAGCATTTGTGTTGTTCGAAACAGTCTAGTTACATTATTATTAGACCTACATTTTAATTTCTGCCTGTGCTTTGATTTAGTAGAGCTAGCAAATCATTCGTAGGTATTCGCTTCTATAGTAAAATTCCGCAAAATAAAGAATACGCTTCTACCTAAAGAAGATTACACAGTAGCTCAACGACTAGCTTCGGATGAAACAGCAGCTTAATTATTAAAATTAAAATGTTTAAAGATTGACCGCCGAGTTTCTTACTGGTTCTTCTTGATAAGAGAAACATTCCGAACCAGTGGTAGCTTTATTAAATGTAATTCATCCTTGATGATTAAAAAGTGCTGGCTGAAGGTTATTTGAATAATCGACAAAAATCGCAATGCCATTGCGATTTTTATTGTGGAGCCTATCCTCCTGATGATGCTTAGGTTTCGAAGCGAAACGATCGTCGAGATTGTGGTGGTGGTTGTGTGTGCTGCTTGTGTGCATTGTTGCTGGTGGAGACGCCTTGGGGTGCGTGTAGTGGCTTGTCCTGCATGTGTAAGGTGCGTAAATTTTGCCTGCTTCATACACATTAGCTTTGCATGCATTCGCTTAACCCGTGCGAATTCGCTTAATCCGAAGCAAGGTAGTTCTGTTATACTGCTTGTATAAATCATTATTAAATTTTAAATTTATACTTTAGTAAAATAACTTTGCAACTAGAAGTTTAACTGTAAACGACCTTCCATTTGCATATATGATGGAATAAAACCCTTTCCAACATAAATCTAGCGGGTTCACTAAAATAACCGAAATCCTTGAGTTTACATTAATATTAAACAAAAGGCCAGCAGTTTCAGGTCTGGATTGTGTGAATTTAATTGTACCGCCATATTTGACCTTTTCGGTATATGTCTGAGCGAGCTAGTAAGCCCTCGCCTTTCGAACTTTGACCTACGATATTAAGGGACTCACATCTGACCTTAATATGGTAAATGGAATTCGGAGAAATCAAATTAATTTTCAAACGGTCTATTTGTGAAAAGTTAAAAAATACAGTCACAAGTGAAACAGTCGTTAAGAGGCATAGACAAGAACGTAGCTAGTTCTATGGAATCTCTAGATGGTGTTAAAGTTGTGAACATTAATGGAGATCCCAATAAAACAATAGAATACCTTGAAGCTATTTGGAACACTAGAAATGTAATTGCGGTAAAAGAAGAAGAACAATCTAAGTTAACAGTTTAGGCAGTTCAAAATCTAAAATTTTGATAACAATTACGTTTTATAACCTCTAAGAAACTCAACATAATAAACTCGTGACTACTCAATACATAGTTAATAAAATGTGCGGTACAGAAATAGTTCATCGTTTAAATTACACTTTTAATGAAAAACGCTTTCATCGCGTCCCGGTTAGTCGATATAGCGAGCTCTTTGATATGAAAGTTGGAAACCTTATTAACGGCAGTATTATTCCGTTTTCTATAGCCGCGACGGGCGTGGCACGAGGTTTTTTTGCAATTGCTATCAAGCTATGATGCTATCGGAAGGTAAGAAACGTGATATAACGTCCGTTGTATTATTTCCAAAGACATATTGGAAATTGAAAAAAATATTACTTTTTCGTTATGTAAGCCGATCGTCATGCCCAAGAGAATTGATAAATTTTTAGCTGATATTTCTTTTACATCGAAATTTAAATAATCGCAACAAGTTTGCTTACTTATTAAACTAATTATCTAGTCTATTAAATAGAATACCATAAATAAATTTCAATTTTAAATTTTGTTTTAAAACAAATGTTTAATGCCTTGTGGTATCCGGTTAAGTAGAAAAGACCACCCTTATTTCTCACCGAGGTGTCGTAAAGGCCGACTAAGGTAAGTTGACCCACCGTGTGGTATCTGGTTGAGTATAATAGACCAGCCTCTTTCTGACCGAGGAGTCGTAAAATACGACTACGGTAAGTTGATGTCAGGCAGGCGGCCGGTCGTAAAATACGTAGCCAAATCATGTGACAACATGTTTATAATGGATAACAATGATCATTAAATACATTTATTTCCACACGGTCTAATCCGAGGTCGTCGCGGTCTTTTTCTATCCACACTAGCCTACAATTCCCATTTAAGACAATGGGCGATAAAAAAGCTCAATTTGCGAATTCCAGGTCATGAAAGCGCTAGGGTACCAATTAGGCGCAGTCCCGTTGAACTGAGTAAAAGTTTATAATTAAAATTGGGCGTTTTAATGCTCGAGCTATAAAGGTGGGAAGTTGCGCCCGAAGTATCCAGGAAGAGTTGGAATTAACAAAGTTTTAATGCCGTGTATTTGGGGATATTCGAAAAATCTGACATGAAATTGCAATTTATTCCATACTAAGTTCTGGTCGCGACTTTGTCAGTGTTTGGACTTCTTTTCTGAGATGAAATGTTAAATTTATCTCTTCAGCCGTATTGCCGGCTGAGCTTCGGCTTTTCCAAAATCTCACAGGTTCAAATTAAGTTTTTCCATTAAAACTTGTGTATCTAAATAACGAGTGGAAGCCCACATTTTAGGAATATCCTTGCGATATATCTATGCTTCAACCCTTCTCTTCAAAAAGAAGAAAGGAAACTTTTCCTAGCATCGTGATAATTATTCTCTAGTGTTTATTTTAAGGTTTATAATTGTAAAAATGTAACTAAAAGTGATGTGTTTTTATAATTGGTACTACATATTTAATTTTAACTTTATGGTATATATGTCGGATGATTTATCGTGTAATGTTAAAGATCCGAATAAATACCGAAAAAAAGTCGGCTATCTATATACAAAAAAAAAACACGGCTACTAAGTGCACTTTTTGGACTTACCGTTCCGGACTTCTGTTCTCATATTCCTACATTTGCTTGGTATTCTTACATTTGCTTCACAGTATATTTTAAACAATGTAATTTTTGTACATAAAAATATAAAGAATTATACAACGATAAGTGATGTATGTATATAATAGACTCCTGCTTTGCGCCTAGCCATAGTACGTAAATCGTTTGTGGGTTTGGGTATAAGATTCTATAATAAAATTCCGAAATCAATTTTGGCCATGCCATTACAGTAGTCTAAAAACACTGTTAAAAAGAGGCTGATACAGGAAGCCTACTACTATACTGTTGCAGATTACTTAGATGATAAGGATGTGTGGATATAGGTGCACTTTTACCCTGTACAAGACAGTAATAAATCAATGTAACCAGTTTTAAGATTTATATTTTAAAAAGAGCAACTGCCGAGTTTCTTGCTGGTTCTTCTTGGTAGGAACAGTTTTCCGAATCAGCAGTAAAGTTGACGATTCAAAAGCACTTGTTTACAAATTTACTTGAATAAAGAATACGATACGAGAACGGATTAGTACACTCTACATTACATATTTTCTTTTATCGCGGATTATAGCAAAATGATACTTTAATTACTTTTTGTATTATGGACCGCCGCAAAGTAAAGCCTATGTAAATTATTCGAAGATTTCATACTTGACAAGCTACGTTTATAATGTACATCGATCCGTGTCAAATATATTTTTAAAATACATTATAGACTTTGTACCATTAATCTTCAGCGAGGATAATTTAGCATAGTACATGAGTCGTAATCCATTTTTACCTTAAAATATAAAATTCGTACCACATAAAGCCTTTGTATAATTGATTGATGAGTCTAGATGGTGAGGAAAATTCAATATTCGGTTTTAACCGCGTGCTACCATCATATTATGTGCCTTGATTAAAACTACAGGATTAGAAAATACATCGCCTATTTAAAATCTTGATGGGATAGAACTTTTAACAGTGAGCTTGGCTCAATTAGTAATATGAAGAGATGTTCGGAAATGCTTTCTTCTAACGATATATAGAAACGCTTTAATATTTTCTCGAAATCAAAATTTTGTATTGTTAACGAGAATTCAAAAACAATTAATATAAACAAAAGATTTAATTCATTCAGTCTAAAACAAACTAATACTGAACAGTCAAGCAATTGGCGCAAACTTTGTACGGAGTTCTGAACAGAGTATCTTGAAGATGACGATTGAGAAAAACTGATAAGCGAAGCATCATCCAAGCAAACAGAATTGTACAAGTCTTAATCTCACTCCATTGAGACATGTGTAGCTGACTGGACTTAAAAACTAAACATTTGGATAACTAAACATAAATACATCACTGTTGTATTTTATTATTTCCAGTTGCAAGTCAAGTCTTTTGAAATCACTTGATTGTGACTTTTTTTATATAAACTCTTCACCGGAAATATATCTCTCTCTTCCCGATCATTTCTTAGTTGCTGAAGATTGTGGTCAAGGTTTAGATCCCATCTTAAAGTAGATTCATTCCTTCCACAAGTTCCCATTTTTGCTACCTCTTAGATTTAGCAAGCTCAATACCGAAGTTAGTCAAACCACAGCAGACCTTCCTTATTTAGTTTAACATGATGAACGAAGTATGTCATTCATCGTTGTACTCATGTACAACCACATTATCTTTCAAACAAGCTATATGTTGCCCTAACGGCTAACAGCGTCACCGGGCCAGATATAAAACCAAGGTACGATGTAATTTTGGGCTGTAAATTCTTTATTTCTTGAGTATTTCGCTGAGAATACATTGGCGGCGACCTTTTTGTGTTGTGTTAGGTTAAAAGGGTAATTTAGCGCAAATTGTTTTACACTCCTACGGCCTGACACGCGGGCTTTTAGCCCGAGAATAATTAAGTTAAGAGGACGTAATGCGGCCGCGGTTGGTACTTGGGCCACAGATTGAAATGTTTAAGTGTTTTTGTTGTTTACTTGTTTTTCTCCATCTCCACCCACTCAGAGATTGCTTTCCGGTCTACGTTCGAATATTTTAAACGAATGACTTCTCGGATTTTTCTCTGTTTAATTTTAAATAGATATAAATTTACCGTGACTTATGATGTTGTGCCTAAGACTACAAGACAAGAAAATAGCACTTTAATAAATATGAAAATAATCAAATAGAAGAAGAAATGAATTGGGAACCAGATATGGTAAAGCACTTGACTAATTATAAATGTGATCGCTAGAAATTTGGAAAAGGGAACTCAATCAATCTTCTTACAAAAATTCGATTATTTTGGTAGCTTCATTTCATAAAGTGTATAAATAAACTAATGAATCTCAAATTTTGTTTATTCGTTTGTCCTACCTTCAGGTCGGACCGGAGCAACTGACCGATGTCATTGTTTAAATGAAGATAGCTAACAGACCGGAGAGTAACATGAACTACTATTTCATGAAGACGTAGACAAAACTCTAAGCAAACCTAAACGTATTTATAAAAGTATAGTCAATATTACATTAATAATTGTAATCTGAAAGTAAATTGCCTAATTATGCCGGATACTTCAATTTATGGAATAAGGCGTTACTTTGCGTAGATTCATAATACAAAAGTAATAATAAAATTATTTTGCAGTAATCCTCAAGTAAATAGAAAATATACATATAAATAATGGTAAATATACAGTGGACTGTGCGTTTTCATATCTGATACATGCAGGGTTCTCAAGAACACATGCATTACAAACCTACAGCGCAACCACATTAAACGAGTTATTGATAGAGAACGTGCGTAGTGCTTATGGTATGTTTGACACCCTTAAATATACCACTACTTGAAAATGTTGTGTTTTTACAATATACTCGTACGAACCGTTCAAACCAAATTAAATTAGTTATTTTGCATTTGAAATCAACGCAATCACTCGAAAGCTTTCAAGGGACTTTAGATTAAGTAAATTAGAATTTTAGATCCTCGTCCCTCCATCAATCAAGATGTCAAGATGTAAGTGAAGGCCGTTGCTGGAAAAAGTCGAAATATGTAGCCCATTTTCATCTTATTGATTTTAAATTTCGTGTCGTATATTCCTAAAGAATATTTGATACTTTTTTATAGTTTTATCTTTTTGTGAAGAAGAGCAAATCAACTTAAGATATATCTTTCTCCTCAAAAGTGTTATTTCCTGTCCCGATTGCTTTTATTTTCACAATATTATTATCATCATCAATAAAGACATCATCTATCGGATGAAGACATCGTCTTTTTTCTGTTGGATCTATCCAGAATATAATTGTTATTATTCTGAGATTACTTACTTCATTTACCAACACTTCTTCCAGTACGTTCTCTTCATTTAATAATAAGTTTATAGGTATTTTTAATAATAAGAGGTTTATTCAATTTAGTATATTACCATGTGGTATCCGGCTGAGTGGACCACCCTCATTTCTTACTAAGGTGTCGTAAAGGCGACCAAGGTAAGTTGGCCATGTGGTATCCAGGTGAGTATAATAGGTCACCCTCATTTCTTATCGAGTTCTCTGTTCTCGTCGACTAAGGTCAGATAACGTCAAGCAGGCGGACGGTCGCAAAATAACTAGCCAAATCATCTAACAACATATTTTAAACATGTTGTGATGATCCCACTCAAGAGTTTGATAAGGGCAGGAGAATTATGATGACTTCATTTTAGCATATTACTAATTGATTAGGTAAAGTAGTTAATGAAATTACTGAATATAATTAAACTAAGTTAAGCGATGACGTCGCTGGGTTGTGGCTGGAAGTAAATGGCACGAGGCTTGTATATTGTGTAACTCATTAATAGACTATATCCAGTAGCAAGTCAATTTGAATAAACGAAATTAAATTAACTTGCACTTAAGGGTTGTTATGGTTAGCATTGTACTCGCTCATTCGCTAATTGACTTCATATGTAGCACCCCCAAGCGCCAACCACCTCTTGCCTCGCCCATAGTACTTCAGCTAAGCGGTCGCAATATAAATCAACGTCAATCAACCAGCTTAAGAGGTGGAAAAATCTTTATTAATCTTAGCTTGAAGCTTTTATTGAAAGCCTCTTTACGTGAATAATAATAAAACCATTTATTCCATATTTCTAAATATTATTTTTATATTATTTCTATTTGAAATTTGAAATATGGACCCCGTTTTGTGTAAAGGCCTCCTCCAGTTCTTTCCATTTGGCTCTATCTTTGCCAATGTTAAGCCAATTTTTCCCTACGACTTCTATTATGTCATCAGCCCACCTTCTACTTGGTCTACCAATGTTTCGTTTCCCCCCTGGGCCTTTCCATCGTGTTGTCTCTAATGTCCATCTCTTGTCATGTATCGTGATAAGTGTCCAACCCAATCCCATTTCAAAGTAAGTGCTTGATAACATCGGTGAGTTTAGTTTTTGTCTAATTGAGGCATTTTTTACTTTCTGTACTTTTCTTATCTTCAACATACTCCTTTCCATTGCTGTTTGGGCGCATTTGATTTTCCGTTTCCATAATCCAGGCTTGTAAAGTACTGATAACATAGTTAAATTGCTGGCCCACGGAAAAATATTCTTTTAGCGATATTGTCTTCATATAGCCGAGTTTCAGCGTTGCTATTGAAATCACACAACTTTTTTTCAGAGAAAAGGTCTAATATTTTCAATAATCTGTCGAATTTATGATTACTGAATCGGCATTTCGTTTTGACAGACGGAAACGTTATTACTTTACTTTTCCATACCAATATTATAAATAAGAAAGTCTGCCTGTCTCTTAGGCTATGAAGGTCAAACAGCTAGATCAATATTGATAGAATTTTGTGCAACTGAAGCATATATAGCAGGCTGATTATAAGATAAAAAAACTTGCTTTCTTTCGGTAACAGACCAAAACATACACAATACAGAGGGTATTTTAAAATTTATTATTAAAGTTAGAGGGTATTATAAAAGTTACCGTCACAGAAATCACGGGTAGGTACTGCTTGATGAACATAAATATAAAAGGCTAATTCAGAAAGCCTATTATACTATTGAAGATTACTTAGACGATAAGAATGCGTGGATATAGCTACCCTTCGATTCTGTACAAGACATTATTAACTATATGTAACTAGTGATGAGAATTATTGTTTTAGAGCAACCGCCGAGTTTCTTGCTGGTTCTTCCCGGTAGGAACAGCTTTCCGAACCAGCAGTAGATGTTGACGATTCAAAAGAACTTGTTTACAAGTTTACTTGAATAAAGAATATTTTGAATTTGAATTTGAATTTCAAATTCAAAATAGGCATAATGTATCTACGGGCTAATTAATAAAAACATCATACCCGCACGATATAACTTAATATGATAATTACCTCTGTAATTAGTTATCATCGCCCACTGTGGAACTGAATACATTAATTAATTAACAGTACGAATAAATATATTAATTACATTGTTAACCTAACGGTCAACAAATAATTAATGTCAAATGAATATCTCGACGAAAGGAATAATATTATAAATAGTGTACTTCAGTGTAATAGATTACATTCAACAAAACAAAAAATTCAAAATCATCATCCTCCTGCCCTTATCCTACTCTAATTGGGGTCGGCACAACATGTGAATAACGCGTTGTCACATGATTTGGTTACGTATTTTACGACCAGCCGCCTGCCTGACCTCAACTTATCTTAGTCACCTTTTACGATACCTCGGTAAGAAATGAGGGTGGTCTATTCTATGCAGCCGGATACCACACGGCACTTACCTTAGTCGCCTCTTACTACACCTCGGTAAGAAAGGAGGGTGGTCTATTCTATTCTGCCGGATACCAAACAGCTAGATAGCCAACTAAGGCTTCGCCCGAGTGGAATTCAGTGATTTACAAAATTTTCCCAAATTTTCGAAATGTTAAACATAAAAGTAGTTATTGTGATTTAACCGTGAGAGATAGAGACATGCTATCGCGGACTTTTTTATAATATGTTTATGTATCTACAATTCTCTTCTACAGTACTTTACTATATCTCTGTTGGTTTATCCAGCGCACACGACTAACGCTCTCAGCAGCAAAGTTTTTTACAACCACGCGATCTGTTCATCACGATTTACATAAAACCGTAATGTACTATTATCTAAAACTTTCGGAAGAATTGCAATACCTTTTAGTAGAAACCGTACTAAGATCCGTTCAGTAGATTTTGAGAAAATCGATTACATACAGACAGGTTTTCGAACTTTGTTTTATAAACAGTATAGATATAGATATCATTAAAACGGTTATTACTTTATGTTGAATGAAACTCAAACTGAATGATTAAAAGTAGCGGCCTGTTACAATCCCACTGCTGGGAATATGCCTCCGTTTCTGGAGAGCAGGGTTTGAGCTAAGACCTACCACGCTGTTCCAATGCGGATTGGTAGGTTACACATATCTCCAGAATTCTCTAGAGATATGCAGGTTTCCTCACGATGTTTTCCTTCACCGAAGAGCGTGTGATAAATTGCAATTATCAATTAGACATGAGTTTTAATAGAAGAACTCATTGGTGCCTGGCTGGGTTTGAAGTCGTGTTCCCCTCGAAAGAGTCGCACGGTCTCACCGCTTGGCTACCACAGCTCTGAACTAAATGATTGCTATAAGTTTAATATGTGAAAAAATTTCTTAACAGATACTCAATGCTATATTTTTAATAGAAAATCTCACGCGATGTCAATATCAAAGAACATAAAGGCGTCTGCGATAAAATTCCACGCTTTTGCTTTGCGATTAATTTATATGCCAGATCTGATATAACATGGTTCGCTTTACTTTGATAAAGTTGATTCAAAAGACTGTACTCGTTTCTGATAAAGTCTAAACGTCTGAAACGTAACATCTTTTTAATTTTAAGAAAAGGTTTTGTGATGTCTAAGTAAAGATTGTGATTATATATGTACTCTCTTTTAACATAAAGATTTTCGATTCAAATTTCGGTAGCTGCGTATTTTGAAAGAATTTAAAACGTTATATGAACTATAGATAACTCTGTCTTTTACTCAAATGTTTTTAGGACGCATGCAATTTTTCTTATTACTTTCTTTTTCCAAAAGTAATAATATTATTTAGCACGACAAAATCGCAAATCGCAATTTTATCGCGGAGTCTATCTTCTACCATGGACTTTTAGTAACGATTCAATTCAAAGTCAGTACCTAAACCGAATCGCTTTCTTTTCGTACCGTGAAGTGTGGATTGCATTAGGGGCGTTATGTTTGAAAAGGATAACGTTATATGAACTATAGATAACACTGTCTCTTTTACTCACATGTTCTTAGGACGCATTCCGAACGCTCATTTGGAAACGACTTAAAGTGTGCGTCTTTAAGACGTCAAGGTATGATAAAGCAAAACAATTTAGTTTACGTCTTCAATTGAGTCGCAATAAGATTTGCGATTTTGTCGTGAGTCTATATCCTGATGATGCTTCGGTTGCGGGACCAAACGATTGTTGAGTTTGTGAGAGTGAACGTGTGTAGTGCTTGTGTATTGTGGTGGCAGTGATGGAGGTTAGTGCATGTGTTTTTATGGAAAACGGATATTCCACTATACATTTAGCACTATATATATTCTATTTACTGTATCGCGGATTATAGCAGAAATAATTTTATTATTACTCTCGCAATAAGAGTTCATGGTAGGCCTGCTGATATTGAATGTCGGGTTTAAATTAGGAAAATCTAGCGTTGGTATGGTATTTTTATTATCTTTGTTCTACGACGATAGATAAAAATGGTTTCATATTAATGAAAAACGTCCAAGAATAGAAATTGATATATACGTCAGTCAATATTTTTGTTTAAATTCAGTGGCGGCTCAAGTTTTATAACGAAGCGATTGCTCGCAATACTAACCTTGTTTTATTTCCGAAAGCTTACTGTATGTATAACAAGTAAACGAGATATTCAACGTATGAGAAATAAAAGAGATTTGAAGATATATACTTACAAATACGTAATCTTAGCTGTACCTTAACGGTATATTTCACATCAAGTGAAAACTTCTTTAATGGCGTTGTGCACTTTTGTGATGGGTAAAATATGTTAATCTTGCGTCAGGACACGTAACCAGACGGAAATTTGTAAGACGGAGAGAGAAGGCCGCCGCTGTGCCGTAGGAGAGGCAGTATTCACCTCTCTTTCTACTGCACGACGAAAATGTATGCCTGCGCCTGCTCGTTTAGGCAGTGCAGTGCCCTACCGTGAATTTGATTGAATTGTAATAATTTTGAACTGTAAAATTTTTAATGTCATAAATTGTGATGTTTCTGTACTATAGCGTAATAAATGAATATCGTATTTTTTGTTTCATAAATTATACTACTTTTATTCTGATAACTAAAGCAATTCGTTCAAAATTATTCCCTAACCATTCCAAAATATCAAAATGCACAACGTTAATATTGAAATTTTCAGTTCTGCAATGTGTGCAATCCGTTCATTTATCAGTAACCTTAATTCTGTTAATTCTAAATTTAATAATGGCGCATCTATTCATAATACCACTAGTCTATGATACATGACACTAATAGTACGGAAAGTATAAAATGGTCGTGCAAAGTTGTATCACGTCAAATATATCGAGCACATTTTCTATTCACATTAATCGAGGAATCGACATCAATAGAGCGACCATACAAAGCTTTGTCCGACCAACTCGGCGCTGATTGAAAGGCGCTTGTTTCCGCTACCGTTGGACTTGAATTGAAGAGAAACAAGAAACGACTATTCATAACGTCATATATTTTATTTCATATCTTTTTTAACTATGTAATGGACTAGGAAAGAATACACACAAAGTAATATATTGTCACTTACACAGAGTATCACGGGTCTTTCACGGCGTTCCAAGAATGGATGTACCACTGCACTTTGAACTTAAGTAATTGGTAGGCAATGTCGATCCAACGAACAATTTGTATGGGGACTTCTTATGTGATTACAAAAGCATTACTATAGCGCTTAGCAAAGTACTAGTGGTGCCACCTGTTATACCAGTGAGGAAAATACATAAATTGTGTTACAATAACGTTATGTTACAACTATCTTTAACTATTACTTTTATTCGTCTTTTCATCTCATAATTAGATACTCATTTTGAAATTTGGATTTATTAAGTACTTTGACCCGCTAAGATGAGGACTAATGACCCTAAAGACAACGGGGAGTCGCTGGATTGAAGCATCACAAGATCCCATGGTGTGGAGATCCTGTAAAGGGCCCGTGAACGTCTATCGGATGATGAAGAAGAAGTGCTTTGCTGCCAATAAATAAAGCAATCAGAAGTTGAGTCAAAATCCCTTGTAAAAATATGACCTAGGAGTTTTGGAACAGTATTTGCTAGGTACTTGGTTGCATAAGAAAGCTCATCTTTAAATGCTTGAACTGTTTTGGCGTGTTGATAAACTAAAGTTACCAGCAGAGCTGATCGTGTGAAGCAGAAATGACTAAAGACGAGATATAAACTTTGATTCAAGCCGAGCATTCAAATTGTTAGAGTAGCAATAATGTACCGGTAAATTAAGTGATTTGAGTATACGTGCCGCTAAATTCCCAGATGTCTTCAAGACAGTTACTCAAGAACCGTCCAATTTAAGTCACATAAGACTAAAGTTTGGAGACTATAGTTTCAAGAAATCTATCTTTAGAAACAGAAGATATAGACAATCTTTTGAAATAGAAGAATCAGCTAAGTCTTAGCTGATTTAGTGATTTAAGCAACGGTTTAGAAAGCATTTTGAAACACCAATTCCTTAGTGATTATAAAATACTGAAAAACATAATATTCAACGACGTCTATCTAAACAAAATGTAAATTACGAGATGATCCCCAATTTTCACCAAAACGTTCACTGCAAAGTTTTCGCCACGTTATGGTGACGACCTTCAAATCTAACAAGAACTCCTCAAAATTTCCCACAAAGTGTAATATCGAAGTTTAACCTTGCGAACGTAAATGTCACGTCGTATAATTGCGATATGATTCCCCAAAGTTTAAGAACCACTTTAACAGTTACAGGGTTTCGCTTCGAAAAATAATTTTGTAAAGAATTTAATATACTGTAAGCATTTAAAGTCTGATGAATAATTGAGTATAGAAAGTAAATAGTCTGAATAAAATATAAGGCAGTTAAATATAGGTTAACTTGACGTTAAACATCCATTTCAAACAACTAGTTACGTGACATAGAAAAAGATTTTACAACATATTACAAATACAACCTGCTACAAATAATTAGGTCAATAATATAGGCAACATTGTTGCTTTTATTGTGACATTTGTGTGTTTTCTGGGTCTCTCGATTATTCTGGGTAAACGAATGCACGGTTACATCAACTTACCTTTTATTAACTTGTACCCTATATGCTTTTCAGTAGACTGTCACAGAGCCAGTCTCTAGCCGAGACTCGAGCAACTATTAGATGCTCTATTAGATGGTCGTGAGCTAAGCTAACGTGACGTATGCCGGCTGAGTAGAATTAGGCGGGTTGAGATCCGCCGTGTGGATCCGGCTGAATAGACTACTCTCATTTCTTACCGAGGTGTCCTAAAAGGCGCCTAATGTAAGTCGACCCGCCGCGTGGTATCTGGCAGAGTAGAATAGACCCCGCTATTTCTTACCGAGGTTTCGTAAAAGGCGCCTAAGGTAAGTTGACCCACCGTGTGGTATCCGGTTGAGTAAAATACGCCACCCGCTGTCTTACCGAGGTGGCGTATTTTACGGCTAAGATAAGCTGACATGGGAAAGCTGCCGGTTGTAAAATACTTAGCCAAATCATGTGAGAACATGTTTGTAACATGTTGTGCTGACTTAACTCAGAGTGGGATAAGGGCAAGAGAATGATAATGATGACAAAAAATGTATAGTATAGTGATTTCGTGTCTTTCCGAAGCAAAATAGATTGCGCCACGGCCACAAAATTTATTGTGTGTTACACAAATACGGCCATCAAATATTTATTGATTAAAATACAACAGCGCAACAGAAATTATTCGGCAATTACTTGTGTACAATAGGTATTAAAAGGATAGTTCGCAGCTATCACCATAAATTATTCAGGTCTTGGTAATGTTGGAATATTTGAAATTTAGACCAGATGTCGGGCTTAAAACGAATTAGGACGAACGTAGCGGATGTCTTTTTGTGAACGGAATTCTAAGCGATATTTTATGCTAATTCAGTGATCAATTCATCATTTTGTTTGATAGTTTTCGAACTTTAGGCGCGAATATTTTACCCATTATAAAGCTATTAGTGTAA
Source organism: Morpho deidamia (assembly GCA_947086505.1). Taxonomy (NCBI): domain Eukaryota; kingdom Metazoa; phylum Arthropoda; class Insecta; order Lepidoptera; family Nymphalidae; genus Morpho; species Morpho deidamia. The sequence goes on from CAMTZC010000011.1 coordinate 1,007,167, forward strand.
GGCCGTATTTAATGGAAGTTTTAATTTGTAGGTCTATGTCAGTCTGAAATGTTAACAATTGTAGAAAGGTTAAAGATGTTTGCGGAGGCATATAAATTGTTTCTATACGTAAACGATGCACTTCCCTGATGCTCAGAGTGAGGTCGAAGCAACAGCATCCTGAATAGGATATCAGAGATGGAAGACTGTCCGTATGCGAACTGCGAAAAATGGTATAGGATTCACATCGGATATAGTTTATTACTAATTTTAGTTTTGCCAACTTTCGAAGTTTGCTAGGCAGTTCGACACATGTTACTGTGACTACTCTTTGAGGAATATTTTATCGAATTCACGGATTATATATGCTGTTATTGATTACGGCTGACTAAAAATATTTATGCGAATATTTGATCCAGTCATCAATGACAAAGTTGCCGATAGAAAAGTACAAAGTAGAAACATGAATAAAGCATCGAAGTAATCCCTATAGACTTTGTTACTGCAATCTCTGAAAAGATCAATATTATAAATTAGACCACCGTTGCTGGCTTTAATTCCTTCATTTTCAAATTACGCAACGAAAGAAACAAAGTTATTAGAAAGGTAAGCACTTTTCTCAGAACAAATTCTGCAATGTGTTGAATTGGGATTATCAATTATTCGAAGTCCCAAACTTTCATGTTATGTAACCTTTGATTTATGATGGAAAATCTGAAAAGTATTGCAAACGAAGTTGGGTCGGACGGTTGAATAGCATAATACATCCCAAAAGTTTGATGAATGGGCACTGGACTGATTATGACAGATGGGAGGAGAGCAAAATGTCTGCTATGTCTAGATTTTGATAGATTACAGTTATATGACCTTTCATGTAGCGTACTGTTAAATATTTGACTATCACGCTGATTTTTATAACCTCTTTCATTTTTTTGGTATCTAGTGCTTTTATAGAGTATTGAAAATTTAGAAATCTTTAATATCATCATTCTCCTGCCCTTATCCCTCTCTAAGTGGGGTCGGTAAAACATGTTACAAATATGTTGTCACATGATTTGGCTACGTATTTTACGACCGGCCGCCTGCCTGATGTCAACTTACCTTAGTCGCCTCTTACGACACCTCGGTAAGACATGAGGGTGGTCTATTATATGCAGCCTACACGGCACATAGCTTAGTTGCCTCTTACGACACCTCGGTAAGGAAGAAGGGGGGGGGGGTCCACCCTTCCGACGTCACAATGACTAATCTAAGTCACACCATCAGTCCGCCACTACACGTCGCCCTAAGCCGTGGTCCGGCCTCACAGGAGGCACCCTTAGGACGACGTTCCCCGACGCTAGTAGAGCTTCTGCGCTCTACTCCCTGCATTTCGCAACCTCGGCGATGCTTCTGCGCTCGTCCGTCCCGCCCGGTGACGCTGTAAAAGCCATTAGGGCTAACAGCATACAGTCAATTCGAAAAAAAAAAAAAAAGGAAGATGGGTGGTCTATTCTATTCTGCGGGATACCACACGGCTATTAGAAAGCTTTAATAAATGAGATTTTTTTTAAAATAAGTCTATCGAAGTATTGTACTTTATGGTTTATGGTTAATCAGCACAATAAGAAATATCAGGTTCAAAACCTTGTAGCGCTTAAAATGTATAGTACGATACGTAAAGCAACATGTTTTTGTAGTATATATTTTCTTATATATATTTAAGCAAACCTATATCTAGCTGAAAGAGTCAACCATTTTTGTAATATATATAATTCTTGTGCAATAAAGTTAAATAATATTAATTTTACTTTTGTCTTACCTGATATCAAATATGACGAAGAATCTGAGACAGAAATGTCTATTATATTTACAACAAAAATCTTTTTGGTGCATAATTAATTTTTACCATCGATAGACTAACTAGCAAATGTTAAATTTGACTATGTATTAGTAAATAGCATTTACAACTATATATATAACTGACATAATGTTTCAGATCTTGTTCAAAAGGTAACATAATCTTGCAAACTCATCTTCTAGTTCGATACCGATCAAAAGTTTCCACGTAAGGCTTCGATTTCCCGGTTGGAGGAAAATTTTAAATTGAATTTATTTCCAGTTCGATCCAGTATCTCGTTATACTTATTGATCAATTCCAAATGCCTTCAATATATGTATCAGTATTTAGTTTGTCTTATGTTTTTAAATTCAGGGATTCAAACATTTCCTTTTCCATAACATCAACTGTGAGAAGACATCTTTTTGAAAGTCCTTTTAAAACAGTTGTCAACCCACCGCCGATACAATACACAAGCACTACACACGTGTTATCACAAACTCAAGAATCGTTTCGCTTCGCAACCGAAACATCATCAGGAGATAGACCCCAAAACAAAATCGAAAAATGACGCATCATCCAAACAAGCATAAGTTATATACCAATTGGTTCAATCACCAACATTTATTTTGCCTCCGAACACGTTCATGTTTTATTTTAATATAGTTAGGTGCTACGTTCAAATGATTATATCGTTGGTTGAACCAAATATTTCTAACTGCGATGGAGATTTGTGCATATATTTTGACGAATCCTGCATATATCGGTATGAAAACGGTTAGTCCACTCTACAATTAGCAATATACATATATGGCAAGCAAATTGATTTTATTTGTTACTTTTGAATAATAACTGAAAAGTTGTAAAAAGCTGTGATAGCCTAGCGGTGAGTCCATGCGACTCTTTCGAGGCAGTCACGAGTTCAAACCTCGGGCAGGCAGCAGTGAATTTTTCTGTTAAAAAAACTTATGCCTATTTGATAATTGGAATTTATCCCACGCTTTTCAGTGAAGGAAAACATCATGTGGAAACCTGCATATCTTCAGAGAATTCAAGGGATATATGTACTCTACCAACCCGGATTGGAGCAGCATGGTAGGTCTTAGTTCCAATCCTTCTCTCGATAAACGGAAAGAAAAGACCTATGCCCAGTAGTGGGATAGTAACAGGCCGTTGCTTTACTAAATGACTTTAAATAAGAAAAGGTTCAATTTTGTAAGGGTTCATTCTAAAAGCATCGAGGAATTTAAGACCAAAATCATATTTAAAATTAATTTGTTCTAAAAGTCAGTAAAATAAATAGCAAGAAAATCTTAAGGCACAAAGTCTCAAGATGCAATCTCAAGATCTTTATGCTAACGTTTTTATTAAAACCCCGAGAGCTGTTATACAGCCGAGGGCTCTAGATGTTGGGGCACGGAATAATCTAGGTTTAAAGAGAATCTTGTAACGCGCAAAGTTTTCCTTCGAACTCAAATTAATTTTACATAGTGAGTTGTACAAGGTTCTTTTTAATTATACGTCGGTAATGAGTCTAACACTTGCTATCTTCTGATTAAATGCAATATTGTGTTATATATTTTGTTAAATATGCTTAAAAAGAAGCTGTGATAGCCTAGCGGTGAAACCGTGCGACTCTCTAGAGACGACATAGGTTCAAACAGGCAGGCACCAATGAGTTTTTTCTATTAAAATTTATGTGTCTAATTGATAATTGTAATTTATCATACGCTTTTGGGTGAAGAAAAAAATTGTGAGGAAACCTGCATATCTCTAGAGAATTCTAGGGATATGCGTAACTTACCAATCCGCATTTGAGCAGCGTTGTAGGTCTTAGCTCCAATCCTTCTCTCCAACAACGGAGATCGGAGGTCTTAGCCCAGCAGTGGGCATAGTAACAGGCTGTTACTTTACTTTACTTTACTTATGCTTATAAATACTCTTAAATACATTTACCATTATGTGATTATGTAATGAGAAACATAATTAATAGGAATAATTTCATAATTTGTGGGAGACGGAAGTAGTCAAATGTCATTTGTTTCACAAAACGGAAACGGAAATGCAAATAAAAAAGGTTATAAATAAGCCAATTGGGCCTATTCTAGTCAGTCTAGTGTTAGCGTTTAGTGTGTCCACAATAGTGAAGTGTAACAAAGAGTGAAGTGTAACAGTTCAGGCTCGAGGTTAGGATACATTTATCATTTGATTCAAATCTAAATAATCTTTATTCAAGTAAGATTTTTACAAGCACTCGTTGAATCGTCAAGAAACAATTAGATTTAATGAAGCTACAACTGGTTCGGAATGTTGCTCTTACTGAGAAGAACCAACGAGAAACTCGGCGGTCAATCTTTTAAACATTTTTAATTTTACATTATTAAACCTAGTTTATACTGTATTTTGAGAACCAGTGCCCACCTTTACTTGGTTCAATTTAAATACGACTTTTACAGGTGTAAAAAATCACAATAAAAAGGTGAATAAAAAAAAGAACTTAAATTAAACTAAAAAGAACAACATTTTTAGATTATTAAAGTAAGGTAAAAAAGAAAACAGAAAAAAGGCTAAAACTAAAAAGCCGTGTGTATGTGCATGTGGATGTGTGTAGTGAGAATGTGTGTTTTAAAATAAACTAATTTCATGTTGGTAAAGTAAGTATGTAGGTAAGGCGTGACTGAGTGTTATGTGTGTGTAAATTTGACAGTGTTTTAAATAGTTTTTAAATTTTAAACTATCGTGAGTAGTATTCATAGTTAATAAAGATACCGGCTATACTCACTTACATATACAGCAGTTCCCGCCGCGATAACTCGTGTAAAGAGCTCATGAATAAGTGCCCCAGACGGGTTCGAAACTAGTCGGACTAATCCGATAAAATTAGACGTGAGTATAGCCGGTATCTTTATTAACTATGTTTTAAATAGGGTTAAAATAATATATTCAGTTTGATCATAGTCCATTTGTATCAACCATGAAATAATTTTATTTTTAGCAATATGTTTGGTGTAAAAGTGCAAATATTTGTATATTTTATTGTATATATAAGGTGCTAAGAAAACATGCCGATGTCTAACAAAGGATGTTCGTGGCTTGTATGTTTTAACATGTTATACCGACCCCACTTGGAGTGGGATAAGGACAGGAGGATGAAGATGAGTTGTTTTGTTACGTGTGCTTGGTCACGTAGGCTACTTCAATAGGTGTTGACTGTTTATTTTTTGCGATCCGTGCCGCTTTGTGTTCCTAACAGCAGGTCTACCATGAACTCTTATTGCGACTCAATTGATGACGTAAACTAAATTGTTTTGCTTTTTCGTACTATGATATCTTAAAGACGCACACTTTAAGTCGTTGCCGAATGAGCGCTCGGAATGCGTCATAAAAACATGTGAGTAAAACAGACAGAGTTATCTACAGTTCATATAACGTTATCCTTTTCAAACATTACGACCACAATGCAATGGCACTTCATGGTATGAAAAGAAAGCGGTTCGCGGTCGTCGTTTACGTTAATTGAGTCGCAATAAGAGTTCATGGTAAGCCTGCAGGCCCCTATTAAGTTTCTATGACTTATACTTTAACGATTACATGAATAAATTTGTACTAATACGTAAAAAGCAAGAAGTACGGCGCGTTAATGAGACCGAATTAGAACAGGATATGCCGCATTGCTTTCTGTCAGTTTGTGCTGATGTCATTCGCATACTTTCGACGTGAGTTATTTTCATTACCATAACTGATGCCCGTGAATTTGTCTGGATTAACTTAAATTAATATTTACACACACGGTCGTCCGTCCCCAAAGTAAGTAATCTAATACTTGTGTTATGGGTGACGGACAACTGGTAGATATACTACACATATAAGTTTAAATACATACTTAAATACAAATACACACCCAGGCTCGAAGAACCAACAATTTGTTTATAGAAAATGTTGGCCTGCGGCGGGAATCGAACCCGCGACCCGAAGGAGCTGAAGGCAGGGTCACTACCACAGCGCCAACGGGTCAGTCAATTAAAAATTTATGGAAGATGATTATTTATTTTAAAATATAGAAAAACTAGCTGTGCCAGCGGCTTCACCCACGTGGAATGTGTCACAGATTATTCCCGAATCGAAATTTTTAACATAAAAGTAGTTATTGTGAATTAACCATAAGAGATAGCTATTGCGAACTTTTTTGTAGTATTTTTATAGATCTACAATACTCTACTACATTGCTTTAGTGTATCTCCGCTGGTTTACGCAGCGTACGCGACTAAAGCTACCAAGCAAGCAAGTTTTTTAACAACTGCGCGATCTCTTCCAACACAATTTACATAATACTGATATGTACTGTGTTTGGTGAAAACCGTACAATCAATACCGTACCGTACAATCAGTTCAGTAGATTTTGAGAAAATCGATTACAGACAGACAGCTTCTTGAGACTTTGTTATATAATAAGTATAGATAGTTCTGCTGTAATCTGAGATTATAAAAAATCTATGTAATGCTAAAAGTATGTATGTATGTCATTGCTGTTTATTATCCCACCGCTGGTCTCCTCTCTTCATTTTTGCAGAGAAAGGTTGGAGTTAAAACCCACCACGCTGTTCCAATGCGTATTGGTAGGCTTCAAATATCTCCAGAATTTTCTAGAGATATGCAGGTTTCCTCACGATGTTTTTCTTCACCGAAAAACTGTATAAATTGGTACTATAAATTAGGCACATAAGCTAAAATAAAAACTAAATGGCGCTGCCCGGGATATGAACCCGTTAATCCCTGAAAAGAATCGCACGGTCTCATCGCTGGGCTATCATAGATTACGTTAAAATTAGAGTGTACTTATCTGTTTTGATACCTTTAGCAGGTTACGTAAAACGCACGCACTGCAAACAACCACCACCAAAATCCACAAGCACTGCACATATTCACTACCACAATTTCAACAATCGTTTCACTTCACAACATTCAAATAAACATTGACAAGCTCTTATTATTTCACTAACCCACCTTATGGGTTCTACTAATTCCAAATTTTCATGTTAATTCACCATTTCAAATTCATTGAAACTTAAACGCTAATTGTTACTTTGTACCATAAACTCTCGTTCATTTTATTGCTTAAACACGAATTATTTTTTACTATATAATAATTACACCTATGATTTGCATATAATTTTCTTTGTTATAAAATTATCCGTCGAAGATGTCTGTCACTAAAACTCTATTTGTGATACGACATTTTGCTTAGTGAAAAAATAAGAAAATTCTTAAACCTCTCAGATTTGTGAGGGAAATAATTGCATCATTATTTCAGAGATCTTAAACAGGATTGTTAAAACAAAAGTAATAATAGAATTATTTTGATATAATCCGCGATAAAATATATATAGTGCTAAATGTATAAATGCATAACAAAATCGCAGTTTGCGATTTTGTCGTGGCGTCTATCTCCATGACGCTTCGGTTGCGGGGCGAAACGATTGTTGAGTTTGTGATAGTGAACGTGTGTAGTGCTTGTGTATTGTGGTGACGGTGGTGGAGGTTCGTGCATGTGTTTTACGAATCCTGCATGTATCGGGTATGAAAAAACGGATAGTCCACTGTACATTTAGCACTATACATATATATTTTCTATTTACTGTATCAAAATAATTTTATTATTACTTTTGTATTATGGATCTCCGCAAAGTAACGGCTAATTCTATAAATTATTTCAAGATTGTTAACTTTTAATAAATATTGCACTGAATTTTATTGAAACAAAAGAATTTCACAATAAAAACCGATACCTAGATAATCGGATGTGCTAAAAAGAAACGAAAGCTCTGGAATATCTCACGAACAAAACCTGCCGAGTGAAAAACAAAGCGATAGACATTTTCTTTTCGTAAATTCCCGGATCCGTCGCAAATCCGCCACTTGTCGCTAGGGGTTGGCAAAATAGATACAGATCGTAAAAATTCAACGGACAATGAACGTAAAAGAAAAATGAAATGAACGGTAACGGAAACGAAAATTTTGCGAAGCTAGAAGTGTTTGGAAACTGCCCAGGTCTATATTTTGTAGCTTTTTATGTACCACAATGGTAGAAGCAAAATTATGCCGTGTGGTAGCCGACTGAGTAGAATAGACCACCCTCATTTCTTCAAATCAAATCTTTATTTTGCATGAAACACGGTATTACATCGTATTAAATAAGCTTATAAATAAACGAGCAACATGTTTCGCTAATACATAGCATGCAAAAGTTTCAATTTAATTTTTCAGAAAATTATGTCAAATTAAATAAAATATATATATGTTAAATTGATTTTATAAAATATGTCGAGATTATAATAATTACACAATCTGCTGTATTGAACTCACAAATGTTCATGTATTACCTACCTAAGTACTCCTTAACACTATAAAAGCCACCGAGGTCCTTACCGAGTTGTCGTAAAACACGAGTAAGGGAAGTCGGCCCACCGTGTGGTATTCAGCTGAGTAGAATAGACCACCCTCTTGCTTACCGAGGGTTGTAGAATACGACTGAAGTAACTTGACATCAAATAGGCGGTCGGTCTTAAAATACGTAGCCAAATCATGTGCAAACATTTTTGCAACATGTTGTGCTGACCTCACTTGGAGTGGGATAAGGGCAGGAAGATGATAATTGGTAGAAACAAAATTAATACTGGGAATGAATATTCTGATCCTGGTAATGAAGTATAAGAGCAGGTATTCGGTTTGTTAACTGAAAGAGTCAAATTTTGATGACATATGACATTATCATTTATTATTATTACATTATCGACATCATAATCATTCTCCTGCCCTTATCCCACTCTATTAGGGTCGGCACAACATGTTATAAACATGTCTATTCTTCTCACCCGTGTACCACGCTGTGGGTCAACTTTTTTTGTCAGGAAAGCGCAAAGCTGCTGGTGGCGTGGAAGGGTACCGTTTGGACTCATTGCCCCCATCCCCGCCAGCAGCAACTCTGAAACCCAGAGTATGCCATCTCTGCGTCGGTGCTTCTCTCAAAGCGGCCCCTTCCGCCGCTGGACCTTTTCAGATGGGCGTCCGATGAGCTCCATTCGGAATGCTCAGAGGTCCCCGTTAGGGCGGCATACGACGGACTTCGGCAAGATTACTTTCTCACATTGTCGTCTAGAAGACATTTCTTGAAATAATGAATTTCAGAGAGATATTGCCAGAAATTCAAACTTTTTAAATTTTCCTTAATTTTAACATTCCATTCAAATTATTTCTTTATATCAAGACTTCATATCTGTCAACCCTATTCATCATTTGTTGGGACTCATAACTCCTTTGTTCGTCTCTTTCACATCTATAAATTAAAATTTCTTAACTTTTCTTTCAATAAAACGGTTCTATTCAAATCGTAACTGACGCTATTAATTTCAAAGGGAAGTGGAATAATACATTTTCTTTTGCCGCCGTATATAAGTAAAAAACCTTTTCAATCGGCTTAAACTGAGTTAATTGAAAAGATTTCTAGATAAATTGCTACTTAAAATATGGTTTCAGAAGTAATTGATATAATACCATCTTTGCTAAAAAATAAATTATGATTTGATTTGTATAGAAATTTTTGCAATGATATCAAGCAGTTTTTTGGGCAAATGACGAATGAATGTATGCTTTTAACTTGTAAAGTAAAAAAGTATCGATCTATTAGTATTCCCACTGCTGAGCAAAGGCCTCCAATCTCCATTTTTGGATAGAAGGTTTGGAGCTAAGACCCACCAAGCTGCCACCAATGCGGTTTGGTAGGTTACACATATCCCACTGGATCCAGAAATATTCAGGTGTCCTCTAGATGTTTAACTTTAAAGTGTGTGATAAATTTTGAATATCAATCAAAAACAAAAGGTTTAACATAAAAACTCATTGTCAATCCGGATCGGGATTAGAACCCTTGACTCTCTAGAGAAAAGCAAATGTTTCACGGTTAGGCAACCACAGCTTATTTTTTATATCTACAGATTATATAACATTATTTATTTTGCTACTATACGTCGTAATTCTATCAAATATCATCGCAATATATCAGAAAAAGCTATAATAAGGAAAGTACTAATAATCTTTCATTTGTTACTTTATATTTTTAAATATTTTCTATAAAAAAAACAAAAAAGCATTTTAAAATATAAGAAAAGTCACAGTCAGCGGGAAAAGTATTCGTACTAAAGCTCCCGGTGGCTAAGGCTCCAGACCCATGGACTTAAGGAAACTCATCACCCTCTTCCACTTATCCCACTCTGAATGGGGTTGCCACATGATTCGGCTACGTATTTTACGCCCGGCCGTCTGCCTGACGTCAACTTAGCTTAGTCGTATTTTACGACACCTCGGTAAGAAAGAGGGTGGTCTATTCTACTCAACCGGACTTAAGGAAATTATTTTGTTGATTAAATTCCCTAACACTGTCTATCTGTATGTAATCGATTTTCTCAAAATCTACTGAATGGATTTTAGTACGGTTTTTACTAAAAGGTAGTGCGATTCCTTCGAACAGTTTAGGTTAATAGCACATAACCGTTTCATGTAAATTGAGTTGAAGAGATCGTTTTACAACAATTTTTAGTGGGGGGTAGTAACAAACCGTTGTCGATTGTAGTTCAGAGGGGGTACATAGGTATAAAAAGCGATGTAGGGTATCAGAGAGCCAGTCTCATGCCAAGACTCGAGCGACTGTAACACGCTAGACACTGAATTTCACGGTCGAAGCCGCACAAATAGAAAATATATGCAGGCTAAATATAAAATGTACTATCCTTTTTCAAACCTGATTCATGCAGGAAGCGTAAAAACGCAAGCGCAAACTCCACTTTATTAATTATAATAAAAGCGTTAAGAAAGTGACTACTGGCGTTAATGTATACGGATTAATCTGGTATAAAGCTGTGCTGACAGCGCTGAGTAATTAAATCACATCAGCATGCACGTACGTAGCCAAAATATCGTTACAGTTAACGTTAATTAAAACAGAGTATTAATCAGGCAAATGGCTGACAGAGTAATTGAATTTCGCTTGATAGATACGACCAGTGAAATCACGGATTTCATTAATTCCACTAACTGATATTTGGTTGGATGGAACATTGTATCTAAACGGTAAACTCACTAATAAAGTGACACTAAAGTGACACTCACTAAAAACTCACAAATGCAGTGAATGCGGTAGAAAGATAAGCAGACCGTCAGAATTTCGCATTTATCATATTACTATAGTAATGACCCATGGACACAACAGAAATAATCAAGAATTTCTTTTTTTCATACCCTATACATGCAGAATTCGTAAAAACACATGCACAAACCACCACTGCCACCACAATACACAAGCACTACACACGTTCACTACCACAAACTCAACAATCCTTTCGTCCCGGAACTGAAACATCACCAGGAGATAGACTCCACGACAAAATCTCAAAGCAAAGCATTATTTTGAACTTAAACTGTTTACCGTCGAGTTTCCTCGTCTGCAGCTAATCCTGGCAAGAGCATCACGTCTTGGTCATCATAGACATGCATTGTCATTGAGACTGGACCAGTAAGCAAAATCTCAGCTCAGTCGGACTCCAGGAAATGTGTAAAATTTATACTTGCAAGATCCCACCTTCACTTTTATGTGAGTTTTATGGTTCATAAGCTTTAATTGTACCAAATTTCATCAAAATTAGTCCAGCGGATCAGCCGTAAACACGGCACAGACGGACTTTCACATTTATAATATAAAAATTTATTTGTGGAATTAATTTCTTTAAAGCGGAAGCTGTTAAGATGTGTCACAGAGGAGGTTAGAGGTCAACCAAACTTATCTAAACAGGATGAGTTATTGAAACGGAAATCGCTTTAAAGACATTCATATGACACTTCCAATGTCTTTGTTTATCATTCAATTTAGAAAACACGTTCTTACAACTTACTTTGATAGCAAATTATTTGAGTGCATTTTTTTTAAAGTCCGAGCCGCAAAGCAAAGGTGTCAATTTGTAGACCTTTTATATTATACAAGCTATATAAAATCAGTGTATTTAATTGAAATTTTTACATAAAGTTATACATATATAAAAGGCAATTTAAATGAAAGCTTTTAAAAACTTGCAGTAAAGAACAACAAGAATTGAGAGTTTGGCTTTTAATTTGAATAGAATTGAACAGGAATTCACAAAGAACTGGCCGAAAGCACAAAAAAGTTAATCTCTCGTTGGACGATGAAAAAGCTCCGCTCATTTGAATATTGCAGAGTAGACAAACGATCCTCATACAAAGTAATCAAGATTAAAGTTAAAGAAGCGCGTTCAGCGGTTAAATGTGTAATTGCACTGTTCCAATTTGTTAGGCCGTAATTTCTCAGTTACTAAGATCATTTAGGTCTTAAGTTCAATTAATGAACTAAGTGGTAATTCGCTTCTTACACCCCAATCTCTACACGAATACTATAACGTCTAGATCTTTCTAACGTCGTATAATAAATTAGGTGCCAGTAATTTATAGAAATAGGTTTTACTTTGCGAAGATCTATAATGATATTACTTTGCCATAAATCGCTATATCAGAGTACTGTAGAGGGATATGATAAATCTAGAGCGTTATATTCGTTTTCATACACAACGAATGCAGTATTCATAAAGCGCATGAACTACAAACTACCACCATACTACACTAGCACCAGCACATTCACTACCACAATCTTAACAACGTTTCGCCCATTGAAAGATTGACTACATGAAGAGTCGCACCACTTAAACAATTATAACTATGTAGTAATTAGTTCACCCCCAACACTTCGTTTGTTTCAAACATTCATTACAAACTGGCACATACCATTTATCGGTTCGTTAATCAAGGTGCCATTGTTGTTGAATTACTTCCAGTTGCTTCAAGGTATTAAGCGGGAAGTTTTATGCAGAAAGTGCAGAATTTGGAAACACTGTATACATTTTTAATTACGCTCTCTACTTAGTTTTACATTTATATTTTCTTTTATTGCTACAAACTATACTTATAGTACCCGGCGTTAAATAATGCACATCGATGTTTAGAACGAAACAGCCGACCAGTTCGATTTCGTAGAGCGCTGTGACTGTCACACACGGGTTCATCAGTCTGTGTGACAGAGACAATGCTCTATGAAGCAGAATCAAGCCGATTTTCTCTCTGTAAGCCTCGATGTGCATTATTTATTGCCGGGTACTATACTATAATTACAACAAACGTTTAGTGAGCACCATGGGCAAAAATACAAATTTTAAAATGAAAATGTTTTCGTCTCTAACAATAAATGTAAGTTATTATTAAAAATTGTATTCAACGGGAATTAAAAAAAAAAGAAAATGGTATACAAATCATAGGTATAATTATTATACAGTAAATAACATGATCTAAAAATGAATGTCAAAAATTCGTTCACTCCCTCCCACCGCACCTTGACGGTCAAAGAGTTAATATTATTATTTAGCAGTAGAGTTGACAATTAAAAAGCAGTTAAAGTTAGTTAGTTTAAACTTAGTATTGTTACAAGTTTATTTAAGAAAAAATATTTTGATTTGAATTTGAATTTAAAGGTTTACTTACCCCTTTAAATTAAAATGAACTACTTAAAGTGTGCAAGAACGGTGTTACACAAAAGCTTTATACTCTTTAAATGTTTGCTTTCATTTGTTGCATTTATTATTCTGCAATAGGCTCTCTAAGTTTGCTGCATAAAGCTGTTCATTCAAAAAGCAACTTAACAAATGGCTAGAAATCTAGACATAGTAGAAAAATAGACCAGCTTTTAAAAATAGTTGCTCAGTTTATATTCATTTAAAAAATCTATATATGTACATCAAAGAGAAAGTATGTATGTATATTGTTATAGAATCCGAAACGGCTGGACCGATTTTAATGAAAGTTTTAGACAATCTTTATAATCACCTAGCAGATGATCCTGTAGAGTTCCCAATAAAAAAGTAGTAAAGTAGCGGCCTGTTACAATTCCACTGCTGGAAATAGGCCTCCTCTCTCCGTTTCTGGAGAGAAGGGTTGGAGCTAAGACCTACCAGGCTGCCCCAATGCGGATTGGTAGGTTACACATATCAACAGAATTCTCTAGAGATATGCAGGTTTCCTCACGATTTTTTCCTTCACCGAAAAGTGTGTGATAAATTGCAATTATTAATTAGACACATGAGTTTTAATAGAGAAACTCATTGGTGCCTGCCCGGGTTTGAACTCGTGTTCCCCTCGAAAGAGTCGCATGATCTCACCGCTGGGCTATCACAGCTCAGATAGCCCAATACAATTATTTTATTACAACAACATTACGTGATGTTCACAATTCTTTAGTGCAAACTGCCAGCGAGAAATGTTAGACAACAACTTTGTGTTACATAATGAAAGCCGGGAGCGTGAAAAGCAATTGTGGGGAACGCCGATCAATATTAATTTGTTCCCTCCCGAGGCCCCGAAGATATATTGGTTCGGTTAATACCTTTATTAACTGCTTTGTATTTCACTTCAACAGAGGGTTGGATACTTACGAATTTATATATACATATATTTACTAGTGGACCCGGCCACGCCTTGCTGTCTATTATTGTCTCAAGTAATTTTGTAAATGCTTTCTACGATATGTCATAATAAACTACCTTTGTCCCTTTCGCCCGAATTCTTCAAAACGTTCTCTCAAGACTGAAACACTCTTTTCGGAGATCATATTTTTCTGTAATAACAAAGAAAAACGTATTCGACAGTACAGCATTTTCTTTAGAGAAAACAAATTTTAATTTTTAAACAATATCTTGATTACCAACTTTAAACAGCTAACAAATTTAACACTTTGAACGGCGCATTTGGGATTTCAACCGTATGGCACATTTTCTCATTATCAATGATTAATCGATCGATTAGAAAGGGTCAGGGGGAAAAGAAACATGGGTAGACCAAGTAGAATATGGGCTGATGATATAATACAATTCGAAGGAATAAATTAGCTAAACATTTTTTTTTCAAACTGACTGTATGCTGTTGCCCCTAATGGCTTTTACAGCGTCACCGGGCGGGACGGGCGAACGCAGAAGCATCGCCGAGGTTGCGAAATGCAGAGAGTAGGGCGCAGAAGCTCTACTAAAGTCGGGGAACGTCGTCCTCCTGTGAGGCCGGACCACAGCTTAGGGTGACGTGTAGTGGAGGGTTCATGGTATGACTTAGATTAGTCATTGCGGCGTTGGAAGGATGGCGAGAAGCCACGACCGATCGAGGTCAGAAAGCTGGGACCTCGTATTCGCCGGCGAAGACGCTGTGTGTGTATTACGTGTTTTTGTGTTGGCGATCGTTATTTTATCGTCGGGGTCATACAGGACGCTTTTTGGACGCCTATATTTTCGATGGTCGGACCTAACTAGGATGTAGGTAGAAGCAACTTAAATAAGGGGGTTCGGGTGTAGGTACCTCAGATTTCTCGAAGTAAGATTTCGAAAAACGTTTAAAGAGGTGAGTAATGGTATGAAGATCGAGGTCTCTATGGAGGTCAACGTTCCGCATGAACCACGGATATTAGCTAAACATAGGAAAGGACAGAGACAAATGGAAAGAAGTGGAGGAGGTCTTTCCCCAAACGGGGTCCATATTTCAAATTAAAAAAACTATCCATATTAACATAATATAAGAAAGCTTACTAACTAACAACATTCGAAATTTTACTTAGAAATATGGAATAAATGGTTTTTTTATTAACATAATTAAACGGAAGTTCAATCGATCTCGATTAATGACGTTCTGCTTTGATACACATTCAAAAACCCACGTGGAGCAACAGTATCAGTCCTTTTTTTTCGAACTGACCGTATGCTGTTAGCCCTAATGGCTAGCGTCACCGGGCGGAACAGGCGAGCGCAGAAGCATCGTCGAGGTTTCGAAATGTAGAGAGTAGAGCGCAGAAGCTCTACTAGCGCCGGGAAGCGTGCTAAGGGTGCCTCCTGTGAGTCCGGACCACGGCTTAGGGCTTAGTGGAGGGCTGATGGTATGACTTTGATTAGTCATTGCGACTGCGGAAGGTAGAGTATCAGTTCAAAAATGTAAAGTAATACGACGCATTGACGTAGCTTGACGAAATCGATACAAGCTTCAGCCGTTAATTTAATGCACGTTATTATGAAGCTGTGATAGCCCAGCGGTGAGACCGTGCGACTCTTTCGAGGGGAACACGAGTTCAAACCCGGGCAGGCCCCAATGAGTTTTTCTAATAAAACACATGTGTCTAATTGATAATTGCAATTTATCACACGCTTTTCGGTGAAGGAAAACATCGTGAGGAAACCTGCATATCTCTAGAGAATTCTGGAGATATGTGTAACCTACCAATCCGCATTGGAGCAGCGTGGTAGGTCTTAGCTCCAACCTTTCTCTCCAGAAACGGAGAGAAGAGGCCTATTCCCAGCAGTGGGATTATAACAGGCTGGTACTTTACTTTACTTTACTTACTTATTAGAAAGAACGTCATTTTTTGCCGACGCGTATAAACGTTGTGTTATTTAGCATTTACCAAATTTGACGTGTAATAACGTTGCTCCGGCCAAAGTTTTAAACTATATGATGTAAAGGATCGCATAGTTAAACACGAAATTCTTAAGAATAATCCGAAGGCGTAATGTATTTTCAATTTATCCTTTGATATCACTGAGGCTTTTTGTAGTTATATAAAAGAAAAATATTGGCTCCATAAATCGTTTTGTTATATTTCAAACGGATAAAGCAGTATATTCGATGAAAGCTCCCATTCGGTTTTCAAAATTTTCAACAATTATTATCATATCTCATATCATATCATATAAGAAACCCTGATAAAAATATACACGTAAATTTTCCTCGCAAATTATTGTGTCTATAATTTAAAATTACATAAAAATCTGTTCAGTAGTTTTTGAGTTTTTGGCGAACAAACATACAGACGCGGCAAGGTGGTTTTATAATATGTAAATAACTGAGAATAGAATATTAGTTAAGAAATAAATAAAAATATAACGCGAACGCGAATATTACGAGTTAAGTTTGTAATTATATAAAAATACTTTTATAGTAAAGTAGTAAAGTATCAGCCTGTTACAATCCCACTGCTGGGAGTAGGCCTCCTCTCTCCGTTTCTGGAGAGAAGGGTTGGAGCTAAGACCTACCACGCTGCTCCAATGCGGATTGGTAGGTTACACATATCTCCAGAGTTCTCTAAAGATATGCAGGTTTCCTCACGATGTTTTCCTTCACCGAAAAGCGTGTGATAAATTGCATTTATCAATTAGAGACATGAGTTTTAATAAAACTCATTGGTGCCTGCCCGGGTTTGAACTCGTGTTCCTCTCGAAAGAGTCGCACGGTCTCACCGCTGGGCTATCACAGCTTGCAACTTGCTTGTAACTTTTATAGAATAATGATATTCTTTAATTTATTATATTTTATTATTTCTAGCGTAATTTCGAAACATCTAGGTTATTCAACGTCAAAAATTTTTTTTTAATTTTAATCTAATATTTGTTATTCATACTGCATAAAGCATTCGTGTCTGGCGCAAGTCATAAGATCCAGCGGCGATTTAAAAAATATAATTATATTGTTTCAAAATAAAAGTTGAAAGAACGGGTATTTATTTCTAGAAAAGCTATCGCAAAGCCATTTTTATTTAAATTATTGGACATATTTATTACGAAATGTCAACACGCAAGGCAATATGTGATTATGATATATGTGTATATGTGATTTTTAAGGCTATTACAACTAAAAATGCACGAAGTTATTATTTATCCTGTATATTAAGATAATTTTTACACAATGAGCAATTGACGATACGAATTAACTCCAACCATACTCGTTTGAAAATAAGTACCGACTAGTCATAGTTCCTAAAAAGAACTTCTTTATAGCGACACAACTCAGTACAGCGCCATCTAGTGCGGAATAGCAAAAACGGCGCCAACACATTTCATTACCTACTACCTATTCTATACCTCTTTACAAGCTGTATAAACTTCCAAAAATCAAATTTATTTTACTGATATCATCATTCCCCTGCCGTTGTCCCACGCTAAGTGGGGTCGGCACAACATGCTTTAAACATGTTGCAGGATAGGTATTTTACGACCGGCCGCCTGCCTGACGTTAACTTACCTTAATCGCCTTTTACGACACCTCAACATATATTCAGTATATAGCGTTTGCGGTTCAACTGAAAAAGTTATAATATAATGTAATAATATTGTAGTAAAACTACCATTGTTTGTCAGTTTTTAAGATACAAGAATGTACTTCTTTTGTCTGGTACCGAGATTAAAGGGAACATTCTAGATCGAAACAGACAAGTAAATTATGTAAATTGAGAAAATGTCTGTATTACCGTCGTATTTCTACTAAGATTTATGCCGAGTTGTACGCAAACAACTTCTTGACCATCTGCCAAGAATATCTCGTTGAGATAACAAAGTTAGCACAAAAGTTCTTAGATAACAAAGGAATGGTACATGTGAAGGAAATATTATTCTTGTTTATATATCCCTGCAAAGCATATATTGCTGTTTTGAATAAAATGACTCGCCCGCCGGAGACGCGACCGGCGAAATCAAGGACGTTTTATGCATTCGATTGCTGACAGAGCGGCCGACCGCTAGTAACTTTTCAAACACGATAAGGACAGGCCGCGTGCGCCTGTACACGGCATTCCTTTATAACGCACACGTGTAATTTTGCGTTTCGGGTGTTATTCTCAGATTTAGTGACACGTTTAACCAGTGAATTGTTTGATAAGACGCGACCGTCCACGGTTTTGGTGCGCGTTGGGTATTATTCCCCGATATAGGGACGACTTAATAACGTGTGACCTTACGAAGGTTGTGTACACACCGGGTGTTATTCAGCCGATATAGTGAAGTGTATACTTAGGGAGAAACAGACATTACGTGTCCGTGGAAGAGTGCAGAGGCGAGTCAACGGTTTCGGGAATCGGCCAAGTACATACAAGCACACACACACTCGTACACATATACACGCAAGGCCCAGGTCCCGGAGGTTGTTTCATCCGTCCGCACGTTTGCGCGGAACAATCGCTTTTTGCTCTATAAAGTTTTTTTTTATATTGTGAAATAATCTTGTCGTTTCTTTTGTACTATCCAATTTTGGAAAATAATGCTTAGTTCATTATATTTGGCTTAATGTTGCAGATAAAATAAATATCTAAATATTTATTAGCTCTAAATGCATTAAATTGTCTACTTGAAATATTTATAGACCTTTTTAAGACCCAATCATCAATTTTGGTAATGAAGCGTAGATACAAGGCTTCTTAAAGGCGTGAATATCATAAGTGCCTCTAAAATCTTTTTTAAAGAGCTCTTTACTATTTTATTTCCAGGCAAAAGCTTTTTCTCTGTTTAAAAGGATAGATTGCAGGTTCAACCAATCGGAATATAAGGTATTCTCCAGAGTAATTTATAGAATTAGGTGTTACTTTGTGATATTATAGATAATACAAAAGTAATAATAAAATTGTTTATAATATAAATATTATAGCAAAATAATTTTATTATTACTTTTCAATTCTCTAGAGATATGCGAGTTGTTCGACAATGGTTTTCTTAACTAAAAAAATTAGTTATAACTTTTGAGTAACCACATGAGTTTAATAGAAAAGATATTAATGATTTCCAGTGATATTTTATGTATTCTGCTTTCTGTATATTATTAAATGTTTGCTAAGAAATACTTCGCTTGTAACACAAAAAGCTTCTAAATTATTACCAAATCCATAAACTTTATTACTTTATATCGGTCGGGTTTTGCGGGTCGTTGTATAAAATACTCGGCCTAACAATGTAGATCCTATGAAATGGTGATAGGGTGCTCTTTCGGAAATTACGGCATTATTCATCGGTACGTAGGATCAGAAATTCATGAATCGGCAATGTTTGAAGAGTACTAAAGAATGGGCTGTAAAATTGAACTCGAATAAAGGTATGGTAGAGCAATTTTAAAAGGGTATTAAAACTGCGGAGCGTATTAAAACTTAATGAGAAAACCTTCGAAAATAAACTTATTAAAATATAATAAATCGGTTGATGCAAAGTCGATTGGAATTGCTTTATTTGTAGGCAAGGTATAGATTAAGCGTCCAATGTGGACCGCGTAAGGTCCACATTGGACCTTAGTATGTTCATCAGTATGTTTGAAAAAAAGTTAAGAAAATCGTTCTTAATTGCAATTCTGTTGTTGAGTCTATCTCCTGATAATGCCGATTAAGGGAAAAGAATTGTTAAGATTGTGGTAGTGCTAATGTAGTGTGGTGGTAATATGTAGTATATATTATTTACGAATGTATGAAAATATAATACACTCTACTTTTAGCATTACATTGCCCTTCACTAGTCGCGGATTATAATAGTTCATTTTTTATATATTCTAGAGCTCTGCAAATTAATACTTACAGTAGCGTCACAATTATATATAGTAATATTATTTTCGTACGAAAAAATATTCATATGTATCAAACTAAATTCGATGTGTATCATAGATATACCAGAGGTCACAAAAAGCTTGTAATCCCTGCGTCGCGACTCAGCAGAGTTAGCAACTCATTCGTTGGTCTCGATACTCGCTTTTACAATAAAATTACGCAATCTGTATTAGAATTATCTACAGAAAAGTTTAAATTAAGTGTAAAAACTATGCTTATACGTAAGGCATATTACACAATTGAAGATTATTTGAATAATAAAAATGCTAGGATTTGAAAATCCTTTCAGCTCCAAACAAGACTGCAAATAAATAATGTACATTTAAATGTTTAAAAGATTGACCGCCGAGTTTCTTGCTGGTTCTTCTCGGTACGAGCAACATTCCGAACCAGTGTAGCTTATTAAATCTAATTATTGACTCTTGACGATTCAAAAGTGCATGAAAAAGCCTACTTGAATTAAGATTATTTTGATTTGATTTGAATGCATAATTATATAATACGCTTAATGTTTGTGCGGATTTCTAGTGTAAGGTTTAACGTAAAAAGAATAAAATAATATTTGATATATTTACTGTTAACCGTTAAGGAGTTCCCTCGTCTGGAGCCAATCCTGGCAGCAGTATCAGGTTTTACTTAACATAAATATGCATTGTCATCAGGACTGAACCAGTATGTAAAATTTCAGCTAATTCGGACACCAGGAAGTGGGTCAAATTTGACTTGCAAGAAAAAATAAGGGACGCACTGTCACGAAACACAATGTGGCAGACCAAATTCCACGCAAACGAAGCCGCAGGCAGAAGATCGTGTAATATAATTTTACCATCATATTTATACATCCCTTTTAATTCTAGGTATTAAGTACAATAAAGCCAACCGGCTTATTTATAGTAGTATTACCCGGCATTCATAACCGGGTATTTCTGCCCATTGTTCGCCTCTCATCCGGCTATCACCCAGGGACCGGCGCTCAATTGTTCTTTCTGTAACATACACAAAGGCTTCAAAGCGACTATATTTTACAATTTCATATTCGCTTTCTAATTAAACCAATTTCTTTTTTGTAAATAAGATATTATTCCTCTGGGACTTTACAATAATTTATACAATTTTACGTCCTTGGTTTATATAATTTTTCCGTTATTGTCTGTAGATCTATCTACATATATATTTATATTATAACAAGATGTGATTGTGATGATTGAGATACTGTTGAAGATTACTTACATGATAAGGATGTGTGAATATAGGTGCAATTCTAGCCTGTATAATAAAGAAATAACTAAATGTAACTAGTTTTAAGATTTATATTTTAAAAAGAGCAACTGCCTAATTTCTTGCTGGTTCTCCTCGGTAGGAACAGCTTTCCGAACCAGCAGTAAAGTTGTCGATTCAAAAGCACTTGTTTGCAAGTTTACCTGAATAAAGAATATTTTGAATTTTGAACGATAGATAACTCTATATCTTTTACTCACATGTTCTTAGGAAAAAATCCGAACGGTCATTCGGCAACGACTTAAAGTGTGCGTCTTTAAGACGTCATGGTATTTAAAAGCAAAACAATTTAGTTTACGTCTTCAATTGAATCCCAATAAGAGTTCAGTAGGCCTGCAGGTCTTGATTAAACATCGTGAACGTACTAGGCCGTAAGAGCAGTCATATAGCGGTCTGGGCACACATTCATTGTTTAACGAGCGCCTTCATCCGATATTAGTTCCCAAAGTGCGCCGTCAGCTTTCGAACTTCTACAAGGGTTCTGAGTGCTCATTTATTCGCCAATAACCGAGACGAGATTCGGGATAAGTTACCGTTTAATTTACTCTCAGGAATTGCACTGTAATGTCGATTCTCCGTTTTCAACGTATAACGTACGATTATTATACAATCCAATATATGGAAATAGGGAATTAAAGCAAATCAAAAAAGATCGTCTCGTAAAGAGAACTTTCCCTCATTTGTTGTTGTCGCTATTCGCTTCTATAATAAAATTCCTCAATCCATTCTAGACCAGTGTACAGAAAGATTCCAATCAAGTGTAAAAAATATGCTTATACCTAAAGCATATTACAAAATTGAAGATTATTTGGATGATAAGAAAGCCTGGATTTGAAAATCCTTTCAGCTTCATACAAGACAGAGGTTTAATAATGTATAATTGAAAATATTTAAAAGATTGACCGCCGAGTTTCTTGCTGGTTCTTCTCGGTAAGAGCAACATTCCGAACCAGTTGTAGATTCATTAATCATATTGATGCTTGACGATTCAAAAGTGCCTGAAATGGCTTATTGAATAAAGATTATTTTGATTTTATTTTGGCAAAAGTACGCTCGCAGGCGAATCTAGTTGTACTTGACAAAAAAATGATCATCATCATTCTCATGCCCTTATCCCAGTCTAAGTGGGGTCGGCACAACATGTTACAAAAATGCTGTCACATGATTTGGCTACGTATTTTACGACCGGCCGCCTGCCTGATGTCAATTCACCTTAGTCGTATTTTACGACCCCTCGGTAAGAAAGAGGGTGATCTATTTTACTCAGCCGGATACCACACGGTGGGTCAACTTACCTTAGTCGCCTTTAACGACCACTCGGTAAGAAAGAGGGTGGTCTATTCTACACAACCGGATACCACACGGTGGATGATAAAAAACATATAGTATTAAAAAGTCACTTTTTTCTTGTCGAGCTGGAAAAAGACGTAGAACGTTGAAGGTACTTTAACAATAAAATTGACGCGACGAAGTTAGTAGGTAAAGTATTCAATAATGAAGATATGTTAAATGCATATAAATAAATGCATATTGTCCTTTTTTGGCAAAGGACTTACCTACTAAAGCGGATGTCGCTGAAGGAATATGCTGGGAACACAACACGCATATTTAGCAGAAGGCAAAATTCACGTACCTTACACATGCAGGACAAGTCACCACATGCATCCCAAGACGCATCCACCAGTAACAATGCACACAAGCAATACACACAACCACCATCAAAATCTCTGCGATCGTTTCGTCCCAAAACCGAAGCATCATCAGGAGGATAGGCTCCACGACAAAATCGTAATGACGACAGCATTACGAATATATTCGCTTAAAGCACGCGGATTATAGCAAAGTAGTTGTTATAGTTTCTGTAATACGGAATTCCGCAAAGTAACGCCTGCTTCTATAAAAGATATTTAGCATTATCCTAAAAATGGATACACCTTCAAAATAAAAAGGTGTAAGCTTCAAATAATTTATAGAATTAGGCGTTACTTTGCGGAGATCCATAATACAAAAGTAACAATAAAATTATTTTGCTATAATCCGCGATACAGTAATAAGAAAATATATAGTGGACTATCCGTATTTTCATACCCGATACGACAAAATCGCAAAGCTTCAAAATTCGCTAGCAAAAAATCGGTTTGCGATTTTGTCGTGGAGTCTATCTCCTGATGATGCTTCGGTTGCGGGGCGAAACGATTGTTGAGTTTGTGATAGTGAACGTGTGTAGTGCTTGTGTATTGTGGTGGAAGTGGTGAAAGTGGTGGAGGTTTGTGCGTGTTTTTATGAATCCTGCACGTATCGGGTATGAAAATACTGATAGTCCACTATACATTTAACACTATATATATTTTCTATTTACTGATCCGCGGAATATAGCAAAATAATTTTATTATTACTTTTGTAAGCTTCAACATATAACAAACTAAAAGTCAAGTATTTGACCACAAAACCACAGTGCGTTAGTTTTAAAACTATCAACCCTTATCCTAGGTTCTGAGCGAATTCTTAACTTTGAAACACAAGTTCTTCGGTAACTTTAGCTTTACTGCTTTAACGTCTAGGGTCTTATGAAGTACTTTAGAAACTAATCTCCTGTATTACCTTGTTTAATATTAAAGGGGTGCCCAAAGGTTCGATACGTCTGCGTATGGCACAGGATTTAGGTTTGGCCCTAAATTATTTGATCTTGTTATATTGAAGATCAGAAATTTCAAAGTTCGTTAAAATACTTGCGCAGATTCTACTACAATCTGTATTAGAAGACAGTAATGACTAAATGTAATTAGTGATAAGAATTTATACATTGAAAAGAGAAACCGCCGTTTCTTAATAAATCAAAATTTGATGTATATCATAGACATACGAGAGGTCACAAACAGCTTGCGATACCTGCGTCGCGACTCAGCAGAGTTAGCAACTCATTTGTTGGTCTCGCTATTCGCTTCTATAATAAAATTCCTCAATCCATTCTAGACCAGTGTACAGAAAGATTCCAATTAAGTGTCACTTCATACAGGACAGCGGTTTGATAATGTATAATTGAAAATATTTAAAAGATTGACCGCCGAGTTTCTTGCTGGTTCTTCTCGGTAAGAGCAACATTCCGAACCAGTTGTAGCTTCATTAATCATATTGATGCTTGACGATTCAAAAGTGCCTGAAATGGTTTATTTGAATAAAGATTATTTTGATTTTGATTTTGATTTTGATCTTGCTGGCACTTCTCGGTAGGAACAGCTTTCCGAACCAGCAGTAGAGTTGACGATTCAAAAGCACTTGTTTACAAGTTTATTTACCCAAAAAAACTATTCGAAAGATTTGGATGAAACTTTACAGTTATATAAGTTATACATCGGAATAACATATAGGCTACAATCTGTAATGATATTACGTAATATAACGATACATGTAAATAAAGTCGGTAAACATTTGGCCTCTGAGAGCTATTTCGGCGTACGCTGTCTAAACCATTGGAGTTACACAAAGATGTACCGTAGTATTGTTTGTCTTGAATAGTTCTAAATAAAAGTCCGAGACAGCATATATCTATCTTTTATGTGTAACCCACAATGACCAAAATTTTGAATCATAAATTTAATTAAATTATATACTGTGGCAGACTAAATTCCTCGCGAGCGAAGCCGCGGGTAAAGACTAGTTATGTATATTAGAAGATGGATAGTTATATGTACCTAATTTTGACGAGAATGAGGGTATATAAGTAACGTTAGAATTATTTTGCTATAATCGGCGTTTGAAAAGAGAATCTTTGTAAAGCTAAGTGCAGGAAGCAGGCAACGTTCACATACCTTATATATACTGGACCAGTCTCCACACGTATTACAAAACGCAACAACACACCATACAAACACTACACACACTAAGACAAGCCTTTGTATATGAAAATATAAAAAATTCTAAAACAATAGGTGATGTATATAATAGACAAAGAAGAAACCGACATAAGCTTGCGGTTCCTGCTTTACGCCTTGCAAAAGTACGTAAATCGTTTGTGGGTTTGGGTATAAGATTCTATATTAAAATTCCGCAATCAATTTTATCTTTGTCATTACAGAAGTTTAAAAACACTGTTAAAAAGAGGCTGTGACAGAAAGCCTACTATACTGTTGATTAATTAGATGATAATGCGTGGTTATAGCTACTCTTCTACCCTGTACAGAAAAAAATCGCAATTCTATGCGATTGTCGAAGAGTCTATAGCCTGATCATGCTTCGGTTGCGGATCCAAGCTTGAGTTTGTGATAGTGAACGTGTGTAGTGATTGTGTATTGTGGTGGCGCCAGTAGGAGTTTGTGCATGTGTTTTTACGAATTCTGCATGTATCAGGTACAAAAACGAATAGTCCACTCTACAACATTACACATGTTTTCTATTGACATAATTGCGGATTATAGCATAATAATTTCATAATTAATCTTGTATTATGCATCTCCGCAAAGTAACGCTTAATTTTACAAATTAAGTTGTTTTCACACTAATTTAAACATTTTCTAGACCACAAAAACTTTCGAAATATATTAATTTCCAAGCATTCAACGTTTAGATGTAAGTTGATAAATCTGTCAAAATCTAGGCCATGTTATTTCCAAGGTCCTTGATTGTATAACAATGTACACGCAAGAGACCTTGAAAGAAAAAACCCATGATAATGTTAACACCAAGGCCAGTCCATGGTATAATAATTTATTAGTTCTAGAAAAATTTATAGATCGGGGCATAAATTAAGAATACAATAGCTGTAAATATAGTTAAAAAAAAATTTGCCGTGTGGTATCCGGCAGAATAGAATATAGATCACTTCCTTTCTTACCGAGATGTTGTAAGAGGCGACTAAGGTAAGTGCCGTGTGGTATCCGGCTGCATAGAATAGACCACCCTCATTTCTTACAGAGGTGTAAAAGGCTACTAAGGTAAGTTGACGTCAGGCAGGCGGCCGGTCGTAAAATACGTAGCCAAATCATGTGACAACATGTTTGTAACATGTTGTGCCGACCCCAATTAGAGGGCAAGAGAAGATGATAGTAAAAAAAAATTAAAACAACAACTGCAGTGCAGTATAATTTATTATATTATATTAGGTAGAATGTAAAAACTTGTTGGTTTGCATCGTAACCATTGTGGCTATATAATCATACATATTAAGTTAACAACATATTGAGATCCTATAGTAAAATTCCGCAATCAATTTTAGCCTCGACATTAAAGCAGTTTAAAAACACTGTTAAAAGGAGACTGATACAAAAAGCCTACTATACTGTTGAGGAATACATAGGTGTTAAGAATGCGTAGATATAGGTGCACTTCTACCCTGTACAAGACAGTAATAAATAAATGTAACTAGTTTTAAGATTTATATTTTAAAAAGAGCAACCGCCGAGTTTCTTGCTGGCTCTTCTCGGTAGGAACAGCTTTCCGAACGAGCAGCATGTTGACGATTCGAAAGCACTTGTTTATAACTTTACTTGAATAAAGAGTATTTTGAATTTGAATTTGAATAAAGCATTAAGAAATTGTTATATAGAGTAACAAAAAGTTAGTAGAGTACCAGCCTGTTACTGTAGGGGATAGGTCTCAACTAAAAAGAGTATGATAATGGATCTCCAACACTTCTCTCCAACAAAACTCTTTAGAGAAGACCTATACCAGAAGGGTTAATGATCTTTTAAGAATTAAGAATATACAATACAATATATATATTACAAGATATATATAACAACATAACTAAATTTAACTAATTTATAAGAATTGTATTTAAAAAAGAGCAACCGCCGAGTTTCTTGCTGGCTCTTCTCGGTAGGAACAGCTTTCCGAACCAGCAGTAAAGTTGACGATTCAAAAGCACTTGTTTACGAGTTCACTATAAAAATGAAGATTTCGTATATCAAAATTATGATATGAATAAAAGTTAACCTTAATAGAGATATAAATCCTAAAACCTAAAACGGTTGCGTGACCGAACAAATGCTCGATTCCGATCAGAAATTCTGATGGCACAATTAGATTTCAAGTTATTGAGTCTTCGTGAATGTCAAGGGAATAAACGCTTGTTCAGATAAAAGATAGATGAACAACCTGTTATGACTCATTTTACTTTTTTATCTTTTATTATAAGTTAAACAAATTACTATAAAATATCGCCAAAACTTAAAATTGTATAAATACAATTTAATTAAATCTAAAACAATTAAATCTAAATTTAATCATTTTTTTAATATCCCGCCGGTTGAGTAAAATAGACCAACCTCTTTCTTACCGAGGGGTCGTAAAATACGACTAAGTTAAGTTGACCTAAGGCAGGCGTGAAACACGTAGCCAAATCATGTGACAACATGTTTGTATCATGTTGTGCCCACTTAGAGTGGGATAAGGACAGGAGGATGATGATATTTTTTAAAATATCATTGATAAAAAAATTAGACGAATTATTAGTGATGTCTTCCAGACAACAGTTTTGGGCGAAAATATCTAATACGTAAACATAATTCAAATTCAAAATATTATTTATTCATCTAAACTTGTAAATAATTGCTTTAGTAAAGTCAACTCTACTGCTGGTTCGAAAAGCTGTTTCTACCGAGAAGAGCAAGTAAGAAACTCGGCGGTTGCTCTTTTGAAAGAATAATTCTTATTACTAGTTTCACTTAGTTATTGCTGTCTTGTACAGTGTCGTAGAGTAGCTCTGTCCATTCTTATCGTCTAAGTAATCCTCAATAGTATAGTAATCTTTCTGTATTTGCCTTTTTTAATCGATTGCGGAATTTTATTATACAATCTTATAATCTTACATACCTTTGCAAAGCGCAAAGCAGGAACCGCAAGCTTATGTCGGTTTCTACTTTAGCTATTATATACATCGCCAATCTTTGTATAATTATGTATACTTTTATGAACAAAATAACATTGCTAAAAATATACGGTGAAGCCACTGTAAGAATATCTATTTCGTTAAACTTCTTTCGGAGGGTATCTAGCGAACTTAAATTGTAAATAATTTACACAAAACCTTCACAAATTATACACCGAAACATTCCTTATAAATAAATAAATAAATAACAATAAATATATGGGACACTTACACACACGGTCTTCCGATACCAAAGTAAGTTACTTTATACTTGTGTAATGGGTGACGGACAACTGGTGGATATGCTAGATATATAATTTT
This sequence comes from Morpho deidamia, assembly GCA_947086505.1. NCBI lineage: Eukaryota > Metazoa > Arthropoda > Insecta > Lepidoptera > Nymphalidae > Morpho > Morpho deidamia. The sequence continues at coordinate 1,035,919 of CAMTZC010000011.1, forward strand.
AAATACATACGTAAATACAAATATACACCCAGGCTCGAAGATCCAACAAATTATTTATAGAAAATGTTGGTCCTCAGCGGTATTCGAAAACGCGACCCGCGGAGCTGAAGGCAGGGTCACCACCCACTGCGCCAACGGGTCAGTCAAATCAATAAATGAATACTGTGTAGGAAATTCCGTTTAGTAGTTTGTAGGTTAGGTCGTGGAAACGTCATAGACAGACTGACCCGCATTTATGATATTAGGAAGGGATAGTGATAGTTAGAAATGCGGCACAAAGTATCAACCTAATAAATCTTTATAATTCATCCGCTCGTGTATTTTCCAGTGCTAAGAGAAAGGCATCTCAGTGGCATATCACGATTGCTAAGTAAATCTTGTAGCTTTGACATTTCGCTATAATTAATTCAGTATACAACTCTTATTAATGTGAAACATCCATTTTGCCTTATCTAATCGTTTAACCGGAATGGTGAGAACACGTTATCCTTCCCAGGTTCAAACCCCAGTCAGACAAAAGTAAAGTAAAGTAATAGTAGTAGTTACTATTCTTCTGCAGGGCATAGGCCTCCTCTTTCCGTTTTTTTGCAAGGATTGGAGTTAAGACCTACCACGCTGCTCCAATGCGGATTGGTAGGTTGCACATATCCCCAGAATTCTTTAGAGATATGCAGTTTTCCTCGCGATCCTTCACCGAAAAGCATGTGATAAATTACAATTATCAAGTCAAACAATGAGTTAACTATAATAAATGATACGCGTTATTGATATTTACAATATATCAAGCAAAAGTAATACCAAAATAATTTACTATTACTTTTGAATTATGGATCTCCGCAAAGTAACGGCTAATTCTATAAATTATATATCAAGCACTTTTCGGTGCAAGAAAATATTTTAAGGAAACCTCGAGTGTCTTTGCAGATATCTTTTGTGTCCCATAAATGTGCAATGAAGCTTGAAAGGGCGAAGCTCCTTTCCCAGTTATATAGTCATCATACATTAACAACCTGGTTCTAAACGCTATAGGACTTAGGTCTCTCCGAGTACGCCACAAATCTTGGGCTTTAATTCGTAAATTAACGTTAGATATTAAAAGCTCGCTTTTATCCGAAATATTACATATGCGAAAGTGTGTCTCTATGTCTCTTGTTACAATTATACTTCCAGAGCAATATACGTTTTTTTTTTCAACCTTACTGTATGCTGTTAACCCTAACAGATTTTATAGCAAATTTTTGTATAATTGAAGTTTAGCAATCGAACTTAGTACCTTATTTCTGTAAAGCAAGTACTACTGAGTCAGAGAGATCATTTAACTTAAACATTAATACACCTGAATAGTTATATCTATACTAATCTATACTAATATTATAAAGAGGAAAGATTTGATGTTTGTTTGTATGTGTGTATATTTGTAATGTTTTCACGCAAAAACTACTGGACCGATTTCAAAAATTCTTTCACCAATGGAAAGCTGCTTCTTCACTGACCACCATGGGCTATATGAAATTTTCAAAAAAAATAGCGATCGCTAATAAAATTGTATAAGGTGTGAAATTTAGTCGTAAAAATCTTTCATCGCGTGCGCTGGGGAAACTATTGATGATAGAACAAAAAAATGTTCTACATTATTATAAAACGTATCAATATCTACAAAAAAGTCCGCGATACCATATGTCTAACTATTATACCAATATAACTATTTTTTTACATTCTAAAAGTTGATAAAATTGCCGACAATAATCAAACCATTTCATTCATATCTCTGTGTTAATCCTTATCCCATTAAATGATATTTTTATTAAAAACTGTTTCAATACCCGTAAAATACTTTTTAAATTATTAAAATCCGACATCCAAATTAAAAGATATTACGAATTTAAGAATGTAAAGCGAAAGAAAATAATGCCCATAGCAAATTCATTGTAGCGACCGTTATAGCAGAGCTTGCATTCGGTGAGTTAGCTCTTAGTCCAAGAATACTAATGATACTCATTTTTAGTAATTAAATAATCTACAAATAAATTTATAGACTTCCCACTACCACGAGATCGGTATGGACGCGGGTGAAACAGCGGGACACTGCTAGTTAATGATAAAAAACACTTGAATGGATCGTAGGGCGGTTAGTGGAGCACTAAGACTTTTAACAATTATTTATTTAATAATTATTCATTTAACACTACCAGGAACCGAAATAAGCATATATATTTGTAAATCAAGTATCATTAAATCATAGAGATAACTAAAACACTAAGATGAATTTGAACATACTCGAACAGTTATATAATTAAAGATATAATTTAATAGACGCTGCAATAGACATTCCACGCCCCCTGTAATAACAAGCGGTTCTCAAAATAGTGATCGACTCACACCTATCTCCCCAACCCCCATCCCTGGGGGGGAAACCTGCGCAGGACTTACGTAACGGCCCCACCCTACACCCTGTTAGTTAGTTAGTTTGTTATTCCACTGAGTTCATTTGCTATTATAATATTTGTTATTCTATATTACTAATATCTAGCAATTAAATATTTTAGTATATCACTAGTCTAGCCAGCGGCTTCGCGTGCGTGGAAATAAGCGTGTCATATAATTTTTATAAAATTCAAATTTTAAACATAAAAGTAGTTATTGTAGGTATACCATAAAAGATAGAGACATGCTGTTGCAAACTTTGTTGTAGTATTTTTATAGATCTATATTTCTCTAGTACATTACTTTAGCGTATCTCTGCTGGTTTACGCAGCGCATGCGACTTAAGCTCCCAGCAAGCAAGTTTTTCAAAAACTGCGCGATCTCTTCAACACAATTTACATAATGCCGATATATACTATTTGATGAATACTGTACAAAAATCCTTTCAGTGGATTTTGAGAAAATCAATTATACACAGACAGAAAGCTTTTGGGACTTTGTTTTATAATAGGTATAGATGATATATACATAAGTTACGGAATGGAATTTATGGAATTAAAGAAAGATAATAGCCACCTAAAAATACCTAGATAAAAAGAAGGCATACCACATTGGGTGTTCAACAAATCAATGTGCGTATTATATCCTCACACTATCAAGTATTAAGACTAGATCTAGACTAGGAAGGAGCGTTGGCTCGCAGATGCAATATTTTTTGATGGTGTATAATTTTAATCTATATTTTCTAAAGTATTAATTGGATTCATATTAGACTATTTCGATATATATTAAATGGCGAGGCTACGAACGCATTTATTTTGATAGTGAACAGAAGAAAACGGTCTCGAAAATAACGTCATATATTTAATTTTGAAGAAACAGGTAGTCATTGTGAGTTAACTATAATGGATAGAGACATGATGTCCCAGACTTTTTTGTAGTATTTTTGTAGATCTACAATTCTCTAGGACATTACTTTATTGTATCTCTTCTTGTTTACGCGGTACATGCGAATAAATCATCCAGTAGGCGAAATTTTTGACAACCGCGCGACCTCTTAAACAAAATTTACATAATAACGTTATTTAACTTAAACCTTTCGCAAGAATTGTTTCTTTCGCAAACTTTCGAAAACTTCAAAACTTTCGCAAAAGAAGAACCTTTTAGTGGAAATCGTACAAAAATCCGTTCAGTATAATTAGAGATATAGATAGACTATTTTATTATGGAGAGGAAGGAAATGACGCGTCACCGCGTTTTCTAGAATGTATATTTTAACAGTACAATATTTTGAAAAAATGAACCTTTGTGATTTTTTTGAGTAGAACACACTACAGACAAATGTGTTTTTGATTGTGATACATTGTAATAATCTTTTTAACTTAGAAACATTTCAACATGATACTTTGTCTATTTGTACGAAACAGTACAGAAAGCTTCTGAAGTGCTTTTACTTCATATAGGTTACGGACACATTTATATACTTGATATTTTTGATTTTAATGTTTACGTTAAATGAGAATCTTTCTCAGGTCGCAGTTATAAAATATTGTGAAATTGTTGAATTGTGTGAATGTCTGTTAAGTTCTTACCGTTAAACAGCTAAAGCGATATTGAATTTTTTTTACAATTGAAGATCAATTATCATTTATTACCATATAAGACTAAGATATTTCTTATAGCATTATAACAGCTTTATCGATCCATTAAAACTATAAATCCGAAGCACTAGATTAGTGACTAGTAGACTAGTTAGCACTAGACTAACAGTGTTTTCCAACTTGGTTCCCACGCCTCAACGAGGGGGTAATTCGAAAATGTACTCGACACGAATTTAACCCCTACGCTATGTAGTCTTCGCAATAATAGTTATATGCAATATAATGCAATACTATATTATAACGATTTCCGTGCCAAATTTTACATAAGCAAATTCTTAAATAATTAATTAATCTACAGAAAGATTTAAAGTAAGTGTAAGAAATATGCTTATACGTAAAGCATATTACAAAATTGAAGTTAATTTGTATGATAAAAATGCCTGGATTTGATAATCCTTTCAGCGTCATACAAAACTGCAGTTTAATAATGTAAAATTGAAAGTGTTTAAAAGATTGCCCGCCGAGTTTCTTGATGATTCTTCTCGGTAAGAGCAACATTCCGAACCAGTTGTAGCTTCATTAATCATATTGGTCCTTGACGATTGAAGTGCCTATTTGAATAAAGATTATTTTACAGAAACTATAACAGAACTATTTTGCTATAATCCTCATTGTGTGTGATAGCAAAGTATTTGTTGTAGTTTATGCAATATGGCATTCGGCAGAGTAACGCCTGCGTTTATTAATCATTTGAAGATTATTATGATTTGGTTTGATTTAGACAGGCTCAGGTGGAGCATGGCAAAAAAGGTTGGGAGACACTGCACTAAATCAACATTTAAGTTAAGAATTTCACTTTAAGTATGCATCTCTCGTTGAGAGTTATATATTTGTGCCGTTTGCAGTTGAGACCCTAGGGCCATGGAGCTAAAATGCATAAGAATATTTATCCGTTTTAACACCTCGGTTGATCGCCTCTTCGGGTGACAAGAGGGCTCGCTCCTTTTTCGCACAAAGAATCAGCTTAGCGATTCAACGCGGAAACGCTGCCAGCATTCTTGGGACCATTCCACGTGGACATGATTTGTACAGTAGTAGCGTGTAAGTAATTTAAGATAGATATAACTTGTACATATTTGTTATAAATTTTAAAAAAAAGTATAGATTAATTCAAGAAATTCGTTTCGAATGTTATGAAATACATCTTGAATTAACAAGTTATTTGAAATTGAATATTTTTTTTCTGTTTTCAAAGGAAAATCGGGAATTATATCCGTATTAGCTCGCGTAAAGCTATCGCTAGGTATGACTGTGGAAGGCGTCAGATCTAGACGTCTAAAACGGTTTGGCGCGGTCTAATTTCGTTGGGAGCAATGCACTAATATCAATGTCATCGACACGGCAAGTGCGGCCCCAAAGTGTACCATTTTGTTGCTCGCGATGTCACTGCGATACACTACACGGATTATTGCCAAAAAGTAATGTTCAAATCCAAAATATTCAATATTCAACTAAATTTGAACTTGAATTTGATGATATTTGAATGGATACTACTAATGTTAAGATATGATGAGTGAGACTGTGCAGCTTTTTCGAGAGGGTCAAAGTTCCAACCCCGGGCAGGCACCAATGAGTGGAGGGTCTTAGCTCCAACCCTACTCTAGAAAGATGGAGTAGAATCCTAGAGTAGAATGTCCAGCAGTGAATGAATACTGAGGTGCCTAGTTTTCGAAAAAAAAGACAAGGATATTATCAAAACGACTATACAATGCCTTTATTTTTGGCCTTAGTTCCAACCCTTTTGTCCAGAAAGGTAAGTAGAGGACTATGCCCAGCAGTGAATGGATACTTAGGTGCCTAGTTTTCGACGAAAAAGACAACGTTATTATCAAAGCGACTAATAATTAATACAATGCTTTTATTTTTGCATGATATTGTTTATATAATCGAGCCAAAGAGATGCTCCCATTAGAAATTATACTTTTACTTACACTAACTTAAAATCTGCGAGAACTAAACGATGAAATCGTGTGCCTCCATGTGGGGGTCATGGATTCATATCCCAGGCAGGCAATGAGTTTTCTATTTAAACTTATGTGCTTAATTGATATTTGAAACTTATTACACGCTTTTCAGTGAAGGCACGCATCGAAAACTGAATATATTTTGAAATTTCATGGGATTTCTGTAACCTACCAATACGAATTGGAGCAGCGTGATAGATCTTTGCCCTGACTCCTTCTCTCGACATAAAGAGAGTAGGCATATGCAATGGAATAGTAACAGGTCATTACTTTACTTTTTTTGTAAATAAACTTGAGCTTCTTAATATACAAAAGGTAAAATTCAAAGAATCTATTCAAAAGAATAAATAATTGACGTGTTCAAAATATTGCCATTGATAGTCGCTGCAGTAAATAAGTCGTTTGTGGGTTAGGGTATAAGATTCTATGATGAAATTCCGCAATTATTTTGCCACTGCCACTGTTAAAGGGATGCTGATACAAAAAGCCTTCTATACTAATGAGGATTATATAGATGATAAAAATGCGTGGATACAGCTACTCCTCTACCCTGTACAAGATAGTAATAACCAAATGTAACTAGTCATAAGAATTATATTTTAAAAGAGCAAGAGTTTCTTGCTGCATCTTCTCGGTAGGCACAGCTTTCCGAACCAACAGTTAGAGTTGACGATTCAAAAGCACTTGTTTACAAGTTTACTTTTAAAAAAAGTAAAGTAGCTGCCTGTTACAACCCCACTGCTGTGAATAGGCCTCCTCTCGCCGTTTCTGAAGAGAAGGGTTGGAGCTAAGACCTACCACGCTGCTCCAATGCAGATTGGTAGGTTACACATATCAACAGAATTCTCTAGAGATATGCAGGTTTCCTCACGATGTTTCCTTTACCGAAAAGCGTGAGATAAATTGCATTTATCAATCAGACACATAAGTTTTAATAGAAAAACTCATTGGTGCCTACCCGGGTTCGAACTCGTGTTCCCTTCTAAAGAGTCGCACGGTCTCATCGCTGGGCTATCACAGCTCCACAAGTTTACTTGAATAAAGAATATTTTGAATTCGAATTTGCCATCCCTATTCGACATAAACCTTTAACTAAACGATGGTCTTGTCTGTGAACGCGTGGAGATTAGTTTAACGGTCTCTGAACGGCATTTTACAACACTAAATGGTTACAGCTATATCACGTTAATATATAACAGTATCACGGTCGAATTTACGCCGCTCAGTTAGTTTAAATTACAACAAAGTTTTGTTATATAAAGTAACACTCGCCTGAACAATATACAGTATATATAACAAACTGTTCGGGCACGCGTTGTTGTGGCGAATTCCCATCTAAACAGATCTCAATAGTTAAAAAACTGTTCCGATTGCCCAACCAATCTTTATAGGAACATTCGCTGGATTATTCTGAACATTGTCTGACAATTTCATCAATATCGGTCCAGCCGTTTCGGAGTCTATAAAGGACATACAGACGAACATTGATTTTTATATATTAGAAGAATGGTTATATTCGCATATCGTTTGCGCAAGCTAAGGCATTTAAGTAATCTCAAAAATGTAATGTTTTTTTTCCTCGTTCCCGAAAAAAAAGGGGTTATTTAAAGCCGACAGAGCATTAATAATTCTATGTAGGTTTATTTATTAACAGTATTTTATGTTAATTACTGTTGAGGATTACAAAAATGACAAGAATTCTCGATGGATACTTCATTATTGCATTCATGCGTTCGATATATTTTATTTAATAAATTGCTCACTTAATAAGATTAAATGATAGGTTTAAATAAGAAGAATTCGTTAAATTTGTCACCTAATTCTAGCACCTACGAAATCATGTCAAGTAAATTTTCGAGGTGTCCCCCCTCTTAACAATCAAATTTACTCCCTGTGGTGCGTGGGGCTCGCGTTGGGAAACACTGTTCTAGAGGATTAGCCGAAAAAGTGTAACATGCAGACAGACTTTCGCATTCATAATATTAGTATGGATTTCTAAATTAACTTTGTTTTATAAATTGTACTTTTTACTATACTAATAACTTTAAATTAAATTATAACTTAACTGGCACTTCTTTTAATTTTGTCTTACATGTTTTAATCTGTAATGTTATGTAGGTACACTTGTAAAAGATGTGCATATAAGTATATTTTTAAAGCATGTATTTGTATGTACTTATTGAATAAATAAAAAAAAAAGTAAAGTAGCGGCGTGTTACAATCCCACTGCTGGGAATAGGCCTCCTCTCCGTTGCCCATCTATTTCTATCTACTCTATCTTTTTAATGGGATAATAATTGTAACACATTACAGTTTCTATTTAATATCTAACTTAATTTTATTTCTTATCTTAATAATTAAAATTTTTACCGATCTATTTTTATTCTATTCTATTTTATTCTATTTATTTACATACTTTTTGTTTATATCTATTATATATATCAATATATTTTCGATACAGTCTGGAGAAGGGTTGGAGCTAAGACCTACCACGCTGCTCCAATGCGGATTGGTAGGTTACACATATCTTCAGAATTCTCTAGAGATGTGCAGGTTTCCTCACGATGTTTTCTTTCACCGAAAAGCGTGTGTTTAATAGAAAAACTAATTGGTGCCTGCCCGGGTTTGAACTCGTGTTCCCCACGAAAGAGTCGCACGGTCTCACCGCTGGGCTATCACAGCTTTTAAATAAATAAATTAATGAAAATAGTGTGTTTTCACTTCATTCAATTAGTAATTTTATGACCAACTAGTAATTAATTAATATGCATCGTTGGTTTACGAGTTACGAGAATTCAAACCTTAATCAAACGTGCATGCTATGGATGTGAAAAAATAATCGATATTTACATTCATCGATTATTTTATAATTATAATCGATTTTGAGAAATCGATTTTTTAATATTCAAAATAGTATTTGAAAGAGTCAATTATATTTTAGCCTCTTTAATTAACTTCTTCTTCTTTAATAACTTCTTATTTTTTCTTGTTTTTTAAGATAAGATATGCGTTGCTGGCTTAAACCAATATATTCAAACTACACATAATTTTTTTTTTTATTCCTTTCACTTAATTCTAAAAGTTATTTATTATTAATGCCGGGGACTTTTAAGCAATAGATATTACTTGTGCAAGGGATCCCCCTATTCCATATATAAGACTACTAACGTAACCGTATGACATTACTAAAAAAACAATAATTTAATATAGCTAAATTTTGTACATAATTTTTGATGTTAGAAATATACAAATAACAATAGTGTGTATGTTGTGTGTGTACGTGCATGGATATCTTTATGGAGATGCAGGGAACACGTATTAATCGAATTTTGCAAACAGCGCATCTATGTTATTTTCTAATCTAAGTAGTTTTTATTCTTAAATAGAATTTTCAGTCAGAATAAAAATCGAATATTAATTATCAATTTTAAGACTCGCGTTTTGAAAAATCGATTTATTTTTAAGGGAGGAAAATCGATTATTTATTCATCGAAGTCTTGTCACATCTCTAAAGCGGGCGCGCATCAGGCCCCAACTTTCCGTCCAATAAAAACGCAATAAGTTTTTGCGACGCGATCGACCGTTCGGAACGCGTTCAGTAAATTAGTATAATGATTTATAGAAGCAGGCGTTACTTTGCGGAATTCCATATTACAAGCAATATAACAGAACTAACTACTTTGCTATAATCCGCACGGGTTAAGTGAATGCATGCAAAGCCAATGTGTATGAAGCAGGCAAAATCTACGCACCAGGTGCGTAGATTTTGCCTGCTTCATACACATTGGCTTTGCATGCATTCACTTAACCCGTGCGGATTATAGCAAAGTAGTTAGTTCTGTTGTATTGCTTCTAAATTAGTATAGTTTGATTACATTAAAATTATAACGTGATTCAAGCTGGCCATAATTAAATTGCGAATACGTTATTGGCCCAATAATCCGTACTATGAACGCGAAATTCCGTTTGTTAAAATTTTACAGCTAAACAGCAGGTCCGATATTAATGTAATTTGGCACGATTAAAGCTCATTCATATTATGCCTTTAACCGATAAAAAAATATAACAAACATAAACAAGAGAAATAAAATAACTCACTCAGGTTCTCAGAATTATGTAAATTTAAAGAAAAGAACGAGATTAGACAAAACGGGTCACGTCAAGAACTAATTTTTCGAATTGACTTATTCTGTTAGCTCTAATTGCTTTGATAGCGTCATTGGACGGACGGGCGAGCGTAGAATCATCGCCGGGTAAAAAGCTAAGAGCGAGTGCGTAAGGCACTCGCAACTTCCTGAGAGCCTTAAGGGTGTCGCCTGCGAGACCGAACCTTGACTTAAAGCGGTGCGTTTTGGAGGACTATATCCAACAATTGTAGGAACTAATGTCAGACGTCGTCTTATATACGCCATCACAGCTTGCAAATGTGGAATCCTAATTGTACGTATAAAATCTGAATTTTAGAAACGGCTACCACGGGTTTCACGTGATAAATCAATCTAGCTAGGATTTATTTTAAGAGAACTCCGTTTTACGTGTTTCAGACAATAAAAAACTCCTTCAATATCAATAGAATACGAAGGTAAATATGTCAACATCTACAAAATCTCAAGATCAAGAGATCGGATCAGTTAACCTCTGAAGTAACAATTTATAAAAAAAGCAGTATTGGTACGCATAGATATCAAAAAAAAATTCCGAACCAGCGGTATAGTTGACGATTCAAAAGAACTTGTTAACAAGTTCGCTTGAATAAAGAATATTTTGAATTTTGAATTTTATTAAGTAAAAAAAAAGTAAAGTAGCGGCCTGTTACAATCCCACTGCTGGGCATTGGCCTCCTATCTCCGTTTCTGGAGAGAAGGGTTGGAGCTAAGACCTACCACGCTGCTCCAATGCGGATTGGTAGGTTACACATATCTCCAGAATTCTCTAGAGATATACAGGTGTCATCACGATGTTTTCCTTCACCGAAAAGCGTGTGATAAATTGCAATTATCAATTAGACACATGAGTTTTAATAGAAAACTCATTGGTGCCTGCCCGGGTTTGAACTCGTGTTCCCCTCGAAAGAGTCGCACGGTCTCGCCGCTGGGCTATCACAGCTCTTTATTAAGTACTAATATAGATTTATAGGATTCAGGTGACGCACTTTCACCCTACACACATCACTCACTTTATAATTTAATTGTTTTTATGTTTATATCTAGTTTTATGGCCCAAATGACCCCGCCCTGCTTTTATCTCAAGTCACGATTCTGTCATAACGTCACTTACCTGCAGACAGCGAGTGTGGATGATGTCATCGTTATATCTTACCTGCAATGACACAATTATTTGATTAGCACACAAATATTTTTTAACCCGCTTGAATTAATTAGTAAATTGGTATTCAAATTCAGCAGTATTTATAAATAAACTATTTTTTGCCCGCAGCTTCGCTCGCGAGGAATTTGGTCCGCCACAGTATCTGAATTAATTAAATTTATGATTCACAGTTTTAGTCAGTGGCTTCCACATAAAAGATACATATATGGTGTCACGGACTTTTATTTAGAACTATTAAAAACAAACAATCCTACTGTACATCATCTTTGTGTAACTCCAATAGTTTAGGCAGCGTACGCCAAGATAGCTCTCAGAGGCCAGATTTTTTCCAACTTTCTTGACTTCTATCGTTATATTACATAAAATCATTACAAATTGTAGCCTATATGTTATTCTAATATGTAACCTATATAACTGTTAAGTTTTATCCAAATCCGTTCAATAGTTTTTTCGTGAAAGAATAACAAACATCCATCCATACTCACAAACTTTCGCATTTATAATATTAATAAGATTAGTAGGACTAGCTGATACGACAGATTTTGTCCTGTCTTAACTATTTAAGTAACAGAATTTCCTTAAAATTCCGCTAATCTCTCAATGTTTTTTTCTTTCATAAACCCAGCGGTGAGACCGGCGACTCGTTCGAGGAGATCATGAGTTCAAACTCAGGGCAGTCACCAATGAGTTTTTAGCATTATCACGGATTACAGCAAAATAATTTTATTATTACCTTTGTATTATGGATCTCTGCAAAGTAACGTCAATTCTGTTGTCTGGTACAGAAATTAACTAAATACTCGTATTATGAGGTTGTTTGACACACGGATTCGCCATTACGTAACACTGGCTGAATGTTTCGCCCGTTATTTACACTGTGCAAATATTTAAAACATTATTATAATAGAATATGCCAAAGGTAAGTTAATATAGCTATTTCTACACTTCCAGTAGTGTCGATAGTATCTTGGCGGTTATTTCCGTAGCTCTCGCAAATAGACGGACAATGGCGGCTGAAATAGACGGCTGAACAATACGCGATTGTTTCTGCGGCTTTCGACACAGTCTCTGACAAGAGTAACTTTAACACGTTACAAAATGACTCTCAATTTATTTGATTTATTGAACAAAGATAAAATACTGTCCAGTATGCTAGAATCAAAGAAATCATGACATATAATCCTATCTAATTAATTTGAATTTTTATAAATCGGTATATTCAATTTGCGTGTCATCAAATTTTGTCAGGATGGACGAACTGTTATATATTGTGTTAAATATGCTTATAGATACTCATAAATTCATATAATGATTATGTGATTGTGTATTAGGAAATATAATAAATAAGATTAATTTAATAATTTGTTGGAGACGGAAGTAGTTAAATGTCATTCAATAGTTGTTTCATAAAAGGAAAATGGAAATGTTATATATGTATATTAGCCAGTTGAGCCTATTCTAGTCAAGCTGTTGTTAGCATAGCTAGTGTTACATGCGTTACTTTGCGGAATTTCATATTACAGAAACTATAACAGAATTAATTTTCTACAATCCGCGTATGTAAAGATGATAGCTAGAGTAATGCATTACGATTTTGTCGTGGAGCCTATCATCCTGAAGACGCTTCGGGAGCGAAACAATCGTAGGGATTTTGGTGGTGGTTATGTGTATTGCTTGTGTGAATTGGGGCTGGTGGAGGCGTCTTAGGATACGTGTGGTGACTTGTACTGCATGTGTAGGGTACGTGAATTTTGCCTGCTTAACATTTGCATTACCTACAATCGCTTAATACACGCAGATTATAGCAAATTAGTTGTTATAGTTTTCTCTCAATTTATCTCTTAACTGGGGGGTTTGGAGCTAGCTAGTGTCAGGCTCCAATGAGTTTTTCTATTAAAACGTATGTGTCTAATTTATAATTGCAATTTATCACACGCTTTTCAGTGAAGCAAAACATCGTTAGAAAACCTGCATATCTCTAGAGAATTTGGTGGATATGCGTCCACCAACCCACATTGGAGCACCGTGGAAGGTCTTAGCTTTAAACCTCTTCTCCAGAAATCGACACAGGAGGCTTATGCCTGGGCATAAGCCCTAGAATTCTCTAGAGATATGCAGGTTTCCTAATGAACTTTTCCTTAACTGAAAAAAGAGTGACAATGGGTCTAATCTTCAACACTTCTCTCAACAAAAAAGGGAGAGAGGAGACCCATACCGAACAGGTTAACGCAGCTTTTATAATATCTGATTCCGGTAGAATGATCTATTGAGAATTAAGAATATACAATATATACATTACAAGATATATATAACACAAAGGTAATAATAACATTATTTTGGTATAATCCGCGATACGGTAAATAGAAAAAATATATAGTGCTAAATGTATAGTGGACTATCCGTTTTTTTTATACCCGGTACATGCGGGATTCGCATTGTGTGCGCTTTGCGATTTTGTCGTGGAGTCTATTTCCTGATGATGCTTCGGTATCGGGGCGAAACGATTGTTGCGTTTGTGATAGTGAACGTGTGTAGTGCTTGTGTATTGTGGTGGCTGTGGTTGAGGTTTGTGCATTTTTAAAGAATGCTACATGAAAAAACGGATAGTCCACTATACATATATATAGTGTTAACCACTATATATATTTTCTATTTACTGTATCGTGCATTATAGCAAAATAGTTTTATTATTACTTCTGTATTATGGATCTCCGCAAAGTAACGCCTAATTCTATAAATTATATATATAACTAGAATAAAATACAGTAATAACTAAATGTAACTAAGTTTATAAGAATTGTATTTTGAAAAGAGCAACCGCCGAGTTTTTGCTGGTTCTTCTCGGTAGGAACAGTTTTCCGAACCAGCAGTAGAGTTGACGATTCAAATGCACTTGTTCACAAGTTTACTTTAATAAAGAGAATTCTGATATTCAATATCATTATCATTATTTTCATAAATAACACTTCTATAAAAGTCAGGGTCGCAAGTTTGATTCCAAATTACGTTTAGGAACGCAATGCACAATGAACTAGACTATTAGTTTGATTTGTCCATTCTTCGCGTCGTCTTGTTCTGTAATCGCGTAACAATTGCATTGTGATGACAGGTATGACGGATTCTAAATCAACCGCGCAAACAAGTGCAGTTAGAATCTTTATCTTGCATTTATATTTCTCTTCTTACAAAAGTTATATTGAAATTATTTTGATATTATTTAATTTATATCATTACGATATCCTCATTACTGAGAGTCGTGATTCCTCATTTGAGGAAGTAATTTTTCTTTGATGATGGTTCGCCATTTGAGTCTGTCTTTATCGTCGTGGAGAGCATTAAGCAAATTGGTATTCAAGGTCTGGTCTGACCACCTGATGGGACTACGGTCTCTAGTGCGATTGCCGTCAACCTTTCCTGTGACAAGAAGTTGCCCCAGGTTACTACCTTCCTTCCGGTCGATACATGCAGGATTCGTTAAAACACAAGCAGAAACCTCCACTACCGCCACCACAATACACAAGCACAACACACGTTCACTATCACAAACTCAACAATCGTTTCGTCCCGAAACCGAAGCAGGAGACTTCACAACAAAAACGCAAAACCTTTGTCTCCATAAAAAAGGCCTATGCCCAGCTATGGTATAGTAACCATTACTTTACTTCGCAAATCGTTTGTGGACTTCAGTATAAATTTTTATAATAAATTTCCTCAATCTTTTTTGGACTTGCCTACGCACAAGTTCAAAAAAGCTATTAAAGATAAACTCATTCATAAAGCTTATTATACTGTTGAGGAATATGTTAATGATAAGAAAGCTTGGATTTTAATTGCGACCAGCTTATTACTGTCAAAAATTACAATATAATCTAGTGCGTACTAGATTATATTGTAATTTTTGATTTGTGAACTGTAACAAATAATTGTATTTGTTAATGATAAGTAAGCTTCGAATTAAATTGGGACCAGCAACGCTCTAGATGAAATTGTAATTATTGTTTGTTAAAAATTACAAATACAATATTGTAATATTTATTTTTGAAAAGAGTGACCGCCGAGTTTCCTGCTGGTTCTTCTCGGTTAGAGCACCTTTCCGAACCAGTCATAGCTTCATTTTAATTTTAATTTGACGATATAAAAGTGCTTGTAAAGGCCAATTTGAATAAAGAATTATTTGAATTTGAATTTGTACTTTTACTTTAACTTCTTGATCGTTTACGTCCCTCATTAAATTCTTCATAGACAAAACAAATTCGTAATGTACTAAGAACTATAAACCTACTGACATAAAGAACTTTTACGGGCAGTAAAATTTCTATAGCCTTTATACAAACAGAATAAAGCTTTCACAATAGATATAGCTAAAGGTCGTGTTGAATAGGGCCAAATTGAAAACTTGCAGCCTGCAGTCGACGAAGCGTGAACTTAATGACGGAGTGTCAAAGGCTTCAGTTAGTTCCAGAGATTATTTAGTCTCGAAACATCTTCGCAATTTCGACTTTGTAGCTTTTTATGATTTGTATTTCTAACAAGTTATATGTGTTCTTTTCCTAATTGTTAATGCTTTTGAATTACATTGTAATATTATAAATATGATTATCTGTCTATCCGATGCGCTTTCATTGGGCTGATATTGTTGAAATTGCTCCTAACGAGAATAACCAGCTTGAATTTAGGTGATTGCTTATTTCAAAATATAATTCTTTAAAATAATTGTATTTTCTCATAGCGATCTTGCGCAAGGTCAAAAAAAGTGGTTTTGTGGCAAATTGCATTAAATTTTAGCGCACTGCCCACAAAACTCGTGAATCCTAAAGAGATTTATAACTTGGTAGAGCAAGAAAACTCTAGCTTTTACAGTTTGTAGCGTGATGCCATAGATGGCATTGAAATAAGGATTACAATGTCAATAAAGCTTAATTTTGATTAAGTCACTTTAATACTAAGCCATATTTATTTAAAATTATATATATATTCTTAGAATTGATGATACGATCTAGCCGCGTAAGCGTCTAATAACCGTATGAGTCGAGTTTTACAACAAGACTGTCTTTGATGTGGCGAGCTGCGACTTTTATAAACAGTTCTCACTCCAAAAGCGAGCCCATTCCTTGCTATCGGCCACGTGATTGCTGGCAATTTCCATTTCTAACAGATATATTAACCAGTTGTATGTCACCCTTAACACAAGTACTAACTTACTTACTTTAGGGACGGACAGTCGTGTGTAATTGTCCGATATATTAAAGTCGACAAACGATTTACGTACTTTAAGTTAGGCGCAAAGCAGGAACCGCAAGTTTATGTCGGTTTCTACTTTGTGCGAAACCGATCGCCATTGGCAGACAACGATCGCGTTCGATCTCCTAAGACCCGTCTAACGTCGCCCCCTGCTCCTAGGGGCGCCATAAAACCGCTGAGTCACGAACGTTAACCGCAATGCGCAAAATTCCTTGCACAAATAATATAAAACACAAAACACCAAGGACAAGTTGTTAAAGAACTGACGAATTATTAAAGTATATCCCTTCCTATCGAACGATAGGTTCTTTTGCGTGATCATAAAACAAATTTTTGGCATTCATTTTTAGATAATGTTATTTAATATATAATAATTATACCTATGATTTGTATACCATTTTCTTTGTTATTAAATTCCCCATTGAATACAATAAATAATTTTATAACAATAACTTACATTTATACTTAAATAAATGACGACTGTGAACCAGCACTATCAATTATAAGCCAAATCTCTTTTTAACGGCATTGATAACTACTGCCAATCATTTGTCTTATCAACATGTATTATCGACTAAAAAATTGGTAAACATATTTAAAGTCAATTGTGTTTTTATAACATAAAAATTACCGCAAATGTTTTAATAATCACGCTTTTTCTTCTTCCTGAAAAGTTGTAGAATTTAAGAAAGGCCAATTTGCCAGTTCACAGACAATATATTAAATTTAAATAAAATTTAATAAGAAGAGAGAGAGATAAATCCCTATGTACTCTCAGTGAATTCTCCTTACAAATACAGCAACAATTTCGTCCTAACTCGATATGAAGTGAGCCAACCGTGTCCAATTAGTAATATGACCCAATCTTACCTTTCAATTCTGGACGTTACACGGCTTCAAATCGGGACGCCCACTCACCGTCGTCAAATTTGGACGAAACGAAAAATACTGATTCAAATTCAAAATATTCTTTATTCAAGTAAACTTGTAAACAAGTGCGATAGGTGATGTATATAATAGACAAAGTAGGAACCGACATAAGCTTGCGACTCCTGCTTTGCGCCTAGCAAAAGTACGGAAATCGTTTGTGGGTATGGGTATAAGATTCTATAATAAAATGCCGAAATCAATTTTGGCCATGCCATTACACCAGTTTAAAAACACTATTAAAAAGAGGCTGATACAGAAAGCCTACTATACTGTTGAAGATTACTTAGATGATAAGGATGTGTGGATATAGCTGCACTTCTACTCTGTACAAGACAGTAATAAATAAATGTAACTAATTTTAAGATTTATATTTTAAAAAGAGCAACCGCCGAGTTTTTGCTGGCTCCTCTCGGTAGGAACAGCTTTCCGAATCAGCAGTAAAGTTGACGACTTGTTTACAAATTTACTTGAATAAAGAATATTTTGAATTTGGATGAGATTACTACAAAGTTAGCATTGTATACATTTTTCATTGTAGCTTTATCGAAGAATATTTCAGATTAGCAGTAATTCTTTTACGTGACTTATTTTAGATTGAATCAATACCCTAACCTTTTTAGTGTGAGGACTGTATCGAGGGGAAAATCCAATTTAAGACAAGAGCATTGGTATTCT
Source organism: Morpho deidamia (assembly GCA_947086505.1). Lineage (NCBI taxonomy): Eukaryota > Metazoa > Arthropoda > Insecta > Lepidoptera > Nymphalidae > Morpho > Morpho deidamia. Next base: position 1,054,142 of record CAMTZC010000011.1, read on the forward strand.
TCCCCTCTTATTGCTAACGCTGTTTTCGCCGCACGTTGAATTCTTTTAACACGATAAAATTTAAAAGTAAAGCAACGGCTCGTTACTATCCCACAGCTGGGCATAGGCCTCCTCTGTCGATTTAAGAACCACAACGCTGCTCCAATGCGGATTTGTAGGTTATAAATACACATATCTATATCTCATGAATTGTATTAAGATATGCGGGTTCCGTCAAAATGTTTTCCTTTTCCCAAAACCATGTTATTAATTGTAATTATCAATTAGTGTTTAATCGATATCGATACTTCTTTTTACGTGATGACGTTGTACGTTAATACGTCATCCAACACGAACGTCTCAAGTACGAAGGAGGCGAGATCGCAAATTTCATTAGTATCAAGCACACATGTCACCTACAGACTGGTTCTCGAGATGCGGACAGAAATGGAGCAATTTGCATCTCTGTACAAAATTAGATTTGCGAAGTCAACGCCGTCTGTATACCTAAATTGCAGATGCGTCAGACGCGAGTTTATATCGTGAGTTGGGTTTATCTATTTTTGCTTTTTCTTCAATCTTATGACTTTCCGGTTAAAAGTTTTATTTTCTATTTTGTATTGGTTTAGAATACAAAAATTTATAACACTGTTGTTAGACTTATCGTAATGCATTGATCAAAATGGTAGGCTATAAAAGAAAAATCATGAAATTTAAGGTTTCTGATGTGACAAGATTTGATAGAATACGAATGAAGCATATTTATTTATTTATTTTATATATAAATATATATATATATATATATATATATATATATATATATATATTTATCCTGCAAACAATTTGGCGTCTTATTAACACGTAATTGCATTTAATCTGGCGTCCCCGCACTTTTGACGTCCGAATATCGGACGCCACTATTTTCAACGTGTGCACTAGCATCCTATAACTTCTACTAACCTATAGAACAAATATCGGTAGAAGCCAAAAAGTTGGCTTAGTGGTTGAAATTGTATAATTAATAATTCCGGGTGAATTCGTAGCAGAGGTGCGGCGCTGTTGTAGCGTGTATATTTACTGTCGTATACCACTGTCATGTTTTGACTAAGAAACCGCGTATGTCGCGTCCGCGAATTGCGACGATGCCAGCTCGACCGATTCGTTTTTTTCTTATTATTTTAAGTAATTTTTGAATTAGAAGACGGAAATTAGATGTAAAATACAAGTTTATACTTACACTTCAGCATAAAAAAATCTGAAACATGCATTTGGCAGTAGGTAGATAAAATAAATTTAAATACTTTAATTGATGCTATTTTACTATAATTAAATATATTTTATACGTCCATATTAAAAGTATAAATTCGATAGTCTGTCCGTTAGTCTGTCTGTTACAACTTCATGGCTAATGCGCTTGTCTCTAATGATAAACTAGAGTCGTATATACACTGCGAATAAAATAAAAATGTTATGCCAAACAAATGGCATAAAAACCCGTTTTTCTTACGGGAACGTGAAAAAACACATATTATATTACAAGCACTATAACAGAACTAACTACCTTGCTATAATTTGCGCGGGTTAAGCGAATGCATGCAAAGCTAATGTGTATGAAGCAGGCAAAATTTACGCACCTTATACATGCAGGACAAGCCACCACACGTACCCCAAGGCGCATCCACCAGCAACAATGCACACAAGCAGCACACACAACCACCACCACAATCTCGACAATCGTTTCGCTCCGAAACCGAAGCATCATCCGGAGGATAGGCTCCACGACAAAAATCGTAATGCATTACGATTTTGTCGTGGAGCCTATAGCTTTGCATGCATTCGCTTAACCCGTGCGGATTATAGCAAGGTAGTTAGTTCTGTTATAGTGCTTGTAATATGGAATTCCACAAAGTAAAGCCTGCTTCTCTAAATCATTTAACAAATTATATTATATTATATATCATCGTGGGATAATGAACGGTTGGCGCGAATGAAGTCGAGAGTACTACTAGTATTTATATATTTATCATATAGTTATCGAAATATATTGTTCATGTAACATGTCTAGCTTTATTGTTATCTCTGAATACAATTATAGTAAAATCGAAAGTATGCTGAGTCTGTCTGAACATTTATTCCTCGCCACGTCTGTGTGTATGACTTTCTGTTCGCGATCAACTCAAAAAGTACTGAAGTTATCGTAAGTTCTACGACTATCACGCTCTCGAACAAGCCCGTATTGCGGAAAGGCATCGTAACATCATATAACACCACGGATCACTCGGACGCTTGTAGATTACGAGGAGGCCATTGTTTCGCTCGAGATTGATTGTATTTAGGTCATTCCAGAGATACTCATTCGATTCTAGGTACGTCCAATTGTTGAAGTGTTTGTATAAAAATGCTATCCGTCCATGTCCAAGACAGAACTGAATAAATGTATTTTTTTGTTTATTTACAAGGCACTGACTTTTGTCATAGTGGTATAACTATGGGCGTGAAGTTACATAAGGCTGATGAATAAATCCTATCATGACAGCATAGTAAATATGAAAGATTCAGCCCTGCGATCACCAACCCACTATTAATATTTCAGTTTGAAAAGAGCATTTTTTTGATTTCAGTCGTCCATATATTCATATTGGGCTTCTTTTTTTCAACTTTACGTGTAATATTGCTATATAAGTTTTTTTTGTTGATATTAACCTAATAAAGTTTAGTACTGATTGCAACATCACAACTACTTTATTTTATTGTACTGAGATTCTCAGGAAAAGAAAGAGATAGAAACTAAATTTTAGGCCAGCAACGTCGCATTCACACACACAGACTCACAGGACGCACAAATATCGGCGTAGTAGATAATTGTGAGAAGTATATTCAGGAAGCTAAAAGTTCATTACTTTGAAATGGGGTTCAGATATTCTTGGGCAGGATTACAAGAAGAATATTGCGATAAATAAAATTATAAGAAAACAAAATATCTCACGAAGGTTAACATTTAAAAACTAAGCAATATATGCAAAAACATTATAAAATAAGTTAGTACAACTGGGAGACGCCATAATGATGCACAACGTGCATGACGCCAAATGGGTTACGGGATGTATATATATATATATATATATATATATATATATATATATATATATATATATAAATAAATTAAAATTTATACTTAATAATAAAATTGAAAATTAAAAAATTAAAAGGGGAGGACAATTTGTTACTATTTCCCGGGCTCGCTATTTCTAGGCCTGAGAGGGCTGTAGTGCTATGAATTTTATAGTGGAGTGTGTGTGTAATTTGTATGTTGTGATAAAGTGAATGTTAAATGTTATGGAATTGTTTTAGATTGTCTATGATGTGGCTAATGAACCTTATAAAAGATTCAATAGCCACGTGTTTCCCTATGAGGAAATGAGCATATTGGACGAAATCCTAAAGTTGTGCCCATTATAGAAAAGATGAAGGTGCCAGATTAAGTTGGTATGGTCATGTAATGAGAGTGGATAGAAATCATGTGACCAAAAGAGTTTTAAATATGAACATGGATGGATATATGACAATGAGGCCGACAAAAAGATGGATTGTGTGAAGTATGACATGCATATAAAACGCGTAGCACCTGACTTGACGAAGAGAGAATTCAGTTTAAAAACACTATTAAAAAGAGGCATATACAGAAAGCCTACTGTTGAGGATTACTTAGGTGATGTGGATATAGCTGCAATTCTACCCTGTACTATTTATTACATTCATCAGCCGATTGATCAGAGAGAATTTGACTCAAAATAAATTTTCCAGCTTCAGCTGCCAACTGGGACCAATCACGTCTTACAATATCCAAACCCTTGTGTTCTTGACTGTAAATAAATTCGCCATTTTTGTTCTTACTTACTACAACAGCTGCATATTTCTTTTTCTTCAAAAGAAGCAGATATTTGAAAACTCCATCTAGATCTAACTCGATTTGTTTATATTTTTTATTAATCTCTCTTTTAAGGTCGTTGCCGATTTTAAATACGTAGTCATATTCGAAGCAATTCGTATTCATCATCAAACTGTCCGTATCTCATAAACGACCTCATAATTTAACTTCTGGACGATTTCTTGTGTGTCCATTAGAATTTCCCTACCTTTTAACTAGTTAGTTATAAGAATTATATTTTAACAAGAGCAACCGCCAAGTTTCTTGGTCTTCTCGGTAGGAACCGAGAAGAGCCTCAGAACTCACAATAACTACTTTTATGTTTAAAATTGATTTACGCGCGGGCGAAGCTGCAAGCACAGCTAGTATCAATATATATGTATTACAACTCGCAATGCCCCGCGGTTTCACCCGCGACCATACCAATCTCGTGGTAGTGGAAAGTCTACGAAGTCGGACTATAGATTTATTTGTAGATTATTTAATTATAAAAAATGGGTATCATTAGTATTCTTAGAATAAGAGCTAACTCACCAAATGCAGGCCCTGCTGTAACGGACGCTACAATGAATTCGTTACGGCATTACTTTCTTTCGATTTATATTCTTAAATTCGTAATATCTTTTGATTGGGACGTCGGATATTGTAATAATTTACAATTTTACAGGTATTGTAATACTTTTTAATAAAATATCATTTAATGGGATAAGGATTAATACAGAGATGTGAATAAAATGGTTTGATTATTATCGGCAATTTTATCAACTTTTACAATGTAAAAAAGTAGTTATATTGATAAAACTATAATAGTTCATAAACATATGGCATCGCGGACTTTTTTGTGGATATTGATATGTTCTATAATACTGTAAAACATTTTTTTGTTCTATCCTCAATAGTTTCCGCAGCGCACGCAATGAAAGATGTTTACGACTAAATTATTCACAACTTATTACAATTTTATTAGGGATCCCTATTTTTTTTTGAAAATGTCATATAGCCTATGTTGCTCAGCGAAGAAGCAGCTTTCTAATGGTTAAAGAATGTTTGATCCGTCCAGTAGTTTTTGCGTGAAAACATTACAAACATACACACATACAAACAAACATTCCTCTTTATAATATTAGTATAGAAGTATAGATGTTCATATAATCCAATGAATAAATGAATTTTGATTTAGTTTTGGGAAGTTGAAAAAAAATTAATGGCTCGCAAAATATAACTTTGCTGAAGTCTATATTTAAATTTTCAATGTACTCAAAAAGTATATTAAAATTCATGAATCCTTAGTCATTCCTTTGAAAATTGTCTTCGCGAAAGAAATTAATTGGCTATTCTATCTCCTTTGTCCTTAAGTCTGAAATAAAACAGGCGCGCTGTCTTTTGTGCTGATTTTTTTATATTCTGTATCTTTATCCACTTTTTATGGACCATTATTATATTTTTATTTCCCCATTCAGCTATTCACGTTATTAAATTGATAATTAAAAAATAACATCATACATTTAAACTTCTAATAAATCATTTATTATTCATGTAAACTTGTAAACAACTGCTTTTGAATCGACAACATCTACTGCCGGTTCGGAAAGCTGTTCCTACCGAGAAGAGCCAGCAAGAAACTCAGCGGTTGCTCTTTTCAAAGAATAATTCTTATATCTAGTTACATATAGTTATTAACGTCTTGTACAGGGTCGAAGAGTAGCTATATCCACGCATTCTTATCGTCTAAGTAATCCTCAATTGTATAGTAGACTTTCTGAATTAGCCTTTATTTAATAGTATTTTTAAAGTAAAGTAAAGTAGCGGCCTGTTACAATCCCACTGCTTAGAATAGGCCTCCCCTCTCCGTTTCTGGAGAGAAGGGTTGGAGCTAAGATCTACCACGCTGCTCCAATGCGGATTGGTACGTTACACATAGCTCCAGAATTCTCTAGAGATATGCAGGTTTCCTCACGATGTTTTCCTTCACCGAAAAGCGTGTGATAAATTGCAATTATCAATTAGACACATGAGTTTTAATAGAAAAAATCATTGGTGCCTGCCCGGGTTTGAACTCGTGTTCCCCTCGAAGAGTTGCACGGTCTCACCGCTGAGCTATCACAGCTTATAGTATTTTTACTTAATAGTATTTTTAAACTGCTGTAATGGTAAACTTAAAGTAAAAGGCAAGGCGCGTCATAATAGTTTGATTGTTGGCCACAACTGTTTGGTCAATGAGATAATGCTGCGCCTAACGAGATCATTCGACCGGTTTGGGGACATTGAATATGTTGATTACGTAAGAGTGTCTCGTTACATTAACTGGGACAATTGTTCTTTAAATTCACTTTCATCGGATGTATCGCCCACATTTCATTTGTGGGGTATGATACAATGAACGATATTCGATTTCTATGCACAATACGTTGCATTGTTGGGCGAACTTTCTTTTTTTTATTACAGGTTCGCGCGCACTGTCTTCACATAGCAAGTAAGGATATAGCTTCCAGCGCGTCTGCAGTTCCAGTCTTCCAGCTTCCACTGGAACAGTCTTCCAGCAGTTTTGTGCCGCGTGGTATCCGGCAGAATAGAATAGACCACCCTCCTTTCTTACCGAGGTGTCGTAAAAGGCGATTAAGGTAAGTTGACGTCAGGCAGGCGGCCGGTCGTAAAACACGTAGCCAAATCATGTGACAACATGTTTGTAACACGTTGTGCCGAACTCACTTAGAGTGGGATAAGGGCAGGAGAATGATGATTGTTTATAAGTTTTCGCGCTAACCAGGATAGTAACCGTTAGTAAACCGTTATAAAAGCAGTAGAAATGCCACTAAGCAATTAAAAAGAAGAATAATTTATAGAATTAGGCGTCACTTTGCGAAGATCCATAATACAAAATTAATAATAAAATTATTTTCCGCGATAAACTAAATAGAAAATATATATAATGCTACATATATACTGTGGACTATCTGTTTTTTCACACTCGACACATGCAGGATTACGATTTTGTCGTGGAGCCTATCCTCCTGATGATACTTCGGTTTTGGGGCAAAACGATCGTAGAGATTGTGGTGGTACGTGAATTTTGACTGCTTCATAGCTTTGCATGCATTCGATTAACCAACGCGGATTATAGCAAAGCAGTTCAGTTATAGTTTCTGTAATATGCAATTCCTCAAAGTAATGCCTGCTTCTATAAATCAATTAAGGCTAAATTATAGTATAACTAGATTTTGCTCGCGGCTTCGCTCGCGTGGAATTTTGTGTGCTACATTAAGTTTCGTGGCAGATCATTTTAGGTTTAATTTTTTTTAACTTTATATTAAAAAATATATACTTATACCTAAATAAGTATGGATGTAGGAGTAACTAAATAATTACTCCTATATCCAAAATTTCAGATGTCTAACTTAAAAACAAAAGGATGCCATGCAATTTTCGCGCCCCGCGCATAATAGGCACGCTTCATTTAAGTCAATCATATCGTGATAACTTTTAAACTATTCGGCCAAATTACTTAGTGTAAAAGAAAAAGTTTATCAACATGAAATACTGAAAGTGACAAATGTATTGATTTTTATAAGAGTATGATAAATATACTAAAATATGCATTATAAAATAGTATCTAATTTTATTAACTTTATGATTCACAATTTTGGTCATAGTGGCTTCCACGTAAAAGGTAGATATATGCTGTCGCGGACTTTTATTAAGAACTTTTAAATACAAACAATACTACGCTACATCATCTTTGTGTAACTCCAACGGCGTACGCTGCCTACAGCGTACGCCAAGATCAGAGGCCACATTTTTTCCGACTTTATTGACATGTATCGTTATATTACATAAAATAATTACAAATTGTAGCCTATATGTTATTCTGATGTATAACCTACATAACTGTTAAGTTTCATCCAAATCCGTCCAGTAGATTTTTCGTGAAAGAGTAACAAACATCAATCCATACTCACAAACTTTCGCATTTATAATATTAGTAGGATTAGATAGGAAGTAGGATTAGTAGAATTATTTGTTAATAGTTTGTCCGTCGATCAATAGCATAGTTACCACAAATGTGGCAGGGTTTTGTAATGTTATTGACGAATAATTTCGTTAGCTGCAAAAAGCTTTCGTTTTTACTATTCGCGGAAGCTTTTAACATGGTTGTGGGCCGGCTGACTTTCTGGAACGGTCGACTTTTGGGAATTGGCGTAAAAACATTTTACTACCACGCTTTAGGTCGTTACATCATTTAATGTATGAAATTCCTTCCTGTTGAGCTAATAATGACGTCATCGGATCAACACATAAAAATCATTCATTTCCCTGGCCTTATCCCCCTCTAAGTAATGTCCATAACATGTTTTTCTCCTTCAATCTCTATTATTATTCGTTTTCTCTGGAGCTACTCCTTTTATATCCATTTCATACTTCTTTTTTTTGTCGAATTGACTGTATGCTGTTAGCCCTAACGGCTTCTACAGCGTCACCGGGTGGGACGGGCGAGCAAAGAAGCATCGCCGAGGTTGCGAAATGCAGAGAGTAGAGCGCAGAAGCTCTACTACCGCCGGGGAACGTCGTCCTAAGGGTGCCTCCTGTGAGGCCGGACCACGGCTTAGGGCGACACGTAGTGGAGGGCTGATGGTTTGACTTAGATTAGTCATTGCGGCGTCGGAAGGGTGGGGAGAAGCCACGACCGACCGACGTCAGAAAACTGGGACCTGGTCTTTGCCGGCGAAGTCGCTGTGTGCGTGTATTACGTGTTTTTTAGTTTGCGATCGTTATTTGATCGTAAGGGTCATAAAAGGCGCTTTTTGGACGCCTATATTTTCGGTGGTCAGACCTAACTGGGATGTAGGTGGAAGCAATTGAAATAAGGGGGTTCGGGTGTGCCTCAGATTTCTCGAAGTAAGATTTCGAAAAACGTTTAAAGAGGTGAGTAATGGTAGGGAGGTCGAGGTCTCTATGGAGGTCAACGTTCCGCATGAACCACGGACAACCAGTAACTGTCCGAATCGGTTCTGTAGTTTTTGGAGCGTGAGCAATCTGACTTTTGAAACGTGCGCAAACGCAACGCTCGCATAGGACATTATTGGTCTTATGCAGTATTAAAGAATTTTTTAAATATGTCATGTAATTTTTGCGTGAAAACATTACAAACTAACACACATACACACAAACATACAAATCTTTCCTCTTTATAATATTAACATTTCATTATAAACTTATAAAATATGGCATCATTTTTACTGGAGCATCTCTCTTATCGACTTTCGTTATCTCATCTCGCATAATAATTATTTACACAGCATCCTATAATAAAATTATGTACATAAATTAAAATATTTTAACGGCTTGATGTTGGTTTTTCGTTCCCGTAAAGCGTAAGATAAATTGTATAAATCAAATACAGTTAAGTTTTTATAGAAAACTGTAATAACTAAACTAAGGTATGCTCAGAGAATGATCAAATTATAGATACTTAAACTTTTGTGTCCCTACTGTATTAGAAAATACCACCCTCATTTCTTACCGAGGTGTCGACTTGCCGTGTGATATCCGGCTGAGTAGAATGGATCACCCACTTTCTTACCGAGGGGTCGTCTAATACGACTAAGGTAAATTGACGTCAGGCAGGCGGCTGGTCGTAAAATACGAAGCCAAATCATGTGGCAACATGTTTGTAATATGTAAGGGCTATGTATATATTTGTATTGTCTGCCTTTTTCGTTTTATTTATGAATCAAATCGTATGAATCGATATCAAACATAAAACAATAAGTATATGGAACGCCGTCATTTAATAGAATTAAAGCCAAAATTAATTTTCGTACCATTTAAATCTGCAAAGTTAATTCCTCGTAAATTGATATCACTTATCTGATCTTATTTTGCACGCTCCAAATAAGAGCTAAATTAACTTGCTGCAGATTAAATATAGACATTTATATTCGGGCCCGTAAAAGCTTCAAACCGTTTAACTTTCGGCCAAGGTTACGTTCCAGAGGACTGGTTTGAGCGACAATCTTTAGTTTTTGTTATTGTTTTTTTTAAGTATTAACTTTGTTTTGAACTAACGAATGTACTTTCTCTTTAAATAGTATAGTGTATAAATTAACAAGTATAAAACCAGAAACTTATGAAGGTACTTGACTGTAGGACTGTAGCATCACAATATATATATAGTAATATTTTATTTGTACGGAAAAATATAAGTACATATAAAACAAAATTTGATGTATATCATAGACATACGAGACGTCACAAACAGCTTGTGATACTTGCGTCGCGACTCAGCAGGGTTAGCAACTCATTTGTTGGTCTCGCTATTCGCTTCTAAAATAAAATTCCTCAATCCATTCTAGACCAGTGTACAGAAAGATTCCAATTAAGTGTAAAAAATATGCTTATACATAAAGCATATTACAATATTGAAGATTATTTGGATGATAAGAAAGCCTGGATTTGAAAATCCTTTCAGCTTCATATAAGAGAGCGGTTTAATAATGTATAACTGAAAATATTTAAAAGATTGACCGCCGAGTTTCTTGCTGGTTCTTCTCGGTAAGAGCAACATTCCGAACCAGTTGTAGCTTCATTAATCATATTGATGCTTGACGATTCAAAAGTGCCTGAAATGGTTTATTTGAATAAAGATTATTTTGATTTGATTTGATTGAAGGTTTTTTATGGGGAAAAAAACCCCTTATGGGTATGTCGGCCTCACACCGACTAAAACAACCTGAGTGCTCCACCACCGTTCGACACATTGTCCCCATCCCCGCCAGCAGCAACTATGAACCCCAGAGTGCATCATCGAGAGCGCCAGATGCATTGACCACACCGGAATGAATTATTCTGGCAAAATTACACAAGATGCTGCTACATAAAGCTTACTATACAATTGTAGATTATTTGAGTGATAGTAGCATATCTTAACTGCAGTCAGCTACGCACCAAGCTGCAACGATTAATTTGTAAACATCAATCAAATTGTAAAAAAAGATATATTTAAAAAAATAATGGCCGCCGAGTTTCGAGCTGGTCCTTCTCGGTAGGAGCAAACTTCCGAATCAGTGGTAACTTCTACAAAACATTTGACGATTTAAAAGTACTGTAAACAGTCTACTTGAATAAATAATATTTTGAGTTTGAATTTGAGTTTGAGTGCAACACTAGATAGTGTAACAAGATTTTTGTCAAGACTATAGCGTTATTATACATAGGCAAGCCATAAGCTCGTCTGGGAGTGTCCAACCAATAATAAGAAAGACATGCATGCTGTAAATATCTCAGTACGCTCGAGTAGGTATGTCCGAGGAAAATTTTTTTTTTAGATTTTTGAAAATCTATATCCACTCTCCCCACCGTTAAGATATATACAACAGTACAATCTACTTTAACTTTACCATTACAGGAGTTCAAAAATACTATTAAAAAAAGGCTAATTCAGAAAGCCTATTATACTATTGAAGATTACCTAGACGACAAGAATGCGTGGATATAGCTTCCCTTCAACCCTGTACAAGACATTAATAACTATATGTAACTAGTGATAAGAATTATTGTTTGAAAAGAGCAACCGCCGAGTTTCTTGCTGGTTCTTCTCTTTCAGAACAGCTTTCCGAACCAGCAGTAGATGTTGACGAATCAAAAGCACTTGTTTACAAGTTTACTTGAATAAATAATATTTTGAATTTGAGTTGAATTTAACATTTTTTTGTTTTTATCATCTAAGCTTTGAAACCAACTAGGTCATTATGACACTCGAGTAAATGTCTATTTAGCATCCTGGGCTCCCATACCATTATTTGTTTACCCGGTATATAAGCTTAATCTTACCAAATTCCCTCAATATAAGTCCAACGAGTTAGCCGTGGAAGCATAGTAGACAGACAGACATCTATACTTATTATAAAACAAAGTCCCAAAAAGCTGTGTCTGTATGTAATCGATTTTCTCAGAATTTCCTGAACGGATTGTTGTACGGCTTTCACCAAAAGATAGTGCAATACTTCCGGATGGTTTAGGTAAATAGTACATATCGGTATTATGTAAATTGTGTTGAAGAGATCGCGCAGTTGTTAAAAAACTTGTTATGATATTAGTATGATTTTAAAACAGGAAAGTCCTCAGGCGCCGCTGAGTCAGTCAATGACTCACTGTCGAACCAATCCACCGTCGCTTGGCACACTCCGCCCCCCTCTACACTTACACGTTAATTGCTGAAGGGGGGCAATAAATCGACCGCCAGGGCTCAGGATTGAATGGTCAGGTCTCACGCACGTCTCGCGCGCCGTGACCTTAAGTTGTAACATTTACACTAGCATATTATTAATTTAATGTCAATATTGTGGCCTATATCTGTCAAAATTATTTCTATAACATAACTAGGTGTGTCTCAAGGCATCACCTGCAGCGCAAACGTCACATTGTGAGTAAGTTTTCATATTAAGGAATTTTGTACAGCAGCAACAGATAGCATATTCCCAACCCTTATGCATAACTGTTTCCTATTCAAATTTCAATACAATGGACGTCCTTACGTAGATAAAGTGGTATTTGACGAGTTCATACTAATATAGTATGAATATTATGCGTAGATAGATAAGCAAATAAAATGTGTAAAGAATGCGTAAATGCTAATGATGTGAGTAGTATAAGTGAAAGGGCTGATACAAATAAAGTGTGAATATAGAAGCTATAATAGAATTATTTTGCTATAATCCGCGTCTGTTAGGAGGTTCTATGTAATTCGTATACGAAGCAGGCATTGACGTACTTTACATGTCCAGCCAAGCACAAGCCCAGTCGCCACATGTATCCCAAAATACTAAACCAGCAACAATTCACATAGGGTATTTACAATCTCTACGAACGTTTCGCCCCGAAACCGAAGTATCATCAGGAGGATAGGCTCCACGACAAAATTAATAATATTAACGCCCACCATTGATTTCCCTTCCAAACACGTGTAGCAAATCGGAATCGGAGACATTTACTCGATCGTTAATTACATGGCGATTGTAATATTTTATTATCTCAAGTTGTTCCAACATATTGAGTCGGAGGCCCTTATTGCGGGTGTGAAAAATATTAAAGGAATGGTCATTAGGTACTTTAGAAGCGCTTTCGAACAAATGTTTGAGAAATAAATGAGTATAATGTGTAGCTAGTGTTCCTATTAATAAAGACGTTAATGCCAATGTAATATTTAATTTTAGACACAAAGTAGAAAAACCAACACACAATGGACCAGAACTGATGACCTTGGCGGAAACGTGACTAAATGCGAATCAATAGGAGTGTGAGGCGATTGGTAATTGGTGAAAACGATGTTGCGAATTTAGGTGAACGTGAGGGAATATCAACAGTATTACAAAGGACATAAGAGTTATAATTGATTGCAATAAAGCTTCTGAAAGTCGTACGTCGATCTTTGCCGAAGGAAGCTGGGATCTCGTGCTTATAGGCTTATAAGTGATATTTCGCTTTCTTATGAGCCCATAGTTCTAAAATATAAATTAACGTCTGAGATGCAAATTTATATAACGCGCGCGATAAAAATCCGTTAGATTTTTTACAGCTAGTTAGATGCAGATCTGATGGCGTTAAATGCAAGTCTTGTCGAGTAAATTGTGTTTTATTTTACTCCACAATTAACAATTGAGTCATTCGCTATAACCAGACTAACAGCATCTTCAATTAAGCAATTAAATCTAACTAGAAGGTTGTTAGCATAACTTAGCTTTGTATAGACAGTTGGTTTAATTTAACCGGTTTAAACCGCGTTCATTGCTTGTGATGGTGTAAACATTAAACGCTGTAAATTATTATATTATTTTGCTATAATGCGCGATAAAGTAAATAGAAAACATATGCTTAAGGATATATATTATAATTATATTCATTTCTAAATGTTCCTTAAGTACTATCAGAAATTGTAAGTTGAAGTGCAAAATTAAGAAGAAAACAATTTATAGAATTAGGTGTTACTTTGCGGAGATCCAGTTATTTTGCTATAATCCGCGATACAGTAAATAGAAAATATATATAGTGTTAAATGTATAGTGGACTATCCGTATTTTCACACCCGATACGTGCGAAAAGCGATTTTGTCGTGGAGTCTACCTCCTGACGATACTCCGGTTGTGGGGCGAAACAATTACTGAGTTTGTGATAGTGAATGTGTGCAGTGCTTGTGTATTATGGTGGTGGTGATGGAGGTTTGTGCATGTGTTTTTACGAATCCTGCATGTATCGGGTATGAAAAAACGGATAGTCCACTATACATTCAACATTATATATATTTTCTATTGACTGTATTTCTGATTAGAGCATAATAATTTTATTATTACTTTTTTATTATGGATCTCTACAAAGTAACACCTAATTCTATAAATTAAATTATCTGTAATAGAAGTTACAAGAAGTCTTTCATAAAATGCATCTAAATAAATCTATTGTCTATATATTTTAAATACGAAAGTCTTTCTGTGGATCTATCTGTTTGTAATATCTTCACAGCTAATCAACGCAGTTCGAATATTAATGAACTTAAGAATAATTAAGGCTTTCCTTAATATTCTTACTAAAACTTAACTTAAACTTTACTTAAGAATTTTCCCTTTTTTAATAAGAAACGCACAAAAATCCGTTCAGTTGAGAAAATCGATTTCATAGAGACAGACAGCTTTTGGAGACTTTGTTTTATAATATGTATAGATATAAAAAGTAAAGTTACGGCCTGTTTCTATCCCACTGCTGGGCATAGGCCTCCTCTCCGTTTTGGGACAGAAAGGTTGGAGCTAAGACCTACCATGCCGCTCCAATATGGATTAGTAAGTTACACATATCCCCAGAATCCTATGGAGATTTGCAGGTTTATTCAGGACGTTTTTCTTGGCCGAAAAGAGTGTGATGAATTGCAATTATTAATTAGACACATGAGTTCTCATAGAAAAACTTTTTGGGGTTAACTTACCCGGGGTTTGAAACCATGACCGTCTCATTCCTGTAGGCCTTACATGAACTCTTAATGCGACTCAATTGAAGACGTAAACGAAATGGTTTTGCTTGTTCATACATGACGTCTTAAAGACGCACAATTTAAGTCATTGCCGAATGAGCGTTCGGAATTCGTCCTAGGAACATGTGAGTAAAAGAGATACAGTTATCTATAGTTCATATAACGTTATCCTTTTCAAACATTATGACCCCAATGCAATTCACACTTCATGGTACGAAAAATAAGCGGTTCGCGGTCGACGTTTACGTCTTCAATTGAGTCGCAATAAGAGTTCGTGGTAGGCCTGCTGAGCTAACACAGGCTGTATAGAAATAGATTTCTGTAATCATCATCCTCCTGCCCTTATCCCACTCTAAGCGGGATTGCCACATGTTAGAAACATGTCAAAATGATTTGGCTACGTATTTTACGACCGGCCGCCTGCCAGACGTCCATTCACCTAAGTCGCCTTTTACGACACCTCGGCAAGAAATAAGGGTGGTCTATTCTATTCTTATTAGAATGTGGGATTTTACTATGAAATCGTACTTTATCGTAGTAAGATACTACCCATATAATTCTATTGCGGATATAAATCTTGAATGCCATCGACAAAACAAAGATATCTCGAAGAGGGGAAAAAGTGAACAGTTCCCAAGTCACTTTCACGTAATATTCTCAAGATAGACCCCGTTTACATTTTATCGGATCTGTATAGTGATCATAAATGACAATATTGTTGTCAATTTTCATTAGTAAAAGCTTTTAGTTAATGTGTATATATGTGAAGATGGAATCTTGCAAATTAAATTTGACCCAATTCCCGATGTCCGATTGAGCTGAAATGCTAAGCATGAACTGATGCTGGGCGAAATTTCATTCATTTTATTTCATCATTTGCGGTTAACAGTAGGGACATGAAAAAAGCTTTTGTAACTTGACTATTAAAAATAACCCATTATTTACTCACTCACAATAGTAAAGAAATAGTAATAATCACAAAAAAGCATTAAAACTATCATATACTAACCATAATTTTGTAAGAAACTTTCGCTTAGAGAAAGATTAAATATAGACAAAAAGATGCCTAGAATGCTCTACCCTCCTTCAAGTGGAGGAATTATAAATATAATTAAGCACATGTGATGATGACGCAGTAATAAACGAGCGCTCGAAGTGCACGGTCTTTCATTTACCTCACTGGCGACGAGGATGGGATATTTACAAAGTTTAAAGTCGAATTAAAACTTAAAGAAAATTCAGTCCCTAAATTTTTTAAGGCGCGCCCTGTGTGCTTTGCGCTCAAGGAAAAAGTAGAAAAATAATTAGAGCGATATTAATGATAACTTAAGGCAGTCTCTCTGTTACGATTTTATAGCTAATCTGCTGAACCAGTAAACAATATACCGAGCTACCGAAATTCAAAATTACCGTACCTATTACATTTCATTTTCATTTAGTTAATTTTATTTAATATTATGTATATTTGTATCATTTATTTCATTAAAAAACAGTAATAAACAGAACAAAAACACGTTCTCTGTTTTAATAGAAAGTCGAGCGTGTACTCGCCGACAACTATTGTCTATTTTGGCGAGTACTAATGTAATGTAAACTTAATTGACGTAAATAAATTAAAAGAATAATAATAACGTTTACTAATTTTTAAATTTAACACAATATATCTTCTTTTCTAATTTTTTTCCCTCAATTTTGTTTTAATTTAAATATTTCTGTGTTTGCCATAATACATTTATTGAGAAAATGTAAATAAATGTATTTCTTTAGAGGAAAGAGGAAAAACTTATATTATTCAGGGTACTTAAATTCTTATGTTAGCGCGAACGAAGTTGTACCGCTAGTAAGTTACATAATTCGTTGTATCATATAAGTATAGCGATCGTTACGTTATTATGTAAACGGGCTTCAACATGGCGCCTGACGTCTCGCCACAGATCGATCGGGAAATGGCTCTTGGCAATGTAAGATTTATCTAGAACAGAGAAATTGCTTGCTCAGCTTAAGTAACGACTGTGGATCTACTCTAGATCTCACTTAAGTAAATAGAGAGTTTATTGAATAAACACAGAAAGATAACGTCATTGAGATGAGAACGTTAAGGTGGATATGTGGTGACACAAGACTGGACAAAATACGAAACCAGTATATAAGGGGAACAAGGGCGTAGCTAGAAATCTATACAGGGGGGGGGGGGTATTTGAATTCATGGTATTTGAAATATGAAGAGCTCACATTTGTAATGAAGGTGAGGCACATTATAGGTAAGGTCATTATAGGTTGACAGTGTAAGATGGCAGCTGTGTCCCCCCCCCCCTTGTCCCTTGTCCGTACCTCGCTACGCCCATGAAGGCGAAGTCTGAAAGTTGCGCCCATTATAGAAAATATGAGTAGTGCAAGATTAAGATACTATGGAGATGTGATGTAAAGTAAAGTAACAGCCTGTTATTATGCCGACTGCTGGGCTAAGGCCTCCTTTCTCCGTTTTTGGAGAGAAGGATTCGAGCTAGGACCTACCACGCTGCTCTAATGCGGATTGGTAGGTTACACATATCCCTAGAATTCTCTAGAGATATACAGGTTTCCTCACGATGTTTTCCTTCACCGAAAAGCGTGTGATAAATAGCTATTATCAATAAGACACATAAGTTTTAATAGAAAAACTCATTGGTGCCTGCCCGGGTTTGAACCTATGTCGTCTCTAGAGAGTCGCATGGTCTCACCGCTGGGCTATCACAGCTTCAGCAGCAGGAGATGTACTGAGGAGGGATGAAAATCATGATCAAACGAGTGTGAAATATGAATATTTATGGATATGACTAGATGCATATAAAAGGAGTAGAACCAGAGTTAACGAATGATAAGAGAGAATGGAAGCAAAAACTCTTTTTTTTATACAGGAAAAAACCCTTTATGGGTACCAACGCCCGACGGGGACAGGTGGTGGTTATGTCGGACTCGCACCGACTAAAACGACCTGTATGCTCCCCACGCTGCTGGTGGCGGGTGGAGGGTGCCTTATTTAACCCCACCCCCGCCAGCAGCAACTCTGAACCCCAGAGTACGCCACCTCTGGGTCGGGGCCTCTCTAAAAGTGGCCCCTCCCTCCGCTGGAAGATGCATCGGGATCACTAGATGGATCGACCGCCTCGGGGACCTTATAAGGAGGGCGTCCGATAAAAAGCAAAATAAAGTGCCAACAACACTTTTACTCGTAGTGTGTGTGGTAAGGGTACTAGAATGATAAGTTGTTATTATCCTATAATATTAAAAAAAAACTTGCCTGGATCTTTTAATCGCGTGCGCCACGTATACCAACAGAGATAGACTAAAGTAATGTACTAAAAAATTGTAGAGCTACAAAAATACTAGAAAAAAGTCGACGACAGTATGTCTCTATCTCTTGTGGTTAACTTACAATAACTGCTTTTATGCTCAAATGTTCTATTAATGTATTTAATAGAAATTTGGAACATATGAGCTGATATCTACGCAAGCAGGGTCGCAAGCATAACTAGTTATTATATAAAAATCAAATAAACGAAATCTAAATCAATTAAATTTTACTTAAAATTAATTAAAATTTGTTTACAAATATACTTAAATATGCACGCGATAGTAAATTCGTGTGATATTAAAGCAAATGTATTTTTATTTCTGCTAATACAAAGTAGATAAAGCCTTAGTGCAGGCGAATCGTCGGCGCCAGTGAATCGATTGGAGGTCGGCGATATCCGGATCTGCCAAACGGGAAATGTCTGCTGAATTTTATTTGTCGCATTTGTATTTTATTCGTTTTCCAGATTTACGTAAGTCTAGCTCGCGATTTCGTCAAATTGCGACCAAAATACATTCAAATCTATTACAATGTTTGTTCAATATGGTAAATTTATATTGAAAAGATAGGGTCACTTTGACATGCTGCATTTTTGGCACCTACAAAATTCTTTTTATTAAGCAACATTTAAGTTAAATTTGAGGCAATTTTGACCGCGAAAATCGTATGGTTTTCGAAAAATTGCCCTAAACTCATATCATCAGCAAGCTTATGAAAAAAATTGAAAATTTTAATCTTATAAAATGACTAAAAAAGCATTTATATTTCCAAACGATATCTCGTTATCTGAAATTGAAATACGAAATACTCCCGTGTCATAAACTGTTGTTTACGGCCACAAAATCCCTAACGAGGACATCCGATAAGCAAAACAGACATGTCCCTCGGGATCACGGTTCCAAGGACCCCATAAACAAGTCCCGACGGCCATTTGGGATACGGTGGAACATTAAATGGCCCATTATTCGTGTCGTTACGGGTGTCTGTGAAATTTGGGCCGTGAATACCCTAATCAATAATGGTCGCGTCATATCCAAGGTATTCCACTTTGATTTGATGTCACGATAGTTCTAGATTAACGACGGCCTAATTAATTTGTCTTTGTTAAACCTAAAACCATATAAGGCAACCTATTTTGGCGTGGAAAACATTATTGGTTTGTATCTTCCTTTCTGGATGATCGTAGAGGCAGCTATAGATTTGTGGACGAATTCACAAGGTTAATTTTTGCAAGTCGTTGGAAATTCGCAATTCAGAAGTATAGAAATGTTAGAGACAATGACATGGTGATGACGATCACCAGGGTTGGTGATCGCAGAACTGATCTTATTATGCCGATAGCGGCTTCAATTGAATAGTATTTAGTCTATCGGTTCAGCAATGGTTATACAGGCATAAGTCGGTCGCCAGAGTTTTGTCAGTTTATCAGAAGTGTGTGCTGCGAGGTTGTGAGATTGGTATTAGAACATTTAATTACAATTACATACTACTACTACATCTATTACTTTTGACTAGTCCGTTGGCGCAAGTAGCAATATTCCTGCCTTCTGCTCCAGGGGTTGCAAATTGGATTACCACCGATGACCTACATTTCCTACAAAATATTAAGTAGTAAAGTAAAGCAGCGGCCTGTTACTATCCCACTGCTGGGAATAGGCCTCCTCTCTCCGTTTCTGGATAGGGGTTGGAGCTAAGACCTACCACGCTGCTCCAATGCGGATTGGTAGGTTACACATATCTCCAGAATTCTCTAGAGATATGCAGGTTTCCTAACGATGTTTTCTTTCACCGAAAAGCGTGTGATAAATTGCAATTATCAATTAGATACATGAGTTTTATAGAAAAACTCATTGGTGCCTGCCCGAGTTTGAACTCGTGTTCCCCTCGAAAGAGTCGTACGGTCTCACCGCTGGGCTATCACAACTTTTAGAACTTTTTAGAAACTATTAGTGTCTATTTAAATATCCATTTAAAATTATATATGTAAACAAGTTGTGCCAACAACGGCTTCGCCCGCGTGGAATTCAGTGATTTACGAAACTTTTCCCGAATTTTCGAAATTTTGAGCATAAAAGTAGTTATTTCACAATAACCGTGAGAGATAGAGACATGCTATCTGGTATTTTTATAGATCTACAATTCTCTTCTACATTACTTTAGCGTATCTCTGCTGGTTTACGCAGCGCACTCGACTAAAGCTCCCAGCAAGCAAGTTTTTTAACAACTGCGCGATCTATTCAACACAATTTACATAATACCGATATGTACTATATGTATGTACTTAAACTCTCCTGAAGTATTTTGGTGAAAACCGTACAAAAATCCGTTCAGTAGATTTTGAGAACATCGATTACATACAGACAGACAGCTTTTTTAGACTTTGTTTTATAACAAGTATTTACCGTTTGTCTGACACCCATAACACAAATATTAAGTTACTTTAAATAGAGATTACCATGTTTTCAATTGTCCTATATATTCATATTTATTACTATTAACTAAGGTGTTAAAATACCGTCAATTATGTACTTTATGTTCTTTCCCGTTAAAAGAAACAGTAATTTTTTATTCTACATTTAAACAGACATAGATCTGCTATGTCGCTCGCTTAGTAATAAAGTGCCCAAACTTTAACTGAGCCGTTGGCGCAGTGGGTAGTGGGTTCGATTCCCACCGAGGGCCAACATTTTCTATAAACAATTTGTTGGTTCTTCGAGCCTGGGTGTGTATTTGTATTTAAGTATCTATTTAAAATTATATATGTATATATATCTACCAGTTGTCTGTCCACAACACAAGTATTAAGTTACTTACTTTGGGGATAGATGACCGAGTGTGTAAGTGTCCCATATATTTATTTATTTTATTTAAATTTACGTTTGAGTTTGATACATTGTAATTTCGGTGCCATCTATGACATCACGCCACAGACATTAAGAACAACTAGTGTTTTTTTGCTCTCCTGAGTTATGCCTCTTTAACACTCATGAGTTATGTAGGCGCCGAGCTACGCTTTACTGAGATTTGTGTGATGATTTGTCACAAAACAACTTTTCACTTTAATACTAAGTGTAGAGCTGTGATAGCCCAGCGGTGAGACCGTGCGACTCTTTCGAGGGTAACACGAGTTCAAACCCGGGCAGGCACCAACCTATTCTATTAAAACTCATGTGTTCAATTGGTAATTGCAATTTATCACACGCTTTTCGGTGAAGGAAAACATCGTGAGGAAATCTGCATATCTCTAAAGAATTCTGGAGCTATGTGTAACCTACCAATCCGCATTGGAGCGTGGTAGGTCTTAGCTCCAACCCTTCTCTCCAGAAACGGAGAGAGAAGGCCTATTCCCAGAAGTGGGATTGTAACAGGCCGCTACTTTACTTTTTTATTTAATACTAAGTGTGCGATATGACGCACGCGCACATTAAAAATGGTGGAATTACTAAAAGAAAACACTTTACGTAATATAAATGTAGATTTATTCATCATCAGTATTATATATTCCTGTATAGTAACTGTTTTGTACAGTTTGATTCACGGTTTGTGGTTTTACAGGTTAAATACATGACAACAACTATCATTGAGCAAGGTTAAAAAAGTTTGACCTTGGTTAATGGTTTAAATGAATATATGGGAATATTCACACATTTCGTCAGTCCCCATAGTAACTTATTACTTGCGTTATGGGTGACAGACAACTGGTAAATATATACAATATTATTGGTAAATATATAATTTTTAATACATAAATACATCAAGACTGGGAGAATCAACAAATTCATGTATAGAAACCGGCTATACCCACGTCTTTTACTATGGAGTGAACCCGACATGTTTCAAGCTCATTTGCTCTAGAAATATCAAATAAATAATGACTCATATATTGGATAACAGATATTATAAATGTACCTTTTCGTTCGGGTATATGAAAATTACACAAACAATTGAGGGTAGTTTAATACTGCAACCTATACTTATTATAAAACAAAGCCCCCAAAATCAGTCTGTTACGTGATCGATTTTCTCAAAATCTGCTAAGCGGATTTTTGTACGATTTTCACTTAAAGATAATATAATTCTTGAGGAAGGTCTAGGTTACTAATAACTAATATAATACATCAAAATTCCTGCGAGATCGGAATTTAGGCGGAAAAACTTCAAGACACAGATTAGCACGCGGGCGTGGCCGCAAGCAAAGCTAGTCTCACATAAATGTAATCTCTTTGAAGAATTCCTTTTTATTTTTACCGGAGATTAATAGATAATAATAGATATTATTATAGTATAATGTATTTATAATTCCTTTTATGTTTATTGGACATTAAATCGCCCGAGATCTTGACCTTCGAGATAAATAATAACGCTTCTGAATTACCTCATGTTTATTTAGCAGTGATATACTCGATCGCAATCTAGTTTCTGTGAAGCCATCAATTCGCACATTTGAAGTGTGCAAAAATCTCCACTTAGATAACACTATATTAAAAATGCATAGAGCGTGCACAGAGTACGCCGTGTGGTATCCGGCATAAGAATAGACCACCCTCCTTTCTTACTGAGGTGTCATAAAAGGCGACTAAGGTAAATGGCGTGTGGTATCCGGCTGCATAGAATAGACCACCCTCATTTCTTACCGAGGCGTCGTAAAAAGCGACTAAGGTAAGATGACGTCAGGCAGGCGGCCGGTCGTAAAATACGTAGCCAAATCATATGACAACATCTTTGTAACATGTTGTGCCGACCCCACTTAGAGTGGCATAAGGGCAGAAGAATGATGATGATGATGATGAGAGCGTGTACAGAAATTAGAGTCAGAGGTTCCGAAACGTTTCCTTCTGGACCACTTTAGAAATGTATCTGATTCAGATGAACCCATAGAGTTATTATACTCAGAGTTGGGGGGAGGCAAACCTGTAAGTAATAGTGAGACAATAAATAATGAAAGGGAAGATGAAACTCGTATACTTTGTCTTTGTCTAATAACATAAAAAAGAGAGACAGATAGATAACATATCATTTGCTTTCTATTTGTTGTAATATGTCATTTTAGACGGGCTTTCATAGTATAACAAATATGGATGGACCCCCAATGCAGCTAAATTGCTACCATATTCCGAGAACTTGTAAAAAAAAATATATTTAAGATAAGAAAGATATAAGAAAGATAAGAAAGATTAGGTTTAACTATGGCAATTGGCGTGATGGTTTAGTTTCGACAACAAATTGTTTTGGAAAAAGAATGGGAGTTTTGATTTGTTAATTTACTGATTGAGTGTGCTGTGAATAGATGTCAAAAAAGTGGTTGCCAAATCAAAAAGTGATCCCATCCAACTTTACTTTTTTACCATCTTTATTATATTTATTTACTTAAATATGTAAATATTTAAATAAATATAAAATAACATTTACACAGCAAATAAAGAAGCTTTGCAACTTTGTTGTGGATTATATCACCTGATGAGCTTTAGTTACGGAGAGAAACGAATGTTGAGATTGTGTTAGTGAATCTGTGCAGTGCTTGTGTATTGTTGTATTATTGGTGGCGTTTAATGCATAAGCTTTTTAAGAATTCTGTATGTATCAAGCATGAGAACGGAAAGCACACTCTACATTTAGCACTACATATATTTTCTTTTGTCGCGGAGTTTAGCAAAATAATATTTTGATTACTTTTGTGTCAAACTAATATTTCAGTTCTTCACTACCGAAAGCAAATTGAATATATCCCCGCTAACCAGTTTTGAACTGCATTTTTTGTAACGCCTGACCCGTGATAGACCCCTGGGGCTCCACTTGGACCACTTTGGGAACCAAAGTTGTAGTAACATTTAAAGATAATACGCTATTGAATTGATAAAGAATACAATACAGTTGTTAGTTGTTTTGAGATTCCGCGATTGATTAGATATCATTACAATGGTAATGAAGCAATTTGCAAACGCTAAGTGTGTAAGTTATTATATATTGTTATTGAATGACCCCCTGACGCAGTTAGCAAAGGCCCCGTCATCAGCTCCGCGTTTCGCGGGTTCTATTTCCACCGAGAGGCAACATTTCCTATAAAATAATTTGATGGTTCTTTGAATCTGGGTGTATTTACTATTTATTTATGATTTAAGTAACCTTCATTTTTAGATCATGTTATTTACTATATCATAATCCCGTGTGGTATCCGGCATAGAATAGACCACCCTCCTTTCTTACCGAGGTGTCGTAAGTGGCGACTAAGGTAAGTTGACGTCAGGCAGGCGGCCGGTCGTAAAATACGTAGCCAAATCATGTGACATGTTTCTAACATGTTGTTCTGACCCCACTTAGAGTGGGATAAGGGCAGGAAAATGATGATGAAACTAGTCGGGCTCATCCGATAAAATAAGACGTGAGTATAGCCGGTCTCTCAACATTAATAATGATGATGTTATTTACTATATCATAATTATACCATATTTGTGTACCATTTTCTTTGTTATGAAATTCCCCATTGAGTACAACAAATCATTTTATAATAACAACTTACATTTATTGTTGGTGACAAAAACATTTTGAAATAAAAGTAATAATAAAATTATTTTGCTATAATCCGCAATACAGATTGTATCGCGATACACATTGTATCGCGGATTATAGCAAAATAATTTTATTATTACTTTTGTATTATGGATCTCCGCAAAGTAACGCCTAATTCTATAAATTTTGAAACAAATTGAAAATTGAAAAACAAATTGAATTTGTGCACATGGTGCTCACGAGACGTTTGAGAGGTTAAAATTATACATGTATATATCTACACACACGCACCCCAAGACGCCTCCACCAGCAACAAAGCACACAAGCAGCGCACACAACCACCACCACAACAATCTCGACGATTGTTTCGCTCCGAAACCGAAGCATCATCAGGAGGATAAGCTCTACGACAAAATCGCAATGCGCCGCGCCACCCATACAAGCAGTCTTTAATAGTTTAACCCCCACCACTACCCTTCCCTTCGAACAGATGTAGCAAAACGGAATTGGAGACATATGTCATCAATACATATGCTTCGGTTTTCGGAGATTGTTGTGGTGGTGGGTGTGTGTGCTGCTTGTGTGCTTTGTTGGTAGTGGAGGAGCCTTGGGGTGCGTGTGATGGCTTGTCCTACATGTGTAAGGTTCGTAAATTTTGCCTGCTTCTTACACATTAGCTTTGCATGCATTCGCTTAACCCGTGCGGATTATAGCGAGGTAGTTCTATTGCCTGTAATGCAATTAAATTTTAACTAATTTATCATACACTACGGTTTATTTACCGCTAATATCCCCGCCTTTAACTCCTGCGTCAGTCAAAAAATTGTGAGTCACAACATTTATTAGCCGGTTGCCACATTCAAGGTTTCTCCCATACTTATGCAAGGCGCTGACTAAAATAATATCAGACACTAATTTTCGTCTCAAGGCTAGTCGGTTAGCAGGCTGCAACAAAAGTTACAGCTATAAAAGAACAAAATAATTTGTGCAAGTAGCCAATATGTACGAGTGCAGTTCCCAAATACAAATTGTACAAAAGTAATAATAAAATTATTTTGTTATAATCCGCGATACAGTAAACAGAAAATGTATATAGTTTATAAATGTATAGTGGACTATCCGTATTTTCATACCCGATACGTGCAGGATTCGTAAAAACACATGCACAAACCTCCACCACTGCCACCACATTACGAAAGCACTACACACGTTCACTATCACAAACTCAACAATCGTTTCGCCCCGCAACCGAAGCTTCATCAGGAGATAGACTCCACGACAAAATCGCAAAGCATTTGCGAAACGATTGTTGAGTTGTTTCTTGTTATTGAGAGAAAGTATTGTTGACATTTTGCTACTGAATGTGTGCAGTGCTAGTATAGATTTGTCAAGTGCTAAAAAGTGGTGCATTATTTGAATACTTGCACTTTTTTATCTAATGCTACTACGTCTTTAATTTCTATTTCCTTTCGTTTAATGCTGTGAATAGAACTAAAGTACTTTTGCCACGTGCTCGGGTAACGTGATCGTCAAAGGGCGCTAGAGGCTTAATGGGAACAGGTTTCTGCCCACTTAATTAAGCTAAAATCGCTCTACCTGCGACGGCTCGACCTAGAAAAGCGTTTAGTTTACCCAGATTTATCTCGAGCCCTGAGATTTAATCATTAAGGATTATGTTTACGGTTTGCAATTTAGTCGGTAGCTCTGGTGCTTGAGTGAAAGCTCGGAGGGATTAAATATGTGAAGTGATGAAATAAAAAAATTCAAGGATTTAGCTACTTTACTCCAATCCATACCAGTCTGCAGAAGATTAAATTAAGTCATTATCGTTCTCGTGCTCTTATCCCACTCAAAGTGAGGTTTGCAGTGATTTGGCTACGTATTGGCGGATTTGAAGGTTACACATATGTGTAACCTATCAATCCTGAATATCTCTAGAGAATTCCGGAGATATTCAGGTTTCCTCACGATGTTTTCCTTCACCGAAAAGCGTGTGATAAATTGTAATTATCAATTAGACGCATGAGTTTTAATAGAAAAACTCATTGGTGCCTGACCGGGCTCGAACTCGTGTTGCCATCTAAAGAGTCGCACGGTCTCACCGCTGGGCTATCACATCTCTATCTACAGCACTACAATCTTCCTTTTAAAAATTGGTTAATTAAATTCTTATAGCAACGCAATTATTAATGGCGTAAACCGTACCGAGCGGAAGTGAATAATATAGCGATAAATCGACGCTGTCAATAAAATGCATTTTATGCGTTGTGCGGATTTATTTTGGAAACTTTATGCGGCTGAGACGTAAAATAATAAAACATTATCTCACGCCGACCTTCACGGTGTCGTCTGTACAAACACATGATCTCACGCTGTTCGTCCGCGGCGAAAACATCGAATGCATAATTTTGCGAGGTTCTGGAAATATCTATTTTTCCAGCACATTTAATATAAACATTGTATTATATGACCAATTTTTGAGATTTTAATATTTTGTCATGAAACTTAATTGAAACTTAAATTGCTAGGCTCTAGCGCAGTGTCGACTCAACCTTCATTAGTGCCATGCTCCCCATAACCTTACTTATGTCACCGAATATACCATATATAACTTTTAAAATTAAAAAATGAAATTGATCATTTAAAAAACTTAAACGATAGGTTAAAGTAAAATTACACCTAATTATTGTTTAAGAATTTCCATTTTTCGTTAAATTTGTCATCGAAATCTATTATTATACCTAAATAGTGCATTAATATGGTCCGAAACTAAAACTCATCTAGGGTCTTTATTGATATATATTCGATAAGAGAAAATACATGTAATGCTAAAAGTAGAGTGAGAGAGTAGAGATTCGTATAAATAACATATAAAATTGCATCATTGCGATTTTGTCACTTCTCATCTAACATCTCTTGATGTTGATTTTAAGGAAATAGGTATTTTTACATTTGCTTCACAGTATATTTTAAACAATGTAATTTTTGTACATAAAAATATAAAGAATTATAAAACGATAGGTGATGTATATAATAGACAAAGTAGGAACCGACATAAGCTTGCGACTCCTGTTTTGCGCCTAGCAAAAGTGCGTAAATCGTTTATGGGTTTGGGTATAAGATTCTATAATAAAATTGCGCAATCAATTTTGTCTTGCCATTACAGAAGTTTAAAAACACTCTTAAAAAGAGGCTGATAAAGCCTACTATACTGTTGAGGATTACTTAGATGATAAGAATGTGTGGATATAACTGCGCTTCTACCCTGTACAAGACATTAATAACTATATGTCACTAGTAATAAGAATTATTCTTTGAAAAGAGCAACCGCCGAGTTTCTTCCTGGTCCTTCTCGGTAGAAACCGATTTCCGAATCAGCAGTAAAGTTGACGATTCAAAAGCACTTGTTTACAAGTTTACTTTGGGGGGGGCGTGGTTTCCGCGTTGGGAAACACTGCTTTAGCGGCTCAGACACTGGCCGGTTGTTGCGATCTATAGTGATATAATATTGGCCATGTTACCAAAACTATAATAAAAAAAGTAAAGTAGCAGCCTGTTACAATCCCACTGCTGGGAATAGGCCTCCTCTCTCCGTTTCTGGAGAGAGGGTTTGGAGCTAAGACCTACCACGCTGCTCCAATGATGATTGGTACACATATCTCCAGAATTTTCTAGAGATATGCAGGTTTCCTCACGATGTTTTCCTTCACCGAAAAGCGTGTATTAAATTGCAATTATCAATTAGACACATGAGTTTTAATAGAAAAACTCATTGCCTGCCCGGGTTTGAACTCGTGTTCCCCTTGAAAGAGTCGTACGGTCTCACCGCTGGGCTATCACAGCTCTAAAACTATCATAGCCGATATGTAACTATGATACATGATGATTAGATCGTGTCCTTCTTTCAAGTGGTCACGGGTTTACTCTCGGGGCAGGCACCTATGAGTTTTTCTAAAAAAACTAAATACTTCAAAAATATTTACTAATATATAAAACATTTTTCCGTTAAATCAAACATCATAAGGAAAGTTGCATATATCTGGATAAATTTTCGGAATATGTGTAACCAATCCGCATTAAAGTAGCATGGTGGATTTAAGATCCCTTCTTTTAAAGTAGAGAAAGATACCTATATGTCGTTACTTAATAATTGATAACTAGGAGTCATGAGCCAATATTCAATTATACAAAAAATTTATAGGTTTATTAAGTTTTCCATACTGTTATTTACTAATCATTACGTTTTACCGTGAAAGTATTTCAATTCAAGGTTATCCATGTTGTTCATGATATCATCACACAATTTCAGGAATATCGCAATTAAAATTTCAAAGCGTTGTAGATGTTTTTACGGTGCAACATAAAGTTCCCAGCCTCCGCTGAAACTTGATAACCAATTAAATAATTATGTAAATATGCGTAAAATCGATGATTATCTTATAATTGTGCAATAAACTTGTAAACCGCAACCGAAGCATCATCAGGAGATAGACTCCTAAATAATTTATATTGACTTCTAAATAATTTATAGAATCACGCGTTACTTTGCGGCTCTCCATAGTACACAACTTATGGTAAACTATTTTGCTATAATCCACGTTTGTTAAAGAATTTATGTAATAATCGTAATGTATCATCCTAAAGATGATGCGGTTACGGGGCGAAACGATCGTAGATTGTCGTAGTGAGTGTGTGTAGTGCCTACGTGTTGTTGCTTATGCATTGTTAGTGGCGGTGCATGTATAATGTAAGCAAACTTTGTCTCTTTTCTACATTAAGCATCACATAGATTCTGTTAACAAATGCAGATTATTGCAAAATAGTTCTATCATGATTTCTATACACTCTTTCAAACGGTCGATACATACCTACAGGCTTCTGCAAAATTTAAAATTACACTCAGTCGCCAAATGGCGGTTTCGCGGAATCCAAATTTCCTGAAGCCATATCAAAGCTTAATTGGATCCGACAGCGCCTAGTCGGATCTCATATACCGGATTATGTTCACATGAGTAGGGAATTGTTCAACTACTGTATTTTAAACAACATCGGAAAATTAAAGTAATATAATTTATTCAATTATGCGTTTCTTCGCGGAGATCCATAAAATAGTTGTAATATTGGGTTGAAATTTAGGTTAACAGGTTTGATGTATATCGCTTGGTTTAACACAGTTTCGTATAATACTGCAGTATAAATCTTACTGATTTGTTTTTGAAAATCACAATCAGCAGCTGCTTCATAAAATTCAGACTGATCATTGTCGATAAAGTGAAAAAATGTTTGAGTATTTCGATTAGGTTTTGTAACATATGTAAAAGCAATTCGAACATTGATTGTGAAATCTTATTATGGTCTCGAAACTCGCTTGATACATTATATCATTCTCCTGCCCTTATCTCACTCTAAGTGGGACCGGCGAACATGTTTCAAACTTGTTGTTACATGATTTGGCAATTGGTATTTTACGACCAGCCGCCTGCCTGACTTCAAGTTACCTTAGTCGCCTTTTACGACACCTCGATAGATAATGAGGATGGTCTATTCTACTCATTCGGATACCACACCATGGGTCAACTTGCCTTACTTGCCTTTTAAGACATCTCGGTAAGAAATGAGGGTGGTACTCAGCCGGTACCACACGGCGGATACATTATAGTATAAATTATAAAAAAAGAAGATTGAAGGCCCCTATTTCCTAACTTATAATAAAAACTGACTCAGCATCACATATTCCAAAAAATTCTAATAATTTTAGCTTCCTAAAAATAGTCGTTTCTACACTACATATATTTTTTTAAAATACCATATACATATTTATGGTATTTAAATATATAATTCTATAGTGTACTATAGAATTCAGAAAAGTAATATAATACTAAGTAAAAGGTAGTTTTTTATAACAAATGCAGTTTTCTAAAAGTACGTCGATCACATTCGTAAACATGATTTCATCTCATTCTGTTATCTCGGCGAGATATTACGCTTCTATCGGCAGCGACTTGTTTTTGTGAATCTATGATTACTTGATTGTAGATAATGTTGCTGTCAAGGTCTGAATATTTTACGTTGCGGTCGACTATTCTAATTTATTTGTCTGTGATAGTGGTATCTGGATGAGTAAAATATACGAACCTCATTTCTTACCGAGGTGTCGTAAAATACGGCTAAGGTAAGTTAACAGGCAGCGGCCGCTCGTAAAATACGTAGCCCAATCATGCGACATGTTTTTAACATGTTGTGCCGACCCCACTTTGAGTGGGATAAGGGCAAGAGAATGGTAAATATAATTATCAAGCGAGTTTCGGCTACCATAATAAAATTTCGCAATCAATGTTAGAATTGCTTTGACACATGTTACAAAGTAATAAAAAGCTGTGATAGCCCAGTGGTGAAACCGTTCGAGTCTTCAAACCCATGAGTATAGAGAGTAGAGAATAGAAGACTATTAAAACTTATGTGTCTAATTAATGTTTCACAAGCATTTTCAGTGAAGGAAAACATCGTGAGGAAACCTGCATATCTCTAGAAAATTCTAGGGATATCTGTAACCTACCAATCCGCATTGGGGCAGCGTGGTAGGTCTTAGTTCCAATCCTTCTCTCCAAAAAAAAACAGAGAGAAGAGGCCTATTCCCAGCAGTGGGATATAAACAGGCAGTTACTTTACTTTACTTTTTTACTATGTTACAAAACCTAATCGAGGACGATGACTGGCGTATTAAGAATACGCAAGTATCACAGATATTTTGAATAATACTTTTATGAAAACCCTGCGATTTTATCAGCTAGTATTTTGGTATTGAGATAAAATTTTGTCTAAATTTTGGTTGGTTGTTTGCATAACTTTGAATATCACTACAATATCGTTATTCTATTTGGACTTCAACGAAGGACTTTATCACTTTTAGATCCATGACTGGCCCGTTGGTGCAATGAGCAGTGACCTTGCCATCAGCTTCGCGGATCGCGGGTTGATTCCCGCCGACGGCCAACATTTTTTATAACCAATTTCTTGGTTCTTCGAGCCTGGGTGTACATTTGTATTTAAGTGTGTATTTAAAATTATACATTTATGTATTTACCAGTTGTCTGTCCATAACACAAGTATTAAATAATTTATAGAATTAGTCAAGTATTAAGTTAATTACTTTGGGACGGACGACCGTGTGTGTAAGTGTCCCATATATTTATTTATATCTTATGGCAGCCCTGAATGGATCGAGTGACCTATTGCCCCTCTAGCGCGCAAGGAAACGTACATCGCTAACTTCCGGTGTTTGGATAGGTGACTCACGGCACAAGTGATTGGAGTCAGCTTCAAGAGATATCTAGATTGTGATAAGACAAGAGAAACAAGATCCTTTAGTTTGCGTCATTTAGTTTTTCATTCCAATAAAAAACCAACTCCATTCTTGCGCGCGGTGATCGAACATTAGCGTGCAACCAGAAAGTACATTTGCACCCGATGCCATTTTCCAAACACTAACTTTGCTTAAAACACTTAATATTATGCGTGGAATACGTTATTCGTCGCCAAATTGTAGTATTTAACCATACTTTTTGGAAATATAACAAAACATTCACCAGATTAGTCAACGGTCTACAAAACTGCCAACCCAATCATTTAATTCCCCGATTGCCTACATGACACTATAAATTATGCGAAAGACTGTCTGTATGTCTGCTACGTTTTGAACGCTAACCCGCTTGACCAATAATAATGAAATTTAGCACAATTAAAACTTATGAACCGGGGTAATATATATAATAAAAACCCCGTTCTTCTTTCCTTATATTTTATATAAAATTCGACCTTTATTTATTTGTATTTGATATCTGTAATTACTATGACTTACGCCGTGTGGTATCCGGCAGAATAGAATAGACCACCCTCATTACTTACCGAGGTGTCGTAAAAGGCGACTAAGGTATGTGCCATGTGCCAGGTAAGTTAATGGTAACTTACCGCAAATGTAAAATATTTTAAATGCATGGCTATCAACTTTATCATATGAGGATATAGAGGAACTTTTAAAATCTGCTATATAATCAACTTAAATGCACGCACACGCACACGATCACACACACACTAAATCACACACACACACACACACACACACACACACACACACACACACACACAGTCACACGCGCGCGCATATACTAATACATAACGAACTCAACACAGGTTTTTATTAACTTTAGCAAATTATATAGTTAAATTTAAGGCATTTGTTTAATTTTGTAACGGAGGGCGTTGGTCACTGCAACACAGTTAATACTTCTGCAGGATCAACGTTCATTTTTGTTATTTACTATTTATTGTTCCAAATAAAAGTTTATTTATTATTATTTATTACTTCGCCGTGTGGTATCCGGCAGAATAGAATAGACCACCCTCCGTTCTTACCGAGGTGTCGTAAGAGGCGACTAAGGTATGCGCCGTGTGGTATCCGGCAGAATAGATAGACCACCCTCCGTTCTTACCGAGGTGTCGTAAGAGGCGACTAAGGTATGTGCCGTGTGGTATCCGGCTGCATAGAATAGATCACCCTCATTTCTTACCGAGGTGTCGAAAAAGGCGACTTAGGTAAGTTGACGTTAGGCAGGCGGCCGGTTGTAAAAATACGTAGCCAAATCATGTGACAACATGTTAACATGTTGTGCCGACCCCACTTAGAGTGGGATAAGGGCAGGAGAATGACGATTATTATTATTTATTACTCTACGAAACCGAACTGGCCGGCTGTTTCGTTCTAAACATCGATGTGCATTATTTAATGCCGGGTACTAAACGTTGTATAACATGAAATATAGTGCGAGCAAATATAGCGGCAAAATAAAACACGTTCGAGAATAGATGCATTACATAACATTATATAAGTGGAGAGTTGGAACACCCCTATAAGTCCAAAAGCAAGTAGGGACAGGAAAAATAGACTATCATTTTCCTGTTATGAACTTTTCAGACAAAATTTACATAATATCAGATTCAGAATGCCGGAAACAGAGACAGAAGTTTTTGGTACAAAAAAAGATAAAAATGCTGGCGATATGTATGGATAGTCATTTTTAAAACCCCTTAACTTTAAAATTAGTTTATGACCGCGCATAGGTTGTTTTATTTTATTTATTTATTTACCAACAAGGATGCACTTAGACTAAACTTTAACATAAACAATATTGGATCCTGCCAAAAGTAATCCTTACTTAAAGGTATACACAGCACGCATACCACCATAAGTATTTATGGTGCGTGCTATACGTGCCTAACAATTTTACTAAAAAATTGTTTTTAATTATAATAAATACAAATAAAGTAAGAAACAAAGAAAAAATAAGGTAATGCTTAAGCTAAAAATATAAAAATCATCATCCTCCTGCTCTTATCCCACTCTAAGTGGGGTCGGCACAACATTTTGTCATATGATTTGGCTACGTATTTTACGACCGGCCGCCTGCCTGACGTCAACTTACCTTAGTCGTATTTTATGACCCCTCGGTAAGAAAGAGGGTGGTCTATTCTACTCAACCGGATACCACACGGTGGGCCAACTCACCTCAGTCGCCTTTTACGTCACCTCGATAAGTAATGAGGGTGTTCAATTCTATTCAGCCGGATGCCACACGGCAGGTCGACATACCTTAGTCGCCTCTAACGACACCTCGGTAAGAAATGAGGTTGGTCTATTCTAATCTGCCGGATACCACACGGCATAAGCTAAAAATATAAAATATAAATCTTAAAAGTAAAGATCTAAACAAATTAGCGATCTCTTGATTAAAAATCTAACAATTGCTAAATTGTTCATGTAGATATATAGATATTTTAAAATTTTACAGAAACCAAAGCGGTAGAGTACATAATAATAATATGATATAACCATGAAGAATAACAAAAATATCTCTTACAAGCTGTACATCTAACAATACTCCAGAATGGACTAGGCTATAAAAACGGCTATATATATAACGGTTAACTTTAAGACCACGTCCAATATCGTGTCCGTGAACGCGAAAGTCAAATATACATTAAATTGATACAGTTGGAGTAGGAGAAATAAAGTAAATGTAAAACCAATTTCGATAATCGAAAAAGGAAAATCGAAATAACCCAGATGGAAGCGTTGCTGGCACAAAATGATCATGACTTCAAAGCACAGCATATCAAGTTGATAATTACAAGTAATCTTTACCAAATGCAAATATTTCAAATAAAGTATTACGTAAAACTGTGAAATTACGATATAACATTTGCGACGCCAAATTAATTAAATGTTAGCAAAAAATTAGTACATCACGATAATCACGCAAATTGCGAATCACACCAGTATTTAAATTGTTGATTTGAATTGAAAACAATTTCAGCACTTTTATTAAAATTTGTATAAAACCAAACTTGGAGTGTAATGGATTTGACAAAAATCTACACCCAATAACTACCATCACTTACATAATACATCCTACTGACTTAGTTAACTAGGCCCTGAAAACGACTATATAAACCCAAAATACATATAACGTGTTCGAAATGAGAAAATCATTAATAGTCATTACA
Source organism: Morpho deidamia (assembly GCA_947086505.1). Classification (NCBI taxonomy): domain Eukaryota; kingdom Metazoa; phylum Arthropoda; class Insecta; order Lepidoptera; family Nymphalidae; genus Morpho; species Morpho deidamia. The sequence continues at coordinate 1,089,464 of CAMTZC010000011.1, forward strand.
TATAACGTGTTCAAAAAGAGAAAATCATTAATACAACTTCCACTACTAAAAAAGAAAATCCTCTAGTAAACAAAACAGGAAAAACTGAAATACTTCTGGAGGAAGCGTTGCTAGCAAAAAATGATCATGATTTTAATTAAGCTGCCTATCAAGATGTTAATGACATAATCTTCATATCAGCAATTATCCATAGAAAAATAATACAACTACAATACAAATATTAACTAAAGTACAACTTCCACAATTAAAAAAGAATATTGAATAAGGAAAACAAGAAACACCGATATACCCCGAATGAAAGCATATCTGGCAATAATGACCTTAATCATCAAGTTGCCTAACATAAATATCAGAAATAATCACCATATATCAAATATCCATTAAAGAGAAATACAACTGTAACGTGCATCATTTGAGACGTCAAATGAATTCAATGTTAACAAAAGTAAATCACGATAATCAAGCAAATTGCGCCTCACGCCAGCAAACATCTTATTTATCTCCATTCCGCGCGTATTCACGTCCTGTGCCCATTCCACCATTCCACTAACGAATGGCTTTGACCTTGGCCCTCCGACCTTTAGCAACGACCTCTCGAAAATTCTGTAGCTTTGTATCCCGCAGACAGCCGCCCCTTGTCAATTTGAGATCGCTCGTTAACTACATTTTCATCGTTCTTTAGATGGAACGAAATAATTTCTTGTACATCTAAAATTACCCAACCCTTTAAATCTGATCGTTAAGCTTAGTTTTCCTCCTTTGTCGCTATTGTAACTAATGAATTTGAATTAAGGTCATTTTTTGTTTCTACCCAAAACCGTTTTGTTGAAAACTTTATCTTAGTAACACAAATTTGGGTACTTTTAACGAATTACGAAGCTATTAGGCAATAAGATTAGCCTTTAAAGCAGTCGGTACCTAATTTATAATATACACGATTAAAGAATTTTGTACTCCCTCTTCATTCTTTTGTTTTTAAACGAATTTCTTACTAGCCTTTGAAGCAAGATCAAGAAATCAAAGAGTGATGGAAGGCAGTAAGGCTGATTTAGGCTTAGGCGATGTCATCCATACGAGTTTCGAAGGTTGAAATTGCGATAAGTACATACTTCTTCAAGAGTCAATAGGAGTTGAGGTACAGGAGAAAAAAATGGTTAAACCGCACCAGAGCAGAGAGTGCGTCTAGCCAAAATACGTCTTACGTATCTTACAGGAAATCAGATGTCTTTTTTCCGACTTAAACTGATATTAATTAAGTTTTATTTTGTGTTCCTTTTTAGTCCTTATTTATTTTTTATAAAACTATTTTGTAGTGGTTATCTGTTTAAATTGCATGCACAGATTAAATTATGTTTTACATTTAACAAGTTGTATTGTTTTTGTTAATTTTTGCAAGTTTCTTCGATTCACACTTTTTTCTATTAGAATTTTGTTTTCGGAGCTTTACATATCATTAACAATTTTGTGAACAAATTATAATAATTAGATTAGCGCGTCTTTGTTTTTGTGAAGAAATGAGTAACAATCTCTTTAATCGATTGCACTTTAGATTACGATGTTTAAATGTTATCTGCTTTTATTTTAGTACCTTCATTTTTTCTTATTATTAATTTAGTCAAACATTATTTTGTTCATCTACAACTTCTTTTTGGGTGAAAATCTTATCTTGAAACATCTGAACGTCCGCGATTTGATCATTGAGTAAGGGAGCGTATGGTTGCAGGGAGAATAGATTTGTTAATGTCTAACAAATAAGTAGAGAGGGAAAATGAGAGTCCTCTACCTAATTACTCTTTGTCTAATCACACATGACTCAGTTTCAATTGAAATAATTTACTCTTTTATTTTGAGCACACCTTCAAAATGTTTAGACGCAAGCAAAAGGAAAATCAGTTCTAAATTTCCCAACATCCAATTTGATCCAACTAATTTAATCCAATCTTCAGACAATGTAGGATAAATGGCTCAATGGATTTGATATGATTCTAATTATTAATATTAAATATTACAAATTTCAAATCAAGCTTTATTTATTTGTAATATGTAAATCGAACTGAGGTGAAATTAAAAAATGATCGAATCGAAAATCTGAATAAAACACATCAACAAATCCACCGTCTTTGATCTCATTAATAATTAATGAAATCATATCATTAAAGAAATTCAATCTCTTGCAGATAACTTTATTAAATTATGGATATAGTCCCTCATTAACCTAATTTAGCATAAATTTCACATTCTTATTGAGCATCAAATTAATAGTTTCGTGGTACATTGGAAACGGGTGGCGATTGCAGATTGCGACGGTATGTGACGATCATAATTGGCAACACATTGCAAACTTTCTTTTATAGCACACTACTGTGGTGCAAACCTGGGACATGTTTTAAGTGATTCTGTCGTATTTATTTCTTTGTTTAAGAAGACTTCACTAGCAATAATACTAATATTATAAATGCGAAAGTTTGTTAGTTTGTATGTACATCTGTCTGTCTGTCTGTTACACTAACACGGATGAAATGTACAATTGAAGCTTAAAATATTTAGTGTTTAGTGAAATGTGAAATACAAGCCTTCCTATAATAGCTAGTTAATAAGTTAGAAAATCCTAAGTTTATAAAAGGGCTGGCGCGTTTGCACAAGTGGCAATACCCTGCAATTAACTTTAGGGAGTCTTAGGTTCGATTATTACCGAGGGCTAACATGTTCTAAAAATAATTTGTAGGTTCTTTGAGTCTGGATGTATATTTGTATTTAGGTATTTATCTTAAGATATAATATAAATGTATATATTTCACAGTTGCCTGTGGCCCATAGCAAAAGCTTTAAGTTACTTTGGGGATGGACGACTGTGTGTGTAGTTGCCCAATTTATTTATTATTATTATTATTTAATAATAAGTAAATTTTGGAACTATTTTGGGTTAGTGTAAAGGCAAATCTCAAAACGATAGCGGAATTATTGAAAGACGTAATAAAAATCCTTGCCTATTCTTTGTTTAATAGAAATGATTTTTTATCATTGACAGCTTTACTGTCGAATGGTATTTGTAGTTAATTGGCATTTATCATATAAATGGATATACGTAATAAAGATGTGTGGGAACGTTCACGAGATTGTGTCTTCTGATAAAAATTTAAATATATCAGAAATAATAACGAGTTTATCAGTAGTATTCGAACTCGAATTCAAAATATTATTTATTCAAGTAAACTTGTAAAAACAACTGCTTCTAAATAAACAAATCTACTGCCGGTTCGGAAAGCTGTTTCCACAGAGAAGAGCCCCAAGTGGTTGCTCTTTTCAAAATATCATTCTTATTGCTAATTACATTCATGTTTTGTACAGGGTCGAAGGGAAGGTATATCCAAGCATTCTTACCATCTAAGTAATCCTCAACAGCATAGTGGGTTTTCAGTATCGGCCTGTTTTTAACAGTGTTATTAATGTTCTGAAATCGCATTCTGTCATCGCAAAACGCGTGATGCGTTGATTAAGTGTGAGATGGGGTGAGTTCGAGGTGCTGGAAAAGGTTATTAATGTCATGACATGTATGGTTTTGTTTTACAGGGTTGAAAAAACAAGTGTTCAGTTTCTTGTCGATTCTTCACAGTAAAATCAGCATAAAGAATATCGGTGTCATAGAATAAATGGTGTAAACGAACAAAGCGACAAAGGCGAGCTAGAGTTAGAACATAATAAAATTATGCTAGCGACAATAGACAATATGAGTTATACAAAACGTTGAGCGATCGATGTTTCTAATATAGCGTATGACGATACAAGTATCGAGGCAGCAGAGGCCATAAAAGTAGCACGGTATCATAGGGCTTAGGCGGTGTACCGGTTAGGTATTGGATTTGCCGGTAAATTGTCTTTGTGACGAACAATTTAAATGCAATGTTATTATAACCTTATTTATGTCAACATCATCATCATTCTGCCCTTATCCCACTCTAAGTGGAGACGGCACAACATGTTGAAAACATATATTTAGAATATTTGGCTTTGGACATCTAAAAAGGAACTAATTTTCAGAAGCATGAACGAATAACTTTTATCAACATAATCAAGTTACTTTCTATAAAACTAACGATCTAACTAGATCCTAGTTACCAACTATTGTATGATATTTCAATAAATAAAATAGGTAAGTTCACGCAATACTTTCATTTTCCTCTCTACACAGATATAACAACAAAAAATAAACATAGACCATAGGCAGTGAACAATAAATTAAAAGGTTATAAATAGACTGTTGCATAGATGTATGATACAATCTTCTTTTATATAAATTAAATGATAAATATATGGCTCTGTGCGAACAGACAAATGAAGACTTTCATTAAATATAAATGGTGATATTTATTCATTGAAAAAATCGAAATTTAAACGAACAATGATTGTTAAATGTTGTGATATAAATATAATACTTTTAAACGAGCAAGCTTTCATGAAACATACCATTACAGCAGTTTAAAAATACTACTATAAAAAACACTAATACAGAAAGCCTACTATTTGAGTATACTATTGAGGATTAACACGATAAGAAGGCGTGGATATAGCTACTCTTCGACCCGGTACAAGACACTATTATGTAATATGTAACTAAATGTAACTAGTTTTAAGAATTATTTTTTGTAAAAAGCAACGGCCGAGTTCCTTGCTGACTCTTCTCGGTAGGAACAGCTTTCCGAATCCGAATATAATTTAATGTTTGTGCATAAGAATATACGTAATCATAAAAAAATTGGCGATGTACATAGTAGACAAAGTAGGAACCGACATAAGCTTGCGGATCCTGCTTTGCGGCTTGCAAAAGTAAATAAGTCGTTTGTGGATTTGTGTATAAGATTCTATACTAAAATTCCGCAATCAATTTTATCTTTCCCACTACAGCAGTTTAAAACACTGTGAAAGGGAGGCTGATACAAAAAGCCTACTATACTATTGAGGATTATATAAATGATAAACATGCGTGGATATAACTACTCATCTACCTTGCACAAAATAGTAATGACCAAATGTAACCAGTTATAACAACTATATTTGAAAAGAGCAACCGCCGTGTTTCTTGCTGGCTCATCTCGGTAGGAACAGCTTTCCGAACCAGCGGTAGATTTTGACGATTCAAAAGCACTTGTTTACAAGTTTACTTGGATAATGAATATTTTAAATTTTGAAAAACTAACTGGAAATATAAAATGATACATCTGTAAAATAATCACTGCTAACAATCATTGGCACTTGCAAATTGAATCGAAATATATCGTTAATGAAATTGGAATGAATCCTGTAATATCGAACAATTATAACAGTTTTATTGGCTCTTTCCACTTCAATTTGAATGGAAAAAGTTTTTTCATTAACATTGTAGCTGAATAAGTGTTTCGTTTATATTTAAACATCATTACGTGAAACTGAATACGTTTTTTCATATTATTTATAAAACTTGGTTAATATTTTTTACAATTACTACAATTTATTAATTGTAGTTTAATGTTTTTTTATATAACTTTATTACAGATTTTCAATCATCATTCTGCTGCTATTATTCCATATCCATTTTTAAAAATATACTTTTTTTCGAACTGCCTGTATGCTGTTAGCCCTAACGGCTTTTACATCGTCACCGGGCGGGACGGACGAGCGTAGAAGCATCGTCGAGGTTACAAAATGCAGTGAGTGGAGCGCAGAAGCTCTACTAGCGTCGGGGAACGTCGTCTTAAGGGTGCCTGTGAGGCCGGACCACGGCTAAGGGCGACGCATAGTGGAGGGCTGATGGTATGACTTTGATTAGTCATTGGGATGCTTACACCCAAGGTCGTCCGTCCCCAAAGTAAGTTACTTAAACAAAAACGAAAGTTGACGATGTGAACAAGGCCTTGTCACAGGTATCGCATTGGTTTGCAATAAATAATTTGATATTAAATACAAATAAGACTAAGTGTTTAGAATTCGCATTGCCTAATGCTGAAAAATTAGTACATACAGTAAAAATTAATAATGAAATAGTAAAAACAGAAGAATTAGCTGTCTTTCTGGGAGTTACCTTGGATGTAAAGCTGCAATGGGGACCCCATATAACGAATCTTTGTGGTAAACTTAGCTCCGCTGCTTATGCCATTAGGAAGATTAGGCAATTAGCTGATATTGAAACAGCAAGACTTGTCTATTTTTCTTATTTTCATAGCATCATGGCATACGGTATCTTGCTGTGGGGTAAAGCAGCTGATATCCAAAAAATATTTGTTTTACAAAAGCGAGCTGTTCGTGCGATTTATAATATGAAACCACGTGACTCGCTTTGTGATAAATTTAAAGAAATAGGTATTCTTACTGTAGCTTCACAATACATTTATAATAATATAGTGTTTGTGAAACAAAATAAACATCTTTTTAATAAAAAAAAGCGATATTAGTAATAGGCAAACTAGGAACCGAAATAAATTAATAATACCAAGGTTAAGGCTTCAGAAAGTACGTAGATCGTTTGTGGGCTTCGGTATACTTTTCTATAATAAAATTCCTCAATCTATTTTGGACTTGCCTTTACACAAGTTCAAAAAAGTAATTAAAGAGACTCTCATTAATAAAGCTTACTATAATGTTGAAGACTATGTCAATGATAAGAAAGCTTGGAACTTAATTGCGACCAGCTATGAACTAGACGATAGTATAATCTAAGTTTGTTAACAATAGTTAATACAAAATTGTAATATTTATTTTTTAAAAGAGTGACCGCCGAGTTTCTTGCTGGTTCTTCTCGGTTAGAGCACCTTTCCGAACCAGTTGTAGCTTCAATTTAATTTTAATTTGACGATTCAAAAGTGCTTGTAGGCCAATTGAATAAAGACTTATTTGAATTTGAATTTGAATTTATGGAATTCCGCAAAGTAACGCTTACTTTTATAAATAATTTTAAATAAATACTTTAATATATTTATATATTAACACCCAGATTCGAAACAGTAACAATTTTTTAATGTTAACCTTCGGCGGGAATCGAACACGTAACCCCCAGAGCTAAAGGCAAGGTTATCTATTACTAAACACTTTGTTCTCAACGAGAACCTTTAACTGACTTGCCGGTGTAACCACTGCGCTCGAGGTCGCTCAAGTAAACTAGGCGTTCGGTGAAAGGTCTATACCTTTTTAAGATAGCTAGATAGTGAATCTATTAGACACTAGACTTGAGAGAAAGTAACTGCTGAGAGCATGGGGTCAATGCACTATTTTTTAATGGGGAAAGTGTCTTAACATGATTCTAAAGTAATTGCTGATTTTAGACCTTTGTCGATACTTATTTATATGTTACTAGCAAAGCCCCGCGGCTTCACCCGCGACTATACTGATCTCGTGGTAGTGAAAAGTCTACGAAGTCGGACTATAGATTTATTTTGTAGATTATTTAATTATTAAAATAGGGTATCATTAGTATTATTGGAATAAGACTTAACTCACCAAATGCAGGCCCTGCTATAACGGTCGCTACAATGAATTTGTTATGGAATTATTTTCTTTCGATTTACATTCTTAAATTCGTAATATCTTTTGATTGGGATGTCGGATTTTTAAAATTTAAAAGGTATTTTACAAAATACCTTTTAAATTTTATTTAAAAGGTATCATGTAAGGTATCATTTAATGGGATAAGGATTAATACAGAGATATGAATAAATTGGTTTGATTATTGTCGGCACTTTAACAAACTTTTACAATGTAAAAAAGTAGTAATATTGGCATTACTATAATACAAGCAATATAACAGAACTAACTACTTTGCTATAATCCGCACGGGTTAAGTGAATGCATGCAAAGCCAATGTGTACACATTGGCTTATTGCTTGTAATATGGAATTCCGCAAAGTAGCGCCTGCTTCTATAAATCATTACTATAATAGTTAGACATATGGTATCGCGGACTTTTTTGTAGATATTGTTAAATTCTATAATACTGTAGAACATTTTTTTGTTCTATCATCAATAGTTTCCGCAGCGCACGCGACGAAAGATGTTTACGACTAAATTTTTCCCAACTTATTCCAATTTTCTTGAAAATGACTTATAGCCTATGTTGCTCAGTGAAACATCAGCTTTCTAATGGTGAAAGAATTTTTGAAATCGGTCCAGTAATTTTTACGTGAAAACGTAACAAACATACATACATACATACATACAAACAAACAAACATACAAATCTTTCCTCTTTATAATATTAGTATAGAAGTATAGACTAGCAATGCCCCGCGGTTTCACCTGCGTACATACCGATCTCGTGATAGTGGAATCAAAATTGCGTGAACGTGTATTAGTTTCCTGTGTTTTATTACATTTTTACTAGTTTCTTTATTTAAACCGCAACCCGTAACGTTTCAATGCTAGTTAAGAGATCGTGCAAAATCATGGGCTGTTTCCACTCATACAATTTTAGTGGTTTTAATATTACATTTTATCCATTTTCACGCTGCCATGTCTGATTAAAAAATCCATGTTTACTTTATTTTATTAAAATCTGAGTTTAATTTATGGTTGAAATTGTTTGTGATTTATATTTATGTCTACATATGAACATTATTATTTGATGCTTATTTACTAAATGATGTAAGTTGTTGGCGTAGTAAATAATAATAAAGTCAATTTAAAGAAGCTTTTAAGAAAATTTTATCTTCCTTCTGTTAGCCGTTGAGGAATTCCCTCGTCTAATGCCAATCATGGCAAGCATCAGGTCATACTTATAAACACGGGACTAGATTAAGTACAATTTCAGCTCAAAGACCCTAGAAGTGGGTCAAAATTAATTTGCAAGATTCCACCTTCACACACATACACGGCAAGTCGAATGAAAGATTTTAAAGATTTATTTTTTTTTCGAACTACGCAGAAGCATCGTCGAGGTTGCGAATTGCAGAGAGTTGCTACATACACTGCAAGTTAAATAAATACTTTCAATAATTAAAGCTTATACACAAAGCTATAATTTAGGATAAGAAATATTTTTTCCATAAAAGTATCGGCCTGTTATAATCCCACTGCTGGGAATAGGTCTCCTCTCTCCGTTTTTGGATAGAAGGGTTGGAGCTAAGACCTACCACGCTGATCCAATACGGATTGGTAGGTTACACATATCTCCAGATTTCTCTAGAGATATGCAGGTTTCCTCACGATGTTTTCCTTCACCGAAAAGCGTGTGATAAATTGCAATTATCAATTAGACACATGAGTTTTAATAGAAAAACCTATTGGTGCCTGCCCGGGTTTGAACTCGTGCTCCCCTCGTAAGAGTCGCACGGTCTCACCGCTCCATAAGAAATAGAAAAAAAACAATACACAATAGTAACAAATTTGCAGTTACAGCATGTTTTGTATACCCATACTTAAGTTATCTCTAATGGTTTCCTCTTACAACCATAGGACTCCCCTTCCCTAATCCCCTTTCCCTTGTCCCTAATCCATTAAAGGAGCAATCCGAAATGTCAAGCAGTAAACGTTGGGGGAGGGACGTCGTTCCCAATCTGATGGGGACATAATCCTACGGGTTAGTGCGTTCTCATTTGTGCCGTAATTTTTAATATTATTTAGGATTACTATTTTTCAGGAAGTAAAAAATAACATCCATATCTATACTTATTATAAAATAAAGTCCTAAAAAACTATCTGTCTGTATATAATCGATATTCTCTCTACTGAACGAATTTTTGTACGGTTTTCACCAAAAGATAGTACAATACTTCCAGATGGTTTAAGTAAATATTACATATCAGTATTATGTAACTTGTATTGAAGAAATCGCGCAGTTGTTAAAAAACTTGCTTGCTGGGAGCTTTAGTTGCGTGCGCTGCGTAAACCAGCAGAGATACGCTAAAGTAATGTACTAGAGAATTGTAGATTTATAAAACAACTACAAAAAAGGCCGCGATAGCATGTCTCTATCCCTTATGGTTAACTCACAATAACTAATTTTATGTTAATTAGATGATAAGAATGCATGGTTCTATAAGGATGTGTGGATATAGGTGCACCTCTAGCCTGTACAAGACAGTAATAAATAAATGTAATTAGTTCTAAGATTTATATTTTAAAAAGAGCAACCGCCGAGTTTCTTGCTGGCTCTTCTCGGTAGGAACAGCTTTCCGAACCAGCAGTAAAGTTGACGATTCAAAAGCACTTGTTTACAAGTTTACTTGAATAAAGAATATTTTGAATTTGAATTTGAATTTGAATAACCATGCATTCTCAGGGTCATGATCAGTACAAGACAGCAAGTAGTAGTAAGAATTATAATTTGAATAGAGCAACCGCCGAGTTTCTTGCTGGCTCTTCCCGGAAGGAACAGGTTTCCGAACCAGCAGTAGAGTTGACGATTCAAAAGCACTTGTATTAGTTCACAAGTTTACTTGAATAAATAATATTTTGAATTCGAATTTGTATATGTACGTGGATTGTGTAAGACGACACTGACGCGTAATCGAACCGCTAGACTAATGAAACTATCACCACGCCTCATTGGCTTGTCTCCACTCGATTGCAGAACAGCGCAACCTGAGCGGGACGCGTTTTTATGGTTGACAGACTTTGTTAGGTTCAAATAGAACAACCTTATACTTCCAAGTTCATAACTATATGTATACCAATATTATATTTGTATGTGTGTATGTTTGCAATGTTTTCACGCAAAAACTTCTAGACTGATTTAAAAAATTATTTCACCATTCGAAAGCTGCTTCTTCTCTGAGCAATATAGGCTATATGTCATTTTTTTAAAAATACGGATCCTAATAAAATTGTAATAAGTTCTGAAAAATTCAGTCGTAAACATCTTTCATCGCGTGCGCTGCGGAAACTATTGAGGATAGAACAAAAAAATGTTCTAAAGTATAAAATAACATATCACTATCCACAAAAAAGTCCGTGATACCATATGTCGTACTATTGTAGTTATACCAATATATCTACTTTTTCACATTGTAAAAGTTGATAAAATTGCCGACAATAATCAAACCATTTTATTTATATCTCTGTATTAATCTTATCCCATAAAATGATATTTTATTAAAAACTATTTCAGTACCTGTAAAATACTTTTGAAATTATTAGAAATCCGACGTCCCAATCAAAAGATATTACGAATTTAAGAATATAAATCGAAAGAAAATAATGCCATAACAAATTCATTGTAGCGATCGTTATAGCAGGCCCTGCATTTAGTGAGCTAGCTCTTACTCTAAGAATATTAATGATACCCATTTTTTTATAATTAAATAATCTACAGATAAATCCATAATCCCGACTTTGTACACTTTCCACTACCACGAAATCGGTATAGACGCGGGTGAAACCGCGGGGCATTGCTAGTATTATATATTTTGCTGCCTTTCGAACCATTTCTTTTCGCAATCAAAAGAAGTCTAATTTGTATTTGTTATATATGAAGTTAAACAAGCATTACGAGGCAACCCTACCACAAGTATCCTTTTAACTTAATAGAGTTGTTCCATGTATGTGATGCACTACAATGATAAATTTAATAAAGATATATATTTTTTAAATTCTTACATAAAATAGTCCTACTTTATTAAATTTCGTACAAATATGTTATTTGGTGGAGCGGTAGTACTGTACAAACATACATTCACAAATGAACCTTTTTCCTTTTATAAAATTAGTGGAATTTGACTCTAAAATGTCGATAGTTATAACTGGTATTTATTTCAAAGGAATGGTGTATGATTTTATTCAAAATTTCTTCGGTAAAGAGATTTAGAACCTTGTATCTTAAATCCGTTATCAGACGGAGCGATAGCTGACTGCATAAGATCGAGTCTATTTTCGGGAACAGCGTCACGATTCCGGCTGTAAAAAGTTTGTAAATATGTACGCTCTTGAGAAGGCATGTTCAGAATGATGTCAGCAAGTCAAGGTTTCTTATATCACCAAGGACATACCACCCGTAAAATACTAAGTATTGTGTCAGTGGTTTAATTTTTTGATGCCATGAAGGTTTTGCCGGTAATCACCACGCTTGGCTTGCGGGTGGTGATCGCAGTGCTGACCGCTTTGCACCGACAGTGCCGCTGCCCACTGTCGGTCTGGTATTTAGGTCAGCAAAATGAAATGGTTATATCGTCATTTTCGGTCGCCAGAGTCTCGTCGGTTGATCTGCAGGGTGCACCGCGTGCTTGAGGTTGACAATAGAGGAGACTGACTGGCTGACTTCCCCTTACACCCCAGTCAGTCAGTGACGACCTCAAAAAAGGTCGCAGGGAGCCACTGGATCCAGGCGGCGCAAGATCGTGTGGTGTGGCGATCCCATGAGGCCTATGTCCAGCAGTGGACGTCCATTGGCTGACGAAGAAGAAGATACTGTCAGTAGAGGCAGCATTTTCTTCTTGAATTACTCATCCGGTAAACGTCAATTACTGAACATCGGTGTTTTCGAGGCATCTCCACACTACACTTGTGTCTCTTGGGTACAGCGGCTCCCCGAGACCTTTTTCAAGTCGTCTGTCCACCTTGTATAGGGAGGGTTAACTGACACTGCGTTTTCCGATGTAGGATCTTTATTCAAATCTAAATTCAAAATATTCTTTATTGAAGTAAACTTGTAAACAAGTGCTTTTGAATCGTCAACTTTACTGCTGGTTCGGAAAGCTGTTCCTACCGAGAAGAACCAGCAAGAAACTCAGCGGTTGTTCTTTTCAAAGAATAATTCTTATCACTAGTTACATATAGTTATTAATGCCTTGTACAGATTCGAAGAGTAGCTATATCCACGCGTTCTTATCGTCTAAGTAATCTTCAATAGTATAGTAGGCTTTCTGAATTAGCTGTTTTTTAATAGTATTTTTAAACTGCTGTTATGGTAAAGTTAGAGTAGATTGTGGAATTATATCATAGAATCTTATACCCAAACCCACAAACGAATTACGAACTTTTGCAAGGCGCAAAGCAGGAACCGCCAGCCTATGTCGGTTCCTACTTTGTCTATTACATACATCGCCAATCCTATTATAATTATTATATACATATGTACAAAATTTAAATTACTAAAAATATACTGTGAAGCCAATGTAAGAATACCTGTTTCCTTGAACTTCTCTCGCAGGGAATCGCTATTAAGTTTACGATAAGAGATAGAGACATGTTGTCGCGGTTTTTGTAGAGTATTTTGTAGTCTTCTCTAGAACATTACTTTAGTGTTTCTCTGTTGGTTCACGCGGCGCACGCGACATCCTTAAAACATTTTGAAATGGACTTCGTTTTATAATAAGTATAGATTACGTATTTCAGTTTGAATTTCGCTATGTGATCGATATAGAAATATTCACACCTACTTGGAATGTAATACGTCTAGATTATGAATCAATCATAAACATTTTACGATTTTTGGAACTGACTAATCTTAATACGTGTTATCTGCGAGATAACACGGAAAGTTTGATAAATTGCACAAAAATTGCGCGCGATTCATTCGTTTGTTTTTCGATGAAGAAAAATATTTACGATTATGCAATCAATAACCTTATATATAAATATGAATGTTTGTCAGTATGCTTTTTGTGGACTCCGAAACGGCTGGGCCGATTTTAATAAAAGCGAGCTATACGTGCGATTTATAATATGAAACCACGTGACTCGCTTCGTAAAAAATTTCAAGAAATAGGTATTCTTACTGTAGCTTCACAATACATTTATAATAATATAGTTTTGTGAGACAAATATACATCTTTTTAATTTAAAAAAAGCTTTCTCTCTTTGCCTGGCCTTGTCCCATTTTTGTTTGGGGTCGGCCCTCCTCGTCATTTTTCAACAGACGCGTCGGTTCTGGGTCGCCAAAAGGTTTATATGGGCTTTCTTCAGGTCGTTGTTGACCACAGATATCCAAGTTTGAAGAGGTCTACCTCGACTTTTTGGACCAGTATCTAACTTCAAAATTTTTCGAGTCATGTCTTGATCAGGTCTTCTCATGACATGGCCATACCACCTAAGTCGCGATTCGGTGAGTTTTTTTTCGATTGGGCGGATCTTAAAGCTTCCCCGTATGTGCTCATTTCGCACTCTGTCCTTGAGGATGACACCACCTGCCCATCGAAGCATTCTTAGCTCTGTTGTGCTGACTTTTGTGGCATGAGTCTTTTTAATGGGCCAACATTCAGAACTGTACATTGGAGCTGTAAACTAGACATTAAATAAAAAAAGCGATATTAGTAATAGGCAAACTTGGAACCGAAATAAATTAATAATACCAAGGCTAAGGCTTCAGAAAGTACGTAGATCGTTTGTGGGCATTGGTATACTTTTTTATAATAAATTCCTCAATCTATTTTGGACTTGCCTTTACACAAATTCAAGTAAAGCAATTAAAGAGACTCAATAATAAATCTTAGTATAATGTTGAGGACTATGTTAATGATAAGAAAGCTTGGAATGAAATTATGACCAGCTACGCACTAGATGATATTGAAATCTATATTTGTTAACAAATACAAATATAATATTGTAATATTTATTTTTGAAAAGAGTTACGCTGAGTTTCTTGCTGGTTCATCTCGGTTAGGGCACCTTTCCGAACCAGTCGTAACTTGATTTTAATTTTAATTTGACGAATCAAAAGTACTTGTAAGGACCAATTTCAATAAAGACTCATTTGAATTTGAATTTGAATGAAGTTTTCAGTCAACGAGCTGTGATAGCCCAGCGGTGAGACTGTGCGACTCTTTCGATGGGAACACGAGTTCAAACCCGGGCAGGCACCAATAAGTTTTTCTATAAAAACTCATGTGTCTAATTGATAATTGCAATTTATCACACGTTTTTCGGTGAAGGAAAACATCGTGAGGAAACCTGCACATCTCTAGAGAATTCTGGAGATATGTGTAACCTACCAATCCGCATTGGAGCAGCGTGGTAGGTCTTAGCTCCGACCCTTCTCTCCAGAAACGGAGAGAGAAGGCCTATTCCCAGTAGTGGGATAATAACAGGCCGCTACTTTACTTTTTTTTTCAGTCAATCCATAGAATGACCCAGCGGATGATCCTGTGAAGTTTGGTGGCGATAGGAGCATTTTTAAACTGTTAAGTTGTTTCGAATGGAACTCGAAATCAAACTGAGCCTCAGCAACGCCTTGCCGGATGTAGTCCAAATATTTTGTTGTTAATATACTTAAGCCTTAAGATTGCGAAAATACATTATAAATGCAAAAAAGCCTGTTCGCGTTTCAAAACATGATGACAAAGCCGTGAAATTATGCAAATATGATTCTAGATAAATAAATAAAGAATTAAATTTTGCATCACTCTGCCATTATTTTGATATAATCAGAATAAAATAACAATGTCAACTATTTAAGGATGTTTCGAATTTATATTTTGTTTTTTGTTTGCTTTTAAATTATATTAAACTAGGATATGGGTACAACTGCGTTTATGTGGACTTAAGCAGCAGGTTTATCATGCTACTTACATCTATACTTATTATAAAACAAAGTCCCAAAAAGCTGTCTGTCTGTATGTAATCGATTTTCGTAAAATCTACTGAACGGATTTTTGTACGGTTTTCACCAAAAGATAGTGCAATACTTCCGGATGGTTTAAGTATATAGTACACATCGGTATTATGAAAAATGTGCTCAAGAGATCGCGCAGTTGTTAAAAAACTTGCTTGCTGAGTGAGAGCTTTGGTCGCGTGCGCTGCGTAAACCAGCAGAGATATGCTAAAGTTATGTATTATAGAATTGTAGATCTATAAAAATACTACAGAAAAGTCCGCGATAACGTGTCTCTACTTGTTATGGTTAACTCACAATAACTACTTTTACGTTTAAAATTTGAATTCTAGAAAAAAATTGTAACACG
Source organism: Morpho deidamia (assembly GCA_947086505.1). NCBI lineage: Eukaryota > Metazoa > Arthropoda > Insecta > Lepidoptera > Nymphalidae > Morpho > Morpho deidamia. The sequence continues at coordinate 1,105,320 of CAMTZC010000011.1, forward strand.
CTAATTTCCACGCGGGCGAAGCCGCTGGCACAGCTAGTCTGTTTAAATTTTAAATCTATTTTTCTTACTTTATATTTGGAACAATTCTTTAATATATTATTTCTTACTGATAAATCTCGCAATTCGTATTGGAGAAGCGTGATGAGTGAAAGCTTCGATCCTTGGAGTCAAGCAGAGAGCTTATGAGATAATAAGATACTTTTATCTCATTTTACGCAACTTGGCAGAACTATGCCGGCAGAAATTAAATTAATTCAAAACAATCACTGCATTAACTTGCATGTTAAAGTAGCAGCCTGTTACTATCCCACTGCTGGGAATAAGCCTCCTCTCTCCGTTTCTGGAGAGAATGGTTGGAGCTAAGACCTACTACGCTGCTCCAATGCGGATTGGTAGGTTCCAGCATATCTCCAGAATTCTCTAGAGATATGCAGGTTTCCTCACGATGTTCACCGAAAAACATGTGATAAATTGCAATTATCAATTAGACATGAGTTTTAATAGAAAAACTCATTGGTGCCTGCCCGGGTTTGAATTCGTGTTCCCCTCGAAAGAGTCCCACGGTCTCACCGCTGGGCTATCACAGCTTTAACATGACTATATAAAGACTTGCATGTTATTTACTATATTAATAGTTAATTTGTATATTTATTACCTATAATATTATGTTGAAGCTATTTCAAGCTATACTTTTATAGTTTCCGGAAGAAACAAGCCGCCGTCATTTCGCATTACGTTATTTACATTTTCGCCGAAATAACGAAGCGGAAATGTCGGTCGTGAAAAATTTCTTCGTTACATAACACAATTTAGGTTTCGTTTAAACATTGACCTTCTTTAATGACCGCCGTGTGGTATCCGGCTGAGTACAACAGACCACCCTCATTACTTACCGAGGTGTTGTAAAAGGCGACTAAGGTAAGTTGACCCACCGTGTGGTATCCGGTTGAGAAGAGTAGACCACTCTCTTACCGAGGGGTCGTAAAGTACGACTAAGGGGAGTTGACGTCAGGCAGGCGGCCAGTAGATAAAGTAAATACGTAGCCAAATCATGTGACAACATGTTTGTAATGTGTTTTGCCGACCCACTTAGAGTGGGATAAGGGCAGGAGGATGATGTTTGACCTCCGTTAATGACGCATCATTTGACAGGCAGTTTCCTTCGCCTTTCGCTATTTTTGACCATAAATTATTTACCAACGCCTTTAAATCAAGTTAGACTCAAATAACTGACAAGAGCATGTTCAATTTCAATTCAAATTCAAAACATTCTTTATTCAAGTAAACCTGTAAATAAGTGTTTTTCAATCTGCAACATCTACTGCTGGTTCGGAAAGCTGTTCCTACCGAGACGAGCCAGCAAAACACTCGGCGGTTGCTCTTTTCAAAGAATAATTCTTATTACTAGTTACATATAGATTAGTGTATTGTACAGGGTCGATGAGTAGCTATATCCACGCATTCTTATCGTCTAAGTAATCCTCAACAATATAGTAGGCTTCCTGTATCAGCCTTTTAATAGTCGTTTTAAACTGCTGTAATGGCAAATCTAAAATTAATGCGGAATTTTATTATAGAATCTTATACACAAACCCACACACGACTTACGTACTTTTGCAAGGCGCAAAACTAGAGCCGCAAGCTTATGTCATTTCCTACTTTGTCTATTATATACATCGCCAAAATATTAATTCTGTATATTTTTATGTACAAAAATATTTTGCTACATATAATTATACTGCGGGACTAATGTAAGAATACCTATTTCCTCCAACCCAACGAGAGAAGACGCGTATTCCTAGCAGTGGGATTGTAACAGGCCGCTACTTTACTTTTTTAACTTTACTAGGGATGTTACGGAGTTTACCGGAACCGGAGTCGGAACCGGAGATTTCACATTTGAATTATCGGAGCCGAAGTCGGAATCGGAGGCGGAGGTTTCCACTTCCGCCTCCTTCATTATTTATCTAAAAGTTGACCCGTAAACTGTACTTAGACAATATGACCACCACGATATAAATAATTGAATACTTAAGCGCGTCTAACAATTGATACTGAAAATAAACAATTGAACGAGAGTTGCGCGTGCGAGGAGAGATACCCCCGGGCATCGAGTTACAATTTATAGCTGCACGTTCTGTCCGAATTTGCATGATAATTTAACCTTCGTTATACCTCTGACTAAAATTTATCGGAGCCGGAGTCGGGGTCGGAGGTGTGAATGCAATCGGAGGTTCCGATCTTCCGGAACCTAAGTCGGAGCTCCGTAATATCCCTAGTCTATACCATCTCAATCCTGTAATTCACGTCTTTTCTATGATGGGCATCTTTCAGACTTCCTCTCGAATTTTCGTATTTTATCCGATCGTGTCACACCACACATCTATATTTACATTCTCATCTCATTTGCATGCACTCTTCTTCCGTCTTTTTGATTAGCGAACATTTTGATCCATACCGTTTTATAAACGTGGTGATCTCTAAAAACGGGCATCAGAAGCTTCACTCCTGAAAATGCTGAGTAGATTATCTATTTATGGACAAAACTATGCTGTTTTGAAACTTTTTTAACTTATATTAATTTATAACTGTGTCTGTTTGTTTAAGTTAATGATAGTTCGTCTATGTTCGATTAAGTAAATTATAGTTTATTTGGTAATAATTCATTCATTCATTCAGATACACTTAATCTCTCGGCATGCAAAAAATCATGTCTCTTCATTGCTACGTTTTGACGCATTTTTAATATTTATACGGATTCGTATATCTAAAGAAACACAATAAAATTTAACTATATATAATATAACTATATATAATTTAACTATATACACTGTCGCAGTCCGATTATCCTTCTGACTTGTCAGTAGCGATTTCACTCCTTACCACCTCGAGATGCGAACGAAGGCGACGGCCGTTGTTGACCCCCCTGGGGGTCCTCGGTCTCGAGGGAAGCCAAGCTGGTCAAATTTGTGTCAAGCTGGTCTAATTTGGCATCAGTCAGATGAAACTCATATTGAATCCAATTGACTCAATTAAGGCGGCCGGCGTCACAGGTGACGTAATAAACAACGCCGGCTAGCAAGTACACAATAACGGGGCGATAAAAAACCTAATCACTGCTTTCTCGAGTGAAAGTGATCGCGTGAGGGAATGTCTGGTCCAGGCTCGGACTGGACTTACCTTTGACGAGCCGCTGCAGTATGATCTCCTTGTGGTCGCCGGTGTGGGGCTCCCCGATGACCGCCAGCAGGTAGCAGCCGGTGAGCGGGCTCGGCGGGGGCACGGAGGCGGACACCTCCGTCCCCAGGGACAGGGACCTGTCCTCGTCGTGGTCCATCGCCGACGGCGGCGCCGGCGCGTTCGCCGACGGTTCGCCCAGTGCTAGAGCGGCAGACGACCGCTTCGGACGACAACTCCGACCGGAATGCCCGTTTCGGCAGCGCGCTTGCCGCTTGCGCGCGCACCGCGATCGACCGGCTAGGCTGCGCGGCACGCAGACGCGCCGACGGCCGTTCCTCTATCTCGCTCCCACCTGCAGTAACATTGGTATGCTAGTGAGGGACGGATTCCTTAGGGCGTATACAGGAGCGTCTGAAGTCTAGGCCGAGCAGCGCACACGTCTGCATTGCGTCTAAACAAGCCGTAGGCTCTAGCGGCTCAGCTGTTGGCCGGTTCTTGGAATCGATAGTGATATAATATTGGCCATACGAAAGTAATAATAAAATTATTTTGCTATAATCCGCGATACATCGCGATGCATCGACATACCGCGATGTATCGCGGATTATAGCAAAATAATTTTATAATTACTTTTGTATTATGGATCTCCGCAAAGTAATGCCTAATTCTATAAATATTGGCCATGTTATCAAAACTATCATAGCCGAACGGTTATACCGTACCACTCTTACAGAGGTCCACGGGTTCAAACCCCGGGCAGGCACCGATGAAATTTTCTATTAAATCTCACTGTAACGAATTCACTATTATGATAAATTAACCTTATCAAAACACCTTAAGATTCAAAAGTAATGAAACTATTTTGCTATAATCCGCGATAAAAGAAAATATATGTAACGCTAAATGTAGTATGTCTATCATTTCTCATACCTGATACATGCAGAATTCCTTAAAACTCATACACTACCCGCCACCCATAACACAATGCAGCACTGCCCACATTCATTACCACAATCTCAACAATCGTTCGATAGACTCCACGACAGAATCACACAGCATCGTATTGTTGGTATGTCAAAAATTAATTAGATTAATCAAGTTACCACTTGTTTGTAATGTACTTACCGAGAAAAAGCTCGGTGGTCAATCTCTTATTTTTATTTTACAAAATTAAGCTGCAGTTAATTTTATTTTTAAGATTATTTATTTATACATATTATTATTATGTCATCGGTTTTTGATAAGTCAAACTCGAAAGTAGTCTAAATTGTCTTGAAAAGAGTCCGTTACATGCATACATACAAACAGAAATTCATACAACCGAAACTAATATAAAGCATGTAATGATGGGATACTCTCAGCCGAGGCTTAATACCAGTCCTTTCAACATCGCTTTCCTAACTTTTTAACATACATTCGTTCAATTTCCTTCCTTTGTGAGCTTTTCACAAAAGAAACGTCCTTATTGTTAGGGCTTTGAGATATATATCCTTGAAGACTATTAAAAAAAGGCAAATTCAGAAAGCTACTATACTATTGAAGATTACTTGAGACAAAGTTGCATCCCCTTCTGAATATGACAAGGATATAGAATATACATAATCCTAAAACGATTGTCGATGTATATAATAGACAAAGTAGGCACCGACATAAGCATGTGGCCCTTGCGCCTTGCAAAAGTATATAATATATGTCGCTGGGTTTGGATATAAGATTCTATAATAAAATTCCGCAATCTACTTGAACTTTACCATTACAGCAGTCTATTGAGGATTACTTAGACGATAAGAATGCGTGGATATAGCTACTCTTCGACTCTGTACAAGACATTAATAACTATATGTAACTAGTAATAAGAATTATTCTTTAAAAAGAGTCCTTGCTGGTTCATCTCGGTAGGAACAGCTTTCCGAACCAGCAGATGTTGACGGTTCAAAAGCACTTGTTTACAAGTTTACTTGAATAAAAAATATTTTGAATTTGAATTTGATGCAAAGAAAAATAACAATTATTCGAATAGAGAAACCGGCTTTAATCACTCACCCGTTAACACATTTCAGATTTCCCTCCAGATTGTATCACCACTTTGTCATATTTATTATAATTATTTTTAGATTTATTGTTATTCATATTGTGTCGAATAAAACTGTTCATTCATTCACATTATAAGATTCTATAATTGCAATCAATTTCAGCTTTGCCGTCACAGGAGTTTAAAAATAATAAAAGGAGACTGATACAAGAAAGCTCACTATACTGTCGAGGATAATAGTAATACAAAAGTAATAATAAAAATTATTTTGTTATAATCCGCGATAAAGTAAATAGAAAATATATATAGTGCTAAATGTATAGTGGACTTTTCATACCCGATACAAAGTCATATTGCGATTTTGTCGTGGAGTCGTTTGTTTGTTCGTCATTAAACTAAAGGAAATACAAATTAAAGACGTAGTAACATTCAATAAAAAAAGTGCAAGTAGTCAAATAATGCACCACTTTTTAGCACTTGACAAATCTATACTAGCACTGCACACATTCAGTACCAAAATGTCAACAATACTTTCTCTCAATAACAAGAAACAACTCAACAATCGTTTCGCAAATGCTTTGCGATTTTGTCGTGGAGTCTATTTCCTGATGACGCTTCGGTTGCGGGGCGAAACGATTGTTGAGTTTGTGATAATGAACATGTGTAGTGCTTGTGTATTGTGGTGGCAGTGGTGGAGGTTTGTGCATGTGTTTTTACGAATCCTGCACGTATCGGCTATGAAAAAACGGATAGTCCACTGTACATTTAACACTATATATATTTTCTATTTACTGTATCGCGGATTAACAGCCGTGTGTATCCGGCAGAATAGAATAGACCACCCTCCTATCTTACCGAGGTGTCGTAAGAGGCGACTAAGGTATGTGCCGTGTGGTATCCGGCTGCATAGAATAGATCACCCTCCTATCTTACCGAGGTGTCGTAAGAGGCGACTAAGGTATGTGCCGTGTGGTATCCGGCTGCATAGAATGGACCACCCTTATTTCTTACCGAGGTGTCGTAAAAAGCGACTAAGTTGACGTCAGGCAGGCGGCCGGTCGTAAAAGACGCAGCCAAATCATGTGACAACATGTTTGTAAAATGTTGTGCCGACCCCACTTAGAGTGGGATAAGGGCAGGAGAATGATGACTGTGTCGCGGATTATAGCAAAATAAATTAGATAATATTAATCATAAGAATGCTTGAATATAGCTACTCATCGACCCTATAGAAGACAGTAATGAGTAATTAATTAGTTATAAGAATTATATAACTATTAAAAAAGAGCAACCGCCGAGTTTCTTGCTGGCTCTTCTCGTTAGGAACAGCTTTCCGAACCAGCAGTAAAGTTGACGATTCAAAAGCACTTGTTTACAAGTTTACTTGAATAAAGAATATTTTGAATTTGTGTTTGAATATGAAAAGTGAGAATGACGATTTTTAACAGAATATTTCGCCACCTCAATTGATGCACGCTATAGGGTGGGGGTTGGAATTTGTATTAGATAGTATTTGATTTAGCTAGCGTTAATTGATCTACTCTATTCTCATCGACAGGGTATTTCGATTATTGAAGATTCTAAAGGAGATTATATTTCTTAACCCAACATGTCAATCGATAGACACCTTGAGAGCTTTTAGAGTAACTAGCAATCCAACCTGGCTTCGCAAAGGTATAAATTAATAAATATATGGAATAAATAAATATATGGAACATTTACACTGACTGGCCCGTTGGCGTTGTGGGTAGTGACGCTGCCTTCAGCTCCGCGGGTCGCGGGTTCGATTCCCGCCGAGGGTCAACATTTTCTATAAACAAATTGTTGGTTCTTCGAGCCTGGGTGTGTATTTGTATTTAAGTATGTATTTAAACTTATATATGTAGTATATGCCAGTTGTCTGTCACACATAACACAAGTATAAAGTTACTTACTTTGGGGACAGACAGGAGGCAGGGTCACTACCCACAGCGCCAACGGGCCAGTCAATATATATAGTTTTAATTGTTTGAATTGAATGCGCGATTGACTTAGTTTTTACTTTGGAAACGATTGTTGAGTTTGTGATAGTGAACGTGTATATTGCTTGTATTGTGGTGGAGATTTGTGATGTGTTTGGGAACCCTGCATGTATCAGGTATGAGAGCATATAGTCCACTCTACATTTAGCATTATTACTAAACTAATATTATAACAGCGAAAGTTTGTGAGTATGGATGTATGTTTGTTACTCTTTCGCGGCGAATCCGCTGAACCAATATCGATGAAATCTGGCACAATTATTCCTTATACACCGGGGTAACATATAGGCTATAGAAATCCTGTTAATTCTACAGGAATAGGATGACATTGAAAAGTGCCATCTATTATCGACCTATCAAAGTTTTGTTTCACGATGTATCAAAGTCAAGTCAGATCTGTAGTCATATCATATCATACTAATATAAATGCGAATGTTTGTGAGTATGGATGGATGTTGTTACTCTTTAACGGCTAATCCGCTTAATCAATATGGATGTAATTTGGCACAATTATTCCTTTTATACCGGAATAATACATAGGCTATACAAATCCTGTTAATTCTACAGGAATACATGTCTACAGGATTTCTACAGGTTAACATTTAAAAACGCCATCTGTCAAACCTTATAATAATAAAATAATAAAATAAAAAAATAACCTTACAAAGTACTAAGTAAGCTAAGTAAGCTTCGTGGCGCACGAAGATTGTTTGGATTTCGTCAGTTTTGAAGGTCTAAAATTTTGGATGTACGAGAAATTAAATATATGTTTTCAAATATTAAGTAAATTTTTTTTTAATCTAAAGTGATCTGTAACGAAACTTAATGTGGCAGACCAAATTCCACGTAACCGAAGCCGCGGGCAAAAGCTAGTAATTCATATGGCAAAACAACATTTGCCGGGACAGATAGATATACCAGAGGTCACAAAAATCCCTGCGTCGCGACTCAGCAGAGTTAGCAACTCATGCGTCTGTCTCGGTACTCGCTTTTACAATAAAATTACGCAATCTGTATTAGAATTATCTACAGAAAAGTTTTTTATACTAAAACTAAGTAAGAGCAACATTCCGAACCAGTGTAGCTTATTAAATCTAATTGATCCTTGATTCAAAAGTGCTTGTAAAAAGCCTACTTGAATAAAGATTATTTTGATTTGATATATATTTTCTATTTACTTAATCGCGGATCATAGCAAAATAATTTTATTATATTTTATTATTGTCCAATATAGTGTTTGTTACTTGAAAAAACAATTTTGAATCGTCAAGCATCAATATGATTCATGAAGCTACAACTGGTTCGGAATGTTGCTCTTACCGAGTAGAACCAGTAAGAAACTCGGCGGTCAATCTTTTAAACATTTTTAATTTACGTATTTAAGATGGAAGGATTATCAAGTCCAAGCATTATTATTATTTTAATCTTTTAATCATGTTAAGCAATCAGCAAATTAGAAAAAACTATCTGTCTGGTCTGTCACCCATAACACAAGTTTGGGGACGGACGACCGTGTGTGTTAGTGTCCCATATATTTATTATAATTATTATTATTTATATATGATAAGAGTTCATGGATTTAGCTACTTGATGACCTGTATACGATTGCAAATAAAAATGTAACTAGTGATGAAAATGTTATATTTTGAAAAGAGCAATCGCCGAGTTTTTTCTAGCTCTTTTCTCTAAAGACAATTCTTCGAACCAGCTTGACCGAACTTGAACCAGCAGAGTTGACGATTCAAAAGCACTTGTATGTAAGTTTACCTGCATAACCCTTTGACTCTAAAAACCTGGTGATTTTATATTTTCGCAATTCATACTTATTATTATACGACGATATATTATAGCCGCTGGATACAAGCGGCATAAGATCGTGTGTTTTGGAAAGCCCATGAAGAGACCTATGTTAAGCAGTGGACTCCTATCGGTTGAGAAAGAAGAAGAAGAAGAAGATTATACGACGAAACACGACAAAATCGCTTTACTTTAATAAAGTATGACGTTTCGGCAGAGTTGCATCCATCGTGGTCACGAACTGACTGGAGCGCCGCGGTGTCTTCGTTCCCGAGTACTACAGTTATTTTGCCCATCTACCCTCACTTGAACCGCACAATTCACATAAGGTCTCTTTCACACCACACTGATACTATCCGCACGCGAATCAAAAAACCTGTTAATAACACGTTCTGTCCATTCAGCCATCACCCCATAGTATTCAGTATTAATAATTCAAAAGCCTTATCGATATCTAGACAGCAGAACGGATTTGGCGTCACTCACCCCACAAGTTTCCCCTCGTACTAGGGTAGTTTTGAACATGCGTCATACATTGTCATTTCCGTAATTTGAAAATTTGTTTCTAACATAGTTTTGATTATTTACAGAAGTAACGATATTAATATCAAGTGCAAAAGTAATTATAATGATTATAATGTTAGATATTGTCAGATATGAGTGGAATGATAATGAGGAAGTGTTTTGTCTACAATAATATGTTATCTGTCATTTGGTGGGTAGAGGAATAAAACCGAATGAATGAGGGTAAAAGATTGTGACCCGAGTCTTGTTCGCGAGCGACATTCAACAGTTTAGTCAGTCCTATACCACCTCTGCAGGTGTCCATACGTTTTAAAGATGCTGTGGCGTGTTAATGTTGATTTGGTTAATGTTGAAATCAACGCCGCGTTGTGATAAAGGACTCCGACTCAATATGTTAGAGCAACTTGATATAATAAAAAATAACAATGGCCACTTAATTAACGAGCAAGTAAATGTCTCCAATTCCGTATTGCTACATACATACATATGTTCGGAGGGAGGGTAGTGGTGGGGGTTGAACTACTTAAGACTGGTTGTATGAGTGGTGCGGCGCATTGCGATTTTGTCTAGGAGCCTATCCTCCTGATCCTGATGATGCTTCGGTTTCGGAGAGAAACGATCGTCGAGATTGTGGTGGTGGTTGTGTGTGCTGCTTGTGTGCATTGTTGCTGTGGAGGCACCTTGGGGTGCATGAGGTGGCTTGTCCTGCATGTATAAGGTGCGTAAATTTTGCCTGCTTCATACACATTAGCTTTGCATGCATTAGCTTAACCCGCGCGGATTATAGCAAGGTACTTCTGTTATAGTGTCTGTAATATGGAATTCCGCAAAGTAACGCCTGCTTCTATAAATCAGATAATTGCAATTTATCCCATTGGAGCAGCGAGGTAGGTCTTAGCTCCAAACTTTCTCTCCAAAAACGGAGAGAGGAGGCCTATTCCCAGCAGTGGGATAGTAACAACCTGTTACTTTAATTGGGTCGCGGGTACAAGGGCTAACGTTTCCTATAAACAATTTATTAGTTCTATCTATCACAGTTTTAATAATATATTCGTAACATATAGAAGCTAAGCTTTGCCGTGTGGTATCCGGCAGAATGGAATAGACCACCCTCCTTTATTACCGAGGTCTCGCATAAGGCGACTAAGGTAAATGACGTGTGGTATCCGGCTGCATAGAATAGACCACCCTCATTTCTGACCGAGGTGTCGTAAAAGGCGTCTAAGGTAAGTTGACGTAAGGCAGGCTGCCGGTCGTAAAATACGTAGCCAAATTATGTGACAACATATTTGTAACATGTTGTGCCGACCCCACTTAGAGTGGGATAAAGGCAGGAGAATGATGATATAGAAGCTAAGCTGTTATAGCGGTGACTCTTTCGAGGGAGGTCCTGGATTCAAACCCCGGGCAGACACAAATTAATATTTTCGTTAAAACTAATCTGTCTATATAATAATTGCGATTTATCACACGCTCTTCGGTGAAGGAAGACATCGTGAGGAAACCTGCATATCTCTAGAGAATTCTTTAGATATGTGTAACCTACCAATCCGCATTGGAGCAGCTTGGTAGGTCTTAGCTCCAATCCTTTTCTCCAATAACGAAGAAAGGAGGCGTATGCCCAGCTGTGCTATTGCACAGCTATATATATACCTGAATTATTCTAACAGATCGCTACTAATATAGAAACTAATCATGATATACTAGTATACTTTCATGAAAATCAAAATTGCAACACGTACCGTGCCGTTCTATAAATATTATATCAAATAGTCCAACTGTGCTTTAAGCTCTCTGCAACGAGTGCAGAATTAAAAATGTATTTTCTATAATCTCGGTCAGATGAACACCCGTGATTAAATAAGGGAACGTCCGCGACGAATTGACACGGAAAGAGAGATTAATGAGGGTACCAGAGTTAAAAATTAAGTTTATTTATAGTTACTAAAGATACCGGCTATACTCACGTCTAATTTTATCGGATTAGCCCGACTAGTTTTGAACCCGTCCGGGGCACTTATACATGACGTTAGTATAACCGGTATCTTTATTAGTTTAAATTTAAAAGTTTATGTATACTACATGTTTATTTATATGTATTATTACGAATAATAATATTATTTTAATAAATTATTAACTTCATATCCCTCTTAACCCTATAAAATATAAATTTGCATTTATGAGAATGTTATATCTTGCAATGCAAATTTTGCCAGGCGCATATGCAATACAGTAAAAAAAACAGTTTTTAGAGATATCCTTCCATTTACGTCATCCTTACATGACGCATCTTTACCGAAACGAAAGATATTTTAAACTAAGCACTATAACATAACTACCTTGCTATAATCCGCACGGGTTAAGGGAATGCATGTTAAGCTAATGTGTATGAAGCAGGCAAAATTTACGCACCCTACACAGAGAGGACAAGTCACCACACGCACCCCAAGGCGTCTCCACCAGCAACAATGCACACAAGCAGCACACACAACCACCACCACAATCTCGACGATCGTATTGCGATTTTGTCGTGGAGCCTATCCTCCTGATGATGCTTCGGTTACGGTTAAATTTTGCCTGCTTCATACACATTAGCTTTGCATGCATTCGCTTAACCCGTGCGGATTATAGCAAGGTATTTCTGCTATAGTGCCTGTAATATGGAATTTGGCAAAGTAACGCCTGCTTCGATAAATCATATTTTAAACTAATGTTATAAAATGTTTAAAACGTCTAACACATTGAAATAAAAATAAAAGAAACAGCCAAGCAACAATTAACAATTATGTAGAATAGGATACAGTAGAATTATATTTTATTGTACACCATAATCAATGCAAATAATTAATAATTATATTAAAGTTTGAAGGTTCACAGTATATTTTAAACGATGTAATTCTTGTACATAAAAATATAAAGAATTATAAAACGATGGTAACTCCTGCTTTGCGCCTTGCAAAAGTACGTAAATCGTTTGTGGGTTTGAGTATAAGATTCTATAATGAAATTCCGAAATCAATTTTGGCCATCCCATTACAGCAGTTTAAAAACACTGTTAAAAAGAGGCTGATACAGAAAGCCTACTATACTGTTGAAGATTACTTGGATGATAAGGATGTGTGGATATAGGTGCACTTCTACCCTGTACAAGACAGTAATAAATAAATGTAACTAGTTTTAAGATTTATATTTCAAAAAGAGCAACCGCCGAGTTTCTTTGGTTCTTCTCGGTAGGAACAGCTTTCCGAACCAGCAGTAAAGTTGACGATTCAAAAGCACTTGTTTACAAGTTTACTTGAATAAAGAATATTTTGAATTTTGAATTGAATTTGAATTTGAAGAAGTTATTATAATTTTTTCTAATGAAAACTTCTTTAGTGACGTTGTGCACTTTGTTGTGATGGATAAAAAATGTTAAACTCACGTTCAAATTTTCAAAAATGCGCAACGTTAATATTCAAATTTTCACTTCTGCCGGCATTTCCTGAGTGCACACCGTTAATTTTTTTTCATAGAGTATCCGATCACTTTCTTCTCAGTAGGAGAAAACTTCGGAATCAGCGGAAGCATCTTTAATATTTGATTATATTTCATTGAAAAACTTGAATAAACAATTTGAATTTGTATAGGTTATTTCTATAGGTCAGGACGTCCGGAACGTTACCGTTTAGTTGAATTTGTTTTTTTTCCGACTTTTTCGACTTATGCACTTATTTTTTATTTGTTAGTTAATCACCAACATAAAACACATTTCAAAATCAAAATTATCTTTATTCAAATAAATCATTTCAGGCACGTTTGAATCGTCAAACATCAATATGATTAATGAAGCTACAACTAGTTCGGAATGTTGCTCTTACCGAGAAGAACCACCAAGAAACTCGGCGGTCAATCTTTTAAATATTTTAAATTAAACATTATTAAACCGCTGTCTTGTATGAAGCTGAAAGGATTTTCAAATCCAGGCTTTCTTATCATCCAAATAATCTTAAATTTTTGTAATATGCTTTACGTAAAAGCATATTTTTTACACTTACTTGTAAAGAAAGATTCCAATCTTTCTGTTCACTGGTCTAGAATTTACCAGTAATATAATATATAAAAAACCGGAATTAAGTGTATTTTAATTGAAGGTTAAATTGATAACAACTTTCAAATTAAATTACGACATCTGCTACATACGATTAAAGTAATCTAATTGTTAAATTAACTCGAAAAACGGATTACGCAATACTACTATAGAAAAAGAATACCTATACACAAATAGAATATCAGCTACTGTTGGTTGACTTTTTTAGTTGTTGCCTCAATACTGAGGGTTGTAATCATTGGGTTCATCCGATAAATCTGACTCCATCGATTCCATTACTTGGTGACAATATTAGCAAGGCCTCAATGCCTTGTGTGTTGCAAAAAATAGCCAGGTTGGTCTACAAACTACCCCGATAATTCAGAAGCCGTCTCCATCATGTAACATGATGCTTAATGGCTACTTCATACTTCTCTGTGTATTCGCATTCATCCACATGCAGCTAGCGAATCTGTGAGTCAACATGTTGCTTCTAGCTGCCAATGCCCGTCTTTCACGCTCGATGTCTGCTTGATCATTTAGATCCTCCGTTAGCTAATAGCCAAGGTATTTAAATTGCGTTATGCGTTTCACCGGTATTCCACGTAGAGCAATTGCTAGCTCATATTGTACTAATTTACGGGGGCTCTTAAAGATCACGTACTCACTCTTCGTCACATTGTATTCCAAGCCAAGTCTATCCACATAATTAAGGCAGATTTCGGGCATCTGCCTAATAGAACTAGCCGTGGGTCCTAAGCAGACCATATCGTCTAACTTATTTATTTATTTATTTTTAAGGGAAACAAACATATATATATATATACATAAACATATATATAAAAATAACAAAAACACGCAAAAGGAGAAAGAATTAGTTTGGATTCTTGCGAATAAGTTTTTTAAGTCCTGTCAGGATCCCAGTTTTTAAATCCTTAGGTAAAATTAAAAAACACCTAACATACCGATGGCCGTTGACGTCAGCGAGCACGTGGTCATTACTCTCGGTTTTTTCTTACTCAAGCCAGTGTTGGCTATGTTTTTATGAATCCAAGCGTCAATTTGTGAAAGCCAGATGAATAGCCGATAAAAAGAAACAAAAACGATAATAATTAAATGTATATTTAGTACGCACAGGCCTTTGTGTCGAGCGGCTTTTGAAAAAAAGGGGTTTTATTGCCAAAAATAAATATTTTTAAATAGAAATATTTGAATGTTTCTTTTATATTTTATATCCCTAGAATGTACATGAAATAAGGTTCCTAATAAAAAATAAAAATATGCATGTCATTATTATAATAATTTTATTTTTTCACTCCCAAACATTTCTTAAAAATTAGAAGATAATCAGTTCTCGCGCGCATTGTAAGGTCATTTTCAAAACCTTCTTGTGGACGTAATTACTACCGTAATGACTTAAATCCTTTTATAACATAAAGATAAACTGTTCATAAATAGAATTATATAATTACAAATGTCTAGCCAGAAACAAAATATTGATAAAAAAGGATAAATATCTCACAAAGTAGATTATAACATGTAAATCCATAAGGTTCATTTTCGATCAAATTTGTAGAATATACTGGATATTTATCGTTAAACTAATTCTTTTCTCAAGAAGAAGATGAAATTTCGAACTTATTAACATACAATACAAATACACTTGTCGAACAAACTCTTGTGACAAAACAATTTCTAAATAAACATTTTTTGCTTGCGGCCTCTCGCCGGGTTTGAATTCTTTTGTGTGTGTACACAAGCATATACGGGATGATCTTTTTCGCGAGGGCGACATTAAAATTCTGTTAAAGACAATTTATTTCTCAAAAGAACTCATCGCTCCCCGAATCTTGCAATAAATCTACAATTTCTTTATCCTGAAGATAGAGATAACGACGGCACTTCCTGCGATGCGCAGCTCCCTGCCCCTGCGACGACGTCAGAGACAGTCAGCTCTAGGCTCTTCGATGGTTCCCAAGGCTAAAAGGAACATTGAAGAACATTATAATACAAAAGTTTTACTCTCTCCCTCAACGTGCTTCCTGGCGAGAACACATAAGAGAAGCACGGCACGATATTACCAACACCACCGCTAGGCCCCGCGTTGTTATCCATGGTATTCTTACATTAGAAATTTAACCTACACGGTTAAATATATTCTGATTATATTATGAAATTGTTTTTATAATAAATTATTACATTATTATAAAAATAATCATTTTGCCCCATTTTTATTTAATTATAGAATTAGGCGTTACTTTGCGGAGATCCATAATACAAAAGGAGGTTCGTGCACGTGTGTGTGGTGGGTCTTCTCGGAACCTTTTGAGGGGTGCCGGGGGACGGGCCTCGAGGCGAACCTCCTTACCCGGGCTTGTCCTCGCAGGCCTTGTGGGCCTGGTCAATATTCGGGCCTATTGACCCAGGTCACCTAGGTGACCTGAGGGAAGTCTTGTTCAGGTGTGGCGGTCTGGGAATAGTAACTCCCAGACCGCTGCGTCAAATTCGGGTGGTGTCATCTCCGGTAGGTGTGTCTCATCAGGTGGTGGTATGGTCAAGTCCGGTGGTGTTGCCCTTGTGCCCGTTGCGTCGTCCTCGTCGTCGTCGTCGTCTTCCGCGTCGGGCCGCGGTGACGGTGATCGCAGGAGCTCGCGAGGCAGGGGAAATCCCTCCGGAGGTCGTGCATGGAGTGGCGCGATGTCGTGAAGGTGCTCGTGCGCGCTGTAGTCCGCTCGCGCGAACAGTCGGCGCGCTAAGCGACGAACGAACTCCTCCACGGTCGGCATCTTGGTATCTCGGTGCACGACGTCGTTCCGCACATACCTCGGGGCTCCTACGATCAATCGCAGGCATCGATTCTGCTGGACTTGCAGTCTTCGCCTCTGGTACGCCGAGCAAAGCGCGTACCAGGCGGGTGCCGCATACGTCAAACGCGAGCGGACGTAGGCACCGTAGACCCTCAGCTTGGTGTTGACGGGCAGGTGGGATGTGAACAAGGCGTGGAGCTTGGACCTGGCAGCAGCAGCTTGGCCCACGGCATGATTCGCCATAGGGACCATGCGCAGGCTGCGGTCCAGTTCACACCCCAAGAACCTTACTGTGGTCTTCCACTCTACGTCCTGGTTCGTGCACGTGTTTTTATGAATCCTGCATGTAACGGGTACGAAAAAACGAATAGTCGACTATACATTTACATATATATATATATAACAAAATAATTTTTATTTTTTATATCACTATCAAATTTCAACTGATTTGACCCAGTAGTTAGCTATGACGGACGCACAGACAGACACAAGAGTGATCTATAAGACCAATTGTGTGTTCGTTCCGTTTTTTATTTTGTAGTTCGGAACTCAAAAAATAATTATAAGCACTGAACATTCATAAAGTAATAATAAAAATATACCAAAAAATTAAAACATCTAAGTAAAAAAAAAATCAAGTAAAAAAAAAAAGAACATACTATATCGAAAACAGCTCGGCCGCCATTTTGGAATGCACGCACACATACAAATACCTTGCGAGTGTGTGAGTGCAATTTGACACCT
This sequence comes from Morpho deidamia, assembly GCA_947086505.1. NCBI lineage: Eukaryota > Metazoa > Arthropoda > Insecta > Lepidoptera > Nymphalidae > Morpho > Morpho deidamia. The sequence goes on from CAMTZC010000011.1 coordinate 1,122,495, forward strand.
TACGTTGTTTATCGAAAGAAATAACAAATACTATACACTTTGCTATAAAAATACGGATGAATATGGATTTTATATGATATTTTCTATTAGAATTAGTGTTTCTAACAGCGTTTTGTATAAGAATTACATACTTTTTTCTCACTGCAAATCGCGAGTAGAATCTTTGTTCATCCATAGGCTATCGAAGTTAATTTTTTTATCAATTGAAATAGGACAAATCATTGTTCTAGTAACTTATATTGGTTACAAATATTGTCTAGTAATGATATAAAATATGACTTACCGGTTAAAGTTTCAATATATCCAAAAAAAAACACAATTTCTCAATGTCGTACGCGTACATCTGTGAGCGAGTTGAGGCGCGTACTGAAGTGCCGTTTTTTTTTTTTTTTCTACGGGAGCGAACGAACCAAATTTTTTCTTAGTATCTTTGTTTAAACGAGAACAAATTGAAGTACTTGCCACAGAAACTGATACCCTAGTTATTTTATAAAAAAACAGAAATTGGACCGGGGGTTTCTCGACATTGCAAAATGTCCGTGGTACTCGACGGTAATTTTTAGTTACGCATTTTCCGATGCGCTTGGGTCGTGAAGTTTTAAACTGAACTAAATTGGTGGCAAACATATCAATATGGTTATATTGTTTATTGTAGTTGCTACAGGCTCTTGAAAGAAAATAAAAGAAAATTTTGAAAGAAAATTTTTGAAAGAAGATTTTATTTATGTTGTTAATATATGTACCATCTTTGTACATCTATCTCTACACGCACTATCTATCTAACAACCGACAGGCTTGCTACTGAGCTCGAGGTTAATGCTACCATACAATTTGTTAGTATTTTTTTTCTGCCTGCTGTGTCAAAGCCATCACTTACGGCTTCTGTAGACATAGAAGCAAGGAAATATTGCAGTAGAGTGGCAGCCGTAACAACACTCTGAATGCAATATTGTTTCAGATGCCTTTTGCTGCCCCTTAAGTATGAACATAGCCTGGTTGATAGAGACCGGGATCAGTCTCCAATCGATAAAACCTTAGCCTCTAATTAACCCACTAAAACAATACACTATAAATAACCCAACAATATTGCATAATGAAGGAAAGCAAGTCGAAAACAGCTGTGATCGCGTGCCGCCGCATTGCGACGGGTCGATAGCATAACGCTACGCGGGAAACGCTTAGCAAGTCCGCACCTTAAACATTTACTTGGTAATTTGAGGAACACTATATAATGTATAAACGACATGTGTCAAAAGCTGCAAGGCTCTTGCATCCAATACCGCCGCGGGAAACACAACAAGTCCGCAACTCACATCATTTAATCTGTGCTAAGAACACTATTATTCTCCCAACCGACGAGCATCAATAACTAGACAATTCTTAGAGTATGATTAAAACTTCGTTAAGTTTTAATCATACTTACCCGCACCCTTAACGTTCCTTTAGTATATTTTGTGCTAAAAACGTTATGTATGATCTAAACCCGAATCAACAGCTGAACGTCTTTTGCAACTTGAATAATACCTAGCGAGCCCGCACCTAATAATTTATTAAGTATAATGTATGCTAGGAATGTTATCTTTCGTTCACCAACCATTAGACGTCTACTGTCGGACACAGATCTTCAACTATGTCTCCGTATACTGTCATACACGTTCGCAACCGTTTAAGATAAGTCCGTTACCTTGGTTCTACTATAGATCTCCTCCTCATTTGTAATTTGACCACGCAGAGATACAAAACATAGTTCTGTTTATTGCCGATTGCCGACTGTGAGCTTTGTTATCAGGCCCATAGTTAGAATCCAAAGAACTTCGCATATTCTCTCAATTGGCTTGCATCAATATAGATATTATTTATTCAATATAGATATTAAATATTCATTCAGTATATCTGAGCCCAGTACAGATTGTAAAAATAAAAGCCTATAAACTTGCAGGAATATCCAATGAATCATTTTTTCCTTACTTCTCTACTTCTTCTTCGTTTTCTCTCGATCGTGGTTTTACTAATGCACATAAGCTTCGCATCGTCGAGATTGCTGTGGTGGTGGGTGTGTGTGGTGCTTGTGTGCTTTGTTGCTGGTGGAGGAGCCTTGGGGTACGTGTGGTGGCTTGTCCTGCATGTATAAGGTTCGTAGATTTTGCCTGTTTCATACTTTGCTTTGCATGCATTCGCTTAACCCGTGCGGATTATAGCGAGGTAGTTTTGTTTTAGTGTCTAGATCCAAATATTAAGTTAATCTTTATTTTTCAGCTTTTATAAGATTATCGTCATATCGGACAGTAATACCGACGATCTACCAAAACTATACCGAAGTTTATTCAACTTCACATTCAACAAAATATTATTTCTTCAAGTAAACTTGCAAACAAGTGCTTATTAATCGTCAAAATCTACTGCTGGTTCGGAGAGCTGTTCCTACCAGGAAGAGCCAGCAAGAAACTCGGTGGTTGCTCTTTTCAAATAAAATTCTTATAACTAGTTAAATTTGGTTATTACTATCTTGTACAGGGTAGAGCAGTAGCTATATCCACGCATTTTTATCATCTATATAATCCTCAATAGTATATTAGGCTTTTTGTATCAGCCTCCCTTTAACAGCATTTTTAAACTGCTGTAGTGGTAATATGCCTGTCAGTGATGATAGATCGGTCACAATTTTCAAAAACTGTAGTTGGACTGTAATAAAGCACTTCGGTACTCAAAAGATTAAAGAGCAAGTTGCTGATGGATGATTCTGGCTACTTGGCTATGTCTATGCTTAAGAATTATAATTACTTTTGTATTAATCATTCCAACACATTCCAAACGCTGTACAATAACGCAAAAGGTACATAAAATACAATTTCATTTAAATAACTCCTCGTTAATTGCCTCATGAGAATTACAAGCCTTAAATCATATTTACCGAGATGGAGGATTGTCGAGCCTAGCGCCATTTTCCTTTTGCTGAAATACCTAAGTGTCGGATAGGCATTTAACGTTTGCTTCAAGGTATAAGATACAGATAATATTCAAGCTTAAATTAAAATAGGTGCTTTACATGAAGACAAATTTGTGGGAATAGGCGAATTATAGGTTAATAGTAGTAAAAGTAAAGGCCTATTCCACTGCTGGGCATTGGATACCTCTCGCTATTTTTCTAGAAAAGGGTTGGAGTTTAGTAGCGCTGCGCCAATGCGGATTGGTAGGTAACACAGATATGCACATTTCCTCACGATTTTTTCGATCAACAAAAAGCGTATAACAAATTACAATTATCAATTAACGGGGTTTGAACCCGTGACACAATTCTTAACAGTAGTAAATAGCTTTATTACAAATGGTGGATTTAAATAAAGAGTGCCTTGAATTTAAGTTTGTACAAGCGAAGTGTTTTTTCAAATTCAAATTCAAAATATTCTTTATTCAAGTAAACTTGTAAACAAGTGTTTTTGAATCGTCAGCATCTACTGCTGACGATTCAAAAACACTAATATAATAAATACATTGGACTATAATTCTTGTAACATCGATTGTAAATACAGTCAGTATTTACAATAAATATGATTAGATTTAAAGTGTCTGTTCTTGCAAAATTTACCTTCCCGTAGCGAGTTACTAATTATGATCATCCATTGATCTTTTTTCCCAGTGGAAAATGGAAGATCTCTGAAAATCAGCTTCCATTTGATGAATCTGAAATAGCTGAGTAGATCGACTATTTTGGGGGCAGAAAATACAGAAATCAGTCATGTTTTGCTTTTCAACATTAGTATTTCCTATAATCCTCCACAGTATAGTACGTTTTCTGTATCAGCCTTCTTTTAACAGTATTTTTAAACTGTTATAAGGGCAATGTTAAAATAGATTCCGAAATGTTGTTATAGAACCTTTTACCTAAACCCACAAATGACTTGCGAACTGTTGCAATGCGCACAGCAAGAGCCGGAAGCTCATGTCGGCATTTAATTTGTCAACATATACATCGCCAATATTTTTATAAACTTTATTATATTACTAGCTGTGCCAGCGGCTTCAATCAGTTGTCACAAAAAAAATCCAAATAGAAATTTTGAATATAAAAGTAGTTATTGTGAGTTAACCGTAAGAGATAGATACATGTTATTGCCGACTTTTTGCAGTATTTTTATAGATCTACAATTCTCTAATACATTACTTTTCCGTAACTCTGCTAGTTTAAGCACCCCACACGACTAAAGCTCTTATCAAACAAGTATTTTAACAACTACTCGATTTCTTCAACTCAATTTTACATAATATCGATATTTACAATTTATGTAAACCAACCGGAAATATTGCACTATCTTTTAATGGAACGGTTTCCATCCAACAAAAATCAACAATCCAACAAAAATCCGTTCAGTAGATTTTGAAAAAATCGATTACATACAGACAGTTTTTTGGGACTTTGTTTTATAATAAGTATAGACTCCTCGTGCCATTAAACAACTGCTCTTATTGCCTTCATCAGAACTTTTATTTTTATTCACATACGAGAACACTATCAAGGATTAGTTCGACTCAACAGTATTAAAGAAAAGTAAAAAAAAGTAAAGTAGCGGCCTGTTAGAATCCTGCTGGGAATAGGCCTCTTCTCTCCGTTTCTGGAGAGAAGGGTTGGAGCTAAGACCTACTATGCTGCTCCAATGTGGATTGGTAGGTTAAACATATCTTCAGAATTCTCTAGAGATATGCAGGTTTCCTCACGATGTTTTCCTTCACCGAAAAGCGTGTGATAAATTGCAATTATCAATTAGACACATGAGTTTTAATAGAAAAACTCATTGGTGCCTGCCCGGGTTTGAACTCGTATTCCTCTCGAAAGAGCCGCGCGGTCTCACCGCTGGGTTATCACAGCTCGTATTAATTAAGAAATTATATTATATTCTTAAATATCTGTTACCACTTGGACCACACATCAGCCTAAGGAAATTTTCGCACTCAAGATCATTCAAAGAAGCGTTACAATTTCAAACAACTGGCATTATCACATTGAATTCTATGGTTTTTTTCTTATTCTCTTTCTATTATTTCACTTAAAGATAGCTATTTCATATGTTATTTACTTCTATCGGTCCTAAACCTGTTTGAAGATCAGTTTTTAATGCATATCTCTGAAATAATCTAAAGGGTCGATATACTACGAGACGTAATTTGGATTAGGGAAGTTAAGTTTAAATTCGCCGTAGCCATTAAAATATTTAAAACACGTTGTACCAGCAACTTCATTACGTAAATTTAAGTGTTAAATACCCATAATTATAAAAAAATAAATTACGTTTCCCGAAGTAAGAACGGCATATATTTATCCTGTATTTTAATCCGGTATATAAGCTTCAATTACTGATATTCATTCATAATAAATACTGATTGGAAGAACCAACTTTATTCCTGATTAGATCAGTATTAAATACTACCAAATTAAGCATTTTTAGTGATATTTTATTTTGTCGGTGGTCTGTAAATGCGTAAAATAAATTGAATATATAGTTGTAAAATCGGGGTTGATGAGATGAACCAAAATTACCGAAAGTTAAACGCTGAACTGAAAATGCTTAGGCCATATATTACAAAGACACAACGGGCATTGGGTTTTTGGGGCGTTGGTAGACCCTACGAAATGAATTGATGCCCTCCTTCCTTATTAAACCATCTCCTTTCTATACCGATAAACGTCCATAAAGTAGACGTCGATGAAACTTGGGCATAAACAATTGTTATAATATTTCATTCCATAGTTAAAGAGGAGATCGCAAGAAGGTTGAAGCTTGAATCTTGAATCCTTGAACTTTAAAAGAATTAAAAGGAAAGCACCACAGGATCTCCCCCCCCCCCCCATTATCGAATCTCTAAGGAGAGAAATTCCTAAATGGATACGCAACTGGGCGGATGCCATGCATGCCTTCATAAAACACTTCACCACCAGCTCACCAGCTTAATGTCTAAATGAGGCAGATGCGTGGTTTATATGAATTAAAAATCCATAGAAAATTCTTTTTTTCTACATATCAGTAACAGTATGACCATATTAATTACGCGTTGATAAGCTTAACCTTAAAGATTTACAGGCTAGTTAATTGAGGCCGTGCCATGTTACTTAAATATTAGAAGCCGTGCAAGTTTAAAGTCGTGAAAGTAGACGAAATATTCAATACTCTAAAATCTTGCCAGTGGTGGTGTAGTGTGGATTTCAATCTAAGTTGTATGTAACAACTATTTTTAATGAGGGTACAAAATATGAAAATAAACTGTGGTATCTAGATAAGAGGGGGATACTTATGTATAGAAAGCGATATTGATGCTAAGACTCGAGCGACTATTAGATGCCTTGGTAGCTAGGTCGTGTGTTGAGCTGATATTCGGAGATGGCATGTATCTTCCCGAAACAAATAGATTATTATTTTTGACAAAAGTAATAATAAAATTATTTTGCTATAATCCGCGATACAGTAAATAGAAAATATATATAGTGTTTAATGTATAGTGGACTATCAGTATTTTCATACCCGATACGTGCAGGATTCGTAAAAACACATGCACAAACCTCCACCACTTCCACCACAATACACAAGCACTACACAGGTTCACTATTACAAACTCAACAATCGTTTCGCCCCGCAACCGAAGCATCATCAGGAGATAGACTCCACGACAAAATCGCAAAGTGAAGCGTTATCCAAACAAGCGTTGTTAAATAGTACTTGGTTCATCCCCACCCTTTATTTACCTCGGAACACGTGCAACAAGCCTGAACTAGAGACATTTATCTGCTCGTTAATGAGGGTGCCATTGTTATGCTTAATGATTTCTAATTGTTCCAAAATATTTAATTTCAAGCTTTTTTCGCAGGTGTGCAGTATTTCGAAACAATGGTCATTAGGAACTTTATGACCGCTTTCTAACAAATGTTTAGCGAAATGTGAATTTTGTGGCTTATTATTCCTGAAAGCGACCATATGTTCTTTAAAACGGGTTTCAAAATTACGACCAGTCTGACCCACATATGTATCATTGCATTCAGGACATTTTATTTTATAAATACCACTCTTTTTCGGGCTTTCTAATTTGTCTTTATTATTGCATAATATTTTTTTTTTAAGCAGTTATTACTTTTTAAAAGTAATAACTGCTTAAAAAAGATACGATAGACAAATTAGAAAGCCCGAAAAAGAGTGGTATTTATAAAATAAAATGAAATGGCTTTCATCCTTGTTTGTGTTAGATACGATTTATTTCAGTTCAATGGTTTGAGAAATTGCCGATAAAATCATTCTTAGGGCTACATATTGTGTCTTGTCTCCATATATTAACATAATAAATGTTGTCCCCCTATAAAACAAAGTCCCCAAAAGATATCTGTCTGCATGTGATCAATTTTCTCAAAATCTGCTGGACGGATTTCTGTTTTGGATTTGACTAAAAGGGCAATTCTTTCAGAAGGTCCATAGTAGGCTCTCCAGGACGGCTCGACAGATTTTGACGGGACTTTAATTTGAAGATAGAGGAGGTTGGAGCAACAAATAGAGTATTTTTCATCCTAGAACTCCAGCCGGTTTGGAAAAACTATGTGACGCACTGAGTTCTACGGCCCAGTCGCAGACATAGCTAGTGAGGGTATAAAATATATATAACAAATTGGGATGGATTGTATGTAGAGGGAGGATAGGTATCAAAAGCTATATTGGTTGTCAGAGAGCTGGTCTCTTGCTGATATTCTGGTGAGTATTACATGCCTTTGAAATCTAGGTCGTGTGCTGAGCTGATGTGTTATGAAGGCATACTGATCCAAAAAAGGATGATCAGAATAGGTCATTGGCACAAATTTTTCATACTTACAATATTCTGCTTTTGAGATTTCAAAACAATAATCATTTGTTAATTCATATTCGTAGCTAAATTTTAAGTCGATTCCTTTACAAAGCACCACGAAAATGAATTTCTTGTTCAAAGAAATTGTTCGGACAAATTCAATATTTTCTCTTTGTATAAAAACTCGTGGGCAATCGAGTGGAATCAATTCGGTGATGCGATTTTCTTTTTCGACGTAACATATTTGAGGATTAAACCAAATCTGCTTGTTATTATAACTAACAATATACAATAGTGAAATGACAGTCACCACGGTGGACGCGACTCCGCCGAAACGTTGACCCTTATACAAAGGGAACTCGATTTTCTCAGGATTTAAATATTAATAAGTATGACTCGCGAAAGTTTAAAATCTACCACTACTTGGTAGATTTTAAACTTAACCGTTAAATTATACAATATTCAATATCGAAAACGTAGGATAAGAAAGCTCACGCAGCGTCACTCATCAGAGTCACTCAGCGGGCGATGAAGCGAGCAATGATCGGAGTATTTCTACGTTATCAGATCAGAAATAAGGAGATCCGTTGAAGAACCAAAGTTATCATTATAGCTCAGCGTGTTGCGAAGCTAAAGATGTGATGGGTGGGACACATAGTATGGAGAACCGATAGGCGTTTGGGCCTTAAGGTGTTGGAACTTTGACTTCGTACTGGCAAACGCAGTGTCAATAGACTCTTTACGAAGTGGAGTGATGACCCCAAAAAGTTTGTGGGGAGCCGCTGGATTAAAGCATAAGATCATGTGGTCTGGAGATCCCGTGAAGTGGCCTATGTAATAAATTTATTAGAGTTATATTCTAATGAACAACCGGCAATTTTCTCGCTGACTCTTCTCCGTAGGAACATCTTTTCAAACCAGCAGTAGATTCAAAAGCACTTGTTTACAAGTTTACTTAAAAAATAATATTTTGAATTCGATTATCTCTAGCAATGATGTCCATTGGTTTAGAAAGAAAAAGGAGTGGAATCAAGTATAGAATCTTATATTTCTTCAGAAGCTAATAGAATTGTTTTGCTATAATCCGCGTTTGTTAGGAGAATGTATGTAATGCTATGTAATGCAATGCAAGTGGGCTACATTCACATACCTTACACATGCAGGATAAGTCACCACACGTATCCCAAGACGCCTCCACCAGCAACAATGCACACAAGCAATACACACAACCCCCACCACAATCTCTACGATTGTTTCGCCACGAAACCGAAACATCATCAGTAGGATAGGCTCCACGACAAAATCAAGGATTTAAATTAGATGTAGCGATTGTTGTTATGTTGTTATAGAAATGAGTTTTTCTATTAAAACTCATTTATCTAATTGATAATTGCAATTTATCTCATGCTTTTCGTTGAAGGAAAACACGTGAGGAAATCTGCATATCTTTAGAAAATTCTGGAGATATGTGTAACCTACCGAACCGCATTGGAGCAGCGTGGTAGGTGTAAGCTCAAACCCTTCTCTCCCGAAACGGATAGAGGGGCGTATTCCCAGCAGTGGGATTGTAACAGGCCGCTACTTTACTTTTTACTTTAATTTTATTGTAGCTTCTGTATGGAATTCCGCAGAGTAACGCCTGCTTCGATAAATCATTTATATTTCTACATTAGAACCTCCGAAAAAAACCGAAGTCGTAATGTTAAACCGCCATTGTCACTAATAAAGCCTTAACTTAAATCTCTCCAGAGCTCGATTTACTCTTAATTCGAACCCTCCAATTACTCGAACAATGTCGTCCGCCACGGTAGTTTGTCACTTGGCCAAATTAATCTTCTAGCGGTCGCATCCTATAGATTTAGGACATCTGACACGTCGTTCGGCTGACCGACAATCTGTACTGATTAAGTAATAGCAATCACCACAATGTAAGTATTAGGTCCTTACATATGAAATTGGCGTTTTCTATGGGAGGAACATAAAGTCGTTTTTTTTTAATGAAATATATTTAATTAATCAAAGTATGTACCATTGCTATGTATGCACTTTCGCCATCTCATAGGTAGTTCATTGATCCCCTTACTAAAAAAACCATTCGGTCGGGAATCAATAAAATCTTTGAAGGCGGTTTGGACTGCCCCATCGGAGTTGAATTTTTTTCCTTGCAAGTAGTTATCCAAATTGCGAAAAAAATGGTAATCTGTTGGAGCAAGGTCCGGAGAGTACGGTGGATGTCTAAGACATTCTAATTGAAGCTCCTCGTAGATTTGGTAGCCGTCTGTTGTGCAGTGTGTGGTCTAGCGTTGTCCTGAAGCAGCAGTGGCCTAGAGCGATTGACCAGCCTCGGTTGTTTAGCAGCTAGCTTTTCCATCATGGTTTGCAGTTGCTGACAATAGATATCTGCCGTAATCGTCTGGCCAGATTTAAGAAAGCTGTAGTGAACGACACCGACACTAGTCCACCAAACACTTACAAGCAACTTTTTTTAGTCAATTTTCGCTTAGGGCAGGATTTGGCTGGTTCGCCAGGGTCCAGCCATTGCGATGAGCGCTTCCGATTATCGTAGAGGATCCACTTTTCATCACAGGTAATGATTCGATTTAAAATTCCTTCATTATTATGCCGGTTGAGTAACATAACGCAGCAGTCGACGCGCGTTTGTCGGTTTGCTTCACTCAATTCATGAGGTACCCACCTTTCAAGCTTTTTACCTTCCCAATTTGCTTCAAGTGGATTAGAATAGTTTTATCACTAACACCGGAGCCTGCAGCTAACTCGGACGTGGTTTGCGATGGATCCGCTTCCACAATAGCCTTCAATTCTTCATTATCAACTTTGGTCTCCGGCCGTCCACGAGGCTCGTTCTGCAGGTCGAAATTTCCAAAACGAAAACGTTGGAACCCAAAAACGCACTGTGTTTTCTTTTGCGACACCGTCACCATACACATCATTAATCCTTCGAGCCGTTTCTGCAGCACTGGTGCCACGATGGAACTCGTACTCGTAAATAACGCGATATTTCATGTTTTCCATTTTGTAAACAGAGTGACACAAAGAACTAAACAAAAGAAGAAAAAACAAATGAATTAGGGGGTTTGAAACACAAATGCATGAGTAAATAGCTGTATGAATTTGAATTTGCAATTCCTACCCATAAAGGTAATATTTGAGATCAAAGTGGCCAGTACGACAAAACGCCAATTTCATATGTAAGGACCTAATATATCTAAATATAGATTTTCAATTACTATGTCGCTTAGAGATAATGGGCCTTATAAGAAAGCTCAGAGTTGCTCAGCGGGCGATGGAGCGAGCTATGCTCGGAGTGTCTCTACGAGATCAAATCATGAAAGAGGAGATCCGTAGAAGAACTAGAGTCACCGACATAGCTCAGTGTGTCGCTAAGCTGAGTGGAAGAACAAGTACAACGGTCAACTTATCCCTTTGACAGAGATCTCTACCAGATAACCTACGAAGTGAGATAATTTACAGTAAAACAGTTATGGTACTAATATCCTAACTTATACAACAACAACAATAATATATACATAAATGTCAACAAATACATTATGGGAGTAAAGAAATATAATGTTTCTTTAATCTAAGTAATATATTGTAGTATTTCCCATTTATTGAACTTTTAACGGTTAAAGGGTTTAGCAAAAATTTTTCTCCCTACCGTTGACCGTTGAGTTGTTCCCTAGTCTGGAACAAATCCTGGCAGCAACATCAGCAGGTCTACCATAAACTCTTATTGCGACTCAATTGAAGACGTAAACGACTACCGCGAACCGCTTTCTTTTCGTACGATGAAGTGTGAATTGCATTTGTTTCGTAATGTTTGAAAAGTATAACGTTATATGAACTATAGATAACTCTGTCTTTTTTACTCACTTGTTTTTAGGACGCATTCCGAACGCTCATTCAGCAACGACTTAAAGTGTGCGTCTTTAAGACGTCATGGTATGAAAAAGCCAAACAATTTAGTTTACGTCTTCAATTGAGTCGCAATAAGAGTTCATGGTAGGCCTGCAGGTCATCCTTATCATAAATATGCATTATCATCGCGATTCAGCTACATACTAATTTTACATACTAGTCCACTAGTATGTAAAATTAGTATGTAGCTGAATCAGATACCGGGAAGTGGGTAAAAATTTAACTTGCAAGATTCTACCTTCACATACATACACATGTTAAATAAAACCTTTTAATAATTCATTAATTTAATCATTCATATTAAGCAGATTTCATAGAATATTTTAACTATCGCTGCTGCTAAAAATTTTACATATGGGTCAAGTCGATGCTTTATCTCAAATCAAATCAAATCAAATCAAAATAATCTTTATTCAAATAAACCATTTCAGGCACTTTTGAATCGTCAAGAATCAATATGATTAATAAATCTACAACTGGTTCGGAATGTTGCTCTTACCGAGAAGAACCAGCAAGAAACTCGGCGGTCAATCTTTTAAATATTTTCAATTATACATTATTAAACCGCTGTCTTGTATGAAGCTGAAAAGATTTTCAAATCCAGGCTTTCTTATCATCCAAATAATCTTCAATTTTGTAATATGCTTTAGGTATAAGCATATTTTTTACACTTAATTGGAATTTTTCTGTACACTGTCTTTTATCTATGGTTATATTTAACGGACGGAGTTGCGATAATCAATCTGTAGTGTCAGACGTCGACTATACGTGTTCAACGAAAGCGGGACAAGATTAATGTGGCTTAGACGTCGTGTCCAGGATACAGCCTCCGGAGGACCAGCTGACCTATTTATTTGTTAGTATGACTCCAGGCACTAGTGAGTTTCTATTGAAACTTGCGTGTCTTTCTTCGATTTAAACTCCGACGTGGTGACTTCCAACATTTTCAACAATTCATATCCAAATTCAAAATATTCTTCATTCAAGTAAACTTGTTAACAAGTGCTTTTGAATCGACAACATCTACTGCTGGTTCGGAAAGCTGTTCCTACCGAGAAGAACCAGCAACTCGGCGGTTGCTCTTTTCAAAGAATAATTCTTATCACTAGTTACATATAGTTATTGTCTTGTACAGGGTCGAAAAGTAGCTATATCCACGCGTTCTTATCGTCTTAGTCATCTTCAATAGAATAAGTAGGCTGCTGTAATGGTAAAGTTAAAGTAGATTGTGGAATTTTATTATAAAATCTTATACCCAAACCCACAAACGAATTACGAACTTTTGCAAGGCGCAAAGCAGGAACCGCAAACTTATGTCGGTTCCTACTTTGTCTAATATATACATCGCCAATCCCTTTATAATTATATTCATATGTACAAAAATTAATTACTAAAATATGAACATATTTACGCTATTTTATATAATACCTGAACAAATTGTATATATCAAACTTTCTCGTAAATGACTCCATTTATTGGTAAAAAGCGTATAAAAATCTGTTCAGTATTTTGTGAGTTATTTGTGGACATACATACGTGACGGGCGACTTCGCAAATTTTTTTCAGTAAGGTTTTAAAGCTCGCATGGCTATTCATTCATAGATATTCATAAAAATTTTATGGTTCAAAGGATCACAACTCAATAAATAAGTTACTAAAGTAGGAATCCATAAAAGTATTTTTTGCAAGTTGAGCATTTTATGTGAACATTTCTTGAGAAGTTAGAATGGAATGAATATAATATGTCACCGGGGACTTTTCTGTGGGTATCTTTGAAAGCGAAATATACCGTCATAATGTTTCGTTATATCTCAAAGGGATTAGGCAGCCTTACAGATGAAAGCTCCCAGGCGGCTGTACTATTCCAGACATTTTATCAATTATCTACAGCTATATTTAAACAATACACACCTCATCATCCTCCTGCCCTTATCCCACTCTAAGTGGGATTCGCACAACATGTTATAAACATGTTGTCACATGATTTTGCTACGTATTTTACGACCGGCCGTCAAATCGTCAAATTACCTTAGTCGTATTTTACGACCTCTTGGTAAGTAATTGGGTGGTCTATTCTACTCAACTCAACTTATCATAGTTGCCTTTTACGACAATTCGGTAAAAAATGAGGGTAGTCAATTCTATTCAGCCGGATACCACAGGGTTGGTCAACTTACCTTAATCGCCTTTTACGTCACCCCGGTAAGAAATGAGGGTGGTCTATTCTACTCAGCCGGATACCACACAGCGGGTCGACTTAACTTAGTCGCCTTTTACGGTATCTCGGTAAGAAATGAGAATGGTCTATTTTACTCAGCTGGATACCACACGACAGATTTTTTTCACTATATGTCAATCTATTAAATAAGTTTTAACTGTACTAAATTTCTACAATATCTTCAGCAGATCGACTCTGGAAGTGTAACAGATAGACTTTCGCATCTATCTATACTTATTATAAAACAAAGTCCCTAAAAGCTGTCTGTCTGTATGTAATCGATTTTCTCGAAATCTACTGAACGGAATTTTATATGGTTTTCACCAAAAAGATAGTGCTACACTTCCGGATGGTTTAGGTAAACACTAAATAACGGTATTATGTAAATTGAGTTGAAGAGATCGAGCAGTTGTTAAAAAACTTGCTTGCTGGGACTTTTAGTCGCGTGCGCTGCGTAAACCAGCAGAGATACGCTAAAGTAATGTACTCGAGAATTGAGATCCATAAAACTACTACAAAAAAGTCCGCGATAGCATGTCTCTATCTCTTATGGCTAACTCACAATTACTACTTTTATATTAGAAATTTGATTTCTAGCCATCAATAAGCCAGGGCTAAGTATTACGACAAAGCGCGGATGAATCTTATACCGGCGGCCAAATGCCGCGCCCGTCTGTCTGGACATAGATTGCGTCGTTTGTTTCCGAGAGTTAAATTCAAATTCGAATTCAAAATATTTTTTATTGAAATAAACGTATAAACATGGTCTTTCGAATAGATCAGCTGTAGTACATTTAATTTTTTTATTTTGAAAAAGTAATAATAAAATTATTTTGCTATAATCCGTGATATAGTAAATAGTAAATATATATAGTGCTAAATGTATAGTGGACTATCCGTTTTTTCATACCCGATACATGCAGGATTCTATCTCCTGATGATGCTTCGGTTGCGGGGCGAAACGATTGTTCAGTTTGTGATAGTGAACGTGTGTAGTGCTTGTGTATTGTGGTGGCTGTGGTTGAGGTTTGTGCATGTGTTTTTACGAATCCCGCATGTAACGAGTAAGAAAAAACGGATAGTCCACTATACATTTAGCACTACAGATATTTTCTATTTATTTATGTATCGCGGATTATAGCAAAATAATTTTATTATTACTTATGTATTATGGATCTCCGCAAAGTAACACCTAATTCTATAAATTAGTTAATGTTCAAGTTTTCATTTCTACCGACACTCGCAGAGTGATCTTTTTTTAATAAATTTTTATTCATACTTAGTACAATACAATTTTTGAAACTCATTTCATCATGATTAATCCAGCAGTTTAGCAGTGAAAAATTAACAGACAGACTTTCGCATTTACGTTACTAAATAAATAAATATATGGACACCTACACACACGGTCGTCCGTCCCCAAAGTAAGTAACTTAATACTTAACGGACAACTGGTAGATATACTACCTATATAATGTTAAATACATACTTAAATACAAATATACACCCAGACTGGATGAACCAACAATCAAATGGTGGGAACCCGCGACCCGCGGTGCTGAAGGCAGGTTTACTGTGGTGTGTGGTCACTGTGGGTAGTGTACCCACTGTGCCAACGGCCCAGTCAATACATTATTTATAAGGATTTCAAACTTGTGTAGCGATTGAAATGAAATATCTTTTATCTTTTTGTTGTTCTGGCTGATCCTAAAGATATCTGTACGTGTTTCACAGTTGCCAACTATTACCGTCTAATTCTCGACAGGATATCCCGTAATGCTCGCCCCTGTCCGGCGGACACGTAACCCTATCCCTCCCACTACCCCCATCCCATCCCATCTTTATACTTCGCCTATATTCTATTCTAAAGCAGGGTTGTAACGCTCAATTTCCTTCTGTTAGCTATTCTAAAATATTTGTTTATAGCGAAACTAAAAATGATAGAGGAGACTGTAAATTAAAGCCGACGGGCGGTCATGCCGGCGCTAGCAGTCAAAAGTAATGGACGTGAAACGGAGAAATGGTAAAGTAAAGTAAAGTAACAGCCTGTTACTATGCCCAATGCTGAGCTAAGGCCTCCTCTCTCCGTTATTGGAGAGAAGGATTGGAGCTAAGCCCTACCACACTGCTCCAACGCGGATTGGTAGGTTACATATATCCCTAGAATTCCTCACGATGTTGTTCTTAACCGAAAAACGTGTGATACATTGTAATTATTAATTAGACACATGGCAAGAGACCAGACGGTCTGACGCTGGTTCCTTAGGAACGGGGACAGGCCTTGAGTTAATAATTGCGTTAATACGTTAGCCTCGTCCCATATCAAGGAAAGGGTGTCAAGACCTGGAGCTGCGGCGGAAATGGCCGAATCCGGCAAGCGGCGAAAGTATGCATCTCTCGTTGGGAGTTATATATTTGTGACGTTTGCAGTTGAGACCATGGAGCCAAAATGCAAAAAAAAATTATCCGTTTTAATATCTCAGTTGATCGCATCTTCTGGTGACAAGAGGGCGGGCTCCTTTTTCGCACAAAGAATCAGCTTAGCGATTCAACGCGGAAACGCTGCCTGCATTCTTGGGACCATTCCACGTGGGCATGATTTGTATAGTAGCGTGTAAGTAATTTAAGATAGATATAACTTGTACATTTTTGTTCTAATTAATCATCAATATTAGACACTTCTTCTAACAGAAGAACTCCTTGGTGCCTGCCCGGGGTTTGCACTTGTGACCCTCTTAAAAGAGTTGCACGGTCTCACCGCTGGGCTATCAGATCTTTTTAGAAGAAAATATATGTAATATTAAATATAGAGTGTACTATCCGTTCTCATACCTAAGCCATGCTGGATTTGTAATAACGGATGCACTACAAACCTCCACCATCGCTTTCACACAACTTGACGCCTTGATTAACAAACTAATAAATGTATTTAGTTCTTGCTTCTCACATGTGTTTAAAGGGAAAATAAATGGTGGGGGTTGAACTATTAGTATATAATATTGCTTGCATGAGTATGCGTCGCATTGCGAATTTTTGGTGGAGCCTTTCTCCTTATGATGCTGTGGTTATGGGGCGACGACGTTGACATTTTCGTAGTGACTATGTAGTACTTAATGTGTGGGTTGTAGTGGAGGTGTTCTGGGATTCGTGAAATTACAAATCCTGCATTTTAATTTAATTTAATTTATCTATTTGTTTATAAATGTCAATTTTTAGTAACAGTAAAGGTGTAAACATAAACTTAAAAGTATAGGTGTAAACATAAACTTAAAAGTAAGCATATATAAGGTATGAGAGAATAAATTGTGCTTCCTAAACTTAGCATTACATAGATTTTATTAACAAACGCGATGTAGATATATAATTCTTTCATTACCTTTATAATTTTTCGTTTTCATATAATGAGGGTATGTAACAACCCTGCACCACGCCGGCAGATGTAATGGAAGATAAACAAGTTCAGATCAAACATTTGTTGTACACCTCGGCGATATCTGAAAGCTCTACGATCGACGCGGCAACTTTGATTGTTTCCAAACTAATGTTATAAGTGCTATTGAAACCGTATATACGTCATTAGAGTAGTTAAAAAAAACTGTTAAGGGAGGCTCATAATGAAAGCCTACTAGGCTCTTGGGGATTACTTAGATGATAATAATGCGTGGATATAGCTGCTGTTTGACAGTGTACAAGATAATAATAACTAAATGTCAGTAGTTATAAATCTATACTTATTAAAAAACTGTCTGTCTGTATGTAATCGATGTTCTCAAAATCTACTGAACGGATTTTTGTACGATTTACACTAGAAGATAGTGCAATACTTTCGGATGGTTTAAATAAATAGTACATATCGGTATTATGTAAATTGTGTTGAAGAGATCGCGCAGTCGTTAAAAACTTGCTTGCTGGGAGCTTTAGTCGCGTGCGCTGCGTAAACCAGCAGAGATACGCTAAAGTAATGTAATAGAGAATTATATATCTATAAAAATACTACAAAAAAGTCCGTTTTGGCATGTCTCTATCTCTCACGGTTAACTCACAATAACTACTTTTATGTTCAAATTTCGAAAATTTGGGAAAAGTTTCGTAAATCAGTGAATTACACTCGGGCGAGGCCGCAGTTGGCACAGCTAGTACATATATAATTTGATAAGCATTATAATAGTATCAAAGAGACGCTGCCCGCGCTAAAATAAAGTGTGAAAACAGGACGCCGTATGTTGCGCTCTCTGTCTCACTCACGGGTCTTACGGCGAGCATTGACGTGTGTCTGTATGTTTGTGCTTATGTTATGAATTAAGACACTATGTTAAACACAAGTCTTTGCAATAAGTACACGACCTTAGTTAAAATTAATACTATTCAATTTGAGCATTATATGAAATTTGATAACAAATATGAAAACTGAAAACTTAATAGGTCTACTGCGGCCTTTATATTTTCAACAAATATAATCGAGTTTCATATCGATAATTCTAATATTTAAGTTAAAGCTAAGTTATTAAGTTGTCCAATCGATCGGTGGCACACGAGTTTCGCACCAATTTTGCGTCCATACCGCGGCACCTAATAACCCAAATATAATGTCGCTGCCAGTCGTTATTGGCCGCTCGCGTGATCCGGCGTCGTATCAAATCAAACACTCCGCTGGGGCCACGAAACTAGCGGCTTAATGCGAGAAAACATCCTTCAGTCTTCATCACAGCCAATAGATTGCCTCTGTTGTAAATTCTCTTCACACAACCTGCACTATAACAAAACTACCTTGTTATAATCCGCACGGGTTAAGCGAATGCATGGAAAGCCAATGTGTATGAAGCAGGCAAAATTAACGCACCTTACACGTGCAGGACAAGTCACCACATGCACCCCAAGGCGAACCCCAACACACCAAAAACCGAAGCATCATCAGGAGGATAGCCCCCACGACAAAATCGCTATGCGCCGCGCCACTCATACAAGCAGTCTTAATTAGTTTAACCCCCACCACCACCCTCCCCTCCGAACACATGCAGCAAAACGGAATTGGAAACATTTACTTGCTCGTTAATGAAGTGACCATTGTTATTTTTTAGTATCTCGAGTTGCTCTAACATATTGGAGTCGAAGTCCCTTATAACAATTGTGAAGAATATGAATATGAATATTCATATTCTTGTAGTGCACCTAATAAGGAATTCCGGAAAGTAACGCCTGCTTCTATAAATCTCTTCAAAGGATTTATGGCGTTGACTGGCCCATTGGCGCTGTTGACAGCAACCCTACCTTCAGCTTTTCTGGTCACAGTAGCGATTCCCGCCGAGAGCCAACATTGTCTATAAACAATTAGTCGGTTCTTCGACCTTGGCCGGGTATATTTGTATATAAGTATGTTTTAAAATTATATATTTATGTATTTACTAGTTGTCTGTTAGCCATAATACAAATATTAAATAAATAAATAAATATATGGGACACTTCAAACATGGTCGTCCGTCTCCAAAGTACGTAACTTAATTAAATTTACCTACTTTGGGGACAGACGACTTTGTGTGTAAGTGTCCCATATATTTATTTATATGCCGCTTGAAAGCAACGAATTTGTTGTTTAAATTAGTGGAGGATCAATCAACGCATGTCTATATTGCAAACCAAATCTTCAATCAATTCTTTAACCTATGTCTCTATACTAACTATAATCTCGAAACTTTGTAATTGTTAGTCTTGAATAAATTCAAGAATTGCTCGTTTAAATGAATGATCTTTTAATACTAATTTAAATATCAAAAATGTATGAGCACAGTGCAAAAAAGGATTTAAACTCTATAATATAATGTGTGCCTCGACAGGCAATACACAGAACTGATTTTCAGCAAAGGCAAAGATAAGCTAAAGCTAAACCTTTCCTTTCCAATGCTTTCAAACTTAGATTAAAGAAACATTATATTTCTTTACTCCCATAATGTATTTGTTCATATTTATGTATATATTATTGTTATTTTATTTTCACATATATAATATGTTTATGATTTATATTTACAATATATTATTTATATTAAAAAAAAATGCAATATATGAATTTTATAATTATTAAACTATAAATTGTCTCACTTCGTAGGTTAGCTGGTAGAGATCTCTGTCAAAGGGATAAGTTGACAGTTGTACTCTGTTTTTTTTTATTGATAATGTTTTCCTTACGTATTTTTTTTCCTTATGGTACATAAATAAATAAGGATAAGAAAGATAAAGATAAAGAAAGACAAAGATTTAAATCACAGACAACAACAGCTTGAAATGACTTCATAACATATCGGTATACTAGCTGTAATTATGCTATCTTTAAATGTAAATATTAAATAATAATTTTAAAGATATATGATTATTTCTGAGACTCCAAACATCGCTTGTTCTATGCCTCCGCGTCCGTAGAGCCGGGTAAGCCGTGAACTCTGCCCTTATTGCCAATCGTCAATCCGACGTTATTTCCTCCGACGCCGAAGCTAAACTTTCTATTTGCGAAATAGAACTGAGTGTCTTACAACTATAATTTTTTATGATCTTATAGTACGTTTTACTTGTATAACCGCTTTATTTTCAGCGATTATAGAAAAAGGATCAAATTTACGCAAAGTATGACTTCGATAACAAATGGACGCTTGGAGTGATGCTATCTGTCACTAATAGTGGAATAACTTTAACATAGGTATTCTTACATTTGCTATACAGGCTTACATTTGCTTCACAGTATATTTTAAACAATGTAATTTTTGTACATAAAAATATAAAGAATTTTAAAACGATAGGTGATGTATATAATAGACAAAGTAGGAACCGACATAAGCTTGCGACTCCTGCTTTGCGCCTAGCAAAAGTACGTAAATCGTTTGTGGGTTTGGGTATAAGATTATATAATAAAATTCCGAAATTAATTTTGGCCATGCCATGACAGCAGTTTAAAAACTGTTAAAAAGAGGCTGATATATTGTTGAAGATTACTTGGATTATAAGGATGCGTGGATATAGGTGCACTTCTACCCTGTACAAGACAGTAATAAATAAATGTAACTAGTTTTAAGATTTATATTTTAAAAAGAGCAACCTCCGAGTTTCTTACTGGTTTTTCTGGGTAGGAACAGCTTTCCGAACCAGCAGTAGATGTTGACAATTCGAAAGCACTTGTCTACAAGTTTGCTTGAATAAAGAATATTTTGAATTTGAATTTGAACATATAGTTTGTCACATTACGTATAACCTCTCTTCAACCTTACAAAAGATTACTTTAACGAAATGTATTGTACATTATTGTTATTTGAAAATTTCTTTCAATTCAGCCGAATTTCTTCCTGGATCTTCTCGGTAGAACAGCTTTCGAAACCAGCAGAAGATATGACACTATAACAGAACTACTTTGCTATAAACCGCACGGGTTGAGTGATTGCATGCAAAGCTAATGCGTATAAAGCAAAATTCACGTACCTTACATGCAGGACAAGTCACCACATGCATCCCAAGACCCTTCCACCAGCACCAAGCACACAAGCATACGCACGATAAAATCGCAAAACATTGCGATATTGTCGTGGAGCCTATCTTCCTGATGATGCTTCCTTCGGTTTCGGGGCGAAACGATCGTCGAGATTTTGATGGTGGTTGTGTATTGTCTGTAATATGGAATTCCGCAAAGTAATGCCTGCTTATATAAATCATTTAAAAGACTTAACAATTCAAAAGCACTTGTTTACAGGTTTACTAAAAATATTTTGAATATAGATTTAAGTCATCGTCCTACATTTTCCGGGCCTGCTTCGTTTGGCTTAAGATAAAGTAAACAACGCCCTTACTTAAAGTATTAAATTCTTGGCTTACCGTGCCTCCGAATTTTGCCTGTAATATACAGGGTTGTCAGATTTAAATAATCTAAATATAACCAAAAGTATTATTTTGCTATATTCACATTCAAATTCAAAATATTCTTTATTCAAGTAAACTTGTAAACAAGTACTTTTGAATCGTCAACTCTACCGCTGGTTCGGAAAGCTGTTCCTACCAAGAAGAGCCAGCAAGAAACTAGGCGGTTGTTCTTATTTAAAAATATAAATCTTATTTATATTTTTAAAAAGAGAGATATTTGCGGGGTTGCAGAGTGACTGAAACTACTGTTTATTCCAGGACTACGGTGCACGCGGACGAAGTCGCGGATAAAAGCTTGTATATATATATATATTTGAAATTTTTTTGGCAGCCCTATTTCTATATACCATTAAAAGTTGTTTAGCTCTCCTCCCGAAGCTTAGGGCTTTGTTTGGATATTAGATACTCTTCAAGCAAGATTGTTTTATTTTATAATTGGTAACAACATCGCTTGCTTACACGTTGAACTAAGGTTCTCCGGCATAAGTATACATATACAACGTTATAAACAGTGTTTTTAAACTGCTTTAATGGCGAAGCTAAAATTATTTAATTATATTATAGAATCTTACACCCAAACCCACAAAGACTTGCAAACTTTTGCAAGGCGTAAAGTAGGAGCCGCAAGATTATGTCGGTTCCTACTTTGTCTATTATATACATCGCCATTTTTTTATAATTATGTATATTTTTATGCACAAAAAATATATTAATTATATTATTTTCTTTTTGCGGACAAAGTATCAGCTCAGGGAAATAAATAAGCTTTTCAAGACCTTTTGAATCGACAAGGGTCAATTATTTAATTGAACTTATTGAAGCTGTTTCGAAATGTTGCTCTTACCGTGAACCAGCAAGAAATAATAATTAAATTTAATCCCATGAGATAAAGGGATTTACCGCCGTGTGGTATCCGACTAAGTAGAATAGACCACCCTCATTTTTGTACCGAGGTGTCGTAAAAGGCGACCAAGGTAAGTCGACCCGCCGTGTGGTATCCGGCTGAGTAGCATAAACCATCCTCATTCCTTACCGAGCTGTTGTAAAAGGCGACTAAGGTTAGTTGACCCGCCGTGTGGTATCCGGTAGAGTAGAATAGACCACCCTCTTTCTTATTGAGGGGTAGTATAATACGACTAAGGTAAGTTGACGTCAGGCAGGCGGCCGGTCGAAAAATACGTAGCCAAATCATGTGACAACATGTTAACATGATGTGCCGACCCCACTTAGAGTGGAATAAGGGCAGGAGGATGATGAGATAAAGGGATTTAATTTAATTTTAATTAAGTTTAAAGATCAAAAGACAAGACACGACTGCAGTTTTGTGCCAAATTTGTATCATTTGCTTGAGACAGTTTGGAAGAGAGCAAAGGTATCGATCTGCTTGAAATTGATAAACGGAAGGCAATTTAAACTTTTGCTATATTGTTTCAACTTGCAGTTCTCTTAACAAGCATCTATTGTCGTTAACTTTTTAGAGGTGTCCATTTCCAGACAGCTAAGTACAGTAATTGTATAATTTCATATCTCTATTCTTGATTTATCGAAATCTCTTTTTTTGTATTAAAAATATGTCATTTAGTTCAAATGTGTCAAAAATGTATCTATATCAATATAACAAATGTAAAGTTTTCAATTCAAATTCAAAATATTCTTTATTGAAGTAAACTTGTAAACAAGTGCTTTTGAATCTTCAACTCTAATCCTGGTTTGGAAAGCTGTTCCTACCGAGAAGAGCCAGCAAGAGCTCAGCGGTTGTTCTTTTGAAAATATAATTTTTATTACAAGTTACCCGCCGTGTGGTATCCGGCTGAGTACAATAGACCACCCTCATTTCTTACCGACATGTCGTAAGTAGTACTTTAGTATAGTAGGCTTTTATGTATTAACCTTTTTTTATTAGTATTTTTAAACTGCTGTAATAGTAAAGTTAAAATAGATTGCGGAATTTTATTATAGAATCTAATACCCAAACCCACAAACGACTTACGTACTTTTGCAAGGCGCAAAGCAGGAACCGCAAGCTTGTGTCGGTTCTTACTTTGTCTATTATATATATCGCCAATCTTAATCACTCAGGGGTATGAAATAGACAGTATCCGATTCTCAGAGCTACTGAATAATAATAATAACTCTATTAGGAACAATACAGAAAAACAATTCATAACAATGAAAAACGGTGATCCTGCAGAACGGTGATAAACTTTGTTGCAGTGATCAACGCCCTCCTCCTTTAAAAAAATAGAGTGTTCCATATGGTTAAGTATTTATAATATAATATGAAATAAAAGGGTAATGAAAATATTGAAAAATACCTATAATACCTATAATATTTCTTAACAATCGATCAAGCCGTTTCGGAGTGAGGTCTTGACACGACACGAGAATTTTATATATATATATTTCCTGTTTTTCCTTCGTTTTAGTATCCTTTTAAGAAAAATCTTATTCGGAATATGACAAAATAATTTTCCGCGAGCGCAGATACGCGACCCGCTTCTGTCAGCATAAGAGCCTACGTTCATATCTAATTTGCCTACAAGCATGATATATTCTGTCAGCTATTTACGTGAAGTCTGAAATTCTTTTTGCGTTGCTCAATACATTATAAGATTTCGATATAAAGTTCTATATAAATATATATAATATTCTCTCTGTCTTTTTGCCTGTCCATTTGATACGCTTTCACGGCTAATCTGCTGGACCATTATTAATGAAATTTGGTTCATCTGACACTTATCCGTCGTGTGGTACCCGGCTGCGTAGAATACACCCCTCATTTCTTACCGAGGTGTTGTAAAAGACGACTAAGGTAAGTTGACCCACCGTATGGTATCCGATTGAGTAGTATAGACCACCCTCTTTCTTACTAAGGGGTCGTAAAATACGACTAAGGTAAGTTGCCGTCAGGCAGGCGGCCGGTCGTAAAATACGTAGCCAAATCACAACATGTTAACATGTTGCGCCGACCCCACTTAGAGTAGGATAAGGACAGGAGGATGATGGATCATCTAAAACTCAGATAACGGGCTAGCATATAGTAAAGTAAAGTTAGTTACTATTCCCTTGCTGGGAATAGGCCTCCTGGAGAAAAGTGTTCCCGTTTCTGGAGAGAAGGGTTGGAACTAAGACCTACCACGCTGCTCCAATGCGGATTGGTAGGTTACACATACCCCTAAAATTCTCTAGAGATATTCAGGTTTCCTCACGATGTTTTCCTTTACCGAAAAGTGTGTGATAAATTGCAATCATCAATTAAACACATAAATTTATAACAGAAGAACTCATTGGTACCTAACCGGGGTTTGAACCCGTTTTGAATTGAATTGAATTTGAACCCCGAAACCCGGGGTTTAATTTATAGAATTAGGCGTTATGGAGATCCATTATACAAAAGTATTAATAATATTATTTTGCTATAATCCGCGATACAGTAAATAGAAAAAATACTCCACGACGCTTTGCGATTTTGTCGTGGAGTCTATCTCCTGATGATGCTTCGGTTGCAGGGCGAAACGATTGTTGAGATTGTGATAGTGAACGTATGTAGTGCTTGTGTATTGTGTTGGCGGTGGTGGAGGTTTGTGCATGTGTTTTTACGAATCCTGCGTGTATCGGGTATGAAAAAAACGGATAGTCAACTATACATTTAGCAATCTATATATTTTTTGTGTACTGTATCGCAGATTATAGCAAAATAATTACTTTTAAGCACATTACGCTCAGTAATGTATTTTACTTTATACAAACAAATGAAGTGCAAAGATACAAAGCTCGCCAAGACGAGCTTATAGCTAAAAGCAAGCTTTTAACAGCGACTTTTACCGAGTAAAGAGTTATTATGTTAGCGAGATCATATGGAAATGGAATATACATACTTCCATACTTAATAATATTATAAATACGAAATGTCTTTCTGTCCGATACGCTTACATTAATACCAAGATTAATAAAATTTGGTACAATTGAAGATTTTATATAAAAAAAAATTCCTTTTCCTTCTTTTATTTTGGGAGTTAGTTATTTATTTTAAGTGCCGCGTGGTGTTTGCCGAAAGGTGTATGATAAATTGCAAATATCAATTAAACACATCAGTTTTTAACAGTCACCGCCGTGAGGTATCCGGCTGAGTATAATATAACACCCTCATTTCTTACCGAGGTTTCGTAAAAGGCGACTAAGGTAAGTTGACCCACTGTGTGGTATCCGGCTGAGTAGAATAGACCACCCTCATTTCTTACTGAGGTGTCGTAAAAGGCGACTAAGGTAAGTTGATCCACCGTGTGGTATCCGGCTGAGTAGAATAGACCACCATGTTTCTTACCGAGGGGTCGTAAAAGTCGACTAAGATAAGTTGACCCACCATGTGCTATTTGGCTGAGTAGACTAGATCACCCTATTTCTTACCAAGGGGTCGTAAAAGGCGACTAAGGTAAGTTGACCCACCATGTGGTATCCGGCTGAGTATACTAGATCACCCTATTTCTTACCGAGGGGTCGTAAAAGGTGACGAAGGTAAGTTGACCCAGCTTGTGATATCCGGTTGAGTAGAATAGACCACCATGTTTCTTACCGAGGGGTCGTAAAAGGCGACTAAGGTAAGTTGACCCACCGTGTGGTATCCGGCTGAGTAGACTAGACCACCCTCATTTCTTAATGAGGTGTCATAAAAACCGACTAAGGTAAGTTGACCCAGCTTGTGGTATCCAGTTGAGTAGAATAGACCACCATGTTTCTTACCGAGGGGTCGTAAAATACGACTCGGTAAATTGACGTCAGGCAGGCGGTCGGTCGTAAAATACGTAGCCAAATCATGTGACAACGTGTTTCTAACATATCTTTTCTAAACTACGAGAAACACCTGATACTTTCTATATTTTGTACCCTCATTAAAAATAGTTGTAACAATAATGATAAAATCCAAAATGAAGCCTCGTAATAATGTTCGCCATTTTGTACAGTTTTATAATGTCGCAGAACCTCCCATATATTGTAAAGTTACGGCGCAGCCTTTGTTCCTTATGAATACATCGCAGTTAAGCTTAGTATAGACAATACTATATTTAACATCTCTATATGAAAAACATTCGAGAGCGGAAGAAAACTTCAACTAGTCTAACTTTTAACGTCATCTTTCCGCAGGATATTACTTGAACACTTTATTTATTACAAAAAAGAGCCATATATGGCATTTACAATTCAAGTTCGCGTGATTCCCTGCGAGCGAAGTTTAAGGAAATAGGTATTCTTACATTGGCTTCACAGTATATTTTTAGCAATTAAATCTGTGCATAAGAATATACATAATTATAAAAAGATTGGCGATGTATATAATAGACCAAAATAGGAACCGCCATACGCTAGAGCTTCCTGCTACTACGTTAGTCGTTTGAGGGTTTGGGTATAAGATTCTATAATAAAATTCCGAAATCAATTTTGGCCATGCCATTATAGCAGTTTAAAAACACTATCAAAAAAGGCTAATAGAGAATGCCTACTATACTATTGAGGATTGCTTAGATGATAAGAATGTGTGGACAGAGCTACTCTTCGACCCTGTACAAGACATTAATATCTATATGTAACTTGCTGGCTCTTCTCGGTAGGAACAGCTTTGCTAACCAGCAGTAGATGTTGACGATTCAAAAGCACTTGTTTACAAGTTTACTTGAATAAAGAATATTTTGAATTTAAATTTTTGTATTATTGTAAATTATTAAACGTCAATCCTACTTCCTACTAATATTATAAATGCGAAAGTTTGTGAGTATGGATGGATATTTGTTACTCTTTCACGAAAAAACTACTGGCCGGATTTGGATAAAACTTTACAATTATATAGGTTATACATCAGAATAACATATAGGTTACATACAATTTGTAATGATTTTATGTAATATAACGATCAATGTCAATAAAGTCGGAAAAAATCTGGCCACTGAGAGCTATCTTGGCATACGCTGCCTAAACCATTCAAGTTACACAAAGATGACAGTAGTATTGTTTGTCTTAAATAGTTCTAAATAAAAGTCCGCGACAGCATACATCTATCTTTTATTTGGAAGCCACTGTGACCAAAATTGTGAATCATAAAGATAATTAAATTAGATACTATTTTACAATGCATATTTTAGTATATTTATCAAATTCTTATAAAAATCAATACATTTGTCGCTTTCAATATTTCATGTAGATAAACTTTGTCTTTTACACTAAGTAATTTGGTCGATTATTTTAAAAGTTATCACGATATGATTGACTTAAATGGACCGCTATAGAGTGTCTAATATGTGCGGTGTTGTATGCAATCCTTTTGTTTTGAAGTTAGACATCTAATATTTTGGATGTACGAGTAACTAAATAAATATATATTTGATATTAAATAAAAATGTTTAAATCTAAAATGATCTGTCAAATTCCACGCGAGCGAATCCGCGGGCAAAACCTAGTAAATATATAAATTACTAATGTTATATTCGTGTAGATTGCGTATTTGAGTTCGTCGTTAGATTAAAAATAAATAAATACATTTTTATAATTATTTTGAATAAGATTTGTATAGACCTGGTTTTACAACCGCGGTATACTATAAGGTCATGGCTGCAACATTCGACCGCTCGCAAAATTTATTTTAGCAAAAGGCATACAATATTTGTATCTACACCAAAACCGACATGGTTTTGCTTCATTTATATAAAATCAGGTGTGGCTGTCCGCACGCGTCGATATCTTCTAAATTATTTATTTGATTCTTTATATTATTGTTAAATTTTTAGTTAGTCAGTGTTAGTTATTGTTTTGTTTTGTTTTGTGTTAGTTATTATAGTTAATTTTTAATTATTAACACGAATAAGGAACTTAAGAATATTAGTACTTTTGTATGAAAGTAAAGTACTGTTTTTTATTGGATAATCCATTTGAGGCCTCTCCGAACGTTTACTTAACCGAAGCATCATCAGAAGATACACTCCACGGGGTATTGCGGGGCGAAACGATTGTTGAGTTTGTGATAGTGAACGTGTCTAGTGCTTGTGTATTGTGGTGGCGGTGGTAGAAGTGTAAGCATGTTTTTTACGAATCCTGCACGTGTCGTCAATTATATTTAATGAAGCTACAACTAGTCCGGAATGTTACACTTACCGAACCATCAATAAACTCGGCGGTCAATCTTTTAAACATTTACATTATTTAACTGCAGTCTCGTTTGAAGCTGAAAGGATTTTCAAATCCAAGCATTTTTATCATTCAAATAATCCTGTAATATGTCTTACGTATAAGCATAGTTCGTACACTTAATTTAAACTTTTCTGTACTTAGTGTCATTTGTATAATTATTTCCTCATGATATTTATATAAATTCAATAGTCGTGTTGTATCCGGCTGAGTAGAATAGACCACCCTCATATCTTAATAAGGTGTCGTAAAAGGCGACTAAGGTAAGCTGACCCACTGTGTTGTATGTGGTTGAGTAGAATAGACGACCTTCTTTTCTTACCGAGGAGTCGTAAAATACGACTAAGGTACTCAAGTAAATTGCCATCAGGCAGAGGCGGCCGGTCGTAAAATACGTAGCCGAATCATGTGACAACATGCTTTTAACATGTTGTGTCACTTAGAGTGGGATAAGGGCAGGAGGATGATTTGTATAAATTCAAACCCTCTTGAGATATATTATATGCTTATAGATGACGTCTTGTCGACCCGCCTCATACGTTGCCAATCGCGCTCCGGTAGTTCCAATTTTCTAGTTGGCCTCATACGAGAGTTTTCGCTTGGTCGCTCGCCAAAGCCTCCTCGAGTCGGAGCCGATACGGCGAGCGAGTCTTCGAAATTGTTAAACTAACGAGGGTATATATGTATATATGTACTAGCGAGTTCCACTGATTTTGCACGATTTTAAAAATATCATTTGAAACTATTTCACCATTGCAAGAAATACGTATATTTTGTGAAATAATGTTGAAATTAACGACGAAATTTTGAATTTTTTAAGTCAAAAAATAACAGTTAAATACAAATGCAAGTACCTGTGACTCTTGCTAGTTGATGCTGATCACCCTTGGAACATAACTAATGAAATTTGATGCAATCGAAACTTATCAACTGGATAAAGATTTAATATCTATACTTTTTATAAAACAAAGTCCCAAAAAGCTATCTGTCTGTATGTAATCGATTTTCTCAACGGATTTTTGTACGGTTTACACCAAAAGATAGTGAAATACTTCCGGATAGTTCAGGGAAATAATGCATGTCGGTATTATGTAAATTGTGTTCAAGAGATCGAGCAGTTGTTAAAAAACTTGCTTGTTGGAAGCTTTAGCGCGTGCGCTGCGTAAACCAGCAGAGATACGCTAAAGTAATGTACTAGAGAATTGTAAAACTACGACAAAAAGTCCGCGATAGCATGTCTCTATTTCTTATGATTAACTCACAATAACTTTTATGTTTAAAATTTAAATTGTAGAAAAAATGTTACATGCTGATTTCCACGCAGGCGAAGCGCGCACAGCTAGTAAATATATAAAAATGAATCTCTATTTCCATTGGTAATCCCATCACACGTGAACGGATGGAATGATTCCGCAATTTTTTGTTATGGCCAAGCAAAGGTTCTTAGGAAAGAAAAAATTTGTAAATTAATTTAAAAAAAAAATTTCGTCTATAATCTACCTATCCATTTTACTCTTAATGCGTATTAAAACCTATTCAACGCAGGTATTTCCGTGAGGCGCGGTTAATTTATTATTTTTGAAACGGAATCTTCTTTAGAGGTTTTGTTCTTTGGGATGGATTAAACAATGTTAAACTCGCGTGATGAGCTTTACACGAAAATTCGCAAGACGGAGTGAGAGTAGACCGCCGGCGCGGAGTAGGAGAGGAATTATTCCGCTCTCTACTGCGAGGCGTAATTGTATGCGCCTGCTGTTTCATTTAGGCGGGACAAGGCGCTTGCGGGTAATAAATTGTCATGTTTGTGTACGATATAGCAATAAATCTTACTTCTTACTATCTTATCTTATCTTATCTTACTTCTTACTAATAAAATAAATGCGAAAGTTTGTGAGTATGGATGGATGTTTGTTACTCTTTCCCGAAAAAACTATTGGACGGATTTGGATGAAACTTTACAGTTATATAGGTTATACATCGGAATAACATATAGACTGCAATTTGTAATGATTTTATGTAATATAACGATACATGTCAATAAAGTCGGAAAAAATCTGGCCTCTGAGAGCTATCTTGGCGTGCGCTGCCTAAACCATTAGAGTTACACAAAGATGATGTACCGTAGTATTGTTTGTCTTTAATAGTTCTAAATAAAAATCCGCAACAGCATAGATCTACCTTTTATGTGCAAGTCATTATAACCAAAATTGTGAATCATAAAATTAATTAAATTAGTTACTGTGGAAAATCAAATTCCATGCGAGCGGAGCCGCGGGAAAAAACTAGTATATAATAAACGATAGTACTTTTATACTTATAAATAAAGCAATGCAATTCAAAATAATTTCCTAACCATTCCGATATTTTAAAAATGCACATGAATATTCAAGTTTTCACAACTAGTTAATTTTAGACATTAGACTACCATTGATTGATAAGTAATTAGAAGAAAGTAAATGATAGCTCTATAAATTATATATACATACCTATATATTTTTTTTAATGAGACAATGATATGAAATTTTCCCCTATTGATTTCCCTTCTTAGCTACTAGCGGAAATGTGATCCTATATCCGACCACGAATCCCTTCCTGAGGGTTGCAATCGATCCCCGTCGACCTTGAGGTCATTGACCGGTGTAAATGGGTCGGAGGGCTACCCCTCAAGCGAGGGATGATTGAACATTGACAGTGAGATATTACCTTGAGAAGGTTACGAATTAGCCGTCAATGTTTAGTATTAGCGTTGTTTGCTCTCAGTAAACCAATTAACTTGACTTTACAAAGGTAACGTGGGTGTAGCGAGGTACGGGCAAGGGGCAGCAGCTGCCCCCCCTTACACTGAAAACTGTAACACTGGGAAACTAACAACTCGCAACATTTTGACACTATATTTTTAGTAATTTATCTTTTGTACATATGAATATAAATAATTATAAAAGGATTGGCTATGTATATAATAGACAAAGTAGGAACCGACATAAGCTTGCGGTTCCTGATTTGTGCCTTGCAAAAGTTCGTAATTCGTTTGTGGGTTTGGGTATAAGATTCTATAAAAAAATTCCACAATCTACTTTAACTTTACCATTACAGCAGTTTAAAAATACTATTTAAAAAAGGCTACTTCAGAAAGCCTACTATTGAAGATTACTTAGACGATAAGAACGCGTGGATATAGCTACTCTTCGATCCTGTACAAGACATTAATAACTATATGTAACTAGTGATAAGAATTATTCTTTGAAAAGAACAACCGCCGAGTTTCTTGCTGGTTCTTCTCGGTAGGAACAGCTTTCCGAACCAGCAGTAGATGTTGACAATTCAAAAGCAGTTGATTACAGGTTTACTTGAATAAAGAATATTTTGAATTTGAATTTGAATATAAAAGGCTTGCATAAGACTTATAATGTGCCTCACCTTCATAACAAATGTGAGCTGAATTTTAAATACCATGATTACGAAAATAAAATCTAGATTTTCTGAGACAATTTTGCTCTCCTCCCCCCCGTATAAAATTCTGGCTACGCGCTTGAAAGGTAATAGTGGAGTGGAGTGAAGTCCGTTTTTGTTTGTATAGAAAAATAATTCTATCATGACTTCTGTACTATGGAATTCCGTGGTTTACACGAAGTCGGGGGCAGAAGTAGTCCATAAAATGAACTAAGCGCTAACGTCGCACTGTGGTTTTAAAGCTATTCGCAACTCCAGAACTCGCTTTGTAGGTTAAAACTATGCGAATTTAGCGATTGTTTAAGCCGCCTTTAGGGAATGCGCCTAATTTTGTAATTAACTAAATATTATGTGTGGGTCTTTATGTTTTTTTTTTCTTTATTTAATTTAGGGACTTTTATACAATATGTATATGCCAGTCCCATTTTGGCAAATACCACACTTAACCTAACAAAACTATTTAAATTAACAAATCAGATAAAAATTACAAGATTAAAAAATAATAAAAATAATTTATCAAAGGGTCTTTTTGTTGAATGAATGAAATATTGAATGAATTAATTTAGATGACTTGACCTAAACTTGACTTGACTTGTTATGTACTTGCATAAATACTTTCCTAAAGCTAAATTATTTTTACGTTAGTGTAATCTTAATTCACTATTTTCATGCCGCCTTTCACTTATCATTCTTCTGCATTATGTCACAAGTGGGGTCGGCACAATATAAAGTTGTTGTTACCTGATTCGGCCAATTATTTTGCGACCGGCCGACCTAACTTTCCTTACTCGCCTTTTGTCGCCACGAAAAATTATTTTCTCTAATGCTACATTGTGATCTATAAAAGCGAAACGATAAATCATAGCAAACTCTTAGGGTTCATGACGTCACCGCAGTGACGTCATTCTCTATGCACGTCCTATCTTGTTTACTAAAGACGTGCACAGCGCGACCCGGGCTAAACCCAGCGTACTCTGCGCTCTAAGTAAGTCTTTTAGCCAGGGTAAACACCCCGGAAGTGGCCTCTAACCTCCCCTTATAGCCACCCCTTTCCACTCACAATTCTAATACCTGTTATAAGATGTTGTCACGTGATATGCCTACATATTTTAGGACCGGCCGCCTGCCCGACGAGAACTTACCTTAGTCGCCTTTTACGACACCTCGGTAAGAAATGAGGGTGGTCCATTCTATGCAGCCGGATACCACACGGCACATACCTTAGTCGCCTCTTACGACACCTCGGTAAGAAAGGAGGGTGGTCCATTCTACGAAGCCGGATACCACATGGCAAATACCTTAGTCGCCTCTTACGACACCTCGGTAAGAGAGGAGGGTGGTCTATTCTATTCTGCCGAATACCACACGGCGGGCTCACAAGAAAACAATATTAATATTTTTTTGTTTACGTTTTTCTTTCAGTAGTAAAACTGACTTTAACGAAGTCACGGTCTAAAATAGTATATAGTCTCACCTTTACCAATACCGCCCCTTGCCAACGGATGCTATCGATCCTCTTCAGAGGAAAGAAGCCATAACGCGGGCGGTGTTTGTTGATGAATACTTTACAAGCTATCGATTGGTGTACTTCATACGCACAATGAACACTAATCACTGGATAATTGATAGAATTAGGCGTTACTTTGCGGAGATCCATAATAAATAAGTAATAATAAAATTATTTTGCTATAATCCGCGATACAGTAAATAGAAAATATATATAGTGCTAAATGTATAGTGGACTATCCGTTTTTTCATACCCGTTACATGCAGGATTCGTAAAAACACATGCACAAACCTCGACCACTACCACCACAATACACAAGCACTACACACGTTCGCTATCACAAACTCAACAATCGTTTCGCCCCGCAACCGAAGCATTATCAGGAGATAGACTCCACGACAAAATCGCGAAGCGAAGCATTATCCAAACGAGCATTGGTATATAATAATTTATTTTACCTCTGAACACGAGCAACAAGCTTGAACTAGAAACATTTATCTGCTCGTTAATGAACAATTCATGAACCATGAATAATTCATTATTTTGTCGTGGAGTCTATCTCCTGATGATGCTTCGGTTGCAGGGCGAAACGATTGTTGAGTTTGTGATAATGAACGTGTGTAGTGCTTGTGTATTGTGGTGGCAGTGGTGGGTGTTTGTGCTTGTGTTTTTACGAACCCTGCATGTATCGGGTATGAAAAAACGTATAGTCCACTATACATTTAGCACTATATATATTTTCTATTTACTGTATCGCGCATTATAGAAAAATAATTTTTATTACTTTTGCACTGTTTAGTAGTAGATTATAAGAAAATCGATCACATACAGTCAGCTTTTGCGGACTTTGTTTTATAATATGTATGGAAGTCTCTATTTCAAGGTTTTGGTCATCGCATTTACCTCATGCCATTAAGCTTTATTTATTAAATCCAGTCCGTGTTTTCACAAAAGATATCTCGATAGGAGACATTATTACTTAGTAACATGATCCCCCTTTGTACGCTTTTCTTTGTGACCACTTTGTTATAGCTACCCTAAGCCTTTTGTTGTGTCATAGATACGAGTATAATGTGATCTTATTTAACACTAGCAATGCCCCGCGGTTTCACCCGTGTACATACCGATCTCGTGGAAAGGCTACTAAGTCGGACTAAAGGTT
The DNA here is from genome assembly GCA_947086505.1 of Morpho deidamia. Classification (NCBI taxonomy): domain Eukaryota; kingdom Metazoa; phylum Arthropoda; class Insecta; order Lepidoptera; family Nymphalidae; genus Morpho; species Morpho deidamia. The sequence continues at coordinate 1,157,652 of CAMTZC010000011.1, forward strand.
TATTTTTGAAAATAAAAAGTTTCATCCTGGAACTTATTAACGGTTAAGGCAGAGGAAATTTTAACTGGAAAATGAATTCTTTTAAATAGCATAGCTATATTGGTAGAATAATAGCTAACTCACCAACTGCAGGGCCTGCTACAACAGTCACTACAATGAATTTGTTATGGCATTATTTGCTTTCGATTTACATTCTTCAATTCGTAATATCTTTCGATTGGGATGTTGGATTTTAATAATTTAAAAAGTATTTTACAGGTATAAAAACAGGTTTTAATAAACTATTTTATGGGATAAAGATTAATACGGAGATATGAATAATATGTCTTGATTATTGTCGCCACTTTTATCAACTTTTAAAATGTAAAAAAGTAGTTATATTGACATAACTATAATAGTTAGACACTTGGTATCGCGGACTTTTTGTGAACATTGATACGTTCTATAATACCATAGAACATTTTTTGTTCTATCATCAATAATGATAGATTATTATGATTAAATTTTTCATAACATATTACAATTTTATTAAGGATCCCTATTTTTTTAATGTATAGCCTATGTTGCTCAGTGAAAAAGCAGCTTTACAATGGTGAAAGAATTTTTGAAATCGGTCCAGTAGTTTTTGCGTGAAAACGTACACACAAACATATAAATCTTTCCTGTTTATAATATTAGTATAGACTGGCTGACCCGGCCAACTTCGTACCGCCTAACAGTTGATTCCTTAATTTTTTTCTAGGTATTCTGCTATTCCGGATACAGTATCAGCTCGCTAAGATAAATAAAGAAAAGAGAAAGTTAATAATTCAACAATTAAATTATGTCAAACAACAATAATTTTAAAACAATCAAAACTTTTTAATAGTCACTGAAAAATTATAATGAAATTACGTCACTCAATTCGTAAAAAAGTTTAGGTACTGCCTGTTACTATCCTACTGCTGGGCATAGGCCTCCTCTCTCCGTTTTTAGAGAGAAGGGTTAGAGGTAAAACCTACCACGCTGCTCCAATGCGGATTGCTAGGTTACGCATATCCCTAGAATTCTCTTGAGATATGCAGGTTTCACGATGTTTTCCTTCACCGAAAAGCATGTGAAAAATTGCAATTATCAATCAGACACATAAGTTTTAAAAGAAAACTCTTTGGTGCCTGCCCGGTGTTTGAACCCATGATCGTCTCTAGTGAGTCACACGGTCTCACCGCTGGGCTATCACAGCTTATAAATAATAAAAAAGGTTACATTTTAGAATTTGACTTAAAATATACTAAGGTTAAATACTCTAAGGTAGGAAATTCCTAAAAGTTACCTTTTAGTTTTTACATCTAGTATAAGATATAAACCAATCAGCATATCGATCGTATGGCAATGTCAGGACCTGTTGGCATTTCGCCAGAATTCCACCGCAGTGTCCTGGATTCCAACTAACATCGGATGAACCAATTAACCGGGAAAGACTGATGTTTGAACGTTTTTATACCGTATATATTTAACGTGGCTTTCCACGATAATGTTTATATTGAATTTTTAAAAAGGTTTTACGTTAAAGTGGAGTATTGAAAAATCTTTTTAAAGGCGATACGGAATTTTTATCACCGTTTTTGTTATAGTACATGATTGATGATATAACTACAAAATTCATTTTGGAAATATGTTACGCTCGTATCGGCTTTACAAGCTTTTCAAATTCAAATTCACTGTTTTCAGTACTTTAGAATCGTCAAATGTTTTCAAGAAGCTACCACTGATTCGGCAGTTTGCTCCTACAAGGAGGAACCAGCAAGAAACTTGGCGGATAATCTCATTAAATATTTTATATTTACAATTTGATTGATGGCTAAAAATTAATCGTTGCAGCTTAGTGTGTAGCTGATTGCAGTTAAGATATGCTACTATCACTCAAATAATCTTCAATTGTATAGTAAGCTTTATGTAGCAGCATCGTTTTAAGATAATTTTTAAACTTGTGTAAAGGAAAGTCTAGATAATGTTAAGGTGACGACGAGGATGACGCGACGGGCGAGAGGGCGACACCACCGGACAAGACGACACCACCCGATCAAGACAACACCCACGGACAAGACACCATCGATGTAGACACCGCGGACTGGGAGCTACCACTCCCAGTCCCCCCACCGAACTAGACATCCCTCAGGTCACCTAGGTGACCTGGGCCTACAGGCCCGAACACCGTCCAGGCCACAAGCCTGCGAGGACCAGCCCGGGCAAGGAGGTGCGCCTCGAGGCCCGTACCCAGCCACCCCTAGGGGTAGCGAGATGACCCCCTGCTGCTGCTGTCAAAGTGTCTTAAAGTATTAACGGCCTGGAATCAAGTCCTATAACAAGTCTAATCTGTAATTAAAAAGAGTTGAGGATTTTTTTTTATAGAAACGTGTACCGAGACCGACAAATGGTTTTCGGAGCTTTTGGACCTATCATAAGCAGTACCGTATGCAGCCGGATACCACACGGGACATACCTTAGTTGCTTCTTATGACACCTCGGTAAGAATGGAGGGTGGTCTATTCTATTCTGTCGGATACCACACGGCGTCCCAATGGGAAGAAAGTATTTAAATCAATAAAATAAGCTATCATTATATATATATCATAAGCGTATATCACCTGACCTTACCTGTTTCCCTGACGACATAAACATGGCGTCTAATGGATTGGCGTCATTTATTTATCCTTTGAGAGCGTAATGGCTTCAGAGGTGGAAAATTCCTTTCCACTAATATTAAATTACAGGTAACTGTCTCCAAGATATTCTTAGCTTTGTTCTTTGTGTGTATGAAAATTTAATTTCACTCTAATGTATTTTTTAAATTCAATTTCAAATTATTTTGTCATTGAAGTTGTATGTAATACCTTTAAACGAGCAATTCTTATATATGCATAATCGGAATTTTGAAAACGGCTCAAAAGATTTTATGAAATTTAGTATACAGGGATTTTCGATAAATCGATCTAACTAGGTTAAATTTTTAGAAAATGTGTTTTTATGATAAAAATCTTTTAACAAAATTTAATGTCCGGTCTGTTAACGGGAGTTTCCGTCTGGAGCTATCCTATATAACTATCCTGGTAGCAGAATCATCATCCTTCTGCCCTTATCCCACTCTAAGTGGGGTCTGCACAACATGTTAAAAACATGTTCTCACATGATTTGGCTACATATTTTACGACCGGCCGCCTGCCTGTCGTCAACTTACCTTAGTCGTATTTTACGACACGTTGACAAGAAAGGGGGTGGTCTATTCTACTCAACCGGATACCACACGGTGGGTCAACTTACTTTAGTCGCCTTTTACAACACCTCGGTAAGAGAGAGGGTGGTCTATTCTACTCAACCGGATACCACACGGTTGTTCAGTTTACCTTAGTCGCCTTTTACGACACATCGGTAAAAAAAGAGGGTGGTCTATTCTACTCAACCGGATACCACATGGTGGGTCAACTCACCACAGTCTAGGTGGTAGCGACTTGCCTAAGCCCATGGTCTGCCACCCTGACGGGTTATCGGACGCCTGACTTACAGGTCCCCGAGGCGGTCAGTGCATCTGGTGCTCCCGATGCACCGGTTAGTGGAGGGGGACTTCTCTTTCGAGGGGTCCCTACCCAGAGGAGGTGTTCCCTGGAATCAAAGCCTGTCGACAGGGATGGAGGCAATGTGTATAACAATACCCTGTCCTTGCCATCGGCAGTGTGGTGGAGCACACAGGTCGTTTTAGTGCGAGTCCGACATAACCGCCGCCCGTCACCGTTGGGCGGCGGTACCCATAAGGGGTTTTTTTCCTTCTTTCTCCTACCCTTATCTCACTCTAAGTGTTTTTCACGGCACAACATGTTTTTTTCCTGTATAAAAAAAGTACTTAAACAGTATGAATAATAAAAGCCATTTTTTAAAACGCTTACGGTATTTCTGTTATAAAAGATAACAGAATATTCAATATTTCAATAGACCTTTTTAATATCTCCGTTCAACGCTTCAGATAAGCCTTGCATTGATATGCAAAACCATTTATTGTAGAGACCATATTCTATTGTGCTGTTATTAAACGACTTTCTATTACTTTCAGGGCTAATTCAAATTCAAAATAGTCTTTATTATAGTAAATATTTCCAGTAATTTTAAATGTTTTCAAAGAAGCTACTACTGATTCTGAAATTTGCTCCTACCGAGAAGAAAAATTATAAAATTATACACTTTGATTAATTCAAATTCAAATTTTACTGACTGATTTTACTGATGTGATGTTTATTTATTTATTTTTAAGGGAAACAAACAGTACATGAACGACTTAACAGCTAGGAAATATATATATATAAATCACTTAACCTATGAAGTTTCCACTAGTTGATACATACATATAAAAGTTAACAGTAAAAGAAGAAATAATGTTATAAAATGGTATATATAAATATTTGACATTAATTCTCTCGACCCCAGAATTTTGCTACGCGGCCCAAAATGGGGTCGCGGCCCATAGTTTAAAAAGCCCTGACTTAGGGGTATGAAAAATAGACAGTAGCCGATTCTCAGACCTACTGAAGGACCTACGCTTTTTACCTTGAAGGACCTACGACTTACGCTTAAGGATTTACGCTCTAAAATATTTGTTGTCACACTTATTTGCACAACTAGTTACAGAATATTATCCATGCTTTGTAGTTATTAATGGTTTGCAAATGTTTTTAAACGAAACAACCGCATTATGGCGAGTCGACGACCTTTGGCAAGGAGGGCAGCGGGCGATTGAAACAAAAAAACTTAAATAGAGCAACATGACTCCAGAGAGCCTGTTACGGCACGACCGGTTTCTTTATCAAGTCACTACTTGTAATCGCGACTTTACTCGCGTCAACTTAGCGTTCAAATACCCTCATCATCATCCTCCTGCCCTTATCCCACTCTAAGTGGGGTCTTTACAAGTGAGGGCACAGCATGTTACAAACATATTATCACATGATTTGGCTACGTATTTTATGATGTCAACTTACCTTAGTCGTATTTTAGACCCCTCGGTAAGAAAGAGGTCTATTCTACTCAGTCGAATACCACACGATGTGTCGACTTACCTTAGTCTCCTTTTACGACACCTCCGTAAGAAATGAGGGTGGTCTATTCTACTCAGCCGGATACCACACGGCGGGTCGAATTACCTTAGTCGCCTTTTACGGCACCTAGGTAAGTAATGAGGGTGGTCTATTCTACTCAATTGGATACCACACGGTAGGTTGATTTACCTTAGTCGCCTGTTACGACACCTCGGTAAGAAATGAGGGTGGTCTATTCTACTCAACTGGATAGCACACGGTAGGTTGATTTACCTTAGTCTCCTTTTACGACACCTCGGTAAGAAATGAGGGTGGTCTTTTCTACTCAAAGTCAACCTAATAATGGTCGTAAATTCCACGTTATTTTCTTCATAAGTTATACTCCATTCAAAAGATGGTTCAAAAATGATTTTGATTTGATTTTGATTAGCAGCTTGCGAGACTGAATTAGCAATGTTGAATAGTCTGTGGCAATTTTGTCTAAGTAAGTTTTATTGTTTGTGACTTCCCTTCTCGTGCCATAGACTACTAATTAAAATACCGTGCGTCCTGTCATGAAAAGTTGTACTTTTTGAGCTTTTGAAGGAAATATATAAATTACTAAAAATACCAGCGCCTTTCTATCTTCTCTCTCCAAGCAATGAGAAAAACAAGCTTTCTTCATGCAATGTGAATTTTACTAGATTGTGCAGCTTGTTTACGCAATCGTCTTGTGAATGTTGGAGAAAATAAAATAATTCAATGTAACAATATGTTTTTTATGTCCCAGCATTTTTGTATTTAAGTATATATAGTATATAAACTAATGACGCCAAGGTTGCGCCTCCAAAAGGTCCGAAAATCATTACACATTGTACACGTTTTTATAATGAAATTCCTCAACATTATCTAGACCAGAGTTCCCCAAACTTTTTTGTGTCGTAAACCCCTTGAACTGTTTTTCCGTATTGGGTAGATCCCCTACTTACCTGATATTGATTTCCTGTAAATTTCTAACTATAGTGAAGTTTAGTGTTAAAAACTTAAAGTAAAATCACGTGTTAATTTACACATTTATTAATTGAATTTAAATTAAAACTACTCAAAATTTTGTGCAAGGTAGCGAAGCTCTGAGACTGCGGCTCTCAGGTTTTTACAAGTTCAAAATGTATTGAGACCACAAAGCGAATACCAACATCCTTCAACTTACACAATTTTATAAACATATATAATATTTTTTTTACTTCATAGGTACTCTTATAAATAATGTATATGTTTTGATATTATAAGATAGTATGATGTAAGTACTATCTGTATAGTATGATGTAAGTACTATCAGTGTATGTGTTGAGATCCACTATCGTGGAGCCCCATTTTCATTTCATGGACCCCCAAATTTTTTTTCGCTGACGTAGACCCCTTGCAGGTTGTCATAGACCCCCTAGGGGTCGATATAGACCACTTTGGGAATCACTGATCTAGACTTAGAAGTTTAGAAATTATCTTAAACAATGCTGCTACATAAAGCTTACTATACAATTGAGGATTTTTGGAGTGATAGTAGCATATCTTAACTGCAGTCAGCTACGCACCAAGCTGCAACGGCTAATTTGTGACCATCAATCAAATTGTAAAAAAATAATTTAAAAAAATAGCCGCCGAGTTTCTTGCTGGTTCTTAGGTACGAGCAAAATTCCGAATCACTGATAGCTTCCTGAAAAAATTTGACGATTCAAAAGTACTGTAAACAGTCTACTTGAATAATTATTATTTTGTATTGAGTCGTAAAATTCGAAGGCTCTCTCTTCCAATTGAATAATATTTCATATAATATCCATACATTCACTTGTTTGAAATCCGCCGTGTGGTATCCGGCTGAGTAGAATAGACCACCCTCATTTCTTACCGAGATGTCGTAAAATACGACTAAGGTAAGTTGACGTCAGGCAGGCGGCCGTAAAATACGTAGCCAAATAATGTGACAACATGTTTATAACATGATGTGCAGACCCCCACTTAAATTGGAATAAGTTTTTCACAATCATATTGTATTGCAGGCATAATAATGTTCGGTTAGTAATAAATTGACATAATTCAAAATTACTCTTAATTAAGTTGGATACGTTGTGATCTGATAGCCTAGCTGTGATAGCCTAGCGGCGAGACCGTGCGACTCTCTAGAGACGACATAGGTTCAAACCCCGGGCAGGCACCAATGGGTTTTTCTATTAAAACTTATGTGTCTAATTGATAATTGCAATTTATCACACGCTTTTCGGTGAAGGAAAACATCGTGAGGAAACCTGCATATCTCTAGAGAATTCTAGGGATATGTGTAACCTACCAATCCGCATTGGAGCAGCGTGGTAGGTCTTAGTTCCAATCCTTCTCTCCAATAACGGAGAGAGGAGGCCTTAGCAGTGGGCATAGTAACAGGCTGTTACTTTACTTTACTTTTATGAAACATCGTACAAAATTAAAACTTCTTCATTTAAGGAAATCGCTTCGTTTCTGTAATATTGAATTCCGCAAAGTGACACCTGCTTCTATACATCATTTATGTAATATACTATTGCCAGAATAGCATATTAAAGTATTTTAATTGGTTTTTAATGCATCTGATGAATATATTTTATAAAATGTTTGTGCTTTTGATATTAACACATAAATATAAAATTTTACAAAAGAAATATTTCATTAAAGACATATGCAGTCTTACAATTTTTACAATTTTTTTAATTGTGATCATATTATTGCAATAAAATGTTTCACGCAATCCACCCTCCCCGTCATATGGTTTGTTTACGTTAGTTAAGTACCTAAACCTACGGAGTGGCTAATAAATATTTAAAATGGTAGAGTTTTATATATAGAATCTATTTTATATAGTTTTTTAATGTAATATTAATTTGTAAGTAAATAAATGGGCGTCAATAAAATCAATAAAAAAATATACTAGAACAGGAAAGTCAGCTTATAAATATGTGCCATATTATAAGAAAGTGAAAACCAATCAGGCAGCTCTGTCTCTCTTTTTTTGGGTGATTAGGCAAAGTCGAAATATATGAGTTTTATCTTTCCTCTTTTATTATTTATGACAACCTCACTTACACGCTGTCTCAACTACTTTAGTATTCATAATTATGTATATTGTATAACGCATTCCAAATGATTTATAGAAGCAGGCGTTACTTTGCGGAATTCCATATTACAAGCAATACAACAGAACTAACTACTTTGCTATAATCCGCACGAGTTAAGTGAATGCATGCAAAGCCAATGTGTATGAAGCAGGCAAAATCTACGTACCTTATACATGCAGGACCAGTCACCACATGCACCCCAAGGCGCAATTCACCAGCAACAACGCACACAAAAGCAGCACACACACCCACCACCACAATCTCGACGATCGTTTCGCCCCGAAACCGAAGCATCAAGTACGAAGCAGTACGATTTTTGTCGTGAAGTCTATCCTCCTGATGATGCTTCGGTTTCGGGGCGAAACGATCGTCGAGATTGTGGTGGTGGGTGTGTGTGCTGCTTTTGTGTGCGTTGTTGCTGGTGAATTGCGCCTTGGGGTGCATGTGGTGGCTGGTCCTGCATGTATAAGGTGCGTAGATTTTGCCTGCTTCATACACATTGGCTTTGCATGCATTCACTTAACCCGTGCGGATTATAGCAAAGTAGTTAGTTCTGTTATATTGCTTGTAACGCATTCCAAGTTAAAAAATACGTTTTTACTTATTTTGAGCAAGCTGTCCTCTAGCGAATAACTGAAATACCAAAGATGTTATATTTCAACATTAGATGGCAAGACTAGTAAAATTGTCGCATAGACAAATGATTGAAATTTATTGTCTGTGCCATATCGCAGATGTTTAATTAATGGCTGCCTCATAGAATTCTGCGTGATTACCATAAATGTAATTACTACTTTAAAATAAACCATTTGTGTGTTTCAAAACTTTTAATATACATTGCCTCCTGCTAACTGATATGAAATATTTTGTAGATTTCTTGTAATAGCGTCGCCAATTGATAACCTTCAATATAATGTGATTGCTTTACATTGTATAGAATAAAAACAGAATTCTTACGAGTATATAATAAGTATACCAGAGGAATGAACCAAGTATAAGTATGTATGTATTGTATAAGTATATAGTTATCAACGGAGAAACTTTACGATACTTTTTCCTTTTCCCGGATATGTTCAAAATTGCCATATCACTGATCCAGCGGACCAGTGTGCAAGCGTAACAAAGAGATAGATACTTTCACATTGATGGTATAATTTATGCACATCTTGCTTTTTTATGATCTGAGTTGTCAAAAAGGTACATTACTTTTAATCCATTAATTATATTTTAAAAGCAGAATCAACTATCTAAACAATAGACGACACAATAGCATAAACGCTTTATATTTGGCAAACGAATTATGAAAATGGCACAAGTCTTTTAACCACAAGGACTATAATATCCGAGAAAGTCTAACTGTATTTTTCTCTAAATATACGATAAAGTTGTAATTAGTAGGTCAACCAGTTTTACAAACTGGAACTTTGTAACGGTATTATGCAAAATGGGATACTACGAAAAGAACGATTTATTTTTCTATCAAATAAATAAAATAAACATTGTACTTTTTTTTAATAATCTAAATACTTTGAACATCTTCTTTTGAGTTTCCGTGATACTGAATTAAAGAGTCAAATGTTAGATATAGATTATGGCTCATATAATGAAATAGTTCGACTCTCAATAAATAAAATTAAATATTTGACTTATAATTTCGAATGTTCGAATGCACTTTATCACATATTAATGTGCAAGGATACTTAGCAGTAATTATTGCAGTTGCTGGTCATAATACGATTATGATCCAAAGTGAATAATTATTGTTTTTCGTCTTACTAATTTGACAACTTAAATACGTCACATTTTTAATCTGTGCTTTACGTCACGTTATTATTTTCATAGTTTCATAGAAAATATTACGAACTATCTTCGCATATAAATAGTTTATTTTTATTAACAATTTCCAATATGTGTTATGTATGATAAAGCGCTTAATCGTGGGAAAGTGAGTGACGCGTTCATATGGTGGAATACAGACTCCAATAATGAAACATGTCGCACTATGGCTCGATGTACAACAGGACAAAACGAAAGTGATTAGATGATTGTGTATTTTATTATTTATAGTTTAGGTTTCGGTAATTAGTTATTAAAATGGCGCAAACCGTAAGACGTGCCATTGAAGGAAGGTATCCTTCCTGTTACTTAATCAGTAGAATTAAAGAAAGAAGGGCAAAAGCTAGAGCCTTGAGGTAAGAAAATTTTCTATCTTGTAATAAGTATGCATATCGATTTCACTATATATATTGCCAAATACGTCGGAAACTAGGTACATATCTATCTATGTATGTACTAGGTAGAATTAAAAACCTGTATAGTTAAGTGACATGTGTAATTTATTGTAATTACTAATATGGACACTTTTTTGGAATAAAGTAGTTGAGGATGTACTTTTAGTTAAAGTAATTGATATAGTCTCCATATCTGAATTAAGTGAGGCCTGTGTCTGCTTTAAATTTTGAGTATTATGTTTATATAGTCATATGTTAAGGAGCTTGAATACTGTCTTGATAGCTTTTGTAAAGAATTGATTCCATATTGTGTAGTAATATAAAATCTGAAAGATATAATTATTCAATGTTGTTAGTAATATATTTATTTTGATGTCATAAATGTGGGTATTACTAGAATCTGCTTTTTGTTTTTCAAAGAAAGTATTTATATGGAACAATATATGACAGGGAACAATTTAGTTTTTGAACAATAACTGATAGGTGAACTAACCACTCTGGAGTTAAAGGTTAATAAAGGTAGTGAAAGAGTAATTATTTTATTTACTAAACCTACTACCAAAGCTTATAGGTTAATGTATAAATAATTTCCAGTTGTAGATATTTATCACATGATATTTATTTTGTTTAATCAAGTTACCTATGAAAATGGTGTGCTGCCGTGCTATATCCGGCTGAGTAGAATAGATCACCCTCATTTCTTACTGAGGTGTCGTAAAAAGCGACTAAGGAGGGTTGACGTCAGGCAGGCGGCTGGTTGTAGAATACGTAGGCAAATCATTTAACAACCTTACTTACAGTGGGATAAGGACAGGTGGATGATGATGAAAATGTCATGTGATACCATAAAATGCACTATGCACCATATAGAATGCACATAAAACTCATGCATGATACCTTCCTAAGTGGCATAGTATCATCTTGCGACCAATAAACAAATGTATGCTGTAGAATAGACCAACCTCATTTCTTTCTAAGGTGTCATAGAAGCTTACTAAGGTAAGTGCTGTGTGGTGTCAGGCTGAGTAGAATAGACTACTCACATTTTTTTAACCAAGGTCTCGTAAAAAGCAACTAAGGTAATTTGATGTCAGGAGGCTGGCACAAATTACCTAGCCAAATCACATCACAACATGGTTAAAATGTGTATGGTTGTGAGTATGTATATATATAATAGCAAATGCAATTAATCATTCTTCACTCCGCTACAGCCCGCTACTAATGTGTTAGGGAATCCTGAATGAATAAGGGAATAAGTAAACACAGCAATTTAATGTAAACATCATAATAAGTTAATGTAAGGATTGTAAATGTTGCATTTTTGAACAATAAAACTTTATTTACTATACTTATTAATTTATGTCGTGCTGGCTCAACTCAAAGTGGTAAAAGATAGGAGATTGATAAATAATTTCCATATACATTATAATATACTATTTCGCTACCTTGTAGAATTTGAATAATTTTAATGCCAGTGGTTGCTTAAAAGATTAAGCCTTATTATCCCTAAATGGCTATTTCTGGCATATGGTAATCATTTGTTCTTATACTTCTGACATCAAACATTCCATTTTGTCCATTCCAATAAATTTATCAATTTCCAGGTTAGAACAGCAGCGTAAACCGGATAAGCCAGAGGACTTTGTCTGCTATTCGGACAGTGATAGCGAGGAGGAAACACCCGCCGAGCAGCACAGGATACTTTGTACATCTTACAACTTTGTGGACTACGTCCGTTCACGGGAGATAATGGCACCAGAGGTGTGTACAAAAGTGTTACATGCACAAAAAGGATTTCATTTAATTTTATTGCTTTTACTGCCGAGTGGTTTCCGGCTAAGTATAATAGACCAACCTGATTTTCACTGAGGTGTCGTTAAATTCGACTAAGGTAAGTTGACCTTCCGCGTGGCATGCGGCTGATTAGAATAGACCACCCTCATTTTTTACCGAGTCTTACATTAGTTGCCGTCGTAAAAGGCGACTAATGTAAGTTGACGTCAGGTAGGCGGCGAATCGTAAAAGCTGTGATAGCCCAGCGGTGAGATCGTGCGACTCTTTCGAGAGGGACACGATTTCAAACCTGGGCAGGCACCAATGAGTTTTTCTATTAAAACTCAAGTGTCTGATTGATAATTGCAATTAATCATACGCTTTTCGGTGAATACATCGTGAGGAAACCTGCATATTCCTAGAAAATTCTGGAGATATGTGTAACCTACCATTCCGCATTGGAGCAGCAAATTAGGTCTGAGCTCCGACCCTTCTCTCCAGAAACGGAGAGAGGAGGCCTAATCCCCTATACAATTCACATCACAACATGTTGTGTCAACCCCACTTAGAGTTGGATAAGGGCAATAAAATGATGATGTCTTTGAAAATAAAACTACTTAAGTTTTATTTTCAAATCTTGCCATCTTACTATATGACAATGTGATCAACTTAATATCACTGCATGTCGTTCAATGTTCTTAGAACTTTACCAACCACAACAACCACAGCAACAACTACACAGGCTTATGATAGAATTATTTTGATATAATCTGCATTTGTTAGATAAATCTATGCAAAGCTAAGTGTAGGAAGCGAGTTCTCATACCTTATAGCAGTGGACTCAGCAGACCTACCATGAACTCTTATTGCGACTCAATTGAAGACGTAAACGACGACGGCGAACCACTTTCTTTACCATGAAGTGTGAATTGCATTGGGGTCGTAATGTTTGAAAAGGATAACGTTATATGAACTATAGATGACTCTGTCTCTTTTACTCACATGTTCTTAGGACGAATTCAGAACGCTCATTCGGCAACGAATTAAAGTGTGCGTCTTTAAGACGTTATGGTATGAAAAAGCAAAACAATTTAGTTTACGTCTTCATTTGAGTCGCAATAAAAGTTCATGGTAGGCCTGCAGGTCTCAATATTCTATACTCGTGCATAATCATAGCAAGTCGCTAGTGGCTAGTCTATTTTTTGGAGTGAATTTAAAGAAATTGACAGAAAATAAATCTAAATATTGACCCAGAAAGTTTGACGGCGATCTTTAGCATTTTTTATAACTGTAATTAATGCGTATTTAAATTAAGTTCAGTGAAGTAGGCTGGGTATGGTAGTAATATATGTTGTTCCGCACAAACGTGTGGGCGGATGAAACAACCTCCGAGACCTGGGCCTGTCGTCTCGGCGTCTCAACCTACCTTATGCGGCCGTCAGCTGTATGCGGTCCGGCCTCATGAATCACTGCGTGTATATGTGTACGTCTGTGTGTGCGCTTGTATGTACTTGGCCGATTCCCGAACCCGTTGGCTCGCCTCAGCAGTCTTCCACGGACACGTACTGTCTATTTCTCCCGGAGTATACACTTCACCAACGCGGTTAAGTAACACAAATAACACACGGTGTGCACACAACCTTCGTAAGGTCACACGTTATTGAATCGTCCCATATCGTGGAACATTAACCCCAGCGCGAACTAAAACCGCGGACGGTCGCGTCTTCTCACACGTTTAACTGGTTAAAACGCGTCACTAAATACTTATATCAATATCAAAAGTCAATACAGTCGTTTTTTTTTTTTTTTTCTAAGGTCATCTGCGATCAGTCGTAGGACTATAAGCAAATTTGTTACATGAATTTGTTGTGTATCGGACGATCCTCATTAGGACTCGACACTATCTGTTGCCGCCTAGACACGTTTGTCTAGATCGAGTATAGATATTTTTTTAAGCCTCCTGGGAAATTTCTCTTCTAGGAGCTGGTTGGCCAACTTATTGGGATGATTGAGAAGACGGTTTTTGTATTTAAGTGACAGTCTTCGCACCTCTTCCCTAACTGTGGTAATGTTTAGATTTTGATGTATTTCTTGGTTAGTGACATACCACGGTACGTTGGATATAGAGCGCAAGATGATATTTTGAGCTCTTTGTAGGCTAGCTATGCTGGAGTTGCAAGCGCTTCCCCATAGTTGGGCGCCATATGCCCAAGTTGGCTTTAAGATGGACTTGTATATTAGCAATTTATTATCTACTGAGAGCTTGGAGTTCCTGCCTAATAACCAGTTGAAGTGCTTATATTTAATATTAAGTTCTTCTCTCTTTGCTTTGATATGTTTTTTCCAGGTTAGCCTCCGGTCAAGGTGTATTCCCAAGTATTTCACGTTTTCACTGTTAGGTAGATTAATACCGCATAGGTTAACTGAAGGACAGTTTCCACGACGCAGAGTGAAGGTCACTTGGACTGATTTTGTAGCACTAGCTCTGATTCTCCAGTTTACTAGCCATAGCCCAATTTGGTCGAGACCATATTGTAACTGTGAAGATGCAGTTGCAGCATTATGGCTACTGGTAAGTATAGCCGTATCGTCTGCGAATGTTGCCGTAGTAACATTAGGAGATACTGGTAGGTCTGCGGTATATATAGAATACAGTGTTGGGCCAAGTACTGAACCCTGTGGTACTCCTGCTTTAATTTCATAAAACTGTGAAGTTGAATTTCCTTCTTTGGTTTGGAATATTCGGTCTGATAAATAAGAAGCAAAAAGTGGTGTGAAGCTATGAGGTAGTACAGTTTTTAGTTTATATAATAGGCCTTTGTGCCACACTTTGTCAAATGCTTGTTGTATATCCAGAAAAGCAGCAGCACAGTACTTCTTTGTCTCTAGGGATCTTCTGATTTTATCATATACTCTATGGACTTGCTCGACCGTAGAGTGATGCTGTCTAAATCCAAACTGATGTGATGGTATAATTTTGTTTTTAATTAATATTGGTGTTATTCTATGTAATAAAGCCCTTTCAAATAACTTAGAAATGATTGGTAGAAGGCTTATTGATCGGTAAGATTTTATGTCCTGAGGAGGCTTACCAGGTTTGGGGACCATAAGAATTTGTGAAATTTTCCAAAGGATGGGATAGTGTTGGGTTCTCAGGATACCGTTGAATAAGTGTGACAAGAATATAATGGCCTTTTTTGGTAGTTCTTTTAGAACTTCTTTTGTAATAAGATCAAAACCAGGTGCCTTTTTATCTTCTAGTTCTTTAATTAATCTTTTTATTTCCTGTGTAGATACTGATTTGGGAGGCATATCTAGCTGATAATCAGAATTAATTGCGGAATCTATTGAGTTATAGAAGTTGGAGTCATTCCCTTTCTCATTAGGTATAAATACTGATGATAAGTGTTTTGCGTACGCATTTGCCTTTTCTAAGTTGCTTCTAGCCCATACTCCATCAGCTAATTTGATAGGAGGTCTTCCATCAATGGGTCGGGTCAGCGATTTCGTGAGTCTCCAGAGTGAATGGTTGCTGCTGGCTGTTGGAGTTAGCGACAGAAGTTTTTGTTTCAGTGAATATTCTTGTATCTCTTTTAACTTGGTCTTCAGTTCTTTACAAGCTCGATTAAAAGCTGTTTTGTCACTATGATGTCTAGTCATATGCCAAACTCGACGTAGCCTCCGTTTTTCTAGAATTTGACGTTTAACTTGCAAAGGAACGTTTGATGTAGATTCAGCATAGTGGAAACTAGGAGTGCATCTCCAACAGGCGTCTTGGATTAGTGTAGTGATATGATTGGTAGCATTATCAATATCTTGTGGATTTTTTAATACCACGTTTAACTCTAGATTTTGTTCAATATAATATCGAACACAACCCCAATCCGTATGTCTATTATAGAGGGACATCGGTTTTTCATTATTAATAACAGAAGTACTAATTGTTAGTAAAACTGGCGTGTGGTCAGAAGAGCTATCAAAGCATGATTCTGCTTTTAAGTAGTGGCGCGACAAGCCTTTGACTATATAAAAATCTAAAAGGTCAGGTGTTTTATTCTTATCTGTCGGCCAATATGTAGGTTCGCCGGTGGAGACAGGAATGAGGCTGTTTGTACTCATGGCTAACAGTAGTTGTCGACCTCTTGTTGTAGTTAATCTTGAACCCCAATATACATGTTTAGAGTTCCAATCACCGCCAGCAATGAAACGATCCCCTAACTCAGAAAAGAACTCTGAGAACATTATCTGGCTTATGCAGTGTTTTGGTGGACAATAGACTGATGCTATGTTAAAATAACCACATTTGTCCTGTATTGTCACAACTGTAGCTTGAATTTGTTCAGTCTGGAAGTGGACGTAGAGATGGTGTTGTATAGAATCCCTGATTATAACAGCTGTACCTGCATGTGCTTTGCCATCGGGGTGGTTGGTAAGGTAATTTCTAAATCCTCTAAATTTAATGTTACTGTTTTGAGTACAATGTGTCTCTGATATCAAGACTATGTCAATAAAGTGTTCTTGTATTAGAATTTCTACCTCATCTTTATTAGGTCCTAATCCATTAATGTTCTATGTAGCTACTCTCAAGGCATTCACTTTGTTAGTTTGTCGACAAGAATTGTGATGACGATCATAAGGGCGCTCATTTGTTGTAAGATAACATCAAATTTCTCTGATTGTTTGAGTAAGATTTGTTCCAATTTAGAATAGTTGTTAAAGGTTGTTTGGGGATCTTTTGCAGTATGTGTTGTATTTTTTTCAGTTGAATTTCTAGATCTTAGAGCTTCAACATACAGCATTCTTTGCTTTTGTTTTTGGGTTTCCTCAAGTGGATTTTCATAGGGTTTATCTGTTTTTAGGTAGGGTTTCTTCAAGGATTGCTTGTTCTCCTTTCTAGCTAAAATTTCTCTATAAACTTCGCAGCCTTTATAGTTTGCCGGATGAGCACCTAAGCATAAGGCGCATTTTGCTGGAGTATTTCTATCTGGTTTAGGGCAGTCAGAAGTTTTATGTGACTGGGCGCATTTAACACATCTGTATGGTCTCATGCAATAATTTTTAGAATGGCCATATTGTTGACAACGTTGACATTGGACAATGGTTTTCTTTTTTCTGGGATCTTCGATTATAACTGATTGATGATATATATATTTTATTTCTTTAGCACATTTGTTATTCTCATTAGGAAGGAGGTTGATAACGAATGTTGATGTAGGTTTCTTGTCAGGCCCATATCGTGCATTGATTATTTCACCAGTGACAATATTACCAGTTTGCTCAAATGCATCTTTTATAGCATCATGAGGCGTTGTGTAATGCAAGTTTCTAATTACTAGTCTACAGGATCGTGTGTCTTTTCTGTTAAACGTATGCCCAATTAAACCTTTCTCTCGAATAATTGAAATTAATTTTTTGTAGGTATCAATGTTAGAGGTTCTAAGTCTTAGTTGGTTTTTATTTATTATTTTGTAAGAAAAGTTATTTGTATCTGCAGCTGAGCTCAGTAATTCAGTGAGTTTATTAACATCATCAATACCGTAGAGAATGATCGGTGGTGGGTTACTTAATTTAGGAGCTTCTTTTCTTTCATCGTTATCATCGACAGGCAGATTACTGAATCTATTACTTGTAGTAATCCTATCAGGAGAAGGGCTTGTTGTTAGCTTCTTTCTTTTAGGGTTTCTTAATGTTGGAATTCTTTGCCATTCTGGTGGATTAATAGTGGTTTCATTTTCACCTGAAATTTTTGTTTGTTTAGATTTGTTTAGTTCATCTTTATTGGTTGATGGTTTACTTCCAAGAGAAGAACTTCTTGGCCTGGCAACAAATAAGCTAGGATGGAATGCTTGTTGCACAAAAGTTTTCTTTCCAGTAATATTAACTGGCACAGGAGCCTGGTCACTCACTCCTGTGGAGTCTTCGGTAGCATATTTCCCACTCTCTAGCCCGGATACCAGAGAGCGCCGGGGGTTAGCCGGAGCGCATGACAAATCGCATTCGTTACTTTCAGACATTTCATAAAAAAGGAGGTTTGGGAGTTTAGCAGTTAGCACTTTCCCAAGGTGCTAAAGGCACTACTTTTTGAGGGGATTTAGTTCCTCAGGGTTTGTGCAAAACCAGTGTACAGGTTAATTGACCGCCGCCTGTTGCTCGGCGTTGTTGCTCGTTTAGCACCACCCAGGGGACACGTGTAGGGTGGGCCTAGGTAAGGTGGTAATTCCTACGGACGCGAGTAACATCGTCCCCCTAATACAGTCGTGGCACTACTAAAAACCACACCCAAACGCATAATTACGCGTGTGCGTTATACCATAAAGTCCTATACAGGCGTACGCGTGCTGTCTTTATAGTATCCGAAACATCACTAACTATCGGCGCTCGCGTCAACGATAGAATGCACAAAGGTCGTTGATCCGGCCGGTCGCGCCGCTCGGCGCGCGTCAATTTATACAAAACATATGTAATAAACAAATTAGACGTCATTAACACGTCATGTTATGAAAAAGCAAATAGATTTCATGGTGGTTTGCTAATAATCAACCCTGTCTCATTTCCAGCCGCGTTATGTAGATCCGTCGTACGCCACCCGGCATATGCTGACACATGACATGTTCCGCGAGACCCCGGTCAACCTCGGCAACATGAACA
This sequence comes from Morpho deidamia, assembly GCA_947086505.1. Lineage (NCBI taxonomy): Eukaryota > Metazoa > Arthropoda > Insecta > Lepidoptera > Nymphalidae > Morpho > Morpho deidamia. The sequence goes on from CAMTZC010000011.1 coordinate 1,176,489, forward strand.
AGGTGTTCTGCTCGCAGTGGCTCTCAGATAGACAGGTGGTCTTCGGAACCAAGTGTAATAAGGTAAATTAATGTACGTAACATAACGTACTAGCAACGCGGTTTACGTATTTCCCTCACTGGAATAACAGATAATAGTAACCTCTGTATCAGATTCCTTTTTAAATAGTGTGTTAGCGTAGTGGCAAAGAATTTCGATTACGAAATTTTATTATAACGCCCACAAACGACTTACGTACTTGTGCTAGGCGGAAAGCAGGAGCCGCAAGTTTTCTCGGTTTATACTTTGTCTATATACATCACCTAAAGTAGTCAAAGTAAAGTAGCAGCCTGTTACAATCCCACTGCTGGGCATAGGCCTCCTCTCTCCTTTTCTGGAGAGAAGGGTTGGAGCTAAGACCTACCACGCTGCTCCAATGCGGATTGGTAGGTTACACATATCTCCAGAATTCTGTAGCGATATGCAGGTTTCCTCACGATGTTCTCCTCCACCGAAAAGCTTGTGATAAATTGCAATTATCAATTAGACACATGAGTTTTAATAGCAAAACTCTTTGGTGCCTGCCCGGGTTTGAACTCGTGTTCCCCTAGAAAGAGGCGCACGGTCTCACCGCTGGGCTGTCACAGCTCACATACTTCACCTATCGCTTTATAATTCATTATATTTTTATGTATAAAAATAAAACACATAAAAAAACAAACATCCCAGCACACGACCGAGATTTCAAGGCGTCCTATAGCCGCTCAAGTCTCAGCAGGAGATAAGCTAGAATTGGAACTATGATAAAAAAGATATTACAAAAAAGAGCCATACGTGGCATTTACAATTTAAATTCGCGCGATTCCCTGCGAGAGAAGTTCAAGGAAACAGATATTCTTACTGAAGCCAATCTGTTTTGAATAAAATGACTCGCCCGCCGGAGGGGCGAGCGACGCGAACGGCGAAATCAAGGACGTTTAGGCATCCGATTGCTACCAGAGCGGCCTCCCGCTAGTTACCTTTCAAACACGACAGGGAGAAGCCGCGTGCGCCTGTACACGGCATTCCTTTATAACGCACACGTGTAATTTTGCGTTTCGGGTGTTATTCTCAGATTTAGTGACGCGTTTAACCAGTGAAGTGTTTGATAAGACGCGACCGCCCACGGTTTTGGTGCGCGTTGGGTACTATTCCCCGATATAGGGACGACTCAATAACGTGTGACCTTACCAAGGTTGTGTGCACACCGGGTGTTATTCAGCCGATATAGTGAAGTGAATACTCAGGGAGAAACAGACATTACGTGTCCGTGGAAGAGTGCAGAGGCGAGCCAACGGTTTCGGGAATCGGCCAAGTACATACAGGCACACACACACGTACACATATACACGCAGTGACTCATGAGGCCGGACCACATACAGCTAACGGCCGCATAAGTAGGTTGAAACGCCGGGGCGTCGGGCCCAGGTCCCGGAGGTTGTTTCATCCGTCCGCACGTTTGCGCGGAACACAATCTTCACAGTATATTTTTAGTAATTTAATTTTTGTACATATGAATATAAATAATTATAAAAGGAGTCGCGACAAAGTTGGAACTGACATAAGCTTGCGGTTCCTGCTTTGCGCTTTGCAAAAGTTCGTAATTCGTTTGTGGGTTTGGGTATAATATTCTATAATAAAATTCCACGATCTACTTTAACTTTACCATTACAGCAGTTTAAAAATACTATTAAAAAAAGGTTAATTCGGAAAGCCTATTATACTATTGAAGATTACATAGACGATAAGAATGCGTGGATATAGCTATTCTTCGTCCCTGTACAAGACATTAATAACTATATGTAACTAATAATAAGAATTATTCTTTTAAAAGAGCAACCGCCGAGTTTCTTGCTGGTTCTTCTCGGTAGGAACAGCTTTCCGAACCAGCAGTAGATGTTGACGATTCAAAAGTCACTTCTTTACAAGTTTCCTGAATAAAGAATATTTTGAATTTGAATTTGAATTAAACCTTTCTCGTGAATCATGCTATCCATTAGTGAAAACTGCTTTAAAATGCGTTTAGCAGTTTTTATTTTATCACGAAAGTATTCTTTTACACGTAACAAATGACACACGGGTCATTGACGATCTGACGGGACCGGGTCTAATCTAAGCATGACATGTCATGCTAACCATGACCTAGGTGATAACATCTAACGGCCGTTCGATTCTCAGTTCAGAACGATACTAACTTCAATAGTAGTAGTTGATCTACAATTCTCTGTTACATTACTATAGTCTATCAGTTGGTTTACGCAGCGCACGCGATATTGACGATTCGAAAGCACTTATTTACAAGTTTACCTGAATAAAGAATATTTTCAATTTGAATTCGATATCTCCCATCAGTTGATGGTGTACGACGTCCGCTCGCGATCCCTGGACGCCATTCCCACTCTACGGCCGCGTGCCCCATGGCCTGGGGCGGAACACCAGACTGGAATCCACGCGCTGCAAATCAACCCCTCAAGGTATCTATGGCATTAACTCCTTGATACGACTAAGGTATGTGCCGTGTGGTATCCGGCCGCATAGAATAGACCACCCTCATTTCTTACCGAGGTGTCGTAAGAGGCGACTAAGGTAAATGCCGTGTGGTATCCGGCTGCATAGAATAGACCACCCTCCTTTCTTACCGAGGTGTCGTAAGAGGCGATTTAGGTAAGTGTCGTGTGGTATCCGGCTGCATAGAATAGACCACCCTCCTTTCTTACCGACGTGTCGTAAAAGGCGACTAAGGCAAGTTGACGTCAGGCAGGCGGCCGGTCGTAAAATACGTAGCCAAACCATATGACAACATGTTTAACATGTTGTGCCGACCCCACTTAGAGTGGGACAAGGGCAGGAGAATGATGATGATGTAAAATAATTACTGTGGCTATAATACTTCGCTGTATTAACTATGATCTGTCTCACCCTGTATAATCGATACATTAGAATCTCTATTTTCAATTAATCTCATTTATTTCTGACGTTGTGATTGAATACATCTTTTTTTTAGTCTATACCCAAAATGTGCTACTTGCCCATTTATTTCTGACGTTGTGATTGAATACATCTTTTTTTTAGTCTATACCCAAAATGTGCTACTTGTTTCTTAACATTCTTAAGGTGGAATACAGTAATGTGTTTGATGTAGAACTCTGCTAGCGACGGGCGCTCGGAACTCCTGCGAACTGGCCATATATAGTTTGCCCACTCTGGACCCTGTGTGTGTGGGCGAAGCGCACAGGGACTGGGTACGTATTATATCTACACTAATATCACAAAGAGGAAAGATTTGTATGTTTGTTTGTATGTATGTTTGTTACGTTTTCACGCAAAAACTACTGCACCGATTTCAAAAATTCTTTCACCATTGGAAAGCTGCTTTTTCACTGAGCAACATAAGCTATATGTCATTTTCAAAAAATATAGGGATCCCTAGTAAAATTGGAATAACTTGGTAAAAATTTAGTCGTAAACATCTATCATCGCGTGCGCTGCGGAAACTATTGATGATAGAACAAAAAAATGTTCCACAGTATTACAGAACGTATCAATCCACAAAAAAGTCCGCAATACCATATGTCTAACTATTATAGTTATGCCAATATAACTACTTATTTACATATTTCATAATCCTCATCCCATAAGTTAGCCATAAGAGATAGAGACATGCTGTCGCGGACTTTTTTGTAGTTTCTAACCCATGTAAATTATTTTTAACATAAAATTAGGTATTGTGAGTTAGCCATAAAAGATAGAGACATGCTGTCGCGGACTTTTTTGTAGTTTCTAACCCATATAATTTATTTTTAACATAAATTTAGGTATTGTGAGAAAGCCATAAAAGATAGAGACAAGCCGTCGCGGACTTTTTTGTAGTTTCTAACCCATATAATTTATTTTTAACATAAATTTAAGTATTGTGAGTTAGCCATAAAAGATAGACACATGCTGTCACGGACTTTTTTGTAGTTTCTAACCCATGTAATTTATTTTTAACATAAATTTAGGTATTGTGAGTTAGCCATAAGAGATAGAGACATGCTGTCGCGGACTTGTTTGTAGTATTTTATGTAGATCTACAATTCTTTAGTACATCGCTTTAGTGTATCTCTGTTACGCGGCGAGTTGTTTTTTATAACTGTGCTACCTCTTCAACGCGATTATCATAAACCCGTAAAGTAAAAGTAAAGTATCGGCCTGTTACAATCCCACTGCTGGGAATAGGCCTCCTTTCTCCGTTTCTGGAGAGAAAGGTTGGAGCTAAGACCTATCACGCTGCTCCAATGAGGATTGATAGGTTACACATATCTCCAGAATTCTCTAGAGATATGCAGGTTTCCTCACGATGTTTTCCTTCACCGAAAAGCGTGTGATAAATTGCAATTGTCAATAAGACACATGAGTTTTAATAGAAAAACTCATTGGTGCCTGCCCGGGTTTGAACTCGTGTTCCCCTCGTAATAGTCGCACGGTCTTACCGCTGGACTATCACAGCTTTCATAAAACCGTAATAAACTTGAAAAAAAATTTATGTAGTGCGTAGCTGGTAAACGGGGGGAGCTTTATTATTTACATATGTTATTATATTCAAGGCCAAGTTTCGATGTCTCGCAGATCCTGGACATGTGTTGGCTGGACGACGAGTTTCTGGTGACGGGCTCGCGGGACTCCAAGCTGGCGCTGTGGCGAGCACCACCTGCCCCCAGCCAGCCGGCGCCCCACCACCACTACGTGCAGCCCGTCGCCATACGGGACTGCAAAGCTGGTGGGTTTTATTTTATTCTTATATTAGCTGTACCCGAGACTAAAGTAAGTCGGACCCACTGTGTGGTTGAGTAGAATAGACCATGCTGTATCTTACCGAGGTGACGTAAAAGGCGACTAAGGTAAGTTGACGTCAGGTAGGCGGCCGGTCGTAAAATACGTAGCCAAATCGTGTGACAACATGTTTGTAACATGTTGTGCCGACCTAATTAGAGTGGGGCAGGAGGTGAAGCTGTGATAGCCCAGCGGTGAGACCGTGCGACTCTTTCGAGGGGAACACGAGTTCAAACCCGGGCAGGCACCAATGAGTTTTTCTATTAAAACTCATGTGTCTAATTGATAATTGCAATTTATCACACGCTTTTCGGTGAAGGAAAACATCGTGAGGAAACCTGCATATCTCTAGAGAATTCTGGAGATATGTGTAACCTACCAATCCGCATTGGAGCAGCGTGGTAGGTCTTAGCTCCAACCCTTCTCTCCTATAACAGAGAGAGGAGGCCGATGCCCAGCTGTGGGATACTAACAGGTCGTTACTTTACGGTGTTTTACTTTGCTTTGGAAGCCCAAAAACTATATATGCCTTTATGAATTTGCCTTTTTCATTCGCCAGGTCAGAAAGTACGCGCACTCACATTCAATCCCAAGTGGCGCGAAATCGCCGCGCTCACGTTGAACGGCTACATCCACGTGTGGAACGCGGCTACTTTTCGCCAAACGCTCTCACGTAAGCTGCCCTCATGCCAGGACCTGGTCTGCCTTGCCACGCAGGTAAATTTGTCAAAATTGATGTTTTGCTAAGATTCTGCCTATTGCCAGGAATAGTAATAGTACATTTAGTCATCGGGAAAATATCGATATAGGTCCAATGTGGATTACGTGTCAAATCGTAACATACAGACTTAGTAAGTATAAAGTAACTGCTCTTGGACCCATGTTTTTCCCTGTTTCTCTGTTTTTGGAGAGAAGGATTAGAGTTAAGACGATGCTGCTCCAATGCGGATTGGCAGGTTACATATATCTCCAGAATTCTCTAAAGATATAATGATCACGATGCCTTCTTTCACCGTAAAACTTGAACTGCAATTATCGATAACAGGAGTAGATTTAAACAGAAGAACTTATTGGTGCCTGCCTAGGGTTTAAAGAGTCGCACGAGGCTATCATAGCAGGCAGCTTAAATATTGGTATGGATAGGCTAAATTTGTCTTGTCCCATGCACCACAAAATGGGGAGCGTGTTATAATATTGTTTAACATCGTGCTAAGAGTGGTTTATTCGCCAGGAGAGCGGTATATACGCGATCGGTTGCAAGTCTTACACGCTGCTGCTGGACTGCCGCACGCTGCAGTCCGTCAAGAAGATCACCTCTCGGTACAACGGGTGCGGCATCCGGTCGGCCAGCTTTCGGGGACATATGCTCACCATCGGCACCGGCCTCGGTAACACGAATATAATTTTATTTTCTCGTTGGGGAGGAAAAATCCCTTACAGATGCTCACCAGCCAGTACTGGTGAGGAGTTTCCGACTTGCACGGACTAAACAACCTCTTTTCTCGTCTAGGCCAACATGAAACCGCTTCAGCATTACTTCATGAAGGTCCGACGAATATGAATATCTACACACATGTATTCGACGACGAATGTAATACGTAAAGAGCACTTTGGAACATACACACATACACTCAGTTGTCTTGACTCACACAATCATTATCACTACTTAAGCGACTACATGCATTGACTCAAACGATTATAATATGCACTCACGCAAGAAATTGCGCAAATATATGCTATGTTACATAAGAAATTATACACACACAAGCGTTTATATACATACACAATTGAATTCACTCATACAAACAATTACACGTATTTACAGAAACCTTTATGCGATTATACGCTTAATATATTATTATATTATAATTATAAATGGTTCAACACAAACACTTACATGTATATCATACACATAACATTTCAGACATGGGACCTTATGCCAAAATAGGGTGGGGATAAATATAGTTGGGCCAATCGCTTGTAATAAATTAAATAGTGGAGTATTGTTCCAGCAATTAATTACTGTATATTTAAATTTGTCATCAAAAAAGTGCTGTTGTGTATGGATGCATCTATAGTCTATGGTGTCGTTTCAGGATTCCTGATGTTCTACGATCTGCGAGCGGGGAAGTACCTAGAGAGCAACATCCACTCGTCAAAGACGGTCACCCTCAAAGCTTCCAGGGGATACGTGGTGAGATTAAACCCATTCTGTTCAGATATATACCGCCTCCATGGCACTTAGGTTGGTGTACAGCCATGTACGTGCCGGGTTCGATGGCCAAAATAGGATTTTGATATTTTCTATATTTTCATCCCAATTCTGATGTAGTGAGACACAAGATTGGGCGTGGCCAGTTACCAATTTAATTAGCTTTAGTATGATGTAAAAACCGTAAAGGATATAAGGTAATAATGCCGTGTGGTATCCGGTTGCGTAGAATGGACCACCCTCATTTCTTACCGAGGTGTCGTTAAAGTCGACTAAGGTAAGTTAATCCACCGTGTGGTATCCGGTTGCGTAGAATAGACCACCCTCATTTCTTACCGAGGTGTCGTAAAAGGCGACTAAGGTAAGTCGACCCGCCGTGTGGTATCCGGCCGAGTAGAATAGACCACCCTCACTTCTTACCGAGGTGTCGTAAAATACGACTAAGGTAAGTTGACGTCAGGTAGGCGGCCGGGCGTAAAATACGTAGCCAAATCGCGTGACAACATGTTTGTTACATGTTGTGCCGACCCCACTTAGAGTGCGATAAGGGCAGGAGGATGATGATTATGTAAAAACCGTAAAGGGAACAAAACCAGTGGAGATACGCTAAAGTAATGTAGTAGAGAATTGTAGATCTATAAAAGTACTACGAAAAAGTCCGTGATAACATATCTCTATCTCTCACGGTTAACTCATAATAACTACTTTTATGTTCAAAATTTCGAAAATTCGGAAAAGTAGAGACCACCCAGTGGAATCAAAGTACTTACTTATCGACATGGATTCCGTAAGAGAAGTCCAGCTAAGCTCTTTCCTCCAGTTTCCAGATGAGGAGGCTGATGGTTTCAACCAGGTGAAGTACGTGCCTGCGATCTACACCCACTGTTACGACGACAGCGGAACTAGGATCTTTACAGCTGGAGGTCCCCTACCTGCACCTTTGATTGGAAACTACGCAGGGATTTGGCAATAGCACCATCCTGAGTCCCCTCGGATTCATGGAAATTATATTATTCACTAAATAGCCTGCTATGATTGGGGCTTCAATTTAAAGGGATTCGTGTATGATTAGGAAGGGGGGGAATATCCAAAGGTCATATTGGGGATTTTTTGAGGGACTGCCGAATTTAAATGGAATGGAAACTGTCCGTTATGTTTGGGGTCGACTCATTTTCGGGGATTTAAGGCTCATTAGGAAGGGGGAAGTCACCGGCGACAATTATAATGGAGAAATTCTGAAAGATGCCAAACGTTGACAAACTAGGAAAGAAATTATAATATAGATATTCGCAACACCTTATTATGGTTGGGGCTGACAATATAAGGGGATTAAGTGATATTTTGTTGGGGGGAGCTTCAACGCTCATTTATCATCATAGAGGATTTAATAATGAAGACAGAGTCCTCAGTTTACGTGGAGTATTACCAGGGCTCTTCAAAAGAAGGATGGGAAGGGATCCATTTATATTATTTTATATCTATAATAGTTGGGGGAGTTGGGGGTTGGGGGAGTTGTTAAAAGCTGAACCATATGTTTTTGTAGGGAAGGGGGAGGGGAATAACACAACATCGTAAAAGAGAGCTATCTAGAATCGTCGGGAAGTCTAAGTAAACCCAAGTAGGGTCTCTGACAGCTCATTTGGGTGATATAAGTTTACAGCCTCTATCTAACGCATTTGTAAGAAAGGAGGGGGATAAACAAGGGCTAAACTCTTCAAGTGATCCACAATTTAGGAGATCCACAAGTCAAAAAATGCTCTTCGCCCATTAATGCGGAGGAAAGGGGGGGGGGGGGAATGCTTCTGTGGTAGATTTTACAATTTTAATTTACCCCATTGGTAATGGGGCATAAAAATAGAAATTAAAGCAACAAAATAATTTAATATAAAGATATAAACAAGGGGCGATGATAACAAAAATATACATATGCTTAAAAATATAAAAAATCAGAAGATAAGAGTTGGAATAAGTAACTGAAGGGGGTGAGGTATATACAAAAAATATGAGGAAAATGTCTTGAGAATATTACGTGACGTTAACACCATTTGTCGAAAAGAATCTGAAAAGGAGGGATTCTTCGTAAATGGGGGGGTGGGGGTAACCACATGATCGACTAAATTATAACTTTAGCTTGGATTTAAATCCAACAAAAATGGATTCTTGTTGGATTTAGTAAAATTATTATAGACTGCGTTCGCGACCTCAATTTTATATATAAAGCGATATATTAAAATAGATCTTATATTAAATTGCTTTAAGTCACGTGCAGACTAAGTTAACGAGTTACGATTGTGAAATGAATATTTGACTGGCCCGTTGGTACTGTGGGTAGTCACCCTGCCTTCAGCTCCGCGGGTCGCGGGTTCGATTCCCACCGAGGGCCAACATTTTCTATAAACAAATTGTAGGTTCTTCGAGCCTGGGTGTATATTTGTATTTAAGTATGTATTTAAACTTATATATGTAGTATATCTACCAGTTGCCCGTCACCCATAACACAAGTACTAAGTTACTTACTTTGGGGACGGAGTTATGTGTAAATGTCCCATATATTTATTATTATTTATAATATCATAATAAAAAAACTAAATATCACAAGCGCTAGACAAATTCTTTGCTGTATAATAAAACTATCACCTCGATATTTAAGATACATATTTCTAAAATTCCATTTGTGGTCGAATTAACTAAAGCAACTTCCTTACGTTAAAAGATTTAGTTAAAAAGGGAGTCTACTGTCACTTATATATCAAGAAAGCTTAGTTAAATAATCAATACGCACATACTGTTTAAGTTAAAAAATATGGAATAACAGATTGAGACGACATATGCGGTGGGGTGACCGTCGTCAGGAACGAAGTTTATTTTGCATTTATATGTAATGATATTCCTAAAAAAAAGTTTTATTATCAAGAGAACATACTGATGATACAGAAATTGAGTCATCTTACTGTGACCACAGCTATCAATCGACTTTAAATATTAAATATAAATATATATAAAACGATTACTGTCCATATTTAATAAATTCCCGACAGGGTCTGAATTCACCAGCCGCACCGTGGGGCGGAGAGTTGTTTTTCGATGTTTCAAGAGCGGCTTTTTGTGTACAATGTTTCGCAGAAATTCACAGAAATAAATAGTTCTCTTATGTGAAAAACAAAGTAAAGTAGCCGCCTGTTACAATCCTCTCTCTCTCTCCGTTTCTAGAGAGAAGGATTGGAGCTAAGACCTACCACGCTGCTCCAATGCGTATGTTTCACATATCCCCAGAATTCTCTAGAGATATGCAGGTTTCCTCACGATGTTTTCCTTCACCAAAAAGCGTGTGATAAATTGCAATTATCAATTAGACACATGAGTTTTAATAGAAAAACTCATTGGTGCCTGCCCGGTTTGAACTCGTGTTCCCATCGAGTCACACAGTCTCACTGCTGGGCTATCACAGCTGTGAGATGCTCTTATGTGTATGTAAATGTAATTGTAAAAATGTAATTTTGTTAGTTCAATAAACGCCTTTTTATTAGATTGACACCGTGTACCACCAGTGGGTCATCCCACCGGTTGGTACAATTCTGCAAGTACACGTCGCGAACGTGTTAATAATTTTATTTTTTAATTATTAAATATTCATCACATAATCTCAACACTCTTGTTGTCGTTCAAACTACAGTTCTCATACATTTTAGTCTAGATACCACATCTTACAATATCAATATTTTGACATATGATGTCAAGGCACTCGCAGTCAACTCATTAACATAGTCTGCACACGGCATAAGACTTAAGTAACGATTTTTAATCTGTAATCTTACAACAGATAAAATATTGTAATAAATTAGATAGTAAAGTACGGGTATTTCGCGGTGTTTCATCAAAACTTTAGACAGAACTGTTGAAACTTTTACTGTTGCAATTCAAAGTCGTAAGTAAGGTTTTATACAATATAGATAGACATACAAAATTCATGATTCGGACAACTACGTGCGGGGATTAAAAGGCGGTCGAACGTGTACTCTCAACGATGCTTTTTTGCCCATCCAGCTAATTGACTATTCGAAAGAAATAGCAACTAAAACATTTTTCAATTCAGCTAATTGTCTATGGTCCTATATCTTCCAATTGGAGTTAACATAACTTTAATTTTAGGTATCAATATAAACCTCAGGACCCTACATAAAAAAAATTGTTAATTCAGTGAAGTATTTTAGAAATACGAATTTTTTAATACTTTGAAAAATAGAAGCACGATTTATGTAAATCAATTACCGTACGCTAACACGCTTTCCAAACCTTGACCTAAAAACTGAATAGTACAGGGAGACATGAACATGATTAGTTGGGCTTAAACCGAGCTTGCTACGCCCCTCCAGATAATTGAACCATTATTAACAAAGTGGTTCCTAATTTTAATGTATTGTTTGTTCGAAATACATTTTGTTTTAAAACTATATGAGAAGATTCGACTTTGCCAAATTTATCTTATACGTTTAAGTGATCAGTGGATTCGATCAATGTCGTATTTTTGGTATTACTTTGTATATCGGGAAAACATATTGTTACGTATAGACGTTCGTGGACTTTGATGACTCGCTTTTCACTTTAAAATTAGTACTTAATATCATAATGAAGTCCGTTTTCTAATAACAAAACCGAGGTCACTATTATCTTTTTTTTTTCATATTTATTATCGCTTATTTATTTGCTCTTGATCGATATTCGAAAACTGAATGCAGAGTCGCGCGATACGACAGCTTATAAAGTGAACAAACCGATTTTAGTAACGTTCGCGAGTCTTTGCCGGGATACGGAACACAATTCGTAGACAACGTGAATGTTACAGGGAATTAGCGACACGCGAATTCAAACTCTATTTCTTATAGTCTACGACCTCTTTTTGCATGTTTGTAAAATGCCCCTTTCTACGTATCTATTACATATATAAAGACGAGTGTGAATGAAATTATAGGTCACTCATCTTCCCCCTCTTATTATTTGTACTCTACACTCTCGCAGGCTTGTCTATGGTACCCCTACTCTAGTATAATCTATGGAACCAAATGGCCGTTGCAAATAGTGTATACGCTCGACCGCCATTGTTCCCCGCAATATAAAAGGGCGTATCATATATAACTCTAGTACAGTTAGACGTTTGCTAGCTGATTGTGTTCTTCCTTTATCATAAAGCAATTATAAAGATTGAATAAATTAATTAATTTGTACTTTGTGTAAACGTTTTATTTTATTTATTAATCTACCTTCTGTGTGCCATATTTTAAATCAAAGCACATCTAAACAAGTGCTTTTGAATCGTCATCATCTGCTGCTGGTTCGGAATTAATTGTCATCATTCACCTGTCCTTATCCCAATCCAAACGGGGTCGGCACACCATGTTTTAACCATGTTGTGATATGATTTGGCTACGTATTTTACGACCGGCCGCTTGGCTGACGTCATTACCTTAGTCGCCTTTTACGACACCTTGACATGAAATGAGGGTGGTCTATTCTACTCAGCCGGATACCACTCGGCACTTACCTTAGTCGCCTTTTACGACACCTCGGTAAGAAATGAGGGTGGTCTATTCTACTCAGCCGGATACCACACGGCACTTACCTTAGTCGTCTTCTACGACACCTCGGTAAGAAATGAGGTTGGTCTATTCTGGTCAGCCGGATACCACTCGGCAATGGTTCGGTATTAATAGTATAATAATATAATATAATATAGTATAATAATAGGCTTTTTGTATCAGTCTTTTCTTACTAGATATTTTAAACTGTTGCAACGATAAATAAAATTGATTGTGTTAAAATTTAAAAAAAAACGTGGAAATAATAATTCCAAATTATTACAAAATTTATTAAGAAGCATAAATGCATATATGAAAATAATATCTAGAAAAGTGAATGCAAAAATATAATAGGCTTTATGTGACCGAAGGCACCACCCATCCTAAAGGTATGGGAGTAGAGTCCGGACTGTTGTCGATGTAACTATCCCATTGCGATCTGAAACAACAGTCTAAATTGTAAAATACCACAACTCTGCCCAACACTTCCCATTTCCTTTGAATATGCAATAGGCTGAAAAGTTGGTTAATTAAAAAAAAAGTTGGTTAATTCAAATTCAAATAAACTTGTAAACAAGTGCTTTTGAATCATCAACTCTATTGCTGGTTCGGAAAGCTGTTCCTACCGATAAACTCGGCGGTTGCTCAGTTCAAAATGTATTTCTTATAGTTTTATTTCGTCATTACTATCTTTTACGGGGTCGAAAAGCAGCTTATTTTAATAATTTATAAGTTAAAATTGATTGTTGATTTTTATTATAGAACCTTAAAGCCAAACCCAAAAACAACTTACTTTTGCTAGGCGAAAAGCAGGAGCCGCAAGCTTATGTCGTTTCCTACTTTGTCTATTATAAACATTGGCAATTATTTTACAATCCTGTATATTTTATGCACAAAAAGTATGTTGCTAAAAACACTCTGAAGCTCCTGTAATAACATCTTTTTATGTATATCTATCTAGCATATGACTCTTTTTTGCAATATAAAGATGTTTTCAATATCCACACATTTACCTCATAACAATATTCTATAAGACATGCTATAGAAGTAAACAATATATATGAACAAGTTTTAAAATTTTAAAATCCATAAAGTGTCTAATGGTTTGGTCTAATATTTCTTTAAATAAATACTTATATTCTTATAATTTTACTTTTACATACCTAATATCTATAAATTTGCTGACATCCCCTTGGAAGTCAAACTGGGGATATTCGTCTACACCAAACAGTGCCTCCCTCCATTTCAACAAACCCTCCACCACTTTCTGTCCCAAGTTCGCTGGATCTTTATGTTGGTCGTTCTGTTCGAGCAAAGCGCGCGAATCCGCTTCTTCCTTTTCGTAGCTCAATAACTTGTGCGCCCATAACTTTTTCAATCGTTCTACAAAAAAAGTTTTAATGTAACAAGTATTATATATCGCACGGTTAGTATTAAAGTGACCTAATTCAAAAAATTTGGTTTCGTGGCATATTGCAGTAAACATAGTGCCTACAAAACCCGTGAGTTTTAAAGAGACACATAGCTTGAAAGAGTAAGAACACACATTTTTTTTATAGTTCATAGCATGATGCCATAGATGGCATTGAAATCACAATTACAATGCAATACTGAATTAAGACTTATTTCGAATTAGGTCACTTCAATACTAAGTGTGCAATATATTCAAAGTCATGTTAATTTGCGAAAGTCCATAATACAAAAGTATTGATATACTATTTTCGATACAATTTACAATTAAAGGAAATCTATGTAATGTAAATGTTAACAAAATGGTTCCATTCACCAATGTTATTTTCAAAAACTGTAGTCCCAGTGTCTGATATAATCTGGCCTCTGCCCTTAGCGGTCTGCCTGCGAGCCTCCCTCAGCTTCAGCACTGCGTCCAACTTAGTGACACACTTCTTGGCATCATTTTTCTTTCTCAGAACTTCTTTTAATACTATATCCACTTGGACTTTCGCTTCTTCCTCCTGGAAATTAGATAAGTTCAGAGAAAATGTATGAATTATAGGAAATTAATCCGACAAAGTATTTATAACTTTAAGAAAAAAAAAATTCAAACTAAATTATAATTTTGTTACCTGTTTAGCTTTCTGTATATTGTCTTTTATTTTTTGCAAATTCTCATCTATCTTACGAGATCTCTCCTCTAGTTGGCTTAGCCTTTCCTTCTTTTCCCTTTTCTTCTCTTCCCTGAGCCTTTTTAATCTCAATCTCTTTGCAATTCTTTTAGCAACAAGCTTTTTACTGATATCCAAGTATGATCCACTTAATTTTGAAATCATTTGTTCAATAACATTCTTATTTATTTGTATTTGATCAAATATACATTTCCATTCATTGTCTGGCATTGTATCAACATTCTTGGCCAGACTTTCCTCTTGGATTTTGATGTCCTGCAGAGATAAAACTAAAGTGTGAAGGCTTTCATTGAGATCTGATACTTTCACTGAAACCTTCGCAACAGTCTTCGCTTTAGGTATGCGCTTCTCAAACTTCTTAACATATTCTTGGTCAGTTAGCTCTGGAGTTAACACGAAAGGTGTAACTGGTGGTGGTGGTGGTGGAGGCAAAGAAAACGGAGTAGGAATATTTCGCATATTATTTTGGAATGTAAAATTGCTTCCAACATTTTGATAAAAGCCTGGTATATGGGACATGATTATTATTACTATTAAGTGTATATATTATATTAAAATTATATGTAAAGTTTATGATTATGATGAGGTCTCAGGCAGTTGGCACTCAGCCTCCTTCAATACTTGCTCTGCAGTCAAATAATCCTCGTTTTCTTTAAGATCTTGTTCTGTGTTTAGTGTATTTCGAAGATCTGTAAATGCTTTTGCCAACCTGAAATGAGATCAGAGCTTTCTGAATACTTGGAATGTTCTGTGTATGAGGAATTAACTTATTTTGGTAGGTAGTTTTATGTTTTGAAAATGAAATGAAACCACAAAATATTAAATGGTAACCACAACTCTACATATAATAGTAAAGCAAATTATTTACAGTACAGTCTGAGTTAATTAATATATAACTATATATTATCAATCTCTTCTACAATACTACATAATTAACATATTGCCACTATGCAACAGAGAGAAGAGGCAACATTTTCAAGTTTTAATTAATTAATACGTTAAAATTCTAATCACCTGAAGAGTGAAGTGATTTTAGATATTCATATTGTATTAGTAGTTCAGTAATTAGTGAGCGAACTCGGCATTGTTTTTAATAAGTTTAGATATAATTTTAATGTATAAAATTGTTATCAATTAAAACGCAAATATTTTCACTGACAGGCAAAATATAGAGGTTGTATTAGACGAAGACTCATAATTAATTAACACCCAAACACAGTATAGTAAACAAAGAATAGTATTATTGATCAAAGGTGAATTCAGGTGATATTTTATAACCTAAAAGCATCTGCTATAATAATATGAGATATTGCAATAAATACGATATCTGTATATAAATTAGCGCGTAACTCGATCCTGTGAGAGCAAAATTTTGAGTTTATAGCCCAACTCACCGTCGTTGACAATCTGGTACCATCATAAGCGACTCCTGAAGAACTTCCTCCTGCTTCCGTATATTATGCTCGTCTTGTCCTTCGTCTTTTAATTTCTGTATCCTATTCTTTTGCTGTTCAGCCTCTTTTTCGTATACTACCTTTTCTTTAGCTATGCGTTTGACAACGCCAGTTTTAATCTTTATTTGCCGAATGCGAGGATCTGCCATTGTTGAATTCAAACTCGCCTTTGTTTTTCGTACTTCTTCAATGAATCTCACAGACTATATTTTTTAGTTTATTTAAAGGCCTGGAATCGAGTCTATTAAGGCCTTTTATAATATACAATTTTACTTAAAAAGACTAGATATAGATTTATATTTTATACAGACCACAGATATATATTTTTAACACTGTATGGAATATAAATTACAGATAAGGACAATGGGTAACTTTTTTTTTGCGTTCGAGAATCATTCGATGATTTCACAATTTTGGCATTGACAAGAGAAATAACATACAGTATTTCATGCACATAAAATAACAGCTATAGTATAAAAATTAAAAACAACTTATATATAATAATATCTTTATTTTAAGTTATAAAAGTAAAACACTAATTGTGCACGGAAAATAAAATTTGTCTGTGGTTTTACAACATGCCCCTTCCCTTTGCTATTGCTTTTATCATTTTCTTTTTAAAACTACATTATTTTCTTGATATGTCATTAAGCAACTATAAAAAAAAAGTTGCTCAGAGGCAATAGAATCTATGCTGAGAATTAATTAAATAAATTTATCTACGTGATAAAATCAGAAATATGAGCGATAGAACAGGAATCTAGGCAACAGGTCATAAAACGATACAAGTTTTAACAAAAAATACTTTTGCTGATCTACCAATCTCCGTTTACTTCATTATTTAATATTTATCTTAATAAAATAAAACAGAAAGGAATTTAAAAATATTTTTGAATTTAGAAATTTCGTTTAAAATGTTCGTTTAACTATTAATTAATTATTAGTTAAAAACTGTACCTACAACTTCCTTCAAATTAATTTTTAAAATACCCTCAATTATATGGTATTTTCATTTTCGCAAGATTTTCGCATTTATATTATGGATAAGGAGCATCTATGATGAGTTTTCCGTCAACATTGAATCATAATCGAGTATTACGTAACGTAGAATAAACAAAATACTTGATATGAATGACTGTATCTTATCAATATCGGCTTTGAGAACAATTCTTATTTGAATTTGTTAGGAAGCTACTTATGGTACGGATAAAACTTTCCATAGCAACATCTCAAGCTAATACTACTCTATAGTACGATAAATTTTAGGGTTCCGTTAGTTAGCCGCACTGCTAGGAACTGCTGCTGCTTTTGGAAGGATTTTCACAGCATGCGATCTTATGCCGACTTATCTTGTTCCGGCTGTCCATCTACTATTAATTCTATTAACCCTTCGTTTTCCAGAAACTTCGGATTCCACACAAATCGATTCTTTTTATATTCAAAAATAAATAAAAACTTCAGAAGAAGTCGTACTTATAGGAAAATTCTTCCAGTTACCTTAGAGTTTATGAGAGTTAGGTTTAAGAAAAAAAGAAAGAAATAAAGTAAATAATAAATATCATAAGGTGCAGAGATGAAATGAGATTGGCGATAAGCAAAACAGATTGTAGCAGCAGAAAGCGTCAAAAATTTGATAAATGTACGGAACCAGGTGTGGTAAACACTGGAATAAGTCCAACGGAGATTTATCTATCTGACAAGGGTTATCCGATCGCGCGAAGCCATGATAAGTGTTGATAATGATAATAATAAAACTGTTATCATCATCTTAAAACGCCTACCTGCGCGGCGGAGGTAGGCCAAAATGAAGTTGTTGGTGTTTTTGGCAGGTATGTTTAAAATTATTAACTGAAAACTTAACAAATGTGATAGCCTAGCTTGCTAAGCTGTGATAGCCCAGCGGTGAGACCGTGCTACTCTTTCGAGGTGGACATGGGTTCAAACCCCGGGCAGCCACCAATGAGGTTTTTCTATTAAAACGTGTATAATTTATAATTGAAATTCATCACACGTTTTTCGGTGAAGGAAAACATCGTAATAAAACCTGCATATAGAAATATAACCTCTAAAGAATTCTGGAGATATGTGTAACCTACCAATCCGCATTGGAGCAGCGTGGTAGGTCTTAGCTCCAACCCTCCTCTCCAGAAACGGAGAGAGGAGGGCCTATGCCCAGCAGTGGGATTGTAACTAACTCAAATTCTGTTTAAATTGGCAGACGCTGTGGGCCGAAATCTAGCCAGGTCCATTTTTTTTTAACTGACTGATGTGAGGGTTAACAGCTTTTATATTGTCAAGGAGGAGGCTGGGCGAGCGTAAAAATCATTCAAATTTTGTTTTAGGTTTAGCGGTGGCATTGGGTGCAATACCCAGACCACCAATCGCCCGAGACTTCTACGTAGAAGACATTGATGAGGGATTGGCATTTGTAGTTGTTGTAGGTAAGATTTTGAAACCAAAGATCTGTATTTGATTTATTTGATGATATTCATACTAATTAAATAAGGCACCGAAATAAAATCAGAATCGGTTTTACGGCCAATATTGACGACCATTAGTTTAATACTACCGTACTGGACCAACTGATAAGATATCTGGGCCAACTGGATAAAAAAATCCTCTATTTTTCATCCAGAACAAAAAAAAGCACAAAGTAGGCTACTACTATTCTAAATCTTAAATTTCGCGGATAAAGTCGCGGGTATAGCTTGTTGCAAATAAAAACTGAGTAGTCCAAAATTCCATGATGATATTAACTTGTACCGAGGTCAGTACAAATTGCGCGCGCGCGTTTCAAGGCCGTGGTCAATGTCGGTTTTTACTGATTACGTGGGTATTTTCTAAGATTCCAAATGATGCTTCGTAGCCATATAGTGACATAATACGTCCTCTTTTTACAAACCGTTTTCTATCTTAACGTGTTAAATATTTTGGGAATATTATGGAAAATATAAGTCTATTAACAATTGCAGATTATTGATGTCTCATAAAAACCCTCCAAACTCCTGGATATATTGTGTTTTATATTTATGCAGATGGTGAACGTACTGTTCTTGGAAAGATCGGGAGGAAAGTGGATAAACAAGATACTGATGTTTTCTTTGAGATGGTAGAGGAGCGGGACGCGGCCAGTGGCGGGTACCACGTCTCCATCACCTGGGACGGCCCTAGCGATAGAATCTTCGAAGACTGTTTTGACTTTGGTATGTAGCCAGTTTATTTGGTTTCATACTAACTGGACAATAAGACAATCTCAAAAAGTCATTGTGGAGACCTATGTCGTGGACACCCTGCAGATGATACATTTCTGACTCGATGACGCAGATATACATTGAGTAAAGCTGTTTCCAACGTCTATAGAGCGACTCTAAGGTTTCTTACAGGGACCACAGTAAAAGACCTACTTTCCATCCATAGAATATGTATGAGGTATCAAGAACTTACTTTTAAGTTTAAAGCATCGTGGTCAAAACTAACTTTTGTCTAATAGATTATAATAAAAAAACTTTTGATATTTGTCTAAATTAAGTAAAATTTCTTGTAGCGAATAAACAATGGTACGGAGGACCAGAACAGAAACAACAGTACTGGCCGGTCCAAAATGCAAAAATGGAAAAATACTCAATCATATCAAAAGAAGACGACAATTCAGCAATCTCTGAGAGATATTGGGTCAACTCCAAGGGCTGGTATATCTACGTTCAGCCAGAAGTACCTCTCTTTGTTGACTACCATAATATCCTGGACAACCACATTTGCTTTGTAGCTGAAGTCGCCGCGCCGTACTCATCAAAACGAACCCACAATGTCCTTAAATACGACCTCTGGTTCTTTGACAATGTGAAGTTAGCGCATCAACATGCCGTAGACACATATTTAGGCAAACCATCAGCGATTCCGGACTACAGAATGATTCAGCACCCAATCTGGTCGACCTGGGCGAGATACTCTAGAGATATCGATCAAAATAGCCTTTGGGAATTCGCTAATGAGATTAATGCAAACGGTTTCCAAAACGCTCAGTTGGATATCGACGATCTTTGGGAAATATGTTACGGCTCCTTGACAGTTGACGTGAGGAAGTTGCCTGATTTAAAACAATTAGTTGAGGATTTGAAGGGCATAGGTTTCAGGGTAACGATGTGGGTGCATCCATTCATCAATAAGAATTGCGAGCCGTGGTACACCGATGCATTGAATAAAGGGTAAGTTTTTAATCTTCTTTCTAATCGATGGACCTTCCTTTTCGACCCATGGACGTTAGATGTTAAGATGTAATGTAAAGTAAGTAGGAAACACCTGTCCAAACGCATTCAGTGGCCGATCAACCAGCACACTCAACAGTCTTGAGAACCTTTTATAGGTAGTCGCTGAGGCTGAAATCGGTCTAGCCATCTTTGTCGTTTAAACTCAGTTTTCATACTTTCCAGTTATTTGGTGCTCAACGAAGAAGGCAGTCCAGATACGACCTGGTGGAACAACAACGGTTCCGTCCCTGCCTACATCGACTTCACCAACCCCGAGGCTGCTGAATGGTACAGCACTAGGATCCAATACCTGATCGACACTTATGGCATTGACAACTTGAAGTTTGATGCTGGGGAATCAAGCTGGTCACCTCAGGTGAGAAACCAATGTCTGTCTGTTACGTTTTCACAGTTATTCCGCTAGAGTTCATTCATCAAATATGATGGCTTATATGCTTAGCATTTATCCATCAAATATGATAAAATTTAAGCTTATATACCCAGCATTTAGAATTAGAATTATGTGATTTTTTCCAGATTCCAGTTCAGAACGGTGACATCGATCTCCATCCAGGGCATATAGTGCAAACTTTCGTCAGGACCGTGGCTAAGTTCGGACCTATGCTCGAGATCAGATCTGGAATGAGGTGTGAGAGATTGATTTCAAATTTCATTTTATTTTATCATTCTAATATCTCACACAGTCACTGTCTTCAGACAGAACTGTGCCTACACTACTTTTACAATATCTTCAGGCGAGTTCTATAAACGTTAGGGGACATTATCCTAAGGATATTTCCTGTGATGCTGGATCACACCTTAGGGCGATGAGGTCATTGAAATTTCTAGTTACAAGTTCCTCGAACAATGTTCAGTGCATTGAGCTATGTTAAAACTCCTGTTCTCTATACCTATTGTTTTTCCACAGAAAGACATTTTTCATAGAAATATTCCACGTATAATTTATATCGCCAAAGGAATGATCATGAGAGTGACCCACATTTAGCGACTAAGTTTGGGATCCATAAGTCACAATAATAATAATAAGGCAACACGATATTCGATAACTTCGGCCTTGCATATTTTACCGAACAGATGCTGAGGACGCAGATTAAAGTTTCTACCATTATTAACCACAAAAATAATCATTTAAATAAAATCGTTTGTTAGTGTCTCTTCCAACTGTTAATTCGGTAAGGTACCTCAGAAAAATGGTACATACTGGACTATTTTTATTTCGCTCTTAATTCTATTTTATTCTAGAAGCGATAGCGATACTCGTCCTTTGAGCAGCGTCGAGATGAAAAATGACATAGGCAAAATTTTATTTGAAAACAAGCTTCTGTAGTTTTGATGCAAGTTGCTATCCTTGAATTAATATTTTACAGAACTCAGGATCTGCCAGTCTTCGTCCGTATGGTGGACAAGGACACGTACTGGGGCTACAATAACGGGCTGGTGACGCTGGTGCCCAACCTGCTCACGATGAACTTAAACGGCTACACGTTCGTTCTTCCCGACATGATCGGGGGCAACGGCTACAACGAACCACCCTCGAAGGAGCTGTTCATCCGCTGGCTACAGGCCAATGTGTTCATGCCCACGCTGCAGTATTCTTTTGTGCCATGGGACCATGATGAAGAGGTTTGTATACTGAGTAATTTTAAATGACGATAGAAACCACGGGCAGGCTCCCATGAGTTTTTCTGTTAAAACTTATATATCTAATTGATATTTGCAATTCATCACACGCTTTTCGGTGATTTCACTATTCCGCATTGGAGTAGCGTGGTTGATTTTAGCTCAATCCCCTTCTTCAATAACGAGACAGTAGCCCCATACGCGTGTAGCATATCAGAGAGACAATCTCCTGCCAAAACTCGAATGACTTGATACCTTGACCATCAAGGTTGTGAGCTTGGCTGATGGATGGTATGGTAATGGCGTGTATATTGCTGAGCCAACTAGTTTCCGATATGGCCACAAATTTTTCATGCGTTACACTATATTTGATTTAACTGCATATTTTTTTCATGTACAGGCAGTAGAGATTTGTCGTAAATACACCAAGCTACACGCCGACTTTGCTGACGAGATAGTGGCTGCCATGCAGGCATCTGTCGACAAAGGCACCCCGGTAAACCCACCGATCTGGTGGCTCGACCCTACAGATGAAGATGCACTGTCTGTTGGAGACGGTAATATATGAAACTTCCCCTATTTTTATGAAGAATCTTTTGACTATACTTTTTGTATCTATTGCTATTACGCCAAATTCTCTGCGCATGATAGGCATATAACAAGGGGAGAAAATGAGATTAATATAATAAGAACCATATATATTTGCTTAGGTCCAACTAAACAATTGTGAATAACGCGTGTCATGACAACCGGTAGTGACCCAAACTATCAATGTCCTGTGCATAAAATACTTCATACAATTTACGGATTTTTTCTGTATACTGAAAGGTTAGATACTTCGATTTAAAATTAATGTCGTATTAGTGATACCACTTTGTATACCGGGCCAATATATAGGATAAGAAATCACGTTTCCTTGGTAATTGAATGAAATACATTTACAATGAATATAATTATGGTTAAGGTTACTGTCTGTTACTATCGCATCGCTAGGCATAGGCCTTCATATAAGAGTCACACGGTCTCAACGTTCAGTTTATAAGTAGTTGAGGGTATTATGTCGTGTGGTATCCGGCTGAGTAGAATAGACCACCCTCATTTCTTACCGAGGTGTCGTAAAAGGCGACTAAGGTAAGTTGACCCACCGTGTAGTATCCGGTTGAGTAAAATAGACCACCCTTTTACTTACCGAGGGGTCGTAAAATACGACTAAGGTAAGTTGACGTCAGGCAGACGGCCGGTTGTAAAATACGTAGCCAAATCATGTGACAACATGTTTATAACATGTTGTGCCGACCGCACTTCGAGTGGGATAAGGACAGGAGGATGATGAAGTAGTTAAGGGTATTATAAAATTGCGGGTACAACTTTTCTAACTAACAATTTCTCTTTAGAATTCCTACTTGGCGAGCGTATACTATCAGCACCAGTGCTGCACGAAGGCGCTGTATCTCGGGACATATACCTCCCTAAAGGGCTATGGAGGGACGGCGTCACTGGTGACGTCATATCGGGACCAGTATGGCTGCGAGACTACCCAGCACCACTCGACACCCTGCCCTACTTCACGCTTGAGGATTAAGCACCATGATCACTTCACTAACTTCCGGTTGGTTGTATATCAACAAAGATATTCAAAGCCAAAACATTTTGGAAAACAGTTTTTTGTTAAACCCATTTTATTTGAAATTAAATAAATTATATTAAAATGAACTAAGAAACCAGTAGATCTGTCTTCTATCACTACTTGTTAAGAAGTAATAACGTTTAATATAATTATTGTGACGACTACTTTTATAATGCTTACTAAATGTCGCCGAATCTTTAAATAAATAACCAAATCCATAATAAATATTATTGTTAAGAAATCATCGAGTTCCTAAACACAATCAACACCATTGTCACACCTTCACATTTCAACGATCGTTTCGCCTTGTAGCAGCGTCAATCATCATCAGGAGGAAAGTCTACTGCTTATTTTGCCTTTCAAAGGGGTCTATCTCCTGCCTATGTAGCAAAATAATCCTATCACAACCATAGTTTAGAATAACTGACATATATGACGGAAGTGATCAAGTAATATTCGTGCCGTTTATATCGCGGCGTAGAAAATTGCGATATTTTTTACTTAATTAGTTTATTCTTTAAGAATAAATGTATAAGTAATTAATTGGTGGTTTTAATTTATTTATAAACAAGCCTTTACCCGCAACTTCGTTCGCGTGGACAATAGCCATTCTCCAACCCTGAAAATATCTCCATCACAGAAATTGGATTTTTGTTTTTAAATTTGATTCCTTGCATTTCGGGTTCTTCAGCCCAAATATGTCCGCCGCCTTATACGAGGCATATTTAGTGAGTCACAAGTATCTTTCACAGTGAGTCACAAGTAAAAAAAAATATGATTGATAGTTACAAATTAATCGTTGCAGCTTGGTGCGTAGCTGACTGCAGTTAAGATATGCTACTATCACTCAAATAATCTACAATTGTATAGTAAGCTTTATGTAGCAGCATCGTTTTAAGATAATTTCTAAACTTGTTTAAAGACATGTCTAGATTATATTCACTCAAATAGACGTGAATAATCAATAAACTCGCGGGATCAGCTCGTATGTTTGTTTTTTAATTGGATGCCAAGCAATTGGTACGTATCTAAAAATTACAGTAAGATAAGAGAAGATTGTTACTTGTAAATAACGTTAAATTCTATAAATTATTGTTAAGAAGAGCAAAAAGCAATATAAGGAAAAATTAAAAAAAATATGGAGCTATCATATAGAAACCTTCTTTTCTTTCGGAAACGTAAAAAGAATTTAATACATAATTAAAGTTATATATATATGATCAATTAAATTGACGTAAAAGATTTCGCAAGTACAGCTTATATTGAATCTAATTTAAAGTCGATGACGAGAAATTCGCGCCTTTTAAAAAATTGGCTTAACATAAGAGAAGAAAGATCGTTAGTTGGAAGTAAACACGGTATTCCCCGTTCACTACTTGATCCGCTACGTACTCGAGATTTACTCGTTATCAAAGTACATTATCAAATGACAGCTTTAGTATAGATCTTGTGTAAAGAACCAAGAAAAAATCGCTCGAAAGATCGCCTTTCTGAACCAGGTAGCTTCATTGTATTTTGACGATACAAAGTGTTTTTAAAATCCATCTTGAATAAAGAATAATTTGAATTTGATTTTCTATAAAAAGTAAAAAAGTAAAGTAACAGCCTGTTACTATGCCCACTGCTGGGCTAAGGCCTCCTCTCTCCGTTTTTGGAGAGAAGGATTAGAGCTAAGACCTACCACGCTGCTCCAATGCGGATTGGTAGGGCACACATATCTCCAGAATTCTCTAGAGATATGCAGGTTTCCTCACGATGTTTTCCTTCACCGAAAAGCGTGTGCTAAGTTGCAATTATCAATTAAACACATTAGTTTTAATAGAAAAACTCATTGATCCCTGCCCGGGGTTTGAACCTATGTCGTCTCTAGAGAGTCGCACGGTCTCACCGCTAGGCTATCACAGCTTGGATTACCTATATTTCTTAATTAATATTATATATTCGCCGCGGATAGTGCCGCGGGGCGCAGGTAGTATCTATATCTCATCATCGTCCTGCCCTTATCCCACTCAATCAAGTGGGGTCGACACAACATGTTACAAGCATGCTGTCATATGATTTGGCTACGTATTTTACGACCGGCCGCCTGTCTGATGTCAACTTAACTTAGTCGTCTTTTACGACCCCTCGGTAAGAAAGAGGGTGGTCTATTCTACTCAACCGAATACCACACGGCGGGTCGACTTACCTTAGTCGCCTTTTATAACGGTAGGTGATGTATATAATAAACAAAGTAGGAACCGACATAAGCTTGCGGCTCCTGCTTTGCGCCTAGCAAAAGTACGCAAATCGTTTGTGGGTTTGGGTATAAGATTCTATAATAAAATTCCGAAATCAATTTTGGCCATGCCATTACAGCAGTTTAAAACCACTGTTAAAAAGAGGCTGATACAGAAAGCCTACTATACTGTTGAAGATTACTTAGATGATAAGGATGTGTAAATATAGGTGCTCTTCTACCCTGTACAAGACAGTAAAAAATAAATGTAAGTAGTTCTAAGATTTATATTTTAAAAAGAGCAACCGCCGAGTTTCTTGCTGGCTCTTCTCGGTAGGAACAGCTTTCCGAACCAGCAGTAAAGTTGACGATTCAAAAGCACTTGTTTACAAGTTTACTTGAATATAGAATATTTTGAATTTGAATTTGACACCTCGGTAAGAAACAAGGGTGGTCTATTCTTCTCAGCGGGATACCACACGGTATCACAATCAAACCTTATATACCTACCTATATGATCGATTTTCTCAAAAACTACCGAAAGCATTTTTGTACGGTTTTTATTACAGGATAGTGCAATTCTCGAGGAAGGTTTAAGTAAGTACATTTTTGAGCTGATTCTATTTTGATGGAACTTCTACTGGAAGATATATAAGATAGGAGTTCGAGGAGCATCATATAGAGTGTTATATATGTTAGAATCTCCGTTTGGTTGGAATTTACATTTAATTGTAGATCTCCAAAAAATATACAAAAAGTCCGCGATAGCATGTCTCTATCTCACACACAATAAGTACTTCTTTGTTTAAAATTTCAATTAAATATTCTAATTTGAACGCAAGCGTAGCCGTGGGCATAACTAGTATAGGAAACAAAAATCTCATTTTTGTTTCGCGAACAAAAAAATTGCATTACTGAGTATACTTCAACGCTTACGTTGACGTAATACCATTACGGTTTTGTCGTGGAGCCTATCCTCCTGATTATGCTTCGGTGTCGGGGCGAAAAGATCTTTGATCTTTTGGTGGTGGTTGTGTGTATTGCTTGTATGCACTGTTGCTGGTGGGGGCATGTGGTGACTTGTCCTGCATTTAAGGTACGTGAATTTTGCCTGCTTTGCATTGCATGCATTCGCTTAACCAACTTGAATAATAGCAAAGTAGTTTTATTATAAAAAAACAGTAAAGTAGCAGCCTGTTATAATCCCACAGCTGGGAATAGGCCCCCTCTCTCCGTTTGTGAAGAGAAGGGTTGGAGCTAAGACCTACCACGCTGCTCCAATGCGAATTAGTAGGTTACTCATATCTCCAGAATTCTCTAGAGATATGCAGGTTTCCTCACGATGTTTTCCTTCACCGAAAAGCGTGTGATAAATTGCAATTATCAATTAAACACATGAGTTTTAATAGAAAAACTCATTGGTGCCTGCCCGGGTTTGAACTCGTGTTCCCCTCGTAAGAGTCGCACGGTCTCACCGCTGGGCTATCACAGCTTTTTTTATAGTTTCTGTATATTGACGATTCAAAAGCACAAGTTAAAGAATATTCTGAATTTGAATTTGAATATGGAATTCCGCAAAGTAACGCCTGTTTCTATAAACCACTACTTATCAATATTTATACGAAATCATGACCTCGCTTTTATCCATTGATATTTCGTGACATCAATTGACAACTGAATATTATATCTACAAATCTCGAACGTCTGATAAAGGCTAGAACAATTCGATTGGCTGTAATCTCATGTAAAGATAACGGGATCACGAGGCTGCAGTCTCTGGACCGTTGCGATCTGTGATGGCGGCACTTGGCATAATATTCGGTATACTAAACTTTTAATCTTGCGATATTTTAGACCTAAGAAAGGATTTTGGCAGTGTGACAATTTTATATAGTGTGGTCTTAGATCTAAGAAAATAAGGACGAGGGAGTGCGCGGAAAAAAATCAAGCTTTTTATATGTTAAATGATTTATAGAAATAGGCGTTACTTTGCGGAATTCCATAATACAGAAACTATAACAGAACTACTTTGCTACAATCCGTGCGGGTTAAGCGAATGCATGCAATGCTAATGTGTATGAAGCAGGCAAAACTCACGTACCTTACACATGCAGGACAAGTCACCGCACGTATCCCAAGACGTGTCCACCAGCAACAATGCACACAAGCAATACACACAACCATCACCAAAATCTTTACTTACAATCGTTTCGCCCCGAAACCGAAGCATCATCAGGAAGATAGGCTTTACGACAAAATCGCAATACATTCGGTTAACCCGTGCGGATTATAGCAAAGTAGTTCTGTTATAGTTTTTTTTATACGTTTTCACACTAACCACTTTCAAAATGTAGCTGGTTCCAGTGGTAATTAATTACGAAACCGAAACCGAAGCATCATCAGGAGGATACTCCTGATGATGCTTCGGTTTCGGGGTGAAACGGTCTTAGATATTTTGGTGGTGGTTGTGTGTATTGCTTGTGTGCATTGTTGCTGGTGGAAGTTTCTCGGGATCCATGTGGTGACTCGTCCTGCATGTGTAAGGTGCATGAATTTTACCTGCTTCATACACTATGCATTGCATGCATTCGCTTAACCCGGGTGGATTAGTTCTGTTATAGTTTCTGTAATATGGAATTCCGCAAAGTAACGCCTGCTTCTACAAACCCTTCGTTAGGACATTCTAAAATTTGATAACTTCTACATAATATATAATACAGTAACAACTCCTAGGTGTCCTGACGCTCACTGGTCGTGTGATCACAGCTGTTCCGCCGCTAAGAGCTGATGGCCTCGAGTTGACCCTGGAACCACAGATCACCGGTGGATTTTCACTCGTCCTAACCAAAGGTGAAATGTCCTTTAATAGAAAGTAAGTCCTGAGCGACAAGCCATATGTTTAATATATACCTTAGTCTGTTAGGCACCGGAATCATCATCATTTTACAGGGTGGTATATTGTATATGTATTACACACCTCAGCACCCTACATAAATAAAATTAGTTAATGCGGTGAAGTTTTTTAGCCATAAGTTTAATTTTCGTTCCGAAAAAAAGAAGCACGATTTATAGAGATCAATGACCTTACGCCATTCCAAAATAATGTAATACGAAACATAACCTTGACCTAAAAACTAAATAGTACAGATGCGAGCTAGACAAAACAAGAAAGCATTTCCAGCGCGGTTCTCTAGTTGTTATATAAAATTAAGCGGTCTTCTAGCTTTTATCGAAAACGCTATCAATTTTTTTTAAGACATTTGCACTTAATTCTAATTCTTATTAATATTAACTCGGCTTTAGTTATACCAAGTCTTAAAAATATTGCTTGAACATGTTAGCCGTGAAAGCGTAACAGGCGGACAGACTAAATGACTTTCGCCTTTATAATTAGTAATATCAAGCTACTGTATAGTTTAAACTATTCACGCCACCGTTATCACAAACACTTGAATATAATCACAATCTCTTGAATGCAGTCATGTTGGTTTATTCCATGGAAATCGAAAGCTTGATTACGTACTTACATTATAAAAGAATTAATATTATTTTGCAATAATACGTCACTATAGAGAATCTATGTTAGGCTAAACGTAGACAATTCGTTTTCATACCTTATACATTTGGAATTTATAAAACCTCAACCGCCAAGTTTTTGCTGGCACCTCCTAGTAAAAGTTTAATACATCAAATATAGATATCCAAAAAGCATCGTATAATAAGTAAAGTAACGGCCCGTTACAATTCCACAGCTGGGCCTCCTCTCTCTGTTTCTAGAGAGAAGGGTTAAAAAGTGGGATAAGGGTAAGAGAATGATGAATGATAATTATTTTTTGTACATAAGAATATACATAATTATAAAAAGATTGGCGATGTATACAATAGACAAAGTACGAACCGACATGTGCTTTGCGTCTTAGCATAACTACATAAGACGTTTGTGGGTTTGGGTACAAGATTCTATAATAAAATTCCACAATCTACTTTAACTTTAACATTACAGCAGTTTAAAAATACTAATAAAAAAAGGCTAATACAGAAAGCCTACTATACTATTGAGGATTATAGACGATAAGAATGCGTGGATATAGCAACTCTTCGACCCTGTACAAAACATTAATAACTATATGTAGTTACATAATTATTAATAAGAATTATTCTTTGAATAGAGCAACCGCCGATTTGCTTGCTGGTTCTTCTCTGTAGGAACAGCTTTCCGAACCAGCAGTAGATGTTGACGATTCAAAAGCACTTGTTTACAAGTTTACTTGAATAAAGAACATTGAATTTCATTTTGATGACTCGTATTCCAGGGGAAGAGAGGAGAGTGTACGGCCATATCGGTCGCACCGTGTACTCGGTGTATACAACAGAAGATATTGATGGCGGAGTGCTCATCCGGATCGGCTCCGCGAATCTCACCGTAAAGACAGTCCACGACACTGCTGTTGACGGCAGGGGGATCAAAATCAAATGGGACACTTTAGATCCACTGCGATTTGAAGATTGCTTCGATTTTGGTATTATTATATACTAGTTGTAACTAGAATTTGATCGCGTCAACTTAACACCAGTAGTACCATGAACTTTTAGAAAACGATTCAATTCAAAGTTAAGCTCAACCGCTTTCTTTTCGCACCATGAAATGAGTTTCAAAAGTACAACGTTATATGAACTACAGATAAATATATATTATATAACTATAGATAATAGATAGATAAACTGTCTCTTTTACTTAAATTTTTTTAGAACGCATTCCGACACTAATTTTTTCTTCATATTCGTCTTGAAATATTGTAAGTTAAATCTATTTTGCAATGAATATTAGCAAAATGCATTGCAATACACTCTGTTTTGTATCGTTTATTATCGATTCACGTAAAACATAGTTTTTTTTATATTTTATCTTCGAATTAAATGTTAGAAAAATTAAATTAACAAGTTAATTTATTTTAATAGCCAATGGTACGAAAAAAGAGCGAAAGAAATACTTTTGCGATTCTGTTTAGGTTGTAAAGTGTGCGTCTTTAAGACGTCATGTTATGAAAAAGCAAAACAATTTAGTTTACGTCTTCAATTGAGTCGTAATAAGAGTTCATGGTAGGCCTGTGCTCTTCATTACCAGATCGTTGATCGTGTGATTGTTTACAATTGGCAAGATCATCGTACTAGTGTTAAATGGTCATCTGTACTCTCATAAGATACATACGATCATATCATACAGCATTTCCCTTTGATGCATGTCCGAAAACTGACAATTCCCGGGTTGTAGGCGTTCATAGATTATGATTGGCGACTACAGCCGAGTACGCCCTTTATATCCGTATCCACATTTAATAGTTTGCAATCGCCATAAACGCTCCTCTAATTTTTATATCTCTAATTAAAATCGCCAAAAAATACAGTATACTTGCCAGCAAAGACTAGATTCTGGTTATCTAATGTTGGTTGGACATGGTCTACCTTTATAATAGTAAACCATGATCAACCATCGTCATGGTAAAAAGACAGCATCATGGTAACAGACAATCTAAACAGTGTAATATCCATAATAATAAAAACCATAACTCCTACACGTCTCTAAATTCTAAGCTGGGGTTATCTAATATCAAGTTGTCTATTATGGAAATTATTAATTAGTGTTACATTTTAAGGTTCAAATCACTGGTATGCCGGCCCAATGCAAATAGACCAAGTATATCCCATACAGAACGCAAATCAAAGTTATTCAGCGTACGTATCATCGGAATATGACAATGCGGCTATAGTCGAAAGATACTGGCTCAACTCTGCCGGAGAATATATATATGTTCACCCAGAAGTTCCTCTGTTTGTGGATTACAATACAATAAATCCCAATCACATTTGTTTCGGCGCGCAGATAGCAGCACCTTATTCATCAAGAAGAAATCATACAGAGTTATCTTACGATATTTGGTTATTACCTGATGTTAAGAAAGCACACCAGCATGCTGTGTCGAATTATTTGGGGAAGCCATCAGGACTGCCGGATTTCAGAATGATCCAGCATCCTATTTGGTCGACATGGGCTCAGTACTCTCAAAACATCACCGGCAGTAGAGTTATGGAATACGCGGAGCAAATAAAGGCATTTGGATTTGATAATTCGCAGTTGGAAATCGATGATTTATGGGAAACTTGTTACGGGACGTTGGAAGTGGATACGAACAAATTTCCAAATTTAACACATTTGGTTGAGGAAGTAAAAAATCTCGGCTACCGTGTAACCATTTGGGTGCATCCGTTCATTAACGATAACTGTGGGCAGATTTATACGGAGGCGCTTAACAATGGGTAAAATATATTGTAACTTTAATAATTGTTAAATTTACACTCTCCGCAGTCCACTGCTGGAGATGTGTCTTTTAAGTATCTTATATATTTCTCTTCTAAGAGATCCATGAGACACGATCTAGTAAAAAATTAATAAATTGTGGATATATAAAATATCTTATTTTAAATTATGGGAAAACCTTGGTAAAGACAACGTTCTATTTAAATTAACGGTCTATTTCTATCCCACTGTTGGACCACTCCTCTCTCCTTTTCTGGAGAGAAAGGTTGGAGCTAAGATCCACCACGCGGCGGATTGATAGGTTACACATATCCCCAGAATTCTTATGCAGGATAAGCTGTGATAATTCAGCGGTGAGAACGTGCGACTTTTTAGTGGAGTCACGGGTATAAAGAGTTTTTCTGTTGCCTTTATGCCTTTCGGCATAAGAAAATATCTTGAAGAAACCTGCATATCTCTATATCCTCTAGAGAATTCCTGATATATGTGTACCAATCCGCATTGCAGCGCAGTAGGTCTATGATTTTTTTTATTTCATAATAGGCGAGCGCTTGACTGTAATCATACCTAATGGTAAGCAATGATACAGTCTAAGATGGAGCGCACTTGCCTAGAAGATGCCTATTCGCTCTTGATTTGAAGATACCCATATTGTATGACTCGGGAAAAATAGATGCCGGGAGAGAATTCCATTCCCTTGCCAAAAACAGACGCGAAGCGCTTGTGCGCCTTCGTGGGATGTCGATAACGTAAGGGTGGAACTTCTCCCGGTGCCTAACGGTGCGTTGATAGAATGGTGATGGAGGGACAAGGTTATGGAGTAATGTTGTTCGATGTTCCAACCCCTCCTTTCATATCGAAGGGAGCGACAGGTCTATACCCAGCAGTGGGATAGGATAGGCCTGTATTTTACTTACTTTACGTGATGTAACGTCTCCTTACTTGTACTCTCTATGTTAGATATCTAGTCTTAGACGAGTCCGGTACAGCAGCTGCTAACTGGTGGAATCCAAACGGCTCTATACCCGGCTTAGTGGATTTTACTAACCCAGCAGCGGCAGAGTGGTGGTACGGCCGAGTTAAGAATCTCATCGACACTTACGGTATTGACAGTATTAAATTTGACGCAGGGGAAAGCAGTTTTTCACCACAGGTAAGAAAATTCGAAAGTTGTTTGTATCAGGCTTGACATTGTGGTTTTTCCCATCGAATTCGCATGCACATATCGCGGAAATGCTGACGACGTCTAAATTTGCCGTGAATCCCATAATTAGTCAAAACTAATATTATAAGCGCTAAGATCTGTCTATTTCTTACTTACACTTACAAAATCTTAAAATAATCTTTAGTCAAAAGTAATAATAAAATTATTTTTCTATAATCCGCTATAAATTTTATCTTATTACTTTAATCGCGAATTATAGCAAAATAATTTTATTATTACTCTTGTATTATGGATCTCGACAAAGTAACGCCTAATTCTATAAATTATGTAATGTTTAGCCTTACACTAAAGTAATGTACCAGAGAAAATGTAGATCTACAAAAATACTACAAAAAAGTCCGTGTAAGTATGTCTCTATCTCTTTTGGTTAACTCATAATAACTACTTAAATGTTCAAAATGTTCAATTATATACACTGATTTTCTTTAAATGAAAACAGTAAAAAACAAAGAAAATGATTTAGGGCATTTCCAAATATAAGTTAACGCGAAATGGCCGGTATCTAGTATATAGTAGTAATTTTAATATTGTTTAATCGTGAGTTTTCGTATTTTCTTCAGATTCCAGTCCAACGAGGCGATATTGATTTGCATCCTCATAACATCGTAGATGCCTACGTACGACTGTGCGCACGTTTTGGAGATATGGTCGAAGTTCGAGCTGGCTTCAGGTAGCAAATAAAATATGAAATTACAACTGTTTGTATTAATAAAAAATACTATTTTATGACTTATTAGGTGAACTTATTCGTGACCGTCCATTGGTCATAACTAAAATGACAAAAAACGAACTCTTTTCCATCATATCTATCGAAGTATATCATCAATGCATAATGTTTGGAGTTAGAACAAAATAAAAACTAAGGTGTGTCAAAATAAATCCATCACAGTAGGCCTACCGTGAACTTTTAGATAACGATTCAATTCAAAGTCAGTACCTAAACTGAACCGCTTTCTTTTCATACCATGAAGTGTGAACCGCATTAGGGTCGTAATGTTTGAAAAGGATAACGTTATATGAACTATAGATAACGCTGTCTCTTTTACTCACATGTTTTAGGACATTCCATACGCTCATTCGGCAACGACTTAAAGTGTGCGTCTTTTAGACGTCATGGTATGAAAAAGCCAAACAATTTACTTTACGTCTTAAATTGAGTCGCAATAAGAGTTTATGGTAGGCCTGCAGGTCTCAATACTCTATACTCGTGTATAGTAGTAGCGAGTCGCTAGTCGCTAGTCTATTTTTTGGACAGATTTTATAGAAATTGACAGAAATATTGGTGGCGATAGCATTTTTTATGACTGTAATTAATACATATTGAAATTAGTTCAGTGAAGTAGGCTGGATATGGTAGTAATATATGTAATAAGCAAATTAGATAGAACTGAAAGTCCTGTGGATCAAAAATGCAATCAAAAAGTCTATCGATATCAAAATTTCAGGACACAAGATCTCCCGATATTCGTTCGGATGGTAGACAGAGATTCCATCTGGGGCATGAACAACGGCCTCCCAACAATTGTCACCACCACGCTCCAGATGAACCTCAATGGATACACCTTCGTATTACCGGATATGATCGGCGGTAACGGGTACAACTTGAACCACGCGCAAGCCGACCTACCAAGCAAAGAGCTGTTCATACGTTGGGTTCAAGCTAATACGTTTTTACCGGTCATGCAATATTCATTCGCACCCTGGAATTTCGATAATCAGGTAAATAGCATATTTGTAATTCAAATTCAAAATCAAAGCATTCTTTATTCAAGTAAACTTGTAAAGATGTGCTTTTGAATCGTCAACTCTGCTGCTTGTTCAGAAAGCTGTTCCTACCGAGAAGAGCCAGCAAGAAACTCGGTGGTAACTCTTTTCAAAATAATTATTTTCCTTCTTATAACTTGTAACATTTAGTCATTAGTAAGTTGTACAGACTCGAAGTTTAGCTATATCCTAAGCAGTCCTAGACAGTGGTTTTTTTGTTTAAGTGTTTCTCCTTTAACAATGATTTTAAACTACTGTAATCCCAAAGCTAAAATTGATTGCGGAATTTTATTATAAAATCTTATGCTCAAACCCTCAAACGACTAACGTACTTTTGTAAGGCGCAAATCAGGAATCGCAAGCTTATATCGGTTGCTTCTATGTCTATTAATAATAGGAATTCAATCAATAGTCTTCAACCATATACAGATCAGATAAATTGATTCAACACTTTTCAATCATATATAGATAATGGAAATTCATTGAACATTCGATAATCAGATACCAGTAATAGCAAATCTATAATCGAAATCCCAATAATAGTAAATCTAAAATTCGGTAATCTATCATCAACTTACCAGACCGTAGAGATCAGCAAGAAGTATACAGATCTTCATGCATCTTACGCGGAAGAGATATACGCAGCGATGCAAGCTTCGGTGGATAGCGGTTCGCCTGTCAACGCCCCGTTGTGGTGGTTGGACCCCACTGATGAAGACACATTCACCATTTGGGACGGTATGTATTAAATATTTGGTAGAGGAATAGCAATCACGATGAAGACATTTTTATCTTGTCCATAGCTCATCATTCTCCTGGCCTTATCCCACTTTAAGTATATTCGCATATGTTCTTCGCTTCCATTTTATCATTTGTCAACTTCCACTCCTTTTATATGCAAGTCATACTTAACACAATCCAACCATCTCTTTGTCGTCTTCCTCTACTTACATATTCATATTTAATAATGGTTTGATTCATATCTCACACTCGTTCTGTCAGGTGCTCCATCGCGCTATGATCATAGAGTTATTAAACTTAGAGTAGAACCAGCCAAAAATGTGACATATTAGAATAAAAAGAAGGCAAATGAGGATGATCTATCTGTCTTTTTGTTTTGTATTTTTTATGTGTGATTAGACAAAGTTAAAATATACGAGCGTCGTGTCCTTCTAATTACTTACTTTGTAGGCACTATAACAAAACTACCTCGCTATAATCCGCACGGATTAAGCGAATGCATGCAAAGCTAATGTGTATGAAGCAGGCAAAATTTACGAACCTTACACATGCAGGACCAGCCACCACACGCACCCCAAGGCTCCTCCACCAGCAACAAAGCACACAAGCAGCACACACACCCACCACCACAACAATCTCGACGATCGTTTCGCTCCGAAACCGAAGCATCATCAGGAGGATAGGCTCCACGACAAAATCGCAATGCGCCGCGCCACCCATACAAGCAGTCTTAAATAGTTCAACCCCCACCACTACCCTCCCCTCCGAACACATGTAGCAAAACGGAATTGGAGACATTTACTTGCTCGTTAATTAAGTGGTCATTCTTATTTTTTATTATCTCAACATATTGAGTCGGAGTCCCTTATCTTATCGCTTAACCCGTGCGGATTATAGCGAGGTAGTTTTGTAATAGTGCCTGTAATATGGAATTCCGCAAAGTAACGCCTGTTTCTATAAATCATTTACTTACTTTGTCATTTTCACTTATTGGCTTCCCTAAGCATAACTCTATGGCTATTATCTATAAAACTAATGGTGTACGTCATAAATTTTATTTTCTTTCCCAGTATTAACGAATTTTTGTGACCTTTCAGAATATCTCCTCGGTGACAGCATATTAGTTGCGCCAATCTTCAGAGAAGGGGTCACAACCCGTGACATATATCTACCAGCTGGCACTTGGCTCGACCAGGGCGACACAGACAAGGTTATCGAGGGTCCAATCTGGATAAGAAACTATCCAGCTCCACTCGATATGTTACCGTATTTCGTGAGAGATAAAAGCAATGGGACGAACTCTGCGACAACAATGTGCCTTGCTTCGTCTCTAATAGTTTTAGGTTTGGTAATGATTTTCTATGAATTGTGATACTCAAAAGTTTCTATTTACTATTAATATATGTATTTATAATGATGTAAATATATTGAAATTGAATTGAATTTATTCAAATAATTATGTATTTTTTAAAAGGTTTTAATTAACTGTATATGTAAAGGTGGAATCTTTAAGTGAAATTCGACCCACTTCCCGCAGTACGACGATTGAGCTGAAATTTTGCATACTGATTCGGTCAATCACAATGTCGTGACAATTGTCGATGACAATGCATGTTTGTGATAGGCATAACCTGATGCTGCCGAGATTGGCTCCAGATTAGGGAACTCCTCGACGGTTAACAGTCGGTTACGGTTAACGGTTAAAAGAATTTTTAACTTGACTTGTTATTATATTATTGTTAGATTATGTATAAGTACGTACGTATATCTATTTAAATATCACTTGCGCTGTCCGTATCTGTACTATTCCGTATTGTGTTAAGGTCCTTAGTGTAATATATAAAAGTTGTGATAGCCTAGCGGTGAAACCGTGCGCCTCTCTAGAGACGATCATGGGTTTAAACCCCGGGCAGGCAACAATAAGTTTTTCTATTAAAACTTTTGTGTCTAATTGATAATTGCAATTTATCACACGCTTTTCGGTGAAGGAAAACATCGTGAGGAAACCTGCATATCTCTAGAGAATCCTAGGGATATGTGTAACCTGACAATCCGCATTGGAGCAGCGTGGTAGGTCTTAGCTCCAATCCTTCCCTCCAAAAACGGAGAGAGGAGGCCTCAGCACAACAGTGGGAATAGTAACAGGCCGGTACTTTAGTGTAATATTAGTGAACTATTATATAACAAAATAAATTACCATTTAAACATATATTCAGCTACAACTAAGAAATGTAAAAATCTTGTAACTGAGTGGCTTAAATTACTTTGCTACGATGAATCGGAATTTTTTTGTAAAATTATGAATTTGTAAATGTATGTCACTACTATCACATTCACCAACTTCTTTTATTTTACACACACACACACACACACACGGTGTAAAACTGTATTAATAAATAAATACAGAAAGCCTACTATAATGTTGAGGATTACTTAGAGGATAAGAAAGCGTGGACATAGCTACTCTTCGACCCTGTACAAGACAGTAATGACTAAATTTAACTAGTGAGCCGAGTTTCTTGCTGGTTCCTGTCGGTAGGAACAGCTTTCCGAACCAGCTGTAGATGTTGACGATTCAAAAGCACTTGTTTACAAGTTTACTTGAATAAAGTATATTTTGAAATTTGAATTTGATTCAAAATTCGAAGATCAAAAAAATGGCTCCAGGCAGCCATTCCAGCCCAAGCAGATATCGCTTTAAGTGATAAAGCGGCCGTTTGTTTTTCATTTAGTTTTAATATTATTATCTGTATATTTGTATATATAAATAAAAAAATATATTAATTTGTTTGTTATAAATACATCATTTACTTTGGGTAGTTTTATTTTCATTTCCTAGTAGTGTAAAGTAATGTTTACGAATTAAGGTAACAACATAATTCTGTTGTGCCATGTGCATCATTATATAACGATTATAACACATTTATCTTATGACCTCTGGCCAAAGTGGTGTATTATCGTTATCTAAAACTAACTGTGGCTGCCACTTCGCTCACACGGCAATCAGTAGAAAATTTTAACATAAAAGTAGGTATTATAAATTCAAAATATTCTTTATTCAAGTAAACTTGTAAACAAGTGCTTTTGAATCGTCAACTTTACTGCTGGTTCGGAAAGCTGTTCCTGCCGAGAAGAACCAGAAAGAAACTCGGCGGTTGCTCTTTTTAAAATATAAATCTTATCACTGGTTACATATAGTTATTAATGTCTTGTACAGGGTTGAAGAGAAGCTATATCCACGCATTCTTATCGTCAATGTAATCTTCAATAGTATAATAGGCTTTCTGTATTAGCCTTTTTTAAATAGTATTTTTAAACTTCTGTAATGGTAAAGTTAAAGTACATTGTGGAATTTTATTATAGAATCTTATACCCATTTTTTTTTTCGAACTAACTGTATGCTGTTAGCCCTAATGGCTTTTACAGCGTCACTGGGCGGGACGGGCGAGCGGAGAAGCATCGCCAAGGTTGCGAAATGCAGAGAGTAGAGCGCAGAAGCTCTACTAAAGTCGGGGAACGTCGTCCTAAGGGTGCCTCCTGTGAGGCCGGACCACGGCTTAGGGCGACGCGTAGTGGAGGGTTCATGGTATGACTTAGATTAGTCATTGCGGCGTCGGAAGGGTGGGGAGAAGCCACGACCGACCGACGTCAGAAAACTGGGACCTCGTCTTCGCCAGCGAAGACGCTGTGTGTGTGTATTACGTGTATCTGTGTTGGCGAACGTTATTTGATCGTCGGGGTCATACAGGACGCTTTTTGGACGCCTGTATTTTCGATGGTCGGACCTAACTGGGATGTAGGTAGAAGAAACTGAAATAAGGGGTTTCGGGTGTACTTAAGATTTCTCGAAATAAGATTTCGAAAAACGTTTAAAGAGGTGAGTAATGGTAGGGAGATCGAGGTCTCTATGGAGGTCAACGTTCCGCATGAACCACGGACACCCAGTGGCTGTCCGCATAAATCGGTTCTGTAGTCTTTGGAGCCTGAGCAATCTGACCTTTGAAACGTATAACAATATTCCGTAAGACATAATGTTATGGAAGTAAGCAAAATATACAAGTTTTGCTGTTATAGATATGTAATAGATAGAGACATGCTGTTGCGGACTTTTTTTAAAGTATTTTTGTAGAGAATAGTTCTCTAGTACAGTACTTCAGCGTATCTCTACTGGTTTACGCGGCGCACGCGACTAAAGCTCCCAGCAAGCAAGCTTTTTAAAAACTGCGAGATCTCTTCAACACAATTTAGAGTATCTCCGCTAATTTGCGGCGCACGCGACTAAAGCTCAAGCAAGCGGGTTTTTTTAAGACTGCGACTTATTTACACAATTTACATAAAACTTTAATGTACTATCCTAAATCTTCCAGAAGAATTTAACTACATTTTAGTAAAAACCGTACAAAAATGCGATCAAATGTGTCGTAAAAGGCGACTAAGATAAGTTGACGTCAGGCAGGCGGCCGGTCGTAAAATACAAAGCCAAATCATTTGACAACATGTTTGTAACGTGTTGTGCCGACCCCGCTTAGAGTGGGAGCGCTAAGGGCAGGAGGATGATGATGATCCAGTTCCGATGACAATGCATGTTTATGATAAGCATGACGGGATGCTGCTGCCAGGATTGGCTCCAGACGAGGGAACTCCTCAACGGTTAACAGTGGGGACATGAAATTTTAACTTGATTTGTTAAACATTTTTTGACTGGCCCGTTGGCGCAGTGGGTATTGACCCTGCCCTCAGTTCCGCGGGTCGCGGGTTCGATTCCCGCCGAGGGCCAACATTTTCTATAAACAATTTGTTGGTTCCTCGAGCCTGGGTATGTATTTGTATTTTAAGTATATATTTAAAATTATATACGTAGTATATCTACCAGTTGTCCGTCACACATAACACAAGTATTAAGTTACTTACTTTGGGGACAGACCACCGTGTGTGGTCTGTCCCCAAAGTAAGTCCCGTATATTTATTTATTTGGATCTATAGACATTGGATTGAGTATGTACATTTTTAATTTATTTCATTCGTATTATTAATTATTCGTTGGAAGTTGGTCTTAAGGAGAATAAGTTTCACAATATTAAATCGCACTGCTCGATTCATAAGTGTTTGTAGCTCGTGAAAGCTTTTTGAATATCTCAAGTGCTGGTGCGTCAGTTATTGTTTTGTTGAGACGTCAATTGTTACTTCCTTTTTTTGTATTCACATTGATGGGTAAATAAATACTTCCAATCCAAATACTGTGTGGTATCCGGCTGAATTGAATAGACCACCCTTATTTCTTACCGAGGTATCGTAAAAGGCGAGCAAGTTAAGTCGACCCGCCGTGTGGTATCCGGTTGAGTAGAGTAAACCACCCTCATTTCATACTGAGGTATCGTAAAAGGCGACTACGGTAAGTTTACCCGCCGTGTGATATCCGGTTGAGTAGAATAGACCACCCATCTTCTTACCGAGGGGTCGTAAAATACAACTAAGGTAATTTGACGTCAGGCAGGCGGCCGGTCGAAAAATACGTAGCCGAATCACGTGACAACAAGTTTGTAACATGTTGTGCCGACCCCATTCAAGAGATGGATAAGGGCAGGAGAATGATAATGTATAAGCAAATTTCTTTAACTTAACTTAAACCTTTTTTTTAGACGGGTCTAGTATGGATAGCGGAATTTTATTGTAGAAATGATGTACCGAATATGAGGCAAATATATATTTGATAAAACATCCCAGTCAGTAGGAGAAGGGTACAATAAAGTAAGCCCATCTTCAGCTGTTATCTATTTTAATATATATATGATTAATACGTTGTAGATAATGCATTAAATGCGTACATAATGAAGCTATGTACTTTTACGGAGGAATAGTGCGCGAGTAGATCTGCGATATGAACAACGTTGTTGGTGAGCATGCAATTTGTATTATATCAGCCAGGTAGCTATAGGATCAGTGTTTCCCAACGCTGGGCCCACGCCCCACACTGTGGCAATTTAAAAATGGACTCGATTTTTACCCTTTTGCTCCGAGCCATTGAAAGCCAATGTCAATTTCGGTGCTAAATTTAACAAAAAAAAAAAACAAATTTACAACTTGGCTTCAACACATCGTGAATAAAAATTACCTACATATTTGTAGGTAATTTTTTTAAATGTCATTCTATTTCAGTTGAATTTACAGGATTTCTATAGCATATATCTTACCCCGATAAGCTTTAATTGTGCCAAATTTAATCGATATTGGTTCAAAAGTATTTTAAATAAAAAGTAAAGTTTATAGAAAAAAGTTGTTTAACAAAGGTTTTGAATTTTTAAACAAATGGTTGTATATGGTCATGTTTTTTTTATTAAATCAGGAGACCCGTTAAATTAGGCGTTTCTTTGCCTACTATAATTATGATTTTGCTATAATTTTATCGCGGATTATAGCAAAATAGTTTTATTATTACTTGTGTGGTAAAATTCATCGATATTGGTTCAGCGGATTCGCCGGGATAATATAACTAACGGGCGGACAGACTTTTGTGTAATAACTCTATGAATTGTTATTCTTAATAATTATAATAATTACTAATTAGTTATTAATTATTCTTGAGTGATTTTATTGATTATTTTTTCTTAGTTATATAGTTTCGTAGATATAGTTTTTCTTAGGAGTTTTATTGGCATCTTAGATCATTCAGAAGACTTCCTTTACCATTAACACCTCATAAAATCATTCCACACCCATTAAACAAAGGTTAATTTCCTCATGTATTTATATATAATAAAGTAACTAAGTAAACAAAAAAGAAGCTCGAAGGTATTAATTACGTTTTTATATGAAGTATAAGCACTGCGTATGGAATATAGCCTCCAAAATCGTTATTTTACAAGTTTTTATGGAACTATTCCTTTAGGGCAGTGTTTCCCAACCTTTTTTGTGTCTTGACCTAACTTAAAATTAGTTTCCCCCCTATGTAATATATATAAATTTTAATATTAAAAAATTGAGATGTTCACTTTAGAAACTTAAATGATAGGTTCCTCGAAGAAGACATTGTTAAATTTTGGCACAGAAAACTAACATTATATAAACAGGGCCCGGAGTGAAAGGATTAAACAGCAGGCCTATTATGATTATTTGAAAATAGTTTTTATTTGTTATTTGTCTTCATAGTATTCGCAGCGGTGGTCGCTTGCG
Organism: Morpho deidamia; assembly: GCA_947086505.1. NCBI lineage: Eukaryota > Metazoa > Arthropoda > Insecta > Lepidoptera > Nymphalidae > Morpho > Morpho deidamia. The sequence continues at coordinate 1,219,651 of CAMTZC010000011.1, forward strand.
CGGCCGCCGTCGACTTCAACTTGGTGAGTCAAGACCAACTGAACGTCCAGTTAGCGGATCATGCTACCAGAGGTCTGAGTATCACCACCGTCAAAAGTTAGTACGAACTGTTTATTTAACCTACACGCTCCAACATTTAACCGCATATATGTCTCATGGGCTGCAATAGAGACAAAACTCATAAATTCATGATTTGTATAATAAATACTGTACTTTACTCAACAATACTGTAATCAAATTACCTTTACCTAAAAATATATTTTTTGAAGCAATTAATATTTTAGTTAGAAAATGGAGGAGTAAAAGACGAATAAATTGGTTCGGAACGTGTTAAGAAATAATTAACTAATACAGCAGGAGTGCTTTTGACGAAATATATTTTAATTCTCTCTTGTCGTCTTCTGAACCGCGCGAACCATTTTCTTAATATTTTGCTTTACTTTTTATAAAATTAGCTTCTAAACACAACTTTGTTTGTGTGTACTGCAGCTTTATTATTTGAGTAAACCGTAATACTCACATTAATTATGGCTAAAGTGGGTTAACCTCAAAAGCTAGACATATGCTGTCTCCTCTCCTGTTCCTCTTAGTGTGATGGTATATAGTCTATAGCCTTCCTCGATAAATGGACTATCTTACACTCAAAGAATTTTTCAAATCGGTCCAGTAGGCCCTGAGATTAGCGCGCTCAAACAAACAATCAAACAAACTCTTCAGCTTTATATTTTATTTACAGAATAGATTTAAGAAGTTGTGTAGATAAGTAGTTTATATGCTTTACGCTTAATTAAGGCTGAATGCCCCTAACTACTAAACACCTTGTAATATTTTAATAAATTAACATTTCGCCTACAGATAGTGTGTCAAGGGAACTGGCCTGGATAGGGCGCACAGTTGGCACCGTAAAAACATCTGTAATGACCGAAGAAGCTGTGGATATTGTCTATGACAGCGGGGCCACTCTCCACATAACCAGTCGGCAAGTTCAGGAGCCAAGTAATGGAACTGTCCTGAACATCCAGTGGAAAGCAACGAACATCTCGCGCTTGGAGGACTGTGTGAACTTGGGTAAATATACATCTATCATTCCCCTACCCTCAACCACCTCTTAATGGGCACAATATGTCTTTATCTTCCATTCTCTCCTGTCATTCGCCAACTCTGACGCTATTCCTTTCATAAGCGTATATTATTCATACAATCCATCCATCTTTTTTGCAACCTCCTTCTAGTCATATATCCATCCACATTCATATTTAAAACTCTTTTCGTCGTATGATCTTGATTCCTCTTCATTACATGACCGTAACAACTTAATATCATACTGCTCATCTTTTATACAATGGGCGCAATTTTCAGATTTCCCCAAATATACTCATTTTGAAATGTAATGACACGACACATCCAATTTAACATTCTCATCTCATTTGCATGCACCTTTCTTTCATCCTTTTCTTTGATAGCCCAATATTCTCATCCATACATTACAAGTCTCATAAACTTGTAAATTTTTCCCTTAAGAAATATATCCAGCGGCATTAATATTTAAAACTCTTTTGGTCACATGATTTTAATCTCTTTTCATAACATGTCCATACCAACTGAATCTTGCATTTCTTATAAGAAAGATGCAGGTAAAAATACATATCTCTACTAATTACAATGTTTGTTTGTACAAAACAGTTTCACACATACTTTGTAATTTTGTAATTTCCAAGAATAAACTCCTTTTTAGACCCTTACAACTGGTACGGAGGCCCCCAGCAGAAGCGACAGTATTGGCCGATAGAGAAACTGAACCTCTCTGAATACTCCTACGTCACTAAGGAAGCAGACAATTGTGGGATAGCTGAACCATACTGGCTCAGCTCCGAAGGAGTGTACATTTTCGTCGACAAGAAAACCCCACTGTTCGTAGACCAGAACGTGATAGAAAGCAAGAAAGCATGCTTCGTTGGTGAAGTAAAAGCGCCGTATTCAACGAAGAGGGAACGCCTGGTTATGGAATACGTAATAGGTATATTTGATGACGCGAGAAAGGCGCACGAGCACGCGGTCGCCACAGTCCTGGGCAAACCTACAGGATATCCTGACGAGAGGATGATCACGTACCCAATCTGGTCCACGTGGGCGCGTCTGCAGCGGAACGTTACCCACGAGACAGTGACGGCTTTCGCCGACGAAATCCTCAGTTACAACTTCTCTAACAGCCAGTTCGAGATAGACGATCTCTGGGAGGAGTGCTACGGTTCCCGCACAGTGGACCTCAACCGGTTCCCAAATATGACGGATACTGTCACAATTCTCAAGCAGAAAGGATTCAGGGTGACCATTTGGATGCATCCGTTCGTTAATAAAGAGTGCGAGCCGTGGTACACGGACGCTTTGAACGATCAGTAAGTTATATCTCTTTTTTTAATGACTTTAAGCTGTTGGCCCTTATGTTTCTTACAGTGTAGCGCATAAGCGTTGGCGAGTTTGCGAAATGAAGAGTAATATGCATAAGCTAGACTATGGTCGGTGTACATCGTCCTAAGGTTGCCTCCAGTGTGGTCTGACCACAGCTTAGGGCGATTTGTAGTAGAGGACTCGTGTTATGACTGTGATTATTCGTATTCGCTGACAGCAGTGAGAGACCTCGGCCGCTTAAAGTCACAAAAGGATGACATCGTCTTCGCCGGTAAAGACTCTGTATGAGATATAACTTATGTTTCTGCAGGAGTTCACAGTCATACAGAAAACTATACAGAACCTATGATTTTTGTCAGACGACCTAACTTAGATGTCGGTGGAAGCCATTTATGATTAGGCACTAGCTATATAGGGTAAAGAAATTCCCACTTTTAATTCGTAAAAAGGGAAAAATACATAATTGAGGATATTTCAGCACTTAATTTACCGCTCTTAAATCACGAGAACAGAATATTATGAATAATATTGTGACTGTTTTAGTTATTTAGTCATTTCGGAATCTGGCTCCGAAGTGACGAGCTGGTGGAACGACAACGGCACCACGGCCGCCTACATCGACTTCACGAACCCTGAAGCTCGCCAGTGGTACACTGATAGCGTCCAACTCCTGCACGACACTTACGGAATCGACAGCTTCAAATTTGACGCCGGAGAGACCAGTTGGTCCCCACAAGTAAGTTAAACTGTACGATTACAGCAGTAAATTATAAAATTGGGCGTTACTTTGAGGAGATCCTTGCGATAAAGTAAATAGGAAATATATATGCTAAATATTGAGTGGATCATCCGTTTTTCATACCCGATACATGCAGGATTCGTAAAACCACATGCACAAACCTACATCATCTCCACCACAATACGCAGGCACTACACACATTCACTATCACTAACTTAACAATCCTTTCGCCCCTCAACCGAAGCATCATCAGGAGATAGACTCCACGAGAAAATTGTCTTGTGTTTTTTTTGTTACTTTTGTATTACAGCAGTTTCCAAATGAAGTGGCAGAACTAACATTAAAAAGTTAAAACTATGTGGGTTTAACGAATTTGCGAAGTTATGTTTTAATGGAGGACTCCATCTAGATTACGATAACGCCGAACGATAACGCGATAGTAAAATGACAACATATTAGCTATCAAAGTTCAAGTAACTACCAAGAGTACTACTAACTATCAAGAAACAGAATCACTACCCGTTACAGAACTATACATGTATAACTGGCATCGCAGTAACGCCATCTGGTAGCTTATAATAATATATTTTTAAAAGAGTAGCCACCGAGTTTCTTCCTTGTCTTCTTTTGACTCTTTTGACAGTAGATTTAGAGATTCAAAAGCCCTTGTTTACAAGTTTATGACATATTTATTTGAATAAGTACTTCAAAATACTTCAATCAAATGCTACTTTCTCATTAGTAATTTTACCCACAAACGCGTGGTTCAGAAGTGAAATATAGAGTGTAAAAGTTAAATTTCCTTTTAGATTCCAGTTCTCCTAAGCGACATCGAACAGCAGCCACTGTCTATCACAACTGAATATGTTCGAAGTGTCGCACAGTTTGGGCCTTTAGTCGAAGTACGTTCCGGATACAGGTATGACTTCCAGCTTGATTCTATAAATCTCGATCAAAACTAATCAAAATAATCTTTCTTTAAAAAAAAGTGAAAAATTTGGTAATATTTTGGAAAAAAGCTTGATATTCTCAATACATTATGTTTTGTACAAAAAAACACGAAACGCCAATGCTTTTTGTGCAATAATACTAATATTTACCGTTACTTTTCACTTGGAAAGTGCTTTTTTATTCTTTATAGAAGCGGGCGTATTTTACGTTAATTCCATAGTACCTACAAAAGTTATGATATAATTATTTTGATATAAACCGCATATAGCCGAAGCATCATTGCATCGTGGAGCCTGTTCTCCTGATGATGCTTCGGTTACGGGGGGAAACGATCTTAGAGGTTTTCGTAGTGAGTGTGTGTAGTGCCTGTGTGGTGAGTTGTTGGTAGCGGCGTTTTGTGATACATGTGATGGCTGGTCCTGGATGAATTAGGTATGTGAACGTTGCCTGCTTCCCGCACTTTGCATTAAATAGTTTCTCTCAACAAACGCAATAAAGCATCATCATCCTCCTGCCCTTATCCCACTCTAAGTGGGGTGGCACAAAATCTTACAAACATGTTGTCACACGATTTGGCTAAATATTTTACGACAGGCCGCCTGCCTGACGTCAACTTACCTTGGTCGTATTTTACGACACCACAGTAAGAACTGAGTGTGGTCTATTCTATGCAGCCGGATATCACACGGCACATACCTTAGTCGCCTCTTACGACACCTCGGTAAGAATTGAGGGTGGTCTATTCTATTCTGCCGGCTACCACACGGCACATACCTTAGTCGCCTCTTACGACACCTCGGTAAGAATGGAGTGTGGTATATTCTATGCAGCCGGATATCACACGGCACATACCTTAGTCGCCTCTTACGACACCTCGGTAAGAATGGAGTGTGGTATATTCTATGCAGCCGGATATCACACGGCACATACCTTAGTCGCCTCTTACGACACCTCGGTAAGAAAGGAGGGTGGTCTATTCTATGCAGCCGGATACCACACGGCGCGATGACAATTGTATATTGTATGTTTATGATAAGAATGGCCTGATGCTGCTGCCGGGATTATCTCCAGACGGAGGGAACTCCTCAAAAAAGCATTTTTATCTTGAGTTGTTTTTTTACTAAGTTATTTTTTTTATTGTCACCGGTTCTTAATAAGTGTACAAAGTTTGAATTAAATCTGTCCGCTCAAATCAAAATTCAAATTCAAATTCAAAATATTCTGTATTCAAGTAAACTGCACAAAACTGTAAAGTCAACTCTACTGGTTCGGAAAGCTGTTCCTACCGAGAAGAGCCAGCAATACCCGGCAGTTGCTCTTTTCAAAGAATAATTCTAATTACTGGTTACATATAGTAATTGATGTCTTATACAGGGTAGAATGGTAGCTATATCCGCATTCCTATCGTCTAAGTAGTCCTCAGTAGTATAGTAGGCTTTCTGTATTAGCCTTTTTTAATAGTGTTTTTAAACTGTTGTAATAGTATAGTTAAAGTATATTGTGGAATTTGCGGAAAACAGACGGTTACATACATCCAAATATACACATAAGTGAAAATAATATAAAGCGTTAAAAAACGTACTAAATTCCATTTTACAGAACTCAAGACCTTCCAATATTCGTGCGAATGATAGACAAGGACTCGTACTGGACCTTCGAGAATGGTCTGCCGACCCTCATCACCACCATGCTGCAGATGAACATGAACGGCTACACGCTGGTGCTGCCTGATATGATCGGCGGCAACGGTTACAACGACACGAAACCCTCAAAGAACCTGTTCATCCGATGGATGCAAGCCAACATCTTCATGCCGAGCTTGCAGTTTTCCTTCGTGCCCTGGGACTACGATGCTGAGGTGAAATCACAGTGATGACAAACATCATTAAATAAATAAATAAATGGGACACTTACACACACGGCTTTGCCTCTCTCTACTTAAATAGAGTAACTATTTACCATTTGAAATTTACAATTTATCAAACGCTTCTCGGTGAAGGAAAACATCGTGAGGTAACCCGTATAACTCTAGAAAATTCTCAGCATATCTGTCACCTACCAATCCGCATTGAACCAGCGTGGAAGGTCTAAACCCCAGTTCCCCTCTCCAAAAGGAGACAGGAGGGTTTCCCCTGCGGGATAGTTACGAGCCGCTACTTTTTATTATTCTAACTATTTCTCTACATAAATATGACTCTATTATAACAGACAGTGGCCATCGCCCAAGATGCAGTGGCGCTCCATGTGAAGTACTCTCCCGACATCATCAGGGCCTGTCAGAGATCCGTGGCCGCGGGCTCGCCCGTCAACGCACCCATCTGGTGGATCGCACCCGACGATACTACTGCGCACGCTATTTGGGATGGTAACATACTCATAATAATAAATAATGATGTCAGGAACAAAGCTCCATAAATATCTATTATCGCTTTGATATCGGCGACGGTTGTCGCCGATTCAGGACTGCCGCGCCGTTGCGTATTAGCAGCTTTCATGTCAAGTGTTGGACAAAATTTTCAGGAAGAGCCGTCGGTATAAAATACTATTAATCGAAACCTTCCGGAAGTTTTGCACAACCTTTTAGTAAAAACTGTATATAATCAGTTCAGTTCGTTCAGTAGATTTGTAGGAAATCGATCACATACAGGCAGGTTTTGGAGACTTTGTTGTATAATAAGTATAGAGTATAGAAGGTTTGATATAAGTATTATAGATGTTTTAATGTTTGTCCAATAAAGTTTTTACTTATGACTAGCTTCTACCCATGACTTCGTTCACGTGGACTGTTGAATCTTGGAATAAACAGTAGTTTTTGTCACTCACCAACCCTACAAATATCTAATGGGAGTTAAATTGCCATTACTATTAAATTTATAAACAATTTACTAACATTGAGAAAGCTGTGATGGCCCAGCGGTGAGACCGTGTGACTCTCTAGAGACGATCATGGGATCAAAACCCCGGGCAGACACCAATGAGTTTTTCTATTAAAAAAACTTGTGTCTAATTGATAATTGCAATTTATCACATGCTTTTCGATGAAAGAAAACATCCTGAGGAAACCTACATATCTCTAGAGAATTCTAGGGATATGTGTAACCTGCCAATCTGCTTTAAATAATTTATAGAATTAGGCGTTACTTTGCGGAGATCCATAATACAAAAGTAATAATAAAATTATTTTGCTATAATCCGCGATACAGTAAATAGAAAATATATATAGTGCTAAATGTATAGTGGACTATACGTTTTTTCATACCCGTTACATGCAGGATTCGTAAAAAACATATGCACAAGCCTCCACCACTTCCACCACAATACACAAGCACTACACAAGTTCACTATCACAAACTCAACAATCGTTTCGCCCCGCAACCGAGGCATCATCAGGAGATAGACTCCACGACAAAATCGCAAAGCGAAGCGTTATGCAAACAAGCATTGTTATATAGTAATCGGTTCATCCCCACCTTTACCTCTGAACACGTGCAACAAGCTTGAATTTGAAACATTTATCTGCTCGTTAATGAGGGTGCCATTGTTATGCTTAATGATTTCTAATTGTTCCAAAATATTCAATTTTAAGCTTTTTTCACAGGTGTGCAGTATTTCGAAACAATGGTCATTAGGAACTTTATGACCGCTTTCTAACAAATGTTTCGCGAAATGTGAATTTAGTGGCTTATTATTCCTGAAAGCGGCCATATGTTCTTTAAAACGGGTTTCGAACGGTTTCGGTTTAAAACGGGTTTCGTTTTCACCCCTGGCAACACAAACTTGCTGCCTTTCATAGTCATATACACAGACTTTTATCAGTCCCTCTTTCGGAAAAGAATTTTAACAATGAGCTGCAAATAATCAACCAGATGGCGCTTTCCAATGGCTACGATGAGCAATTAGTACAAAATATTTTAAAAAACAAACAGAAGTTGCAATTGGCAAAACACTTCTATGCGGTGCCACATAACAAAGATAATAAGTACAAAGCCAGTTTGACCTATTTTGGAACATTGTCAGAACGAATTTTAGCTATATTTAAATCAAAGTCAAATATAAAATTAGGTTTTAAAAGCAATAACTCTTTAAAAAAGATATTATGCAATAATAAAGATAAATTAGAAAGCCCGAAAAAGAGTGGTGTTTACAAAATAAAATGTCCTGAATGCAATGATACATATGTGGGTCAGACTGGTCGTAATTTCGAAACCCGTTTTAAAGAACATATGGCCGCTTTCAGGAATAATAAGCCACTAAATTCACATTTCGCGAAACATTTGTTAGAAAGCGGTCATAAAGTTCCTAATGACCATTGTTTCGAAATACTGCACACCTGCGAAAAAAGCTTAAAATTGAATATTTTGGAACAATTAGAAATCATTAAGCATAACAATGGCACCCTCATTAACGAGCAGATAAATGTTTCAAGTTCAAGCTTGTTGCACGTGTTCAGAGGTAAAGGTGGGGATGAACCGATTACTATATAACAATGCTTGTTTGCATAACGCTTCGCTTTGCGATTTTGTCGTGGAGTCTATCTCCTGATGATGCCTCGGTTGCGGGGCGAAACGATTGTTGAGTTTGTGATAGTGAACTTGTGTAGTGCTTGTGTATTGTGGTGGAAGTGGTGGAGGCTTGTGCATATGTTTTTTACGAATCCTGCATGTAACGGGTATGAAAAAACGTATAGTCCACTATACATTTAGCACTATATATATTTTCTATTTACTGTATCGCGGATTATAGCAAAATAATTTTATTATTACTTCTGCCAATCTGCATTGGAGCAGCGTGGTAGGTCTTAGCTCCAATCCTTCTCTCCAAAAACGGAGAGAGTAGGCCTTAGCCCAGCAGTGGGCATAGTAAAAGGCCGTTATTTTACTTTTACTTTTTTTTACCAACATTAAATTCGTAGTATATATCATTTGCTCTGAAAAAATTGTAAAAAACCTTTCTTATACTGCATCTTTTAATGTAAGAGATCATCAGGTCTCCTATATAAAACCTATTTCATTAACTTACAATACTTGACTTAGACACATTGTCACTAAAAATCTTGATATAAAGATAACAGATGGCGCTTTTAATGTTATGCTATTCCTGTCGAATTTACAGGATTTCTATAGTCTATGTATAGAAGGAATAATTGTGCCAATTGTCAATGATATTATTTAAAACCGCCGTGAAAACGTAACAGACAGACAGACAAACTTTCGCATTTATAGTTTATTAGCATTTATAATAGTAAGGATGTATATAAGTGAAGCCCATGTTATACTTTCAGAATACCTTCTCGGGGAAGACATTTTGGTTGCTCCTGTTATAACTGAGAATGCGACCAGTCGGGACATCTACCTTCCCGCGGGCAGCTGGATGGATCAGGGAGATTCCCAGAATATCCACACGGGACCAATCTGGCTGAGGGACTATGAGGTTCCTATCGACGTGCTCCCATATTTTATTAAAACGGAAATAAGTGCAGCGAGTGCCCCTTGCGTCGCTGCAATCCTACTACTTTTATCACTCTGTATTAATATATTTAACTAAATAAAACTATGAATATTTAAATCAAGTATAAGTTGTCGTTTATTTCGTTATCCTACTCCTACTAATATTATAAATACGAAAGTTTGTGAGTATGGATGGATGTTTGTTACTCTTTCACGAAAAATCTACTGGACGAATTTAGATGAAACTTTACAGTTATATAGGTTATACGTCAGAATAACATATAGGCTACAATTTGTAATGATTTTATGTAATATGTATCTTTAATACATGTCAATAAAGTCGAAAAATGCCTGAGAGCTATCTAGGCGTGCGCTGCCTAAACCATTGGAGTTACACAAAGATGATGTACCGTAGTATTGGTTGTCTTGAGTAGTTCTAAATAAAAGTCCGCAATAGCATATATCTACCTTTTATGTGGAAGCCACTATGACCAAAATTGTGAATCGAAACTCAATGTGGCAGACCAAATTCCACGCGAGCGAAGCCGCGGGCATAACCTAGTTGATATTATATATTGGCGAAAATTTGGGGCAGTTATAGTACTTCCAAATATTTATTGAACCTTATGAAGTTTCGCAATAATTACATTAAAAAAAAGAGTAAACAAATGCAATCCAATATATGTTCCTACCGAGAAGAGCCAGCAAGGAACTCGGCGGACACTCATTTCAAAATATAATTAAGTTAAGCTGCGGCGGAAATGGCCGAATCCGGCAAGCGGCGAAAGTATGCATCTCTCGTTGAGAGTTACATATTTGTGCCGTTTGCAGTTGAGACCCTAGGGCCATGGAGTCAAAGTGCAAAAAAAAATTTATCCGTTTTAACACCTCGGTTGATCGCCTCTTCGGGTGACAAGAGGGCTGGCTCCTTTTTCGCACAAAGAATCAGCTTAGCGATTCAACGCGGAAACGCTGCCAGCATTCTTGGGACCATTCCACGTGGGCATGATTTGTATAGTAGTAGCGTGTAAGTAATTTAAGATAGATGTAACTTGTACATATTTGCTATAAATAAAAAAAAATAACAAAAAAAGTCATCTTGTACATGTTCGAAGAGCAGCCATACTACCATGAACTCTTATTGTGACTCAATTGAAGACGTAAACGACGACCACGAACTGCTTTCTTTTCGTACCATGAAGTGTGAATTGCATTGGGGTCGTAATGTTTGAAAAGGATAACGTTGTATGAACTATAGATAACTCTGTCTCGTTTACTCACATGTTCTTAGGACGCATTCCGAACGCTCATTCGGCAACGACTTAAAGTGTACGTCTTTCAGACGTCATGGTATGAAAAAGCAAAACAATTTCGTTTACGTCTTCAATTGAGTCGCAGTACGAGTTCATGGTAAAAGTAGCAGCCTGTTACAATCCCACTGCTGGGAATAGGCCTCCTCTCTCCGTATCTGGAGTGAAAGGGTTGGAGCTAAGACCTACCACGCTGCTCCAATGCGGATTGGTAGGTTACACATATCAACAGAATTCTCTAGAGATATGCAGATTTCTTCACGATGTTTTCCTTCACCGAAAAGCGTGTGATAAATTGCAATTATCGATTAGACACATGAGTTTTAATAGAAAAACTCATTGGTGCCTGCCCGGGTTTGAACTCGTGTTCCTCTCGTAAGAGTCTCACTGTCTCACCGCTGGGCTATCACAGCTCATGTTCATGAGTTCATGGTAAGCCTGATGCTATATCTACGCATTCTTATCATATACCTAATTATTCCTTAACAGTATAGGAGGATTTCTGTATCAGCATACTTTTAATAGTTTTTGAAACTGCTGTATACTGATTATTTAATAATAATTTTTATTGAAATAGTCATGTAATCAACGGCATTTTTGTTATCTTTTAATTGTTTACATTAATCAACTCAAAAACTCTTTTTATTTAAACTATCGTGAGTATTTATAATTAATATGTAGACACCGGCTATACTTACGTCTAACGGGAAATAAGATCCCGCCGCGATAACGTGGTGTAAAGAGCTCATGAATACGTGCTCCGGATGCGCTTGAAACTAGTCCCCGATAAAATTACACGTGAGTATAGCCGGTGTCTACATATTATCTTGAATAAATAATTTGATTTGAATAAAAACAAAAAATATTTAAAAAATATATTTATTGGTACAATAAGAGATGATTAGTGGTTAGTTGGTATTAACCACGACATCCCTGACGAGACCTTTGCCCAATATCCTGAAGTCTTCAACAATCGCCTCGACATTCACTTTGTATTTAATTTCACCCTTAACCAATACCGGCTTCAGGGCGTTGGCGTTTAAAATCTGTAATAAATATTAGTTCAATGTCATTTGCGTTACTTTGCAGAGATCCATTGTTTTGAATAAAATTGACTCGCCCGCCGGACAGGTTAGCGACGCGGGCGGCCGACCGCCAGTGACGTTTCGAATACGATAAGGACAGGCCGCGTTCGCCTGTATACGGCATTCTCTTTTATAACGCACACGTGTAATTTTGCGTTTCGGGTGCTATTCTCAGTAGTGACACGACTTTATTGACATTTGAGACTGATATAAGTATTTAGTGACGCGTTTAACCAGTGAAGCGTTTGAGAAGACGCGGCCGTCCACGGTTTTAGTGCGCGTTGAGTTACTATTCCCCGATATAGGGACGATTCAATAACGTGTGACCTTACGAAGGTTGTGTGCACACCGGGTGTTATTTAACCGATATAGTGAAGTGTATACTCCGGGAGAAACAGACATTACGTGTCCGTGGAATAGTGCAGAGGCGAGCCAACGGTTTCGGGAATCGGCCAAGTACATACTGCGTGTATATGTGTACGTGTGTGTGTTTACACACACACACGTACACATATACACGCAGTGACTCATGAGGCCGGACCGCATACAGCTGACGGCCGCATAAGGTAAGTTGAGACGCCGAGACGGCGGGCCCAGGTCTCGGAGGTTGTTTCATCCACCCGCACGTTTGTGCGGAACATCCATAATACAAAATAATGAAACTATTTTGCTGTAATCCGCGATAAAGTAAATAGAAAACATATTATATATAATGCTAAATGTACATACATGCAGGATTCGTAAAAACGCATGCAAAAACCTCCACCACTGCCACTACAATACACAAACATTAAACATGTTTTGCAGATATCTGAACATGTCTAGTAGCAGCAGTGTGATATACATTAGAGCCTAAGTAAAAAAAGTTAGATAACAGCCTGTTATTACCCGCAGCTTGAATAGACCTTTCTTTGCTTATTCTCAGAGAAGGGTTGGAGCTAAGACCTACATAATCCTGATGAGACTAAGCTAAAGCATATTACAATAATTTAGTCACAAACGGCTATAGTAAAGTAGTAAAATAACGGCTTGTTACTATCCCACTGCTGGAAATAGGGCTCCTCTCTCCGTTTCTGGAGAGAAGGATTGGAGCTAAGACCTACCACGCTGCTCCAATGCGGATTGGTAGGTTACACATATCTCAAGAATTCTCTAGAGATATGCAGGTTTCCTAAGATGTGATAGCCCAGCGGTGAGACCGTGCGACTCTTTCGAGGGGAACACGAGTTCAAACCCGAGCAGGCACCAATGAGTTTTTCTATTAAAACTCATGTGTCTAATTGATAATTGCAATTTATCACACGCTTTTCGGTGAAGGAAAACATCGTGAGGAAACCTGCATATCTCTAGAGAATTCTGGAGATATGTGGAACCTACCAATCCGCATTGGAGCAGCGTGGTAGGTCGTAGCTCCAACCCTTTTCCCCAGAAACGGAGAGAGGAGGCCTATTCCCAGCAGTGCGATTGTAACAGGCCGCTACTTACTATGCAGGTTTCCTTGCAATTTTTCTTCAACGAAAAGCGTGTGATAAATTGCAAATATTAATTCGACAAGTTTTAACAGAAAAAATCATTCCCTGTCCAGGATTTAAACCTGTGATTCGCTCGAAAAAGTTACAGTTACACCGCTGGGCTTACATAGCTGGGCGTATAGTGAGTTGCGCCAGTTGCTTCGATATTGAAGATTGCACTTGAGAATTGAGCCCACTTCTGAACGTAGACTCGACGCGACTATTAGATGCTCGGTTGTCTGAATCTTGTGTATATATAATTGTGTATATACATTGTGTATAACACATATCTCCAGAATTCTCTAGAGATATGCAGGTTTCCTCACGATCTTTTCCTTCACCGAAAAGCGTGTGATAAATTGCAATTATCAATTAGACACATGAGTTTTAATAGAAAAACTCATTGGTACCTGCCCGGGTTTGAACTCGTGTTCCCCTCGAAAGAGTCGCAATGTGTCACCGCTGGGCTATCACAGCTCTGTGTATATATATGCATAGTGTTCTCGAGATTTTGAGAGTGTTTACACACATACCAATAAATAAATATAAATTGTCAACACTTATGACTTTATTTTTTGTTTTGCGATTATATTATATAGTAAATGTTTCTTACTATTCTCAAGGACCCTAAATAATAAATATCAGGGGGTTTTCGTAGTATAAAAAAAAAGTGTATACACACACAAAAAGTTAATTTTTTATATACTAGTGGTGTTCCGCGCAAACGTGCGGACGGATGAAACAACCTCCGGGACCTTGGCCCGACGTCCCGGCGTTTCAACCTACCTTATGCGGCCGTTAGCTGTATGTGGTCCGGCCTCATGAGTCACTGCGTGTATATGTGCACGTGTGTGTGTGCTTGTATGTACACGGCCGATTCCCGAAACCGTTGACTCGCCTCTGCAATCTTCCACGGACACGTAATGTCTGTTTCTCCCTGAGTATACACTTCACTATATCGGCTGAATAACACCCGGTGTGCACACAACCTTCGTAAGGTCACACGTTATTGAGTCGTCCCTATATCGGGGAATTGTATCCAACGCGCACCAAAACCGTGGACGGTCGCGTCTTATCATACACTTCACTGGCTAAACGCGTCATTAAATCTGAGAATAACACCCGAAACGCAAAATTACACGTGTGCGTTATAAGGGAATGCCGTATACAGGCGCACGCGGCTTCTTCCTGTCGTGTTTGAAAGGTAACTAGCGTTCGGCCGCTCCGGTCAGCCATCGAATGCATAAACGTCCTTGATCTCGCCGGTCGCGTCTCCGGCGGGCGAGTCAATTTATTCAAAACAAGTGGTATACTAGAGTTGATACAAAGTCAAAAGAGGTATGAGGAAATCGCATAAGGGATAATCACGGATCGAATCATCAGATTATCATCTGACAATAGAGCATGTGGAAAAAAGGAAGTTTACCTGGAATTCTCTAGTTTCATGTATGTCCGGTTTCCAGAGCACCGCGATGACGTCACCGCCGTAACTGTCATGGAAGAACACCGCGAACTGGTCGTACGCACTCTGGTTAATACAAAATAGTAGGATTAGATTGGTAATATCTTCTGCGCTCTACTCCCTGCATTTCGCAACCTCGATGATGCTTCTGCGCTCGCCCGTCCCGCCCGGTGACGCTGTAAAAGCCATTAGGGCTAACAGCAGTCAGTTCGAAAAAAAAAATAGGTTGGTAATGGTGTTTTATGGGGTTTGTAGCCGTTGAAACTTAGTATTGGCTAACTCTAAGCTAGTACAAAAGTAATAATAAAATTATTTTACTATAATCCGCTATACAGTAAATAGAAAATATATATAGTGCTTAATGTATAGACTATCCGTTTTTTCATACCCGTTAAATGCAGGATTCGTAAAAACTCATGCACAAACCTACACCACCGCCACCACAATACACAAGCGCTACACACGTTCACTATCACAAACTCAACAATCGTTTCGCCCCGCAACCGGAGCATCATCAGGAGATAGGCTCCACGACAAAATCGCAAAGCGAAACATTATCCAAACCAGCATTATTATATAGTAATTGGTTCAACCCCGCCATTTATTTTACCTCTGAACACGTGCAATAAGCTTGAACTTGAAACGTTTATCTGATCGTTAATGAGGGTGCCATTGTTATGCTTAATGGTTTCTAATTGTTCCAAAATATTCAATTTCAAGCTTTTCAAGCATAACAATGGCACCCTCATTAACGATCAGATAAACGTTTCAAGTTCAAGCTTGTTGCACGTGTTCAGAGGTAAAATAAAATAAATGGTGGGGGAAAAGAACGTGATTCTTCTTTAAATTACAGATTAGATTTGACCTTGACATACGTGAATGTAAAAAAATTTTCATAGGTTGATGATAGATGGCGTTTTTAATTTCATCTTATTCCTGTTTAATTAACAGGATTTCTTATATGTTATCCCGGTGTATAAGTAATAATTGTGTCAAATTGCATATCTTTAAGGAATTCTGGGAATATGTGTAAGCAGTAAGTAGGTCGTAGCTCCAATCCTCCATAAATGGAGAGAGTAGGCTTATGCCCAGCAGAGATCATTAATAAAAGTAAAGTAACGGCCTATTACTATTCCACTACTGGGCATAAGCATATAAGAGATTATAAAACCCACTTTTAATTCCTCCAAGTATTTGTCGACGGGATGAAACTCCACCACCGGGATAATATCTTCAGCAGGAGGCTGTGCTTCCTCTACTCGAGGAGCCACGTCGAGTCTTTCAGTGGAGTGCAGGACTATATCTTGGCGAAGGTAGATCAGAACGTCGTATCCCGCCATAGAGGGCGTGAAAGCTGTCTAAAAATATCATTAAAACTACAATATAATAGAATAGAAAAATCTTTATTTTATCTCATACCACAATACAAATGCAAAATACAAATAAGTAAACTTACCACTAAATAAAATATAATGATCTAAAACTAACAATTAACCTAGTTAGTTTAAATTTTAGTATATTTTAGTATAGTATTTGCAGTCGATTAGTGACGCCGTGTGGTATCCGGCTGCATAGAATAGACCACCCTCATTTCTTACCGAGGTGTCGTAAGAGGCGACTAAAGTATGTGCCGTTTGGTATCCGGCTGCATAGAATAGACCACCCTCATTTCGTACCGAGGTGTCGTAAGAGGCGACTAAGGTATGTGCCGTGCGGTATCCGGCTGCATAGAATAGACCACCCTCATTTCTTACCGAGGTGTCGTAAGAGGCGACTAAGGTATGTGCCGTGCGGTATCCGGCTGCATAGAATAGACCACCCTCATTTCTTACCGAGGTGTCGTAAGAGGCGACTAAGGTATGTGCCGTGCGGTATCCGGCTGCATAGAATCGACCACCCTCATTTCTTACCGAGGTGTCGTAAGAGGCGACTAAGGTAAGTTGACGTCAGGCAGGCGACCGGTCGTAAAATACGCAGCCAAATCATGTGACAACATGTTTGTAACATGATGTGACGACCACACTTAGAGTGGGATAAGGACAGGAGGATGATGACTTAAGTACAAATATACATCCAGGCTCGAAGAACAACAAATTGTTGTAAGAAAATGTTGGCCCTCGACGAAAATCGAATTCGCGATCCGCGAAGCTGAAGGAAGGGTCAACGGGCCAGTCACCAGATAGCAGGAGAACGTGAATCTCACCACCACGCCGTCCTCTTTGTCGGTGAGCAAGGTAGTCTGCCCAGGGTGGACTGCGCCAGCAGACACTAGTTATTGTTCCGCGCAAACGTGCGGACGGATGAAACAACCTCCGAGACCTGGGCCCGTCGTCTCGGCGTCTCAACCTACCTTATGCGGCCGTCAGCTGTATGCGGTCCGGCCTCATGAATCACTGCGTGTATATGTGTACGTGTGTGTGTGTGTGGTTGTATGTACTTGGCCGATTCCCGAACCCGTTGGCTCGCCTCTGCACTATTCCACGGACACGTAATGTCTACACTATATATACCTCTTATAGTATACACTTCACTATATCGGTTAAATAACACCCGGTGTGCACACAACCTTCGTAAGGTCACACGTTATTGAATCGTCCCTATATCGGGGAATAGTAACCCAACGCGCACCAAAACCGTGGACGGTCGCGTCTTCTCAAACGCTTTACTGATTAAATGCGTCACTAAATCTGAGAATAACACCCGAAACGCAAAATTACACACGTGCGTAAGAAAAAAAGATGCCGCGTCCAAGCCGCGCGCGGCCTCTCTGTATCGTGTCTGCCGGGTGACTGGCGGGGGGCCGCTCTGGTCGTGAACGAATGCATAAAACGGCCTAGCTTGCGTTCGCGTCGCGTCGCGCGCGTCATTTTATTCAAAACAGTTATATTATATATGTGTATGCGCGTGCAAGAGTGCCGTGTGTATGTACAGTGGATGGTAGTAGATGATTCTCACCAGCACATCGTCCTCCATGTCGGTGAGGAGGGCCTTCTCCAGGTAGCCGAGGGTGCTCCTCGCCAGCAGCTGCGCGCGGAGCACCACCCGGCGGTCAGGGGCCTGGCGGCTCCAAACTGAAGGCAGGTCACCGTCGTACGCGGTCACCAGGTACATGTACGGAGTTAGGTCCTCGCGTTCAGAAAACTTACGCTCCAGCTCCATTATTTCCTCACCTAAACCAAAAAAACAGCAGCTCCAACAAAACTCCTCAAAAACAACAACAATCAACTCCGGTAAAATTCCTCAAAGCCGAAACTATCCAGATATCGATGTCGATCCCACGCCATGAAGGTGGTCTTTACAGAATAATCGAGAAAACACCTTTTAGGATTTCACGACCACCTGCATTGCTCGTGCTATAGTCACTTGAGTCATCAGAAGGAGTCAGACATTTACTTCAGATTAGATACTTATTTCTGTAAACGTTTTTTAAATTAATTTAATTTCTTTTTATTTCAAATAAAACTAAATTTATTTCCTTTTTAAAAAATTCAAATCGCAAAGTTTGACTATCCATTCCAGCTATATTATTCAAAGCCCAAAACGAACAATTCCATCAATTCCTCAAAGCTTAGATGCATTCAAGTTACTTAAGGCCTAAAACTGATAACGTATGGCTTAGGATTTGGTCACAGAAATCTACAGCTCAGTCATTGAGTGAGTGTTTGACGTCATTAAATCAAAGTTTTACGTTGAGACGAGAATCCTAATGACTTAAAACCCTTAACTCGTCTTAAAGTACTCAAAGCATAAAACTATTTACTCCTTCAAATTTTTTCAAAGCCTAAAACCCACTACCCTCAAGTTTCACAAAACTCAAAACCATATAACTCCTTCAAAAGTTCTCAAAGCCGAATACCGTCAAGTCGACCAAAATTAATAAAAAGAAACCATTAAATTCCCCAAAAAAATTAGGCCCTATCAGGAATATCAGGAATTAGTTGTGTTTAAAATATTCTTCATTTTAAAGAGACTTTTTGGTCTGACTACGAAAACCCAGCACGAAATTTGGCGGTTACTCTTTTCAAAGATATCTATTCAATATTTTCAAAAATATATATATATTCACTCACGCGACATATCGTCATTGAAGTCGAGCATGATCATCTGGATGCCCCAGTCGGTGGTGGCGAGCAGCCGCAGCACCCTGCAGAAGGCCGTGGTAGGCTGCGACGGTGGAGACAGTGGCGACGGCTGGACGAACACCGTGCTCACCAGCAGCTCCGATACCGTGGGGGGGAAGTGCTGGGCCAGCAGGTGACACGACAGCCAGCGCTTGAACAGGCAGGTGGTGGGACCGAAGGCGGGGTGCTTCTGATGCAGCCTGGGGAACAGAGCTCCGAGGTAGCAAGACAGAAGCTTAACTTCTTATCGATGTATTCTCTCTCTCTCTATATCCCTTTCTCCATATTCTTACATGCACACCCCTTTCTTCTTGTCTCTCCATATCTCTCTAACTTCTCTCGCTCTCTCTTTCTACATCTTTGTTTCTCTCGCTTTTTTTAAGAACATAAAACAATATGAGAGATTTCCATTCACTCTCCTTCTCAACCGAACCGAAGCATTATCAGTAGGCCTGCCATGTACTTAAAAAACGAATCAATTCAAAGTCTTTCTCCACATTCTTACATGCACACCCCTTTCTTCTTGTCTCTCCATATCTCTCTAACTTCTCTCGCTCTCTCTTCCTACATCTTTATATATCTTTCTTTCTCTCGCTCTTTTTAAGAACATAAAACAATATGAGAGATTTCCATTCACTCTCATATTTTTAGGACGCATTCCGAACGCTTGTTCGTCGACGACTTAAAGTGTGCGTCTTTTAGACAGCATGGTATGAAAAAGCAAAACAATTTAGTTTACGTCTTCAATTGAGTCGCAATAAGAGTTCACGGTAGGCCTGCTGGAGGTTACGTACATTTAACATTAGATATATTATAATAAGCTGTGATAGCCTAGCGGTAACGCCGTGCGACTCTCTAGAGACAATCATGGATTGAAACCCCGGGCAGGCACCAATGAGTTTTTCTATTAAAAAAACTTATGTGTCTAATTGATAATTACTATTTATCACATGCTTTTCGGTGAAGGAAAACATCGTGACCAAAACTTGCATATATCAAGAGAATTCTATTCATATGTGTAACCTATCAATCCGCATTGGAACAGCGTGGTAGGTCTTAGCTCCAATCCCCTTCTCTCCAAAAACGGAGAAAGGAGGCCTTAGCCCAGCAGTGGGCATAGTAACAGGCTGTTACTTTATATTATAATATATTTTATTTACATTACTATTTTATCGCGGATTATAATCCGCGATAAAATAGTAATGAGTAATAGTTGCTATAGCAACACGATTACTATCTCATTACTATTGTCTAATTTTAGCCGTGTGGTATCCGGCAGAATAGAATAGACCACCCTCCGTTCTTACCGAGGTGTCGTAAAGGCGACTAAGGTAAGTTGACGTCAGGCAGGCGGCCGGTCGTAAAATACGTAGCCAAATTATATGACAGCATGTTTGTAGCATGTTGTGCCGACCCAACTTAGAGTGGGATAAGGGCAGGAGGACGATGATTACTATTGTCTAATTTATGCAGAAATTTTCAGAAAACACTCACCCGTGCAACGCTCCCCTAAGTCTCGGCAAGAGCACACTCTCACACTGAAGCTTAACACTCTCCTCGCTCTCCTTGAACTTGACCACGCCCTTCTCCACCTCCCTCCTCAGTAGAGTAATCTCCTTAGGATGGGCGATCTCTAAGCGGAATACGAAGCCGTTTTTGAGAACGTCTATATGTTTGTCGTAGGCTTGTGTGGGGAGCGAGTACTGCTTGTGGAGCTGCTCGGAGATCTGGAGATGGAAGGCCGCTTTCAGGCAGCGGAATGCGTCGATGTCTCCAGGCCATTTGCCGCTGTGACCTGAGAATTTGTGGCTAAAAGTAAGGCCCCACTTCTGGATTGGGGCTAAAAATCAGTGTTGGACTTCCCAGCTCAACTATAGCCGAGTAGCTACCATTTTAAAACATTACACTGCTGATATCTGTAAACTTTATGGTCTATTGTATAAGTAGTTTTGCAGTTTTATAAATAAAGACTTTCTTATCCTTATTTTTATTCTGAAAAATCTCTCTCATCAACCAATACACGTCCACTGTTTAGACATAGGTCTCTTTCATGGACTTCCACGATACACGATCTTGTGCAGCCTGGATCCAGCGGCTGCCTGCTACCTATTTGAGGTCGTCTGTCCACCTAATCGGGGGGTCTGCCTATGCTACGTTTTCCGGTGCGGGGTCGCCACTCTAGCACCTTGAGACCCCAACGTCAATCGGTTCTTCGAACTATGTCCCGCCCATTACCACTTCAGGTTCCCGACCCGTTGAGCTATGTCCGTCACTTTGGTCCTTCTACGGATCTGCTCATTTCCGATCTGATCACGTAGAGAAACTCCGAGCATAGCTCTCTCCATATCCCGCTGAGCGACTCTGAGCTTTCCTATTAGGCCCATATTTAGCGACCAGGGTACTCCATATTTAGGGGAACTTTAGAGATTAATTTAACGTGAGTAACCAAGTTTTGGTTTTATCGAGGTTTTTATATATTTAAATGTGAATGAATGAATGAATGAATGAATTATTTCGCTGACACAAATCACTATACTATTATAAACTAACAAATAAATCAAAATAAACAATAATTAACTTTAACAAACAGTTATAACAATAATATATAAAATAAAAATAAAAAGATATAAACAGTATAGTGTGTTGTCCCAAAATGGATGATCTCCTCAGCATTTTCAGAAGTGAAGCTTCTGATGCTGGTTTTCAGAGATCACCACGGAAGGCAGTGACTATGAACATAAGCTATTAACTAATATAATCTAATCTAATATTTAACATTACATTACAATTACACTATATACATAAACACACACACACAATGTATATCAGAAAATATCTTACTCAATTCAACGATGGCTTTATTGACGGGCGTGTAGTCCGGCAGCTTCTGGCCGAGGTCCTTGATGAGAGCAGCTCGGCTGCAGCGCCGCGGGTTGTGCTCAGCCTTACTGACAAGTGCTGGGAACGGTTCGCAATAGCTGAACACTGGGGATATCCCTTCAAAGAAAAACAAAGGTTATAAATACTGTTAGGAATTAAAGTTGGCAACACTACAATCACGTGGCCGATAGCAAGGAAGGGACTTGCTTTAGGAGCAAAAATTAGTTATAAAAGATGGAGTCCGCCATATTGAGTTCAGTCTTGTAGCAATACTCGACTCTTACGGTTATTAGCTTACGCTTACGCGGCTAGACCGTTCTCTTGGAGTTTCATTGTAAACGAGACTTGTACGATTATTAGACGCTCTCGCGTTTAGATCTTGCTACAAACTGTCTTGGTTAAACGAACGGGTATAATTAGTGTTACTGTGTCGTTCTAATATTGTTACGGTAGACCCGCGTCTACCTACCTACATTGAGTGTTATTTGTTATTAGAATCTAGCCTCGAATAGTTAATATTCGTGATAAGAGTAAGCATTGAGTTTCTTGCCAGTTCTTCTCAGTGGATGACAGCGTTCCGAACTGGTGGTAGAATCGTCCTGGCATAATAATTCCAAATTATATGAAACTGAACCTATCAAATGTTGTAGCTGTACGTTAGTCATTGTTGACTATGTGAGAAAGCTTAAATATTTAAGTGAAATCCCTGCCATTTCTAAGAATACATTAATCTCTTGTCTACCCAAGTATTAAATCCATCTGGCTATGACACTAGATGACATCACTTCAATAATTCAAATTCAAACTTCTTTATATGCAGAAACATTTTTTAAAATAAGGTGTATTATATTATTTGACTGGCCTGTTCGCGCAGTGGGTAGTGACCCTGCCGTCAGCGACGCGGGTCGCGGGTTCGATACCCGCCGAGAGCCAACATTTTCTATAAACAATCTGTTGGTACTTCGAGCCTGAGTGTATATTTGTATTAGAGCATGTATTTAAAATTATATATGTAGTATATCTACCAGTTGTCCGTCACCCATAACACAAGTATTGAGTTACTTACTTTGGGGACGGACGACAGCCATAGTCTCTTAAAATCCAGAAATATTAAAAAATATATATTTAAAACCTAGAAGGTAAAATATATTTAAAATAAAGATGAGACTCATTTCACACAAAAAAAAATTCAGCAATTATAACGGTCAACGCATTGTGCAGACCATAGAATTTCTATGTGTTCCATAGATAGAAACTCACCATAAACAGCGCTTATATCCAACGGCAGCTGGCTCAAAGACCGCAGATCCCTTCTCAGCTCATCAAACGCTTGCAGCACCGGCAGAGCAGTCTCTTCCATTTGCTGGCAGTCCGCAGACTTCCTGGCCGTGAGGTCGTCCAGTTGAGAGCAGATGTGAAAAAGTTGTGAAGATGGGACATCTGTAATGCAGATTGTTGTCCCATCAAGAAGATGCAAGAGCTGTGGCGTTAAAAATCTTAAGTTAAGAATCTCACTTGTTCTTCTTGGTAGGAGCACCGTTCCAAACCAGTGGCAACTTCTTTATAATTTGAGATTCTAAAGTACTTGTTGACTAACAAACTTAAAGTAGCAGCCTGTTACAATCCCACTGCTGGGAATAGGCCTCCACTCTCCGTTTCTGGAGAGAAGGGTTGGAGCTAAGACCTACCACGCTGCTCCAATGAGGATTGGTAGGTTACACATATCTCCAGAATTCTCTAGAGATATGCTGGTTTCCTCACGATGTTTTCCTTCACCGAAAAGCGTGTTTTAAATTGCAATTATCAATTAGACATATGAGTTTTAATAGAAAAACTCATTGGTGCCTGCGCGGGTTTGAACTAGTGTTCTCCTCGAAAGAGTCGCACGGTCTTACCGTTGGGCTATCATAGCTCCTAACAAACTTAATTAAAGTATATTTTAAATATATTTATTTATTTATTTATTGTATATACATACCAATATAAAAAGAAAGAACAAAAAAATAGCACATGTACAAAGGCGGACTTATCACTAAAAGAGATCCCTTCCAGGCAACCTTTGAGTAACAGAAGGAAAAGGACCAAAAGTGAAATATGGATCATGAAAAAAGAAAGGAAGAAAATAACAAAACACTATATAGATATATATGACTGGCCCGTTGGCGCGGGTTCGTTTTCCGCCGAGGGCCAACATTTTCTATAAACAAATTGTTGGTTCTTCGAGCCTGGGTGTGTATTTGTATTTAAGTATGTATTTAAACTTATATATGTAGCATATCTACCAGTTGTCCGTCACCCATAACACAAGTATTAAGTTACGTACTTTGGGGACGGACGACCGTGTGTGTAAGTGTCCCATATATTTATTTATTATTATTTATTACATATATTAATGTTGAAAAATGATGCAATATAAATAGTAGAGATTATTTGATTTTATTAAAATTCAACTATTTAGTTTATAAATTATTTTTGGTTAAATAAGTAGATGATGTAGATGATGTATTGCTCGCTTAGTATCAAAGTGACCTAATTCTAAAAAAATGTTTTGTTGCAAATTGTGTAAAACGTAGCCTAGCGCCTAGAAATTTCATAGATCCATATATTGGAACAGCAAGAAAACACTACTATATTTAAAAAATCATAGAGTAGTGAAATCAGGATTGCAATGTAGCTAACTATTAATAATAATAATAATATTTATTTATTTCAGACCATTTTTAACTTAGATCCATAATTGTTAGTAAAATATTCTTATACACTATGTTAGTACACGTAATTCTAAAACGTAACCTAGCTTAATTTAAATATTTGCCCCTACTAACTGGAGCACTCGGTATTTGGACGTGAGTCTGTGTCCAGTGCCTCAATATGGGGCAATCCGGTTTCTCAATAACGACCCCTGAATTGATTCCCTGCGAGAGAAGTTTAAGGAAACAGGTATTCTTACATTTGCTTCACAGTATATTTTAAACAATGTAATTTACATGTAATGTACATAAAATAAAGAATTATAAAACGATAGGTGATGTAATAGACAAAGTAGAAACCGACATAAGCTTGCGACTCCTGCTTTGCGCCTAGCAAAAGTGCGTAAATCGGTTGTGGGTATGGGTATAAGATTCTATGATAAAATTTCGAAATCAATTTTGGCCATGCCGTTACAGCAGTTTAAAACCACTGTTAAAAAGAGGCTGATACAGAAAGCCTACTATACTGTTGAAGATTACTTAGATGATAAGGATGTGTGGATATAGGTGCACTTCTACCCTGTACAAGACAGTAATAACTTAATGTTACTAGTTTTAATATTTATATTTTAAAATGAGCAACCGCCGAGTTTCTTGCTGGCTCTTCTCGGTAGGAACAGCTTTCCGAACCAGCAGTAAAGTTGACGATTCAAAAGCACTTGTTTACAAGTTTACTTGAATAAAGAATATTTTGATTGATTGATTGATTGATCACTCTGAAAGCGTCATTGTACTGGACTCAGAGCGTTATAGGCCTTCTGCGGTGCAGCTATACTGCACCACAAATCGCTCATGTAAAGTGTTTGGCAGATGGTCATAAATAGTCTAATTTTAACACTTACAGTACAGCGTGCGAATCTTCGAGCCAGCATATTATTTATTTATTTATTTATTTATTATGACAAGCCAATAGTATTTTACACATACTTATTAATACACATTTTCATACGGTAAGTTCTAGGTAAAACACTTTTTAAGGTGAGTACAGCGTTATCGTAGGTACAAAAGTTATTTATATAACTAAAAGGAGTCAAATTAAGTTATACGTTAAGAAAAATTTCGATAAAAACTATTACTAAAACTTAACAACTTAAAGCAGGCAAGCAAGTTTATTTTTATATTTCAATAGTGGATCGTGGAAGACGTCTATATCATGGGAATTAAGTGCATTATAAGTGTTCATAAGCCGGTTAAATGGACTATTTTGACCTAAATTAGTTCTTGATTTCGAGATACTGAAAGTTTTTAAGTTTTTATAAGAATGAGGAGCATTACGTGGAACCGAAAAATTTAAACTACTTACCTTACATTAAGACTAATTTTGTATTCGGTCGCTTTTATACTAATCACATAAATAGCAAGTGGCCTTACCATACTTGAGCTGTAGCAGGTAGTTGAGGACCTGGCGGACGACGGTGCGCCGCTCGGCCATAGAGCGCGCGTCCCATACGCACGCCTCCGTGATGGACCCGTCTTGGAAGCGACGTAGTTCGGACTTCTCGCCCCAGAAAGATCTGCACAACAAAAAAGAGCCATACGTGGTGTTTTGAACAAATTGACGCGCGCCACGCGGCCGGAGCAACGACCTTTATGCATTGGCAAAAGTACGTAAATCGCTTTGTGGGTTTGGGTATAAGATTCTATAATAAAATTCGGAAATCAATTTTTGCCTTGCCATTACAGCAGTTTAAAAACACTGTTAAAAAGAGGCTGATACAGAAAGCCTACTATACTGTTGAAGATTACTTAGATGATAAGGATGTGTGGATATAGGTGCGCTTCTACCCTGTACAAGACAGTAATAAATAAATGTAACTAGTTTTAAGATTTATATTTTAAAAAGAGCAACCGCCGAGTTTCTTGCTGGCTCTTCTCGGTAGGAACAGCTTTCCGAACCAGCAGTAAAGTTGACGATTCAAAAGCACTTGTTTACAAGTTTACTTGAATAAAGAATATTCTGAATATAAGACTCTTCAGAATCTTTTTTTTTCAATCATTTTACATCCACTGCTGGACATGGGTCGTTTTTAAGAGATCTCCACACCCCACGGTCTTGCGCGCTTAGTCCACCTTTGTAAGGGGTTTGCGAGCTGTTTTCCAGTGCGAGATCACCATTCCAGCAACTTAAGACCCAAACGCACACACAGCAGGCCTACCATAAACTCTTATTGCGACTCAATTAAAAACGTAAATTAAATTGTTTTGCTTTTTCATACCATGACGTCTTAAAGCCGCACACTTTAAGTCGTTGCCGAATCAGCGTTCGGAATGCGTCCTAAGAACATTTGAGTTAAAGAGACAGAGTTATCTATAGTTCAGTTCATATAACGTTGTCCTTTTCATAACACAGCATGATACTATATGAAAGCGGTTGGGTTTAGGTACTGACTTTGGCCTACAGACCTGCCTTCAGCTCCTTTACTCTAGTATTAATAACTATATGGCATATTTAGACTTGACATTGTACAAGTTTAGAAAATATCTTAATACAAGCTCTCTCCTTCAACCGTTTGACATCCAATGCTGGACATAGGTTTTTTGAATGGATTCCCAAAACCCACGTTCTTATGCCGCTCGGATCCAGCGGCTGCTCGCGAACTTTTTGTAATACTCAGTCCACTCTCGTAAGGGGTCTATCGACGCTGTTTTCCGGTGCGAGGTCACCATTCCAGTAACTTAAGAACCCAACGCACAGACAGACCTGCCTATCGCTCCCTTACTCCAGTATTAATAAATATATGGAATATTTAGACTTGACATTGTGTATTGTCTTAGTACTAGCTCTCTCGTTCGACCGATGGACGTTTACTGCTGGACATAGGTTTCTTTAAGGGACCTTTTTGAGGTCAGTTCACCTCATAGGGAGACCTCCTATGTCTAACGCTGTTTTCAAGTGCGAGGTTGTCATTCCAGCACCTTAGAACCCAAATGCCCATCGGTTCTCTGCACTACGTGTCCTGTTTGCCATTTTAGCTCCGCGACACGATGAGCTATGTAAGTTAATATGGCTCTACTAAGGATCTCCTTATTTCCGATTTAATCAGAAATACTCCAAGCAAAGCTTTATGCTTTCTTATGGAGAGCTGTGTAGCACAGCGGTGAGACCGTGCGACCAATGAGTTTTTCTATTAAAACTCATGTGTCTAATTAATAATTGCATTTTATCACACGCTTTTCGGTGAAGGAAAACATCGTGAGGAAACCTGCATATCTCTAGAGAATTCTGGAGATATGTGTAACCTACCAATCCGCATTGGAGCAGGGTGGTAGGTCTTAGCTCCAATCCAACTCCCCAAAAACGGAGACAGGAGGCCTATACCCAGCAGTGGAATTGTAACAGGCCGCTACTTTTCTTTACTCATTTCTTATGGAGGTCATTATCAGAATCAGAAATAGTCAAACGTCTTATTGCTTGTTAAGTAAAGAGAAAAAGTGACCAATAGCGAAAGTAATCGTAGTATTATGGGGATTGCCTTGAAATAGTGGAGTTTCTAATTTAATTTAATTGGTCCGAAGAAAATTAATAAATAATAATAATAATAAATGGTAGATCGGTCAGAGCGTTGGGCAATTATTGTTGATATCACTGTTCCACATTACGATAATCTATATAACCAAAATATTTCATATCCCTTCTGCAAAAAATCTTGGAAATCAAGCTCCAATTATTCGTATCTGCGCGAAATACAACGAGTTGTCTAAGTCGTTACCAGGCATCGACATATTTCATGATCCATTTGTTGCTTTTAAAAATAAACTTATATTTTTTGACCAATTAAACGCTGTATTGATGAAAATTTTTATTATATATAAAAGTATTCTTTATTTTTATAAACTGTGCTAACTTTTCTTTAATAGTCATTAACTTTATATTAAATTTAATTATAACTGTTTTCCTAAATTGTACTATGTATAAATTTTGCCTTACATGATGTTAATTGGTAGATGTTATGTGCACTTATTAGAGATATGCATATCAGTATGTTTAAGGTATGAATGTGAATTTAGTGGTTAGTGTATGAATTGTTCCGCACAACCGTGCGGGCGGATGAGACAACCTCCGAAACCTGGGCCCGCCGTCCCGGCGCCTCAACCTACCTTATGCGGCCGTCAGCTATATGCGGTCCGGCCTCATGAATCACTGCGTGTATATGTGTACGTGTGTGTGTGCGCTTGTATGTACTTGGCCGATTCCCGAACCCGTTGGCTCGCCTCTGCAGTCTTCCACGAACACGTACTGTCTATTTCTCCAGGCGTATACACTTCACTAACGCGGTTAAATAACACAAAAAACACCCGGTGTGCACACAACCTTCGTAAGGTCACACGTTATTGAATCGTCCCATATCGGCGAACATTAATCCCAACGCGTACTCGAACCGCGTCGCGGTCGCGTCTTATCTTTATAGTATTCGAAACGCTTCACTAATTGAACGCGTCACTAAATGTAAAAACCACACCCTTCACTGGTTAAAACGCGTCACTAGATACTTATATCAATATCACAAGTCAATACAGTCGCGGTACTATCTAAAACCACACCCCAAACGCATAATTACGCGTGTGCGTTTACAATAAGATCGTATACAGGGCGCATATCGTACATGCGCGCGGGCGTCCTGTCTTATGGTAATCCAAATTTACGTTACTAAAAATACTACGTAATAAACGCGCGCGGCGAGCGTACGTGACCCCGCACTCGAATGCCCGTCAAGTGAGCCCCGACGCAAGTTTACCGATAAGCTCGCTGGCTAGGCGCGCCAATTTATACAAAACAGTGTAATAATATGTATATTGTTAGTGTACTTTTAAAATAAATAAATAAAAAATAATAATAATAATCTCATAAAAGCTAAAAAAGAAAAATTAACCAAATATCTAGATCTAGCTCATGAGATTACCGCAATGTGGATATTGACTCAACAATAATTGTTCCTATTGTTGCATCGGTCAACGATTGACTAGCGAAGAGTCTCGACCAACACCTCTTTTCTCAACATCTTTTTTTTTTCGAACTGACTGTATGCTGTTAGCCATAATGGCTTTTACAGCGTCACCGGGCGGGACGGGCGAGCGCAGAAGCATCGCCGAGGTTGCGAAATGCAGGGAGTAGAGCGCAGAAGCTCTACTTAAGTCGGGGGAGGGGCTCTCGCTTAGTTGTTGGATTAAGAGCAAGATACAAAGGGCAATGTTGCTTGAGACAGCACGCATTGTAAAGAGGTTCCTCACTCTGTAGTCCTAAGCACCGGGAGCTTGTTTCCTATCTCCGCTCTCCGTGGACGACAACTTTTTTATATTATTAAATGATTTTTTTTGTGTGTTTGACATTTATATGTCTTATTTTATGTCGTATTTGTTTATACAAACTATAAGAAAAGTAAGAAAATATAAATTAGCTTTACCAAGGGCGAAAAGTTATTATGGTAAAAGATTAAATGGTTACTTAGTGCCTAAATTATATAATGAGATGGAATATTTAAGGTTTTAGATTGGGGAAAGCAAATCAGTAAAGAAGTTCTTAAAAAGAGACTGAAAGAATTATTTCATAAATATTATTTCAGTAATAGTAGTAATAATAAATAATAATACCACTTTGTAATGTATGAGAGGAAATAGTGTTAAGCGCATGTTTTTTGTATTTTTATTTTTTTTGTCATTAGATAGCTGAGCGTGTATGTATGTACTCGTCAACAAACTATTATATAGTTCGGCGAAATTATTAATGTTAACCACAATGTAAACCTGAGTTAAAAAAATAAAAAAAAAGAAAATATTTAAAAATGTAATTAAATTAGTAAATAAATAAATGTAATAATAATAATTTAAAAAAAAAATAATTTCTGTTGAAAATCTGTAATTGATCCGAACCGTTATTTATTTATCTATTTATTGCAAATACAGAATAATATAAAAAAGTAAGAAGAACCTATTCCAAAACAGGTATTTTCACCAGGTATTTTCCTTCAAATCAACAAGCCTTTTACGAAACAATATTTTCACCTTTACCTGTAAATTATTATGACACTTTATATTGGAGACTTACCTGAACTCTTCGGCTTCAGGTAAGTTGGCTGGTGGGCCCTTGTCCACTATGTTTATCGCATTTTCAGGATTTAAAATAAAACCAAAAGACAAATTCTCCTCATACCTTGAATAAGAAAAACAATAATTATTTCCCGTGATGGTGACCTTACCAAACATACTAAGGTTTATATTAAGGTAAGATTGTATGGAATATAATCTACGTTCTTTTAAATCTACTTTCTTTTCATACCTTATATATGTAGGATCAGTTGCCACACATACCAAGAATATCAAGAAAGAATGCTATCAAAAATTCCAAAATCCATGAGATCGAGATCAAATAACATTTTAAAAAAACAATTTATTTATAAATTTCTCTGAAATGATTCTTTTTTTCTTTGGCTATAGGATATAATGATGCTAAAATATTTATTTTTGCCAAAAACTTCCAACTTACCCTTCCTTTTTAGCTTTTTCCAGGGTCTTTGTAACAGACCAAGAGAAGTCTGCATCAACAATTTCCTGTATTAAATCCACCCTCTCGCCGACACCCCTAGTTATCAAATTATACAGGGTGTTGGTAACCAGGATTAAATGATCTAGACCATAATTGACTTTGCTTGATGCGGGAGCTCTATCTAATACAGACAGTTTAAGTTTTTGAAGATTCTTGAATCTAAAATGCAATGAAAATATATTTATCTATGTATCTTATACTTATTATTTAAAAAAGCCCCAAAAAGCTGTCTGTCTGTATGTAATCGATTTCCTCAAATTCTACTGAACGGATTTTTGTACGGTTTTCACCAAAAGATAGTGCAATACTTCCGGATGGTTTAGGCATATAGTACACATCGGTATTATATAAACTGTGTTGAAGAGATTGCGCAGTTGGTAATAAACTTGCTTGCAAAACTTAAACCTTCCTCAAAAATTGCTCTAATTTTTAATAAAAACTGCAAATTAATCCGTACAGTAGATTTTGAGAAAATCTACTAAGAGCTAAATATAAAAAGAGGTTTTCAGGATTTTGTTTTATAATATGTATAGATTAAAATGACCATAACTCACTTCAATATATGATCGAACTGTGTCAAAACTGTCACAGGGGTCATGAAGAGCGGTATGAAGCTGTTAATCTTTGCATTGTCCAGCATATCTACGGCTAACCCACTCTCTCGACGCAGAGCAGAATAAGTGCCTCTGAACATTTGCCAGCATAAGTTATAATACCCAGTTGTATCAAGGAAAACTATAGGAAAGTGTTGGTGAAACTCTTCTATGGGCGGCGTGTCTTGACCTTTATGTAGAGATATGCCTTTTGTATCCCATTCTGATGATTCTGAAATTTAAATTTGTTCATCATCCTCCTGCCCTTATCCCACTGTAAGTGGGGTCGGCCCAACATGTTGCAAATATGCTGTCATATGATTTTGTTACATATTTTACGATCGGTCGCCTGCCTGACGTCAACTTACCTTAGTCGCCTTTTACGACACCTCGGTAAGAAATGAGGGTGGTCTATTCTATGCAGCCGCATACCACACGGCACTTACCTTAGTCGCCTCTTACGACACTTCGGTAAGAAAGGAGGGTGGTCTATTCTATTCAGCCGCATACCACACGACACTTACCTAAGTCGCCTCTTACGACACCTCGGATGCTACTCTAATATGAATACACAGAAATAATAAATAAACAAATATACACGCACGCTTGAAGAACCATCAAATTGTTTATAGAAAATGTTGGCACTCAGCAGGAATCAAACCCACAACCAGCGGAGCTGAAGGTAGGGTCACTACCCACTGCGCCAACGGGCCAGTCGAAAGGTTTTCTCACAATGTTTTCCTTCGCCGAAAAGCGTGTTTTTAAATGGAAGTTTAGAATTTTTAAGGAATTATAATAATATATTACAGGGAAGTTTATTCCTAGCTTAACAGATGTAGCCGTAAAAGAGTTCCGACAAATCGCATATGACAAGTAGGAGTTTTAAGCCTATTATCGGTACGTCTTTCATCATCATCATCATCAGCAACCCATCGCTGTCCACTGTTGGACATAGGCCTCTCCCATGGCACGCCACGTACAGTATGTCTTTATCTTTAATATATGTGTATATATATTATGCTTTAAAAAAAACATGTTGTGAACTGTTTTAATAAAACTAAAATAAAATTTAGATTTGATACGTGGGACGTATTATAAAATCAACATTTTTACTTTTACTATATAGATAAATGTAAGTTTGACTTCTATTATACATACTCACAAATTTGTGTATAATACAGTAGTTTGTATATAAAGTAAAGTGCATATATATAGTAAAGTACCCCATTACTAGCCCACAGCTGGACAACAAAGTTTTCCATTGGAGAGCAGGATGAATGCTTTAAACATTAAGGTATTCAAGTATTATACAATAGTAACATAAACAATACTTACTCAAAGCAATCCATACATTCCTCACAATCTGATAACTGCTCATTATATTATTAATTCTCTTTAACTGAACAAAATATACTATCAGCATGCTTATTAGATGTCCAGAGACCTGCAAATTTCTCTGTCGCACCCATATCTTGAGCAGAACTATTGCTTGTTTTAAATTTTCTTTATTTAATAATACATCTCTTAACAACTCCTGATTTGCAGCAATGGTTAGATCAGTTAATATGCTACTATTATAATAGGGTGTTGGAGGACCAACTTCCGAACTTTCTTGATGGTCATTAGAGAGTAACCAAGACTCTCTCAAATTGTTACGAGATGGACTAAATCTAGGCAATTTAAAAGCTTCAGGGTGACAAACCAGATTAAGATGTGCCAACAATTTATTGCCAAGTTTACCATTTGGTTTGATTTCTATTATTGACTT
The DNA here is from genome assembly GCA_947086505.1 of Morpho deidamia. Taxonomy (NCBI): domain Eukaryota; kingdom Metazoa; phylum Arthropoda; class Insecta; order Lepidoptera; family Nymphalidae; genus Morpho; species Morpho deidamia. The sequence goes on from CAMTZC010000011.1 coordinate 1,253,218, forward strand.
AGAGCTACAATTATTTACATACACATATTTAAGTTCTTCTATAATTTCTAATTTAGTCAGATGAGATGTAATATAAGCTAAGTATGCAGCACGTTTCTTATGATACTTGTAGTTTATTGAATCATTTTTACTGTATGTGTCTGCAGGCACTGTTATTTGTAAATCAACTACTAATTTTGAATTAATTGAGCATCCTGTTTGGTAAGAACCAACTATTTCTACATCTGCAAATTTATTAAATTTAAAAATCACTCTGGCTCTTTTCACTGCTTTGCAAATAGGAAGTTTCACTTTTAAATGTTTTTCAAAAGTTTTCTCAGACAAATCATATTCTATATTATCTTCCTGTATCGAATTCAGAAAATTTTTAAATTGCGTTAACCATTCCTGAAATCTTTTTAACGTTTTCTCTTTCACTTTGACCTCTTGAAGCACTTCTTCAACTTGGAGACGAAATAAGTTTGAATTAAACAGATTTTCGGTCTCCTGAAGTCTGTTCATTTCATTTGCCGTCGGCTGCCGATATAGACTCTTGGTTTTAGGACGTTTTTTGCCATCTTTATTTCCGGAATCGGCAATTCTCTTACCATTTTCATTTATTATATTCGATATTGTTTCCTCTTCCGAAAGAGAATCTTTAGATTCCTGCAAAAATTAATGTTCAAAAATCGATCTTACTTAGTAAACTCGTTACTAATACTCATAAATACTTACACGTTTCACCATTGTGCATATCTTTTCTTATTTTACAAATCATATACATTTATATTATAATTTGATAGGTTATATTTTCGTAAACAACACATTTTGAACTAGAGGTGGGCGTTGAACGGACGAACCGTTTATGAAAACTGTTTTTTATCCATCGACTACTAAACTAGTTTACGTTCCTCTGAGAAACACGTTTATGCAAGAACGACATTTGTTTCGTATATTGTGATTCGTCGTCCGTCAACGAGCCGACGATGAACGAAGTCGCTTTACCGGGCGCCCTCGTGCGCTTGCTGATATTGCTATCCCTTTTAATGTTTTGTTCAACAAATGATGGTTGTCAAATAAAAAAGGACATTATTGCAATGAGCATAGGAATCTGCAATTTATTAATGAGTATAAGAGTAAAAATAGACATTATTACAATAGGCATATGAACCTGTAACTTTAATGAATATTAGATGTTTTAGTTACATATGTTACATCTTATTATATATCTTACATAGTTACATCTTAGTTCTGATTAAATTGCAATTTGCAATATGTGTTTCAAATATGGCGATTTATCCGCAACTACTAATACTTTTACCTATACCTTTTATCCATACCTTTCTCTGTTTTTGAATTTTTATATTGCATGTGATATACAGTTAGTTATTTTTGTGTAAAATAATAAGTCTAAATACATTACTCGTTAGTGTAAGTTATTAAGAAATAGTTGTGTACATTTATATTTTCGTGTTAAATATAAATATTTTTTCCTTAGCGTAAATTATTAAACAATAATTGTGTACATTTCTATTTTTGTGTTAAGTATAAATATTCATTTCCTTAGTATAAATTATTAAATAATAATTGCGTACATATTAACAAACATTGTTACGTTGAAAGTCAAAAAAATACTAAGTAGTTCGTTAATTAGTAAACACGTTCACGACAAAATCAATGCAAACGTTCATACTTCAAAGCAGTTCGTTGAATAATAAGTTCATAAACACGTTGACGCTATCGACTACTTTAAATCCCGTTTCGTTGACGAACGAACGACATACGCGAACGCTTTAAAGTAGTCGAAAAAAGGACTGCTTTGTCAACTAGTTTATTGCGTTCGACAAACGGTCTCGTTTCGTTTACGGCAAAGACGTCGACGACCCACCTCTATTTTGAACATGCCATATCGAAAATGTCAATCACAGACAAATAACAAGTTAATATTTGTGTCAGATGATTCAATGTCCAATATACGAATTTTGCCGCCTATAAACATAAATAGCATATCTTTAAAACTTCATATTCAGCAATTTACTGATTTTATCATTGTCATTTATTATGGCAAATCTTTTAATTACTTATTTATAAATTTTCAAGAAATTGACTTTATAAATATATTTTATTTATTAAAAAATTATCATTAAACAATGACTGAAATTAATGAAACAGTTCACGGATGTAACGAAGTTAAAATGGAAATGGACGGGTCACACGAGAACGAAGAATAAATGGCCATTGGGATCCTGAAGTATTGGAATGACAACTTCAAAACAAAATCGCAGCGTTGGTAGATGCTTTACGACGTGTCTGGATGATCGCAGCGAGCTGCTGGATCCAAAAGGCATAGGATCGTGTTACAATTGTATTATCATGTAGAAATCCCTTGAAGATATATATTTTCAGCAGTGAATACTCTTCATAGTAGACATTACTTAAGTTACCTTAAATCACTATACGGGTTACAAAGGAATATCAGACCTTTTGTTATCAATCAATCAATCAAAATAATCTTTATTCAAGTAGGCTTTTTACAAGCACTTTTGAATCGTCAAGAGTCAATAATTAGATTTAATAAGCTTCACTGGTTCGGAATGTTGCTCTTACCGAGAAGAACCAGCCAATCTTTTAAACATTTAAATTTACATTATTTGATTGCAGTCTTGTTAGGAGCTGAAAGGATTTTCAAATCCAAGCATTTTTATCATTCAAATAATCTTCCATTGTGTAATATGCCTTACGTATAAGCATAGTTTTTACACTTAATTTAAACTTTTCTGTAGTTAATTCTAATACAGATTGCGGAATTTTATTGTAAAAGCGAGTACCGAGACCAACGAATGAGTTGCTAACTCTGCTGAGTCGCGACGCTGGGATACATATGAATTGATACATTTTTAGTTTGATACATATGAATATTTTTTCGTACGAAAATAATATTACTGTATATATATTGTGACGCTACTGTAAGTATGCCTATTTCCTTGAACTTTTCGCGAAGAGACTCACATTGCCTCATATTATAGATAGCACGTATGGCTCTCTTTTGGGCAACAAAAATCTTTCTAATATCTGCCGCTTTGCCCCACAGCATTATGCCATATGACATGATGCTGTGAAAATAAGCAAAATAAACAAGCCGCGCTGTTTCAACATCGGTTAAATGTCTTATCTTTCTAACAGCGTAAGCGGCGGAACTAAGCCTACCTGCGAGGGCTGCTATATGGGTGCCCCATTGGAGTTTATCCTCCAAGCAGAGCCCCAAAAATCTAGTTGACTCATCTATTTTTAGTATTTCATTATTAATTTTTAAGTCAATGTCAGATCTAGTAACGTTAGGTAACGTGAATTGCAAACATTTTGTTTTCTTAGTATTTAGAAGTAAATTATTTACCGAAAACCAGTTTGATATTTGAGATAGAGCACTATTTACATCGTCCAAATTGCTTTTATTTCGATTTACCTTAAAAATAAAAGAAGTATCATCTGCAAACAGCACAACATCGCAAATATTGTGAACATTGTTAGAAGCAATAAAACACCAGTTTTTTAAATAATTTATTTAAAAATTAATTTTATCTACGCATTGTTTTACAATGATGCTCACTTATGAATTCAATAAATAATTTATTAATTATATCAGTAATTTGGTAAAAATATTCTGCGTCTTTAAAAAAAATGTACGCTATTGATATACTTAAAGTATAAATAATATTCGAATTATAACATATTATTAATGAGAACAATCTAAACTCAGAGCTAATATCGGCTTTGGTATAAAATAAGAAATATTTAGTCACTGAATAACAGTGCTTTACTTACACAATCTAAGAAATAATACTATTGGCAGTAGTTCTGCCACGCGGCAATCACTTGTTTATGGTAACTAAATATTTTAGTCAGTAGCCATAGGGCGGGCAATTTGATGAAATTATTATCAATTAGTTTAATTTCGAAATAATGGCATTTGTGTATTCGCTGCACTTGCCTGTGCCGCCTAAATCCCCAGTAAGTGCTTTACCTTCTCGTAATACTTCGTAGCAAGCATTTTGAACCCTATCAGCATGTTCGTTTAGTTGTAAATGCCGTAACATCATGATAGCAGACAGAAGTAAGGCAGTGGGATTCGCCATGTCTTTGCCGGCAATGTCGGGAGCTGTTCCGTGTACCTGTAAATTTAAATACTCAATCAAATCGATATAGATATGAAAACAAGTGGTAAGCGTGACTAGTTCGCGTCAACTTTAGTGTTGAAATACCGTCAATTATGAACGATATTATTTCTTACCTATCCCTAATGGAAAAACAGAAAATGTACCAAATTTCATTTAATATTATTTCAGCTGATTAGCAGTAAAAGCGCAACATATAGTCAGACTTTTGCATTTTTAATAATATTAAAAGTCTACTAAAATTTTCAGTCTATGGAACACTCGTCTTTTTTATTTATGCAACCAGTGACAAGAAATGAAAAACGAACTTAGTTTGAGGTACGTATCGTATTGGGATTTATTTTCATTATATCTCAAAATATTTGTTTCTACCTAATTACACATAAAATCGACTGGCACGGAGACACTGTATAGAAGGAAATCATTGTATTTCTTCAGCTCTGAATCTATTGATATTTAAATATTTTCTTTACGTAAACGTCGTGCTGTGACTTATCTGTACCACCTTTCGACTCTGTGTGAGTATATTTTATTATCTATAATTTTTCTATCGTTTAATATTTTAAAAACAATATAATTTATTTTAAAAAAAATTGTTATTTTTGTATGAACATTATTGAACAAACATTATTGTTAATTTTACTCGTGCGACAGATATATCAATATTGAAATTCGTAGAGGGCGCAAAAAAATAACATCAAAAATGATCTTAGCGTAATTCCTAGCAACACAATTATATTTAATTTTTACGGTATATTATGTGACACTGTTTAATGAGGGTAGATAATATTTATAAAACCGGATGGCTTATCATTTACAGGGACAATAGGTATGAATAACAGTGTAGGTTGTCGGAGTCTCCTGCCGAGACTCAAGTGACTATTAGTCTAAGACTAATATAATGCCTTGAAATTAGGTTGTGTATTTTATTTTCGTAGTCTATTGTGACTATGGTGTGTATCTCACTATGCCAAAAAATCCCGCCAATTACCATTACATTAAAAAGCATCCGTTTTGAATTAAAAATACAATACCATACTTTCAAAACTTTATTTCCAACTACTAACTCCAATCATTCAAATCAGATTACATCAACATATAAATGCATAATTTTTATACCACTTATCTAACAGTTAAAGTCAGATCACATCTGACTTGAAAAATAAATAAAAAATAAATATCGTGATCCAAAAAAGCAGGTACCCACAAACTAAACTAATCATTGAGGGTAAACAAATACAAAATAAAAACTAGTACAAACTAAAAGCGAGGTTAATCACACTTCAAGGAACCAAACTGTGACTGGAACCTTATATACCGGATTTTAGAATCAACGCTTCCGGCTAGGACCATAAGATCATGACTTACACTTAAAGTAAAATATGTTTTTAACACTCAACAAAAACCATTTTCTGTAGTATATCGAGCCAAAATATTTTTATTGATTTGCATGCATGCATTTTACAATCACGTATGCAAAATATTATGTTTGTCTAAATGTCCTTTATAGATTCCGAAACGGCTGGACCGATTTCAATGAAATTTTCAGACAATCTTTAGAATGTCAAGTTTGGTGGCGATCGGAGCATTTTTTTTAACCGTTTCGATTTCGAGGGGAACTCGAAACCAGACTGAGCCACAACGCGTGGTTGGACAGCAAATAGTAAATAAAATAAACAGATAAAAAAGGAATAAGTTACGGTGAACACGTAGCTAAGAATTTTTTCATCTTTTGATGGCTATTATTTAACTTAAATTTAAATTTTGGCCTTGCCATTACAGCAGTTTAAAAACACTGTTAAAAAGAGGCTGATACAGAAAGCCTATACTGTTGAGGATTACTTAGACGATAAGAATGTGAGGATATAGCTGCGCTTCTACCCTGTACAAGACAGTAATGACTAAATGTAACTGGTTATAAGATTTATATTTTTTAAAAGAGCAACCGCCGAGTTTCTTGCTGGTTCTTCTCGGTAGGAACAGCTTTCCGAACCAGCGGTAGATTTAGATTCAAAAGCACTTGTTTACAAGTTTACTTGAACAAAGATTACTTTGAATTTGAATTTGAATTGAACCGCCATCACAAACAACAAGACTCCCGAACGTATTTGACCTTACTTTATATCTGTAAAGCTTATTAACACTACAACGAATTCATACACTTAAAAATTCGTCATCTATTCGTCAGTATTTTTATATAGCTAGTTATAGTAATAAATAATGCACATCGAGGCTTAAGAGAGAGAAAACAGCTAGATTCTGTTTCATATAGAATTGTCTCTGTCGCACAGACTGACGAACCCGTGTGACATATTAGTGCATATATAGTTCCATGAAATACACACACACAATCATACATTCACACAAACAGACACACACACACACACACACTCAACATCCACAAATTTCATGTTTTTTTAAAATTTTGTATATGGTTTTAATTTGATAATGTGTAAGTTTGTAAGTTCTTAGTAATTAGTGATAAGATTAGCTTAATACTATTAACAGTGTAATCCTAAATTGGCTTAATTTATAATGTATAGTCATAGTTTGTATTAAATTGTTAAAACGCTGTTGGATTACTAAATAAAAAAAAAAAAGAAACGTCACCTACTGAGTGACAGAGACAGCGCTCTTCGAAACCGAACTGGCAGGCTGTTTCGTTCTAAACACCGATGTGCATTATTTAATGCCGGGTACTATAACGAAACTACACGAAATCCATAGATATAGATCCGGCTTTAGGAGCAACCATAAGTTTAATAATTTAAAAATACAAAAGTAATAATAAAATTATTTTGCTATAATCCGCGATACAGTAAATAGAAAATATATATAGTGTTAAATGTATAGTAAGTAGTAATAGTAAACGACGACGACGACGGCTTTGCGATTTTGTCGTGGAGTCTATCTCCTGATGATGCTTCGGTTGTGGGGCGAAACGGTTGAGTTTGTGATAGTGAACGTGTGTAGTGCTTGTGTATTGTGGTGGAAGTGGTGGTTTGTGTATGTGTTTTTACGAATACTGCACGTATCGGGTATGAAAATACGGATAGTCCACTATACATTTAACACTATATATATATTCTATTTACTGTATCGCGGATTTTAGCAAATTAATTTTATTATTTTGTATGATGGATCTCCGCAAAGTAACGCCTAATTCTAAAAATAATTAAATAATGTAATTCTGTAATAAAAAATAATAAATAAATAACCTAACGATCACACACGTAACAGCCAAATATTACTAGCAATAAAATGGTAACGCAATAAAAGCAATATCTGTGGTTAAAATACCTCATTGAAATCACTGTCTTTTTTATCTAACGTCCTAAGGTAGGTAGGTAAACTTAAAATAAACGTCGTACACTACCACTTGCATAGTGTCTACTTGTCATTTGTACATATTACGGATGTTACGGAGCTCCGACTTCGGTTCCGGAAGGTCGGAACCACGGTCATATGTACGGTACCACTTGCAAATTTCAAGTAGACACTATGTCTACTTGAAATTTGTACATATTACGGATGTTTCGGAGCTCCGACTTCGGTTCCGGAAGGTCGGAACCACGGTCATATGTACGGTACCACTTGAAAATTTCAAGTAGACACTATGTCTACTTGAAATTTGTACATATTACGGATGTTTCGGAGCTCCGACTTCAGTTCCGGAAGGTCGGAACCACGGTCATATGTACGGTACCACTTGCAAATTTCAAGTAGACACTATGTCTACTTGAAATTTGTACGTATTACGGATGTTACGGAGCTCCGACTTCGGTTCCGGAAGGTCGGAACCACGGTCATATGTACAGTACCACTTGCAAATTTCAAGTAGACACTATGTCTACTTGAAATTTGTACATATTACGGATGTTTCGGAGCTCCGACTTCGGTTCCGGAACGTCGGAACCTCCGATTGAATTCACACCGACTCGTGGTGGTCATATTGTCTAAGTACAGTTTACGGGTCAATTTTTAATTAATAATGAAGCGGAAGTAGAAACCTCCGCCTCTGACTCCGATTCCGACTTCGGTTCCGATAATTCAAATATGAAATTTCCTGTTCCAACTCCGGTTCCGTAAACCCACTTCCGTAACATCCCTAGGACATATAATTTTAAAAGTTTTGCAGTATTATCTACTGTAGTATTTTTACTTCATATTATTATTGGCTATTTACCCAGATCTAGAATAGAATGCTTTACATATACTCAAAAATACATTCTGAATACAATAATTATGAATAATCAATCAATTATAACCGCTAATTTACTCTAAACAATGCATTTAATAGAAATAATGCACATTCATCAACAATTTATCAAATTTACCTAATATGGCGGCCTATGTTGAACGTTTTTAACTACCTATGTATAAATACATAAAGTAACGGCCTGTTAATATCCCACTGCTGGGAATAGGCCTCCTCTCTCCGTTTTTGGAGCTAAGACCTACCACGCTGCTCCAATGCGGATTGGTAGGTTACACATATCCCTAGAATTCTCTAGAGATATGCAGGTTTCCTCACGATATTTTCCTTCACCGAAAAGCGTGTGATTAATTGCAATTATCAATTAGACACATGAGTTTTAATAGAAAACTTATTGGTGCCTGCCCGGGTTTGAACCCATGTTCGTCTCTAGAGAGTCGCACGGTTTCACCACTGGGCTATCACAGCTTTCATAAATACATATGAAATAATGATGGGAAAAAATGGATAGTCCTCTTGGTTACACTGTATTACAATGAATAAATTGATAATGTCAAATAAATTAAGTAGAAATTATAAAAATTAAAAATATCGGCCGAATTTATACTGGATCATAGGGATGTCACTTGGAAAAAATAAATCGATATTTCTTCCTTCAAAATAAATCGATTAACCCGAATCGAATAAATCTATTATTAATAACCCTTTTTTTTAACTATTTGAAAATTCTTTTTTACATTATTAATTTAGAATAAAGACTAATTAAAGTCCACTACTACGATTAGAAAAAAAAATACGATGCGCTGTTTATAAAATCCGATTAATATCTGTAGATGTCACTTGGAAAGAAAAATCGATATTACTTCCTTCAAAATAAATCGACTTATAAAAAATCGATTAACCCGAAAATAATAATCAATTATTAATAATCGTTTTTTTTCTCAACTATTTGGGTTTGAACTCGGGTTCCCCTCGAAAGAGTCGCACGGTCTCACCGCTGGTCTATCACGGCTATACCTACCTATTGTATAAATATACGGTTAACTTCGCGATAAAATCGAGTTACCTTTGTATAAGGGTCAACTAGAGCGCAGAGTTCCATCCACCCACCAATCCGCATTGGAGCAGCGTGGTAGGTCTTAGCTCCAACCCTTCTCTAGAAACGGAGAGTGGAGGCCTATTCCCAGCAGTGGGATTGTAACAGGCCGCTACTTTACTTTACTTTACATGTAGGTATAGTTATTTTAAACAGGCTGACCTTCGAACTTCAATTTGAAGATGGCGCCCAAAAAGTCAATCTTATACTTGATGAAATTTTCGTACACTTAACCGATTTAAGTTAAACTTAATTTAAATTTTACCCGTTTAATAATACTGTCGATTGTGTCAAGATTTGAACGACTTAACTTCATCGCATACAATAATAATGAAAATATTTTTTTAATTATATGAGAACATAGATTTTCGGATAATGGCAAAAAAAAAATTACCACCGTACGATACCCGTCTAAGTAAAAAAGACAACCCTCATTTCTTACCGAGGTGTCGTAAAAGGCGACTAAGGTAAGTTGAGGCCAGACAGGCGGCCGGTCGTAAAATATCTAGCAAAATCATTTCACAACATGTTTAAGACATGTTGTGCCGGCCCCACTTACAGTGGTGTGGAGGATTATGATAACAAAAATAATATTTTCATATTTTTTTCATTATGGAGTAAAATATCTAGCAAAATCATTTCACAACATGTTTAGGACATGTGCCGACCCCACTTACAGTGGTGTGGAGGATTATGATAACAAAAAAAATATTTTCATATTTTTTTCATTATGGAACTACTAGCAAAATCATTTCACAACATGTTTAGGACATGTTGTGCCGACCCCACTTACAGTGGTGTGGAGGATGATGATAACAAAAATAATATTTTCATATTTTTTCATTAGGGAACTACTAGCAAAATCATTTCACGACATGTTTAGGACATGTTGTGCCGACCCCACTTACAGTGGTGTGGAGGATGATGATAACAAAAATAATATTTTCATAATGGAACTACGCAAAAAACGTCTTATTCTACAAATCATTCACATACATTCGGTAAATATAAAAGAAAACGCCAGCGTCAACTAAAATTAAACGTTCAACAAAACGGCCGCCATAAATATTCCAAATCTAATTCATATTCCTAATAATCTCGTTGGTGTATTCGGTGCATGTGCTGCTCCCGCCCAGGTCTTCGGTGAGGACCCTGCCCTCCTTCAGCACGGTGAAGCAGGCACCTTCGATCCTGTCTGCGAAGTCGTACAGACGCATGTGGCGGAGCATCATCACGCCCGATAGGAGCAAAGCTGTAGGGTTCGCCTTATCCTGACCGGCTATGGACGGTGCTGTGCCGTGCACCTGCAAATGTTAGTACGTGAGTAACCAATGCATGCATGCATACCCTCGCAACACAAGTGGCCTAACCCAAAAAAAGAAAATAATTATTATAACACCCTGTATATTAATTTCACCTGTATGTATGTAATTGACTCATATGAATTAAATTTTCACCCACTTTGAATGAATAGGTTTAATTCAAACTTTACCTTACCTTACCTTACCATACCTTATTAATGAACTACTATTAACCACTGTCTCAAAGTGGGGTAACTGAGTTTACTAAAACAGATTAAACATTACACAGGCGTTAATCAAAACCAAAAAAAACTACACCAATTTTTATAATCCTAGTATCCTACTAAAATTATAAATGCGAAAGTTTGTGAGTATGGATGGATGTTTGTTACTCTTTCACTAAAAAACTATTGAACGGATTTCGATGAAACTTTACTGTTGTATAGATAATACATCGGAATGAAATATAGGTTACAATTATTAATGATTTGACGTAATATAACGTTAAATTTTAATAAAGTCGGAAAAATTCTGGCATCTGAGAGCTATCTTGGCGTACGCTGCCTAAACCATTGGAGTTACACAAAGATGATGTACCGTAGTATTGTTTGTATTTAAAAGTTCTAAATAAAAGTCCGCGACAGCATATATCTACCTTTTATGTGAAAGCCACTATGAGCAAAATTTTGAATCATATATTTAATTAAAATTGGATACTATTTTACAAAGCACATTTTAGTATATTTATATAAATTAAATGTTATTTGAAAAATGAAGGTAATTGAATTAAAACGCCGAATAGACTTGTTCTTGTTTCCCACCATTTGATATATGAACGTTGCTGAATACGGGTATATAATATATATAACAAAATAATTCAAAATACTTTTTAAACTCTTTTTAAACAGTATGATGTGTTTTTTAAATAATAATAAAATTAAAGAAATGTATATTAATTTGTATTGTAAAGGTTTCTTTTATGTATTTTATATATAATTTATGCGTTTTGGTTATATCTGTAAAGTAAAGTGAAGTGTAAATGCAAAGTTTTACTAATAACTAATAAATAAAAAATATCTATAATTCCGCAAAGTAATACCTAGATTTATAAACTATTCAGTAATATGTATATGATGATAGCATAAAAATGCAAATAACATCTCTACAATAATATTTATTTTAGCAATTACATAAACAAATATTGATTGAATATCGCCAGCTATGACAAAAAATTAAAAATAAATTAGTAGAAAGAACATAAATTTTCGTGAATTATAATAAATACAAGCTTTTTCCCGCGGCTTCGCTCGCGTGGAATTTCCTCTGCCACATGAAGTTTCGTGACAGTGAACTGTCATATAATTTTTTTTTACTTAATAGTAAAAAATATTTATTTCTCTAGTTACTGGTACATCCAAAATTTCAGATTTCTAACTTCAAAACTGACGGATTCCATCTTGAAAACTATTCGGCCAAATTACTTAGTGTGAAAGACAAAGTTTATCTACATGAAACACTGAAATGTATTGATAAATATATTATATAAATGTGCATTGTAAAATAGTCTAATTTATTTAAATTTATGATTCATAATTTGGTCATAGCGTATACAAAAGGTATATGCTGTCGCGGACCTTTATTTAGAACTATTCAAGACAAACAATATTACAGTACATCATCTTTGTGTAATTCCAATGGTTTAGGCAGCGTACGCCAAGATAGCTCTCAGAGGGTAGATTTTTTCCGACTTTATTGACATGTATCGTTATATTACATAAAATCATTACAAATTCTAGCCTATATGTTATTCCGATGTATAACCTATATATCTGCAAAGTTTCATCCAAATCCATTGAATAGTTTTTTCGTGAAAGAGTAACAAACATCCATCTATACTCACAAACTTTCGCATTTATAATATTAGTAGTAGGAAGTAGGATAGTAGGATTTGAATTGAATGTGGAAAAATGTTGTTACATAAAATTAAGTTCGACATAAAAAAATATATGTGTAATATTTTTTGTCTACTGCAATTGTGACGTTATTTTGTAAAGTTCAATGACAATCTAGAGACAGAAAAGACAATTAGATTTGATAAAAAAAACATATACCCTCAAAAACCATTTTATAAACAAAACAGACGACAAATAACAAAGAGATGGGGGAAAACCAATATTGTTAGAACCCTTGATGGTGTTTTCACGAGAAACATTCACAATATAGTGTCCATGCAATAAAAATCATATGTTTTAGTATTTCGCACAAACTCCCACACCTGTTAGTCCAACACCTAATATAGTTTGGACGGAACTTACATTTTCCATTTAAATCTTGAGATAATTTGTTGGTCAAAGATATCCATCTTTAACTTTTAACGCTCGTGATTTGCAACACTTACACACTTAATAGAAAATAATCCATACAAGACCAGTAGGCCTACCATGAACTCTTATTGCGACTCAATTGAAGACGTAAACTAAATTGTTTTGCTTTTTTATACCATGACTTCTTAAAGACGCACACTTTAAGTCGTTACCGACTGAGTGTTTGGAATGCGTCCTAAAAACATTTGAGTAAAAGAGACAGAGTTATCTATAGTTCATATAACGTTATCCTTTTCAAACATTACGACCCCAATGCAATTCACACTTCATGGTACATAAAGAAAGCGGTTCGGTTTAGGTACTGACTTTGAATTGAATCGTTATCTTAAAGTTCATGACAGGAGATAGACTCCGCGACAAAATTGTTTTGCGATTTTGTCGTGCTAAATAATATTACTTTTGGAAAAAAGAAAGTGATAAAAAAAATTGCATGCGTCCTAAAAACATTTGAGTAAAAGAGACAGAGTTATCTATAGTTCATATAACGTTGTCCTTTTCAAACATACTTTATGGTACGAAAAGAAAGCGGTTCGGTTTAGGTACTGACTTAGAATTGAATCGTTTTCTAAAAGTTCATGGTAGGCCTGCAGTGTACAGAAAGATTCAAACTGAGTGTAAAAATATGCTTATACGTAAAGCATATTACAAAATTGAAGATTATTTCGATGATAAATGCCGGCTGAGTAGAATAGACCACCTTAATTTCGTACCGAGGTATCGTAAAAGGCGACTAAGGCAAGACCATCCCCAAGTGGTATCCGGCTGAGTACAATAGACCACCCTCTTTCTTACCGAGGTGTAGTAAAATACGACTAAGCTAAGATTGAGCTGTGATAGCCCAGCGGTGAGACCGTGCGACTCTTTCGAGGGGAACACGAGTTCAAACCCGGGCAGGCACCAATGAGTTTTTCTATTAAAACTCATGTCTAATTGATAATTGCAATTTATCACACGCTTTTCGGTGAAGGAAAACATCGTGAGGAAACCTGCATATCTCTAGAGAACTCTAGCGATATGTGTAACCCACCAATCCGCATTGGAGCAACGTGGTAGGTCTTAGCTCCAACCCTTCTCTCCAGAAACGGAGAGAGGAGGCCTATTCCCAGCAGTGGGATTGTAACAAACCGCTACTTTAAGTTGATGTCAGGCAGGCGATAGATCGTAAAATACGTAGCCGTAGTATATGACAATATCGCTTTGTTCTAGTTAAATTATAAATGTCACAGACAGATTTAACTTTCTTTAATATTTAATTAATAAATGAAATATAGAACATTATTTAGTTATCAGAGTAAGCACTTTAGTAAATGTAATGTAATGGAGTACCTCTCGAGATATACTTACGCTATAATAAAACCTTATCTAACAGAAGCTGCGTAGAACTAGTAATCTGATACAATAAATCAAAGTTATTCAAATTCAAAATATTGTTTACTCAATTTGGCTTTTATACGTACTTAAAAAAAATAAAGTAGCAGCCTGTTATAATCCCACTGCTGGGAATAGGCCTCCTCTCCCCGTTTCTGGAGAGAAGGGTTGGAGCTGAGAACTACCACGCTGCTCCAATGCGGATTGGTAGGTTACACATATCTCCAGAATTCTCTAGAGATATGCAGGTTTCCTCACGATGTTTTCCTTCACCGAAAAGCGTGTGATAAATTGCAATTATCAATTAGACACATGAGTTTTAATAGAAAAACTCATTGGTGCCTGCCCGGGTTCGAACTCGTGTTCCCCTCGAAAGAGTCGCACGGTCTCACCGCTGGGCTATCACAGCTCTTTCAGACGTACTTATAAATCGTCAAATTATGATAAATCAAGTTAAGAAAGATGACTGCAGGCCTACCATGAACTCTTATTGCGACTCAATTGAAGACGTAAACTAAATTGTTTGGCTTTTTCATACCATGACGTCTTAAAGACGCATACTTTAAGTCGTTCCCGAATGACCGTTCGGAATGCGTCCTAAGAACATGTGAGTAAAAGAGACAGAGTCATCTATAGTTCATATAACGTTATCCTTTTCAAACATTACGACCCCGATGCAATTCACACTTCATGGTACGAAAAGAAAGCGGTTCGCGGTCGTCGTTTACGACTTCAATTGAGTCGCAATAATTCAAATTCAAATTCAAAATATTCTTTATTCAAATATACTTGTAAACAAGTGCTTTTGAATCGTCGACTCTATTGCTGGTTCGGAAAGCCGTCCTACCGAGAAGAGCCAGCAAGAAGCTCGGTGGAGCTCTTTTAAAAAAGAAGATTCTTAATACTAATTACATTTTGTCATAGCTATCTTGCACAAGGTCAAAGAGCAGCTATATCCACGCATTCTTATCAGCAATGTAAGCCATAAGAGTTCATGGTAGGCCTGCTGTACACATCTTTCATAACTAGATGATTGTACGTCTCAAAGCCAAATTGAGTAAAGAATATTTTGAATTTCAATAACTTTGAAATAATTTATTGTATCAGCTTCTGTTAGATAAGGTGTTATTATTATAGCCTAAGTATATCTCGAAAGGTACTCCATTGTAGGTAGGCCTGCAAAGAAACAGGATTCATCCTGTTTCTTCATTCATTTAGCAGTCACTCTTTCCAAAAATAATAATTTAAATAATAAATAATTTGGTAACAAATCATATGAGCTTATATAATCCAGTGGGTAGCTGATTGCAACTCAAATCCAAGCTTTCTTAAGTACTGAACTTTTAAGTGCTCTTTTTATACGTGTATAAAGGCAAGTCCAGATTATAAAATCTTCACAATTTTTCCAATAAAATTTCACTTAGATCTTCGAACTTCTGGACCCAAAGCTTAATATTGTTAGTTTATATTGGTTCCTGGGTTTTATGCCGTGTGGTATCCGGCTGCATAGGATAGACCACCCTTATTTCTTACCGAGGTGTCGTAAGAGGCGACTGAGGTATGTGCCGTGTGGTATCCGGCTGCATAGAATAGACCACCCTCATTTCTTACAGAGGTGTCGTAAGAGGCGACTAAGGTATGTGCCGTGTGGTATCCGACTGCATAGAACAGACCACCCTCATTTCTTACCGAGGTGTCGTAAAATACGACTAAGGTAAGTTGACGTCAGGCAGGTTGCCAGTCGTAAAATACGTAGCCAAATCATATGACGTGTTTGTAACATGTTGTGCCGACCCCACTTAGAGTGGGATAAGGGCAGGAGAATGATGAGACTGATGAATTTGGTTCCTGGGTTTTGAATTTGCATATCTTGTATATAGATTTTTTTAAAGATCTTACAGCTGTTAATACTGGAATTCCTTATGATCTCCAGATCCTAATGAGAAGGCTCTGCCCTTGTTTATATTAAATCGGAGGTTCCAAGACTTTTTCATAGAGCACAGACCACTTCCAAAATTTACATACTTTCAGTGGATCTTGCAGCTATATTTCTACCATATTCCCAAAATTTGGCCAAAAATTATATTACAAATTGTGAATCCCCATATAGTGTTTTCACACTAACATAAACCACCGTCGTCTGCCGTAGATCCTTGGGGTTCCATCAGAATACTTTGGGATTTAAGGGATGGGATGGAAACTAGAGTTTGTGGTGGTGAATACTCACGGACTCGAAGAGTGCACCATTCTTGCCGATATTGCCGGATGGGGTGAGGCCCAACCCTCCCACTAATCCGGAGCACATATCCGACATGATATCACCGTACAAGTTCGGCATCACCTGCAAAGAGATGAATTTAAGGATTAATAGTAATAATTTTTAGGAGTCGCACAGCCTCACTGCTAAGCTATCACTAACATATTAGTATATTTAGTAATAGAAACCAATTAAATTTGCACTTGTATTTCTATAAAGTTCGATGATCATACGGTCTTGATATTATAAAAAAAAGTAAAGGTCTTTTTTTAACACAGTTTTTGTCATCACATTTACTCAACTTCAGTATTCCATAAGACGTAATGACATGGAAATAAGCAAACTTATTTCGCTGTCCGTAATATGTTCAATTTTTTGGCTAGAATAATCCGTTAAACTGAGTTTCCTTCAAATAGTTGTTGGTATGTGTGCTCCAATGTAGTTTAGAAAGTAATAATATAAATACATATATAATATATATATATATATATATGGGACACTTACACACACGGTCGTCCGACCTCAAAATGAGTAACTAAATACTTGTGTTATGAGTGACGGACAACTGATAGATTTACTACATATATAGTTATGTTGGCCCTCAGCAACGAACCCGCGATACGCGGAGCTGAAGGCAGGGTCATAACCACTGCGCCAACGGGCAATAAAACGATGCAATTCGATTACAACGTTATAAATAAAAATCGCGCGTTAACTACATGTCAGAAAAACGTTAAACATGAACGTTACTAGATTTGTGGTCAGAAGGAGGCTGAAAAAGTGATATAGGATCTTATTTACCAGCACGTCGAACTTGGACGGGTCCTGGACCATGTTCAGGCAGACTGTATCCAGGTAGCGCTCTTCGAAGGTCACGCTGGGGTACTTGGTGGCGAGCTCGCGGCAGCAGCGCAAGAACAGCCCGTCCGACATACGCCTGTGACCAGAAAACAGTAAAGTCCTGCCTGTTACTATCCCACTGCTGGGCATAGGCCTCTTTTCTCCATTTTTGGGGAGAAGGATTGGAGCTAAGACCTATCACGCTGCTTCAATGCTCCACAGATATACGGCCTATACGGTCTTGTGTGCCTAAGAAATCACTTATCATCCCGCCTTACAATACTGTATTTTTTGCTAAACCTTTTGCAGTTCTTGCTGCACGTCTTAAACTTAGATTAAACAAACATTATATTTATTCACTCCCATAATGTATTTGTTGACATTTATGTATATATTATTGTTATTTTATTAATCATATATATAGTATATTTATGGTTTATATTTACAATATATTATTTATATAAATATATATATTTATTAGTGTGTAAGTTAGGATATTAGTACTGTTTTAATATAAATAGTCTCACTTCGTAGGTTAGGTGGTGAGATCTCTGTCAAAGGAATAAGTTGCCTGTTGTACTCTGTTTTTTATTGCTAATGTTTTTCTTACGTATTTTTTCCTTATGGTACATAAACAAATAAATAAATAGATATGCAGGTTTGCTCATAATGTTTTCCTTCACCGAAAAGCGCGTGATAAATTGTAAATATCAATTAAACCTGAATTCCTACATGAAAAACTATAACTAAACTCAACAACATATTGTTTTCTATTGATCATGATTTGGATGAAATCATGACTTTTTATGTTCTTAATATTTTATTCCTAGATATATATATACTCATTAACATCTCTAGACAATATATATTTTATTAATTTTTGTGCTAAGTGACGACTGTTAACAGATAATATTCATCATCATGGGGTCGGCACAACATGTTACAAACATGGTGTCACATGATTTGGCTACGTATTTTACGACCGGCCGCCTGCCTGACGTCAACTTACCTTAGTCGCCTTTTACGACACCTCGGTAGGAAATGAGGGTGGTCTATTCTATTCTGCCGGATACAACACGGCGTGATAACTAAAAATATTTTATTTTAAATATCTGGTATATCTTATATCTGAGAATATTTTAATTTTCTGTTAACAGAAAATATTTTAATATTCAATTGACTCACCACAATTAAAAGTAAAAAAGCAAAGTAGCGGTCTGTTACAATCCCACTACTGGGAATAGGCCTCCTCTCTCCGTTTCTGGAGAGAAGGGTTGGAGCTAAGACCTACCACGCTGCTCCAATGCGGATTGGTAGGTTACACATATCCCCAGAATTCTCTAGAGACATGCAGGTTTCCTCACGATGTTTTCCTTCACCGTAAAGCGTGTAATAAATTGCAATTATCAATTAGACACATGAATTTTAAAAGAAAAACCCGGGTTAGAACTCGTGTTCCCCTCGGAAGAGTCGCACGGTCCACCGCTGGACTATCACAGCTCCAGCACAATTACTAAGTCTTTACTTATGTGTCAATTACCTTCAAAAAAACATTATTGTGTGTATCGATAATATGGTACATGGAATAAATGTTCAAATCACATTGCCATGATTACCGAAATGGCCGAAATCACATTGCCATGATTACATTGCCATGATTCCATCATATAAGCAAAATTTATTAAAAAAAAGTAAAGTAACGGCCTGTTTTGGCTATGCCATTACAGCGGTATAAAAACACCGTTAAAAAGAGGCTGATACAGAAAGCCTACTATACTGTTGAAGATTACTTAGATGATAAGGATGTGTGGATATAGGGGCACTTCTACCCTGTACAAGACAATAATAACGCAATGTTTTAAGCTTTATATTTTAAAAAGAACAACCGCAGAGTTTTTTGCTGGCTCTTCTCGGTAGGAACAGCTTTCCGAACCAACAGTAAAGTTGACGATTCAAAAGCACTTATTTACAAGTTTACTTGAATAAAGAATATTTTGAATTTTGATTTTTTTTTACTTACTATCCCACTGCTGGGTGGTACACAGGCCCCGTCTATATTTTTGGAGAGAAGGATTGGAGTTAAGACCTACCAATGGCGTATACCGGCTCAATTGAATAGACGGTAGACCTCCCCTATTTCTTACCGAGGTGTAAATGACGACTATAGTAAGACGACCCGTAGTATCCGGGTGAGTAGAATAGACCGAACTCATTTGTTACCGAGGTTTCGTAGAAAAGTAAGTTGACGTCAGGCAGGCAGCTGGTCGTAAAATAACTAGCTAAAACGTGTTGCCGACCCAAATTAGAGTGGGATAAAGGCAGGAGAATGATGATGATGAATATCATATTTAACCCTGCAAATGCGGTTAAACACCATACAAAAAGGTACCAGACTTTCCAAAGTAGGCAACCTACTTTATGTCGGTAAATTTATTCCGTAATCGGATATCGCTTAGATATGACCGTATTTGACACCGTTTCATTAGCGACAATAAAGAAAACTTGATATATCTAGCCGAGCGAGTACGATGTAGTTGAAAGCGATACAAGGCCGTATTTATTGCCTTACATAATAGAATTTGCATGCATTAGTAGCTGTATCCACGCATTCTTATCGTCTAAGTATACCTCAACAGTAAAGGCTTTCTGTATTAGCCTTCCCCCCTTATTTCAGTCCAGTTTTCTGACGTCAGTCAGTCGTGGCTTCACGCCACCCTGCCGACGTCGCAATGACTAATCTAAGTCATACATCAGCCCTCCACTACGCATCGCCCTAAGCCTTGGTCAGACCTCACAGGAGGCACCCTTAGGACGACGCTAGTAGAACTTCTGCTACTCTCTGCATTTTGCAACCTCATCGATGCTTCCGCACTCGCCCATCCCGCCCGGTGACGCTGTAAAAGCCGTTAGGGCTAACAGGTATGCTGTTCAGGTATCAGGTATCCAGTCAGTTCAAAAAAAGTCTTAGCCTTTTTTAAGTGTTTTTTAAAAACTGCTGTAGTAGTTGTTAATTGCCATACCATCCCAAATTTGAAATAAATAATTAAATACATAAATACATTCGACTACGCAGACTCGAAGAACCAATATATTGTTTTTGGAAGTTGTTGGTCCTGCGCAGGATCTATGGACGGAATAGATAAAAGAAAGGTGCCCACAAATCAGATGACAATTTTAGGGTGTGTGGTGGGATAAGATTTGATAGAATGTTTAATGAGTATATTAGGGAAGGTCTAGTATTTGCACCTACTATAGAAAACACTCAACGTCTCACGTTGAGATCAAGTCGGTCTGGTTATGTAAGGAGGGATGGAAGTTATGGTGACTCAAAGAGTTTTAAATATGAATGTGGATGGATGCAGGACTAGAAGGGAGAAGAGTCAAAAAGACGAGTTTGAAAGATGAAGATATTTGTGTCGACTCCTCCTAAAGAGGGATTAGGATAGGAAAATGATAATTTATCTCGGCGGGAATTAACCCTGCGACCTGCAGAGCAGAAGGCTAGGTCTAGGGAGTAAGGTCAGGCCAACGGTCTAGTTACAACAATAAAAGTTAAAAAAAAGTAAAGTAACGGCTTGTTACTATGCCCACTGGGCTAAGGCCTCCTCTCTCCGTTTCTGCAGAGAAGGATTGGAGCTAAGACCTAACTCGCTGCTCCAATGCGGATTGGTAGGTTACACATATCCCTAGAATTCTCTAGAGATATGCAGGTTTCCTCACGTCGTTTTCCTTCACCGAAAAGCGTGTGATAAATTGCTATTATGAATATAGCAATAGATATGGTTATAGTTACAACAATACTCACATGATATTGGCCTTGTGCACAGCCGTGACCTTCTTCCTTTTGTTGTCCTGCGCGAACTGGAAGGCGAATTCCGCTACTCGCTTGCTGGCCTCCTCAGTGATCAGCTTGATCGACTGCACCACGCCGTCCACGATCTCGTGCTCGATGCCGGAGTACTCGCCCTCAGTGTTCTCTCTTATCGTCACTACGTCCACGTTGTCATACAGCGTTTTGATGCTGCGGCACATAATATTAAATCCATTAAGAATGAACTACGATCTTCTGTGTGGCCTTGCGATTCTCTCGAGGACACTGTTTTGTACAAATTCACGCGCGCGACGCGGCGCGATCGGCCGGATCAACGACCTTTCTGCATTCTATTGTCGACGCGAGCGCCGATAGTTAGTAATGTTTCGAATACTATAAAGACAGGACGCGTACGCCTGTATACGACTTTATTGTATAACGCACACGCGTAATTATGCGTTTTGGGTGTGGTTCTCAGATTTAGTAACGCGTTTAATCAGTGAAGCGTTTGAGAAGACGCGACCGTCCGTGGTTTTAGTGCGCGTTCGGGTTACTGTTCCCCGATATAGGGACGATTCAATAACGTGTGACCTTACGAAGGTTGTGTGCACACAGAGTGTTATTTGTGTTATTTAACCGATATAGTGAAGTGTATACTCCGGCAGAAATAGACATTACGTGTCAGTGGAAGATTGCAGAGGCGAGCCAACGGGTTCGGGAATCGGCCGAGTACATACAAGCACACACACACACGTACACATATACACGCAGTGATTCATGAGGCCGGACCGCATACAGCCGACGGCCGCATAAGGTAGGTTGAGACGCCGAGACGACGGGCCCAGGTCTCTGAGGTTGTTTCATCCGCCCGCACGTTTGTGCGGAACAGACACTGTCAAATCCCAGGCGGGCACCAATGACTTTTTCTGTTATAACCTTATCTGTCTAATTTATAATTCGCATTTACATATAAACAAGAGTAAGCCTGCATAATATATCTAGAGAATTATGGGGAATTAAAAATAAAAATCCGTATTGAAGAAACGTGAATTAACATATAAATAGAATAAGCCTGCATAATATATCTAGAGAATTATTGGAAACTAAAAATAAAAATCCGTATTGAAGAAACGTGAATTTACATATAAATAGAATAAGCCTGCATAATATATCTAGAGAATTATTGGGAACTAAAAATAACAATCCGTATTGAAGAAACGTGTCTTCTTTCTTCTGGAATACCCATTACGTCGCCACCCGATGTGAACGAGCAGCGGGTATTTCGGACTCTCACTGATTAAAAAACTTGAGTGCTCCACCAGAATATATGGCGAGGACAGGATTCAATTTGCGCCCATCCCTGCCAGCAGCGGCTCTGCATCCCTGAGAGCGTCATCTCCTGGTCGGGTCTTTCAATAGTGGCCCCTCCCTCACTGATCGATGCATCGGAAGCACCAGATGCATCGACCTACTTCAACTAGCTCAACTTGATTTTGATTGAATAATATTAAAAAAGATTAATCATCAATCATTTATCAATGTATTGATAACACGCGACTAAAGAAAATACCAAAATAGAATGACGTATTTGTTTTGATAAGATTGCTTTAAATATATATTCGATTACCGTATTACACTACGCATGATTTAATCATTTGAAAGTATGGGTTGCCAAAATATTTAAATACTATTAAACCTGGCCACGCGTTGCTGTAGCTTAGTCTGATTACAATTCACTCTTTTGTTATTGTTTTGGGTTTTGCGATAACTTATAAGATATTAATCTTAGACTTTTAAACGAGCAATTCTTGTATATTTGTCTGTTAATTTTTTTGTCTTGTAAATATGAGAAAAATTGTTCCATTGATTTCCATCAAATTTAGCATTCAGTGGTTTCTTGTCGTGTGGTATCCGGCTAGATAGACCGTCATTTCTTAACGAGGTGTCGTAAAAGGCGACTAAGCTAAGTCGACCCGCCGTGTTGTATCCGGCTGAGTAGAGTGGACCACCCTCATTTCTTACTGAGGTGTCGTAAAAGGCGACTAAGGTAAGTCGACCAGTCGTGTGGTATCCCGTCGAGTAGAATAGACTACAAGCTTTCATAGCGAGGGGTTGTAAAGTACGACTAAGGTAAGTTGACGTCAGGCAGGCGGCCGGTCGTATAAATATAAGTATGTACATACGTACATACTTATATTTATAAAGAAGATATTTTTTAAGTCCATTTGAATCAACTAGTGTTCTAGCTCCGGTTCAAAGTGGCTCTATCAAGAAGAATCAAAAAAACATTGATATTTATGTTTTTTTTGTTATCTCTAACATTCAAGTTTAAAAACCGGTAACCCTGAATTACATAGGCACAATATCACGTATCTGATAACGCTTATCAGTGACTGATTCGGGTGTTATCTCGTCTGAATCAGTTAGATCGATTTCAATTGCGTTTTTTCAAAGTCATTGTGCCCAAATACGATCATCGATAGATATAATAAAAAAATCGCGCTCGTTTGTCTGTATACAGTTAGTTCTCTTTAAACTTGAAAACTAGTGAACGGATTTACATGTAATTTTTACATTTAAACTATCGTGATTAGTATTCATAGTTAATATGTGGACACCGGCTATACTCACGTCTTATTTTATCGGTTTAGCCCGACTGCATGCAATGCATTGTCATCGGGAATGCAAAATTTCAGCTCAATCGGTCATCCGAAAGTGGGTCAGATTTAACTTACAAGATTCTACCTTCACATATATATAGCACCCGGCATTAAATAATGCACATCGATGTTTAGAACGAAACAGCCGGCCAGTTCGGTTTCGTAGAGCGCTGTCTCTATCACTCAGTATGTGACGTTTCGCACGGGTTCGTCAGTCTGTGCGACAGAGAATCTATACTTATTAGAAAATAAAAGTCCCCAAAAGCTGTCTGTCTGTATGTAATCGATTTTCTGAAAATCTATTGAACGGATTTTTGTGCGATTTTTACTAAAAGGTAGTGCAATTCCTCCAAAAGGTTTAGGTTATAGTAGACGGTTTAATGTGAATTGAGTTAAAGAGGTCGTTTTCCAAAAATTTTTAGTGGGGGTAAGTAACTAACCAGTGTCGATTGTAGTTTAGAAAGGGGAATAGGTATAAAACGCGGTGTAGGGTATCAGAGAGCCAGTCTCCTGCTGAGACTCGAGCGAATATTAAACGCCAAATATTGAATTACACGCGGGCGAAGCCGTACGTATTGCTAGTGCTCTATAAAGCAGAATCTAGCCGATCCCTCTCTTGCATTGCAATTTCAATAAAGCTTTTAAAAAGCATGGGGCCTTGTAATATTTTTTTTGCCTATATATCGGACACCCCATTCTTTTTTCACACACAACACAAAAATACTAATATTTTTTCATATTTTTCACATTCTTAATTTAAAAGCGTGTTTTCCAGATTTTTTTAATCAATCGATTTTATAAACCTCTGATCAATAATGTTCAACGCGAATCATGTGACACGGTTAAATTATGACAAATCACTACAAATTCCAATATATCGATAAAATCCATCACTGATACAACGAGCGATAGTGTCGGACCACTTGTAATCGCCATAATACTATCGAATTACTTAAATAAAGTAAAATATGAGATATCAGGACAAAAAACGATTTTCGTCTATAATCTATATACCCATCCTAATCTTAACGCCTCTTAACCAATTTATATAATCTACTTATATAGAGAGAGGAGGTCTTAATCCAGCTGTAACTTATAGCCAGTCTCTCAACATTAATTAGACGTTACTTCGCGGAATTCCATAGTACAAAAGTTATAATTGAATTATTTTAGACGTTACTTTTTAATTTAAACTATCGTGAGTAGTATACATAATTAATGTTGAGAGACCGGCTATACTCACGTCTTATTTTATCGAATATTTACGCGGCGTAAAGAGCTCATGAATAAGAGCCATGTGTGGGCTTGAAACTAGTCGGGCTTATCCGATAAAATAAAACGTGAATATAGCCGGTCTAATAGCCTGAAGCCTGAAGCTGTGATAGCCTAGCGATGAGACGGTGCGACTCTCTAGAGACGACATAAACGATTCAAACCCCGGGCAGGCACCAATGAGTTTTTCTATTAAAACTCATGTGTCTAATTGATAATTGCAATTTATCACGCGCTTTCGGTGAAGGAAAACATCGTGAGGAAACCTGCATATCTCTAGAGAATTTTGGAGATATGTGTTACCTACCAATCCGCATTGGAGCAGCTTGGTAGGTCTTAGCTCCAACCCTTCTCTCCAGAAACGGAGAGAGGAGGTCTTAATCCAGCTGTAACTTATAGCCAGTCTCTCAACATTAATTAGACGTTACTTCGCGGAATTCCATAGTACAAAAGTTATAATTGAATTATTTTAGACGTTATTTTTGAATTTAAACTATCCTGAGTGGTATCCATAGTTAATGTTGAGAGACCGGCTATACTCACGTCTTATTTTATCGAATATTTACGCGGCGTAAAGAGCTTATGAATAAGAGCCATGTATGGGCTTGAAACTAGTCGGGCTTATCCGATAAAATAAGACGTGAGTATAGCCGGTCTCTCAACATTAATTAGACGTTACGATGTATGTTATGCTAAGTGTAGGAAGAACCGAGGGACGAAGTTAGTATTCAAATAAGTATGTTTTTCATTGCGTTCATAATCTAATAATGATGCAAATTGATTCATTAGCACATTTCGCACAACTACATATACCGAGGACTCAAGTTACAATTTGCATGCGGTTTGTTATCTATTTAAGTAAACCATTACACTCTCAATGTTAATATGACAGTTATGTTGATAATTAGTGCCCCATTTTTAACTGGAAAGACATTGTGGATCGTGAAAAATTTTTTTTTTTTATTAGGCAGAAAGTTCAAATTGGCTTCGGTATACATTTTTATAATAAAACTAGCTATGACCTAACAGACGATTCTTTATTTTTAATTTTATTTGATTCCTTATTCAGCTATTCGGGACACCGGTTCTTTATCTTACGGGCTACCGTAAGATAAAAAAAGAAAAAAGATAAATCAACAATGAAACAATGAACAAAAAATTAACAATGAAAATTACAATTTCAGATTGAATATTTATACGATACTAGCTGTGCCAGCGGCTTCGCCCAAGTGGAAATCAGCGTGTCACAATTTTTTTCTAGAATTCAAATTTTAAACATAAAAGTAGTTATTGTGAGTTAACCATAAGAGAAAGAGACATGCTGTCGCGGACATTTTTGTATCAGTTTTATTGATCTACAATTCTCTAGCAGAGATACGCTAACGGCTAAAGTAAGCGACCGATAGTCTCGGAATCTGGTTCCGCCGGTGGAGAATCGAAATCAACCCAGATAAAAGTGCAGCAATGTTCTTTGTCAGGTCTAGGAGAGCTATGAACTTCATCCAGACGCCCCCTAGAGTCTCAATCTACAACAAACGTCTAGATTGGCAAAAGGAAGTCAAATACTTAGGTGTTATCTTTCAACCCACCCTATCCTTTATCCGACACATCCGCGTTGTCCGCAACCGGGCGGCATACGCCATCGGACGCCTCTACCCGATATTGTGCAAGACCAGTAAACTGTCACTTAGCAACAAAGTGACGCTTTACAAGACTTGCATTAGACCCATAATGACCTATGCGAGTGTCGCGTTCGCGCACGTTCCTAAGTCACGACTGTGTCCGTTGCAGACACTTCAAAATCGATTCATGCGTACAGCTACTGGCTGTCCGTGGTTCGTGCGCAACGTGAATCTCCATAGAGATCACGATCTTCCCACGATAGCCGATCTTCTCAAACGATTCTCGAAGACTTACTTCGAGAAAGCGTCCACACACCCGAACCCCCTTATAGTGGCCGCGTCCAACTATAAAGGGTTTAACTTTCCCAACCGTTTTCACAGGCGCCCTAAGAGCGTCCTTAACGACCCTGACGATGCTATTACAGCATCAAACAAGATCTACACACAACATTCACACAAACAGCGTCTTCGCCGGCGAAGACGAGGTCCCCGCTTGCTTGTGTCGAGCGACCGCAGCCCTCTGCCGCGGCCGCCGTGATGCAGACTTCTTCAAAGTCAATGTGTTAGATACAGTCCTCCAAAACGCGCCGCTTTAAGCTGAGGTTCGGTCTCGCAGGAGACACCCTTAAGGCGACGCTCCCAATAAGTTACGAGTGCCTAAAAGCACTCGCTTCTTATCAATTTTACCCGGCGAAGCTTCTGAGCTCGCCCATCCCACCGGTGACGCTGTAAAAGCCATTAGGGCTAACAGCATTAGACACATTCGAAAAAAAATAAAAATAAAAATAACGGCTAAAGTAATGACTTTAGCGTATCTCTGCTGGTTTACGCAGTGCACGCGACTAAAGCTCCCAGCAAGCAAGTTTTTTAACAACTGCGCGATTTCTTCAACACAATTTACATAGTACCGACATGAACTATTTACCTAAACCATTCGGAAGTATTGCACTCTTTTGGTGAAAACCGTACAGAAATCCGTGCAGTAGATTTTGAGAAAATCGATGACATACAGACAGACAGCTTTTTGGGACTTTGTTTTATAATAAGTATAGACTAACGTCACTCAATTGCTTGCACGGAACCCAAACACTTTAAATTTTATGATATAGTATTAAAGTTCAAATTGACTTTTAAGTATTATTACGAATCTTTTGTATTGTAATATAGGAAAGTGTTGTTTTTAGACTTATCAGACAAATTTTTAAAATTTTTCTCTCCGTAAGAACCATCCGTACTTCAAGGAATATTATTAAAAAAAAGAATTAGCGAAATCGGTTCAGATGCCGTTGAGATTTGCGCTTAGCAACACATTCAGCGATTCATTTTCATATTATAGATTATTATAAAATGTATTAAAAACTGCAACTAAATTGATCGATTGTCGTTTAAGGAATTATTGTTGCATACCTTTATTAACTTTAAGGAATTTTAGAACAAGAAGAAAATATCTTAAATAATTTATAGAATTAGGCGTTACTTTGCGGAGATACATAATACAAATGTAATAATAAAATTATTTTGCAATAATCCGCTATACAGTAAATAGAAAATATATATAGTGCTAAAAGCCAATCTTTGCGATTTTGTCGTGGAGTCTATATCCTGATGATGCTTCGGTTGCGGGGCGAAACGATTGTTGAGTTTGTGATAGTGAACGTGTGTATTATGGTGGCGGTGGAGGTTTGTGCATGTGTTTTTACGAATCCTGCATGTATCGGGTATGAAAAAACGGATAGTCCACTATACATTTAGCACTATATATATTGTCTATTTACTGTATAGCGGATTATAGAAAAATAATTTTATTATTACTTTAGAAAATATCTCCATTGGCACATACACGCCGTGATAGCCCAGCGGTGCCCCGAATAGCAGAATAATTATAAAGTAAGATTTTTTTTTTAAAGAATCGAGTGTTAGACGTTACGAAGTTCGCCGGGTCAGTTAGTTATACATAGTTTAAAACAGTATCATAGTATGTCCATAATACGTACATTCGCCGAATCATCACTGACCTACATTAACATAGATATGCTGGCTCATTTAATTTCATTAGCATAACATATGATAGCAGTCACTAAACAGTTGTTTAAGCATTTAAGTGGTAGCTTCATTAATCATATTGATTCTTGACGATTCAAAAGTATGTGAAAAGCCTATTTGGATAAATATTATTTGATTTATATCTCTGTGTGGTCCCAATTTGTATACTAGCAAATCTGCAAATATACCAAAGTAATAATAAAATTATTTTGCTATAATCCGCGACACAATAAATAGAAAATATATATAGTGCTAATTGTATAGTGTACTATCCGTTTTTTCATACCCAATACATGCAGGATTCGTAAAAACACATGCACAAACCTCCACCACTGCTACCACAATACACAAGCACTACACACGTTCACTATCACAAACTCAACAATCGTTTCGCCCCGCAACCGAAGCGTCATCAGGATAGTCCGTAATACATTTAGCACTATATATATTTTCTATTTACTGTATCGCGGATTATAGCAAAATAATTTTATTATTACTTTTGTATTATGGATCTCCGCAAAGTAACGCCTAATTCTATAAATTATGCAAATATACCATTAAAGAGTTAAAAAAAAACACTTACATAAGTAGCTACATACTTCTTAAGAAACTTGACTTATATACAAATTCAATTTCAAAACATTCTATATTCCAGTGAACTTGTAAACAAGTGCTTTAGATTCATCAACTCTACTGCTGGTTCGGAAAGCTGTTCCTACCGAGAAGAGCCAGCAATAAACTAGGTGGTTGCTCTTTTCATATATAATTCTAATAACTAGTTACCAAATACAAAAGTAATAATAAAATTATTTTGACTCCGCGATGTATAGCGGATTATAGCAAAATAATTTTATTATTACTTTCGTATTATGGATCTCCGCAAAGTAGCGCTTAATTCTATAAATTAGTTACCAAATGGTCATTACTATCTTGTACAGGGTAAAGGAGTGGCTATATCCACGAATTTTTATCATCCATATAATTCTCAATAGTATAGTAGGCTTTTTTTATCAGCCTCCCTTTAACAGTGTTTTTTAAACTGCTGCAGTGGCAGACAAAATCGATTGCGGAATTTTATTATAGAATCTTATACCCAAAGCCACAAATGACTTACGTACTTTTGCAAGGCGCAAAGCAGGAACCGCAATCGGTTCCTACTTTGTCTATTATATACGTCGCCAATGTTTATTCTTATGCGCTAACATTAAATTGCTACAAATATATACGAGTGTCATCTCTATCTCATTATTAATGATGTCATTGTCACTTACAGGCCTGCCTATGGCTTGCTTACTTTAAGTATAATAACTGGTAAATTTTATATTTGACAGAAACAAAACAAATGATCTATTAACTATTTAATGCAAGCTTATAGCAGACTCTACTTATAAAATGTATATACTATAATAAAAAAAATATACATATGTATATCAATGTAAAATTGAAATCATTGTAAAGTTAATTAAATAGGTGTAGAAAAATGATGAAATACCCACTACAATTGTATAATAGGCAATATGGTTGTATAAATCACATATATTCATGGAATAAATAATAAATATATTTGTGGGACTCTTCCACTGCTGGGCACAGGCCTCCTCTCTCAGTTTTTGGAGAGAATGGTTGGTAAGGTAAACCTACCCCCTGCTCCAATGTGTATTGGTAGGTTTCACATAACCAGAACCCGCATCCCCAGAACCAGAACCGGCACCAAAATGGCAATTGCCGCAGGTCAATGTAAATTTGCAACTAAATAAAATAAATAAATATAAGGAACACTTACACATACGGTCGTCCGTCCCCAAAGTAAATAACTTATGGGTGACAGACAACTGGTAGATATACTACATATATAATTTATTTTATTATAATACAAATACACACCCAGACTCAAAGAACCAAAAAATTGTTTATAGAAGATGTTGGCCCTCGACGGGAATCGAACGCGACCCGCGGAGCTGAAGACAGGGTCACTACCAACTGCGCCAACGGCCCAGTCAAATAGAGATTAATTTGTTATATAAAAAAATCAACACTTACCCATCCAAACTTTTGCAAGGCCTGACGTTTGCATATAAATCAAACTCTTTACGGAGAGCTAAGTTGAGGGAACGGTACCCCTTGCCAACTGGGGTCATGAGTGGACCTTTGAGTCCAATTTTGTTTGCGTTGACCGAGTCAATCGCTCGTTGCGGTATACCGAATTTACCATCTGGTCCCTAAAAATAAATTTTTATCATCACAATGGATAGTTAAATTCTTGTTGGTATTAATTTCTGATAATATTAAAAACTTATGTGAAATGCTACAAATATTCTTACATGAAATAAAGCTAAATTATTGCAAAGAAAGACTTCGAATTTTATAAAAGGAGGAAAAGTTTACGATTTTCCTGTTTGATTATCATTAGTATCTTTATGTTAAAGTTTGAGTATGTTTGAAATCAAATGAATGTTTACATTGAATAAATTATAATGTAGTCACTATTGATTAATACGAATGGCATCGTACTTACTCTTACGGCTGTGACATCCACCTCATCCCATTCTATAGGCACTTTGGCGGCTTCGAATATTTTCTGAACCGCTACGGTGATTTCCGGGCCGATTCCATGACCAGGAATAAGCGTCACCTTTCTGACCCCCGTACTGTATTGAGCAGCACTAGCTCGTCCCGCTGGAACCTGCCGAATACCGTTAAAACTATACTTTAACCATTACTACAAAGGCAAACAAAAAAAAAACATAAAAAAGGTTTTAACCTTATTTTTTGCATTCCGAACCCTTTCGGGAGGCTCAGACGTCCCCGACTCGAACAATTTCAGTAAACTCGCAATAACTTTACTCTCACGAAAAGGCTTCAAAAGCGCATTTATGTAATTCTTCGACATAACTATAGGGCTATTTTTGGATGGCAAAAGAAATTATACGAGCCGTCGTTGATGGTTAATTAAAGGAGCGCATGCATAAAATTATTAGAAACGATTATCAACAACACTATCTACAAACTTACGATTTTTCTGATAATTCTCGATGCCATTTCACTAAAATTAATTTTACGGCGACAAAAGACACACCGCAGCTGAGAGGCGGTAGCGGGGAGGGCGGTGTAAGACACCGCGAACTCGACAACGACGCATGACCGGAAATTCTTCTCAAGGACGAATTTTGGCGGGGACTTTTACGAAAATGTCTCAAATGGTATCTAAATAATAGTACTATGAATATTTTTATGATTACCACTTTGCTTATAACGGAGATAATAAAACAATTTTCTAATATAAAATTGTTCAATGCAACACGAATATCTTAAATATTAAATAAACTAGTTGTAATATAATTTATCTGCATTTATTAATATGGCAATAAATTACAATAACAACACAGACTAGTAACTAAAACTTTTTTCCCTATTTTTATTCAGCGTATTGAATTTATAAATATTTCTTAAACATCTAATATCTCTTCAAAATTTCCCTATTTTCAATAAATTGAATAACAGTAAGGTTTATGTAAGATATGTTTTTAGAGTTTTTTATAAGAGTACATTCTATGGTGTTAACCATAGACTACTAACTAAATAATTCTATAGGTAAATTTTAGTCTATGGTCAATTTGCCAAGATGTAATGTACATTATATATACAAAAAAAAATATTTTAAAAATGTAAACAATATTGGAAAAAATATCCAACAGAATGGAGCCACCGCTTAGTTTAAAGTTAGCGTCTTTATGTCTGATATCTCAGCATAAATTACAAAATATTTTGTCTGAGTGCGGGGACAAAGTGGATCTAATTATTGATCCTGCGCTTATTAGGCCTTTGGAGAGAATATGTGGTGTAACCTGGTTAAGGTAAGAGCTTATGCAGTTTAGCAATATTATGTCTACAACTTAATAAATTCAATTCTCAAAACGTTGTAGTCGTTTGTCAACCACAATTTAACTGATATATACATTGTATAAACATATCTTTATTCAATTTATTCCTTGGAAACTGTAATTTTATTATTAATTCTTGGCATTTCCATTACTTCATCACAACATTAAATTAAACAAGATTAAATATTTCCAGGCAACATGGAGTTGATAAGATATACAAAATGGATCCCCAGCTGGTCGCCACAGCTAACACAATTAGGGTTTATTTTATACCAGCATGCATACAGAAGTACAAATGTGTTCTGGACCATATCTCCTCTATTCTCAGTCAAAATCCATCATTATCTGCTGCCAAATGTTTTAACATCATTATTGTACCCAAAATTGTGACAACTTATGACTCTATATTAGAAAACAGAGGACTCTATGGTATTGTCCAATTGCATTCCTTTGCTTGGGAGCTAATGACCTTGGATGACCAGCTCCTCAGTTTAGAATTGCCCTTTCTTTACAAGCAGTTATTTGTGGAGCAGAACCATTCATTATTATCGAGTTTGTCCATGTCTCTATGGAGTTTATTCCATGTCACGGGTCGACCAAAATATATTCTATCAGTGGGAAAATTGTCATCAAGAGTTTTGGATATACTAGAAGTGTATAAGGAGAGCTATTCAAGAGAATTTATAGATAGTAACTCCTCTGAGGATATTGGAGCATTGATTATTATTGATAGAGATCAGGATTATCCTTCAAGTTTACTTACACCATCGACATACAGTGGCCTACTGAGTGAAATATTTAATATAACTTGTGGTCAACTAGATCTAAATGTGAAACAAACAAAATTGCAAAAAGGCAAGCTCAATTTAGTTGCTACAGAAGAAACATCATCGAAGAACACACTTATGATGTTGGATAGTTCAATAGACACATTATATGGAGAGATAAAACATAGGCATTTCTCTGAAGTATTAAGTGTTCTAAGCTCTAAAGCGAAGCTGTTGAAGAATGAAGATATAAAGGCTTTGGGAATACAGGAAATGAAACATTTTGTAGCAACAAAGTTACAGCAAGTTACATTATTTAAGCAGAACCTTGTCAACCATGTGATGGCGAGTGAGACAATTCTGTCTGAGATGAATAACAAATATGAGAATCTCACTCTGACTGAAAGCGAAATGTTAAATGACAGAAATAAAAAGGCAAATTTTACATACATTGATGAAAATTTTGGTACTGATATACATATGTATAATAGTTTAAGACTTATGTGCTTGTTGAGTTTAACACAGGGTTTATCCTACGACGAGTATAACTCTCTAGTGAACAAATACTTGTTGGCTTTTGGTTACAAATTTTTATATGTTTTTAACAATTTAGTGACAGCTGGATTATTAGTGCAACCTTCCAGTCCCAAACTATCACTGTCTAATTTAAGTAATCTTAGCGACAGGCTGCCAAAATGGCAAAAGGAATTTCAAATTACAGCAAACAAACTAAAACAGCTTCCGTCCAAGTCGGATGACGATAAATCTCCAAGCTATGTGTTCAACAGTGGCTACGTCCCTTTAGTTGCAGTACTGTGTAATGCTTTTCTAACATCTGAAACTCTTCGTGAAGTGCTAACAAAACTATCTGCATTAACCGAACTGAAAGTCGGTGGTGCTGCTGTTGAGAAACTAAAAGTTGGTGTTGAAACTTTAGATGAGAAGTTATCAGATTTGAACCTTAATACAAATTTAGAATTCAGATGTAGAGACGCCAAATCTTTACTGAAAGGATTGAAAGGTGAAAAAGATAGCCTTGTTATGAAACCAAGGACAATATTGATTTATATGATTGGTGGTGTGACATACGCAGAAGTGGCAGCTTGTAATGTGATCCAAGCTGTAACTAATAGCACAATTATAATAGCTAGTGATTGTGTTGCCAGTGGTAGTGATTTAATGGTAGCTAATACTTAACACAGACAAGCTTAGGTTTGATTTCGGTTGAAAGAAATAATTAATGAATATTGCTCTATGTACTTCTACAATACATGAATACAAGTAAGTTACATAGTATATAAAGAAAAAATAGTTAAATGGTTTTCACACTCTACATCCACATAGTAGCGAAAGTATTTAGACTTTTGCAACTTAATGGTGGATTAATGGTGTCCCTGAGCGCTAATATTCTCTCTAAACCATACAATTCTATTCTATTAAAAGCTGAAGCTAAAGTTGAAGCAAATATAGTTAGTTTCCTTTTGTTGGAGGATTTAATATGAAATGCTGTTTTGGCCTAACAAAGATCTATATGGATGTTACTTATATAAGTTCACTGCACATTATGATACATCCTCCTGTCCTTATCCCACTCTAAGTGGGGTCGGCACAACATGTTACAATCATGTTGTCAGATGATTTGGCTACGTATTTTACGACCGGCCGCCTGCCTGACGTCAACTTACCTTAATCACCTTTTACGACACCTCGGTAAGGAATGTGGTGTATTCTACTCAGCCGGATACCACACGGCGGACTGCACATTATGATACAATACCTTTTAAATTATTTATGTAATTTTTTATTTTTGATACATTTATAAAAACAATAAGACATTTAACGCTAGTACTTAGAATCTATACTAGTCCTTAGATACATAAGAACTATTTTATATTTTATATTATTTATAGGTCTATTTTATATATTGACTTATACTGTGATTTGTGAGTTATTGAATGACAATTGTAAATTTTACAGGATTTAACTCTGACTTTCCTTATATTTGGTAACTTGACTCAATGAATAGTTTATTTATTTAAGTGCCATTTCTTTGATAAGCATACATTGATAGTTGCTTGTGAAGAGCGAGGGAATTTGGCAATTTTTTGAATTCATTAAACATATATAACACAAACATGTTACCAGATACTAATCTATATCTTCTTTTCATGTTAATATTCAAAAGAGACTAGATTGATTTCGATGAAATTAAAACTGAATTATTAGATATATGTTATTAGCTAGTTTTTCATAAAATGGTATATACATTGTTCTCCTTAATTTCAAAAATACCATGACACCATAAAATATTTAGTTAATAATTGGTCTCGCAAAATGTTTATTCTAGTAAGATAATAATAATAATGGCTCAATTTTAATAAAATACTTGCCACTTGCAAGTATTTTATTAAAATATTTAAAAAAAATTAATCCTGAGACTAAGCTATGTATCACAGATAGAAGCTCTCTTTCATACTTCTAGCGAAAGCAGAGATCACTTCATTAATTTATCAGTTCAGTTCAGTTCTTTAATTTATGGCTTCCAGGAGTGTCTTATGACACTATTTACTTCGCCAATGTCACGTAGGATGGAAGAATCACGTTTATAAACTTTTGATCGGTTAAAATTTGTATTGTCCGGTTTAATTTGACACAGTAGAAATAGGCAGAATTTCAAGATAAACCTTCACCTAAAACAACACAGACAACACAACATATAACACTTATAATACTACATATATAAAGATACCATATATTATTATTTATAATTTGATTTTGTTTTTTTTTATAAATTGATATAAATATTTACAATATGGACTAAACACAAGAGTTAGTAAAAATTCTACATTTATGGGACGAGGGATTTTAGTAGGGATGACATTATACAATGGGAAAAGTAGTTTAGGACATGAGAGTAGGAGATGGGAAACAGTACCTTCATCTAAGCCACATTCACATATGGAATGATCCCTTATCCTGAGCTTAGCTAAATGAACGGGGGTGCAAGCGTGGCCAAGACGTAAGCGAGAGATTGTTGATGTGATCCATCTATCGGCATATCTCAGAAAGAAAAACCATGGACGTCTTGGAATGTCAGTTTGAATTGCGGAATAATATTTGCCCTTAACTAATTTTGATGAATCCCAAAATGTGTTCCATGTTTTTAACATAAAGGTTTTCGCTAGGGCAGACACATCTTGAGCTGAATTTTTTAAATATTCTGTTGACCCAAAGCTAGCAGCTGCCTTGGCACATGAATCTGCTGTTTCGTTACCAGGAATTCCTGAGTGGCCTGGGATCCAGACTAACCACACAGCGATGCCTTTTTGATGACAAGAGAATAACGACTCCCTAATTTTCAAAATAATAGGGTATCTTGTTTTACTTCTGAAAGGATTTTCCTTAATGGCAAATAAACAGCTAAGCGAGTCAGTAAAAATAACAGTTTGTTCCACGTTATGGGTATCAGCAAACAGGATCGCTTCAAGCAAAGCGATGGCCTCTCCTGTAAATACCGATGTTTGTGGAGGACATTTGAACTGCAATGATATTTTAAATTTAGGAATCCAACAGGCTGCTCCAACAAAGTTTTCCGAAGATAACTTTGATGCATCCGTATAGATTTGTAAAAAGTTTTGCCAGCTTCTAAAAATTATGCTATTAAATTTTTGCTTTGTGTCAGGAGCTCCTTTGACCAAACCAATATCTGTGATTACAGGAGGGGTAAATACTAGAGCTTTGAAGGGGATAGTATACAGAGGGTTAATTTGAAAAGAAAATAGTGGGTACGGTAGGTTTGTAAATTTACAAAAACTGTCTAACAAATAGGAAGGTGGGTTAGAAGGTCGGATAACTTGAGCTAACTGAGACAATCGGGGCCAAAGCGGATGCGATGATAGCTGTAACATTTTGCTGACAAAACGATCCGATAGGAATTGGCGACGGATATGTAATGGAGGGTCAACACATTCAACTTGTAGAGCATTTGTTGGGGTTGACTTCATAGCGCCTAGGATAATTCTTAGACATCTATGCTGGATTTTATTTAGTTTGTCTGAAGCAGATTTAATCATTGGGTCTAAAACGAAGGTAGAGAAATCAATGTGGCTGCGAACTAAGGCATTGTATAGTAATTTTAAGGAGTATGGATGGGCACCCCACCACACTCCTGCAACAGCACGTAAAACATTTATACCTTTTTCACACTTTTTAATTAAAAATTCAGTATGGGCAAGTCCGTTTAGTCGGTTGTCAAGAAAAACGCCAAGGAATTTAGCTGTATCCACAAAATGAATATGTTGACCCTCATAGAAAAGGTTGATAGGAGGTTGAACTCTTTTTTTACTGAAGATCACTGCTTTACATTTGTCTACTGACAACGTCAAACCGTGATTACAGAGCCATTGGCTTAAGTAGTAGAGAGCAGAATTAAGGTGATGCGATATCTCCTCTATGGAACTTGAGCTATAATAGAGGGCAATGTCATCAGCGTACTGTAAGACGTTACAAAAGCTACTTACAGACAATTCGAGGTCGTGAGTATATATACTGTAAAGTAAAGGACTAAGAATAGAGCCCTGAGGGAGGCCTTTCCAGACAGTTCTGGGGGAAATAGAGAGGGACTGATGTTTAACCAGTACAGTCCTGCTTGATAACAAGTTACATATGTAATGAACAATCTTCGGAGGTAAACTCAGCTGATGCATTTTATGCCTGAGCAACGGAAGAAGAACATTATCATATGCAGAAGCAATATCGAGAAAGATACCCACGAGGAACTCCCCCTTGCTAAAGGCTAATCGAATGTCTGTAGTAAGAACGCTGAGACTGTCTGTGGTACTCAAACCCTTACGAAATCCGAATTGGGAAGAAGCCAAAATACCTTTACTCTCTAATACCCATTCCAGGCGATTTTTTATCAGAATTTCGAAGACTTTTAGTAACGTAGATGATAATGCTATGGGTCTATATGAATTTGGATTCAAAGGGTTTTTACCTGGTTTGATAATAGGAATAATAATTTGACTTTTCCATGTCTCAGGAATGAGACCTGTTTCAAAAAAATTATTATATAAACTAAGAAGACAGTGTTTAGCTTTATTATTCAAATTCATAAGGAAAGAGTAAGGAACACCATCTTCCCCTGGCGTGGAATCCTTTAAGCCGTTTAGAGCCGTCTGGAACTCGCAAAACGAAAAAGGGGCATCCATTTCGTCTACAATAGTAGTAGGTGAAGGGCAAGTAAAAGAGTCCACGTGAGGAGCAGTTGGAGGGGCAATCTTGTCAGCAAAATCTTCAAGCCATTCGGATGGATTATTACCCACAGGATCGACATATTCTTGAGAACGACGGAATCTCTTGATTTTTGTCCAGACAATTGACGAGGGAGATCTAGGATTTAGGGACTCACAAAAATTGGTCCAGCAAATTTTTTTCTTTTTAGAGACACATCTTTTTATTTTAGCGTTAATCCTTTGATAATTAATAAAATTTTCGTAGGACATGCACTCTGAATAAAGTTTTTCTGCTGCAGCTCTTTGTTTAAATAAATCACTGCATTCCTCATCCCACCAGGGAGAGGGAGGCAACTGATTCTGTTTAAAGGATTTTGAAGGAATGTTAGAATCGGCCGAAAGTAAGAGAGATTTAACAAATTGATCATAGTGCAACAAAATATTCCCACTAGTTCCAAAATCAGGAAGAGTATCCAACAAATCATCAACAGATTGGGCATATCCTGACCAATTTGCCTTTTGCAGTTTATATTTTAATAAAGGACTGTTATTCAATTTTGGAACAGATCTATGGTTGAACGCAAGCACAATTGGAAAATGATCACTTCCATGAGTACTGGACAAGGCTTTCCAGGATGATTGAGAGGCTAAAGGCGGGGACGAAAGTGAAAGATCTACCGCGGATTTCGGATTCTGAGAGGGATAAACTCTACGAGTTGGAGAGCCATCATTGAGGATGCATAAATTTATATCCTCCAAAATGTCAACCAATGAAGAAGCAAATCCATCGCAGTAATAACACCCCCACATAGTGTGGTGGGTATTAAAGTCACCCATAACCACTACAGGGGAAGGTACCGAAGATAAAATAGAATGTAGGTCTGGGATAAGGGACAAGGAAGGATGAGGAACATATATAGAAATAAATGAGATATTTAATGATCTCACAGCTACAGCATTAATCTGTTGACTGTGAGGGGGGAGAGGTATAGAAGAAAAAGGAAGAGAGTGCCGAATAAAGATGGCACTTCCTGCATACCCATCACACCTGTCATCCCGCAAACAGGAAAAACCTGGAATCCGAAAACGGGAACCAGGCTTAAGCCAAGTTTCCGAGATGGCTAATATAATGGGATTATGCAGGTTAATAAGAGACAAAAGATTTTGTTTTTTATTTTGAAGACTCTGACAGTTCCATTGAAGTAACACTATTGGGTCCATTATTTAGGATCTGAAAAAGTTGGGATAAGTTATGGGCAACGTTGGGCGGTAGGGGAATTTCACTACATGGTCGAAGAATACTCAAAAGGAATTCAGAAAGGGATTCTAGAAGCTTATTTTGTGAGGGAGAAGAGTCATTTTGAATTAAATTGATGGCGCACCCATTAGCGAGAGATGAAGACGGATCAGAAATAATATTTTGATGAGATAGCCTGTTATATCCCTTGGCCAATGGTGCATGTGGACGAGGTGTGTGGAAAACGGTTTTGCGATAAGATTTGGAGGGAGAGGAGGTACTTAAAGGGGTTGAATGATTGTAGGCAGGAGGGCTAAACATTTCCTTTGCAATTTCTGCATAGGATCTGCGAGCTGGAGGATAACGAGAAGATGCCTCTATATACGGTATATTTTCGTCAGACATCACTAGTTTTATTGAGTGTTGTCGCGAAAATTCGGGGCAACTTTTATCAGAAGCAAAATGAGAGCCAGAGCAATGTAGGCATGTCGATTTCTCTTTAGTTACTTCGCAAGAATCACCACTATGTGATTGAGAACATTTAAAGCATCTGGGCTTGGATCTACATTGTGCCTTGATATGTCCGAATCTGCAACAATTGAGGCATTGTATTGTGGGGTATTTATAGGATTCTACAGGGAGGGAAGTGTAGAAGGAGTAAACTTTAGGCGGAAGCATTTGACCCCTAAAGGTCAAAACTACCGATTGGGTAGGAACCCAGGCGATAGAATCGTCTTTAAAAGTTTTACGATTAAGTCGCCTGGCTTTTAAAACTTGGCCACACCCAGCAGGGAGCTCCAAAGACTCGACTAATTCTTCCATAGACCAGTCTACAGGGACTCCTTTAATTAATCCCATCCGAGTAATATTGTAAGTGGGGATAACCGCTTTATATTTAGCAACTTCCAAAAGCTGACAGTTTAAAAAGTTATTCGCATCCTGTACGGTTGTGAATTCCACGCTAATCTTATTGCGTCCTAAATTTTTGATACCGTCATTAGCAATATTGTTAACCTTGTTTTTATGTAGAAACTGACCAAACGTGATAGCACGGATAGTAGTTCCAGCAGATGGATCGGATATATCCCTAGAGACATGGATTATAAAGGGACCCTTGTCGTCTTCGGAATAAGCTATAGGGCCTTCAGAGAAAGAAGGATGAGTGTAAACAGTTTGGACAGACGGAGAGGCCTGGGTCGGATCAATTATAGTCTTTTTAGTACTAGAATCAATATTAGATACTTCTACGTGACGTTTTCGAGCCGATCCGCCGGGATCAGGGGGTTTATCAACCTCCATCATAAGATCGACAACAACAAACACAAAACAAACTTACCACCACCAATTAACTAACAATAAAACACACAAACACTGACTATTTCGTAAATAAAAACAAAAATTATCCGCGCCACGTGTGTCGACCAAAGCCAACGCGAGCGAAGTCCCATTAATTTATAATACTAGTTTGTATTTACTGGTATGGCTATTTATAAATATTTCTCATTTACTAAGAGTAAATTTAAATATAAAAAGTCCACAGTAGTATATTTTGTAAATATTAGTCACATATGTGAAATATACATTATTTATTCATTTTGTTCGATTATAAAATAAATATTTTTGAAGTTGTTACTGACATCGGGTCATATTCATATTACATATATAAAAGCTTTTTAAAATAGCTTTCCACATAAGCCAAATAACGTGATATACGACTTTTAAATTATAGATTTAATTTGATTTTGACACATCGCAAATAAAAAAACCTTTATATGTTGATAATAGATGGCGTTTCTCAATGTCATCTTATTCCTGTTGAATAACAAACAGTATTTCTATAGTCTGGGTTATGGTTGTACTTGCCAATCTGCATTGGAGCAGAGTGGTGGGTGTATGCTTTATATCCTTCTCAATAAGAGGCTGCCGCTGCCCAGCAGTGGGCATGTAACGGGATGTTAATTTCGCATAATATTGACATAATAATTGTATTTAAAAATAAAAATGTACCAATAAGAAAATATTTTATTTTCAAATATCACAGTAAAAAATTACAAATATATTCTCTTGTTAATTACGAGTAACAATTATTGTTAAATGTTTTGAATTAACAAAGTTTTTTGTTGCGAGAGATTTAAACATAACAAGATCTATATAATGAAGCTATTGTTCTTATAGACCTCAATATGACATAGGTTATAGAAAACTTAATGGATTTTGGAATCTAGCCTAGATTCCTGATTAAATCTGTTTGGTTAAAGTTTTCGAAAGTTAAAGGATCAAAATATAGTGTTTTTTTAAAAACAGATATATACATGGTACCTCTTCACGGTACATCTCGGCCGTTGGGGCGGAAATTTTTATTAGCTTTATTTTTTTAAGTTGCCCATCAGATATAGGTTCCTGAGTGCGGAGAGTAGA
Organism: Morpho deidamia; assembly: GCA_947086505.1. NCBI lineage: Eukaryota > Metazoa > Arthropoda > Insecta > Lepidoptera > Nymphalidae > Morpho > Morpho deidamia. The sequence continues at coordinate 1,295,776 of CAMTZC010000011.1, forward strand.
GCGACTACGACCGTCGCGAAACGTTGCCCTAAGGATGCCCTTGTAAGGTCTCTTTGTATGCGTTAGTGAGTATTGTGTGTGTGTATGTGCGTGGTGTAACCGTGTCTGTAAGTTAATTGTGTGCGTGAACAAGCGTGTTGTGTGTGTAAGTGCGTGTTGTGTGAGTAAGTGCGTGTTGCGTGTTTAATTCGTGGTATTTGCGTGAACATGCCTGTTGTGTGTGTAACTCGTGGTGTGTGTAAGTGCGTGTTGTGTGTGTAACTCGTGGTGTGTGTAAATGCGTGTTGTGTGCGTATGTGCGTGTTATGTGCGTAAGTGCGTGTTGCGTGTAAGTGCATCTTGTGTGTGTAAGTGCGTGTTGCGTGTAAGTGCATCTTATGTGTGTAAGTGCGTGTTGCGTGTTTAATTCGTATTATAATGGGTATAATGGGTATTTGCGTGAGCATGCCTGTTGTGTGTGTAACTCGTGGTGTGTGTAAGTGCGTGTTGTGTGCGTAAGTGCGCGTTGTGTGTGTGAGTGCATCGTGTGTGTGTGTCAGTGCATATTGCGTGTTTAAGTGTGTGATGCGTATAAGTGCGTCTGCGTTTGTGAGTGAGTGCGTGCGTAAGTGCGTCTTGTGTATAAGCGCGTGTGGTGTGTTTATGCGTAAGAGAGCGTGTGTTAAGTGCGTGTTGTGTGTGCACATAACTATTGCGCATGTACGTGCGTATCGACTTGCAGGTCTATGCTGTGTGTGTGCGTTCGTAATATATATATATATATCATCATGATTGATAATGTTCAGGATAAGGATATGGTTTCTGGGTACCTGGACGCTTTATTCATATTTCATCACAAGCCCGTATCATCTTTTACACTGGGATGCCGAGAAGTGGTCAAGTCGGGGCTACTTCCTCCAGTACTGCGCGAACTTGTGGAAGTGCTCGACCAGCACCGCCATGACGGCCGTCACCGACATGTCCAGCAGGTTCTGCAGGTAGTGCACGGCCTCCTCGTCGCCCAGGTCCAATCTGTGGAGAATTATAGTATTAGAAATCGGTGGAAATGATTTTGTAAATTTCACCTGTATATATATGCCGTTCATCCTTCGAGCTAAATTTTGAACCACTTTGAGCGGACAGATTGAATTCAAACTTTGTATGTACACTTAACAAGACATAGAGGCCTACCATGAACTCTTATTTCATTCTTATCGAATTTGACCTATAGTTTAGGTCAAAGAGTTCAAATTTGCTTGATGCTAATTCTCTGGAACATTCAGGTTGTTAACGAAAGGCTGTTTACGATCCTCCCTATGAGTCGGGAGCGTTCGCGAACATTGTCGTCGTTCAAATATAACTTAGCATAATTTGATATATTTATGTCATATTATAAATATAATTTAAATAAATAAAAAAGCAATTGATAAAAAGTGAAATATTATCTACATAGATAGAAAATAATTCTTAACGAAAAGTATAAGTATATCATGAAAACTCATGAGATGCTCGATATACATATGTAAAGAATATAAATTCTTTTTTAATATTTGAAATTTGAATCTTGGTTCGACTCTGTCAAAAGGAAAATTGAAATCAGAGAGAAAAAGGACTGTTTTGAATAAAATGACGCGCGCGACGCGACCGGCGGGATCAACGACCCTTTTATGCATTCGATTGCCGACGCGAGCGGCCGACAGTTAGTGACGTTTCGAATACGATAGGGACAGGCCGCGTGCGCCTGTATACGGCATTCTTTTATAACGCACACGTGTAATTTTGCGTTTCGGGTGTTATTCTCAGTAGTGACACGACTTTATTGACATTTGAGACTGATATAAGTATTTAGTGACGCGTTTAGCCAGTGAAGCGTTTGAGAAGACGCGACCGTCCGCGGTTTTAGTGCGCGTTGGGTTACTATTCCCCGATATTTAGGGCGATTCAATAACGTGTGACCTTACGAAGGTTGTGTGCACACCGGGTGTTATTTAACCGATATATTGAAGTGTATACTCCGGGAGAAACAGACATTACGTGTCCGTGGAAGAGTGCAGAGGCGAGCCAACGGTTTCGGGGATCGGCCAAGTACATACAAGCACACACACACGCGCGCACATATACACGCAATGACTCACGAGGCCGGACCACATACAGCTAACGGCCGCATAAGGTAGGTTGAAACGCCGGGGCGTCGGGCCCAGGTCCCGGAGGTTGTCTCATCCATCCGCACGTTTGCGCGGAACAAGGACTTAGCAATGGAATAACAAAATGGATATAGAAGTAAATATAAAAAGCGAAGTAAATAGAAACTTAATAATTGTCGTTTCTTTGGTTAACGGAGCAACACAATTCTTATTTGCCGCTTAAAAAAAACATACTTTTAATTGTCTTATACATATTAAAATAGATGGCACAAAGCGATATATTAAGTTAATAAATTAAAATTATATTCAAATGACTCTGAACAAGTATGTATATGTGTGTGTGTGTGTGTTTGTGTGTGTGTGTGTGTGTGTGTGTGTGTGTGTGTGTGTGTGTGTGTGTGTGCGTGCGGGCAATTCATCTGCAAACGCAGATGAATTGCCTTACCTCAACTTGTCCTGCACTTTCTTGACCGCCTTGTCGGGCTCCAGCGCGATGTCCGGCACCGACGCGTCCGTCATCAGCGAGAACAGGTTCAGCACCAGGTTGGCGTGCCTGGAACATGTCCAAGTTGTATATCGACTGTGAACTGGCAAATTGTCCTATCTTATTTTTGACAACTTTTCAGGAAGAAGAGAAAACGTGATTATTAATATATTCGCAATAATTTTTGTGTAATAAAAAACAGTTGACTTTAAATATGTTTATTTATTTACAAATTTTCTAGTAGATAACACATGTTGATACGGTAAATGATGGGCAGTAGTACCTAATGACGTTAAAAAGTGATTTGGCTTAAAATTGAGATAGGAGATATTGCCGGTTCACAGTCGATATATCTATTAATATACATTGTATACATTAAACTTGTGCGATGTGTGATTTTCTTTTTTGTAAATCTTATATATTTGATATGTTTATGGGCCTATTACGAGCGTACTCAGAGCGAATTTGAAAGCAAATTTAGCTTGAGAGCTTAGCATAATAAATGCAGCATATAGGTACTTTCAACTTTTAATAAATCGCTGTCGTTGCATCTGTGGACATTTACACCTTTGCCTTATTCTGAGTCTCGAATCGTATTTATTAGATGTAACCTAAATATTCTACCATTGCTGATCGCACTTTACTTATTTTGATTGTATTTGTTGTCTTGTCAAATCTGATATACCTAGCAGCTCTTTTTAATTGATATTAAATAATTTAAAATTTAATTTTAAATATAGTTTGTGTGGATACATAAACTATATTTAAAAAAATATCATTATAGTTTAAATATCATTTTGTATCCTTTTAAGAAAGAGCAGCTCATATCCAGCATACAAGTCTTTTACATCCTCGCCGTACAATGTTGTAACAATTATAATGCTAAATTAAGAGTGGACTATATCTGTCGTTTGCATATGCATTACATGCAGGGTTCGTAAAAACACATGCACAAACCACCACCACCACAATACACAAGCACTGCATACGTTCGCCCCGCATCCTAACCATTATCAGTTGATAGACTCTTTGACAAAATCGCAAAGCAGATGCATCACCCAAACAAGCAAGTTATATAGTAATTGGTTCAACCTCCACCATTTATGTTCCCTCCGAACATGTGTAACACTATGGAAGTCACAGTGGAAGTCTATTGGTTGAGGAGAGAGGGGAGAGATTAGGGCACTAACCTCCGCAAATGTAGGAAGGCCGTGTAACACAGTTTCCTGAACTCGTGGTAGTGCTCCGAGTGCACTCCACCCATGGCTTCCACCATCTCCTTGCTGAGCTTCATGGGGGGCGGGAGCGGCTTGGGGTCTCTGCCCAGGATGTAGCCGAAGTCGATGTGGAAGAGGGCGCCCGACTTCGTTAGGAGCAGATTGTCGAGATGCCGATCTCCAACTCCTGAAAAATCAAAGCTAGGAATTTAATATGCATAATATAATATGAATATAATAATTATTTGTGTGAATAATCAAAGTTTAGAAACATCCATATTGTTACGAGCATAGAAAAAGTGTTTGTAATGCATATGTCATAGAATTCAAACTGGACGGAGACAGTTCACGAACATGCAAAAGAAGTTCGTAAACTTTATTTCATTGAGTTCAAATTCGCTTGACGTTAATTCTTTGGAACATTCACGTTCTTTACGAATCGTGTTTCGTATTCCCACTACGACTCGCGAACGGTCACGAACATTCTCGAAATCGGTTCGTTCGATATATAATCGGTCGTATCGACATTCGGCTATCAAAAGCGCATTAAGAAGCGAAAATATTAGTGAAATAATATTGACCTCGGATTCGTTCTTGGGCAACGGACTGCATAGAGATTAAACGTGCTAATTTTGTAGTAACAAGCTGAATAAAGTGTTTTTAACGAGTCATCAGATATTTTCATCCAAATCCACGAACTCCTGTAACGTAACAGTCGTAAAGAAAACAACTAAACAGTATACAAAATAAAAACTCTTGGGTGGATGATATAACGCCGCCATCTTACTTAACTTACCCAACAAATAAGTTATGACGCAGTATCCTGCGCAACTCCTGATGTAAGTGTCCATAGTCTCCGGCTTGATGCCGTAGGGCGCACCTTCGCAGGGGTTGTGCTTCCGGAAGTAGTTCTGGATGCTGCCCTCAGTGGCCAACGCTTCGGCCACCGTCAGCGACTCTATGAACTGCAAGAAGCCGTGCTTCGAGCTGGTGGCCAACACTTTGTACGGTGTCAGTTTGAGATCAAGGTTTTCTCTGCAATTTTAACATTTATCAGTAAAAGAGACAGATGAAAGAAAGGAGCAAGCAAATGAGATGAGTTATTAAATAACCAATATAAATATTAACGTCCAATGTAGAAAAGGTCTTAAAAGTTAACGAGTTGATAGTATACTCCAGACAGATTTCCAGCTAAAGCCTCTCGTACCCACCTCCTGAGGAGTTTGTCCATCAGCGTTATCATCTGCAGGATGAGCTGATCCTGCCGCAAGTCGTCGCCGTGCTTGAAGATGGCCTCGTACTCCACACCCTCGCTCGTGAGGAACGTCAGCTTGCACGGCATCAGCGCAGATTTGAACAGGCTCGCCTTCTTAGCCACTATACCCTGGGGAAGAGTAGCAGCTATACAAGGTGTTTTGTATAAATTGGCGCGCGCCCGGCCGGAGCAACGACCTTTATGCATCCTATTGCAGCAAGTCACGTCCGCTAGCTTAGTAACGTTTCGGATACTATAATGACAAGACGCGTATGCTTGTATAGGATTTTTATAGTAGAACGCACACGTAATTATGCGTTTTGGGGTGTGGTTTATTGTTTATTGACTTTGATATTGATATAAGTATTTAGTGACGCGTATTAACCAGTGAAACGTGTGACAAGACGCGACCGTCTGCGGTTTTAGTACGCGTTGGGATTACTGTTTCCCCATATAGGGACGATTCAATAACGTGTGACCTTACGAAGGTTGTGTGCACACCGGGTGTTATTTGTGTTACTTAACCGCGTTGGTGAAGTGTATACTCCGGGAGAAATAGACAGTACGTGTCCGTGGAAGAATGCTGAGGCGAGCCAACGGGTTCGGGAATCGGCCAAGTACATACAAGCGCACACACACACGTACACATATACACGCAGTTATTCATGAGGCCGGACCGCATATAGCTGACGGCCGTATAAGGTAGGTTGAGACGCCGAGACGGCGGGCCCAGGTCTCGGAGGTTTTTTCATCCGCCCGCACGTTTGTGCGGAACACCTGATATGTAGGCATATCAGGCAGGTAGGTAGGTCCAATTTCAAGAAAATAGTTATCGCCGAATCCAACTCGGAAGACCAAAGTCTTCGAAAAGCGCGCGTTGCCAGTGATGACATATCTGAGATTTGACTGGTAACTATGAGCCTAAGAAAGCTCAGAATCGCTCAGCGGGCGATGCAAAGAAATATGTATGAAGTATCTCTGCGTGATCAAAACAGAAACGATGAAATCCGTAGAACGACTTATACACATCCCCAGAGACTACATTTCTCAAGATGTTTTCCTTCACAGATACATTGTGCGTGATGAAGTGTAAATATCAATTACAGAAAAGTTTTTTCAGAAAACTCATTGATGCCTGTCAGGGTTTGAAACCTAACCCCTCGAAAGACTCGCCTTATCATTAGGCTAACACACAATATCTGTATCATTGAAAAAATGTTGATTAAGTAGGTTATAGAGTTACATAGAGTAGGGATCAATAAAGACAAATTTCGACAGAAAACTCATCAGGTGATAAGGGAAGCTGTGATAGCCCAGCTGTGAGACCGTGCAACTCTTTCGAGGGAAACACGAGTTCAAACCCGGACAGGCACCAATGAGTTTTTCTATTAAAACTCATGTGTCTAATTGATAATTGCAATTTATCACACGCTTTTCGGTGAAGGAAAACATGAGGAAACCTGCATATCTCTAGAGAATTCTTGAGATATGTGTAACCTACCAATCCGCATTGGAGCAGCGTGGTAGGTCTTAGCTCTAACCCTTCTCTCCAGAAACGGAGAGAAGAGGCTTATTCCCAGCAGTGGGATATTAACAGGCTGCTACTTTCCCAGCAGGTGATAAGAACTTACCTTGATGTTAACGTTGGGATCGAGCGGGAACGGCATGGGTTCGAAGTTGGTGAAGTTGAACTTGAAGGCGTCCCCATCAGCAAGCAGCTGCTGCAACCGCTCCGCCTTCTTGTTCCTGTTGCCGCTCTCCCTGGCCACCGTCTTGACCAGCTTCACCAGCTTGTCGATAAACACCTGCTGCCGCGCGAGGAACGCCCGCGTGCGTTGGTGCTCCGTGTTACCTTGACCCATCGCATTTAGGGTGAAGTGCATCCATCGCATTTTTGGTAATAGATTTTTCTTGAGATAGGACAAGGATTGGATGAGGCTGGAGGAAAGTGAAAACGCTATGGGCCTCAGAAAGCTCAGACACTCAGGGGGCGATGGTATAAATAAATAAATATATACGGCACTTACACACACGGTCGTCCGTCCCCAAAGTAAGTAACTTACCAAAGTAAGTAACTTAATACGTGTGTTATGGGTGACGGACAACTGGTAGATATACTAACAAGTATTAAGTAACTTACCAAAGTAAGTTACTTAATACATGTGTTATGGGTGACGGACAACTGGTAGATATACTAACGAGTATTAAGTAACTTACCAAAGTAAGTTACTTAATACATGTGTTATGGGTGACGGACAACCGGTAGATATACTAACAAGTGTTAAGTAACTTACCAAAGTAAGTTACTTAATACATGTGTTATGGATGACGGACAACTGGTAGATATACTAACAAGTATTAAGTAACTTACCAAAGTAAGTTACTGAATACATATGTTATGGGTGACGGACAACTGGTAGATATATTAACAAGTATTAAGTAACTTACCAAAGTAAGTAACTTAATACATGTGTTATGGGTGACGGACAACTGGTAGATATTAGTATATTGTTAGTACAAGTATTAAGTAACTTACCAAAGTAACTTAATACATGTGTTATGAGTGACGGACAACCGGTAGATATACTAACAAGTGTTAAGTAACTTACCAAAGTAAGTTACTTAATACATGTGTTATGGGTGACGGACAACTGGTAGATATACTAACAAGTATTAAGTAACTTACCAAAGTAAGTTACTTAATACATGTGTTATGGGTGACGGACAACTGGTAGATATACTAACGAGTATTAAGTAACTTACCAAAGTAAGTTACTTAATACATGTGTTATGGGTGACGGACAACCGGTAGATATACTAACAAGTGTTAAGTAACTTACCAAAGTAAGTTACTTAATACATGTGTTATGGATGACGGACAACTGGTACATATACTAACAAGTATTAAGTAACTTACCAAAGTAAGTTACTGAATACATATGTTATGGGTGACGGACAACTGGTAGATATATTAACAAGTATTAAGTAACTTACCAAAGTAAGTAACTTAATACATGTGTTATGGGTGACGGACAACTGGTAGATATTAGTATATTGTTAGTACAAGTATTAAGTAACTTACCAAAGTAACTTAATACATGTGTTATGAGTGACGGACAACCGGTAGATATACTAACAAGTGTTAAGTAACTTACCAAAGTAAGTTACTTAATACATGTGTTATGGGTGACGGACAACTGGTAGATATACTAACGAGTATTAAGTAACTTACCAAAGTAAGTTACTCAATACATGTGTTATGGGTGACGGACAACTGGTAGATATACTAACAAGTGTTAAGTAACTTACCAAAGTAAGTAACTTAAAACATGTGTTATGGGTGACGGACAACCGGTAGATATACTAACAAGTATTAAGTAACTTACCAAAGTAAGTAACTTAATACATGTGTTATGGGTGACGGACAACTGGTAGATATACTAACAAGTATTAAGTAACTCACCAAAGTAAGTTACTTAATAATTGTTTTATGCATGACAGACAACTGGTAGATCATCATCATTCTTCTGCCTGCTCACTGTAAGTGGAGTCGGCACAGCATGTTTTACCCATGTTTTGATGTGATTTGGCTACGTATTTTACGACCGGCCGCCTGCCTGACGTCAACTTACCTTAGTCACCTTTTACGACACCTCGGTAAGAAATATGTGACAATGTGTTTCTAACATGTTGTGCCGACCCCACTTACAGTGGAATAAGGGCAGGAGAATGATGAGGATGATGATGATGACGATGATGATGATGATGATGATGAATTAAAGTTTAACTACCATATTATCTTATTAAAGTTTATATACCGGGCTAAAATATTCCCGTTTTGTCTTAGGGAACTGAAAAAAATAATGTTTCATAATATATGCAACATACTTAATGTTTGTTGCATATGAGTCAGTTTTGGGAAAAATAAGATTAATTCCCCAGATACTCACCCTTGGCGAGCTGGTGGGAGAAGGTCCTCATGACGTCGAGGTACATGCCCCTGGCGGCGAGGTCCCTTGCGCCGTCCGCGTCCTCGCACTCTATGAGCAGGTACCAGTAGAGGTAGTTCGCCACCACGCTGTTGGAGCAAGCTCGAGCGATCAGGAAGCTGGCCAGGCTGAGCCGCTCCTCCGACGAGCTGCCCGAGCTAGATCCGATACAACATGTTAGAGAATTAAATTAGGAACCCAACACAGTTTTAGAAAGAATCAGATAGAAAATAATTGTTGTTTGACCAAAAATACAAACGGTACGAAAAGAAAGCGGTTCGTGGTCGTCGTTTACGTCTTTCAATTGAGTCTCAATCGTATCGAATAAATAAATGTCGTGCCGACCCCACTTAGAGTGGGATAAGGGCAGGAGGATGATGAACTCCGAATAAACTTTATAAAAACCTGTATGTCGAAGTCAACGCCCGGTTCCAGATTACAATACATTAGATAATAGTTGTTTGGTTTAAACAGATTGTATATCGATTTATAGACGCAGGCGTTACTTTGCGGAATTCCATATTACAGGCAGGAAATAATAATAAAGCACAAAATTCTAATTTTGCTAAACATTTGCTGGAATGCGGTCATAAAGTACCTAATGACCATTCATTTCGTATTCTTCACTCCGACTCAATATGTTAGAGCAACTTGAGATAATAAAATATAACAATGGCCACTTAATTAACGAGCAAGTAAATGTTTCCAATTCCGTTTTGCTACATGTGTTCGGAGGGGAGGGTAGTGGTGGGAGTTGAACTATTTAAGACTACTTGTATGGGTGGCGCGGCGCCTTGCGATTTTGTCGTGGGGCCTATCCTCCTGATGATGCTTCGGTTTCGGAGCGAAACGATGGTCGAAATTGTGGTGGTGGTTGTGTGTGCTGCTTGTCTGCATTGTTGTTGTCGGAGGTGCGTGTGGTGGCTTGTTCTGCATGTGTGAGGTGCGTGAATTTTGCCTGCTTCATACACATTAGCTTTGCATGCATTCGCTTAACCCGTGCGGATTATAGCAAAGTAGTTAGTTCTGTTATATTGCTCGTAATATGGAATTCCGCAAAGTAACGCTTGCTTCTATAAATAATAAAATTATTTTGCTATAATCCGCGACACAGTAAATAGAAAATATATATAGTGTAAAATGTCTAGTGGACTATCCGTATTTGCATACCCTTTACGTGCAGGATACGTAAAAACACACGCACAAACCTCCACCACTTCCACCACAATACACAAGCACTACACACGATCACTATCACAAACTCAGCAATCGTTTCGCCCCGCAACCGAAGCATCATCAGGAGATAGACTCCACGACAAAATCGCAAAGCCTTTCTAAGTAAATAGCAGGGGGTCTATCTAAAACTGAAAACATGACAAGGGGTCTACGATATAAAAAAGTTTGGGAATGTCTGATCTAGAACGTTCTGGGTTGGTACTGGTCACCTGTAATCATCATTGGCGTCCCCAACAGAGCTAGCGGCGCCGTCAGCAGCGGGCTCCTCCACCGCTGCCTCCGACTGCCGACTGATCGTCGACGACGTCATCTCACTAGCGGTTAACACTGTGAAGGATTAGTAATGGTTTTAACCATTTGTTGAATAATCTGTGGCAATTTTGTCTGAATAAGTCTATTGTCTGTGACTTCCCTTCTCTCCGTGCGTCCTGTCATGAAAAGTTGTAATTTTTTCGAGCTCTCGAAGAAAATATATAAATTACTAAATATACCAGCGCCTTTCTATCATCTCTCACCATATTTTGGTCCTTCGAGCCGGATTTAGTAAAGTACAACTTTTCATGACAGGACGCACGGAGAGAAGGGAAGTCACAGACAATAAACTTATTCAGACAAAATTGCCACAAATGCGCAATTCGCTTTAATTCAATCATTTGCTTGCGAACGAGCAATTCTTCGAATTTCATGGTCTTTAGAATTGCTTTTAAGCTGATTAGTTCGGTCAACAGACGCTGGACAAACCGTGAGGGCCAACGGAAGATCAAATCGAAATATAAATTGAACAGAAATAATTTTCAGAATTAGGCGTTACTTTCAGATACGTAATACAAAAGTAATATCATGATCTTCCCAGTCCCAAAAACCGTCATGTATGTAACACAGACATGTATGTAGTCGATTTTCTCAAAATCTACTGAACGGATTTTTGTACGGTTTTCACCAAAAGATGGTGCAATACTTCCGGATGGTTTAGGTAAATAGTACATACCGGTATTATTTAAATTGTGCTGAAGAGATCAAGCAGTTGTTAAAAAACTAGCTTGCTGGGAGCTTTAGTCGCGTGCGCTGCGTATACCAGCAGAGATACGCTAAAGTAATGTACTAGAGAAGAGTAAATCTATAAAATACTACAAAAAAGTCCGCGATAGCATGTCTCTATCTCTTATGGTTATCTCACAATAACTAATTTTATGTTTGAAATTTGAAATGTATTAAAAATTATAACACGTTCATTTCCATGCGAGCGAAACACTGAACCGCTGAAACAGCTAGTTTACAATAAATATGATTTTGATTTCGAAAAGCGTGCGATAAATGGCAAATACCAATTAGACACAGTTTTAACCCCTCGAAACCCCTCGGCCTCACCGCTGGGCTTTCACAGATTTTTGGGTTAAGTTTGTGCGAATATATCCGCTGGTATCGATAGTGGAATATAGATAAACCTACCTGATGTGGACAGCAGGCTGGCCTGACTGCCCCTCTGGCCACTCTGCAGCAGCTTCCCCTCAGAATCGGAGTATACCGCGACCTCTTTGCCACATATTCTAGAGTATTCTGCGAATTGACCACGATATAAGTATCCGGTCTAAGCGTAACGAGGATACAATAATTTGACTGGCCCGTTGGCGCAGTGGGTAGTGACCCTGTAGTGACGCTCCGATAGTTTATATTTAACAGCTATCGGTTAAATAACGCACGCACAAGTATAACCTCACTTACCACGTGTTGAATAATTAATTAGAATTCACTTAACACGCGCTTTTGCACTTTCACTCAATGCCGAGGTCAGCCGAAAAGTACTAAATAGTTCACAAATATTTCAACCTCGGGTACGCGATGTCGTACGCGTCGCCGCCGAAACAACAAGCGTGGATTCGGCCCGATGAACGCATGAAGGAACAAGTTCAATCGCCTGCCGCCCGCTCTATTCTAAACAGGTGATGTTTTGGTTTGCATTCCCCTGCCCTTACCCCACACTAAGTGGGGTCGCCACAACACGTTTTGAACATGTCATTACACGACACCTCGGTAAGAAAGGGTGGTCTATTCTACTCAACCGGATAGCATACGGCGGGTCGACATACCTTAGTCGCCTTTTACGACACCTCGGTAAGAAAGAGGGTGGTCTATTCTAGAATACCACACGGTATCTCGAGGACCATTAACTATCGTCCCATTAGTATACCCCCCCTCCTTCCACTCTTGGTCATCAAGACTTGGACCCTTACCTTCCCGTATCTCGGCATAGTCCTCGTACTTCAAGGCCTGCACCAGCTGCAGCAGGTACAGCAGCAAATCCTCATCGGGGGCTTGCTTTAATCGCGATATTGCGTACCTTGGGAACAAATATTTTGAAAATAAAAACACGTCTTAGTTATAATTTTTATTTTATTACTTTTTTAAATTATTTATTTAATAACAATGACATTACGATCATCCATTGACCATTATCCCACTCTAAGTGGGGTCGACACCACATATCATAAACATGTTGTTATATTATATGGCTACGTATTTTACGACCAGCTTGACGTCAACTTACCTTAGTCGCCTTTTAGGAATCTCGGTAAGAAATGAGGGTGGTATATTCTACTCAACCGGATACCATACAGCGGGTCAACTTACCTTAGTCGCCCTTTACGACACCTCGGTAAGAAATGAGGGTGGTATATTCTACTCAGCCGGATACCACACGGCATAACAATGCCACTATGATATTGTAACATATATTTTTTGGTATTTTATACATACATGTGGTACATGTACTATGTAGTATATGTGGGTTGACGTGTGTGTTTCTTACCATGTATATTTATATACAAGACACATACATGAATATCCTCACACTAACACTTATGTACAAAGAAACATTACACTGTCTCAAGCGCACACACGTTTAGTACACGAGAGCCTTTGGTGTGAGTGGACGTGTAGTGACATGTTGTTACTTGTAGTGTTTGAGCCTGTGCTATATTCATACAACATTAGTATATTAATATTATTAATAAAAAAAAATCTAAGTTTCAGATGTTGGAGGCATATTCTTACATTTAATTTAGTTTGGTTAATTGTTGTCTCTATAGATAATAATGTGTATGCTGTGGCACCTAAAGGCAGTAAATTTAATGTTTTATGTGGTGTACTTAATTTAACTTAAATTAATTTAATGTTTAAACGTAACTGCCACTGGTTGTTTCTAATTAAATTTAGATTTTATTTTAAAAACTAGCTGTGCCAGCAGCTTCGCCCGCGTGGAAACCTGCGTGTCACAATTGTTTTTCTAGGATTCAAAATTTAAACATAAAAGTAATTATTGTGAGTTAACCGTAAAAGAAAGAGACATGCTATCGTTGACTTTTTTATACTATTTTTATAGATCTACACTTCTCTAGTACATTACTTTAGCGTATCTCAGCTGGTTTACGCAGCACACGCGCCTAAAGCTTCCAGCAAGCAAGTTTTTTAACAACTGCTCGATCACCTCAACACAATTTACATAATACCGATATGTACTATTTACTTAAACCATCTGGAAGTATTGTACTATCTTTTGATGAAAACCGTACAAAACTCCATTAAAAAGATTTTGAGAAAATCGGTACATACAGACAGACAGCTTTTTTGGACTTTGTTTTATAATAAGTATAGATAATTATGACACTTGTAATTAAATTATTGATTACTGATTGTTGAGTATTGACGCCGTGTGGTATCCGGCTGATTAGAATAGTCCAACCTCATTTCTTACCGAGGTGTCGTAACAGGCGACTAAGGTATGTGCCGTGTGGTATCCGGCTGCATAGAATTGACCACGCTCATTTCTTACCGAGGTGTCGTAAGAGGCGACTAAGGTAAGTGCCGTGTGGTATCCGGCTGCATAGAATAGACCACCCTCAGTTCTTACCGAGGTGTCGTAAAAGGCGACTAAGATCAGTTGACGTCAGGCAGGCAGCCGGTCGTAAAATACGTAGCCAAATCATGTGATAACATGTTTGTAACATGTCGTCATACCCCACTTAGAGTGGGATAAGGACAGCAGAATGATGATGGTTGTTGGGTATTGCTTTACTTACTTCCTGACAGCTGGGTGAGTGAACTTTGGTGTGAGCAGTTCCAACGCGTCCTCGACGTCCATGGGAGCCCACTGCTTCATCATAGCCAACGCTTGTCTCACTTCACCTGAGATGGAAAGTAGACGAGTTGTCTAAGAATGTATAGAGAAAAGGCACGTGGTCTTCTTTTTACATTTCCATCGAAAAGGTGATACGAAACAAAGAGGTTACATTGTTCCATCATTTAATAGACAGAGAGAGTAGAGAAATTGCAGAGAGTAGAGTAGAGAGAGAGTAGAGCGGGAGTGTGTAGAGAGGGAGAGTAGAGAAGAGCAAGAGTAGAGAGAGTAGAGCGCGTGTAGAGAGAGGGAGAAGAGTAGTTGAGAGAGAGTAGAGCGAGAGTATAGCGAGAAGAGTAGAGAGAGGAACAGAGTAGAGTAGAGCGAGAGACAGAGTAGAGTAGAAAGAGAGTAGTTGTTGTATTAAAACCAAATAAGAAAAATCTTCTTTATTCAAAAAAAAAAATAAGCCCTTTTGAATCGTCATGGATTAATTAGATTTAATTTAAGGTTCAAATGGATCGGAATACCTTTACCAAGAAGAACCAGCAAGAAACTCAGCGGTTTTTTTAAATATTCTTAATTTACATTATTAAGCTGTAACTTGTTAAAATTTAAATTTAAATTGTTTAACAAACAGCATGTAGCTGAAATGATTTTCAAGTCGATGGATCTTTTAAAAAAAGAAGTTATAAGTTTTAAAGCATTTAACAACATTGTACTTGAAGCTTAAAGTTAGCAACACAGATTATTTTAAAACTTCTCTCCTCCTCCTCCTAAAATATTTTATAAAATTATTCTATCATTGTTTTTGTAGTATGAAATTCCGCAATTTAAACCAAAAGTAATAATAAAATTATTTTGCTATAATCCGCGATACAGTAAATAGAAAATATATATAGTGTTAAATGTATAGTGGACTATCCGTATTTTCATACCCAATACGTTCAGGATCGACGACAAAATCGCAAAGCTTTACGATTTTGTCGTGGAGTCTATCTCCTGATGATGCTTCGGTTGCGGGGCGAAACGATTGTTGAGTTTGTTATAGTGAACGTGTGTAGTGCTTGTGTATTGTGGTGGAAGTGGTGGAGGTTTGTGCATGTATTTTTACGAATCCTGCATGTATCGGGTATGAAAATACGGATAGTCCACTATACATTTAGCACTATGTATATTTTCTATTTACTGTATCGCGGATTATAGCAAAATAATTTTATTATTACTTTTGTATTATGGATCTCTGCAAAGTAACGCCTAATTCTATAAATTATTTAAACCAAAAGTGTTACGTATGTGCCTTTATTGGCTTTCGTCCGTACTAACCTGGTCGATTCCAATTCACGCATGCTAAGAACTTGGTCAACGCCCGGCGATGCGTAGACAGGTAGAAACTGGAAATAATAACGACATATAATCTGTAACAGAACTACCATGCTATAATCCGCACGGGTTAAGCGAATGCATGCAAAGCCAATGTGTATGAAGCAGGTAAAATTCACGCACCTTACACATGCAGGACAAGCCACCACACGCACTTCCGACACCAACAATGCACACAAGCAGCACACACAACCACCACAACAATCTCGACGATCGTTTCGCTCCGAAACCGCAGCATCAGGAGGATAGACTCCACGACAAAATCGCAATGCACCGCGCCACTCATACAAGTAGTCTTAAATAGTTAAACCCCCACCACTACCCTCCCCTCCGAACACATGTAGCAAAACGGAATTGGAAACATTTACTTGCTCGTTAATTAAGTGGCCATTGTTATATTTTATTATCTCAAGTTGCTCTAACATATTGAGTCGGAGTGAAGAATATGAAATGAATGGTCATTAGGTACTTTATGAACGCATTCCAGCAAATGTTTAGCAAAATTAGAATTTTGTGGTTTATTATTATTTCCTGCCTGTAATATGGAATTCCGCAAAGTAACGCCTGCTTCTATAAATCGACATATAATCTGTTTAAACCAAACAACTATTATCTAATTTATTGTAATCTGGAACAGGGCGTTGACTTGACATACAGGTTTTTATAAAGTTTATTCGGAGTTCATCATCCTCCTGCCCTTATCCCACTCTAAGTGGGGTCGGCACGACATTTATTTATTCGATACGATTGCGACTCAATTGAAAGACGTAAACGACGACCACGAACCGCTTTCTTTTCGTACCATGAAGTGAGAATTGTAAAGCCGTTAGCAAACCGTATGATTCGGTACTAAGTAACGAGTGCGCTATCTAGTACCGAGTACTGAATCGTTACTCACGAATGCTATTCGTTACTTGTTACTCGCATCTTTCGTATCGGTACGTATTAGTAACTACATAATACGGTACCTAATCTGTGGTTTGAATGTCTGCTGTCGGTGAATTTAAATGAACCTTACGAAGAACAGTGTTTGTTTTTTTTATTGTTTATTAAGCCCCTTAAAATAAATATTTTTAAATTATTTAGAATCATATTTTATTTTAAATTTAATTCTAAGCGAACAATATCTATTTTATTCTCACAGTTAAAATAATGAATCCATTTCAAAATCCAGTAGATTCCGTCTACAATTTACTTGTGCTTTTAATTATTCTACAATTCTACCTTTTTTTTATTAAATCAAGTTTTTGTAAAAAAATGAAAAAAATTCGCCTTACGCAGTTAGGTATGCAAGTAAGTAAGTAATATGTCGCGCCGATATCATACCGCACGGGAATACGACTCGAGACGTTACTTTAATGCTATGGTAGCAGTTATCAAAAGTAACGAATGAAGTACTGATACGATAGTAACGACTAGTACTTGTTGTAGTAACAAACACACACGGGTACGCTTTTTCTCGTTACTCTTACACCTCTAGTGAGTTGCATTGGGTGAAAAGGATAACGTTATATGAACTATAGATAACTATGTCTCTTTTACTCACATGTTTTTAGGACGCATTCCGAACGCTCATTCGGCAACGACTTAAAGTGTGCGTCTTAAGACGTCACGGTATGAAAAAGCAAAACAATTTCGTTTACGTCTTCAATTGAGTCGCAATAAGAGTTCGTGGTAGGCCAGCAGGTCTCTACTGCATAGAGTAAGATCGGATCGAGAATTAAGATATAAATGAAATAAAATTGAGAGAATTCGATGATAAATCCGAGAACGTTTATGTTTTGAATAAATTGACGCGCGCGACGCGACGCGACCGGCCGGATCAACGACCTTTATGCATTCGATTGCTTACGCGAGCGGCCGACAGTTAGTGACGTTTCGAATACGATAAGGACAGGCCGCGTGCGCCTGTATACTGCATTCTTTTTATAACGCACACGTGTAATTTTGCGTTTCGGGTGTTGTTCTCAGATTTAGTGACGCGTTTAATCAGTGAAGCGTTTGAGAAGACGCGACCGTCCGCGGTTTTAGTGCGCGTTGGGTTACTATTTCCCGATATAGGGACGATTCAATAACGTGTGACCTTACGAAGGTTGTGTGCACACCGCGTGTTATTTGTGTTATTTAACCGATATAGTGAAGTGTATACTCCGGGAGAAACAGACATTACGTGTCCGTGGAAGATTGCAGAGGCGAGCCAACGGTTCCGGGAATCGGCCAAGTACATACAAGCACACACACACACGTACACATATACACGCAGTGACTCATGAGGCTGGACCACATACAGCTGACGGCCGCATAAGGTAGGTTGGGACGCCGAGACGACGGGCCCAGGTCCCGGAGGTTGTTTCATCCGTCCGCACGTTTGCGCGGAACAGTTTATAAGGCGAGCCACACCGCAGCTAAACTGCGGCTACTTACCGGTACTTCCACACGAGGTCCTGCTCGTCCGCACAGAGAGCGTGCAGTGCGGCGGGCGCGGCCAGCAGCGCGGCCAGCTGGTCCCGCTCGGGCGCGGACGGCTTGGCGTCGCGGCCCGGCACCGCGCAGCGCAGCGAGCGCGCCAGCCGGTGCTGCTTGCTTTCCACTAGGTTCTCCTGAAAATCATCATCATTCTCCTGCCCTTATCCCACTCTAAGTGGGGTATGACAACATGTTGCAAACATGTTGTCACATGATTTGGCTACGTACTTTACGACCGGCCGCCTGCCTGACGTCAACTTACCTTAGTCGCCTTTTACGACACCTCGGTAAGAAATGAGGGTGGTCTATTCTATGCAGCCGGATACCACACGGCTTTTACCTTAGTTTCTATATTAGTAGCGATCTGTTAGAATAATTCAGCTATATATAGCTGTGCAATAGCACAGCTGGGCATAGGCCTCCTTTCTTCGTTATTGGAGAAAAGGGTTGGAGCTAAGACCTACCACGCTGCTCCAATGCGGATCGGTAGGTTACACATATCTGAAGAATTCTCTAGAGATATGCAGCTTTCCTCACGATGTCTTCCTTCACCGAAGAGCGTGTGATAAATCGCAATTTATATAGACAGATTAGTTTTAACGAAAATATTAATTTGTGACTGCCCAGGGTTTGAATCCATGACCTCCCTCGAAAGAGTCACCGCTATCACAGCTTAGCTTCTATATCATCATTCTCCTGCCCTTATCCGACTATAAGTGGGGTCAGCACAACGTGTTACAAACATGTTGTCACATGATTTGGCTACGTATTTTACGACGGGCCGCCTGCCTGACGTCAACTTACCTTAGTCGCCTTTTACGACACCTCGGTAAGAAATGAGGGTGGTCTATTCTATGCAGCCGAATACCACACGGCTTTTACCTTAGTCGCCTCTTACGACACCTCGGTAAGAAAGGATAAAGGTCTATTCTATTCTGCCGGATTGGTCATGACCACATGGCGGTAGGTTTTCCTAAAAATAGCAGCAATTAAAAAAAAACAAGCACAATTAAAGGTTAATATTTATACTTCTTCTTCTTCTTCAACCGGTCCGTCATTAATGATGATCGTGGTCACCTGTCTGTAACACAGATTACCTAATGCTGTGATCTTTGTGAGGAAACCTGCATATCTCTAGAGAATTCTAGGGATATATGTAACCTACCAATCAGCATTGGAGCAGCGTGGTAGGTCTTAGCTCCAATCCTTCTCTTCAAACACGAAGAGAGGAGGTCTATACTCAGCAGTGTGATTGTAACAGGCCGTTACTTTACTTTTTTTGGAGTTAAAAAAAATTATAAAACACGTTTTCGAACTAAGAAATTAAAATAATGAAAAATATTAGTGTTAAAGTGGAAAAATCGCGAGCTTCTCCATATATGTATATACAAAAAGATGGCATAAAATTATAAATGTAGCCGAATGAAATAAGAGTTTTTAATGTGTTGCTTATATTCCACAAATACAACACCAGAAAGCACTGAATCTAGTCTAATGAAGATGTGAGTCTAAAAAGATTATATCAAAAAAGTAGATTAAATATAAAAAATTAAAACAAATTCTTGCCGGTAAACAACAAGAAACTGAATTACTATTGCGTGTTTTTTTTAAGCTATGAAAAATGTTTAACTCGTTTACTCATTCGGAACATTCAAATCTATTGGAAAATTTATTTTAAACCGACGTACAGTAATAAAAATTTGATAAAAATTTCCAAATATCTATAAAACTTGATACGTTAAATATAAAAACGTGTTATGTTGATGTTATAGAATCGTGTAGGTTTGAAATTTAATGGCTGACATTAGACATAAGCACGCTCCATAAAACTGGATTCTGATATCGAAAAAAATAAGATATCAAATAACGTTAAGTTACGTAACAAAAATTCTTTGAGACACCTCAATTGGAAAGTACATGGGTATGCTTCAAACGTATAATGACCAAATGAAAGAATAGCTGATTTGAAAACCAAACTGACTTTTGCAAGCGTGAAGCTTAATCTAAGGAGCTTCTGTCAATCCCCAACTTAGCAAAATCATTAAACAATTATTATTATATATATATGGCACACTTACACACACGGTCGTCCGTCCCCAAAGTACGTAACTTAATACTTGTATTATGGGTGACGGACAACTGGTAGATATACTACATATATAATTTTAAATACATACTTAAAAACAAATATACATTATTTATAGAAAATGTTGGCCCTCGGCAGGAATCAAACCCGCGACCTGCGGAGCTGAAGGCAGCGCCATCGGGCCAGTCAAAGTCAAAGTATAGTAACCGGCAATAAATAATGCACATTAAGAACTTAGAACTCAACAGCCGGCCAATTCGGTTTCGTAGAGCGCTGTCACTGTCACGCACGGGTTCGTCAGTCTGTGCGACAGAGAGAATGCTCTATGAAGCAGAATCTAGCCGATTTCTCTCTCTGAACCTCGATGTGCATTATTTATTGCCGCGTACTATATACTAATATTATAAAGAGGACAGATTTGTATGTATATATGTTTGTAATGTTTTCCACACAAAAACTATTGGCCTTTTAAAACTCTTACAGCATTGGACAGCTGCATCTTCACCGAGCAACATAGGCTATATTAAACTTTCAAAAAAATTCCCTAATAAAAATGTATAAGGTGTAAAAAAAATAGTTATAAAAATTTAAAAAAAAAATAGTTATTGCTTGCGCTATGATGTTAAACTATTGATGATAGAACAAAAAAATGTTCTACAATATTATAAAACGTATCAATATCTACAAAAAAAGTCCGAGATACCATATGTCTAACTATTATTTTATGTTGTAAAAGTTGATAAAAGTGGACAAGAATAAGAATCATATAATTCATATCTCCGTATTGATCTTTATCCCTTTAATGATAATAAAAGCTGTTTCAATACCTGTAAAGTACTTTTTAAATTATTAAAATCGGACATTTTAATCAAAAGATGTAACGAAATTAAAAATGCCATAGCAAATTCATTGTAGCGACCATTATAACAGGGTCTGCAAATAGCGATTTAGCTCAAAAGATATCAATGATACCCACGAATCATCCACAAATACTTTTTAAGAGAATTCAATTTTTGGTAAAAACTTCCTTGGCCTTAACTATTCAAATCAAAAGATGTAACGAATTTAAATATGTCAATATAGAGAAAATAATGCCATAACAATTGTAGCGTATTGTATTTGTGTACCTATGAATATATTCAGTTAAAAATTTCATTTGCCTTAACTATTGATAAGTCCCAGAACCAAACTTTCAATTTACAAAAATAAATTTATCCGACTTATTAGACTTTCCACTACCATGAGATCAGTACGCGGGTGAAACCGTAGGGCATTGCTAGTCATATATAATTTTAGCAAAATAATTGTATCATTTATTTATTTATTTATTTTATTAGTACAGTTATACAATAAATGTAATATTACACAAAAATTAAAGTGAAACGATATTGGCTGCATTAGTTCAAAACTGTGTGTCAGCCAATAACGCCCGCCTCCAGTATAATACATTAATTAGGCACTAAATTATATATTTTTTTATACGTGAGTGTGTTTGAGTGTTGGTGTGTGTGTGTCAGTGTGTGTGTGTGTGTGTGTGTGTGTGTGTGTGTGTGTGTGTGTGTTGTGTGTGTTTGTGTGTGAAATAAAAGAAGTTCGTGAATGTGATTGTAGTGCATGCCATACATTTACAAATTTATAATTTTACAAAAAAAAAATCCGATTTATCGTATGAAAGTAATTTAAGCCACTCTACAGGTTACTCTACATTACTTTTGTAATATGAACCTTCGCAATAATAATTGTATAATTGATTTAGAAGTACAAAATCTTACTTGTTGTATTTCGTAGTCGGGCACCGTGACTATCTCAGCCTGCGCTCGGAACTGAAACATTTCGTCACCATCCTGCTCGTAGTATACCACCGCATGCTGGAACATGTTCTGCCTTCAGTGGAATAGCTACCGGAGTCCAAGACTTTGATTCATTCACTCATTTTTTGATTCATTCATTTGATCCACTTTCGTGGACTCCCATTTTCATTTCATGGACCCCCCATTTTTTTTTCGCTGACGTAGACCCCTTGCGCGTTGTCATAGACCCCTAGTGGTCGATATAGACCACTTTGGGAATCACTGGTTTAAATAATACAATCTCATCAAATGCATTAGCTGGTTGCGTTTCCAGCTAACGCATTCGATGAGATTGTAGGCTTTTAAAATTAGTGACCGCCAGTTTTTCTCGATAAGAGCACCACTTTGAACCAGTGGTAGCTTCATTGTAATTTGACGATTCGAAAGTGCTTGTAAAAGCCTTACCTCAATCCCATCAATTTGGACGGTAGGGAATTCAATCATCAAGTACATGTAGTTGGAGCTCCGTTTCTCCTTTTCATTGATCATCTCTATCTCGCGGAAGGTGAGTCTGTCTAACCAATCCACCTGGAAACGGTACATTCACCACAGATTTATATATATTAGCGTTGCTACTATTATTAGTTTTGAAATTCTTATATTTTACAATTACAACAGTAACTACCGCGAATGGAAGGAAAACGAGGAGAGGATATATAAGCAAAGCGGAGCGCTGGACGGCTCTCTTGGAATACCTGATCGTGAATAAGTGCTGAGCGTTTTGTGATAAAGTTTAAAAGAGGTTATTATTAATATTTGTGTAACTAGTAGAAGAAAGGATAAGTTAACATATATATGCAAAATTTATTAGATTCCATAAAATCACTCAAACTTACCGAAGATATTTCAAAACAAATAGATCAGCAAACCGATAAAATTGAAAACAGACGGTTAACGGATAACGTTCCGTAATCCGTACGACTAAACGGTGCATGACCAATACTAGAATCGAATGATAGTTAAATACAAAAATCGCATTTTTGTTGATTCCCTATGGCTTGTTACGCCACGATATGTGTAAAATGATACTGGGTCTATAATCCAAACAGCTGCTGCCTCGAAAATAAATATTCATACTCCACACAAATTGATATATGACTAGAAGGTGGAATACGGATATGCATATAAAATAAATAATAAATATATGGGACACACACACGGTCGTCCGACCCCAAAGTATGTATCTTAATACATGTGTTATGGGTGACAGACAACTGGTAAATATACTAAAAATATAATTTTAAAAATACTTAAATACAGGCAGGCTCGAAGAACCAACAAATTGTTTTATAGAAAATGTTGGCCCTCGGTGGGAATCGTACCCGCGACACACGGAGCTAAAGGCAGGATAACTACCCACTGCGCCAACGGACCAGTCAAAAAGAAGAAATAATAAGAAAGAATAAGTAGATACAGGGTTGACGAACGATGGGAGAGAACGGGACTTGAAAATATAGCGGGATAAGGTCCGGAGAATAATGATCGAGAGCAGGGCAATACATTGAGGGTAATATAAGAATAATGTCGAATGAACAGGCACTATAACAAAACTACCTCGCTATAATCCGCACGGGTTAAGCGAATGCATGCAAAGCTAATGTGTATGAAGCAGGCAAAATTCGGAACGAAACGATCGTCGAGATTGTTGTGGTGGTGGGTGTGTGTGCTGCTTGTGTGCTTTGTTGCTGGTGGAGGAGCCTTGGGGTGCGTTTGTTGGCTTGTCCTGCATTTGTAAGGTTCGTAGATTTTTCCTGCTTCATACACATTAGCTTTGCATGCATTCGCTTAACCCGTGCGGATTATAGCGAGGTAGTTCTGTTATAGTGCCTGTAATATGGAATTCCGCAAAGTAACGCCTGCTTTTATAAATCAATGTCGAATAAAGTTGCGAGTAGAATCAGCAATAGGATAACTGAACTAGATACTAACGTAGAACCAGCGCAGATAGTGGTTTATAAGAAGCAATCTGAGAAGATAACAGAGAACAAACTTCTGACAAACTGTAAACACAAATTGTTTATTTGTAGGAAAGAGGAATAAATAAATAAACAAGTCCAGTTAAAAAGAAGCTTTTAACAAAATTTAATATCTCTACTGTTTATCGCTGTCAAGCTGTGATAGCCCAGCGGTGAGACAGTGCGAATCTCTACAGACGATCATGAGTTCAAACCGCGGGCACGACTAATTAATAATTGCCATTAATCACACACTTTTCTGTGACGGAAAACATCGTGAGGAAACGTGCATATTTCTAGAGTATTCTAGGGATATGTGCAACCTACCAATCCGCATTGGAGCAGCGTGGTTGGTTTTAGCTCCAATCCTTCTCTCCAAAAAAAACGGAGAGAGGAGGCCTATGCCAAGTAGTAGGATAGTAACAGGCCGTTAGTTTACTGTGAACCGTGGCGTTCCCTCTGAGTCAATTCTAGCAGAAGCATGAACTCATGCTAATCATAAACATTTTATCAGGACTGGATGAATATGTAAAATTTAAGCTCAATCGAGCTCCTAAGTATGTTAAATTTATCTTCCAAGTTTCCACCTACACATATATTGCAAGTTGCATAAAAGTTTTTAATAAGTGTACGTCACTCACTTTCGGTATATGCCCGTTCCGGTGCTTCTTAGCCAATTTCGCCAGCCTCTGCATCTGCTCTTTGCCGCGGTCCGGCGCTTTCCCCGGGGTCTTCTCGCTGCCCTCCACCCCGGGCCACACGCGGAGGTCGAACATGCCCTTGTTCAGAACATACCCCCACTTACGAAACAGATACCCGATATGTACGCACCACTTGCTGCGACGACGCGGCCTACTGTACGTAATTCCCATATCGAGCATACTTTATCATTTTAATATCTATACTTATTATAAAACAAAGTCCCAAAAAGCTGTCTGTCTTTGTGTAATCTATTTTCTCAAAATCTAATGAACGGATTTTTGTACGGTTTCACCAAAAGATAGTGCAATACTTCCGGATGGTTTAGGTATATAGTTCATGTCGGTACTATGTAAATTACTGATTTATTTAATGATCATTTTTTTAACAATATATTAATAATACCTATGATTAGCATACCATTTTCTTCGTTATTAAATTCCCTATCGAATACAACCAATTATCTATACTTATTATAAAACAAAGAAAGAGATGTCTGTCTGTATGTAATCGATTTTCTCAAAATCTACTGAACGGATTTTTGTACGGTTTGCACCAAAAGATAGTGCAATACTTCCGGATGGTTTGAATAAATAGTACATATCGGTATTATGTAAATTGTGTTGAAGTGATCGCGCAGTTGTTATAGAACTTGCTTGGTGAGCGCTTTAGTCGCGTGCACTGCGTAAACAAGCAGAGATACGCTAAAGTAATGTACTAGAGCATGGTAGATCTATAAAAATACTAAAAAAAAGTCAGCGATAGCAAGTCTCTATCTCTTATGGTTAACTCACAATAACTACTTTTATGTTTATAACTTAAATTCTATTAATTAAGCAAACAATTTTTTAAACAAAGAAACACGGGTTTGAGCTCGTGGCCTCCTGTAGTTGTGCAACTTTCAGACTTCCCCTAATATATTCATTTTGTGTTCTATCATATCCTTAAAATTTTCATTTCAGCACACTTCTTTCTTTCTTCAATTTCTTAATTTCCCAAAATTCGCATATATATATACACAACATAAGTCACCATTAAATACAATTTATCAAAAGTAGTCTCTAAAATCACTGTATTAAGAAATAAACAAATCATTTTCCTATAATCCGCGATAAAGTAAATAGAAAACATGTATATTCATATAATGCTAAATGTATAGTGAACTATCCGTTTTTTCATACCCGATACAAGAAGGATTCGTAAGAACACATGCACAAACCTCCACCACCGCCACCACAATACACAAGCACTACACACGTTCACTATTGCAAACTCAACAATCGTTTCGCCCCGCAACCGAAGCATCATCAGGAGATAGACTGCACGACAAATTCATGAAGCGATTAATTCTATTCACTTTATCGCGGATTATAGCAAAATCATTTTATTAATACTTTTGTGTTATCGATCTCCGCAAAGTAACGTCTAATTTTATAAATCACTGTATTAAGGTTAATCTATACGGTTAATACACTAACCGCTAAATTAAACCAAAAAATACGCAGTTGCATTTTCAATCGATATTCAAACAAGTCGTTATAAATATAACTTTTAAAACGTGTCCGCGTTCGTTTTCCGATTCATAATTAATTATACTTTAAAATTCTGTTAAGCAGACTACTGCTCCGCGGTAAATATGAAATATCACTGACTTTATATAAATATTTCACGCGATAGATACTCGTACATGCAAATTAATATGTAATGGACATTAAATTATAAGTGGTTGTACCCGCAGCCTCGTTCGCATACATCTACGAGTATACAAAAGTAATAATAAAATTATTTTGCTATAATACAGTAAATAGAAAATGTATATAGTGCTAAATGTATAGTGGACTTAACCCGTTACATGCAGGATTCGTTTTACGAATCCTGCATGTAACGGGTGGACAGTAGTGGACTATCCGTTTTTTCATACCCGTTACATGTAGGATTCGTAAAAACACATGCACAAACCTCCACCACTGCCACCACACTCAAACACCAAACACCAATGATAAACTCAAACACCAATGAAACCCGGTTCATCTGTCTTTCAGGTTTCCCCGCTATGTTTTCCTTCACCGAAGACTGTGAGATAAATTGTAATTATCAATTACACACATAAGTTTTAACAGAAAAATTCATTGGTGCCTGCCCGGGTTTGAAACCCATGATCCTTCGAGAGAGTCGCACAGTCTCACCGCTGAGATATTAAAGACTAAAATTATCAAATATTAAAATATATATTGAAACGAGCCCAGAAGGTCTTGGATCGTAACATCTTCACTTTCTCACTATTAAACTTGTATTGATTCACTATTCGCTTTCAGCTTGACTTCACTAAACGACTCGAAAATACACTTTAACTAGAAATTACGCTAATGACGACAATCGACAGACTCTCGACAGAATCTGAACAGAATTTGAACAGAATCTGAACAGAATCTGAACAGAATCTGAACAGAATCTGAACAGAATCTGAACAGAATCTGAACAGAATCTGAACCGAATCTCTCTCATTAGGTCAAGTTTCACTATTTAAGGCAATCCCCACTCACATAAAAAATCCCTACCCTCGCTATTGATCACTTAAGAACCTCGCTTCCGGTATTAACATCAAGGCAGGCTCATATTTAACTATTTCCTTTTTATATACTATTTATATTTTTTGTGTCTGTTACAATATTATTACTATTTAAGTAGGTTAGTTAACGTTAAGCCGAGAAAGCATAACCGACGGACAGACTGACAGATTATCGCATTTACATAATAATATCAGTGACATTATTTTGTCAATCAAATTGGTATGGAAAAATATTGACCTCGTTTAAAGATTTGAAATGTAAAAGTTGATTTTGAACGAAACTGATCACAGTTTAAACTATTTTTAATTTACGACCAACTCTATAGTTATGTTAATTTGTATTTATCGTCAACTAGTTTGACTTGATTGGCCTGTTGACGCTGGTGGCCTTGACTTCAGCTCCGAGGGTCGTGGATTCGAGGCCCAACATTTACTAACAACAATTTATTGGATCTTCGACTTAGGTATATTTATGTAATTAAATGTTTATTTAGTTGTTTTGAGCTGTGATAGCCCAGCAGTGAGACCGTGCGACTCCTTCGTTTTCTATTAAAACTCATGTGTCAAATTTATAATTGCAATTTATCACACGCTTTTCGGTGAAGGAAAACATCGTGAGGAAATCTGCATATCTCTAGAGAATCCTGGAGATATGTGTAACCTACCAATCCGCATTGGAGCAGCGTGGTAGGTCTTAGCTCCAACCCTTCTCTCCAGAAACGGAGGGAGGAGGCCTATTCCCAGCAGTGGGATTGTAACAGGCCGCTACTTTACTTTTTTTTTAGTTGTTTTCAACTGCTATAATGGCAAAAATAAAATTGATTGCGGAAATTTATTATAGAATCTTATACCCAAACCCACAAACGACTTACGTATTTTTGCAAGGCGTTACTGCTAGCTTATTTCGGTTTCTACTTTGACTATTATACGTTTATATCGCCAATTTTTTAATAATATGTTCTTATGCACAAGCAATGCAAAGCTGTGATAGCCCAGCGGTGATACCGTGCGACTCGTTCGAGGGGATCACAGGTTCAAATCCCGGGTAGGGTATGAGTTTTTCTGTTATAACTTGTGTCTTATTGATAATTGCAATTTATCACACGCTTTTCGGTGAAGGAAAACATCGTGAGGAAACCTGCATATCTTTAAGATACTTCCTATACCCAACACTGGCATAGTAACAGGCCGTTACTTTACTTTATTTATGCAAAAAAAAATTAAATTGCTAAAATATACTGTGAAGCAAATGTAAAATGCACGTGTTGTGTTGCACGTGTTCCGTGGTAAAATAAAGGGTGGGGATGAACCAAGTACTAAATAACAATGCTTGTCTGGATAATGTTTCGCTTTGCGATTTTGTCGTGGAGTCTATCTCCTGATGATGCTTCGGTTGCGGAGCGAAACGATTGTTGAGTTTGTGATAGTGAACGTGTGTAGTGCGTGTGTATTGTGGTGGAGGTTTGTGCATGTGTTTTTACGAATCCTGCGCGTATCGGGTATGAAAATACGGATAGTCCACTATACATTTAACACTTTATATATTTTCTATTTACTGTATTGCGGATAATAGCAAAATAATTTTATTATTACTTTTGTATTATGGATCTCCGCAAAGTAACGCCTAATTCTATAAATTATTTAAATGTAAAAATACTTTTTTCCTTACAATATCTTACTTCTCTAAATTACATGTTACTCCTGTCGACCATGACATAAGGACAAACAAACAAACACTTTCTCCGCCTGGTTCACATGAAGCGATGACCCCGATGCCCAGTAATTAAGCGTTAATCGTTTTGATAATTGAACTTCGGTGAACTTTTTCCGCCTATCACTATGCATATTAATATAAACGGGCTAGTCTGTCTGTTACGCCTTTAGGGCTAACCCGCCGGACCGATAGTGATAAAATTTGGCACAATTAAAATTTATATACCGGGGTGACATATATCTGTACTTTTTATAAAACAAAGTCCCCAAAAGCTGTGTGTCTGTATGTAGGCGATTTTCTCAAAACCTACTTACTGAACGGATTTTTCTACGGTTTTAACTTTAAAATTTTTGATATTCTTGCGGAAGATTTAGGTTTATAGTACATTGCTGTTTTATGTGAAATGTGTTGAAGAGATCGCGCGGTTGTAAAAAGCTCGCCTGTTGGCAGCTTAACCCCTCGTATGCACGAGAGGTTTTTTACCGTGCGTTAAAAATACGTGAAAATGAAACTTTTAGATAACGATTCAATTCAAAGTCAGTACCTAAACGAAACCGCTTTCTTTTCGTACCATGAAGTGTGAACTACATTGGGGTCGTAATGTTTGAAAAGGATAACCTTATATGAACTTTAGATAACTCTGTCTCTTTTACTCACATGTTTTTAGGACGCATTCCGAACCGTATGATAAAGCAAAACAATTTAGTTAACGTCTTCAATTGAGTCGCAATAAGAGTTCATGGTAGGCCTGCTTATATATGTTCACACGACAGCGCATTTAAAACGCGACGTATTTCTATCGTCCCATTTTAGGCTTTACGCCTCGTTCCGACGAGCGTAAAAAATACGACGCGTTAAAATTCCGCAATAAGCGTTATAAGAAGTTTCGTATAGTATATTAGCTTAACGCCCTACGCCCTAACGACTAAAATGGAACATTGCACGATAAAAATACGTCGCGTTTTAAATACGCGGTCGTATGAACAGATACCTGGATACCCATTTGTTTCATTTCGACGTATTTTTAACGCACGATAAAAACCCTCTCGTGCGTGCCAGGGGTTAGGGCGTAGGGCGTTAAGCCGAATTTACCATCCGAAACGTTATTACGTTATTATAACGTCTATTGCGGAATGTTAACGCGACGTATTTTGTACGCCCGTGCTCACGAGGGGTTAGTCGCGTGCGCCGCGTAAACCAACTGATAGACTACAGTAATGTAACAGAGAATTGTAGATCAACTACTACTATTGAAGTTAGTATCGTTCTAAACTTAGAATCGAACGGCCGTTAGATGTTATCACCTAGGTCATGGTTAACCTGACATGTCATGACATTATGCTTAGATTAGACCCGGTCTCGTCAGATCGTCAATGACCCGTGTGTCATTTGTTACGTGTAAAAGAATACTTTCGTGATAAAATAAAAACTGCTAAACGCATTTTAAAGCAGTTTTCACTAATGAATAGAGTGATTCACGAGAAAGGTTCAATTCAAATTCAAATTATTCTTTATTCAAAAGTAATAATAAAATTATTTTGCTATAATCCGCGATACAACGATACGCGATTCTTTATTCAGTGAACTTGTAAAGAAGTGCTTTTGAATCGTCAACATCTACTGCTGGTTCGGAAGGCTGTTCCTACCGAGAAACTCGGCGGTTGCTCTTTTCAAAGAATAATTCTTATCACTAGTTACATATAGTTATTAATGTCTTGTACAGGGTTGAAGAGTAGCGATATCTATCGTCTAAGTAATCCTTAATAGTATAGTAGGCTTTCTGTATGAGCCTGTTTTTAAATAATATTTTTGAACTGCTGTAAAGGTAAAGTTAAAGTAGATTGCGGAATTTTATTGTAGAATCTTATACCCAAACCCACAAACGACTTATGTACTTCAAACGACATGTGTCGCAAAACAGGAACCGCAAGCTTATGTCGGTTCCTACTTTGTCTATTATATACATCGCCAATCTTTTTATAATTATGTATATTCTTATGTACAAATGTAACGGTATAATTCAACCACATTTTCCAAATTATTTAAAAAATAGGCGTTACTTTGCGTTATTACAAAGTTCTTACAAAAGTAAGTAACATAATACCATACTCGTCACAAATCGCAACCGCCTTTCAGATTGGCGTAGCGAACATGTGAAGTGTTCAGTGGGGGGTGATGTATTGTGATACGTGTGGTAACGTATCCTGTATGTTTAAGGTAAGAGAACGGGTTTTGCTACGGTTTTGGATAAGATAGATTTTCTTAACAAAAAATTATATCATTATTGATATGGATATATTGAAGCTAAATTTTTTTTTATCAGCAGGCCTACCATGAACTCTTATTGCGACTCAATTGAAGACGTAAACGAAATTGTTTTGCTTTTTCATACCATGACGTCTTAAAGACGCACACTTTAAGTCGTTGCCGAATGAGCGTTCAGAATTCTTCCTAAGAAACATGTGAGTAAAAGAGACAGAGTTATCTATAGTTCATATAACGTTATCCTTTTCAAACATTACGACCCCAATGCAATTCACACTTCATGGTACGAAAAGAAAGCGGTTCGCGGTCGTCGTTTACGTCTTCAATTGAGTCGCAATAAGAGTTCATGGTAGGCCTGCAGTGGTTAAGTAGATTTCTGTCTATGTCATAAGTTTATTATTTTATTTTAGATGTATGTAAACTCTCACCTGCCGCAGCATTCCATGTTTTCCGAACAGAGATATAGTGGTACCACCTACCACCATCAAT
Source organism: Morpho deidamia (assembly GCA_947086505.1). NCBI lineage: Eukaryota > Metazoa > Arthropoda > Insecta > Lepidoptera > Nymphalidae > Morpho > Morpho deidamia. The sequence goes on from CAMTZC010000011.1 coordinate 1,327,670, forward strand.
TTCCCAGGGCCAGCACAATCATATATAGTCATAGCAAGGATAGCATTCCGGGGAAGGTCACTATAGTACACTGGCAGAGTCACCCATTCATTCCAGCTAAAACAAACCAATCAGCATTAATAACATATTATGATCCATTTCATATTATAAAGGTATGTATGTTTGTAGAGTTGTAATTTTATATAGGCTACCTTTTATTTTATTTAAATACATGGTTCAAAACAGATCTCTATTATATTCAAATTCAATTCAAATTCAAAATATTCTTTATTCAAGTAAACTTGTAAACAAGTGCTTTTGAATCGTCAACATCTACTGCTGGTTCGGAAAGCTGTTCCTACCGAGAAGAACCAGCAAGAAACTCGGCGGTTGTTTTTTTCAAACAATAGTTCTTATCATTAGTTACATATAGTTATTAATGTCTTGTACAGGGTTGAAGAGAAGCTATATCCACGCATTCTTATCGTCTAGGTAATCTTCAATAGTATAATAGGCTTTCTGAATTAACCTTTTTTTAATAGTATTTTAAACTGCTGTAACAGTAAAGTTAAAGTAGATTGTGGAATTTTATTATAGAATCTTATACCCAAACCCACAAACGAATTACGAACTTTTGCAAGGCACAAAGCAACCATAATATAATAAACAAATTCCTACTTTGTCCGTATATAATAGACAAAGTAGGAACCGACATAAGATTGCGGTTCCTACTTTGTCTATTATATACATCACCAATCCTTTTATAATTATTTATATTCATATGTACAAAAATTTAATTACTAAAAATATACTGTGAAGCCAATGTAAGAATACCTGTTTCCTTGAACTTCCTACTATACTACCTGTTACCATACTGCTGATCAAAAGACCATCAACTTCCTTTACATTAGACATAAATTCCCTTCCTTAGACAACACTACATAATTCCATAAGACAGAATGCTATGGAGGTAAGCACAATAAAATTTACTGCAAAGCTTATTTGGTGGGTTACCAGCGTATATAAAGCATTATTAGGCCATGGTTGAGACTGTGTGACTGTATAAAGGGGCTCCCAAGTTTAAACCCCTTGCAATGAGTTTTTCTATTAAACTCATTTCTCTAATTGACAATTGCAATTTACGACATACTTTATGGTGAAGGAACACATAATGAGGAATCCTGCAGTATCTCTTGAGAATTAGGAGATATGTGTTACCCACCAATGCACATTGGAGCAGCATGGTGGGTTTTAGCGCCCAACCCTTCTCTCTAAAAACAGAGAAAGAAGATTTATGTCCAGCAGCAAGATAGTAACTATTATTTTGGTTTACTTGTGCAGATTTATTGTCAATATTCTCCTCCTCGCGTCGTATTCCTCATTACTGAGGGTCGTGATCCCTACGATTAGGAAGCAGACTCTGACGTAAGACTTCCTTCCATCTGTTTCTGTCTTTGGCCATGTGGAGTGCGTCGTGGAGTTTGGTGTCCAGGGTGGAGCGGATCTGGTCAGACCATCTAATGGGGCTGCGGCCTCTTGGCCGTTTACCATCCACTTTGCCGGTGACCAAGAGCTGCTCCAGATTATGGCCGTCTTTCCTGGCGATGTGTCCAAAGAACTCCATGACCCTTCGCAGACATATTGTGGATAGTCTGTCCTTGATTTTTAATTCGCGAAGGATAGACTGGTTCGTTCGGAAGGCTGACCACGGAATCTGTAGCATCTTGCGCCAACACCACATCTCGAAAGAGTCAATACGATCACGGTCGGCTTTTTTGAGCGTCCATGTCTCCGAGCCATAACTAAAAATGGAGAACACCAGCGATTTGACCAGTCTTATCTTCGTCTTGCGCGATATGTTGCGATCTCTCCAAATTATGCGTAGCTGGGTCATGGCATTCTTGGCCATACCGATTCGCCTTCTGATCTCCTTTTCACAAGAGCCTGTGTTGTTGATATTCGCTCCCAAGTAAACGATATCGTTAACCTTATCTAAAGATAAGGCACTTGTAGTCTGGAGCGAATTGTTGCGATCTACCATCATGAGTTTGGTCTTTGAAAGATTGATTTTAAGACCCAGCTCCATACTGATCCTTTCCATTTTACTGAGGAGATCCACCATCTCAGTTTCATTCGCAGCCAACAGTGTTGTGTCATCTGCGTATCGGAGGTTAGTTATTCTGGTACCACCAATTGTGACACCACCATCCCAGTTTTCTAAAGTTCGTCTTATGATGTATTCTCCGTAAACATTAAATAAAATGGGGGATAGTATGCAGCCTTGTCTTACCCCTTTTCCAAACTTAAAAGGCTTAGATGTTTTTCTTTCAACCTTCACCATGCCTTGGTTGTTATGGTATAGTGATTGGATAAGTGCAACCAGATGTTCAGGCACGCCAAGTTCGTACAGGATTTTCCACAGAGCCGACCATATGACACAGTCAAAAGCCTTGCTATAGTCAATAAAACATAGCACAGCTGGGGTATTGAATTCGTAAGACCTTTCAATAATATGACGAATATTCAATATTTGTTCTCGAGTCCCCTTTCCTTTGACGAATCCAGCCTGCTCTTGTGGTATTTGCCAATCTAGAAAATGACGAATCCTGTTGTTAATTATGTGTAACAAAATCTTACTGGCATGCGAGATTAACGCCAATGTTCTGTAGTTGTCACACTTAACGGTTGAGCCTTTTTTGTGTAGTGGTAGTATGACTGATCTTGACCAATCGCTAGGCCATTCACCTGTGCGCCAAACATTATCGCAAATCGTATGTATTGCGCTTGCCCCAATATTTCCCATAGCCTTGATGATTTCAGCAGTAATTTGATCGGGTCCGGGCGCTTTCTTATCTTTGAGCGCATTGATTGCAGCTGTAACTTCTGACAGGAGTATTGGAGGTTCTAATGTGATTTGGTCCCAAGGTGAAGCCAGTGGTACTCGTTCGTGGGGGTTGTTATAGAGATCTTCACAGTATTTACGCCATCTTTCCGCCACTTTGTCCAGATCTTGAAGGCGAATTCCATTTTCATCTTCTACTACCCACGACTTAGATTTTGTCTGCTTGGAAAGGACCTTCACCTTCTTGAAGAGATCCGAAGTCTGAATTTTCCGAGAATGGTCTTCTATTTCTCTGCAGATGTTACTTACAAACTTGTTTTTGTCGCGGCGGCATTCCAATTGTATGATCCTTCCCATCTCCGAGTACGCATTGCGATCTGAAGGATTGGTCAATCCTGTCATTTTTAGTCTCTTGCGATCTTCGATTTTCTTCCAGGTGTCAGCAGAGAGCCATGATTGTCTTTTAAACGACAATGGCCGTTGTTTGGTGATATTGTCTACAGTTTTGCATATCAATTCCTTCAGGTGGTTCCACTGAGCATCAGTATTTGCCCTAGCAGGTAGCGGATGTTCCACTAATGCATCAGTAATTTTAGCGTGGAACGCACATTTTTGAGCCCGTTCTAAACTACGTGGTCTGAGCGGAGGGTCTTTTTTGATAGTTTTAAGGCGCAAAGCAAAATTTGCGACGAGAAGACAGTGATCGCTGCCACAGTCCGCTCCCGGGAAGGTCTTTACATTGGATACTGAGCTTCTCCACCGGGAGTTAATCATTATATAGTCGATTTGATTGCGACATCGATCGGCTGGAGATTTCCATGTATATAGGCGTCTTGGATGATGTTGGAAACAGGTGTTTAATATCGTCATCTTCTTGTCGATGCAGTACTCTATCAGCCTTGCCCCCCTTTCGTTTCTCTCGCCCAATCCAAATTTACCCACCACTCTCCTAATGTGATCATCAAGAGTGGTGTTGCCCACCTTCGCGTTCCAGTCGCCAAGCATTATTGTTATTTCTCTATTCGATATATTGGATAGAGTTGTTCCCAGTGACATGTAGAATGCATCGATGACGTCATCCTTTGCAGCTGATGTTGGAGCGTACACTACCACTATGTTAAGAGTGCAAGGGCGAGTGTCTAGTCTGACAGTCATGATTCTGTCACTGATAGGGTTGTATCCAAGCACGTGGTTGTTCAAATGTCGCGGTATCCATACAGCGACGCCGTTGCTGCTAGAGTTGGTCGAACCCGAGAAATACAGTGAGTTACCGCTTGGTGTTGATTGGTGTCCTTGACCTCTTATATGTGTTTCGGTTATTCCCAATAAGGTCAGTTTGTGCAGGTCTGCTTCTTTTTCCACTACATCCAGTTTTCCTGGGGCCAATAGCCCACGGACATTCCATGTTGCAATCCGACGATGTTCACGGATTGAGATGTTTTTCTTGCATTCACCAGTAGCATTACCACTAGCTGAGGCCCGGCGAACCGCCCCAGCAGTAGCTTCGGTAGCCAATTTCACACCACTCAGCCCGGAAACCGAATGGCGCCGAGTGTTAATCGGATGGTCCAACGAGCTCATTTCATAAGTCGTACTTTTCATAGGGATTTTCTTGGGTAATACATCATGGTGGGCACCCAGATCCTTCCACGGCAATATTTTAGAGGGGATTTAAGTCCTCACGGCCATTGAGAGCCGCTCCGTTAAAACGGAGTGGTCGGGTTATTTGACCGCCGCCCGATACTCGGCGTTGAAGATTTTACGGCTGGCTTGGTCTTCTCCAGAAACCAACCCTCCTCCTTTCTCATCCGGGCTTGGGACCGTCAACGGCGGAGTTAATGTCAATATTAAAAAATAATAATTCTAAGCTGATTAAAAGTCCATCAGTTTCTTATTATTTTTGTTATTTATACTCACTTCCATCGATTGGTAAAAGACTTATATGATGTAGTAACAGGTAATGCTAATGGTACTTCATCGCAAAGCACCTGGCATGTCACATACAAGTCTGAACAGCCTTCCTGGTAGAGTCCAGAAAATTTGAGCATGGGGTCTGATAATAGCTTGTCATATTCTGGCTTAGCTCTCTTCCCTTCTAGAGTACCACTGAAAAAATTTACTCACAAATTAATTTCCGAAATTCATAATATTCTATTGTTATTCGAAATTCATTTTTTCAGCCACTTTGTCATATTAAATATAAGTTCCCAAAACTTATGAATATTCCACCCTGCACTTTGGATATTGTGTATTATATCACATACAAATAGAATTTAAAATTCTACAGGCTTACCATGAACTCTTATTGTGACTCATTTGAGGACCTAAATAGAATTCTTTTGCTTTTTCATACCATGACATGTTTAACATGCACAGTATAAGTCATGCCAAATTACAACTTAAACTGAATCGCAAACATGTTTTACTCACTCTTATTTATAAAGTAAGTGAGCTATCCAAATGTGACTCACTTAAAAACACTTCATAGGAACCAAAAGAAAGTTATTGTTTATTAAATGTTTTCAAAAAGTCGATGGTAGGCCTACTGTTTTAGTTTTCTATATCCATACTTTCACATATTATATATATGGACATACTTTCTGATTTTGTGTTGTATAAAAATGATATTTGGAGAAATTTATAACAATCTCAAATAAATTATAAAGAAAAATATTTTTTGTTTCAAATAAATTTTAAATAAAATGAGTTAAGTGAGTACAATCTGATACGCATTATAAAAAAAAATGTTTTTTTTTTTAATTTGTTACTTCAAAGGCCTATGTTCATTTAGTTGAATATTAAACAAGAATCTTATCTAATTAACACTCATTTCATTACTTCCATATTTAAAAATATTATTAATAATGATAACATGTTCAAATTTTTTCAAATTTTTCAAATTTCTTCTATATAAATTATTGGAAAATATTTAAAAATACTCACACTTTTATTTCCACTTTGTGGTCTAAGGAAGAACTATAGACATAGTAAAACTTATCATCAATTTCGTTCATTTTATTCGTTATAAATCAATATGTTATATGTTAATTTATGGAAATCAAACTTAGTTATCAAATACACGAACTGTTAAACCTTGTATTACTAATGTATAAATTTTCTAACACTAATTCTTTTAAAATACTATCCTAAAATTACATAGCAAAATTATTTGCATTGTTTTGCGAATTGACCACAGCTGACATTTCAAAAATATTTTGTATTATAGTCTGAACTTCGATGCAATAGATTGCAAATTGTCAATGTCATAAAATGCCAATGTATCATTTTACGCACGTATGTTTTTTTCTGTCATTTAAATCTGTAAAATTTCATAACAGTGTTTTTTTCATTTAGATTGTTTTAACAGAAAATCTTAGGTCTATTATTTGAAGCTTCTGTACACGATTTATATATTACATGAATAATCATTTTAGGAGCTGATCGTGCTGAATGTAGTCTGAGATTTTATCAACTTGTGTACATATTCTTATTTTGATTATGCATTGCGTAACATCTTCATATACATTATATCATGTCTTATACGAATATATAGTACGTAGTTTCAATAATTTATACAGAGAACCAAAGAAAATATAAATTTAAAATTTTTGCAAAAGATAAAAGTTTCAAATTAAACGAAATAAACACCAACCAACGTACCCAATTACATTTATAAAAAAAACTGCCACTTAAGCTATACACAGAAAAGTAATATTACAGAATATATATCATAGAGTTATTATACTACTCTAGTATAATAACTCTAGTATATACGTGTGGTGTGGACATCACTCCATTCTAGAGGTGGGTCGTCGACGTCTTTGCCGTAAACGAAACGAGACCGTTTGTCGAACGTAATAAACTAGTTGACAAAGCAGTCCTTTTTTCGACTACTTTACAGCGTTCGCGTATGTCGTTCGTTCGTCAACGAAACGGGATTTAAAGTAGTCGATAGCGTCAACGTGTTTATGAACTTATTATTAAACGAACTGCTTTGAAGTATGAACGTTTGCATTGATTTTGTCGTGAACGTGTTTACTAATTAACGATCTACTTAGTATTTTTTTGACTTTCAACGTAACAATGTTTGTTAACATGTACGCAATTATTATTTAATAATTTATACTAAGGAAATGAATATTTATACTTAACACAAAAATAGAAATGTACACAATTATTGTTTAATAATTTACGCTAAGGAAAAAATATGAGGAACGTAAACTAGTTTAGTAGTCGATGGATAAAAAACAGTTTTCATAAACGGTTCGTCCGTTCAACGCCCACCTCTACTCCATTCCATGTCAATCTTGTCAAAACAATAACATCTGCTAATTGAAAGCCTTGTTAAAACTTATTTTTATACCGTTTACATTAATAATTACATGTAAATTACATTTTTCTATAGGCAATGTAAGTGCTTTTTAATATTTCTAATTTCTTTTATCGTTTAATATATTTTCACTTCTGAAATCTCAATATTTATTTAGCCGAATGCTACGTGTATAACTTTTTTATATCTAAATGTAGGGTCTGTTAAGTTCTTAGATTATCGTTTTCGATAGTGAATAGATATGTAAAATTACTTTATGCTACTTTAGGACCAAACCAATGATTACGTCGCTTCTTATTACTTTTGTATTGTATACTTAAACTTTTTTAAAAGATTCTTCTTTATTTGTTACAGAAAAATGACTAAGCTCCTTGAATGGATCTCAGTTACATCTGCAGTATTTGCAGTATGGTACTCACTGGTCGGCGGTTACGTAAAACATAAATTTATTGAAGAGAACATGAACACAATTTTAGTGTCACCAATTTTATTCATAGTTCTATTTGGCCTTTATGCAGTCACTATTGTTTTATATAGAGTATTTACTTTTAATAACTGTGAAGATGCAGCTAGGGAACTACAAATTGAAATTGCAGAAGCTAAAAAAGATTTATTTGATAAGGGTTTAAAGTGGTAAAGCCATCATAGTATTTACCCCTTCAGACCTGTGTTATTGTATATAATATTGAATAATAATATTATTTTTTTACTAATTATTAGTAAGAAAGACATCATAAAAACAAAAACTTCTGAAAAATGGTCATATATATTAAGTTTTCCGAAGCTTCCGCCATGAGCAAAATTACACACACACAAATGCCAAAGGAATAATTTAGGTAAAATAAAAATATTACAAGCCTTTCAACATTATGTGCATAATTCTGCACATGAGGTCTGATGGGGTTAAGATTAATTACATGCTTTTTGTACCTAAATAATGATCATTTTAAGAATAATTAGTCTTGGCAATCTGTGTCAAGAAATTATATTCAATGTATCTTCTAGCTAAACTTAGTTCCCAATGCCTCATTTTCTTTGAAGGCCAAGATGGGTCATGGATTCTATACAAGAAAATTCTTACTGATTTTCCTACAAATTAGCAACCCAAAATTGAGGGGTATTTTTTCTCTGTGGCCTGATGAGTAAATTTCATAAACCAAGAAATATTAATACCAGAGAGAAACTAGTCTCGAATTTCATTCTTAATGATTTAATGTTATATAATAACCACATAAAACAATACAAAGGAATGCTGTTTGTATACTAATATTGGTGGAGGTGTATATTGTAGTATCGCGGATTAAAGCAAAATAATTTTATTATTACTTTTGTAATGGTGGAGGCTCTGTTTTGGTGACTATGTTTGCGTTTTTTTGTATAGATAGCACTGGTAGTACTTAATTAAATTGCTTCCTTTTTAGGTTCCATGCAATTACAATCTTCCATGTATTAATCTGAGGTTAAAACAAATATATATTGAAAGGCAACCAGCCAACCAAGTTTTTCTTATAAAGAGTGCTGTGTTTAACCAAATAAAACCAATATATTACGGCTAAGATTTATTTGAGCTAAATAATTTTTACAGATCAAATAATGTAAAAAATATGTATTCGCACACAATTCATGATCAAAGTTAATGCATAATTGCATTCTTAAAATATCTTATGGTAAATAAGGTACATTATGGTTTTAAACTAATTTCATTTGAATGTCTGTTTTTTAAAGTACCATTATATATACGACAAGCCACTCACAGAATCATTTATGGCTTTTATACCGCAACCTATTTGTGATAATCCAATTATATTTGAAGTAAATGAAAGTTAATTTGTAAATACATATTTTATTCTCAGTACAGAGTTAACAGAAAAATAAAAATATATTTATTTTTGCTAATACATATATTTTTTTATATTTAGATGACATTTAATTATCTTAAATGTTAAGGTTTAAATTCGTTTTCGAGTAAAGAATAAACGGTAAGCTGCTGAAAAAGCTGTTATTTTGTTCTCCTAAACAGACTACTTGCTGACTTTTAACTAGGGTCTATGATCATAGCATACATTAAGCCAAATGGTCTTGATTATTAGTTGAGATCAGAATAAATAAATTTAATTACGAAAATAATTCTATCATTACTTTTGACAGTTATTATAAAACTTAATTCATTAAGAAAAATATGTTTTTTATCCTTATAATGAATTCTTCTTTACGCCAATTTAGATAACGGAATTTGAATTTGTTGATAATAATAATTTCATTAAAAGCAGTTTTACTAGCTTTATTAAAGTTATATACAGTATAATAATTAATTATGGAATAAATTATAATTTATTAATATATCTATTTCATCAGTTTTTATTATATTCAAATCAGATATAATATGTTTTAGATTAACAACAAACATTCAAAATAAAATATAGCCGGAAAATAAAATTTGCAATCGAAAATGTTGCCAATGACATATTTACATGATTAGCCTATTTTTTTTTTGTCTATTTCATATTTATATAAACATGACCAATAAGATCATTAATTTTTTTAATCTGTAGAAAATAATAGTAATTAAAATAATGTTAAAATAGTTGTTACTATTGAATATCTTTGAATTTAGAAAAATGCATAAAATTAACGTATATCATGTCTTTAGAATTAGATAAGGAAAATTTAAAGTTTCAGAAAAAATATTATCTGGAAAAAAAGTTGTTTGAGCTCATGAGTGAGTTTTATGAAAGTTGTTTTCAATTGTTGCTTGAATTATGGTGCCTTAATATAATTAAGCTTTGCCTTAAACTATGATGTGCAAAAACGATTTCTGACTCTGCGCATAAGCTCATATTATACCTTAGTACAAGTGATAAAAGATAAAAAAAATCAACAGGTTGCACTTCGGTAGTGCTGGCAGAAGTGAAAACTTGAATATTAACGTTGTGCATTTTTGATATATTGGAATGGTTAGGGAATAATTTTGCTCTAATGTCTTTAATTATCATTATAAAAATACTATCATATATGGTAAATTTTAAACTTTCGCGATTCATACTTAACTAGTTAACTTTTTACAAGGTTCGATGTTTCGGCAGAGTTGCATCCGCCATGATCACGAACTGACTGGGAGCGCCGCGGCGTCTTCGTTCCCGAGTACTACAGTCATTATTTCGTTCATCTACCCTCACTTAAACTGCACAATCCACGTAAGGTCTCTTGCACACCACACTGATATTATCTGCACGTGCAGATTATATCAGTGTGGTGAACATGGCGGATGCAACTCTGCCGAAACGTCGAACCTTTTAAAAAGGTAACTCGATCTTGCCGCGATGTGACCCGTTTATTTATATAATATATTTATTTATATAATATATGTAGTAAAATACATTCGTTCAAGCGTCCTACGCCTCCTAAACAAAACAGCAGGTGCAGGCATTCGTTTTCGTCGCGCGATAAAAAGAGAGTGGGACGTTTCCTCTCCTACGCCATGCCAGCGGTCTACTTTACCCATCACAAATAGTGCACAGCGCCACTAAAGAGTTTTCACTTCAAAAAGGTAAGATCCCCAAAATTGCAAATACAAATATTATAAGAAGTAAAAAAATTAAAACGAATAATAAACAGCCTTACTTTTTTATTGGAAACAAATGTAATGTTTTAATCATCTTAATGATAAAATATGTTAAGAAAAAGCGGCTTTAAATAATCAGTTTTCTCTACTGAAAAGCTATCTTAATAAGTTGTATAAAAGTCGAAGAAAATTAAAGCTGGGCGAAAGCTTTGTATCTTGTTGCTCTGTATGGAAGGAGTCTATATTAAAAACTATATTTTAATTTACGATAAATATATAAGGCATGCATCACTGCGTTACTATTTTTAAATATAGCACGCTTTACAGCACTTTCCTATTTCACATATTTCCTACAACAAATACGAGTTTTCTTTAAAAAACACAATTACAACTTTACGGGTATTTAGTTGGTAAGAAATACTATAAACTGAATAAAATTGACACAGTTATAGGTAACTATTACAGTTATTGGAATAGAATATAAATTATAAAAATAAGGGTATGTATTACTTTCTGACTAAAAAACCCAATAAATTGTAAAATATACATTATATTTTACGTTACCTACGTATTTTCTTATATATAACACTACGCGAAAATATCTTATTGTCAAATCTACAATTTAACAAACTTATTTTTTTATTATGGTCAAGTTGATGTCGTCATCAAAATTAAAGCGAAATTTTGAGGCAATTTAATTTATGTCCCAATATTGCGAACAACACTATAATCAAACGATATTGCTCGGTAATACCACAGAGTTAACTAATTTCAAATAAATGAAGTAATAGCCTTTAATTTTCCACTTTACATGACAACCGTTGAATTTAGAGTTGCCAACTATACTCAAATGCTGTCACAACATTGTGTTTTTTCATGTTGAACAAAAATAAGTATACTGTAAGAAGCATCAAAATGCTATAATGTTTTTAACACACATTTTTTTTAAAATTTACTCTGAGTATGTTCAGCCAAATACAAATCTTGATACAAAACTTAATATCGGCTATTAATGTGGTAAGACGTATTGACTAAAAAACGTATGTAATCAATAAGTTCTGTAAGTTCTGTTAAATACAATACTGGTAAAAAAAAAGTAAAGTAAAGTAACAGCCTGTTACTATGCCCACTGCTGGGCTAAGGCCTCCTCTCTCTGTTATTGGAGAGAAGGATTGGAGCTAAGACCTACCACGCTGCTCCAATGCGGATTGGTAGGTTACACATATCCCTAGAATTCTCTAGAGATATGCAGGTTTCCTCACGATGTTTTCCTTCACCGAAAAGCGTGTGATAAATTGCAATTATCAATTAGGCACATAAGTTTTAATAGAAAAACTTATTGGTGCCTGCCCGGGGTTTGAACCTATGTCGTCTCTAGAGAGTCGCACGGTCTCACCGCTATCACAGCTTTTATACTGGTAGTTTTTCTAAAATACTTTTTAATATTCCTCTCACTCTTTTTGTAAGAAAGTTGGCAGCCCTATTTGCATTGCTAAGTACTAATTATCGTATATGACGAGTAATTTCCACAATCATATCTACTGATATTACATCTACATCTACCTCTACATCTTGAACCCTACTGGGTTCAACATGTGGATTACCTTAGAATATACACGCAAACGAAACATTTTGTTTCCTGTAAGTCTATGATTTCACGCAAAATCAATATCATATTAACTGAAAGTTAAATCAAAAATAAAATCGCAAATTTTTTGACTTTATTGTTCCTTAAAAAAGTGTCGATGTTTTGCGAGTGTCAAGGGCACGCCCCTTTCAGTAAACACAGCATGCGTAAATCAAGGAAACCGGCAAAAGGGTCAAGGCATTGGTTGAATGGCCCCTAATGTTTTTTCACAGCTTTTTTATTTGTTTTATTAATTGCTTTTTATTGGTTATTTATGTCAGTTATTCAGAATTTTGAACTGAATAAATCAACCTATTAAAAAATCAACTAATTTCTACCTTTGGTAACTGTAATCGATTGTATAGTGATACTCATGTAATTTATAAATATATTGTAAGTCTAAAAATTCCTACTTCGAATTACAATAAAACCCTACTAGCCGATGATATGATCGATAGCGGCCTACAAAGCACATGAGGCGGTTCCATTACTTAAATTAAATAATACGTAAGTGGAACATGTTATTACGAGAATATTTAAAATTAAAAAACTAACGAAAAAATATATATATAAGTAGTAGTACAGTAGCGGCCTGTTACAATCCCACTGCTGGGAATATGTCTCCTCTCTCCGTTTCTGGAGAGAAGGGTTGGAGCTAAGACCTACCACGCTGCTCCAATGCGGATTGGTAGGTTACACATATCTCCAGAGTTCTCTAGAAATATGCAGGTTTCCTAACGATGTTTTGCTTCACCGAAAACCGTGTGATTAATTGCAATTATCAATTAGACATATGAGTTTAATAGAAAAACTCATTGGTGCCTGCCCGGGTTTGAACTCGTGTTCCCCTCGAGAAAGTCGCACGGTCTTACCGCAGGGCTATCACAGCTTTTATATATTGCTAAGTAATTTATTAAAAATGTAATCGTCAGAGATTAAGTTACTATTTCTAATATATATCTTTGCTTTTATAGAGATATTAAAGCCTCCTAACTCAGAGTGCCAAAAAATAATGCGGGTGTTAAACTACACTGAACCAGGCCTCTAAAATAGGCGTAGGCATGACCCTTATACCTAGCGTATAAGGGTCATGCATGGTAGGCATGGCCCCTTATACTCTAGTACTTCGTTATTAATATATTTATATAAATCTGCTGTGATAGTCCAGCGGTGAGACCGTGCGATTCTTTCGAGGAGAACACGAGTTCAAACCCGGGCAGGCACCAATGAGTTTTTCTAATAAAACTCATGTGTCTAATTGATAATTGTAATTTATCACACGCTTTTCGGTGAAGGAAAACATCGTGAGGAAACCTGCATATTTCTAGAAAATTCTAGGGATATGTGTAACCTACCAATCCGCATTAGAGCAGCGTGGTAGATCTTAGCTCTAATCCTTCTCTCCATAAACCGAGAGGAGGCCTTAGCCCAGCAGTGGGCATAGTAACAGGCTGTTACTTTACTTTACTTTACTACTTTACTTTATATAAATCACAAACAATTTCAAGACTAACATATTTTTTTTAAAATGTAGTGACATACCACCAGAGAAAGAAATTTATAAGGTAATTAACCAAAAACTTAAGGAAAAACTAATAAGCTATTAGAAAATGAAAAAAACAGTTTTTTTACAGCCTTACTTTGTCAGATTGAATTTTGGTTAGGCTGTACATGTATCTATAATATCACAATAAACAAGTCCCTGTTGTAATAGATTTTATTGCAAAATTAAATGATATGTTTTAATGTCCTGGTTAGACGGACCTGGTCATAGGTATATTTAGGTACTTTATCGCTTATCCTTAGTACACTTATAGTTTGTGATCCCTGCACTGCAATACGCCTATAAGAACTTATACATAAACAATACTGGACTGTGACTGCAAACACTCGCTTTGCTGGTTAAAAGTGAGGCTGCAGCCCAAAATGGGTCGCCTGTATTCGAGCGACTTTCAAGTATCATACATAATATAAAATAAAGTCCCTAAAAGCTCTCTGTCTGTAGGTGATCGATTTTCTAAAAATCTACAGAACGGATTTTTCTACTGTGTTTACTTAAAGTTAGTGCTTGATGAAGGTTAAGGTTGATATATTCTCGGGAACAGCTCAACCGTTTTTGATAGGACTGTCACTGGAAAATAGATGAGTTTGTGGAGCAAAGTATACTACTACGTTTTATGCTAGAATTCTCACCAGGTCGGGATTTCGCGGGACAAATATCAAGATTTCCACGCGTGCAAAGCCGTGGGGACAGCTAGTATTTATTGAATAAATATTTATACCATGGGTGATCCAATTAATAATAAAAATTATAATCTTCCAAAATGGAAATAGAGAAAGCAGATTTTGAAAGTGTATGAAGGTTCAAATTACAGATCGAAAAATTTATAATAAGTTGACGTGTATGAACGAGCAAATATTGAATTTTGGATGCAAGCGTTGAGTATTTCCTGTATTCATTTTTACTATTGTTATTTGAATTATTTTCGTCAATAAACGTTGACTGACATTTTATTCAGATTCTGGGTGAGGAACCGATTCATCATTCTCCTGCCCTTATCCCACTCTAAGTGGGGTCGGCGCAACATGTTACAAACATGTTATCACATGATTTGGCTACGTATTTTACGACCGGCCGCCTGCCTGACGTCAACTTACTTTAGTCGCCTTTTACGACAACTCGGTAAGAACTGAGGGTGGTCTATTCTATGCAGCCGGATACCACACGGCACATACCTTAAGTCGCTTCTTACGACACCACGGTGAGAAAGGAGGGTGGTCTATTTTATTTTGCCGGATACCACACGGCGTCTAGTTGAGGAACCGAAATCGGAATAAATTCGGACGTGTCAGAACATGTCTTTATTAGATAAATTATATACCAGTTTAAATAATTTAAAGTGGACAAGTGTGAAATCGCTTATCTAGTTAGTGAGATCACTCTATTTGGATTATAGAGATATGACGATTGTATTTTTTTAATAAAAAACTTGAGTATATTAACCATTGAAATTATAGAAGAGAACCGCCTCGACACTACCATGAAATCGTTTCTACTTATACGTAATTTAAAGCTACAATTTCAAAGTGCCTATCTACGTGATTTAAAAAGTGAAGAGCTAATTTATTCATTTGGTATATTTATATAATTTAGATATCCTAATACTCAGTAATAACACGGTATTTAAATAACGACCGCGAAACAAAAAATATGGAAGGAAATACGCATTTACTATATTAGGGCTGTGCAAGGCACACAGATTAGTGAGATTATTTTTTTTTAATATTTCAGACGCTAAAACGGATTCCTTAGCATTCATTACTAACACCAATTTCTCAAATATATCATGGTCCATCTTTAATATTTGTTATATTGGACGAGAATATCATAAATAATATATTAATATAAATTCGGCAAATGTTTTTAGTGAATATTAAATTATAAGTGAAAATACAAACTATTGAGGAGTGCTTAGAAATATTTTCGTTGAAAAGCATTCGCTTTGTCGTCTCATTTTGCGTCTGTCAATTGTGTGTATTGACACACACAAATACAGAGAATACATGAATTAAATAT
Organism: Morpho deidamia; assembly: GCA_947086505.1. Classification (NCBI taxonomy): domain Eukaryota; kingdom Metazoa; phylum Arthropoda; class Insecta; order Lepidoptera; family Nymphalidae; genus Morpho; species Morpho deidamia. Next base: position 1,343,587 of record CAMTZC010000011.1, read on the forward strand.
ATTACGTCGCTAGAGATCTTTCATTCTAAAAGTGCACGCCCCTCCAATGTCTTTACTCACACACAAAAAACTTATGTACAGACGAAATACACGCAAACTTGTTATTCTAATTGGTTACTCAGTTGCCGGACATACACGAAAGTAGGAGCACGCATCGATTATTGCCAAAAGTACAGTTATGAACAATTACAGAAGCGTGTCATAAAAAAAGAGGATAAATATTTTTTATTTTAAATAATAATTAGATAAATTTTTTCTTTAATAGAAAAATATGGAGAATTTTATAAAACTATGTGGCGAAAAAAACGAACAAAACTTAACATCTATCATTATTTCACCATTAAAGCCATTGCTTTAATTAAAGATCGAATTGACATGATTGATAGAAATATGTGGGAAAATACGTGTCGAAATGTGAATGATATTTAGACAGAATATATGAAAAATTTTGAATTTATAATTAATGTTGAGTCTGAATCTGAAGATAGCGACGTGAGTGAATAACGTTAAAACAGTAAATATTTATTGCGGTTTAATTTTTTTCTTTTTTACTAATAAAATAAGTATTTTTTACTAATGAAATAAATTCTGTACATTACGTTTTATTTATCATTATAATAGTTGCATAATGAATATATGATACTATATGATCATTATTAAATTAAGTTGGCAAGCTAGCTCTTGATTGCGAATTCACCTGATGGATGCCGATGTAGTTTAAGTTTCTTGAAAGGGTTTGGAGATTAAACGTGTGACCATTCAGGGTTTTTACACGTCATCATACCTGAACGCTAAGCCGCTTGGTGGTACGTCTTTGTTAGAAGGGTACGTCGGAAGTATCTATCTAGTCAAGACCAGGGATAAATTTTAGAAATATACTAATATGTTTTTTCTAGGATTCGAATGCGGAACTTCCCGTCTACAATCCACAGCGCTTACTATTACTCCAGGGAAACGTTAAAAACTTACTTTTTATTCTAAAAAATTTTCAACATAAATTTGATTATAAATATTATATAATATTAATTTTATTTTTATGCAAACGTTACTTGTAATCCGTGTAACCGGATTGGTTGGTCAACCGGTGCACAAATGATAGGAACGCGTGACAGAATAGACGTGTTGTCTCATACAAAGCGTGCATTCTCCGCCATATAAATGCTTGACTTATACCAGTCGAGCAATTAGTTGACCTTTAAGTGCGCGAATGAGTCGAGTCAACTTTGAAATTGCTGCGCGCACACATATAAAATAGTACAGTCAATATTTTCTCTCACACATTAAAATAATGTAATTATGTGGAGGGGCGTGCACTTTTAGAATGAAAGATCTCTACAGTTAAAGTGTTATATGCGAGTTTGTGTTTTTTTTTAAATTTATAGACCTTAAGCATAGACTCCAGTTCATGAATTAACAATCCAAAATTTTTTTTAATTGCCTAGTTGCGTTGTAATATTTAAAATTTTTAATTGATATTAACTGTACACGTATAATTCTACCGGACACGACATTTAACATTGCAATTAAGGGAAATGAACAACATACATACACTAATTGTTTACATAAAATTGGTCCGAAGGTATTTTTGATTCTAATTATTATTGGTGCGATAATCTAAACACTCTTTATTAAATTAAAAACAGCCATATGACAGTCATTTTCATAAAATCTAATGTTTCTTAATTAGGGTTATGATAAGGTTAACGAGACGTTCTGGATGAAGTGTATAAGAAAACAATGATTTTTATGACAAAATATTTTGAAAATGGTTATGTCTGCATAGATTAACAGCCTCTTAATGTCGTATGGGACATATAAATAACGTTTTTAATTTAAATCACATTACTCAGTTTGAATTGGGACATTACTCTTTGTCGGGACTAATATGGATTATAATTTTTACTTAAAGTTAACGATTTTCGTGTTTTAAGGCATGATTTTAATTATATTATCTCGAAATACTAAATAAATATATAAATACGTTCTTATTCTTACGATATTTTATCATCTATATTCTATGAAATGAATATTTTATTAAATAAGTTGGCGGCAATCGATTTACACATTTAATGTGTCATATTGTTTAATTTAAATTGCCGGAGCTCTTAAAATTAATATAAATAAGTTAAATCTCACTATTTATTTATATAAGGGATATTAAATTTATATACTACATCTAATGTTTTTTTTTAATGTCTACTGAAATGTGAATTGGAATCATAATTAGAAATTTTATTTGAAAATCTTAAATAAGCATTTTGAAATGAAAATTTCATTTAAAGACTAGATATTTAAAGCTACTTTACTTTATCTTGATACTAAAGTAAGAGATTTTTAAAGTATTCGAAGGGACGAAGAGTAGGATAAAAGAGAGGTAAACTGGTGTATATTTTGGCATTTGAGTTATTAGAAAAAACTATAGCGATTTGGAATTATAATAGTAATTATTTTTTTTTAACTGCGTCGTAAAATTTATTATCTGTATTAAATTATTTTCTATGTAGAGTCTTTCATAGACAATTTTTTTTATAACTGTGGATAGTGCATACATTCCTTAGATTTAAGTAAATTTTTATATTTTAAACACTGTCTTAATATAACCTATACTAAATTATTTTTTATATAAACAGAGTCTCTCAGAGAGAAATATACTTATATATTTTTGTAACTTCCCATTGGTAGTGCTTTCACTAGATTTAAGTAAAGTTTTATTTTGGGTCTTAAAGTTACATCTGAAAGTATTATCTCTGCATATCGATATATCTGTAGGTGCACTGTTGTGTACCGTCCAATTAAGATTCAAACCAACCGAACCACAGCAACAGCTATCAATGAAATGCCAGCCTTAAACTGCAAGGAGGGCTCAACTTGCGTTGCTGAGGAGTTCCCAGCAAGGATCAGCGCTCGCAGCCGCTGCCTCTCGCGGTATCTGGTGTCCTCGCCTGGTGGGTCGAGGCATTCGAACTCGCAGCAGCGTTCGCCGACGCGAAAATTTTTGCAGAACTGTAAATAATTGTATAAAAGTCATAAGAAGTACTTCTCTATCTCCTCTTTGAAGACAAGAGATGGAGCTAAGATCAACGACACAGCTCCAATTTGGATTATATAACACTAAAATTAAAGAGCGATCTGTATGTGTATTCACTGTGTTTCCTTCACCAAAAATGTGTAATAAATTACAAATATCAATCATTATTCTCCTGCCCTTATTCCACTCGTAAGTGGGGTCGACACAACATCTCTTCCATTCTCTCCTATCGGTCGTCAACTCCGACGTTACTCCTTTTAAATTGGAAGAGGGTTGTTTACGAACATGCAAAAAGAGTTCGTAAACTATATGTTAGAAAGCCTACTATACTGTTGAGGATTACTTAGACGATAAGAATGCGTGGATATAGCTACTCATCGACCCTGTACAAGACACCAATAACTATATGTAACTAGTATTAAGAATTATTCTTTGAAAAGACCAACCGCCGAGTTTCTTGCTGGTTCTTCTCGGTAGAAACAGCTTTCTGAACCAGCGGTAGATTTTGACGATTCAAAAGCGCTTGTTTACAAGTTTACTTGAATAATGAATATTATGAATTTTGAATTTGAAGTTGAAATAATAAAAATAACGTTTTTATGAGATGTCACGTTGTTTCTGTAAAGAGGCGATATGACTGTATCGTATTAACAATATTAGAATACATTTTGTGATATAATTGCAATGAAATTTAGAATACTTACGTAAGGTGGGTCACAGTATATGGCTTTGCACCACATGGGCTCGGAGTGGTAGCATACGCAGATGGAGCACACGCCAGGCCCTGGCACGTAGAGCAGCCCGTGGGGTACCGACTTGCCCTCCCAGTCGGTGCAGTCTTCTTCCACACACGCTGGAATGTATACGAGAAACTGAATAGTCGGTCTTACAAAAAAGAGCCATACGTGGCATTTACAATTTAAGTCCGCGTGATCCCCTGCGAGAGAAGTTTAAGGAAATAGGTATTCATACATTTGCTTCACAGTATATTTTACACAATGTAATTTTTGTACATAAAAATATAAAGAATTATAAAACGATAGGTGATGTATATAATAGACAAAGTAGGAACCGACATAAGCTTGCGACTCCTGCTTTGCGCCTTGCAAAAGTACGTAAATCGTTTGTGGGTTTGGGTATAAGATTCTATAATAAAATCCCGAAACAATTTTGGCCATGCCATTACAGCAGTTTAAAAACACTCTTAAAAAGAGGCTGATACAGAAAGCCTACTATACTGTTGAAGATTACTTAGATGATAAGGATGTGTGGATATAGGTGCACTTCTACCCTGTACAGGACAGTAATAAATAAATGTAACTAGTTTTAAGATTTATATTTTAAAAAGAGCAACCGCCGAGTTTCTTGCTGGTTCTTCTCGGTAGGAACAGCTTTCCGAACCAGCAGTAAAGTTGACGATTCAAAAGCACTTGTGTACAAGTTTACTTGAATAAAGAATATTTTGAATTTGAATTTGAATACCACATCTTGTTTTAGCTGATACGTCAACTGGCATAACGTAACGTAACGTAGTCTCAAGTATTGCGTAAATTTAACAAAAAGAGTAATAGAAAGGAATAAAACCAATAGATAGATAAAATAAATAATAAAATTGTAAGTTATTTAAATATATGGTATGTAGTATACAGGAATAGTAAGTAGCTTTAAGCAGATTATGTAGATACTATAACGTGTAAAAATTAAACAGAATAAGGCATAATCTTAACTTATTTTATCTTATCTTTCTTACTAATATTCTAAATGCGAAAGTTTGTGAGTATGGATGGATGTTTGTTACTCTTTCACGAAAAAACTATAGGACGGATTTGGATGAAACTTTACAGTTATATAGGTAATACATCGGAATAACATATAGGCTACAATTTGTTATGATTTTATGTAATATAACGATACATTTCAATAAAGTCGGAAAAAATTTGAGAGCTATCTCGGCGTACGCTGCCTAAACCATTGGAGTTACATAAAGATGATGTATTGTTTGTCTTGAATAGTTCTAAATAAAAGTCCGCGTCAGCATAGATCTACCTTTTATGTGCAAGCCACTATAACAAAATTTGTGAATCATAAATTTAATTTATTTAGTTACTGTGGCAAATCAAATTCCATGCAAGCGAAGCCGCGGGCATAAACTAGTAATTGATAATTATATGTATATATGTATTTAAAAATAAGAATAAAATTACAAATTTTCTGAATGGCAAACAACAAAAAATGGAGCAACAAAGACTCTGATTAATAATGTCAGAGGTCATCATCATCATCCTCCTGCCCTTATCCCACTCTAAGTGGGGTCGGGTCAACATGTTACAAACATGTTTTGGCTGCGTATTTTACCACCAGCCGCCTGCCTGACGTCAACTTACCTATGTCGTATTTTACGACCGCTCGGTAAGAAAGAGGGTGGTCTATTCTGCTTAACCGGATACCACACGGTGGGTCAACTTACCTTAGTCGCCTTTTGCGACACCTCGGTAAGAAATGAGGGTGGTCTATTCTACTCTGCCGGATACTACACGGCGTGTCGACTTACCTTAGTCGCTTTTTACGACACCTCGGTGAGAAATGAGGGTGGTCTATTCTGCTTAACCGGATACCACACGGTGGGTCGACTTACCTTAGTCGCCTTTTACGACACCTCGGTAAGAAATGAGGGTGGTCTATTCTAATCAGCCGGATACCACACGGCATTCTGATAATAATGTCCGAGGTATCAGAACAATAAAAAAAACGCAACGTAGTCGCTGACTATTGTCCTCATTAGAAGGATCGGAGTCACACCGGCGATGGAGCGAGCTCGGAGTATCTCTGCGTGATCGAATAAGAAATGAAGCGATGCGTAGAGAATCAAGTATTTCAGATTTCCAAATATTATATCGGTAAGTCATGAACCTTTATTTTGCGCCGTGTGGTATCCGGCAGAATAGAATAGACCACCCTCCTTTCTTACCGAGGTGTCGTAAGAGGCGACTAAGGTATGTGCCGTGTGGTATCCGGCTGCATAGAATAGACCACCCTCATTTCTTACCGAGGTGTCGTAAAAGGCGACTAAGGTAAGTTGACGTCAAACAGGCGGCCGGTCGTAAAATACGTAATGACGTTTTTTGTCGTGGAGCCTATCCTCCTGATGATGCTTCGGTTTCGGGGCAAAACGATCGTCGAGATTGTGGTGGTGGATGTGTGTGCTGCTTTTGTGTTCGTTGTTGCTGGTGAATTGCGCCTTGGGGTGCATGTGGTGGCTGGTCCTGCATGTATAAGGTGCGTAGATTTTGCCTGCTTCATACACATTGGCTTTGCATGCATTCACTTAACCCGTGCGGATTATAGCAAAGTAGTTAGTTCTGTTATATTGCTTGTAATATGGAATTCCGCAAAGTAACGCCTGCTTCTATAAATCATTTAAAGGTTCATAACTTCATCATCATCCTCCTGCCCTTATCCCACACTAAGCGGGGTCGGCACAACATGTTACAAACATATTGTCACATGATATGGCTACGTATTTTACGACCGGCCGCCTGTTTGACGTCAACTTACCTTAGTCGCCTTTTACGACACCTCGGTAAGAAATGAGGGTGGTATTAGGAATCTTTATTTTAAAGTAGTTAAATTTTCATCTGGAATTGATTCCTTTAAGGTGGTTCATAATTTTTTTTTTCTAAAAACTACTTAACTGTTTTTTTTTTTAAAAGAACTCAGCTATCAAGTTCGTGTTTTTAAATGGATGAACATGACAAAAATTGATGAGACAGCGACATAAAAAGTTTTTGTAAAATAAACACAGCAAAAACATCACCGCAAAAAGCCAGACCAAGTCATTCATTAATGGGCGACTGATGCACGAAAAATATTTTGGCAAACATAAAGCCCGGCGCGCACACGCGACGTGTCTCGAGGGTCCTGTCTGAAGGACGTGAACTGTACTGCGTACCTACACGTACCTACGTTTACGTGATTATTCCTATATCCGTCTCTTTCCATCTTGTTATTAATTCTAATTTTGTCTCTTTCCGCCCCTTTTCATGACTCCTCTCGACGCTGAACTGAAGGGTTTTTTTGTCAATGACTAAATGACGCTGAGGGTTTGATGCATAGATACATACCTAGCAATTGCACTCAGCATCATATAATTAAAAATGTTTTTACGGAATGAAACTATTGTACAGAAAAAAAATAACGCTTAGCTTATTTCTAACTTTAATTTCGTTGATTTACAAAAGTAATAATAAAATTATTTTGCTATAATCCGCGATACAGTAAATAGAAAATATATATAGTGTTTAATGTATAGTGGACTATCCGTATTTTCATACCCGATACGTGCAGGATTCGTAAAAACACATGCACAAACCTCCACCACTTCCAGCACAATACACAAGCACTACACAGGTTCACTATCACAAACTCAACAATCGTTTCGCCCCGCAACCGAAGCATCATCAGGAGATAGACTCCACGACAAAATCGCAAAGCAAAATCGCAAAAAATCGCAAAATCGCAATCGCACGCACACAAATCGCAAATGCGATTTTGTCGTGGAGTCTATCTCCTGATGATGCTTCGGTTGCGGGGCGAAACGATTGTTGAGTTTGTGATAGTGAAACTGTGTAGTGCTTGTGTATTGTGTTGGAAGTGGTGAAGGTTTGTGCATGTGTTTTTACGAATCCTGCACGTATCGGGTATGAAAATACGGATAGTCCACTATACATTAAACACTATATATATTTTCTATTTACTGTATCGCGGATTATAGCAAAATAATTTTATTATTACTTTTGTATTATGGATCTCCGCAAAGTAACGCCTAATTCTATAAATTATTCGTTGATTTAATTCTGAAAAATTTAATTTTTGATTTTATATAAATGTCATTAAGACTTAGATATTACTGGAGCCGGATATGAAGATTTTTGACTAGAAATATTAAAGTTGAAGTGAATTAAGCGTAGAAATATTATATACTAGCTGTGCCTACGGCTGCGCCCGCGTGGAAAGCAGCATATTTCATTGAAAATAATTTATAGAATTAGGCGTTACTTTGCGGAGATCCATAATACAAAAGTCATATTAAAATTATTTTTTATTTTGCTATAATCCGCGATACAGTAAATAGAAAATATATATAATGTTAAATGTATAGTGGACTATCAGTATTTTCATACCCGATACGTGCAGGATTCGTAAAAACACATGCACAAACCTCCACCACTTCCGCGGATTATAGCAAAATAATTTTATTATTACTTTTATATTTCATTGAAATTGTGAACATAAAAGTAATTATAGTGAGATAACCATAAGAGATAGAGACATGGTGTCCTGGTCTTCTCGTAGTATTTTTGTAGAGAATTGTAGATTTACATCTACAATTCTCTAATACATAACTGTAGTGTATCACTGCCGGTTTAAGTGATACACGCCACTAAAGCGAGTTATTTACAACCTAAACCTTTTGGAAGAATTGTACTACCATTTAGTGAAAACCGTACAAAAATCAGTAAAGTAGATTTTGAGAAAATCGACCACATACAGATAGACATCTTTTGAGGACTTTCTTTTATAATATGTATATAAATGCTTTGATTTATCAAAGCTTCTAGTTTCATACATGACTTTCTGTAAATAATAGATATTTAAATTGATCTCAAAGTTTTTGCTACTTCTAATTATTAAAAGAAACATTAAGAATCAGTGATATGCCGTGTGGTATCCGGTTGGGTAGAATAGACCATCCTCTTCCCTACCGAGAGGTCGTAAAATGCGACTAAGGTAAGTTGACGTCAGGTAGGCGACCGGTCGTAAAATACGTAGCCAAATCATATGACAACATGTTTGTAACATGTTGTGGCGAACCCACTTACAGTAGGATAAGGGCAGTAGTATATAAATATAATAAGAACCGTGATAGCTCCATAAATAATCGCCTATTGACGATTCGAAAGTTCTTGTAAAAGGATACCTGTATTTGTGTAAAAATTAAAAAATTGAAATCTTTGATAAACCATAACGCTGTGTTCTGATTTAATTACAATATCACTATTATAAATTTATTGATCGCGACGTATTAAGAAACCCTATCATGAGCATTTCCTTTTGTAATTTTTTAAGGCCGAATGCACATCGGGAATCCATATAACGGCGTAATGCTCACCGTCTGGTTGTTGTTTGCAAAAAATTCGGTTGAAATTTTACACTCTGTTACTTTCTTTTATTCGCGAAGCCTTTTAAAGGCAAAGGATAACAGAATTTCAGCTAAAAACGAATCAATAACGTGTTACTGTTCAATTTGGAATTAATTACATTGTTTTTAATTAAATTATGCCGTATGGTACCCGCCTGAGTAGAATAGACCTCATTTCTTACCGAGGTGACGTAAAAGGCGACTAAGGTAAGTTGACCCACCGTGGGGTATCCGGTTGAGTAGAATAGACCATCCTCTTTCTGACGGAGGTGTCGTGAAATACGACTAAGATAAGTTGACGTCAGGCAGGCGGCCGTTCGTAAAATACTTAGCCAAATTATATGACAATATGTTAAAACATGTTATGCCGACCCCCACTTAGAGTGGGATAAGGGTAGGATGATGTTTTTAATTAAATTAATAATTCGCAAAATCGCGATGTGAGGAATAGAATGAATGCAGGATGGATGAAGTGGCGACAGGTCTCAGGGACAGTATGTGACCCCCGAATGCCCCTTAAACTTAAAGGGAAAATTTATAAATCGGTCATAAGACCTGTCGTAATATATGGATCAGAATGTTGGGCAATGAAAAAGATGGATGAAAGAAGAGTGCATGCAAATGAGATGAGGATGTTAAGGTGGATGTGTGGTGTGACAAGACTTGATAAAATAAGAAATGAGTATATAAGGGGAAGTCTGAAAGTTGCGCCCATTATAGAAAAGTTGAGAGGTGCAAGATTGGGATGGTATGGACATGTAATGAGGAGGGATGAAAATCATGTGATCAAACGAGTGTTGAGTATGAATGTGGATGGATATGTGACTAGAGGAAGGCCTAAAAAGAGATGGTTGGACTGTGTGAAGTATGACATGCATATAAAAGGAGTAGCGCCAGAGTTGACGAATGATAGAAGAGAATGGAAGAGAAAAACATGTTGTACCGACCCCACTTAGAGTGGGATAAGGGTAGGAGAAAGAAGAGTTCGCAAAAAGACGTCTTATATAACATATAAATAGATACTAATATTAAGCATTTTACTTCCATTAACTACAAATATGTTATTTGAGGATTTCATTTTAGCAGCCCCAACAAAGCGGAAACCCATGACGTAATGAAACTGAGAAATTTTATCACGCATTGAGATTATCAAAGGTTATCGAAGTGAAGCATTTGCTTAGTTATGTTTCGTAATAACTAATTATATCCGGCAGAAGTGCTATTATCTTTTTTTATGGCCTGTATAGCGCAATGAGGCGCAAATTATTCAGCCAGTGTCACGTAAAACTCAATTATTTATGTTCGTTTTAAATAATTTATACAATTAGGCGTAACTTTACGGAGATCCATAATACCAAAGTAAATAGAAAATATATAAAAAGTAATAATAAAATTATTTTGCTATAATCCGCGATATAGTAAATAGAAAATATATAATATTTTCTATTTACTATATCGCGGTTTATAGCAAAATAATTTTAATATTACTTTTGTATGTTCGTTTTAATTTAAAATCCCATGCTTGAATTTTCAGTGTAAGGTTATGTGTACAAACTTTTAAACAATAAACCAATTCCGATCAAAATTTGAGTAAATATTTAAATTAATATGGTGTCATCTTTTTTTGACCATCTTAGAATAATAAAGTTAAATTATAATGAAATATTAATGAAAAACAAATAAAAATCAAAGGACAGGTAATCAAACCACGCCCCCCCTCTCATCTCAAAGCAAAAGTATAATATAATCTATCGGTAAAAGCAACAACTTTCTTATTTCCTTTCGTTTTGGGAAACGCAGACTAAACACTATACATCTTTGTCTTAATATTTTTTGAGAATGCCTTTATGTAAATATATACATAGATAATTCTACATTTCTAAAAGTTTTAATACAAAGATAGCTTAAGCAAAACTTCAAAAATTAAATTTAATATTTTTCCATAACTTATAGAATTAGGCGTTACTTTGCGAAGATCCATAATACAAAAGTAATAATAAAATTAATCTGTATCGCGGATTATAGCAAAATAATTTTATTATTACTTAATATATTTCCGTCACAGGTAAATAAATAAAAAATGGAGTGTACGAACTACTTCATTTTATAAATTTATATATAATATAAAGTGAGAGTTATACATTTATTATAAAATTGCGATGCACGCACACATTAACAAATATATCGCACGATTAGTATTAAAGTGACGCAATTAATAATAAATATTGAATTAATTGAATAAATTAATTTAATTACTAACATAGGCTAAGTTTTTTGTTACTAACATTATGGACACAATGTCGTTAAAATAAATAATAATAATAATAATAAAATCGGAAATTTGCTATAAACCTTGGCTTAGTAAAGTAAGTAAAGTAACAGCCTGTTACTATGCCCACTGCTGGGCTAAGGCCTCCTCTCTCCGTTATTGGAGTGAAGGATTGGAGCTAAGACCTACCACGCTGCTCCAATGCAGATTGGTAGGTTACACATCCCTAGAATTCTCTAGAGATATGCAGGTTTCCTCACGATGTTTTCCTTCACCGAAAAGCGTGTGATAAATTGCAATTATCAATTAGACACATAAGCTTTAATAGAAAAAACTCATTGGTGCCTGCCCGGGGTTTGAACCTATGTCGTCTCTAGAGAGTCGCACGGTCTCACCGCTAGGCTATCACAGCTTAACCTTGGCTTAGTACCTACAAAACACGAGAGTTAAGGTGACCCATAATTTTGAAGAGCAAGAAAACACTAGTTTGTTTTATAGTCGGTAGCGTCATGTCATAGATGGCATATCATAGATGGCATTGAAGTATGGATAAAAAAGTATTTAACTCAATTAAGAGTAATTTATATTATTAGAAATGGAAGGTATTTCACTTAAATATTTCAGCATTCTCACATAGTCAACAAAGATAAACGTACAGCTACAACATATGGAAAAGGCCAAACAAGTATTGACAGGTTAAGGTTCATATAATTTTGAAATTAATATGCCAGGACGATTCTACCACCAGTTCGGAACGCTACTATCCAATGAGAAGAACTGGCAAGAAACTCAGTGATTACTCTTATCACGAATATTAACTATTCGAGGTTAGATTTTACTTACACGGAACGTAATGTGGGTAGGTGCGGATCTCTCCGAACAACATCAAACACCACTATAGTAATCACACGAATATGAGGGTAGATTCCAATAACAAATAACACTTAAATTAGGTACTCGCGGATCTAACCAACCAACATTAAAACAACACAGTAATAATTACACCTGCTTGTTTAACCAAGACAGGTTGTAACTCGATCTAAAGGCGCGAGCGTTTAATAATCGTACAAATCTTTACTTTACGGAGACTGATTAATTTAATACTTAATAAATAATATTATTTTGCGACTTCAAAGCCTAAGTCGTCTATAGTAAGCATGGCTTCAATTTCTTATAAGAAATGGTGATAATTACTGATTCGTCGACTGAACAGTCTGAACCTAATTGGTCTAATGTCCACTTAAAGTTGAACCTCTTTTTCATTTTTAATTTGTGTTTCAACTCGAATGGAGCTGAAATGGGAACTAATTTGTTCGAAAAAGCGAAATGATTAAGAATTGCGATAAAACATTGATGAATCTATTCATCTCAATTATCCGCACGTATCACAAACCACCACCAACACAAGCAATACACACATTCATTACGACAATCTCGAAAATACTTTCGCCCCACAACCGAAGCATCGTCAGGAGATAGGCTGGTGGTTTATGATACGTGCGGGTTGAGCTTCCTACACTTAGCATTACAAAATTTTCTTACAAAACGCAATTTTAGCATCATTCGTTCATCATTAATTTAACATCATATTATTACTTATGCTCTTAGATAAATAAATCACAAAAAGATAAATCACTCGATATTGCCGTGTGGTATCCGGCAGAATAGAATAGACCACTCTCCTTTTTACCGAGGTGTCGTAAAAGGTGACTAAGGTAAGTTGACAAACCCTGTGTTATCCGGTTAATCAGAATAGACCACCCTCTTTCTTACCGAGGTGTCGTAAAAGGCGACTAAGGTAAGTTGACGTCAGGCAGGCGGCCGGTCGTAAAATACGAAGTCAAATCATGTGACAATATGTTTGTAACATGTTGTGCCGACCCCACTTAAAGTGGGATAAGGGCAGGAGAATGATGATGATAAATCACTCGATAGAGCGGCGTTGTCCTTTGTTAGGTTTATTTTAATTAAAGTGCTATCGAATGATGAATGATGCCATATAAGATTGGCCATTTGTTACGGCCTAGACCAGTTAAATCCCCTTCCCTTTATGTACATCCCGAAATCTCTACAATAGATCAAATGAAGCTTTAAGTGTCTGGCAATTGATAAATGATAATCTATATACTTAATATAAAACAAAGTCCCAAAAAGCTGTCTGTCTGTATGTAATGGATTTTCTCAAAATCTACTGAAGTGATTTTTGTACGGTTTTTACTAAAAGGTAGTGCAATACTTCCGGTTACTTTAGGTATTTAGGTATATACTAATATATCGGTATTATCTAAATTGTTGTTGAAGATCGATCAGTTGATAAAAAACTTACTTGCTGGGAGTTTTAGCCGCGTGCGCTGCGTAAACCAGCTGATTCACGCTAAAGTAATGTACTAGAGAATTGTAGATCTATAAGACTACTACAAAAAAGTCCGCGATATCATGTCTCTATCTCTTATGGTTAACTCAAAATACGTACTTTTATGTTTAAAATTTAAATTCTAGAAAAAAATTTATGCACGCTGTTTTCCAAGCGGGTGAAGTCGCTGGCACAGCTAGTGCTTAATATATTGTTGTTGTTCGTGGAATTGGATGAAAATACCTGATGAGTCGTTAAAAAAAAAAATTAGTACTTACAGTCTCTGTAGAGTCCGTTGTCCAATAAGAAAGCCGAGGTTAGTCTATTTCCTTAAGCTGAATTTAAAGCTAGAATCCAGATCTCTCATTGCAATGTCCTAGATTAAAAAAAAGAAACTATTGTCTATTATTACCGCGAATTCTAAATTTAAATGTTAAGTGCTAATATTTTTTCGTCTGCTTGATCTCACAAGAACTGAATGAAAACCACAGACCTTACAAAAATGCCTCAAGGTTATCTAGGGCTGTAGGTCGGCGTACCTAACTATAACACAGCCAAGTCTTGACTATTTTCGTCGAGCAAAATCTTAAGCCTAGCGCGTACTAATGCATATTTTATTTGGAGTTTTATATTTTAAGTATGGTTTTTTGTAAGTAGTACCAGCCTGTTACAATCCCACTGCTGGGAATAGGCCTCTTCTCTCCGTTTCTGGAGAGAAGGGTTGGAGCTAAGACCTACCACGCTGCTCTAATGCGGATTGGTAGGCTACACATATCTCCAGAATTCTCTAGAGATATGCAGGTTTCCTCACGATGTTTTCCTTCACCGAAAAGCGTGTGATAAATTGCAATTATCAATTAGACACATGTGTTTTATTAGAAAAACTCTTACCGGGTTTGAACTCGTGTTCCCCTCGAAAGAGTCGCACGGTCTCACCGCTGGGCTATCACAGCTTGGTTTTTTGAGCTTGCAAGAATTTTTTTTAAATTAAAGTAAAAATTGTAAGCATTACTTACATAACTGGTCGCTACAATGAATTTGTTATGGCATCATTTGCTTTAGATTGACATTTTAAAATTCGTTACATTTTTTTATGGGAAATAATGCTCAGTGAAGAAGCAGCTTTGGGTCCAATAGTTTTTTTGTGAAAACATAACAAATATACAAACATACACACAAATCTTTCCTCTTTATAATATTAGTGTCGATATAAGAAATAAAGGGTAATTAATGTAATCAATTTTTTCGATCGATTTTGTAATGCAAAAGTAATAATAAAATTATTTTGCTATAATCCGCGATACAGTAAATAGAAAATATATATAGTGTTAAATGTTTAGTAGACTATTCGTATTTTCATACCTGATACGTGCAGGATTCGTAAAAACACATGCACAAACCTCCACCACTTCCACCACAATACACAAGCACTACACACGTTCACTATCACAAACTCAACAAACGTTTCGCCCCGCAACCGAAGCATCATCAGGAGATAGACTCCACGACAAAATCGCAAAGCAGGGGGTATGAAAAAACGGATAGTCCACTATACATTTGGCACTATATATATTTTTTATTTACTGTATCGTGGATTATAGCAAAATAATTTTATTATTACTTCTGTATTATGGATCTCCGCAAAGTAACGCCTAATTCTATAGATTTTGTAATGTTTAGAAAATCGTTTATAATTATAGAATTATTGATGAATACAAAAATCCCTAGAAGAAGCGTGGTGAGTTTTAGCTCAAACCTTTCTCTGCAAAAAATAATGCATATGCCCAGTACTGGGATATTAAAAGGCGATTACTTTACATACTACTTAGTCGTCAACAATAAATTACATTTATCTCTTTATCCTGTAATTAAGCCAGCTAAACGTAACCCGTGTTACCGTATTACCTAGGTGACAAGTTCAATCCCGTTACGACCATCTTAACGGATGAAGCCGTATTCTGAATAATAAAGGTTAAAGGTTAACGTACATTGCCGCTTCTAATGAGATTTGCATTTTACATCTAAGACACATATTTAATGTAAATAGAGTAAAGATGCCGTGTGGTATCCGGCTGAGTAGAATAGACTACCCTCATTTCTTGCCGGGGTGACCTAAAAAGCGACTTAGCCAAGTCGACCCGCCGTTTGGTATCCGGATTAGTAAAATGGACCACCCTCATTTCTTACCGAGATGTGGTAAAAGGCGACTGAGGTAAGTTGACCCACTGTGTGGTATCCGGTTGAGTAGAATAGACCGACCTCATTCCTTACCGGGGTGACCTAAAAGGCGACTTAGGCAAGTCGATCCGCCGTTTGGTATCCGGATGAGTAGAATATGCCACCCTCTTACCGAGGTGTCGTTAAAGGCCACTAAGGTTCATCGTGACACACCCTGGGCAGGTCTTTGGAATACTCTAATATGTATTCCTAAGGCTTGGCGAATGGACCACTATGGGGTGGCCAGTCCAGTTGCCTCTCTGATAAGCAGAGGGCAATCTGGATGGTCCGGGTACTTCGAGGGGGGCGGGTGGAGTCTCTAATGGACGACGGGATCAGTTGGGCTTGCTTTAAGTCTAACTGGACATGGTTTTCGGCCACCGTTGGCAAAGCCCAGAAGCCCAGTAATGGGAACGAGGACCTTGAGCTTGCGAGGAAGAAAACCTCTATAAAAACTTAACCGGTGGGGGCAGGAACGCTCAGTAGAAAAGGTCCACTTAGTGGGATAAGGGCGGGGGCTGATAATATAACATTCTCGTGTCAGAATGTTAGTTTCCATACTCCTCTGAAACGGCTTGACTGTTTTTTTTTTCATTTTATATCCATATTTAGTAGGTATTCCCCTTATATTAGTAGGTATAACCCTAAGCGATAACTGTTGTCCACCCCTAACATTTTTATTTTCTTTTTAAATAAACTTTTACACTAGAAAATCCCTAGAAATAATTTATATGACAAAAGCTAAAGTGCCCCGTAATGATTTTATATTAAAAGTGAGTTGGCTTTTTCCGTTTTAAATTTGATAATGGAAATATCGTTAGCATGAAATGGCGGATGAGGGTTTAGCGGTTCTTTTATAAGGGTTAAATTATTGAAAGTTAAAAAAAAACTGGATGAGTATATTTTATGTTGTTGATGTAAAGTTTGTACGCCCCTATATGAAAAGTAAAGTAAAAGTAAAGTAGCGGCCTGTTACAATCCCACTGCTGGGAATAGGCCTCCTCTCTCCGTTTCTGGAAAGAAGGGATGGAGCTAAGACCTACCACGCTGCTCCAATGCGGATTGGTAGGTTACACATATGTATCTCCAGAATTCTCTAGAGATATGCAGGTTTCCTCACGATGTTTTCCTTCACCGAAAAGCGTGTGATAAATTACAGTTATCAATTAGACACATGAGTTTTAATAGAAAAACTCATTGGTGCCTACCCGGGTTTGAACTCGTGTTCCCCTCGAAAGAGTCGCACGGTCTCACTGCTAGGCTATCACAGCTCATATGAAAAGTAACTTAGTATTATTTATTATTACAGACATAGCTTGATGTAATAAGTCTTATTGTTCTGTGTTAATTTAAGAAATTAAAAAAATCTGCCTCGTTTCTTTAGCATCAACCTCCACTACTGCCACCACAATACACAAGCACTACACACGTTCACTATCACAAACTTAACAATCGTTTCGCCCCGCAAAGTTTTGCGATTTGTCGTGAAGTCTATCTTCTGATGATGCTTTGGTTGCGGGGCGAAACGATTGTTGAGTTTGTAAGTAAGAGTATACTACACTTAACGATCCGAATAGAAATGCATTTAGTTCAAAAGCAAAAGAAATGGTTTTCTCCTTGACCTTTTAAATAAGAATTGGAAGCATTTTGCTGAATCAAGATTGGAAATGATCCAGGCCAAACCCCTCCCCTTTAGTTCTCAATCATTTACAATATGTTAATGCATTCATACAATATTAATGCGGAAGTGTGTTTATTAAATTTTTCCAATTTTAAAAAATCCAAATTTCTACAGTATATTCTTTACTATTTGAAACTACGTTCACGTCAACTTAAATGTTAAAGTACACGCAATGTGATTTTTCGTTCTCGAAGGAGTCGTAGCAGGAATTTTCATATCCCATATGTAAAGGCGGTATGTAAATAATTTATAGAATTAGGCGTTATTTTGCGGAGATCCATATTACAAAAGTAATAATAAAAATTATTTAGGTTTGTGCATGTGTTTTTACGAATCCTGCATGTATCGGGTATGAAAAAACGGATAGTCCACTATACATTTAGCACTGTATATATTTCATATTTACCGTATCGCGGATTACAGCAAAATAATTTTTATTATAACTCCGGTATGTAAACTTAAATTGTACCAACTTCATGTATATTTGATATATTCATTTGTATGTATAATACTTCAGCTGATTACTTATGAAGGCGTTACAGATAGACAGTTTTCTTATTTATAGTATTAGTAAGCATTCAAATAAACTTTTAAGCCGAGAAAAGCCGGAAAGAAAATCTGCGGTTGCTCTTTTAAAACAAATGTTATATCTAGTTATATAACGTTACTCCTACACTGTGCAAGGTTGAAGAATTGTTAAATCCTTTTTTATCCTCAACGTGAGTTTTTTTTCAGAATCGTGTTTAGCAAAACCCGTTAACGACTTACGAACTTTTGTATAAATAAATATATGGGACATACTTTGTCTATTATGTACATCGTCAATCTTTTTAAAATTATGTATATTCTTATGTACAAAAACTTATTACTAGTTAGATATAGTTATTAATCCAGATATAGTTATTAATTGGCCAAATTATTAGCATCTGATCTGTAGATTTAATAAGTCAAGTGCATAGAGAAATCAAATCGAGACCGACCTCTCTAAATAATATATACGCCCCAATTGGAATCGTTTCAACACATTGCAGGTTACACTTAAATATTAATAAAACTTCGCTTCAAAGGAAAAATGTGAGGGCAATTTAGTGCAACTATTCATCTAGGTACATAGATTTTCGTAATTTTTCACGTATTTCACTTCTTGTTTTTTTGTTTAGCCATATAAATGACTTCTAGAGAATTTCTAGTGTAGGTTCATTATATTTTTTGTTTGTCCAACATTTAAAAAAATAGTGTTAGGCCCTCAACACTCAGGGCAATGACAGATAGATAGAAGATGATTCTTAGACCTACTGACATATAAACTTTCATAAAAATCGGATTAGTACAAAATAAATAATAAAATTATTTTGCGATAATCCGCGATAAAGTAAATAGAAAATATATATAGTGCTAAATGTATAGTGGACTATACGTTTTTTCATACCCGTTACATGCAGGATTCGTAAAACACATGCACAAACCTCCACCACCGCCATCGCAATACACAAGCACTACACAGGTTCACTATCACAAACTCAACAATCGTTTCGCCCCGCAACCGTAGCATCATCAGGAGATAGACTCCACGACAAAATCTCAAAGCTTTACGATATTGTCGTGGAGTTGTTTTTACGAATCCTGCATGTATGAAAAAACAGATAATCCACTATACATTACGCATTACATATATTTTCTATTTACTTTATATAATATTAAAATAATTTCATTATTACTTTTGTTTTATGGATCTCCGCAAAGTAACGCCTAATTCTATAAATTAGTTAATCGGAGTAATATTATAACTAATATCGCGACACCGACATTTTATATATAAGATTTATTACAAAACAATATTATTGTTACTTATGCTTTATAATTACTTATATAAATGGTATCCAGACTATTTATAGCCCAGATGAGCGGATGATACCACTTGAAAAGGGTTGAAGTGATACCCCCTTGAATGCGGGTTAACACATACCCTCCCATCAACAATGGGGATGCGGAACAAATGAGCACATCTCCCATATTGCGAATTGCCTTTATAGAATAACTATAGCTACCTGCGACTACGTTCGCATCGAATTAAGTGTTAATTTACCCTCAATTATGCTTTTACCATATAAATACACACATCTAATGGAAAAACCAACAAATTGTAATTAGAATCGAACCTGCGACCCACGGTTTTAAAGCCAGGGTAATATTAAATCTACACTTATTATAAAACAAAGTCCCAAAAAAGCTGTCTGTCTGTATGTAACCGATTTTCACAAAACATACTGAAATTTATTCAATATCAGTTTAACGGAATATTCGTGAGAGCGTGACAGATAGACTCACGCATGATGACAGAAATGACCATAATATTGACGAAGTAAACAGTGGTTTATCGCAAGTAGCCCATTGGTTCAGGGTAAATAATTTGGTACTAAACTCATAGAAAACAAATTGTATTGAATTTTCATTACCTAATGCTGCAAAAACAGCAAATAGGCTCTCCATAAATAATGTACCACTGAAAACAGAAAATACAACTGTATTCTTGGGAGTGACCTTGGATTCAAAACTCCAATGGAGCACACACATAAAAACTCTTGCAGGGAAACTTAGTTCAGCAGCCTACGCTGTTCGAAAGATAAGACAATTTACAGATGTCGAAACAGCGAAACTTGTTTATTTTGCTTACTTCCATAGCATTATGTCTTATGGAATATTGCTGTGGGGTAAATGCGCGGATAGTGAAAAAATTTTCGTATTACAAAAAAGAGCCATACGTGGCATCTACAATTTAAGTCCGCGTGATTCCCTGCGAGAGAAGTTTAAGGAAACAGGTATTCTAACATTTGCTTCACAGTATATTTTAAATAACGTAATTTTTGTATATAAAAGTATAAAGAATTATAAAACGATAGGTGATGTATATAATAGACAAAGTAGGAACCGACAAAAGCTTGCGACTCCTGCTTTGCGCCTAGCAAAAGTACGTAAATCGTTTGTGGGTTTGGGTATAAGATTCTATAATAAAATTCCGAAATCAATTTTGGTCATGCCATTACAGCAGTTTAAAAACACTGTTAAAAAGAGGCTGATACAGAAAGCCTACTATACTGTTGAAGATTACTTAGATGATAAGGATGTGTGGATATAGGTGCACTTCTACCCTGTACAAGACAGTAATAAATAAATGTAACTAGTTCTAAGATTTATATTTTAAAAAGAGCAACCGCCGAGTTTCTTGCTGGCTCTTCTCGGCAGGAACAGCTTTCCGAACCAGCAGTAAAGTTGACGATTCAAAAGCACTTGTTTACAAGTTTACTTGAATAAAGAATATTTTGATTTGATTTGATTTGATCCATTATCCTCCTGCCCTTATCCCACTCTAAGTGGGGTCGGTACAACATGTCACAGACATGTTGTCATATGATTCGGCTACGTATTTAACGAACGGCCGCCGGTCCGACGTCAACTTACCTTAGTCGTATTTTACGACCCCTCGGTAAGAAAGAGGGTGGTCTATTCTACTTAGCCGGATACCACACGGCTGGTCAACTTACCTCAGTCATATTTTACGACACCTTGTTAAGAAATGAGAGTGGTCTATTCTACTCAGCCGGATACCAGACGGCGGGTCAACTTACCTTAGTCGCCTTTTACGACACCTCGGTAAGAAATGAGCGTGGTCTATTCTACTCAGCCGGATACCACACGGCGGCAGACAGACTCACGCATTTATAACAAAAGCTGTTGTTTTACAATAAAACCTTTTTCACATCCAAATTATAATTCAAACCGCCCATAAAATGTTCCACATAAACGTAACATCTGCAAACAATCACTTAGCACGCAATTTGAATTTGAAAGTAGGGTAGTCCTGAATAAATTAAACGGAGGTAATTAAACAGATTAGGCCCGGGACAGTCAAAGTTTAATAGATAGGCATTTAAGGATTATATTAAACTAAGTTTACTCGCGACTTCTTTCGCGTCAACTTACGCAATACGTCGATATTTTTGCGATTTTTCCGTGGATCCTATCTCCTGACTTTCTCTTGATTACGGGGTAAAACGATCGTAGATCTTATTAACATAGATCGTATATAGATATAGATCGTATATAGATATATCATATATAGATCGTATCTAATAAACAACTAGCAATGCCCCGAGGTTTCACCCGCGAACATACCGATCTCATGGTAGTGGCAAGTTTACTACGTCAGGCTATTATAGATTTATTTTTGTAAATTGAAAGTTTGGTTCTGGGACTTATCAATAGTTAAGGCAAAGGAAACTTTTCACTGAATATATTCATAGGTACACAAATACAGTACGCTACAATTGTTATGGCATTATTTTCGTTACATCTTTTTATTTGAATGTACGATTTTAATAATTTAAAAAAGTATTTTACAGGGATTGAAACAGTTTTTAAGAAAATATCATTTACTGGAATAGGGGTTAATACGGAGATGTAAATATTATGGTTTGATTATTGTCGCCACTTTTATCAACTTTTACAATGTAAAAACGTAGTTAATAAAGATACCGGCTATACTCACGTCTAATTTTATCGGATTAGCCCGACTAGTTTCGAACCCGTCCGGGGCACTTATTCATGAGCTCTTTACACGACGTTATCGTCACGGGAACTGCGTTCAGGAGCATGAATGAGCTCATGAATAAGTGCCCCGGACGGATTCGAAACTAGTCGGGCTAATCCGATAAAATTAGACGTGAGTATAGCCGGTATCTTTATTAACTATGACTACTCACGATAGTTTAAATTTAAAAATGTAAAAACGTAATTATATTTGGATAGCTATAATAGTTAGACATATAGTTTCACGGACTTTTTGAAAGATATTGATACGTTCTATAATACTGTGGAACATTTTTTTGGTCTATCATTAATAGTTTTCGCAGCGCACGCGATGAAATATTTTTATGACTAAATTTTCACACCTTATTACAATTTTATAAGGGATCCCTATTTATTTGAAAACGTAATATAGCCTATGTTGCTCAGTAGAGAAGCAGCTTTCCCACGATGAAAGAATTTTTGAAATCGGTCCAGTAGTTTTTGCGTGAAAACAACAAACATACATACATACACACAAACATACAAATCTTTCCTCTTTATAATATTAGTATAGATAACTATTACGAGTAGTAATAGTGATACAGGCTAGAAGTTTAATATGTATAACGTAGGGAATTCGTTTTTGAAATAGTTACTATCTATATACTGTTTGTTAATTAAGATTCTGAGTTCTATAAAAATGGGTTGTCATACATATATTTTATAACTATTTTATCGGAACTGCCTAACAGAAATTTATTCAACATGTATTTCCGTTGCCGAAATAAACACGGAGATTTTCCTATATTTTATCCCAGTACATAAACTTCAACTGTACTAAATTTAATAAATATGTTATGAAAGAGTAACAGATAGATATTCCCATGTAATGTATCAGTATGGATTTATAAAAAAAAGTTATATCTATGTAATAAAATTAAGTTCAACGAACAAACACTTATCAATAATAATAATAGTATATGTTATTCACAGAATAATGTCATAGTTCTGTGACTTTTAAATTGTATTATATATTTTTTAAATATTTGTTAAGTTTCGTTACGTTGTTAATTTTAATAATGACCTCTAATTCATGATCAAGAACTCAATAAATAGAAAATAACAGATAAATAATTTTAAATAAAATCATTGACATATAACTAATGTAAATTTCTTAGAATCCTTTGTTTGTATTAAATAAGTAAACTACAGCATTTAAAAATTCAAGTAAATGTAATATTTTGCAATCAATGTTTCCATTTAAAATACTAATATAATATAAAAATACCATTATACTATTTACCGTTAATCAGTTTTTGTTTTAAACTTGAGCACTATATATTTGAGCCTAATAAAATATGAACTAAAAACATTTTTTCTTCTGCGAAATTTTATTAAAACAATATTACAACTGGGAATTATTTAATCAGCTGAACCAGTTAAGACTGAATAAATGATACATCTGTAGCATACCAAATAACTTATGAAAAAACGCAATGCACCACTGACAAATAAAGAAAGGTTTTGAATAATTTAGTTCGTTGTAAAAACTATTGAGTATTTTAAACAAATTTAATATAATAATTATTTCTACGCAATAATTTTAAACGATATTTCCACGCTATTTAAACCATAGATATTGTGTATTTTTTATATCTAAAGATTTTTCTTTACTATGGCAAACATATTCCAAATAAACAAAAGCACAGATTAGTTTATTGCAATAGTTTTGAATTATTATTTCTAGTAAAAAAAATCAGTTTAAGTTCCTTAACAAACAATAAAATTATGAAAGTAAAAAATCTAAAACTTGTTAAAACATTTCGTTTTTTTTAATATTTAATAGCACCGAATATGTCATAACAAACATTATACGAGAACGAAAACTTTTAGACCACAAACAGTGTTTTGCAACCTAGAACTTTGATACAGGAATTTAAAAAGTTAACGTTCGAAATATTTAAATCTGTCACTTGTGTATACGGAAATCGCAATTTTAAAAATGGAATTCTCGTATGCAACTCACCGGCGAGCGCGGCGAGTAGCGCGAGAAGCGCGAACAGCGTGCGGGACATTGTTCGCGCGGCCGCAGCGGACTGAGGTCTGAGCGCTTCCCCGCGCCCCCGACTGCGGCACTGCGCTTCGGTGCCGGACACGTGAGGGTTGGTGCGCTTTCCATAGCTGCCGGCACAAGTCGTCCGATTTAATCGAGTCGACGTATTTATTAGTGATATTCAATTCAATTCAATGGTTTATTCAAAATATTCTTTGTTCAAGTAAACTTATAAATGTTTTTGAATCGTCAACATCTACTGCTAGTTCGGAAAACTGTTCCTACCAATAGAGCCAGCAAGAAACACGGTGGTTGCTTTTTTTTAAAGGTTAATTTTTATTACTCTTATCAGTCTGATACCTTTTTATCATCACACCGCTAGGCACCGGGAGAAGTTCCACCCTTATGTTATCGACATCGGCGTTGGGGTCTTATTGTAATATATCTAAATTTAAGAAATTATAAAATGTACCCATTTCTTTTTCATCAAATCCCACTGTAAGAGTAGTGATAAAGAACGCTTTTTGTACGCATTACATAATATTACAACTAATTTGTTGTAACAAATAGTGTTGCTATTGATGACCTATGGACCTCAAACGTGATCGCAGTCTATGGGCCTCATAAGAAGACTCAGAGTCTGCGGGCGATTGAGCGGGCTATGCTCGGAGTATCTCTACGTGATCAAATCAGATATAAGGACATCCGTAGAAGAACCGGAGTCACCGATATAGCTCAGCGTGTCGAAACTTAAGTGGCGATGGGCCGGGCATATAATGCAGAGAAACCATGGGCGTTGGGTCTCAAGATGTTGAAATGCTGACCCCGCTCTGAA
Source organism: Morpho deidamia (assembly GCA_947086505.1). Taxonomy (NCBI): domain Eukaryota; kingdom Metazoa; phylum Arthropoda; class Insecta; order Lepidoptera; family Nymphalidae; genus Morpho; species Morpho deidamia. The sequence continues at coordinate 1,368,788 of CAMTZC010000011.1, forward strand.
AAACGCAGTGTCGGTAGACCCCCTACGAGACGGACTGAAAACCTCAAAAGGTCGCGGGGAGCCGCTGGATTATTCTTTATTCAAGTAAACTTGTAAACAAGTGCTTTTGAACCGTCAAATTTACTGCTGGTTCGGAAAGCTGTTCCTACCGAAAAGAACCAGCAAGAAACTCGGTGGTTGCTCTTTTTAAAATATAAATCTTAGAACTAGTTACATTTATTTATTACTGTCTTGTTCAGGGTAGAAGTGCACCTATATCCACAAATCCTTATCATCTAAGTAATCTTCAACAGTATAGTAGGCTTTCTGTATCAGCCTCTTTTTAACAGTGATTTTAAACTGCTGTAATAGCGTGGCCAAAATTGATTTCGGAATTTTATTATAGAATCTTATACCCAAACCCACAAACGATTTACGTACTTTTGCTAGGCAAAAAGCAGGAGTCACAAGCTATGTCGGTTCCTACTTTGTCTATTATATACATCACCTATCGTCTTATAATTCTTTATATTTTTATGTACAAAAATTACATTGCAAAATTAAAATTATAAAGGAAAAGCATTCATGTATATTTTGTTACATATTTTGTTTATGTCCAACCGTGGACGTCCATAAGTTGGCAAGAAGAAGTAATAGTGTAACTAAATATTGAAAATAAGCACATAAAACATCCCTATGGACAACTTTGATAATCTTTATTGTTCAGAACGACAGGTAAGTGGCAAACCGCCACTCTTATCGCCACAATTTGTACGCGATTGGTAACTCGATTGTCAGTCGTTTACACCTAGAAAGTAGCCACTACTGTCAAATGTATATAGAACTTTTTAATGTCATGTCTTATCTAAAACTTTTTTACTTTAGTTTCATAAGAAAGCTTCCGCCGTGTGGTATCCGGCTGAGTAGAATGGACCACCCTCTTTCTTCCCGAGGGGTCGTAAAAACCACTAGGGTAAGTTAACGTCAGGCAGCCGTCGAGAAACATCATCCTCCTGCCCTTATCCAACTCTGAGTGTCCGCGTACGACCGGCCGCCTGCCTGACGTCAACTTACCTTAGTCGCCTTTTACGACACCTCGGTAAGAAATGGGGGTGGTCTATTCTACTAAGCCGGATACCACACGGCGGAGGCGGCGAATGATACATAGCCAAATCATGTGACAACATGTTTGTAACAAAAGTAATAATAAAATTATTTTGATATAATCCGCAATAAAGTAAATAGAAAATATATATAATGCTAAATGTATAGTGGACTATCTTATTTCATACCCGATACACGCAGGATTCGTAATCAAAATCGCAAAGCTGTTGTAACAAAAATACATACAAAATAATAAGGGCAAGAGCTGTGATAGCCCAGTGGTGAGACCGTGCGACTTTTTCGAGGGTGACGAGATCAAACCCCGGGCAGGCACCAATGAGTTTTTCTATTAAAAACTTATGTGTCTAATTGATAATTGCAATTTATCACACGCTTTTCGGTGAAGGAAAAAATTGTGAGGAAACCTGCATGTCTCTAGAGAATTCTGGGGATATGTGTAACCTACCAATCCGCATTGGAGCAGCGTGGTAGGTCTTAGCTCCAACCCTTCTCTCCAAACGGAGAGAGGAGGCCCTATACCCAGCAGTGGGATTGTAACGGGCTGTGACTTTAATAAGGGCAGGAAGAGTTAGTTAGTTCTGATATAGTGCTTGTAATGCTGATTATTCATAAGTAAGCTTAGAGTGGCTCTGCGGTGAAGCAAGATATGGCACGCTTTACTTAACTAGGAATATAAGTTACGCAGGTAATTTAGTTTTCGATTCCAGCGAGAAGTTAGCTTTGCATTTGAGAACGAAGCTGCACCTCTGTTCCTCGTAAAGTTTCACTAAACTTTCATGTTACATAGTAATAATATATTATAACGAAATATCGCAATTATATATCTGCGTAATCCAAGCGACTTGTGGAATCGCTATAGCGTTCTTGTAATTCAGACCCATCACGTGTTTCCTAAGCGGGTTTTGAAGCTAATTTTAAGCAATTTAATTTTTGCACATAAAAATATAGAGAATTATAAAACGATAGGTGATCTATATATTCGACAAAGTAGGAACCGACATAAGCTTGCGGTTCCTGCTTTGTGCTTTGCGAAATTACGTAAGTTGTTTGTGGGTTTGGGTGTAGGATTCTATAATAAAATTCCGCAATCTACTATAACTTTACCATTACAGCAGTTTAAAAACACTATTAAAAAAGGCTAACACAGAAAGCCTACTATACTGTTGAGGATTACTTAGACGATAAGATGCGTGGATATACCTACTCTTCGACCCTGTACAAGACATTAATAACTATATATAACTAGTAATAAGAATTATTCTTTGAAAAGAGCAACCGCCGAGTTTCTTGCTAGCTCTTCTCGGTAGGAACAGCTTTTCTTTATGTTGATGATTCAAAAGCACTTGTTTACAAGTTTACTAATACTAATAAAGAATATTTTGAATTTGAAAGACTTTTTCACTTCACTTGTAAGGCTTTGCTTGGGTGACCTTATAAACATGTCAAAAGGTTAAAATATAAATTATCAAGACTAACTTTTACTTAATCCTTGACCCTTGAAGAAAATTCTCATTATGTTCGCACTAACAACGTAACAGTAGGATCGCATCATTTTGCAACAAACTGGGATATTGACAAAGTTTTGTCTGTAAAGTAAGATGTAGATATTTTTTAGGATGAAGTTAGAGTTTATTTCAATTTCATCATTATCTCGGTAAGAACTCCTTTCTTAAAACGTGAAACTTTGGAATAATATGTCGATTTTAAATTGTTAGTAGAAGCTTATTTGAATGAAGGAGAGTGTGATTTTGACTTTAAATCTTTTTTAAGTAATACACATACATCGATCTAGTCTAGTAGTAGTAGATCTAGTATTTTTTTTAATTTTACCATGTGATCGATTAAGCTGTGATAGCCCAGCGGTGAGACCGTAAGATTCTCTAGAGACAACATAGGTTCAAACCTCGGACAGGCACCAATGAGTTTTTCTATTAAAAACTTATGTGTCTAATTGATAATTGCAATTTATTACACGCTTTTCGGTGAAGGAAAACATCGTGAGGAAACCTGCATATCTCTAGAGAATTCTAGGGATATGTGTAAGCCTACCAATCCGCATTGGAGCAGCGTGGTAGGTCTTAGCTCCAATCCTTCTCTCCAAAAACGGAGAGAGGAGGCCTTAGCCCAGCAGTGGGCATAGTAACAGGCCGTTACTTACTTTACTTTATGTGATCGATTACATAGGTCAAAGCAACAGATTAAGATTTGAGAAAAGTGCTTATTAAAGTCTATCGAAAAAAAGATTATTGTTTAATTCGATTTGACTTCTGTGTTTCTAAAAGAAAAGCACTGCCTAGTTGATATTTGATATTCTAATTATAAGCATTTATAGTGTCGGTGGTCAGTTTATCTAATAGAAAAATTAATTTAGGTCTGTACACTACTCACGTGATCTATATAACCACAACAAAAAGAACGCAGAAGTAGGAACTTAACAAATAACAAACTCCATGAAACATTACTCCGAGACATACACACAAACAACTTCAAAATCATAATCTTGAATTCATTTTTATAAGGCTAGAAAGAGCAACTCTAAGCGTAACTCAAATATTTCAAAATAAAATAACTCGTTAGTGGGTTTGCGTATAAGATTCTTTAATAAAATTCCGGAATCGATTTTATCTTTCCCATTACAGCAGTTTGGAAACACTGTTAAAGGGGGGCTGATACAAAAGGCCTAGCAGATACTATTGGGGTTTATATAAATGATAAACATGAGTGGATATAGATAGCTACTCCTCTACCTGTACAAGATAGTAATGACCAAATGTTATAAGAATTATATTTGAAAAGAGCAATCACCGAGTTTCTTGCTGGTTCTTCTCGGTAGGAACAGCTTTCCGAACCAGTAGTAGAGTTGACGATTGAAAGCACTTGTTTACAAGTTTACTTGAATATACAATATTTTGAATTTGAATACTGTCAACGTCATCTATCGCTATACGAAATAACTTCAACAAACAAAATATGACTGTCCTGGTAAACGCAAACGCGTGTTACACCTAACTATTTGGTATGTTAGCAGGTAGAAGCAAATTACGAAGCTATGTGAGACATTCAAGGGCAGGGACTAAATTACGTGTAATTATTTGAAAAGGTATTACGGAAATTCATGAAGACTATGAAATTCCAATTCGCCTCATAATCAAACTTAGTATTAAACTGAGTTACTATTTAACTTGAGCTAATGAAAAATTTGAATATATTGAGTAATTTATAGAATTAGGCGTTACTTTGCGGAGATCCATTATACTAAAGTAATAATATAAATTATTTTGCTATAATCGGCGATACATATAGAAAATATATATAGTGCTAAATGTATAGTCCGTTTTTTCATATCCGATACATTCAGGATTGGCATACTCGATACATACAGGATTCGTAAAAACACATGCACAAACCTCTACCACTGCCACCACAATACACAAGCACTACACCCGTTCACTATCACAATCTCAGAGTATCGGGTATGAAAAAACGGCTAGTCCACTATACATTTAGCACTATATGTATTTTCTATTTACTGTATCTCGGATTATAGCAAAATAATTTATATTATTACTTTTGCATTTATTGAGTTAAATACATTTTAATCCTTTTTTCAACGCCATTTATGACATCACGCTTGGAACCATGAAAAAGCTAGTGTTTTCTTGCTCTAAGTTATGGGTTTCAATGGGACTGGCCCGTGCGCGCAGTGGGTAGTAGCCCTACCTTCAAAAATCAAACCTAGCTCTATCGCCCTTGAAATATAACATTAAAGGCATGACAAACAGGGCTTAGGGCGGTATCAACCCTAAATTCTCCACTGTAACAGAGGCAGGAACAAAGATGAGTTCAATATTCAATTCATATCCTAGCAACCGTGAGTAGCAACGTAAAACAACCCCTACCATAAGCATTAATACACAAATTGTACACATTTCTCTGTCACTATGACTTATGTATTTGTTTGTTAAATTATATTTGAAATAATTACATAGTTCGCCTTTTAGTTATTGATAAATATTATACAAACTAAAGTTCATAATATGAGTAACGCTAATCGTCCGATGAGTCAGATGCGAAAGTTTGAAACGGTAAGTAGTTACCATTCTCTCACCCTTATCCCATTCTAAGTGATCGGCACAGTGTCTTCATCTTCCATTCTTCTCTTATATGCTTCTCTCCTATATCGTCTATACTCTATACTTTAATACTAATTTATACTTAAAGTAGTAAAGTAGCGGCCTGTTACAATCCCACTGCTGGGAATAGACCTCGTTTCTCCGTTTCTGGAGAGAAGGGTTGGAGCCAAGACCTACCACGCTACTCCAATGCGGGTTGGTAGGTTACACATATCTCCACAATTCTCTAGAAATATGCAGGTTCTGATAAACCAACGAGGGTTTCTGTTATAACTTATGTGTCTTATTGATGTTTGCAATTTATCACTCGGTGTTCGGTGAAGGTAGAAATGGTGATACCTCCCGATCTCTAGAGAATTATAGGGATATGTGCAACCTACCAATCCGCTTTGCAGGAGCGTGGTGGGTCTTAGCTCCAAGCTTTCCGAAAACGTGAAGAGGAGGCCTATATCCAATAATATGATACTTTTACTTTTATTTTTGTTTTCAAATTCGTTGAAGTGATACGTGTTTCTTTTTATCAGAAAGAGGCCTTGTTCCGAGCAAGGAAGCGCATCCTTAAATATCTGGTGCTGGGTTTCCTAAAGCAGGAGGGCTTGCATCACACCGCTGAGACCTTGGTGACAGAGGCTGGTATAACCAACGAGTACACCCTCTGCGACAACATCGATTTGGATATTATACTACAGGTTTTACTGTATAATATAGTTCAAATTGTTTTCATAAAATCCACGATAATCTACACTTGAATCTATTCTTTGAAAAGAGCTACTGTCGATTCTCTTACTGGCTCTTCTGGGTAGGAACAGCTTTACAAGTTTACTTGAATAAAGAATATTTTGAATCTCAATTTGATGATAGCTCTTATATAAGCGATGTTTAAATCTTCAACGTAATTTATCGAAGTGTTTATTTATTATCGAGAAAGCTCTGAATTATATTGTGCACTGTCAAAAGTTGGATGGTTGCCATAAAGTCGCGGAGACACGCGGACGCCCCTCTGACACAGTTAAAAGCCTGTAAACATAGGGTTTTTTGTAAATTTTATAATTGAAAATAGTCCATTTTCATGTGTTGTTTCTTTAGTTGTTCAAGAAGCCCATGAACGGCCTCATTCGTTCATATGCAGGGTGCTTTGCGAGCAGGTGAGGTTGGCAATTGAAGTAACTGATTGGAACTAGCTTCCCCCTTACACCCAGACAGGAGGCGAAACGACTTTAAAAAGGTCGCCAAGCATCCAGAAGGCGCAAGATCATGTAGCGTGGAAGTCCTTGGAAGAGATCTATGTCCAACAGTGGACGTCTATGAGTTGATGAGAGAGAGAGAGAGATAGAGAGAGAGCTAGATAGATAGAGAGGGACAGATAGATAGATAGACAGAAACTTTTTCATGTAATGTCCAGGATTACTGCAGTTATTTCATGATCCGGTTCAACAAGCAGCCCCAGTTTTGTCGCAAGGTCGATGAGGCTCCGGTGAAACGGCCGCAAACGAGAAGAACCAGGCCAGATCCTGTCTTCGTGGAGAAGGAAGCTTCAGACCCTGACCTGCCGTCTACCTTTACCGTCACCAAGTTACTGAAGGTATTCATAAAACTTGTACAAGTACTTTAGTATAGAGTTTCACGTTGGATTTCTGTTTTTTTAAACATGTCGATGTTTCTTACCGAGGTGTCGTAAGAGGCGACTAAGGTAAGTCGACCCGCCGTGTAGTATCCGGTTGAGTAGAATAGACCACTCTCTTTCTTACCGAGGGGTCGTAAAATACGACTAAAAATAAGGGTAGAAAATAATTATTGTTAAAAAATTCAAAAAATAATTAGACAATTTTTTCAAATTATTGTTTTATCGCCGGTTGATAAGTATAAGTTGGAATGAAATCTATTCAATGGGTCAATATTGAGTGCGTAGAAGTAGCTTACATATATACAAACATACATATATACAAGTTAAACTAATATAAACCGGGAAAAAGAGGGAATAGCAGGACCTTGCCATAATGCGCTAAAAATCAATATGGCGCTGTTAGCTGACAGCAGTACGCGTTCTGCAGTTTCCAACTCTTTATTTTTACATCTGAAACTTTTTGCGAGGTTTACAATCTTTTTGGGGTTATGTTAGTGAAATTAAAAAAGCGCATGGCTTTGCTATTTTGTCGTGGAGTCCTGATAATGCTTCGGTTGCGGGGCGAAACGATTGTTGAGTTTGTGATAGTGAACGTGTGTAGTGCTTGTGTATTGTGGTGGCAGTGGTGGAGGTTTGTGAATGTGTTTTTACGAATCCTGCATGTATCGGGTATGTAAAAACGGATAGTCCACTATACATTCAGTACTTTATATGTATATTTTTTATTTACTGTATCGCGAATTATAGCAAAACAATCTTATTAATACTTTTGTAAAAAAGCGCAATTAATTCTTAATTCTATACTTTTTATAAAACAAAGTCACAAAAAGCTGTCTCTCTGTATCTAATCGTTTTTCTCAAAATCTACTGAACAGATCTCATTAATTGCGTAGGGATATGCACGTTTCCTTACAATATTTTGCTGAAAAGCCTGTGATAAATTGCAAATATCAATACAGCAAATGAGTTTTTACAGAAAAAATTACTGCTCGGGGTATTTGAACCCGTGATCCCTTGAAAAAGTTACCTTTCAGTAATATATCTGGCTAGTTCAATTATTACAAAAAAGAGTCATAAATAAATAATAAATAAATAAGCCAAAGTATTCTTACTTTGGCTTCACAGTATATTTTTAGTAATTTAATTTTTGTACATATGAATATAAATAATTATAAAAGGATTGGCGATGTATATAGTAGACAAAGGAACCGACATAAGCTTGGGGTTCCTGCTTTGCGCCTTGCAAAAGTTCGTAATTCGTTTGTGGGTTTGGGTATAAGATTCTATAATAAAATTCCATAATCTACTTTAACTTTACCATTACAGCAGTTTAAAAATACTATTTAAAAAAAGGCTAATTTAGAAAGCCTATTGAAGATTACCTAGACGACAAGACTGCTTGAATATAGCGTCTCTTCAACTCTGTACAAGACATTAATAACTATATGTAACTAATGATAAGCATTATTGTTTCAAAAAAGCAACCACTGAGTTTCTTGCTGGTTCTTCTCGGTAGGAACAGCTTTCCGAACCAACATTAGCAGATTCAAAAGCACTTGTTTACAAGTTTACTTGAATAAAGAATATTTTGAATTTGAATTTGAATTATTTTCAAAATTTTTATTGGGCAACAAATCTTTACAGGGAAATCAGCTCGGAAACTGTCCAATCCCAGCCATTGAACTAAAGCCTCTATCGGGCTATTTATCAAACATATCACCAGAAAAGAGGCAATTGGTTGAGATTCTGTACCAGGATATCATCAGGCCTTCGGGGGCGAGATGGGATGATATCAAAGGCTTGGCGACAGCTAAGAACATTCTGATGGAGTCTGTAGTGTATCCTGTTAGGTTAGTTTTATTTTTTAATTATTAGAACGAAACACGTAACGCCGTGTGGTATCTGGCTGATTAGAATAGACCACTCTCTTTTCTTACCGAGGTGTCGTAAAGGGCGACTAAGGTAAGTTGACATCAGGCAGGCAGCCGGTCGTAAAATACGTAGCCAAATCATGTGACAACATGTTTGTAACATGTTTGTAACATGTTTTGCCGACAGAAATTAGAAAAGTTTACTTGAATAAAGAATATTTTGGATTTGATTTTGGCAATGGTAGACAAAAGGTGGTTACTTTTACTATAGAGCAGTGTTTCCCAACGTGGGGCCCACGCCCCACAGGCGGGCAATTTGAATGTTAAGAGGGGGCAATTCGAAAATGGACACAACACGAGTTTAACTCTTTTGTTACGGGCCATATAAATGCAATACTAGATTCCGTGTCAAATTTAACGATAAAAAAAATTATTAAATTATTATAGTATATAATTAAAATATAAAAAAATGAATGTTTGTCTGTATCTCCCTTATAGACTCTGAAATGACTGGACCGATTTAAATGTAATTTTTATACAATCTTTGTAATGACCCAGCGGATGATCTTGTAGTTTGATGCCGGTCGGAGTATTGTTTTTAACTGTTGAGTTCTATTTCGAAGGGAAGTCGAAACTAGACTGAGCCACAGCAACGCGTGGCCGGACAGCTAGTTAGTTATCTTAATATATAAAAATGAATGTTTGTCTGTATATCTTATATAGACACCGAAATGGTGGATCGATTTTAACGAAATTATCAGACAATCTTTAGAATTAACATTACGGTGAATGTGATAATGAGCTAGTTAAGTATAAAGTCAATTTAAGATATGATTTATGTTACATTAGTGAACAATTCGTTTTTTTTATATTACAAGTTATGTATGCAACACGCGGGAGCATAAGAGTTTTTAGAAAGGCTAAGGTGGGGCATGCCACGAGAAAGGTTAGGAACCCCTGGTATAGAGTTAATATTGTAGATATCCAGAAGTGTTCACCGGTCTCTTGGAGCCATGGAGGGGCGTTCTACTTCACGGCCCCCCCGGCACCGGCAAGACCATGCTAGCCAGGGCTGTGGCCGGTGAGAGCGGATGCACGTTCTTCAACATCACCTGCAGTACAGTGGTCAATAAGTGGCGAGGGGAATCTGAGAAGATCGTCAAGGTAGGTTTTTCTACTGAGCAATTGTGCGACGGATTTTCACATTTTCAAAGTATAGGTTTTCGCTCTAACATTGATTGAACCCGGACAATGAGTTTTCCTCATTAAAAGTTGTATAAAAATATCGGCCTCTTAGTATGCCTGGTACGGCCTGGTGCTATAGGCATCCTCTGTCCTTTTTTGGAAAGAAAAGATTGGAGCTCAGAACCACTATGCTGCTCCAATGCCGATTGGTAGGCTACACATATCTTAGGAATTCTCTATAGATATGCTTGTTTCCTCACGATGTTTGCCTAGACGTCTATGATTGTGTAAAAATTTCATTAGAAACGGTCCAGCCGTTTTGAAGTCTATAAGGAACATACTTTCTTTTATATATATAAATGTTACAACTAAAATATTCATAACTATTGTTCACAGGTTCTATTCGAGATGGCGTCATACTACGCCCCCTCTATAATCTTCATAGATGAGGTAGAGACCCTGGCGTCAGAGCGCGCCGCTGGCGAGCACGAGGCGTCGCGGCGCCTCAAGTCCCAACTGCTGGTCGAGCTGGACGGCATAGCCCAGAGGGACGGCATCGTTTTCCTCCTCGTCAACTCCAATATGCCGTGGTAAGTGAAGACATGTGTGCTAAGCCTTGCAACAACGCGCTAACTTGAAAGGGGAAGACCCCTGGAAACACGGAAATTGTATAAATCAACAAGTGATAAAGCCGTGAAAACGCGTAATCCTGTAAGGAAGAGACCTCTGGAAACGCATAAACCCGGAAGAGGTTGTCCTCTGGTAGTGGTAACACCTTTGGAAACGCGCGTTCTTAGAAGGAATATACCTCTGGAAACGTGCATTCGTGGATCCTAGAAGACCCCTAAAAACGCGGATTCCTGGAAGAGTGATAGACCATTAAAAACGCGCATGCTTGGAAGGGGATGGACTCATTGAAACGCGCATTCTTGAGTGGAAGTAGACCTCTGTAAAAGCATAAATATATGTAATTTATAGTAAAAAAATGTAGTGACACTAGTATAATTTTTAATAGCCCATTTTTTGATTCTTTACGAAGCGCCTTCCAACCTTTTGTGTGCCATGCCCATCTTAGGCTGTCTAATGTCCCCCAACGTGAAATACTTTATATTAAAAAGTTCACTGAAGAAAATTAATTGATAGATTTTAAGACGACGAATTTTGATACGGAAATGTAGAATTGAATTCAAATGGTACGGAGCGAAAGGGTTTAACTCATTTCAAGTACGTTTTTGAATTATCAGCGATCTAAGTGCCCTCTGGGACGTGTGTCCTACTTTGGGAAATACTGATAAATAGACTACATGCATTGATGGTCAAATAATCTCCACCATTACAGGGATATAGATCCAGCTATGTTACGCAGATTGGAAAAGAGAATCTACATTCCCTTACCAGATTTCAAAACTCGGGTGGCTCTCTTCGAAGCGTTTCTAAATAGCAAGACCATAGAGCTGGTGCCAAAGGTGAATTTTGAGGAGTTGGCAGCGAAGACTGAGGGGTATTCGGGAAGTGACATCAAGCTGGTCTGCAAGGAGGCTATGATGAGTAGCGTGAGGAAAATGCTGTCTAACATGGGAGGAAAGAGTAAGTTTGTGTAAAAATAAATATAGCTTAAGTCAAATTAAAGTCCTCACCTCTTCATAACTTTGTTCATTTCCTAGTATTATATTATCATGTACACCTAAGTGCAACTTTAATATATAAACAAGTTAAATTTAAACAACTTTTAACAAAATTTCATGTCCCTGCTGTTAGCCGTTGAGGAGTTTCCTCGTCTGGAGCTAATTTTGGCAAAAGTATCAAGTTATATTTATCATAAACATACATTGTCATCGGAACTGGATCAGTATATAAAATTTTATGTTCCTACTGTTAACCTTTGAGGAGTCCCCTCGTCTGTAGCTAATCTTGGCAGCAGCAAGTGGGTCAAATTTTTATTTGCAAGATTCCACCTTCACATAGATTCATTGCAAGTTGAATATAAGATTTTAAAAAACACGCTATTATTTCATGTAAAAGTGAAAAACAATTGTTAATATAGGTTGTATAACAACAATTAACGAAAGGTATTTAATACTTTAACTTTACCATTACATCAGTTTAAAAACACTATTTAAAAAAGGCCAATAGAGAAATACTATACTAGTGAGGATTACGTAGACGATAATGCATGGATATAGCTAATCTTCGACCCTCTACAAGACATTAATGACTATATGTGACTAGTAATAAGAATTATTCTTTGAAAAGAGCAACCGCCGAGTTTTATGCTGGCTCTTCTCGGTAGGAAAAGCTTTCCGAACCAGCAGTAGATGTTAACGATTCAAAAGCCCTTGTTTACAAGTTTACTTGATTAAAGAATATTTTCAATTTTATAATAAAAAACGTCGTGATGAATTATAAATATTAACTCAATCCATATTATTAACCTGAGCTTTGGATCGAAGAATTCAACACTATCGTTTTGCCGTCATAGCATTTTCTATCTTAAATAATATTGCATTGCGATTTTTTTAATGGAGCCTATCTTCTGATGATGCTTCGGTTACGGAGCGAAACAATCGTTTCGAATGTCATAGTCAATTTGTGTAGTACTTGTGTAGTGAGTTGGTGGTAATTAATCTTGCATGTATAAGGTATGAGAACGGGTTTGTTCCCTACACTTAGGATTACATGAATTGTCATGCCCAACCCGAATTAGCAAAATAATATTATCATTAATTATCTTTTTTCTCAACCAATGAATTGAAGATGATTAAAAAACATAATATGTCCGCTACTGGATGTATTAGGTCTGGTTAGAGATTGTCTGCCGACTACTGATGTGACGTCGAGTGGGGAAAACCGATTAATAAATAATCGATTTTTCTCCCTTTAAAATAGATCGGTTTATAAAAAACCGATAATTAAACATCGGTTTTCCTGACTCTTTGATAAGTTGCCTTTTATTATATTGATAATTAATTAGAACAAATACTAATTAAAGTGGTCAAATGTTGAATGATTGTGAAATTCAATTAAAATGTGTAGTTTGGTTACATTGGTTTCATCCAACAACGCATATGTTATCTTAAAAAACAAGAAAAAAGTAAAAAAAGAAGAAGAAAATTAATAAAATGGATTATGACAAGTAATCGCACTGTTAATACTTGTTTTTCTAGAATTTATTACAAAAGTATTACAGTTTTCAAAACGACCTAAATATCACACGTTATATAAACTTCAAATCAAAATAATCTCTCAAATAAGCCACCTTTGAATCGTCAAGCATCAATATGATTAATGAAGCTGCAACTTCGGAATGTTGCTCTTACCGAGAAGAACCAGCAAGAAACTCGGCGGTCAATCTTTTAAATATTTTCAATTATACATTATTAAACCGCTGTCCTCTATGAAGCTGAAAGGATTTTCAAATCCAGGCTTTCTTATCATCCAAATAATCTTCAATTTTGTAATATACTTTACTTATAAGCATATTTCTTATGCTAAGTTTAAATCTTTCTGTAGACTGTCAAATCAATTAATCTCAAAGATCGACCAAAAATTTTATTAGCGCAATCTATTGTCAAAGTAGTAAACGGCGTGAACAATAATATAGTAATCGATTATGTTTTAACATCCTACTGGCCACCTCGAAAGGGATAGGGAACTTACAACGCTATTTACTGATTATCACTATATATTACGACTACATTGTTCTTTTTTTTACAGATAACGCCAATCGGAAAGACAAGATATCTATTTCAGAGATCTTGACAGCGATTGAAAAGACCAAGCCGGTGTCCAAAAACCTGTCGAAGAGACACGAAGCCTGGCAGAATGAAATGGGCTCAACTTAGGACACAATCGACTCACAGCAGACTTTTTACGATACATTTACAACTTATCTATAAAATTAAAATTATTTATATTTCCTATAACACTCAAGCTCTTAGCGTTATTTTATTAATATTGGTACCATCAGTTCTAAGTGTAAATTAGAACTGGAGCAACTAAACGCAACAAACTCTGTTATTATAGTTATACTATCGTGAATGTTATTTATGGTTAGTTTTCGGCTGCTTACGTCTTACGATAATTGTCTCGGAACAGAAATCTCTTTGCAAATTACAAAGGCTGCTACATCCTTTGGTAAATTTTGTGTATTCTGTGCACCTCGTAAAAGGTCTTTTAGAAAATGATTTTGTTTTGCCTATAATTTAGGCGTTACTTTGCGAAGATCCATTATATAAAAATTAATAACAAAATTATTTGGCTATACTCCGCTATACAGTAAACAAAAAATATATAGTGCTAAATGTATAGTGGACTATCCGTTTTTCATACCCGCTACGTGCAGGGTTCGTAAAAACACATGCACAAATCTCCACCACTGTCACCACAATACACAAGCACTACACACGTTCACTATCACAAACTGAACAATCGTTCCGCCCCGCAGGAGATTTTCCATACCAGCATGTTATATAGTAATCGTTCAACCACACCATTTATTTTATTTTACCTCTGAACAAGTGCAACAAGCTTGAATTTGAAACGTTTATCTGATCGTTAATGAAGCTGCCATTGTATAGCATACTAATTTTATTATTACTTTTTGTTTTGCCATTGTCGCGTACACCTTCGAAGCTAGCAAGGGTCGCCGTTGACAGAATAAGTCAAGGTCATCATCATTAATTATATCGGGTGAGCCCGAGTTTCAAGCTCATACAGGGCCCTTATTGAAGAGTTCTTTATTCGGCAGTTCCCGCCGCGGTAACGCCCAGCAATAGGATCAGAACCAGTGTTGCCCAACGATAGTCACCTATCGCTAAATTATCGATAGACTATCGATGACGTCATGTAAATAGTATCGATAGTACTACATGAAAAAAATTGATACTATCGATAATATTATACATAATAGTTTCTATTCTATCGATACTATTGCTTGCAATCAATAGTATCAGTTAATTTTTGATGATAGTATCGATAATATCTATAGTATTGATGGTATCGATATTCTTACTAGTTGTCAAGGTCATCTCATATTTGGGCAACTAATCGGAACAATCTCTTACTTACTCTCTACTTTTCAAGGCTTGTTATCTAAACAAACACTCACTGCTAAGACTATGGGAGGGGTTCGAAATAAAACAACATTTAAATGCTCGAATAATATTTATTTGAAAACTAATCTACGTCCTCTACACATTGAGAAATACATGTTTTATAACTATACTTAAAACAAAGATCAATTCTAATTTATATGAATATACGAACAAATACTATTCTAAACCAAAACTGTTAAGGTCTATACGAATACTTTTAATGGAAGTTTCCAGAATATTAAACTGTTAGATATTTGAGACAATATCATCAATTGTTATACAAGTTTTTGAGTTATTGTAATATTGAAATCATGACTGACTAATGCTTGACTGTGATCATGCCTAAAGAAAAGTGAATTTGCATTTGAATTTAATCTTTTTTTTTAATACTCTTCTAAACCCATTCACGATTATCTGTCATATCTGTACAGTTCGAATTTGCATTATAATGGGAACCAAAATCGCATGGTAGCACGGCACTGTAATCGCAGCCGAAGATCAAGGCAAGATCGAGGTCGAAATTTACAAAAGACTTTGCATTCGGTCCAACAGAGAATCTAACCAGAAACCTAACGAATAAACTGGATGATTGGGTAAATTTTCGAAATTAAATGTAGACCTATCCAGTCAAAGTGCAGAAAGCAAAGCAAAGGGGAGAAAGGAGACAACATCATTCCAGTCTCAATTGTAATCCTCTGATACGCTATGAAAGGTGGCAGCGGCTTTCTGGCAGATGTAATGCTTTCGCTGGATAACGAGGCTCTGGCGACCGAGCCATAGCAATTATACTGCTATCGTCTACGCCCACCGCGGCTACAGCGGTCTTAGGGTCTTAACGCTTAAAATGTCTGGTGCAGAAGGCGATGGGAAACCTCTGTTCGATCCCATTAGTCACATGATGGTAGTATGGTTCTGTTGAGTGATAGGAGTTAGATCTTAATATGTGGAGGCAGATTATACGAAGGAAGGGTTCAGATGACCAGGATCCTCCTTAATTAGGGACATATTGAAGACCAGAGTGCATCCAATTTGGTCAATTGAATGCAACAGTTGTATGATATCTTTTATATAATGAAATATTCTAAACTCAAGACATTTCTTTTTTTTTACAAGGACTTTCTGCCAATATTTAAATTAATGATCATAAAACATTTGAGTCAGCATGTCAGTGGATTGAAAGCAATCGTTGACCTAAACCAACTAGGTACCAACCTAACTTCACAAGTCAGGATTTCTAGATTCTGTTCTCGATTGGACCAAAGAAACTTTTTCAAATATTGGCACGAATTTCAGGTGTAAGTTAGAAATAGATAAATAAGTCTTATATCACTAAATTAAATGTCAATTTTTATCATCACAAAGTTTAAGCTTTGATTGTTAATAACCTTATTTTATGTTAGACTTATTGCTATTACAAATATTAAAATTTCTGTTGAAGTTTTGAGTAGTTATGACGATTAATAAATTGATTTATGAATATAATTTCTAAACGGTAATTATTTTAATTGATGAGTCCTTGCCATTACAAATTTAATAATGAACGTCATTTTAGTTAAAATCCTGATCTTTTTAAATAGATACATAAAGTTAGAGAAAATCTTAATTTAAAATTATATAAAAAATGGAATTACAGACGTACAAAACATTAAAACAATTGTGAGAAAGCGAACAAATAAGGTCCAAAAAAAGTATATAAATAATTTTATATATAAAAAATGAATGTTAGTATGTCCTTTATAGATAGCCGAAAGGGCTGGATCAATTTTTATAAAGTTTTCAGACAAGCTTTAGAATTACCCAATGGATGCTCCTGTAAAATTTGGTGGCGATCTGAATATGTTTTTTAAACTGAATTTCGAGGGCAATCCGAAACCAGCCTGAGCCACAGCATCGCGTAGCCGGACAGCTTGAAGTCTATATTTGAATGGCAAGAACCTAGATATTTCTGATTATTGCATATTCCTAAAAACGTCACTAGTGACGTTCCTTTCTTTTTTTAATCTGTGTTAATTACGTGGTCTCTAAGAGTGATAAGAGTTGAGATATATGTAGTTTGAGATAAGAGAAAAACATTTATTCTAAGAACATTAATTCCTACATATACTACTACATTCATAGTACAACACTAAAACTACGAATTATAATTTGAATAGACATGAGAAAAAAGTTAAACACTAGAAAATAACAAATCATTCAATCTTTCGTAAAAGAAATAACTATAATAGTATCAAAGAGTCGCCGCCCGTGGTTCCATAAAGCATCTGTGCGTTAGGGACAGGCGCGTGCTGTGCGTCAGTTATTTTTGATGTGCTTCTATATAGTCATTTGACATTTGTACGATGCCGATTATTTATTTAACATAAATTAAAATGGTTTCATATGGAATACAATGTTAAACGTGTTGAAACTTGTGAAAACGAAAAAAACAAAAGTCAAACCAAACTTGTGAACTTACTGCCAAGATTTGTGGAGTCAGTTAAACATTGTTTCTATTATATTATTATCTTTCTCTATGACCTGTACAGCGTAAATTAGTTGAAATCACTCTGCTAGTGTCACGTGAAATGGAATTTTGAATGTGCCATGAAAAAAAACACCAAATGAACTAATCACCTAAAATAACATTGTGTCTCAATTTAGCAATCATCGACAAGTCCGTGGTGCATCACTATACCTGCTGTAAAATCCGTAAGTGGAACAGAGAGCGCAACAGAGGGCGTCCTGTTTTCTCATTTTATTACCCCGCGGGCAGCGACTCTTTGACACTAGTATAAGAGCGACGCAAATCTTAATTCTGGCAAATATATCAATAATTTAAACTTAAAAAAACTTAATCTAAGAAGCGGCGCAGTATCATATTCCTTTATAACTAAAATAATATCTGGTTCATTCGTAAATATACATTGCACATTTAGAGCACAACTCTAATACTGATATGATTTGAATACAAATGGAAATAAAGTTGAAGTAATAGTAAATATCCAAATAATTCAATATTTCATTAAATATGTTGAATAGTGATTACTAATGATGCCTCTGTTGATTCTTTAATTTTAATTCTTAATAATGGCGACGCAGTTTCATGTAGCAATAAATATATTTTCAATTTATTAATCATTCAAAATGTACATTGTATTTTCACGTGAGCAAAATTGCAATACGGAAGTTAAAAAAGAAATAATACCAAAATTCTTATTCTACCAACGCCATATTTATTATCTATATCAAAATGGCGGTTAACATGACTTTATTATTGATATTAGTAAAAGACAACATCGATTTTTGATGCCATTCAACCTTATATACTCGTAATGTTACAAAATTAAATCTTCAAAATCACCTTATCATTTTTTTATAAAGTTTTTAAATTAGATAAGAAAAAAGAGAAAAGTAACTCAAAATAAAATAAAATCATAAAGGTTTATAATAGACTATAGATATAATGTTGATGCCTCAAAATTAAATAAGAATTAGTGACTAAAAATAAAATTTGATTAATCTCACTTCGAAATGTAAGTAATAAGAGAAAAAAACAAGGAGGTATTGTTACGTCCTCTTTTTCACGTGACTAATTCTGAGATGAGCTGAACTTTACTTTGATAGAACTTTGATCCAAGATCTGGACGTCATTCATAAGTTGTATCACATACATTCGCGAGTATATAAAAGCGAATGGATCAATTTATTATGAGATATTATGAGATACACTGAAATACAATGTTGCCACATCAAGGAAAAAACTACTATATAGCGGGTAAAATGAGATTCATTTAAACGTGGAATATGATGCTGGGGATCTGTCCGTCCTCAACGGAAGTGCCGTTGTTATTTCCGGCAGCATACGAGAATTGGAAAACGATTCTTTCCCCATTGTTACAGTCGACGCTTACGCGGCGCACACCCCTGGTGCCGTAGAAAGAGTCCGTACCCTAGATGGAAGAATGACGAATGTTTAATAGTGGCGTATATGGTAGTATTTATACCACCATATATTTATTATACTAAATTACGCTGTGTGGCATCCGGTAGAATAGAATAAACCACCCTCCTTTCTTACCGAGGGGAGAGAGGGAATAGGGGTATTGTAGTATAATAACTCTAAGCCATTAAATAAATTATTAACTTCAGCTTTACGTTGGCGTTGTTTATGTTGGTGAATGTTGCCAGTAAATAAATAAATAACTCCAACTTCCCGCTGGCAACGCATAAGGTGCTGGTAAATGTTGCCAGTAAACAAATAAATAACTTCAGATTCCCGGTGGCAACGTGTGAGGTGTTGGTTAATGTTCCCAGTAAATAAATTAAAATTCCAGATTCCCGCTGGCAACGCGTGAGGCGCTGGTTTATGTTGCCAATAAATAAATAAATAACTTCAGATTCCCGCTGGCAACGCGTGAGGTGTTGGTTAATGTTGCCCGTAAATAAATAAATAACTACAGCTACCCGCTGGCATGCATGAGGTGTTGGTAAATGTTGCATGTATTGTAATAAAATACATTCATCAAGCTGGCGTTTATTGAGCTGTTGGTTAATGTTGCCAATAAATAAATAAATAACTCCAACTTCCCGCTCACAACGCATGAGATGTTGGTAAATGTTGCCAGTAACTTAATAAAATACATTCATCAAGCTGGCGTTTATTGAGCTGTTGGTTAATGTTGCCAGTAAATAAATAAATAACTCCAACTTCCCGCTGACAACACATGAGGTGTTGGTAAATGTTGCCAGTAACTTAATAAAATACATTCATCACGCTGGCGTTTATTGAGCTGTTGGTTAATGTTGCCAGTAAATAAATAAATAACTCCAACTTCCCGTTGACAACACATGAGGTGTTGGTAAATGTTGCCAGTAACTTAATAAAATACATTCATCACGCTGGTGTTAATTGAGCTGTTGGTTAATGTTGCCAGTAAATAAATAAATAACTTCAGATTCCCGCTGGCAACGCGTGAGGTGGTGGTTAACGTTGCCAGTAAATAAATTAATAATTCGAACTTCCCGCTGACAACACATGAGGTGTTGGTAAATGTTGCCAGTAACTTAATAAAATACATTCATCACGCTGGTGTTAATTGAGCTGTTGGTTAATGTTGCCAGTAAATAAATAAATAACTTCAGATTCCCGCTGGCAACGCGTGAGGTGGTGGTTAACGTTGCCAGTAAATAAATTAATAACTCGAACTTCCCGCTGGCAACGTGTGAGGTGTTGGTAAATGTTGCCAGTAACTTAATAAAATACATTCATCACTCTGGCGTTAATTGGCTGTTGGTTAATGTTACCAGTAAATAAATAAATAACTTCAGATTCCCGCTGGCAACGCGTGAGGTGTTGGTTAATATTGCCAGTAAATAAATAAATAACTCCAACTTCCCGCTTGTGGCGTAAGGAGCTAGTAAATGTTGCCAGTATATAAATAAATACCTTCAGTTTAGCGCTGGCGATGTACGAGGTGTTGGGCTTGATCTCGACAGGCTCCTTGAACATGGCCCGGAAGGTGTCATCGGTGCCATCGCAGCTGAACGTGGTGGTGTTAGAACCACACACCTTCTTGGTAGCCAGGTGGATGATCTGGAATTTATATCTCGATTCCAAAATCATGTTACAGGAATCATGAACCAAACAACCAAAAGAAACGAGTGTGTGTGAGTATAGAACACAGGCCTGAAGCAAAACTTCTACAATTCTTCAAAATAGACACAAAGCAAAAAGAAATAACTTAATGTCCAGCTGAGTTGAATAGACCACCCTAATTTCTTACAGAGGTGTCGTAAAAGGCGACTAAGGTAAGTTGACACACCGTGTGGTATCCGGCTGAGTAGAATAGACCACCGTCTTTCTGACCGACGGGTCGCAAAATCCGAATAAGGTAAGTTGACGTCATGCAGGCCGGTCGTAAAATAAGTAGCCAAATCATGTGACAACATGTTTGTAACTTGTTGTACCGACTCCACTTAAGAGTGGGATAAGGGCAGAAGGATTACTCGTTATTTAAAAATTCAGTACAGTATTCAGCCATTTTTGTAGCCTATGTCAGGGATGGCGAAACAATGGAACGCGACATGATATTTTGGACATCACAATCTTCATAATGTGTTAATAGAAAAACTGAAGTAACTAGGTATCTTTGAACGGCAAAAGCTGGTTACGTTCTCCATCTAATCACAAAGTCAAAATTTTTGATGGCACGCATGGATTCATCAAACGTTTATTTATAAAAATGACACAAAGTTTCGCCTCATTCGACATTTCGACATATTCATAAAATATGTTCCCATATAAATATTAAGTGTACTAAACAGGGTGGTACCGATTATACGAAATTAATTTTAATTTTAGTTACCTACTCACCTCAGCATCCTACATTGAAAAAATCCAAAACCATACATAGAAATAGTATTTTAGCCACAGATTTACTTTTTTAACATATAAACACGATTTGTAGAGATCAACGACCGTACCCTATAATAACACACGAAACGAAAAATAACCTTGCCCTAAAACTCCCGTTATTTGAACAAGCGCGCCGCGCCAGCGCAGTCCATTACTAACAATGCCAAATCAAAAATCTCAACTAAATTATATTTATTTTCTTCGAAACAATGAATATTTTTGAAGCTATATTTAAGATCTATTACGTACGATCAGTTCTTTCAGGATTCATTTAATTTTGTATCACCGTACCACCCTATATATAAATAACCAAAACATACCTGTAGGTGAACTTCATATTCAGAAGGTCCGAAGTACGACCCATACAATCCGAATCCGACAACGAAGATTCTCTGATCCACTGTGAAGCGGATTCTATCGGTGGTCCCGCTATAACCCCATCGGGACTCAGTCTGGGAGAACCGGCACACGGTAAGCTCTCTGCCCGTCATACAGCAACGCGGCGTGTTCAGGAAACCGACAGTCGGCTTCGGGTTAAGTGTAAAGTACAGGAACAGCTGTACTGATTCCCTGTCGATAAGCAGACCGCTCTGTGCAGGTCCCGCTGCGAACTCCTCTACAGACATCAGAGGGAACCGAATAGCGTTGAACGCTCTGCCCAGAACCAGGCGTTGGTTAGCCGGCGTGGCTGGCAGTTGGCGACGGCCGCATTCAGCCTCAGCCCAACGTCGGACTGCTGCAAAAATTTTAGCCTCCCTTATGCGCAGGGTATCCCTGAAAGAGATGTTCCAGTCAAGCATTGAGTGCTACAGTACCAGTTATTGCCCAGTTAACAGAAACCTCTCCTTTTACGGCCCGGTTTCCACCAAAGCGGAGAAGAGTTTTGAAGACCAATCAGATATCACTATTTCCACAACTCCTTTCCACTTATCTCTAAATTAGCAGAAGTGAATATAACGAACTATTGAGCGTGTAAAGGTAGAATTTCACGAAAATAGTGTGCAGCACATTTGCTTACAAAGATTGTGTACAAAGTTCTCGCACTGCACGTAATAAGCTGACATCGCGTTTAGCTTTTGTCTCCACCGGCAATGTTGTGTGAAACTTGTGTAAGCGCCCAGCGAAGCACACATGTGCGCGAACATGTTCATTTAGAAATATTTTAGAATCTTTATTATTAGTGCTTCACTTATTATGTACAGATTTACAATATATTTTTAGACATTTACTATAAAATTATTTTTAATAATTTTTCATTCGTCCAATCCTCATTAAAGATGTGTGCGTACAAACAAATGATTTCATTCCAGTAGCGGAAGCAAAACTGAGTTCGTGAACAAAGAGTGCGTACGCGTCGACGCGAGTTCACTGTTTGAAGTGTACGCGCACAAATGTGAATAGATGTACGCGAACATTTCTAGAATAATACTAGAACATTTCAAGAAATTTGTTAATGTGTTCTTGAGTGAGTTGAACATTTGTGCCACACACTATGCATTCACAGTGCTGCACAGTTCTGCACACTGGTGGAATTCCACCTTTAGTTAAACACATACAAACATTAATCTTACTGTGTTATATTTAAATACAGATTATTACATCAATTTATCCAGTTTTGAAAATAATATTCACCATAGTTATTGTATTTAGAATAGGGAAACTAGAACTAAAGGGAAAGCAAATAAGGGTTAACTATCTCTCTCTGTTTTTTGTGTGACTAGGCAAATATGAAGTATTCTAGACCATCATATTTCTTCTATCTCACTCATAAATAGGCACCCACACTCACACAGGCACAAAAACACATAAACAGGCACACAAACGCACATGAATAGGCACAAACACTCACCCAGCCAGACACACACACACAAACACATCTATAGGCAAACATGTGTATGTATGTGACATATAAAGTATTTTCTACTTTTTGTTCACTATTTAAGTTAGCTTTGTTATTTTTGTATGTCTCTTAATCTATACCAATATTAAAAATGTAAAATCTTTGTTGTGCTCTCAAGGCTATTTTGCTTAAGCTATAGTGATGAAATTAGTTACAACTGGCACATTTAACACATTTAATCTTCAGTTAGTCCTTGTGACATAGGCCTCATGCAGAAACCTTTGAATTTTTCTGTTACCAGCCGTCTGCCTCCACATGTAATCATTTTTATACAGTCTTTCTATCTTAAGTAAGGCCTACCAAAGGCCGACAATTTTATTATACAATTTTATCTTGTGCTAACTCATTCCTTCAGCCACATTTTTGTAGTCGACCATCCACCTCTAATAGTTTGTAGCGACACTGCATTTCTATTGCAAGATTAGCATCTACCTGTCATAAATAGGAATTAAAATAATAAAAATAAAAATCCATAAATACCTTATGAGTACAGCATTCAATGTCTCCTGATCGATATCAGTGAAGCTGTCTGCATTCATTGCATCAGTTGTATTCTTGTCAATCATTTCCAAGCAAAGAGCGGCCAACTGTGGCTCGTCGAACAGTCGAGCTTGTGTGAGAAGCAAGAAAGCGTTATCCGTCCCCAAGTTGGCCTTTAGAAATTCCACACAATGCTCCTCTAAAGCTGTCACTGCATACTTTTTTGCAGTGTACAACGTGGTCATTACACTCTCCGGCCCAATTCGAACTTCATCAGAATACAGGAACTTCAGTAAGTGCAAGAACGATGCAGGCTCAACGTCAGGCAGCTCCACTTGTTCAGCGTTAGTGGCAAGCACACCGTTGAACATAACATCAAAAACGGCGCTTCCTATAGACAACACAAACTTGTGGGCTGGAATGATTTGCTGATTTGTTTCCTTTCCAACGATGAAATGGACATCGGAGAGAATCTCGTTGTTGAATAAAAATGATACGCGCTGCTTGATGGTTGTTTTAGAAGCTTGCCAGTTCTGCAGACGTCCCCTCGTGTTGTTCAGCGGTTGTGGGTTCTCTCTAGCTGCGTTGGAAGGTTCGATCGCCTGATTCTCTTCGTCATTATTACTCTCTTCTCTCGGCTGTCTATTCGTGGGAAGCATGTTCTGTGGCGGCACCTCTACTTCCTCTCCGCGATTTTCATCTAGCCTCATGTTCAGTATTCTGCTCACGATGTTATTCGGGGCAACAGAAGACATATTTAAACCGTGTTGTACGAAGACCGGGTTTATAATGGCTGCCTTAGGGTGTTGCCGTCGGTGTCTTGTAATCGAATTTAAAAAAGGACAAAGGACTTATTTGTCTCACGAGTTTTCACTTATCACTTTCGAATATCTTTTGAGGGTATTTGTTTAGATTTAATAGAATTTTATCCTATTTTTGACATTACATTTTTGCTCTGTCAGACAAAATCTATCAAATATATTGTCTATGGTAATTAAAAAATTGATATTATTACGGGGATTTGGCTACCCAAATAAAAGAAATAATTTAAGGAGAACTTTGTATAAGAAATTAGCAAGATTTATTATAACTTACAGCAGACGTGGACCACACCTTACGGAGGACGTTAATCAATTGTGCTTATATGAGCTCGTCCGCGCATGCGTACCAGGCCTAATTCAACTTAGGTTGCGTGGGGCAGGCACTAAGTAAAAATCAATCATCTCGGTACTAGGGATGTGAAAATATAATCGATTTTATATGACTCGATTATTTTATTATTATAATCGATTTATAATAATCGATTTTATATAAAAAATCGATTTAAAATATCTATTATATTAGTTAACGTCATTTTTTATCCTGTTCTTTAAGATAAGATATGCGTTGTTGGATGAAATCAATGTAGGAAAACTACACATTTTAATCGAATTTTGCAAACAGCGCATCTGTTATTTTTTATTCATACTTGTCCACTTTAATAAGTTTTTATTCTAATTAAGTATTAATATTAAGTAGTTTTCACATAGAAAAAATCGATTAGATTGATTTTATTTCGATTCAAGTTAATCGATTTTTTACTCAATTTATTTTGAAAGAACAATAATCGATTATTTATCAATCGATTTTTCCACTCCAAGTCACATCCCAACAAGGTACTACAAGCTATATCTAGCTAGGTCTATAGTATTAATCCAAATAAGGAGCGCATGCGTCCTAGACCCTAGTTATAGATAGGTACGTTAAATAGGTTGCTATAATACAAACAAAAAAGGAATCCTTTGTTCAATGTTCATTAATTTTGAAACATTTTTATATTGATATTTTGATGATAATATTGTTATTCTGTAATTTGGTAAAAATGTTATTGGTATATGGGTAATTTGAAAATGTCTCACACACCTTAGTCAATTTTACTAGATATATATAGTGTAAAAATTAAAGAAATGAGTTAATAATGGAAGAATCTTATTGTAAATTTCATTGTTATGTTAAACTTAGAAGTCAATTAAAAAAATCATTTTATACAACGTCTGAAGGTTTTGTAAACTAGTTTTCTATTTATTTCAAAATTCCTCTGAGGATAAAGCAATACAGCAATATAACTTATCATCTATACTTATTATAAAACAAAGTTCCAAAAAGCTGTCTGTCTGTATGTAATCGATTTTCTCAAAATCTACTGAACCAATTTTTGTACGGTTTTCACCAAAAGATAGTAAAATACTTCCGGATTGTTTAAGTATATAATATATATCAGTATTATGTAAATTGTGTTGAAGAGATCTCGATCTCTTCAACACAATTTCAACAAGTGGTTAAAAAACTTGCTTGCTGGGAGCTCTAGTCGCATGCACTGCGTAAACCAGAACAGTTACGTAAAAGTAATATACTAGAGAATTGATTGAGAGTATCTATAAAAGTACTACAAAAAAGTCCGCGACAGCATGTATGCATCTTTTATGGTTAACTCACAATAACTACTTTTATGTTTGATTGCAATTAAACACACTGATTTACACGCGGGCGAAGCAGCAAGCACAGCTAGTATATGATATTTAAATGTATATATCGCTGGTACTGGTACGCTTCACTCTTGACTGAACTAAATCTGGCAACCGGCTTGTATTGCTATAGACATCGCAAAGTTAATTTAGATACTGTCAATTCTTTACGGACGGCATTATTTTGATTGTAATTTATTACCGATGCAATTGTTTTAACAGAACATTTATGATTATTGGTCTGAGATTTTAAGTATAAGTATGGACAAAAATATTTACATTTCTAGCAGAAGATATCCATCGCATAGGCCTCAGACTTTATAAGTTAAACTATTTATTTTATTTCGGGCAATCGAACCCCAGCGTAAAGTATATGTATGATTCTACATTATTATGTTATTGAAAGAATTTTTTTTCCTTTTTGGACTTCATTATTTTGGACATTAATCAAAATCGAATATATATCCGTGTCTTCTCGGTACCCTGTGAGGGTGCCGGGGTACGGGCCTCGAGGCGAACCTCTTTGCCCAGGCTGCTCCTCGCAGGCCTGTGGACCTGGTCAATTTTCGGGCCGGTTGGCCCAGGTCACGTAGGTGACCTGATGGGTGTCTTCTTCGGTGGGATGGTCTGGGGATAATAACTCCCAGACCGTGGCGTCAAATCCTTGTGGTGTCACATCCGGTTGGTTTGTCGTATCAGGTGATATCGTCATATCCGATGTTGCCCTCTTGCCCGTTGCGTCGTCCTCATCGTCGCCGTCGTCGATCCGATCAGTAGATTTTGAGAAAATTGATCACATACATACAGCTTTTGGGTCTTTTATAATAAGTATAGATATATTTTAACGTTATTAAGTTGGTATTGCCTTTCAATATTTAGCTTATAGCTGAGATTATAAGAGTACTTACACGCGGACTCAAGTCAATTCAATTGAAGAAAGCAATGAAACGATCACTTGCAATAAAATGTAATAGACCAAGAGACTGTGGCATAGCTACTAGAGGGCCAGACTTGGTAGTGCCCCCGGGCCCCTAAGCTCAGGAGGCCTCTTGGACTTTGACTTTACAAACTACAAAATGAACTATAAACCAGATTCCAGGAACGCGATTTTAATACGAACAAATGATTTTAAATAGTTTATTAAGGCCCTAGTTAATTTTTTGGCCTTTGAATAACCAGTTACGACATTGCCAAGAGAACAACAACCTTCGACCCTGTACAAGACATTAATAACTGTATAATAAGAATTATTCTTTGAAAAGAACAACCACCGAGTTTCTTGCTGGCTTGGTTGATTTTCGGTAGGAACAGTTTTCCGAACCAGCAGTAGATGTTGGCTATTCAAAAGCACTTGTTTACAAATTTACTTAAACTTTAATTTCCTACCTACTTGACCTACTTGAAGGTGATTTATAGAAGCAGGCGTTACTTTGCGGAATTCCATATTACAAGCACTATAACAGAACTACCATCACCACAAGATTGTGGTGGTGGTTGTGTGTGCTGCTTGTGTGCATTGTTGCTGGTGGAGGCGCTTGGCGTGCATGTGGTGGCTTGTCCTGCATGTGTAAGGTGCGTAAATTTTGCCAACTTCATACACATTAGCTTTGCATGCATTCGCTTATCCCGTGCGGATTATAGCAAAGTAGTTAGTTCTGTTATAGTGCTACTTGAAGGTGTTTCTCCTAACATAAGCGTTATAATTCATGCTCAAAAGATCTTATTTATAAGAATTTGCAAGAATGTACTATGGTTGGTAATAAAATAAAACATTTTTTGCTGATTTTGAATCTAATCTTTAGATTATCTCTTTGACTATATTTTTCGATGTACAACAAAGACACGAAAGACACCGTGCGCACTCAAAGGCTTTATTGCTTCTCACTGCTTCTAGAGGGTTCACAGAATGAGGAATGGGTAGATATAGAATAGTTTTTATTGTTTATTTAAATTTATTATGAGCAAATGATTATTAATAACGGTACTGTAGAGGTGCGGGCGCAGATGTTATTGAAACGTTTGTTTTATATAATTTATACTAAAAACAAAAAGCCAATGGCCATTTATATGCCGTGTGGTATCCGGCAGAATAGAATAGACCACCCTCTTTCTTACCGAGGGGTCGTAAAATACGACTAAGGTAAGATGACTTCAGGCGGCCGGTTGTAAAATACGTAGCCAAATCATGTGACAACATGTTTGAACATGTTGTGCCGACCTCTATTAGAGGATAAGGGCAGGAAGATGATGATGGCCATTTATATAAGAATATAAAATATTACATCACTTAGGCGCTCACCAAAAGACCCGCTCGTTCCAAAGTTGTAATTTTCTTATGTTTATTTTAAGTTGATAATATTTGATTTTTGTTGTAATTTTGAAATAGGTGATTTAAAACAGTTGAACTAGCTTACACGTTTTATATCAGAAGGTAAATATACATTCATATCTAAAATGTTGTAACTCTATAACGAATTTTGTACGTCATTGGCGCTACGCACGCGCGCATCGGTCGATTCAGCTACAGGTGCTGGCCCGGCAGTCGAACTGTAGTCGTCGACACAACAACCCCTCGTCACTCCAAAAACGCTCACATAATCTTATGAGTTTAATAAGAGACTGCTAATTAAATCCATACAATGCATTTTAAATAATAAACGCCTGAAATATTTACCATAGCAAAAACTTTTTTAAAGTTATTGCGCCGTAAATTCAACAGGCGCTTACTCGAAACTTATGACTAGAATATATCTTTTGTATTTTAACGTTGTCCCTTTTCTACACTGTTGTTAATGTTTCTGACGTCTATTTATATATATAAGTCTTGGTATAACATATTATTAAACGTTGATTGAAATTTTGTTATCATGAAATTAATTATAGCCTGTTCATAGTGAAATGTCGCCAATAAACAAAATTCGTCAGCTCAAGATTATTTTATCGCTGTAAATAAAAGGTGAGTTTTTTTTTCACTTTATCGATTTATAGGTTACTTTATTAATTTATAGTTTAGATGAAAGAATGGAAAATTTTGGCGGGTTGATAAAATAAACCGTAAGCTTGAAATCAAATTTTAGTTTGTTTTCTTAGAAACAAACTATAATAAATAAGAAAATAAACTATAGTAAGTATAGGTACTATCCCACAACTGAGCAAAGGATTTCTCCTTTTTTAAGAGAAGGGTTGGAGCTGAGACCCAATACGCTGGTTCAATGGGAATTGGTGGTTACACACATTCCAAAATTTATCATTAGAGGTTTCACCACGATATTTCCCTTCACTGAAAAGCGTAAATAAGTTTTAAATACTAATTACATTGAGTAGATGCGGAAGTTTTAATACAAAAGTAATAATAATATTTTATTATGTTATATTTTGTTATAGTTCGCGATACAGTAAATAGAAAATATAATTAGAGTCGTGAAGTCTATCTCCTGATGATGCTACGTTTGCGAGGCGAAACGATTGTTGAGTTTGTGATAGTGAACGTGTGTAGTGCTTGTGTATTGTTGTGGCGGTGGTAGAGGTTTGTACATGTGTTTTTGCGAATCCTGCATGTATCGGGTATGAAAAAAACGGATAGTCCACAATACATTTAGTACTATATATTTCTACTTACTGTATCGGCGATTATGGCAAAATAAGTTTATTATTGCTTTTGTATTATGGATCTCCGCAAAGTAACGCCTAATTCTAAAATTAAGTTTCAATACAAAAACACATTGGTCAGGCACCAATATGTTTTTGTTTAATTAAACGAGGCAGTCTTGCTCGTGGCTCAGCAGTCCTTTAAAAACTTAAGGTAAAATTTGACAAAAGATGTAGATTTCAGTCAATGTTTTATTTTAGGTAAAACTTTTTTATTTCTTGCTCTCACGAACAAAGGTGACAATAGATGTGATATATAGTATGAAGTTAGTTGAACAGCTGCATCTAATATTATTACAACGATATTTTTCTTTTATATTTATTAAAAAAAATAACAGACAGTTATATTAAAAAATATATATATTGCCCTTTCAACAACGTATAAACTCTGTGCGCACAAATGACAATTGCTAATCTCATCTTCTCACCTGCCCTCTCCGTGCCTCTCCGTACCTCTCCGCGCCTCTCCGCGACTCTCCACGCCTCTTTGCGCCTCTCCGCGTCTCTCCGCGCCGCTCCGCGCCTCTCCACTCCTCTCCACACCTCGCCACAGCTATATTACGTCTCTACGCTACAACTTCTGCTCTCCTCCTTTTTCCTCCGTTATAATATAGTCTTGGGATTTGAACCCGTGACAACGTATCGAGAGTCAATCGGTTAAATTATTATATAATATTAAATGACTGTGGCATTAATGAGGGCGAAGAATATTTTTATATATGGTACATAGGATAATCCATCATAGAAATATGAGGCGAGATTAAGTTGGCATTGTCATATAATGTCAATCACGTAACCAAAAGTGTTTTAAATATGAACGTGGATATATGACTAGAGGGTGGTCGAAAAAAGATGGATTGTATGAATAATAAACCCTTTGAACGTCGCTTGAGCACATGGTGCTCAAATACTTCGTACCGAAACCTGCATTGTTCTACATGTGATCACAACTGGCGTAATCGAACAACGTTGACTATTTATGGTTCTATTTTTACTAACTAATCAAAATATTTCACATAATCCATTACTTTATTTCAAATACTAAAGATTAGTTCCAATGTTACTGTTATTTGAAGCGTATCTCGGTAAAAAAAACATAAACAAAGAACGATCTGAAAACCGCGTCATTAAGTGCCGAAATATTTTCGAGTGCGGACGCCAAGAGACTACAAAAAAATGTACCCAAGAATAAATCGGGGGGTAATTTATAAAATATTTATATAGAATTACTGAGAAACGAGTGTAGTTTTTTTTATAAAATTTAATTTAGCCAACATATGCCAGCGATGTTCTTTAAAAAAATTTTGAACTTTTATTTCTATTATTTTTTACTTTAGCACTTATCATATTATCAAGTTTTTATTTAAAATATAAATAGATTGATGATATTTTACCTTTAAATATTGAAAGGGGTAGCGCCAGAGTTGACGAATGATATGAAAACGTGTGCCGACTACACATAGAGGTAAAGGTAAAAGAATGATGAGGTTCAGTTTGGATAGGTGAAATATATTTATATTTTATCATATTTTGAATTGCCGTTAATTTTTAATATTTTTCTTCTACTATCAAATTCAAATTCAAAATATTCTTCATTCAAGTAAACTTGTAAACAAGTGCTTTGAATCGTCAAAATCTACCGCTGGTTCGGAAAACTGTTCCTACCAAGCCAGCAAGAAACTCGGTAGTTGCTCTTTTCAAATAAAATTCTTCTATCGTATAACTTTGGTTATTATTATGTACGGGGTAGAGGAGTAGCTATATCCACGCATTTTTATCATCTATATAATCCTCAAATGTATAGTAGGCTTTTTGTATCAGCCTCCCTTTAACAGCGCTTTTAAACTGCTGTAGTAGTAAAGATCAAATCGATTACGGGATTTTATTATACAATCTTATACCCAAACCCACAAATAATATTTACTTTTGCAAGCAAAGCAGGAACCGCAAGCTTATGTCGGTTCCTACTTTGTCTATTATATACATCGCCAATCCTTTTATAATTATGTATATTCATATGCACAAACAATAGATTGTTAGATTGCTAGATATCCTAACTGATGGACATCCATGTTGTTGGAACTGCTGTACAGTTATACATCATTTTCTACCAGCGGATCCCGCGACATTTTTGAGCTCTTCTCTTCATTCCAACACATTGACTGGCCCGTTGGCGCAGTGGGTAGTGACCCTGCCTCCATCTCCGCGGGTCACAGGGTCGATTCCCCTTGGGGGCCAACATTTTCTATAAACAATTTGTTGGTTGTCAATATATAGATAATGGCTATACTCACGTCTAATTTTATCGGGTTAGCTCGACTAGTTCGTGCCGCGATACCGTCGTGTATAGAGCTCATGAATAAGTGCCCCAAACAGGTTCGAAACTTGTCCGGCTAATCTGATAAAATTAGACTTGAGTATAGGCGGTATCTATATATTAACTATATCTAGATTTATAGCTGTGATAGCCTAGCGGTGAGACCGTGCGAACCTCTAGAGACGACATAGGTTCAAACCCGGGCAGGCACCAATGGGTTTTTCTATTAAAACTTATGTGTCTAATTGATAATTGCAATTTATCACACGCTTTTCGGTGAAGGAAAACATCGTGAGGAAACCTGCATATCTCTAGAGAATTCTAGGGATATGTGTAACCTACCAATCCGCATTGGAGCAGCGTGGTAGGTCTTAGCTCCAATCCTTCTCTCCAAAAACGGAGAGAGGAGGCCTTAGCCCAGCAGTGGGCATAGTAACAGGCTGTTACTTTACTTTTTTTTACT
Organism: Morpho deidamia; assembly: GCA_947086505.1. Classification (NCBI taxonomy): domain Eukaryota; kingdom Metazoa; phylum Arthropoda; class Insecta; order Lepidoptera; family Nymphalidae; genus Morpho; species Morpho deidamia. The sequence continues at coordinate 1,401,504 of CAMTZC010000011.1, forward strand.
TTTAGGTTTATATTTGTATTTAAGTATGTATTCAAACTTACATATGTAGTATAACTACCAGTTGTCCGTCACCCATAACACAAGTATTAAGTTACTTACTTTGGGGACGGACGGTGTGTGTAAGTATCCCATATATTTTATTCATTTACTTTGGAACTCCAATTTTCAATATCCCATACAGAATATGAGTTTGCTTGTTGCAGAACTTCAGGATGTTGAGTCCGAAGATACAGCGCTCAGTTCGCGTCAACGATGGCCAGCTGGTCGCACTTTCCGACCGCGCGCAGTACGATCATTCTCAGGTAAGTTTTTTGTCAAGTTGACTATGCTATGAGCCTATGATGCATGCCGTTATGTGTAAAGATAGAATACGTGTGCTCAATGTGCCGAGATAGCAAATACGTGTGTTTTCTATAAAAAGATTGGCGATACAAAAGACAAAGTAGGAACCTAAGCTTGCGGTTCCTGCTTTGCGCCTTGCAAATGTACATAAGTCGTTTGTGCGTTTGTGTATAAGATTCTATAATAAAATTCTGCTATCTACTTTAACTTTACCATTACAGCAGTTTAAAAACACTATTAGAAAAAGGCTAATACATAAAGCCTATTACTTGAGAATTGATTATTGCTATGATTATTACTTGAGGATGAAATACTATTGAGGATAACTTAGACGATAAGAATGCAAGGATATAGCTACTCTTCGACCCTGTACAAGACAAAACTATATGTCACTAGTAATAAGAATTATTCTTTGAAAAGAGCAACCGCCGAGTTTCTTACTGGTTCTTCTCGGTTTAAGACCAGCTTTCCGAACCAGCAATAGTTGTTGGCGATTCAAAAGCACATGTTTACAAGTCTACTTGAATAAATAATATTTTGATTTGATTTGATTTGTGTGCAATTGACAATAATTAATTTTTGTATTATTGACACGTTTCCGATCCATTATGAATGTAGGTTTCAGTTGAATGAATAATCTAAGTTTTGAATCTAGGAATTCGAATTAGAATTTACAAGTAGCTATTCGTCAGCTGTGAACTTTTAAAATGTTGAAATTTTAGTTTGTAAATATATATCCCGTTAACTACTATGAATGTAATGAACTGGTGTCAAAACGGTTACTCGGTTTGAATTATGAGAATACAGAAGCATTGATATAAAAACGCAGCACGCACTCATTCACACTCTCTCTCTCTCTCTCTCTCTCACACACACACACACACACTCTCTCTCTCTCTCCCTCACACACACACATGCGCCTGCGCATACACAATACAAGCACGGACTTACCAATATATTTCCTATTATGTGTTAAACGTTATGACAGAGCGGGACCTTTGGTCATAAGAACTAGTAGAAATGCTAGTAACTTACTAGAATGAGATATGAGATATTTGTGATGGAAATAATTTTTATTTTATTTTACGTGCACGCAGACCGGCTATTTGCACAAAAGAAGTGCTGACAACACGAAATGGCAACTGAGATGGTTCGTACTATACCAGGTTAGTTTTTTGCTACTTCAATGGAATAATAATCATCATTTGAATTGAAATTTCCATCCACGTTACTACTTTATTCTAGCAGTTCAGCTCAAGAACTCTCGTCGTTAAATCCTAAATCATTTAAGTAAGCGTAAATTTTTTATTGGTTTTCATTCTCTATCATTCGTTAAATCTGACGCTACTCCTTTTATATGTCATACTGCACACAATCCAACCAGCTCTTGGCCTCCCTCTATTCATATCCACACTCATATTTAACGCTAGTTTGGTCAATGATTTTCGTTCCTCCCCATTACATATCCATATCGTCTTAATTTACTCCTTCTCGTCTTTTCTATAATGGGCGAAACTGTAAGACGTCACACCATCTTCATTCGACCTTCTTTTAGTATTAAAAAAAAGATAAAATATTCTAACTTATTCATAATTTATAGAATTAGGCGTTACTTTGCGGAGATCCATAATACAAAAGTAATAATAAAATGATTGTTGTTTGTTGATGACAATTGTTAAGTTTGTGATAGTGACCGTGTGTAGTGCTTGTGTATTGTTGTGGCAGTGGTGGAGGTTTCTGCATGTGTTTTTACGAATCCTGCATGTATCGGGTATGAAGAAACGGATAGTCCACTATACATTTAGCACTATATATATTTTCTATTTACTGTATCGCGGATTATAGCACAATATTTTTATTATTACTTTTCAAAATTGATACTTAATTTTGATATTAGTTTTGTTTGTACAGAACCTGCTGTTTTATTACGAATCGGAGAACAATACCAGGCCTACAGGTGTGCTGCTGCTGGAGGGGTCGTACTGCGAAAGGCTCAGCAAGTCGCCTATGGAGAGGAACGCCTCTGTAAGAATAGATAAGATAGAATAACTATACTACAACTAGTATAACAACTCAATTTAAAAAAATCTTTTCACAAAACTTCATGTCCTTAATGTTAAACGTTTAGGAGATCCCTTGTCCGGAGCTAATCCTGGCAGCAGCATCATCATGCTCATCATAGACATGCATTGTCGTCGGGACTGGAACAGTCTGTAAAATTTCAACTCAATCGGACTCCGGAAAGTGGGTCAAATTTGACTTGCAAGATTCCACCTTCAAATATATAAATATAAAAAGTTAATATAATAAACAAAAGTATTTGTATCGCGGATTATAGCAAAATAATTTTATTATTACTTTTGTATTATGGATCTCCGCAAAGTAACGCCTAATTCTATAAATTAATATAATAAACCTGCAAGATGAAAAGCTTTTGATTAGGTCAATAATGTAGACAACATTGTTGCTGTTAATGTGATATTTGTGTAGTTTCTGGGTCTCTCAATTATTCTGGGTTTACGAAAGCACGGTTACATCAAATGAACTTTTAGTAACTTGTATCTTATACGCTTTTCAGTAGAGTGTAACAGTGTCAGTCTCTTGGCGAAACTCGAGCGACTATTAGATGCTCTAGATATAAGCTAACGTGTCTTATACTGGATTAATGTGTGGTGATAATGACAGGTAGCTTGCTGAGGCAAAATAAATTGCGCCGTGGCAACAAAATTTTCTTACGTTACAAATATTATTAATACTTTTGTATTAATATTACCTATTAGCTTTTACCCCCGACTTCTTTCACGTGGACCGCTGAGTTTTGGAATAAACCGTACCTTCTATCATTCACCAACCCTGTAAATATCTCCATCACAAAAATCAGATCGATCCGGGGGTTTAAATTGCAATTATTATTAAATTAAATAACAATTTACTTATTTATTTTGGAATATATCATTTGCTCTGAAAAATTGTAAAAAGACTATAAAAAAATTGTAAAACCTTACTTATACTATACCTTTTAATGTGAGAAGTCATCAGATCTGCTAAATAAAACTCATCTATTCCACTTATAGATGGCGTTTTTAATGTCGTCTTATTCCTGTTACATTTACAGGATTTCTATGGCATATGCATGAGCATAAATTGTGCCAAATTTCATCGATATTGGTTCAGCGGATTCACGTGAAAACGTAACATACAGACTTATCTTATCTAATATCGGGGACGCCTGCCGGTACAGGACGGGTGGTCAGCTCCAATACTAGAATATTCCACCCATTTCCCCTTGTTGGGACAAGGGTTTCACTGTTGCCCCGACAGTGTCACCTGCTCTAGCCTACCTGTTGCTTTCACAAACCTTATAATATCCCTGAAGGAGATATTTGTTAGGTCATCAGCTTCAATTTCGTCCTTACCTAATATCTCCCATCTTACCAGAGAGTACATGGGGCACTCAGCCATAACGTGGAGACTCGTTTCTTCTTCTCCACAACATACAGACTTTTATTAAGACACATTTATAATATTAATAAGGATGTTGAAAGCAATGTAAAGACATGATAATAGGTTAACCATATTTAAGTTTTTGGTATCTCTTCTATTGGTGTTAAGCTTATGGTATTTCAGTTCTGCTTCACTATAACTTACCGGCGGGAGAGTCAGCGGCAGTACGAACTGCGGGCAGCGTCTGAAGTGGACTGCGTGCACTGGGTTGACGCCATAAGGGAAGCGAGGTGAGTTACTCAAATAAAAAAGTTTGCATAGAAGCAAGTTGAGTCCTTTAAATTTTTAAAAAGTCTGTACAGAAACAAGGATTAATCATTCAAGTTTTAAAAGTCTGTACTTATAGAAGCAAGTTAGTCCTTTAAATTTTTTAAAAGTCTGTACAGAAACATGGATTAATCATTCAAGTTTTAAAAGTCTGTAGTTATAGAAGCAAGTTAGTCCTTTAAATTTTTAAAAAGTCTGTACAGAAACATGGATTAATCATTTAAGTTTTAAAAGTCTGTACTTATAGAAGCAAGTTAGTCCTTTAAATTTTTTAAAAGTCTGTACAGAAACAAGGATTAATCATTCAAGTTTTAAAAGTCTGTACTTATAGAAGCAAGTTAGTCCTTTAAATTTTTTAAAAGTCTGTACAGAAACATGGATTAATCATTCAAGTTTTAAAAGTCTGTAGTTATAGAAGCAAGTTAGTCCTTTAAATTTTTAAAAAGTCTGTACAGAAACATGGATTAATCATTTAAGTTTTAAAAGTCTGTACTTATAGAAGCAAGTTAGTCCTTTAAATTTTTAAAAAGTCTGTACAGAAACAAGGATTAATCATTCAAGTTTTAAAAGTCTGTACTTATAGAAGCAAGTTAGTCCTTTAAATTTTTCAAAAGTCTGTACAGAAACAAGGATTAATCATTCAAGTTTTAAACTATACTTGTCTTTGTCCAGTCACACGTAAAAATAGAGACAGATAGTTCGCATTTGCTTCCTCTTAAATTTCGATGGACATGTGGCGGATGTGGATTTCCGAACGCATATAGTACGCGGCAATAAATAATGCACATAGAGGCTTAGAGAGAGAAATCGACTAGATTGAGAACAGACTGTCGAACCCGTGTGAAACGGCACATACTGGGTGACAGTGACAGCGCTCTACGATACCGAACTGGCCGGCTGTTTCGTTCTAAACATCGATGTGCATTATTTATTGCCGGGTACTATATTTACTGTCTGTGAGAAGAAGGAAGATTGCCTTTTAACTTTAGTCTGGGATGATTTTGGTTCCCGTTTCGCTCCGTAAGTGACGCTAATTTTTTCGTATTGTAACTAATTGCACATTATACTGTAATTGCAATACCTGTCAAAGTGGAATTAACCAAAGACATTTTTCATTGAGCCTGTGAACTCCCTCCACTTCAGACACATTTTAGGCTGTCTCCCCTAATCTAGTATAATAACTCGAGTTACGATTTATTTTATTTCAAATCCGTACCTTGTACGTAACAAAATTATCTATATTTCGCTGATAATATTTCCTCTTTGCAACGGGAATTAAGGTCGCGACCTTGGCCTGATTGCGGGTACAGGAACGGCCTGGGGCCTGTAATTTAGTAATGGAGTACTTGTTCGTAGCGGAATAATAAATTGATTTATACGTTCAAGAGAGCTTCACGAGCTTCTATGTACAATTATGTGGAGAATGCAGTCGCTTTTATAGATTGAATGTAATAGTAAAGTAACTAGTTTTTAAAGAAAAGGATTGAAGCTAAAACCACTGCTCCATTGCGCATTAGTAGGTTACACATATCCCCAGAATTCTCTAAATGATGCAGGTTTCCTCACGATAATTTATAGAATTAGGCGTTACTTTGCGGAGATCCATAATACAAAAGTAATCATAAAATTATTTTGCTATAATCCGCGATACAGTAAATAGAAAATATATATAGTGTTAAATGTATAGTGGACTATCTGTTTTTTCATAGCCGATACGTGCAGGATTCGTAAAAACACATGCACAAACCTCCACCACTTCCACCACAATACACAAGCACTACACACGTTCACTATCACAAACTCAACAATCGTTTCGCCCCGCAACCGAAGCATCATCAGGAGATAAAATCCATGACAAAGTCGCAAGAGACTTTGTCGTGGAGTCTATCTCCTTCCGATTGTTTAATTAAGTTTCAAGTGTATACCAGATATGCATACCAGACTAAACTTTTGTGCCGCACACTGTGCATTCAAAGTGTTGCAGAGTTCTGCTTACTGCTGGAATTCCACCTTTCGTCATGCTAAATTCACGTACCTTACACACGCAGGACAAGTCACCACACGTATACCAAGACGCCTCCACCAGTCACAATGCACACAAGCAATACACACAACCACCACCAAAATCTCTACGACCTGTTACAACCCTATAAGTCAGCAATATATGCCCATGTTGGAACATATGCATATATTGCTGACTTATTGTGTCCCAATCGAGGTCGATATAAAGCGTCGATCAGCAATATAGGCCTATAAAATCAATAAATTTTCAAAATTCGTCCAGTTCTTGTGATCTAGTCGACTTGCTGCCCAGCTACGGACCCGGTTCCTGCCGGGCTGGCTTCAGCAATAGACTAGTGACCATATACTCCGGCTCCAACCCGCTACAAGGGTTTCGTGCAAAAGTAGTCCAAGTACCAGTAGTGTTTAGATTACATTAAAGTGATATTTTTGTTTTACGAAATTAAAGTTAATAAGTTCAGTTTGTGTTTTTCTTTATATACAAACCAAACTGGACGGTCTAACAGATCGTTTGGCTTCGAAACCGAAGCATCTTCAGGAGGACAAAATTGTAATGCTTCTTTCTCTTCATAATCCAAAAGTAATAATAAAATTATTTTGCTATAATCCGCGATACAGTAAATAGAAAATTTCTATAGTGTTAAATGTACAGTGGACTATCCGTAATTTCATACCCGATACGTGCAGGATTCGTAAAAACACATGCACGTACCTCCACCACTGCCACCACAATACACAAGCACTACACACGTTCACTATCACAAGGATGCGGGGCGAAACGATTGTTGAGTTTGTGATAGTGAACGTGTGTAGTACGCTTACATTTAACACTATATATATTTTCTATTTACTGTATCGCGGATTATAGCAAAATAATTTTATTATTACTTTTGTATTATGGATCTCCGCAAAGTAACGCCTAATTCTATAAATTACTCTTCATAATCGGCGATTACAAAAGATTAGGCGGATAGAAGGCATACTCGGGTGTACTCGTCATCGATTTTTAGCTAGTTTTTATTATTTCCGTCAGTCCAGTGTGTAAACACCCTAACCTTTACGGCAGATGTGCCTGGATGCTGCGTAGAGACGGTTGCCATAGCGACAGGGTTGAGGTCGCTCTGACATTTCACCGGAGAGATTCTGTTTGCGTCGTGGTCCTAAAATATTTAAGATGTAATTCGAGAATGATATTAAACAAGTATTCTTACTTTTCTTTTATGTTCGCACAGATTGAGCGTGCGATTGTTTTTTTCGGTTCAACAAAGCAATTACTTTAATGAATCACGAAACTTGCTTGTTTAGTAGAAGACCTTTAAGTGGTTATTTTTATTTAATGAATGTATAACAACTTACTCTGATCATTCAGCTTTCAAGTTGTTAAATCATCTAAAATTAATGATATTGGACCATTTAAAGAAAATCAAAATTTTTGTTTTTATTAAATGCCAAGCATTTTCATCACATTTATTTGCATTTTAGACCTTTCCTGGCCGTCCACAAATAATTGAAGACGAATATTATCCAAATCAGTACAACCGTACTTCAGTTTTAATTAAACTGATGTATAGCAATTCGAGCTGTGATAGCCCAGCGGTGAGACTGTGCGACTCTTTCGAGGGGAACACGAGTTCAAACCCGGGCAGGCACCAATGAGTTTTTCTATTAAAAAACTACCAATCCGCATTGGAGCAGCGTGGTCTGTCTTAGCTCCAACCCTTCTCTCCAGAAACGGAGAGAGGAGGCCTATTCCCAGCAGTGGGATTGTAACAGGCCGCTACTTTTACTTTTATAGCAATTCATTTTATATATCGCTCCTTAAATACAAAAGCAGAACAATTCAAAATAAGCAAATTATAAAGAGCGTTATTTGAAAAAAATCATTTGGACTATTTTATGGTTTTTGTATAAACTATGTGTATTACGTAGATTTTTTTGGTAGCAAAAGATGCGTAACTAAATAGCTAATTTTTTAATCATACCTCGAATGGACTCCAAAAAAAGCAGATAAGTTAGTTTTTTATATAGATTTTGGCTTCGACAACATTTCGTTGAGAACAATTTTAAAAATAAAACCACCATAATTAGGAAAATTTTATTTTTTTTCATTTGTCAACCTTAAAGTAGCGGCCTGTTACAATCCCACTTTTAAGAATAGGCCTCCTCTCTCCGTTTCTGGAGAGAAGGATTGGAGCTAGGACCTACCACGCTGCTCCAATGCGGATTGGTAGGTTACACTTATCAACAGAATTCTCTAGAGATATGCAGGTTTCCTCAAGATGTTTCCTTTCACCGAAAAGCGTGTGATAAATTGCAATTATCAATTAAACACATGAGTTTTAATAGAAAAAACTCATCGGTGCCTGCCCGGGTTCGAACTCGTGTTCCCTTCGAAAGAGTCGCACGGTCTCACCGCTGGGCTATCTCAGCTCTTGTCAACCTTACAAAACGTCAATTTAAAAAAAATGGAACATACTAACTTACTACATAGTAAACTTGCTGAGGAAAAGCAAATACATAGTCAATTTTATCATGAGATCATCATTCCAGTCCAAACCCATATTACCTGTATTAGTAAGTAAAGGTAATAAATTAAATATTTAGTACAAAATAACCTTTTAAGCTATAAATATGATGATGCATAAAACACTTGCATAAAATTACAAAAAAAATATAAGAATTCTTGTAAAAAAAATACTCTATAAAATTAACTTGACAACTCACAATGTGCTACTTTTTCACGGAACTCGGTTACAGAAACAAAACTAACGTATGTGCGTTTACGGGTGTTTATGATCATAAAACGAGGGGTGTTTTAGCTAAATATGAATTATTAAGATACTTTTTATGTAAAAAAATAATTTTGGATTTTTTCGGAATGTGTGACTTTAGTATTTAAGAAGCGATATATAGATTCTGCGTGGCTGTATCTGCTTGAAATGGGTATAAAGTTAGACCCCCCTGTAAACAGCTGAGCTCTTTCCCCAGTTTCAACAAGCTGCTCCTCCAAAAGGAGGAGTTGGAGCAGAAGCAGCTACACCTGCTGCAGGTGGTAGAGAGCGAACGCACCTCCCGCTGGCAATACGCGCAGCAGTGCGACGAGTTGGCCAACGAGGTCAAGAAATTGAGGATCGAAGTAAGTAGCACCATCATATTTTGGTGAATCCTGTGTTTTGTCATACGTGTGGTGACTGGTCCTGCATGTAGAAGGTATGTGAACGTTCTCTGCTTAGAGCAATTAAAGCAAAATAAATCACATTCAAAATTAAAATATTCTTTATTCAAGCAAACTTGTAAGCAAGTGTTTTTGAATCGTCAACATCTACTGCTGGTTCGGAAAGCTGTTCCTCCCGAGAAGAGCCAGCAAGAACACGACGGTTGCTCTTTTGAAATCGTAATTCTAATTACTAATTACATTTAGTCTTGTACAGCGTCGAAAAGTAGCTATAGCCACGCATTCTTATTATCTAAGTAATCATCAACAGTATAGTAGGCTTTATGTATTAGCCTCTTTTTAACAATGTTTTTAATCTACTGTAATGGCAAAGACTAAATCTAATGCGGAATTTTATTGTAGAATCTTATACCCAAACCCACAAACGAATTACGAACTTTTGCAAGGCGCAAAGCAGGAACCGCAAGCTTATGTCGGTCCCTACTTTGTCTATTATATACATCGTCAATCCTTTTATAATTATTTATATTCATATGTACAAAAAATAAATTACTAAAAATATACTGTGAAGCTAATGTAAGAATTCATATTTCCTTAAAATTCTTTCGATGGGAATCACGCGGACTTAAATTGTTAATGCCACGTATGTCTCTTGTTATACAATTTTTTTTCAGTATCCGCGCATTTACCCCATAGCAATATTCCATAAGACACAACTTGTTTACTATTCACAAGTCTGCTTCTATAAATGACGTTCTCTCAGCTTTGCGCCTATAAGAAAGACCACGAGCCCGGTACACGGACAGCGTCTACGACGAGCTTGTCGCCGGTCGACTCCGAGGAAATTGATCCTTCAGAACTCCGAAAAATCAAGAAAGTCCAGGTAAAGTGTTTTTTACTTTGATTTATCGCGGATTTTATTCCTAGGGCTAGCATATTCGAATAACAATTTGTTGATTCTTTGAGTCTGGGTGAATAAATGTATTTATTTTATTCTTTTTATTCTTTTAAATTTAATAATATAGTGTCTAAATTTCTGTAAAAGTCTAAAAACAAACACTTTTCTACATATACCATACCATAAAATTTCAGTGTTTGTATCTTCTTGGATGGTGTGAAGAGTAATTTATTTATAGGCGCTCGTAAATGATAGACCGGTAGTTTAAATCGTCCGTCTCAAAAGTATATTGTCCGTTACAAATGTATATGTCAATTTTTAAAAAGGTGTGCCAAAATGGGGCACACAGATATACAAGATATTGTTGTGGCTGCGTTCACAACATGCTCCCGCCCGGGCTGGATTCTTCAACATGTCACAGGGAGTGGGCAAATGTTGTTGAAGGCTCGCGTGATGGTCCCCTTCTTTGTGAGTATCTCTGCCACACTGCCGACGGAATCACTGCCATAGAAAATTCGAGTGATACGACCCAGAAGCCACAGAAGAGGAGGTTGATGTCGGTCTCTCACTAGGACAAGAGACCCGACTTGAAGCTGGCCTGTAGAATGAGTCCACTTCGTCTTGGTCTGCAGGAGAGAAATGTATTCATTTGAATAACGCTGCCAAAAATGTTGTCGTAGTTTTTCGACCCTCTGATATCGTTGGAGACGATTAATGTTCTTTTCTATTAAGTTCGGATGTGGTACGGATATTAGAGATCGCCCGATAAGGAAATGAGCCGGAGAAAGGAAGGACAGATCAGATGGGTCTGTTGATAGAGGGGTCAGAGGACGTGAATTTAAAATTGCCTCTATTTGTGTTAAGCACGTGACCATCTCTTCATAGTCAAGATGGGCCAAAGATAGAACTCGACGTAAATGATGCTTTACGGACCTAACTGCGGCCTCCCAAATTCCGCCATAGTGCGGAGTATACGCAGGAATAAATTTAAAGTTTATACCTTGTTCTAACAACTCTGTTTGCATAGTATCTTGGTCTGTTAGGAATTGAGCAAGCACGTTACTTGCTCCAACAAAGGTAGTGCCATTATCGCAATAAATAGTTGCAGGTTTACCACGACGCGATATAAATCTGTTAAGACCCGCCAAAAATGCCTCCTTGGTGAGATCTGTGATAAGTTCGAGGTGTACTGCCTTAACTGCAAAACATACAAATACACAAATATATGATTTTGTTAGCCTGCCTCCTCTGCCTTTACGATTGAGTATAAGCACTGGCCCCGCGTAATCAACACCTGTCGTTAGAAATGGGTATTCTATTTGTGTTCGCTCCCTTGGTAAATTTCCCATAATGGGTTGAATAGGAGTAGCGTTTAGTCGATGACAGCGAACACATGAATGTACGACCTTTCTAGCAAGGTTTCTTCCATTTATGGGCCAATAACTCTGCCTTATATTACTTAGAAGAAGCTGAGGACCTGCATGCATCAAAATTTTATGTTGCATGTTAAATAATGTTACGGTAAGATGATGTTTAGCGCAAAGAACGATAGGATGCTTAACATCAAAGGCATAAAAAGAGTTCTTTAGACGACCACCTACTCTAATAAGGTTGTCACTATCTAGAAATGGTGACAAAGATTTAAGCTTGCTATTCGCAGGCAAAGCTTGACCTGCTTTTAAGATATTATATTCCTCAGGAAACATTTCCCTTTGAGCATGATGTAGTATGGTATTTCGGGATGATTGTAGTTCCTTGAATGTAAGTGTGGTGAGTGTTTTATTTGTGTGTCTGCAATTGTGTATGAATCTACTAACGTAAGCAAATATTCTGATTATTTTATTAAAATTACTATATTTATGTATGAGATGAAGAATTCTGCTATGATTGCTATCGTCTACTGGGAGTGATGTGTTTGTGTGTAAGGAAATGTCTGTCTTTTTATGTACTTCTGGAAACTGAATATGTTCATGATGTAAGAAGTCTGGACCCGACCACCAAAGTGAGGCCCCGATGATATAATCAGCCTTCACCCCGCGAGAGACAAGGTCTGCAGGATTGGATTTAGACGGTACATAACTCCAGGTGTAACCTTGTGTACTTTCTTGTATCTCACCAACCCTGTTTCGTATGAACGGAATTAATGTTGAGGGAGAATTCGTCAGCCACGCTAGGACTATGGTGGAATCCGACCAGAAATAGTGTTGATGAAACTTTATCGAAAGGGCATTAATCACTTTCTTCCAGAGTCTGGTGGCCAGCAATGCAGCAGAAAGTTCTAAGCGTGGTATCGTATGCTTAGGTTTAACGGGTGCTACTTTATTTTTTGCTGCTAAAAGTTTGACATTTACCGATCCATTACTCTCGACCGTTCTTACATAGATACATCCTCCATACGCACGTTCGGACGCATCTGAAAATACGTGCAATTCAATAGTTGATGGATTACTACATGATATCCACCTAGGAATTTTAAGAGAATTTAAATGATGAAGTGAATTTGCAATTTCTAAAAATTCCTTTTTTATGTCCGCAGGTACTTCAGAATCCCAATCGCAATTACGAATCCATAAAGTTTGAATTATTAGTTTTGCTAATACTATGCACGGACCGACAAGTCCTAACGGATCAAACACTTGACTTACAGTAGAAATAATATTACGTTTTGTTAACTTTTTATCAATTTTAATATCAATTGTGTAATGCAAGTAATCTGAAGCCGATTCCCAATAAAGACCTAATGTTTTTGAAGATGCATTATTGTTTAAATTTTTTGAGTCTCGTTTCTCTGAATCGCACGACATTCCGTCAATAGCATGTAAAACCTCAATACTATTAGACTGCCATTTACGCAAATTCATCCTTGCTGAGCCTAACGTATCTCTCACACCTTTGCAAAGAGAGATTACTGCTTTTACCGATTCGCCACCGCCTAAATAATCGTCTACGTAAAAGTCGTGTCGTATAGCATTTTGTACTGCTTCGTCCTTTGTCTGATCCGCAAGAGATACCAGACACTTAGTCGCTAAATAAGGGGCCGATGCAGTGCCGTATGTGACTGTGTTCAAAGTGTACGTGTCTAGCGGTTCAGACGGATCGAAACGGAAGATGATTTGTTGAAGAGATCGCTGAGAATGATCAACCGAGATTGCTCTGTACATCTTTTCGACATCGGCTATCACCACGATTGTGTGCTGCCTGAATCGTAACAAGATCGAAAAAATGTCATCTTGTACAGTAGGACCTACCATTTGGATATCGTTAAAAGATTTATTTGTAGAAGTGGCGGCCGAAGCATCAAAGACCACTCTCAATTTTGTAGTCGTATTAGACTCACGAATAACCCCATGGTGCGGTAAGTAAATGTTAGGTGAATCTGAATTAGAAATTTTTTGTTTATTACGCGTCATGTGTCCTAAATCTATATATTCTTTAATAAATTGCATGTACAAATTTTTAAAAGTTGCATCTTTATTTAAGCGTTTTTCTAAAGAAAGAAAACGAATTTTAGCTATTTTATAAGAATCCCCGAGTACATCTGGCGACTCTTTTAAAGGTATCGTCACGACGAAACGACCATCTTCGTCGCGTCGTGTTGTATTCTGAAATATGCTTTCACAGGCCTTCTCTTCAAGTGACAAGCTGTGGTGTGATGACACTGCATCGAGCTCCCAGAACCGGGTAAGTAATGACTCATCATGATGACTGATGAAGTTACAAAAATTATTAGAATCAGCTATATGACGTATGTTTGTATTAAGAAGACAGCCAGATAAGAGCCATCCTAATTTTGAATCGCGAAGCTTTGGCTGGCGTTTGCCTAAGTCAATTGTGTTAGAACCTAGAACATTCCAGAAGACCTCCGCTCCGACTAAGATGTCTATTTCTGAAGGTAAGTTAAATGAAGGATCTGCTAATTTAATATGTTTAGGAATCGGTACGTATTTAATATCTATGTATGAAGGCGGTAAAAATTTTGTGATTTCTGGTAGTACATAACAGCTAATTAATTCTTTATAATCACCAAAGTATGCTTCTATTACTAAATCACAAGACTCTGTTGTTAAAGAAAACTGATTATTAATACCGTTCACCGTGGAGCTGACGCGCCTCCTTACCAGACCGAGTCTCTCACTGAGCCGCTGCGTCACAAAGTTAGACGTGCTGCCGTTATCGAGGAGCAAACGGGCCGAATGCAGCTTGCCGCGCGCATCGCGCACCCGCACCATAGCTGTGGATAACAATACAGTAGACCCGTTACACTGTGTTGAGGATAAGCCCGCCGATAACGCTACTGTCATTCCTACAGGTTCCTTTGGGGTCTCAATGTGTAACAAGGTATTATGTTTCTTTTGGCAGTATTTACAATGGGTTAATTTACACATTTTATGAGAATGTCCTGGACGAAGACAATTTCTGCATAAATTAAACTCACTGGCCTTTTTTATTCGCAACTCAACATCTAATTTCCTGAATGTTTCACAGCTGAAAATATAATGAGCCTGCGAACAAATCGGGCATTTATATGTGTGATAATCTGTGATAGGTGTGTATGTTTTATTTTTATGAGTGTCTGATGATGTTATAGTATTTGTTTTATGTTTATGTTTATTGTTATCCTGTAATGTCTCAAGTAAATCTGCCCTGTTACTAAGGAATTTTAAAAACTGTTGGAGATGTGGAATACCTCCAAGGCTATTTTTGTATTCCTCCCATTGGCGACTTGAAAAGGAATCTAATTTTTTAGACATAATAAATATAATTATTGTGTCCCAATGGTCTGTAGGCTGCCCTAATGTCGCGAGGGCACGTAAATTTTTATTAATTACATCTACCATATTACGCAATAAATAACTTGACTCTTTAGGCATCGATTCTAAGTTGAATAAACTTTGTAAGTGGTGATTAACTAGGAGACGTTCATTATCGTATCTCTCAGTCAATAGTTGCCACGCTAATTTATAATTAACAGCTGTAAAATCAAGAGATTTAATTGATAATGCAGCAGCGCCTTTCAGCGCCGCGCGTAAATAGTGAAACTTATTTATGTCGCTTATCGAGTTGTTATTATGTATAAGAGAAATATACGTATCTCGAAACTCGAGCCAGTGCTGATAGTCCCCATCGAAGTGCGGTAAATCGATTTTAGGCAGCCTGACGAAATCATGCCTGCCCCCGTCTCTGAACGATGCGTCATCCTCGCTTGACACAGAAAACCGCGGTTGATGAGCGGCTGGTGGCGGGCTGAGCAACATCGAAGCTTCAGACACGAGTCTGAAATATATGCCGTCAAAGGCTTCGCGATCTAAATAGGCACTTTCTGGCGGTTCCGTCAACACCTCAATTTCAGACTGTAACACATCAAAATCACTATAAAGTATCTCAATTTTACGAAAACGGCACTCTAATTCCTTTAGTTGTAATTCACTTAACGAGTCACAGCCTTTTAACAACCCCAGATAAGATGAAAACTGAGTTAATTTAGATTTAATAGAACCACGCTTTTTTACTAAATCTTTAATCTTACTGTCACTCATTTTTTAAACGATAACACTACTTACTATGGATAGTAAACGACTATAACAATGATAATATAACAATAAATAAAATTATGATGCAATAGTTAACGTACGATGTTTACTAATGACTATGAATTCTTTCGCTTTAATTGTGCGCGGGGATCGACGTAAGGCACGGGGAACCGGTTTTATGCAGCTGATAAGCCCGTGCAATTACAAATCGAGTAATACTGATGCTTGCGTACAATAGTAAAACGGTGATATATTTGAAATTTAGTTGGCGCGCTTGACAAAAATAGGGCAAATTTATACTCAGGAATGAAAAATAAGGATTATAAAGGAACGGACTCACTCTAAAGTCGTATGAACTTTCAAAATGATGAAGGCGGCTTGAAGACCGTTGTACGCTAAGACTGACGATTTCTTCTGAAAATCGAAGCTCTCCACCAATCTATCTTCTTATTATTGCTCGAAGGACCAGATGTATCTTCTTGGATGGTGTGAAGAGTAATTTATTTATAGGCGCTCGTAAATGATAGACCGGTAGTTTAAATCGTCCGTCTCAAAAGTATATTGTCCGTTACAAATGTATATGTCAATTTTTAAAAAGGTGTGCCAAAATGGGGCACACAGATATACAAGATATTGTTGTGGCTGCGTTCACAACAGTGTTAGTGGAGTGCCTTAAAAGAAGGCAAAACAATTGAGTTACGTTAGTATCGTATAGAAATTAAATCTGAAATTGTTATTTTCACTGTGACTTTTAGTGACTATTGAAAAGAATTTTTAATTTTATATAATTTTTATTTTTTGACAATGTAATTTGACTTATCAACTTTTTTTTCTCTCTTTTTATCTTACCAACTGACCCGAATAACAGAATAAGTATTCATAGAAAATTAAAAATACAAAAATCGACTGACGGTACGCAGTTCGCCGGGTCAGCTAGTAATAAAATTGAAAAATACTACTTCCTTAATGTGAAAAAAACAGATATGACACCAAAATATCATTCAGTTATTGCCTAACCTGTTCTTTGATGTTTCTATTATCTGATGAAGAGTTTCTTCCGAGGCTGGTTGTGCAGACGTCGCTGGAAGCAGATCGTCGAGCAGTACATCAAGAGTCCTCACGCTGAGAGCATGAGGAAGAGGAACAGGTAATATCGGCGATGCTTCTGCGCTCGCCCGTCCCGCCCGGTGACGCTTTAAAAGCCATTAGGGCTAACAGCATACAGTCAGTTCGAAAAAAAAACATGTAATATTTTGAAGGCGTCTAAGAGCCTTAAGTTATGGCAGTTCTTATAAAGACTGTTGAGTACTTTAAGGTTCTGCAGGCCTACCATGAACTCTTATTGCGACTCAATTGAAGACGTAAACTAAATTGTTTTGCTTTTTCATACCATGACGTCTTAAAGACGCACACTTTAAGTCGTTGCCGAATGAGCGTTCGCAATTCGTCCTAAGAACATGAACAAAGAGTTATTTTTAGCTCATATAACGTTATCCTTTTCAAATATTAACCCCAATGCAATTCACTGTATAAGCAATAAGCTGTAATAGCCTAGCGGTGAGACCGTGCGACTCTCTAGAGACGACATAGGTTTAAACCCCGGGAAGGCACCGATGAGTTTTTCTATTAAAACTTATGTGTCTAATTGATAATTGATAATTGCAATTTAACACACGCTTTTCGATGAAGGAAAACATCGTGAGGAAACCTGCATATCTCTAGAGAATTCTAGGGATATATGTAACCTACCAATCCGCATTAGAGGAGGCCTTAGCCCAGCTGTGGGCATAGTAACAGGCTGTTACTTTAATGCAATTCACACTTCATGGTACGACAAGAAAGCGGACGTCGTTTACGTCTTCAATTGAGTCGCAATAAGAGTTCATGGTAGGCCTGCTGGTTACATTACATAGCGACGCAATCTGCGACCATGGGGTAGCCAGGTTTGGGCAAGGGAGGGCAGCTGATCCCTTCCACCCGTTACACCGAAATCTGTAACACTGGGAACCTGATAACTCGCAACATAGTATACTTTATAAGGCTTGCATAAGTCCTATAATGTACCTCACCTCAGTATTACTAATGTGAGGTACTCATATTTTAAATACCATAAAGTACCAGCCAGTTACAATCCCACTGCTGGGAATAGGCCTCTTCTCTCCGTTTCTGGAGAGAAGGGTTGGAGCTAAGACCTACCACGCTGCTCCAATGCGGATTGGTAGGTTACACATATCTCCAGAATTCTCTAGAGATATGCAGGTTTCCGCACGATGTTTTCCTTCACCGAAAAGCGTGTGATAAATTGCAATTATCAATTAGACACATGAGTTTTAATAGAAAAACTCATTGGTGCCTGCCCGGGCTTGAACTCGTGTTCCCCTCGAAAGAGTCGCACGGTCTCACCGCTGGGCTATCACAGCTATTACAACTATTTTAAATACCATAATTTAAAAAATATAGTCTAGCTTTCATTCTACGCTCGGCGGTATTGAGCCTGGTCTCTTCCGGTCCCGTTTTTTTTAAGAAATCACTTCCGTTACGTTTCCAACCTTGGTCTTAGCCTAATTGTCTCATATATTTATTTATTTATCCTGATTAAAACAATATATTATACAATACAATATAAAATTTACTTCAACAATATAGTCTAGGATTTACTGCATTCTTTATAGAATTCTTGTTATTTTATATTCTATCTCTATCTCTCTTTCTTATTATTTTAGTTTTAAGCTCGTTATTGTCTCAGTTTACTTTTAGTTACTCTGTTCGAATAATTTATAGAATTAGGCGTTAATTTGCGGAGATCAATAATACAAAAGTATTTATATGTAACGCCACGCCATATATCAAGCTCGCTAAGCCAACTGAGCCAGTTAAGCCAGTGAAGCCCGCTGATAGAAATGATGTGGTTATTGAAGGATGTGACAGCAGTAATAAACTAGGTACAAACGGTTGCTGGATTCTATCTAGACACAAGCAACGAATGAAAGAAACATTTTTTTTCCTTCTCCTGTATCTCAATTATCCCCATTATTCTCCCTTGAGTGTACAATTTGTTGTAGAGGAGGAATCGTTAGGAAACCTGCATATCTTAAAAGAATTCTTGAAATATGAGCGGTTCAACACTCCAAACCTAAAAAAGGAGAGAAAAGGTCCTTTGCTCAACATTTGCATAAAAGCTGATAAAAATATAATATTAAAGTTACCTAAGAGTACTTAATTTACAGACAATCCTTTACAGCCTCGTCTTCAAGATGGTTGAGGCTGAAGAAGAATACTTGGAGCAAATGGAAATTTTGGTAAGCTGTTTCAAAACAGATGGAAGGGAATTCCTGACTCTGGTTATAATGTTCCATTCTACTATATATATACTAAAGTTATATAAATATGAAAATCTATTACACTTCAAATCCGCTGGAGCAGTATTTGTCAAATTTTGTACAATTGAAGCTTAAATATATGTCTAAAACTCTTATTCTTATCCCAATCGGCCCAATCGGTCGGCACAATATCTCTTTATCATCCATTCTTCTCTATCATTCTTCAACTCTGTTGTATTTCCAAGTATTCTTTATTCAAGTAAACTTGTAAACAAGTGCTTTTGAATCGTCAACATCTACTGCTGTTTCGGAAAGCTGTTCTTACCGAAAAGAACCAGCAAGAAACTCGGCGGTTGCTCTTTTCAAAGAATAGTTCTTATTACTAGTTACATATAGTTATTGATGTCTTGTACAGGGTCGAAGAGTAGCTATATCCACGCATTCTTATCGTCTAAGTAATTCTTAATATATAGTAGGCTTACTGAATTAGCCTTTTTTTAATAGTATTTTTGAACTGCTGTAATGGCAAAGTTAATGTAGATCGTGGAGTTTTATTATAGAATCTTATACCCAAACCCACAAACGACTAACGAGTAGAATAGACCACCCTCATTTCTTACCGAGGTGTCGTAAAAGGCGACTAAGGTAAGTCAATTCGCCGTGTGGTATCCGGCTGAGTAGAATAGAGCACCCTCATTTCTTACCGAGGTGTCGTAAAAGGCGACTAAGGTAAGTCAACCCACCGTGTGGTATCCGGCTGAGTAGAATAGAGCACCCTCATTTCTTACCGAAGTGTCGTAAAAGGCCATTAAGGTAAGTCAACCCGCCGTGTGGTATCCGGCTGAGTAGAATAGACCACCCCCATTTCTTACCAAGGGGTCGTAAAATACGACTCAGGTAAGTTGACGTACAGGAAGGCGGTCGGTCGTAAAATACGTAGCCGAAACATATGTCAACATGGTTTTAACATGTTGTGCCGACCCCACTTAAAGTGGGATAAGGGCAGGAGGATGATGATGATGATATTTTTTGGTTACGGAACTGGAGAGTCAATACTTTACATCGAAAGAGCCACCGGTTGCCGATCCCTGGGCTAAGAGAATGTTTTTACATACAAACTCTTTCAATAGGTCACGTGCTTTCTCCGGCCGTTCAAAATGGCAGCCAGCTCAAAAAAACCTCCATGCACCCATGAAGATGTGAACTCGATTTTCCTGAACAGTGAAACTGTGCTGTTCCTGCACCAGATCTTCTTCAAAGGGCTCACCTCGAGAATGGAATCCTGGCCGACACTCGTGTTAGGTGAGACATCGTGATTAAACTAGCGAGGCAATAGTAATAATTAAATCGTTTTGCTATAATCCGCGACAATGTAAACAGAAAATATAATGAAATTTATAGAATTAGGCGTTACTTTGTGGAGATCAGAGCTGTGATAGCCCAACGGTGAGACCGTGCGACTCTTTCGAGGGGAATATGAGTTCAAACCAGGGCAGGCACCAATGAGTTTTTGTATTCAAACTCATGTGTCTAATTGATAATTGCAATTCATCACACGCTTTTTGGTGAAGGAAAACATCGTGAAGAAACCTGCATATCTCTGAGAATTCTAGAGATATGTGTAACTTACCAATCCACATTTGAGCAGCGTGGTAGGTCTTAGCTCCAACCCTTCTCTCCAGAAACGGAGAGAGGAGGCCTATTCCCAGCAGTGGGATTGTAACAGGCCGCTTCTTTTGCGGAGATCCATAATACAAAAGAAATCATAAAATAATTCTGCTCTAATTCGCAAAAAAGTAAATAGAAATTATATATAAAAATAAATGTACAGTGGACTATCCGTTTTTTCATACCCGATACATGCAGGATTCGTAAAAATACATGCACAAACCCCCACCACCGCCACCACAATACATAAGCACTACACACGTTCACTATCACAAACTCAACAATCGTTTCGCCACGCAACCGAAGCTTCATCAGGAGATATACTCCTCGATAAAATCGCAAAGAGACGACTATTGTTGAGTTTGTGACAGTGAATGTGTGTAGTGCTTGTGTATTGTCGTTTCGGTGGTGGTTTGTGCATGTGTTTCTTGGAACCTTGCGTGTACCAGGTATGTATTATGTACATTTTCTCTTCACTTTGTCGCGGATTATAGCGAAACAATTTTATTCTTACTTTTTTATTATGGAACTCCGCAAAGTAACGCGTAATTCGATAAATTATACTAGCGGGACTTAAAATAATGGTTTCATTTCAATTCAACCTATAATCAAAGTTGGAAGTTTTGCGTAACTTATAATTATAACACAGTTTAACAGACATAGTTTATTTCTGCTTTAACTTGATATTCTTCATTAAAACTTTAAGTTTATAAAACTAACTCTTATCTCAGGAGTAATTATTAAACTTTGAACGAGCAATGTGATACACCTTTCATCTTCTAGAGAATTTCAGTTTAATATCGTTCTCATTAGTGATCGCCGTGTAGCGGCTGAGATAGAATAGACCACCCTCATTTCTTACCGAGGTGTCGTAAAAGGCGACTAAGGTAAATTGACCCACCGTGTGGTATCCGGTATATATCTGTTAAAATTTTTTGATTTGCTTGTGATTTATATAATTTTAAAAGTGATAAGAATTATGCTCTCCAAAATAATTTATATTTCATGATATTGCAAAAAATATACTGTATGTTCGCAATTTGTTTTAATTAAATACTGAGTTATTGCTTTTACGCCGTGTGGTATCCGGCTGCATAGAATAGACCACCCTCTATCTTACCGATTGGTCGTAAAATACTACTAAGGTAAATTGGAATAAGGACAGGAGGATGATGATCGTTCTCATTAGTGAATCTTTTATAATATAACATAGAGAACTTTCTTCTTCTTGGAAACTTTATTTTGTTGTTTGAATCTACTGTAATAGTAAGAATTAATACTAAGTAGAATTACAACGCCATTCTATAATTGGTAAAATTTTAGTTAGGTAACCATAGATAATCATCAATGTCCTACCCTTATCCTACTCTAAGTGAGGTCGGCACAACATGTTTTAAGCATGTTGTAAGATGATTTGGCTAGGTATTTTACGACCGGCCGGCTGCCTGACGTCAACTTACCTTAGTCGCCTTTTACGACACCTCGGTAAGAAATGAGGGTGGTCTATTCTACTCAGCTGGATACCACACGGTGGACTGTATTAGCCTTAATATTAATAGCCTTTAAATAGTTTTTTTAACCAGCTGATACGGCGAAGCCTAAATTGAGTTTGGTTTGATTTTATTATGTAATTTTATACCCAAACCAATAAACGACTTGATTGATTTTGAAAGGCGGAAATCAGGAGCTGAGAAGGAATGAATAATCAAATGAATAAATGAATGAATTTGTGGGCTTGGGTATAAGATCCTATATTAAAATTACGAAATCAATTTTAGGTTTGCCATTACGGCTGTTTAAAAACACTTAAGGGGTGACACAGAAAGCTACACTATTGAGGATTGTTTAGATGATAAGAATGCGTGGATATAGCTAATGTTCGACCCTGTACAAGACAGTAGTTACTAAATGTAATTTGTAAAAAGAATTATGTTTTGAAAAGAGCAACCGCCGAGTTTCTTGCTGGCTTTTCTAAACACGAATAGCTTGCCGAACCAGCAGTAGAGTTGACGATTCAATAGCACTTGTTTACAAGTTTATATAAATCTTTAATTTTTATTCTTTTAATCTTTTAATAATATATAAAGCTGAAGAGTTTGTTTGTTTGATTGATTTTTTGAACGCGCTAATCTCAGGAACCACAGAACCAATTTGAAAAATTCTTTGAGTGCAAGATAGTCCATGTATCGAGGAAGGCTATAGACTATATAACATCACGCTGAGATGAATAGGAGAGGAGCAGCAATAAAAAATATTGCGGTAAAATTTAAAGGTTTTCTCGCGTGCGCTAAGTAAACGGTAAAAGTTATTAAAAATCATATATTACAAAATTCCCCTCTAAAAGTTCTAAATAAAAGTCCGCGACAACATATGTCTAGCTTTTAAGGTTAACCCACTTTAAACATAATTAATATATGTATTACGGTTTACTCAAATAATAAGACTGCCGTCCGCGCGAACGAAGTTGCTTTTAAAAGCTAGTAAATAATATTTTGAATTTGAATTTAAATGAACAAATAAAAAACAAATAAATAAAGAGATGATCAGGAACCAATTTAAACTGCTTTTCATATGAAGCTTACGCGTCATCCGTACAGGGGACCTGTTCGACATGCTGCTGCCGATGCTGACGATCTACCAGGAATACGTCCGCAACCACCACTACTCGCTGCAGGTGCTGACTGAGTGCAAGCAAAGCCAGCCATTCACACAGCTGCTGGCGCGACTCGAAGGCAAGCCGGCCTGCCAGGGCAGGTTGCTAGAGACGTTTCTTACCTACCCGATGCATCAGGTATACAGTTCCTATATACACACGATTTCAACAACCATTTTTGTATATAAATAGAGGTTAATAGATTTAAAACACAACACCAACAATTTTTTCTATTCAAATTAAAATATTCCTTATTGAGGTAAACTTGTAAACAAGTGCTTTTGACAGGTAGTCAAGTGTCTTTTACAGGGTCGAAGATACACGCATTCTTATCGTCTAAGTAATCCTCAATAGTACAGTAGGCTTTCTGTATTAGTCTTTTTAGTGTTTAACTTTTTTTAAACTGGTAAAGTTAAACTAGATTGCGGAATTTTATTATATAATTTTAAACTCAAACCCACAAACGACATTGTGCTTTTGCAAGGCGCAAAGCTGGAACCGCAAACTTACGAGTATGTCGGTTCCTACGTTATCTACGTTCTTATGTACAAAAATTAAATTGCAACAATATACTGTGAAGCCTGTGTAAGAATACCTATTTCCTTAAACTTCTCTCGCAGGGAATTCAAATTATTAAAACTTATTAAATATTCAAACTAAATACCTCATTTGCGACTTATAACACGCTTTTCAGTAAACGAAATATCGCGATGAAACCTGCATATCATGTGAGAATCCAGGGGCATATCCCCTGTAACCTTCTGCATTTCATTAGCTCATGGTTTATCTTAGTTCCAACCCTTGACTCCAAAAAACGGAGAGAGGAGGCCCATTGGACATAAGGTACATTGGCAGTAGGATAGCGGACAGTACAATATTATTAAGAGGTACAGTAAATCTTGTTTATCGTCTTAACTAGAAAAAACCTTTGGTTTTTAGCAACAGTTAACACGAATTCAGACTCAAAAATAATCTTTATTTGATTAAAGTCGTAAACAAGTGGTTTTGAATCAAATACAAGATATTATTTATTCAAGTAAACTTGTAAACAAGTGCTTTTTAATCGACAACTTTACTGCTGGTTCTGAAAGCTTTTGCTACAGAGAAGATCCGGCAAGAAACTAGGTGGTTGCTCTTTTCATATATAGTTAATAGTTAAGAATTATATTTTGAAAGACCAACCGCCGTTTCTTGTGGCTCTTCTCGGTAGGAGCAATTCGAACCAGGATTAGAGTTGACAATTCAGCACTTGCTTCTAAGTTTATTTGAATAAGCATTTTTTGAATTTGAATATCTGGTTGTTAGATACCGCGATATATAATAACCCTTCACGAGCTGCTGGCGCACACGCCCCACGACCATGTGGAGCGACGCAGCTTGCAGCATGCTCGAGCTCAACTCGAGGAGCTGTCTCGGCAGATGCACGACGAGGTACCACATTTTTTAAATAATGAAATGAAATATTATCATCATCATTCTCCTGCTCTAATCCCTCTCTAAGTGGGTTCGGAATAACATGTTTTAAAAACGTTACATGATTTAGCTAGTTATTTTAGTTTAGACCTTATAGTCTTGGTTAAAAAATGAGGTTGATCCATTCTGCTCAGCTGAATACCACACATTTAAGTAATAAGATAATAAGTAATAATGATCATCGTAGGTCAGCGAAACGGAGAATCTGAGGAAGAACTTGGCCGTGGAGCGAATGATTATCGAAGGGTGCGATATCCTTCTCGATGTCAATCAGGTGTTTATTCGCCAAGGTAAGCGGAAAATGCGTATTGTGTATTTTATTATAAACTTGACGCGTAATAGAATCATAGGATACCATACTCACCATATCAAATTTTGCAATGTAAAGAAGTAGTTATATTGGCATATCTATAAAAGTTTGACATATAGTGCTGACTTTTTGTAGATATTGATACGTTCTGTAATACTGTACAACATTTTTTTTTCTATCTTCAATAGTTTCCACAGATCACGCGATTTTATGACTAATACTTTCACACCTTATTACATTTTTATTAGGGAACTACTTTTTGAATATTCCTATATTACTCAGTGAAGATACACCTTTCCAATGGTGAAAGAAAATTTGAAATCGGTCTGGTAGTTTGTGCGTTAAACATTATAAACACTTATTTTCTTCTTAGGCACATTATCCCAAGTGGTGGGCAAAGGCCGCCGCGCATCGTTGCAGTCCCGGCAGGCGTTCATCTTCAGCAACCACTTGCTGCTGACTACCAGGGCTACTGGTGGGCGCCTGCACCTGCCTCCAGCGGGGAGGTTGCCCCTCCACAACGCCTTGTTGATCGAAGATCCATCTAACCATGAAGATGACGGTAGTAAGATTCGGCTGTATATTTTATACTTTTTATATTTAAGTAGCGGTTGGGCCACGTGTTTCTGTGGCTAATTCTTGTTTTGAGTTGTCACGACACAAAACTGTCAGTGACAGTTAACAAAATGTTTCCAAAACCTAACTTTACAGATTATCCGCTGAGTCAAAATAAAGATTGTCGGAAAATTTTATTAAAATCGCTCCAGCTGATTTGGATCCGTTTGGACTATTCCAAATCGAGACTCAGTTCGCTCTAATGTCAAAATAGTAGATATACGAGTATATAAATACTAAATATACATAGGACAATGACACACACGGCCGTCCGTACACAAAGTAAGTGACTTAATAACTATGCTGTGAGTTACAGACATTTGGTGATGTACACTCAGAGCCATCAAGGGGTGCTAAATGATAATGTAGGATAATATATTAATGTATTTAATATTTCCATGCATCCCTTTTTAATTTTATCTTAACTGTTTGATTCAGATAATATCTCGGTGTGCTCTTCGCCCGGCGGAGACATCTACCAAGGGAAAGATTTCAAAATCATCGTCGAAGTCAAGGGGGAACAGATTTGTGCGCATTTAGGTAGTTATAGTATTGAATAATTTATAGAATTAGGCGTTACTTTGCGGAGATCCATAATACAAAAGTAATAATAAAATTATTTTGCTATAATCCGCGATACAATGTATCGCGATGTATCGCGGATTATAGCAAAATAATTTTATTATTACTTTTGTATTATAGTATTGAAACAATATTCGTCATTATCAAATTTATTTAATGACCAAGCAACGGTTATGTCAAAGTAATTTTATTGTATTTCAAATTCACATACTAATACTGAAATGTCGTCCAACCTCTCGTGACCACCGCAAAATTCTATTTCCTCCTTTATTCGCAGCTTTCGTTCTTTCTCCAAACATCTTCTCCCACTCTATAACTTCCACAACTCTATACATCTTCATTACTCTTATTCCCTCTGAACAATCCACAATTCTCAATCTCCATCCAGAATTTTCTTTCACTCTTTACAACTCTACTTACGCCTTCGCAATTAACCTCGTCTTCTGATTTTAGCTGTCCCCACTCTTTTTTCCTTTCGACAACGCTCTTCACTTCTTCATAACTTTGTTCCTCCCCTAGTATAATATATTATCAAATAAACGTAAATCCAACTTTAATATATAAACTAGTCAAGTTTAAAAAGCTTTTAACAGAATTTCATCTCCCTGCTATTGAGCCGTTGAGCAGTTCCCTCGTCTGGAGCCAATTTTGGCAGTAGTATCAAGTTATAATTATCATAAACATACATTGTCATCGGAACTGGATCAGTATATAAAATTTCAAGTTCCTACTGTTAACCGTTGATCAGTTCCCTCGTCTGGTGCCAATCCTGGCAGCAAAATCAGGTCAGACAGCCTCACTGTTAAACAGGTTGCATGGTAGCACTAACCGTATTCTGTGCAATATAACTAATAAGTATGATAGTCCTCTGGTGTGGAAACTCATTCAGAGGACTAGGTCACTTTTAACTATTAAGTACTAACATAGTAATTAAGTAATGTTACTAACACAATGGGCTAAGATGTCTGTTTAAATTAAATAAAAATAAATAAAACAAAAAAATAATTATCATAAACATGCATTGTTATCAAGACTGGACTAGTGACAAAAATCGTACTGCCAAAAGTACGAAGCATCATCAGGAGGATAGGCTCCACGACAAAAATCGTACTGCCAAAAGTACGATTTTTGTCGTGGAGCCTATCCTCCTGATGATGCTTCGGTTTCGGGGCGAAACGATCGTCGAGATTGTGGTGGTGGGTGTGTGTGCTGCTTTTGTGTGCGTTGTTGCTGGTGAATTGCGCCTTGGGGTGCATGTGGTGACTGGTCCTGCATGTATAAGGTGCGTAGATTTTGCCTGCTTCATACACATTGGCTTTGCATGCATTCACTTAACCCGTGCGGATTATAGCAAAGTAGTTAGTTCTGTTGTATTGCTTGTAATATGGAATTCCGCAAAGTAACGCCTGCTTCTATAAATCACTGGACTAGTGTATAAAATTTCAGCTCACCGGAATGTGGGTCAAATTTAACTTGGAAGATTCCACCTTCACATACTACTATTACAAGTTGAATAAACGCTTTTAATTAAGTTTTATCAAGCTTTAGCTATAAGAGTATTAAGGAACCAAAGAAATATTCTTCGATGTTCAGTTGCCGCGACACTTGAGGAGAAAGCAGCATGGACAAGTGAGCTTGCTCAGTGCATGGAGAGTGCCGCCCTCACGGAACTCCTGCGGGCTTGTGGCTCGTGCGGTGCCGCATCCGCCAGCCTGCCCACTTGCCGCACCGACCGCGCGCTCTTCACCGACGACGTGGACATCCGGTTTAGCAGGACCCTGAACTCCTGCAAGGTGCCGCAGATCCGCTCGGCCACACCACAAAGGCTGCTTCAGAGATTGACTGGTAACTTTTCTTCTTCTACTTGTTCTTTCCCTTATCCCACTCTAAGTGGATTCGGCACAACATGTTTTAAAAATATTATTAGATGATTTGGCTAGGTATTTTACGACCGGCTGCCTGCCTAACGTTAATGTACCTTAGTTGCTTTTCACGACCCCTCCATCCCTCCCAATTCCCAATACTTTTATACGTTGCTGCGACGTGGACAGTACGTGAAATAGAAATGAAGAAGATACGCGCTCTGGAGATGTAGTGCTAGCTTGGAATAATTTGAACTCAATTCAGTACCAATATATCGTTACTTGCTCGGCATCAAGCGGCGTCTACCAACTACAGTCTGGACACGTATTTTAAAATACTTTGGCCACGTCTCGCGCGGAAACGTAAAGTCCATAGAACGCCTTGTAGTACAAAGAAGGCTTAAAGGTACCAGGCCTCACCGTCGGTCGCCTACGTGGCAGACCTACCAAATATAGTACACTATTGGTGACCCTCTTCATAAATGTTCCAGGATAATGGCCAAAAGAGATAAATGACAAAACATTATTAGACGAGCGATATTACAACGTAACAGCTACGACCGCTTTGTCAAGAGTTTATTGACGGAGAAGTGTTTACCCTCTCTTTTACTCTGTCTTGAAAAAAGGTCTCTTTAAAGAACTTCCGGGCTATATAATCTTATGCAATTGGATTAAGCGGCTTTCTGCGAGTTTTTGATTGTTATCTATCTCTTGATATGTGTGATAGCCCAGCGGTGAGACCGTGCGACTCTTTCGAGGGAAACACGAGTTCAAACCCGGGCAGGCACCGATGAGTTTTTCTATTAAAACTCATGTGTCTAATTGATAACTGTAATTTAGCACACGCTTTTCGGTGAAGTAAAACATCGTGAGGAAACCTGCATATCTCTTGACGATTCTGTTGATATGTGTAACCTACCAATCCGCATTGGAGCAGCGTGGTAGGTCTTAGCTCCAACCCTTCTCTCCAGAAACGGAGAGAGGAGGCCTATTCTTAGCAGTGGGATTGTAACAGGCCGCTACTTTACTACTTACTTTATCTATCTGTTTCGCAACATTTAGCATTGTATAGATTTACAATGCTAAATACTAACTATATATACTTGTACTTATATGTGATGTTATGTATGTACTTCATAAATGTACTTATGTTAATTCCTATTCCCTCCCTCAGATCTTCGGTTCCTGTCAGTGGATTTCCTGAACACGTTCCTCCTGACGTACCGCGTGTTCACCGACGGGGTTACCATCCTGGAGGCACTGCAACAGGTTTTCTACGAGCAATCGCAGCAGGAGGAGCTAGCACCGCCATCAGATGCCACCAGAAAGGCCAGCGGTGCTAGCACTGTTTCCGGTACCAGAATATATACTCAAAAATTAAATATTTACAAAATCTACATAATAATACTTAAATAAACAACCAGCGAAAACAGTTTGTGATAATTCCTTTTTTAAAGGTGAACAAAAAATTAACGATGGCATATATCATGTATCTTTTAAGGACAACTCACTATAATTATTTTAACTGAATAAATAAATAAAATATAGCTTAAATTTTAGGTATTGTTTCAGGTTACGGCTCTGAATTGAGCGAAAGGGACTGGCAGGCGCGATTCTGGAAGAATTCAAGGAAAAGTAAGATTTATAAATAAATTAGATTGGCATTACTTCAATCATAGTTTTAGTCATTACTTCATAAGTCCTTGACTTCATTCTTCTCAAAATGACAAAATTGTATTGTAGGTGAAGAAGAAGATAAGTTATCACCTTTCTTGATGGCACCATCGCGACGACCCTCGGCTGTTAGCAAGGTATAAAAAACTAAGTCTCTAACTATATACATATTGTCGTTGTATACGTCTTTGTGACATTATTTATCTCATCTAAATTATTAATTTTTAGGCAGAAGAAGACAGCAGTCATCTGCAAATACCGAAGATTATGGCTACGTCCTCAAGCAATGAGACGTTGAAAGGTAAGGACTGTTTATAATATAACGCGTATAATACGAGCATAATAGCAATAAAAATTCCTTGAATGGACATTTTAATAAAAGTAACCGAAATGAACAAAAATACTTTAAAAATCCAATTTAACAAATCAGTTTTTTTATTTCACTGTCAAATCAAAAATGAATACAATGTCTATATGAACATTTTATTATGTTGTTCATGCTGAAATTTGCGAAATCCCACAATTCTTTTATTTTTCCGCAAATTTCAGCTACTATCTAATTTGCTACTTACTATTCATGCAGAAAAGATTTTTTAAGTTCTTTTTCATTAGGCCTGGGTATACATCAATTAGCCATTCACTATCCCGTATATTCGAATTGCAGAAAATAAACAGTGTTATTTTCGTGTGACATACCAAAACGATTGTTTCAATTTCACCTATAGGCAATTCACCATCCTCACCCAGCGCATTGAGTTCAGTAACCCTAGTTGGCACTCCAAGAAAAGCAAGTCCCGAGGAATCTTTATCAACAACCTCAGATAAAGACGACGAATCACCAAATAATGACAACAGTTTGGCTGCCGCTGTCATTAAGAAAGACGAAAGCATCGAAATGATCGATCAGAGTGACGAAGATATCAAATATAAAGAGGAAGAGCCAGAGAAAATTAAATATAAAATCGACGATAAGTTCAAGATATCGCAAAAATTTACAGACGTATGTATTTTTAACTAGAACTAAGTCAATTGAATTTTGTATCGTGTTACTGAATATCACAAGACACATCGAATGTTATTATGGTTGAAGAAATCCTACAATAGGTATTAGGAGAAAGGACCTCTAGACCTCTGGCAGAGATCGAATGTTAAAATACGTGTCTACTCAACTATAAATATCGGCTATTTGAAATAAAATATTATTTCTTTAGTTGAGCTTCATATTTGAGAAACATCGTCATAAAACCATCGAAGATATCTCTTAGTTGTAAAAATTTTATCATCTTTTTTATGCCATGAGGTGATGTCACGAATAACTAAAAGTTCTTTTAACATATCATTAAACAAACTATTTTTCCCATAAAGTAAAGTAAAGTAAGTCAGACTAGAATGTGGTTCTCGCTCGACCCAATCCGTTAACTCCCAAGAAGTTAGGACGACCGTTACACCGAACGACTACTTCACGACAGTTCTATTCATATCTATGCTTGACCTTATACTGCTATAAAAGGTTTCAGCTATGGGTGATATCGTTGTAACCCTGGTAATTTTATCAGTATCAGCAGCTCCAAAATTATTTTTACGTTCTAATTAAAGGTAGATTAATGTAATGTAATTGAAAATTCTTCTTATTTTTTATATTCTTAGCGTGCCCGTACCATTTCGGAGAGCCCTCGTCGTCTCCAACCCTCAGCAGCTGAAATGCGACGACGTTCAGAAGGCGCTCGCGAGGTGACGATGGCAGAGGGTACTGAGCCTCGAAGAGCTTCTGATACCGCGGCTAGACCGATGCCAAGACGCTCTGTAAGGTATATATACTATATATTTAACACTACTAAATAATAAGATCGATTTTAATTATAATAATAAAGTATTCGGGCAAAGCAAAACAAGTAAAACACTGTGATTTTTTTAAAAGTACTCAAGAAATCTGCACAAAAACTCTCAAAAAGTCTGGTTTTGTTGGAATAAGTAAAGTATTGAAAAGGTTGAAAAGGATTCAAAAGAAGAGTGAATAGGCACTTAATTGCCAAGCGCGGTCTACCTTAGGCTGCATCTTTCGCTTTCCATGCAAAATGGCAGTGAGGTGCTAGCCTTATCATAAAAAAAGGTGTATTTAAACCTGCAGATAACGAATACTATGTTACTTCTTGTGTAGCAGTGATGATATTTTTTGCAATAATTTGCAGCGAAAGACGATACACAAACGCTTCAATCAACAGCGAGAGACGTCGTTATTGGGGTGGTTCTGAGCCACGTACTTCAGTCACTTCTCAAGTATCACAGATGCAGGTAATATTGCAAATACTTTAAAGGTATTTCTAATTTTAACATTACTCTCTTAGCCTTATCTCACTATAGGGATAGGACATATGACTATCTTATGATACACCCTTCATATGCATATTATTCTCTACACAATCCATCCTTTCATCAATCATATATCTTTTGATCATAATTTTCATCCCTCCTCATTACATGACCATCTTTTCTTTAATGGGTCCAACTTTCAGACATCCCCTTATTTGATTTTCGTAGAATATACATAATTAAAAAAAGATTGGCGTTGTATGTAATCGACAAAGTAGAAACCGACATAAGCTTGCAGTTCCTGCTTTGCGCCTTGCAAAAGTAAATAAGTCATTTGTGGATTTGGGTATAAGATTATATAATAAAATCCCGCAATCGATTTTATCTTAACCACAGCAGTTTAAAAATGCTGTTAAAGGAGGCTACTATACTATTATATATAAAAAGCCTACTATGCTATTGAGGATTATATAGATGATAGAAATGCGTGGACAAATGTAACTAGTTATTTAGTTATCTAGAAATTTAAGATTTTGACGATTCAAAAGCACTTGTTTACAAGTTTACTTAAATAAAGAATATTTTGAATTTGAATTTGAATATACTAATTTCATATTCTATCAAAATTAGTGACATTACACATCCAGTTTATCATTCTGATCTCAAAAGTAATAATAAAATTATTTTGCTATAATCCGCGATACAGTAAATAGAAAATATATATAGTGTTTAATGTATAGTGGATTATCAGTATTTTCATACCCGATACGTGCAGGATTCGTAAAAGCACATGCACAAACCTCCACCACTTCCACCAAAATACACAAGCACTACACAGTTTCACTATCACAAACTCAACAATCGTTTCGCCCCGCAACCGAGGCATCATCAGGAGATAGACTCCACGTCCGAGTCTATCTCCTGTGTTAATACAAAAGTAATAATAAAATTATTTTGCTATAATCCGCGATATAGTAAATAGAAAAAACACAAAATCGCAAAGCTTTGCGATTTTGCGCAAAGCTTTGCGATTTTGTCGTGGAGTCTATCCCCTGATGATGCTTCGGTTGCGGGGCGAAACGATTGTTGAGTTTGTGATAGTGAAACTGTGTAGTGCTTGTGTATTGTGCTGGAAGTGGTGGAGGTTTGTGCATGTGCTTTTACGAATCCTGCACGTATCGGGTATGAAAATACTGATAATCCACTATACATTAAACACTATATATATTTTCTATTTACTGTATCGCGGATTATAGCAAAATAATTTTATTATTACTTTTGTATTATGGATCTCCGCAAAGTAACGCCTAATTCTATAAATTATTCTGATCTCAATTGCAGCACCTTTCTTTTTGTAATTTTTAACTTAGTCTAATGCTTATTTAAAATGAATTGCTCCTTTCATTCTACTTTTGAATTATCTTGTTGTTTTTTAAACTTAAACGACATCAAATTATCATTATAAACAGATTTAAAGTTTTTGAATTGGTCAGTGGCGTTAAAATATTTCTTATTTAAGTTAAAAACTTATCATTTAAGTTACTATTTAATTTAATTTAACTTATTTTTTAAGTTAAGTTATATTTTTTATAGAACTACCGTCGAGAAACAGGCCAACCCAAAGCTGGAGTTGTCATCACTTCTTTCCGGCAGTCTCACCGAAGGTAATTGTTTTAGTAAAGTTTTATTTACGCCTTTCGAAATGATACATTGTCGTCAATATTTAAAATTCTAAAGCACAAAAGAAAATCATATTTATTATCAGTGTTGTCGCATGTAAATACTCTTATTCTGGAATCTAAAAATGTTGATATTGTTAGCTTTTTGCACGATGGTCCATCTTATCTAAAATATTCATCCTAACTTTCTTTCAAACTAACATTATCTGGATCATAACATGAACTACATAGTTTCTTCTTAGTATGTTCGTTTCGTGATTCAATCTAGATCCGATCAGATCACGGTTATGATTGGCTTCATTTGATGTTATTTCTGATTATTATGAATTCATTTAACAGCTTTGGAAAAGACCTGTTGTGGTGAGTGCGAGTCCAAGGTAAAAAGTAGAAGAATGTAGAGATGCGTAGAGGACCTTGAAAAATATTTGCTTCAGTTAGAGTAATCTGCAACTTTACCCTTATTGTTCAAATTTATTGTCTAAACTCAGTCAGTACCCTCAACGATTACACAGACTTGTCTACAGATATACAAATAAATTAGCATTACGATTAATTCAGCACAATCCTCACCCTGTCTAGAATCCGCCCAGACAATTCCTTTATGAGATAAATCTAGGCTTACAGATCCGATAGACTTTTTTGAAATTAAGTATCCAATTCACAATTCTCCAAAATTTGGACATTATAATATGATATTATACATTTAATGCTTTGAATAGAATTAAATAATTATTTAGAATATATTTATTTTATCAGTAGAGTAACGCTTAGCAACAATTTTAAATGTAAAAAGAATTTATGTAAAGAAGTGACAGATGCAATTTTTTTTATATTTTTAAAATTGATATTGCTATTTTAATTTCTTTAAAGTAAAGAAGAAAGAAAACTATATTAACTGTAGTTATTAAATAATCGAATAAGCTTATTAATCCTATCTTATTTAATTAGCTACGATCACCATTATCTTTCCTTCTAACTTCTGCGTCTACTTACTTCTTTCTTTTTATCTTTCCTCTAAATACATTTTCTCTTTTTCACTGCATGTTCGATATTTTAGTGTCATGAACCACCTTTTTCATATTATATTTGTTCGTATACGTTGTACCAATGGGGACTTAAAAATAAGCCTTAATTAATTTATCTCTTGCACGGTCAATATCTACTTGTTTTGTGTTTAGGAGCAGTACATCAACGGCAGCGGTAGCGTTTGCAGTAGCCACTTCAGCCTCATCGAATCCAAGATCTCCACCGCCAACTTCACCACCACATGCTAGGCGCGATTCTGTCATATCCACCGCTGCCACAATGAGAGTGCTAAATGTTCTGAGGTAACTTACCTAAACACCTTGCAATGTCAACTGAAATAATGCTCACGTCGTCACCATCTATCGTTGCCGGTATATTTAACTTAAAACCGGTTTTTATTGATTATGTTTTATATTATGTAACTGATGTATTTGTCGTCGATGGTCTTACTAAAATAAAAAAACAAATATTAATAGAATAAGTTGTTACTAAGCGGACACCAGTATTATAAAAGAACTTTGGTATATTGCAATATTGAATATGATCTTGTTTGAAAAAAGGAAAAGAAGGAAAACTTCAACGGTTTTTAAATCAAATCAAATTTTATTTCAATTAAGTAAACAACGATGGCATTACAATAAGCATATACAAGATGGCTTAACATAAAAAAATTAACAAATTAGTTATTATTGAAAATTTAACTAGGGTAGAGAGCTGTGATAGCCCAGCGGTGAGACCGCGTGACTCTTTCGAGAGGAACACGAGTCCAAACCCGGGCAGGTACCTTTGAGTTTTTTTATTAAGACCCATGTGTCTAATTGATAATTGCAATTAATCACACGCTTTTCGGTGAAGGAAAACGTCGTAAGGAAACCTGCATATCTATTGAGAATTATGGAGATATGTGTAACCTACAAATCCGCATTGGAGCAGCGTGGTAGGTCTTAGCTCCAACCCTTCTCTCCAGAAACGGAGAGAGGAGTCCTTTTCCCAGCAGTGGGATTGTAACAGACCGCTACTTTACTTCACTTTTTTTACCTAGGGTACTTATTTGCGGTGGCATTTTTCTTGCAAAGCACATGATTGTTACTGAATTTGAAATAAATAATAAATAGGTACGTAAATAACAAGAGATTAAAAGTTTTAGGAAATCTTCTTCCCTCATAAACTCGAAGAGTTGCTCTGCTTTTAAGAAAACTTTGATTCCAAATTTAAGCTTTCTGATTTTTTATTAGGCACTGGGTGTCCAAGCATTCGTCAGATTTTTGGACGGATGAGCGTCTCCGCGGCCTGACCATGGACTTTCTGAAGGAGATCGAAGGTAGCCCAGGTTTACTTCCTGCTGAGCACAAATCAGCCTCGCAGCTGTTACGATTACTGGAACGTCCGCCTGACAGACCTGTGGATCTGAAGGCATTGTTTATGCCACCAAGAGTAAGTGGGAACTTCTTGCTTCCTCCAGAGGGTAGAATTTTTAATAGGGGCATTGTTTACGCCACCAAGAGTAGATGGGATTTGTTTGTTTCCTCCAGAGGTTAGAATTTTTATAGAGGCATTCTTTATGCCACCAAGAGTAGATGGGAATTGTTTGTTTTCTCCAGAGATTAGAATTTTTTATAGAGGCATTGTTTACGTCACCAAGAGTAGATGGATACATATTATTATCTGCAGAGAGTAGAATTTTTTGTAGATTTTACATTTATGCCACCAAGAGTAAATGGGAACTTTTTGCTTCCTCCAGAGGGTAGAATTTTTAATAGATGCATTGTTTATGCCACCAAGATTAAATGGGAATTGTTTGTTTTCTCCAGAGGTTAGAAGTTTTTATAGATGCATTATTTACGCCACCAAGAGCAGGTGGATACATTTTATTTTCTGCAGAGGGTAGAATTTTTTGTAGATTTTATGTTTATGCCATCAAGAGTAAGGGAAAGATTTTGCTTTCTCTAGATGATATATTTTTTGTGTACTACATACTTTAGCTTCTAACCTACAACTCAGTAGAACTACTCAACTAGAACTTCTTAACGTCAACAGAATGGATATATTATTTTGTTAAAAGGTCTTTTACATTTATTTTTTATTTAATTTAAGGTGTTGACGCACAAATATTTTTTGTCTTATATATTTTAGATATAAGCTGTGATACCAGTGGTGAGACCGTGCGACTCTCTAGAGACGAACATAGGTTCAAACCCGAGCAGGCACCAATGAGTTTTTCTATTAAAATTTATGTGTCTAATTGATATTTGCAATTTATCACACACCGAAAACGGTGAAGGAAGACATCGTGAGGAAACCTGCATATCTAGAGAATTCTGGAGTTAGTTGTAACCTACCAATACGCATTGGAGCAGCGTGATAGGTCTTAGCTCCAATCCTTCTCTCCAAAAAAATGGAGAGTGGAGACCTATTCCCAGCATTGGGATATTAACAGGCTGTTACTTT
Source organism: Morpho deidamia (assembly GCA_947086505.1). NCBI lineage: Eukaryota > Metazoa > Arthropoda > Insecta > Lepidoptera > Nymphalidae > Morpho > Morpho deidamia. Next base: position 1,438,863 of record CAMTZC010000011.1, read on the forward strand.
ACTTTTTTTATATTTTAGATTTCCACTAAAGAAAGCACTGAAACTTTGTCGGCTCTCGAGATTGCTGAACAAATGACTTATTTGGATTACCAAATATTTAGCGCAATCCGAAGCGAGTGAGTGTTCCGTTTTTTATTACAATTGTTTAAGTGAGGCTTATAATTATTATATTAGATTAAAGAAAAATAAATAAAAAGCGAATGAGCGTGTATCACCTCTAGGTCCGAGAGAAGGATTTTTATCTGTCGCTGTAAGGATCTTTTGCATACTTATCTGCGTGCAATATGCTAACCTGTAGATAATTGTACAAAAGATCCTCTCATTGAAAGGGTTGTCTGGAAGAGATCACAACTGTGTAAAAATACCGCAATTTGTACATTTAACCATATCTATAATAGTTTTTACTTTCTTTGTATATCTATAATTTATAGAATTAGGCGTTACTTTCCGGAGATCCATAATACAAAAGTAATAATAAAATCATTTTGCTATAATCCGCGATTAAGTAAATAGGAAATATATATAATGCTAAATGTAGAGTGGGCTATTCGTTTTCATACCCGAATCATGTGATGTGATGTCACTCAAATTCTATGTTGTCTATGGTTTAAACAGGGCAAAAGTAATAATAAAATTATTTTGCTATAATCCGCGATACAGTAAATAGAAAATATATATAGTGTTTGATGTATAGTGGACTATCAGTATTTTCATACCCGATACGTGCAGGATTCGTAAAAACACATGTACAACCCTCCACCGCTGCCACCACAATACACAAGCACTACACACGTTCACTATCACAAACTCAACAATCGTTTCGCCCCGCAACCGAAGCATCATCAGGAGATAGACTCCACGACAAAATCGCAAAGCAAAGGGCTTTGCGATTGTGTCGTGTCGTGTCCCGCATCCTTGCGATAGTGAACGTGTGTAGTGCTTGTGTATTGTGGTGGAAGTGGTGAAGGTATGTGCATGTGTTTTACGAATCCTGCACGTATCGGGTATGAAAATACTGATAGTCCACTATACATCAAACACTATATATATTTTCTATTTACTGTATCGCGGATTATAGCAAAATAATTTTATTATTACTTTTGTATTATGGATCTCCGCAAAGTAACGCCTAATTCTATAAATTGTTTAAACAGGGAGTTCTTGGGCCAGGCCTGGACGAAGAGCGACAAAGCTGATCGAGCTCCGCATATCCTGATGATGACGTCACATTTCAACCACATCTCGAATCTGATTGTTTCGGAAATACTCAGGAAATATACCCTAGCAAGTATGCATAACTTGTTGAAGAGACATGATCGATTTGCGACTGCTAATACTGCCATTTTATAATTATTTCTGATCGTTTTTGCGCTTTTTTTTAAATTTATTTATTCTTTTTAAATAGATCCATCGTTTACATATCTATAGTTATTATAAAACAAAGCCCCAACAAGCTGTCTGTCTGTATGTAATCGATTTTCTCAAAATCTACTGAACGGATCTTTGTACGGCTTTCACCAAAAGATTGTGCAATACTTCCGGATGGTTTAGGTGTGTTGAAGAGATCGAGCAGTTGTTAAAAAACTTGCTTGCTACACGGCGGAGTATCATTAACAATTTGTCTAGCTACAACTGTCCTATGATATCCACCTTTCTTTATTATCTGAGATATACATGACCTATATATGGAAATATATCTGTACGTTCGCGTGTGTGTATGTAATGTAAAATGAATAAAATATAATAGATTTATAACTTAGAATTTAGTTATATCGAATTTCGTAGCCTCCTATTATTTTAATTTTTCCCTTAATTTTGTTTTCTGCTTTTAATACCATTTTATTTTTTACTTGTCAACTGTAATGCTCATGTCATTACAGATGGTGATCTGTAACTGACGATACATTTAGCTGTAATCCATTTAATTTTAAGTATGTTTTATGTAATGTAAAGATGTATTTTTGGTTGATGGTCTTACAAAGATGAATAAATAAATATTAACAAGATGTATGAGAAAAGAATGTTCTCGTGTTTTTCGATCATAATTGAAAAGGGGAATATTCTAGATCGAGCAGCGGCCATAGAGAAGTGGGTCGCCGTAGCGGACATAGCTCGCTGCCTGCACAACTTCAACGGGGTGCTGCAAGTGTGCGCCGCGCTCGCCAACACTGCGATCTTCCGCCTCAAGAAGACCTGGGATAAGATGTCCAAAACTGTGAGTAAACACTTAGAGCTTGTCTAACTTGAAATTGCCCGTCCCAAGTTATACTTATTATAAAACAAAATCCCAAAAAGCTGTCTGTCTGTATGTAATCGATTTTCTCTCTTCTTCGTTCTGATTTTTGTGCGGTTTTTACCAAATAATAGTGCAATACTCCGGGTGGTTTAGGTACATAGTACACCGAACTTTTAGGTACATAGTACATCGAAATTTGTATTAAAGTGTATCGCGCAGTTGTTAAAAAACTTGCTTGCTTGGAAATTTAGTCGCGTGCGCTGCGTAAACCAGCAGAGATAGACTAATGTAGTAGAGAATTGTAGATCTACAAAACTACTACAAAAATAGTATGTCTCTATCTCTACTTTTAAGTTCAGAATTTCTAAAATTCGGGAAAAGTTTCGTAAATCACTGAATTCCACGCGGTCGAAGCCGTTGTTGGCATAGCTAGTCTTAACTAATTGATATAAATGTGTCAGTGCTTATGTTTAAAATGACATTAGCTATACATGCGGATTCGCCCGCGTAGTATTCAGAGTATAGCATAAAATAGTCGCTCGAATCTCAGCAGAAGCCTGGCCATCTGTTACTACCTATATGCTATATAAAAAAAAGTAAAGTAACAGCCTGTTACTATGCCCACTGCTGGGCTAAGGCCTCTTCTCTCCGTTTTTGGAGAGAAGGAATGGAGCTAAGACCTACCACGCTGCTCCAATGCGGATTGGCAGGTTACACATATCCCTAGAATTCTCTAGAGATATGCAGGTTTCCTCACGATGTTTTCCTTCACCGAAAAGCGTGTGATAAATTGCAATTATCAATTAGACACATAAGCTTTAATAGAAAAAACTCATTGGTGCCTGCCCGGGGTTTGAACCTATGTCGTCTCTAGAGAGTCGCACGGTCTCACCGCTAGGCTATCACAGCTTTGTATATATATACTATATGCTACTACTTATATATTATATACTTATATACTATACTACACCGCTTTTTATACCTATGGGGGATATGTATGAACCCCTAAACTACAATCAACACCAATTTGTTACTACCTCCATTAAAATTATTGTAAAACGACCTCTTCAACTGGATTTACATAAAACTGTTACCTAAACCTTTCGGAGGAATTGCACTACCTTTTAGGAAAATCCGTACATAATTCCGTTCAGTTGATTTAGAGAAAATCGAGCACATACATACAGACAGCTTTGGGGACTTTGTTTTATATTAAGTATAGATAGATAAATTTTAAAAAATATATCTTTGAAACTCTCGTTCGATTATAGTAAATTTAAGAAAATATTGTATAAATAAGTAACAAATTATATAATTACGATAATAGAGCAAGCACACACTGGAAAAAATGCAGTTGATGATATCTTCGGAGTGTCGATTCCGGATCTTGAGGGACGCACTGCACAGGTAAACAACATTATAAAAGTTGCGTAAGAGAAATATAATATTAATTTTATCAATTAAACATTTACTAAATTACTTAAAGGATTTGTAACATAGATTACTTTGACCCTTTAACGCAGGCGGTAGTTGCTTTCAGTTCCGAGAACAAATCTTCGAGAAAAAATTTCTTAAAAAACTTCTTTGTTACATCGAGTCTAAGTGTATTTATGTATGTAAATATTTATTTAAAAACTATATATGTATACCCATAACACAAGTATTAAGTTATTTATTTTGGGGAGGGACGACCGTGTGTGTAATTATCCCATTTGTTTATTATTTATTTAATTTTATCTCAATTCTAAAGTCCCGTTGGCGCAGTTGTCAATAATGCTGCCCTAAGCTCCACGGGTCGTGGGTTATTCTCGCCGAAAGCCATAATTCTATATGCAATTTTAGATTTTATCGTGTCTGGGTGTATATATGTATGTATTAAAAATAACATATTTACCATATGTATATATTTACCAGTTGTTTACCATAACACAAGTATTAACTTACTTTGGGGATGAACGACCGTGTGTGTAATTGACCCATATATATTTTAAAGAAACTTGACGTGAAGTAACGGGTGATGTACCACAAATATTTAAAATAAGTAAAATTTGTTTACTCATTTAAATTCATTAATAACTATAACGAATGTTTTTTAAAACTCTTTATTGATCTTTTAACACACGTTACAATTATAAACAAAAGATTAAGGAGATACTACCAATACGGCGAACTTTAGCCGTATTACGTAAAGGTTAACAATTAAATACTTAACACAAAGTATATGGCGCTTTTCGCGATAGAGTGAGAGCCGATCGAGATCCACTTCACGCGTATGCTCGTCGGGACGTCGTTACTCACTCCTTGGCCAAGGGGAATCGGGCGCATACCTCGGTCGCATCGCCCCCGCCCCGCACCTGAGGGGCGCGACTCTAGGGGTCCGCGTGATAATTTAAAATGCCCGTGTTACATCCTCCCCCTCTAGCCTAACAAAGCGCCCTCGCAGTTAGGATAGTTCTTCAATAAACCTGCGGGGTCTTCCACTCCTTCGTTTTTTCCTAACTGGGGGCTCGGCATAATAAACGTAAGGCGCGAGGTTCGAGACATGACACTTGCCCAACACTTCCCCTGATTGCACAATTTCACGCTCATGCAGCGGAACACCTAAATACGCAACGTCGTTCTCTTCAGCATCTGGATGATATTTATAACGTATCCCATCTGACATAACGTAGCCACGGTCGGGCCACGACCTCCCCCTCGACGGAACGTCCACCTCTTCTACATAACCTATAATTTCCTTGACCTCTGAATAATTGACCTGATTCAGCCGAATGTCCCCCGGGCCTCGTCCCCGTGGATGGACTGCAGCTAAACATAACTCGCTATCCGCTTTATCGTTCGGCGGACGCGGTAACATATCCGCGATGGCGTTTGTCTTACCTGGCGAGTACCGCACTCGCATGAGCTCCGCATTATCTTTCCTAAGGTCGTACTTACGGACAAACGGATATTTAAAATCAACGTCGTCCGCGAACGCCCAAGAATCTTGCGATGCGTCTATTGATATACCTGCCTTCGCGAGAAAGTTACACCCTAACAAGGTTCTGGTTTCATCTCCAGGCAGCACCATGAAGTCAGCCATCACTTCACGCCCCTCTATAATGATTGGCACGTCAGCCACGAGGACCTCCCTCGCTACTCTGGTACCATCAGCCAGTCCAATGGTGCGCTGTTTACTCTGAAATACTACATTATTGCGAAACAAGATATCGTACAACATAGGACTTGCTATGCAATGGGTAGCCCCAGTATCAACAATAGCTACGCCCTGCTTCCCCATTACCGTAATATTTACCATCGGATGAGGAGACACGTTTTCACTCCCCGTTACCACATTATTAAAATCAGCGAAATTCGAACTCGCAACCCTGTCGGTACAAGTGTCACACCTCGACCTCACGACCCCAGGCTTGCCGCAACCGTAACATTGAATACCATTTGATCTACTGTTATTAACTTGATTAGTAACGGGTTTAATTGTTTCATCGTCACCATGCCTCGTCTCATCTTCAAACTTAGCGTTATTTATACGCGCGCTCCTACACGCATTGGACGTATGTCCATATAAACGACAGTACGAACATCGAACGCGGTCAGGTTTCGCTCCAACAGTGGGCGGTATACTCGACCGATTCCCCAAACCAACTAAAGACTTTTCGGAAATATCGTTATTAACCTGAGTTACCTGGCTACTTATAACGCTAAATTTTAATTCACTAATATCGTCTTCGGCGGCCCTCACCATATCAATTAAAACGTCAACACTCCTAATAGCGTCGTGTGGTATGCGTTTTCTTATTCTACGATGTAAAAGTCCATATATAATGTCTACTTGATGTTGTTCATTTAATACATACGGGAGTTTAGCGATAATCGCTCTAATGCTACACACAAACACTTCCGCGCGCTCGTCATCTCTTTGCGCATTAGCAAAAATTTGTCGAAGCAATTTATACGCGGGCATCACTACACCGTACACTCCGCGCAGTCTCGAAATCGCGTCCTGCCACGTAGACACTGTATTTCGTGCGCCGCGCCACCAAATCGCCGCGTCACCCTCGAGCAACATGGGAAGGCCCCGCAGCGCGTGCTCGTCAGTCACGCCGGTGCACTCCTTATATATCTCGACGGCGTCGATAAATGCTTCTACTTCTTCGGCGTCTTTAGTCTCTCCGTTAAATCGGGCGGTGCATTTACTAAAATTTCCAGAAGCTAAACTGCCCGATGTTAGCGGCGTTGACGCCCGTAGCTGCGTATTGCATAACAGATTCTCTAACAATGTTTTATTTGCCTCGGCTTGCGCCCGAGTAATGGATTCCACCAGCGAAGTAAGAAATCCGAGCGGTACAGACGCTTCCGTGTGTCGCGGTTGCGCATCGTCTACGGCCGCGGCCGCGGGCTCCGGCGACACGGCGTCCTCCGCAAAATCTTCCATTATGTTCACGTCTCGTCTTGTTCGCGGCATTTTCGATCGCGATCACTAAACAAGTTGTAAAAATTCTTTCGTGCCACTAGTTGGGAGCCAGATTATAACGAATGTTTTTTAAAACTCTTTATTGATCTTTTAACACACGTTACAATTATAAACAAAAGATTAAGGAGATACTACCAATACGGCGAACTTTAGCCGTATTACGTAAAGGTTAACAATTAAATACTTAACACAAAGTATATGGCGCTTTTCGCGATAGAGTGAGAGCCGATCGAGATCCACTTCACGCGTATGCTCGTCGGGACGTCGTTACTCACTCCTTGGCCAAGGGGAATCGGGCGCATACCTCGGTCGCATCGCCCCCGCCCCGCACCTGAGGGGCGCGACTCTAGGGGTCCGCGTGATAATTTAAAATGCCCGTGTTACATAACTTTAATTACTCCCGTTTCTGATGAAAACGATTATAACAAAAAGTATTATACTGTATATAAAGGTATAATTTTATTGTCATAGTTTATTTATTCGGATTATTTGAAATAATTAATTACATCCGGCTCTAATAAATACAGTTGCAACAAAAAATATTTTTTTTAATTCATAAGAATATTTTCAAATAATTGCTAATCATAATATACATATAAATATTAATTGAATATTTCTTTTTTATATACGCTGTAAATGAAGTATCGATAATAAGCCCTTACACTGAAAACTGTAACACTGGGAAACTGTCAACTCGCAACATATTGATACTATAAAATGTGAGCTCCTCCTTTAAATACCATGATTACGAGAAAAAATAGTCTAGATTTTCTGAGACAATCTTGCCCCCTCCTGTACAAAATTCTCGCTACGCCCTAGTAGTTTATAGTAATTCCATGATAATTTGTCATATTTTTAGATGCGATCCACCGTGTATCCCCTACTTAGGGATGTACCTCTCAGACTTGTCGTTTATTGAAGAGGGTACTCCTAACTACACCCCAGAGTCGCTCCTGAACTTCTCGAAGATGAGAATGGTGAGTTTATTTTAATAATATCTACATATACAAAACAGATGTATGGTAGTATTCAAATAAAAAAATACTATTTATTCAAGAACTTGTGAACGAGTGCTTTTGAATCGTCAACTCCATTGCTGATTCGGAAAGCTATTCCTGCTGATAAGAGCCTGCAAGAAACTCGGTGTTCCGCACAAACGTGCGGGCGGATGAAACAACCTCCGAGACCTGGGCCCGTCGTCTCGGCGTCTCAACCTACCTTATGCGGCCGTCAGCTGTATGTGGCCCGGCCTCATGAATAACTGCGTTTATATGTGTACGTGTGTGTGTGCGCTTGTATGTACTTAGCCGATTCCTGAACCCGTTGGCTCGCCTCAGCAATCTTCCACGGACACGTACTGTCTATTTCTCCCGGAGTATACACTTCACTATATCGGTTAAGTAACACAAATAACACGCGGTGTGCACACAACCTTCGTAAGGTCACACGTTATTGAATCGTCCCATATCGGTAAACAGTAACCCGAACGCGCACTAAAACCGCGGACGGTCGCGTCTTCTCAAAACGCTTCACTAATTGAACGCGTCACTAAATCTAAAAAACCACACCCAAAACGCATAATTACGCGTGTGCGTTATACAATAAGTTCGTATACAAGCGTACGCGTCCTGTCTTTATAGTATCCGAAACATCACTAAGTGGCGGACGTGACCGGCGGCGAACGAATGCATGAAGGTCGTTGATCCGGCCGGTCGCGCCGCGTCGCGCGCCTGAATTTATACAAAACACTCGGCGATCGCTCTTTCAAAAATATAATTCTTTTAACTATTTCTGTTTACTATACATTTAGTAATTACTGTCGTGTACAGGGTAGAAGTGTAGCTATATCTATACATTCTTATCATCTAAGTACAAGCTTACTTGGATAAAGAATAATTTAAATTGAATTGAATTGGCTCAAACGGCACCGCCCACAGAGAAGCTAAGCTAGGCTAAGGCTTAGTAAAAGTGTTAGAATATCAGCACCATCATCATAATGTAATTATTATTTATCCTTTCAGATAGCCCACGTGATTCGTGAGATCAGGAACTTTCAGCAGACCCCATATAAAATCGATCATATACCGAAAGTAAGTAACATATTCAATTAACCTGGATGGGCGGTAACTCTAAAGTGTTGCTAGCAACAATAAAATAAGACGACTTAAAATTGTTTCTGTTTACAATACTCTTAGAAGTGGCAGGAATTTCACTTAAAGATTTCAGCTTTCTCACATAGTCAAAAAAGATAAACGTACAGCTACAATATATGGAACAGGCCAAACAAGTATTAACAGATTAAGTTAATATTATTTGGAATTATTATGCCAGGACGATTCTACCACCAGTTCGGAACGCTATCATTCACTGAGAAGAACTTGCAAGAAACTCAGTGGTTACTCAAATCACGAATATTAACTATTCGAGGTTAGATTTTAATAACAAAGAACATTCAATGTAGGTAGGTAGACGCTGGTCTAACCGAACAATATTAGAACGACAGTAACACTAATTACACCTGCTTGTTCAACCAAGAGTTGTAACACAATCTAAACGCGAAAGCGTTTAATAATCGTACAAGTCTCGATGAAACGAGACTCCGAGCAATGATACTTCCAGTAGCGTAACAGTTTAATAACCGTTGTTCGATATTTCAAACATAAATTCGATGAGGAAAAGACTATTCTTTTCAAAAGGTTTATTTGAAGATCGCAGGTTCATATACAAAATTGGTTTAAATTATAAGCAGTAAAATGTTGACTGTCTAGCGGTTGTCAATCAAATCAAATCAAATCAAAATATTCTTTATTCAAGTAAACTTGTAAACAAGTGCTTTTGAATCGTCAACTTTACTGTTGGTTCGGAAAGCTGTTCCTGCCGAGAAGAGCCAGCAAGAAACTCGGCGGTTGCTCTTTTTAAAATATAAATCTTAGAACTAGTTACATTTATTTATTACTGTCTTGTACAGGGTAGAAGTGCACCTATATCCACACATCCTTATCATCTAAGTAATCTTCAACAGTATAGTAGGCTTTCTGTATCAGCCTCTTTTTAACAGTGTTTTTAAACTGCTGTAATGGCATGACCAAAATTGATTTCGGAATTTTATTATAGAATCTTATACCCAAACCCACAAACGACTTACGTACTTTTGCTAGGCGCAAAGCAGGAGTCGCAAGCTTATGTCGGTTCCTACTTTGTCTATTATATACATCACCTAGTAAAGTAAGTAACAGCCTGTTAATATCCCACTGCTGGGAATAGGCCTCCTCTCTCCGTTTCTGGAGAGAAGGGTTGGAGCTAAGACCTACCACGCTGCTATACACATACATCACCTATCGTTTTATAATTCTTTATATTTTTATATACAAAAATTACGTTATTAAATTGTCAAAATAGTGTCCGTTTATATTCCGTAATTCAAAATTTGCAAACTTCCATAACCCACTGTCACATAATTAGGCGCCGTCCACAGTAGGCGCAAACAACCGTATTAGTTACATTTCATACGAAGATTGGCTTCAGTATGGCGAACCCCGTCCTTTATAGACTATTATCGCTCCAATAGCAAGTCCCTTCCTTGCTATCGGCCACGTGATTATAGTGTTGCCAGTTTCCATTCCTAACAATACAATATTTCTAGGTATGTGACTTCCTGTTGGACCGGTCCCTGGTGATGAACGAGGAGCGGCAGTACACGCTGTCGTTCGAGCTGGAGCCCCGCGCGTCCCGGGGCTCCGCTGGCGGCTTGCAGGGCACTCCAGCCTCGCCCGCGTCCCCCACGGCACATCGCCGCCGCCGCGCCTCCCTGGCCGCACTGGCCCCGCTCGCGCCGCTTCGGACCGACCGTAAGTTCAACATCCGGACTATACTATATATCAAAGACTCTAAGTTCTCCGAATACTTGGCTCGTTTCAAGTGTTCGTTCCATCGGGCATCTGTGACGCAAGCGTTGAAGAAACGGTGCCACACATATTGTTACAGTTTAAGGAAATAGGTATTCTTACATTTGCTTCACAGTATATTTTAAACAATGTAATTTTTGTACATAAAAATGTAAAGAATTATAAAACGATAGGTGATGTATATAATAGACGAAGTAGAAACCGACATAAGCTTGCGACTCCTGCTTTGCGCCTAGCAAAAGTACGTAAATCGTTTGGGGGTTTGGGTGTAAGATTCTAAATATAATATAATTCCGTAATCAATTTTGGTCATGCCATTACAGCAGTTTAAACACACTGTTAAAAAGAGGCTGATACAGAAAGCCTACTATACTGTTGAAGATTACTTAGATGATAAGGATGTGTGGATATAGGTGCACTTGTAACCCTGTACAAGACAGTAATAAATAAATGTAACTAGTTTTAAGATTTTAAAAAGAGCAACCGCCGAGTCTCTTGCTGGTTCTTCTCCGTAGGAACAGCTTTCCGAACCAGCAGTAAAGTTGACGATTCATAAGCCCTTGTTCACAAGTTTGCTTGAATAAAGAATATTTTGAATTTGAATTTAGCATTCAAATATGATGGTAGTAATATAACAAATATTACTACCATCATATTGTATAACAAAAATAAAAATATCAAAGACTCGCTGCCCGCGTGGTATTGAAATGTGGAAACGGGACGCCTTCTGTTGCGCTCTCTGTCGAACTTACGGGCCTTACGGCAGGCGTAGTGACGCAACACTGAAGTATCGATGTTTATATTATAAAAAAGAAACTATTTAAAATAAAAAGACAGCGGTCAATATATTTCGCATTTTAGTGTGTTTTTAGCATTTTGTAGGACCTGTTCAATGGTAGAGCTTTTTCGGCTTGAAATTCAATGAATTGCATTTTTCCAGAGAATTGGGGGAAATGTGTAATCCACATTGGAGCTGCTTGGTTTGTTTATTCAATCTCTTTCAGCATCCTCCTGCTCTTATCGCACTCTAAGTGGGGCCGGTACAAATTGTTATAAAACATGTTGTCACATGACCGGCCGCCTGCCTGACGTCAACTTATCTTAGTCGCCTTTTACGACACCTCGGTAAGAAATGAGGGTGGTCTATTCTACTCAACCGGATACCACACGGCATGTTTGTTCAAATCTCTTTATTGCACAAATTGAAATTAATAAAAAAAACAATATAATGTGGTAAAGCGGGCTTATCCCGGAATCGCAATCCTCCTCTCTCCGTTTCTGTAGAGAAGGGTTGGAGCTAAGACCTACCACGCTGCTCTAATGCGGATTGGTAGGTTACACATATCAACAGAATTCTCTACAGATATGTAGGTTTCCTCACGATGTTTTCCTTCACCGAAAAGTGTGTGATAAATTTTAATAGAAGAACTCATTGGTGCCTGCCCGGGGGTTGAACCCATGATTGTCTCTAGAGAGTCACACGGTCTCACCGCTGGGCTATCACAGCTTATTTAAATATATAATACGAGAAATAAAAAGTATTTATATTAAAATATAAATGTGACTTATTAGCTGAGTATTTTTTTAATATTGTGTTTAAATTACGACATTGTTTAGATCTACGTAGATGTAGATTTGTGTAGATCAACGTAGGTAAACCTAGAACTAGGTAGGTTGGTAGGACTAAGCTCTAACCCTCCTCAAAAAAAAAAGGAGGCCCATACCCATGGTGTTATTTTACTTTTTTACTTTAACGGTCTTATTCATAAAAAGTTATGACACGCTTATAGGCTCGCTATAGTACGTTTTACAAAAAGTGTTATTCATAAACGCATTTTAGCGCTAAACCATTCTATAAGTCTACTATAACTTTATAGAGCCCATAACCCTACTATAGCAGTGCTATAAGGTAAAAGATGGCCGACTTTCCTACAGCTGATTATTATGAAAATGACATTTGATGACTTGACGTATGTAATATGTATGCACGGATTGAAATTGAAGTGGGTCAACTGTCGTCTGTTATATCTATCGGTCTCGTGTAGTGTCAATTAAAAAAAGCCAAAATTGCTTATTGCAGTATTTTATTGTAATTCCGTATTTACTATACTTTTGTGAATATCACAATGCAAGCTTTACAAAGTCTGGATGTTATCGAAGTTATGGAACGACTTCAAAACCGTCGGCTTCGAAGAAAGGTGTACAGAACTAGGAGTGATCCATTTTCTTTGGATGATGAAGATTTTCGGAAGCGCTATCGCTTTAGTAAATCTACAGCGACTTTCGTAATTAATCTTGTACGCGATGATCTTAAATTAGATCGTAGAGGTTTTGGTACCTTACCTGAAATCCAGGTTTTAACTGCCATAAGATGTTGGGGTCGCCGAGAGGCAAGTATTAATAATCATAAATATATCTTGCTTAAAGAAATATTTTCTATTATACTTTAAATCGTTTCTAAATCATGTCTTAATTACAGGTTCAAGAAGATGCTGGAGATCACCATGGGTTATCTCAAGCGACCATCAGTCGGATTTGTGCCAGAGTCGCACGTGCACTTGCTAGACACTCGGCATCTTTTATTAAAATGCCTAATACCTTTGCTGAAGAACAGCTCATGATGAGGGAATTTCACACAATCCGAAATTTCCCAACTGTTATTGGTTGCATTGACTGCACTCACATAAAAATCTGCAAATGTGGTGGAGATGCTGCCCAATATTATATAAATAGAAAGGGATTCTACTCGCTGAATGTTCAGGTATTTTTTATGTCCTTCTATTATCTATATACAACAGAACCCTATGGATATTGACTGTCATGGTTGTGTAGTGGTTAGAGGAACTAATTATTAGTCCAGAGGTTGTGAGATCTATCCTTGCACAAGACAAATATGTGTGTGATGAATATTGAAGTTTGTTCTGTATAGGGGTGTTAATTATCTTAACAAATATGCATTTTTAAATATGTGTTTGTGTGGTTACCATAACATAGTCTTTGCTTAGTTTAGTATCAGACAAGATGTGTGTGAGTAATGCCTTAATGGTATATCATATTTTAATTCCTAATATATGTTTTTTATGTTAATCACAGGTAGTTTGTGATGCACATCTCCGCATCAAAGATATTGTTGCTAGATGGAGAGGGAGCACTCATGATGCTAGAATCTTCAATGAGTCATTGCTCAAAGAGCGCTTTGAAACAGGATCATTTAGAGGGAGACTTCTAGGTGACTCTGGATATAAATTAGAACGGTATCTCTTTACTCCTCTTTCAAGACCTCAAAACCGAAGTGAGGAAAAATATAATGAAGCACATATTGCTACAAGAAATACCATTGAACGCTGCTTTGGAGTTTGGAAGCAACGCTTTCAATGCCTTTTACATGGCATGACTTGCAACCTCCAACATGCCAAAACTACAATAGTTGCTCTAGCAGTGCTTCACAACATTGCAGTTGACCATGAAGATATGCAGATAGATGGTACGAGTAGCTGTGACAATAGTACAGATGAAGTAGCCCAAGAAGCTACAAGGGGAAATGCAAATGCTGTTTTACAAACATTTATTAGGAGACACTTTAGTTAGTAGTACATTAATAAAAAATCTTGTTAATGAATTAATATTTGTTTATTTTAATTTATCCTTATAATATTGCAATTTATATTTCAAAACTTCTTCTTTTAAAAGTAAATTTTTAAGCTTTTGTTTTTCATTGGCCATCTGCGCCTCATGAAGCTCTTTTCTGCAAGCTGTTTCATTCTTTGCTATTTGGAGTATTGCACTCTCCTTAGCAGTATTACTTATCTGAAATACAAAACTCTATTATTATTTCTATTATTTTTTAATAACTCTTGTTGAGTGTCTAGGGTAGGTTAGTATTAATATTGTTTATCATAGAGTAACTAAGATTAACAAATATTGATAGTATGTTTTTATTTATTATATTAAAAAAATTCCTATGCTCCACAATAATTAGTCACAAGGCAAGAATAATTAATTAAGAATTGATTACTTAATTCAAGAATATAAAGAAGAATAATACCTTTTTATAATTAAGTTTATTTTTAGGAATTTTTGGTGTTGCTGAACTTGGCTCCAATATCTAAAATATAATAAATAAATTAGATTGTCTCATTGATTTAGTGATTATTTGTTACTAATGGCAAACTTGCAATGAAATGCAAAAATTAAAAATGCCTGCTTTATTGCATTGCATGCATTACAACAACAATCCAATCAATTAAAAAATGGTGCTGCTTCTTAATTATTAGTTAATTAACAATTAATATAATATACACCTTTTCTGTTATTTTATGTTCTGAATTATCATGAGGGGGCGAACTAGGACCTGGTTTTGGCTCTGGAATCTGGTCTGGTTTTTCACTGTTAGTTTCTGAAAAAGTCTGAAACAAAATAAATAGAATATTAATTACTCAGGATTTAGGAATTATGAACATACATGTTTGAGTACTTTTTTATATGTACCCGGTTATCAGAATCAAACTCATTGGAGTCTACTGTGAACTCCTTAGGAAGCCATACCGCAATGTCCTCACTACTGGGTGGTTCTGAAGGAGGTGGTGGTCCACCACCTGTTTTGCACCTCTCTTTCCGCTCGAGAAACTTCCTTTTTTTTGCAGACATTTTTATAATGCCCCATTGAGCTTTTATTTGCTGCAAAGTTCTTGGCGCCGCAGCCATGTTATTGAAACTGAAAAATGAAATGCTATGTAAAATCATGAGAAATATTAAGTGTTGCTGTGGTATTATTTAATATATAAATTGATTTGGTAAGTACCTTATTCGTAAATCATGCCAGGCCGCCACCTTTTTCGCGTTTGTATTTGCGTCAGTATTCTTGTTTTCTAGAATAGAGACTCTCTCCTTCACCAATTCTTTCAAAATGATCTAGGGAATAAAAACAAAAGCAAGCATAAGTTAAAGATGAATAATTACAAAAGTAAACTTACTTGGATCCCATTTTAGGTTCATTTGTACAAACCTTATCTTCCTCTAACCAGTTTTCACTTCTTTGCCGTTTAACTCGTTTTTGTTCAAATTCCATTGTAAGGAAAAAAATTATTTGAGTGATGGATACTTATTAAAACTTTTTTAAGAATCACGAAAATGGCGCGTACTTACTGACGATACTGTGCGAAAGGCGACCCCGTGTCGTAGACAATAAAAATAATTTTTAGTACATAATAATGTCTATGGTTACAGTTTATCGGTATGTTGATACATATTATCTGTGGGGAATTGGGTATGATCGGGCACTTGGTCGCCCGATTTCCTCATAATGGCAACATTCGGATTTATAAACGCATTTTAGTTATAGATCGGTTATAGTAGGTTTATGAATAAACAATTTTATAGAACGTTTTATAAGCTTATAGAGCATTTTAGCTAAAGAGTGTCTAAAACCTTCTATAAGCTATTTTTATGAATAAGACCGTAAATATTTAATACCTAACTATCCTATATTAATATTATAATCTTAAACGACTATTAATTCGTGGTGAAAGTATTTATTGATGTCATTTTATTTCAGATACTGAAATTAAATTCGATCTGAAGACTGAAAACGATAAATTGAAGACCAAAACCGCTGAAACTAATGAAAAATCAAAGTCAGAACCGAAACAGTAAATTGAGAATCTACTAGCGAAACTATTCTACGGCTTTATTTCCATAGAGTTATTATACTAGAGTAGGAAAGCATGTGCCATATTGAGTAATAAATGAAGGTGTATCTCCGTTTCTATTGTTTTTTGTGTGATTAAACAAAGATGAAGTATTTTAATTTCATCTACCTTCTCATTATTTATTGTCCTATTGTCAATTACAGACCTGCCTATGGCTACCCCGTTCTAGTATAAATAACTCTATGTTTATTTCAGATAATGAACTAAACTTAAAAAATGGTAAAAGAAAACTTAAATCATTGATGTATAATACGGGAAATACACTGTTACTTATATAAGGCCAAAAATTGTCACAAGTAGAATTGAAATAGTCAGAAAAACAATACAAATTTAATTAAATAAATAATCTATTATATCAAGGACATTGGATAGCAAATAAGCAGAAACTCCTTTATCTGAAACATACCCTCTCTTATATTATACTAATTTAAATTGCTCCAGTTAATTTTGAATGAACAATTATCACTTATCATATCATGCTATTAACTCCTAATTCAATGTTAGTGACTAAATATACAGGGTGATGCTGAACATTAATTTTAGCTACTCAATCTCCTCAGCACCCTGCATATAATGGATCAATGGATTCAATTAATGTTGTGTCGTCGATAACACCCTGTGTACTCCTCACGTCGCATTCCTCATTACTGATGATCCCTACGATTAGGAAGCAGACTTTCACGTAAGACTTCCTTTTTCATAAGTCGTACTTTTATAGGGATGTTCTTGGGCAATTCATCATGGTGGGCACCAAAATCCTTCCACGGCAATATTTTAGAGGGGATTAAGGTCCTCACGGCCATTGAGAGCCGATCCGTTAGAACGATGTGGTCGGGTTATTTGGCCGCCGCCCGATGCTCGGCATTGAAGCTTTTACCGCTGGCTTGGTCTTTTCTAGAAACCAACCCTCCTCCTTTCTCATCCGGGCTTGGAACCGACAACGGAGTTAACATCCTGTATACATTAAGATTATTATTCGTATAATAGCTTTTTTTTTAGTAGAAATCTAAATTCTCATTATTGAATATGAATATATTGTTACGCACAGGGGTGCGTGGATTTTGATAAAAAATACTTGGTGACTCGTTCACAATCACTAAGCCAGTAAAGTGGACGAGGTCACAATTATTCCACTTCTTTCGGTTCTGCGTTTGTTCTCGGTCACTATTCGAAAACTGAATCACCAAGACACGTAATAAAATTCAAAATTCAAAATATTTTTAATTCAAGTAAACTTGTAAACAAGTGCTTTTGAATTGGCGACATCTGGTGCGATACGTCCGCTTATATAGTAAAAAAATCGATCGAGAAAGTTCTAATTCACGATTGCGAGTCGTTAGTACGGTAATGGGGATACGGAACACGATTTGTGAACAACGTGAATGATCTTTATAATTTGAACTCTGTGTTCTATGGATTACGATCTATTTTTGCATACTCGTAACTAAATATATAACGTTAAATTCTATATAGTCAACCCTCCTATTACGCGGTGAGTGCGTACCGCGTTGTATGGAAATCGCGCTAACTAAAACTCGGAATTAGTAAAATTATATTATTCGTACCGCGTTATATAGAAACCGTCTAACGCGATCTATGGAAACCACGCTAAAACTAGGAATTCGTACAAATCACATCATTCGTACCGCGTTATAAGAAATATAAAAGAGATGATAAAATATTTTTTATTAAATTAAAGAGATACACAATTACAATATTTTGTAATGTTGTCCAAATAACCACAAATTAAGCAACAAATAACTGAACGGACGTTGCGGAAATTTGGCATAAATTTGACTTAGTCATCAACAAAACTTATGTATTCTGAAAGAGCTCTGGTATCACAGAAACCGATTTCGTAGACGGCTACGAGATAATCTGGGATGTTTATAAAAACATGTTGCTTATGTATCGGCTGTGCTTTTGCGTCGAAATAAAACTTATATTAAACCCTTACAATATCTAGTTACTACAGTTATTTATAGGCTGTCACAATTTCAGCTCCGCATTCTATGGAAGAGGCTGTGATAGCCCAGCGGTGAGACCGTGTGACTCTTTCGAGGGGAACACGAGTTCAAACCCGGGCAGGCACCAATTACCTTTTTTTATTAAAACTCATTTATCTAATTGATAATTGCAATTTATCACACGCTTTTCGGTGACGGAAAAACATCGTGATGAAACCTGCATATCTCTAGAGAATTCTGGAGATATGTGTAACCTACCAAACTGCATTGGAGCTGCGTGGTAGGTCTTTGCTCCAACCCTTCTCTACAGAAACGGAGAGAGGAGGCCTATTCCCAGCAGTGGGATTGTAACAGGCCGCTACTTTACTTACTTTACTTATTCTATGGAAACCGCGTTCCGAGAGTACTGCGTTATAGGAGGACTGACGGTATTTTAATTTGGAGATGGAAATAATTGTTGCCTTACAAACCTTCAACAATTTTTTATAATGTGAAAAATTGAAATATAATATAATATAAATAATGAATAATGAAATATAATATAATTTTGAAAGGGAAAAAACATGTTGTCAAATTATTTATAGAATTAGGCGTTACTTTGCGGAGATCCATAATAATAAAAAAAAAATATTTAAAAGGCAAATAATAAAAAAAATTGCAATAAATTTATATTAAACAATTTCCTTGCCTTCCTAATTAATCTATGCATATCGTAAAATACGTATATTATTATATATATTATATATTAACAAATATCAGTATTAAGTAAGTTTAATGTAAAATGTATTAGACGATTACGTCAGTATTAATAGTTAATAAATTTAAATGTTCTTCAAGGAAAAAATTATAGCAATTCTTTAATCATTAATTACTCAGTTGTTAATTGTTGTATTATAAATTTAAATATTAGAATATTATTAATCAGTTAAGTTTTATCTAAATGTGATTAGTAAAATAAAAATAGATTTACCTTAATATTATACTGTGCTAAGATGTCTTAACTTAAAGTGATTTCAAGTGAGAATTGTCTATAAGCCTTTTCTACGTCCTTTTCTACGCCATTTAATGTTAGTGTTGTTAAAGCCTTTACAATATCAATTCATTACATTGTTAACAGTTAAAAATTAATGCCGCTTAATTAAGTTACAGATACCAACTTTAATTAATAAATAAGTATTAGTAAAACACTTAATTTATTGAATATAAACTATAATAAACTTCTTTATATCATTATATTATCATTTGCACATTGAATTATTTCATTATGTTAATTGAATAGTTAAAAAAACAATTTATTACTGCCATATTTTATTTTATATTGCAATATTACATTTTAAAATAATAATAATATATTACTTATACATTTTTAACGTCTGGGTAGCCGAAAGTGACTCCGATTCCGAAATATTTTTTAAAAAAGAGTGACCGCCGAATTTTCTGTTGGTTCTTCTCGGTTAACCAACACCAAAGGTACTCTCCTTACCACACTCACCTTACCGAACCAGTTGTAGCTTCAATTTTAATTTGACGATTCAAAATTCGGCTATCTGTGACGACTCCCGAAAGTGAGCCGTTGCTTCCCACTACCGGAGAAGAAGTCCGCACCATTATTAAAAACCTACACTCCAAAAAAGCCCCAGGACCTGATTCCATCTCCAACAGAGCACTAAAGTGCCTTCCTAACTAAATCATCCACTTACTGGTACTGATTTTCAATGCCCTCCTTGTCGGATGCTCCTTTCCTGATGAGTGGAAAGAAGCTACAGTGATAGGTATCCCTAAACCGGGAAAGCCCAGAAACGTCCCGACTAGCTATCGTCCCATTAGCCTACTAAACAGCTTAGGGAAAATATACGAACGAATCATCCTCGCCCGATTAAAATCAGTAGTTGATAGTCAAAATCTTATTCCGAACGAACAGTTCGGATTTCGTCCAAAACACACCTGTGTTCAACAAGTGCACCGCCTCACGGAGGACATTCTGCAAGGTTTACAAACCAAGCAGTTTACAGGTGTCATATTCTTCGACGTCGCCAAAGGTCTGGCACGCAGGCTTAATTTACAAGCTGCTCCAACTAAATATACCAGACAGACTTGTACTCATCTTACAAGAGTACCTGACTAATCGCACCTTTCGCTATCGCATAGACGGTACTTTATCGTCCCGCCGCACAATTCGTGCTGGTGTCCCTCAAGGATCTGTGCTGGCACCCTTATTGTACTCGCTCTACACGAGTAACATTCCACGGGCGCCTATCAAAGAGCGTACACATCTTGCCCTTTTCGCGGATGACACCGCTGTATTTACCACATCCCGCCGACCTCAAGTAATAACTAGACGTCTCCAGAAAGCGGTAGACAGCCTCGGACGCTGGTTCCGCCAATGGAGAATCGAAATAAACCCGGATAAAAGTGCAGCCATGCACTTTATCGGTAATCGCTTTCGATCTCACATAGACACACCTACGGAAATATCCCTTTACAATACACCGATTCACTGGCAACAGAAAGTCAAGTACCTAGGTGTCACCTTTCAACCTTCCATGACCTTCCACGAGCACATACACATAGTCTGCAATAAGGCTGCGTATGTCATGGGACGACTTTATCCGATGTTATGCAAGAAAAGTAAGATGTCGCTCCGCAACAAAGTGACACTCTACAAAACTTGCATAAGACCAATAATGTCCTATGCGAGCGTTGCGTTCGCGCACGTTTCAAAGGTCAGATTGCTCAGGCTCCAAAGACTTCAGAACCGATTTATGCGGACAGCCACTGGGTGTCCGTGGTTCATGCGGAACGTTGACCTCCATAGAGACCTCGATCTCCCTACCATTACTCACCTCTTTAAACGTTTTTCGAAATCTCACTTCGAGAAATCTGAGGTACACTCGAACCCCCTTATTTCAGTTGCTTCTACCTACATCCCAGTTAGATCCGACCATCGAAAATATAGGCGTCCAAAAAGCGTCCTGTATGACCCCGACGATCAAATAACGATCGCCAACACAGATACACGTAATACACACACACAGCGTCTTCGCCGGCGAAGACGAGGTCCCAGTTTTCTAACGTCGGTCGGTCGTGGCTTCTCCCCACCCTTCCGACGCCGCAATGACAAATCTAAGTCATACCATCAGCCCTCCACTACGCGTCGCCCTAAGTCGTGGTCCGGCCTCGCAGGAGGCACCCTTAGGACGACGTTCCCCGACGCTAGTAGAGCTTCTGCGCTCTACTCCCTGCATTTCGCAACCTCGCCGATGCTTCTGCGCTCGCCCGTCCCGCCCGGTGACGCTGTAAAAGCCATTAGGGCTAACAGCATACAGTCAATTCGAAAAAAAAAGAAAAAAAAAAAAAAGATTCAAAAGTGCTTGTAATAAAGCACTCAAAGGGCCGATTTGAATAAAGACTTATTTGAATTTGAATATATTGTATTTTATATTAGCTTAATTATTGTTTGTATACAATGAAGGGTCTATTACTAGTGCTAATAATATTATTAGTGCGGGATAAAGCAATAACATATGGCGGAATTATTGATTTTAAATTTTTCACAAAATCTTGTAACACAAAACATTTTTGTTAAACAAAAAAACTCAAAAGTATCAAAATTGAAAAATTAATATTATGTCGACATTTATTTAGAATATTCGTGGTATTAAACATTTTAATTTTAAAGTTTTTATCTAATCAATATATTTATACATTCTGTTTTGCTGTTGCTTTGTTTTGTTTAAATTTAGACACGCTATGAATATATTAAGTCGGATACATAAGGAAAATACCGACCGAGCGAGTTATCATTTATCACTGAATCTAGTTATTCTTGATAACCGAATTGAATTATTTAACTAAAAAAAACTTTGCCTGCTAAAGTCAAACTCAAAATATTCATTATTTAAATAAAATTGTAACTTTTTTTTGGGTGAAAACAAAATATTCGTGAAATTGAACTGTGAACAGCACTCGGTTTTTCTTTTCTAAATCGGTATGTATTATGTATTGATTTAAGAGAAGTAAAAAATATTATAAAAATTATAACGCGACATAGGACACTTTCTGTGACATACGGTTTAATTACACGTTTATATAATATCATAATATAACTTTATCTTTGCCCTCGCGAAAATCAGGTTGTCAAAGTTATTCCCGCATAACTTCCAACTCCGCAGAAATACAAAGATAAAAATTGGCTATACCGTTGTGGAGCACCACAACTTCTACCTTCGAGTACAAGTTCCATCTAAATCCATTTAGTTGTTCCGAAGAATGTACCTAAAACTTTCTTAAGAATTGTATCTTATAGTAAAAACCGTAATAAAATATTTTCAGTAGATTTTACCACATACAGACAACTTTTGGAGATTTTTTAATAAACCATTTCAGGCACTTTGAATCGTCAATCAATATGATTAATGAAGCTACAACTGGTTCGGAATGTAGCTCTTACCGAGAAGAACCAGCAAGAAACTCGGCGGTCAGTCTTTTAAATATTTCTAATTATACATTATTAAACCGCTGTCTTGTATGAAGCTGAAAGGATTTTCAAATCCAGGCTTTCTTATCATCCAAATATTCTTCAATTTTATAATATTCTTTACGTATAAGCGTATTTTTTACACTTAGTTGGAATCTTTCTGTACATTGGTCTAGAATGGATTGAGGAATTTTATTATAGAAGCGAATAGCGAGACCAACAAATGAGTTGCTAACTCTGCTGAGTCGCGTCGCAGGTATCATAAGCTTTTTGTGACCTCTCGTATGTCTATAATATACATCAAATTTTGTTTTATACATACTTATATTTTTCCGTTTGTATGCTATGTATAAATTTGATATACATAATAAGTAATTTAGCTTACGTAGACACGTTCTGAAACTTAAATTAAGCGGCATTAACATAATACATGTAATCGTTTATCTAATTCTAAATAACTACTTTTATAAACATTAAAGTTTTTAATTTCTAACGTTGTTAAAAAATTTTACAAAAAAATGTGACTCGAAATTATACAAATAACCTCAAGTTATTCCACATTTAATGGAAACCAGCAAATCCATGTTAATCGGATTCGATATCGGCTGTGAAATAAACATATTTCAAAAGGTAATGTATGCTACCGATCTAATACTCCTGCTATTAATTATTAAATTAAAATACGTCAAATTAACATCATGGTAAAACGTGTGGTATATCGGTGCATACATATCATAATAAATTAGAAATAAAGTAAATAATTATATTTTTCTTGTCTAAGATTTTCCTAAGATTTGTATCATAAATCAAATCAAAATAATAGACAAAAATCAATATGATTGATGTCAAGAACTGGTTCGGAATGTTGCTCTTAACGAGATGAACCAGCAAGAAATTCGGCGGCCAATCTTTTAAACATTTACAATTTGCATTATTAAACCGCTGCCTTATTTGAAGCTGAATGGATTTTCAAATCCAGTCTTTCTTATCATCCAAATAATCTTCAATTTTGTAATATGCTTTATGTATAAGCATATTTTTTACACTTAATTGGAATCTTTCTGTACACTGGTCTAGAATGGATTGAGGAATTTTATTATAGAAGCGAATAGCGACAACAACAAATGAGTTGCTAACTCTGCTGAGTCACGACGCAGGTATCGCAAGCTGTATGTAATATACATCAAATTTTGTTTAGGTATATTTCTTAAACTTAATATAAACCTTTCTCAAGGAAATCCTGCAGTGCCTAAAAATGTAACATCCTATTATAATAATTATATTCCAAAATATTTTAGTATATAAAGGAATGCTGTCCTTGCTCATTAAAATTTAAGCTAAATTATTATTTTTTCATAAATGTCTCACCTTTCTGGTTGTGTCTGACGCTTTTAAATTTATAATATTTAACACGATCTTATGCGTATATACCTGTTGATTAAATACTTTAGATAAACTGTTGTAGTTATAAGATAAATGGTTGTTTCATAATAATATAAAATGCAAAAAAAAAATCCTTTATAATGGCACAATTTTATAACTATTTGATCACATTGAAAGGCTGTCTAATATTCATTGAATGTTGTCTTGTTGTAAATATATATAGATAAACGTTTTACATCTGTTAGAATATCGTCTTCCCTTTATCTTCTACGGCTAAAATTTTATTTTAAAATATTTTTTTATTGCGTTGTGCACTTTTTGTGATGGGTAAAGAATTGTTAAATTTGCGTCAGATAACGTGATCTGCAGCCCTACCATGAACTCTTATCTTTTCGTACCATGAAGTGTGAATTGCATTGGGGTTGTTAATGTTTGAAAAGGATAGCGGTATATGAACTATAGATAACTTTGTCTCTTTTACTCACATGTTCTTGGGACGAATTCTGAACGCTCATTCGGGAACAACTGTGCGTCTTTAAGACATCATAATATGAAAAAGGAAAACAATTTCGTTTACGTCTTCAATTGAGTCCCAATACGAGTTCATGGTAGGACTGCTGATCGCAAATTCAAGACGAAGAAGGAATAGAACGCCAGCGCGGCGTAGGAGAGGGGGTATGCCCCTCTCTCTCTACTGCGCGGTGAAAATATATGCCTGCGGCTGCTGTTTCGTTCAGGCAGCGTAGGGCGCTTATGCAAAATAAATTGCCATATTTGTGAATCATAGCGCAATAAATGACTATCCTATTTTACCACATATATAATATTAGTTATATAAAGTGATAATTAAAGCAATTCGTGCAAAATTATTAGCTAATAATTCCAAAATATCAAAAATGCGCAACGTTAATATTCAAGTCTTCATTTGTGCCGGCACTCCCTGAGTGCAATCCGTTGATTATTTTTGGATTTATAACAATTCCTATGAATAACTATTAATATGTACATAAGTAAAATTGCTCTTCACATCTACCTCTTTGCTATAATTCTAAACTGAGTTTAAACAAAATAAATATTACAATATATTTCTCGCTCAACTTCATATTTGTGTGTTTTAAAAAGATATTTGTAGAAATATTTTTGTCTACTAACAATTTACATATATCAATGTTAGATTCAATGTTAAATTTATAATCGTAAGTGTTTAGATTTAAAAATAAATGTATTTTTTCGAACTAAACTTCAATATTAAATTCAGTGTTAAATGCATAGAGTTTTAATACTAGTGTAGGGGAATGTGTCCATCGGGCATCGACAATAAGGAGAAAGCAATTTAGGCTATCTATCGGTTTTTTGTTTTTTATGGGTGATTGACACAATGATAAATCATTACCCTCTCTTATTATTTGTTGATTAATTGACTTACACCCTGCCTATGGCTAATAGGGATGTCAAAAATAATAATCTTTGAATGATCATTTTATCAGGATAATCGATTATTCAAACATATGTAGAAATATTAATTACCCCTTTTTTCAAGCAATACAACAGAACTAACTACTTTGCTATAATCCGCACGGGTTAAGTGAATGCATGCAAAGCCAATGTGTATGAAGCAGGCAAAATCTACGCACCTTATACATGCAGGACCAGTCACCACATGCACCCCAAGGCGCAATTCACCAGCAACAACGCACACAAAAGCAGCACACACACCCACCACCACAATCTCGACGATCGTTTCGCCCCGAAACCGAAGCATTATCAGGAGGATAGGCTCCACGACAAAAATCGTACTGAGTATCGCAATCGCAGTACGATTTTTATGGAATTCCGCAAAGTAACGCCTGCTTCTATAAATCATATAAATTACCCCTTTTTTATTTTGTTTTACTCTCTTTTTTCACGTCTTTTAAATTCTTGGGTATGGGTTGTATCCAAACAAAACATTTTAATCGAATTTCACAAACAGCACACCTGTTATATTATTTTTTATTAGTATTTGACCTCTTTAATTAGTGCTTATTATAATTAATTATTAAAATAAAAACCCAATTTTTAAAAAGTCAGCAAAAATCGCTTATTAAATAATCGATTCTTCGGTTCCAGATAATCAATTTTTTATAAATCGATTTAATTTGGAAGGAAGAAAATTTATTTCGATTATCTATTAATCGATGTTTCCTCTCCAAGTCACATCCATAATGGCTCCCCTACTCTATGTATAAAAACTCTATGGTTAAATGTTGTTATAAATAGATCTACTAAAATTGTTTATGGAAAAATTAGTTTGATGAACTATTAAAAATATCACTACCAAAAAATATTGCTATATTTTCGATACTATATTCTGAGTAAGATTTAGCCAAATGACTATTGTATGTAATCAAATGTATTATGCGTTTTTATTATTGAATGTTATATATAAGTAATTATTAAGGTTCCTGTTGAACAGATATTGTTTATACTATTCTATGTTTAATTTCAAAACTGTTACATTCAACTGAATAAATAATTGTTAAACTATGTAATTTAACATTAATATTAATTATATAATTATTAAAATAAATACATATCCTCTTCATATCATTTCTTTGTAAACTAATTATACTCTTTTGTTCAATCGACTAATTTAGTCAAAAAAAACATCTTTAAGGAAAATTAACTTTTTTTTTAAATATATGTATGACTAATAACTGATTAGTAGGTGTTGAACGTTAGGTGTTATCTTTCAGAAATCCTTAAAACAAAAATATCATCATTATTTTTGTAATTACTGATTGCTTATTCAAGATAAAGACTTTCTCTATCAATGTCAATTAAATTATATTCTTTAGATCTGTTAACACATCAATATATTATTAATCTGTGCTCAATTAATATTCTGTATTTATACTACATTTAAATCAACCTCATATATTGATAAATATTCCAAAAAATATATATTTCACATAGCAACATTATTACTTGTTATTGAAAAATGTTTTTAAATTGCGGAAATAGAATTAAAAACTGTATTTGTTTTATGAAAATTATTTTTTATGATTATTTTTATATATTTAAGTAATATATATTTTACTTTTATGTCTGTAATTAGATTTTATATATCATTTATGTGCTCACAATTAGCTTACAATAGTAAATCCAAGGGTCTTTTTTATCAAGTAACTGGCTGTGCCTCGCGATGCCTGCGACGAATAGCTAGTGAATAGGCAATAATCGTAAAATGGATTATAATACATAAATAAAATAGAGGGTTTCTTTTAGTTATCTAATATTCCGCTAATTTAACAATAAAACATGTACTGAACAATACCGAATAACTGCAGTTATATATAATGCAGCATACTCATACCTTTCACAGCACATGTAAAACAACGTCATCATCATCCTCCTGCCCTTACCGCACTCTAAGTGAGGTCGGCATTAAATGTTACAAACATGTTGTCACATGATTTGGCTACGTATTTTACGACCGGCCGCCTGCCTGACGTCAACTTACCTTAATCATATTTTACGACCCCTCGGTAAGAAAGAGGGTGGTCTATTCTACTCAACCGGATACCATAGGGTGGGTCAACTTATCTTAGTCGCCTTTTACGATACCTCGGCAAGAAATGAGGTTCTACTCAGCAGGATACCACACGGCATATAAAATATCTTAACAATATCTTAGGTAAAAAAGGAAACTTGCCGAACAATTAATTGTCTATTCTACTCCGGATACCACTCTAGCCGGATACCACACGGCGGTTGTAAAACAACGTCATGACACAGTAAAATTAGAAATGACAGACAGTATTTAATTTTATATTGACAGCGGAGAAGTGCTTTTGCAAGCTAATTGTGTCGATCGAATTGTTGTTTCTATATCTAGTTGTTTTCTTCTTAATAAAGTTATCACTGTGCAAAGTTTTTACTTGCTTTATTTCTACATATAGTACGTGACAATAAATAATGCACATCGAGGCTTGGAGAGAGAAATCGGCTAGATTCTGCTTCATAGAGCAAGTCTCTGTCGCACAGACTGACGAACCCGTGCGAAACGTCACATACTGAGTGACAGAGACAGCGCTCTACGAAACCGAACTGGCCGGCTGTTTCGTTCTAAACATGTGCATTATTTTATTATATAATAATTTAGGAATACCTAAGAAAGAGGGTGGTCTATTCTAATCAAAAGAATTGGAGCAAAAACCTATTACGCCGCTCCCGTGTAGATTGGTAGGTTATCCAAATCCTCAGAATTTTCTAGAACTCTTCAACCATGTTTCCGCGGAATCCTAGGGTTCTCTGAGTCAAAAGGTATATATCACCGAAAATATAGGTGTCAAAAAAGCGTCCTATTTGACCCTGACGATCAAATAACGATCGCAAACACAGAAACAAATAATATACACACGCAGCGTCTTCGCCGGCGAAGACGAGGTCCCAGTTTTCTGACGTCGGTCTGAGAGCTTCTGCGCTCTACTCTCTGCATTTCGCAACCTTGACGATGCTTCTGCGCTCGCCCGTCCCACCCGGTGACGCTGTAAAAGCCGTTAGGGCTAACAGCATACAGTCAGTTCGAAAAAAAAGAAAGGTATATACCTAAAATCAATGTATAAAATGAACTTTCTCTTGAACAACTTCATGATTTAATAAATAATTTACAATAATATTCATAAAATATATTAAGAAATAAAATAAATCCTGATTCACTAATGAAATGTTTGTGTTAAAATTAAATAAATATTTGAGTAGAAAAAACTTTGACAAACTATTTTGAAGATAAGAAACATGAGGGTCCTTCACGAAAACCATGGAATCGAAGATTTCCTAGAAGTATAAAAGGTTGAACACTCCTGCTCCAGCACGTAGGTTTTCTCACAATGTTTTCCTTTACCGAAAAGCGTGTGATAAATTGCAAATCCTAATTAGTGCCAGACTGACGTAAGAGATATCTCATTTACATAATAATAGCTAAATCTGGGCCAACGCGTTGTTTAAATACAGACATACTATAAATAACAATATTTGCAATCTGCCGCCGATGACACTTACACATTACGATGGCAGTATTATGGGGCTTAAGTGATTATATCACTTAATTCTATTAAACACAACTATATATTTTTATTATAAGTAAAACTAAATATTCAAAGACCCTAAATGGCACTTAGAGCTGTGATAGCCCAGCGGTGAGACCGTGCGACTCTTTTGAGGGCAACACGAGTTCAAACCCGGGCAGGCACCAATGAGTTTTTCTATTAATAAATCATGTGTCTAATTGATAATTGCAATTTATCACACGCTTTTCAGTGTAGGAAAACATGAGGAAACCTGCATATCTCTAGAGAATTCTGTTGATATGTGTAACCTACCAATCCGCATTGGAGCAGCGTGGTAGGTCTTAGCTCCAACCCTTCTCTCCAGAAACGGAGTGAGGAGGCCTATTCCCAGCAGTGGGATTGTAACAGGCCGCTACTTTAAACGGCACTTTTCGCGAAAAGTTTCGTAAATCACTGAATTTCAAGCGGGCGAAGCCATTGTCGGCACAACAAGTTATAAATAAATCTCGATACAATATTGATTTCACTGCAATTTTGATACTTATGTGTTGAAAATTTTGTGAAAAAATTAAAATCAATAATTCTGCCGTATGTTATTGGTTTATCCCGCACTTATTAAATTATTACAGCATAGTAGTAGACTCTTAAAATTGTAAAACCCAGGTGAAGTTATTTTACGTCAACCATATAACATGTTTTAAGACAGAGATCGCGGTTACATAACATACATACTCCGATTTGTAGTTTATGTTTATAATTAGAGAGTTGTGACATTTGTTATGAGTATTTGCGTTCGGAACATAGAGTTAATATACTAGAGTAGGAAGGCTAACCTGAAATGTGCCTTATTACAGTATAGAGATAATAAAAAATCATGCAACCTATGGGCTTCATAAGAAAGCTCAGAGTCACTCAGAGGGCGATAGAGAGAGTAATGCTCGGAGTATCTCTACGTGATCAAATCATTAATGAGAAACCCGTAGAACAACCAGAGCATCCGCTAAAGTTCAGCGTGTTGCGATGTTGAAGATTGATTTTGGATTGAATTTACATTGTCTAATGCTACTAAAACAGCAAATTAGTTGTCTATAAATAATTTACCACTGAAAACAGATAATACAACTACATTTTTGGAAATTACCTTGGATTACAAAAAAGATATACGTGACATTTATAATTTAAGCCCGCGTGTTTCCCTGCGAGAAAAGTTTAATGAAATAGGTATTCTTACATTGGCTTCTGAGTAGACTTTTAGCAATTTCATTTTTGTGCATAAGAATATAAAGAACGATAAAATATGTTATAGGTGATGTATGTAATAGACAAAACAGGAACCGTCATTAGGTTGCGGTTCTTGCTTTGCGTCTTGCAAATGCAAGTCGTAAGTCATTTGTTTGCAAATTTACATGGATAACAAAATTTTTGAATTTGAAGTGGCGATAGGCGTGGTAAATAGTACAGAGAACAGTACCTACCATGAATTTTTAGATAGCGATTCAATTCAAAGTCAGTACCTAAACCGAATCGATTTCTTTTCGTACTGTTACATTCATAATTAGCAAGGGTTTGTGCTGACGGAATGCAAGCATTGCGCATTCCTATATTCAGATCCGCCAGCCAGACCCGAGCCGAAGTCAATCTGCCTCGTGAATCCAAACGGCAAGGTTGTCCCTAAATTTTATTAAGTTTAAGTTTTGTATTTTTGTATTTTATTGTGTAAAAGTTTTCCTTTTTTTTTAAAAAGCGATATTTAATTATCCGTATAACAGTATCATGAGGTGTGGATTACATTGGGGTCGTAATGTTTGAAAAGGATAACGTTATATGAACTATAGATAACTCTGTCTTTTTTACTCACATGTTCTTAGGACGCATTCCGAACGCTCATTCAGCAACGACTTAAAGTGTGCGTCTTTAAGACGTCATCGTATGAAAAAGCAAAACAATTTAGTTTACGTCTTCAATTAGATTAGTCGCAATAAGAGTTTATGGTAGGCCTGCTGATGGGAGTCTTAAGGTACACCTTAAAATCATTCCAACGAATGGCAAACGCAGCGTCGTTAGACCACCTACGGGATGGACTGACCACCTCGAAAAGGTCACGGGGAGCCGCTAGATACGCGCGGTTCAAGATCGTTGTGGTGTAGAGATCTCGTGAAGAGAACTTTGTCCAGCAGTTAACGTCCCTCGGTTGAAGAAGAAGAAAAAAAGGAAATGAGACTGTATCTATATATCTCTTTTTTATTCAAATTCAAATTCAAAACATTCTTTACTCAAGTAAACGTGAGAACAAGTGCTATTGAATCGTCAACATCTACTGCTGCTTCGGATTGCTGTTTCTACCGAGAAGAGCCAGCAAGAAACTCGCCGGTTGCTCTTTTCAAAGAATAATTCTTATTACTAGTTACATATAGTTATTGATGTCTTGTACAGGGTCGAAGAGTAGCTATATCCACGCATTCTTATCGTCTAAGTAATCCTCAATAGTATAGTAGGTTTTCTGTAATAGTGTTACTTATGTACTTTTGCTAGGCGCAAATCAGGAACCGCAAGCTTATGTCGGTTCCTACTTTGTCTACATACATCGTCAATCTTTTTATAATTATGTAAATATTATAATTTAGACAAAGATATACGAGTTTCATCTTCCCTTTCATTATTTATTGTGACTCACTTACAGGCCTATCTATGGCACCCGTACTCTATGATTATAAATTTTAGGGAGATTGACGCCAATTTGTTGTTACGCAATGCAGGGTCATTGTCATTTTATCTCAAAGTTGTGTACCAATATTTGGATTCTACAATCTGTTATCATTACTGTCTACGTAATAATGACGTTATCTAACTATAGGACATGATATAGGTCTACATATAATTTAAATTCCTTTACAAAATCATAAAATTTGCTTATAAAAGCATTTTGGAATTGTCAAATTTAAATGAACTTAAAGTTCTTTTTCACTTCGGTTTCAGAAAGGCGCTATTACCGAGAAGAACCAGCTAAAAACTCGGCAATTATATGAATTACTATAGGTCCAGTCACACGTTGCTGTGGCTCAATCAGGTTTCGATTTACCCTCAAAACAAAACTGACATTGACTGTTAAAAATATGCTCTGATCACCACTGAACATTCAAGGATTATCCGCTGGGTCGATCTAATGACTAAAAATTACATTAAAGTCGATCCAGTCCTCTTGCAATCTATAAGGACATATATAGTATATACTTTCGCTTTTACTTTTAGCATATATACATAAGTCAAAAGTAATCATAAAATAATTAAAAGCGATCTCCTGATGATGCTTTGATTGCGGGGAGAAACGATTGCTGAGTTTGTGATAGTGAAAGAGTGTAGTGCTTGTGTATTGTGGTGGCGGTGGTGGAGGTTTGCGCATGTGTTTTAACGAATCCTGCATGTATCGGGTATAAAAACGGATAGTACAGTTTTTAAGCTCATCGTGACTAGGCTTAAGCTGTCAAACAGAACGCCAGATAACGAAGGAGAGCTAGGTTGTCTTCAAAATGTGTATTGAAATAAAACTAATAAACAAATGGAATATTTTATTAAAATAACCTTAACACTAGAAATAATTCTAAGCTTTGGTATCACACGTGGATGTGTACAGAGTTCTTGGTACTCTGACCGTCTTCCAGGTCCTTCAGGAGCGGTGCTGAGCCACACATGCGCACGTTGTTAGTGTACGGTATGATGCCCACGCACACACCAGCCAACACCACCCAAAGACCGCCGACGTAAAATGTCAAGTCCCAATTTTGGGTTATATCGAAGAGGAGACCTAAGGAGAAAACCAAAATTAATATAATACAATGAAAGGTAAAAGCCTTATTGTGCCAGCAATGGAGTAGTTACAGACAGTTACTTTACAATTAGTTGTTGAAGCTAACGATTTTAATAGTCAAATTAATAACCAAGATCTTCTATTGGGAAGTATCAAGCATGGCTAAATTCATGAAATGGCGTTATTAATTCTATTAGACTAGTCTAGAGGTGCTAATAAGTGTTTTAGAATACTCTTAATACGTAGAAAATATTCACAAATGGACATTATTGTTTAAAAATTCTTAGATTTATAAAATCCTGTCAGTACAAGACCGCAGCTTTATTTAGTAAGATTTAAGAAGCGTTTAAAAAAGTTTCTTTTCTTGCTGACTTTCTAGGTACGAGCAACATTCCTAACCAGTGGTAGTTTTATTCAAATCTAAGTGATCTTTGAGAGTTCAAAAGTGCCTAAAATCACAAAGCACTAGTGTATAACTGAGGTTAGTTTCACGTTTGGTCGCGTCACGAATACCACATGTAAGAGTATAACGGGTTAGTTGAAATAGTAAACTAACACAATAATATAAATTAGTTATCCGTTAATAATTTAATTAGGTCGCCGTCAATGAAATAAGACTATCTAGTAAATTGGAAAAGTTAAAATACGCACCACCGAGAGGAGGTCCACATAAATGTCCGATCCCCTGACTGAGCAAAATAAGTCCATAGCCCAAAGTAAAGTAGTCAATAGGTACGAGTTGTATCAGGATAGCTGGAGTATAGGCATAGGAACTGGCATAAGACCAGCCGAATATTACGGAGACCACAGCCAGGGCCCAGTAGTTCCTTATGAAGAGGGGGTAGACGGCAATGGAAATACCACAGATGAATAGACATATAGCGAACGCTTTGGTCACATTCAACCACGGTTGGTCGCCGGCCCATCCGAGTACCACCTGAAAAATCACAGAATTATTTAGCAAGCGATACCAGACAACAATGATTTACTATTATTAACAAAAGAACACTAGAAATATCACATAGAGCCAGTAGAAAGAAACGGTAGTATATTTGTACACTATTCAAAATAAAGATTTAGTCAAATTCCATTTAAAAATGCGTTTTAAAATTAATTATATTCATTACAGATTACAGATCCCACTATTTGAAGTTCAATTCCAAACAGGCTTTGTTTTTATTGACCTAATTTTGGTTACAAATGATACTTTGACCATTTTTCTCTCAAGTACATACATTGTGATACAGATGTATATACTTTAGATATACATACTTTATACCTCAACTTAATACCCTTTCCAAAACATTGTATTATTATTATAGACAAATGGCTAGTGATGAAACTAGCCATCATCATTACATAATATACTGAAAAACAACCGCACTTACGATGCCAATTCCACTGGCGATGCCAACAATGGCTATCATGGTAGCGCCACCATCCATATTGACATCGGACATGAAGGATTTGAGGAAAAAGTAAGGGATGATGGCCCACACAGCGAGAATGAGCGACGCCATGTTGAAGAGGAAAAAGTGGAACTCAGTGAACATTCGGAAGTCAAAAGTAGATTTAAATCCCTGGATTAAACGGTCGTACCATTTCTGAAAAAGAATTTAAGAACACACATAAGATTATTGCAGTCATTATAACAAAAATCAATCAATTACACTCCGTGTCAAAATAAGATACTCGTAAATTGTGACTGAAGAAATTTCTTCCCAAATAATCTAAACTTTCAGTATAACAACATACCTTCTGGTCGTCAGATCCCGACCATATGGACCATGTAGAATTCCTATAAATGTCAGGCAACGACGATGCCCTTAGCTTATATCTTGGAATGTTCATCATAGCACCTCGGTACATAATGGAATTTTTATATAACGGCATATCTCTTAAGTAATGATGGTCTGTGTAGATTTGTCTCGAAAGCCAATTAGATTGTTGAGGCAATTCGTGAGGTTTGGATCCTTTGTTTGTTTCATTTTTAGGATTACTTGCATTTTTACTTGCTAGTTTTATTTCTGAAATACCTGTACTTTTTGTCATTTCTTTAATAACTAAGTCTTTTGAAGTATCTTTTTCCTGAACTGTTTTGTCAAATTTTTTTACTTCGCCATTTTGAGTCTTAGGTTTCTTGGCCATTAATGTTAAGTTCATCTTCGTTGGTTCTGTTAAAGTATTAGCTATTGTTGGCTCCACATTAACATTTTCTTCTGACCTCCTTCGCGCAAGTACGTCAGGATAGTTGTGCAATATTATATTATATAGGCGTTTATTAGTCATTAATTTTTCGATTACTTCTGCTGGAACCTAAAATATAATGAATGAAGATTGTATACAGAAACATGCTGTCAATGAAAATATGAAAAAAAGGAAGATATGATAAAAAGTTTTCTCATATACGTACTTGATCATGATGTTGAATAAAAGTTGGTAGGTGCACATCAGAATGTACTCGTTTACACGTTATTTCTACGTTCATTTGCGTAGTTGCCTCCAGTTGCTTGGCTTCAGCTAATGATGTAGTCAGCATTGCTAAAATATACTCAGGGTTTCTTCCACTTTTAAGTAGCGCATTCAATTCCTCGGCGCTCAAATATGCGGACTCGCCACCGATCGACTTTGATGAAATTGAGCCAGCACTTGACGATTTTCTGGACCTCATTTTTGCTTCTTCCTTCTCCCTCTGCTCTTTCACTATTATCCAGTCCGGGTCTCTCATTAAAGCGCCACATACACACATATTTAATACAGTACCAGCTAACAAAACAAGTGTGTTCCTCCAATCATATAACTGAAGTAAGTAATTTGTTAACGGCGAATACACTAACGTGCCAAATCCCACACCGGTATGAGCTATCGACACTGCTAAAGTTCTCTTTTTATCGAACCAAAACGCGACTGATACGACCGCAGTAACATAAAAGATGCCCATTGAAAAACCACTAATAACACCTAAAGTCACACATAACATTTCAACACTATTCGTAAGCGATGCTAATAGGAAACCAGCTGTAGACAGTATTCCAGCAGTGATATTCATCGTCCTGCATCCATATCTGTCCACCAATGCGCTCATTATAGGACCGGAAATGAGCGGTATCGAAATAAACAAACTACCTATTAAAGATGTTTTTGATTGTGATTGTTGGAAGTAATTAATAAATTCTTCGTGTAAGATACCAAATGAATATGTCAACCCATCAGCACATGCGGCCGTAAGAAATGCTGCAAATACTACAACCCAGCCCCATCCACCGTCTGGGATAGGTGGTAGTTTATCTTTCGACTCTTCTGATAATATGCTGTCTATATCATCTAAGCCTTCAAATTTGACACGCTCTCCCGGTGGCGATTCATCTTTTGAGTAATGTGGTACTATCGCTTTGCTATCGTCTTCTAATTTGATGGAATTTATTTTGTTTATATCCTTTAAGTCTTGACCAATTTCTATATGTCCTTGCTCTTTAGGTTTATTGATTTCGTTGCCGACCATTTTTGTGTTTTCCAGTCACGTATGTCATAAATTATTCTAAATCTGAAACACAAATGAAAACACTATAATAACATTATATATAGCGAATAGACATGATGGGGACTTTGTTCTATAATATTTGAAGTGAAGTATTTTCGATTTTCAGTGAGTCGCAAGTGATCTTTGATCAACACACTGCTGACAAACGCCCGACTTGGCGAGACTCATCTGAAAGCCACCACCCTTGACCTGGGTCAAGGGTGGTGGCTTCTGCGATTGGATACATCCACTATCACCCTGCCTGTAAAGTAATGGATATTAAGTCTTTATTCCTTTATTTCCGTAGAACTGAATACAAAGATTAAATCTAAATTCTAATAGTTTTACAATATTTAGTCAACATGACATTTGGGGTTTTTTTTATAATCAAAGGCTAGCGCCTAGCTACGATACCGCCTGATGGAAAGCGAAGGAAGCCTAAGGTGGACTGCGCTTGCATCATAGTGCCTATTCACTCTTTTTTTGAATTTGTCAGATCGTAAGAGTCCGGAAAGATAGATGCGGGAAAGGAGTTCCACATTTTGGCCGTGCGTAACGAAAACTGAAACAAATTACTACTCTGGAATAATCCCGATTGTGTTACGATTTATGGTAAGCCTATTTATTACACATTGTTTGCGTAGATAAAAAAATAGGTCAGCAATAGTTATGTAATGTAATATACGATAAAAGATCCCAAGAATTCACTCTCCGAGACATATACGGCCATTATGACGTACTAGGTCCGCCTCTATTGCAATTATCTTGAACACGATAAAACTTCTACCACGTGCGTGTCGACTCACGCACAATATACGGCCCTATAATCACATTCTTGGTGGATTTTATGTTTATAGATTCAAATTCAAATTCAAAATATTCTTTATTCAAGTAAACTTGTAAACAAGTGCTTTTGAATCGTCAACTTTACTGCTGTTTCGGAAAGCTGTTCCTACCGAGAAGAGCCAGCGAGAAACTCGGCGGTTGCTCTTTTCAAAATATAAATCTTAGAACTTCTTCTTCTTCTTCGTCAGTCGATGGACGTCCACTGCTGGACATAGGCCTCTTCATGGGATCGCCACACCACACGATCTTGCGCCTCTTGGATCCAGTGGCTCCCTGCGACCTTTTTGAGGTCGTCTGTCCACCTCGTAGGGGGGTCTACCGACGCCGCGCTTTCCGGTGCGGGGTCGCCATTCCAGCACCTTAAGACCCCAGCGCCCATCGGTTCTCCGCACTATGTGCCCCGCCCATCGCCACTTCAGCTTCGCGACACGCTGAGCTATGTCGATGACTCTAGTTGTTCTACGGATCTCCTCATTCCTGATTTGATCTCGTAGAGACACTCCGAGCATAGCTCGTTCCATCGCCCGCTGAGCGGCTCTGAGCTTTCTTATAAGGCCCATAGTGAGCGACCACGTTTCGGATCCGTAGGTCATCACTGGCAACACGCACTGTTCGAAGACCCTGGTCTTCGGACACTGAGGTATTTCGGACGAAAAGATCTCGCGTAGCTTCCCAAACGCTGCCCATCCGAGTTGGATTGGATTCGAATCCAATCTTAGAACTAGTCACATTTATTTATTACTGTCTTGTACAGGGTAGAAGTGCACCTATATCCACACATCCTTATCATCTAAGTAATCTTCAACAGTATAGTAGGCTTTCTGTATCTGTATATGTATTTTTAACAGTGGTTTTAAACTGCTGTAATGGCATGGCCAAAATTGATTTCGGAATTTTATTATAGAATCTTATACCCAAACCCACAAACGATTTACGTACTTTTGCTAGGCGCAAAGCAGGAGTCGCAAGCTTATGTCGGTTCCTACTTTGTCTATTATATACATCACCTATCGTTTTATAATTCTTTACATTTTTATGTACAAAAATTACATTGTTTAAAATATACTGTGAAGCAAATGTAAGAATACCTATTTCCTTAAACATCTCTCGTAGGGAATCACGCGGACTTAAATTGTAGATGCCACGTATGGCTCTTTTTTGATAAAACTCAGCACCAATATGTTTCATATGTTCATTTTATCAAATACAATTTATATAATTAGGAAAAACGGAAATTTTCGCCTTACTTTAAGAACTATAGCATATTATAGAATATAGAACTATAAGCAATTTATAGAATTAGGCTTTACTTTTAGGAGATTCATAATACAAAAGTAATAATAAAATTATTTTGCTATAATCCTCGATAAAGTAAATAAGAAATATATATAAATCTAATTGTAGAGTGGACTATTTGTTTTCATACCTGCAACATGCTGAATTCGTTAAAACACATGCAGCAGTGGAGTCTATTTCCCGATGCTGCTTCGGTTGCGGGGCGAAATTATTGTTGAGATTGTGATAGTGAACGTGTGTACTGCTTATGTTTTGTGGTGGCAGTGGTAATAATAATAATAATAATTTTTATTTGTATAAAGACACGTACATGGAGCTGTAAAACAATTTTTTTGGAGGTTTGTGATTGTGTTTTTACAAATCCTGCATGTATTGGGTATGAAAAAGCGGATAGTCCACTCTACATTTAGCATTATATATATTTTTTATTTACTTTAACGAGGATAATAGCAAAATAGTTTTACTATTACTGTTGTACTAAGTATACCTGCGACATAACCCGCGTGGAAATCTGTAACTGAATTTATAATAAAAGTGGTTATTGTGATTTCACCACAAGAGATCAAATCAAATCAAATCCAATCATATAGAGAGATGCTGTTGCGGACTTTTTCATAGTATTTTTGTAGATCTACAATTGTCTAGTACGCGGGGCATGCGACTAAAGCTCTCAGCAAGAGAATTTTTATACCTCTTTCAACACAATTTATGTTTTTTTTTCGGACTGACTGTATGCTGTTCGCCCTAACGGCTTTTACAGCGTCACCGGGCGGGACGGGCGAGCGCAGAAGCATCGTCAAGATTGCAAAATGCAGAGAGTACAGTGCAGAAGCTCTACTAAAGTCGGAGAACGTCGTGCTAAGGGTGCCTCCTTTGAGGCCGGCCGGTTAATGTACTATGAACCAAAATGTTTTTTAAATCGCAGTAACAGGAAATTCCAATTGTCGGGAATTATATAAGATTAAACAATGAAGCGTATTTGATTAGTAAGTTTATTTAGTCATAAATAAAAAATACAACTTACACGTAAGTTATTAAAGCATATTTAGATATCTGTTAGAATTTTTCGTTTTGCTTATGATTTATATAATTTTAAAAGTGGTAAGGATTATGCTCTCCACAATAATTTATATTTCATAATATTGCAAAAAATATACTATATGTTCGCAATTTGTTTTATTTAAATACTGAGTTATTGCTTTTACGCCGTGTGGTAGAATAGAACCACCACCGTCCTTACCAAGGTGTTGTGAGAGGCGACTAAGGTATGTGCCGTGTGGTATCCGGCTGCATAGAATAGACCACCCTCCTTCCTTACCGAGGTGTCGTAAGAGGCGACTAAGGTATGTGCCGTGTGGTATCCGGCTGCATAGAATAGACCACCCTCCTTCCTTACCGAGGTGTTGTAAGAGGCGACTAAGGTATGTGCCGTGTGGTATCCGGCTGCATAGAATAGACCACCCTCCTTCCTTACCGAGGTGTCGTAAGAGGCGACTAAGGTATGTGCCGTGTGGTATCCGGCTGCATAGAATAGACCACCCTCCTTCCTTACCGAGGTGTCGTAAGAGGCGACTAAGGTATGTGCCGTGTGATATCCGGCTGCATAGAATAGGCCACCCTCCTTCCTTACCGAGGTGTCGTAAGAGGCGACTAAGGTATGTGCCGTGTGATATCCGGCTGCATAGAATAGACCACCCTCCTATCTTACCGAGGTGTCGTAAGAGGCGACTAAGGTATGTGCCGTGTGATATCCGGCTGCATAGAATAGACCACCCTCCTTCCTTACTGAGGTGTCGTAAGAGGCGACTCAGGTATGTGCCATGTGGTATCCGGCTGCATAGAATAGACCACCCTCCTTCCTTACCGAGGTGTCGTAAGAGGCGACTAAGGTATGTGCCGTGTGGTATCCGGCTGCATAGAATAGACCACCCTCCTTCCTTACCGAGGTGTCGTAAGAGGCGACTCAGGTATGTGCCATGTGGTATCCGGCTGCATAGAATAGACCACCCTCCTTCCTTACCGAGGTGTCGTAAGAGGCGACTAAGGTATGTGCCGTGTGGTATCCGGCTGCATAGAATAGACCACCCTCCTTCCTTACCGAGGTGTCGTAAGAGGCGACTAAGGTATGTGCCGTGTGGTATCCGGCTGCATAGAATAGACCACCCTCCTTCCTTACCGAGGTGTCGTAAGAGGCGACTAAGGTATGTGCCGTGTGGTATCCGGCTGCATAGAATAGACCACCCTCCTTCCTTACCGAGGTGTCGTAAGAGGCGACTAAGGTATGTGCCGTGTGGTATCCGGCTGCATAGAATAGACCACCCTCCTTCCTTACCGAGGTGTCGTAAGAGGCGACTAAGGTATGTGCCGTGTGGTATCCGGCTGCATAGAATAGACCACCCTCCTTTCTTACCGAGGTGTCGTAAGAGGCGACTAAGGTATGTGCCGTGTGGTATCCGGCTGCATAGAATAGACCACCCTCATTTCTTACCGAGGTGTCGTAAGAGGCGACTAAGGTATGTGCCGTGTGGTATCCGGCTGCATAGAATAGACCACCCTCATTTCTTACCGAGGTGTCGTAAAAGGCAACTAAGGTAAGTTGACGTCAGGCAGGCGGCCGGTCATAAAATACGTAACCAAATCATGTGAAAACATGTTTGTAACATGTTGCGCCGACCCCAATTAGAGTGGGATAAGGGCAGGAGAATATACTGAGTTATTGCTTTCACAAAAAAACACAGGGGGAAAACAAATAATTTTAAACAGAAACAGAATAAATAAAGAATAAATTTTTTGTACATTTTGAAATTCATTAATGTGCATGTGTCAGAAAGTTATATTATATAGTAAGAAAGGCAATCGAAGACTTGATAGATTTGAGAAAACAAACATACTATTTATAGGAATCTTAAGAATGTATTCGTTGAGTCTAATATGGCAGAGTCTGCAGTTATTCACCGTATATTGTTGTAACGGAAACTTTATAACATGACTCAACTGAGTTATTTTTTAACCACAGTATATAGCTGCTATCTCATTGAACCGTTAAACTTTACTAAATTGTAAACAAACTTTTCGGTCAGGAATATTTACGCAGTTCTGTACTTTACGTTACATAAAGCTTTCGTGAATCTAAAATTAATCAAAAAGTAACAAGAATTTTTTATCTGCCACGGAATTTAAGATCAGACTTGTTAATTACTAATTTATAGAACTTAGGCGTTACTTTGCGGAAATACATAATACAAAATAATGAAACGAAAATATCATAAGTAAAGTAAAGTAGCGGCCTGTTACAATCCCACTGCTGGGAATAGGCCTCTCCGTTTCTGGAGAGAAGGGTTGGATCTAAGACCTACCACGCTGCTCCAATGCGGATTGGTAGGTTACACATATCTCCAGAAATCTCTAGAGATATACAGGTTTCCTCACGATGTTTTCCTTCACCGAAAAAATATATACCGAAATAGAAAATATATATAATGCTAAATGTAGAGAGGACTATGCGTTTAAATATAAGGAGCTAAGCAGTGTGGATCCCAAAATGAATTCAGCTTTTACTCTTCCTGATGTGATAACAAAAACGAAAATGACAAGAAAAATTAAGTAACTGCAACTACGAAAATTTAAAAAGTTACAACGGTTCTAATAGTCATACGTCAATTATTCTGTGTTTCTTTTGTCATTAATTATTATGAATTAGTAATAATAAAGTTTAATTTTGCTATAATCCGCGATAAAGTAAATAAAAATGTCATATTCTATGCTGATGATACAACGTTAATAATTTATAGGATTAGGCGTTACTTTGCGGAGATCCATAATACAAAAGTAATAATAAAATTATTTTGCTATTATCCGCGATACAAATGTATTTTGTACCACGTTAATAGTTAAAGCTGATAACACCGAATAACTGGAACAAGAAGTAAATAATGGCTTAAGAAATATTATAAATTGGCTTAATTTGAACCATTGCTTATTGCATATGCATAAATCTAAATAAAACTATTTTAAAAAGGCTAATACAGAAAGTCTACTATACTATTGAGGATTACTTAAACGATAAGAATGCGTGGATATAGCTACTCTTCGACCCTGCACAAGACATCAATAACTATATGTGACTAGTAATAAGAATTATTCTTTGAAAAGAGCAACCGACGAGTTTCTTGCTGGCTTCTAGGTAGGAACAGCTTTCCAAACCCTGAGTAGAGTTGACGATTTAAGAGTATTTGTTTACAAGTTTACTTGAATAAAGAATATTTTGAACTTGAATTGAATTCATAACCGATACATGCAGCACTACACAATTGTAATGTGATGGGAGCCTTATATTTTATTATACATTACTTACGTGTAAACTAGTATAAGATTCAGTATTTAGCCTATTATAAGGGAGTATTAAAGAAGACTTCAAATACGGATGTTTGCTTTCGTAACCTACTCTGCAACTTACGACCCTGCCAAGATTGGTCCTACAATGAAAATCCAGCCTAAACTCGACGGAATGTCTACGAATAATTTAAATATAATATCAATAATATCTTTGTAAAAACGATTGAGACGGCCACAATAACTGTAAAATGTATTTTTTTTGGTTCTTATTACTAAATCGTCAAGTATATATAACAGCATTTGATTTCACAATGAAAATAATCTCACTTTGTTAGATTTCACAATGTCAGGAAATAACAGAGCTATTGCGACATTCATTACAGTCAAAGTAGAGAAGGTTTTTGTTTCATAAAACTAATAGTTTTGTAAGGGTTATTTATATAAAAATGATTTGGGAACGAATTTAATTTAATTCCTTTAATTTAGTTCTCCTAAATTTATTCTCATCAACGGAAAAATATCAATTATAATTATATGAATATAAATATTATAATGTAAATTAAAAAGTACTCACGATACTGATGTCGTATTCACAAATTAAAAAAAATTGCCAATCAAATCTCTGTATCACCCTCTGAGATTGGATTTCTGCTTATAATATTTGATAGCACTGATACTTTCGACAACTAGTAAATAGATGATGTATACATAATCTATGAATACTACTTACGATAATTTAAATTTAAAAATTTGTAAAAATATATGTATATAATTCCAAATACACAATTACATACATCCGGAATTGAAGAACCAATAAACTTATTTAGAAAATGTTGATCCTAGACGGGGATCGAATACCCGATCCCCGAAGTTGAAGGCAGGTTCACTGCGACCTTCCCCAACGGACGCCTCTCATATAAAAATATGGAGTTAATTTTTTTTTCAAATCTGATAAAATTGACGTTACTCACCAAATAAATTGTTTACATATCGCAAACAGTTCGCAGAGTGTTTGTTTGTTGATGATAAAGTAAATGAACACTTTTGACACATGCTCTCGCGGCA
Organism: Morpho deidamia; assembly: GCA_947086505.1. NCBI lineage: Eukaryota > Metazoa > Arthropoda > Insecta > Lepidoptera > Nymphalidae > Morpho > Morpho deidamia. Next base: position 1,482,931 of record CAMTZC010000011.1, read on the forward strand.
CACTCGGATGCTGTACTGAAATCATCACTTATATAGCAGCCTTCATAACACCACTGAGCGGTAGGGGAGCCATATCGACTTAATTTAAACAGAATAGTCTCGATAATAAGCGAATCTTGGATAAGGTATTGAATCAAATCAAATCAAAATATTCTTTATTCAAGTAAACTTGTAAACAAGTGCTTTTGAATCGTCAACTTTACTGCTGGTTCGGAAAGCTGTTCCTGCCGAGAAGAGCCAGCAAGAAACTCGGCGGTTGCTCTTTTTAAAATATAAATCTTAGAACTAGTTACATTTATTTATTACTGTCTTGTACAGGGTAGAAGTGCACCTATATCCACACATCCTTATCATGTTAGTAATCTTCAACAGTATAGTAGGCTTTCTGTATCAGCCTCTTTTTAACAGTGTTTTTAAACTGCTGTAATGGCATCACCAAAATTGATTTCGGAATTTTTTATAGAATCTTATACCCAAACCCACAAACGATTTACGTACTTTTGCTAGGCGCAAAGCAGGAGTCGCAAGCTTATGTCGGTTCCTGCTTTGTCTATTATATACATCACCTATCGTTTTATAATTCTTTATATTTTTATATACAAAAATTACGTTATTTAAAATATACTGTCAAGCAAATGTTAGAATACCTGTTTCCTTAAACTTGTCTCGCAGGGAATCACTAGGCACTAGATTTCATTTTAACTAAGCGGCATAAATCAAATATTATTCAGTGAGATGTATTCAACGGTCAAAACGGTATTTTACCAGAACTCTTTTACATAACCTTCACTTTTTATAAAATGAAATCTCTAAAAGAAACTTTAACAGAACTAATTTGCTATTATCCGCGTGTGTTAAGCGAATGTATGTAATGCTAAGTGTATGAAGCAGGCAAAATTCATGTACCTTACACATCCAGGACAAGTCACCACTATCCCAAGACGCCTCCGCCAGCAACAATGCACACAAGCAATACACACAACCACCACAACAATCTCTACGATCGTTTCGCTCCGAAACCGAAGCATCATCAGGAGGATAGACTCCACGACAAAATCGTAATGTAAATCCCTAAAAAGCGGTTGTTAAAGAAACTCGCTTCTGGGAGCTTTACTCGCGTGCGCCGCTTTAACCAATTGACTAACACTAAAATAATGTACCAGCGATTTATAGATCTACAAAAATACTTTAAAAAAGTCGACAACAACACGTCTCTATCTCTTACGGTTAACTCACAATCACTACTTTAAATTCGATAAATATTTGGTGTCTGATTTCGATTTTCGACTTATGACAGGCATCGTGGAACCTAATGCAATTATCAAAAAAGCATTATAATTTTTAAAATGTTTTATCTATTTTCTATTATATAAAAATATAATTTTAATAAAGCAGCAATTGTTAATTTGTCAACGATTAGAATGTAACCATAACGGGAAACATATCCTTGACTACACCATATCAGCAGGAAATAAGCTACAGTATTAATAATGCAGAACATATACTGAAATTTATTTCGTTGTTGAATACTTGTGATTGAACTCAACTTTACTGCAAAATGTCCTCATCAATGAACTAGTTGTTTTTTTATAATTCCCGAAGGAAAAACAACAAATTCTCCATCCTAAATCTCAGCCCCATTGTACAAAGTTTCCGCTTCAATTATACACAAAAATTTCATCAATATTGGTCCAATGGTTTAGAAGTGAAATTGTAACAAATATCCATACTTATACTTAATAATCCGCGATAAAGTAAATAAAAAATATGTAATTTTATGTCTAAATATGTTATGTCTAAATATATAATTTGAAATATATAGTGGACTATCCGTTTTTTCGTACCCGAAACATGTGGAATTTAAAAACACATGCACCGATTGTTGAGTTTGTAATAGCGAACGTGTGTAGTGCTTGTGTATTGTGGTGGCGGTGGTGGAGGTTTGTGCATGTGTTTTTAAGAATATATACATATTTATTTATTTATTTATAATATATATTTATATATGTATATATACGACCAACCTAATATTATAAATACGAAATTTCTGTTCATGTGTTCATGTCTATTCATTTGTAACGCTCTCAAAACCAACCCGATCAATCAATATTCTGTAAGAATGTTCAAAATTTTGTGCACTTGGATTTATTGCCGATGTAACAAACAGTATATAAAAATTTTTCGCTTTTCTTTCGGGAACAGTAACATATTATATAATTTACGGTAATTTAAAGATTAATTAGTAATCCTACTCTAATTATTTATCTCACACAACTTCCCAAACAACTCATTTCCTTCTTCATCCCAAACTCCAATTTTCTCCCTTTTTTCCTACTATTTTAAAACCTTAATATAAAAACCTTACTATTTCTCAAATACATTAGTCCCGGAACTGTTTGCAGCAATGTTGTCATAGTAAACTTCGTAATCAGATGTTAACTAAGAATAGAAGACAATGGCGAACGGAAATAAAATAAACGTGAAAAGATAACGGAATCAATTGAGAGTTGAACTTGAAGGATGCTGTAAAACTAATGCTCCTAATACTATATTGAGGTTGGCCTGTTATCGTTACTCCCATGGAAACTGCTTAAATAGTTATTAATACTAGGCTAGGAGCGGCATAGGCAGGCCTGTAAGAGATAGTGACACAATAAATATTGAAAGGGAAGATGGAACTCGTATATTTCATCTTTGTCTTATCAAAAACAATTGAGCTGTGATAGCCCAGCGGTGAGACCGTGCGACTCTTTTGAGGGGACCACGAGTTCAAACCCGGGCAGGCACCAATGACTTTTTCTATTAAAACTCATGTGTCTAATTGATTATTACAATTTATCACACGCTTTTCGGTGAAGGAAAACATCTTGAGAAAACTTGCATATCTCTAGAGGATTCTGTTGATATGTGTATAAAACCAATCCGCATTGGAGCAGCGTGGTAGGTCTTAGCTCCAACCCTTCTCTCCAGAAACGGAGAGAGGTGGCCTACTCCCAGCAGTGGGATTGTAACAGACCGCTACTTTTATCATAAACAAGTCAAGTTAAGATGTTTTGAGCCCGTTGGCGCGGTGGGTAGTGACCCTGCCTTCGACTCCGCGGGTCGTGGGTTTGATTCCCGCAGAGGGCTAACATTTTCTATAAACAATTTTTTGTTTCTACGAGCCTGGTAAAAGTAACAGCCTGTTACTATGCCCACTGCTGGGCTAAGGCCTCCTCTCTCCGTTATTGGAGAGAAGGATTGGAGCTAAGACCTACCACGCTGCTCCAATGCGGATTGGTAGTTACACATATCCCTAGAATTCTCTAGAGATATGCAGGTTTCCTCACGATGTTTTCCTTCACCGAAAAGCGTGTGATAAATTGCAATTATCAATTAGACACATAAGTTTTTAATAGAAAACTCATTGGTGCCTGCCCGGGGTTTGAACCTATGTCGTCTCTAGAGAGTCGCACGGTCTCACCGCTAGGCTATCACAGCACGAGCCTGGTATTTGTATTTAAGTATGTATTTAAAATTATGTATGTAGTATATTTACCAATTATTCGTCACCCATGGGACCATGCTTTGGGGACGGACGACCGTGTGTGTAAGTGTCCCATATATTTATTATTTTTAAACTCAAACTCAAGCTCGAAATATTCTTTATTCAAGTAGACTGTTTTCAATACTTTTGAATCGTCAAATGTTTTTCAAGAAACTACCACTGATTCGGAAGTTTGCTCCTACTGAGAAAAACAGCAAGAAACTCGGCGATTCCGAGATACCCGGAGAAGGGTAGGATCTTTATATAAAGATCCTACCCTGATATAAAATATTGACGATTATGGAGCTGATAAGGATTCGTGGATATAGCTACTCCTTTACCCTGTACAAGACAATAATGACAAAATGTAACTATTTAAAAGAATTATACTTGAAAAAAGAAACCGCCGAGTTTTTTGCTGATTCATACCGGTAGGAACAGCTTTCCGGACCAGCAGTAAAGTTGACGATTCAAAAGCACTTGTTTACAAGTTTACTTGAATAAAGAATATTTTGAATTTGAATTTTATTTTATACCTCGTAGGTATAGGTATAGGTAACTTATGACCTAAATAGATGGTCTCGGAATGTTTAACTAAAACATAATAAAAGAAATGCAGAATATTTTAGTATAAATTGTAACTAATATGGGTGTATAACAAATATGTATTTCAATCGATTAAAATAAAACTGTAATGTAATGTAACCTTAACAACAACAATTGCACTACCTTTTAGTAAAAAACCGTACAAAAATCTGTTCAGTACATTTTAGTAAAATCGCATACAGAAAGATTTTGGCAGTTTTATAATATTTATAGATATAGGTACTCAACTAGATGTTGTCACAACTTCGCCCGCGTCAACTTTAATGTTGAAATACCTTCAATTATATACCGTATTTTCCTGTTCCCAAAAGAAAAACGGGGATTTTTGCCTTACTTTGGAAACTATATAAGCTTTAATTTTCCCAACTTTCATCAATATAATGGCCGTGAAAAGGCAAAAGACAGACAGATACATAAATATAATAGACTAATAGATAGATTTAGATATAATAGATTTTCGCATTCGCGATGTTAGCATGGATGTACTCGTAGGTGTCTGATAGATGATCAGACACCTACTTGTTAGAAATTCGTGCAAGCGTGACATAATTTATTAAAAATATCTGATAATATTGATAAATCGGAGATGGAGATTTTCTGTATATTGACACTCAGCGTATATCTTTAATCTAAGCTTAACCTCGTGTGATAAAATTGGTTTACAGGAAATGTTCTTTGTTATGTACAAACCGGATAAAATTAGTTTTAACTGAAAAGAACCTACCAATATGAAACAAAATCTGTCTCGTCAAAAAGAGACGAGGTCCCAGTTTTCAGCCGTCGGTAGGTCGTGGCTTCTCCCCACCCTTCCGACGTCGCAATGACTAATCAAAGTCATACCATCAACCCTCCACTACACGTCGCCCTAAGCCGTGGTCCGGCCTCACAGGAGGCACCAACGAAGACTTTCCCCGACGTTAGTAGAGCTTCTGCACTCTACCCTCTGCATTTCGCAAACTCGACGATGCTTCTTTGCTCGCCCGTCCCGCCTAGTGACGCTGTAAAAGCCGTTAGGAATAACAGCATACAGTTAATTCGAAAAAAAATCTAATATGTCTGTCATATCTATCGTTAGTTTTACTTTATAAATGAATATTTTTCATTTATCAGCCTAGCGGTGAGACCGTGCGAATCTCTAGAGACGACATAGGTTCAAACCCCGGGCAGGCACCAATGAGTTTTTCTATTAAAACTTATGTGTCTAATTGATAATTGCAATTTATCACACGCTTTTCGGTGAAGGAAAACATCGTGAGGAAACCTGCATATCTCTAGAGAATCTAGGGATATGTGTAACCTACCAATCCGCATTGGAGCAGCGTGGTAGGTCTTAGCTCCAACCCTTCTCTCCAGAAACGGAGAGAGGAGGCCTTAGCCCAGCAGTGGGCATAGTAACAGGCTGTTACTTTACTTTACTTTTACTTACTTTATAGTAGTAAGCCTTCTTTTAATATGTTTAACTGCTGTAATATATATCTATACTTATTATAAAACAAAGTCCCAAAAAGCAGTCTGTCTGTATGTAATCGATTTTCTCAAAATCTATTGAACGGATTTTTGTACGATTCGATACGATCACCAAAAGATAGTGCAATACTCCCGGATGGTTTAGGTAAATCGGTATTATGTAAATTGTGCTGAAAAGATTGCGCAGTTGTTAAAAAACATGTTTGCTGGGAGCTTTAGTCGCGTGCGCTGCTTAAACCAGCAGAGATACGCTAAAGTAATGTACTAGAGAATTGTAGATCTATAAAAATACTACAAAAAAAGTCCGGGATAGCATGTCTCTATCTCTCACGGTTAACTCACAATAACTACCTTCATGTTCAAAATTACGAAAATTCGGGAAAACTTTCGTAGATCACTGAATTCCACGCGGTCGAAGCCATTGTTGCCTCAGCTAGTACATATATAATTTGTAACGCTGACTGGTTAAAAGACTGACAGATAAAGTAATATCTGTATATTTTAAGGGTGAATGACATTGCAAATGAAATCGGCCGTGTTGATATCTTTGGTATTGATTTGGGGAGTGGTATTTGCATATTGTACACGTGTAAACTGTTCTGAAACCTATAGATAATCTCGCTATCGTTCACAGGGAATGTACCTGTCTACACGAAATCAGTAGAACCATTTGACTGATTCGTTTGAGATAAAATTTGAAGTATACCAGAAACAGTGTTATTTTAAATAAAAAAATATAACTAACAGTATAATTTGTAATTGAATAAAAGTTAGTATTTTACAAGGTACAGGGCTATCTAGTGCGAGCATCAATAGATATCTGTTCATTTCATTTATTTCATTTCATTTATTTTACAAACGCCTAATTCTTATTTTATTATATCTTTATATTTATTATTTATTTATTTATTTATCTTTATATTAAAAAAAGAGCCATACGTGGCATTTATAATTTGAATTCGCGTGAGTCCCTGCGAGAGAAGTTTAAGGAAACAGGTATTCTTACGTTAGCTTCACAGTATATTTTTAGCAATTAGATTTTTGTGCATAAGAATATACATAATTATAAAAAGATTGGCGATGTATATAATAGACAAAGTAGGAACCGACATGAGCTTGCGGCTCCTGCTTTGCGCCTTGTAAGAGTACGTAAGTCGTTTGTGGGTTTGGGTATAAGATTCTATAACAAAATTCCACAATCAATTTTAACTTTGCCATTACAGCAATTTAAAAATACTGTTAAAAAGATGCTGATACAGAAAGCCTATTGTACCGTGGAGGCTTACATTGATGATAAGAATGCGTGGATATAGCTGCTCTTTGACCTTGTGCAGGATAGCTATGACAAAATGTAATTAGTATTAAGAATCTTCTTTTTTAAAAGAGCTCCACCGAGTTTCTTGCTGGTTCTTCTCGGTAGGACCAGCTTTCCGAACCAGCAGTAAAGTTGACGATTCAAGAGCACTTGTTTACAAGTTTACTTGAATAAAGAATATTTTGAATTTGAATTTGAATTTGAATTATTTTTTAGTTTTTATTTTTCTCTATACTTCCTGTTTTATTATAATGTTTTTGTAACATCTTTTATCTCGTTAATACTTTATTTGCATGGATTGTTGTTTTTATAATTAGATGTTTTTAATCAGAATCTCATAGGTTTTAACTGAAAATCAATACCGCATGATGTTGACCAAATGCTGAAGCACGCTGCTTTCGAATGCAAATTCATTTCAGCGAATTTGTTATTTAATTTATATAAGCTAAATTTAAGTGCTTTGTACCTGTATTATTTATTATGTATATTTTTGAATTTAAACTGGTGAGTGGTATTCATTACTAATATTGAGAGACCGGCTATATTCAAGTCTTATTTTATCGGGTGAGCCCGACTAGTTTCAAGCCCATACTAGTCGGATTCATCCGATAAAATAAGACGTGAGTATAGCCTGTCTCTCAACATTAATAATTTTGTATATTGTCTGCAGAAACGAATACATGTCTTGTTTGTTTTTAACTGGCCATATTTATATTCATTATCATTAACAAAAAGATGCACACTTTAACTTCTCCTGCTTTAAGCGATTGACGTCCACTGCTGTACCTACATAGTCCTGAGAGATATCTATTTTTGAAATCGTCATTCTAACACCCTAAGTATTCAGCAACCTCTTCAATACAATTTACTTAAACCTGTAATGTACCTAAACAGCCCGCAAGAGTTACACTTTACATCATAAAAACTGTACAAAAATCCGTTCTGCAGATTATGCGAAAATTGATTACATACACACAAACAACGTATTGGGGACTTTTGTTTTATAATAAGTATATATTTACAAAAATATGCACTTGAAAAGGCTAAACTCAATTATACGGCAAAACTCCTTTTTTTTTACCTAAGATATTGTTGTTAAGATATTTTATATACCGTGTGGTATCCCGCTGAGTTGAATAGACCGCCCTCATTTCTTACCGAGGTGTTGTAAAAGGCGACTAAGGTAAATTGACGCCAGCCAGGTGGCCGGTCCTAAAATACACAGCCAAATCATGTGATAACGTGTTTGTAACATGTTTGCCGACCCTGCTTAAAAGTAATAATCGGATAATCGTAGTCTTCTACTAATAGTAGTAGTAATAGTTGTAAATAAACAAGTTTTTCTCCCGTGACGAAATAGCATTCTGATATAGAATTTAGCGATTCTCCATTATCTGTAATGAAGGCGCACCTTGTAAATTACCTTAGGATGTTGATATTTTTTTGAATACACTAGAACTATCTGTCGCTATAGATAAAAAAGTCCTCATGATAATGTCAGATCAAATCACTGATTTGGGAATATAAATCTGATTGAATTCTTAAACGAAATATATGATTAAATCAAACGACGGCACTTGAAAAAAACATGGCCTTGATGCAACATACATAACTTTAACGAAGGATGTAGAGGTGAGACATGCATGCATAATAAGCAGAAATATCAATGGTTCTTTCGATTAAATAATCTACCGAAAATATCTATCATGGATACTAGACATGAAACATAAACAGTGAAAAATATTACTTTTCTTCCTTCGTGTATCAGGAACGTTTAGTTCTCATTCATCTGTACTTTATTCGGATAATTCGATATCCGATTTGTTTCGACTAAGATTAATTGGTAGTACAAATATAGAATGTATTGTTAAGTGTTAACTAATATATTGTACAATAGTTAAATTATATAAAACGTTTAATTTAAATAATATATTTTACTTTAACTTTTTACTTTTACAGGTGCAAATTATACCTTATACCCTAATAATACCCTAATTATGTACCTGAAAAATTTAATTACTATTATTAATTAATTAAATTCGGTTATAATATTTAATTCGAAAATAACCACTAAATTTGTGTTAGCTCAATTTTTTAATAATTATTCTCTGAGATAATTATGATTTATTATAAACCTAAGTGTAGGTATAGTCAAAAATAAAGTATTAATATAGGCTTTGCTTAAAATTTACTGCTTTGCGTATTATTGTAATGAAATCTTACAAAATAAAAAATATATTTTTTCATTTTCATTCGTTTTGAACAACAGCACCACACACCTTTAAATGTTTTTTGTTTCTGGCAACACAAATTACGCAATGTCAAACTCGTCAACGTAAGCTGCGTTTACTTTTATTGTAAATTAATTTATATATCAAAAATAAACACACAAAAACCCAATGGAAATGGCTGATAAACCGCCAGAAGATGGCTACATATCTGTAGTTGACGACGAGCCGGTGTTCTTCGAGCTACTCAAGTGGGATTCGACACAATCGCAAAAACAACAGGAGCCTCGGAGTTTGGAAAAAGCAAAAAGTCCAGAGAAAAGCGTGCCGAAGGGTCGAGAGGACTCGGATCCATTCGACTTGACCGATGCCGCGTTTATTGAAACGTATCGACTCACGAAAGATCTGGCGCGAAACCTTTGTGAGGAATTAAAACCAGTTATGCCGGAATCTACAAAGTCTATCGATTTTTCTGTTGAGAGCAAAGTATGTATGAACTTATTGAAAAATAAAAATATTAACATTAACTCAAGTGTTTGTTTTTTTTAGTCAATGTTAATAATTTTTTTACGTCTAATAATATTCATAGTCAAGATTGACTGTAATTTATTTGTTTTAATATCTATAAAGATATAGCTGTATATTAATTATTTTCAAAAATCACTAGATAATAACTGCACTGTATCTAAGGAAGTTTTTTTTCTAAAGTGAGAGCCATGTCTTAAAAAGACCTTTTACAGTATAGTAAGTTTTGTATAACACATTTAGAAATCAAATCTCACTTAATTATTGAGGGAAACCCTTATTCCTTCATTGATATCTTAGAATAAGATACTTTGAAATATTGGAATCATATTCAACTTTTTGCTTGAGGCTACTACTTTCCATAAAGAAACCTCCAGTACAGGTAAGTTACAAATATAGTCCATTCATATTGTTGTATAACAATTTAAAATTTATGAATAACTTATTGATTTAATTGAATAGAAGATGTATTAATTATAATATGGCTTGCACTGATCTATTGATTTCTAAATTAAACATTATTCTATGGGTGACCAAAATACATAAGTGATATAACTCAAAGACCATTAATGATCTTTGGTTTATATCAAATTCGCAATGAAAACAACAAAGACAGACAGACAGACTTTCGCATTTAAAATATTAGTTAGGATACATTGTAATAGCTATTAAATTTATAAATAATTAAATTTATCCAGTAAACAGAAATCAAATAATATAAAAACTTTCATCACTTATAAATTACAGATTTGACTTAAAGGGCTCGATTCCAGGCTGATAATGTATGACTAACAATGACAAATTGTAAATAAAAATAACTTATTATGTTAATTATAGATGGTGTTTATATAGGATAGGTAGGATTTTTGAACGTCACCCTATTCCTGCTGAATTGACAGCATTTCTAAAGCCTATATGTTACCCTGTGCCTGTATGTGTATAAGTAATATTTGTGCCAAATTTCATGGATATTGGTTCAGTGGATTGGCCGTGACACAGACAGACAGACAGACTTTCACATTTATAATATTAGTAAGGATGTGTATAATTTACTACTGGTGATAAGTAGTTTGTAACATCCATTATAGATATCCTATCAATCCTAATATTATTAATTTGAAAGTGTATGTCTGTTATGCTTTTAGAGCTACTATGCTGAACCGATATTAACGAAATTTGGATCAATCAAACATACCAGCCTTAGATATGGGTTAAAAAATCATGTTTATTCCTTTGGTAATTGCAATACAATTATACACACAATACAATATAGAATTAGGCATTACTTTGTGGAGATCCATAACACAACAGTAATAATAAAATTATTTTGCTATAATCCATGATACAGTAAATAGAATGTATCAAAACCTTTGCGATTTTGTCGTGGAGTCTATCTTCTGATGATGCTCGATTGCGAAACAATTGTTGAGTTTGTGATAGTGAATGTGTGTAGTGCTCGTGTATTGTGGTGCCAGTGGTGGAGGTTTGTGCATGTGTTTTTACGTATCCTGCATATAACAGGTATGAAAAAACGGATAGTCCACTATATATTTAGCACTATATATTTATTTATTTATTTATTTATTGAACAACAAACCATTACCTTAACAGCTAGCCAATGCGATAATGGAGTACCATAACTTATTTTATCTTAAAATCTATAACCAATTGATCTAATTTATATTTATATTTATATTTTCTATTTACTGTATCACGGATTATAGCAAAATAATTTTATTATTACTTTTGTACACACTATATAATTGAGGATATTTTAATGCTACAGTTGATTTAAGCATAGATTTGCATATTACTTTACAGTTGCTGGCAGCACTTTCCTTCTATGCAACAGGGAAATACCAAAAATCAATAGGCGGCAAGACAGATCCAAACATCACCCAGTATTTTGTGTCAACCGCAGTAATCCAAGTTACAGAAGCTATGAACCATCCTTCTATTGTGAAGAAGTATATACACTTCCCACATTTGAGAAATGAACGGGAAGTTATTAAAAATGGGTAATTTTTTTATGTTATTATGCAAAATAATATTAATTTCTCAATTAACACAAATGCAAACGTCTTGGAGAGCAGTCACTCCAGTGATATATGCTGTTTGTGTAAATTTTTACTTAATACTTAAACATATTACTTTCTAGTAGTTTCCTGCGATGTCATTTATCTCAACTTTATTATTGTAACGGCCTGTTACTAACCCACTGTAGGGCATAGGCCTTCTCTATTCGTTTCTGGAGAGAGAGGTTGGAGTTAAGACCTACCACACTGCTCCAATGTGGATTGGTAGGTTACACATATCTGCAGAATTCTCTTGAGATATGCAGGTTTTCTCACGATGATTTCCTTCACCGGAAACTGTTCGATAACTTGCAATTATCAATAGACACAAGGGTTTGAATCCATGACCTTTTGAAAGAGTCGCAAGGTCTCGCCGCTGGGTTGTCACAGCTTTTTCAACTTCCGTGCATAACCTCAATTATGGAAAGATGTACTTACTTTTCCTGTTTCCGAAGGAAAATTGTAAATATTTATATCCAATATTACTGAATTTCATCAATATTACTCCAATAGATTAGCTGTAAAAAAGTAACAGACGGACAGACTTTTACATTCATATCATTAGTGTGGATGCCAAGTTAAGCTTTTCATATATTAGTCTAGATTTTTTTTTCAGATTTTACATGAAGTATGGTATACCTAATGTAGTGGGTTGTATTGACTGTATGCATGTCCCTATCGCAAGGCCCGACGACGACCAGAAAAAGCACTTCAATAAATCATACCATTCAAAGAAAGTACAGATTGTAAGTACACTCTTTATATTAAACCAGTTCTGGCCTCGTTTTAGTTTGCAGCATGGAGTAACCTCCGTGATAGATAGTCAAAGGATCTATTAACAGACTCCATAGGATTTATATAATCAGGGTATTCAGGAAATTCCAAGGAATCAAAGTCCAAGTTAACGGAAGGTTTCCGTGGAGGTTCATAGGCAGTTTGACTTTAGCTAATATTTTAACCTAATATTTCGACCCACTTACACAATACCTTCATAAGTTATACAATAGCTTTTTGAGTTTATCAGGGATAGATAAACAGACGGACGACGTACTGACTATATTAAATAATAATTTAATAAATAAATAACAGTTTTCCGGAAGATATTACTAAAGCAGCCGTTTGTACATAATCTGTAAGGGTTACGTATGTATTTTCGATGTTTAATATCGAAAATAATCTAATTAATATCCTCCTCCTCCTACCCTTATCCTACGCTAAGTGTGGTCGGCACATGTTACAAATATGCTGTTACATGATTTGTCTGTATTTTACGACCGGCCGCCTATTTGACGTCAACTTACCTTAGTCGTATTTTAAGATCCCTCGGTAAGAATGAGGGTGGTCTATTCAAGTCGGTCGTATATCACACGGCGGGTCACCTTACCTTAGTCGCCTTTTACGACACGTCGGTAAGAAAAGAAAGTGGTCTATTCTACTCAAACGGATACCGGCATTATTGATCTTGTAATGTGTTTGTAGCAATTCAGCTTTTATTATGTATCTATACTAATATTATAAAGAGGAAAGATTTGTATGTTTGTTTGTATATATGTTTGTTACGTTTTCACGCAAAAACTACTGGACCGATTTCAAAAATTCTTTCACCATTGCTGCTTTTTCACTGAGCAACATAGGCTATATGTCATTTTCAAAAAAAATAGGGATCCCTAATAAAATTGTAATAACTTGGTAAAAATTTAGTCGTAAACATCTATCATCGCGTGCGCTGCGGAAACTATTGATGATAGAACAAAAAAATGTTCTACAGTATTATAGAACGTATCAATATCCACAAAAAAGTCCGCGATACCATATGTCTAACTATTATAGTTATGCCAATATAACTACTTTTTGACATTGTAAAAGTTGGTAAAAGTGCCGACAATAATCAAACCATTTTATTCATATCTCTGTATTAATCCTTATCCCATTAAATGATATTTTATGAATAACTGTTTCAATACCTGTAAAATACTTTTTAAATTATTAAAATCCGACATCCCAATCAAAAGATTTTACGAATTTAAGAATGTAAATCGAAATCAAATAATGCCATAACAAACCTAACCGACCGTTATAGCAGGGCCTGCACTTGGTGAGTTAAGTCTTATTCCAAGAATACTAATGATACCCATTTTTTATAATTAAATAATCTACAAAATAAATCTATAGTCCGATTTCGTAGACTTTCCACTACCACGAGATCTGTATGGACGCGGGTGAAACCGCGGGGCTTTGCTAGTATATATAAAAAACTATCGGTTTGAACCAACAGACAGACAGTTGTGGCGATGGCCTTTGTTTTATATAATGTAAGTGAGGTCGGTGATACTCGCCAGATATGCGACAGTCACATGAACATTCTGAGCGTGGACGCGCGGCCGGGCGGCTCGCTGTCGCACGACGCGGTGCTCGGCCAGCACGCCGTCAGGATCGACCTGCAGAGCCTCAACCAGGCGAGGGAGCTCTGCTGGCTCATCGGTAACTAGCAGCACCAGTATACTCCTGACTTGACCGTACCCCTTAACTCTATTAGCATAGTCCATAAATGATTTGACTATATCATTTACCTCTATTTGAACTTTCCATAGGCCAAAAATAAGCGCCACCAACTCAAATTAACGTACAAATATACGTACGCCATTGATGCGCAAATTTTCATTCAATTCATTCAACTCACTGTGGATCCCAACTTATACTTATATGGTCCTGCGAGCCGGATTCGAAGCAATGCTCTATTGATAAACGAACCGCTGCTCTTGGAAACTTATACCTTAGCTACTTACTTAATAGTTTTAAATCGAATTCGATCAAACAAGTACTTTTGAATTATCAATTTCGGAACTTAATCCTACCGAAAAGTATCTGGGTGGTTGTTCATTTCGAAATACGTCTTATCGTTTCCGTAGCCTTATGTTTCAACATGGGAATTCGATATTTACAATTTATCAAGCGTTTTTCGGTGAAGTAAATCATCATTGGGAAACTGTAGGAAATTCCCTGGATGTGTAACTTATCAATCCGAATTGGAAGTGTTGTGAGGCTAAAGTCTAGTCCTCTCGTAAAGAATAGAAAAATTTCCCTAATTTTGGGATACTTTAATTGACAATTATAATCAATTGTAAAGACATACTCAGCTCATGATTTAACAATGTTTCCACATTTTCAGGTGGTCCACATTACTCTCAGAAACAGTACCTGATGGCACCAGTATTGAAGATAACAAAGAAGTCCCCGGTCTCACCAGAGAAGCATTACACCACGATGCACGCAACTGTGCACAGTGTGGTGTTGGAAACAATAAAACAGTTGAAATCCCGGTGGAAATGTCTCCAAGCGACGTGCAACAAGCAGTTCGACCCGCCCACTGTAGCCATGATGGTTGTAGCCTGCTGTGTCTTACACAATATATGCAACGTCCATGGTCTGCCCGTGGTCCAGATGACTCAGACCGAAGAGAGATTAGAAACGATGAAACAAAGAGTTGCAAACACACCAGTATCACGGAAGCAAGTGGAAGATCAAGCGGGCGTACAATCCAGGACAATGTTAATAGAACTGTTGTGGAACGAGCGAAGGATAGCACCGGAGTCCTGTCCGAATCCTAAGAAAAGGGCGTCCAAAAAGGACAGGATATTGGAACCTCATCAACCTCAGCAGCACATGCACCCGATACCACCTCAGCCTCCGACCTTGCACGAGGATCCCAAAAGGCCAAGGTTACTCATGAACAACCCTTATGGAATAGGGGTTGGAGTACCACCAGTTTGGTCTCATTACCCACAACACTAGTTTTAACCCCAGGTTTAATAGCAGTAATGGTGCTTAGATTTATTGTAGATAACCGATTCTTCGTAGTGAGGATTGCGATCACAATGGCTTACAGTGGCAGACTAAAAAATTGTTCTAATCAGTACTATCATGGGTCATAAGAGTACAATTAAGGTCAATTTTAGAGCAAACGAAAGCATATTTCGATGATTTATTAACGTCGCTTCACCTTTGGATATCTATTATTCGTCTGTGACTGATTTCAATTACACTAAATCTAGTCTGTTCCCCTCTTCTTGCGTCGTTCTCCTCAGTGCTGAGGGTCTTTACCTTTTCCACGGGTAACTGATCTCCAGGTTTTCCGATCTCTTGTAAGGCATTGTGGATTTGGATGGAGAGCGACTTGGTGATCTGGTCGGACCATCGAGTTGGTCTGCGGCCTCTTGTTCTTTTTTCTTCCACCGAACCCGTGATCATTAGCTTCTCCAGTATTTCTATATGTCCAAAAAACTCAAGAACAATACGGAGACACGTAGTTAAGAGCCTGATGGTTACTTCTACATCTTTGAGTACCGGTGTTCAGTCCAAGATTTAACTGAAGACTGAATCTAGTATAAGGTTTTCTGGCGCAGGCCGAGAATCTGCTGAATCCTGACTTTTTAGAACTTCATTTTTGAGCTCAAAAGCTCATAAATAAACCAAAGGGTTTATGCATACAAACCAGCTATCCTCACGTCTTATTCTATCGGGTGAGCCCGACTACTTTCGAGCCCATCTGAAGCTCTAATTCATGAGCTCTTTATACGGCGTTATCGAGGCGTGTCAAATGGCTCCCTGCTGTAACGGCCTGTTAATATCCCACTGCTGGGCTAAGGCCTCCTCTCTCCATTTTGGAGAGAAGGATTGGAGCTAAGACCTACCACGCTGCTCCAATGCGGATTGATAGGTTACACATATCCCTAGAGAATTCTCTAGAGATATGCAGGTTTCCTCACGATGTTTTCCTTCACCGAAAAGCGTGTGATAAATTGCAAATATCAATTTGACACATGTTTTAATAGAAAAACTCGTTGGTGCCTGCCCGGGTTTGAACCCATGTTCGTCTCTAGAGAGTCGGATGGTCTCACCACTCGGCTATCACAGCTTGTTCTCTCTGCTCTCTGTTGTAACTTAACCTTATTCCTAGACCCATTATTAGTAACATCAATCTGAAACATCTTAAATGACATGTTTTTGGCGCACTATTTGAAGACTGGTCTTTAAATTAAAGAATTTCAATATTTCTCAATATTTAGAATAGTTTAACGATATAGAGCAATAAATTTGAAAGCGTACAAGTTTTGCTATTAGGCACAAGTGACAGTATTAAATGGATCTGTAAATATAAGATAATTTTAAGTGATTATTCTAGAATTAAATATATATGTGGCCTGGTTCTGGTCAAAATTTATAATCATTAGTGATGAAGTTAGAGTGAATATGATTGGTAATTGGCAATATTTTGATGGCAAGTGACCTTTTTTATGCCTGACAACTTTTCTTGGCATTTATCCTCTGTTGAGTGCAACTGTGGTTTTATCAGACTACCTACACTATATAAAACAATTCAGTAGCAACTCTCAATCGATGACTGGCCCGTTGGCGCAGTGGGTAGTTCGATTTCCGCCGAGGGCCCACAATTTCTATAAACAATTTATTGGCTCTTCAAGCCTGGGTGTGTATTTGTATTTAAGTATATATTTAAAATTATATATGTAGTATATCTACCAGTTGTCCGTCACCCATAACACAAGTATTAAGTTACTTTAGGGACGGACGACCGTGTGTGTAAATGTCCCATATATGTATTTATTATCGATGCCAATTTAGGAACTGCAGATTCTTTTCTGCTCTGCTGTCTTCTATACTTACCTTAGATCATAAATGAAATATTGATCAAAACTATACTGTAGACATGTCAATATAACTACAGGGACAATTATATAGTACCATCTGCATGACCGTTATTTCAGATAATTTATAGAATTAGGCGTTACTTTGCGGAGATCCATAATACAAAAGTAATAATAAAATTATTTTCTTATAAACCGTTTCTTTCCGTTTATGAAAAAACGGATAGTCCTCTATACATTTAGCATTATATATATGTTCTATTTACTGTATCGCGGATTAAAGCAAAATAATTTTATTATTACTTTTGGTTATTTCAGATATAAAGAAGTCTAATTCGTCGGATGATGTGCATGTTTTCTAAACAATTTTTCTTTCTAGCACATTTTCTGTATATACTCAAACTCATGTGTTGTACGATCTGTTACTCATGTGTCCGGCTCGAAGGACCATATGATATATGAGAAATCTTAGGTTACAATAAATAATCGTAAGTGAATATGTTGTACAAATCACCATGGTTTAATTATATTTTTTGTTTGAATCACTTTGCTCAAGCTGTTCAGATTTTACTTCTTGGTTGGATGATTTCGCACAACATAGACCAATTATAAATTATGTTGGATCTATTCTAATAATACTTGAAGCAAGAAATGAAAATTTTTCATAAAATTATATATTTATACTTTTATTCGAAATTTTATTATACTTAGAAAAACTATATGGTTTTACATGGAGTATTTTACTTTTTGAAGTATGAACAAGAGAAATGATTGTCAGGTATCAATCAAATGTATTCTGTGTTTTTTATTATACAAGTTCCTTTATTTCTAACCAGATCGTTTCATTTACGCTTAAAAGAATTATAACATTTATAAACAACATTAGAATTTATTGGAAACCTTTGCGAAATAAAAAAAAATACCACTAATTTATGGATAATTTACTTAAATCCAATCTTTAAAGATCAATGTAACGATTAATACAAAGTTAATAATTATATTTGTGTCTAAATATTACATCAACAGAGAAATAAATTATAATATATGTGGGATGCACAAAAACCTTTTATAGGGACAATTGTATCATAAAAGTAAGGTTCCCAAAGTGTGACATTTCAACCCCTAGGATCCAGGTAATTACTCAACTCTGGGGTTGAAATTATGTGTATACTTATTTATAGTAGAGTGTATACTTATTTTATAGTAACCGCGACATTTTTCGAGCCAACATAAATTTAAGTACCATTGATAATGCAATTTTTTACTTGATCCCATAAGAAAAACGGGATTTTTTATCTTTATGTTACCCCAATATATAAGATTTATTTGATTAAGTGTGCTAAATTTCATTATTGATCCAGTAGATTAGCTATAAAAAAATAACAAACAGACACGACTTTCACATGTATACCAATATATATAGCTGAAGAGTTTGTTTGTTTGTTTGAACGCGCTAATCCCAGGAATTACTGGGCTGATTTGAAAAATTCTTTGAGTGTAAGATAGTCCATTTATCGAGGAAGGCTATAGACTATATATTATCACTTTATTTGTAACTTTTAGTTTTTATTTGTCACGCTAGATGAATAGGAGAGGAGCAGCAATAAAAAATATTGCGAAAACGGCAAAATTTAAAGCATTCCTTGCGTGCGCTAAGTAAACGGTGAAAGTTATTAAAAAAAACATGTATTACAAAATTGTTCCCCTCTGAAAGTTCTCAATAAAAGTCCGCGACAGCGTATGTCTAGCTTTTAAGATTAACCCACTTCAACCATATGTGTTACGGTTTACTCAAATAAGACTGCAGTCCACGCGAACGAAGTTGCACTTAAAAGCTAGTTTATAATATCAACGTTGATTATAGATTATAGATTGTAGTAAAACTCGTGAGTTGTATGTATTTCAAATAATTTGATAATTAGGAATATCGACTGTGAACGGGCAATATGTCCTATCTCAATTTTACAGCTACCCATCATTTATAGTATCAACATGAAAATCTACTAGAAAATTTGTAAATAAATAACCATATTTAAAGTCAACTGTTCTTTTATAACAAAATTTATTGCGAATATAATAAACTAGTTTTTTCGAGGAATTTGTTCTACCAAAGTATCTAATTTAATTAAATTTATGATTTACAACACACATAAAAGATGGATATATGTTGTCGCGGACTTTTATTTAGAACTCTTAAAAACAAACAATACTACGGTACATCATCTTTGTGTAACTAATGGTTTAGGCAGCGTACGCCGAGATAGCTCTCAGAGGCCAGATCTTTTCCGACTTTATTAACATGTATCGTTATATTACGTCAAATCATTCCAATTTGTAGCCTATATGTTATTCCGATGTATAACCTATATAACTGTAAAGTTTCATCCAAATCCGTTCAATAGTTTTTTCGTGAAAGAGTAACAAACATCCATCCATACTCACAAACTTTCGCATTTATAATATTAGTAGGATAGGATAAATATATGGGACATTTACACACACGGTCGTCCATCTACAAAGTAAGTAACTTATTACTTGTGTTATGGGTGACGGACAACTGGTAGATATACTACATATATAAGTTTAAATACATACTTAAATACAAATGCATACCGAGGCTCGAAGGACCAAAAAATTGTTTATAGAAAAATTTTGGCTCTCGGCGGGAATCGAATCCATGGCCCGCGGGAGCTGAAGGCAGACTACCCACTGTGCCAACGGGCCAGTCTGAATGTATTAATAATGACGTTTTTTCTTCCTGAAACGATTTCAAAAACAAGATAGCAAAAGCCAGTTCACAGTCGATTAGTGAGTTAAATATTTCATGGCTTATACATTTATATGTATTTTACAGAAATTGCACGTGTTTATATTTTGGGAATATAAATTTTCACTAATTTATTCCTTCGCAAAAGCCTGAGCCACTTGATTGGTCAATAAGGAAGCTATCGCCATGTTAGGGCAGTTGGCGGTCACCATGGTGGAGTCTTCTTCTATCTTCACGGAGAGCAGCACCAGGTCTTGAGATGACATCATGCGGCCCGCGAATCTGCGTACCATCGCATGATTTGTTACTTGTAGCAGTCATATAGTTAACCAACGTTTTCTCCAGAATATACAATCAAGTAAGAGCTGATAGCCCAGCGGTGAGACCGTGCGACTCTTTCGAGGGGAACACGAGTTCAAACCCGGGCAGGCACCAATGAGTTTTGCTATTAAAACTCATGTGTCTAATTGATAATTGCAATTTATCACACGCTTTCCGGTGAAGGAAAACATCGTGAGGAAACCTGCATATCTCTAGAGAATTCTGGACATATGTGTAACCTACCAATCCGCATTGGAGCAGCGTGGTAGGTCTTAGCTCCAACCCTTCTCTACAGAAACGGAGAGAGGAGGCCTATCCCCAGCAGTGGGATTGTAACAGGCCGCTACTTTACTTTTACTCTAGTTTTTAAAGAACCCGACTTTATCAACCGAGACCCCCCTTTGCCATCACCCTAACGGTTCCCCCTTTAATAAGCGCTAGAGGTAATATGCTCTGACCAGGAGAGCGCCTCCTTTAAGACCGAGGATATCTAAACATCGACCTCCCCCCCTTCCACTAGTCGATGCATCAAGTACCAGATGAAAAGACCACTTGTGGGATCTGCTCCAACTGGGTGTCCAATTACCAGTACGCCTACCATGAACTTTTAGAAAACCGATTCAATTCAAAGTCAGTACCTAAACCGAACCGCTTTCGTTTCGTACAATGAAGTGTGTTTGAAAGGGACAACGTTATATGAACTATAGATAACTCTGTCTCTTTTACTCAAATGTTTTTAGGACGCATGCAATTTTTCTTATCACTTTCTTTTTTCCAAAAGTAATATTACTTAGCACGACAAAATCGCAAAACAATTTTGTCGCGGAGTCTATCTCCTACCATGAACTTTTAGATAACGATTCAATTCAAAGTCAGTACCTAAACCGAACCGCTTTCTTTTCGTACCATGAAGTGTGAATTGCATTGGGGTCGTAATGTTTGAAAAGGATAACGTTATATGAACTATAGATAACTCTGTCTCGGTTACTCACATGTTTTTAAGACGCATTCCGAACGCTCATTCGGCAACGACTTAAAGTGTGCGTCTTTAAGACGTCATCATCATTCTCCTGCCCTTATACCACTCTAACGTCGGCACAACATGTTGCAAACATGCTGTCATATGATTTGGCTACGTATTTTACGACCGGCCGCCTGCCTGACGTCAACTTACCTTAGTCGTCTCTTACGACACCTCGGTAAGAAATGAGGGTGGTCTATTCTATGCAGCCGGATACCACACGGCACATACCTTAGTCGCCTCTTACGACACCTCGGTAAGAAATGAGGGTGGTCTATTCTATGCAGCCGGATACCACACGGCACATACCTTAGTCGCCTCTTACGACACCTCGGTAAGAAATGAGGGTGGTCTATTCTATGCAGCCGGATACCACACGGCACATACCTTAGTCGCCTCTTACGACACCTCGGTAAGAAATGAGGGTGGTCTATTCTATTCTGCCGGATACCACACGGCGTCTTTAAGACGTCATGGTATAAAGCAAAACAATTTAGTTTACGTCTTCAATTGAGTCGCAATAAGAGTTCATGGTAGGCCTGCTGTTCGGAACTACCGAAAGGCGCCGTTACGGCCGCTTCTAGTAAACCCTCACCTTGATAACAGGTACCCCAGAAAATATATTTTATATCAAATCAAATCAAATCAAATCAAAATATTCTTTATTCAAGTAAACTTGTAAACAAGTGCTTTTGAATCGTCAACTTTACTGCTGGTTCGGAAAGCTGTTCCTACCGAGAAGAGCCAGCAAGAAACTCGGCGGTTGCTCTTTTTAAAATATAAATCTTAGAACTAGTTACATTTATTTATTACTGTCTTGTACAGGGTCGAAGTGCACCTATATCCACACATCCTTATCATCTAAGTAATCTTCAACAGTATAGTAGGCTTTCTGTATCAGCCTCTTTTTAACAGTGTTTTTAAACTGCTGTAATGGCATGGCCAAAATTGATTTCGGAATTTTATTATAGAATCTTATACCCAAACCCACAAACGATTTGCGTACTTTTGCTAGGCGCAAAGCAGGAGTCGCAAGCTTATGTCGGTTTCTACTTTGTCTCTTATATACATCACCTATCGTTTTATAATTCTTTATATACAATACAAAGTTGTTATGGGCACAAATCTTACCTGAGAAAATTCCCTGTGGATGTGATCACGGCGACGTTAGCAGTTTCAAAAACACGTCTGCAAATAGACAACTCGTCTCCCGGTTTCACTGCTTGCTTATTACACTGAGAAATTTTATAGAATTACGCGTTACTTTGCGGAGATCCATAATACAAAGGTAATAATAAAATTATTTCGCTATAATCCGCGATACAGGAAATAGAAAATATATATAGTGCTAAATGTATAGTGGACTATCCGTTTTTTCATACCCGATACATGCAGGATTCGTAAAAACACATGCACAAACCTCCACCACTGCCACGGATTCGGATTTACATAGTCTTTAGTAGTATTGTAAGTTTTGTTAACAATGTGTTTTAATTGCTTTTTTGAACTTCCGTAATGAATTCTACTAACAGCTTAAATATTCGAGTAATTAACTTGACCCCAAGGGTTCAAAAGGCCCACTTTGAGAACCAGCGGAATATTCACCTCAGTCATGCCCCGCAGCTTCCTCTGCTCTGCATCCCACTTGCTCTCCGGCATGGTGACCGCTCGTATCAGCTCGCCCACTGGTGGGGTGATAGATACAGACACCTCACCTAGTGGGAAACGTTCACTTTATCTATAGTCCCAATATATTTAAGGCAAAAGTTTGTGTGTGTGCGTGAGAGTGGATGTGCGTTTGAGTGTGCGGTTGTGTGACATATGTGGTGTTTGTGATACAAAAATATTTATTTCATTCCAATAAATCGTTACAAGAGATACAGATTGAGACCTTCTAGTAAGCATAGTAAAATACTTGCGTCAGAAGGTCTCGCTCTTCCATAACACAGGTAAGTAATAATTATGAGAAAGGTAAGTAAATTTATAGCGTTAACTAACATAAACAATGTAGAATAGCTTTAAATTACAGCGTGTGTGTGTGTGTGTATAGTGTAGTGTATGTGTGTATGTATAGTGTAGTGGATGTGTGTATGTTGTGGACCGTATGTGTGTGTATAGTGTAGTGTATGTGTGTATGTTGTGGACTGTGTGTGTATATATAGTGTAGTGGATGTGTGTATGTTGTGGACCGTGTGTGTGTGTATAGTGTAGTGTATGTGTGTATGTTGTGGACTGTGTATGTGTGTGTTTAAGATATATATTGTAATAAGACTTCCGTATCTTCATAATTTAATGTTTTCAGCGAAAAAGATAAAGAGTATTTTTGCAGTTATGGTAAGTCATCAGATATATGTTAATTTTTATATTATTTATACTGTGTAGGTGTGTCGCTTGTTTATTGTACTTTTGTGCAAAAGCTTTTTTAGTTATCATAAATATATGCTGTCGCGGACTTTTATTTAGAACTATTAAAGACAGATACTTATACTGTATTGTTAGGAATGAAAGTTGGCAACACTATAATAACTCGGTAAGAAATGAGGGTGGTCTATTCTACTCAGCCGGATACCATATAGCGGAGTGAAATATCGATAACCTTTTACTAATATAGTATACTATTTGGCAGATTTGAAATGACTTTGACACATACTGAATAAAAACGCTTTGATAGATTGATAATAGATGGCGCTTTACATTGTCATCCTATTCCTGTAGAATTTACAGGATTTCTATAGCCTGTGTGTTACCCCGGTGTATAAAGAATAATCATGCCAAGCGGATTCACTGTGAAAGAGTAACAAACACACATCCGTACTCACAAACTTTGGCATTTATAATATTAGTAGGATATTGAGCAAACATACCGAGGGAACTGATGACTGTAAACTCGATGGGTTGTATCGAATCGGCGAAGTCCACGCCCAGCGTCCCACTCGCGCTGGCGCCGGGGCCCAGCCGTGGGATGGCCGCGAACTCGTGTATGGAACGGGCACCGGTCAATGTCTGTAAAAACATAAATGTGCTATAGAGATGCCCAAAATATATCTCTGACCAGCAGGCCTACCACGAACTCTTATTGCGACTCAATTCAAGACGTAAACGACGACCGCAAACCGCTTTCTTTTCGTACCATGAAGTGTGAATTGTATTAGGGTCGTAATGTTTGAAAAGGATAACGTTATATGAACTATAGATAACTCTGTCTCTTTTACTCACATATTCTTAAGACGAATTCCGAACGTTCGTTCGGCAACGACTTAAAGTGTCTTTAAGACGTCATAGTATGAAATGCAAAACAATTTCGTTTACGTCTTCAATTGAATCGCAATAAGAGTTCATGGTAGGCCTGCTGAAGGGAGTGATTTATAGCTTTTCGATCTTGGGATATATCACTCTTTTATATCATTAACTCATTTAGCTCAATACGGCTCAGAGTGAGCCGTAGCTAAGACTAAAAATATATCCTTTCACATCTCAATGATTCATCATTCTCCTGCCCTTATCCCACTCTAAGTGGGATCGGCACAACATGTCGGCACAACGACTAAGGCTTCAGAAGGTACGTAGATCGTTTGTGGGCTTCGGTATACTTTTTTATAATAAAATTCCTCAATCAATTTTGGACTTGCCTTTACACAAGTTCAAAAAAGCAATTAAAGAGACTCTCATTAATAAAGCTTACTATAATGTTGAAGACTATGTCAATGATAAGAAAGCTTGGAACTAAATTGCGACCAGCTATGTACTAGACGATATTATAATCTAAGTTTGTTAACAATAGTTAATACAAAACTGTAATATTTATTTTTTAAAAGAGTGACCGCCGAGTTTCTTGCTGGTTCTTCTCGGTTAGAGCACCTTTCCGAACCAGTTGTAGCTTCAATTTAATTTTAATTTGACGATTCAAAAGTGCTTGTAATAGGCCAATTTGAATAAAGACTTATTTGAATTTGAATTTGAATTTGAATGTTTTAGGTATGTTGCAAAATGATTTGGCTAGGTATTTTACGACCGGCTCCTTCCTGCCGTCAACTTACTTTAGTCGCCTTTTACGACACCTCGGTAAGGTAATGAGGGTAGTCTATTCTACTCTGCCGGATACCACACGGCGGTCACGACTCAAAGATTGTTGTTCTGTTTCAGCAAACTATCTTATAAGTAGGTATAGTTTACAGTATGGTATTAGTTGGCTGGAAAGAATATGGAAGGAAATAAGGCATAGGACAAAAATTGCACTTGTAAATAGCCTAGTCTTCTCCATATTTTTATACGGCGCAGAGATGTGGTGCTGGAGGAAATTATTTCGCATCTATTGGGCTGCGCATAGGACAAATAGGTCAGTGTTCGAAGAACTCAAAATTAACAAGAAACCGAGACTTTCAAACATATGCCTACGGAGGATCTTTGAGTTCTTTGGGCACATTGCTCGTAAGCCCGGCGACGACCTGCAGAAACTTATCGTCACCGGTAAGGTCGGTGGCAAGAGACCTAGAGGACGTAGCCCTATGCACTGGTCAGACCAGATCCGAACCACTCTCAAAACAACAGTATCCGAGGCCATCCACGTGGCCGAAAGCCGGAACAGATGGAAGACCATTGCCAAAGAGGTGTTTTTATGAAGAGGTCACGACTCCCAGTATTGGGGTAACGACGCAAGGAGGAGGAGGATGGTATTAGTTAAGGCCTTTCTTCTTATGACAACACAATAACACTCATTGTTCGATGGCTGACCGCTGACATATCATATCATTGTTGTACCATGATGGTCCAAGACGATGCTCTTAGTTATCTCAGGGTGACGCCCGTGTGCCTTGCGAACTCTGCACTATAGGTTAAGCCGCCCATGTATAAAAAAAAGTAAAGTAGCAGCCTGTTACAATCCCACTGCTGGGCATAGTACTCCTCTCTCCGTTTCTGGAGAGAAGGGTTGGAGCAAAGACCTACCACGCTGCTCCAATGCGGAATTGTAGGTCACACATATCCCTAGAATTCTCTAGAGATATGCAGGTTTCCTCACGATGTTTTCCTTCACCGAAAAGCGTGTGATAAATTGCAATTATCAATTAGACACATGAGTTTTAATAGAAAAACTCATTGGTGCCTGCCCGGGTTTGAACCTATGTCGTCTCTAGAGAGTCGCACGGTCTCACCGCTAGGCTATCACAGCTAATTTTGATATTGAGAAAATTATTGTATTGCAAAAAAGAGCCATACGTGGCATTTATAATTTGAGTCCGCGTGAGTCCCTGCGAGAGAAGTTTAAGGAAACAGGTATTCTTACGTTAGCTTCACAGTATATTTTTAGCAATTTGATTTTTGTGCATAAAAATATACATAATTATAAAAAGATTGGCGATGTATATAATAGACAAAGTAGGAACCGACATAAGCTTGCGGCTCCTGCTTTGCGCCTTGTAAGAGTACGTAAGTCGTTTGTGGGTTTGGGTATAAGATTCTATAACAAAATTCCACAATCAATTTTAACTTTGCCATTACAGCAATTTAAAAATACTGTTAAAAAGAGGCTGATACAGAAAGCCTATTATACCGTGGAGGCTTACATTGATGATAAGAATGCGTGGATATAGCTGCTCTTTGACCTTGTGCAGGATAGTTATGACAAAGTGTAATTAGTATTAAGAATCTTCTTTTTTAAAAGAGCTCCACCGAGTTTCTTGCTGGCTCTTCTCGGTAGGACGGCTTTCCGAACCAGCAGTAGATGTTGATGATTCAAAAGCACTTGTTTACAAGTTTATTTGAATAAAGAATATTTTGAATTTGAATTTAATGTATAGATAGATGTATTACCTTTTTATTGACTCGTATGTTCTCGATGTCGTCGGCGGTGTGGTTGGTGAAGGTGATCTCGACTGCGCTCATCTTGTGCGAGTAGAGATGCGGGGAGCGGGTCCAGCGGCGGCTGGCGCCCAACCCGCGGGACAGGACCCGCGCGATCAGCTCCGTGGGCGTGGCCGGCACCAGCGCTGGGCCCACGGGCGTGATGGCCTCACCTGGTACACATAAACCAGTGGTACCATCATCCACGAATATTACTCCTTTATCTATTTTCTCTTGCGACTTCTGCTTTGCGCCTAGCAAAAGTACGTAAATCGTTTGTGGGTTTGGGTATAAGATTCTATAATAAAATTCCGAAATCAATTTTGGCCATGCCATTACAGCAGTTTAAAACCACTGTTATAAAGAGGCTGATACAGAAAGCCTACTATACTGTTGAAGATTACTTAGATGTTAAGGATGTGTGGATATAGGTGCGCTTCTACCCTGTACAAGACAGTAATAAATAAATGTAACTATTTCTAAGATTTATATTTTAAAAAGAGCAACCGCCGAGTTTCTTGCTGGCCCTTCTCGGTAGGAACAGCTTTCCGAACCAGCAGTAAAGTTGACGATTCAAAAGCACTTGTTTACTAGTTTACTTGAATAAAGAATATTTTGATTTGATTTGATTTGATTTATTAATATAGCTGCGCTTCTACCCTCTACAAGACAGTAATGACTAAATGTAACCTGTTATAAGATTTTATATTTTTCGAAAGAGCAACCGCCGAGTTTCTTGCTGGCTATTGAAGATTGACGATTCAAAAGCACTTGTTTACAAGTTTACTTGAATAAAGAATATTTTGAATTTGAATAACATTTTAGTCCTTCGAGCTGCTTTTTCGTCCTTCAAGCCGGATGAATATGTTAGGAACAGAAGTAATCTTAACGATATGCTCAATAACAGATCATTGTACGAGTTTTCCGAGATTTTCGCACAGAATGACAAATTAAATTAACTTTTTTTTATTACGTGTCATTTAGATAAATAAGCATATTATACAGGTATCTAGTATTATGTTCATGAATGTAAGAGATGTTTTATTCTGTAGGTATTCATTTGTATTGTAATTTTTTTATATTAAGTTTATTGTATTCACCGTGTACCGTTTCTGCTATCTGTAAGTGTTTGTTAAGTACCTAAATTAAAAAAAAATGTTCAAAATTTTAGTCCTACGAGCCGGATAAAAAAATAAGAAACGGAGCATTCCTAATGCTATGCTAATAGTACAATATAGTTTGCCGGGAAGCGCGTTGCGGTTGTGATCTTTGTAAAAAAATATCAAAAACTAACAACCACGCAGTTGCGCAAGTTTATTTATTCAAGTAAACTTGTAAACAAGTGCTTTTGAATTGTTAATATCTACTGCCAGAACGAGAAGAACCAGCAAGAAACTCGGCGGTTGCTCTTTTCAAACAATAATTCTTATCACTAGTTACATATAGTTATTAATGTCTTGTACAGGGTTGAAGAGAAGCTATATCCACGCATTCTTATCGTCTAGGTCCGTCCGTCCATCCGTCTTTATACCCTTATATCTTAGGTCCTTACGTATCGACCAGTATTAAAATACAAAATACAAAAAACGTACTAAATACGAATATATTTCAATATTTGTATGATTTTTTAAATATATTCGTATTAAGTATATGTAGGTACACTAATATTGTTTATGCATAATCCCACACTCCTCCAAATAAATACTTTACAAAGGTTACCTAAGGGATTGCTCATAGAAACAAGGCTGCTTATGCACGCCTCAAATGTGAGATATCTCCAATGTATTTCTCTCATCTGCTATATCCATTCTATTTTAAAATTTAAACTATCGTGAGTAGTATTCATAGTTAATAAAGATACCGGCTATACTCACGTCTAATTTTATCGGATTAGCCCGACTAGTTTCGAACCCGTCCGGGGCACTTATTCACACGGGGGGTTCGAAACTGGTCGGGCTAATCCGATAAAATTAGACGTGAGTATAGCCGGTATCTTTATTAACTATCCATTCTATTGTTGGAATGTGCAATAAAGTTT
The DNA here is from genome assembly GCA_947086505.1 of Morpho deidamia. NCBI lineage: Eukaryota > Metazoa > Arthropoda > Insecta > Lepidoptera > Nymphalidae > Morpho > Morpho deidamia. The sequence goes on from CAMTZC010000011.1 coordinate 1,512,321, forward strand.
CATAAATAAATAAAAAAAATACCCTCAATTATGTATAGTACCCGGCAATAAATAATGCGCATCTAGAACTTAGAACGAAACATCCGGTCAATTCGGTTTCGTAGAGCGCTGTCTCTGTCACACACGGGTTCTTCAGTCTGTGCGACAGAGACAATGCTCTATGAAGCAGAATCTTCCCGATTTCTCTCTCTGAGTCTCGATGTGCATTATTTATTGCCGCGTACTATACTATATTGTTTTTCTTATTCCGAAAAGTAAAACTGGATTTTTATAGTCCTTATATTGCCCAATATATATGTATAAGCATTAATAATATCAAATTTGGTATTTATTGTTCCAGCGAATTCAATAAAGCGTAAGATACGTAATATAGCGTATGTATAATATTAGTATGGAAAAAAGATCGAATGAAATAAACAAAGACTCTATATTTTCCTACCTTCCCCAATCCCCGGTGGTAGAGCGGTCGGCGGGGAAAGGAAGCCCCCACAAGTGGGCGTCATGGTGGGCAGCGAGCTCGCCACCTCGTCCAGTTCTAAGAGCAGTTCCAAGTTGGACTTCTCGTTTTTCTTTTCATTCACTTCTTGTTTTGGAGTTCCCTAAAATAATTTTGACAAATAATTTACAAAAATAGGGATAGAGAAATGCATTTTTTTTCAAATTTTGCGACGTTGTCGTGTCTGTCTGATGATGCTTCGGTTACGGGACGGGACGTTGTTGGGACTGTGGTAGAGAATGTGTGCAGTGCTATTGTAGTATTGTACGAATACTGTATCAGGCTTTAACAAGATACTATCCTTGTTAGCATTAAATAGCTTGTCTCTAATCGCGGATTATAGCAAACTAAAATTATTGTACTATATAACTCTAGAGCTGTGATAGCCCAGCGGTGAGACCATACGACTTTTTCGAGGGGAACACGAGTTCGAACCCGGGCAGGCATCAATGAGTTTTTCTATTAAAACTCATGTGTCTAATTGATAATTGCAATTTATCACTCGCTTTTCGGTGAAGGAAAACATCGTGAGGAAACCTGCATATCTTAAGAGAATTCTGTTGATATGTGTAATCTACCAATCCACATTGGAGCAGCGTGGTAGGTCTTAGCTCCAACCCTTCTCTCCAGAAACGGAGAGAGGAGGCCTTAGCCCAGCAGTGGGATTGTAACAGACCGCTACTTTACTTTTTTACTGTTTTACTTTTTTACTTTATAACTCCGCAAAGTACTGCCGCCTAATTCCGCACACAACCTTCGTAAGGTCACACGTTATTGAATCGTCCCTATATCGGGGAACAGTAATCCCAACGTGCACTAAAACCGCTGACGGTCGCGTCTTCTCAAACGCTTCACTGATTAAACGCGTCACTAAATCTGAGAACCACACCCGAAACGCATAATTACACGTGTGCGTTATACAATAAAGCCGTATACAGGCGCACGCGTTTCCTGTGTTTATAGTATTCGAAACATTACTAACTGTCGGACGCGACCGGCGGCAATCCAATGCATGAAGGTCGTTGATCCGGCCGGTCGCGTCGCGTCGCGCGCGTAAATTTATACAAAACAACTATATTAGTAAGATAAGATAGTAAGATAAGATTTCCGGATATACACACCTTTATGTTTTCCTGCTTGCCGTCTTTGTCTTTCGCGCTGCTCACCGAGCTGTCCGTCCCGCTCTCAGCGGATGATGAGCCGCTGTCAGACTCAGAGTCCGACGTACCGGAATTGGAAGATCTGGTGGGTATCATTCACACTACTGTTAAAACAATGTTTAATGAGGGTACAATATACAAAAACAAACTGATATGATTTGTAGTTTAGTAAAAGTATTGTTACGAACATACGAATAGAGTTCGTAATGCATATATGAATTCAAATTGGACGAGGACAGTTTACGAATTCATAGGGTTCGAATTCAAATCGCTTGACACTAATTTTCGGGAACTTTCAGGTTCAGGAAAAATTAGAAATCATTAAGCACAACAATAGCACCCTCAATAACGAGCAGATAAATGTTTCAAGTCCAAGCTTGTTGCGCGTGTTTAGAGGTAAAATAAAGGGTGGGGATGAACCAAGTACTATATAACAATGCTTGTTTGGATATTGCTTCGCTTTGCGATTTTGTCGTGGAGTCTATCTCCTGATGATGCTTCGGTTGCGGGACGAAACGATTGTTGAGTTTGTGATAGTGAACGTGTGTAGTGCTTGTGTATTGTGGTGGAAGTGGTGAAGGTTTGTGCATGTGTTTTTACGAATGCTGCACGTATCGGGTATGAAAATACGGATATTCCACTATACATTTAACACTATATATATTTTCTATTTACTGTATCGCGGATTATAGCAAAATAATTTTATTATTACTTTTGAACTTTCAGGTTGTTTACGAAAGGCTGTTTACGATCTCCCCAAGGACTCGCGAACTTTCGGGAACATTGACGTCATTGGTTCGTTCGATATATAAGCAGACGTATCGTGCGCCTCGACGTTCAGTTTGCGAATAGCGATCAAGAGCGAATAAACAAGCGAAAATAAAAATGAAATTATAGTGACTTCGGCTTTCTTATTGGATAATGGACTCCATATAGACTGTAAGTACTAAGTTTCTAGTGAAGTTAAATAAAGTGTTTTAACAAGTCACCAAGTATTTTCATCCAACATGAAACCCCAGTACGTAAAAGTATATATTTTTAATAATACAGTACATATATGATTGCCGTGTGGTATCCGGCTGAGTAGAATATACCTTTATTTCTTACCGAGTTGTGATAAAAGGCAATTAAGGTAAGTTGACGTCGGGCAGGCGGCCGGTCTTAAATTACGAAGCCAAATTATGTGACAACATGTTTGTAACAGGTTGTGCTGACCTCACTTAGAATGGAATAGGGATAGGAGGATGGTGAGTACAGTACATATTTGAGGATATGTTTACACAATGTAGGACTATCGTTTACAGTTTAAATATTCTATTTTTAATAGTTAAGAATTAAGTTAAAGTTGATTCTTTGTTCATAAAGTTAAAGTTGTTTAAATCCCAAAGTGTTATTTTGAAGCAACGAGCTAGATCTAAATAAAGTACTTATTAAAATAATATTTTGAGTTCGACTTTAAATAAGAATCGAGTTCAATATTTTAAATATGAATAAATATGAAAATGTAGAAGCACTTACTTATAATTATTTGTTTCTTTCGGCTTCTCTTCTTTCTTGACATCTTCAACGTTTGTCTCTTCCCTGAATAATAAAACATATAATTAACAATAGCATAATACATTGGGGTGTTGTATTTAGGCTTGTCTTTGCGACAATGAATCACTAAACAGATGCTCGAAACACTCACTCATACCTTACCTATATACTTTACCAACATGCAAATCACTTATAGTACTCGACAATAAATAATGCACATCGAGGCTTAGAGAGTGAAATCTGACAGGGGTTAGAAGTCATTAATTAGATATTCAGGACAAATAAAGTAGAGTAATAAATATATGGGAAAATTTACAAACACGGTCGTCGGTCCCGAAAATTCCTAAGTTACTTAATACTTATTTCATTAGTGAGAGGCAACTGGCCAATATATACATATATAATTTAAAACAAATACACACAGAGTCATAAAATAAATTGTTTTAAAAAAATGTCATCATCATTCATCATCATTATCCTGCCCTTATCCCACTCTAAGTGGGGTCGGCACAACATGTTATAAATATGTTGTCACATAACTTGGCTACGTATTTTACGACCGGCCGCCTGCCTGACGTCAACTTACCTTAGTCGCCTTTTACGACACCTCGGTAAGAAATGAGGATGGCCTATTCTATTCTGCCGGATACCACACGGCAAAAACGTGTACCGAGACCGACAAATGATTTTCGGACCTTTTGGAGGCGCAGCCTTGGTTTCATTAGTTTATTTCGGTTTCTAGTATGTCTGTCATATCTATTACTATTCTTACCATATAAGTGAATATTTTTTCTTACAAATAGTATATTACTATAGATATATTATGAAGCTACAGTCATGACGCCTATTTCTTTAAATTTATCCCTTAGAGAATCACTAGGTTTCATGTTATAAATACCACGAATACATCTTTTTTGTAAAACAATGACCCAAACAGACCAGTCAGGTCCAATCCGAAGCCAATATAGTTAGTACTTCTGATGAAACTCACTCGTCAGAAGATTCTTCGGAGCCGCTAGAAGCAGTCGATGACGCTGATGATGAGGTGCCCGAACCCTCGCTGTCCGGCTCCGAGTAGAAGCTCTTGTTTTTCTATTCAATCAAGTTTATTTTAAGTTAAAACAACTATTCTATACAAAACAACATGTTGCGATGGTATATTATCTAGGATTAAAGCAAGACAATATTTTCATTACAGTTGTATTATGGACCTCCGCAAAATAACGCTGTATATTTCAAAATAACTCTATAAGTCATTTATTTATTATATTTCAAGGATAACTTACTATGTCACGTGATCGATATTTTATAAAATGGTCACGTGATCGGGATATTATAATATTGTCACGTGATCGGCGTATTATAAAATAATCACGTGATCGGTAAATTATAATATGGTCACATGATCGGTATATCATAAAATAGTCACGTGATCGGCGTATTATAAAATAATCACGTGATCGGTAAATTATAATATGGTCACATGATCGGTATATCATAAAATAGTCACGTGATCGGTGTATTATAAAATAATCACGTGATCGGTATATGATATATAATATGGTCACGTGATCGGTATATTATAATATGGTCACGTGATCGGTATATTATATGTAATATGGTCACGTGATCGGTATATTGTATTATGGTCACGTGATCGGTGAAATATAATACGGTCACGTGATCGGTGTATTTATAAAATGGTCACGTGATCGGTATATTATAATATGGTCACGTAATCAGTGAAATATAATACGGTCACGTGATCGGTGTATTTATAAAATGGTCACGTGATTGGTATATTATGATATGGTCTCGTGATCAGCGTATTATAATATGGTCACATGATCGGTGAATTATAATACGGTCACGTGATCGGTACATAATGATATGGTCACGTGATCGGCGTATAATAGAATAGTCACGTGATCGGTATATTATATATAATATGGTCACGTGATCGGTATACTATAATATGGTCACGTGATTCGTGTATCATAAAATAGTCACGTGATCGGTATATTATAATATGGTCACGTGATCTGCGTATAATAAAATAGTCACGTGATCGGTATATTATATATAATATGGTCACGTGATCGGTATATTATATATAATATGGTCACGTGATCGGTATATTATAAAATCGCCACGTGATCAGTGTTTTATAAAATGGTCATGTGATCGGTATATTATAAAATGCTCACGTGATTAGTGTATCATAAGATGGTCACGTGATCAGTGAACTAGTACGGAAGAGAGCTCACCTGGGTGTCCTCAGGTAGCGCTGCGGGGGGTGCGGCGGCCGCGTCCCGCAGTGCGGCGCCTACGGATGCGCGGGGCGCGGCCGGCAGCGGGCGGTATCCCGCCGCCGCCGACCCGATGTACTGCGACAGCGAGCCCACAGTGTACTGCGACCGGTCTGCACAGTACAGTGCTTATTCAATGAATATCATCATCCTCCTGCCCTGCCTATCCCACTTAGAGTGGGATTGGCACATGTTGTCACATGATTTTGCTACGTATTCTACGACCGGCCGCCTGCCTGACGTCAACTTACCTTAATCGTGTTTTACGACCCCTCGGAAAGAAAGAGGGTGGTCTATTCTACTCAACTGGATACCACACGGCGGGTCGACTTCCCTCAGTAGCCTTTTACGACACTTGCGTAAGAAATGAGGGTGGTCTATTCTACTCAACCGGATACCACATGGTGGGTCGACTTCCTTTAGTCACCTTTTACGACATCTCGGTAAGAAATGACAAAAAATTGACAAAAAAGTTTTGCAACCCAATAAAGATTTCCAGTCTTGGTAATAAAAATGTGATTAGGATTGATAGCATAAAAATCTATGAAATATTTGAACTTTAAAAAAGACCATAAGGATTGAGCGTGTTCGTTTGAGTATATATTTATGAGCGTTCAAATTACAAAGGTTTTGCAAAGTTTACATTTGTGTATGCTGTTTGGAAGAAGGAACCTATGATCACATCTTTTTTAATCAAACGTGACCACTTCTTATATAACAGATTTTCAGATCAGAGAGAATTTTAAATAAATTTATTATATAAATTTATTATGTTGCTTCACGGTATATTTTAAGCAATGTAATTTTTGTACATCAAAATATAAAGAATTATAAAACGATAGGTGATGTATATAATAGACAAAGTAGGAACCGACATAAGCTTGCGACTCCTGCTTTGCGCCTAGCAAAAGACGTAAAAAGGGTTTGGGTATAAGATTCTATAATAAAATCCGAAATCTATTTTTGCCATGCCATTCGTTTTATATCGTTTTATAATTCTTTATATTTTTACGTGGATAATTAAATTGCTTAAAATATACTGTAAAGCAAATATAAGAATTGCTATTTCCTGAAACTTCTCTCGCAGGGAATTAGGGGAATCAGAGCAGGGGATTGGTGACAGACGCTCAAACAGAGGGCATTAAAAAGGTATGCAAGCAGTCACCTTTGAAGTTACTTTGCACAGTCGGCTTGGGCTTGTCCGGGCAGAAGATCCTGGCTGCGTACTGCGCCAGCAGCCCGCCGTGCTGCGGCTCTATGAACCGGCGCAGCATCCGCGCCCGGTCGCGAACGTCGTAGCTGGCGTCGTACCGCGCCAAGGCCAGCACGTACCGGCACACGGCCAGCGTGGCCGGCTGCGTGATGGACAGCTTCACCGCCAGCGACAGCAGCTGCAGCTTGACCAGCTCGTCCTGGAACCACCCGCCCACTGTACAACAGCATATACAGCTCGTCATTGAACCACCCTCCCACTGTCCAGCAGCATATACAGCCCGTCATGAAACCACCCTCCCACTGTACGACAGCATATACAGCTCGTCATTGAACCACCCTCCCACTGTACACCAGGATATACAACTCGTCATTGAACCACCCTCCCACTGTACACCAGGATATACAACTCGTCATTGAACCACCCTCTCACTGTACACCAGGATATACAGCTCGTCATGGAATCACACTCCCACTGTACACCAGGATATACAGCTCGTCATGGAACCACCCTCCCACTGTACACCAGGATATACAGCTCGTCATGGAACCACCCTCCCACTGTACACCAGGATATACAGCTCGTCATGGAACCACCCTCCCACTGTACGACAGCATATACAGCTCGTCATTGAACCACCCTCCCACTGTACACCAGAATATACAGCCCGTCATGAAACCACGCTCCCACTGTACGACAGCATATACAGCTCGTCATTGAACCACCCTCCCACTGTACACCAGGATATACAACTCGTCATTGAACCACCCTCCCACTGTACACCAGGATATACAACTCGTCATTGAACCACCCTCTCACTGTACACCAGGATATACAGCTCGTCATGGAATCACACTCCCACTGTACACCAGGATATACAGCTCGTCATGGAACCACCCTCCCACTGTACACCAGGATATACAGCTCGTCATGGAACCACCCTCCCACTGTACACCAGGATATACAGCTCGTCATGGAACCACCCTCCCACTGTACGACAGCATATACAGCTCGTCATTGAACCACCCTCCCACTGTACACCAGAATATACAGCCCGTCATGAAACCACGCTCCCACTGTACGACAGCATATACAGCTCGTCATTGAACCACCCTCCCACTGTACAGCAGCACATACAGCTCGTCATGGAACCACCCTCCCACTGTACACTAGGATATACAGTTCGTCATGAAACCACCCTCCCACTGTACAGCAGCATATACAGCTCGTCATGGAACCACCCTCCCACTGTACACCAGGATATACAGCTCGTTATGGAATCACACTCCCACTGTACACCAGGATATACAGCTCGTCATGGAACCACCCTCCCACTGTACAGCAGGATTTACAGCTCGTCATGGAACCACCCTCCCACTATACACCAGGATATACAGCCCGTCATGAAACCACCCTCCCACTGTACACCAGGATTTACAGCTCGTGATGGAACCACCCTCCCACTGTACAGCAGCATATACAGCTCGTCATGGAACCACCCTCCCACTGTACACCAGAATGTACAGCCCGTCATGAAACCACCCTCCCACTGTACACCAGGATTTACAGCTCGTCATGGAACCACCCTCCCACTGTACAGCAGCATATACAGCTCGTCATGGAACCACCCTCCCATTGTACACCAGAATGTACAGCCCGTCATGAAACCACCCTCCCACTGTACACCAGGATTTACAGCTCGTCATGGAACCACCCTCCCACTGTACACCAGGATATACAGCTCGTCATGGAACCACCCTCCCACTGTACACCAGGATATACAGCTCGTCATGGAACCACCCTCCCACTGTACGACAGCATATACAGCTCGTCATTGAACCACCCTCCCACTGTACACCAGAATATACAGCCCGTCATGAAACCACGCTCCCACTGTACGACAGCATATACAGCTCGTCATTGAACCACCCTCCCACTGTACAGCAGCACATACAGCTCGTCATGGAACCACCCTCCCACTGTACACTAGGATATACAGTTCGTCATGAAACCACCCTCCCACTGTACAGCAGCATATACAGCTCGTCATGGAACCACCCTCCCACTGTACACCAGGATATACAGCTCGTTATGGAATCACACTCCCACTGTACACCAGGATATACAGCTCGTCATGGAACCACCCTCCCACTGTACAGCAGGATTTACAGCTCGTCATGGAACCACCCTCCCACTATACACCAGGATATACAGCCCGTCATGAAACCACCCTCCCACTGTACACCAGGATTTACAGCTCGTGATGGAACCACCCTCCCACTGTACAGCAGCATATACAGCTCGTCATGGAACCACCCTCCCACTGTACACCAGAATGTACAGCCCGTCATGAAACCACCCTCCCACTGTACACCAGGATTTACAGCTCGTCATGGAACCACCCTCCCACTGTACAGCAGCATATACAGCTCGTCATGGAACCACCCTCCCATTGTACACCAGAATGTACAGCCCGTCATGAAACCACCCTCCCACTGTACACCAGGATTTACAGCTCGTCATGGAACCACCCTCCCACTGTACAGCAGCATATACAGCTCGTCATGGAACCACCCTCCCACTGTACACCAGAATGCACAGCCCGTCATGAAACCACCCTCCCACTGTACACTAGGATTTACAGCTCGTCATGGAACCACCCTCCCACTGTACACTAAGATATTTTTTCCGCGAGGAGGAAAAATCCCTAACAGACACCTACCAGCCCATATTGGTAGCGAGTGTCCGACTCGCACGGACTAAATAACCTCCTCTTTCACTTCCAGTCAGCACGGAACCGCTATCGTATTTCTTCGTGCTGACCGTTTCTTTAAATTTTCTCTCCTTTTTCCTCTTTTTCCTTCTGCTCCGTTTAATCATTATTTTCCTTATAATATTCGCATGGTTTCGTCACTCCTCTTCACGCGCAAGCATACGTGGCACCAAGTTTTGTGCACTTAAGGCTACTCTTGTTCCCTGCGCTGTACACCTTAGCTTCACACTCAAACAGTGCATGTCTTGGAGTGTCCATCTCACCACAAACAAAGCAACGTTCATTTGGCCTCTCCCTAACGCAAACAGGAAGTTGAAGACTCCGTGTCCGCTAAACTCTCGAGTCAGCCAACGATCTATCTCACCATGCGTTTTGTTGTGCCACGTATTCAAATCCGTGATCAATTCCTTTCAGTACGTTCCTTTTCCCCTCCCTAATCATTCGCTTGCCAAGATATACAGTTCTTCCTAGAACCACCCTCCCACTGTACACCAGGATATAAGATCACTATTATGGGCTGTAGTATGGGTTGAAATAACAAGGTTCGGGTTTACCTGACTTTTTTCAATCAAGTGTAAAAAATATACTTATACGTAAAGCATATTACAAAATTGAAGATTATTTGGATGATAAGAAAGCCTGGATTTAAAAATCCTTTCAGCTTCATACAAGACAGCGGTTTAATAATGTATAATTGAAAATATTTAAAAGATTGACCGCCGAGTTTCTTGCTGGTTCTTCTCGGTAAGAGCAACATTGCGAACCAGTTGTAGCTTCATTAATCATATTGATTGACGATTCAAAAGTGCTTGAAATGGTTTATTTGAATAAAGATTATTTTGATTTGATTTGACTTCGAAAAACATTTAAAGAGGTGAATAATGGCCCCTACCATAAATCGAGGTCTCTAGAAGGTCAATATTCCGCATGAACTGCGGACAACCGGTGGCTGTCTAATTCTGTATCCGACTCTTGATCAGAACCATTGGCGATATCCTCTGGAGATGTCATTCGAGGCTCTTCGCAACTGTTATAATTATAATTATCACAATACCTGGTCAGCGAAACTGGAGGCCATGTGGGCGAGTATGGCAGCTGCGCGAGGGTGCTTCGCCCCGTGCTCGGCCACCAGCCAAACAGCGGCCGCGCGCGCGTTACCCGCCAGCCTACACGTTCAATCCACACTTCCATAGTATATTTTCTAGTTCAATACACAGTATATTTTTAAGAATTTAATTTTTGTACATAAGAATATACATAATTATAAAAAAAATTGGCAATGTATATAATAGACAAAGTAGGAACCGATATAAGCTTGTGGTTCCTGCTGTGCATAATAGTACGTAAGTGGTTTGTGGGTTTGGGTATAAGATTCTATAATAAAATTCCGCAATCAATTTTGGCCATGCCATTATAGCCGTTTAAAAACACTGTTAAAAAGAGGCTGATACAGAAAGCCTACTATACTGTTGAAGATTACTTAGATGATAAGGATGTGTGGATATAGGTGCACTTCTACCCTGTACAAGACAGTAATAAATAAATGTAACTAGTTCTAAGATTTATATTTTAAAAAGAGCAACCGCCGAGTTTCTTGCTGGCTCTTCTCGGTAGGAACAGCTTTCCGAACCAGCAGCAAAGTTGACGATTCAAAAGCACTTGTTTACAAGTTTACTTGAATAAAGAATATTTTGAATTTGAATTTACAGCAAGACCCCAAGGGATGAACGGTCTAGTCGCGTAAGCGTAAGCTAATAACCGTCCGAGTCGAGTATTACAACAAGACTGACTTCAATGTGGCGAACTCCGCTTTTTATAAACAATTTTCGCTCCAAAACCAAGCCCCCGCTCTGGTATCGATCACGTGATCACAGTGTTGCCACTATACAAAACTAAATAAATAAAATAAATAAATGAGACTTGACTATTGCCATGGATGCGACTTTAATGGCGGTTAGGCGAAACCTCTAACTGTATATATACTGGACTAATATAGATTAAAATGCCTTAATTTTATGTCGGAAACAGGATAAAAGTAAATACGTAATTATGGGTATTTTAAAATTTAAACTATCACACTGAAATTTTCTTGTAACATATTGCTTTTCTATATTGTTTTGTAATTCCCACTCTAGTAAAACCTAAATAAATTAAATAAAGAACAATATACATTTAAATTGTTTACCTATCAGATCTTAGCAGTTTCGCAGCACGCGAAACTGCCGTTTGTGCAGAACTAGCGCCGCCACCCACCACTCGCTTCACCACTACCACGGCCTCACACACCACCCATTCTGTCAACGAAATTGGCAATAACACAAATTAAAATCTGCTGAACAGAACCAGATAAATCTGGAGAAATCAAGAAGACTCTTGCGCATTCGCGGAATGATGATGACGTAGGGGTAAAATTATTACCTGCTTTCTTAAGTCACTAAGTCTAACACTAAGCAAAAATTAAAAAAAAAACAATTTTTGCATATTCATGGGACATCAATCAAGTATAGTATGACATTTTTTTTGGCGTCCTGAAGCTGCGGAACAGAATCTGATCGGAACAGAGTCTGAAAAACTAAAAAGCCCCTCCTGGGCATTCATGGAATGTCATTGATGTAAGGGTTAAATTTTTAAAGGTACTCTAAAGATGAGGATCAGACGCGGATCAGTCTACAAAATTTAAAAGCCGTTATTGCGTATTTGCGGAATGTCGATAATGTAGAGTTGGATCCGGCTCGAAGGACCATGAAGAAAACAGCAAAGAAAACGGTGAAAAAGAGAAGTAATACTGGGCGTAAAACAAAACTCGTGCGCTCGTTACGTAGCGTAAACAAAGGGCCTTTTTTAAAGGGCCTTTTTGACCTGTTGCCAATATTCAAAATTTATTGTTCAAAAACATTTTTATGTGTCTTTTAACAGGCGGAGATTTTGGACTGGAATTTTGGAATTGAAGAATTTGGACTTTTGCCATAACACGGAAAGACGCTTACTGTTGAATGAGATAATAGAAGGCGCATTAATGTCACACAAAGCGGAAACAAAAAAGAGTATTCAACACTTACAAGCGGTGAGTCCGTGTCTCTCTAGAGATGATAATGGATTCAATACCCCGGGCAGGCACCAATGAGTTTTTCTATTAAAACTTATGTGTATAATTGATAATGTCAATTTATCACACGCTTTGCGGTGAAGGAAAACATCGTGAGAAAATCTGTATATATATAGAGAAATTTGATAATATGTATAACCTACCAATCCGCATTGGAGCAGCGTGGTAGGTGTTAGCTCCAACCCTTCCCTCCAGAAACGGAGAGAGGAGGCTTATGCCCAGTAATGGGATAATAACAGGCCATTACTTTACCATCTTTGCTTATGCCCAGCAGTGGGATGGCAAGCTGTTACTTTATTTTATTAAACACTTACCATCTTTGCTGGAGAGCAGATGCAGTAGCCCGTTGAGGCAAGTCTCAGTCTCCGTGTGGATGGCCACGGCCAGCCTGCCTATGGCCTGGATCGTGGCTGCCACGAACGCCTTATCACTTGCCGTCACATAGGTCTGGTATTCCCTAAGGACAACAGGCGCACTGGCCTCCGTCGCCAGGTTGGTCAGGATCTCCAACTTCAGCAGCTTAATATGGGTCGGATCGGAGTTCCTCACGAAGAACGACTTGAGGAACGGCTCGAATAGCGACTGGAAAGGCAATGGAAGGCATTGCTTTAATAGGATTACCTTCGGAACATTTGTTTTCAGACGAGTATTGAAAACGAGAAAGGAAACTGATAAACTTTCATACAATTTTTACATCTTGGGCCCAAGATGTAAAAACCCGGGCAGGCACCAATGAGTTTTTCTATTAAAATTCATGTGTCTAATTGATATTTGCAATTTATCACACGCTTTTCGGTGAAGGAAAACATCGTGAGGAAACCTGCATATCTCTAGAGAATTCTGGAGATATGTGTAACCTACCAATCCGCGTTGGAGCAGCGTGGTAGGTCTTAGCTCCAACCCTTCTCTCCAGAAACGGAGAGAGGAGGCTTATTCCCAGCAGTGGGATTGTAACAGGCCGCTACTTTACTTTTATTTTTATTGGTAAAATAGCATTAGTTGGCGTTACCACGCTGTTCCAATGCGGTTTGGTAAGTTCAGTAAGTTTGTTAAGTTGAGAAGTTAAGGTAAGAAATATCCTCAAAATCCTCTAGAGATACGCACGTTAATTTGTTAAATTAGATACTTATTTTTTAATAGAAAAACTCATAGGTGCCTGCCCGGGTTTGAACCCGCGATGCCTCGAAAGAGTCGCATGGTCTCACCGCTGGACTATCACATCCTCAAAAAATAAATTATCAATATAAAAGTTAATATTAGCTATATATATATATATATGTGTTTTGAATAAAACGACGCGACGCGACCGGCGGGATCAACGACGTTTATGCATTCGATTGCCGACGCGAGCGGCCGCCAGTTAGTGATGTTTCGAATACGATAAGGACAGGCCACGTGCGCCTGTATACGGCATTCTTTTATAACGCACACGTGTAATTATGCGTTTCGGGTGTTATTCTCAGTAGTGACACGACTTTATTGACATTTGAGACTGATATAAGTATTTAGTGACGCGTTTAATCAGTGAAGCTTTTGAGAAGACGCGACCGTCCACGGTTTTAGTGCGCGTTGAGTTACTATTCCCCGATATAGGGACGATTGAATAACGTGTGACCTTACGAAGGTTGTGTGCACACCGGGTGTTATTTAACCGATATAGTGAAGTGTATACTATGGAAGAAACACACATTACGTGTTCGTGGAAGACTGCAGAGGCGAGCCAACGGTTTCGGGAATCGGCCAAGTGCATACAAGCACACATACACACGTACACATATACACGCAGTGATTCATGAGGCCGGACCGCATACAGCTGACGGCCGAATAAGGTAGGTTGAAACGCCGAGACGACGGGCCCAGGTCTCGGAGGTTGTTTCATCCGTCCGCACGTTTGCGCAGAACAATAAATAACGTGAACGAATTGGCGGGTAGTAAATAAAAAAAAAAGTGCCTTACCCGTCTCGTCACAGTGAGGGAGGCGATGGCATTGAGCACTACGCTCTGGACCTCTATGGGGGCCCGCAGCAAGCGGACCATGGCTTTCGCTACTGGAGGCAAGTCCTGGGCTGGAACATAAAAGGCAAGTTAAAATGCAGCAAAAATCACCAAATCCAATGGTTCTCTTCATAATCGGCTGTCATCTATCTTTTACAAAAGAAGAAATAACTTGTCTTGTATGCACAAAATCAGTTCAATCAAACCCCCCCCCCCCACACACACACGCACATAAATAGAAATAAATGTATAGGAACAATAACACACAGTCTTCTCTCTCCAAGGTATAGTACGCGGCAATAAATAATGCACATCGAGGCATAGATAGAGAAATCGACTAGATTCTGCTTCATAGAGCATTGTCTTTGTCACACATACTAACTGAGTGACAGAGACAGCGCTCTACGAAATCGAATTGGCCGTTTTTAAACATCGATGTGCATTATTTGTTGCCAGGTACTATAAGTAACATGTGTTGCGGTAACAGAAAACTGGTGAATATAGGAACATCAGGAAGCCTTTTAGGGCGGTGCAGGCTATTGTCTGCCATTGTTGGTGCGATATTGGCAGGAACTCTGAAAAAAAACCACGTTCGTAAGATGCAACAAGTAGTTATTCGGTTCTGTTGAATACTCTGAGGCAATTTTGTCTAAGTAAATTTATTGTCTGTGACTCCCCTTCTCTCCGTGCGTCCTGTCATGAAAAGTTCTATTTTTTGAGCTCTTGAAGGAAATTAAATTACTAAAAATACCAGCGCCTTTCTATCATCTCTCTCCAGGTTCCAATACAATATAAGCCGCAATACAATACTTTAGACCAGATGGAATGAGATTAAGAGCCAATAGATTAGAACACGCGCGTATTCCCATAATCCACGTTTTCATGCCAACGTCGAACTACTTTATTCGGGGTTACCCGCTCTTAATGTTAATTTCTCCTTAGTGCATTTATATAGTTGTTTTGAATAGAAGGACGCGCGCGACGCGACGCGAACGCAAGCTAGGCCGTTTTATGCATTCGTTCACGACCAGAGCGGCCCCCCGACAGTCACCCGGCAGACACGATAGAGAGAGGCCGCGCGCGGCTTGGACGCGGCATTCTTTTTATAACGCACGTGTGTAATTTTGCGTTTCGGGTGTTATTCTCAGATTTAGTGACGCATTTAATCAGTGAAGCGTTTGAGAAGACGCGACCGTCCACGGTTTTAGTGCGCGTTGGGTTACTATTCCCCGATATAGGGACGATTCAATAACGTGTGACCTTACGAAGGTTGTGTGCACACCGGGTGTTATTTGTGTTATTTAACCGATATAGTGAAGTGTATACTCCGGGAGAAACAGACAGTACGTGTCCGTGGAAGACTGCTGAGGCGAGCCAACGGTTTCGGGAATCGGCCAAGTACATACAAGCACACACACACACGTACACATATACACGCAGTGATTCATGAGGCCGGACCACATACAGCTGACGGCCGCATAAGGTAGGTTGAGACGCCGAGACGACGGGCCCAGGTCCCGGAGGTTGTTTCATCCGTCCGCACGTTTGCGCGGAACATATATAGTTTAAAATAGTCATTGATAAAAAATAACAATCTCATAACTATTTATAATAATTAATTATTTAAATCAAATAACTTTGTGCACAACTTAAAATTACTCAAGTCAAGGTGCGGCGATAGGTTACACATATCCCCGGAATTCCCTAGAGATATGTAGGTTTCCTCACGATGTTAAAAAATCAGTGTTAGGGTCCCAGCCCTAGCTTAAAGCTGAGTGGTTTACCATTTTGTGACCTGTTGTATTTTAATTGTATTTAGTATAAAGTTTCTTACTTAAAAAAAAAACAAAAACAAAAACATGTTTTTCTTTGTATAAGGTCACAAATAAAGTTTTTTGAATTTTTTTAATTTGAATTTGAATGTTTTCCTTCACTGTTATGCGTGTGATAAATTGCAATTATCAATTAGACACATAAGTTTTAATAGAAAAACTCATCGTTATCTGCCCGGGAGTGAACCCGT
Source organism: Morpho deidamia (assembly GCA_947086505.1). NCBI lineage: Eukaryota > Metazoa > Arthropoda > Insecta > Lepidoptera > Nymphalidae > Morpho > Morpho deidamia. Next base: position 1,528,932 of record CAMTZC010000011.1, read on the forward strand.
GATCTTCTCTACAGAGTCGAACAGTGTCACCACTGGGCTATCACAGCTTCATAATATTTAAGTATTTATTCGATATTCACTGTCACCTGTCATGTCATTTCTAAATGTTCGATGATGAAAATTTAAAACCATGACTTGTGGAAGGCTTTATGGTGAGATGCAAAATTCAAATTCAATATATTCTTATTCCAAATAAACTTGTAAACAAGTGTTTTTGAATCGTCAACATCTACTGCTGGTTCGGAAAGCTGTTCCTACCGAGTTCCTAAGAGCCAACCAGAAACTAGGAGTCTGCTCTTTTCAAAGAATAATTCTTACAACTAGTTACATTTAGTCATTACTATCTTGTACAGGGTAGAGGAGTAGCTATATCCACGCATTCATATCATCTATATAATCCTCAATAGTATAGTGGGGTTTCTGAATAGTATTTTTAAACTGCTGTAATGGTAAAGTTAAAGTAGATTGTGGAATTTTATTATAGAATCTTATACCCAAACCCACAAACGAATTATAAACTTTTGCAAGGCGCAAAGCAGAAACCGGAAGCTTATATCGGTTCCTACTTTGTCTATTATATACATCGCCATTCTTTTTATAATTATGTATATTGTTATGTACAAAAATTAAATTACTAAAAATATACTGAGAAGCCAATGTAAAAATACCTGTTTCCTTGAACTTCTCTCTCAGGGAATCGAGCGAATTTAAATTGTAAATGCCACGTATGGCTCTATTTTGTAAAGCTCACCAGGTCCACAGTGGAAGAACAACTGTGCTACCGCCATCACCACTCCAGCGTTCCTGCTCTGCAGCAAGGGTTTTGCTGCCCTCAGCAGCAATCGAAGGTCAGGCTCGACGGTGGGCGAGCTGGAGGCGCGTTTGTTCTCGCTGCCATCGCTGTCTGAATCATAGAACGGCTTCTCACTGTCGCTCGAGTAGTTCTGAAATATATTGTTATCGATATAAATGTTTTTTTTTTTTTTTTATTCATAACAAGTATGTACAAGTTATATCTATCTTAAATTACTTACACGCTACTACTATACAAATCATGCCCACGTAGAATGGTCCCAAGAATGCTGGCAGCGTTTCCGCGTTGAATCGCTAAGCTGATTCTTTGTGCGAAAAAGAAGCCAGCCCTCTTGTCACCCGAAGAGGCGATCAACCCAGGTGTTAAAACGGTTAAAATTTTTTTTGCTCTTTGGCTCCATGGCCCTAGGGTCTCAACTGCAAACGGCACAAATATATAACTCTCAACGAGAGATGCATACTTTCGCCGCTTGCCGGATTCGGCCATTTCCGCCGCAGCTCCAGGTCTTGACGCCGTTTCCCTGATATGGGAAGAGGCTAACGTATTAACGCATATTGCGTCCCACATTAGGGCCCGTCCCCGTTCCCAAGGAACCAGCGTCAGACCGTCTGGTCTCTTGCCATCATCCCGACATATCCCGGAAGGCTCGAGAAGAGCAGGAATGTCGATGGTGGCAAGAGTCTTTTGATGGTTTTATTAAGAGAACCATGGCGGAAAAGCCTACCAGAGCTCCTATGGCATGAAAGCCCGTGTATGCCAAAACTGTCTACCGCTTTTCCACATGGACATCTGTGCTTAAGGCACAATGTGGTTCCCAATCTGAGACCCAAAGCCACTCTAAAACTTTCATTATCTAAAAGTGTGCCAAGATTTTTAGAAGGGAGAGCAATGAAATGAAACTGTTTATTTCTTCCCCATGTGAAATAAAGGCAAGCCTACTACTTATTCTAAACTAATTCTAAACTTCACATGACAAAGAAAAGGCAAACGGCTCAGTGTACGCGACATGTCAACAGAAACTGAAGTGACACGCAGCACTTGTTTTCGTCTGCGACCCTTTGAGTGTCATCACGGTTAACATTTATAAAAAAGCTAAAGTGGTTGTTTGAATAAAACGACGCGCGCGACGCGACGCGAACGCAAGCTAGGCCGTTTTATGCATTCGTTCACGACCAGAGCGGCCCCCCGTCAGTCACCCGTCAGACACGATACAGAGAGGCCGCGCGCGGCTTGGACGCGGCATTCTTTTTATAACGCACGTGTGTAACTTTGCGTTTCGGGTGTTATTCTCAGATTTAGTGACGCGTTTAATCAGTGAAACGTTTGAGAAGACGCGACCGTCCACGGTTTTGGTGCGCGTTGGATACTATTCTCCGATATAGGGACGATTTAATAACGTGTGACCTTACGAAGGTTGTGTGCACACCGGGTGTTATTTAGCCGATATAGTGAAGTGTATACTCGGGGAGAAACAGACATTACGTGTCCGTAGAAGAGTGCAGAGGGGAGCCAACGGTTTCGGGAATCGGCCAAGTACATACAAGCACACACACACACACACACGTACACATATACATGCAGTGACTCATGAGGCCGGACCGCATACAGCCAACGGCCGCATAAGGTAGGTTGAAACGCCGGGACGCCGGGCTCAGGTCCCGGAGTTTGTTTCATCCGTCCGCACGTTTGCGCGGAACACTAAGATTCTTAGTTAGGAGTCAGATGTTCTCCCACTTCAACGGCCAAATTATTACTTTTTTGTTAGTAACATCTAGCAAAAGTGGGTTACACGACAATATTGTTAGAGATAGATAGTAAATAAAAATATTACTAAACGTACAAATATAGATGAATAAATAATATGACTGTTATTATAAACACATTTTATTATACACAGTATATTTTTAGAAATTCAATTTTGTACATAAGAATATACATATGCCGTGTAGTATTCGGCTGAGTAGAATAGAGAATGACATAAAAATCATCAATATCATTCTCCTGCCCTTATCCCACTCTGAGTTGGGTTGGCACAACATGTTACAAACTTGTTGTCACATGATTTGGCTACGTAATTTGTATGTAAAATAACTAGTATAAGTAAATGTCCTATAAAGTTGTTTTATTATAGTTTATAGAGTTATGCATCTATGAACAAATATTGTCTCTTCCAAACATAGAGTTATTATACTAGAGTAAGGTAGCCAATTAGAATAAAGAGGAGGTAAATGAGACTGATATCTATCTCTCTCCCTTTTTTATGTGTTTAGACAAAGATATATATGAGTATCCTCTTCCCTTTCATCATTTATTATGACAACCTCGCTTACAGACCTGTCTACGGCTCTTCTACTCATCATTCTCCTGCCCTTATCCCACTCTTAAGTGGGGTCGGCACAACATGTTACAACAGTTTGTCACATGATTTGGCTACGTATTTTACGACCGGCCTGCCTGACGTCAACTTACCTTAGTCACATTTTACGACACCTCGGTAAGAAATGAGGGTGGTCTATTCTATTCTGCCGGATACCACACGTCTAGATGACATAAGGTTATACATAATTATAAAAAGATTGGCGATGTATATAATAGACAAAGTAGGAACCGACATAAGCTTGCGGCTCCTGCTTTGCGCCTTGCAAAAGTACGTCAGTCGTTTGTGGGTTTGTGTATAAGATTCTATGATAAAATTACGCAATCTAACTTTAGCATTACAGCAGTTTAAGACCACTGTTAAAGAGAGGCTGATACAGAAAGCCTACTATACTGTTGAAGATTACTTAGATGATAAGGATGTGTGGATATAGGTGCACTTCTACCCTGTACAAGACAGTAATAAATAAATGTAACTAGTTCTAAGATTTATATTTTGAAAAGAGCAACCGCCGAGTTTCTTGCTGGCTCTTCTCGGCTTTTCACAGCTTTCCGAACCAGCAGTAAAGTTGACGATTCAAAAGCACTTGTTTACAAGTTTACTTCAATAAAGAATATTTTGAATTTTAATTTCTAGTAAAATAAAATTCTTTATTGTTATTCCGTACTGGAACAGTATTTTTCCCATCTTTATTATCATCATCGATAATAATGGACATCGGTTATCATGACCCGAGTTTTGATAAATATACAAAGTTTGAAGTAAATCTGTCCGTTCAGTGGGACAAGAGTGGGCCTTTTTTTTTAAATCAAATATTATCAAATCAAATATTACTTATCAGTAAAATATTGTCTACAAGTAGTCAAATTTATTAACTTACATCAGTATTGGGGTCCGGGAAGCAAGTCTTAGCATATACAGTGAGTACATTGAGGAGAGTCAGCTGTCCCCACTCGTCAACATCAGCCAGGAGCGAACATAGCTTCCTGTAAAATAGATTCATATACCATCAATTTTAGCTAACGTTAACTGTTCCTATAGTTTTTTTCAAATCAAATCAAATCAAACAGCATTTATTTACATATAACACTTTCATGCACACAAACAATTAAATATCATAACAAAGAGAAAAAAGTAATAAACAAAAAAAATAAAATTTAAAATAAATAAATTTAAAATAAAATTAAAAGGGGGGGGGGGGGTAGAATATTCAAAAACATACAAAAATAACTATAAAGATACGTGTCCCGCACCTATTATTCATGCATGGAAGTGTGACATGCAAAACGGTATGTCACTCAGCTTTTACAAAAGTAATAATATAAAAGTAATAATATAATATTATTACTTTTGTATTATGGATCTCCGCAAAGTATCGCCTAATTCTATAAATCACTCAGCTTTTGCTAAGGCTAAACCTTGGCACTGATTTTCAGTGACATCCTACCGTTTCTGGACGACAGTGACAACTGGATTAGATTATAAAACACGATATGTAAACATATTATATAAAACTAACTATTTCTATCATATATTCTACTAAAAAGAAGAAAATGAGACGTACTTTCGTTTTCGCATGAAAGATTCTTACAACTTAATTTTTCACATCTTATTACAATTTTGTTGGGGATCCCTATGTTTCTTGAAAATGTTATGCTTATGTTGCTTACTGAAGAAGCAGCTTTCCAATAGTGAAAGAATGTTTGAAATCGGTACAGTAGTTTTCGCGTGAAAACGTTACAAACATACACACATACACACAAACATACAAATCTTCCCTATTTATAATTGGAGAGAGATGATAGAAAGGCGCTGGTATTTTTAGTAATTTATATATTTCCTTCAAGAGCTCAAAAAGTACAACTTTTCATGACAGGACGCACGGGGAGAAGGGGAGTCACAGACAATAAAACTTACTTAGACAAAATTACCACAGAGTATTCAACAATAATATTAGTATAGAAGTAAAGATAGACACATTTTAAGTTGGCTCATCTATTCTAGTATAACTCTATTAACTCTATGGTACGGAAATATCACTGGGACAAGTCTATTCTAGTATAACTCTATGGTACGGAAGTATCACTGGGACAAGTCTATTCTAGTATAACTCTATGGTACGGAAGTATCACTGGGACAAGTCTATTCTAGTATAACTCTATGGTACGGAAGTATCACTGGGACAAGTCTATTCTAGTATAACTCTATGGTACGGAAGTATCACTGGGACAAGTCTATTCTAGTATAACTCAATGGTACGGAAGTATCACTGGGATTTTGGCTGACAATCGTCACTCAAATGTCGTGCTTATTGCAAGATATGATGAGTCGTCAATTAAACTCACCTGTAACTCCTGTGTATTAAGCTCATCCGGTCGCCACAGACTTCTGTGAAGGCCATGGCTGCCGACCCCACTACCAGCGGCGCCTTGTCCGACAGCAGCTTGTCTATTATCGCCACCAGCTCTTCCTTCTGTTCTGGGTCCAGGCTGGAAGACATACCTTTCATTTATTCATGATATTAGATAGTTTGTAATCATAGAACCTAGGTGAACAAGCAAATAATTTATAGTATTAGGCGTTACTTTGCGGAGATCCATAATACAAAAGTAATAATAAAAATTGTTTTGCTATAATTCGCGATACTTTAAATAAAAAATATATGTAGTGCTAAATGTATAGTGGACTATCCGTTTTTTCATACCCGATACATGCAGGATTCGTTAAAACACATGCACAAACCTCCACCACTGCCATCACAATACACAAGCACTACACACGTTCACTATCAGCTTTGCGATTTTGTCGAGTCTATCTCCTAAGTATGCTTCGGTTGCGGGGCCAAACGATTTTTTGAGTTTGTGATAGTGAACGTGTGTAGTGCTTGTTTATTGTGGTGGCCCGATACATGCAGGATTCGTAGAAAAACATGCACAAACCTCCACCACCGCCACCACAATACACAAGCACTACACACGTTCCCTATCACAAACTCAACAATCGTTTCGCCCCGCAACCGAAGCATCATCAAGAGATAGACTCCACTCCAATTTTTATTATTACTTTTGATAAAAAAAATGCAATAAAAAAGAAAAAAAGGGTAGGGTGATATTTGGGACTTGATTTGAAGTCTTTTCACTTCTTAAGTCCGCTCGTTACCCACTGAGCTATTACAACTTTACAAATGACAGCAAAATTAACCTTAGTATTAGGTTCTTACATATGAAATTGGCGTTTTCTATGGGAGGAACATAAAGTCGTTTTTTTTTAATGAAATATATTTAATTAATCAAAGTATGTACCATTGCTATGTATGCACTTTTGCCATCTCATAGGTAGTTCATTGATCCCCTTACTAAAAAAACCATTCGGGCGGGAATCAATAAAATCTTTGAAGGCGGTTTGGACTGCCCCATCGGAGTTGAATTTTTTTCCTTGCAAGTAGTTATCCAAATTGCGAAAAAAATGGTAATCTGTTGGAGCAAGGTCCGGAGAGTACGGTGGATGTCTAAGACATTCTAATTGAAGCTCCTCTGATTTGGTAGCCGTCTGTTGTGCAGTGTGTGGTCTAGCGTTGTCCTGAAGCAGCAGTGGCCTAGAGCGATTGACCAGCCTCGGTTGTTTAGCAGCTAGCTTTTCCATCATGGTTTGCAGTTGCTGACAATAGATATCTGCCGTAATCGTCTGGCCAGATTTAAGAAAGCTGTACTGAACGACACCGGCACTAGTCCACCAAACACTTACAAGCAACTTTTTTTTAGTCAATTTTCGCTTAGGGCAGGATTTGGCTGGTTCGCCAGGGTTCAGCCATTGCGATGAGCGCTTCCGATTATCGTATAGGATCCACTTTTCATCACAGGTAATGATTCGATTTAAAATTCCTTCATTATTGTGCCGGAAGAGTAACGTAACGCAGCAGTCGACGCGCGTTAGTCGGTTTGCTTCACTCAATTCATAAGGTACCCACCTTTCAAGCTTTTTCACCTTCCCAATTTGCTTCAAGTGGATTAGAATAGTTTTATCACTAACACCGGAGCCTGCAGCTAACTCGGACGTGGTTTGCGATGGATCCGCTTCCACAATAGCCTTCAATTCTTCATTATCAACTTTGATCTCCGGCCGTCAAGAGGCTTGTTCTGCAGGTCGAAATTTCCAGAACGAAAACGTTGGAACCAAAAACGCACTGTGTTTTCTTTTGCGACACCGTCACCATACACATCATTAATCCTTCGAGCCGTTTCTGCAGCACTGGTGCCACGGTGGAACTCATACTCGTAAATAACGCGATATTTCATGTTTTCCATTTTGTAAACAGAGTGACACAAAGAAAAAAAACAAAAGAAAAAACAAATGAATTAGGGGGTTTGAAACACAAATGCATGAGTAAATAGCTGTATGAATTTGAATTTGGAATTCCTAACCATAAAGGTAATATTTGAGATCAAAGTGGCCAGTACGACAAAACGCCAATTTCATATGTAAGGACCTAATATTATATTAGTATGTTAAAAATTCAAATTATTCGTTATTCAAGTAAACCTGTAAACTATAACCTTTTGAATCGTCAACATATACTGCTGGGTCGGAAAGCTGTTCCTACCGAGAAGAGCCAGCAAGAAACTCGGCGGTTTTTACAAAGAATAATTCTTATTACTAGTAAAGTAGCGGCCTGTTACAATCCCACTGCTGGGAATAGGCCTCCTCTGTCCATTTCTGAAGAGAAGGGTTGGGATTAAGACCTACCACGCTGCTCTAATGCGGATTGGTAGGTTACACGTATCCCTAGAACTCTCTAGAGATATGCATTTCCTCACGATGTTTTCCTTCAAAAAGCATGTGATAAATTGCAATTATCAATTAGACACGCGAGTTTTAATAGAAAAACTCGTTGGTGCCCGGGGTTTGAACTCGTGTTCCCCTCGAAAGAGTCGCACGGTCTCACCGCTGGGCTATCACAGCTCTCTTATTACTTATTATATAGTTATTAATGTCTTGTACAGGGTCGAAGAGTAGCTATCCACGCATTCTTATCGACTAAGTAATCCTCACTAGTATAGTAGGCTTTCCGTATTTCTTCTTTCTCCTACCCTTATCCCACTCTAAGTGGGGTCGGTACGACATGTTTTCCTCTTCCATTCTCTTCTATCATTCGTCAACTCTGGCGCTACTCCTTTTATATGCATGTCATACTTCACACATTCCAACCATCTCTTTTTAGGCCTCCCTCTAGTCACATATCCATCCATATTCATATCCAACACTCGTTTAGTCACATGATTTTCATCCCTCCTCATTACATGTCCATACCATCCCAATCTTGCACCTCTCAAGTAGGCTTTCCGTATTATAATCACCTATATAACTTAGGTATAGCGTGCGCTGCTGTCTTCCTGACGTAGGGGCTCATGTCGCTCGCCGAGTCCCGTATGGCGAGCATCACTATCGGCACTATCATCGGTACTCGAATAGACGACAGCACTCTCATTGCACTCGCACGAATCAGCTGGTTGGGATCCTGATATATAAAGCGAAATTTCCCATATATTTAAATAAATATATGGGTGTTTTGAATAAAATTGACTCGCCCGCCGGACAGGTAAGCGACGCGGGCGGCCGACCGCTAGTTACGTTTCGAACACGATACGGACAAGCCGCGTACGCCTGAACACGTTAATCTTTTATAACGCACACGTGTAATTTTGCGTTTCGGGTGTTATTCTCAGATTTAGTGACGCGTTTAACCAGTGAAGTGTTTGATAAGACGCGACCGTCCACGGTTTTGATGCGTGTTGGGTATTATTCCCCGATATAGGGACGATTTAATAACGTGTGACCTTACGAAGGTTGTGTGCACACCGGGTGTTATTCAGTATATATTCCGGTATAGTGAAGTGTATACTCAGGGAGAAACAGACATTACGTGTCCGTGGAAGAGTGCAGAGGCGAGTCAACGGTTTCGGGAATCGGCCAAGTACATACGAGCACACACACAGGCCGGACCACATACAGCTAACGGCCGCATAAGGTAGGTTGAAACGCTGGGGCGTCGGGCCCAGGTCCCGGAGGTTGTTTCATCCGTCCGCACGTTTGCGCGGAACAATGGGACTTGAAACTTGGATTGTGAGGTTCAAGTGAGGGTAAGTAACCCTAGTAAGTAAAGTAACGGCCTGTTACTATGTCCACTGCTGAGCTAAGGTCTCCTCTCTCTGTTCTTGGAGAGAAGGATTGGAGCTAAGACCTACCACGTTGCTCCAATGCGGATTGGTAGATTACACATATCCCTAGAATTCTCTAGAGATATGCAGGTTTCCTCACGATGTTTTCCGTCACCGAAAAGCTTGTGATAAATTGCAATCATCAATTAGACACATCAGTGTTAATAGAAAAACTCATTGGTGCCTGCCCGGGGTTTGAACCCATGATCGTCTCTAGAGAGTCGCACGGTGTTACCGCTATTCAGGTATATAGGCTATTCAGCTTTTATAAACAGAGTAATCAATCCTGCCTTTATCCCTTATCCCCTTATGCCCTCTAAGTGGGGTCGGCACATGTTACAAACATGTTGTCACATGATTTGGCTAAGTATTTTACGACCGGCCGCCTGCCTGACGTCAACTTACCTTAGTCGTATTTTACGACCCCTCGGTAAGAAAGAGGGTGGTCTATTCTACTCAACTGGATACCAGACGGTGGGTGAACTTACCTTAATCGCCTTTTACGACACCTCGATAAAAAATAAGGGTGGTCTATTCTACTCGACCGGATACCACACGGCGGGTCGACTTACCTTAATAGCCTTTTACGACACCTCAGTAAAAATGATGGTGGTCTATTCTACTCCGATACCACACGGCAGAGTTTTTATTAACAGAGTATGTTTTAAAAAATATTCAAACCTTGAGTGCTCTTTGAAATGTGCTGATAGACAGCAACGCTAAGTCCTGCTGCTCTTCAGCGTACCGAACCAGGTATACATACACCAACTTCTTCACTTCTATGTTCTTCGACACCACATTCTTGACCACAGCTGGAAATCTTGCATAAAAGATTCAAACTGTTAACCATTGTGGAGTGCTGGGTACATTGCCTTACAGGGCATAACAGGTGTGCTAATTTCTTGCATTTATTGATTTAATTTTGCCATATATTAATGACATTGTGTAAAGGATTATAATGTAAAGGTAACTAGCATAGTGAAGTTAATAGCAATACATATTAAATAAATATATGGGACACTTACACAGACTGTCATTGATCCCCAAAGTAAGTAACTTAATATTTATGTGGCGACAGAGAGCTTGTAAATATATACAAATATAATTTTAAATACAAATACACACCCTAGGTTGAAGAACCAACAAATTGTTTAAAGAAAATGTTGGCCCTCGGAAGGAATCGAACCCATTTTTTTTTTTTTTTTTCGAACTGACTGTATGCTGTTAGCCCTAATGGCTTTTACAGCGTCACCGGGTGGGACGGGCGAGCGCAGAAGCATCGCCGAGAAATCGAACCCATGACCTGCAGAGCTGTAGGAAGGGCCTCTACCCACTGCACCAACAGCCCAGTCATATTATATTCATATAAAAACAAATTAAACATAACCATTTTTTTAGAAGTTATAGTGGTTATGGAGAGCTATACAATTATAATTCTTCAAGATAGGTTCATGTCAGACTTATATTAAAGAAATTCATCTGAATATTACTTATCTCAGGTAAATAATTTAAAGAAAAACCACTTACAAATCAGATGCATCTCTGCCTTTTGCAATCATTCCAATAATTCTTTTCATTGCCTCAAGCTTCAGGGAGTCCTTTGACCCATCCAGCATAAGCTTCAAGTCTTCATTTCTTATAATAAAAATAATTTAAATGTGCATGTAGTATGTGTTGCTAAACAATTTGCAGTAATTTTTTAGTTATAAATAACAATACAATTTATAGAATTTATAGAATTAGGCGTTACTTTGCAGAGATCCATAATACAAAAGTAATAATAAAATTATTTTCCTATAATCTGTGATACAGTAAATAGAAAATATATAGTGGACTATCGGTATTTTCATACCCGATATGTGCATGATTCGTAAAAACATATGCATAAATCTCCACCACTTCCACTGCAATACACAAGCACTACACACGTTCACTATCACAAACTCAACAATTGTTTCGCCCCGCAATTGATGCATCATCAGGAGATAGACTCCACTACAAAATCGCAAAGCAAACTACAATTCATTTTTTTTATTATTAGTGTTAAAACACTTTTTTAAATTATTGTACAAAATGAAGAAACAAACAGGAGGACTTGTAATTTAAATGGGGAAAAGGAATATATGACAGGAAAGTTTGTCACAGAGCCAGTCTCCTGCCAAAATTTGAGCAATTATTAGATGCCTTGATATGTAGGTCATGTACCAACGTAATGTGTTAGGTGCTGAGTCAATGTGGGTTATGGTATATCTTGCTGAGCAAAATAGATTTTTTTGTAAGCACGAATTTTTTGTGTTTTTACATAAGTTATTTTTATTAATCAGTTAAGTAAGTACTTCAGATCAGTTCATTATTTATAAAGGATATTTTAAATCAATATGGTTCAGTTATGTTAAGCATGAATTTTTTCACAGCATATACAGAAACGGCTGAAACGAAAATTACTCGGAATTGACTCAATTATTCATTGTTAACTTGCGTTATCGATTGTCTTGATTATTAAGAAGCTTGTACTTGATTTTTCTAAATTTTCAGTTTCATTTCATTAAAATGTTGGCTTACTTCTTGTAATCTGGTTGGAAGAACGCTCCTGAAGCGGGGTCATTAACAGGGTACTCGACTTCCCCTTGGACCACTTTATCATTGTTATAAGATGAGCTCGTCATTTTGATTAATACAAGAAATACCTGTTTTAATGTTTTAGTCTTAATGTAAAATTTATATAAATATCATCATCAGCGTTTGTTTTCAATTTTTTTGTTGACGTATTGACATTTGACAATGACATTAATCACAGACATACAAAGTTATAACCACACTTATAGTTACGCATTATATGTCCGCATAAAGGCAAGTTAATAGTACATTGATGTTAAGGTAGACGATGAGATTTGATGGTATTAATTATGAAACAATATATATAATAACATTATGTATATAATAGACAAATAGTTTGGCTCAAGTACGTAAGTCAATTTTGGGTTTGGGTATAAGATTCTATAATAAAATTCCTCAATCGATTTTAACTTTGTAAATACAGCAGTTTCAAAATATTGAGCTATACTATTGAGGATTACTTAGATGATAACAATGCGTAGATATAGCTACTCTTCAACCCTGTACAAGTTGAATTTTCGACCTTATACTAATAGCAACGACAAAATGTAACTAAAGATTGTTATGTTAAAGATTTATTTTGAAAAAAGCAACCGCCTAGTTTCATGTTGGCTGATTCGAAAAGTTGATGACACAAAAGCACTTTACACGTTTACTTGAATACAGAATATTTTGAATTTGAATTTAAGGGTAGATAGTTGTAATATCTGGCGCTACAGCCCATGTCCCTTATTTAACCTCCCAGTCTTGCCCAGACGCGTAGACGTTTCTGTCAAAGTTCTCTTATTGAGATTTTCTGTAGGGGAATTAAACTTCAGGCGGGTTCAAAGTTCAGATTTCCTGGATCGATTCCATTTATCATCATCCTAGACAAATTAACTTCTTTGGTTGTATTTTCATTTGCATCTTTTTATATTTTCTTTAAAACAATATTCAGGTTCAAGGTCACTCAAGTACTTTTTATTAAATAGGTCAATGTAAGAATGCAGTACAGCGCTATCTAGTGGATTAGTACGGTAATATTGCAGTGACATCTCTGAGTCGGGACGTAAAATGATTATCGATTAATGATATCATTACTCGAATAAAATTAAGGAGTTTCTCATCTATATCCTATACAATGTATTATCTATGGCTGTATGCCATACCAATTTGTTGATATATTTTTTCCCGCGTAAAAATATGTTGTAAGAAATTGTGATAACAATAATAGCGTGTTCAAAATAGGCTAGCTACTGCCAAAAAAGTTGAATTTACATTTTCAAATTGTTATACTTCTTCATAGAGTTAGGGACTACATACTAGAGCAAGGGAGCCAGCCTAAAATATATTACATTATAGACCTACATTGCTATTACAATGAAGAAAAAGCAAATGAGACTTATTATCTGTTTTTTTTATGTGTCCATTCATTATTTATTCAACACTCTCACTTACAGGTCTACTCATGACTTCTCTTCTCTAACATAATAACTCTATGGATAACCTACACTTATCTATGTATATTTATATCTATCTCCCTCTTAACTAGAAATCCTAGATAACTAACTTAAATACTAGAAACTATGTCTAGTAAATCTATACTTATTATAAAACAAAGTCCCAAAAAGCTGTCTGTCTGTATATAATCGATTTTCTCAAAATCTACTGAACGGATTTTTGTACGGTTTTCACCAAAAGATAGTGCACTGCTGCCGAATGGTTTTAGGTACATAGTACATATCAGTATTATGTAAATTGTGTTGAAGAGATTGTGCAGTTGTCAAAAATTTTGCTTCTTGGGAGCTTTGGAACCAGCAGAGAAACGCTAAAGCTATGAAATAGAGAACTGTAGATTTATAAAATACTACAAAAAAGTCCGCAAGAGCAAAAATAGTTATTATGAATTAACCATAAGAGATAGAGACATTATCTCTTATGGTTAATTCATAATAACTATTTTTATGTTTAAAATTTGAATTCTAGAAAAAAATTGTGACACGTTGATTTTCACGCGGGCAAAGCCGCTTGCACGGCTAGTAATATATATATTAAAACTAGCTGGCAAACGTTGTTTTACCATATAAATTAATAAATGTTTCTAGAGAATTTCTAGTTTACATTAAAAAAAATTATCTAAAAAATTAAGAAAAAATATATTAGGAGTGAAGAACCCCTTTCACTTGGGGGTTAAGGGTGAAAAATAGAATGTCGACCAAAAAATAAACACATATAAAATTTCATATAAATCGGTGAAGCCATTCCTGAGGACTATGGTAATTTTATGTATAAGATATAACAACATTATATTTTCTACACGCACAAAAAAATAATCTCAAAAACCGAAGAATGCGTTTGAAATAGACTAGGAACTGCCCAAAAAATTTAATCTACATTTTCATATACGTTGTTATGCATGCTCTAAATAAAATTCTAGTCATCAAAAGAGGCAATTAGTAAGTGTCATTATCAAAGGAACTTATTAAGATGCCATGGATACTGATCCTTATATTCTTATTAAAACTTTTTTATTAAAAATTTAATTATCTCCAGATTCATGTTTCAAAAGTAATTTCACCTTGTGAACGTCTGAGTGTTACAGGAAAATATGTTCTAAATTCAGGTATAAAAAATTGACTCTTTCCGAATAATCATGTGAAGAGATTTTAAAGTATCTTAGTTTTAAGTGTGTTCGTTTGTTTTCGTGTCTATAGAACTATGAAACTGTTACAAAAGTAATCATAAAATTATTTTGCGATAAATTAATCGCGGATTATAGCAAAATAATGTTATTATAACATTTGTATTATGGATCTCTGCAAAGTAACGCCTAATTCTATGAATTATATGAAACTATTAATATAAAAATCGATATTTTTTGCATATCTCTTAGACATCAACAGCAAGACATAGATCCCTTAAAGATTTATTCACGAGATTTTTAATATTGCCATGATCCAAAACTCCCAAAGCCATAGCCAGTTATTTAATTATTCAATGGCGTTTAAGTAAGTCTATTTTGTATTTGTATAAAGTAATAATAAATAAAAGAGGCATTTTACCTAAAATAAAACGCATATTAAATTACTTACTTTATTAGAATCTTAAATAAAGTGTTTATAAGTACTTTAGTTGTAAAGATTAGTAGATAACGTGTACGAATAAAAGTATTAAAAAATAAAAAAAAAATACAAAAATAACAAAAAATATTATAAAAAAATTAATGAAAGTAAAAAAAGATACCAAAAAAAAGCTATAACAATATTAATAAAAATAAAATAATAATAATTATTAAAAATCATTAAATTTTATAATATTTATTGTATTAACATTGATTGCATTAGAGTAAGCTTCGTTTATAAGTACAAGTAAATTAAAAGATACAAATAAAGCTTACTAAAAAAGGGCACGGACATAGTCTGTGGTACGTAATGTCATTTATTTAAAAAAAAAGCTTACATAATGAAATAGACACTTCCGTTTTCCGTCATATTTTACCTTTCTTTCTATCCAAATATCTCTGTCTCCTTCCTTTTCCCGCCTTTTCACCAAATGGCGCTAGCCAGCCAGCAACTCTCTATTTTTTATTTGTTTATTTAATTTATTTATGGGTCATTATGGCATTTAGTTTCTCATACAGTGAGATTGTGCATAAAGTTCGGTGTTGGTATAATTTTTTAATTACATTCAGTGATAATTGCGTTAGATCCAGCACGTAAGTTGCACATTATTTGTGTTTAACGGTTTTACCGTTCGTTATTTCTTTAAGTAAATTATTATATTCTACCCTTCTTTGTGATATTTTTTTAGAATATTGAATGCTTATGTGTTATTGTAATGGATAACGATAACGTTAATCTTAATGAAATTCCGGGTGTTAATATGTCAGTACGAATTCACAACGCGATGTGGTGAACCTGTATCAATAATTTAAAGCAAAACACTTTGTATTAAGAATATTATCATCATCCTCGTGCCCTTATCCCACTCTAAGTGGGGTCGGCACAACATGTTACAAACATGTTGTCATGTGATTCGGCTACGTATTTTACGACGGGCCGCCTGCCTGACGTCAACTTACCTTAGTCGCCTTTTACCACACCTCGGTAAGAAATGGGGGTGGTCTATTCTACTCAGCCGGATACCACAAGGCGTTTTTTTGTATTGGTGTTTTGTTTTGTACAACTGGTAAATATATACTTAAATATTTGAATACACCCAGAACATAATAATCAATGCAAGAGAACCAAGAATTTTAATTAGAACATGTTGGTCTTCGTCGGGAATCGAACCAGTCCAGTCAAGAGTATTTGCAATATTAATTATTACTAAGCTGATTCTAGTCAACCTATCTAGTCTATCAGGTCAACCCAACTAATTTTAAACCGTCAGTAATGAACGCTATTGTAGCAGTTCCGGACTATATTGACGACATCAATATAGCCATTTTCTAATGAAAATGAATACTACTAAGCCTAATTCATCCTCATGCCCTTATCCCACTTTAAGTGCGGTCAGCACAACACGTTGTCACATGATTTGCCTACGTAATTTACGTCCGACCGCCTGCCTGATGTCAACTTACCTTAGTCGTATTTTACAACCCCTCGGTAAGAAAGAAGGTTGTCTATTCTACTCAGCCGGATAGCGGATGCCGGAATGCATCAAATCCGAAAAAATCCTGGCTCCTAAGCTATTTTAAACTGTATTTTGGGGAACCAGGAAATTTATCACATGCTTTCCTGTGAAAAAAGACATCTTGACGAGCCTGCATATCTCTAGAGAATTCTGGGGTAATATGTGTAACCTACCAAACCATATTGGAGCAGCGTGGTAGGTTTTAGCTCCAACCCTTCTCTCCAAAAATGGAGAGAGGAGGACTTCTTTCGTACGATCTGCCTCCATCTATTCCGGTCTAAACTAACCCTCACCGCCTGATAGAATTTTGGAGGAGCAGGTGGCTTCTTTCACTTAGTCAGACCATCGTTGGCGAGCGGCCGCGTGGTCTTTTGCCTTCTGTGTTGCCAACAATGACTAGCTTTTCAAGGTTGCCCTCTTCGCATAAAGTAACAAACCATTTCTTTACTTTTCCAATTTCCCTAAAGATGCTATGCTTGGTACCAAGCAATGCTCCCCTGCAATCCTGACACTTTTAATAGGTAGGCAGGATAGGCACTGCCCCCAACGTGGAAACCTATTTTGGCACTTCACTACTAAAAACCTGTTAGAATCAGATACCGTAAGCGTCACGTGCTCAAATTTCTTCCTTACATCCCATGACGTAGGCCAGAGTAGCGACCAATAGGCCTACCATGAACTTTAGAAATCGATTCAATTCAAATTCAGTATCTAAACTCAACCGCTTTCTTTTCGTCCATCTAATAACGCCTCATAAAGAGCTCATGAATAAGAGCCCCGTATAGGCTTGAAACTAGTCGGCCTCATCCGATAAAATAAAGACGTGAGCCGGTCTCACGTTTCTATTTAAACGTTTTAAAATGTTTATAATAAATAATATATAGAATTAGGCGTTACTTTGCGGAGATCCATAGGAGATCCAAAAGTAATAATAACATTATTTAGCTATAATCCGCCATACAGTAAATAGAAAATATATATAGTGTCAAATATATAGTGGACTATCCGTACCTTCATACCCGATACGTGCAGGATTTGCAAAAACACATGCACAAACCTCCACCACTTCCACCACAATACACAAGCACTACACACGTTCACTATCACAAATTCAACAATCGTTTCGCCCCGCAACCGGAGCATCATCAGGAGATAGACTCCACGACAAAATCGCAAAGCCTTGCGAAAGCTTGTATTTAGCATTACATCTCTAATTCCAGATTATAGCAAAATATTACTAATGTATAATGGAATTCCTCAAATAAACGCCTAATTCTATTAATATATAAGAGTAATTAAGGTCACGATATTGAATATTGATTGCCAGATCCATACAATCTAAATATTACGTTCATAGTAGCAGCCTGTTTCTACAGTTGGCATTTAAAAACTTCATTATTAAATTGCATTTTAAAACCCCTTATAATAGCCCTAAAAATCCGATATTGAAATCGGTCATCGACTGATTAGTGATTCACACTTAAAGGGGCGTAAGGGAAAATCTACAGCGGGGGGAGTCGCGTACGAACGTTTGGCATTCGCTGTTCGTGTTGTGTTTACTTAATAATAATTCATTTAATAGTTTTCAACCAAATATTTTTATTTGCAAGTCATTTAATTACATGTTTTCGATCTAATTTTAGAACTGTTATTATTGATCATAAAATATAGACTGTGCTGTGTTATTGTTGTTTTTATGTTGGTGAAAATTAATACAAGCAAAACTTAGTGAACAATGAAACTTTAGAAAAAACAAATAGTTTTGTTTTCATAACGAAACCGATGAGACGGCTGTATTTTGAATTTAAATTAGCTATAAATAACAGATACACCGAATAAAATGAAATAAATAAAGTATAAAACATATCATGAATCATTAAGCGTTCTATCGAGAATTTAATTCATACTAACATTAGAGAATAATTAAAATATGTGACAGATACAATTATAAAGTGTTTATAAACATTATTTTAAAAGTTATATAGGTTATTGGTGTTACCAAAATTAATCATATCAATGGTTACATAGTTTACCTAGTTGACTAACACTGTGCGACCGCTTATCAACTTGTGATAGGATAAGGCTAGATTTCAGTCGTGATACCAAGAATGTGTTACACGATTACTAGATTAAACGCTTCACGTACAATAATTCTTGTTATTTTAATATACGCATCGTTCCTTGTTTACACCTACAACCAGAGACTGTACGCAATTAGAGCGAATAGGAAGAACTTATCGTATTTAAACCATAAGGAGTTTAAATACATATTGCAATGGACGAGACGCTTCAGCGCGCCTTTCGATTTCATGGGAGAAGGTAATTCTGCATTCGTGAAGAACAAATGCAAGTTCACAAACTGTTACGTGACTGACAATAGTCGCTACTTTATCGAGCAGTCCGATTTTGACGCGATCGCTTTCAATGGCCGAGACGTGATACATTTGTGGCCGATCCAGATGCCGTCAAATCGGGTGCCCAGGCAGAAGTACATTTTCGGTGCTATGGAATCTCCGGATAACTTTCCAGCATGCGATGAAATGCTTGATGGACTTTTTAATTGGACTTGGACGTACCGACTCGATTCTGACTTTCGTTGGGGGTATATAACTATATACGATTTTGGAGGGAACGCTGTCGGGCCAGCGATTGATATGAAATGGCCTGATTTGGATCCGATCAATGAGGAACTAAAAGATAAGCTCACGACCAAATCCAGAGCCGCCGCATGGCTGGTATCGCATTGTGTGACTAAAAGTGGTAGAGAAAGTTTCGTTAAGGAGCTGCAGGACGAGTTAGTTGTCTATGGCTGGTTCGTAGATATCTATGGTGCGTGCGGCATTTTAAATTGTCCGAAAAGTGGAACAGATTCGTGTTTTAAGAGAGTAGAGAACGATTATTATTTTTACTTGTCGTTCGAAAACTCTTTCTCTGAGGATTACGTGACGGAGAAGTTGTTGGTCGCGTTGAACAATTACGCTGTGCCTATTGTCTATGGTGCCGCTAATTATTCAAGGTATTTTTTTTAATATATAATGGGTGGAGGTGACAATACATAGGTCCTTAAGTGCGCCCTTTATCTTAAAAGACCTTGTCAAATTGCTGCCAAACGATGTATCGTATTGTTAATAAAAATCCATCTCAGGGTCCTTCTTTATAAGTTTGAATGGGAAGCTAGTTAATTTAGTGGGTAATACTGTCGCTCTGCTGTTAAAAGACCTCTGTCTTTTTCTACGGATAGCTCATACTGCTGCTATCTGGATTGCAACTACTCCAGTAGCCTAGAGGTCTTTTAAGCATATGCAGGTGCATGTTAATCTTTTATAAAACTCATAGATGCCTTCGATGGAATGAGACTTGCCGCGTGGGCCGCGTGCACAGCTTAATAATATGAGTAAAGATAAATTTATAGATTTAGGCATTACTTTACCATAATACAAAAGTAATAATATAATTATTTTGCTGTAATGCACGATAAAATGTAATAAAATTTTGAGAAAATTTTATCGCGGATTATAGCAATATATATATATTTTTTAGTATAGATTGTTGCTCTCTGTACAGATTTCTACCGCCAAACAGTTATCTCAACGCAAGAGAATTAGGCCCCAAGGAGCTAGCTCGGCAAATGAGCGATATCATTGGCAACACCACCAGATACCACGAGTTCTTCCGCTGGAGGAACCACTACGTGTACAAAGAGACTTCCTCCGAGGAGGATATATGTAAATTGTGCGAAATGATGAACGACGATGAGAAAGTGAAGCAAACTAGTGTGTGGAGTGACTTTAGGACGTGGTGGAACGGTGAGCGGTACAAAGAGAACTGCTGATATTTCATAATACCTAAACTGGATATTAACACTTCGTTAATTGAACTTTAAGCGCGCTTGACTTAGGGAGAAAGGTTGTGAAAGAGCGATGAGAGCGTTACAAAAAGTGTGATCGGCACAGAGTTATAAATAATAAAATAGGAGAACCATAGACAGGCCTGTAAGTGATAGTGACAAAATTTTGAAAAGAGCAACAGCCGAGTTTCTTCCTGGCTCTTCTCGGTAGGAACAGCTTTCTAAACCAGCAGTAGAGTTGACAATTTAAAAGCACTTTTTACAAGTTTACTTGAATAAATAATTTTTTGAATTGAATTAAAGCAAACACATGGAAATATAATTATAATGAATAGAAATTGTCTATGATACGCCGTGTGATATCCGACAGAATAGAATAGACCACCCTCCTTTCTTACCGAGTTGTCGTAAGAGTGACTAAGGTATGTGCCGTGTGGTATCCGGCCGCATAGAATATACCACCCTCATTTCTTACCGAGGTGTCGTAAAAGGCGACTAAGATAAGTTCACGTCAGGCAGGCGGCCGGTTGAAAAATACGTAGCCAAATCATGTAACAACATGTTTGTAACATGTTGTGCCGACATGATGATAAATTACTCCAAATTTGAAATTAGAAAAGACACTAATGTGTGCCATTCCCACTCTAATGATGTCAAATCCAATATTTATTATCTACGTATATCTACAATTTTGTAAATAAATTAATGATAAAAACATGTAAGCTACACGAAGTAATATATCTGTATATTTAACATTATTATAACAACGATTTTGTAAATACTAAAAATTACGATATAATTTTTTAATTTTTTGTAACGCTTTCCAATTTTTGTGATAGCTCGGAACAGAATTCCATAAATTTTCCTGTTTACACGTACATTATTGTCTGAAATATTAATTTGTCAGTGACAGGAACAAATGATACGCTCCGCTAAACATCAAATGCTTAGATTGATTGCCTTGTATTTATTTCAACTGAGTTTTTATTTCTTTTTTTACTTGTTTTAATTTTTTTGTCATCTGTTCACTATTTGTTTTTATTTTTTTTTAATATAGCAACAATAATATTTTATGTTTTGTATCGGCCTTTTTCGTTACACCCGTGAAGGGCGAACGTTTCAAATTGTACCTCGCACAAATTTATTTAGGTTAAAATTTGAATGAAAGTATTTCGTAATGTCATTACAACATAAAATATTTTGTTTTATTTAAAACAATTCAAATGAGTTATAGAATTAGGCATTACTTTGAGGAAGTCCATAACTCCTAAATCCTAAGGAGGATCTATAACTCCTGAAAAACTCCTAAATGGAAATAACTCGCTCATAATTTATAGAATTAGGTGTTACTTTGAGAGATCCATAATACAAAAGTAATAATAAAATTATTTTGCTATAATCCGCGATAAAGTAAATAGAAAATATATATAATGGTAAATGTATAGTGGACTACTGAAGATTTGCGAAAGAAGAAGCTTTGGGATTTTATCGTGCAGTCTGTCTCCTTCAGTTGCGGGGCGAAACGATTGTTGAGTTTGCGATAGTGAACATGTGGAGTGCTTGTGTATTGTAGTGTCGGTGGTGGAGGTTTGTGTAAGTGTTTTTACGAATCCTGCATGTATCGGGTATGAAAAAACGGATAGTCCACTATACATTTATCATTATATATATTTTCTATTTACTTTATCGCGGATTATAGCAAAATAATTTTAATATTACTTTTGAACTCGCTCATACACAAGTTATTGTCGAAACAAAATCACATAATTTGGACTTCATAGCTAGTTTGTTTAAGTTAAAATAATATAAAAATACCAGTTGTCAACTAAAATAAAAGTGTATTAAAAAAAAGCGAACGATCAGTAATTTTTTGTCCGAAGCGATCGTCTTAGATCAACGAAAGATGAAAAATAGCCTTAAAATACAATCGAGTGAATCATTTGAAGTACTTATATGTATGTGCGTGCATCGTTAAGTTAAGAAACGGGCTGTTACAACCCTACAGCTGGGCATGGGGCTCCACTCTCCATTTTTGAAGAGAATGACTGGAACTAAGACCTACCACTCTGCTCCAATGCGGTTACAGATATCCCTAGAATTCTCTACAAATAAAATGAAAAGAAACTAATAATTAGCTAATAAATAATAATAAACAAATAAATTTTATTATGGGAACTATACAAATGCATTTATACAATGGCAAAAGTAATAATAAAATTATTTTGCTATAATCCGCGATACAGTAAATAGAAAATATATATAGTGTTTAATGTATAGTGGATTATCAGCTATCGAAAAGCTACTGTTTTTCGATTTTGTCGTGGAGTCTATCTCCTGATGATGCCTCGGTTGCGGGGCGAAACGATTGTTGAGTTTGTGATAGTGAAACTGTGTAGTGCTTGTGTATTTTGGTGGAAGTGGTGGAGGTTTGTGCATGTGCTTTTACGAATCCTGCACGTATCGGGTATGAAAATACTGATAATCCACTATACATTAAACACTATATATATTTTCTATTTACTGTATCGCGGATTATAGCAAAATAATTTTATTATTACTTTTGTATTATGGATCTCCGCAAAGTAACGCCTAATTCTATAAATTATTTATACAATGGCAATAAAGACACTGCAAAAGTAAAAACTGCGCTTCTCTAAACATACCACAGGTTTCCTCATGATGCTTTCCTCTACCGAAAAGCGTGTGATAAATTGCAATTATCAATTAGACATAAGTTTTAATAGAAAAATTCATTGGTTTTTAGAGAGTCGCAATTGACGTACAGTGCATATTACATAAATGCTTCAGTTTTCACTTCCGTGCACTGGATCTTACTTTTTTTTTATCTGAGGCGAGAGCTGTGAGAACATCTTAGATTACTCGTCTGAGAAAATCGTTTTATCCAGGCTTCCTCTTTGTAACTTGACTCTAAATCTAGTATGTCTTAAAGATGTTCTACGTTTCTTTTTAAAGTAATAATAACATAGTTTTACGCAAAATCATAGCTTATTCTAAATTGATATGAAATGAAGTAACTTGTTTTTCTTTGTAAACCGATAGAAGTCCGCTGCTGGACATAGGTACTACGACATATTCAAATTCAAATTCAAAATATTATTTATTCAAGTAAACTTGTAAACAAGCACTTGTTTACAAGTTTTTTTGAATAGTCAAAATCTACTGCTGGTTCGGAAAGCTGAACCAGCAAGAAACCCGGCGGTTGCTCTTTTCAAACAATAATTCTTATTACTAGTTACATATAGTTATTGATGTCTTGTACAGGGTCGAAGAGTAGCTATATCCACGCATTCTTATCGTCTAGATAATCTTCGATAGTATGGTGGGCTTTCTGAATTAGCCTTTTTTAAATAGTATTTTTAAACGGCTGTAATGGTAAAGTTAAATTAGATTGTGGAATTTTATTATAGAATCCTATACCCATACCCACAAACGAGTTAAGAACTTTTGCAAGGCGCAAAGCAGGAACCGCAAGCTTATGTCGGTTCCTACTTTGTCTATTATATACATCGCCAATCCTTTTATAATTATTTATATTCATATGTACAAAAATTAATTTACTAAAAATATACTGTGAGGCCAATGTAAGAATACCTGTTTCCTTGAACTTCTCTCGTAGGGAATCGCGCGAATTTAACTTGTAAATGCCACGTATGGCTCTATTTTGTAATACAAAATTTTTTTCTATGTCCGCGCATTTACCCCATAACTATATTCCGTAAGACATAACGTTAGTAAGCTATATTCATAGGTAAGTATAGGACATAGTACTCTTCATGGGATCTCCACAACACACGATCTTGCTTCTCTCTCTGTTAACAATCATATTCTATTTAACAATAAAAATTGTGTAACGGTTAATTTTGTTTCAACTGTTCCACAAGCATTTGCAGCATAATTTATACCATTGCAATATCACTCACTCACTCAATCACTCGTCAGTCGTTAAATATTTGAAGAAAACTAAACCCATTGTCGCAGTGGGTAGTGACCCTGCCCAGCTCCACGGGTCACTGGTTTGGTTCCCGCCGAGGGCCAACATTTTCAATAAACAATTTGTTGGTTCTTCGAGCCTGAGTGTGTATATGTATTTAAGTATGTATTTAAAATTATATATGTAGTACGAGTATATTTCCCAGTTGTCCGTCATACATAACACAAGTATTAGGCTATTTTGGGGATGGATGACCGTGTGTGTAAGTGTCCCATATATTTATTTATATTTATGTACGTTTCAAAAAAATATTTAGCACCATACAGCATTACTGTGGATTCTTTAAACGAAGATGACGACTTAGTCTTATTGATTTCCAGAAGAAACTTTTGAGCACACGCGATATAAGTAAGTTCAAATAATAATTTGCCCAGTCATTTTTGGCCAATTTCTTCGCTCGCATGAATCACTTAAAATTGACACGCATCATTTATCAATGTTCATGTTGGGAAGGTTGATGATCGATAGAATTTGTCTAGGATTCTTGGTGATGTCGTCCTCTGCTGGACAAATGTCCTTTTAACTGTATTTGAGTTGAGATGTTTATTTATATAAAGACATAAACATATCATACATACAAGTATATCATTTCCCATATAGCCGTATGGTATCGGCCTGAAGAATAGACCGCCCTCATTTCTTAGCGAGGTGTCGTAAAAAGCGACTAAGGTAAGTTGAACGACCATGTGGTAACCGGTTGAGTAGAATAGACCGTCCTCTTTCTTACCGACGGGTCATAAAATACGACTACGGTAAGTTGACGTTAGGCAGGCGGCCGGTCGTAAGATACGAAGCCAAATCATGTGACAACATGTTTGTGCCATGTTGTGCCGACCCCACTTAGAGTGGGATTGTGAGTGAGAAATAATTTTACCTCTTTTACGGATCTCAATCGTTTTGAGGTACTTTTATCAAACGCAGTTTACCCATTTGAGATATAGCAAAATTTATGGTGCTGATAAGGCTACTTAAAAGTATTTTAATGATAACTAACTGTACCCATTCTAATTTTATTTAACCCCAAGTAAAAATAATCGAACAGTTTCAATTGTTTTTATGTGACGCTGGTAAATAGAAACAATTTAATTGGATCGCATCAAAGACGATTTTTTAATCATCGTTAGATTCTTATTCCGTCCGTTCCAGTTATTAATTCTTTTGTGTCATGGACAGTGAAGATTTATTTATCCACAGTTTAGTTTTATTTATTGTACATATATTTGTTTTGTATACCGTATGCTAATCTTTCTCATGATACCCATTTCCCACTTCAGCTTTTTTTTTTTTATTAATTTTATTCAATATAAATTTTACAATCCAGTGTGTTAATTAAGACACGTTATATAAACCTGTAGAGGTTTAAGCATAACGCGATTGCGTTCGCCTGCTCGCAGAATATCTGATTACTACATTTACTTAACTACAGTGTTCTTAAATAATATAACTTGAGCAAGTGTTTACAATTTTTTTGGTTTTCTATTAACTTACTTAGTATAATATCGGGCATTTTATTGAGAATATCAGGCAACATATATTCCCATGTTCTTTTGCCATAAATGTTTTTGGTTTGAGGCCGGTACCTCGGTTGGTTTAACTGACCGCCTTACTATCTAGTGTTATTATAGAAGCAGATTTATACCAAAGTAGTTTAAAATGCAACTTCGTTCGCATGGACTGCAGTCTTAATATCAGAGTAAGCCGTAATACTTATATAATTTACAGAATTAGGCGTTACTTTGCGGAGATCCATAATACAAAAGTAGTAATACAATTATAATAATAAATAAAAAAATAATAAAAAAAGGCTTTGCGATTTTGTCGTGGAGTCTGTCTCCTGATGATGCTTCGGTTGCGGGGCGAAACGATGTTGAGTTTGTGATAGTGAACGTGTGTATGATTGTGTATTGTGGTGGCAGTGGTGGAGGTTTGTGCATGTGTTTTTACGGATCCTGCATGTATCGGTTATGAAAAAACGGATAGTCCACTATACATTTAGCACTATATATATTTTCTATTTACTGTATCGCGTAAACCATAATTCTTATATTAATTATGGTTAAAGTGGGTTAAGCTTGAAAGCAAGACATATGTTGTTTCGGACTTTTATTTAGAACTTTTAGAGGGAAACAATTTTGTAGTATATGATTTTTGAATAACTTTCACCGTTTACTTGGCGCACGGAAGGAAAACTTTATATTTTGCCGTTTTCGCAATATTTTTTATTGCTGCTCCTCTCCTGCTCATCTTAGTGTGATGTTATATAGTCTATAGCATCCCTCGATAAACTTCTGACACTCAAAGAATTTTTCAAATCAGTCCAGTAGTTCCTGAGATTAGCGCGTTCAAACAACCAAACACAAACTCTTCAGTTTTATATATTAGTATTGAGTATAGCTGTGATAGCCTAGCGGTGAGACCGTGCGACTCTCTAGAGACGACATAGGTTCAAACCCCGGGCAGGCACCAATGAGTTTTTTCTATTAAAGCTCATGTGTCTAATTGATAATTGCAATTTATCACACGCTTTTCGGTGAAGGAAAACATCGTGAGGAAACCTGCATATCTCTAGAGAATTCTAGGGATATGTGTAACCTACCAATCCGCATTGGAGCAGCGTGGTAGATCTTAGCTCCAATCCTTCTCTCCAGAGAGAGGAGGCCTTAGCCCAGCAGTGGGCATAGTAACTGGCTGTTACTTTACTTTTACTTTACTATAGAGTATAGATATCACATCGACCTGATGGTCTATTCGTATATAATTTAACCCTAGAGTTTAGAAATCTACCAATCCGATAGTTAACCAAGAGAATATGCATTAGAGGGAGTATAGTCGATCTAATTTCACTTTCTTCTCCTGCTATTTATGAAGCTAATATATCACATTATTTCACCCGTCGTACAGTGTTATAGATTTGTTTGTGTTCAGAGATTACGTTTAAGTCCAGAGCCGATTATTTCCGCTCGCCACGTGATCCTATGCCTGCTAATTGGTGCTACAGATCAACAAAAACAGAAAGATAGATTAAGGTAAAACGTAAAGGTAGATGCTAGACCTGTCTACAGAAAGATATAAATTGAGTGTAAGATATATGCTTATACGTAAAGCATATTGCACAATTTAAGATTATTTGAATGATAAAAGGCTAGGATTTGATAATCCGTTCAACTTCAACAAAATTTAATGATTAACAATTAGTATGAAACATACACTTTGATTATTTTTATGTTAGTTAAAATTATTTCGAATAAAATTTTGTATGGTGGTGTTATATGTGTGATGTGTGATCCGTCGAGTGGTCACCGGTTTAGTAGAATAGACCACCCTCATTTCTTACCGAGGTGTCGTAAAAGGCGACTAAGATAAGTCGACGTCAGGCAGGCGGCCGATCGTAAAATACCTAACCAAATCATATACCGGCATGTTTAAAACATGTGCCGACCCCACTTACAGTCTAGGATAATGGCAGAAGAATGATGATGGTGTTATATTGACTGGCCCGTTAGCGCTGTGGGTAGTGACCCTGCCCTCAGCTCCGCGGGTCGCGGGTTCGATTCCCGCCGAGCGCCAACATTTCCTATAAACAAATTGTTGGTACTTCGAACCTGGGTGTGTATTTGTGTTTAAGTATGTATTTAAACTTATATATCTACCAGTTGTCCGTCACCCCTAACACAAGTATTAAGTTACTTACTTTGGGGACGGATGACCGTGTGTGTAAATGTCCCATATATTTATATTAAAAAAAAAGTGTGATATATGTGCTGTAAAATTTTGTTATGTGTATTGATATGTAAAAGATTTTATGTGATAATTGGTGAAGAAGATTATGAATATTAATAGTAATGGAATGCTAGCATGCTTATCATGGCGTCGACTTTTCGTCGTTTCGGTCATTTTAGAAAGTCAGTGTAGCCCTGTCAAATACTAATCCTTCTTTTTTTCAGTTATTCAAATGAAAAAAAGAAGGAAGAAAAAAAAGAAGAAGTTTAATTCCGGTTACTCTTTCTTTTCTTTTATCTGAGATTAATGCAAAACGTACGAAACAACCGTGCGAACATTACTCAGACTATGATTGTGTGATTAGGCACTTTGGTTGTTATATTCCCATGGAATTCCGTATATAGTGTGTAGATTTTGATTTTATTTTAATGAAAAAATGACTGGAGTGACTAGGAAATGACAACCTTACGGTATTTCCATAAGGTTATTCAAATTCAAAATATTATTTATTCAAGTAATCTAGTAAAAAAGTGCTTTTGTATCGTCAACTCTACCGCTGGTTCGGAAAGCTGTTCCTACCGAGAAGAGCCAGCATGAAACTCGGCGGTTGCATAAAATTAGCAGTATAAATTGGCAGTATAAATTCTTATCACTAGTTACATTTAGTCATTACTGTCTTGTACGGGGTCGAAGAGTAGCTATGTCCACCCATTTCTATTGTCTAAGTAATCCTCAACTGTATACTACAGTAAGGACGCCAGCCTAAAATATGCCATATTACCATAATGGGAAAGCAAATCAGGGTTATATATCTGTCTCTTTTTTTATGTGTGATTAGACGAAGTTTTAGACGAGTTTAATCTAACCTCTCTATTTTATTGTTTCACTTTAACTTACAGGCCTGTCTATGGCTATCTCACTCTTAAGTGTATAATTTCTGGTGTCTTAGTCTAACATTGGTAATGGTCATCTTACGTATAGTATCCGGCATTAAATAATGCACATCGATGTTTCAAACGAAACAGCCGGCCGGTTTGGTTTCGTAGAGCGCTGTCTCTGTCACTCAGTTAGTATGTGACGTTTCACACGGGTTCATCAGTCTGTGCGACAGAGACAATGCTCTATGAAGCAGAAGCTAGCCGATTTCTCTCTCTAAGCCTCGATGTGCATTGTTTATTGCCGCGTACTATACCTCTTCCCTCTACGAGTGTATACGTAATATATGTCTATGTAAAATAAAACAAGGGATAAACAGATAATATTTATTCAATATTGTATACAATCTTCATAAACGATTTAAACAACAATCTCAAAGAGCAAAAAAATAAAGAAAAACTATAGTTAAAACTATATATATATAGTAAAAACTAACTAACTATATATAGTAAAAACTATAGAGTTGCTAAAAAAAATTACCGGGTTATCTTCTTTGATTTAATATTTTCTTTTTAATAATTTAAAATATTTTTATTGAAAAATTAATTAGTTCTTAAAGTTATTTATCCAAAAATATCTTCATCAAAAATACTAAAGTTATTTTTAGTCTGTAAACTTTATATAAAATATGAAGTTTTACTATCTATTTAATATTACAATTGTGATGTAACATTACCACCGTTGGAAGAGTTAATATTTGTTCATAGATGCATAACTCTATAAACGATTATAAAAACAACTTAACAGGACATTTACCTATTATTATTATTATTTTGCTCTATGGCCTGCGGGCCTACCATGAACTCTTATTGCGACTCAATTGAAGACGTAAAGGAAATTGTTTTGCTTTTGCATACCATGACGTCTTAAAGACGCACACTTTTAAGTCGTTGCCGAATGAGCGTTCGGGATTCGTCCTAAGAACATGTGAGTAAAAGAGACAGACTTTACTATAGTTCATATAACGTTATCCTTTTCAAACATTACGACCCCAATGCAATTCACACTTCATGGTACGAAAAGAGAGCGGTTCGCGGTCGTCGTTTACGTCTTCAATTGAATTGCAATAATCCATGGTAGGCCTGTTGTACAGCGCAAATTAGGCGCAAATCACTGTCAGTATCACGTAAAATGGAAAACATACGAGTAATAGAATCCGGATTTTTCCTCGAAGAGAACCAAATGAACTAACTACCTAAAATAATACAAAATACATCTAATTATGGAATGAAATAAAAATAACAACATAGCCAAAATAGTTACAAACTTTCAAAATTTTCAGTACCATCTCTGACTTATTAGAAATGAGACCTCGAAAATTTATATTTACAAAAATAATAACAATTACCTTCGAAATATATACAACTTTTATCTATAATACATATACTGAATATATCAACACACCAATAATAAAAATAAGAGGAAATGCCAAAATCAAATCAAATTTAAACCCCAAATTTTTTTACACGTGTGTCAACCACAAAGAACGCGATCACCGACCCGACATTCTACTTATACTAGTTACTTTCATAATTTTTTTTAAATAATATTATTAATAACCTACAAGGACTCTAGTCCTTTAGGGTCTTATTATTTATTATGTTACCATCACAGACAACAAACCATAAACACAATTGTTCATAAGCCGCTAAAACGACATCAAAAACAATAAATGCAAATCTTTGTTAAATTAACAATTATAGACAATAATATTAAAAATACTTTAAAATACTAATTTCTTATATCTTTAATTTATAAACAAAAAATTACATTAGTTGATTCGTATAGTTATTTTTTTATATTTATTACAGATTATTTATAATTAATTACATCATTTGACTTATTCAGTATTGGCGCCATTTTTTAAGCCACTATAAAAGGCATCAAAAATAATATATTTTTTTGTTAAGTTAAAAATTATAGTGAAAATATTTTAAAAGCTAATAATATGTTTTATAAAATAAATTGACGCTATTTGTTTTGTGCAAGTTATCCTTTGGTAATTAAACATATAAGTAAGTAAAAAAGTAAAGTAGCGGCCTGTTACTAATTACTATCCCACTGCTGGACATAGGCCTCCTCCCTCCGTTTTTTGGATAGAAGGGTTGGAGCTAAGGCCTATCACGCTGCTCCAATGCGGATTGGTGGGCTACCCTAGAATTCACTAGAGATATGCAGGTTTCCTCACGATGATTTCCTTCACCGAAAAGCGTGTGATAAATTGGAATTATCAGTTAGACACATCTATTAAAACTTAATAGAAAGACTCATTGGTGCCTGCCCAGGGTTTGAACCACCCAGCTTTAGACATATAATAAGTACATAAATTAACTTATTTCACCATTTTTTAAACTTGTAAACTTAGACAAAAAGTGAGTTGAAATCTTTTCGTTACAGTTAAGTGAAACCTCTTTAAGTACATAATTGTAAAAGTGTTCTCGTAATAGTTATTGTTTATTGGTAGCTTTATAAATTATATAACGGCTTTATTATTAAAAATTATAAAGTTTTTAACGTACAAACAACTCATTAGCTTATTTATTGGAATCCGTTAACTAATATTGAAAGTGCGAAAGTTCGTTTGCTAAGTTGTCATAGTTAAACCGCTAGACTAGATATAATATTTATCTGGGTATTATTCTATAAATCATTATATTTGTATTAATTAGAACTTTTGTACTATGGAATTCCACAAAGTTACGCCTATTTCTATATCATCGCCTATATCAGTGGTCGGCTAAGTGCGAGTCTGGCACAAATATCTACGGAAGGCGCAATAATATTTACAAATAAAAAAAGTTTTTTTTTTTGTAAGAATCTTATTTCGATAAATTGAACTTCTTCTAGAAATCGAGAACATGTATAATTTTTTGTTTAAGTTAAAAGATAGATAGGTAATTAAAATTTTATATTTTCTAAAAATATGTAACGAACAAAACGTTTACTAATCAAGCAGATTTGGCTCCCAATTTTTTTTTAATTGTTGTAATCATATTTGGCTCTTGGGCTAATTAGTTTGCCGACCACTGGCCTATATCAACTAACCATATTGTTCTTCTAAGAAGTACCATGCAATTGCAAAATCAACAATGTCCTTCCCGTCCGTTCCACCAAACCCTAAAGTCATCCCACACAGTGATTTTAGAGACTTCCTCCTCATCGTTCAGCATCTTGCAGAACTTGCAGACCTCGTCTGGCGGGTAGGTCTCGACGTACCTGTAGTGGTTTCTCCATCGGAAGAAATCATAGTAGGAGTCTCTATCCACGATTATTTCGCTCATCCGACGAGCCAACTGCTTGGGGCCTAAATCTATCGCATCGAGGTAACTGCCAGGTGGAAGATACCTGTAAGATATGTCTTTAGAGTAAAGTAACGTAGTAAATAGAGTAAATTGACCAGTAAGATGAATATATGTATACTAGTTTTTAAACGCAACTTCGTTCACGTGGACTGGAGTTTTATTATTTGAGTAAAGCGTAATAGACCCTGCCTTCAGCTTCGCGGGTCGCGGGTTCGATTCCCGCCGAGGGCCAACATTTTCTATAATCAAATTGTTGGTTCTTCGAGCCTGGGTGTGTATTTGTATTTAAGTATGTATTTAAAACTTATATATGTAGTATATCTACCAGTTATCCGTCACCCATAACACAAGTATTAAGTTACTTACTTTGGGGACGGACGACCGTGTGTGTTAGTGTCCCATATATTTATTTTATTTATTTATTTATATATAATAGATAAAATATAATAGTTGATAATTGCAATTTTTCACACGCTTTTCGATGAAGTAAAACATCGTGAGGAAACTTGCATAACTCTAGAGAATTTTAGGGATATGTGTAACCTACCAATCCGCATTGGAGCAGCGTGGTAGATCTTAGCTCCAAGCCTTCTCTCCAAAAACGGAGAGAGGAGGCCTTAGCCCAGCAGTGGGCATAGTGATAGGTCGTTACTTTTCTTTACTAAAGCGTAATACTTATATTAATTATGGCTAGAGTGGGTTAACCTTAAACATTAGACATATGTTTAATGTTTGTAGCGGACCTTTATTTAGAACTTTTAGAGGGGAACAATGTTGTAATACAAGATTTTCGAACAACTTTCACCGTTTACTTAGCGCATGGAATGAAAGCTGTAAATATTGCCGTTTTCGCAAAGAAAAATTATTGCTGCTCCTATCCTATTCATCTTAGTGTGATGTTATATAGTTCATAGTTTTCTTCGATAAATGGACTATCTTACACTCAAAGGTATTTTTTCAAATCGGTCCAGTAGCTCCTGAGATTAGCGCGTTCAAACAAACAAACTCTTCAGCTTTATATATTAGCACACACATATACGACGTCAAATAAAATAAAATACAATAATACTACATAATACTACTAAATGTAAAAATTTCGGTTAATTTAGTGAAGTAATTTAGCCACAGGAGTTATTTTACATATTGAATAAAAAGATACGTGATATAGATGGGTGAATGACTGAGAGACGAAAGTGTGTTAAAAAGTGCGAAGGAGTCAAAACTATAATTTTATTATTTCATCAACCATTACATGTCAGCTGTGATAGCCTAGCGGTAAGACCGTGCGACTCTCTAGAGACGACATAGGTTCAAACCCCGGGCAGGCACCAATGAGTTTTTCTATTAAAACTTATGTGTCTAATTGATATTTGCAATTTATCACACGCTTTTCGGTGAAGGAAAACATCGTGAGGAAACCTGCATAACTCTAGAGAATTCTAGGGATATGTGTAACCTACCAATCCGCATTGGAGCAACGTGGTAGGTCTTAGCTCCAATCCTTCTCTTCAATAACGGAGAGAGGAGGCCTTAGCCCAGCAGTGGGCATAGTAACAAGCTGTTACTTTACTTAACTTTTTTTTTACATGTCAGTCAACAATTAACAATAAGGCTAGATCTCGATTTAATTATATTTATTTTCTACATATACTAGAATACATTTTTTTAACGATATTTGAGAAGATTGAATTATTCCAAATTGCCGTGTGGTATCCGGCTGAGTAGAATAGACCACCCTGATTTCTTACTTGCGACGATGCTTCTGCGCTTGTCCGTCCCGCCTGGTTCGACCGCCTAACAGTTCAGTTAAAAAAAAATTACCACCTCATAATTCTCCTGCTTTTATCCCTGTCTAAATGGATTCAGCACAACATGTTTCAAACATGTTGTTATATTTTTTTACTAGTTCTACGACCGGCCGCCTTCCTGACGTCACCTTACCTTAGTTACCTACTTTATTACCTATATTTATTTATACATGTTCATTTTTAAAAGCTTAATTTCTTCTATATTATTTTTTTTCAATTTTTGAGTGCGATTAATTGTTAAAAAACTCTAGTTATAGATTTAATTGTATTGGCATGGTTCTTGATGGATGTACAAAGTTTGATTTAAAACTCCTCCTTCCTGCCTTTTTAATTTGGTCGAAATTGAGTTCCATGGTGTCTCTTACATACAAATATACATACAGCTAATATAAAGCACGACAAACAAAAAATAACCATCAGTCACCTAGAATAATCGGCTGCGCCATACACGATCGGCACAGCATAGTGATTCAACGGATTGAACACCTTCTCAGTAACATAATCCTCGCATAGAGAGTTCTCGAACGATAGATAGAAATAATAATCGTTCTCCAACATTTTAAAACAGGACTTCTCATTTGCTCTGGGGCAGGTTAGAGTGCCACACTTCCCATAAACATCGACAACCAGTCCGAAAGTTTTTAATTCCTCTTGGAGTTCCTGTACATAATTCTCCCTCCCTCCTTTTGTGTCACAATGCGTTACGAACCACGCGGCAGCCTTTGATTTCTTAGACAATTTCGCCTTGATTTCATCGTTAATTGGATCGAATGATTCCCGCCATTTCATATCTATCGCTGGCCCAACGACATTGCCATTTAAATCGTATATTATCATATAGCCCCAATATAAATTTGAATCCAGTTTATAAGTCCATGTCCAATTGAAAAAGCCATCAAGTGTATTATCACAAACTGGGAAGTTCCCCGAAGATTCGGACGCGGCGAAAACGAATTTCTGCTTAGGCGAACGTTTTGACGGCAACTGGAATGGCCGGAAATGTATGACGTCTAATCCGCCGAAGACAACAGCGTCGAAATCTGTCTGATTGATTAAATAATTCTTATTATCAGTCACAAAACAGTTCGTGTATTTGCACTTGCCTTTAACGAATACAGAGTTGCCCAATCCCATAGTATTCAGCGGTAACAAGGACCGACTCGTCCACAGCAATATATTTTTTATAGTCTTGTGGTTCACATTCGTTATATCTTTCTTCTGCGCTCTTAACACGTACGACCCCTCATTGTAGGTATATAAAATGGATGCTGCGAAGATTAAAATGACTGTTAATATCACTCTCGACGCATGTATTCTGGTAAATAGGGAATACATTATTGGTCGCATATTCGAGATCCTTCTTTACCAATCTTTTCGCAAACCAGATCTTTTAGTAGAAATCTTTTCTATCTATATTAGTAGGAAGTTAAATCTCTGATCCAACATGTATATAGTCGGTTGAACTTTTGTCTTTAAATCTCTGTCAAACATAACGGGTTTGGGCGAAAAATACGCAGTTTCAGTTTGCAAGGTACAGTTTAGTCTTATTATTATCCAGTTAACGAAAGTTCTTATCGAACATGAATTGTAACTAATTTTTTTAATGTTGATATCTGAAACAAAATAAATGAAATTAAAGAAATATGTTATACATAAACCGAACGCAATCGCCTTCCAATCGAATATTCAATGATAGGCGGACATGTATAGTGAACAAATAATAAAATTCCACAATTAATTTTAGGCTGATACAGAAAGTCTGCTGTAATGTTGAGGATTACTTAGGTGATAAGAATGCCTAGATAGCTACGCTCCAACTCTACACAAAATAGTAATGACTAAATAAAAATTCAATTAATTCTTTATTCAAATTGGCTTTTTAAAGCAATTTTGAATCGCAAAAATAACAATGAAGCTATGACTGGTACGGTGGATACAACTCTGTCGAAATGTCGAACTTTAGACAAAGGTAACTCGATTTCATCGCGTTGTGACCCGTATGTTCATATAATAATCATGTTTTTACCATATCGTGATGTGATTGAGCCGCCTTTTGCGACACATCGTTAAGAAATGAGGGTGGTCTATGCTACTCAGCCGGATACCACACGGCGGAATGTAAAAAAATGTTAGTATTATTGTGTTGTAAAAGCGTGAGGCGCTTTATGTTTTTCGTATACGAGTATATATCGAGCACCCAACATTTTTGCTCAATAATACTACTTTCATGCGGACAGCCACTGGTTGTACGTGATTCGTGCGGAACTTTGACCTCCATAGAGACCTCGATCTCCCTACCATTACTTACTTTTTAAACTTTTTTTCGAAATCTTACTTCGAGAAATCTGAGATACACCCGAACTCCCTTATTTTATTTGCTTCCACCTACATCCCAGTTAGGTCTTACCACCGATAATATAGGCGTCCATAAAGCGTCCTATATGACCCTGACGATGACATAACGATCGCAAACACAGAAACACGTAACACACACACAGTCTCTTCGCCGGCGAAGACGAGGTCCCAGATTTCTGACATCGGTCGGCCGTGGCTTCTCGCCACCCTTCCGACGTCATATTGACTAATCAAAGTCATACCATCATCAGTAATTCAATCAGTCATCAGCCCTCCACTACGCGTCGCCCTAAGTCGTGGTCCGGCCTTACAGAAGGCACCCTTAGGACGACGTTCCCCGACGCTAGTAGAGCTTCTACGCTCTACTATATGCAGTTCGCAACCTCGACGGTGCTTTTGAGCTCGCCCGTCCCACCCGGTGACGCTGTAAAAGTTAGGGCTAACAGCATTCAGTCAGTTCGAAAAAAACAATACTAATGTATTGTTTTTTTAGTTACGTTTGCTATAACATTATGAACAGCACATTAAATACTAAGTACGATAAGAATATTAGAATCGATCGTTTGCCAAGACAGCAATTATTTATTGATCCAAAGATATCGATACTGGAAATCAGCGTTATCAGTTTGATACAAACCGTCTCGCGGTCACTCGGCTATAGATAATAAAACAATGCCAAAACCCCACCTCATTTCCTACCCCTTCTAAGGCAGGACCACCTTTCGGCATTGTTTCACAGTAACCATTGTGTAATCATGGCCTTTCTTGCCCGTTCATACTTTTCTTCTTCCCCCTTTATGCTCGACACAAACTCTAGCATGAAACTCCAGCTGTCGCAAAGTATAACAACTTTTCAGGAAAGATTGCAAAACATAATTAATGTTAAGCGTTGGTGGTGGTGTTGGAGCAGCGTGGTGTTTTGACTCTAACCCTTCTCCCCAAAAATATACACCCCCCCTCCGCGCGCGTGCTACCCCACCAGCAACGCTTATTCGATTGTGTACTTAGATTTGAAATCGACTAGACCAGGGTAGGTGAACCTTTACGCATCAATGTGTTATTTGTTAATATTTCGGAAACATAACATGCATCAAAAATATCTATTGCACTTTTTTCTCTTTGTGAATTATACATTTCGCGATCTATTGTCTCGTGCCATCAATGGCACGTGGGACGTTTGTGGATGTTTAGGAGACTTCATGAGCCCACAAAACAAAGCCTAAAAAAGGACTGCTTACCGCAAATTGAAGTCCTTTTTATGGTATATACCAACCTTCGGTTCTTCGGCGATTTTATAGCGGATTATAGCTAAATAATATTATATTTTCATTTCTTTATTTATATAACTTTCCTTTTTAATGAATCAATATATTTATTACAGAAAAACAGTATACGAATCTGTGCAGTAGTTTTGTAAAATTGTCTGAAATATATTTTTTTATAAAATAAATATATAGGACACTTACACACACGGTCGTCCCTCCCCAAAGTAAGTAACTTAATACTTGTGTTATGGGTGACGGACAACAGGTCAATATGCTAGATATATAATTTTAAATACATACTCAAATACAAATTTACACCCAGGGTCGAAGTACCAACAAATTGTTTATAGAAAATGTTGGTCTCGCGGAGCGGAAGGCAGGATCACTACCCACTGCGCCAAGGGGCCACATCGCCGTTATTTCACTCCACTAATGTAATAATAATGTAACTTTCTCGTTTTTAGAACGAATCGCTCTACACGTCTTGTAGCAGATCGCTGCTCAATGTAGCCGTGCACTAACATGTAAGTATATACTTTTAGCTTCTAAACAATAAAAAATAAAGAAATTACCTTTAATTTTAAAAACACCATCAAACAATGTGTTAATTATTTAAAATTAAAACCAATATGGGTGCACGCACACACATTTTTTAAAACAAAATCGTTTAGAATGTCGTGTGCTGTACACGACATTCCGCGCATCCGTATTTTAAAATACTACTTAGATCGGCTTAACACGCAAATGGAGCATGGACGCCTCTATCAGGTGAATCATGCACTTAAGGGCGGCAACGTGTTGTAAATAAAACTAGTAAAGTACCCGGCAATAAATAATGCACCTCGAGGCTCAGAGAGAGAAATCGGCTAGATTCTACGAACCCGTCTGTGACAGTGACAGCGCTCTACGAAACCGAACTGGCCGGCTGTTTCGTTGTAAACATCGATGTGCATTATTTAATGCCGGGTACTATACATAGGTGATTTTCAAATTTTGAGCCGATTACCGATGTTTTTTTTTGGGTTTACATAGGTCTTCTAAAAAAATGATATATAACTTAAATACATGAATTATATACTGGAATAACTTATAAAATTTAACCTTCAAGTGAAACAAATGAGTGTCCTAACTACGCTAATAATTTGTTACAAAAATTATAATTGATAATGTTTTTTTGTTTTATTCATGAATATTTTATAGAATTAGGCGTTACTTTGCAGAGATCCATCATACAAAAGTATTTTGTTTACTTTTGTTATTTTAAGTAATTTACCCCTAAATTTATACTAAACATGATGTGTACACATATTTTTTTGGATTACTGTCTAGCCTTAAGTTTATACATACATATGTTTTTGTACTTCTCCGACTGTACTCTGTTTTGTGTACCGCTTAAAATAAATAAATAAAAACAAGGCTATGCGCCTTCTACGTGACTACCAAACGACTAAGCTAAAGGCATGTGTAAAAATACCTTAGATTTTACTTTGTTGTTTTTATGGGAGACTTTAATGGTAAAGTAGGAGGATAAGGACAAGGTGAAGCGTAAGTAGAAGCTTAGGGTTATGGCCTAAAAAATCAAAATGCTAGAAATTTCTTGGAGCTCGAAGAACTTTTTAGCTGAATTCCTTTTGTTAAGAAAACACCCTACAAAAGGCGGACTATTGTAACAGAAAGCAAAGGAGGAGAGCTGAAATTGTAGCATAGAGATGTGAGGATACCCGTGGTGATATAGAGGGGGAGGAACAGTGCAGAGAGGAGAGGTGCGGAGAGGAGGGGAAAGATTTTCAGCCAAAGCATGTAATGCCACGGCAGTGTATACCAACGTAAGGGGTAATTACAAGAAGTCGCTGCTATTGTGCATATTACGAGTGCAGCCGAGGAATAACGAACACAGCCGATGGCGTTGTCAAGGCAACCCCTAACAACAAAAAGTGGTTGCCATGGAGACGAAAGAAGGAGCCATCTTGTGTAATGTGACGTGTGTTTTGTATTATTGTATTAATTGCGAATAAGGAAGTACAAGTTGAATTATAGATTGAGGATCCATTAATACTCACTTCTGAACATTCTTTAACAATATGTACTGCATTTAAAGGAACAAACCAAATTAGCTTACAAAAATATTGTTACGACATGCGAAAAGAGTTACGAACATGCCAAACATAGAGTTCAAATTCGCTTAACGCTAACACTCTGGAGCGTTCGACTTGTATCAAAACATGTTTACGATCTCTTCAAGGCTATCGAATGTTCTCGAAATCGGTTCGTTCGATATATAAGCAGAAGTATCGTGCGCCTCGAGAATGAGTTTGTGAATAGCGATCAAGAGCGAATAAACAAGTGAGAATAAAAGTGAATTATTAGTGACCTCGACATTCAAATTGAACAACGGCCTGTGTAGAGACTGTAAGTAGTAAGTTTGTAATAAAAAGTTGAGTAAAGTGTTTTTAACTAGTCACCATTTATTTTCATCCAAATCCACGAACCTCTGTACGTAACAATATAAATGTTAGTGATAATATTTTAATCTGCCTACTAAACTTTTTTTTCACATTTTTACATTTAGTTAAGCACTTAAACCTATTGAGTATACGTAAAATAAAACAACAGATAAAAAAGATAACATTTATTCAATATTATATGAAATCTGCATTAACGCTTTTCAAAACAATCTCAAAGCGCCAAAATATTCAAAAACAAAATATTCTTTGATTTAATCTTTTTTTTATAAGTTTCATTATTTCGGTTGCACCATGAATAAATAACTAGTTAATAAAGTTATTTATCAAAAAAATATTTTCATTACAAATACTTAGGTTATTTTTACTCTGTAAATTTTATATAAAATATGACGTTTCACAATCTATGAGATTTTTATATTTTAATTTTTACTTAATAGTGCCGGACTACTGGAAGCATTGTGTTATTATACTACAGTAGGAGAGCCCTAGGTGTGGTATCGTGTGGTATCCGGCATAGAATAGACCATCCTTCTTTCTCACCGAGGTGTCGTAAGAGGTGACTAAGGTATGTGCCGTGTGGTATCCGGCTGCATAGAATAGACCACCCTCATTTCTTACCGAGGTGTCGTAAAAGGCGACTAAGGTAAGTGACGTCAGGCAGGCGGCCGGTCGTAAAATACGTAGCCAAATCATGTGACAAACTGTTGTAACATGTTGTGCCGACCCCACTTAAGAGTGGGATAAGGGCAGGAGAATGATGAGTAGAAGAGCCGTAGACAGGTCTGTAAGCGAGGTTGTCATAATAAATGATGAAAGGGAAGAGGATACTCATATACATCTTTGTCTAAACACACATAAAAAAGGGAGAGAGATAGATATCAGTCTCATTTACCTCCTCTTTATTCTAATTGGCTACCTTACTCTAGTATAATAACTATGATTGGAAGAGACAATATTTGTTCATAGATGCATAACTCTATAAACTATAATAAAACAACTTTACAGGACATCTACTTATACTAGTTATTTTCCATACAAATTAAGTGCTTTCATTATATTTTTAACTAATATTATAATTACAAGGACTCTAGTCCTTTAAGGCCTTATTAGTAGTATTATGTTACGATCACAGACAATAAACATTAAATACAATTGTTCATAAGAGGCAACAATAATAATAAATGCAAATATCCTTGTTAAGTTAAGAATTATAGACAATAATATTAGAAATACTTTAAATGCTAATAATATCTTCACACTATAAAAATTAAATGACTCTATTTGTCGTCCAAGTTGTTCTTTGGTAATTAACTTTTTAATAAGTACATATTTCGATTTATATAGTATTTGCGCCATTTTAAAAACTTGTAAATTCAGATAAAAAAGAAAGCTGATATATTTCCGTTACAGTGAATTGAAGCATTTTTAAGTACGTAATTTTAAAAGTGTTCGCGTAGTATTAGGTATAAGAAGCTTTATAAAGTGTATAACGGCCTTATTATACAAATTATAAAGCCCTTAACATCGGCGTATAAACTGCTAAATAACTAATTTATTGGAATCAATTAACTAATAAAAGTAAAAAGTAAAGTATCCGCCTGTTACTATGCCCACTACTGGGCTAAGGCCTCCTCTCTCCGTTTTTGGAGAGAAAGATTGGAGCTAAGACCTACCACGCTGCTCCAATGCGATTGATAGGTTACAAATATCCCTAGAATTCTCTAGAGATATGTAGGTTTCCTCACGATGTTTTCCTTCACCGAACAGCGTGTGATAAATTGCAATTATCAATTAGACACATGAGTTTTAATAGAAAAACTCATTGGTGCCTGCCCAGGGTTTGAACCTATGTCGTCTTCAGAGAGTCGCACGGTCTCACCGCTACGCTATCACAGCTTAATTAACTAATAATCTAAAAAAAGTCTGTTAGCTGAGTTTTCACGGCTAATCCGCTAGACTAATGTTATATCTGGGTTAACAATCTATACTTATAATAAAAAAACCCCAAAAAATCTGTCTGTATGTATGTAATGGATTTTCTCAAAATCTACTGAACGGATTTTTGTACGGTTTTTACTAAAAGGTAGTGCAATATTTCCGGATAGTTTAGGCAAATATTAAATATCGGTTTTACGTAAATTGTGTTGAAGAGATCGCGCAGAGGTTAAAAAACTTGTTTGCTGGGAGCTTTAGTCGCTGCGTAAACCAGCAGAGATACGCTAAAGTAATGTACTAGAGAATTGTAGATCTTAAAATACTACAACAAAACTCCGCGATAGCATGTCTCTATCTCTTAGGGTTGACTGACAATAACTACATTTTAATTTTAAACTTAAAAAATGTGACACACTCATTTCCACGCGGGCAAAGCCGCTAGCAAGGCTAGTAGGATATAAATTCTATATTTTTTTTCGGGAACCGGAAATTCACTAATATTATAATATAATAACAATGTTTTTTATATTTTTAATCATTTCTATAATAATATAATCGTACAAAAAAGTAGAAAAAAAAACATTTCTACTTTTTTTTTACGAATAAAAATATAGAGAGAATAAAAATATAGTACATAATAAGGTTATGAAAGTAAGTATTTTAAATCGAATATAACATCAATAAATACCACTAAGTGAATGGAAGAACTATCTACTACCATGGAGTTACACCGACAGAATATTTCGGATTTAAATATAGCTTAAAGACATACCACCAATTGGGTGGGATTTGAATATACCTTCCTCACATACCACCATGTTGCTGGGATGACTGTCTACAATGCATTTCGTGGATTATAGCAAAACATAGCATAACTTTTCTACTATGGAATTCCACAAAAAAATCCACTAACCATGCTGTTCTTTTTCTATAAAAAAGTACCATGCAATTCAAAATAAACAATTTGCTTTAAAGGTTCCTCCGTTCCACCAAACCCTAAAGTCATCCCACACAGTGACTTGAGCGACTTTCTCCTCATCGTTCAGCATCTTGCAGAACTTGCAGACCTCGTCTGGGGGGTAGGTCTCGACATACCTGTAGTGGTTTCTCCATCGGAAGAAATCATAGTAGGAGTCTCTATCCACGATTATTTCGCTCATCCGACGAGCCAACTGCTTGGGGCCTAGATCTATCGCATCGAGGTAACTGCCAGGTGGAAGATACCTGTAAAATGCTTGTGTTTAGAATAAGGTAAACGTCATTTATTACCAAAAGTAACAATAAAAGTAATTGTGGTGGAGATTTGTGCATGTGTTTTAGGAATTCTGCATGTATCAAGTATGAAAAAATGGCTAGTTCACTATACATCTAACATTATATATAGTGCGTTGGGGTCTCAAGGTGTTAGAATGGCGACCCCACACCGGAAAGCGCAGCGTCGGCAGACGGGTAGCCGCTGGCCAAGCGGCGCAAGATCGTATAGTGTAGAGATCCCGTGAAGAGACCTATGTCCAGCAGTGGACGTCTATCGGTTGACGAAGAAGAAAGAAGAAGAAGAATATATATTAAAATAATTTATATTACTACTTTTGTATTATGGATCTCCGCAAAGTAAGCCTAATTCTATAAATT
The DNA here is from genome assembly GCA_947086505.1 of Morpho deidamia. Lineage (NCBI taxonomy): Eukaryota > Metazoa > Arthropoda > Insecta > Lepidoptera > Nymphalidae > Morpho > Morpho deidamia. Next base: position 1,572,848 of record CAMTZC010000011.1, read on the forward strand.
ATTGGAACTCCGAAAGTTGCGCCGATTATAGAAGAGACAAGAAGTGCAAGATTAAGATGGTATGGATTATGGGCATATATTGAGAAAGGATAAAAATCATGCGAGTAAACTGTTAAATATGTGATATGACTAGGAGTCCTAAAGAATGCATTGTGTGAAATATGACATGCATATAAGAGGAAGAGTGCCAGAGTTGACGAATGATAGGAGGATCCACTTTTGAGTGAGATTGATTTTTTTCCATTATTTATGAATGTTATGAAAGTTGCATACCTGGGGCATGTGTGGGGACTTAGACACGAACAGTATACACTCCTGCAACTTATTATGATGGGCAAAGTTGCAGGTAAAAGACGTATCGGCCGCAAGATAAAATTCTGGTAGCGCAATATACGGGAATGGACAGGAATCTCGAGCGGTGTCCAGCTTTTTTGCCTCGCAAGAGAAAGCAAAGCATTTAAAGCACTGACAGCTAACCTTCGCTAGTCGGAGAGGCACAAGAAGAAGAGGATGAATGTTCTTGATGATCCTTTCAAAGTTGGTCAAAGATGAGTACCAAGGAGTCGGTTACATACAAAATCATACATACATACAGATGAAAATAATATAAAGCGTTTTAAAACATAAAATAACCATAAGTCACCTGGAATAATTGGCTGTACCGTACACGATCGGCACAGCATAATTGTTCAACGCAGTCAACAGCTTCTCAGTAACATAATCCTCGCATAGAGAGTTCTCGAACGATAGATAGAAATAATAATCGTTCTCCAACATTTTAAAACAGGACTTCTCATTTGCTCTGGTGCACGTCAAAGTGCCACACGCCCCATAAACATCAACAACCCATCCGAAAGCTCTTAACTCCTTTTGGAGTTCCTCCACAAAATTCTCCCTCCCACCTTTTGTGTGACAATGCGACACGAACCATGCGGCGGCTTTTGTTTTCTTAGACAATTTCGTCTTCAACTCATCATCAATTGGGTCGAATGATTTCCGCCATTTCATATCTATCGCTGGTCCAACGACATTGCCATTTAAGTCGTATATTATAATATAGCCCCAGTGTAAATTTGAATCCAATTTGTAAGTCCATGTCCAATTGAAAAAACCTTCCAGGGTATCGTCACAAACTGGATTATTCGCCGGAGGTTCGGACGCAGCAAACACGAATTTCTGCTTAGGAGAACGTTTTGATGGGAGTTGAAATGGCCAGAGATGTATGACGTCTAACCCGCCGAAGACTATAGCGTCGAAATCCGTTTGATTGATGAAATAATTCTTATCATCAGTCACAAAACAGTTCGTGTATTTGCACTTGCCTTTAACGAATACAGAGTTGCCGACTCCCATAGTATCCAAGGGTATCCTGAACCGACTCGTCCAAAGCAGTATATATTTTAAACTCTTGTGATTCAGATACGTTATATCTTTCCTCTGCGCTCTTATCATGTACAACCTCTCATTGTAGGTATATATAAGGGATGCTGCGTATATTAAAATCACTATAAATATCACTCTCGACGCACCTATTCTGGTTAATAGGAAACACATTTTTGTGTGCATATTCCAGATCTTTTTGACCAATCTTATATTTTATATTGATAGGAAATTAAATCTTTTATCTAACTAGTATATACTCGATTGAATTTTTGTATGGAATCTCTGTAAAACATGTCGTAAAATTGCGTAAAAATACGCAATTTCTACTTTGTAAGGCACTGTTTAGTCTTATATCGTTCCAATTATTGAAATTTGTTATCGATCCTGAATTGTAACTAATTATTATATTTCCATATCTGAAACGAAAAATTTAAATTAAATTAAATATATTCTACATATACAAAACGCAAATCTTCCTATCGAATACTGAATGCTAAGCAAAGATATTTTGTTTCTTTTTACTTATCAACTAACCTAATTTATAGAAGTAGGCGTTACTTTGCGGAGATTCATAATACATATTTAATAATAAAAATTATTTTACTATAATCCGCAATACAGTAAATAGAAAATATATATATAGTGGATTATCCGTTTTTACATACACGATACATTTGTAAAAACACATTCACAAATCTCCACCACTGCCACTAAAATACACAAGCACTACACACGTTGCGATGAACGAAACTTTGCGATTTTGTCGTGAAGTCTATCTCCTGATGATGCTTCGATTGCGGGGCGAAACGATTGTTGAGTTTGTGATAGTGAACGTGTGGAGCTGAAGGCAGGGTCACTACCCACTGCGTCAACAGGCCAGTCGGTTCTATAAATTAGTTATACAGACAAACGGATCTGTTGGTAATTATTTTTCGTGAGGGCGACCGAGTGGCGCCTAAACTCGCGCATGCGGTTTTACCAAACCTACAAATCTATAAATATATCTATTCCAGAGAAGGTAGGGCAGGGGTCACCTATTACACTAAGCTTGCACTATATTCAAATAGACTTTTAGCCTACATACATATCAAATACAAAAATTCAAAATTTAGAATGTTTTTTATTTATTTAGTAATGTTTTTTATTTAGTAAACTTGTTAACAAGTACTTTGAATCGTCAATTCTACTGCTGGTTCGAAAGGCTGTTCCTACCGAGAAGAGCCAGTAAGAAACTCGGCGCTTGCTCTTTTTAAAATATAATTCTCATTACTAGTTACATTTAGTATTTACTGTCTTGTACATGGTGGAAGTGTAGCTTTATCCCCACATTTTTATCATCAATGTATTCCACAATAGTATAGTAGGCTTTCTGTATCAGCCTCTTTTAAACAGTGTTTTTAAACTACTATAATGGCAAGGTTAAAACTGATTGCGGAATCTATTTAAACTTCTTATAAACAAAGTCCCTACGGCGAAAACCACACGGCGTAAAACTTTGGCATAAAACAATCTTCTTAAATATAGTTTAAAAAAAAGTGTATTTTCAAATAAAGTAAATACTTGTAATTTACTAGAGAGTTAGTGCCCACTGTGGATGCAACTGTGTCGAAAAGTCGAACCTTATACAAAGGTATAGTACACGGCAATAAATAATGCACATCGAGGCTTAGAGAGAGAAATCGGCTAGATTCTGCTTCATAGAGCATTGTCTCTGTCGCACAGATTGACGAACCCGTGTGTGACGGCGCTTTACGAAACCAAATTGGCCGGCTGTTTCGTTCTAAGTTCTCGATGTGCATTATTTGTTGCCGGGTACTATAACTCGATTTTATAACGATGTGACCCGTATGTTTATAGAATCTATACTAATATATAAAGCTGAAGAGTTTGTTTGTTTGTTTGAATGCGCTAATCTCAGGAACTACTGGATCAATTTGAAAACTTCTTTGGAGTGTAAAATAGTTCATTTATCGCGGAAGACTATGGTAATAACATCACGCTAAGATGAAAAGGAGGGGAGCAGCGATAAAAATATTGAGAAAACGGCACAATTTGAAGCTTCCCTTGCGTGCGCTAAGTAAACGGTGAAAGTTATTAAAAAATCATGTATGACAAAATTGTTCCCCTCTTAAAGTTCTGAATAAAAATCCGCGACAGCATATGTCTAGCTTTTAAGGTTAACCCACTTTAACCATAATTAATATAAGTATAACGGTTTACTTAAATAATAACTGCAGTCCACGCGAACGAAGTTGCGTTTAAAAACTAATAATAAATATAATTTAATTGAGATTTCGATTAGTTGTGGTTGAATGACCTGGCACGGCGCAGTTGTTCAAAAAACAAGAGAAAGGACCCCACAGTTTTTTCTATTATTTATCCTATAACTATTCTAATGTTTTCATTATTTTCACTTTTTTGTTTCATTTTCTATAACACTATGAACATGAAATAAGTACGATAAAAACATTTGACTCGATTATTTGTCAAGACGCCATTTTTTATTGATCTAAAGATATCGGTAACGGAAATAAGCGTTATCAGTTTCATAAAAACAGTCCCGCTTTAACTCGACCACAGATAAGAAACAATCGCACAAAAACCTAGCCACGGACATTTGTGGACAAATAAACTTTTTGTCCAATTGCTTTTTTGCCTCTGCTTTTGTAAGTCGAGGTTACCGTTTATGCAGAAGGTCTTTGCTGCTTAAAATGCAGATTTCAGGTATAGCTTAAACGTTTTTTTGGTTAAGTTTGAATTTTTTAATTAAAACTTATGTGCGGTTTACTAACTCAACAATCGTTTCGCCCCGCAACCGAAGCATCAGGAAGTTGCGGGGCGAAACGATTGTTGAGTTTGTGATAGTGAACGTGTGTAGTGCTTGTGTATTGTGGTGGCTGTGGTGGAGGTTTGTGCATGTGTTTTTACGAATCCTTCATGTATCGGGTACGACAAAACGGATAGTCCACTATACATTTAACACTATATTTATTTTCTATTTACTGTATCGCGGATTATAGCAAAATAATTTTATTATTACTTTTGTATTATGGATCTCCGCAAAGTAACTCCGTAAAGTACGTAATTATTGATTCATAGAAGCAGGCGTCACTTTGCGGAATTCCATATTACAGAAACTATAACAGAACTACTTTGCTATACAATATACAACAAAAAAAAAACAACCACCACCAAAATCTCAACGATCGTTCGGCCTCGAAAGCGAATCATCAGGAGGATAGGCTCTTCGACAAAATCGTAATGCATTACGGTTGTAGTAGTGTGCAGAAGTGTTGCGATTGTTGTTGTACGTACATACGTTTAGCACTATATATATTTTCTATTTACTTTATCGCGGATTATCATCATTCTCCTGCCCTTATCCCACTCTAAGTTAAGTCGGCACAACATGTTACAAACATGTTGTCATGTTTGTAACATGTTGTCACATGATTTGGCTACGTATTTTACGACCGGCCGCCTGTCTGACGTCAACTTACCATAGTCGCCTTATACGACACCTCGGTAAGAAAGGAGGGTGGTCTATTCTATGCAGCCGGATACCACACGGCACATACCTTAGTCGCCTCTTACGACACCTCGGTAAGAAAGGAGGGTGGTCTATTCTATGCAGCCGGATACCACACGGCACATACCTTCGTCGCCTCTTACGAAACCTCGGTAAGAAAGGAGGGTGGTCTATTCTATGCAGCCGGATACCACACGGCACATACCTTATTCACCTCTTACGACACCTCGGTAAGAAAGGAGGGTGGTCTATTCTATGCAGCCGGATACCACACGGCACATACCTTAGTCGCCTCTTACGACACCTCGGTAAGAAAGGAGGGTGGTCTATTCTATTCTGCCGCATACCACACGGCGTTTATCTCCGCGATAATATATATTATCTAGCATATTATAGCAAATTAATTTTATTATTATTTTTGTACCTCGGTAAGAAATAAGCGTGGTCTATTCTACTCAACCAGATACCACACGATGGTTCTTTATTGTAGAATAATAAATAAAATAACTTCTACTACTTCTAAAACAATTACGAAGAAACAAAACATGAATAACAGAAAAAAAAACAAAGTTTAAAATCGGTCTTATCGCTAACACAGCAACCATTTTATTTAATTTCTCAATTACTTTGAGAGCATGTAACCCTTATCAAGGGGCAAAGGCGCAATATTTGACTTTTCTTTATAAAATTCTGCGTCTCAAGCGTGAGAAACATTATTATCTACATATATCTTATCATAAGACAAAGTCTCTAAAAGCTATCTGTCTGTATGTCATCGATTTTCTCCGAATGTAGTGAACGGATCTTTGTACCGTTTTTACTAAAAAGTAGTGCAATTCTTCGGGAAGATTTTAATAATTGGTAGATAACGATTCATGTAAATTGTTGAGGAATTCACACAGTTTAAAAAAAACTGGGCAGCGGGGAGCTTTAGTCGCGTGCGCGGCGTAAACCAACACAGATAGATTAAAGTAATGTACTAGAAAATTGTAGATCTACAAAAATACTACAAAAATTCCGCGACAGCATGTCTCTATCTCATATGATTAGCTCACAATAACTACTTTTATGTATAAAATTTCAATTAAATACACTCCTTTCCACGCGGGCGTAGTCGCAAGCGGTTAGTCCAATATATTACACAATTGAAAATTATATAAACGATGAAAAGGCTTGGACTTCAAATGCATTCAGCCTCGTACAAGAAGGCAGCTCAATTATGTAAATTAACAATGTATCAAAGATTCACAGCCGTGTAAATTAAATGTTTAAAAAATGTTATTGACCGCCCAGTTTATTACTGTTCCGATCTCGCTAAGAGCAACATTGTGAATCAGTGGTAGCTTCATTAATGTTATTGATCCTTGACGATTTAAAAATCCTTAAAATAAACTTATTTCAATAAAGATTATTTTATGTGATATTACGCCGTGTGGTAACCGGCAGAATAGAATAGACCACCCTCCTTTCTTACCGAGGTGTCGTAAGAGGCGACTAAGGTATGTGCCGTGTGGTATTCAGCAGAATAGAATAGACCACCCTCCCTTCTTATTGAGGTGGCGTAAGAGGCGACTAACGTATGTGCCGTGTGGTATCCGGCTGCATAGAATAGACCATCCTCATTTCTTACAGAGGTGTCGTAAAAGGCGACTAAGGTAAGTTGACGTCAGGCAGGCGGCCGGTCGTTAAATATGTGCCGACCCCACTTAGAGTAGGATAAGGGCAGGAGAATGATAATGATGATTATTATTTAATGTGATATTATGTTGGGGTAAACATCGTGACAACGTAGGGTCCTAACCACTAGACGATCACGGCCACCGTGAAAAAGCTGTGGTAGCCTAGCGGTGAGACCGTGCGACTCTCTAGAGACGACATAGGTTCAAACCCCGGGCAGGCACCAATGAGTTTTTCTATTAAAATTTATGTGTCTAATTGATATTTGCAATTTATCACACGCTTTTCGGTGAAGGAAAACATCGTGAGGAAACCTGCATATCTCTAGAGAATTCTTAGGATATGTGTAACCTGCCAATCCGCATTGGAGCAGCGTGGTAGGTCTTAGCTCCAATCCTTCTCTCCAAAAACGGAGAGAAGAGGCCTTAGCCCAGCAGTGGGCATAGTAACAGGCTGTTACTTTACTCTTTTTTACTTTAAACATCGTGAGGGAACTTATATATTTCCGGAGAGTTCTCAGAATATATGCAAATGCAGCTTGCAAATTGGATTAAATTGGATAAGGAGGCTTTCTATCTAGCTATATATTATATACGTGTCCCAAAATTCAAAGTTAAATCGGCACTAGGACTGGTGACTGTTAACAATTATAATTGATTTTCACGTAAAAACAACAAAAAAAAAGAAATATATTAAAAATTGTGATCTAATGGTTAAAAAATAATAAGTATGGCAATTTTTCAAGGTGGGAAAAAATATATAATTCCGAAAATAATGTCATTTTTTAGCAATCACTAGCGTATGAACTAGTTTTTGTTTTTCGTTAATATTTAGAAAATGTTTTATATAAATTAAGTAGAAATATCTTAACAGATGTTTAATTGCATCAATAGGTAAAACTCGTAAACATATGTTACGCTTCAAAAATTATGGTCGATACAGGTTGCCCCATCACTACGTGCTGAGCTGTAGATAACAAAGGCGCCCTGACGTTCTGACCGCTTGCTTCACTCAAGCGTCCTCCTACCCGCTACAAAAAAATATTACGCACATCATTCAATAAATGTTTTAATTGGATTCAAAACTCCAATGGAGCACACACATAAAAACTCTTGCAGGGAAACTTAGTTCAGCTGCCTACGCTGTTCGAAAGATAAGACAATTTACAGATGTCGAAACAGCAAAACTTGTTTATTTTGCTTACTTCCATAGCATTATGTCTTATGGAATATTGCTGTGGGGTAAATGCGCGGATAGTGAAAAAATTTTCGTATTACAAAAAAGAGCCATACGTGGCATCTACAATTTAAGTCCGCGTGATTCCCTGCGAGAGAAGTTTAAGGAAATAGGTATTCTTACATTTGCTTCACAATATATTTTAAACAATGTAATTTTTGTACATAAAAATATAAAGAATTATAAAACGATAGGTGATGTATATAATAGACAAAGTAGGAACCGACATAAGCTTGCGACTCCTGCTTTGCGCCTAGCACAAGTACGTAAATCGTTTGTGGGTATGGGTATAAGATTCTATAATAAAATTCCGAAATCAATTTTGGCCATGCCATTACAGCAGTTTAAAACCACTGTTAAAAAGAGGCTGATACAGAAAGCCTACTATACTGTTGAAGATTACTTAGATGATAAGGAATTGTGGATATAGGTGCACCTCTACCCTGTACAAGACAGTAATAAATAAATGTAACTAGTTCTAAGATTTATATTTTAAAAAGAGCAACCGCCGAGTTTCTTGCTGGTTCTTCTCGGTAGGAACAGCTTTCCGAACCAGCAGTAAAGTTGACGATTCAAAAGCACTTGTTTACAAGTTTACTTGAATAAATAATATTTTGAATTTGAATTTGAATTGAATTATATTTTTTACTACTATGAGTGTATTGTTCTGTGACTTCAGGTTCGGATACTTATTATATATCATTCATTGATTAATGTGACTTGTACCTTGTTACAAAACTTTATGTGAATGTAGAGTAATTAATTTTTATAACCTATTTTATACTATTGTGGTTCCTATTTGTTATTATTTCTATAAAAGTAATTGTTTTTTACTAACTTATATGTTCTGTATAAGGTGTTATTAGCCTTTAAGAACGTAGTTTTTATTGACTGGTGTATTCTTATATATAAGTAATGCATATACGTATGTTTATGTTGTTATAAATAAATAAATAAATAAAAAAAAAACAGATGTTTCGGAAACGATGAATAAACTATCTTAAGAACATAACCTTCAATAATGAATGCTAATAGATTTGTTAAAATATTAAGAAAGAGCATAATCTTTAAATAATGACTGCTATGAAAACTAAAGTAATATTGCTGAATTAACTCACTCGAAACATGTTCCGTAGAAAATCATAAGACGAGAAATCATGCGTTGATGGCGTAGACTTAATACAGAAGTCCTTGAGTATCCGAGAAAATGAGAACTTCTGTTTACTTTTACAGAAAACAAAGTTTTACGATGTGTCGATTGCAAAACCCAAGGCCACGTACGGCACTCTCATTTTATGTATATAACAATAAAAAAAACGCTAGTATTGTTTTGATTAAATTACAGTGAATATATGAAAGTATCGTTATATTATCGCCTATTTCGAATAACACCGATTGAAAGCACGACTGAATATCACCGAACTGGTTGTAATACTAGCCGGTTTTGTTTTGTTGTCGAAAGTAAATGAGTGTTCACAGTTACATTTTTTTCGCAAGTTAGTATTGGAATAGTTTACAAATAAATATCACATTGGTCTTTCCTATTAGAAATTTAAGTTTAAATCATGCAAAAATTAATGTTATTAGAGGAAAAATAATAATTCTAGTTTCAATTTATAATTAACGTAACTTAAAATTTAAGCTATCATCAATTAATTCTTTCTTCCTTAAGAAAAATTATTTTATATTCTAAAAGTTTGTCTTCTTTTAAAAAATTTTGGTGACAGCTAACTCATTGTCATTATAAATTTTTACACAATGTGCTGCACAGCTTCTCATATAAAGGGTTATTCATAAAGGAGATACATCCCCGCGTGTGTATTATGCAGTCACTGTTTGCTTGTTTGAGATATTATAGTTGTTTTGAATAAAATGACTCGCCCGCCGGAGGGGCGAGCGACGCGAGCGGCGAAATCAAGGCCGTTTAGGCATCCGATAGCTACCAGAGCGGCCGACCGCTAGTTACTTTTCAAACACGATAGGGACAGGCCGCGTGCGCCTGTACACGGCATTCCTTTATAACGCACACGTGTAATTTTGCGTTTCGGGTGTTATTCGCAGATTTAGTGACGCGTTTAACCAGTAAAGTGTTTGATAAGACGCGACCGTCCACGGTTTTGGTGCGCGTTGGTTACTATTCCCCGATATAGGGACGATTCAATAACGTGTGACCTTACGAAGGTTGTGTGCACACCGGGTGTTATTTAGCCGATATAGTGAAGTGTATACTCAGGGAGAAACAGACATTACGTGTCCGTGGAAGAGTGCAGAGGTGAGCCAACGGTTTCGGGGATCGGCCAAGTACATACAAGCACACACACACACGTACACATATACACGCAGTGACTCACGAGGCCGGATCACATACAGCTTCGCCCGCGTGTAAATCAGCGTGTCACAATTTTTTTATAGAATTTGAATTTTAAACATAAAAGTAGTTGTTGTTAGTTAACCATAAGAGATAGGGACATGATATCCCGGACTTTTTTGTTGTATTTTTTGTTGGTCTACAATTCTCTAGTACCTTACTTTGGCGTATTTCTGCTAGTTTACGCAGCGCACGCAACTAAAGCTCCCAGCATGCAAGTTGTTTTTACAACTGCGCGATCTGTTTAACACAATTTACATAATATCAATATATACTATTTACCTAAACCATCCGTAAGTATCGCACTATCTTTTGGTGAAAACCGTACAAAGATTTTGAGAAAATCAATTACATACAGACAGACAGCTTTCAAGGACTTTGTTTTATAATAAGTATAGATTTAGAATTCTAGGACGTTTATTTAGATTTTCATGCAAAATAATTATATTTGTTTTAAAAATTGTACAACCTTATCTTTCGATGGATTTTGTATCGCGACAACACCCCCTTCAAAAAAAGCAACACATAACTACGACCGCCGAAATTTCATACACTTTTGGGCCCAGATCCTAGGAGCCATCACTGTACTCTTACAAGTAAGCAATGACGAATTGTAACTAGTTATATGAAATGTATTTTGAAAAGAGTGACCGCCGAATTTTATTCATTTCCGAAGTAATTTTCAGAACTGGTTAAGTTGATGTATTCAAAAGGACTTTTATGACTCAAATTGAATACAATATTTGGAACTTTTTTTAATATCCTTGGTAGCTTATGTGTTGAGAAAATTCCAGTGTAAACTTCACCTTTATTCGTTTCTTATGATATTACGTCATCTCTCATATAACAACATAACAAAAAATAAGTTAACTTGGCAATGGCATTGTGCCCTTTTGATTTATAGGCTTGTTTGCCTATGCTTTGAGTTACGTCAGAATTCTAATATGTCACTTTCGCTGATCTTGCGTAATTTTTATGTTATACATGTAGGTTATGCTGTGATAGGCCAGCGGTGAGACCGTGCGACTCTTTCGAGGGGAACACGAGTTCAAGCCCGGGCAGGCAAGAATGAGTTTTTCTATTAAAACTCATGTGTCTAATTGATAATTGCTATTTATCACACGCTTTTCGGTGAAGGAAAACATCGTATGCAGGTTGCATATCTCTAAAGAATTCTGGAGATATGTGTAACCTACCAATCCGCAGTGGAGCAGCGTGATAGGTCTTAGCTCCAACCCTTCTCTCCAAAAACGGAGAGAAGAGGCTTATTCCCAGCAGTGGGATTGTAACAGGCCGCTACTTTATTTTTTTTTACATGTTATAGGTTATCTATAGTTTACATTAGCTTAGTTCATATAAAGTGGTGGTGGTCGACTTACCATAGTCGCCTCTTACGACACCTCGGTAAGAAATGACGGTGGTCCATTCTACTCAGCCGGATACCATACGGCATTATTGTATTTATTTTAATATCAGATAATTATGTTTTATACCTACAAAAAGTTTTTTGTTGGAATTAAATTTTTACACCATTATGAAATAAACCTTATCCATTAATTTCTTAAATGAGTTACCGTCTATTAAGTGACGAGTAGCTGTGGTGACGTGTCATTATGTTAATGACGTCATTATTAATAAGTATAGTAAATAATTCGTCGGTACGAAAGCAGTTTTCGAAACCAATCTACAACAATTACTTTTGATCCTTTTTGTTTGTTTTCTAAAACAACTTTATGCTATATGAATCATCATTATCGCGGATTATAGCAAAAAAAAATCATTTTTCTTTTATTATGGACCTCCGTAAAGTATCGCCTAATTATATAAATTACTATATAAAATACATAAATATATAGGACAATTACACACGGTCGCCCGTCTCCAAAGTAACTTAATACTTGTGTTAAGGGTGATTCCGATTACATCCAACAACGCATCAACGGGAATCGAACCCGCGACCTGCAGAGCTCAAGGCATTGTTACGCCTATCTGCGCCATCGAGCCAGTAGCCATCGTATCGTTTCCCGCCCTTTAGTATTACCTTTTTTGTGGAAGGTAGTTAGTATCTAAATGCAGTTGGGACAGTTTAGTTCAGTTCGATACTGATTTAAATTTGAACATCATTAATATTTTTTTTAAATGTATAAATGTTATGGTATATCATAAAAAATAAATTTTCCAATAAGATTTTTTGATACAGTATACAGTAAAAGCAGTAAAATTATAGTGAATCTACTGTAAATACAGTAAATAAATAAATATATGGGACATTTACACACACGGTCGCCCGTCCCCAAAGTATGTAACTTAATACTTGTGTTATGGGTGACAGACAACTGGTAGATACATATATAAGTTTAAATACATACTGAAATACAAATACACACCCCGGGCTCGAAGATCCAACATATTGTTTATAGAAAATGTTGGCCCTCGGCGGGAATCGAACCCACGACCCGCGGAGCTGAAGGCAGGGTCACTACCCACAGCGCTAACGGGCCGGTCAAATTCAAATTCGATTTGACAAAATTAGAATGGCAATACACGTATTGTCTTTTCTAATTTTAAATTTGGAGTATTTTATCATAGACAATTTCTATTTACTATAATTATATTACAATGTATTTGTCTTAATTCAATTCAAATTCACATTCAAAATATTATTTATTCAAGTTAACTTGTAAACAAGTGTTTTTTAATCGTCAACTCTACTGATGGAACGGAAAGATGTTCTTACCGAGAAGAGTCACCAAGGAACTCGGCGGTTGCTCTTTTCAAAGAATAATTCTTATTACTAGTTATATATAGTTATTATTGTCTTGTACAGGGTCGACGAGTACTTTCCTCAATAGTATAGTACTCTTAGGCTTTCTATATTAGCCTCTTTTTAACAGGACCGCAATACATCACCGATTGCTTTATAATTTATATTTATATGTAACAAAAATTAAATTGCTTCAAATATACTATGAAGGTATTGTAGAAATACCTATTTCCTAAAACTTCTCTCGCAGGGAAATCACGCGGACTTAAATTGCGAATGCCACGTATAGTTTTTTTTTGTATTACAAATTTTTCCTTATCCACGTATTTACCCCATACCAATAATATATACCATAAGTCAAAATGCTATGGAAGTAAACAAAATAAACAAGTTATGCGGTTTCGACATCTGTAAATTGTCCTATCTTTCGAACAGCGTAGGCCGACAACAACTCTTGTTATGCGTATGCTCCATTTGATTTATGTATCCAAGGTCACTCCTAAAAATACAATCCACTGACACGAGATCGGTATATACGCGTAGCATTGCTAGTTTTATATAAAAAAAACAACTTTTCGAATAGTTTGAAGAATTGAATATATCTGCTTAAAGTATTCGTATTTTCGAGAATATCATAGTTACATATCATTCGATATATTATATTATAAATGATTTTGCATTATTCACCTCTTTAGGTCATTTATTATATATCTGCAGTTCTTTGAATTTTATATTGCGTTTACCAAAACAATATGATATAGAGTTAATCGGGTTTTATACAAATCTATTTATTTCAAAGGAGAAATATCGATTATTCAGAACCGATTTTTTACCTCCAAATCTTACCTTGCATGTCAATTAGTGGCCGCTTACATTATCGATTTATAGTAATAACTTGTTCATACATAATTTACGTCATTGACAAATTTATATTTTTGATTCCCTAAACATCATTTCGACGAGCTTAGTATTGGGTTTATATCATTAACAACACGTGGTTTGATTCAAGGATAATTGAAAACAAAGGAAAGACTTTGAAATTATCCGCGATCTGCAATAATTTATATTACGTTACACGGTATATTCTTATATATTTTATTGCTGTTTTCAACGAATTATACTCTAAAATGAATAACTACAAACAAAACTAATTTCGTGTCATAGTTACTCATTTACTTACTAACCTAAAACACGTTTATATCTAAAATATTACTACCTTTCTACCTTATGAAAGTAAGTATATACTGGTTCTAAGAAAATTAAACATAAAGAAATTACCTTTATTTTAAAAGCACCATCGAACTATAACATTACAATCAAATACAATTACAACATTGATTATTTAAAATTAAACCAATATTACGATACCAATATACGCACAATCACATTATTTAAAAACAAAATCTTTTAAAACCAAAACACAACATTCCTCGCGTCCGCATTCTAAAATACTAATTTAGTTTTAGTATAGTTCAACAGATGGGCTAACTAAACGCGCAAATGGTCGCCTCGCCTTGATCAGGTGAATGGACTTAAGGGCTATTACTATTACTCGTTTACATTTACATATTACATAACTGCGTTATTTAGTGACTTTTCCCATTCACGTTTTATATTAATGTCCTCATACAAAATGTTCAATATACAACAATATACAATGATAATTTGTGATAATAATACAGACTGTTTTTAAAACCTAAATAGACGATCGCGCATGCTGCGGCCTGCGGAGTGCGGACGAACTAACACTGTACGCTCCTGAACTTATAGTATATTTGATTGTATGACCCACTATACGCCGTTAACTATTATTCATTATATTATATTATTAGTAGCTGATCTGGCAAACGATGTTTTGACATATAAATTATTAAATGATTTATAGAAGCAGGCGTTACTTTGCGGAATTCCATATTACAAGCAATATAACAGAACTAACTACTTTGCTATAATCCGCACGGGTTAAGCGAATGCATGCAATGTGTATGAAGCAGGCAAAATCTACGCACCTTATACATGCAGGACCAGCCACCACATGTACCCCAAGGCGCAATTCACCAGCAACAACGCACACAAAAGCAGCACACACAGGCGAAACGATCGTCGAGATTGTGGTGATGGGTGTGTGTGCTGCTTTTGTGTGCGTTGTTGCTGGTGAATTGCGCCTTGGGGTGCATGTGGTGGCTGGTCCTGCATGTATAAGGTGCGTAGATTTTGCCTGCTTCATACACATTGCATGCATTCGCTTAACCCCTGCGGATTATAGCAAAGTAGTTAGTTCTGTTATATTGCTTATATAAATTATTATTATAAATTTCGGGAAGTTTTAGCATACATTATAAAAAAAAAAAAATGTTGACCAAAAAATTTTAAAAAAATGTTAAGAGTGGAAGACCTTTATGAAAAATAGATATTAACCTCTTGAGTGAGTTTAATTGAGTCTTAGTATCAATGTTTCTCCGATAGCTTTAATTTTAACAAATTCCATTAATATTGGTCTAGCGGATTAGCCGTGAAAGCCATAACAAACAGACAGACAGACTTTTGCAGTTATAATATCAGGATGGTTATTGGTTCATTAAGTTCCGTTGCTAAGCACAACGAAATTGGTTCGCCTCAAAAAGATAAATTCGCGTGGACTATCTGAACGGTCCGTTTGATTAATATTCAACACTTTGCCTCGAGAAATAATAATGTGGCTTGCTTCACAGTTCACAGTTGCACAGTTCTCTAGTATTGTTTTGACAGAAGTAATGATACTCGTAACTTGTGTAGAATTTGAACTCAAGATGTTAACGAAATTATTTACAAGAGACCGGATTTTTTCTATATTTAAATAAAAATTTTGGCTCCCTTTAATTTATCGTTACCGGCCATATACCAATATACGTTGCGGTAACCGATACGATTCTAACCCGTTTCGATAAAATAGAGAGATACTGTTACACGTGTTCTCACATTTCAAGCCCGGCAACAATGGTAGTGCAGTGCAATGGTAAAGCAGCTAGACCGTACCACGCAAAGAATCTGCTCGAAACATATTCGATCGTCTGTACATACCTTAAATACGTGATGTCACTTTTAAACCGCGCAAATAAGTAAATATTACATGCAATATAACAGAACTAACTACTTTGCTATAATCCGCACGGGTTAAGCTAATGCATGCAAAGCCAATGTGTATGAAGCAGGCAAAATCTACGCACCTTATACATGCAGGACAAGCCACCACATGCACCCCAAAGCGCAATTCACCAGCAACAACGCACACAAAAGCAGCACACACACCCACCACCACAATCTCGACGATCGTTTCGCCCCGAAACCGCATTACAAACAAAAATCACGCATTACGATTTTTGTCGTGGAGCCTATCCTCCTGGTGATGCTTCGGTTTGCGGATTATAGCAAAGTAGTTAGTTCTGTTATATTGCTTGTAGTATGGAATTCCGCACAGTAACGCCTGCTTCTATAAAATTAAATTATTTAAATATTACATCATATTTTACCAACCACAAATAATAAAAAAAAGAGTTTATCAACAATCTTTGGTACCCCTTTCGCCGTTCCACCATTTACGAAAATCATACCATATAGTCACCCGAGACATTTCCTTTTCGTCATTCATCATCTTACACAATTTGCAAATCTCTTCCGGGATGTAACTCCCTATGTACTTATAGTGGTTTCTCCATCGGAAAAAATCATAGTATTGATTTTTATCGGTGATTATTTCGTTCATCCGTCGAGCTAATTGCAAAGGTCCTAATTCTCTCGCATCTAGATAGCTGCCTGGAGGTAGATATCTGCAACGAAATATTTTTGGAACAGTGAGTATTTTCCCACAAAATATAATATGAAATAAATGAAAGATGATTGGAGTCTCTTACAATTATACAAATACTGTATTTGTTTACGCTCTGAGAGTTAAAACTAGTCTAGAAATCTAGAACAACCAAGAAGCCAAGTTGTCAGTTTTCATATTTAAATACTACTATTCCATTTTCCTTTCTCAAACAAAACATGCTATGCTACTATTATCATATGCTATATTAACGTTCCTGTAAGGTTGTGTTTAATGATTTATTTCATAATATTGATATATTTAATGATATCAATATTAATATATTTGATTTATAGATAAAATAAGAAAATACTTTGTTATAATACTAAATAGTTAAGCATTCAATTTTTTTTGTTATCTGCGTAACATTTTTAGTGAAAACTTTACTGATCTTAGCTTTACTTATATTCAAATATTTTCATTCGAGTCCCGGCAGGAGACTGGCTCTCTGATACCCAACACCGCTTTTTATACTTATTCCCCCCTCTAAACTACAATCGACACCGGTTTGTTACTACCGTGGGGGTAGTAACAAACCGGTGTAAATAAAATAAAATTGTTGTAAATTGTTGTAAAACGAACTCTTAAATTCAATTTACATAATACCGTTATTTACTATGAACCTAAACCTTTCGGAGGAATTGCACTACCTTTTAGTAAAAACCGTATTAAAAATCCTTCAGTACATTTAGATAAAATCGATTACATACAGACAGACAGCTTTGGGGACTTTGTTTTATAATAAGTATAGATGTACTAGCAATGCCCCGCGGTTTCACTGAACCGATGTCGTGGTATTGGAAATTCTACTAAGTAGGATTATTAAATAATTTTTGTAAATTAAAAGTTTGTGTAACGAATACTGAACTTAAATGGCTTTGAAATATTTGCTTAATACAAAAGAGTTCCAAAATTAAACATTATTCACCTGCAGTAGTCAGCTCCACCATACACGATAGGCACAGTATATCCATCCAAAGCAGTCAACAGCTTCTCTGTAACATAGTCCTCGGACAAGGAATTCTCAAAGGATAAATAGAAGTAGTAATTATTCTGCAGCATTCTGATGCACGACTCTCCATTTGTTCTCGTACAAGTTAATGTACCACAAGCACCATAGATGTCAACTGCCCATCTAAATGATTTCAACTCCTTTTGCAGTTCCTCCACAAATTGCTCCCTCCCACCTCTAGTGTCACAATGCGACACAAACCACGCGGCAGCCTTTGTTTTCTTTGATAGTTTAGACTTGAACTCATCGCTAACTGGATCCAATGTATCCCTCCACTTCATGTCTACAGCTGGGCCCACAACATTACCATTTAAATCGTATATATTAAAATAACTCCATTGTAAATCGGAATCCAATTTATAAGTCCAAGTCCAGTTAAAATAACCATCAAAATATTTGTCGCAAGCCGGAAAATTATCTGCTGATTCCGAAGCGGAAAATATATATTTTTGTTTCGATGAACGGTTCGCTGGTAGTTGGCATTGAGTGAGATTTACAACGTCGTCACCACCGAAGACGATCGCGTCGAAATCCTCTTTATTGATGAAATAGTCTTTGTAATCTGTGACGAAGCAGTTGGTATAGTTACACTTGGTCATTGGAAGTGTCAAGTCCCTTTCCTCAGTTGATACTATAGGCAGGTTTGTCCGATTGGTCCACAACAATATGTACTTCAAAGCTACATCCTTTTTTGCTCTTAATATATACATCCTCTCATTGTCAATGTATCTAATGTATGCTACCAATATTAAGAAGTTCATAAGTATTAAGCACCACGCACATAATGAATTAAACAGAGGACGTATTCTTGGATACATACTAAGAAAACTCTGTGCTATTAACAAATTTTATTTATCGATTTTAAGAATCTTAAAATTCAGCAAAGCAAACCGCATTCACCGAAGTACTCGAAATTTTGGCTATTTTTATTCAATAAAGGAGTTTTGTGTGGCTTCGTTTGGATATCATCAAAGTAATTTTGATAGTGAATTTTGCATTGCTATCGAATCATATTCCATGATGCTTTTTATATGTCTGACGCAATCAACAGGTTAATTAATTAATCTAAATAACCTCACATAAATTATTCATGAAAATGTAAAATAAACTGAAATAAAATCTAGCGGTGCAATGCGTGATCCTTGATAATTGACCGTGGGTTCGAACCAGCTACTAATTCATTATGCGCTTTATGGTGGAGGAAAACATAGCAATAAAACCTGCATATGTCTGGAGAAGAAGAAAAGCCTGACTTGTCAATCCGCTTAGGTCTAATCTCCAGTCGCTAACCCCAAGCGTTGAGGAAGTCTTTGCCCATTTCAGAAATTCAGAAATTCAGAAAACTTTATTTGTGACCTTATACAGAAAACAGAAAGAATAATACAAAGAAATATAACATCTTTTTAAAAAAAACAGGATATTAGAAGTAAGAAACAATATACCTACTAAATACAATTAAAAAAACAATAGGTCACAAAATGGTAAACCACTCAGCTTTAAGCTAGGGCTGGGACCCTAACACTGATTTTCAGTGGCTACCATAATGCCAAAACGAAAAGAAAGTGACAACATAGAACAGAACAGAAGTAGAAAATATATATATACATTATGACTTATATAAACAAAAATATAACATAAAACAATACTGGGAAAGAACATATTAATAATTAAGAAAATTCGTACTTACATATATTACAATTGAAGAGTGAGACCACTCGAGCAGCGTCGTAAATCTAAGGATATTCAAGGATTGAAGGATTTATTATTATTGCAATGATGTCATTTTAAAGCCCTTTCTAAGTGCCACGTTTAGTTTCAGTAATCAGAACCATCCTCTTTTCTTCTAAGGTCGGTCATTGCTCGATACTCGAAGTCTCTTTGAGAGATTTTCACAACCTAGTTGCAATAATCAGAACCATCCTCTTTTCTTCTAAGATCGGTCTTTGCTTGATACTCGAGGTCTCTTTGAGAGATTTTCACAACCCAGTTGCAATAATCAGAACCATCCTCTTTTCTTCTAAGATCGGTCTTTGCTTTATACTCGAGGTCTCTTTGAGAGATTTTCACGACCCAGTTGCAATAATCAGAACCATCCTCTTTTCTTCTAAGATCGGTCTTTGCTCGATACTCGAGGTCTCTTTGAGAGATTTTCACGATCTAGTTTCAGTTATCAGAACCATCCTCTTTTCTTCTAAGATCGGTCTTTGCTCGATACTCGAGGTCTCTTTGAGAGATTTTCACGATCTAGTTTCAGTAATCAAAACCATCCTTTTTTCCTCTAAGATTGGTCTTTGCTCGATACTCGAAGTCTCTTTGAGAGTTTTCCACGATCCAGTTGCAGTAATCAGAACCATCCTCTTTTCTTCTAAGATCGGTCTTTGCTCGATACTCGAGGTCTCTTTGAGAGATTTTCACGATCCAGTTTCAGTAATCAGAACCATCCTTTTTTCCTCTTAGATCGGTCTTTGCTCGATACTCGAGGTCTCTTTGAGAGATTTTTACGATCCACAACACGATCTTCTGCCCGTTGAATTTTTTTGAGAGCGTCCATCTAAACTAAATGTACACCATTCATACACATTAGAAGTCCAACGCTCCTATTTTCTTCGTAATATGTACCTCCTCCATTGTCACTTTAGCTACACAGCATGACCTATATCAGTTTTTTTAGAAAACAGTTCTTTTTTCTGATTTGATCTATCCAATTTGCCATTCTTAACTTAATTTATAGAATTAGGCGTTACTTTGCGGAGATCCATAATACAAAAGTAATAATAAAATTATTTTGCTATAATCCGCGATACAGTAAATAGAAAATATATATAGTGCTAAATGTATAGTGGACTATACGTTTTTTCATACCCGTTACATGCAGGATTCGTAAAAAACATATGCACAAGCCTCCACCACTTCCACCACAATACACAAGCACTACACAAGTTCACTATCACAAACTCAACAATCGTTTCGCCCCGCAACCGAGGCATCATCAGGAGATAGACTCCACGACAAAATCGCAAAGCATATGCATATGCTTTGCGATTTTCCTTAACTTTTCTTTTCTTAACTTTGCAAAACATCATACGCACTACAAAACTTGATGTCTAATCTTCAAATAATTTATAGAATTAGGCGTTACTTTGCGGAGATACATAATACAAAAGTAATAATAAAATTATTTTGCTATAATCCGCGATACAGTAAATAGAAAATATATATAGTGCTAAATGTATAGTGGACTATACGTTTTTTTCATACCCGTTACATGCAGGATTCGTAAAAACATATGCACAAACCTCCACCACTTCCACCACAATACATAAGCACTACACAGGTTCACTATCACAAACTCAACAATCGTTTCGTTAGGAGATAGACTCCACGACAAAATCGCAAAGCTTTGCGGGTATTTTAACGGGTATGAAAAAAAACGTATAGTCCACTATACATTTAGCACTATATATATTTTCTATTTACTGTATCGCGGATTATAGCAAAATAATTTTATTATTACTTTTGTCTAATCTTCAGCAAATCACGAATCGCTTCACCGAATGATAGTTTAAAATATGCTTAACATATTTCGTTTTACTTTTTTTTTATTTGATCCTCCAAATTTCGTTATTTTTCGGGCATTAAAGGTAACTCACTTTAGTAACGAACGGACGCATACTAAATTAAACATCAAGAAGCTTTTGAATAATCAATATATGTTTTATTAGAAATAGCAGGAATTTCACTTACATATTTCTTTATATATATTAATTAGCTTTCTCACATACGGAACAGGCCAAACAAGTATTGACAGGTTAAGTTTAATATAATTTGGAATTATTATGCCAGGACGATTCTACCACTAGTTTGGAACGCTACTATCCACTGAGAAGAACTGGCAAGAAACTCAGTGATTACTCTTATCACGGATATTAACTATTCGAGGTTAGATTCTAATAACAAAGAACATTCAATGTAGGTAGGTAGAAGCGGGCCTACCCAAACATTATTAGAACGACACAGTCACACTAGTTACACCTGCTTGTTTAACCAAGACAGGTTGTAACACGATCTAAACGCGAGAGCGTTTAATAATCGTACAAGTCTCGTTTACAACGAAACTCCAAGTAATGACACGATCTAGCCGCGTAAGCATCTAATGACCGTAAGAGTCGAGTATTACAACAAGACTGCCTTCAATATGACGGACTCCATGTTCTATTCACAATTTTCGCTCCAAAAGTAAGTTCCTTCCTTGCTATCGGCCACGTGATTATAGTGCTGCCAACTTTCATTCCTAACAGTATATTTAATTTAATTCCTAGTGAAATTAGTGAAAGTGTTAAAAGAAGAATGTGTGAAAGAACGAATCGGTAGTATCATGAAGTTTACAAAATGATAAATAATATTCATATATATAGTATTCTAAAAGATTATTTAACAATTAGCAGTAAGCCGTCCGTTCCACCAAGTGTGAAAATCATTCCATTTAGTCTCTTGAGACACTTTGTCTTCATCATTCATCATCTCACATAACTTGCAAATTTCATCCCGAAGGTGGTCATCCAGATACCTATAGTGGTTCCTCCATCGGAAAAAGTCATGATATTGGTTTTTGTCAATAATAATTTCGTTCATACGTCTAGCCAAGATTTTAGGGCCTAAGTCTATCGCATCTAAATAGCTGCCCGTAGGAAGAAATCTGCAAGCGAAGAGAAAATTTAAATTTTTGAGTATGTTTATTACTAAAATGTAATCAAACAACACTGTTTTCTTTTAATTAAAACGGAAAGTAGACCTTTGACTAGTAAAGGTATAAGGATGCTACTTTGTCTTTGGCATAGTACAAGTCGACCGATAAGGAGATTTACTATATCATATAGATTTTTCGTGTCTTTTTAGAACGGAGCTATTAACAATAAAAGATAAATCATCATTCTCCTGCCCTTATATCACTCTAAGTGGGGTCTGCACAACTCGGTCGGCTTGGTATCTTATGGCCGCTTGCCTGACCTCAACTTACCTTAGTCACCTTTTAGGACACCTCGATAAGAAATGAGGGTGGTCTATTCTACTCAGCCGGATACCACACGGTGGGTCAACTTATTTTAGTCGCCTTTTACGACACCCCGGTTAGAAATGAGGGTGTCTATTATACTCAGCCGGATGCCGCACGAATTAAACGCACGCAATTAAAAAAAAAGAAAAGTATTCTCTCAAATGTCCCATATGAATTTCTGTACGAAAAAACTTGAAAACTTGTTATGACTAAATATGAAAAAATGTACCTCGAGTAATTAGCTCCGCCATAAACGATCGGTACAGCAAAACAATTCAACGCAGTCAACAGTTTCTCAGTAACATAGTCCTCGGAGAAAGAGTTCTCAAAGGATAAATAAAAATAATAATTTGCCTCCAATATTTTGCAGCATGACTTTTGATTGTTTCGCGAGCAAACTAACGTACCACATGCACCATAAATATCAACCACCCAACCGTATGTACTCAATTCTTTTCGTAGTATCTCCACATAATTCTCCCGCCTACGTTTAGTTTCACAATCCGACACAAACCACGCAGCGGCCTTTGATTTCTTAGACAATCTAATCTTCAACTCTTCGTTAATTGGATCAAATGTATCTCTCCATTTCATATCTATCGCTGGTCCGACGTCATTGCCATTTACATCATGAATAGTAACATAACTCCACAGCAAATCTGAATCCAGTTTATAAGTCCATGTCCAATTGAAAAATCCATCAAAATCTTTATCACAAACAGGATAATTATCTGCTGACTCAGGCGCGAGGAATATATATTTCTGTTTGGGCAAACGTTGTTTGCTGATTTGGGTAGGTTTGAGATGTCTAACATCTATCCCCCTAAAAACAATCGCATCGAAATCTGTTTGATTTTTGTAATTCTTATCGTCAGTTAACAAGCAGTTTGTATAGTTACAGTTGTTCGATATGAACTTTGTGTACCTTTCTCCCAACATCGTCAACGGTAAGTTGAACCGAGTCGTCCACAATAGTATGTACTTTGAATATTTCTGATTTAGATTCGGTATATTTTTCTTTTGTGAATTTATCAAATCCTTCCTCGCATTGTGGAAGAACATAAGAAACGCTATGTAGATAAAAATCGCTATAAGTATTAGTCGGGGCAATATTAAATGCATTTTCAGATACATGTTTAAGTTCTGTTTACAGTATTGATTAGTAACTAAAATTTCTAACTTCTGAATTTCACTGACAGGAAATGAACTTTGTTAAGTCTTTTAAATTGTAACAGTTACTAGATTGCAACGAGCCAGCTGATTCTTAAGGTAAATTCAATATCTGTAACCAGATAAGAAACAATAAATCTATTGCAGTTTGGATAGCCGATATATAATTTGTGGTGCAAGTAATGTTTGAACACTCATATATCACTAAAAAAGTAATAATTGCATTATTAGGTACTTTGCGTAAATGCGTGGATAATGAAAAAAAAATGTATCATAAAAAAAGAGCCATACGTGGCATTTACAATTTAAGTCCGCGTGATTCCATGCGAGGGAAGTTTAAGGAAATAGGTATTCTTACATTAGATTATATATATTTCAATATAGCACGGTATATTTCAAGCAATTTAATTTTTGTATACAATAATATAAAACTACAGGTGATGTATATTATGACAAAGTAGGAACCGACATAAGCTTGCAGCTTTTAATAAATAATATAGCTTAAATCTATTTTGGGCTTGGGTATAAGATTCTATAATAAAATTCCGCGATCAGTTTTTTGCTTTGCCAATACAGCACTTTAAAAATACTGTTGAAAAGAGGCTGATACAGAAAGCCTACTTTACTGTTCAGGATTACTTAGATGATAAGAATGCGTGGTTATAGCTACCCTCCGACTCTGTATAAGACAGCAATGACTAAATTTTATTGTTTTTTTTATACACACATGGTCCCCAAGATAAGTAACTTAATACTTGCGTTATGGGTGACGGACAACTGGTAGATAAACTACATATATAATTTTAAATACATACTTAAATAAAAATATACACCCAGGCTCGAAGAACAAACAAATTATTTATAGAAAATGTTGGTCCTCGGCGGGAATCGAACCCGCGACCCGTGGAGCTGATGGCAGGGTCACTACCCACTGCGCCAACGGGCCAGTCGAAATAAATATTACTCCTGATAAGAATTATGATTTGAAAAGAGAAACCGTCGAGTTTCTTGTTGGCTTTTCTCAGTATTAACAGCTTTCCAGGCTATTTATTAACCATGAACCATTAATTAAAAAAGAAAATGGAACGTATATAATAATGAAAAACAACAATTTTTCATTTTCATGGTTATCTTAATTCTAACTTTAAACTTACCATCAGGTCATTAAACTATTGTTTTCGGTATAGTTGTTTTTTTAAAATTTGTAAAGTAAATACTTGACTAGGTATTATCGAACCAATTTTGATACTAACCAGTTTCGTATTTCTTTTTGAAAAAAATGTCTCTAATTTTCATACCGTAATCAATTAAGAGTTTAATGAACTAGTGATAAAATGTTCATTGCTTCAAGGTCAATATGGGCTTAAGAATTAAAAAATACTTGCGCATAGAATTAAAATTGGGTTATACAAATTGCTTTCACTGTGGTAAAGTCTGGTATCATCGACATACAAGAGGTCACAATAAGCTTGTGATTCCCGTGTCACGACTCAGCAGAGTTAGCAACTCCTTCGTTGGTCTCGGTATTCGCTTTTACAATAAAATTCCGCAATTCATACTAGACCAGTCAACAGAAAGGTTTAAATTAAGTGTAAGAGACATAAAAGTAGCGGCCTGTTACTATGCCCACAGCTGGGCTAAGGCCTCCTCTCTCCGTTTCTGGAGAGAAGGATCGGAGCTAAGACCTACCACGCTGCTTTAATACGGACTGGTAGGTTACACATATCCTTAGAATTCTCTAGAGATATGCAGGTTTACTCACGATGTTTTCTTTCACCGAAATGCCTGTGATAAATTGCAATTATCAATTAGACACATAAGTTTAATGTTAATTAAGTCGAATAATGAAAGCCTGTTTTAATTTCGGCTATTTCCTGTAACACAACCATATACCATTTTATACAAGTATTATTAATCGTAATTGCTATGATGTTGATGAAATCGCAACTGTATTTCACGTAAAAAATAATTTTGATTATGCGAGCGATAATGGCTTTATTTCATGATAAATATAACTATTTTAAAGTGGTATAAAAAGAACATGTAAAATACAGTTGTACACGCTACTATATTCGTGTCAATTTAGTATTAAAATACCGTTCCGTAAAGGTTAGCAATTTCTTAATTTAAACTATCCTGAGGGATATTCATATTTAAAGTTTAGAGACCGGCTATACTCACACGTCTTCCTTTAATTTCCGGGAACTATTCCCGCCTCGATAACGCCGCATAAACAGCTCATGAATGAGCCCCGCATGGACTTGCTCATTGGCATCATCCGATAAAATAAGACGTGAGTATAGCCGCTCTCTAAACATTAAATATTAAAATACCCTTAAATATGTTACTTATCTCCAATGGAACTACAATCTTCATGGGTCTTGGCCTCCTCAAAAAGCCTTTTCCATTTCGCTGTTTCTGGCCTCCCGCCTCCAAGAGTTTACCTTATCCGTGCATCTGAGGTCCTCTTCGACACTGTCCATCGCTTTCTGGGTCTACCTCTAGACCTGTTCTGTTTAGAGGTAAGCTTGGCAAGTGTTTTTACAGCTTTAACATCGTCCATACCTTCCATATAGTTTACCCATCTGCAACTTTGTGACTTGCAAAACCAGATGATTATTTCCTCATTAGTAAGTCATCATTAGTAAGGTCTAATCAGCTGGTTCAGTTTCGTAAATCATTCTTCTATGATACAGGCCGTTGTGTTCTGCAATATTATGGAGATATTCCGTAAGATTTCCCTTTCGAAAAATGCTAGTTTAAGTTCATCTTTTTCAAAACCGTTCAGTTTTCTAAGGCATACGAAACCTCAATTATGTATTATGATTTTATTTCACGGTACTATATGTGATTTCGGTATATAAGCCTGAATGGTACTAATTATAATATATTAGTATTAAATAGTTAGAGGAATGGTCTAGAAACTTCACATCAGAACAATGTCAATCTAGTTTTCCACATAATTCGGTTAGTAATTTCATGGTATTAGTAAATAACTATTTATTTACTTTTGCATAGAATCATTTATTTTTTCTACCACTGTCACAAAAATTTTCTTAATATGTTTTTCCTAAAGTTAACGATAATTGAAAGTTATCACATCAATATGACCTTCAACAGATATTTTTCCTTTAAATTGACCTTTGAAGCATTTCAAAGGTCAATTTAAAGGAAAAATATCAGCCATGCATAAATAATAAAAACGCAGTACGATAGAAGACATACACATAAAAAAATAATGCAATTTCATTTGTGATCCAATATAATGTTCTCCGTTTTCAATTCCGTGATTCCAGTTAGCGAGGGTGAATTTTCTAGGATTTCTTTTTAGATTTGTTTTTCATTTCATACGATACTGCTTTATGAAACACTTGAAATTTATTCTTTTCTATGCTACGTTTGAATACTTCATAAAATAATTTAAATAAGTAATGCACCTTGGTTTATTAAAAAAAACTGAAATACATAGCTACCTAGATATTATATACATATATATAAAATAGGGAAGAAATCACAAGAGCTAAGAGGGTAATCATACCAATACCTTTTGATCTAAACGAAAATCCGTTCTTCTAGCTAGCTTTATCAGAGAATAAACATTTTTGAGAGGCCTATAGTTAGCAAATTTTTGGATTCGGCAACAAGCATTGTTCAAACTTTGTCCTACTTCTATATTTACACTTATTATAAATAAAGTCCCCAAAGCTGTCTGTCTGTATGTAATCGATTTTCTCAAAATGTACTAAACGGATTTTAGTACGGTTTTTACTAAAAGGTAGTGCAATTTCCCGAATGGTTTAGATTAATAGCACATAACTGTTTCATGTAAATTGAGTTGAAGAGGTCGTTTTCAACAATTTTTAGTGGGGGTAGTAACAAACCGGTGTCGATTGTAGTTTAGAGGGGGAAATAGGTATAAAAAGCGGTGTCGGGTATCAGAGAGCTAGTCTCATCCCGAGACTCGAGCGAATATAACATGCTAAACACTGAATTTCAAGCGGGTGGAGCCGCACGTATTTCTAGTTTAATAAAAATAGAAACGTATTTTATCTAAACAAACCTACAGAAACAACTCCAAAACCCCATTTTGACAGAAATGTTTGAGAATATAGATATGAAATTTCAATTAAACATATTGTTAAGTTAATATTGAATACGTCAAGGCTCTCGAGTATTTGAAAAGGATGTTACGAACCCACGAATAACGAGATTAAAGTTTAACTGTAAAACCCTTTTAACTTAAAACAAAAATAGACCCAACAAAGGACAACAGAGATATAATAAGTCATCCCATTTAATATCAATATAACGTTAATAACATACAAGACCCTTCTTGTATGCTAATAAAAGTTTTTGTTGAACTAGCAATGTTTGTATTTGAGGGTGGAATCTTGCAAATTAAATTTCACCCACTTCCCGGTGTCCGGTTTCAAGTTGAAATTTCGCATACTGGTCCGGTCTCGATGACAATGCATGTTTATGGTAAGCATGACCTGATGCTGCTGTCAGGATTGGCTCCAGACGCAGGAATCCCTCAACAGTTAGCAGTAGGGACATGAAAATTAATTTAAAAGCTTTTACAAAAGTAATAATAAAATTATTTTCGTACAATCCGCAAAAAGTGAATAGAAAATATATATAATGCTAAATGTATAGTGGATTATCCGTTTTTTTCATACCCGATACATGCAAGATTTCGTAAAAAACACATGCACAAACCACCACCACCGCCACCTCAATACACAAGCACTACACACGTTCACTATCACAAACTCAACAATCGTTTCTCCCCGCAACAGCAGCATCATCAGGAGATAGATTTCACGACAAAATCGCAAAACTTTTTCAAAGCAATGTATTTGTGTTTGTTTTGTTTAGAAAAAGTAATAGATATAATAGTATGAAAACGTATAGTCCACACTACATTCAGCATTATACATACATATCTACTTTATGGCGGATTATAGCAAAATAATTTTATTATTTCTTTTGTATTATGGATCTCCGCAAAGTAACGCCTAATTCTATTGATTGCATTTTCTGTTAAGCAGGTTGTTTTCGTAAATATGGATACATAATTTCATAATTTTTATTTAAAACAATGATAATAATGTTATTCTTTGAAAAGAGCAACCGCCGAGTTTTGTGCTGGTTCTTCTCGGTAGGAACAGATTTCCGAACTAGCAGTATATGTTGACGATTCAATAGCACTTGTTTGCAAGTTTACTTAAATGAAGAATATTTTGCATTTGAATTTTAACAGGCAAATTCAGTTAACTAATAAAATTGTTTTGTTATTTTCTTCAGTCTACCGTTAAAATTATTAATTGTGTTAAGCCGACTGGGTTAGGTTTTAGAACCAACAAAGATAATTTAATCCATACTGAAATTATAGAAGTAACAAATATATATCGTTTTGTTTGCGTCAATTTAAATGATAGAAAGCCCTCAACTAATAAAAACAAAACAAGATAACCTTTATTTAAATAAGTTCTTTCATGCACTTTTGAATCGTCAAGGATCGATATGATTAATGAAGCTACAACTGGTTCGGAATTGCTGCTCTTACCGAGAACAACCAGATAGAAACTTGGCGGTCAACCTTTTAAAAAATTTCAATTTGAAATTAATAAACCGTATGAATCTAAAAGGTTTTTTAAAACCATGCAATTTTATAAATTATAGATATAAACAGGAAAAAGTAATTGTCAAGAGATGCAAAAGATATTTTGTAATCAAAGGAAAATATAACAAATACGGTGTGAGTTTCATTTTATTAACGGGTTCGAATGCTATAATATAACTTTATCAAATGTCTCACGGTAAAAATCGCAATGTAAAATTGTTTCCCAGTTATAAGTTATGCGGTCCTTCGAGCCGGATAACTGGTTTAGAAAGTACATTACAATATGTTTAATCCATACTTACCTCACTGAACGATTTCATCATAAATCAGCTTGAGCAGTATTGATGAAATTCATTACAATTGATGCGGAAATCTGTCTGTTACAGATACAGACTTTTGCATGTATATTAGTACGGATATGGATTCGTTAGTTTTATTTTTTTACTATCTCAGCCAGCAGCTTCGCCAATCGGAATTAGTGCATCATTAAGTCTTCTTCCGTAAATCTATATGTTGCTTCATTACCTCTAACTTTCAGTAAAAGTATCATCGAAATTGGGCTAGCAGTTCCAGAAAATGTACTATTGACAACCAATATTAGAAGTTCAATAATAGAAGACACTTTAATATTAGTAATTATGTTTATGAATATATAAAAGATAAAAAACATTTTAACTAAAACTTTAAAGAATTTTATTAAAACTAACGGGTGAATGACCTCTCCCTAATTGATTTCATTAGTATCGCTGTTAGTATACCTTACTTTATATTGAAGTGCCCAACGGGCAAATTGCTGTTACTTAAAAGCAATGACAATATTAACTTGATATAATCTGTCTGTCTATACATATTATAAAATAAAGTCCCAAAAAGCTGTCTGTAAATCAAATAATAATCTTTATTCAAATAAACCATTTCAGGCACTTTTGAATCGTCAAGCATCAATGTGATTAATGAAGCTACAACTGGTTCGTAATGTTGCTTTTACCGAGAAGAACCAGCAAGAAACTCGGCGGTCTATTTAAATATTTTCAATTATACATAATTAAACCGCTGTTGTATGAAGGATTTTCAAATCCAGGCGTTCTTATCATCCAAATAATCTTCAATTTTGTAATATGCTTTACGTATAAGCACAGTACAGTGGTGCAATTCTTCCGGAAGGTTTAGTTTATATATTACGATTTTGTGTAAATTGTGTTGAAGAAGTTGCGTGGTTGTTAAAACAAATTCGGGGAGCTTTAGTCGCGTGCGCCGGGTAAACTAACCGAGATACACTGAAGTTATGTACTAAAGATTTGTAGTTCTATAACAAAACTACAAAAAAGTCCGCGATAGCATATTTCTTTCTCTTATGGTTTACTCACAATAACTACTTTTATCTTCAAAATTTTAATTATATACACTGATTAACACAGCTAGTCTACGATTAAGCAAAAACAATATAATTCTCACGCTTAGGTTTAAAGTGATTTTGTCAGGGTTGTTAGCTGATGACGATAGATAGAGATGGCAGCACTATCTTTTATTTCGCGCTATTGTTTGTCATTTTCATTTCCTATAACGCGATGTATTCACCAGTCCGATTTTCCTCCTCCTCCCACGACAAGTCGCTTTAAGCCGAGGTTCGACCTCACAGGCTCCCTTAAGGCGACGTTCCAATGATATTACGAGTCTCTCCTGAAGCTCGCACCCCCCCCCCCCGAAGATACTTCTGCGCTCGCCGCTTTTCTCCCGGTGTCGCTATAAGCCACTTCGGCTAACAGCATATTGTCATTTTCCAAAAAAAAAACAATGTATACGTTGCAAGTTTTAGATAGGGATTTGGTTAGGTCGTTCTTTAGAATTTGAGGTCTTGTTTTAAGTAGTGTCATAATAATTTGTTGAGTGTTTAATCGGTTTAGTCACTAAACCACTATACTTAAGTGGTAATATGCAATTTAGTTTGAAACTAAGAATTTAGAAGTTAACGAACGATTGTTCAAAACAGACCTAATTCAAAAAAGTTGTTTCGTGGCAAATTTATTAATGCGTAGCAAAACTCATAAGTTATTATTATTATTTATTTATTTGTTCATACATGACAATTTTTTTGAGTTACAGTATAAAGGTGTAAACATAAACTTATTAAAGTTTTACCGCACACCAGAGTCAGTCGACAATTGTGTTAACAAAAACAACTCATATTTTTCATACAGTATACATTAACGTTTACAATACTATTATAAATATTAATAAAAAAAAAAACGAAGGTAGGCTCTTATAAACTAAAAGAAAGAAAAAAATAAATTGTTGGCGAATTATAATTATTGTCGACAACTGTATTCTTTTGTGAATCTACCGTGCTAAAAATAAAGTAACTACATACTAATACAGGATGTGTTATATTACATATTATAAATATAAATATTTTTAAAGTTATTGAAGTACGTATGATGTTATAGGTGAAGTTACTTTAATAAAGCAAAACTCATTAGTGAATACAACTTTTTCAATAGTTCGTATGTCTTAGATGGCATTGAAATTAGTATCACGATGCATCTAACTCAATTAAGACAAATTTTTAATTCGGTCAGTTTAATACTAACGTGCGATATATAATGCTAAATGTAGATTGTGTTATCCGTTATCATACCTGATACATGCATGACTAGTAAAGACGCATGCACTACCAATATTCTTCACTAATAAAATACACAAGCACTACACACATTCACTATCACAAACTTATAGAGCATTATCAGAAGATAGACTCTGATCAAATCAAATCAAATCAAAATATTCTTTATTCAAGTAAACTTGTAAACAAGTGCTTTTGAATCGTCAACTTTACTGCTGATTCGGAAAGCTGTTCCTGCCGAGAAGAGCCAGCAAGAAACTCGGCGGTTGCTCTTTTTAAAATATAAATCTTAGAACTAGTTACATTTATTTGTTACTGTCTTGTACAGGGTAGAAGTGCACCTATATCCACACATCCTTATCATCTAAGTAATCTTCAACAGTATCGTAGGCTTTCTGTATCAGCCTCTTTTTAACAGTGTTTTTAAACTGCTGTAATGGCGTGACCAAAATTGATTTTGGAATTTTATTATAGAATCTTATACACAAACGCACAAACGATTTACGTACTTTTGCTAGGCGCAAAGCAGGAGTCGCAAGCTTATGTCGGTTCCTACTTTGTCTATTATATACATTACCTATCGTTTTATAATTCTTTATATTTTTATGTACAAAAATTACGTTATTTAAAATATACTGTGAAGCAAATCTACTCAGCCGGATACCACACGGCGGATATCACGTGTAGATCATATCAAAACGTATTTGTATACGAAGCGACATCATAAGCGTAAAACTTTTCTCATGAATGCATTAACTGGAAACCGTGATCCCATAGAGCACGGTTTAGCGGCCCTTGTGAATAACCGTACCATTTTTCAAAACAAATATTTAATTAGGTTCATCAGTGTTCCATGAAAATTGGGCAAATAATGAAAAATAATATGATAATTCTGACATTAAGTACTACATATAAATATATGACATTGTATGTATATGTATGAGCAGAATAGACCACCCTCATTTCTTACCGAGGTGTCGTAGAATACGACTAAGGTAAGTTGACGTCAGGCAGGCGGCCAGTCGTAAAATACACAGCCAAATCATGTGACAACGTGTTTGTAACATGTTGTGCCGATCCCACATAGAGTGGGATAAGGGCAGGAGGATAAGGATGATGATGACTTATTATAAAACAAAGTCCAAAAAGCTGTCTGTCTGTATGTAATCAATTTTCTCAAAATCTACTGAACGGATTTTTGTACGGTTGTCACCAAAAGCTTCCGGATGGTTTAGGTACATAGTACATATCGGTAATTATTTAAATTAAGCTGAAGAGATTGCGCAGTTGTTAAAAAACTTGCTTGCTGGGAGCTTTAGTCACGTGCGCTGCGTAAACCAGCAGAGTTACGCTAAAGTAAAGTAATAGAGAATTGTAGATCTATAAAAATACTACGATAAAGTCTCCGGCAGCATGTTCCTATCTCTTACGGTTAACTCACAATAACTAATTTTATGTTCAAAATTTAAATTCTGGATAAATCTAGTGACACCATGATTTCCACGCGGGCGAAGCCGCTGGCACAGCTAGTACTAATTCATTTTTTTAGTTAATGACATTATAATTTAATTATTGCATGGATTTCATTGTTGCAAGACATTTATTGTAATATAACTTTGGCATACTATTATTGTAGTTGAATGTTGCGGCTACCAGATATCATGTTTGTTACCAACTAAATAATTAACAACATTCTTAAATCTTTATTACTGATGATAATAATATATCATTAATAACAATAATAGTAAATCCGGTATCCGGCTGAGGACCACCCTCATTTCATACCGAGGTGTCGTAAAAGGCGACTAAGGTAAGTCGACCCAACCTGTGGTATCCGTCTGAGTAGAATAGACCACCCTCTTTCTTGCTCAGGTGTCGTAAAATAAGACTAAGGTAAGTAAACATAAGGCAGGCGGCCGGTCGTAAAGCTTAGAATCACCACGCTACATTAATGCGTTAGGTTACACATTTCCCTAGATAATACCAGGGATATGCAGGTTTCCTCACGACGTTTTCGTTCACCGAAAATCGTGCGATAAAATGCATTTAGCCAAATTTATAACTTACAAAGTTGGCAACAACAAAATGGCAAAACATAAATAATTTAATGCGTATATCAAAAAATATATATATATTTATAAATCATTTTTGTGTTTACTTGATTAAATACAGTCGTACCATTTTGGCGCCGAGCTATCACAGCATTCTCATATAGCTTTAATAAATTTCAGTCAAGAGAACCCTATTCCAAAACGTATATATACACAAATATGTTAAGATAAAACCATGTAAAGATTTTTAATATTTGAAATCTGAAACAAAAATGTATAGTACGCGGCAATAAATAATGCACATCGAGGCTTAAAGAGAGAAATCGACTAGATTCTGATTCATCGAGCATTATCTCTGTCGCACAGACTGACGAACCTGTGTGAAATGTTAATAGTAACTGAGTGACAGTGACAGTGACAGCGCTCTACGAAACCGAACTAGCCGGCTGTTTCGTTCTAAACATCGATGTGCATTATTTAATGTCGGGTACTATAAGTACATTTAAATATTTATACGGCTAAATTACATTTATTCGAAATTTATTAGTAAAATTGCTTTAAACCGCTGAGCTTAAAATCTTATCGGGCAATATTAAATTGAACCTATCAGATCGATTATCTAATTTATTTCACCATTAAATGACTTTTTCATCAAGAACTAGCCTCAAAGAAATTACTTAAGCAAGACAAAATAAAAAAAGGATAATTGAAAAGAGCTTTAAAGATATTACAATAGATAAAACTCAAATGTGTTTTGAAACATCACAAACCACTTTTTAAATTAAAACTGAAATATTTAGTCAAGTAAACGCATAACTGGTTGCTTTGTTTTTTAGAATATTCAGAAGTGACAAATTTGGGCTAGATGCCACTTGAGGCGCTGTTTATCATGCTACCCTTAATATTATAAATAATATTAATATTATTAATTTTTGTCTATTATTTAGTATGTAAGGCGTTTTCGGGGGCTCTAAATTGATCTAGCTAGATTTTTATTATTAGAAGATGACATTTTAACCTTGTTTTCTGACAATGAAAAAATTATTAGAATACAAATGTTAATTTCACTGTCATTAACAAAATATTAAGTATTTCGTAATTTTACCCCCCTCAAATCATGCCCCCCTAGGCGATTTAGTAATTATGAAATCGAAAAATCAAATAATACACATTATACATTCAAAACGTTTATTTATTCCAAAAATTATATATTAATAATTAAAATATATTATTTACAATTCAATTGGCAGATCCTAAATAACTATCGAACAAGCTGATCACGTTATTAGATTCATAAACAGCGTATTCAATTTGTCAACTTAAAAATAGATTGCGTGACATGCATATAAAAGGTGTAGCGACAGAGTTGACGATTAATAGAAGAGAAAAACTTGTGTCGACACCACTTAGACTGGAATAAGGGCAGGAGAATGATGATGTCAATGTAGATATCGACAAAAGAACCTGCAAGTTTCTTCAATCCAACAATAAATAATTAAGGAGCAAGTAAATGTCTCCAATTCTGCGTCGCTACATATGTTTGGAGGGGAGGGTAGTGGTGGGGGTTGAACTATTTAAGACGCCTTGTATGAATGGCGCGGCGCATTGCGATGGAGCTTATCCTCCTGATGATGCTTCGGTTTCGGGGCGAAACGATCGTCGAGATTTGATGGTGGTGGCTGTGTGTGCTGCTTGTGTGCATTGTTGCTAGTGGAGGCGCTTTGCGGTGCGTGTGGTGACTTGTCCTGCATGTGTAAGGTGCGTAAATTTTGCCTGCTTCATACACATTAGCTTTGCATGCATTCACTGGATTATAGCAAGGTAGTTCTGTTATAGTGCCTGTAATATGGAATTCCGTAAAGTAATGCCTGCTTCCATAAATCATGTAAATGAATGTGGATAAATATGTGACTAGAGGGAGATCTAAAAAGAAATGGTTAGATCGAAGCATGACAGTCATATAAAAGGAGTAGCGCCAGAGTTGACGAATGATAGGGAGTTGACGAATTTTTCCAATTTGGTTATTATTATATTAAAACACAGCGTTAATTGATAAGTTCTGGTTTAGTCGCGTTTTACGACACCTCGGTCAGAAATTAGGGTGGTCTATTTTAGTCAGCCGGATACTACACAGCGTTATAATATCAAAAGATTACTTCAAATAAAACAATATAATTACCTTACACCTACAGGCCCCACGTTGGGAAACACTGGTTTAAACTATAAGACCAAGTTCCCTTAGTATTGTGAAATTCGTTTTTCTTTAACACACATTTTTGTCAGTTTTATGCCACAATTATTACTTTCTAAAATTCAGCACATCGTCTGTCCTGTCTATGACACTTTTCACATTGCCAATGTCTAGACGGCAGTTGATTTCGTTCTGTAGTACTCGTGGAGCACTCGACACCGTTCGTGGCGCGCGCAGAGCAGACGGGCGGGAGGGTGTCAGGCGGGCCCGCGCGTTTTTTGCACGTCCATACGCTCGGGCACCGCAGGTAGCGGCGTTTCCGCGAATCTCACTCCTAGGCGCGGTCGTACTCGACCGTGCTAATAAAGACAAAAAAAAACTTTTAAAAAAGCTATAACAAAATTTCATATTCCTACTGTTAGCCGTTGAGGAGTTCCCTCGTCTGGAGCCAATTCTGGAAGCAACAGGTCGTGTTTATCATAGCATCATCGAGACGAGCAATTTCTAAAATTTCAGCTCAATCGGACGCCGGGAAAGGGGTAATATTTGACATGCAAGATTCCACCTTCACATACATAAACAGAAGCTGTGATAGCCTAGCGGTGAGACCGTGCGACTCTCTAGAGACGACATAGGTTCAAACCCCGGGCAGGCACCAATGAGTTTTTCCATTAAAACTTATGTGTCTAATTGATAATTGCAATTTATCACACGCTTTTCGGTGAAGGAAAACATCGTGAGGAAACCTGCATATCTCTAGAGAATTCTTGGGATATGTGTAACCTACCAATTCGTATTGGAACAGTGTGGTAGGTCTTAGCTCCAATCCTTCTCTCCAATAACGGACAGAGGAGGCCTTAGCCCAGCAGTGGGCATAGTTACAGGCTGTTACTTTACTTTTACTTTTTTTTTCATACATAAACGGCAAACTGAATGAAAGCTTTTAAAAATTATATTTAAAAGGCTATGTAGTAGATACATCCTAAAAAGTTTCGTCATCGTCCTGCCCTTATCCCACTATAAGTGGGGTCGGCACAACATTTTATAAACATGTTGTCACATGATTTGGCTACGTATTTTATGATCGGCCGCCTGCCTGACGTCAACTAACCTTAGTCGCCTTTTACGACACCTCGGTAAGAAATGAAGGTGGTCTATTCTATGCAGCCGGATACCACACGGCATTTACCTTAGTAGCCTCTTACGACACCTCGGTAAGAAATGAAGGTGGTCTATTCTATGCAGCCGGATACCACACGGCATTTACCTTAGTAGCCTCTTACGACACCTCGGTAAGAAATGAGGGTGGTCTAATCTATGCAGCCGGATACCACACGGCACATACCTTAGTCGTCTCTTACAATATCTCGGTAAGAAAGGAGGGTGGTCTATTCTATGCCGGATACCACACGGCGAAGCACACAAGTATTCAATCCATTATTTTATTAATTAGATACCAAAACGACTGATGATGTCCCTATCGTTGCTGAAGAAGGAATACGTATTTTACGACTTCTCGGTAAGAAAGAGGGTGGTCTATTTTACTCAACCGAATACCCCCCGGTGGGTCAACTTACCTAGTCGCCTTTTACTACACCTAGGTAAGAAATGAGTGTGGTCTATTCTACTCAACCAGATACCACAGGACGGGTCGACTTAACTTAGTCGCCTTTTATGACACCTCGGTAGAGATGTAATGAGGGTGGTATATACATGGATACGTGAGGGTTATCCTAAAAAGTTTCAAAAAACTGAAAATATTTTAAAAAGAAAAAATTGTTTCGTTATTACAGGGTTGATGCATAGGGGCGACGAGTAAAGTTTTGTTATCAAAATTAATGATAACAAAAACTTCACAATATCAGTGCCGCCGCTGGCCAAGACTTTTTATTATAATCATGTTGAGTCAGGGCGTTTCATTAATCTTATGTCGAATAACAGTGACCTTTATAACAGTGAAGGTCTTATTCAGATTCCCCAAGTAGATCTCAGTCTAATTTATTCGTTAATATATACTTGCTGTGGCTCCGCCCTGTGGTATCCGGCTGAGTGGAATAGAGCACCCTCATTTCCTACCAACGTGTCTTAAAAGGCAACTAAGGTAAGTTGACCTGCCGTGTGGTATCCGACTGAGAAGAATAGACCACCCACATTTCTTACCAAGGTGTCATGAAAGGTGAATAAGGTAAGTTGACCCACCGTTTGGTATCCGGATGAGTAGAATAAACGGCCCTCATTTCTTGCCGAGTTGTCGTAAAAGGCGAATAAGGTAAGTTGACAGGCAGGAGCCATTCGTAAAATAACTAGCCAAATCATGAGTTATAGCATAGCTTTGGACGTAGACTGCTTACCTTACCACAACATTGGAACATTTTTCGTTGCGCAATAATTTCAAAGAACAAATAACTTCATCGGAACGAATGCCAGGAGCAGTGGGAAAACGATTCCATCATTCTCATTCTAACATCGCGTTAGTCAAGACATCTCTCCTAATTTTAATATTAATTTTATATTTTTAATTGTATTTTTAAATCAAACTTTTCTTAAGTTAATTTTGTTTTTTTGTTGGGTCCTTCGGCTATGTCTTTCATAACTACTTTCAACACTTACTGTCTTTTGTAACAACATGTTTAAATCATGTTGTGCCTACCACACTTAGAGTGAGACAAGGGCAGGAGGATGATGAATATATGCATAATATGTATATGATATATAATAACATCCTACTAATCCTACTTCCTACTAATATTATAAATGCGAAAGTTTGTGAGTATGGATGGATGTTTGTTACTCTTTCACGAAAAAACTATTGGACGGATTTGGATGAAACTTTACAGTAATATAGGTTATACATCGGAATAACTAGGCTACAATTTGTAACCATTTTATGTAATATAACGATACATGTCAATAAAGTCGGAAAAATCTAGCCTCTGAGAGCTATCTCGGCGTACGCTGCCTAAGGCATTAGAATTACTAAAAGATGATGCACCGTAGTATTGTTTGTCTTTAATAGTTCTAAATAAAAGTCCGCGACAGTATATATATATCTTTTATCTGGAAGCCACTATGACCAAAATTGTGAATCATAAATTTAATGAAATTAGATACTATTGCAGACCAAAATCCTCGCGAGCAAAGCCGCG
This sequence comes from Morpho deidamia, assembly GCA_947086505.1. NCBI lineage: Eukaryota > Metazoa > Arthropoda > Insecta > Lepidoptera > Nymphalidae > Morpho > Morpho deidamia. The sequence continues at coordinate 1,612,518 of CAMTZC010000011.1, forward strand.
GGCAAAAACTAGTTAATACATATAAGGGCTTACCTTAACAGGCGTCACTGTGCAGGCGCCAGGGCTGTTCTTGCGATGTTTTGTTAAACTTGATCTCGAGTTTCCTGAATAAAAATAAAACAATATGGTAGTAGTAGTAGTAGTAGTAGTAGTAGCGGCCTGTTACTATGCCCACTGCTGGGCTATGGCCTCCTCTCTCCGTTTTTGGAGAGAAGGTTTGGAGCTAAGACCTACCACGCTGCTCCAATGCGGATTGGTAGGTTACACATATCCCTAGAATTCTCTAGAGATATGCAGGTTTCCTCACGATGTTTTCCTTCACCGAAAAGCGTGTGATAAATTGCAATTATCAATAAGACACATAAGTTTTAATAGAAAAACTCATTGGTGCCTGCCCGGGGTTTGAACCTACTCTAGAGTCGACTCTAGAGAGTCGTACGGTCTCACCGCTAGGCTATCACAGCTTATAAACAATATGGTGCTCAAGTCAATTACCGATCAGGGATGTTAAAAAATAAAGGATTTTTATATTACTTGATTTATCATATTGTTATATGTTATAGATTTTGTAAACATTATGCATCGATGTATACAAAATCGATTATATTAATTATTGTCTTTTCTTATTTTTTTTCACTTTTTTAAAAATATGATATATTTTTTTCGATAATTCCAATGAAGCCGAACTACAAATCTTAATTGAATTTCGCAAACAGCGCAATAAAAACAACCATTTTGATCCGTACTTGTAAACTTTAATTAGTCTGTATATTCTAATAAATTATTAATATTAAAAAGCAACTTTTGAAATGGTAAAAAAATCGATTTTTAATGATCAATTATAGTTATTATGAATTTTTTTTTAAATCGATTTATTATATATATATTTTGAAGAAAGAAAGATCTCTTTCATCAAAAAAACTCTTTCATCTTACACGATTAGATAGATAGATGTATTTTTATTTACGTTTTTTTTCACGCTTTTCTAAGGAACATAACTTCCATTGAAAAAAAAGTTATAAAGAATAATGTATAGAAACCGGCTATACTCACGCCTTATTTTATGGGATGAGCCCGACTCTTATTAATGGGCTCTGTATGCTTAAAACTAGTACGGTTAATATACATTAATTATGAATACCAACCACGACAGTTTAAATTCGAAAAAGTAATAAACATCTTTTCGACTTCAACTAAATAAAGCCGGAATATAACTTTAATAATTTCACCCTAAAGAGACATTAGCCGTATAACTGCGTAGCATAAAAGTTTTCTAATCTAAAGCTTTTAAAAATTCTGAACGCCTTGAAATTTTCCTATTTCCTTCAAAAGTGTTTAGCTCGACTTGAATCTCATAATAAACGGTTATACAGCTTAAAAGGTATTTATCGCAAGACTTACTACGTCTTAAGAAATTATAAGCTATAATTCTTTTCATAGTGAATTTCATTTTCATATTAACGTTCATGCCCCAATAAAAAAGGAATAACTTTAATACTATTGCAACATGCGTTATCAACAACTTCAAGGGCGCTTTTAACTATTATAGGCTACTAGTTTTTGCCCGCGGCTTCGCTCGCATGGAATTTGATTTGCCACAGTAACTAATTTATTTAAATTTATGATTCACAATTTTGGTCATAGTGGCTTGCACGTAAAAGGTAGATCTATGCTGTCGCGGACTTTTATTTAGAACTATTCAAGGCAAAAAATACTACGGTACATCAGATGTTGTACCATACGCTGCCTAAACAATTGGAGTTACACATAGATATGTGTAACTCTAAATGTTTAGGCAGCGTATGCCGAGATAGCTCTCAGAGGCCAGATCTTTTCCAACTTTATTGACATGTATCGTTATGTTACTTAAAATCATTACAAATTGTAGCCTATGTGTTATTCCGATGTATAACCTATATAACTGTAAAGTTTCATCTAAATCCGTCCAGTAGTTTTTTCGTGAAAGAGTAACAAACATCCATCCATACTCACAAACTTTCGCATTTATAATATTAGTAAGATAAGATTTAGAGGAAAATATATATTTTTTTAATTTTCTCGGAGACCATGGATTTTTTAATTTCACGTTAAGACTAAGCCGTACGTAAAATAACTTCCAAATTTATGTTCCTAGTGTAAAAGCGAAATAAACACGTGCGTGTTATAATATGAGGAATTAATGTAAAAATATAATTCTTATTTCTAACAAAAATTAACAAGCTTTGTTAATTTTTACTTAAAACATCATTTTGGCTCTGTTTTGATGTTATTATTTCAAAAGTAATAATAAAATTATTTTGCTATAATCCGCGATACAGTAAATAGAAAATATATATAGTGTTAAATGTATAGTGGACTATCCGTATTACAAAATCGCAAAGCATTGCGATTTTGTCGTGGAGTCTCTCTCCTGATGATGCTTCGGTTGCGGGGCGAAACGATTGTTGCATTTGTGATAGTGAACGTGTGTAGTGCTTGTGTATTGTGGTGGCAGTGGTGGAGGTTTGTGCATGTGTTTTTACGAATCTTGCATGTAACGGGTATGGCGGATTATAGCAAAATAATTTTATTATTACTTTTGCATTATGTCTCCGCAAAGTAACGCCTAATTCTATAAATTATGTTATTATTTGTAAAGGGTCATAAAAATTAAAACAACTGTTTAGAAAGCATTGTTGCAATACAAACGCCTAAATAAAAAACGAAGACAAAAAATAGTACTGGCACAGGATTCGCTTTAAAACTATTATATTTTTGGTATGTTTTCTGTTTTTTTAAGGGAAATGTTTCTCACAACCGAGTAGGAGAAATTTGAAAGAATAGTTAACAATTGTAAAGTTGGATTGCCTTAGTGGCAGTATCTCTGGAGGTCTGGCCGAGTAAAGTTGTTAATAAGCATTTAAGTGAAGTTTTTGTGGCGAGATTAAGATAAGTATAGTGTTATTTACTTATACTTAAAATGATGTTATGTTCTGATCAACCCAGAACTAATTCATGTGTCGAATAGATGTCGATAGATGTCAAATGTCTTATTGTACTGTAATATAAGGAGAGACAGACTTTAAACAGTTAAATCGTTATTAAATATTATTAAGGTGTGTCTATTCGAGTCGTTTGTGAATATAATTAAGGATTGTATAATTCACTTAGTTTCATTAAGTGCATTGATGATTTTGATAATGATGTTGTTGGTTTGATGTAACGAAATAACCTTTAGAGAGAGAATAGTCCTTTATTTTGATAATATTGTAAATCTTCATATCTTAAAAGAGCAACTGTTGATTTTTTTACTAGTTCTTCTCATTAGGTGACAGCATTTCCGAACTGGAAGTAGAGTCATTTCGAGTAAAGATAGTTTAGATAGAAAACGTAAAGATAGAAAAGTTATAAAGATATCAAAAGATAAAATATATTAAGTTCCAACGAAATATATATTTATTCTCTGTTCTTTTGTTTCATTGACTTAAATTATATATAAATAAAAATTTTAATTAAATTAAAAATAAAACTTAAATTGATTAAAATATAGATAAGACTAATAGAGCTTTCCTGATTGCTGAACCTAAATAATAAGCTTAATAAAATAAAGTATAGCCTCAGTATGTCATATCGAATTTAACACGCGCATACAAGCACGCAAACACGCACGCACGGTCATACAAAAAGCACACACACACACAACTACCAAACCAGAGTTTGAAACAGAATTTTTCATAAACTCTAACCGGCAAATCTGCTGTCGACTTTACCAACAGTTTCAGAAGTGTTGACGGCCCAACAACAAGCACTCTTCATGATCTTCTGTATTGTGCCGCTCAGTCGCAGTGCGTAGGAGCCATACACCAAGGGGTTCATGCAGGAGTTGGAGACAGCCATCGCGAACAGCAAGTCCTGTATTTGGGGCGAAACGCGGGAGGCCGAAGCGCGGTCCACCATGTACCTGACCAAACAATAAAAAAAACATGTAACACGTCATGTTCTTGCTGTTGTGTATAATTTATTTATTTATTTATTTAATATACTTTATTGCACAACAAAAAATACAGAATAAACAAAGTGAACTTATAACTAGAAGATTTCTACAAAGAGGCGGTCTTATTGCTTAACAGCGATTTCTAACAGACAACCTCGGTAAAAGAAATTGAATATAAAGTCGGATAGGAGGTCTATATACTTACATACTAATATTTAATTAAAATATATAAATATATACTTTTTTTTTCGAATGTGTCTAATGCTGTTAGCCATAATGGCTTTTACAGCGTCACCGGTGGGATGGGCGAGCACAGAAGCTTCGCGGGGATATATACTATAGGTACTAAATTCAATACATATATATGAAAATAATCATACATACACATACTAAACATGTATAAATAATGTCAACAGCAAAGCGAACAACATAACATAACAATAGTTAATGTTATGTTATGGCCAGTTTACCACATGGCCATAGTGGCGTAGGGCAACCAGCACAGTGCGAACACGCTGACGATTGTCACGGTCATCCTCAGCGTGCGCCGCCGGGCCCTCTCCAGCACGCGCCGGTCCGACCGCCTTAGCCTCACACCGCCTGCTCTGTGCACGCACTTATCTGGAACAATATATAAAGAAAGAAGGAAGTTTTATTTGTAACCTAGAACTACTTTACAGAACATATTACATGATTTTGCTATATTTATTTCATTTTAAATTAAATGAGCAGCATTTAAGCATTCCTCGATTATGAAGCAGTTTATAAAGGTAATCGTGTTGCTGTTATAAAATACATAATCCAAGAATAACTAAAGAATAACAATAACTTCCTGCAGAGCAGTGCCATCTCAAAAATAGGGAAGTCACTCAGCCTTTGTTGAGGCACGAGATATCTGACTCTAGGGGGTAAAAACCCAACAAATATATATAATATATATATTTAATACATATATATCATAAATATAGCATATACTTATCTGAATCATCATCATTCTCCTGTACTTATCCCACTCTAAATGCGGTCTCCCATTCTCTCCTCCATCAACTGTGACACTCGTTTTGTTTGCATGTCATATTTCACACAATCCAACCATCTCTTTTTTCCTTATCTCAAGTCACATAACCATCCACATTCATATTTAACAATCGTTCGTTGACATTATTTACATCCCTCCCGATTTATAGTGTATCATCTATGCTCCCGATTATATATCCATACCATCTGAATGAAGATTCTCTCAGAGAGATCTGAATCTTCATTCAGATGGTATGGATATATAATCCACTTCTCGTCTTCTAATAAATAATAATTCTAAGATTTCTTCTATAATGGGTGAACTTTCAGACTTCCCCTTATAAGAAGCTAATCTATCTTATCTATCTGCAGAAGTAAAATTAAAATATTTTGCTTTGTTAAATATTCAGTAATTATTATTACCTACACAATATGAAAGAGTAAAATAGTGGTTTCATCGAATTTGACCACAACAAACCTATTTATTAGGTAAACAAAAACCTTATTATTTCAACCCTTACTATGTAGTTTAAAGTCAGATTATTTACCCTCCAGTTTAAGACATCCTAGCCCCAAACTTAATTTACGCTAATATTTCTTTGATTGGAAAAGTTGGTTCACTTCTAAAATGCCAAATTTAAAGAAGATTTTATCAAATTAGATATTCCAAACGATAGAACTTGTTTTACTGTGATCTACCTTATTTGAAGATAGATAATCGATGTTATGCTAAGGGTAAAGAGACAAAATGTTAACACGATTTTATCTTATCTTCTAGTGAAGATTTTCGTAAAAATCTTCAGGACAAAGGTCTCTTCACGGGTTCTCTACACCATGAAACCTGGTGCTGGTTGGATCCAGTGGCTCCTCGCGAGATCTTCAGGCTGTCAAGTAGGGGCTGTGGTTTAATTCGTAAGACCTAAGATTTGCTAGTAATGACCGCTTGGCTTTGGTGATTGGTCACAGTGGTACCTACTGTTGGTCAGTAATATTTGGGTCAGCAATAGAATTCAATGTCAAATGGTCAAAATTATGTATAACTAGCTGTGCTTGCTGCGGACTTTTTTTGTAGTATTTTTGTAGATCTACAATTCTCTAATACATTACTTTAGCGTATCTCTGCTGGTTTATGCAGGGCACGCTACCTAAGCTCCCAGCAAGCAAGTTTTTTAACAACTGCTCGATCACTTCAACACAATTTAAATAATACCGATATGTACTATTTACTTAAACCATTCGGAGGTATTGGTCTAGCTTTTGGTGAAAACCGTGCAAAAATCCGTTCAGTAGATTTTGAGAAAATCGATTACATACAGACACAGCTTTTTGGGACTTTGTTTTATAATAAGTATAGATAGATTACATCTGGAATCTGGATTTCATGAAGACTCAATTGTAGAATCGATATCTATACTTAAAATGTAGACACCAGCTATACTGACGTTTAATTTTATTGGGTTAGCCCGACTAGTTTCGAGCCCATCTGGGGCACTTATTATCTTTTTACACGATTATGCCGGCGCGACGTTATTTATAAATAAGAATCGATATCTATTCAAAATCAAGTTTAATTGAGTTCGATACATTGTAATGCCATCTATGAAATCATGGTATGGATTATTAAAAAAACCTAAGGTTTCCTTGCTTCTAAGTTATGGGTCACTTGAGTGTTTAAGTTTCGTAAGCGTTACGCTGCACTTTATTGCTATTTGCCACAAAACAACTTTTTTGTATTAGGTCACTTTAATACTAAGCGTGCGATATATGCTCTATGGTCGTGGGTAATTTTGTGGGCATCACAGTACTCTAGTTTTATATTTAAAATATTTTATAACACAAAAGAATTCGTTTGTACGTTTCAGAAAAACAATAAATGCGACATACTTGTTCATTTTGAATCACTGAGCTGTGAAACACGGCTGCTGGGGTTCACCCGAAAAAATGGATTGGCACGACCAAATTGATTGCTTTTTATTTTTTTGTCAATACAATCCGATAAACTAGCTGTTAGACCGTGAGACTCTTTTAAACAACAATTCAACAATGAGATTTTCTATTAAAACTTACGTGTCTAATTGATAATTGCAATTTGTCACACGCTTTTCGGTAAAGGAAAACATTGTGAGGAAACCTGAATATCTCTAGAGAATTCTAGGGATATGTGTAACCTACCAATCCGCATTGGAGCAGTGTGGTAGGTCTTAGCTCCAATCCCTCTCTCCAAAAACTGAGACTTTTTTACAATAAGACAACACTTAGATATTACAGACGTTATGATAGAATTATTTTGTTATAATCCGCATTTGTTCATAAAATCTATGTAATGCTAAGTGTAAGAAGCAAAAAACCGTTCTCATACCTTATACATGCAGGATTAGCACGTATCATAAGACACCACCACCAACAACACACTACCCAAGCACTACACACTATACTACGCCAATCTCTACGGTCGGTTAGCAACTCAACCGAAGCTTTACTACGCCAATCTCTAAGATCCTTTAGCACCGTAAACGAAGCATCATCAGGTGATAGGCTCCAAGGCAGTCGTGGCCGAGCGGTTAAGGCGTCTGACTAGAAATCAGATTCCCTCTGGGAGCGTAAGTTCGAATCCTACAGACTGCGAAACTTTTAGCACGAAGTAATGCATAAGCGGTTCCGTGCTGATTGGCAGAGAATGAGGAGGTTGTTTAGTCCGTGCGAGTCGGACACTCCCTACCAGTACGGGCTGGTAGGCGTCCGTAAGGGATTTTTCCTCCTCGCGGAAAAAAAAAAAAAAAAAAAAAAGGTGATAGGCTCCAAGACAAAATCACAAACCCTTGTCATTTTTCAACAGAGGCAATTTTCCGAACCAGCTGTTAGTAGAGTTGACTCGAAAGCATTTGTTTACAACTTAACCTATATAATATTTTGAACATAAATTTACATTTTGAATAAATAACAAACATTTCATCATCATCATCCTCCTGCCCTTATCCCACTCTAAGTTGTTCTGGGGTAGACACAACGCGTTAAAAACATGTTGTCACATGATTCGGCTACGTATTCTACGACCGCCCGCCTGCCTGACGTCAACTTACCTTAATCGTATTTTACGACCCCACGGTAAGAAAAAGGGTTGCCTATTCTACTCAGCCGGATACCACACGGCGGAAATAACAAACATCGTTACGCTACCTTACAACATATATTTTAAAGGAATATTTTTGAAGATATTGCAAAAGTAAAACTAATGAGAATGCCTCATCTATAATAAAGACAGAGAGACGTGACCTGCAGGCCTACCATGAACTCTTATTGCGACTCAATTCAAGACGTAAGCGACGACCGCGAACCGCTTTCTTTTCGTACCATGAAGTGTGAATTGCATTGGGGTGAAAAGGATAACGTTATATGAACTATAGATAACTCTGTCTCTTTTACTCACATGTTCATAGGACGAATTCCGAACGCTCATTCAGCAACGACTTAAAGTGTGCGTCTTTAAGACGTCATGGTATGAAAAAGCAAAATAATTTCGTTTACGTCTTCAATTGAGTCGCAATAAGAGTTCGTGGTAGGCCTGCTGGTCAGTTAATAAGCTAATATTCTAGTACTCTCACAACTTGTGATCGTTATTAGAACAATTGTTCACGCTTACCCGATTAATTTTACTAATGGACTCTGAATGCCTCAATGCAGTGTTTCCCAACTTTTTTGGTGTCATGCCCCACCTTAATCTCTCCGCAGTGTGGTGTTCCTAACCGAGGTATCGTAAAAAATAACTAAGGTAATTTGACTTACCTTGGTATCCGGCTAAGTGGTATAGACCACCAAATAATCAAAATAATCTTTATTCAAGTAGGCTTTTTACAAGCACTTTTGAATCGTCAAGGATCAATAATTAGATTTAATAAGCTACACTGGTTCGGAATGTTGCTCTTACCGAGAAGAACCAGCAAGAAACTCGGCGGTCTATCTTTTAAACATTTAAATTTTCATTATTTATTTGCAGTCTTGTTTGGAGCTGAAAGGATTTTCAAATCCAAGCATTTTTATCATTCAAATAATCTTCAATTGTGTAATATGCCTTACGTATAAGCATAGTTTTTACACTTAATTTAAACTTTGCTGTAGATAATTCTAATACAGATTGCGAAATTTTATTGTAAAAGCGAGTACCGAGACCAACGAATGAGTTGCTAACTCTGCTGAGTCGCGACGCAGGGATTACAAGCTTTTTGTGACCTCTGGTATATCTATGATACACATCGAATTTGGTCTGATACATATGAATATTTTCTCGTACGCGTTTTCTCGTATATATATTGTGACACCCTCATTTCTTACCCAGGTATCGTAAAAGGTAACTAAGGGTAGTTGACCCGCCGTGTGGTATCCGACTGAGTAAAATAGACCACCCCCATTTCTTACTGGGGTGTCGTAAAAAGCCACTAAGGAAAGTTAACATTAAGCAGGCGGCCGGTCGTAACATACCTATCCAAATCACGTTGCATGTTTATAACATGTTGTTCTGACCCCACTTAGACTGGGATAGAGGAAAATATACACCCGACCTTAACCTTTCTACAATTCTTATACCCGCTTGTGTCAATATTGTGTGTGTTTCTTTTTGTAATTAAATTTTTCATTATTTTTGTAAGAAAAGCCCCTGATATTTATGATTCAGGGTCAAAATATTGTGTGTTGTTACTATAAAAAAATTTAGTTGTTCACTTATATTAAATTTGGCACCTAGTGTTGCATTTAAATGGGCCGGAGCAAAAAGTCTAAACTCGTAGCGAGTCCATTTTCGAATTGGCCCTCCTTAACAATTAAATTGCCCCTGTGGAGCGTGGGCCCACTTTGGGAAACGCTGCCTTAACGGTTAAGCGTATTAATTAGCAAACGCACGATGTCGATTATATGAATATTGAATTTAGACTGTCCTGTTTCATATTCGTACATGAAATCCAATTTCGTATGATTTATAAATAGCTCAAGTTCGCTCTAACGCAATATATAGAATTTCATTCACACTCAAATACGTCTGGCTTTGAAATCCTGGGCGGATATTTGTCCCTTTGAATCGATGCATATTCATAAGATTCGTTTGGAGATATTACTTCTGCATATATTTTTTTTCGAACTGACTATACAGTTAGCTATGGCAAGCACAGAAGCATCGTCAAGGTTGCGAAATGCGAAAAGTAAAGTGCTGAAGCTCTACTAACGTCGAGGAACGTCCTAAAGGTGTCATTCATCGAAAAGAAGATGTATTAGACCGTGCAAAGTCGAAGCGACATAGGAGGAACGTAGACCCTGGCATAGGCCGAGTTTAACTTTAGGAAGAAGAAGGGTAAAAGTTACACTTCGTACAGAAACAGCCTACAGAATGGGACGTAATTAAACGTCGATTAAAACAATTCACTTACCGTTACAATCGTTGCTGCTGCGACGTATCTCGCAGAATATGCAGACGTAGCACACTGTGATGATCAGAAGTGGGACAAAGTACATCGCGCAGAGGCAGAACAGGTTGTAGGCGACCTCCAGCCGCGCGCTGGCGAAGGCGTCGAAAGACACGCACTGCTCGAAGCCGATTACGAAGGGGTGCTGCATCACGCGGAATACTGCACTCTGTACAAATAGAATAAAACAGAAGATAATAGAATGAGATCGAATGGATAAGAAGGATAGCATATGATATAATACGATAAGATTGAACAGGATAGAACAGGATAGGGTAGGGTTGAATAGGATTGATTAGGATATAGCATTAAACCTCTATTGATAGGTTCCCCTAGGTGATGGTAAAACGAATTTTTCACTTTCATTTTTAGATCATGTTATTTATTATATAATCATTATACCTATGATTTGTATACCATTTTCTTTGTTATAAAATTCCCCATTGAATACAAGCAATTTGAAACAACTCAAAAACTATGTGATTTCGTAACTAGGGATGTAACTTCAAGAGAAAAATAGGTAACTCAATAATCGATTTTCTACATTCAGAATAAATCGATTTCTAAAAAATCTAATAATTCAAATTTATGACTACTTGAGAAATTGGTTATTTTGCTAGTTTTGCTACATTGGTTTTATCCAACATCGCATATCTTATTTTAAAGACCAAGATAAATATAGTAATAAAAAAGGTTAATAAATATAATCGATTGATTATGTTTAGAAAATCGATTATAGCCGTAAAATAACTGATTAATATAAAAATTGATTATATATTAATATGCCTATTCATAACAGAAACTATAACAGCACTACTTTGATATAATCCGCGCGGGTTAAGCGAATGCATGTGTTAAAGTTTGTTGTATTCACCTACGTAGTTTAAGATCATTTACTAAGTTAGTTGCTAATAAACGTTATAAAGTGCACACGTATTGTCTGTTGTTTTAATTTTATAAATTCCATTAACAAAGAAAAATCAACTTTAAAACAAGTACATATGGTCGCATTCGAGCCGAACTTACATAGCAAGCTATCGAACGTCAAGCGGCCGGCGAGAACAATAGCAACCGCATTGCATTGCGATAAGAATGAGTTCGTCAACAGAATTAATTAATTTATTGGAAGACACGGCATCATTATTACAAAAAACTCAATCGAATCTAAAAAAATGTCCTAAGGCAAGACTTACACAGAGTTACGTTGAAGCGAGGATAAGGCTTGTTGAAGATTATTGGCTTACTTTGAAACGAGCACATCAAGATTTGGTCAGAATCACGCCAAAAGAAAAGAAATCGTTATTACCGTATTTTGTAAACGAAGATTTTTTCGCTTATGAAGACTTGTATCTTGTGTTATTAGCGGATTTGCGAGACTTATTAAATACCCTGACTCCCGGGACGGCTTCGTTATCGCAAAATAATTCAAGTGCTAATTTTAATTCAGATCAATTGTTCAGACTGCCGCGAATAGAATTACAGAAATTTAGCGGGAATTATGAAGAATGGCCAACGTTTCAGGACATGTTTTTAGCCCTAGTTCACGAAAATACAACGATAAGTGAGGTTCAAAAATTACATTATTTGAAAAGCAGTGTCACGGGGGAAGCTGAAACGTTATTAAAACGCATCCCGGTTACAAATCGAAATTATGAACAAGCATGGAGTACTCTTAAATCTAGGTATGGAAATAAAAGATTAATTATCAACTCAGTTTTGAAAAAATTATTTAATCAAAAGAAGCTAAATTCACAGTCTTGCAGTCAGATCAAAGGTTTACTAGATGTAACAAGTGACTGTTTAAATAACCTTAAAAACCTTGACATATCTACGGATTCATGGGATCCTATTATTATATTTCTCATCACACAGAAACTGGACCCTGAGTCGCATAAAGACTGGGAGCAAACTGCTTACAAAGAGGATTCAGAGGAACTACCTACTTGGGATGCTTTAAAGAACTTTTTACAAGCAAAATATCGAATGTTGGAACTGGTAACGTCCTCATCTTCGTCGTCGGTCCTTCGCGACAAACCAATAAAAGAACGATCATTCCACGTAGCCACCGCATCATCATCATCGACGACATCAGCACGAGCATGTATTTTATGTAAGGAAAATCACACTTTATGCCACTGTAAAGAGTTTACCAAGCTGCAACCCTTTGAAAGGTCTGAATATGTCAAGAAAGTTAATTTGTGCTTTAATTGCTTGGTGCCAGGGCATTCAGCGCATCAATGTAAATTGCCAATGTCGTGTCGTATATGTAAACGACGCCATCACACACTTCTACACCGAAATCAAAACAATGATTTTTCGCAATCGTCAGATTCTGAGCAACAGCAGACAATGCACCAAAGTATAGAGGAACAAGAAGAAGTTCATGTTAATACCACGATGGCTCCACCTAACACTACCAAACAATGCACAAGCACAGCCTTGTTGGCAACGGCAACCGTGATAGTACGAGGTGAGCAAAATCGCACAGTTGTCCTACGAGCCCTGGTAGATCAAGGTTCCCAAGCGTCGTTCATAAGTGAAAAGGCAACTCAAATGCTCAATCTTAATAAACAATCAGCACGAGGAAGTATCATTGGAGTAGGATCTACAAGAACAAATATTAATCACGTGGTGCAGTTTCAAATAAGTTCGTGTTGGGACGAGAACTTCAGTATGAATATTGAAGCTTACGTAATGAGTAAACAACTCACCGCGAAGATTCCCTCCAAGACTGTTACTGTTAAGGACTGGCAACATCTAGAAGGACTTCATTTAGCTGATACTAAGTATCATAAACCTGGTCCTATTGATTTGCTTCTAGGCGTAAAGGAATATGCACAAATTGTACAACAACAATTAATCAAGGGTCCACCAGGTTCTCCGTGTGCACAAAAAACAAATCTTGGTTGGATCCTATTTGGAGAAATTGATACGAACTCGCAAGAAGAATCATTTCTGGTCCTTCACCATCAAGTAGACATAGATGATATGCTAAAGTCTCTTTGGGAGTTAGATGTAGATTTTAAAAGGAAAAGAACAAAGGAGGAAAATTTATGTGAAAGTATTTATGAAGAAACTTATAAAAGAACAAAAGACGGAAGATATGTGGTGAGATTACCTTTTAAAACGAAGCATCCTATATCACCTGAAGGAAACACAAAGGAGATAGCTAAAAACAGACTATTACAATTAGAAAAAAGATTTAAACGATCACTACTGCTGAAGGAAGACTATAAGAAGGTTATGCAAGAGTATTACATATTAGGTCATATGGAAGAAATATCTGAAAATGAAATAATGAAAGATGCTGTATACTTACCTCACCATGCGGTAATCCGTTGTGATAAGGATACCTCAAAGACACGCGTTGTATTTGATGCTTCTGCAAGAGGCACAAACAATGTGTCACTTAATGATGAACTGCTCGTAGGACCTCAACTCCAGGGTGACCTCAGGAATTTGATTCTTAGGTGGCGACTGAAACGAGTTTGTTACGCTAGTGACATTCAACAAATGTATAGACAGATTTTAGTTGACAAAGAAGATGCTAATAGGTATCAGCGCGTTTTATGGAGAGAAGATGAATCACAGATAATCAAAGAATATCGCATGCTAAGAGTTACATTTGGTGTTGCTTCAGCACCTTATCTCGCTGTAAGAACTCTCCATCAAGTTGCTGAAGATGAAGCTCAAAATTTTCCCGCTGCTAGCCAAATTATAAAACGAGATTTTTACATGGATGACTTATTGTCTGGTGATGATACTACTGAAGAGGCTATAATTAGAGCCCAAGAAATAACTCGCATATTAAAAGGAGGTGGTTTTGCTCTCTCAAAATGGTCATCCAACTGCCCTGAATTTATGAAATCCATTGATCCAAATGAACGAGCTACTCATGTTCAGATGAACATGGAGTTGAACGGGACTGTGAAAGCCTTGGGGTTAATTTGGAACTTGGGAACAGATAACTTTCAGTACCAATTGCAATTGCCAAAAACTTCATCAAGTATTACAAAGAGAGCTATTTTGTCAAGCGTCCAAAAGCTATTTGACCCCTTAGGATGGATTGCACCAAGTATGATAATGGCTAAAATACTAATGCAAAAACTTTGGTTGGAAAAGGTTAGCTGGGATGATGAAATAAGCACATTGCTAGCAGAAGAATGGTTAAAGATTCGGGCAGACTTGGAAAATGTACAACATATATATATTGGACGATGGCTTGGAACTATAAGCACGGACATTAAAAATGTCCAAATTCATGGTTTCAGCGATGCTTCAATGGAGGCTTACGCCGCAGTAACGTACATTCGAACTGAAACTATGGATGGCTGCATTTCGACTAAACTCATAGCAGCAAGGACTAGGGTAGCACCTTTACGAACCATCTCTTTACCACGTTTGGAACTGTTGGGAGCGGTCCTTCTGTCAAAATTGATGCATCAAATAGGAGAAGCCATGCAAATATCACTTGAACAAATGTTTGCATGGACTGATTCATCGATTGTGATTGCTTGGTTGTCGGGTGAACCACACAAATGGAAGCCATTCGTCGCAAACCGCGTCGTTGAAATTATTGAACATTTAAGTAAAGATCGATGGTATCATGTTTCATCCAATGATAATCCCGCTGACATCGCTTCCAGAGGTATGTTGCTAGACGAGCTAAAAGATTCCGAGTTATGGTGGCGAGGCCCATCTTAGTTATCTGAAAAGAATATAAAAATTAAACAAACAAAAATGTGTACTGAGCTAGAAATGAAAGCTGTTAAAATACAAACTAATTTAACAGTACAGAATGGAAAAGGAGGTTTAACGTCACAAATGGAAGAATTCGAAAATTTAAAGGAATTGTTAATTGCTATTGTTTATTGCAGAAGATTTCTTAATTTCAAAAGGAAATCGCACGAAATCGATAATAATTTTACAACGGAAGAACTGGACAAAGCTTTAATAGCGTGCATTAAACTTGTGCAAGAGGATGAGTACAAGGATGATATAGATAGATTAAGGAACAAAAGGGATGTAAATAGAAATAGTAATTTAAAAACACTCTGTCCTTACCTTGACGAAAATAATATTCTTAAAGTGGGTGGTCGATTACGGCACGCAAATTTAGACGAACAAACCAAACATCCCATTATTTTGGGTAATAAAAATAATTTAGTCCCTTTGATAGTAGCTGAAGCTCATAAACGTACATTGCATGGAGGCGTTCAGCTAATGCTGTGTTACTTGCGAACCAAATATTGGATTATAAGAGTTAAAGGATTGGTAAAATCATGCATTCACAAATGTTTGATATGTGCAAGACAAAGAGCTACTACCAGAAATCAAATCATGGGCGACCTTCCTAAACAAAGAGTAACTCCAGCAAGGGCATTTTTGCATAGCGGAGTAGATTTCGCTGGCCCTTTTCAAATATTAACGACCAGAGGAAGGGGTGCAAAGACTCGGAAGGCATATATTTCCTTATTTGTATGTATGTCGACTAAAGCCATCCACCTAGAATTAGTAGGCGATCTAACAAAGGAAGCCTTTATTGCTGCTTTCAAGCGTTTCGTCTCCAGGAGAGGACAGTGTACAAATATATGGAGCGATCGAGGAACAAATTTTGTTGGTGCAAACAGAGAGTTAAGACAAGCATTTAAAGAAGCTCATTTAGTCTTTGAAGATACTATACCTAATGCATTGGCATTAGAAGGAACCCAATGGCATTTTATTCCAGCGTATGCGCCGAACTTCGGGGGCTTGTGGGAGGCTGGAGTAAAATCTGTAAAATACCACCTCAAACGTGTACTAAACACCAACCTTACCTTCGAAGAAATGACCACCGTGCTATGTCAAATCGAAGCTTGTTTAAATTCCCGACCTTTATGTCCAATTAATGATGAAGAAATTGTAGAAACGCTCACACCAGGGCACTTTCTAATAGGAGAAGCTCCAGTTGTTGTTCCCTCACCAGATTTTAAGGATATAAAATTTCACAACTTATCACGATGGCAATATACGCAAAAATTGTTAGGTGATTTTTGGCGAAGATGGCAACAAGAATATTTATCAAGACTGCAGCAACGCCCGATTTGGCTAAAAAGGATAAAGGAATTTAATATTAGTTTATAATTTATAAGTTAATATAATTTAATAAAGGTCGATGGATTACCACCCGGCAAATGGTCTATGGGCCGCATAGTTAAAAAACATCCGGGTGATGATGGGGTAACACGTGTTTATAGTGTAAAGGACGGAAATGGCGTTATTAAAAGAGCTGTGTCGAAACTGTGTCCACTTCCCATTAGTACAGAATGAATTAAATTCTAAGATTGTTCAATAATTGTTCTACATATATTATTGTCATTGTCAACTAATCATAGACAAATAAGATAAATAAAAAAGACCATGTGGTCTTTTGGGGGCCGGCATGTTAAAGTTTGTTGTATTCACCTACGTAGTTTAAGATCATTTACTAAGTTAGTTGCTAATAAACGTTATAAAGTGCACACGTATTGTCTGTTGTTTTAATTTTATAAATTCCATTAACAAAGAAAAATCAACTTTAAAACAAGTACAGCATGCAATGCTACGAGTAATGTGTATGAAGGCGAAATTCACGTACCTTACACGTGCAGGACAAGTCACCACGTGCATATCAAGAAACCTCCACCAGCAACAATGTACACAAGCAATACACACAACCACCACCAAAATCTCTACGATCGTTCCGCCCAGAAACCGAAGCATCATCAGGAGGATAAGTTCCACGTCACAATCGTAATGCTAAATTGATAGAACACTAACCTTATATATTGCAAGTTTAATTTATATAATTCGGCGTTACTTTGCGGAGATCCATAAATTCAAATTCAAATTCAAAATTCAAATAAGTCTTTATTCAAATTGGCCTATTACAAGCACTTTTGAATCGTCAAATTAAAATTAAATTGAAGCTACAACTGGTTCGGAAAGGTGCTCTAACCGAGAAGAACCAGCAAGAAACTCGGCGGTCACTCTTTTAAAAAATAAATAGTACAGTTTTGTATTAACTATTGTTAACAAACTTAGATTATAATATCGTCTAGTACATAGCTGGTCGCAATTTAGTTCCAAGCTTTCTTATCATTGACATAGTCTTCAACATTATAGTAAGCTTTATTAATGAGAGTCTCTTTAATTGCTTTTTTGAACTTGTGTAAAGGCAAGTCCAAAATTGATTGAGGAATTTTATTATAAAAAAGTATACCGAAGCCCACAAACGATCTACGTACTTTCTGAAGCCTTAGCCTTGGTATTATTAATTTATTTCGGTTCCTAGTTTGCCTATTACTAATATCGCTTTTTTTATTAAAAAGATGTATATTTTGTTTCACAAACACTATATTATTATAAATGTATTGTGAAGCTACAGTAAGAATACCTATTTCTTTAAATTTATCACGAAGCGAGTCACGTGGTTTCATATTGTAAATCGCACGAACAGCTCGCTTTTGTAAAACAAATATTTTTTGGATATCAGCTGCTTTACCCCATAGCAAGATACCGTATGCCATGATGCTATGAAAATAAGAAAAATAGACAAGTCTTGCTGTTTCAATATCAGCTAATTGCCTAATCTTCCTAATGGCATAAGCAGCGGAGCTAAGTTTACCACAAAGATTCGTTATATGGGGTCCCCATTGCAGCTTTACATCCAAGGTAACTCCCAGAAAAACAGCTAATTCTTCTGTTTTTACTACTTCATTATTAATTTTTACTGTATGTACTAATTTTTCAGCATTAGGCAATGCGAATTCTAAACACTTAGTCTTATTTGTATTTAATATCAAATTATTTATTGCAAACCAATGCGATACCTGTGACAAGGCCCTGTTCACATCGTCAACTTTCGTTTTTGTTTTGTCAATCTTAAATAATAATGATGTGTCATCTGCGAAAAGTACTACGTCACAAATATTGTTAACATAAAATGGCAAATCATTTATATATATTAAAAACAGGAAGGGACCGAGAATAGAGCCTTGGGGCACACCCATTTTCGTGATTGAACCGGATGACTTTACATTATTTACACATACTTTTTGAATTCTATTACTAAGATATGAGGCAATTAGGTTTAGTGCAGTACCTTTTACCCCATAATGGCTTAGTTTTCGCAAGAGAGTCTCATGCTGAACACAATCAAATGCCTTTGATAGGTCACAGAAAACACCTAGGGCGTTCTGGAACTTCTCCCAAGCATTAAAAACATGTTTCATTAATCTTGCACCCGCATCTGTTGTGGATCTACCCTTTGTAAAACCATACTGCTCAGAATGAAGTAATTTATTCGAATTGAAATGATCGAGCAGTTGATTAAGCATGATTTTTTCAAAGATTTTACTAAAAGCTGGTAGTATTGAAATTGGTCTGTAATTGTTTGGATCTTTTTTATCTCCAGATTTAAACAGAGGAACTAATTTACTATGTTTCATGAGATCTGGAAATATACCTGAATCTACAGTTTTATTGAAAATTTGAGCTAAATGAGACGCAAGGACATCAATGATATTCTGAATTGTCCGTACTGACATTCCCCATAAGTCTTCCGTTTTTTTTAATTGAATTGTTTGGAAGCTTTTTATAACATCATATGGGGTAATATGTTTAAAATTAAAGACAACGCCACATACAGTGACGCTCTTTTGTAAAAGATTAAGTGCTATTGTTGGCGAGGAATTAATATATTTAGTAGTAGTAATTGGTATGTCTCGAAAAAAACTTTCAAATGTGCGGGCTACTTCTAAATTGGAAGTAATAATTTTGTTACCGATGCTAAGTTCAAGATTATCATTGTAATTGTGTTGAATTTTATTTTTACCAATTTCATCGTTTAAAATATTCCACGTCGCTTTTATTTTATTTTCAGAAGTAGCGATCTTCCTTTTTATATATAAAGACTTTGCTTGTAAGCAAACAGTTTTAAATAATTTTGAATATTTTTTTACATAATCGGTGAATATGGGGGTTCGATTGAACTGTTTTTGTGCATACAAGTCAAACAAGTTATTCCTGCTTTTGTAAATGCCAACTGTTGCCCAGTCACTGAACTTTAGATTTGGTGATATTTTTTTTTCCACAACTTTAAAGACACGGTTAAATTCAAGGTTAATTAAGCTAAAGAGAGAATTATAAAGTTCATCCGGATCATTCTGTGTAGCATTAATTGTGGGTAGTTTAGCTAAGATATTATCTTTAAAGGTATTCATTTTTTTAGTAGTAACAGGTCTTAATTGAATTATTTTCTTAAGCCTTTGTTCAAGGCCAGGAACTGATATTTTCTGTCCACTATGATCTGATCTTAAGCTATTTATAATTGATTTAAGTAAGATTTTACAATTGCAAAATATATTATCAAGGCAAGTAGCTGAAGTTGCAGTTATTCTAGTAGGTTCATTAAAAACATTATCCAGGTTAAAACACCTGAATAGGTTAAGTAATTTACATCTTTTAGCACTCTTCACTAAAATGTCTACATTGAAATCACCGCAAATTAAGATTTTTTTAGATGAATTACTTATCTTCTTAAGTACTTCCTCCATAACTTCTTCAAATACATTAAAATCGCCTGAGGGCGGCCGGTAAACGCAAACAACAAGATATTGCTCCAGCTCAACACTAGACAGCTCAACAGTGTGTTCTACAGAGAGACCCAAAATGTCATTTCTTTTTTTATAATGTATATTGTCCCGTACTAATATAAGAGAACCCCCATGATTTGAACCACGGTTCGCGGTCTTTCTGGAGAAAGCACTGGATACTGCATAATCCTTAATATTTAACAATAATTGCGAACTATTAAGCCAGTGCTCAGTTATGCACATAACATGAATGTTAAATTTTTTTAAAAATAATTCTAATTCGAATTCTTTGCCAGATAATCCTTGTAAGTTCTGGTGTACTAAATTCATTTGACAAGGCTTATCTGTTGTCCTTATTTCTAGTTTAAACTAGTATTATCACAACCAAGATTAATACTAGGAATAATACAAGTACTACTACTAGTACAGGAGTCAAAAATAGAAATATTAGTACTATTAGTACAGTTAACATAAGAATCAAAAGAATTAGTTACACATGTAACTTTATCGTTTATATGGTATGCTAACAATGTAGCTATATGTCTTTTAACTTTAAAAGGTAGATACATAGTATCCCTTGTCAATTTAAAAGAAGTAATAAATTGATTACTATCAAAGTAAACGATTGCCTGACCATGACGGCGTGTCAAATTATAAATTAATAAGTTTAACTTATAAATGTGTTTGTTTTGTTTTGTTGTAAGTGTGTTCGAGTAAGGGAACGCACACATAATAAATTTACATTTTGTATTGTCATGTAGGAGTAGCAATTTATCTACACATTTTATAATTTCTTGTTTGCTTATATTTAAGCTATCTCCACACATTAAAATCACATTTGTATTGCAATCTAAAGAATTTTCTGTTATGTTGTCAAATAAATAACTGAAGGTAGCCATAATACAAAAGTAATAATAAAATTATTTTGCTACGATCCGGGATACAGTAAATAGAAAATATATATAGTGCTAAATGTATAGTGGACAATCCGTTTTTTCATACCCGGTACATGCAGGATTCGTTAAAACACATGCACAAACCTCCACCACTGCCACCACAATACACAATACACACACGTTCACTCAACTCAACAATCGTTTCGCCCCGTTATCGTGTGCTTTGCGATTTTGTCGTGGAGTCAATCTCCTGATGATGCTTCGGTTGCGGGCGAAACGATTGTTGAGTTTATGATAGTGAACGTGTGTAGTGCTTGTGTATTGTGGTTGCAGTGGTGAAGGTTTGTGCATGTGTTTTCACGCATCCTGCATGTAACGGGTATGAAAAAACGGATAGTCCACTATACATTTAACACTATATTTATTTTCTATTTACTGTATCGCGGATTATAGCAAAATAATTTTATTATTACTTTTGTATTGCAAGTTTCATATAAACCACTATGTACGGGACACCCTTTATATTCATGGCATAAGAAGATTAAAGAGTTGTCGCACGTGAACTCTCGAGTTGTTTCAAACATTTCACCCGACATTTAAACTTGATACTAATAATTTTATAACAAAAGTTACGAGTATGATAGAATTATTGCGCTATAATAAACTTTGGTTACGAAATCCATGTGATGCTAAGTGTAGAAAGCAGACAACGGAAAGCTTTGCGATTGTGTCGTTGAGCTTTGACGATGCTTTCTCATCAGCTTTATCTCCTGATGAAGCTTGATCGTTGAGATTGTCGTAGTGAATGTGTGTAGTGCTTGTGTAGTGTATTTTTGGTAGTGGTGTTTTGTAATACGTGCGTTAACTAATCCTGCATGTGTAAGGTATGAGAACGGTTTTTGGCTCCCTACATTTAGCATTATATAGATTTTCTTAACAATCCAATCATGCTTGATCGTTGAGATTGTCGTAGTGAATGTGTGTAGTGCTTGTGTAGTGTATTTTGGTAGTGGTGTTATGTAATACGTGCGGTTACTAATCCTGCATGTGTAAAGTATGAGAACGGTTTTTAGCTGCCTACATTTAGCATAACATAGATTTGCTTTTTTTTCTTTTTTAAACAATTTAATCTTAAATTTAACAAATTAATATTTGCTCTGTAAATGGAAAAATTCTTTGAGAAATAAATCCTTTAACCCGAATTAGCTGCGCTATTGAATCGGTGCAATAGCGAAGATTATATTATATTAATAATAATATATGGGATACTTACACACATACACGGTCGTCCGACCCCAAACTAAGTAACTTAATACTTGTGTTATGGGTGACGGACAACTGGTAGATATACTACATATATAATTTTAAATATGTATTTTAAAATTGTTGTCCCTCAGCGGAAATCGAACCCGCGACCCGCGAAGCTGAAGACAGGGCTACCCACTGCGCCAACGGGCCAGTCATATTACGTGGTGATAGTATCGCAATGAAATTGCTAAGTCTCACAATGCAGCAAACTGCTTGAAGTTGCAAAACAATCGACTCTCTGAAACATGGTTCAAAACCCACCGTTGACAACTAGACTAACTTTCTAGTAACTTATAACAAGTTTTGATTGCATCGTTTATGATACTTCCGATATAAATCCAGGGTGCATAAAGTTAGAGTGTTGTCGACATGAAAACTATTGCTTAATGCGATGCGCACCGATGCGAATCGGAACGTTGCGGTTCGCAAATAACTCGAATCAGTTAAGCCAGATGGAATGATATGGTATAATTCCATTTAATGGTATCCGGCTGAGAAAAATAGGCCATTTTCATTTTTCGTTTAACGTTAAATGCGACTGAGGTAAGTTGACCCGCCGTCTAGTATCTGGCTGAGTAGGGTACCCTCATTTTTTACCGAGGTGTCGTAAAAGGCGACTAAGGTAAGTTGATGTCAGGCAGGCGGTCGGTCGTGAAATACCTAATCAACACCAACATGTTACAAACACGTTGTGCCGACCCCACTTTGATAAGGACAGGAGAATGATGATGATGTATATATTTACAAGTGATCTGTCACCCATAACACAAGTATTAAGTCTCTAACTTTCGGGTGCGGACGATCATATGTTTAATACATGAGTATTTATTTAATTTTTATCATCATCATTCTTCTGCCCTTATCCCACTCTAAGTAGGGTCGGCACAAGATGATGCAAACATGCTGTCATATGATTTGGCTACGTATTTTGCGACTGGCCGCCTACGTGACGTCAACTTACCTTAGTCGCCTTTTACGAAACCTCGGTAAGAAATGAGGGTGGTCTATTCTATGCAGCCGGATACCACACGGCACATACCTTAGTCGCCTCTTACGACACCTCGGCAAAATCGGAGGGTGGTCTATTCTATTCTGCCGGATACCACACGGCTAACTGTAAACATGGGTATTTATTATATTTTCAAATTAATCCAAAAGTTTATTCTATGTCTGACATTAAATACCACTAATCAAATTCCCAAATGGTAAAATGTGTGAAATAAAATAAAGTGGAAAACTTTGTAAGCTTTTAGAGTTAACTTTGCATTACATTATTACACAGTTGTAAGTCACGTAGTGTGGTTACAATTAGCGATGCTTTCACGCATTTACCCTGGAGGGCAGAGCAGGTAAGTTAAGGACGTATCTAAATAAATATCCCTTAACTATAAGTAGTGAGGCTACTGAGAACTAGGGGTTATTTGCAAGAAATAAAATCTTATGATAATGCCGTGTGGTATCCGGCTGCATAGAATAGACCACCCTCATTTTTTACCGAGGTGTCGTAAGAGGCGACTAAGGTAAATGCCGTGTGGTATCCGGCTGCATAGAATAGACCACCCTCATTTCTTACCGAGGTGTCGTAAGAGGCGACTAAGTTAAGCTGACCCACCGTGTGGTATCCGGCTTAGTAGAATAGACCACCCTCCTTTCTTACCAAGGTGTCGTAAGAGGCGACTAAGGTAAATGACGTGTGGTATCCGGCTGCATACAATAGACCACCCTCATTTCTTACCGAGGTGTCGAAAGAGGCGACTAAGGTATGTGCCGTGTGGTATCCGGCTGCATAGAATAGACCACCCTCATTTCTTACCAAGACGTCGTAAGAGGCGACTAAGGTAAATGCCGTGGGGTATCCGGCTGCATAGAATAGACCACCCTCCTTTCTTACCGAGGTGTCGTAAGAGGCGACTAAGGTAAATGCCGTGTGGTATCCGGCTGCATAGAATAGACCACCCTCATTTCTTACCGAGGTGTCGTAAAAGTCGACTAAGGTAAGTTGACGTCAGGCAGGCGGCCGGTCGTAAAATACGTAGCCAAATCATATGACAACATGTTGTGCCGACCCCACTTAAGAGTGGGATAAGGGCAGGAGAATGATGATGATGAAAATCTTATGATAATCACCACAATGCTTTCAGGTTCGAGCTCAATATGCTGATTACGTTGGACCGAATCAAGTTAAAAGAAATCTTTATCAAAAGGAGTTTTTTTAAACACTTTTAAATCGTCAAGATCTTAAATAAATAAAGAATTTAACTCTGTTTCCGAATGTTGATCTTATTGATAAGAACCAGCAAGAAACGGAGCTGAATCAAGTAAAAGAGAATTTATTCAAAGGAGCTTCCTTTAAGCACTTTTCAATTGTTAGAGATTAAAAAACTTAAGCAATTTACTCTATTTCGGAATGTTGGTCTTACCGAGAAGAACCACCAAGAAACAGTCAATCTTTTGAACATTTTTAATTTAGATAATTGCTGCAATCTTGTCTGGAATTCTGCAGTTTAATTTCAGAGGCGTTGCAAATTTACCTTTCGCTGAGTCTTCGCTAACATTGTACAAGAACAGTTCTTAAATAAATATTGTCATTCATAGCTTAATCAACGTACCTTATAGACATAAATCATACGAAGTACAGAAAGCTTTTATTTGCTATGGTGGTGACAATTTCTCCACGATAAAACTCTTTAAATTTAAGATAAATAATTTTTTTTAGTAGCTTTTAAAAGAAGCTTTTATTTACGCCCTAAAAAAAAATATTTTATAGAATTAGGCGTTACTTTGCGGAGATCCATAATACAAAAGTAATAATAAAATTGTTTTTCTATAATCCGCGATACAGTAAATAGTAAATAATAAAAAAATACACTTATAGTGCTAAATGTATAGTGGACTTTCCCTTTTTTTAATATTGGTTACATGCAGGATTCGTAAAAACATGCACAAACCTCCACCACTGCCACTACACACGTTCACTATCACAAACTCAACAATGGTTTCGCCCCGCAATCGAAGTATCATCAGGAGATAGACTCCACGACAAAATCGCAAAGCAAAGCATTATCCGAACAAGCATTGTTATAAAATAGTTATAAAGCTGTTAAAGGGAGGCTGATACAAAAAGCTTACTATACTATTGAGGATTATATAGATGATAAAAATGCGTGGATACAGATAGCTACTCCTCTACCCTGTACAAGATAGTAATAACCAAATGTAACTAGTTGTAAGAATTTTATATGAAAAGAGCAACTTCTCGGTAGGAACAGCTTTCCGAACTAGCGGTAGATTTTGACGATTCAAAAGCACTGTTTACTTGAATAAAGAATATTTAGAAATTTTAATTTGAGTATGTAAAATCTCAGCTCAATCGGACACCGGGAAGTAGTCAAATTTAACTCGCAAGATTCCACCTTCACACGCAAAATTTAATGTCTCTACTGTTAACCGTTGAGCAGTTCCCTCGTCTGGAGCCAATCCTGGCAGCAGCATCAGGTCATACTTATCATAAACATGCATTGTCATCGGGACAGGACCAGTATGTAAAATTTCAGCTCAATCGGACACCTGGAAGTGAGTCTAATTTAACTTGCAAATTTTCCACCTTCACACGCAAAATTTCATGTCTCTACTGTTAACCGTTGAGCAGTTCCCTCGTCTGGAGCTAATCCTGGCAGCAGCAACAGGTCATACTTATCATAAACATGCATTGTCATCAGGACAGGACCAGTATGTAAAATTTCAGCTCAATCGGACCCCGGGAAGTGGGTCAAATTTAAGTTGCAAGATTCCACCTTCACTTACATACACGGTAAGTTAAATAAAAGTTTTTAAAAAAGGACCTTCATCTGAGTTCACTTAGATATCCTGGCAGGGTTGCCATGTAGTGTCATGTAACAGTTTCTATTGATGCGCTGGGATATGTAAATAATAGACGACTATCCAAGGCCACGGTTCCACATCGTATAGAGAGCTCATGAATAATCCTCCCTAATTTTAAACAAGCTGTAAGGAATAATATTAAAAAAAATATATATATATATAGTTAAATATTAAATAATCCTATTTAATATTTAACTATATTAATTTTGATGATCTTATCTTATTGTTATTAATTATTTTAATTTTTATTGTGAATTCTTTCATCTTGGATGTTAGATTATTATGTGTTCAATTTATTATTTGGAAACGGTTTTTGGTTTGGGTGTGGCTTATTTGTGTATCATGTATTGTGTAAATGTTTCCATTATATTAGGTCCTTACATATGAAATTGGCGTTTTGTCGTACTGGCCACTTTGATCTCAAATATTACCTTTATGGTTAGGAATTCCAAATTCAAATTCATACAGCTATTTACTCATGCATTTGTGTTTCAAACCCCCTAATTCATTTGTTTTTTCTTCTTTTGTTTTTCTCTTTGCGTCACTCTGTTTACAAAATGGAAAACATGAAATATCGCGTTATTTACGAGTATGAGTTCCACCGTGGCACCAGTGCTGCAGAAACGGCTCGAAGGATTAATTATGTGTATGGTGACGGTGTTGCAAAAGAAAACACAGTGCGTTTTTGGTTCCAACGTTTTCGTTCTGGAAATTTCGACCTGCAGAACAAGCCTCGTGGACGGCCGGAGACCAAAGTTGATAATGAAGAATTGAAGGCTATTGTGGAAGCGGATCCATCGCAAACCACGTCCGAGTTAGCTGCAGGCTTCGGTGTTAGTGATAAAACTATTCTAATCCACTTGAAGCAAATTGGGAAGGTGAAAAAGCTTGAAAGGTGGGTACCTCATGAATTGAGTGAAGCAAACCGACAAACGCGCGTCGACTGCTGCGTTACGTCACTCAACCGGCACAATAATGAAGGAATTTTAAATCGAATCATTACCTGTGATGAAAAGTGGATCCTCTACGATAATCGGAAGCGCTCATCGCATTGGCTGAACCCTGGCGAACCAGCCAAATCCTGCCCTAAGCGAAAAGTGACTAAAAAAAGTTGCTTGAAGTGTTTGGTGGACTAGTGCCGGTGTCGTTCACTACAGCTTTCTTAAATCTGGCCAGACGATTACGGCAGATATCTATTGTCAGCAACTGCAAACCATGATGGAAAAGCTAGCTGCTAAACAACCGAGGCTGGTCAATCGCTCTAGGCCACTGCTGCTTCAGGACAACGCTAGACCACACACTGCACAACAGACGGCTACCAAATCAGAGGAGCTTCAATTAGAATGTCTTAGACATCCACCGTACTCTCCGGACCTTGCTCTAACAGATTACCATTTTTTTCGCAATTTGGATAACTACTTGCAAGGAAAAAAATTCAACTCCGATGGGGCAGTCCAAACCGCCTTCAAAGATTTTATTGATTCCCGCCCGAATGGTTTTTTTAGTAAGGGGATCAATGAACTACCTATGAGATTGCAAAAGTGCATACATAGCAATGGTACATACTTTGATTAATTAAATATATTTCATTAAAAAAAAAACGACTTTATGTTCCTCCCATAGAAAACGCCAATTTCATATGTAAGGACCTAATATAAAATAAAATAAGTGCCCCGGATGGGTTCGAAACTAGTCGGGCTAACCCGATAATATTAGACGTGAGTACAGCCGGTGTCTACATTATAAATACTTCTGACGTTAGTTTAAAGATAATGGTTGCTCGTCGCTGAATAAAAAGTTCGAAATGCTACTGACCTGCGGCAGACTGCAACCCAATGCAATGGCCCAAGCTGCGTAAAGCATTTGTTTGCTTCTTCTTCTCGCTTCAGATAGTTTCAACGGGTACAGAACGGCGAAGAACCTGCGAATATACATCGTCGCTACAAATGTTTCATAATTAAAGAAGGCTTTTTATTTGTTACAGATTAACGCTAGACTGCTATCTTGTCTGATGGTAAGTGAAGATACTCAGTATAGTAGGAGTAGATTTAATCCGCGTCTAATCAGCGTGTAACAATTTTTTTCTAAAATTCACATTTCAAACATGAAAATAGTTATTGTGAGTTAACCATAAAACATAGAGACATACTATCGCGGACCTTTTTGTAGTATTTTGTAGATCTACAATTCTCTAGTACATTACTTTACCGTATCTCTGCTGGTTTACTCAGCGCACGCGACTAAAGCTCCCAGCAAGCATGTTTTTTAACAACTTCGCGATTTCTTCAACTTACCTAAACCATCCGGAAGTATTGCACTATCTTTTGCTGAAAACCGTACAAAAATCCTTTCAGTACATTTTACGACAATCTATTACATACAGACAGACAGCGGATTTTCGGATTTTGTTTTATAATAAGTATAGATTCGTCAAACCACGTTTCATTTACCTTGAATTTTGCCTTGTAAGATAAACTTCATTTCACATTTATCGTTCCTGTAGATGTACTCAAAATATTTGAGCATATAGTAGAAAAGATAAAATATAAATTCAAAATTAATTAGATTGTTTCCCTCCATAATAAGCAATAACAAACGATTAAGCTTACCCCCGATCGTATAGTAGGCATACTCGTTAGTACTCGACAATCATCTTTTATAATCAACTTTTTTATTGTTTATAGACTAGCGCTTGGCTGTAATCATGCCTGATGGTAAGTAAATGATACATTCTATGGTCGTACGCACTTGCCTAGAAGATGCCTATTCGCTCTAGCTTTAAAAAATACCCTTATTATAATTATTGGACAGATGCCGGAAAGAATTCAATTTCCGTGCTGCGCACAACAGTAAAGTAAAAATGTAACAGCCTGTTACTATGCCCACTACTGGGCTAAGGCCTCCTCTCTCCGTTTTTGGAGAGAAGGATTGGAGCTAAGACCTACCACGCTGCTCCAATGCGGATTGGTAGGTTACACATATACCTAGTTTCTCTAGAGATATGCAGGTTTCCTCACGATGTTTTCCTTCACCGAAAAGCGTGTGATAAATTGTAATTATCAATTAGACACATAAGTTTTAATAGAAAAACTCATTGGTGCCTACGAGGGGTTTAAACCTATGTCGTCTCTAGAGAGTCGAACGGTCTCACCGCTAGGCTATCACAGCTTATGCACAACAGTAATAAACAATTTAAACACTTCGTGCGCCTTCTTGGGATATCTACAATGTAGGGTTGGAATCTCTCTCGGTGCCTTGGGGTACGATAATAGAACGGCGATCTTCTAAAGCCCATAAACGAAACAAACACGCATCAAAGAGAATCGCTGAGTGATACATATAATCTATGCATCGTATGATAATACGGACAATCGTGTCGACACTTGCACGATGATCGTCCGATTATAGATGACTAGCTGTCCGGTCACGCGTTACTGTTGCAGTTGCTCAGTGTACAGAAAGATTCCAACTAAGCGTAAAAAATATGCTTATACATAAAGCATATTACAAAACTGAAGATTATTTGGATGATAAGAAAGCCTGGATTTGAAAATCTTTTCAGCTTCATACAAGACAGCGGTCTAATAATGTATAATTGAAAATATTTAAAAGATTGACCGCCGAGTTTCTTGCTGGTTCTTTTCGGTAAGAGCAACATTGCGAACCAGTTGTAGCTTCATTAATCATATTGAGGCCTGACGATTCAAAAGTGCCTGAAATGGTTTATTTGAATAAAGATTATTTTGGTTTGATTTGATTTGATCAGTCTGTTTTCGAACTCCACTCGAATCAGAACTCATTAAAATCCTCCAGCTCCAATCGCCACAAGATTCATTCTAAAGATTGTCTTTAAATTTCATAAAAATCGGTCCAGCCATTTGGAGTATATAAAGATCATTCAGAAAAACATTCATTTTTATATTACTTTTGTGATACATGATTTTTTTTATGACTTTCAACATTTACTTAGCGCACGCAAGCAAAGCTTTCAATTTTGCCGTTTTCGCAATATTTTTATAGCTGCTCCTCTCCTATTCATTTAAGCATGATGTTATATAGTCTATAGAATTCTTCGAAAAATGGACAATCTTCACTCGAAGATTTTCAAATCAGTCCATTAGTTCCTGAGATTAGCGCGTTCTAACAATCAAACAAACAAACAAACTCTTCAGATTTATATATTAGATAAGAATGCGTTGATGTAGCCAATCTTCAATCCTGTTCAAGATAGTAACTAAATATAACTAGTTACAAAAATTTATTTTGAAAAGATTAGCCGCCGTGTTTTATACTGGCTCTTATCGGTAGGAACAGCTTTCCGAACCAGCAGTAGAGTTGAAGATTTAAAAAAATCTTTTAAAAAGTTTACTTGAATAGCAAAACGCCGTGTGAAATAAAAAAGAAATGTTTACTTGGTCCAAGAGAACATCTTTATGCAATCTCATCAGCACCTACGTGAACTAATTCTCTCTTTATCTCTCAACGGACTGAATAGATAGGTATTTCGGCTTGGTTTATTTATCTAGGTTTACGGGCGAAGCTTAAAGCTTTTTTAGCTTAGCTCACAAAATTTAAAGCTGTGATAGCCTAGCGGTGAGACCGTGCGACTCTTTAGAGACGACATAGGTTCAAACCCCGGGCAGGCACCAATGAGTTTTTCTATTAAAACTTATGTGTCTAATTGATAATTGCAATTTATCACACGCTTTTCGGTGAAGGAAAACATCGTGAGGAAACCTGCATATCTCTAGAGAATTCTAGGGATATGTGTAACCTACCAATCCGCATTGGAGCAGCGTGGTAGGTCTTAGCTCCAATCCTTCTCTCCAAAAACGGAGAGAAGAGGCCTTAGCCCAGCAGTGGGCATAGTAACAGGCTGTTACTTTACTTTACTTTTTTTTTTTACGGGCGAAGGTGAATGCGGTATTGCATATTCATGACAATATAATGAATCCGATATTTTAAGCAAATAATTTTTGTACATAAAAATATAAAGAATTATAAAACGATAGGTGATGTATATAACAGACTAAGTAGGAACCGACATAAGCTTGGGAGGCTTGCTTTGCGCCTAGCAAAAGTACGTAAATCGTATGGGTTTGGGTATAAGATTCTATAATAAAATTCCGAAATCAATTTTGGCCATGCCTTTACAGCAGTTTAAAAACACTGTTAAAAGGAGGCTGATACAGAAAGCCTACTATATTTGTGAAGATTACTTAGATGATAAGGATGTGTGGATATAGCTGGACTTCTACCCTGTACAAGACAGTAATAACTAAATATAACTAGTTTTAAGATTTATATTTTAAAAAGAGTAACCGCCGAGTTTCTTGCTCGTTCTTCTCGGTAGGAACAACTTTCTGAACCAGCAGTTGGCGATTCAAAAGCACTTGATTACAAGTTTACTTGTAGTAAAGTAGTAAAGTAAAGTAGCGGCCTGTTACAATCCCACTGCTGGGAATAGGCCTCCTCTCTCCGTTACTGGAGAGAAAGGTTGGAGCTAAGACCTACCACGCTGCTCCAATGCGGATTGGTAGGTTACACATATCTCCTGAATTCTCTAGAGATATTCAGGTTTCCTCACGGTGTTTTCCTTCACCGATAAGCGTGTGATAAATTACAATTATCAATTAGACACATGAGTTTTAATGGAAAAACTCATTGGTGCCTGCCCGTGTTTGAACTCGTGTTCCCCCCGTAAGAGTCGCACGATCTCACAGCTGGGCTATCAGAGCTTATGTATGTGAAGGTGGACGGAATTTTGCAAGTTAAAACTAACTCCCGAGATCCCATTGAGCTGAAATTTTACATACTGGTCGAGTCTCGATGACAATGCAAGTTTATGTATAGCATGATGTTGCTGTCAGGATGGCTCCAGACTTCTAGGGAACTCCTCAACGGTTAACAGTATGGACATGAAATTTCGTTAAAAGCCTTTTTTAACTTGACTTGTTATTAAACGCTTTTATTCAATTTTTCATGTATGAAGGTGGAGGAAATTTTGCAAGTTAAATTAAACCCACTTCCCCGGGTCCGATTGAATTGAAATTTGACATATTGGTCCATATATACATGCATTACATATTGTAGTATGCTGCCGGGATGGCTCCAGACTCCAAGGGTTTTTTTTAATTTTACCAAAAAACATTCTTACACAAATACAACTGAACACAAAAATATTATTATCTTTACAATTTTGTCTTTAAATATTTTTTAGACCTCTGTAACCGAACTAGGTTTCCCTGTATCTCGGAATACATAAATCAATAATTATTGATTTATGGGAAGGGGAAAAAATTAAAGTTTATTTTTACGATAGTATATAATTTACTATCGTAAAAATAAACTTTAATTTTTTTGATGAAAACAACGCATATATAATAAGCATAAAACGAAGGTAAGAAGAAAAAAAAGGGATAGTTCAATATGCTCCTCTTTGTGAATAATATGTAAAGTGCATTAAGACCAAATGCAATGAATAAAAAAGTACCTTCGTGTATAAAAATATATGCCTATGTTATGACATACATTTCAATATCTCTTCCGTTTCATTATATGACAAGCTAAGCATGAGGTTACTAACTTCCTTTATATATTTATTTCTGTTTTGTGGATAAATGAATATTAATTTGCTAATTATATTATATGTACACCCAAAAATATAGGAAATCTTTTCACGAAGGAGTTTCGATATTTTAGACTATGTGTGCAAATTATGTGATTTCTACGTTTATTTAAAACTTTAGGATCGTAGGTTATGGAAACAGTACAGTACATGACTTGTTTTAATATTGTTATCATTGTCGTCTTAGTTTAGTAAATACTAGCTGTACCAACGACGACTTTGCCCGCGTGGAATTTAGTGATTTACGAAACTTTTCCCGAATTTTCGAAATTTTTAACATAATAGTAGTTATTGTGTGCTAACCGTGAGAGATAGAGACATGTTATCGCGGATTTTTTTGTTGTATTTTTATAGATCTACAATTCTCTAGTACATTACTTTGACGTATCTCTGCTAGTCTTCGCAGCGCACGTGACTAAAGCTCCCAGCAAGCAAGTTTTTTAACAAGTGCGCGATCTCTTTAACACAATTTACATAATACCGATATGTACTATTTACTTAAACCATCCGGAAGTATTGCACTATCATTTGGTGAAAACCGTTCAAAAATCCGTTCAGTAGATTTTGAAAAATCGATTACATACAGACTTACAGCTTTTGGGACTTTGTTTTATAATAAGTGTAGAAGTATAGATATTCAAACAACTGTTAACAAGTTATGTAACAAGTATTCAAAATGCATATTCTGCGAAAGTTTTCTCGCATTCTCACACGGCGGAAGTTAAGTTAGATGCCGCGTAAAGTTACGCTATATATTTGCTTTGAATAGAAACATTTTCACGGCTAGTTCAGCGAATGATATTCATGCTTGTTTAGATTCTGATTTAGAATTATTTTATTCACTCGCACAACGTAACAAATGATACATATCGCAATCTTAAAAGTAAACAATATAAGATAAACCGTGATTCAAAAAAGAATCTAACTTAATGATGTAGATGTATATCGGGATGTAAATATCGAAGAACCAACAAATTTTTTTTAGAACATGTTAGTCTTCGGCGGGAATCGAACCCGCGATCCGCGGGGCTGAAGGCAGAGTCACTGCTAACTGAGCCAACGGGTCACTCAATAAACCCGCTATTTCGTTCGCGTCAACTGCAATGCTCGAATACCCTCAACTACTAGCTGTGACGGCGGCTTCGCCCGCGTGGTGTGTGAAGAAATAAGTTATTCTATGTTACAAAATAAATTAAACCAAAATAGTATAAAAGAAAGAAAAATATCTAACTAAGAATAGCTAGACAAAAAATTTGCATGTAACGTTGAGCGTTCAGTAATTAAATGTGCGTAATACGTACTCGCTACCGAAGTCGGATTACGGCGGCATATTATGGTAAGAGAGTGCTGACTCGCGGAGGTCATATTTTTTTTTGGTGGCGTATAATTTTAATCCATAACCATAACTAAAGTAACCATGTTGTATTTGGATTTGGCAAGTATTTTATGACCGGCCGCCTGCCTGACGTCAACCCTCCTCGGGAATTATTGAGGCCTACTTTGCCCAGTAGGACAGCGGTGGACGTTGAGGTAAAACTAAACTAAACTAAAGGGACAAATTTATACATCGGTCATAAGACCTGTCGTAATGTATGGATCAGAATTTTGGGCAATGAAAAAGATGGATGAAAGAAGAGTGCATGCAAATGAGATGAGAATGTTAAGGTGGATGTGTGGTGTGAAAAGACTTGATAAAATAAAAAAAGGAGTATATAAGGGGAAGTCTGAAAGTTGCGCCCATTATAGAAAAAATGAGAGGTGCAAGATTGGGATGGTATGGACATGTAATGAGGAGGGATGAAAATCATGTGATCAAACGAGTGTTGAGTATGAATGTGGATGGATATGTGACCAGAGAAAAGCCTAAAAAGAGATGGTTGGATTGTGTGAAGTATGACATGCATATAAAAGGAGTAGCGCCAGAGTTGACGAATGATAGAAGAGAATGGAAGAGAAAAACATGTTGTACCGACCCCACTTAGAGTGGGATAAGGGTAGGAGAAAGAAGAAGAAGATTTTCTAAAGTATTTATTTGATTCATATGGTGTAAAGGGAAATTTTACTCTATATAAAATGGTGAAACTAATGAATGTATTTATGTCGATAACCATTGATACTGAACAGAAGAAAACAGTCTCGAAACTAACTTAAAACGTCCGGAAAAAATTGCACTAATTTTTAATAAACACTGTCCAAAAATCCCTTCAGTAGATATTGAGGAAATCGACCACATACAGACAGACAGCTTTTGGGGACTTTGTTTTATAATAATTATAGATAGATTATTTTACTTATTTATTTATTTATTTAGACGCACTAACAGTATTTTACAATACACAATTTACAAACAAATTATGCCGTGTGGTATCCGGCTGCATAGAATAGACCGCCCTCATGTCTTACCGAGGTGTCGCAAAAGGCGACTAAGGTAAGTTGACGTCAGGCAGCCGGCCGGTCGTAAAATACGTAGCCAAATCATGTGACAACATGTAACATGTTGTGCCAACCTCACTTAGAGTGGGATAAGGGCAGGAGAATGATGACGAATTTACAAACAAATTATTTATAAATAATGACACAGCGCCAGCGGCTTCGCTCACTTGGAAGTCTGCGTGTCACAATTTTTTTCTAGAATTAATTTTTTTTCATAAAGTAATTATTGTGAGTTAGCCATAAGAGATAGAGACATGATATCCAGGAATTTTTTGTAGTAGTTTTATAGATCTGCAATTCTCTAGTACATTACTTTAGCGTAGCTCTGCTGGTTTACGCAGCGCACGCGACTAAAGCTCCCATCAAGCAAGTTTTTTAACAACTGCGCGATCTCTTCATCACAATTTACATAATACCGATATGTACTAATTACTTAAACCATCCGGAAGTATTGCATCTTTTGTTGAAAAGCATATAAAGATCCGTTTAGTAGATTTTGAGAAAATCGATGAGATATAGACAGACAGCTTTTTGGGACTTTGTTTTATAATAACTATAGATAATCTAAATCGGTGTAAAACACCTTTAGAAGTTTATTGTACAGCATTTGTATGATACAAAAACCACTAATCCTGATACCTAATTTTATATAAATAAAAACGAAAGCTATAAAATGTTAAACAGATAAATTAATATTAGTGAGATATTAATGTTAATTAAAAATTTATGGAAACATAAATTTTACAAGCATATAAATACATCCTATATCATTATATATACATCAAAATTTACTTGTATATTTCATATTCTATTCTATTCTTCATAGCTTTCATATTCCATAATTGCCTCTTATATTAGTGCTGCCTTTGATTTTCTTGCCGTGTGTTTCCCTTCTTAAAACTTATTTGTATTGAAACTTTGTCTAGTGTAACAGCAATTTTTAATGAGGGTACAAAATACTAAATAAAATAAAAAATATATATAATATAAATAAAAACAAACCGATGTTCTTCGTAGGTTTTTAGAGGGATAAGTATATTTATTTTTATTTATACACGTAATATCCGGCTGAGTAGAATAGACCACCCTCATTTCTTCGAGTGTCGTAAAAGGTGACTAAGGTAAGTTGACGTCAGGCAGGCGGCCGGTCGTAAAATACCTAGCCAAATCGTTTGACAACATGTTTGTAACACCTTGTGCCGACACCGCTTAGAGTGGGCTAAGCGCAGAGGGATGATCATGATCATGGCACGTTATTGTACACCACAAAGAAAATTATACAGCAAAAAACAGCAATAAAAAAATTGTAACCTACAAAGACGCTCTTATCGCTTAGTAGCGATTTCTTCCTGACGACCTCAGGGTTAAGGAGAAGTGAAATGTGTGTGTGAAAAGTGAAAACTGCAGGTGGTGCACTTTTCTATAGTTAAATACATCATCATCCTCCAGCCCTTAATGAATATAATCGATTTTTAAATATCGATCTAAAATGTTTAGTTAAACAAGTCGAGTTAAAAAGCTGTTTAAAAAGCTTTCAACAAAACGTTTCAAGCGTTGCGGATTTCTTACTCTACTTCTCTTCTATTTCTCAAGTCCTTCCTGGCAGCAGCATCATGTCATGATTATCATAAACTTGCATTGTCAACGGAGCTCAGTCGGACACCGGGAAGTCTAATTTAACTTGCAAGATTCCACCTTCACATACGCGACAAGTTGCACAAAAGCTTCTAATAATCGATAAATATGAATATCGATTATTTTTTCATCCCTACAGTGAGCCGATCCCCTGTCGTGACTCGATAGACTATTAG
This sequence comes from Morpho deidamia, assembly GCA_947086505.1. NCBI lineage: Eukaryota > Metazoa > Arthropoda > Insecta > Lepidoptera > Nymphalidae > Morpho > Morpho deidamia. The sequence continues at coordinate 1,649,530 of CAMTZC010000011.1, forward strand.
ATGACTTGATAGCTAGGTTGTGTGCTGAGCTGATTGGCGGTGTGGTAATGGCGATTATCTTTCCGAGCCGAATAGATCCCACTACGGTTTAATTTTTTATTTATTGTTTTACAATATACTTGAGCGGGATACCAAATAATAAAGAAAATATAATATGTCGCGCTTTTATCAAAATTCCCTTATAATATGAAATGTGTAACGCGTCGAACCGGACGTACATATGAACGAGGATAAAATATACAGAGTATCGGAACGGGTCCTTCACATCATTCCAAGAATGGATGTACCGGAAAATACACCATTTGGAATGTCGCTTATGCTTAGTGTTCCAGTAGAATGCACTTTGAACCATGGAACTGGCCGGCCATGGAACTGTAGGACCAATGAACAAATGGTATGGGGACTTCTTAAGTAATTACAAAAGCACTTCTATAGCGCGAAGCAAAGTTCTAGTAACGCCATTTGTTATTGCAGTGAGAAAAATACGTAAACCGTGTTACTAGTATTAGTACCCGGCAATAAATAATGCACATCGAGGCTTAGAGAGAGAAATCGGCTAGATTCTGCTTCATAGAGCATCGTCTCTGTCGCACAGACTGACGAACCCGTGTGTGACAGTGACAGCGCTATACAAAACCGAACTTGCCGACTGTTTCGTTGTAAACATCGATGTGCATTATTTAATGCCGGGTACTATACGTATTGTTACAAGTGTAATATTAAATTTGTAAATAAGATAAATGAGGCATTACTTTCTGCACAGTCATTGTGGGTAGACCTCTATCAAAACCAGGCACTTGTGAATTTTCCTTCATTAATTTATATGAATAATTTGAATATGGGAAACAAATTTATTATTTCCATGCTCACAAACCAATAAAAGTTATCCGCATCTAAGCATATCTTATAAAAATCTTATATACCAATATTGATATTAACAATTTGTCTTCGTCTTTCAATGAAGGAAAATTTTATAAGTAACTTGCATATTTCTCATAATCTTCAGTGAAGGAAAACTTCGTAACTTGCATACCTCTCAACAATTTCTGGAATAGCTCATGTTATGACTGGTAATTAATCAGTTTTTCCGTTAAAACTCATTACTTATATAACGTAACTAGGCACATTTGCCTAACTATGTTTATTAGTGTGCCAAAAGGTTTACGCGCCTTTATAGGTCCTATCAAAGGCTTCCACTCTACAAAATACTAAGTCAAATCTTAAAAAAAGCTTAAAAACCGCACGGAGAATGGCTAACATTTCTAGAAGTCAGGTGTCATAGCTCATGTTATTCTTTTCATGGTGTGATATGACACGCAAATGGGTTTCTCCGTTAAAACTCATTACTTAAATTATAACAATAACTAGGAACTTTGCCTAACTATGTTTATTAATGCGTCAAAAGATTAACGCCTTTATAGGTCCTATCGAGGATTTCCACTCTACAATATGCTGTGCCAAAATGAGCCACTCTCCGTGTGCTTTTTAAGCTTAAATCACGTAGTTGGAGGTCTCCTAACACTGCATTTTCCAGTGCGGTGTCATCAGTCGCTACCTTCGCTATGTAACGATTATATCAGATTCAAATTCCAAATATTCTTTATTCAAGTAAACAAGTGCAATTGTCAAAAATCTACCGCTGGTTCGGAAAACTGTTGCTACAAAGAAGAGCCAGCAAGAAACTCGGTGGTTGCTCTTTTCAAATGAAATTCTTATAACTAATTACATTTGGTTATAACTATCTTGTACAGGGTAAAGTAGTAGCTATATCCAGGCATTTTTATTAACTATATAATCCTCAATAGGATAGTAGGCTTTTTGTATAAGACTCCCTTTAACAGCGCTTTTAAACTGCTGTAGTGGCAAAGATAATATCAATTGCGGGATTTAATTATAGAATCTTATACCCAAACACACAAATGAAATTTACTTTTGCAAGGCCCAAAGCAGGAACCGCAAGCTTATCTCGCTTCCTACTTTGTCTATTATATACATCGTCAATCCTTTTTAATTATATATATTTTTATGTACAAACATTAGATTGCTAAATCTTATGGTTACCGTCTGATGAGTAAGAATGACTAGTCGTACTTACCTATCTATTGAAATGCAGACAAGTACATTAGACGACAGGTATAGTCCGAAAGCTCTCATCACGAGCAACACCTTACAGAGCAGATTCCCGACCAACCACGCGTTGGTATACTTCCAACCGATCTGTAACAATATACAAAATATATACATACAAAATAATAATAATAATATAAATATAATAAAATAAAAATAATAATATACAAAACATGTTTACAAAAGACTCGTTTACGATCTTTCCAAGGTCTTGTGAATGTTCTTGAAATCGGTTCGTTCGATATACTCGTATAAGCAGACGTATCGTGCGCCTCGACATTCAGCTTTACAACCCCTCGGTAAGAAAGAGGGCGGTCTATTCTACTCAGCCGGATATCGCAGTGTGGGTCAACTCACCATAGTCGCTTTTTACATCACCTCAAAAAAAAATTGAGGGTGGTCCACCGTACACCGTATCGTCCACTGTACCGTCCTTTGTGTGTTCTTCACCTTGCGTGACAATGGCGAAGTAATTTGTGCATTAATGCACTCCCGAAAACCATTCAATAATTTTTTTTAATAAAAACCGGACACCATATGGCGGGCGACTTACCTTAGTCGCCTTTTACGACACGTCGATGAGAAATAAGGGTGGTCTATTCTACTCAGCCGGTTAGCACACGGCATGTTTTATATAATATAATTAATCATATATATTATAACTAACTAAATACGTTTAATATTGATATTAAGCGTATTCATTTAGTTATACAACAGATTGAGTCTTGTGTTTACTATTCATGAAATTGCAAAAGTTCTTCCAGAGCTTAAGCTCTAATAAACTTTCACTTTCTGTTTCTGTTAATACGTGCACAAATTAACTTTATTCATCATTCTCCTGCCCTTATCCCGCTCTAAGTGGGATCGGCACAACATGTTGCAAACATGCTGTCATATGATTTGGCTACGTATTTTACGACCGGCGGCATGACGTCAACTTACCTTAGTCGCCTTTTACGACACCTCGGTAAGAAAGGAAGGTGGTATATTATTTTCTGCCAGATACCACACGGCTTCACAAATTAACTTTATTATACTTTAAAATAATGCGAAAATGTAAAAGAATAAAAACAAATTCAGCGGGGTGCGGGCAAAAGTAAAAACTTGGTTATTAACAATGTACATTTTTGATTTTTTAATATAGTTAGGGACTAATTGTGCATGGATTAGTTTAATTATCATAATAAAATACTATCATTTATGTGGTAAAATGCAATATTCATTCATTGCGATATCGTATTAGTAGTTTATGATACTGTTGCATAATAAGGGTTCTTTCTAAGTGTCACTCGTGTGACACTATAAAAAAACTCGCCTGCGGCTCGTTTTTTTAAACCACACTCGTGTTATAAGACCAAGTTATGTACAGTATCATACACTACTTTAACGAATTTAAACTACTTAATATTACATTTAAACTACTTAATATTACATTTAAACTACTTAATTTAAATACTTTATATTAAATGTTACTCGTGGTAACATTTAATATAGTTGCTCCTAGATTTCGTCGGCAACAGGTTCACGGTCATGTTTGATGCAGCTTTCAGAATATCTGGTGGTGTACAATCACCACTACCCCCGCTCTCAGACATGTTTTTACACAAAAACTTATTTTTTTACAAACAAAACTAAACTTCATTTAAATATTGAAAAGATTTTTTAAATTTCATATATTTTCGCCAAGGCGCAAACATCGATTGGGCATGCGTGTTGCGTCGCCGCGGACCCATTCATTGAAACCTTTTTTTAAAGGTGTATCGTTATGATTAAAAAGTTACATTATGATACAGGTGTCCATACAAGACCTGTATCGTAATGAAACTTTTTAATTTTTTATTTTTGTTCTGTACGTAATGTTTGTCATAAGAATTTTGTTTTCAGTTTTATAATCTTTGTATTATAGTATCAGAGTAGATAAACAAATATAACAATTTATATTGCATTAAAAAGTTAACTGACTGACATGAGAAATTTAACGGAGCTGTGATAGCCCAGCGGTGAGACCGTGCGACTCTTTCGAGGGGAGCACGAGTTCAAACGCCGGCAGGCACCAATGAGTTTTTCTTTTAAAACTCATGTGTCTAATTGATAATTGCAATTTATCACACGCTTTTCGGTGAAGGAAAACATCGTGAGGAAACCTGCATATCTCTAGAGAATTCTGGAGATATGTGTACCCTACCAATCCGCATTGGAGCAGCGTGATAGGTCTCAGCTCCAACCCTTCTCTCCAGAAACGGAGAGAGGAGGCCTATTCCCAGCAGTGGGATTGTAAGAAGCCGCTACTTTTTTTTAATTCAACAATTCAAAACGTAAAAAATTATCACGGTAGAAAGAGAAGGTGGACACTGCCTCTCCTACGCTGCGCCGACGGTCTTCTATCCCTCCGTCTTACGAATTTTCGATCAGGTCACGTGTGATAACGCAAGTTTAACATCACAACAAAGTGAACAACGCAGCTAAAGAAAAAATCCTATTCTTACATATCAATACATCTTACAATCCCATTCTTGCTTAACGCAACTTATATATCGCTCATGGGCTACATAGTAGTACATCTCAAAAAAATCATGTTTTGTAAAATAAATAAAATAAATAGGCTTAAAGTTCTCATTGCTGAGGAAAATGCATAAAATATGCTTTAGTTTGCTTATACTAATGGCCTTATATTGAATTATGAGTTCTGCCGGTAATGCTGGTAAAAATAATGTTTATTTTAAAATTTAAACCTATTCCTAGGGATAGTACTTATTATTGTTCGCAAGATCTCAATTGTGAAGAATGATAATACTTATCATCGGGCATTGTGTGTTAAATAAACACTTATTTCACATTTCTGCAGGCCTACCATGAACTCTTATTGCGACTCAATTGCAGACGTAAACTAAATTGTTTTGCTTTTTCATACCATGACGTCTTAAAGACGCACACTTTAAGTCGTTGCCGAATGAGCGTTCGGTATGCGTCCTAAAAACATTCGAGTAAAAGAGACAGCGTTATCTATAGTTCATATAATGTTATCCTTTTCAAACATTACGAACCCAATGCAATCCACACTTCATGGTACGAAAAGAAAACTCTTACTAAACTAAATTGAAAGTTTGGGACTTATTTTGATTTATTGAATTCTTTTAAAAGGTATAATATACATATCCTTATCAATTCATACGCTATGTTACGGCATTATTTTGTTTAGATTGACATATTCGTTATATTATTAAAAAAAATATTTATTATATAAAATTATATAAATTCGTTACGTCTTCTGATTAGACTGTCCGATTTTAATCATTTAAAAAGTATTTTACAGGTATTGAAACAGTTTTTAATAAAATATCATTTAATGGGATAAGGCTTAAATACGGAGATATGAATAAAACGGTTTGATTATTGTCGGCACTTTTGTCAACTTTTACAATGTAAAAAAGTAGTTATATTGGCATAACTATAATAGACATATGATATAGCGGACTTTTTTGTAGATATTATACGAGCTATGATACTGTAGAACATTTTTTTGTTCTATCATCAATAGTTTCCGCAGCGCACGCGATGAAAGATTTTTATGAATAAATTGTTCACTACTTATTACTTATTACAATTTTATAAGGGATCCCTATTTGTTCTTGAAAAGGTTATATAGCCTTTGTTGCTCAGGTAAGAAGCAGCTTTCTAATGAAAAAATTTTGTCGGTAGTTTTTGCGTGAAAAAGTTAGTTAGTTAGTTCAATAAAAAAAAATAAGTGTCCTCTCAATAATAGGTAGCGATAGCTAAAAGTTTGCTTTATGTTATTGTTACATTTTGAATACATTTTGATTTTATAACGGCACCCATTTCAGAATTCAAATGGCGCCGGAATAAAAAATTTACGCGGTATTACATAAGTTTTTATTGAAGCCGACGTTTTACAATCATTAGTAACGAAATTTTTTTAACAACCTCACGTATTAAATATGTTTTTTTGTGTGTAATAAATTAAGTTCAAATTCAAACTTCAGATTGAAAGTATTATTTTTTTAAGTAAACTTGTGAACAAGTGCTTTTGAATCGTCAACTTTACTGCTGGTTCGGAAAGCTGTTCCTAACGAGAAGAACCAGCAAGAATCTCGGCGGTTGCTCTTTTCAAAGAATAATTCTTATTACTAGTTACATATAGTCATTACTATTTTGTCCAAGTTCAAAAAGTAGCCACGCATTAATCTATAAGTAATCCTCAACGATTAGTATAGTATAGTGATTAAGTTTTCATTTAAAAAATCCAAGCTCGTGGACTCAGAAAAGAACCAAAAACATTCGAATTTTTTATTTTCTTTGTTCACTACAAACACAACACTACGGTGTTTGAAAAAAAAATTTTTATCTTAAGATCCCAAAACTAGAAACTTTTATTTTTAAAATGCTTTTTTTTCATTCCAGTATGACTTGTAAGACCACAAAAAAATTTTTTTTTTCACTTATTTTTTCCACAATGTATTTTCATATATTTTATTTTCTATAAAATATTCTCAGCTATGTTTAAATAAAACGCACATTATCCGTTCATAATAGTTTTCTTTTAATATTTAATTTAAACCCCTTTTAACGAGTGTCATAGGAGCACGGTATACGAGAATACTGTCATAACGCGCTTTTCTAGTAACAGTAATCTCTATAACGCGGTAGATTGTTTCCGCGTTATAGGGATTACTGTATACTTAACTTTCGAAAGTGTAAAATTCTAATTGACTGGCGATCAGAAACCGACCGAGTTTGACAGTCTTACCATGACCTTTTAGAAAACGATTCAATTCAAACTCAGTACCTAAATTCAACTGCTTTCTTTTTGTACCATGAAGTGTGGATTACATTGGGGTCGTAATGTTTGAAAAGGATAACGTTACATGAACTATAGATAACTTTGTCTCTTTTACTCAAATGTTTTTAGGACGCATTCCGAACGGTCATTCGGCAACGACTTATATACTTATACTTATGCAACTATATGGGATATATGTTGGATGATTTATCGTGTAATGCTGTTGTAAATAAATAAATGACTTGAAGTGTGCGTCTTTAAGACGTCATTGTATGAAAAAGCAAAACAATTTAGTTTACGTCTTTGCCATAAGAGTTCATGGTAGGCCTGCTGATCTACACAATATAAAAATGGCTGTTGTATAGCTTAGTGTCACTCACCTCTAAGGGTATGACCCCACAAGTGACGCAAACGTCAGCGACAGCTAGGTGTGTCATCAGCAAGTTGACGCGCGACTTCCTCCGCCTGGCACCGGCCAGGGCAGCTAGAACTGCTATATTCCCCAGGGCACCCACTGCCATCAGCACGCCGTAAGCACTCAGCACGGCGCCCTGCTGACGTTCTGCCACGTCCTCGAGTGTCATATTCCTCTCTTCAGCCACCTCGAAGTACTCCCAGAACTTGCTTTCAATCGCTGACGTCGAAACCTTCCATGTTGATGTCTCCAGCGACATATTTAGTGTCATCATGATCACTATTTAACTCTTAGTTTTTCATATAGCTATTACACTAGAGTTGGGAGCATGTATTTAATGTGTCCATCAAAAAACAAGGGAAATTAAGCAACCTATTTTTCTCTTTATTGCGCATTATTTAGAGATTGGATTCAATTAGTAGGATCCAATTGGATGTAGGAAATTTTTTAATTTAGTTTTACTTTTGCATAAAAAAACACGTCGAAAAAATATTTGGACATCTCCTGTGTTTAAGTGTTTTAAAATAATAATACAGAAACTTTTTTAGAAAAGCTTTGCAGAAAGCAATTGATTTTTTTCATTCATAAAGTTATTGTTCAAGTTAATATTTATTTAAATACAATTTATCTATTAATTTATATATCAAAATCAAAATCAAAATCAAAATCAAAATATTCTTTATTCAAGTAAACTTGTAAACAAGTGCTTTTGAATCGTCAACTTTACTGCTGGTTCGGAAAGCTGTTCCTGCCGAGAAGAGCCAGCAAGAAACTCGGCGGTTGCTCTTTTTTAAAATATAAATCTTAGAACTAGTTACATTTATTTATTACTGTCTTGTACAGGGTAGAAGTGCACCTATATCCACACATCCTTATCATCTAAGTAATCTTCAACAGTATAGTAGGCTTTCTGTATCAGCCTCTTTTTAACAGTGTTTTTAAACTGCTGTAATGGCATGACCAAAATTGACTTCGGAATTTTATTATAGAATCTTATACCCAAACCCACAAACGATTTACGTACTTTTGCTAGGCGCAAAGCAGGAGTCGCAAGCTTATGTCGGTTCCTACTTTATCTATTATATACATCACCTATCGTTTTATAATTCTTTATATTCATATCAGTCACCAAGTATACTACTAAAATTAATTAAATTCAATTCAATTATCAATTACTACCTTTCAGGAATGCTATTTTATCACAGATTAATTTATTTGCTTATATTAAAGTATTTTTGATACCTTTTTGAATAAAGATTATATATTTTTAAATAATCACCAACGAGTATTAATTTATGTATTTGATGAGATTAGCACAGTCATATCTTTTATATAAAGTTTGTGTATGAAAAAACTAAAGGTATCAAATAAAAAAGTTTTTCGCGATAAGTTTGCGACACAAATCGCTGGAAATGAGGACAGCGTACGTCACTCGCCTCATGGCTACGCGGACTGACTGCGTAGCAGTTAGGTGTAAGGTGTTTCGTAGCGACGACACTTGCCTACCCATAGAGTATACTAGAAAAGCAAAGCCAGCTTAAAATGAGCCCTAATACTATTTAATTAAGGCATATTTTAGACTGGTTGGACGAGAAATAAAGGGAAAGCAAATATGTATCTATCTGTCTCTCTTTTATAAAATCTTTTATTTAACTATTAAGGTAGATTGGTGGAATGGTGCAATCACTTCCCGGGGTCTGATTGAGCTGAAATTTTACGTACTGGTCCAGTCCCGATGATAATGCATGTTTATAAACACGACCTGATACTTTTGCCAGGATTCAGACGGGGTATTCCTCAACAGTTTACAGTAGGGACATGAAATTTTGTTTTGTTAGCCGTTGAGGAGTTCCCTCCTCTTAAACATCCTGACAGCAGCATCAGGTCATACTTATCATAAACTTGCATCAAGACCGGACCAGTTTGTAAAATTTCAGTTCAATCGCACAACGGGAGGTGGGTCTAATTTAACTTGCAAGATTCCACTTTTACATACATTTCACGGCAAGATGAATCAATTTTTAATAAGATTCCTAAAATCTCAAATGAGTTAATTTTGTCTTGATTATTAAGTCTTTCAAAATCTTATATATAGCGCTTAAGTTTCCAGGAGGACGGGAAATTCCAAGCTTTTCCAAGCGTTAATAAGGTTTTGTAAGCCACAGGGAAGCGTGGCCGGCTTTAGTCTTAATAACAGGACTATCTATACATACAAAATTGTAGTGTCTGTATCATAAACTAGCTTTTAAACGCAACTTCATTCGTGTGAACTGAAGTCTTAAGTTTTTGAGTAAACCGTAATATAGTACCCGGCAATACATAATGCACATCGATGTTTAGAACGAAGCAGCCGGCCAGTTCGGTTTCGTAGAGCGCTGTCTCTGTCACTCAGTATGTGCCTTTTCACACGGGTTCGTCAGTCTGTGTGACAAATACCACGCATGTGGTGCATGCCACGATGTGCATTATTTATCCCCGCGTACTATACTTATATTAATTATGGTTGAAGTGGGTTAACCTTAAAAGCTAGACGTATGCTGTCGCGGACTTTTATTTAGAACTTTTAGAGCGGAACAATTTTGTGATACATGGTTTTTTAATAACTTTCACCGTTTACTTAGCGCACGCAAGGAAAGTTTTAAATTTTTCGCAATATTTTTATTGCTGCTCCTCTCCTATTCATCTTAGAGTGATATATAGTTTAGCCTTCCTCGATAAATGGACTTTCTTACACGCAAAGAATTTTTCAAATCGGTCTAGTATTTTCTGAGATTAGTGCGTTCAAACAACAAACAAACTCTTCAGCTTTATATATTAGTATAGATATAGATATATGTAGAAGTATATATGTAGTTTAAATAACAATAAATACGCATTCCAACTAAAAAGTGAAAGTGTTTGGACATTTAACATAATCCTACTAATCCTACTAATCCTACTTAATATTATAAATGCGAAAGTTTGTGAGTATGGATGGATATTTGTTATTCTTTCACGAAAAAACTATCAGACAGATTTGGATGAAACTTTACAATAACATAGGTTTTACATCGGAATAACAAATAGGCTATATTTTGTACCGATTTCATGTAATATAACGATCAATAATCATGTAATGTTAACAAAGTCGGAAAAAATCTGTCCTCTGAGAGCTATCTTGGCTTACGTTGCATAACCCAATGGTCGCACACAAAGATGATGTCCCGTGGTATTGTTTGTCTTGAATAGTTCTAAATAAAAGTCCGCGACAGCATGTATCTACCTTTTATGTGGAAGCGCCTATGACCAAAACTGTGAATCATAACTTTAATTAAATTTGATACTTGATACAATGTACTTGATTTTACAATGTATACTTTAGTTGACTTAAAACTGTTATACAAATCAATACAGTTGTCGCTTTCAGTATTTCATGTAAATAAAGTTTTTCTTTCATACTAAGTAATTTGGCCAGATAGTTTAAACGTTATCACGATTAATATGTACAGTATTTTAATGTGGCAGACCATATTCCACGCGAGCGAAGCCGCAGGCAAAAGCTTGTACTAAATATATGAAACTGTGATAGCCCGGCGATGAGACCGTGTGACTCTCACGAGACGATCATGGGTTCAATCCCGGGCAGGCACCAATGAGTTTTTCTATTAAAACCTATGTGTCTAATTGATAATAGCAATTTATCACACACTTTTCAGTGAAGGAAAACATCGTGTGGAAATCTAAATATCTCTACAGAATTCTGAAATACGTGTAACCTACCAATCCGCATTGGAGCAGCGTCTTAGCTCTAATCCTTCTCTCCAAGAACGCAGAGAGGGGGCCTAGGCCCAGCAGTGGGATAATAACAGGCCGTTACTTTTCTTTTACTTTACTATACACAAATAAAATATAGTCTGTGTTTAAATAGAGTTTAAATATCAATACGCTTACCAACTAAAAATTTTAACATAGCAAAAAAATATTGTATTAATGTCAAAAAGCATTCCCATGCTTTTTACATTTGCTGTGTATATGAAAATGATCGCCTAAAGCGCCGCACGCTTTTTTTATTATAGGTAATACTAATATCTTTCAGTTTTTAGTTCGGAAGCGTGTTTTTTGTTTCATTTTAAACTAAATGTAACCTCCGCTTGTTAATGCAATTAATAGTTCAAAATAAGTAAAACAAACACATTTTCATTGTAATCTGCCTTCAGCTCTGCAAGTCGCGGGTTCGATTTACTACGGGGGTCAACATTTTCTCCAAAAAATTTGGTGGTTCTACTTAGCCGGATATCACACGGCACTTTTACGACACCTCGGTAAGAAATGAGTGTGGTCTATTCTACTCAACCGGATATCACACGGCACTTTTACGACACCTCGGTATGAGTGTGGTCTATTCTACTCAGACCGGGTACCATACGGCGGGTCAACTTACCTTAGTCGCTTTTCACGACGCCTCGGTAAAAAATGAAGTTGGTCTATTCTACTCAGCCGGATATCATACGGTTGGTCAACTCATCTTAGTCGCCTTTTACGACACCTCGGTGAGAAATGAGTGTAGTCTATTCTACCCAGCCGGATATCATACGGTGGGTCAACTTACCGTAGTTGCCTTTTACGAAAGCTCGGTAAGAAATGAGGGGGTTTATTCTACTCAGCCGGATACCACACGGCGAAATTAAATTTAGTTCTAATCATACTTATATACTAACTAATAAGATAAAAATCCCGCTTCCCCTTAGAGAATCGGAAAACAATTATAATTGAGCGTTCGAACAACACTGAAGTTGGCCGAATCAAATTGCTGACATCGCTTCAGAGTAAATAAACTACAATTGAACTAAAATGAAATAGAATCAATAGAAATGCAATGCGAAATATAAACATTGCATCAATGGATTCTAATATGCAATACTTGGGAAGCTATTACATATTACTTCTATCGCGGAATATAGAAATCACGATCCATCCTTACTTATTAATATAAGTAAAGTTACGGCCTGGTACTATCCCACTGCTGGGCAAAAGAAGGGCTGGAATAGGACCTCGCTGCTCCAATGCGGATTGGTAGGTTACACATATCTCCAGAATTCTCTAGAGATGTGCAGGTTTCCTCACGATGTTTTCCTTCACCGATACGCGCGCAATAAATTGCAAATTTCAATTAGGCACATTTTATTTCGTATGATATACCAACGGTATCCTTAAAATACCTTTTTTCCATGTAATTCGCTCAGTTTTAATCTGTTGAAAATAATATTACAGGCATATACATCATTTTAACGGAAATACTTGTTGGTGCAGACCCGAGGTTTCAAACCGATGACCTCGAAAAAGTTGCACGGTAATACCGCCGAGCTATCACAACTAATCTATACTAATATTATAAAGAGGAAAGATTTGTATGTTTGTTTGTTTGTATGCATGTATGTTTGTTACGTTTTCACGCAAAAACTACTGGACCGATTTCGAAAATTCTTTCACCATTAGAAAGCTGCTTCTTCACTGAGCAACATAGGTTATATGTCATTTTCAAAAATAATAGGGATCCCTAATAAAATTGTAATAAGTTGGGAAAAATTTAGTCGTAAACGTCTTTCATCGCGTGCGTTGCGGATACTATTGATGATAGAACAAAAAAATGTTCCACAGTATTATAGAACGTATCAATATCCATAAAAAAGTCCGCGATACCATATGTCTAACTATAATAGTTATGCCAATATAACTGCTTTTTTTACATTTTAAAAGTTGGTAAAAGTGCCGACAATAATGCCATTTTATTCATATCTCTGTATTAATCCTTATCCAATTAAATGATATTTTATTAATAACTGTTTCAATACCTGTAAAATACTTTTTAAATTATTAAAATCCGACATCCCAATCAAAAGATATTTCCGAATTTAAAAATGTATATCGAAAACAAATAATGCCATAACAAATTCTGGGCCTGCATTTAGTGAGTTAGCTCTTATTCCAAGAATACTAATGATACCCATTTTTTATAATAAATTAATCTACAAAATAAATCTATAGTCCGACTTTGTAGACTATCCACTACCACGAGATCTGTATGGACGCGGGTGAAACCGCGGGGCTTTGCTAGTGTTATATAAAAGTCTAGTCGTCTGCCTGTCTGATAAGCTTTAAAATTCTTTCAGCGCCTTCGGAAATTTATTAGCTAATACGCAAAGTCGAATATAACTGAGATTATTTGTTCATATTGCAAATGCTAACAAATTATAGGTAATATTAGTGCATTTCCATACTTTTTCAATTTATATTGATGACGTCATGAAACACAATCAATTGTTCAAAGAGTACACGTATTATACTAGAGTCAAGGAGTCAGCCAATGTGTCCTGCGTGAGATATCAAATAATATCCGTCTCTTTGTTTATGTGTGATTAGACCAATGATAGGCAAAGTAAGGCCCGTCGGCCAACTCCGGTTAACGAAATCATTAAATCCAGCCCCTCGAGGGTCCATTGACATGGATAGTATATAATTACGCTGTAATTACGTTTTGACCCATGCATTTTTTCTAATTCTCTAATTTTGTGACCCCCCCTTAAAAAGTTTGCCCACCACTGCATTGAATTTGATTGGACTGTACTGGGTAAGTATGCGAGTTCCATCTTCCCTCTCATTATTTGTTGCCATACTCTAGTTAATTACTCTATGGTTAAATGACAGCTTTACTCCAACGTTTATAATCTCTATGGCAAGTATTATAATTTTTTTATAACGTTCGGGAAAATCCCTTTACATAGTTACGCTTTATTTACAATCTCTATGGTAAGAACGATAATTTTTGTACTCTATGGTAATTTTTGTACAGCGTTGGGGGAAATCCCTTTTCGTAGTCAAATGAATAAATTCTATATTTTATATTAAATTTAAAATGTTCCATAGACATGTTAAAAATTATTTGATCAAGCTAATTAATTCGTATATCATAGTATATTGTTAAACGACAATGTTAATGTCTTATGGAATATTCCTTCGGGGTAAATGCGATGATAATGAAATATTGTATTACAAAAAAGAGCCATACGTGGCATTTACAATTTAAGTCCGCGTGATTCCCTGCGAGAGAAGTATAGAGAAATAGGTATTCTTACATTAGTTTTACAGTATATTTTAATGAATTTCATTTTTGTATATAAAAATACAAAGAATTATAAAACAATAGGTGATGTATATAGTAGACGAAGTAGGAACCGATATAACCTTGCGGTTCCTGCTTCGCGCCTTGCAAAAGTATGTATGTAAGTACTATGTTGAGGATTAGACGATTAGAATGCATGGTTATAGCTTGTCTTCGAACTTGTACAAGACGAGTTTCTTGCTGACTCTTCTCGGTAGGAACAGCTTCCGAACCAGCAGTAGAGTTGACGATTCAAAAGCACTTGTTTACAAGTTTACTTGAATAAAGAATATTTTTAATATAATCGAATTGAATTTACTCTGACATTTATAAACTGTATGGCAAATTTCGAACGGCGTTCGAGGGAGTCCACGTCATAAAGTTAATAATAACTCTACGCCTCCCTCCTCTATCTTTATACATATCGACTAATCTACTAGCGCAACAAAAACAGCAATTTTTAATCGTAGTAGTTTTTAAATTTTAATGTTTTTAAATTTAAACGTTTCTACTGCGACGTTTTAAAAATTCAGTTATATATATTTTTATTTACGTGATAGATTTTCTTTATTATTTTGAAAACTGAAATAATTTTAATACAGATTTATAGAGTGTCGATTATAACGTACTTTTTTCGGAAAATAAAAAGCATTTTCGCAAAAATGCAGATGTCCGTATCTACTTTGCTGCCAACGATATTTTCCTGACTGTTAAAAAATATAAATGTAGAATTAATGCAGTCTACATCAAATGCATTTAATTACATGCTCAGTAAATAATATTTCCAAGCTTAGCTAAAAATACTTATCAACGTACTTCGGGAAAATGTTTTGTTTTGGGAAACCACAATGCATAGACCAAAACAATTCTATAACGTTAGGGACGTAACTTTAATAAATGTCGATAAAGAGTCGATACAAATGTGTAAAGTATATGTTATAAATAAATTATTTTGAGACATTGTGCTTGTTATTTTAATTATTGTTTAATTTTTTAGTTTTAAATTTCGAGGTTTGCACAATGCTATTATGTAATAACTTTGTTGCAATTAGGTTATTGCACTTATGAAACAGTGTGTTAGATTGTAGTGAACTATTTTATAATCATAATTTTTATAATCAAATAAATTGAATTGAAGGTTTGATATAAAAAGAAATAATATGTCACACATTACCATAACATAAAAAAATGGGAGTAATAATAGACGGTATCGCGTAAAAGAGGAATAATTCGTTTTTGAAACGAGGGACTGAATGAGGTTAGGGAAGAAAGAGTTTGAAAGGTAGACATCTAGTCTAGATACATTCTAAATAAAGAGATGCAAAAGAGATGTGAAATCAAAGGAAAATACACAGAACAATGTAAAGTATAAGTTCAGTAAAGAGTCAGCCAAGCACGTGGCTATCGTAGCGCGTAGTTGAATACATATATGTGTACAGAAACAAGATTAGGGTACTGTAGGCAATTGATGATTTTTTTTCACTTAGTTTGTTTTTACCCTAACTACACAAAAAGTATTTCAATCGTAAACTTTTGACTTACTATGTGAAAAAAGTTCAGTTATTATCCCGAAACTGGACTGGACTCATTTTTAGAAAGAAGAGTTGGAACTTACGCCGACCACACTGCTCCAATGCGGATGGGTAAGTCACACCGCCAGAATTCTTTAGAGATATGCAGATTTCCTTACGATATTTTCATTTACCGAAAAGCGTCTGATAGATTGCAGTTATCAATTAGTAATAATAATAAAATTATTTAGCTAAAATCAACGGTAAAGAAAATAAAAAATAAATATAATGCTGAACGTAGAGAGTAGATCGCTTTGTGATTTTGTCGTGGCATCTATCTCCTGATGATTCTTCGGTTGCGGGGCGAAACGATTGTTTGGCTTGTGGTAGTGAACGTGTGTGGTGCTTGTGTATTGTAGTGGCGAAGGTGGAGGTTTGTGTATATGTTTTCACGAATCCTGCATGTATCGGGTTTGAAAACAGATCGTCTACTCTACATTTACCATTTTATATATTTTCTATTTACTTTATCGCCTATTTATTTATAAAGCTGTGATAGCCTAGTGGTGAGACCGTGCGACTCTCTAAAGACGACACAGGTTCAAACCCCGGGCAGGCACCAATGAGTTTTTCTATTAAAACTTATGTGTCTAATTGATAATTGCAATTTATCACACGCTTTTCGGTGAAGGAAAACATCGTGAGGAAACCTGCATATCTTTAGAGAATTCTGGAGATATGTGTAACCTACCAATCCGCATTGGAGCAGCGTGGTAGGTCTTAGCTCCAATCCTTCTCTCCAAAAACGGAGAGAGGAGGCCTTAGCCCAGCAGTGGGCATAATAACAGGCTGTTACTTTACTTTTTTTTTTTTTTTTTATCGCCGCTTATAGCAAAATAATTTTATTATTACTTTTGCATTATGGATCTCCGCAAAGTAACGCCATATTCTATAAATATGTAATTTCATGTTAAAGTACTTAAGTCTTTTATTATAAGAATTTAAACGCTTAGCTGCCCCTACAGAAATCGAACGGTGTCACATAAAACGCTTTCGTAAACGCTGTATAGTTAGAGTATGGGTTGTATAATGCGGGCAATGCGGACGGAATATCGATAAAATGTATTAACAACCCTAAACAATGCTATATGTATAAATACAACATGCAATAACGTTATATTTTGAGTCCGATACAGTCCACCACAGCGCGTCGCTTTAAGCCGAGGTCCGGCCTCACAGGAGGCACCCTTAAGGCGACGCTCCCAGGATGCTGCGAGCCTCGCTCGAGACTCGCTCTCCCAGCTTAACCCCCGGCGATGCTTCTGCGCTCGCCCCCTCTCCCGGTGACGCTGTAAGAGCCATTTCGGCTAACAGCATTAGTTAGTGTCCGAAAAAAAAAAAAAAAAAAAAAAAAAAAAAAAAAACGTTATATTTTGTAGTATTCATTACGCGTCCTGCGATCGTATATGGAACAGTGTTAAGCTGAAAGCTCTACTTTGATTGTGTGAAATTGTTAATACGCATTAACAACTGAAAAAGATTAATTCAAATTCAAAAGATATTAACTGTGGTAAGTAGAATATTTTAGTAATCTCCCTAATAGCATAATTAAGTTTATATCAACTAAAATATGTCTTCAAGAATATTGGTGTATCATTCCATATTTTTAAAATCAAGTAATATTAGACATTCGGTGCCACATAATGATAATTTCGTATAATACATGTTGATAAATTTTCAACAAGCTGCATATTGTTTAATAATACAATTATAGACGAAACTTTAAAGTTGCCCATCATTCCTGTGTATGTAAAAAATTATAAAGGTCAAATATAAAAAAAAAATAGTTTTTCGCGATTTTAATCAAAGGGGTAAGTTTTATTATAAATATACCTTGGACTAAAATTGTAGATCATAAAATTATCTATAAAAAATATAATACCTAACACTTTTTCCTACAAGCGAGATATATAGATCCAAAAGGTTGTAACTGTTCTATTAACCTATAAATAATTCGTATAAACCAACATAAAAATAACAAGAACCAATAATCAGTTATGCTGAAATACTTTGTTACTGCGAAGCATAAGCCAAATATTTAATGTGCCTACCACTGATAAGTAGATAAATCGGGATGCTGGAAAGGATATAGCTGATAAGCAAGCAGTTTTTTTTACAAATATGAATATTTTTACGCAATGTAGCTTCGTTAATAATCTAAGTGCCGAAAAAAATAGTGTGAAAGAAAAAAAAAAGAAATTCGCATGCTACGCTAATTAGACATGACTTGGAGTTAAAAAATCGATTACTAAATAATTGATTTTTCTCCTTGCCATTACAGCAGTTTAAAAACACTGTTGAAAAAGAGGCTGATACAGAATACTATACTGTTGAGGATTACTTAGATGATAAGAATGTGTGGATATAGCTGCACTTCTACCTTGTACAAAACGGTAATAACTAAATGTAACTAGTTATAAGATTTTTATTTTCAAAAGACCAACCGCCGAGTTTCTTCCTGGCTCTTCTCAGGAGGAACAGCTTTCCGAACCAGCAGTAGAGTTGACGATTCAAAAGTACTTGTTTACAAGTTTACTTGAATATATAATATTTTGAATTTGAATTAGAATCTCCCTTCAAAATAAATCGATGCCTAAAAATAGTTTTTGTCTGATTATTAGAAAAATTAGTTATTATATAGGAGACCCATATATATAACTAGGAGACCCAGCGAATTACGTACCGCCTAACAGTGAATTTTTTGAGTTATTTTTTTTTAAAGGCTTGTCCTATTCGGGTCACCGAGTCAGCTCGTAAAATAAAAAAACGAAAAGAAAGTTGATGAGTCAACGTTGTCAAATAATAAAAATTAGTCACTAAAAATCACAATGAAAATTACAATTTCAGATTTAATATTTATACGATACTACGAGCAACGTAACTCGTCACGATTCGTCACAGGCGAAGGGGTTTCTTTTATAACATGTGTAGATTTACATTTTTTTGGCATCATTCATTCAAGGTTTTAAACTTTCCTAGGTTTAACTTACATAGTTTTAATATATTGTTACATTGTTACAGGTAAAAGAAAATGAGGATAAAAGGCTTCAGCTACTTCCTGGAAGGACACTTGAAACCTCATAAATTAAATAATACCACTGTAGTAATTGATGGTCAAAATATGTTCTTCCAGATGTACAAGAACTCTGAAATTCCATTCGCGTTGGGCTGTGAAAGTGACCGCTTTGCAAGATATGTGAAAACATACATCGAAAAGTTCAAAAGAGCTAACGTTAAATGTTATTTTGTATTCAAAGGAGGACATGAAGATAAAACAAAACTTGACAATCATCTCGAAGCTGAGTCTCGTCTGCACGGACGGGATTATAGAGTTGGTAATACATATAAAGATATAGTGAAGCCCCTGTTCACGAAAGACATTTGGTTTCAAATTTTAGATGAAATGGGTTTAGATTATGTTGTCTGTAATGAAGATTTCATCACAGAGTGTATTGCCTTGGCCCGAAAGCTATCTTGTCCGGTCATAAGTTTCAACGTGCAGTTTTTCTTCTCTAACGTTCAGTATATACCCGAACCTAGCATTGTACTAGACGAAAATGACAACCTTCAGGGTGGCATCGTTTCGCTACCCATTTTACTAGATAAATTGAAACTGTCAAAGGAAAAAATTATTCTGTTCATAATGATAGCAGATCAGCACATATTCGACGAAAGCGTTTTCATGGAGTTTTTTAGTAGTCACAAAATACCGCTAGGAAACATGAAACGACTGGCTGCATTAATGCGATGGTTTGCGCGAAAAAGCGAAGAGCAGGCCGTGAAAGAGATATTGAAACATCTTTCCAAGTCCGATCAAGCATCATTTGCAGATAAAAAAGCTGATTTGGAAGGTTTGTTGCTGAGAAGGGAGAAGACTGTAACTAAAATGGTTTCCTATATATCAGACAAAGATAAAGCGGAATTTACTATTTCCGACCCAGACTGGTTTGAGAAAGGAGTTTTTTTTAATCACATCGCTATACCCTACGTAAATCTGTATAAATTTAAAGTCGTCAAAGCTTCCAATATGATAGAAGACTACGAACAAGAAAATTCATTAATGCTTTCGTTGGATATAGTGAAATATGCATTTGACCTGTTGACTAACTTCGAAGGTGACGAGATTCTGGTCGCGCACAAAAAAACCATTTCAAATGTCGAAATAGACCAAAGTTTCACATATCAGAACTCGGTTCGAAAACCTGAATTTGAGGCCACTAATTGTGTTTTCGAAAACGGCTGGGATAACATAAAGCAATTGAAGTTATTTCAACATTTTATCATCGAAACTATTCAGTCGCTTGATTTTGATCGCTTGGACGGTTTACCGGCGGACTCGAAACTGCTTATCATAACGTTAATATACTTTTCTCGGAAGAAACCAGAGGTGCAATCCGAAATACACAGCATACTGTTATCATACGTGATGGTTGGCGTTGTTTGCCAAAAGAAAGATGACAATTGTGACGAATCTGACCTAGTAGCTCCCTACAAACCATTCCTTGATTCACTTATTGACAAAAATTTGGTCACTGCGGCAGATTGTAACGTCGCTTGGTCTATAATGAGGGATTATTTCCAAATCAGAGAGGACGAGTTAGGTCGTACATTTAACAGAAAATTGATCCATCCGTTAGTAGAGTTCCAACGTTGCCTCCAAGAACTTAATTATTTGAACAAACTGTGTGGATCGCCATTCGATGCTACCGTTTACAGCAGAACGTATAATGGAACGTTTGTATATCGAATTCTATACTCTATGAAAAAGAGTCGAGATGTCGATTGCTATGAATTCATTAAAAACAAGTTAAATCCAGCCCCAACCGTTCTGGCATTTTTTAGTGGATTGATAGAGACTTACAGATCTGTTATGTACGAATTTTAAATAAGTAACTTTACTTTATAAATGCTCTCGAATCGTTATCGAATTTTTATATTTAAATTAATTTTAATGTATGACTCGAGTTATTAAATTTAGTTTACGTATTAAACTACTCACATTAATTGTAGACTTTTATTGAACCAAAAAATCTTTTTAAGTTTACATAATCGCAGGCTTCGTAATGTTGTGTTGGAACTACTAATTTCCTGAATCGGAACAGTATGATAGTAGGAAATCGCTGCTAGTTTTTGCTTTATTAGCTTTTTTATTTTTTTACTAGGTTTGACTTGTATTTATGGTCGCACAAGCTTACTGAATATTAAAAATTATATATTTCCGCCGTGTGGTATCCGGCCACAGAATAGGCCACCCTCATTTCTTACCGAGGTGTGTATCAAGTTGGTGAGTCTCATATTATAGTGTATCAGCTATGGCGGTGAGGTAAGAGGCGACTAAGGTAAGTTCACGTCAGGCAGGTTGCCGGTCGTAAAATACCTAGCCAAATCATGTAAAAACATGTTTATAATATATTGTGCCGACCCCAGTTAGAGTGGGATAACGACAGGACGATGATTGAAAATTATATATTTATTTAGTTACTCGTACATCCAAAATTTCAGGTGTCTAACGTCTAAACTGACGGACACTATACAATCTTCGCGCGCCGCGCGTATTAGGCACTTTATGACGCTCCATTCTGACTGCGACAAATTTATTGATGAGAACTAATCAAGACGAACAATACTACGGTACATCATCTTAAGTTAAGAATGTTCGAGGTATAGCAAATGTGAAAACACTGAATACTGTCTATCATACGCTGTGTGAATCTGTTATAGTCTATTGCATTTCCGCATGGGGTGGAACATTCAAAACTTTAATGTTAAACATTGAACGAGCACAAAGAGCTGTATTAAAGACTATGTATTCAAAAAACTTTCGGTTTCCTACTGAACAATTGTTTGAGCTGACTAAAGTCCTTACTGTGAGACAATTGTATATTCTGAGGATTATTCTTATACAACACAAAAGAATAAATTATGTACAAGTAATGCATAATGTTTTTGGAAAGAGGAGAAAAGATAGATTATGCGAAATACCAGTTTTTAGTACAGTATTTGCTCAAAAATTCTCCATTTCTATACAACAGGATATCGGCATATTATTAATTTACCTAAATATACATGTAAAACTCTTTTAAACAACAATTCAACAATGAGATTTTCTATTAAAACTTACGTGTCTAATTGATAATTGCAATTTGTCACACGCTTTTCGGTAAAGGAAGACATCGTGAGGAAACCTGCATATCTCTAGAGAATTCTGTTGATATGTGTAACCTACCAATCCGCATTGAAGCAGCGTGGTAGGTCTTAGCTCCAAACCTTCTCTCCAAAAACGGAGGAGGAGGCCTTAGCCCAGCAGTGGGCATAGTAACAGGCCGCTACTACTACTACTACATGTAAAACAATGTTAAAAAAACTGCTACAGAATAAATCATACGAAGATACGGAGAGCTTACTTCCTATTCTGAAATAAGCCATCTGCAGCACATTCACACTTTCTCATTTCTTCATATACATATGATATATATTTCTTTATATACATATACACAATGCGTTCACACAATGCACTAACAAATGCCTGCACACAACGCCTTCACACAACACACACGCCCAATACATACATACACTTGCGCGTGCATAAGCATGGATGCACGCACATCTCGTTCTTACTTCCATGTACTTTATTATACACGAATTTAGTAAAAAGTTTATATAGTTGTTTATATACTCGTAACCGTCAATATCTACGGCACAGGTTTTACCTTAGTGTGGATTAATAATAATTAATTCATTTTTTTCTCTCCTCTTTTATGTATTTAGTATAGTCTTGTTTGATTAGTATTTTAGTTAAGTTAGTTAAGTTATTTATATGTGACCAACTTTTTCCAATAAATAAATCTTTGTGTAGCTCCAATGGTTTAGGCAGCGTACGCCAAGATAAGAGGCCAGATTTTTTCCGACTTCATTGACAAGTATCGTTATATAACATAAAATCATTACAAATTGTAGCCTATATGTTATTCCGATGTATAACCTATATTACTGTAAAGTTTCATCCAAATCCGTCCAATAGCTTTTTCGTAAAAGAGTAACAAACATCCATCTCTACTGACAATCTTTCACATTTATAATATCAGTAGGATGGGAAGGTGGAATCTAGAAAGGTAAACTTGACCCCCTTTCTGGTGTCCGATTGACCTAAAATTGTAAATACTGATCCAGTTCTGATGACAATGCAAGTTTATGATAAGCATGACTTGCTGCTGCCAGGATTGGCCCCAGATTAGGGAACTCCTCAAAGGTTAACAATCGGGACATGAAATTTTGATAAAAGAATTTTTAACTATATAAAATTATAGAAAAAAAATAGTAAAAAATAAAAAAAAGTTTTGAATTTAAACTATCGTGAGTGTTATTCATTATGAATGTTGAGAGACCGGCTATACTCACGTCTCTATTTTTATCGGATGAGCCCGACTAGTTTCAAGCCCATACGAGGCTCTTATTCATGAGCTCTTTACGCGGCGTTATCGCGGCGGGAACTGCGTGCGTGAGTGGTGACTCGTGAGCGGCTGGGGCGGGGGGAGGGACTATAACGTCCTGGTCGCTCCGGTCTTAAATAAGACGTGAATATAGCCGGTCTCTCAACATTAATAATTAAAAAAGAAGATTATTAATATAATAGATTTAGTAAAAATTGAGAATTATATATTTGTTTCGTTTGCAGTTGACACCCTAGGGCCATGGAGCCAAAGTGCAATTTTTTTTTTATCCGTCTTAACACCTCGATTGATCGCCTCTTCGGGTGACAAGAGGGCTGGCTCCTTTTTCGCACAAAGAATCAGCTTAGCGATTCAACGCTGCCAGCATTCTTGGAGCCATTAGTAATACATTAGTAAATACTTAAATTTAGTATTATAAGTTATTGAGTATATATAAGTTAATTTAGTATTTAAGATAAATATAACTTGAACATTTTTGTTATAATTTTATTTTTTTTAATATTTATATAAAAATCTATTATTTTCTACATCCCTCACAAAGCGACTTATACGTTTATAATGTATGTTGAAAATTTCCGTTTCCATCATGTCATCGTGGTATAAACCGCACATTGATCGGGCCAACACAACGCAACACTATGTCCGCTTTGAGGGTCGGCCTCGCGCCTTTCTCCACAGCCTCCAACCGGAAGTTACGTACAATCTCGCTGAGTACGCACTTCATCTCCATTTTCGCGAACTTTTGGCCTGGTGGATGAGATTAATCAATTAATTTATAATACACTATACTCCGTAGGTTTAGGGACTTAACTAATGGTAAATATGTCAAAATAAGGTATTTTTAGTAGTCACGTTATTACAATATCATCTTGCCCTTATCCCACTCCAAGTGGGGTTGGCACAACATGTTACAAACATATTGTCATATGATTCGGCTACGTATTTTACGACCGGCCGCCTTCCTGACGTCAACTTACCTTAGTCGCCTTTTACGACCCCTCGCTAAGAAATGAGGGTGGTCTATTCTAGTCAGCCAGATACCACACGGCAAACATTATTACAGCATATTACTAAATCATAGCACCCTAAGTATTTTTCTTGTTTTCTTTTAGAAAGCATTGAAAATTATGGCATGCTTGCATCAATAATTTTAAAAAGTTTAAAACAGATAAATATAAATGTTATTTAATGTAACGTATTGTTATCAGTATACTTTAATAACTCAAACACATAAAAAATTTAAACCTTTTCTAGAAAACGATAGAAAAAATTAAATATACTTTATACTACATTAGCACAGAGTGACTTTTACGCCGTGTGGTATACGGCTTTGTAGAATAGACCACCCTCATTTCTTATCGAAGTGTAGTAAAAGGCGACTTAGGTAAGTCGACCCGCCGTGTGATATCCGGTTGAGTAGAAAAGACCACACTCTTTCTTACCGAGGGGTCGTAAAATACGACTAAGGTAAGTTGACGTCAGGCAGGGGGCCGATCGTAAAATACGCAGTCAAATCATGTGACAACGTGTTTGAAACATGTTGTACCGACCCCACATAGAGTGGGATAAGGGCAGGAGGATGATGATATCACAGAGTGACTTTATAAAATAGATATTGAGTTACATGAGATAATCTAATATAATAACTATTGTTAGAGTTGCATATTAAAATGCTTTAATTGGTTCTAATCTGCATCTGCCATATATATTATATCAAATTAATTGTTTATGCTTTTGATACTGAAAGCATAAATATTAAACTCTATAAAAAAAATATTTCATTAAAGAAATTTTTTCCTTCGCAGTTTTATTTCATTCTTTATATTTTGAAATTGAATTATATTATTGCAATAAAATGTTTGGCACACAATACTTGATACGTGAAGGCCAAACTACATATATAATTTAAAATACATACTTCAATACAAATATACACCCAGGCTCGAAGAACCAACAAGTCTGCTCCCTCTGCGGGAATCGAACCCACGACCCGCGGAGCTGAAGGGAGGGTCACTACCCACTGCGCCAACGGACCAGCCAATGTATAGAAACGGACTTCCACTTTCGTGACAGACTAGACGAGATCACGGGTTCAAACCCAGGGTAGCACCAATGATTTAAGGTTAAACTTATGTGTCTAATTGATAATTGAAATCTATCACACGCAAGGTATATACGTGAAGAAACTTGGATAGAGAATTCTATGGATATGTGTAACCGACCAATCCACATTGGAACAGCGTGATGGGTCTTAGCTCCAACCCTTCTCTCCAAAAATGGAGATAGCTACCTATGCCCAGCAGTAGGATAATGTCAGGCCGTTACTTTCTTACTTCCGGCCACAATTTAATTGGCAATTATAAGGTTATCTTGAAAGATTTCATAGACATATGATACTAACCGATACAATTCCGTGGTCCTGCGCTGAAAGGTATATAAGCATAGGGATTTGTTGTGTCCCTTTCTAGAAACCTCTCTGGCTTGAAGGCTAAGGGGTCGGGGAACAAATCCGGATTACGCTGCACGTCGAATATGTGGACGACCACTTCGGAACCTTTGTTTACTTTTAGGTCATCTGGAATTAAACGAAGATTATCTCAGACTAACTGTTCAGTACTTGCTTATTGCACATTCTGCGGTTGGCTGTGAATTCTGCCGCCAACCTAATGGTATCGCTCGGTGGTACAGGGTTGGTGGATTTCTGCCGAGAGCGCCACCAGCGCCACCGACACGCAACAATCATTCGTCTCTAGACCTGTCCGACCGCCATAGCAGTGTCCGTGACGAATCGTAAAAACTTTGTGGTACCGTGTGTCTGTTCAACGAAACTTATCCCAGCAGTGTCGTGACATTATCAATTCAATTCAATTCAAAAAAATTCTTTATTCAAGTAAACTTGTAAACAAGTGCTTTTGAATCGTCAACATCTACTGCTGCTTCGGAAAGCTGTTCCTACCGAGAAGAACCAGCAAGAAACTCGGCGGTTGCTCTTTTCAAATATAATTTTTATAACTAGTTACATTTGGCCATTACTATCTTGTAGGGTAGAGGAGTAGCTTTATCCATGTATTTTTATCGTCTAGGTAATCTTCAATAGTAATAGGCTTTGTGTGCCTTTTTTAAATAGTATTTTTAAACTGCTGTAATAGTAAAGTTAAAGTAGATTGCGACGTCCGGCCGCTTATAAAATACGTAGTAAAATCATGTGATAACTTGTTTTTAACATGTTGTGCCGACCCCACTTAGAGTGGGATAATGGCATGAGGATGATGATGACTTTCATATGAGAAAAGCCAATCTACGTCAGAATTGAAATTACAATAAATAAAAGCTAAATTACAATAAAATTACGAAGCGATAACATAAAATCACTTTCCAAAGATAAAAATAATTTACTTTTTACATATAAAAGCATTTATCTAAAAACGAAATACGTAAATATTGACGTTAGTCAATATTTACCTTACCTAACATAAAATCTTCTACAATCTCTCGCCCAATAAAAGGTACACTCGGGTATAACCGCAATATCTCCTTTACAACTGCCTCCAAATATTTCATATCTCCCAATTCAGACATGGCGGGCACGTGTTGCGAGTCATTAGTTAACGCAACGCACTCTTCAAAAATACGTTCCTGAAATCGCGAGTATAGAAAAATTTATTTATATAATTTATAGAAGCAGGCGTTACTTTGCGGAATTCCATATTACAGGCACTATATATAGCGAAGTAGTTTTGTTATAGTGCCTATAGAAAAATTAGATCATACTCGCTTTCAATGTTTTTCTATTGTTATGAAAATATTAGAAAAAATAAATCTATACTCGCTATCGATGTTTTCCTGCTGTGATGAAAATGTTAGAAAAATCAAATCTATACTCGCTTTCCATGTTTTCCTACTTAGCGAGTTTCAATATTTTTGAAATAAAGTAAAAAGTGAAAGATTGAAGAAGCGTCCTCCAAAACGCACAAAGGAATCTTCCTCACCTGAACTTCTTCGTGATCAGCTAAAAGCATCAAACCAAAGGATAAAGCTGTCGCAGTGGTGTCGTGACCCTAAAATTATGCATTAAAAAACTAGAATCCATACTACTAATATAAGTGTAAATTTGGCACAATTGAAGCTTATATATAAGATAAATAAATAATGTATTCAAAATTTGCTATTGGAGGAAATCGTTACGCATCTCATTGATGGCGAATAGAACTAATAAGTACTGACTTCGAGTGTTGGCTCGAAAAACTCAAAATAGACTGGAAACCGAGGCACTAGAACATATAGCTACGGAGAATCTTTGGATTCTTTGGGCATATTGCTTGCAAGCCTGGCGAAAACCTACAGAAGCATATTGTCACTGGCAATGACAATGAGAGGACGCAGCCATATGCGCTGTACAGAACCGCCGAGTTACTTGCTGGCTGGGTAGGAGTAGCTTTCCGAACCAGCAGTAGATGTTGACGATTCAAAAGCACTTGTTTACAAGTTTACTTGAATAAAGAATATTTTGAATTTGAATTTTGATCAGATCCGTACCACACTGGTCATCCACGTGATCGAAAGCAGGAACAGGTGGAAGAATATTTTCTAAGACAGAATATTTTTTATGAAACTTTCAGTATCCAGTACTGAGGAAACGACACAAGGAGGATATGACTATTTTTAAGCTATATTTACCTCAAACATAAATGTATTGACTTCATCTCTTATACCCTCTAAATCGATTTCACCTTTCTTTTCCGCCTCAAGTAGTAAATCGAGGAGTGCTAATTTCCGTTTGATTCCCGTATCATCGCTTTCATATCCTCCACCACTACTGTATTCCTTCTTCTTCTCCATGATGACGTCATCGGCAAAAGAATGGACTTTGTCCAAGCATATAGCAAATTTTTTGCCAAGGGGATGCAAATTGAAAACATGTTTATTATGGAGCCATACATTCGTAAGCCTCCCAATGACAACAGAGCCAATTTCCATAATAGCATTCTTATATTCATATTTAGCATCAGATTTATCTGAATCTAATTTAATACCCATAGCAGTTTCTGTAACAAAACAAATAAATTAATATGACTTACAAGTCAAGTTTAAAAATCTTTTAACAAAATTTCATGTCCCTACTGATAACCGATGAGGAGTTCCCTTGTCAGAGGCCAACCCGGTAGCAGCATCAGCAGGCCTACCATGTACTCGTATCGCGACTCAATTGAAGACGTAAACGACGATCGCGAACCGCTTTCTTTTCCTGCCATGAAGTGTGAATTGCATTGGAGTCGCAATGTTTGAAAAGGATAACCTTATATGAACTATAGATAACTCTGTCTCTCTCCGAATTCAGAATTAAACACACTTTAGAAATTAAATTTAGATACGTGATAATGTATTTTATAGATACATTTTCCGATATTTCTACTGGTTTGCTTAAAATTGGGCAATAGTAAGATTGAAAACTATAATTTACTCTATATCTCAGACGTGTCGAAACTGAAGTGGTTATAGGCACATAGTCCAAAGAACCAATTAGTTTTGAGATCCCAAGGTCATCCCAAAGCGACCTAGCAGCAAAGAACTCAGTGTTACTAGATGGAAATGGCCTGACGACCTCAAAAAGTTACTCTCTTACCAAGTTACCAGAAACTGGTCAGGAAATTGGTATTTTCCATATTGTTTTAAGAGGCCGAAACGTGGACGCTCACAGCAAATGACCGCAAACGTGTTGACGAATTCGTGGTGTAGTGTGGTGCTGGAGAAGAATGTTGCGTATCCCCTGGACAGCTAAATGATGTAAGCTAATAAGCTAGAACTGATATGTCGATATTCAAGGAACTCAAGATAAAGACTAGGTCCTCGACTTCAAAAAAAAAGTTAAAGACTAGGCCTTCAACGAGTTCTTGAGTATCGCCCGGAAGAGTGGTGAAAATCTCGAAAGGATAGTCTTCACCAGCAAGGTCCAGGGAAAGAGACCACGAGGACGAAGTCTAATGCGGTGGGCAGATCAAATCCGCACCGCTCTCAACAGCCAGATTTAGAAGCCATCTACGTTGCGAGGAACCGACACCGGTGGAGCGACATTGCCTGTGACAAATTAATCCGTGGAGGGGGTCACGATCACTTGGGGGACATTGAGGACGCAAGGGGGAGGACCTGATTAATATCAGAATAATAAATTAGTCCGTTAAAATTAGGTGGCGTATAACCAAGTTAAAAGTTTTACCATCATTTCCCCAAGTCACCATTATAATACAACAAAATCCCACCCTTTGTTATCGTGACGTGGTGAATTTCTTTACCGGGTACCTCGGAAGTGACGTAATGGATCGGAATGGAGTTACCCACAAAATTAACTCGGCTATTGGATCATTATCGCGGTTACTCAATTGCCAAAATAGCGTTTTCGCTAAAAATTATATAATAAACCATTAACGTCTTAAAATGGAACCATTTACTGAGATCCACCTTTTTGGATAACATAATAAACGTAATGGACTAAACCGAAGTTTTTATTGGTTAAGCGTAAGTAAAATGCAGCAGTAAAGTTGACGATTCAAAAGCACTTGTTTACAAGTTTACTTGAATAAAGAATATTTTGAAATTGAAAAAAAAAAAATGACCCTTTAGCTCTGTGGGTCTCGGGTTCGTTTCCCGCCGAGGATTAACTTTTAACCCTTATAAACACATCTTGTTGGTTCTTCAATTTTGGATGTTTTTATTTAAGTATTTGTTAAAAAAAAAGTATATATTTATGTACTTAGGTTACTTTGACGACTGGATGTAATTGTCCCATATATTTATTATTATCTATGGCCTTTTAATATGTCGTGATAAATGAAAGTTGAAATCTTAAGGATTCTTCCGGACCGTGACTTTTAGACCCGGAATGCACTTTGTAGGCGAAAATGATGAAATTTACCTTCGTATTCATCATCATCCTCCTGCCCTTATCCCGATCGGCACAACATTTTATAAAAATATTTATACATGATTTCGCTAGGTACTTTATGACCGGACGCCTGCCTGACGTCAACCTACTTAGTCGTATTTTACGACCCCGTAAGAAACCGTCGTAAGAAAGAGATGTTCTATTCTACTCAATCGGATACCACACGGTGGGTCAACTTACCTTAGTCACCTTTTATGACACCTCGGTAAGAAAATGAGGGTGGTCTATTATACTCAGCCGGATACCACACGGCATATCAAGGGCCTTTTAATATGCTGTGATAAATGAAAGTTGAAACCTTAGGATTCCTGACTTTTAGACCCGGAATGCATCTTGTAGACGTTATTTACATTTACCTTCGTATTCAATGCTATATAAATATTTTATGGCGGCTGTAAACTTTCTGCGAGATACTCTGAGACATGCCGAGTGCGAGAATGTACAGGGTCGCCTCGCCTCAGAATGTCTCGACTGAACTTCCTCCCGTGTCAGTTTTTGTGTTATTGATCCAGGTACCAAAAGAACAAAATATATAACATACCGCAAATAGCATACAGCATATGATCGCTCACGAATGGCCCAACGTCTATAACATTGATGCCTTTTCTGTTCAACTCCCTCAGTTCTGCCACCATACCCTTGCTATTTTCTTCAAACACCTTTACGAAGCCCTTCAATATGTCAAAATGGAAGGCGGGAGTCAAAATTTTACGACGGCTGTGCCAATGTTTTCCTGCAAACAGACACATATATAAAAAGTTTAAAAAGCGATTTTATTTGAGACTATTCATCTTCCTCCTGCCCTTATCCTCCTGCTCTAAGTGTGGTCGGCACAACATGTGCCGTGTGGTATCCGGTTGCATAGAATAGACCACCCTCATTTCTTACCGAGGAGTCGTAAGAGGCGACTAAGGTAAGTTGACGTCAGGCAGGCGGCCGGTCGTAAAATACGTAGCCAAATCATGTGACAACATGTTTGTAACATGTTGTGCCGACCCCTTATCATCATTCTCCTGCCCTTATCCCACTCTAAGTGGGGTCGGCCTAACATGTTACAAACATGTTGTCACATGATTTGGCTACGTATTTTACTACCGGCCGCCTGCCTGAGAAAGAGGGTGGGCTATACTACTCAACCGGAAATCATACGTTGGGTCGACTCACCTTAGACACCTCGGTAAGAAATGAGGGTGGTCTATCCTACTCAGCCAGATACCACACGGCATATTTTATATGATACTATAAGTATACTTATATATAAACATGAATGTGGGTCTGTGTATGTTGGAAAAGGCTAGACCGATTTTAATGAAATTTTCTGACAAACTTCAGAATGCCACAGCGGATAATCCTAAAATAAATAAATACACTTTGGTGGCGATCATCAAATGATGATCGATGGTGGATCATTTTTTACAAATTCGGAATTCGAAAGCATAATGAAACACGCGACGCGTGGCCGGACCTTTGGTATTTCTATATAATAGACCTTCTATTTTAAGAACACCACTTTCATTGTTTAACCGATCTGTACATAGCCTATGTGTAAAGTGGTTAAAATTCAAATTCAAAATATTCATGTGAACGTATTAACAAATGATTTTAAATCCTTAACTCTACTGCTTATTCGGAAAGCTGTTCCTAGCTAGAAGAGCAAGCAATTAACTCGCTGGTTACTCTGCCGCGTGGACAGTTAGTAAAATTAAAGTAAAGGCTTGTTAAAATCCCACTGTGCAAAGGCCTCCTATCACCGTTTCCGGAGGGATTGGTTGGAGATAAAACCTACCACGCTGCTCCAATGCGGATTGGTAGGTTACACATATCCCCACAAATTCTCTAGAGATATGTAGGTTTCCTCAGAATGTTTTCCTTCACCGTACAGCGTGCGATAAATTGCAGTTATCAATTAGACACGTAAGTTTTAATAGAAAAACTCATTGGTGTCTGCCCGGGGTTACTGAACTGTAATATATACTCTTTTGTTTATGGTTAGTCTGTGGTAAAATTAAAAAGAGATTACTGCAAATAAAGCTTTATATCTGCGAGCAGTATAGCAATATAATACCATTATTATTTCAAAAGTGTGGTTGATACTCAGTATTTCATTTTTCAGGTTGCCAGAGTTCAATCTTAAGTAATTTCAAGACAGTATTATTAAATGTAAGTGAGATGTAATATAAAAATGGGAAAATTTGTATGCATTGCGACGACGCGGTCTAGATAGGATACGTAATATCAAAGCAGGATCGTCTTAAGAAAACAGTGAGGCAATTGGGAACCTAGAAATGTTGAAAAATCCATAATCATATCATAATTGCAAAATTCTCTAGTTACTTTTGTCTTAATTTGTGATGCCATGAAGGTTTTGCCGGTAATCACCACGCTTGGCATGCGGGTTGGTGATCGCAGTGCTGACCGTTTTGCACCGATAGTGCTACTGCCCACTGTCGGTCTGATATTTAGGTCAGCAAAAAATGAATTGGTTATACCGCCATTTATCGGTCGCCAGAGCCTCGTTGGTTGATATGAAGGGTGCTTCGCGTGCAGGTGAGGTTGACAATTGAGGAGACAGACTGGGACGAGCGTCCCCCTTACACCCCAGCCTCCCCCTTACACCCCTCGCAGGGAGCCACTGGATCCAGGTGGCGCAAGATCGTGTGGTGTGGCGATCTCATGAAGGGCCTATGTCCAGCAGTGGACGTCCATCGGCTGACGAAGAAGAAGAAGAAGACTTTTGTCTTCTGACTGTATATCTGTTATGCTTTTACGGCTAATCGACTAATGTGTATCGGAAAACAATGATATATAAAACCTATAAATATAAATAAATATATGGGATACTTACACCCACAGTCGGCCGTCCCCAAAGTAAGTAACTTAATACTTGTATTATGGACAGACAACTGGTAAATATACTACACATATAATTTTAAATACATACTTAAATACAATTAAACACCCAGGCTCGCGGAACTAACAAATTGTTTATAGAAAATGAATCTCGGCGGGAATCGATCCCGCGACCCGCGGAGCTACGAGGTCACTACCCGCTGCGCCAACGAGCCAGTTTAAAGTATACCTAATAATACCTATTATACATTAATTTATTAAATTTTCATCATCATCATTATCATCCTGCCCTTATCCCACTCTAAGTGGAGTCGGTACAACATGTTACAAACATGTTGTCACATGATTTGGATACGTATTTTACGACCGGCCGCCTGCCCGACGGCAACTTACCTTAGTCGCCTTTTACGACACCTCGGTAACAAATGAGGGTGGTCTATTCTATGCAGCCGGATACCACACGGCACATACCTTAGTCGCCTCTTACGACACCTCGGTAAGAAATGAGGGTGGTCTATTCTATGCAGCCGGATAACACACGGCACATACCTTAGTCGCCTCTTACGACACCTCGGTAAGAAATGCGGGTGGTCTATTCTATGCAGCCGGATCACACACGGCACATACCTTAGTCGCCTTTTACGACAACTTGGTAAGAAAGGAGGGTGGTCTATTCTATTCTGCCGGATACCACACGGCGTAATAAAAAAATAATAATAATAATAGACAACAAAACGAAAGTCATGAAATTACCTGTGCTTAGCAACAAGCCTGATCCGAGCCAGGACTCCATAAACTGATAGGGTTTATTCTTTTTTATGTTCCGGGAATGCGTCAAAATTATCTGGAAAAGAAACATTCCTTTTAACTGCGAATACCTTTTCGCCGCAAGTAGTATTGCGGGGCGCAGCTAATTAGGTACCGATATAACTTGTACATTTCTTTGTAGATAAATATTATAAATTTGTAAAAGTGCTATTTATGATATTCATTTTCATTCTCCTACCCTTATCCCACTCTAAGTGGTGTCAGCACGACATGTTTTAAACATCTTACCTACATGTTTTGCCTAATTATTTTACGATCGGGCTGCCTGCCTGACGTCAACTTACCTTTGTCGCCGTTTACGACACCTCGGTAAGAAATGAGGATGGTCTATTCTACGTAGCCGGATACCACACGAATGATATTATAGAATAGAAAAAAAAAATAACTTACTTCGTAGTCCTTTATATTGTAGACATGCAATATATGTCTGCCAAAAACTGATATTACAACGCGGTCCCCATATTCTTTAGGTAGCTCTATAAGTTTTGTAAACACCTGCTCTGAAAGTTTTTTTTTAAATTATCACATTGGGCGGAGCAACGTTATTAATTTAAAATAATTATACGTAAATTTCATGAACGCTAATTGACACAACGTTTATACACGTCTCTCTCTCATCAACCAATAGACCTTCAGTGCTGGACATAGGGGTCTGCCTTCATTACGTTTTCCGGTGAGGGGTCACCACTCCATCGGTTCTTCTGTGTGCATCGCGCATTGCCACTTCAGCTTTGACCCGTTGAACTATGTCTGTCACTTTGGTCCTTCTACAGATCTCCTAATTTCTGATTTGAGGACGTAGAGACACTCCGAGCATAGCTTTTTCCATAGCCCGCTGACTCCGAGCGTTCTTATGAGGCCCGTAGTTAGCGACCGAGTTTTAGAGCCATATGTCATCACTGGAAATACGCACTGTTCGAAAACTTTTATCCTTATAAAGAGACTAAATTACCTTAAAACCGCAACAATGCCCTCAACTGTCCATCAATAACTTACCCGGTGATAGTCTTAAGAATATGATTGCATTGCCGATGAACGGCCATCGCGGAGGTCCCGGGAGACGAGCCAGACTATTCTCCTCCTGATTCATGATCTTCCACAGAACCACGCATGCGATTAACGCTATCACCACTGCCCACAACATCTTAAGCTACAAGTAACGTTAAGTTTGCATCAATGTGCTGGGAACAGACAGAGTTATCATAGGTATAGTGCAGCCGTAGGAAGGTCTCTGAGTGCGAGTTTCCGGCCAATAATAGGAGAGGGATAATGTATGGATGTGAATAGTAATCGATTATTTTTTCATTATAATCGATTTTGAAACATCATAAATCAATTATATTATTTACTCTCTTTTTTCTTGTCTTTTTAAGATAAAACAATGTAGCTAAACTAAACATTTCAATCAAATATTGAAAAACATCTATATTATTTTCTAATTGTATTAGTCGTCTTTTAATATTTAACTTTTATATTTAATGCTACTATACTATACTAATATCTTTTAATATTTAATTCTAATTAATATTTAACATTAAAAAAAATTTTTTTTCAAAGAATGTGTACCCAGTCACGACTCGCGAGTAATCGACAAGCAAAACGTTCTCGAATGGTTCGTTCATTATAAAAGCGGTCGTATCGGCGCCTCGGAAGTCAGTTTGTAAATAGCGGTCAAGAAGTAAGAACGTATTTAGAAGCGAAAGTAAAATGAAATCACTTTGGCTTTGTTATTTGTCTACGCTGTACTGTACTGTGCTTACTGTATAGTGATTGTCAGTACAAATTTTGTAGTTAAAAACTAAATAAAGTTTTAGTTTTTCGCGTTAGTCATTCGAAGTTAAACCGTTTTATAATCATGTTTATTGAACATCTATGTATCATCCCCTTCCCTGTTTTAGATTTAATCGGTATTTGATAGTGTCGTAAAACTGTTTTGATAATTAAAACAATAAAAAAATTACTGGAGCCATTAACGCTGCAGTATGAAATGATTTTTATCATTTTTTTATCCTACGGAACAAATAAGCCTTGTTCATTTACACTTATTATAAATCAATGTCCCCAAAAGCTTTATAGAATTACTTACTTTGCGGAGATCCACAATACATAAGTAATAAAAAAAATATTTTGCTACAATCCGCGATACTTATCTAGTCGCGATACTTACTGTATCGCAGATCATAGCAAAATCATTTTTATTATTACTTTTTCACAAAAGCTGTCTATCTGTGTTTCATCTTTTCTCAAAATATAAAGGGTAACTGGTTCGAACCCCGGCACCAATGAGTTTTTCTGTTAAAAACCTATGTGTCTTATCGATTATTGTTATTTACCACACGCTTTTCGGTGAAAGAAAACATCATGAGGAAACCTACGTATCTCTAGAGAATTCTGGGGATATGTACTGGGGAATGTCTACCAATCCGCATTGGAGCAGCGTGGTAGGTCTTAGCTCCAAGCCTTCTCTCTAGAAACGACGAGAAAAGGCTTATGCCCAGCGGTGGGATAACAAGAGCCCGTTACTTTATTTTACTTGTAGTGTTAAAAACGTATGATAAGAATGATGAAGTTGAGAGAACTATGTATTATCATCATCTAGCAACATGTGTTCTTCAATCTTGGGTGTATTTAAGTACTTCTTATTGTATCGTTTTGATTAACTATTAATTGCTTAATTATATCTTGTGATAACTCAATGCCGTGTGGTATCCGGCTGAGTAGAATAGACCAAACTCATTTTCTTACCGAGGTGTCGTAAAAGGCGATCAAGGTAAGTCGACCCGCCGTGTGGTATCCGGCCGAGTAGAATAGACTACCCTATTTCTTACCAAGGGTTCGTCAAATACGACTAAGGTAAGTTGACGTCAGGCAGGCGGCCGGTCGTTAAATACGTAGTCGAATCATGTGACAGTGTGTTTTAACATGTTGCGCCGACCCCACTTAAAGTGGGATAAGGGCAGGAGGATGATGATATGATGATGTCTGTCACTCATAAGTTGTAAATTACTTTACGGAATACTGTATGTCTAATCTTTAGTATTATTTGGATGTCCAGACAATAGATACGGTATCTTTAAAGTTACTCAACCAACCATCCTTGACTCGGTCTTTTACAGCTTGATTGTTTATCTAATTTTGTTATTCAATGATAAAAATATAATTATCACTATGACATTTAGGTAAAATCACGTATTCTCTACGTGAAAATACGTATTTTTAGTTAATTATTCGTTTATTTATTTATGCAGTAATCCCACAGCGTTTACAAAGTCTTATTCAAATACTGTCTTAAATACTACTAATATTATAAAGAGGAAATATGTGTATGTATGAGTGTATGTTTGTAATGTTTTCACGCAATCTTTTCATGGATTTCAAAAATTATTTCACCACTGGAAAGCTGCTTCTTGACTGAGAAACATAGGCTATAAAAAAATAGGGATCCCTGATAAAATTGTAATAAAAGTTAAAAAAAAGTCAAGTAGCGGCCTGTTAATATCTCACTGCTGGGAATAGGCCTCGTCTTTCCGTTTTTTTTTGGAGAGAAGGATTGGAGCTAAGACCTACCGACGCTGCTGCATTGCGAATTGGTAGGTTACACATATCCCTAGAATTCTCTAGAGATATGCAGGTTTCCTCACGATGTTTTCCTTCACCGAAAAGCGTGTGATAAATTGCAAATATCAATTAGACACATAAGTTTTAATAGAAAAACTCATTGGTGCCTGCCCGGGTTTGACCCATGTTCGTCTCTAAAGATTCGCACGGTCTCACCACTGGGCTATCACAGCTTAATTGTAATAATGTGTGAAAAATGTAGATGTAAATATCTTTCATCGCGTACGCTGCGGCAAGTATTGATGATACACCAAAAAAATGTTCTACACTATTATAGAACATATAAATATGCGCGCATCCAATATTTTTCATTCATACTTGTCCAGTTTAATAAGTTTTATTATTTATTTATATTAAAAAGGGTAAACTTTTCAAAAAGTCAGAAAAATCGATTTCTTTGATTCGTGTTAATCGATTTTTTATAGATTTATTTTCAATGGATTTTTTTTTTTTTTCATGTCAGGAAAACCCGTTATGGGTCATCACCGCCCGACGGGGACGAGCGGTGGGTATGTCGGACTCTCACCGACTAAAAACCTGACAGTGCTCCTCCACGCTGCTGGTGGCGGGGACAGGGTACCGTTGTGCACATTGCCCCCCACCCCCGCCAGCAGCAGCTCTGTACCCCGGAGAGCGCCACCTCCGGGTCGGGGCCTCTCTAAGCAGTGGCCCCTCCCTCCACTAATCGATGCATCGGGAGCACCAGATGCATCGACCGCCTCGGGGACCTAACTCCAGCGAACGTCCGATAAACCCCGTTCGGTACGCTCGGAGGTCCCCGTTAGGGCGGCATGCGACGGACTTCGGCGAGTCGCCTGCGCCCCGCTCGCCTGCGGCGGATCGGATCCAAGGACTCGACTTCCCGGATCCGCCCCGCCGCCTCCTTCCGCGAGATAACGTCCTCGCAGAAGGAGGCCATCGCTGCCCACGATCCCTCCCTGTCCACCATGGCACGAACCACGGTGGGCAGGGAGAGATCGTGCCCCACCTCTGCCACGAGCTTCGCTCGCTGATCCGCCCAAGCAGGGCAGTCTGCGAGCGTGTGCAAAGCCGTATCCAACTCGGCGCCGCACTCGTGACACACACCAGACGCTTCGCGCTGGGCCACCTTCCACAGATACTTCCCGAAGCAACCATGTTCGGAAAGCACCTGTGTCAGGCGAAAGGTGAGGACCCCATGCCTCCTGGCGACCCAGCCCTGGAGAATGGGCTGGATGGCTGAAATTGTCCAGAATCCTGCGCTGGGCGATTCCAGCCGCCGCCTCCATTGACGGAGGAGCTTCATCTGAGCTGCTCTCCGCCAATCTACATCTACCGCCGCAGAGTTGCCCCCCGATGAACGGGCTTCAACTCTGCGGCGGTAGGCCTGAGCAAGCACCTTGGCCTCTAGATCCCATGGATCCGGCGGGATCCGGCCAAGGCGCAGGCCGCCTCGCCAGAGATAGTCCGGTAGCCCCGCACTTGCCTGATCGCCACAATCCTCTGCGCCCCACGCAGTAAGGTCAAGGACTTGGCGGTCAGCCGCTCCGCCCAAACGGGAGCGCCGTACAGGGCCATTGACCGGACCACTCCGGCGTAAAGGCGCCGGCAGCCTGCATTTGGCCCTCCCACATTCGGGAGGAGCCTGCTCAGAGCTCCAGCGGTCGCCTTCAGTCTCGGGGCGAGCCGCCGGAAGTAGTTCTTGGTAGGAACCAGCAGTAAAGTTGACGATTCAAAAGCACTTGTTTACAAGTTTACTTGAATAAGGAATATTTTGAATTTGAATTTGAATTTGAATGGAGGAAAAATCGGTTATTTATTTCAAGTTACGTCCCTAAATTTCATTCACTCTAACTAAGGATAAAGCATGCCACAAAAAAGGTTGTGGAACACTGATCTAGAGTCACTTTAAGTAAACGGAATTATGTTTACAATTGCTTTAATGATCGCCCACTAAATAATTATAATAAAATATTGCCACCATCCGGTATTCTTAATAAGCAAATAAAAAATATGAAGGTTAAATTACTCACGGCTCAAAATAACTGTCTAAATTGCACTTTAAAAACAACTCTATTATCTTGAACAGGTATTTAAACATATATATAAGAAGCACATGTTCACAATACAACAGCCAATGCACTTATGATGTTTCATGTTATAGTATTATATACTCGTATTTTATATATTTATGTTGAATTCATCAGAGATAAACCAGTTATGTAACACGCGACGTTCGCGATGCGATATCACGACTGTAAAGTGGTCAGACACGGTACATACTAATTTGATTC
Source organism: Morpho deidamia (assembly GCA_947086505.1). Taxonomy (NCBI): domain Eukaryota; kingdom Metazoa; phylum Arthropoda; class Insecta; order Lepidoptera; family Nymphalidae; genus Morpho; species Morpho deidamia. Next base: position 1,689,539 of record CAMTZC010000011.1, read on the forward strand.
GTTCCGTAACCTTGCTCGTATGTCAAATTGCTTGTATCTCAAATCTTGCATCGCAAAGCAAAATATAGCTCACTCGGCGGCACGTATCTCAAAACACTCGGTTTTTTTCGAACTGACTGTATGCTGTTAGCCCGTTTATTAGCGTTGCCGGGATAGATGGTCGAGGTTGTGAAATACAGATAGTAGAGCGCAGAAACTCTACTAGCGTCGGGGAACGTCGTCCTAAGGGTACCTCCTGTGAGGCCGGACCACGACTTAGGGCGACGCGTAGTGGAGGGCCGATGGTATGACTATGTTTAGTTATTACGACGTCGGAAGAGTGGCGACAAGCCACGACCGACCGACGACAGAAAACTGTGACCTCGTCTTCGCCGAATAAGACTGTGTATGTATTATGTGTTTCTGTGTTAGCGATCGTTATTTGAACGTCAGGGTCATATAGGACGCTTTTTGGACGCCTATATTTTCGGTGGTCAGACCTAACCGGGATGTAGGTGGAAGCAACTGAAATAAGAGGGTTCGACCTCAGATTTCTCGAAGTAAGACTTCGAAAAAACGTTTAAAAAGATGAATAATGGTAGGGAGATCGAGGTCTCTTTGGAGGTCAACGTTCCGCATGAACCACGGACAACCAGTGGCTGTCCGCATGAATCGGTTCTGCAGGCTTTGGAGCGTGAGCATCCTGACCTTTGAAACGCAACGCTCGATAGGACATTATTGGTCTTATGCAAGTTTTGTAGAGTATCACTTTGCTGCAGAGCGACATCCTTGGACACTCGTATGTCAAGGCTCGTATCTCGAGGTACCGTTGTACTTGATTGAAAACTCAAATTCAAATAATTCTTTATTTAAGTTTGCTTTGGAATCGTCAAATTACAAATTACAATTTGGAAAGGTGCCCTTACCGGTAGAACCAGCAAGCAACTCGGCAATCACTTTTACTTACTTAATACTACTGTTATGGGTGAATTAGTAAATATACACATACAATTGTATATGTATACATACTTAAAGAAGTAAATATTTGATGGCATGATTTGTATAGTCCTAGCGTGTAAGCTATTTAAGATAACTTGTACATTTTTGTCAAAGGTAATTTAATTTATAATAAATGATATACATATGTATATTGCAATATCCTTCGTATTCCAATATGCCAACAAATTAATAATAATAAATATATGGGACATTTACACACACAATTAAATAACCTACTCGCTAACTTGACCACACTGTGCGTTAGTATTTATTTTCAAGTTGTCCTTGATATCAAATATACAAGAATGAAACAAAGCGTCATTTATAACATAACCTATAATTTATTAGGAGCTACGACCATAGAGTTATTATACTAGAGTAACCGATTCATAAGCAGGTCTGTAAGTGACGCAATAAATACTGTGCAAGATAAAACTCTTATAATGAAGATGATCTTTGTCTAATCACAGATAAAAAGGCAAACAGATGCACTCTCATATGCTTTCTCTTTATTGTAATATGACACATTTAAAGCTGTCTTTCCTATTTTAATATAATAGCTCTATATCGAAGACAATGCCGAGTGATATCCGGCTGAGTAGAATAGACCACCCTCATTTCTTACTGAGGTGTCGTAAAAGGCGACTAAGGTAAGTTGACCCACCGTGTGGTATCCGGCTGAGTAGAATAGACCACTCTCATCTCTTACTGAGGTGTCGTAAAAGGCGACTAAGGTAAGTTGACCCACCGTGTGGTATCCGGCTGAGTAGAATAGACCACTCTCATCTCTTACTGAGGTGTCGTAAAAGGCGACTAAGGTAAGTTGACCCACCGTGTGGTATCCGGTTGAGTAGAATAGACCACCCTCTTTCTTACCGAGGAGTCGTAAAATTCGACTAAGGTAAGTTGACGTCAGGCAGGCGGCTGGTCGTAAAATACGTAGCCTAATCATGTTTGTAACATGTTGTGCTATGAGGGCATAGAGTTGTATAAGGGTAGGAGGATGATGAAATATACATCGACGAGGCTTTCTATTTTTATTAATGGTGAGGAAAATTTTAAAGTAATAGAATGTAACAAATATATAAGTTTGTCTAGTTACAATATCGTCACACAGTGGAACATATATTACCGTGGTTCATGCGGAACGTTGACCTCCATAGAGACCTCGATCTCCCTACCATTACTCACCTCTTTAAACGTTTTTCGAAATCTTACTTAGAGAAATCTGAGGTACACCCGAACCCCCTGATTTCAGTTGCTTCTACCTACATCCCAGTTAGGTCTGACCACCGAAAATATAGGCGTCCAAAAAGCGTCCTGTATGACCCTGATGATCAAATAACGATCGCAAACACAGAAACACGTAATACACACCTCTTCGCCGGTGAAGACGAGGTCCAAATTTTCTGACGTTGGTCGGTCGAGGCTTCTCCCCAACCTTCCGACGTCGCAATGACTAATCAAAGTCGTACAATCAGCCCTCCACTACGCGGTGCCCTAAGCCGTGGCCCGGCCTCACAGGAGGCACCCTTAGGTTGACGTTCCCCGACTATAGCAGAGCTTTTGCGCTCTACCTTCTGCATTTCGCAACCTCGATGATGCTTTTGCGCTCGCCCGTCCCGCCCGGTGACGCTGTAAAAGCCGTTAGGGATAACAGCATACAGTCAGCTCGAAAAAAAACACTATAAAAGCTACGTTTAAAATCTAGATCTTGGATCAGGCGTGATTAACACGCTTAGTATTAAAGTGGCTTGATTCTAAATTAGGCTTACTTGAGTTGGATACATTGTAATCCTTATTTCAATGCCATCTATGAAATCATACTGCGAACTCACTGGCCCGTCCGGCTTGGCTCGTTGGCCTGGCACAGTTGGCAGTTATAATGCCATCAGCCGCACTGCTCGCGAGTTCGATTCCCGCCGAGGGCCAATATCTATACATATTTCTGTTTGTATGCGATCGATTTTCTCAAAATCTACTAAACGGATTTTTGTACGGTTTTAATAAAAGATAATGCAATTCTTGACGAAGGTTTAAGTGGATAGTACATTATGGTTAAATTCCCGCGGAAGATTATCCCGCAGGATTTATGCGGGAAAAACTGAGTGACACAATGATATTCATGCGGGAAAAGCAAGCGCGGTTCGCTAGCTTTCCATAAAATAATTTGTTGGTTTTCGAATCTGGGTGTATATTTAAATTTAAGAAAGTATTTAATATCATTTGTGTATATATGTACCAAGGTGTGATAGGCTAGCGGTGAGACCGTGCAACTCTCTAGAGACGATCATGGGTTCAAACCCCGGGCAGGCACCAATAAGTTTTTCTATTAAAACTTATGTGTCTAATTGATAATTGCAATTCATCACACGCTTTTCGGTGAAGGGAAACATCGTTAGGAAACCTGCATATCTCTAGAGAATTCTAGTAATATGTGTAACCTACCAATCCGCATTGGAGCAGCGTGGTAGGTCTTAGCTCCAACCCTTCTCTCGAAAAAATAGGGAGAGGAGGCCTTAGCCTAGTAGTGGCCATAGTAACAGGCCGTTACTTTACTATATATGTACCAATTGCCTCAATTTTCTTGCTCTTTCAAGTTTGGGACTCATTTTTTTTTTCGGACACTAATGCTGTTAGCCCTAATGGCTCTTACAGCGTCACCGAGAGAGTGGGCGAGCGCGGAAGCATCGCTGGGGGTATAAGCTGGGAGAGCGAGTCTCGAGCGAGGCTCGCAACATCCTGAGAGCGTCGCCTTAAGGGTGCCTCCTGTGAGGCCGGACCTCGGCTTAAAGCGACGCGCTGTAGTGGACTGTATCGGACTTGCGGAAAAGTCCTGATGTCATTGACAAACACGAGTTTTTTAGGCGCTACGCCACGCTTTATTGCAATTTTTGTGATAAATCACTTTTTTGAATTAGGTCACTTTAATGCTAAGTGTCCAATTTATCTTGTTTGAAAGTTCGTCGGCCACGATAATAGGCGATTGACCTAGTTTTATGTAAATATCACTAGGAACAACTTACGTACTAGACTACCCAAGTCAAGTGTTTCGTATCGTAAACCGATAAAATTAACAAGATTTACTACAAGTAAATGTGCCAAGTCACGACATTTAGTATTGTAAATAATTCCTAGAAATAGATTCACAGAGAGATAAGAACATTTAAAACTTATTGCGACATAATTTCAAATTTTATGAAGAACTACCTTCTGATTGCGACTTTGTATCAAAATGCCTTTAATTATTTCCATGTCATAACATCCTCCTGTTCTTATCCCATTCTAAGTGTTGTCGGCACAACATGTCATATACATGTTGTCACATGATTTGGCTAGGTATTTTACGACCGGCCGCCTGCCTGACGTCAACTTAGCCTAGTCGTACTTTACGGCCTCTCGGTAAGAAAGAGGTGGTCTATCCTACTCGACCGGATACCACACGGCGGGTTGAGTTACCTTAGTTGCCTTTTATGACATCGGTAAGAAATAAGGGAGGTCTATTCTGGTCAGCCAAATACCATACGACTATTTCCATGTCATAAATTGTGATTTCTTGTGATCGAAATGACGTTAATTAGAAAAAGAACCAATGAAATTATTATACTTAGAGAAGGGGAGCCATAGGAAGTATTTGTTTATTTATATGTTCACTTACAATTATTTGCACTAATAATATTCTTTATTGCTAGAAAATGGTACAATAAAGTTTTAAGTATTATCATACATTGACATACTAAGTAATATAAATGGAAACTTAACTAATTGTAATAATTAATGAACACAGCATGACCAACTATAAAAAAATTGATAGTAAATTGGGCAGTAAGTGAGAGTGTCGCAATAAATAATTAGAGGGAAGAATATTATATTCGTAAACTTAACTATTCATATCTATACATATTAAAAAAGACTCCAAAAGCTGTGTAATCGATTTTTTCAAAATCTACTAAACGGATTTTTCTACGGTTTTTACTAAAAGGTAGCGAAATTATTCTAGAAGGCTTAGGTTAATACATGCATTATGTAAATTGTGTTGAGGTCCCGTAGTTGCAAAAAACTCACCTGCTGGTAGCTTTAGTCGCGTGCGCCGCATAAATCAGCAGGGATACACAAAAGTAATGTACTAGACAATTGTAGATCTATAAAATTACTACAAAAAAGTCTGCGAAAGCATGTCTCTAGCTCTTATGGTTAACTCACTATAACTATTTTTATGTTCAATATTCCAATTTTGTGACTCATTGATATCCACGTGGGCGACGCCGTTGACACGGTTAGTGATTCAATTATAATTAATAATTCAATAGATTAGATGACTAATAAAAATACACTTTGAATTTTTAACTTGTCATCGTTATAATCTAAAATTTCATAATAATAGGAATAGTGCCGTGTGGTATCCGATTGAGTAGAAGAGACCACCCTCATTTCTTACCGAGGTGTCGTAAAAGGTGTCTACGGTAAGTTGACCCTCCGTGTGGAATCCGGCTGAGTAGAATAGACCACCCTCATTTCTTACCGAGGGGTCGTAAAAGGCGACTATGGTAAGTTGACGTCAGATATGCGGCCGGGCGTTAAATACCTAGCTAAACCACATCACAACTTGTTTAAAACTAGTTGTGCCGACCCCACCTAGAGTAATGTGACGATAGCTAATCGGAACCTTCCTCAAGAGTTGCACTATCTTTAAGTAAAAACTTTTCAAAAATGCGTTCAGTAAATTTTGAGAAAAACGAACACATACAGAAACACAGTTTTTGCAGACTTTGTTTTATAATAAGTATAGATTATGAGATGTGCTTACTAGTCAATGGTTCACGTTGTTGTTAGTCGATTATAAATGTATCTTTGTATAGTACGCGGCAATAAATAATGCACATCGAGGCTAAGAGAGAGATACTCGGCTAGATTCTGCTTCATAGAGCAAGTCTCTGTCGCACAGACTGATGAGCCCGTGCGAAACGTCACATACTGAGTGACAGAGACAGCGCTCTACGGAAACGAACTGGTCGGCTGTTTCGTTCTAAACATCGATGTGCGTTATTTAATGCCGGGTACTATACATATATTCTTGTGTTAAGTTACTTTTGTTTTGTCTTTATTATCCATATTTCACTTCTTGTCCTTTTCTTTCTGTTACTCAAAGCTTGGCTGGAAGAGATCCCGTTTAGGGATAACTCCGCCTTTGATGTGCTGTTTTTTTTCTTTTTTTATATTGGTATGTATGTAGAATAAAGAAATAAATAAATATGATCTCTGACAACCCTTGATATAATATGGAATTTATTTAACAATAACTCTACAGTTATGATTCAAATCTTGTCAAATTCTATTAAAATAAATAATACTTCAGATTTACTCGGGCTTTAGCTTTTGTGTGCAATATTTAGGAGTGCAAATTGGTTCGTCGAGCATGTCTGGGATCAAGTGTACTTCAGCGACGACTTTATGCTTTTACTTCATTTGGTATACATATTTCATTTTATTTGCTTTTGTCTCATAAAATTTAATCGAACAACAATCCCATATGCTACTCCATCAGCTCTGACAGCAGTACAACGACAGCGACAAGGTAATACAATAAACTAACAATTTAAGATCACGTGATTCCCTGCGAGAGAAGTTCAAGAAAATAGGTATTCTTACACTGGTTTCACAGTATTCGAACATTATTTGACACAGTATTTGACACAGTACAGTTTGGATTTAGATTTGGGCCTCCTCTCTTCGTTACTGGAAGGAACGGTTGAAGCTAAGACCTACGACGCTGCTCCAATGCGGATTGGTAGGTAACACATATCCCCAGAATTCTCTAGAGATATGCAGGTGTCCTCACGAGGTTTTCCGTCACCGAAAAGCGTGTGATAAATTACAATTATCAATTAGACACAAGTTTTAATAAAAAAAATGGTGCCTGCCCGTTTGAACTCGTGAACCGAAACTAGAAAGAGTCGCACGGTCTCACCGCTGGGCTACCACAACTTAGGATTGAGGTTGCTTGAGCTGTTGAGGATTACTTAAATGTAACATTTGTACAAAACAAGAAATGTTTATGGCGCGTTTTTAATATAATTACTTTGAACAATGTTTAGCGCACCTTCAAAATGTTTGTGTACAAGTCGATGTCCAAGTAACTAAATAGATAATACGCAAAAAATAGATAGGTATTCTAGCCCTATATGCTCTTAGCTTTCTGAACCATCAGTAGAGTAGACGATTCAAAAGCACTTGTTTACAAGTTTACTTGAATAAAGAATATTTTGAATTTGAATTTCTCTTTTTTTTCGAGGGTAACATTTTAGGCTGGCTCTTCTCTACTCTGCTAGCTGTGATAGCCCAGCGGTGAGACCGTGCGACTCTTTCGAGGGGAACACGAGTTCAAACCCGGGCAGGCACCAATGAGTTTTTCTATTAAAACTCATGTGTCTAATTGGTAATTGCAATTTATCACACGCTTTTCGGTGAAGGAAAACATCGTGAGGAAACCTGCATATCTCTAGAGAATTCTGGGGTCATGTGTAATCTACCAATCCTCATTGGAGCAGCGTGGTAAGTCTTAGCTCCAACCGTTCCCTCCAGAAACGCAGAGAGGAGGCCTATTCCCAGTAGTGGGATAGTAATAGGCCGTTACTTTACTTACTTTATTTCTCTACTCTAGTATATTAACTATAAAATGATTAAGAAACGGCTAAATATTTGATGAGCTAAAAGCTTCACTTCTTCTATTCCATATGTTATTAACATTAATATCTGTTATATTCGATCTTATTTCGTTTTAATATAGAAATATTTTCTTCGTCACTTTTCAATCTTTTTATAAAAATGTTTTGATCTTCGTTAGTCTCGCTAAAACTTAAAAACGATTTGCCTAATTTATGAGTATCCTTATACAAGCAAGTTACCTTTTTTTTATTCAAGTAAAACAAACTTAAATGACATAAGTATCATCAAGTGAACGCTATCCATCAACTGGAAATAGGTTTTGGGAATTTTGATTGAACGCCTCATTTCCGGCTCGCATCGCATCCAATATATTCTCGAGTGGGAAATTGTGGAGATAACAAACGGGTGTGAGATTCAAAAGTAATGATGAAATTTATTTTGCTATAATCCGCGATTTAGTAAATAGAAAATATATATAATGCTAAATTCAGTGCGGACTATCAATTCTTTCACCTGATATATGCAGGACTCGTAAAAACACATGCACAATCCGCAACCAGCGCCACCTCATAACAAGTACTACACACGTTCACTATCACAAACTCAACAATAGTTTCGCCTCGCACCCGAGGCATAATCAAGGGATGAGCTCCACGATAAAATCGCAAAGCTTCAGAGCTTCGGTTCAGAGGATCATGGTAACTATATAAGATTTAAATAGGCATGAGATTTTTCATCCCAAATTTTTTAATAATATTTATTTTAAGTTGTATTGAAATTTATAGGACGTTTTGTATGGAAAAGGATACAATGTCATAATTGTCCTTTGAGAAGGGACAGTTACTTCAATTGCGAAGCTTACGGTATGGTAGCGACCCTTTGTTGTGGATTTAGATTCATTACGTGAATCGGAAATCTAGATCAGAATCTAGAACAGTGTTTCCCAACGGGGGAGCAATTCGAAAGTGGACTCGGCACGGCTCCGGGACATTTAAAGAGCTAGATTTCGTTGCCTTAATATACAGAAAAAAAACATATTCTTAAATCATTAGAATTTGAATTTCAGTTTTTCGTAATACGTTTAAAAACAAATTAGCTTACACAAGCCCTAATATAAGGAAAAACGTTTCTCGTAATTCAACAGCATAAATATTTACGTACTAGGTTTCGTCTTCACACTTGAAACTCTGACATATTTACTTGAACATGTTTTACATGAATTATCTATGTTTATCTGAGAAAAATCACAAGCGCAAACTTGTTTGATTTGCTAGTGCAAAAATCAACAATGCGATTATGTATTTATTGCACGAATGTTTAGCTACACCTGTTATTATGTACTATGAGAATTGAGTACAAACCTCGCGAGTTTATCAACTAGTGTAGTCTTTCATTTGCCAAACAATTATATATTTTTAAATAACTATTTTTGAAAAAAAGTGACTTCAGAGTTTCTTGCCTGTTTCTTCTCGGCAAGCGTACTCTTTCGAACCTATCATAGCACAGTTTTATTTTAAAATATTTAGAATTATGTCATGACAGTAAAACGAGGCTGCGATCAAAATATTTTATTTAATTTTATTTGTCTCTTGAAGACAAAATCATTATGATTATTAAATGTTTATGGATCTGGTGGTGCGTATGACAGGCCGATGTTCTTGAGTTCGCAGTCCTCTTGCAAAAAGTCCTTAATCAGGAGTTTCTTTAATGCAGTTCGTCGTACCTTAAAATAAATACCGAAGACTTAAATTAGTTTTCTCTCAAGATTAAATATATATATGATTAGATTAGGTGTTTTTAAATACATGTTTAATACCCTATAGTCTCGATTTAAAATGGCGTTTAAGTTTAAATACTGTCATAGAGTTTGCAAAGCTAACTAACATTTAAAATTGTCACGTCATGCACACACGCATACTTATGCAAATGCAAGTTATCAGAAACTCATGCACGCACACACGACGTTTGCATGCGTGCACAATGTCTGCACGCATACGCGATGTCAGCACGCACGCACGACGTCTGCATGCACGCATTTTCGCACACTAATACATGTGTTTGTTAGAATATTATATTATACATTGTTTTAATTTTCACTGTTGTGTAGATTACGTGAGATTTGGAAGAATATAATTGTGAAATTATGTTTGTTTGTTTTTTTAACACAAATCAATGCGAACAAGATCGTGAGTGCAACTACTGAAAATATATTACAGCAAGGGTCTGCAGCTTCGCCTGACGTAATTCCTCCCTTATGAGCATCATCTCCGGGCGAAGTTCACGATGCGACTGCGGGTCCATGTTGATCTTCAACCTGGGGTCTATGCCGGACAGTTGTTTATCACTAGAAAACAATTTCATACCTTTAAAGGCTGAATAAATATCGTAGACTTATTATACATAAATTAGGGAGGAGGAGCGGAGCCGTGGGTAGGTCTGTGCGTATTTCCAATAGATAATAATGGAGTGACCATGAGAGACATATACTCATCTTTGTCTTATCACATATAAAAAGAGAGACAGATAGGTAGTCATTTGCTTTCTATTTTTTTTCAATGGACATATTTTTGGCTAGCGCCGCTATACATAATAAAACTATAATATTTTCGGACATTTGTCTATGATCAGTAGCTTCCCTTTGTTGCTATCGACTTGGCTAAGCGAAACCGTTTTCGCTATCCCACTTCTGAACAAAGGAGTCGTCTCTAATTTTTATTAGAGAAGAATAAGAGTTTAAGGTTCGGGTGCTGCAATGCTGTAGTTGCTGCTGTCACACACCTCCTAAAAATCCTGCGGAGATATAAATTGTTCTTCAGGAAGTTTTCTTTACCTTAAACTGTCTATAAAACGTAAATTAGGCGCTTAAATTGTTATCTAAGGCACATACTACAGTTTTAATAAATTATCATCATACAAATTAGCCCCAACATCCGCTTCCAATATTCCTGCTTCCTCCAACGTTTCCGGTTCACCTTCGTCATTGTTTTCAGAAGACATTTGCAATTAAATTTAATAAGATCTCAATAACAATTATGCTTACTTATAGAAAGCACATAGAGGGAAAATGACATCTCAATAAATCAACCAACAAGTTTTTACTATGTTAAATCGTGTATTTTATATGAGTTGCCAGTCTTGGGAGAAGTCTATGGACCTCGTGAAACCACAGTATCACTAAGAATTGTGCTTTTCGCGTAGACTACTGGCAAGTGCCAGCAAAACGGTTCAATATTTTAAACCTGTAACTTTTAAAAAGTGGCCTGCAGACTCAGCACATCCTATGTAACACCCCGGCACCGAAAGGCGCTCTCTGCGCTTGCATATAAAATAAGGTCTAAGAATTAATTTTAAAAAGGGTCAAAATAATACTGCTTTCATGTTATAAAGCTATGACTCCGACCTTTGACCGAATCTTAACATTTTCTTCGTTCTTACGCCGGCTTTGATTTGGTAAGTGTATTTTGTACTGCTCCCTGCCTCTAACCAAATTAGGACCAAAGGCTAGACTAGCTATACTTTTTCTTAGATTTAGTAAGAGTATCCTCTAAATTCATCTATATTTTTTAATTTTTGATAAAGCAATTTTGTTTGCGTTTCTATGCTTATCTGATTAAAGTTTGCTGCACAATTTTTTTATAGTGGCAAGAAATCAATAATTATGTAAATTTTATTTAAATAGTATTAAGGGAAGAAGTAAAATTAAAATTATTGAGGTCGCGACAAAAATAAAAGTTTTACTAAAATAGTTTCTCACGTGTGATGCAAAGACTAAATACAATATGAGACTTCAGTTTTTGTACTTAATCTGTGACAAAAGGGTGAGTGAACTGCCTCATTGTTATTTATTGCATTTGACTCTAATAATACATTAATTAGCCGTTTTACTGGTACAGTGAGTGCAATAACATACATTACAAGTCGTGACAGCCATGCCGATGTGAGTAATATCAAAGGTGTGGCGCGTCGCTTGGGCGTTGTTTCTTAGTGCAAGTGACGTTTGGTGTTACGAAAAATATTACTATTATCTCGCCGCAAAATGACCGAGTACAAGTTAGTGGTGGTAGGAGCCGGTGGCGTCGGTAAATCCGCATTGACTATACAGCTGATACAAAACCATTTCGTGGACGAATACGACCCTACCATAGAGGACTCATATAGGAAGCAAGTGGTAATAGATGGTGAGACTTGTCTGCTGGATATCTTGGATACGGCAGGCCAAGAGGAGTACTCCGCGATGAGGGACCAGTACATGCGGACTGGAGAAGGTTTCCTACTTGTGTTCGCAGTGAACAGTGCTAAGAGTTTCGAGGACATTGGATCGTACAGGGAACAGATAAAGAGAGTGAAAGACGCGGAGGAAGTCCCGATGGTATTAGTCGGTAACAAGTGTGATCTTCAAGCTTGGGCTGTGGATATGACACAAGCGCGAGAGGTATGTCTTATATACTTTTTGGTTTAGTTTTGACTTAACAATTGTAGAGCTTATCCTTTGTTTAACTTTCCTTAAACCAAACAAAACACAAAAGTAACAGAGCATTACCAACATTATATTGATATTATCTTAATCAATGATAATGACCTTGTAAAAATCTAGTGAACAGGTTTTTACCTTGTACGCTTTTGTATTTTCATGATACACTCTTTTATTCACTATTATAATAATTACTGCTTACATGTAATGCAATATTAATCTTATTGGATATTATAAGGTCCTTATCTGTTCAGTTTTGTCCTTAACTTCCATCTTATCAGGTAGTACATGGGAGACTTAGCAACAAGGTGAAGATATATTTCACCACACTCTGGGCTTGAAGTGACCAAGTTTAGCTGTGAACTCCATCTCTTACAAAATAAGAAAGAAATCTTATATTATGTACTGACCTATGGCAGCTAACTATATATTTTCTTACTTAATTCATTTGACTGGACGAATATAAACAATTTTTAACTTGATTTAAGCTTTTTTTTATTTAAGCTATTTGTAAGTTATAGTTTATGCTCTAATTAGATGTAATTAATAAAAAAAGCCTTCATTGTAGTGAATTTTTTTTAAGCCCACTGCATACTTGTATGCAGTGGGGTTAAAAAAAGGCATTGTTGTTTACATATTAATACATTGTTGAAACATTAATCATTTTCTTTGTTGTTTGTTTTGCACACAGTCCTATTATATATTTTTATACCTGTTGTATCTACAGTTGTCAGAACATTGTTGGGAATGTAGAGTTATTATACTAGAGTAGGTAAGCCAACCTAAATTGTGTTTTATTACAATAAAGAGAAAGTAAATGTGGATGATTCATCTGTCTCTTTTTTATGTGTGACACAGGTTCCATTTTCCCTCTCATTAGTGTGTCACTATCAATTATAAGCTTGCCTATGGCTCCCAGAGTCTAGTATAAATAAGTCTTTGGTTGGGAAAAGGTGAGACAAAGTAGAAATTAAATACAGATAGATAATAAAAAGATTAGTGAACAAGTAAATACTTTAGTATAATATTAACAAATTGATTATTTCATTTCAATGAATATATTTTAAATGAAACTTGCAGAATCCTAAATTTCAAAGCAATTTTAATACTTCTGATTGTGTCAAATGCATTTACAAGTGCAGGAATGCAAGATTTTTCTAAACTGAAGTCATTGCAATATTGAATTTGAATGAAATTTTTCACATTTTAAAGAACAACAAAAAAAATAGATTTCATGTTGATACATTTTGCAAATGATATGGTAAATTGTTCTATATGTATTTGATTTTTTGTTTCTAATAAAATTTAAGATTGAATATAAATATTTATTCATAAAAAGTATAAAAATATTTTTATTTTAAAACATATTTAAGCTTTATTTTATTAGTGGAATTATGACCATGGATTCTGCATATTTCTTGAGAGAATATTTTGTTTTTTTTTTAATATATATAGGTTGTGCTGACCCCACTTAGAGTGAGATAAGAGTAAGAAAATGATGATGGTGATACAAGAGAGTTCTAACTTTAAAAGGCTACCTGTTCTTCCATTACATAATTGAATGCCCTTGCAACAAATGGCCTACTTGTTAGAACCTTGATTACTCAATCGCATATCCATCAAAGTGTAAATCCTATTAAATATTTTAATGTGTTAAGCTGAGTTATAAAGTTCTTAATCCAGAAGTTATTATAGAATCATTTTGATATAATCCATGTTTGTTGAGAATCTATGTTATGCTAATTGTAGGAAGCCGACAACGTTCGAATGCCTGATACATGCGGGATTAATTTACACACCCTTCACAAAACGGCCCCAACAGCAGCACTCCACACATTCACTACGACAATCTCTACCATGGTTTCGAACCGTAATCGTAATTTACGATTTTTATTCATTCATCGATTTTGTCGTGGAGCCTATCCTCCTGATAGGCCCTGATAGGCCTAATGGGGCGAAACGAACGTAGATACTGTAGTAATTCGTAACTCGTTTGTGGGTATAAGATTCTATAGTCACATTCTGCAATCAATTTTGGCTTTTCCATTACAGCAATTTTAAAAAACTGTTAAAGGGAGGCTGATACAGAAAACCTACTATACATTTTGAGGATTACTTAGATGTTGAGGATTACTTAGATAATAAGAATGTGTGGATATATATAGCTACTTTTCAACATTTTTTTTTTTGTACAAGATAGTAATAGCTTAAATGTAACCAAAAATTTGAATTCTTTTGAAAAGAGCAACCACTTAGTTTCTTGCTGGCTCTTCTCGGTAGGAACAGCTGTCGGAACCAGTACTAGAGTTGCCTATTTAAATGCACTTCTTTACAAGTTTACTTCAATAAAGAATATTTTGAATTAATAATTATCATTGACTGGCCCGTTGGCGCAGTGGGTACCTTCAGCTCCGCGGATCGTGGGTTCGATTCCCGCCGAGGGCCAACATTTTCTATAAACAATTTGTTGGTTCGTCGAGATCGGATCATCATCCTCCTGCCCTTATCCCACTCTAAGTGGGGTCGGCACAACATGTTACAAACATGTTGTCACATAATTTGGCTACCTATTTTACGACCGGCCGCCCGCCTGACGTCAACTTACCTTAATCGTATTTTACGACCCCTCGGTAAGAAAGAGGGTGGTCTATTCTACTCAGCCGGATACCACACGGCGGGTCAACTTACCTTAGTCGCCTTTTACGACACCTCGGTAAGAAATGAGGGTGATTTATTCTACTCCGCCGGATACCACACGATGTATTTAAATATGTACTAAAAAATATTATGTATATATTTACCAGTTGTCTGTCGCCCGTAACACAAGTATTAGGTTACTTACTTTGGGGATGGATGATAGTGCGTGTAAGTGTCCCATATATTTATTTATTTATTATTCACTATTCCAGGTGGCGAGAAGTTACGGCGTCCCCTTCGTAGAGACCTCAGCTAAAACCCGCATGGGTGTAGACGACGCGTTCTACACGCTAGTTAGAGAAATACGCAAGGACAAGGAGAGTCGCGGGAAGAGGAATAAGAGAGGGAAGAAACTGGGCGCCCAACGTTCGTTTAAGTGTACCCTCATATAAATTAGTTACTTTAAGTTTATTGAATATCATTCTTTGTTGACCATCGGGGCTTCCCTTCGTTGCTCCCCTAGAACACTACGCCGGCCTTATGCCGTGAACCCGGATTTTTGAAATATTCCAATCTTCCGGGTATTTGACGGCCGTGTTGCGTATCATACATAACATACGCGTATCACGAATAAATGATAGTGTTGGTACATATTTGCTCTGCTTATGTATTTAAATTTTACTAACCTGTTATTCAATTAAACGTCAGGGACAGAAGGGCATTTTCAAAGGTCAAATGGTGACTTCTCCCGCATTTTAATTCTCATAAAGGACAATTTAAAGTAACAGCTGTTACTATATCACTGGTGGGCATAGGCCTCCTCTCTCCGTTTTTTGAAAAAATGGAGTTTTATCATCACGCTGCTCCAATGTAGATTGGTAGGCTACACATATCCACAGAATTCTGTAGAGATATGCAGGTTTGCTCGCGAAATTTTCCTTCGCAAAAACATGTGATAGTTTGTAATTATCTATACGGCACATTATATTAAATAGTAACTTTTAAATAATCTAAAATTTCATGAAAATCGTAGGATCTATTGAGACTAATTACATATACTTGATATTTGCAATTTATCACACGCTTTTTGGTGAAGGAAAACATCGTGTGGACATATCTCTAGAGAATTCTGGGGACATGTGTAACCTACCAATCCAGAATGGAGCAGCGTGGTAGGTCTTAGCTCCAATCCTTCTTTCCAAAAAACGTAGAGCCTAGTCCCAGCAGTGGAATATTAACAGGCCGTTACTTTACTTTTACCTTACTGATAAAAAAAACAAAGGTAGAGCTAAAAATTAAACAAGTATTTTGAAAAAGTCATTGATAGGCCAACAACAATTAAACTATTTGAAAAATGCATCACTCGATTGTTTGTTAAGAATCCATATTTTAATCTGAATTTAAAAAGAATCTATTTGAATATCGATAACATTAAAGAGCCGGGACACAAAAATCGGAATACAATATCCAATTTTTAAATCTAAACTGTGTATGAATGTGGTCTTATTTAGTGCTCTATTTAAATTTGATAGTACAATTTTTTTTCTAGGACTAGGCGTTAGTATTAAGCTTTTGCTCATATACAAAATTATCATATTATTAGTCTTTGTTAGATTAATAACGCTTAGCCTTTACTTCAGCGAACCACAATGAAATTAAAAAGTTAAAATTATACGAAACAAGAATACAAAATGGCGTACAAAAAAATTCAGGGGTTTACAACTACATTAAAATATTTTTTAAATATAACATGAGAATACCATAGAGTTGACAATTGTAGGAGAGTAGGTCTGTAAGTGTCACAATAAATAAGGATAGGGAAGAAGAAACTCGTATGCTTCATCTTTGTCTAATGATATATAATAGAGTGAGACAGATATATACACCCTCAGTTGCTTTCTCTATATTGTAATAAGGCACATTTTAGGCAGGCTTCCCTGCTCTATAATATCTATGGCGATGACAAATGACTTCTGAACTGCGTCATTTGTCATAATGTCGCGGGAATTATGCGCACATAATTATATATTGTATTATAAGAAATTACGTCTAAAAATCGATATCAGTGTAATTTTTTTCTGGAGGTTAACCGCATATTACTTTTTGATTTAACCAGCATTTATATATATGGATATTTAAATGCTGTTTAAATTTAAATAATTAAACTAATACGTAAATCGTTTTATTATATAAATAATAAAATCTTGACTTGAAAAATTCATGTTTGTTAGAACGCTTCAATTGTCATACATATCATAAATGTTCGTACTAGTTGGTATATCAAGTATTACCTACCAATATTATTTATCAACATATATCACTACACACCAGAGATGAGCAACAAGCGGCCCGATAAACAGTTTATGGGACCCACCTAGCATTTTTTAAATTGAATTTATTTTATCGACTTTCTCCCAAGAATAAAACATATAAAACAAAGTACCCAAAAACTGTCTGTATATGATCGATTCTCTCAAAAAGTGCTGAACGGATTTTTATACGGTTTTTACTGATGATAGTGTGATTCATATGGAAGGTATAAGGTGAATAGTTATATGAATAGTTACATTATGGTAAACTTCCTGCGGGGTTCAGGACTTACGCGGGTAAAACTTATAGACAAATAATTTATAGAATAAGGCGTTACTTTGCGGAGATCCATAATACAAAAGTAATAATAAAATTATTTTGCTATAATCCGCGATACAGTAAATAGAAAATATATTTAGTGTTTAATGTATAGTGGACTATCAGTATTTTCATACCCGATACGTGCAGGATTCGTAAAATCACATGCACAAACCTCCACCACTTCCACCACAATACACAAGCACTACACAGGTTCACTATCACAAACTCAACAATCGTTTCGCCCCGCAACCGAAGCATCATCAGGAGATAGACTACACGACAAAATCGCAAAGCGAAGCGTTATCCAAACAAGCGTTGTTAAATAGTACTTGGTGCATCCCCACCCTTTATTTTACCTCGGAACACGTGCAACAAGCTTGAACTAGAGACATTTATCTGCTCGTTAATGAGGGTGCCATTGTTATGCTTAATGTATACTTCTTACATATGTATCATTGCATTCAGGTCCTGAATGCAATGATACATATGTGGGTCAGACTGGTCGTAATTTTGAAACCCGTTTTAAAGAACATATGGTCGCTTTCAGGAATAATAAGCCACAAAATTCACATTTCGCGAAACATTTGTTAGAAAGCGGTCATAAAGTTCCTAATGACCATTGTTTCGAAATACTGCACACCTGCGAAAAAGCTTGAAATTAAATATTTTGGAACAATTAGAAATCATTAAGTAGGTTCTCTAGTATGTTAAAAAAATAAAAAATATATACATCGTACAAAAGTAATAATAAAATTATTTTGCTATAATCCGCGATACAAGGATCTTGTTGATTGTATCGCGGATTATAGCAAAATAATTTTATTATTACTTTTGTATTATGGATCTCCGCAAAGTAACGTCTAATTCTATAAATTATATATATATTGGTCCGCTGAAAAGGTTGCTTATCCCTGCTCTACACTAATATTAATGTGTTCGCTCACAACTTTCTACACTTGTATATGTATATATATCACTCTTAAGATCCGCCCTATTCAAGTAAACGACAATATTGTCAAGTCTTTATTGCATTCAATTTATGACTATGATGGACTTAACAAAAAATGTGTTTTCAATGTCCTATTATTGACACGGAGTATAGAGAGCAGAAAAAGGTATAATTGTAATTGAAATGAAACTATTAATCAACAGTAATTTAGTACACTACTGTTTATGCTCTTGTTACAAACAAACAATCCTCATATCGTATCAACACAGCCGATATGTATAAGTATAAACAAGTGAAAGTATAACCCTTTTTATATGCTTTGCGATTTTGTCGTGGAGTCTATCTCCTGATGATGCTTCGGTTGCGGGGCGAAACGATTGTTGAGTTTGTGATAGTGAACCTGTGTAGTGCTTGTGTATTGTGGTGGAAGTGGTGGAGGTTTGTGCATATGTTTTTTACGAATCCTGCATGTACCGGGTATGAAAAAACGTATAGTCCACTATACATTTAGCACTATATATATTTTCTATTTACTGTATCGCGGATTATAGCAAAATAATTTTATTATTACTTTTGTAAAGTATAACCCATAAATATCGACCGTATTGTATATGATATAAGCATTACATTTGTTTGTGCTAAATTTTGAGGCGATCTTGATCAGGAAGTTTATCCTTACCGTGTGGAACAGCTTTAAATTTTTTCGTTAGGGAAATCTGTTATATTTTGTAATCAGGTTCCGAAGATGCATAAAAAGTAAAATAAATTAAGACATTAATAAATTAAAAGTTTTATTTAACTAAAATAATAGCTAGTTTTTCCGGATCATAACAAATAATGAGTATTAAATACATTATGTCGCAACCTTGCAATCATTCAAGAGGCGTTTCGAAACGTCTTAGCAATGCAGAAATGGCAACCGAATACCTAAAAAATCGGTGTTCATGTTCTAATTATTTCTAATAAATTAGTTCTAATTCGTTTATAGAGGATTATAAAGTCGCTACATTTTTATATAACGTGGGTCTGTTTTCTGAAAATAAATATATCGAAATGAAGTTATATTTTGTGTGATGGGTGCTAAAGTTATGGTTGTGTCCGACTATGGTTTTTTTGCAAATATACTTAGTTATTTTTTTAATATAAGATTTTTTTTAAAACCACTCAAATAGTTATTTGGACTTTAAATAACTAAAAAGTGTAATGTATAAACATTTGAAACATAAAGTGCTTTTCTTAAAAGTTATACAATATTTATTAAAAATATGGTAAAGGTTAAAAATATAAAGATGGAACTAGGCATGTAGAGTAAGAGATTTTTTTTTATTTTACATTATTTTATAATACTAATTAAATACTTCTTTCAAATCTAATTGCCTGATTTATATAAATAACTTTGGGGTTTGACTTCATTTACACTCATTTATACTTACTTCTCTTTTGCGTGACTAAAACCAATGATATCGTTTAATTATTTAAAAAAATTACAGTGATCTAACTAGACAGGACCTAAGCAATACGGGATGACCGATATTTGGGACTATGATAGTAAATCAGCTATTATGTTTTCCCCGTCGGATCTCGTACAGCCTCATGCCTGGTTATTATCGCTAAATCTGAATTATCACGGACGGGTCTTGGAGATCAAATGACAGCGTAAAAAATTTTAAACTGTTGCATTTGATGTATATGATAAAAATCCCTAATGCAATACCAGCAATATTTAAGATGAATATTAGCTCGAAGTAGTGACTTAAGCAAGTTACCGGACAAAAATATATATAAATGAATCGACTAATAACATTCTAATTTATATTATATTGTATTTAGTTCTAAATAGCATCACAACAAACTTAGCGAACACGTCAAATATTAAAACTTTCATGGAGAGATTTATTAAATTTATCATTTTGTTGTCCACACTGGTTAACAGCAATAAAAATTCGTTTTTAGACGACTACATATAAAGAATCGACCTTCCAGTCATTTATATATTTTTTAAATGTTACACCGGAGATAACACAAAAAAGGCGAATGGCAAAATTGTTTTTTGAGTCTCAAAATGTACGCAAGAGCACGCAAATATTTTATAGATATATAAACAACTGTGTTGCCTTGTAATGAACAAATTTGCTGAATTGACTATTAAAGTTTGTTGTATTGGCTGATAACCATTCCTTAATCTCCCTTGATATTTGAATCTATAGAAAAGGATAAAATGTGCAAATGCAAAAGTCACCTGTAACGTCGAAGCATATCTGTTTTATTGGTATCATCACACAAGAATAGAACCGTATTTTGCACGATCATTGCGTTACATCACATATAAATTACATAGCCATAATCTTGATACGATACTGAAATTCCCTGTCCCATCTCTAAAAATGTAGATTGATTGAGATTTTTAAACTCACATTCGTTTTTAGATTAGTGCGTCATCTTGATATGAAAAACGTATAATAAAATTGTCTAATTATACTTACAAAATTTTTAGTGCTATTGCTATTGACAATGGTATTAAATCTTGGCTTTATAGTCCTTCCTTGGTGCTGTTAATTCTTTACATACATTCTTTGAAATTAATTGTGGCTATTTCTTACGAAATTATCTCCCTCTGTATTTTTCTATATTTAGTGTTGTACTATTCATATATTCATGCAAAACAATTATTAAAATTTTCAATAGCGTATTATAATGAATTTAAATAATAACTCTTAATATTATAATGATTCAGGTTAAATACATGTTTAATTGAAAGATAAGTAAGTAAGAGTAAATTGTTAAATTATTTCTACTGTTGCTTATAGCGTAAGACAATTCGGATTCTCTGATATTTTAATGTATGATAAGTACATAATGTTTAGCCAATATTGTTTTGCTAGGCGTTTATTGCGAACGAGAAAGAGCGAGTGGTATGGTATAATTAATAAAGATTATAGATAACTCTTAAATCTTCACTTTGATTTCAGACTTTTACTCAAAAATCGTGTAAATGTGATAAAAATGACTTCTTTATAGTAAAAATATATATTCTTCATGACTCTCAGAAATCTATTATATTCATGAAAATAAGAGATTATGTTGATCATGTCAAGCTACTCTTAGATTTGTTGCTTGCGTTCTCTCTCGTTCGTGAGATCTACAATAACATAACAGTTTCAAAAATTCGATCGAATTTCGATTAAGTATATATAGATTGCACAAAATTATGCAATTGTAAGAACATTTTCGCCTTATTGCGTAGTTTGAATACAACCTATAAATCAAACTGTGCTGTATCAAAAGCATAGAGTTAATAACTAGAGTGGGGGAACGATAGATAAGTGAGAGTTTCACAATAAATAAAATGAACGAAACTCATTTTCTCATGATGAGGTAGACGAGTTTCAACTTCCCTCTCATTATTTGTTGTGATACACTCACTCACAGGCCTGCCTAGGGTTCCCCTACTCTAGTATTAATAACTCTATGATCAAACGTCAGCTGACGCTCAAATGCACTGCGTAGTATGTAACGTTAGTTTTTTTTATAGGTAGCTCTAATTTCTCATTAACAATACCGATGTAATATATCTACATAATTGATTATGAAAGCACAAATGATTATTGTCAGTGAATCGTCTTGTATCTATTTTTTTTTCATTATTTAGCATAACCACAGACGTATTTTTGAGACATTATTATCTAATAGATTTTAGAAAAGTTATTTGACTTGTTTATAAAATAAATGTATAATTTGGTAGAATAGTTTTTTAATATTGTGTTTAAATAAAATTTGCATAAAGTAACTCTATGGCAAAATTTACTTCTAATTCTTGCACTCTGTTGTTTTACGTGCGGTAAGAAAGTGCGGGTAGATAAATCAAATATCAATGTCTTTAAAGTTTAAAGTAATGATTTTACCGAATAATGTGTTCCTAGTGAGTTCAATGTTGAAAAGAAAAAAAAAACTTGTAAAAGCTATATCGTACGCTTACTTAGTATTTTTTTTTCATTTATTTATACCGCACATCAAACCTTTGCCGGAGAAAGAAAATATCAAAAATGAGATACGAATGTTACGAATTCATTTTAGCATGTTTAGCATCTTTTTAATTTAATTTAGTGGCACGGGCAGATTATATAGAAACGGATGAATAAATAGATACGATAGCGATTCATCTGAAAATTTTACATACAGTTATTATAACTTTTGTAGTTTACCCACTTATTTATAAAAATAAACGTTTAAGTAAAATTAACTTCAATAACTTACACGAACGCGAACCTATACCACAAAAATTAAGTTAGGTACCATAAACCTACTTCAGTTTATGATACATAACTTAATTTTTGTTTGATGAATAAGGGATAGTAGATATTTCAATTTAGATATTTTAATCTTTTATCGTATTTTATACAGAATATGTACAATGAAGTCTAACGAATTTTTATACAACTATTTAATTTTATGATTTTGTCATTTTTAGATATAAGTTCAATCATTTTTTTGTGTACCTTAGTTTAGAATATACTATTTGTAGTATTAATTTTATTATTATAGTATAATTTAAAAGAAGCTGCCAATGGTGAATTGAAATATCTTTGCCATGAAAATGTATAATGAATAATGTAGTTTAATTTTTTTTAATTTAGTCTCGTTACAATAAAGTTTACTGAAATCTCTTTACTCTGTATTCGTTCTATATTTTAAAAAACTAGGTTCCGAGCGGTATAAGGAATAATGAAATGTTTTTGCTAAAATAAAATTTTCTAAAAATTATGTTGTGTATAAGTATTTTTTTTATAACATTTATTATATCAGGATAAAGGTCCACTGTTTGGCAAAGTTACAACAGGTGTTGCACCTTAACATTTGCCGATTAAACAGTGTTGTTATGTTACTAAACAGTACAGAGTGTCTTGCAATCAGATATATTTGATGACAGGTTATTAATAATTGAAATATCTAACTTTAAAGATTTGTTTACACATTATTGAGACTGCGTGGAAAAAAAAAACTAACAGTGGTATACACACATTGAGGTAAAATAATTTCCTTCTTCCTTACATACCGCGGAACTGCTAAATATTTCTAAAAGCTATTGCACCATTTGTTTGAAATATTAGGTCATTTTTATGAAATAATCTGTAAAAATGCACACAAATGTGTGTTACTTTTCATCAATAAAATTGGCAAAACAATGAGCTGTTTTTATGTTACCTTCAACGTCAAACATTTGCTTTTTATGCTTCAGCCTATAGATGATTTCTTTATACATTTCTGAGCTTTTAAAATAATTCATTATATATTTCTATACTAAAGGTACCGCAAGGTGCGTGCTTTCAGCGGTTTTTCAAATCTTTGAAACGGACTGGAGCTTTCTGCATAACACCTCTGTATAGTAAAGATAATAAAAATATAGTTTATCCTTTATTTAACCTGATTTGCTGTGCTTCCCTATATTATCATACTAGGTATGGCTTTCTAAAATAAATCTAATGTTATTTTACAAAAGTATCTAACCTACAATAAAAAAAAATTAAAAGCCTAGGAGAGCTAAAACCTAAAGACAAAAACTGCTATAAAAGGGTATCGTTATCTGTAGTATTATACATTAGTCTATAAAATAGTTCTTGGCACTAAAGTCAAAACATTAATATGACGTCAATCATTTCTTATCAAATATCAGACTTTCAGTTTCCGGTATTTGTTTTTAAACTTCTAGCCGAGAAACAAAATATTAAGTATATAAAAATAAAATATAGATTTAATTATTTATTTAAAACGAAAAAGAACTATAGTCTTGCTAAAACTTTATTGATCATTAGACTAACCTGAAGTTTAAACTTTAAACCATGGATGCAAAAGATGTTTGCGTGGAAATTGAAAACGACGAATTTTACAGCAAATTCTTAGTAGAATCTGTGAAACCGTTAGTAACTGGAAACATATCGGTAACAGAACAGGTTAATAAACTCACCAAGGGCATAGAAAAACTGTCCAAAAGTTTAGAATCCCAAGTTCTCGCCAAACACAACGATCTCCTAACACAGGCGAGTAATATATCAGATTTAGAAGCAATGCTTGAGTCGGTGCGATCCCAAGTGCAAGGCTTGCTACAGGGCGCTGACAAACTTAAACAACGTGTACACACACCCTTTCAAGAATTGGAAAATCAGACAATGATGCTTGAAAGAGTGCAAATTACTTGCAACCTCATTCGACACTCTGCAAAAATAATAGGGCTGTGGAACAAACTCAGTTCAGTTAAAGAAAACCCCACGAAACAAGCCATGATACTCTTTGAATTAAATGAATTGATAAACGATTATGATTTCAAAGGAATAACATTACTTGATGACATTCTGATACAAGTAAATAATCAAAGAACTGAATTGTTGAAAAATTCTACTGAGTTATTGCAAACCAGCTTACTCAATGGAGATAAAGTGAAACTTTTACAGTGTTTCAAGGTATTCCATAACTTACAGTGTACAGAGGAGCAAATAAAAAAGACAGTTGATTGCATATTAAAAGACTTGAGGAAAGAAATAAATAGTGCACTTAATGTGCAGATGGTGTCTATAGAAGTAAAAAAGTCTAGTTCTGGAAGAATTGCACCAGGAAAGGCCAACATAATGAATGCTCAGGATTTCAAAATCAAACTTTGGGATAATATTGACAAGGTTTTCAAAATTGACATTTACAATGGCTGCATGAAAGTTATAATGCTGCAAAATGTTGTCAATGAGCTGCATGCAATTGGTAATTTTAGAAATATTGCCAAAAATTTCTGGAATGAATTGTCAATGATTTTCAGCAGTGAATTAGAGAAGAGTCCTTCGACAGTGAGTCAGTCTGTTGAGATTGATTTTCCAAAACTGTTGAAATGTTTTAACGATTTACTAACAAGGTTAAAATGTAAAAGTTTAGAGATGAACCGTTCCAGTTTAACTAAATGGGAAAACTCATATTTATCAAAGTCGTTAGCCAAGCTTCTGGAGCCAGTGAGGAGTATGTGGCATTTGAATCAGGTACCAACTATGGACCAAATAGATAATGCCATTAGAGTTATAGCAGAGGCATTGAGTATTTCACTTGCAGATAAGCATTTGAGCATTAGTCTCGCTCACAGTGTGGCGAAGAGTATAAAACAGATGAATGTTGAAGCAGAACAGCGGCTATCTATGGACAGTGATGTCGCCCAGATTATCGAGGCTCCAACAAGTTCGCAGCAAAAAAATGCAGATCTCTGTAATTCACTGCACTATTTCTCATCACAAATCAAAAGAATACTCCTGAATATGAACTCTATGCTGCCTCAAGAGAGTGTACAGATTGTTCAGAATAGCCTAAAAGATATTTCCAGTCTCTCTGTCCTAAATCTATTTGGCGAATCAATAAAGAATTCTGTTTACCTTATTTTGATGACAATGCACGATGAGGCAGATTTAACTCGGACTGATGACATAGCGAACAAAATGATATCCTGTTCTCCATACATGAAGGAGCTGCAGCAATTTGTGTCTCGTTGTAAAGATATATACTTGTCTATGTTTCACGAAAAGCAAGCCCTCAATGAATGTTGCATTGACATTTCAAAAGCTTGCATTGAAAGATTTATGCATCACTTATGTAATGTTCGACCGTTGACACAGTATGGACGTGCAAAGCTGCAAGCCGATTGTAAGCAATTGGAAACATCCCTTTCACCATTACTAAATGATATTACAGATTTAGGTGACCATTACCGTCAGTTGAAGGCATTGTGTCTGCTCTTAGAAAAGACTCCTCAAGAGATAGCAAGAAGCCAACAGGAGGGTGCTTTATTGCCATATTCTTTAGTCATGATGTACCTCTTTTCTCATGGTGGTACTCAGCTACTAGCACCGCATACTTGTGCAGGTTGGAATATACAGAAATTAATCCAATGGTTGGATAGCCACCAAAATGAAAGGGACAGATTAGAGTTTGTTGCAGGTGCTTTACAAAGATACCAGAACCATGTTCGGCAGAATCAAATAACTTCATATGATGAGGTTTATCCTGTATTGTTGCAATTACTTGAAGATGCCAGGAAGATATTAAAAAAGTAATTGTAAAACTTATAAAATCAAATTATATATTTTATTGTAAATATTGTCAGTATTTCATGTAATATAAGCTGTGATGACTGAGACAGTGTGACTTTGATATAAAGACATAAACAGCTTGATATATACAATTCAAATATGCTTTTCGGTAAAGAAAATCATTGTAAGGAAACCTGCAACTCTCTGAAGAATTCCTGTTATGTGTAACCCACCAAACCACTTTGGAGTAGCGAAGTGGGTATAATCTCCAATTCTCCCCTAAAGGACAGATGGAACTTATGCCCAACAGTGCAATAGTAAAACATTGTGTGGTAATTAAAATCGTCGTGATGAAACTTCTCTAAATAATTTCTAAAATCAGCTGTTAAAGGACAGGGCTACAATGTGAAGACTTATTTCTTACCATCCACATTTAGGGCCTATTTAACAAGCAGTGTCCAATTGTACGAAGCTGTGATAGCCCTGTATTGAGACCGTGCAATTCTCTAGAGACGATCATCGGTTCAAACTGCAGGCAAGCACCAATTTTCATTATAACTTATGTGTCTAATTGATAATTATAATTTATCACACGCTTTTCGGTGAGGAAACATCATGAGGAAACCTGCATATCTCTAGAGAATTCTAGGGATATGTGTGACCAGTAATCAGTATTGGATCAGCGTGGTAGGTTTTTAAAAACGGAGAGAGCAGGCCTACGCCCAGAAGTGGGATAGCGACAGACCCAATTGTATTATGATTACATTATCTCTACTTTTAGATAGATGAATAAATAATTTTATTACCTTTTCATTTTTCATTGTATATGGAGATTTAAGAGATTGCATTACTTTTTGAATTTAAACTATCGTTGAGTGGTATTCATTATTAATGTTGAGATACCTTCTCACGTCTTATTTTATCAACGCCGCGTAAAGAGCTCATGAATAAGAGCCCCGTATGGGCTTGAAACTAGTCGGGCTCATCCGATAAAATAAGACGTGAGTATAGCCGGTCTCTCAACATTATAGTTGCATTACTTATTAAAAAATTATAATTGAATATTAAAAACACATTGTAAATAATGCTATTTATTAAAACAACGTCGAAACAAGAAACGCCTTTTCACCTCGATCAACCCTGAACTCGAGACGCGCTCGACGCACCGGCGATGATTCCAATCTGCTCGAGAAATTTATCTTTTATTTTACTTTTTCTCTACTATGAAAGAACAGTAAAGTAAAGGTTTTACTTCAACGTTATAATGTTCGTTATAGCCTAGCCGAGCCTGATGATATAAGTATGACTTTTTTATATTCAAAAAAGTTGTTTTGTAGCAAATTGCAATAAACCGTACAAAACTTGTGTGTTAAAGAGACACATAACATGAAAAAGCTAGAAAACATTAGCTTTTTTAATAGTTCGCAGCGTATTGTCATAGATGGCATTAAATATATTATTACAATGTAACTTAAGCCTAATTTTGAATTAGGTCACTTCAACACAAAACGTGCGATAGCGTTAGGCGTTTCTTTGCGGAGGTGCATAACACAAATTCAAATTCAATTCAATTCAAAATATTCTTTATTCAAGTAAACTTGTAAACAGTGCTTTTGAATCGTCAATTTTACTGCTGGTTCGGAAAGCTGTTCCTACCGAGAAGAACCAGCAAGAAACTCGGCGGTTGCTCTTTTTAACACCTATGAGTAGTTTATTAAAACTTATGTGCCTTAATCTTCAAACGCAACACGCACTTTTTTCGGTGAAGGATCACGAGGAAACCTACTTAGTAAACTAAACTACCTTAATTAGTGGAGAATCGCTGGAATATCTACTATTGGAACAGCATGGTGGGTCTAAAATCCAATATTTCTCCCTTAAAGGAGCATTTGCCCAGCGAATATAAACATATGATAAAAGGCGGAAATAAATAAAACATTAAAAAAACTAATTTAATAACAACTAAATTAAGAATTATAGCAAGGAAATAAGGTTCATAATTTTTACCTACATACCATCTGAATCACCTTACCATAAGTATTGTCATTTATACATATAAAAAAACTAAAGTAAGGACTACAGAAAGGTTTAAAGTAAGAAATATGCTTATACGCAAAGCATATTACAAAATTGAAGATAATTTGGATGATAAGAAAGCCTGGATTTGAAAATCCTTTCAGCTTCATACAAAACAGTGGTTTAATAATGTATAATTGAAAATATTTAACAGATTGTCCGCGGAGTAAGTGCAACATTATAAACCAGTTGTAGCTTCATTAATCATATTGATGCTTGAATGAAGTTGCTTAAAAAAATATTAAAAATGAAAATAATCTTTGAATAAAGATTATTCAGATCTCTGAATAACACATTATTTTGATTTGATTTGATAACATCGTGTTTAAAATAAAGTGACAAATACAAATGAAAAATTCTATATACAGTTTTCTTTTGTAGCAGTTATTATAATAAAAAATAGGTACAAAAAAAATATGCATGTTATAAAGAGCCCCATAGACCATCGACCATAGACCCCATAGACCATACTATAAATAACCTTTTTTTGGACATGCTTAGCTTCAGTTGAGTAAATAACTTAAACAAAGGGAGGGGGATCTGTTACTCTTTATATATTAAATTAGGTCCCGTTCTGAATGTGGACTCGATACAACTCTTAGGTCATATTTCCATACAGAGGGTCCTAAATGAAATAATGATGAAATACAAATATCAATTCTATCAATTGGCCTGAACTATTCTTAAGAATATAAATAAAAGAGAATATAAAATATAAAAAAAGAGAAATATGGCTATATAATATTAATACCTCTATTAAAAGAGGTATTAAAATTATATAGCCATATTAATAGCCTCTATTAATAGAGGTATTAATATTATATAGCCATATTTCTCAATTCACAGTCCACTTACTGTTGAATGACAGATACTCAATCTATACTTAAAACAAAGTCCCAAAAAGCTGTCTATCTGTATGTAATCGATTTTCTTAAAATCTACTGAACGGATTTTTGTACAGTTTTTACCAAAAGATACTGAAACACTTCCGAATGGTTTAGGTAAATATTATATTGTTATTATGTAAATTGTGTTGAAAAGTTCGGCTGTTCAAAAACTTGCTTACTGGGAGCTTTAGTCGCGTGCACTGCGTAAACCAGCAGAGATACGCTGAAGTAATGTACTAAAAAATTGTAGATCTATAAAAATACTACAAAAAAGTCCGCGATAGCATGTCTCTATCTATCACGGTTAACTCACAATAACTATTTTAATGCTTAAAATTTGAATTTTAGAAAAAGATTGAGACACGCTAGTATATATATAATTATCAGCAACCTCTATATAACTATAATAGAATACCTAGTTAATAATTCAATCCAATATACTCAAATACACTAAATAAACAATCAAAACTTCTAACCTAAAGTAAAGTTAAATAACTAAACATATAACTATACAGTACAACTTACAATAATGATATGATTCATACTTTAGTAACAAAAGTGACCTAACACAAAAAAAAAATTTTCTTAAATATATTTTTTCAATATTTTTTTAAATCAAAAAATAAAAGTATTGTTTAAGAACTAACTTGCTAGTTATATTTACAAGTAACATTACTCTGATGTAGGTCGCAGTAACCATGCCTCAGGGCTTCGAGGATTTGATTTCCTCCGAGATCCAACAATATTAAAAAACATTTGGTTTGTTGAATCTGAGTGTATTTATTTAAAAAATTATATTTGTATATATTAACCGGTTGGGGCTGAGTAAAATAGACCACCCTTATTTCTTACCGAACTGTGGCAAAAAGCGAATAAGGTAAGTTGATGTCAAAATAACTAGCCAAATCATGTATCATGTATAAAACTTGTTGTGCCGACCCCACTTAGAGTGGGATAAGGGCAGAAGAAGCAATTCTTTAAGTTACTTAGCTTTGAGATGAACGATCGTGTTAGCAAATTACATATAATTGTCCCATGGACAGATATTACAAGGCTAAATTTTTTTATAATTTTGAGATAGGTCACTTTAGGTACAGCTGCAATGGACACTAAAACATCATTTAACCTGATCTTGGTCGAAGGCGATCTTGAAGACATCTTCGTAATCGTTGACGAAATGCACGTCGATGCCCTCCCTGATGAAGGAGGGTAGGTCGTCAAAGTCTCGGCGGTTCTCCTCGGGTAGAATCACGCAGGTGACGCCGACCCGTTTTGCCTTGAACAGATAACACGACATAAAGTGAGTTTCTTTCTGAACTTGACTTATACGATTATTAGACGCTCACGTGTCTATATTCCGTTACTTTAGATACTTAATTAAAGGTAAACATGTCGAAAAAGGTTATTTCTAGGAGGCAGATTATAACAATAATATAATATTTTCTTTAATTCTAAATAATTTTTTATTAATTGTATTTTATTATGACACGATTGCTATCAATAATGTTAAAAACTTTGAAACAAATAAATATATATATTATTTAATGTATTGTTATCTGTTTACTTTAAGAACCCAACCACACAGGTATTTTAATCCTTTTCTAAAAAATGATAGAAAATAATGCTTATACTATAATACTACGTCATCACAGAGGATTTTATTAAAAATGGATATTGTGTTACTTCAGAAAATTTTGTTAATCATATTATTGCCTTAAAATATTTGGCACACCTGAGTATATATATACATATGGTTTTGTTTGTGTACATTTAGTTAAGTACCTATAAAATATTAACCGTGTAATTGCTAGAAGTCATGTTTTCAACGTGACTTTTACGATTATTAGATGCTCAAGCGTCTAGATCGTATTACCACTTGTCGTAAAAGGCGACTAAGGTAAGTCGACCCGCTGTGTGGTATCCGGCTGAGTAGAATAGACCACCCTCATTTTTTACTGTGGTGTCGTAAAAGGCGTCTAAGGTAAGTTGACCTGTCGTGTGGTATCCGGTTGAGTAGAATAGACCACCCTCGTTTCTTACCGAGGTGTCGTAAAAAGCGTCTAAGGTAAGTTGACCTGTCGTGTGGTATCCGGCTGAGTAGAATAGACCACCCTCATTTCTTACCGAGGTGTCGTAAAAGGCAACTAAGGTAAGTAGGCGACAGGTGACAACTAAGAAAAAATAATACAGGTGACAACTAAGACTGTTCCGCGCAAACGTGCGGACGGATGAAACAACCTCCGGGACCTGGCCCCGTCGTCCCGGCGTTTCAACCTAACTTATGCGGCCGTCAGCTGTATGCGGTCCGGCCTCATGAGTCACTGCGTGTATATGTGTACGTGTGTGTGTGTGCTTGTATGTACTTCGCCAATTCCCGAAACCGTTGGCTCGCCTCTGGAATCTTCCACGGACACGTAATGTCTGTTTCTCCCTGAGTATACACTTCACTACATCGATTAAATAACACCCGGTGTGCAAACAACCTTCGTAAGGTCACACGTTATTGAATCGTCCCTATATCGGGGAATAGTAACCCAACGCGCACTAAAACCGTGGACGGTCACGTCTTCTCAAACGCTTCACTGATTAAACGCGTCACTAAATCTGAGAACCACACCCGAAACGCAAAATTACACGTGTGCGTTATAAAAGAAGCCGTATACAGGCGCACGCGGCCTGTTCTTATCGTATTCGAAACATAACTAACTGTCGGCCGCTCGCGTCGGCAATCGCATGCATAAAAAGGTCGTTGATCCCGCCGGTCGCGTCGCGCGCGTCAGTTTGTTCAAAACAAAGACAAAATGTGTAAAATAAACGTCATAAAGGTTAGTTTACCGCTATGATCTTCTCCTTGATACCGCCGACGGGCAGCACGCGGCCGGTCAGCGACACCTCGCCGGTCATGGCGAGCTGCGGCCGCACCGGCCGGCGCAGTGCCAGCGACAACAGCGCCGAGGTCACCGTGATGCCGGCCGAGGGCCCGTCCTTCGGGGTCGCGCCTTCGGGCACGTGCAAGTGCAGGTGACTGGAAACGAAACCCGCTAAAAGTAACGGCTTGCACTAGCCCAATGCTGGGCATGTCTGCACGACCAAATAATAATAATAATAATAATCATTTATTCGGATATGGTGTTACAAACAGATACTTAAACTAATGACATACCTGTCTGTATCACCATACCGAATAGGTCACAGCTCAGCGTATGTCCTGCCTAGGCGCTGATTTTCAGCAGTAACCCGAAATGGCAATGTATGGCATCAGTGTATATATATATGCAGGATTCCACCACAATACACAAGCACTACACACGTTCAATAGCACCCTCATTAACAAGCAGATAATTGTTTCTAGTTCAAGCTTGTTGCACGTGTTCAAAGGTAAAATAAAGGGTGGGGATGAACCAAGTACTATATACCAATGCTTGTTCGGATATTGCTTCGCTTTGCGATTTTGTCGTGGAGTCTATCTCCTAAAAATGCTTCGGTTGCGGGGCGAAACGATTGTTGAGTTTGTGATAGTGAACCTGTGTAGTGCTTGTGTATTGTGGTGGAAGTGGTGGAGGTTTGTGCATGTGTTTTTACGAATCCTGCACGTATCGGGTATGAAAATACGGATAGTCCACTATACATTTAACACTATATATATTTTTTATTTAATGTATCGCGAATTATAGCAAAATAATTTTATTATTACTTTGGTTTGGCGAAAATCTTTGAATAAACGAATAATATTAATCAGAAAGAATTTTAATAATCCCACATATATAACTTAATTTTTTTTTACTGAATATCCATAATTTTATACTTTTTTTGTAATAAACAGTTCGTACGTAACAGTAGCGGTTATTATAAAAGCTAATAGCAGATGGTGCTTTAAAGGTTCTACTTCTAGGTTTAAGACGACTTCATGTTCTATAGAAGTCCATTTCATACAGTTTAAACTACATACTAACCTAGTATTCAAAAAATTGTTCTCCGGGTGGTTCTCGGCTAGGAAATTCCTGGCCACGGTCAACGCTATACGCGCCGACTCCTTCATCACGTCCCCGAGGTGACCTGTCAGCTCCAGGGACCCTGATGACGGCTTCTCATCCTTCATGGTATTCCGGAGGGCAGTTTCGATATACAAAGTGCTGCCACCTAGGATTGCAAAATTAATATGTTACCAGCTATATATAACATTTTTTAATATGAAGTTCTATTACAGTCCTTGCCTACTTGTAGTAAATTAATGGCTTGTCAATTTGTAAAAATATTGTAATGGCCTCAATATCTACTGAAGGGATTTAATGGACAGTGTTTATTAAAAATTAGTGCAATTTTTTCCGGACGGTTTAAGTTAGTTTCGAGACTGTTTTCTTCTGTTCAGTATCAATGCTTATCGACATAAATACATTCATTAGTTTCACCATTTTATATAGACTAAAATTGCCCTTTACACCATATGAATCAAATAAATACTTTAGAAGTTATAGAGTAAAAATTGTACGCCACCAAAAAAAAAAATTAACTCCGCGAGTCAGCACTCTTTCCATAATATGACGCCGTAATCCCGACTTCGGTAGCGAGTGGACGTATTATTAGTATAGTAGCGGCATGTTACAATCCCACTGCTGGGAATAGGCCTCCTCTCTCCGTTTCTGGAGAGAAGGGTTGGAGCTAAGACCTACCACGCTGCTCCAATGCGGATTGGTAGGTTACACATATCAACAGAATTCTCTAGAGGTATGATAGCCCAGCGGTGAGACCGTGCGACTCTTTCGAGGGGAACACGAGTTCAAACTCCGGCTGGCACCAATGAATTTTTCTATTAAAACTCATGTGTCTAATTAATAATTGCAATTTATCACACACTTTTCGGTGAAGGTGTTACGGGTTTTCTTAATAAATAAAAGAACTTATGCATATTTACTTATATTAACAACATAAACTTGTACATGCCTAATCTACCTACACCTAATACAACTTAAATTTAGTGGTTGGACGCCAGGAGAATTTTTATTGTGTATCGGATTTCTACCAAAACCAGATCCTCGGCTACTCAAATGCTCAGGGTGTTTATTTGTGCTGGAGATTAAAAAGGCATTCCCATAAGCTACAACAATAAATTACCGATATTATAATCAATAGCACAATGCGTGTACCTAACGTATTCTAAATACAGTAAATCATGTGCAACTTGCCCCTTTTGAGTGTATTTACTAGTGTTAGCAATTTTCACATTTGTTTAATAATTATAATAATAATATTGTATTTATATTAATTACTGTATTAAGTTAAATGTATTTGGAAGTTTAAGTATTGACATTAGCCTCAACTTGAGGGGATATTAAAAAGATATAGAGAGAATTCTTTTGGCGGCATTCTGGTACGACGTAAAATAATTGTAATTAAACTAAAAAGCGTAATAAAGAGTTTTAAGAATTGTTTTGGCATGTTGTTGAAAACCTTTACGAAATATTTTATCACTAGTTATAAGTTTATGCTATGCCGTTTTTAACATTGTAATAACATTTAAGATTTTGTCTAATAAAAAAAAAAAAAAAAAATTTTTTTAAAAATATATATATTTAAACAAATATGTACAGATTTCTAATGGCACTATATATATTTCATTCAAAATCAAACTATGACAATGGCACATATCAAATTGTCATGTACACAACACGTCCTGCCTCTTTACATAGCCGATTGCTAATGTCACTCTCGATCTTAACCTTCAGTTAAGAATTATAAAAACAAAGGAAAAAGAACAAAACTAAAAAGTGACACTTGGATTCGAACTCGTACCGATATCTCAATAATCGCTCACGGATTGTCTACGTAACCGCTGCGCTACGACCACTGACCGTTTATGAAGCAAATTATCTAATGTGTTTTGAATAAAATGACGCGCGCGACGCGACGCGAGCGCAGGCTAGGACTTTTTATGCATTCGTTCACTACCAGAGCGGCCCCCCGTCAGTCACCCGTCAGACACGATAGAGAGAGGCCGCGCGCGGCTTGAACGCGGCATTCTTTTTCTTACGCACGTGTGTAATTTTGCGTTTCGGGTGTTGTTCTTAGATTTAGTAACGCGTTTAATCAGTGAAGCGTTTGAGAAGACGCGACCGTCCACGGTTTTAGTGCGCGTTGGGTTACTATTCCCCTATATTGGGACGATTCAATAACGTGTGACCTTACGAAGGTTGTGTGCACATCGGGTGTTATTTAACCGATATAGTGAAGTGTATACTCCGGGAGAAACAGACATTACGTGTCCGTGGAAGAGTGCTGAGGCGAGCCAGCGGGTTCGGGAATCGGCCAAGTACATATAAGCACACACATACACGTACACATATACACGCAGTGATTCATGAGGCCGGACCACATACAGCTGACGGCCGCATAAGGTAGGTTGAGACGCTGAGACGACGGGCCCAGGTCCCGGAGTTTGTTTCATCCGTCCGCACGTTTACGCGGAACATAATGTGTTATGCCCGAAGTGACGTAATAATAATAATTCATAATAAAGGAAAACATTGTGAGGAAACCTGAATATCTCTAGAGAATTCTGGAGATATGTGTAACCTACCAATCCGCATTGGAGCAGCGTGGTAGGTCTTAGCTCCAACCCTTCTCTCCAAAAACGAAGGGAAAAGGTCTATGCCCAGTAGTGGGATAGTAACAGGCCGTTATATTACTTAACACAAGTTTATTCGAGATGTTTTCCTTTACCGAAAAGCGTGTCATCAATTGCAATACTCAATCTTATATATAAAATTCTTGTGTCACAATGTTATTTACCATACTCCTTCGAAACGACTTGACCGATTTTCATGAAAATTTATACGCATATTCAGTACGTTTGAGAATCAGCAACTATCTGTTTTTCATACCCCTAAGTGAAGTTTGTGCACCTTTAACATATATTTTTGATTTTCGGTAAAAAAATGTTTTTAAAATATTATATACTAGAAATTCCATAATAATAATTTAAAAGGCAAAACAACGTTTGCCAGATCAGCTAGTTAGGTATATAAGTTTTAGAAAAACTCATTGGTGCCCGGGGCTCGAACCCGTGCACCATTCGAAAGAGTCGTAAGTTCTCACCGCTGGGCTATCACAGCTTTATTAGCAGCAGTATAGGTGTTACCACTTCATTGTAACCACGAGATCGTGGAAGTAAAAAACCATCGCTAACCCATAGCCGTCCACGCGAGCCCCATCACCACCCCCGGCGGGGTCACGTCGTACATGCGGTCGTGCTTGAACGTGGGCTTCCCCACCAGCTCGGACAGGTTGCCGTCGGTCACCACCATCTTGTTAGCCTCCTGCTTCACTATCTTGAAGGCCACTTTGCGAGCTATCTGTGGGAAAAGACATTTAGAATTATTATATACCCTTTTACAATAATTTATAGAAGTATTCCGATATTTTACAAGCTGTGATAGCCCAGCGGTGAGACCGTGCGACACTTACGAGGTGAACTCGAGTTCATACCCGGGCAGGCACCAATGAGTTTTTCTATTAAAACTCATGTGTCTAATTGATAATTGCAATTTATCACACGCTTTTCGATGAAAGAAAACATCCTGAGGAAACCTACATATCTCTAGAGAATTCTAGGGATATGTGTAACCTACCAATCCGCATTGGAGCAGCGTGGTAGATCTTAGCTACAACCCTTCTCTCCAGAAACGGAGAGAGGAGGCCTTAGCCCAGCAGTGGGCATAGTAAAAGGCAGTTACTTTTTTTTTTTTACTTTAGTCTCTCCTAAGGTATCACACTTAATGCCCGACGGAGATTAGAAATCTCGCTGCCAGGAAGATCCTATATTTCTTAGAGGATACCGATACTGGCAGCAATCTGTAAGTCACAATAGATCGGCAATGGTCAAAGTGATACTGGGCTTTGATCCCTTGCATAGAAGATTAAAAAGAAGAAGTCACCTTCTCGATATGTTTCTGAAGATTCCTGACGCCGCTCTCCCTGCAGTACGACCTGATGAGGGTGTGCAGCGACTCCGCAGTGAGGTCTAACTGCTGCTCCGAGAGTCCACAGTTCTTTCTGGCTGTCGGCACCAGGTATTGCTGGGCGATCGCCAGCTTCTCCTCAGCCACGTACCCTTGATAACCACATGGTATTACAAATTAAAAAAAAATTTTTTCACCGCCTTGTGTTATCTGGATGAGTAGAATAGACCACCCTCATTTCTTACCAAGGTGTCGTAAAAGACGACTAATGTAAGTCGACCCGCCGTGTGGTATCCGGCTGGATAGAAAAGATCACCCTCATTTCTTACCGAGGTGTCGTAAAAGGCGACTAAGGTAAGTCGAGCCGCCGTGTGGTATCCGGCTGGATAGAAAGGACCCCATATTTCTTACCAAGGTGTCGGAAAAGGCGACTAAGGTAAGTCGCCCGCCGTGTGGTATCTGGTTGAATGGAATTGACGAGGGGGCCTTTCTTACCGAGGAGTCGTAAAATACGACTAAGGTAAGTTGACGTCAGGCAGGCGACCAGTCGTGAAATACGCAACCAAATCATGTGACAACATGTTTGTAACATGTTGTGCCGACCCCACTTAGAGTGGGATAAGAGCAGGAGGATGATAAAAGCTTTTATTTAACTTGCCGTGTATGTGAAGGTGAAATCTTTCAAGTTAAACTTGACCCATTTCCCGGTGTCCGATTGAGCTGAAATTTTGAATAATGCTGGACCATTATTTAAAATTTCAGCTCAATTTAAAGTGTCATTATTAAAAATTTGACATTACATGCCTATAATAGGCATAACCCCATCAACTCATCAATGGCTAACAGTAGAGACATGAAAATTTAGTAAAAGATTTTTAAAAAGCTTTTTAACTTGACTTGTATATCATAGAGACGTGATAGCTGGAGTTGCAAGTACAATTACTACTTTCATATGTTAACAATTGTTACGAACATGCGAAAGAGTTCGTAATGTCTATGACATTCAAATTGGTCGGGGTCAGTTTACGAACATGCAAAAAGGGTTCGTAAGCTATATGTCATAGAGTGCAAATTCGCTTAACACTGATTCTCTGGAACATTGGACGTGGATCAAAACATGTTTGCTTAAAAGACTTATTTACGATCGTTTCAAGGTCTATCGAATGTTCTCGAAGTCGGTTCGTTCGATATATAAGCAAACGTATCGTGCGCCTCGACATTCAGTTTGCGAATAGCGATCAAGAGCGAATAAACAAGCGAAAATAAAAGTGAATTATTAGTGACCTCGGCATTCTTATTGGGCAAAGAACTGTATAGAGACTGTAGGTAGTAAGTTTGTAGTAAAAATTTGAATAAAGTATTTTTAACAAGTCACCAGGTATTTTCATCCAAATCCACAAACCCCTATACGTAACAATAAGTTGCCTTACGAACCTAACACTCACCAGACATGTCGATCAGCTCCATCCTGTCTCTAAGCGGTTCCGGTATCAGGTCCACCACGTTGGCGGTGCAGATGAAGAGAACCTTCGACAGGTCCACCGCGACGTCCAAGTAATGGTCCAAGAAGTTGGCGTTCTGCTCAGGATCCAGGAGTTCCAGGAGTGCTGATGATGGATCGCCGTGGACGCCCCTGAATTTGCAATTTACCATCACATTTTGATGTACCACCATCATCATCTTCCTGCCCTTATCCCACTCTAAGTGGGGTCGGCACAACATGTTAAAACATGTTTTGGCTATGTATTTAACGACCGGCCGCCTGCCTGACGTCAAATTACCTTAGTCGCCTTTTACGACACCCCGGTAAGAAATGAGGGTGGTCTATTCTACTCAGCCGGATACCACACGGCGGATTTTGATGTGTCACCATTAAGTCTTATAAAAAGTCATTCCCAGCCCATCGGTCTGTCAATCTGTGCGCACTAAATTAAAAAACTACTAGGTAATTCACATTCACAATTGTTAATATTATTTATTCACGTAAACTTGTAAACAAGTGCTTTGGATTCTTAAACTCTACTGCTTGTTCGAAAAGCCGTTCCTACCGAGAAGATAAAGTAAGAAACTCGGGGGTTGCTCTTCCCAAAATATAATTCTTATAACTAGTTACATTCAGTCATTAATATCTTGTACAGGGTCGAAGAGAATCTGTATCCACGCATTCTTATCATCTATGTAACCCTTTACAGACTTTCTGTTTTAGCATCCTTTTCACAGTGTTAAACAAAAATGTTGTCTTAAATTTTGATACTGTTCTCCGAGTGAGAAAAGATTAAAATGGTGGACCCTCATAATTTTATTCACGTGAGTTTGTAGCGCATTGGAATTTGCGAGCATTGTGGATGATTGAAAGCAAAGTTGCCTTTCTAAAAACATTACAAATAACGAAGCAAACTAGAACAGCAAAATATTATTACGAACACGCGAAAAGAGTTCGTAATGCGTATGTCATAGAATTCGAATTGCATGGTGGCAGTATTACGAACTTGTAAAAAGGGTTCGTAATATATATGTCGTAGGGTTTAAATTCGCTTGATTCTTATTCTCTAGAACATTTTGGGTGTTTACCGATAAGGTCGTGTACAAAGTTTGTTTACGATCTCACCAACGTCTCGCGAACGTTCTCGACCATCGGTTCGTTCGATATATAAGCGGACGTATCATGCGCCTCGACATTCAGTTTGCTAATAGCGATCAAGAGCGAATAAACAAGCGTAAATAAAATTGATATATTAGTGACCTCAGCATTCTTATTGAACAACGGACTGTAATTACTAAGTTTGTAGTAAAAAGTTGAATAAAGTGTTTTTAACGAGTAACCAGGTATGTATACCCTGTACGTAACAATATCATCGATAATTCGCAGAGGTCTATTCACATTTACTACCAAATGGACGATGAACGATCCCTATAATGGACACAAAAGCTAAAAGTCGCTGATGAGTCGACAGCCATCGAGGTCGCTGCGTAAGGCCACCCAGTATTACTCACTTGCCAATCTTGTCCACCTCGTCAATGAGCACCAGGGGGTTCTCGGTGCCTGTCTTCTTGAGGCACTGCACCAGCTTGCCGGGCATCGCGCCCACGTACGTCCGCCGGTGGCCTTTGATCTCGGCCACGTCCGTCATGCCGCCGACCGAGAACCGGAAATACTGCCTGTTGAGGGCGCGCGCGATCGAACGAGCTGGAACAATACGCATGCCCTTAGTTAAGACGAACGAATGGAAAACATTCAAGATTATACTGCCTGAGAATACACTGGAACAAGTTACCACTTTTTATAACCCCTATCTTTTTATTATTATTTATTTCTATTTGACTAGCCTGTGGACGCAGTGAGCAGTGACCCCTGCCTTTAACTCCGCAGTTCGATTCCCGCCGAGGTCCAACATTTTCTATAACCAATTTGTTGGTTCTTCGAGCCTGGGTGTATATTTGTATTTAAGTATGTATTTAAAATTATATATGTAGTATATCTACCAGTTGTCCGTCACCCATAACACAAGTATTAAGTTACATACTTTGGGGGTGGACGACCGTGTGTGTGGGTGTCCCATATATTTATTTATTACTCTTCAAATATCTTCAACCCTACTGAAAATTCGGAAAATGCTAGAAGAATCGGCAAGAAACTTGGCGCCTACTCCTTTGGTAAATCAGAGGTTCCTAGAGAGATAGTTTTATTCTCCTAGACCACTTTTAAATCCAGATGGTTTCAGTGGACGTCACATTTCTACCATATTCCCAAAACTCGAGAAAAAATTAAATTAACTATTGAAATCCCTCATTTATTTTTCGCGCCAACGTACGAGTAGGACAAGTTACCGGTTGTTATAAATCTTCAACCCTACTGCAAGTTCGGAAATCGCTCATGCCGAGACGAACCAGCAAGGAACTTGGCGCCTTCCCCTTTGGTTAAATCAAAGGTCCTAGACTTTTTCTGCTAGACCTCTTTTAAAATTCAGCTAGTTTCAGTCGACGCTAAACATCTACCATAGTCCCAAAACTCGAAAAAAAAATTACATTATGGATTGAAAACCCCCATTTATTTATCGCCAACGTACACCCCTACAAGTCGCTTGTGGGCCTACAGGGGATCACCTTTGGAAATTAAGGAGATCTGTATCTTTTTTGTAATCTCACCTATACTAGTTTTGCCAACGCCAGGTGGTCCATGGAAGCAGAGGATCTTGCCCTGCGTACTGCCCTTAAGCTGTGACACCGCTATGAACTCCAGGATACGCTTCTTGATATCCTCCATGCCGTAGTGGTCCTCGTCCAGGATTACTTGTGCGTCTTCGAGCTTCAGATTCTCCTCTGAGGTGACACCCCATGGCAGTGACGTCAACCAATCGAGATAACAGCGAGTCACACTGAGCGAGGCGAAAATGTAAATATTTTTCATCAGTTTTTTTATTTATTATCTATTAAATGACGAATAGAATTTAAATTTAACTATAACGTCATTCAACTTCAAAACTAAATCAGTAAATCGATACAGAATAATTATAAAACAAAATACATATATGATATATCATATTTCGCAACTGCCTAAAAATTTAATAGGAATTATTTAAAATTATTATTTTTAACGCAAAGAATGTCTTTTTTGCATTATTTTACTATATATTCAAATTTAGAAGTAACTTTGGTCCATTTCAATGAATAATGGATTGCAATTGATTGATTACTGTGCTTCCCAAATACCTCCAAAATGAGGTTAAAAGGTAAAAAACTTTAAATAAGATAGTTAAAGAACATTAACATACTTGAACTCTGAACTGTGGCTCTCCAGAAAGTTCAGTTTATTGAGCTCTTCATCGATGACAGTTTGCACTGCTTGCGGCACTTGCTTGTCCGCGAGCCGCTCCCGGAACTTTTCACCTATCGCATCCTTGTCATCTTTCTCAAGACCTAACTCCTTCTTTATCACCTGTTTTAGGTATTTAGGGTTTAGTATGGAACCAATAAGAAACAATTAGTTCAATGTCGAAATATACCTTATACGAAACTACTCAATAAATACTAAATCATCAAGATTTTGAATCATCAACTCTATAGTCTGGTGATTGCTACTGCCGATAAGAGCTAGAACGAAACTCGACGGTAACTATTTTTAAAATATAACCTTATAACTAGTTATATTTCGTCATTGCTTAAGCACTATGTTTTACCTTGAGCTGCTCATGCAATATGTACTTTCTGTGCTGCTGCTTGACCTTCTCCTCTACTTCTTTGCCAATCTTCTGCTGCAGTTTTGACAGTTCGTACTCCTTCTTCAGCAACGATAAGGACATCATCAGTCGTTTTGGTATCTAATTAATAAAATAATGGATTGAATAATTGTCTAATACTTCTAATTTTAATGACAATTGAACTATTCGATTGATTTTATTTCTAATTATGAGAACAAGGATCTTAAGGATCTTTTATTGTATATTTATTTATTCAAGTTTATAAAAAAAACTTAGCATTGCGGGGAGGCATTGGAGCGTTGCATTGCAATGGAATAAACTTTGCTGCATCAGAAGAGAATTATGATAATGATAGTACAAAATTAGGTGTGTATGTAAATGTATAGGTCTGTGTGTGTCTGACAGTGTGTTCGTGCGTGTGTGAGGGCATGTTACAGTCGTGCATACAAGTCTGCAATTGTCGTACATGAATAATAACAATATAATGAACTTACGTCCATCTCCTCAAGGACGGCTTGCAGTTCTGCAGGCTCAGCACCGGTCAGCGCAGCGCCCAGGTCGCTAAGGTACACAGGGTTGTCGACTACCCGCTGGCCCTGCGCCAACATGTGGTGTAACGATTCCCTGAATGGGAACAAGTTCATTTGGTAACAATGGCTGTCGTCACCAGTAGGAAATTGGGACTTCCAGACTAGGTCTCTTTATTTCAGCTATTTCCTCAAGGCTATTTATTCATCCGAGTAATTTTATTGTTATTGATGCTGGTATATAATAAAAAGTTATTGATGCTGTCAAGATTAAAGCAAGTCAAGTAAGTCAATTCGGCTATCGTTTTCTTTTGATTTCAAATCCAATTTGATGATACTTGTTGAAAGTATCGAAAATATACTTTCGCTAAGTATCGTCATATTTCAACCAAAGTTACGCAATTAACAAAACAAACATTTAAGCTTTCCTCACGAATAACTTCTTGTTGAAACAGTACTCGGACATATCCGAGATACTGGTCCTAAAAGCCCTACAGTAGCAGTAACGCTATTCTAAAAGAAGGAGAATTCATCAAAAACGCTCAGAATGGTAGGAGTCGAGACATATTTATGGCCCCAAATAGACTCCAGTTTGTTACGTTCACAAGTTGCCTTGCCCACCAATGAGCTCAAGAAACGCGCAAGGGAAGCACCTGTCTGGTTTATTGGAGATCCCAGAGCTACCCTGCAATGTCCAGAGGCAAGACTCAGTGGTAAAGACGCTCACATAGCCTGATCTCTTCATGGGCCTACTGTGCTTTGAAAATTCAAAACGGTTAATAAAAAAAATGACGCATTTACTTTAATATGTATTTAGTTAATCGATAATAATAAAATATTTAATCAAGGGACTCATTCATCACCTGTATAAAGGATTCATGTTGATGATATCCCGTATCGTCTTAATCACTTCTTGAGTCAAAGCCTTCACCTCCTCATTCTGTTGGAACTTCTCGTGCGTCATGTTCTCCACTTTCACCATCATGACATGTTCTGGAGCAGGCTTTTTCGCCTCCTTATCTTCGCCTGCATCCACCGTCTCGTTATTCTTTCGCCTAGTGTTCCGATACTTCCTCCTA
This sequence comes from Morpho deidamia, assembly GCA_947086505.1. NCBI lineage: Eukaryota > Metazoa > Arthropoda > Insecta > Lepidoptera > Nymphalidae > Morpho > Morpho deidamia. Next base: position 1,733,647 of record CAMTZC010000011.1, read on the forward strand.
CGCCGCTCCGCATCGGACTCTTCGCGGGTAACGTTAAATTCCACGTTAAAAACGGGAAACTTGAGCTTCATTTCTGAAATTATTCATTTCAGAATCGAAGCTGCAAGATTATTTCATGACAAAAAATATTTATCAATCTATCATAATACTTTAAGTCTGATAGATGAAAAGTCTTATGTGATCAATACCAGAGGATCACAGCATCAAATCCCAGTCAAGTGAACATTCCATTACATCTTATGCTTTACTTTGTAGTACACATTTTGAGAAAACCTGCTTATCTCTTAAGAATTCCTGAAATATGTGTAACCTACAAATCTGCAATTCAGGAATCCATGTGTGTGACTAAGCTTAAATACTTCTCTCCAAAATAGAGTAAAAGCCACCCTAGTTGATAATTAAATAATTTGCACCATTTGCCTCTAAATATTTCCATTATAAACTAAAATTCTTAGACACAAACTTTCTTCCCATTCTCATACATAAAAATATTGATATTCCAAAATACAAAAGTAATAAAATTATTTCGCTATAATTCATGATAAAGTAAATAGAAAATATACATATATAATGCTAAATATAGAGTGGACTACCTACCTTTTCATTGTGAATTAGATATATTTTTTTTATTTATGTTATCACAGTTTTTAGCAGAATAAGTTTACTATTACTTATGTATTATGGATCTCAGCAAAATCATTCTATGGATTATTAATATTTTACTCTTTTTAAATAACATTTCAACCTATTGGTATTTATGAACAATTGTTGCCTATCTCACCAGTAAAATACCTCCAAAAAAAGGCAAAAAAAAAATTAATTAAATTAGTCGCATATGTACCTGCAGGTCCAGTCTCAATTTCATCCTCAATAAACTGTCCAGTTATTTTAATTCTGCGATGTGCCATTACTACAAGTCTTAATTTGTAATCCATGTCCTGCATTTCATGTATCTGTGCGAACACTCCGACTTGATGCAAGTCATCCAAACTCGAAACAACATCAGACTTTTCATCCTTCTCTTCCTTCTTACGAAGAAATATTCCAACATATGGCTGATTTAGCTTAACCTTTCTTCTTATTAAGTCTATTAATGTAGGGTTCGAAATCTGAGGAAATTACAAAATTAAAAATAATAAATGCATATTTCTTTATTATTTATTATTTTATATTTTATCAATGAAAGTTGTAATGCTATAATTAATAAAGCATAGAATTAATATGTAAATGTAATAACATGTTATATTATATTAAATATATTATGTTTATATTGTTGATGGCCTTTATTTTTGATAATTAAATCAATGTTTTTACCATCAGTAACTAGTAGTAATAGTTTCAAATTCTTCATACAGGTCTGTAGTGTAAGTAATTGCTGTTTTATAGGTAAAAGTTAGAGGACAAACTACCACTATACAATATTACTTGTGGGGATGAAAAGTGAAATTTATCTCTCATAAAATCATTCATATTCTGTGATTTGTTGTAGGTGAAATCATTGTTGACATTGCCATAGTTATTGTGCAGTGACTAATGATGGGTGAATAAATAGTACATCCTCTATTTAGTGTAACAAAGATTTAAGAAAGAATTGTATATTAAAATAAAATAATTCTATCATAATTTTTTTATTGTATCCTCCTTCTACATCTATATATTATTTATACAAATACTGAACCAATTTGAAACACATACCTCAATCAACTTAATAAATCTAGGAAACACAGGGTTCCTGTTAATAGCTATCACAGGTACTTGTGGCCACACCTCTGGCACAGCTACAGTAGCTGGCAGCTGACTTGAAAACAGAGGTGTTTCATCTTTGACTTCAGCTGGAGTGTCTTCTTCTTCTGGATCTGGCTTATTGCCAGTTGAATAATGTCTACTGAGATAAACCTGGATTCCAACAATTTTATTATGCAAAACATGAGCAGCAGGATCATATTCTTCATTGTATTGTTACAGGAATTAGGTTTAATAATTGATTGTAGCATGTTGATTGACATATACATATTTTAATTGAGAAATTAAAATCATATATATCACAATTTTAAATCACATTTTCTTCTCCTCAGATTTTCCTCAGTAAGTTATTAGAGAGTAAGTAATAAAAAATATATAAGCAATATAATAATAATAAGAGACATTATTGAAAATCAGCGTGAACTATATACTTCTCGATTTCTAAAGAATACCATACCTGTTTGTTGAGTGTAAACACAGCATTATACCCACAAATTCTGTTATAACGCGAATTGTACCTATTATAGCTTTTCAATATACTATTTTCCGCCGGTTTGCAATGTAAATGTGATGCAATTTTAGATATATTACGAGCTACTTTCGAAGACGCTTTTAAGCCAGGATTGAATAGTACCGTATTTCTTACTATCGCATTTGCTGCGTGCATCTTTATCTTTTTCTCAAATGACACAACATAAAGTAGTTTTAATACAAAAAAATTAATAAAATATAGAGAATAAGGTTATTTTTCCAGATTTTTCAAAGTTTTTACACAACTCGCTAAAGTCAAATCATTTGACATTGTCAGTTTGACAAAAATTGATATCAACAATTACTATGAATAATAACATGAAATCATACTAATAATACAAATCCTACAAAATGTTTGTCTTTTTGTTACGCTTTCTCGGCTATTCTGATTGAGAAATATTGATGAAATTTGGTACTATTGAAACTTATTTACTGAGGTAACACATGGAATAAAGAGAATCCATTTTTCTTTTCGGGAGCAGGATAATTTACATATTACTTAATCAAGGATTTTTTAACACAATTTGGCGCGAATTTAGTCGAAAATACATCTTGTACCATATAATCTTATAGTTTAATATTATCATTAAAATGCATATATACGTTTATAAGTAATCCAAATTATCAAAAATGTAAAATATATAAAAAGGTAGTGAAGGAGTAATATAGCTTGAATGAGTAAAAAATAATGTTCATTTGAAAATCGAAGATTTGTTCAATTATAAATTTTGGTTCGTAATATTATATAATAAAATATAGAGAAAAATAGTATTCGATATTTTTATTTAGGTATATATTGTTCCGCCATGTTTACTTATTAGAATTTCATTGTCTTGTTTATATCATAGATGATACACTATTTTATATGTCTATCATATATCTATGGTACCCGAAAAAATTAATGGGTTGGTATTTATTTTTGTAGGTTATTTAAATTTCTTGATATATTTAATAATACACACATAAAAACTTTTCATTTTCACACATTCAACATTTTCTATGCAGTCCTTTCGATTTTTATTAAACTTAAGATCAGTCAGTATGATGTATAAATATTAGCAAATAATATTCTATAACTGTACTTAAGTTGCACAAAATATAAATTCTTATGGTTTTGATATTCTTATAGAAAATTATGAAAATGAAAGCATCTACAGCTGTAATGAGCACAAAATCTATAATAGAAGGACAAGCAGAAATACGTCTTAAAACAGACAAAGTATTTTATAATCCAGTGCAGGAATTTAATAGAGATTTAAGTATAGCAGTTTTGAGTGTGTTTACTCAAGATTACAAAGAAGAAAAGATTGCGAGGGCAAGGAAAAATCTAAAAAACACTGAAAATGTTACTAACGATGATGAAGGTGGAGGTAATTCTGAGGTTTGTGTTTTTATATTTAGTTCATAATATTTCCGCACATCTATCACTCCCATGGCCCTATAAATAATTTTGGTTTAAGCTGTTCATTTAAAACAATAGCACGATTTGGCGTATATTATTTAAAAGAAGAACGAATATTATATTAAAAAAAAACATTATAAACCTATTTTTTCCATTTTCAGTGTTATTGTTATGATTGATATTATATGATGTTTATAAGAGAAAACATATTTTTACATTTTCTGTCACTATTCTTCTTATTCAAGCCTTGTATATCCAAACATAACTGAGGGATGTCACAAAACTTTTCAGATACCGATAACTATTCTTGAAGCTTTATCTGCAACTGGATTGAGAAGTATTCGCTATGCAAAAGAAGTACCAAATGTAACAAAGATTATCGCTAATGACTTATCAGAGGGGGCTGTGGAGACAATAAAGTCTAATATTGTACATAATGGGGTGGAAACATTGATAGAAACTAGTCATGATGATGCTTGGTGAGGAATTTTCATTAATGTCTAAAAAATATTTAAGTTTGGCAACAATATAACAAGAAAATAGTAACTTTTTGTTTATTTGGACTTTGCTAGCGTATGTGTTGGTGTTCACACGTGTTAGTGAGATTTCGGTGTATTTTAAGTCTTTTTGCTGTTTTTAAGAGTGGAAATAGTTGGTGTTTGTTATACTAACATTATTATTTAATATATTTATAGTACTAACAACTGTATATAGGTAAGTTTTTGTTCGATATTAATACTATACATTAAAAAAAAAAAGGTATCTGAAATATGGATTGCGATCCTCCACCCGAACCTCCCGATAAGGGTGGTACGTTACCTTTGATTCGCAAAAGACAAGTGGATGTTCCACAAAATAATAATGATTCGGTTGCAGTTAAAAAAACGATAGTCGATCCTTCGTCAGCTAACCCGTCCATACAAACCATGTTTGTTCATCCGTCATTTTCCGAAAGCCCCTTAAGTTACATGAAGGACGACAAAGGTCCTTTCATCGTCCAGATCTCCCGAGACGTCCCAGACCCAGCCTAAGGAACTACTATACGGGCTATTTCATTTGGTAAATTTTTGCATAAACACAAGATTAGTTCAATAGTAAATGATGGAGTCAAGAACGCCGGCCGTAACAAAGTTATTGTTGAATTTTCATCTGCAGAATCTGCCAATGACTTCATCGTTAATCCATTATTAAATATGACTAAATTTAAAGCAGTTATTCCCACTTATAATATCTCAAGAATGGGTCTTGTAAAAGGAGTCCCGGTAGATTGGTCAATGGAGGAATTTGTGGAATCTCTGGAACTTCCTTCTGGCTGTGGTATTGTACTTAAGGCAAGGAGATTAAATAGAAAAGTGACTAGCGACGGTGTTGCATCTTGGGTACCGACTCAGTCGGTTGCTCTCACATTTAGAGGCCAATTGCTCCCTGCTAAGGTATACTCATACCATACATCCTTACCCGTAGAATCATATAAACTTCCTACTATCCAGTGTCAGAACTGCTGTCGCTTTGGCCACATCAAACTTAATTGTAGGTCAAAACCTAGGTGCTACAGATGTGCTCAGCCCCACACAGGAGATTCCTGTGAAGTCACCAAGGAGTTGTCAACATGTTTATACTGCTCAGGGAAACATTTTGCAACTGATAAAGAGTGTCCAGAGTTTTCAAGGCAACAATCAATTAAGATGGTTATGTCACAAGAAAGTATATCGTACATGGAAGCATCTTCTCAATTTCCTCCTGTCCGACGGTCCTATGCTGAGATGGCGAAAGAAATGTTCACACCTCCTATCTTTTCTCCAAAAACTCCATTGAGTTGTCAATCTACAACGAAATCCTATAGACAAACAGTATTCCGCTCTCCTCGTCCTCGTGCTCCATTGGGAAAAGGTTATGATAAGAGAGCCCACCAGGACATTGTTGGTGATTGCTCCTCATCCCTTCCGAATGGCTGTACTTTCAACAACAATCCCACTGATCCTCCTGCCTCACAGAAAAAAATTTTAGAAATTCTTTCAGAATTTCTACTTAGTATTATTGCTCCATGCAGTGAAATCCCTTTACCGTCCAACGTTGCCCAAAATCTTACCCAACTTTTCAAAATCCTTCAAAATGGCCCCAACAACATTTCTGCAATGGAACTGTAAAAGTCTAAGTTCCAAAAAACATGAACTACATTTCCTCATTAATCTGCATAAGCCAGCCATTGTTGCCATCTCAGAAACATGGCTGAGGCCAGGTTCCCGGTTTCGGGTTCCGGGCTTTTGCTGTTTACGGGATGACAGGAGTGATGGGCGTGCAGGTTGTGCCCTTCTTATCCAGAACTCCCTTCCTTTCTCCCCTATTCCCCTTCCCCCCTTCAGTCAACAGATTAATGCTGTTGCTATCCGTTCTCAGAACATTTCTTTCCTTTCTGTGTACATACCCCATCCTTCCTCCTCAATCATGCCTGACTTGCAAATCATTCTTTCATCCCTGCCAACTCCTGTCATAGTTATGGGGGATTTTAACATTCACCATACTATGTGGGGGTGCTACCTCTGTGATGGGTTGGCTCCCGTGCTTGTGGACATCCTTGATGATGTAGAACTCTGCATCATTAATGATGGTTCTCCGACACGCAGAGTTTATCCTAATCAGAACTCTAAATCTGCTGTAGACCTTTCATTATGCTCTCCCAATCTTGCATCTCGATTATCCTGGAAAGTCCTCCCATCCACATATGGTAGTGATCACTACCCTATTATTATTTCCTATAGTAGAAACTTACCTCTTCCTAATTCAAACCCCATACTAAAATATAATACAAAAAAAGCAAATTGGGCAGGTTACTCTTTATCCGCTGACAACAAGATGGACTCTCTACCATGTTTGGATGAACATAGTAATATTTTGATTTACTATAATATATTTTTTAATTCTCTTATATCTTCGGCCGATACCCATATCCCTAAAAAACACCCTCCAAAAAATCATATGCTTTCCCCTCCTTGGTGGGATGAGGAATGCAGTAATTTATTTCGCCTCAGATCTTTAGCAGAAGAGTCATACTCCATTTGTATGTCTCAACAAAATTTCATCAATTATCAAAGAATTGATGCTAAAGTTAAAAAACTTGTTAAAAAAAAGAAAAAACTAAGTTGGACTAGCTTCTGTGAATCCTTACTTCCTCGATCCTCATCCACAGTGGTTTGGAATAAAGTTAAAAGATTTCGCCGATCTCTTGACCACATTGATCCTTCTTCCAACAACTCCTCTGACTGGCTTAACGATTTTGCTAATAAATTGGCCCCACCTTGGGTTCCAAATAATGACATGTTCCTCAATCTTTCATCAGATTCAAGTTCAGATGTAATGGATGCCCCCTTCTCTATGTCTGAGTTACAAGTAGCACTCGATGGATTAAAAGACTCTACCCCAGGGGAAGATGGCATTCCATACTCATTTGTGTTAAATTTAAAAGACAAAGCAAAACTTTGCTTTTTAAATTTAATCAATAAAATTTTTGAGTCTGGAATAGTGCCAGATGCTTGGAAATCCCAACTAATCATCCCTATCTTAAAACCTCGCAAAAATCCATCCGATCCCAATTCCTATAGACCCATAGCATTATCATCAACTTTGGCAAAAATTTCTGAACACCTCCTTAAAAATCGCCTGGAATGGATAGTAGAAAGTAGAAATATTCTTCCCTCCTCCCAATTGGGTTTCGGAAGGGCTTAAGTACAACTGACAGTCTTAGCATATTTACAACAGACATTCGATTAGCCTTTACAAAAGGAGAGTACCTTGTGGGTGTTTTCTTGGATATCGCTTCTGCATACGACAATGTCCTTCTTCCGTTGCTCAGGCAGAAAATGCTTAAGCTGAGTATACCGCCGAAGATTGTGCATTTCATATGTAATCTGCTTTTTTGCAGATCCATTGTGGTGAAACATCACTCTACATCTCTCCCCCCCAGACTTGTCTGGAAAGGTCAAGGTTCTGTCCTAAGTCCTCTGCTATATAGCATTTACACTCAAGATCTTGAATTGTCTGTTAATAACTTCTGTGACATACTGCAATATGCTGATGATATTGTTCTCTACTACAGGTCCTGCTGTGTAGATGACATATCTCAGCGAATAAACTCTGCCTTGTACTATCTAGGCCAGTGGCTGTCTGACCATGGTTTATCCCTGTCCGTTCCTAAATGTCAGGCAGTAGTATTCACTAGAAAAAGATTTATCCCCAGCTTCCAGTTTTCTTATGAAGACCAACACATCAATCTTGTAGATAAGGCAAAATTTCTAGGAATCTATCTTGATAACAGATTGAACGGAAAAGCTCATACTGATCACATTATAAAAAAATCTGAAAAGGGTATCAATGTTCTTCGGGCTATAGCAGGAGTATGGTGGGGGGCTCATTCCTATTCCCTTAAATTGCTTTTCAACGCTCTAGTTCGAAGCCATTTGGATTATTGTCTGTTTGTCTTAGAACCTTTTAATAAGTTAGCATTTGAAAAATTAAATAAAATCCAATATAAATGCCTCAGAATTATTCTGGGCGCAATGAAATCTTCGCCCACTAATGCCTTACAAGTTGAATGTGTTGACCCTCCTTTATCCCTCCGCCACCAATATTTATGTGACCGATATGTTAGTAAGACGTTACAGCTATCATCCCATCCTCTCTGGTCCAAATTATCCCTTTTATCCCAATTACCTGTTTGTAGGAACTCTCGATCAGTTATATTGGATAGTTTCCTCAAATACTCCTCGCTTCCCAACCCTTTATTACGCTATTTATCTAATCCTCTTTTTTGTACTCCTTTTCACTCTCTTGTATATAATCCTGTAATCATCACAGATCTAGGCTTAACCAAATATGCACCTGATACACAACACAATTTTCAAACTTACATTCATAACAATTGGCAAAATCATCTCCTGATATATACAGATGCATCAAAGCTATCCCCGGATAGCTGTGTTGGTGCAGCCTGCTGGATCCCCAAGTATAAAATTGTGTTGAAGTTCAAATGTCCTCCCGAATCTTCTGTGTTCACAGGAGAGGCCATTGCTTTGTTAGAAGCAATCCTGTTTGCACACTCCCATAACCTACAACAGACAGTTATTTTGACAGACTCCCTTAGTTGTTTATTATCTATAAAAGAAAATCCATTCCGTAGTAAGTCAAGATTTCCTATTGTTTTGAAAATTAGGGAGATTTTGTTCTCTTGTTATCAAAAAGGATTATCCATCCTATTAGTCTGGATTCCTAGTCATTCTGGTATTCCTGGGAATGAGATTGCTGATTCATGTGCTAAAGATGCAGTTGAAGATGGAACGCTCGAGCACTTTGAAAATACTGCAAATGATCTTTGCTCGTTAGCTAAGACTTCCCTGGACAAATCTTGGAATTCGTTCTACGAGATCTCAAAAACTAACAAGGGTAAGTACTATGCTGCCCTTCAGCCAGACATACCAAGACGACCATGGTTTTTTCTCCATAGATATGCAGACAGATGGATCTCATCTACAATCTCTCGTTTACGTCTTGGTCATCCATCCACACCTGTACACCTAGCTAAGCTCCGGATTAGGGATAACTCGATCTGTGAGTGTGGTTTAGACGAAGGCACTGTATCCCACATCCTTTTGAATTGTCCTAAGCTCCTACATCATCTATATGATATTCTCCCATCCAAAATCCCTCGTCCCATAAATGTTGAATGTTTGTTAATGTCTGTGTTTAGTCCCTATTGTAAATATTTGTGTAAATATATTAAATGTAACAAAATAAAATTGTGAGTTAAAATATTGATTGTAAGTATTTATATATAACATGTTTATTATATGTATATTCACGTTGTGTTGTCCTATTTGTTTCAGGTGACGGGTTAAACAAAAAGATTCCACTTTTTGTAAAATATTAAAAATTTAAGTTTTATTCTCTAGTTCACCGTACAATCTCCTTTGTGTGTTCTCCACCTTACGTGACATTGGCGAAGTAATTTGTGCAAATAATGCACTCCTGAAAGCCATTGAATAAGAATTGAATTGAATTGAATTTTGTTTATTTTAATTTTCATTATAAGTAATTTTCTAAACCTCTAGTAAAATGTATAATTCAAAAGCACTTGTTTTTAAGTTTACAAGAATTTTAGAAAGAAGTTTGAATATTAATTAGAGTTACTTCAGGACTTCGCTCGCGTTGGCTTTGGTCGACACACGTGGCGCGGATAATTTTTGTTTTTATTTACGAAATAGTCAGTGTTTGTGTGTTTTATTGTTAGTTAATTGGTGGTGGTAAGTTTGTTTTGTGTTTGTTGTTGCCGATCTTATGATGGAGGTTGATAAACCCCCTGATCCTGATCTCGTAAACGTCACGTAGAAGTATCTAATATTGATTCTAATACTAAAAAGACTATAATTGATCCGACTCAGGCCTCTCCGTCTGTCCAAACTGTTTATACTCATCCTTCTTTCTTTGAAGGCCCTATAGCTTACTCCGAAGACGACAAGGGTCCCTTTATAATTCATGTCTCTAGGGAAATATCCGATCCATCTGCTGGAACTACTATCCGTGCTATCACGTTTGGTCAGTTTCTACATAAAAACAAGGTTAATAATATTGCTAATGACGGTATCAAAAATTTAGGACGCAATAAGATTAGTGTGGAATTCACAACCGTACAGGATGCAAATAACTTTTTAAATTGTCAGCTTTTGGGAGTTGCTAAATATAAAGCGGTTATCCCCACGTACAATATTACTCGGATGGGATTAATTAAAGGAGTCCCTGTGGACTGGTCTATGGGAGAATTAGTCGAGTCTTTGGAGCTCCCTGCTGGGTGTGGCCAAGTTTTGAAAGCCAGGCGACTTAATCGTAAAACTTTTAAAGACGATTCTGTCACCTGGGTTCCTACCCAATCGGTAGTTTTGACCTTTAGGGGTCAAATGCTCCCGCCCAAAGTATATTCCTTCTACACTTCCCTTCCTGTAGAATCTTATAAATATCCCACAATACAATGCCTCAATTGTTGCAGATTCGGACATATCAAAGCACAATGTAGATCCAAGCCCAGATGCTTTAAGTGTTCTCAATCTCATAGTGGTGATTCTTGCGAAGTAACTAAAGAGAAATCAACTTGCCTACATTGCTCTGGCTCTCATTTTGCTTCTGATAAGAGTTGCCCCGAATTTTCGCGACAATGCTCAATAAAACTAGTGATGTCTGACGAAAATATACCGTATATAGAGGCATCATCTCGTTATCCTCCTGTCCGCAGATCCTATGCAGAAATTGCAAAGGAAATGTTTAGCCCTCCTGCCTACAATCATTCAACCCCTTTGAGTACCTCCTCTCCCACCAAATCTTATCGCAAAACCGTTTTCCACACACCTCGTCCACATGCACCATTGGCAAAGGGATATAACAGGCTATCTCATCAAAATATTATTTCTGATCCGTCTCCATCTCTCTCTAATGGGTGCGCCATCAATTTAATTCAAAATGACTCTTCTCCTTCACAAAATAAGCTTCTAGAATCCCTTTCTGAATTCCTTTTGAGTATCCTCCGACCATGTAGTGAAATTCCCCTACCGCCCAACGTTGCCCATAACTTATCCCAACTTTTTCAGATCCTAAATAATGGACCCAATAGTGTTACTTCAATGGAACTGTCAGAGTCTTCAAAATAAAAAACAAAATCTTTTGTCTCTGATTAACCTGCATAATCCCATTATATTAGCCATCTCGGAAACTTGGCTTGAGCCTGGTTCCCGTTTTCGGATTCCAGGTTTTTCCTGTTTGCGGGATGACAGGTGTGATGGGTATGCAGGCAGTGCCATCTTTATTCGGCACTCTCTTCCTTTTTCTTCTATACCTCTCCCCCCTCACAGTCAACAGATTAATGCTGTAGCTGTGAGATCCTTAAATATCTCATTTATTTCTATATATGTTCCTCATCCTTCCTTGTCCCTTATTCCAGACCTACATTCTATATTATCTTCTGTTCCTTCCCCTGTAGTAGTTATGGGTGACTTTAATACCCACCACACTATGTGGGGGTGTTATTACTGCGATGGATTTGCTTCTTCGTTGGTTGACATTTTTGAGGATGTAAATTTATGCATCCTCAATGATGGCTCTCCAACTCGTAGAGTCTATCCCTCTCAGAACCCAAAATCCGCTGTAGATCTCTCACTTTCGTCCCCGCCCTTAGCCTCTCAATCATCCTGGAAAGCCTTGTCCAGTACTCATGGAAGTGATCATTTTCCAATTGTGCTTGCGTTCAACCATAGATCTGTCCCAAAACTGAATAACAGTCCTTTATTAAAATATAAACTGCTAAAGGCAAATTGGTCAGGATTTGCGCAATCTGTTGATGATTCGTTGGATACTCTTCCTGATTTTGGAACTAATGGGAATATTTTGTTGTACTATGATCAATTTGTTAAATCTCTGTTACTTTCGGCCAATTCTAACATTCCTTCAAAATTCTTTAAACAGAATCAGTTGCCTCCCTCTCCCTGGTGGGATGAGGAATGCAATGATTTGTTTAAACAAAGAGCTGCAGCAGAAAAACTTTATTCAGAGTGCATGTCCTATGAAAATTTTATTAATTACCAAAGAATTAACGCTAAAATAAAAAGATGTGTCTCTAAAAAGAAAAAAATTTGCGTCGTTCTCAAGAATATGTCGATCCTGTGTGTGTGTAATAATCCATCCGAATGGCTTGAAGATTTTGCTGACAAGCTTGCCCCTCCAACTGCCCCTCACGTGGACTCTTTTTCTTGCCCTTCACCTACTACCATTGTAGACGAAATGGATGCCCCTTTTTCGTTTTGTGAGTTTCAGACGGCTCTAAACGGCTTAAAGGATTCCACGCCAGGGGAAGATGGTGTTCCTTACTCTTTCCTTATGAATTTGAATAATAAAGCTAAACACTGTCTTCTTAGTTTATATAATCATTTTTTTGAAACAGGTCTCATTCCTGAAACATGGAAAAGTCAAATTATTATTCCTATTATCAAACCAGGTAAAAACCCTTTGAATCCAAATTCATATAGACCCATAGCACTATCATCTACGTTACTAAAAGTCTTCGAAATCCTCATAAAAAATCGCCTGGAATGGGTATTAGAGAGTAAAGGTATTTTGGCTTCTTCCCAATTCGGATTTCGTAAGGGTTTGAGTACCACAGACAGTCTCAGCGTTCTTACTACGGACATTCGATTAGCCTTTAGCAAGGGGGAGTTCCTCGTGGGTATCTTTCTCGATATCGCGTCTGCATATGATAATGTTCTTCTTCCGTTGCTCAGGCATAAAATGCATCAGCTGAGTTTACCTCCGAAGATGGTTCATTACATATGTAACTTGTTATCAAGCAGGACTGTACTGGTTAAACATCAGTCCCTCTCTATTTCCCCCAGAACTGTCTGGAAAGGCCTCCCTCAGGGCTCTATCCTTAGTCCTTTACTTTACAGTATATATACTCATGACCTCGAATTGTCTGTAAGTAGCTTTTGTAACATCTTACAGTACGCTGATGACATTGCCCTTTATTATAGCTCAAGTTCCATAGAGGAGATATCGCATCACCTTAATTCTGCTCTCTACTACTTAGGCCAATGGCTCTGTAATCACGGTTTGACGTTGGCAGTAGACAAATGTAAAGCAGTGATCTTCAGTAAAAAAAGAGTTCAACCTCCCATCAACCTTTTGTATGAGGGTCAACATATTCATTTTGTGGATACGGCTAAATTCCTTGGCGTTTTTCTTGACAACCGACTAAACGGACTTGCCCATACTGAATTTTTGATTAAAAAGTGTGAAAAAGGCATAAATGTTTTACGTGCTGTTGCGGGAGTATGGTGGGGTGCCCATCCTTACTCCTTAAAATTACTATACAATGCCTTAGTTCGCAGTCACATTGATTTCTCTACCTACGTTTTAGACCCAATGATTAAATCTGCTTCAGATAAACTTAATAAAATCCAGCATAGATGTCTTAGAATTATTCTAGGCGCTATGAAGTCAACCCCAACAAATGCTCTACAAGTAGAATGTGTTGACCCTCCATTACATATCCGTCGCCAATTCCTATCTGATCGTTTTGTCAGCAAAATGTTGCAGCTATCATCGCATCCGCTTTGGCCCCGATTGTCTCAGTTAGCTCAAGTTATCCGTCCTTGTAACCCACCTTCCTATTTGTTAGACAGTTTTTGTAAATTTACAAATCTACCGTACCCACTATTGTCCTTTCAAATTAACCCTCTGTACACTATCCCCTTCAAAGCTTTAGTATTTACCCCTCCTGTAATCACAGATATCGGTTTGGTCAAAGGAGCTCCTGACACAAAGCAAAAATTTAATAGTATAATTTTTAGAAGCTGGCAAAACTTTTTACAAATCTATACGGATGCATCAAAGTTATCTTCGGAAAACTTTGTTGGAGCAGCCTGTTGGATTCCTAAATTCAAAATATCATTGCAGTTCAAATGTCCTCCGCAAACATCGGTATTTACAGGAGAGGCCATCGCTTTGCTTGAAGCGATCCTGTTTGCTGATACCCATAACGTGGAACAAACTGTTATTTTTACTGACTCACTTAGCTGTTTATTTGCCATTAAGGAAAATCCTTTCAGAAGTAAAACAAGATACCCTATTATTTTGAAAATAAGGGAGTCATTGTTCTCTTGTCATCAAAAAGGCATCGCTGTGTGGTTAGTCTGGATCCCCGGCCACTCAGGAATTCCTGGTAACGAAACAGCAGATTCATGTGCCAAGGCAGCTGCTACTTTTGGGTCATCAGAATACTTAAAAAATTCATCTCAAGATGTGTCTGCCCTAGCGAAAACCTTTATGTTAAAAACATGGAACACATTTTGGGATTCATCAAAATTAGTTAAGGGCAAATATTATTCCGCAATTCAAACTGACATTCCAAGGCGTCCATGGTTTTTCTTTCTGAGATATGCCGATAGATGGATCACATCAACAATCTCTCGCTTACGTCTTGGCCACGCTTGCACCCCCGTTCATTTAGCTAAGCTCAGGATTAGGGATCATTCCATATGTGAATGTGGCTTAGATGAAGGTACTGTTTCCCATCTCCTACTCTCAAGTCCTAAACTACTTTTCCCATTGTATAATGTCATCCCTAATAAAATCCCTCGTCCCATAAATGTAGAATTTTTACTAACTCTTGTGTTTAGTCCATACTGTAAATATTTATATCAATTTATAAAATAACAAAATCAAATTATAAATAATAATATATCGTATCTTTATATATGTAGTATTATAAGTGTTATATGTTGTGTTGTCTGTGTTGTTTTAGGTGAAGGTTTAACTTGAAATTCTGCCTATTTCTACTGTGTCAAATTAAACCGGCCAATACAAATTTTAACCGATCAAAAGTTTATAAACGTGATTCTTCCATCCTACGTGACATTGGCGAAGTAAATAGTGTCATAAGACACTCCTGGAAGCCATAAATTAAAGAACTGAACTGAACTGACTTACTTCAAATAATACATGGCTAATATATAAACAGATTCATTGTTGTGTAAAGCCATGATAACCCAGCAATGTGACACTGCAACTTTCAAATAGGTACACAGGTTTAAACCCTGGGCAGGTGCCAATGAGTTTTTCTGTAAAAACTTGTGTGGCTTATTGATAGTTGCCAAAATAAGCTCATTGGAGCAGAATGGTGCGTCTTAGCTCAACCCTTCTCTACAATGAAAAAATGGAGAGAGGAAGCTTATTGCCCAGCAGTGGGATAATAAGAGGTCATTACTTTACTGTTACTATTTCTATATTTTTTTTTTTTTTTTTTCGAATTGACTGTATGCTGTTAGCCCTAATGGCTTTTACAGCGTCACCGGGCGGGACGGGCGAGCGCAGAAGCATCGCCGAGGTTGCGAAATGCAATTTTCTATATTTTCAGCATGCTGATGTACAAACACAAGCACCCGACAAAAAGGTTTGCAGCCATTGACCTAGATCCATATGGATGTCCGTCCATTTTCCTCGATTCAGCAGTTCAGAGTGTTCAAGATGGAGGTCTCTTGCTTGTGACAGCTACTGATATGGCAGTGCTGGCCGGTAATTCACCTGAGACATGCTATTGCAAATATGGTGCTATAAGTCTTAAGACAAAATGTTGCCATGAAATGGTAAGGTTATCTGTAATAATTTACCATAAAATTATTTACCCTTTTTATTATACAACTGGTAGTACATTGTTAAAACCAAACTTATATCTTATTTCAGAATACTATTAAATTCTTTATTTGCTAAAATGTTGATCTATATTTCGCATGCTTAGTATTGAAGTGACCTAATTAAAAAAAATTGTTGCAAATTGCAATAAAGCGTTACGGGATTACAATTACAATATTATTACAGCAGTTTAAAAAGCGGCTGATACGGAAAGCCTACTATACTGTTGAAGATTACTTAGATGATAAGGATGTGTGGTTGTAGCTACTCTTCGACCCTGTATAAGACAGCAATGACTAAATGTAAATTAACAAAAACTAGCTGTGCCAGCGGTATCGCCCGCGTGGAAATCAGCGTGTCACAATTTTTTTCTAGAATTCAAATTTTAAACATAAAGGTAGTTATTGAGGGTTAACCATGTGAGATAGAGTCATGCTATTGCGGACATTTTTGCAGATCTACAATTCTCTAGTACATTACTTTAGCGTATATCTGCTGGTTTACGCAGCGCACGCGGCTAAAGCTCTCAGCAAGCAAGTTTTTTAACAACTGCGCGATCTCTTCAACACAATTTACATAATAACGATATGAACTATTTACCTAAACCATCCGGAAGTATTGCACTACCTTTTGGTGAAAACCGTACAAAAATCCGTTCAGTAGATTTTAAGAAAATCGATTACATACAGACACAGCTTTTTGGGACTTTGTTTTATAATAACTATAGGTTATGTTTTGAAAATATGTTTTTCTTTATTGTTACTAATAAAAGTTATTATTATTTAAAGGGCAAGTGCTGATTAAAGTTTACTTGAATAGAGAATATTTTGAATTTGAATAGTACAAAATTGGAGAAACTGAAAAAGTATGCGACCAAGAAGTGTTGGAACAATTGCATCCACCATTCCATGATGTTTCAAAATTTTGACATATAAGTAGACTCTGGTGCCTGCTCGAGATTTAATTCCTAAAAACCGAATTCTCGAAAGAAGTATGTAAATCCAAATTTATATTATTTCAGGCATTAAGAATATTACTGCAATGTATAGAGCAACACGCAAACAGATACAGCAGGTACATAGTACCACTTCTCAGTATATCAGCTGATTTCTACATTAGGGTTTTCGTGAAGGTGTACTCAGGAGCTTTACATTGCAAGAAAACAACAAGGTGAGTTATATATAAACATACTTTTACATATATATATTTTTTTACCATGTTGAATATCATGTTACCTGCGTTCGTAACGCCATGGGGGTCACCCGTGACCAGTTAAGATTATAACAAAGACAAAGTAACTACCTATTACGATCCCACTGCTGGGCATACCTTCCTTCCTCCGTTTTTGGAGAGAAAGGTTGGAGCTAACACGTACCACGCTGCTCCAATGCGGATTGGTAGATTACATATCCCTAGAATTCTCTAGAGATACGCAGATTTCCTCACGATGTTTTCCTTCACCGAAAAGCGTGTGATAAATTGCAATTATCAATTAGACACATCACCTACCTCAGTCCACGTTCTCGTGCTACCTCCGCGCTCTTGTGCTCCGCAGGCAAAGACTGAGTTAAACGGTTAGCCTATAGTTGTAGGGTTGTATAGTACGAATATTAGGTTGATTTTTTTTTTCTTTTGGTCTTGTTTCGATGTCAAGACAGTCAAATTTAAAATCAATTTACAGCAAGCTGTCTATGGTATACCACTGCGTGGGATGTGACAATATAACTTTACAACCGCTAGGCGCGTTCAAACCCAATCCCACGGAGAAGAACCCCCAACAGATGAAGGCATACTTACCACCCGCTCCCCCAGTCGGAGAGTACTGTGTTCATTGCAATCAGAGACACCATGTAAGCATATTCTAACACGCTAGCATTGGCTTTGCTTAACAGATTCAAATTGAAAATATTTTTTAAGTTCAAGTTAACTTGTATATATACAATATATATCTTGTATGTACATATTCTTAAAAAAAGAAATAAAAAAAATACCACATGTACAAAGGCGGACTTATCCCTAGGAGGTATCTCTACCAGCCAACCTTTGAGTGACAGAAAGAAAAAGACAAGAAGAGAAAAGCAGATAATATGTAAAAAAGAAAAAGAAAATTAACGAAAAACTATATAACTTTTTGCACTTGAAATAAAACGAAAGATAAAAAAATGATGCCTAAGTATATAATGGTCGCTACTAATATTGGCAATATTTTCTTTAGATTGTCATTTTTAAAATAGTTACATCTTTTGATTGGAATTTCGGATTTTAATAATTTACAAAGTATTTTACAGATATTGAAACGCTTTTAAATAAAATATCATGGGATATGGGTACTGAGATATGAATAAAATTGTTTTTTTTATCAACTTTTTCAATGTACAAAAAGTATATTGTAATAACTATAATAGTTAGACATATGGTATCGCGGACTTTTTTTGTAGGTTATATAATGCTGTAGAACAGTTTTTTGTTCTACCATCAATAGTTTCCGCAGCGCACGCGATGAATATTTTAACGACTAAATTTTTCACACCTTATTATAATTTTATTAGGGGGATTTTTTTGGAAAATGTAATATAGCCTATGTTGCTCAGTGAAGAAGCAGCTTGCGTGAAAGAATTTTTCAAATCGATCCAGTAGTTTTCGCGTGAAACCATTACAAACATACATACATACAAATCTTTCTTTATAATATTTGTTTCGCGCAAACGTGCGGACGGATGAAACAACCTCCGGGACCTGGGTCCGTCGTCTCGACGTCTCAACCTACCTTATGCGGCCGTCAGCTGTATGTGGTCCGGCCTCATGAGTCACTGCGTGTATATGTGTACGTGTGTGTGTGTGCTTGTTTGTACTTGGCCGATTCCCGAAACCGTTGGCTCGCCTCTGCAATCTTCCACGCACACGTAATGTCTGTTTCTCCCGGAGTATACACTTCACTATATCGGTTGAATAACACCCGGTGTGCACACAACCTTCGTAAGGTCACACGTTATTGAATCGTCCCTATATCGGGGTAATAGTATCGAACGCGCAGCAAAACCGTGGACGGTCGCGACGGTCACTTCACTGGTTAAACGCGTCACTAAATCTGAGAATAACACCCGAAACGCAAAATTACACGTGTGCATTATAAGGGAATGCCGTATACAGGCGCACGCGGCCTGTCCTTATCGTATTCGAAACGTCACTAACTGTCGGCCGCTCGCGTCGGCAATCGAATGCATAAAGGTCGTTGATCCGGCCGGTCGCGTCGCGTCGCGCGCGTCATTTTATTAAAAACAATATTAGTATAGATAGCACTCATGTCTGATCCAGCTAGGCGGTCCGATCTGGTCGGACCCTATCCACGACGTGAATTTCGTGGGCCGCGTGCTGATGCTTGTCCAAGACAAGCCGCAGCTGTTCGGCACCTCCAAACGCATCCAGGGCGTGCTGTCCATGGTCCGCGAGGAGCTGGATGTGCCGCTGTACTACACCCTGGACAAGCTGTTCGGGAGGGTCCACCTGGAGACCATGCCGATGTTGGTCATGAGGTTTGTTTCGATATTTTTTTAATTATTTATGTACTTGTTCGAGAATTAGACGTTAATATGCGGACGTCCATAATACAAAAGTAGTATAAAAGTAATTTATAGAAGCAGGCGTTACTTTGCGGAATTCCATATTACAGGCACTATAACAGAACTACCTCGCTATAATCCGCACGGGTTAAGCGAATGAATGCAAAGCTAATGTGTATGTACCGGTGGAGGCGCCTTGGGGTGCGTGTGGTGGCTTGTCATGCATGTGTAAAAAGTAGCGGCCTGTTACAATCCCACTACTGGGAATAGGCCTCCTCTCTTCATTTCTGCAGAGAAGGGTTGGAGCTAAGACCTACCACGCTGCTCCAATGCGGATTGGTAGGTTACACGTATCCCTAGAATTCTCTAGAGATATGCAGGTTTCGTCATGATGTTTTCCTTCACCGAAAAGCGTGTGATAAATTGCAATTATCAATTAGACACATGAGTTTTAATAGAAAAACTCATTGGTAGGCACGGGTTTGAACTCGTGTTCCCCTCGAAAGAGTCGCACGGTCTCGCTGGGCTATCAGCTCTTTTGCTATAATCCGTGATAAAAGATAAAATTTCTAGTGCTAAAGTAGAGTATACTATCAGTTCTCACATCAGATACATGTAGAATTCATTAAAACTGATGCACTACCGATGTTTCATTGATCGTGACACATAACACAACAATACTTTGATGTTGTCGACTAGTCACGACCAATAGCACACATTTGCTACCACACGTCTATATAGTGAACGAACTATTCGAGAATGTTCTGCTTGTAGATGACTTGCGAGTCATGACGGGGATATGCAACACGATTCGTAAACAACGTGAACGTTCCAGACTTTGAACTCTATGACATATATGTTACGAACTGTTTGTGTGTTCGTAACAATAGATTCCTTACTATCAGGTCAGCGATCCTGAACGCTGGTTATAAGGTGTCATACTCGCACGCCTCCAAGCTGTCCATCAAGACGGCGGCGCCCGCGCAGCTCTTATGGGACATCATACGCACCTGGGAGAAGACACACCCCATCAAACCGGCCAAGTATGTCAATAATTCGAACCAATTAATGATTTTATACTTGAATATTCGTGGTTTGAAGACATAATTATAAATTATTAGTTTCGGGTACATACCACGGTAATTTGTTTTGATTCGCCGATATTTCGACCCAGTTGCATGGATCGTGGTCACGGCGGAACTGCAGGTAGGCGGTACTTCAAGCTGAGATGTTAGGGGCAGTATCCAACTACCCTCCGTCTCGTTCTTTTTATCGGTGCGTCACGGATTGTTCGTAGAATCCAGTAGTAGAATTGTGTAAAACTCAGAAACGGCGCCAAAATTCAAAATTTAAAAGTGACGTTGTGAGTGTAGTATGCCGAACAATCCGTGACGCACCGATAAAAAGAACGAGACGGAGGGTAGTTAGATACTGTAAATCTAAACTTTTTTTTCGTAATCATGATATTTGGTCTTATGAAAGCCTTTTATAGCGTCAATACGTTGTGAGTTTACAGTTTCCCAGTACAAGTCAAGCTTAACAGCAAGCGTAAGCGTCTAATAACCGTATAGGTCGAGTTTCATCAAGACTGCCCTCGATCTAGCGTGCTCCATCTTTTATAGACAATTCCCATTCCAAAAGCAAGCCCCTTCTTTCTGTTGGTCACGTGATTACTGTGTTGCCAATATACAAAAACTAAAGAAACGACATTTGACTATGTCCCGTTTCTAACGCGTGCAAAAACATTTTTTATATTCCATTTTTTGGTCACGTGATTACTGTGTTGCCAATATACAAAAACTAAAGAAACGACATTTGACTATGTCCCATTTCTAACACGCGCAAAAACATTTTTTATATTCCATTTTTTGGTCACGTCATTACTGTGTTGCCAATATACAAAAACTAAAGAAACGACATTTGACTATGTCCCGTTTCTAACACGCGCAAAAAGATTTTTTATATTCCATTTTTTGGTCGTGATTACTGTGTTGCCAATATACAAAAACTAAAGAAACGACATTTGACTATGTCCCGTTTCTAACACGTGCAAAAACATTTTTTATATTCAATTTTTTGGTCACGTGATTACTGTGTTGCCAATATACAGAAACTAAAGAAGCGACATTTGACTATATCCCGTTTCTAACATGTGCAAAAACATTTTTTATATTCCATTTTTTGGTCACGTGATTACTGTGTTGCCAATATACAAAAACTAAATAAACGACATTTGACTATGTCCAGTTTCTAACGCGTGCAAAATAATTTTTTATATTCTATTTTTTGGTCACGTCATTACTGTGTTGCCAATATACAAAAACTAAAGAAACGACATTTGACAATGTCCGTTTAACATGTGCAAAAACATTTTTTATATTCCAGGCTGGAATCGGATCCGGTCGCACAGCATCTGCTCTCGCAGGAGGTCCAGAGTGCCGTGGACCTCAGCTCGCGGGCCGACGCAAACCCGGTGAGCCGCCGCGACGGCCGGCTGCGGTTCCAGTTCAACCCCGCGCCGCACTGGGGGCCCGGCTCTAGGGCCGCCGTCAAGTGAGAATTAAAATAATTATTATTGTTGTGTGAACGTCACATCAATCTTAATAGTAATTACGCTGGTTAGTGGACTGTATTTTTTCGTAAAGTGTATGCAGATCTGTTCCGCGCAAACGTGCGGACGGATGAAACAACCTCCGGGACC
This sequence comes from Morpho deidamia, assembly GCA_947086505.1. Lineage (NCBI taxonomy): Eukaryota > Metazoa > Arthropoda > Insecta > Lepidoptera > Nymphalidae > Morpho > Morpho deidamia. Next base: position 1,755,803 of record CAMTZC010000011.1, read on the forward strand.
TGGGCCCGTCGTCTCGGCGTCTCAACCTACCTTATGCGGCCGTCAGCTGTATGTGGTCCGGCCTCATGAATCACTGCGTGTATATGTGTACGTGTGTGTGTGTGTGCTTGTATGTACTTGGCCGATTCCCGAAACCGTTGGCTCGCCTCTGCAATCTTCCACGGACACGTAATGTCTGTTTCTCCCCGAGTATACACTTCATTATATCGGTTAAATAACACCCGGTGTGCACACAACCTTCGTAAGGTCACACGTTATTGAATCGTCCCTATATCGGGAATAGTAACCCAACGCGCACTAAAACCCTGGACGGTCGCGTCTTCTCAAACGCTTCACTGGTTAAATGCGTCACTAAATACTTATATCAGTCTCAAATGTCAATAAAGTCGTGTCACTACTGAGAATAACACCCGAAACGCAAAATTACACGTGTGGGTTATAAAAGAATGCCGTATACAGGCGCACGCGGGCTGTCCTTATTGTATTCGAAACGTCACTAACTGTCGGCCGCTCGCGGCAATCGAATGCATAAAGGTCGTTGATCCGGCCGGTCGCGTCGCGTCGCGCGCGTCATTTTATTCAAAACAACATCTTTGCCCAAATCAGTGAGTAATAAAACCACACCAACCTTGCTATCCACATTCGCCACGAATGGACGGAGACCTGTTGACGGACGCACGGTGCACCAGCTGGCAGCGGACTTGGCGCAGCACTCTTCACTAGTTAGGGACAACAGTAGTGTTTTGAATAAAATGACGCGCGCGACGCGACGCGAACGCAAGCCAGGACGTTTTATGCATTCGTTCACTACGAGAGCGGCCCCCCGCCAGTCACGAGAGCCAGTCGGCAGACACGATAGAGAGAGGCCGCGCGCGGCTTGGACGCGGCTTTCTTTTATAACGCACGTGTGTAATTTTGCGTTTCGGGTGTTGTTCTCAGATTTAGTGACGCGTTTAATCAGTGAAGCGTTTGAGAAGACGTGACCGTCCACGGTTTTAGTGCGCGTTGGGTTACTATTCCCCGATATAGGGACGATTCAATAACGTGTGACCTTACGAAGGTTGTTTGCACACCGGGTGTTATTTAATCGATATAGTGAAGTGTATACTCAGGGAGAAACAGACATTACGTGTCCGTGGAAGATTCCAGAGGCGAGCCAACGGTTTCGGGAATTGGCGAAGTACATACAAGCACACACACACACGTACACATATACACGCAGTGACTCATGAGGCCGGACAGCATACAGCTGACGGCCGCATAAGTTAGGTTGAAACGCCGGGACGACGGGGCCAGGTCCCGGAGGTTGTTTCATCCGTCCGCACGTTTGCGCGGAACAAGTAGTTTTTGGCAAAGCATACACCTCAGAGAGAGACAATAACGTATTGTCACGCACACACCTCTCAGAGACGACAACGTGTCGTCCTTAGAACTTCCGCGAGGCAACTGTCGACCAACCATTTTAGTACAATGGTAGACGGACAAAATTGATGCAGTAATGTTTTGTATTACTACCCACTAATATATTGTGCAAAGATCGAACAATTGTTTAATAGATAATAGATAATTTTATTCTCCAATCTATGTTAATTGGTCTGTGACACTTCCCTTCTTTTCCTGCATCTTACTTAAAAAGACTTAACTTAGTCGCCTTTTACGACACCTCAGTAAGAAATGTGGGTGGTCTTTGAAGGTGTGATACTTTTATCATACATACATAACATCTTTATGTTCACAATATTTAAATTACAATTGTGGACAAGACTGAACAAAAAGGTTTTTTAAACTAGCCGTTGGGCCGCCGTCAAGTGAGAATAAAAAATAAATTATTATTATTGTTTAATACTCTGTTAATTTTCTACTCTAATCTACGTTAATTGGTCTGTGACACTTCCCTTCCTTTCCTGCATCTTACTTAAAAAGACTTACCTTAGTCGTCTTTTACGACACCTCAGTAAGAAATGAGGGTGGTCTTTGAAGATGTGATAAAAGATGTTCACAGTATTTAAAGTACAATAGTGGACAATACTGAACAAAAAGGTTTTTTAAAGTAGCCGTTGGGCCGCCGTCAAATGAAAAAAAATATATATGTATATATATATTGTTGAATACTCTGTGTTAATTTTCTTCTTTAATCTATGTTAATTGGTCTGTGACACTTCCCTTCTTTTCCTGCATCTTGTCACATCGCATTTTATAACGCTCTAATAACAAATTACACTTAATTTAGGTACTCGCGGATCTACCTAAACAACATTAAAACGACACAGTAATAATTATACCTTGTTTAACCAAGACAGGTTGTAACACGATCTAAACGCGGGAGCGTTTAATAATCGTACAAGTCTTGTTTACAACGAAACTCCAAGAGAACGGTCTGGCCGCGTAGATGTATTTTCGAATAAAATAAACATAATTTATTTGAGATCTGGATTAGTTAGTAATGGTTGACTGCTGCTCTAGAAACAGTAGAAAATAATAACATTGTAGTTTTGTACTCATCGAAACTGTTTAGTTGTACCATATTAAGGCCAAGGTTGGAATGGCATGTACGGTCATTGATCTCTATAAGTCGTGTTTATATTTTTGTTAAACGTAAAATAATTCCCGCGGATAAAGTACTACAAGTAAAGTAAGACAACACTGAATTAACTGTTTTTTTTATGCAGGGTTCTGAGGTGTGCAGGTACCTAAAATTAAAATTAACGTTATATGGTCCGTACCACCCTATATAAGTGAATTTTATATTTCCAGTATTGGTGACGAGAAAATATCCAAAGCGTTACGCAATCAAAACAAAAACATTAATAAAGCGAAAAATGAAAAGAAACGAGGACACTCACCAGCCAGCGATGAAGAGATTCACAAAAAATCTAATGCAGCACAAACAGTTGTGTAAATAAAGACATTCGATCTTATAAATGTTTTTTTTTTAATAACAGTGACATCTATCATCCTCCTGCTCTTATCCCAATCTTAGGCGCAACATGTTACCAAAAATGTTATCACATGATTTAGCTAGTTATTTTACGATCCTGCCTGACTTCAACTTACCTTAGTCGCATATTACACCTTGGTAAGAAATGAGGGTGGTCTGTTCAACTTAACCAGATACCACACGGTGGGTCAACTTACCTTAGGCGACTCTTGCGACTCCTCGGTAAGAAATGAGTTTGGTCTATTCTACTCAGCCGGATATCTCACAGCACTTACCTTAGTCGCTTTTTACGACACGTCGGTAAGAAATTACTTTAGTCTATTCTACTTAGACGTATACCACACGGTACTTACCTTCGTCGTCTTTTACGATACTTCGGTAAGAAATGAGAGTGGTCTTTTCTACTCAGCCGGATACCACACGGCAGGTCGACTTACCTTAGTCGCCTTTTACGACACAGTAAGAAATGAGGGTGGTCTTTGAAAGTGTGATACAAGATGTTCACAGTATTTAAATAACAATGGTGGACAAGAATGAACAAAAAGCTATTGCATAGCTTCTATTGCGGGCCTTGAGCGTGGAGACTGAATCCAGAAATTCCGTAACGAAAAAACTTTTTTATCGGTCACCACGCTCAAGTGTAACTTGAATTAATATCAAAGAAAAAAAAATACTGCATAAACAAAATAAATATATAATTGTAATTGCATAAGTTGATAAAAAATGCTATGCAATAGCTTTACCGTGGCTGTCTCCGAGTGCCACACGTATTTTTTAAACTACCTGTTGGGCCACACGTTGCTATGTCTCAGTGCAGTTTCAAATTCCCTTCATAACAACCCAACAGTTAGAAAAAACCTTCCACCAAAATTCTAAAGATTGTCTACAAGTTTCATTAAATTCGATCAAGCCATTTCGGAGTCTCTCAGGGACATAGAGACAAACATTCATTTTTATATAAGATTTTAATAACAATCCTTCGGCATAAAAAAAACAGGCAACCTTTTTCACTTACTCTATTTGTCTATGAGATAGATGTCAAAATGACTATTTGTGCTACGCTTATAAGGAAACACAGATAATACACATACACTATATAGGATAAGGAAACATTAAACATATTGGTTAATATGGTTAATAGTCAAAGACTACAGTGTACATATTGAAATTAATAGTTTTTGTTATTTGTCCGTGTTACAGCATATTGCAGAATTTAAAGCATATTTACGACATGCAAAGGGCAAAACAAATATACAATTAAAGAGCTAATTTGCGATACGTGTTATCGCCCCCGTTTATTTTTATTTAAAAGTGCCTCGCACGTGCTGAAGTGTTTATCTTTTAATTACATTATGTTTAACAACTGAACTTGACCCTTCTAATCGAAGTATATTTTTTATGGAATAAAATTACCTGTAATGATAAAAATGAAAGCGCAGAGTTTCTTGATTGTTATCCTACTTTCATTCGTTGTGGGACAGGACAGAAAGGTAAGAATACACTTCTGAAAGTAGAGTTTCAGAAATCACCTCCCACTTTTGACTTAATTACAATGAAATAATCAGGGAAGTATTATTAGTCATAATTGCTGTATATTACGAGTCACAGTTACAAAGGTATTATTCAAAGCAATTATTTCCATTTTAAGTTTAACCATATGTTAACTTCTAAACCTTAATTTTCTTCACTCTGTCATTTAAAATTCCCTTGTAAGTAATGAAAAACTTACTTTATGATTAGGAAATAGAGTTTGTATAGAATATTTAATATTTTTATATAACTGTCATGTTTTTTTTAATATTGAAGTGATACCTTTTACATATTACATAAGAAACATAAAAAACTCTAGTGCATTGTTTAATTTTTTATTTGGTTAACTTAAATATTCAGCAGGTATTCATTATTAATTATATATATTTTCTTTGCTTTAGCTCCCTGATACTAATATGTCTTGAGTTTTTTAACAATGTTTTTTAACTCTTTAAACTTAGTAACTAAATCGAAATCAATGTATGTATATAATTGAAATTTTAAACATTAAGTAGTTATTATGAGTTAACCATAAGAGATAGAGACATACCATCACAGACTTTTCGTAGTATTATGTGGATCCACAATGGATTCTCTTGTACATTACTTTAGTGTATCTCTGTTAGTTTACACAGCGCATGCGACTACAGATCCCAGCAGGTGAGTTTTTTTACAACTGTGCAACCTCTGCAACACAATTTACTAAAAAACGTAATTTACTATTAACCCAAACCTTCTGGAGGAATTGCACTGCATTTTATTTGAAACGGTACAAAAATTTATTCAGTAGATTTTGAGAAAATCAATCACATACAAACGGATAGCTTTTGGGAACTTTGTTTTATAATAAGTATGGATAGACACTTGACTGAGTTATAGCTTTCTGAATTAAGATATATCACTCAGATGAGAATCTTTGTCTAGTGAAAACACAATTAATATTATTACTATTTATTCTTTTTTATTAAGTAATGTAGTTTTTTTTTATTATTATTTGTGTTTAGATACGAAAATATATTATTACATTCCCTACACTTATAATTTTAGCATATAATCAGACATTTACAGAAAAAAATCATATTTTGTTATAGATAACTTCCATATTCAATCCAGGGTGTGCAGATTGTTCAGAAAATACAACATTGCTATATGTGAAGTGTGTAGGTGCCTCTGACACTATACACCAAATATGGGACTTCACTACCCATATTCCCACTGTGATATTTGCTGTGGCAGGCATAAATTCTACATTGAATATCACATGGAACAAAGAATTCCAACCGATATACTTTGAAATGTCAGAATCACCTTCATATAGTTTTGCTACAGCTCTGGACAAGGTCAGTTTAACATTGTTGTTTTTAAACAATTAGGTTTTAGTAGAGGCGTGATTTTATCCCACAGCTAGACAAGTGCCTCTCTTCTCTCAGTTTCTAGGGCAAAAAGTTGGAACTAAGAGCCAACACGCTGCTCCAATGCAGATTGGTAGATAATTTATAGAATTACAAAAGTAATAATAACATTATTTTGCCATAATCCGCTATACAGTAAATAGAAATTATATAAAGTGCTAAAAGTACAGTGGACTATGTTTTTTCATACCCGTTACATGCAGGATTTGTAAAAACACCTGCACAAACCTCCACCACTGCCACCACAATACACAAGCACTACACACGTTCGCTATCACAAACTCGATTTTGCGATTTTGTTGTGGAGTCTATCTCTTGATGATGCTTCGGTTGCAGGGCGAAACGAATTTTGAGTCCTTTTAACACTACTTATATTTTATATTTACTGTATCACGGATTATAGCAAAATAATTTTATTATTACTTTTGCAGATTGGTAGGTTACACATATCCCCAGAATTCTTCAGAGATGTGCAGGTTTCCTCACAATGTTTTCCTACACTGAAGAGTGTGTGATAAATTGCTTTTATAAATTAGAAATCTAAGTTTTAACAGAAAAACTCAGTTGCTGAATATTTGAACCAGTGACCTTACATATAGTGAAAATATAACATTATGTAATACATTATAAGGTGAATAATAATACTATTGGGCCACAAGAGATTTGAAAAGAATGCAACAACCGTTCTAAAGATAAATATTTTATCCAATATTTGGCTAACCTAAATAATACCTAGACTATTTATTATAATGGACCTTATCCGCTATGAAATAAGGTATATCCTATATGATATATCCTATATGATATATCCTAGTATATTGGCAGCCTATATAAAGTTGACAGATATAACTTAATTATTGTTTTGTGTAAGCTATAGATGTTTGTATTTAATCATGTCAATTGAGATCAATTATATCATAATAATGCATAATATAGGGTTAATATAGGGTGAGTCATTACAAATGTTTTGTATTTTAATTTTATTGTTCCTGTTCATTTGAATAGTAGTAAAAAGTAAAGTAAATAATCATACAAATTAAATTGTTTTAGATTGTAGTGGACAAATTCGATTTTTCATATATTCTCAATGAAAACATTTGAATATTTTCATTTTCATTTGAAATAATTATATCATAACTGTTGATTACATATTTATGTAACCAGGCATTCTTATTATTTAACCAGGCATTCTTATTATTTAATAAGAATGCCTGATTATAAGTAGTTCGTAGCTACTCTTCAAGGAGACAGAAATGGTAAAATGAAACTAGTTATGAGAATTGTATTTTGAAAAGTGCAACCACTAAAATTCTTGATAACTTATATCTCCAAACCAGCAATAGAGTTGATGAATCAAACTACTTGTTTACAAGTTTAATTGAATAAAGAATATTCTGAATTTGTTTTGGAAGACTAACACCAACAATAAATTTAATAGTAGGTTTCAGTCAAGCAATGATGTTTTTTACCATTTCCAAGCGATCCTTCAGGCTTCGTTAAAATTTATAGTCTATTCCAGCTCTACGAGTATAATGATATAAACGACAACGGTCATATCGATCCGAAACTTCCCCAACGTGAATACCGACTGAACGAAATAGTATGGTATCGAAACGAGACCTCTACCACGGATAAAGAAGCCATGGTGCATGTCTATGGTGCCATAGACAATGATAGAAATGGACGATATGGTACTGTTCATATAAAGGTGAGAGAAATTTAAGTTATTTAAAGGGAAACAGTTGAAAAAGGGATATATAATATAATTCAATCTTATAAAATATCGTTTAAAAAAGAAGTATTTTCGAAGAAAATAAATATAATTTAATTGAGATCTGGCTTTGTTGGTAACGGTTGACTGACATGGCGCGGCGCGTTTGTTCAAAAAACAAGACAAAACAATAACAGTTGTTTTCTCTCCCTCGCAGCATAACTATTTCGTTTTTGGGTCAAGGTTACTTTTCGTTTCGTGTGTCGTAATAGGGTACGGTAGTTGATCTCTACAAATCGTGTTTATAATAAAAAAAACCTAAAATAATTCCTGTGGCTAAAATACTTCGCTGAATGAACTAGTTTTTTTTATGTAGGGTGCTGAGGTGTGAAGGTAATTAAAATTAATATTGTATGATTAACCAACAAGTTATTTATAGAAATTGTTGTCCCTCGGCGGGAATGGAACCCGCGATCCGGAGCCAGACCTGGAACTGAAGGCAGGGGCACTTTCAACTGCTACTATAACTTCGCAAATTATACCATTGTCCATCAATATTGCAGATTTTAGACGTGAATGCGTAACATAGACGGACAGAAATATAGGCTTTCGGATTTATAATATTAGTTTTTAATTTCCAGCTCGATCTGATCCCGTTCAGGGACTACGCGATGGACCTCCCTCACCTGATCCATACGGCGAACTCCACGCTCTTCGACGTGAGCCTCGTGAATCTGACTTCCAGCCAGGAGTACAACTCGTCCAGATACGCCTTCCACTTGCTACTGGTCAGCACTGACTCAGCGTCGAAGACCATGCACTACACCATGAGGAAGAGTTTGGACGACGAGCACACGCCGGGTGTTTTTGAGGTTAGCTAACTTAAAATGTTAAAGTAACGTAACCGCCTGTTACTATTCCACTGCTAGGCATAGGCTCTTCTCCGTTTATGGGGAGAAAGGTTGGAGTTGAGAGCCCACCACGCTGCTCCAATACGTATTGTTAGGTTACACACATCCCTAGAATTCTCTAGAGATATGCAGGTTTTTTTCATCGAAAAGTGTGTGATAAATCGCAATTATCAATTAGACTCTTTCTCAAAAGAATTCTGTGGTTATTTTATAATAGTTGACACAGTAGGAACCGCTATAAGCTTGCGGCTCCTGCTTTATGTAAGTCGTTTGTGGGTATAAGATACTATAGTAAAGTTCCGCAATCAATTTTAGCTTTGTCATTACAGTTGAAAAACACTGTTAAAAAGAGACTGTTACAGAAAACATACTGTTAAGGATTTCTTAGATGATAAGAATGCTTGAATATAGCTACTCTTCGATCCTGTATAACAAAGTAATTCCTAAATATAACTGGCTATAAGAATTATATTATGAACCGCTTCCTTCTTGCGGACTCTTCTAGGAACAGCTTTCCGAACCAATCACTAGAGTTGAAGATTCAAAATCACTTGTTTACAAGTTTAGGTCAATGAAGAAAATTTTAAAATTACTTAAAATTTGAACGGTTTTGTCTTATCAGTGATACCCCAATAGCTAGTTCGTTCCTTGCTTACTGATTATAAACCGAATGTACCAGGTTATAGAGATCAAATCCCCGCCGCTGTACGACGGTCGGGACGGCGGGTATCTGCAGTTCAGGCCGGTTGGATACCTGCAACCTCAACGCGGTGTCGCCAGCTCTACTGTAGCCCACGTGTCGCAGTTTAACAGGTAAGAAAATTTACTGTATAGACTTTCAGTCTTAAGTCTCACCCTCAGAAGTGGGATAGTAACTTTAAGCTCTACTCTGGCTATCGGTTCCAGGACCAGACTTCCTAAACACAGCACAATCAAGAGGTTTTACGACGAGTTCGGGAGGGCCAAGTTACTCGTGCAAGACATGGTGGTGTCGTTCGGGGAGGCAGGCGACGGGTTCTACAGGCAGCACAACTACACTGCGTGGTGAGTGATCATACGATGCAATATAAAATTGAACAAATGAGATTCCCAGGTACCTCCAAAATGAGGTAATGTGCGTAATATCTGTAATATTTCAGGTCATTCACAATAGGCTACGGCACTCCGCCCACTGAGAAGTTCTCACTGTTCATCATTATGATTATATCTATCGGGCTGGGAGTGCCCGTGCTGCTGGCGTTGTCGGGAGTGGTGTACGTATTACGGAGGCGAAATCGTAACATCGAAAATAGAACTAGATTTGTTAATGAAGACTAGAAATAATTGGAACAAGATAGTTGTTAACTGAATTATTAGAACTTGCTATGCGATAAACAATAATATTTCCAATCATTTATTTAACTTTTGACAGCTAAAGTAGTGATGTATTAATCGATTTATTATATTGATATACCCCCTTTTTAATCAACCTTTTGTAATTTTTTATAGGAATAAACAGGCATTCAAATTACTATATTGTATGTATCAACATTGTATGTAACGTTACGGCTGGACCATCACCTCACCGAACTAGAGGAAGAGCTAAGTCGTATTAACTGGAGTATTCTAGGATTATCTGAAGTCCGAAGAGAGGGTGAGGATACGGTAACCCTAGATTCCGGTCACTTGCTCTACTTCCGTGAAGGTGATGAGGTCTCCCAAGGTGGTGTCGGTTTTCTGGTTCACAAGACTCTCATTAACAACGTTGTGGAACTCAGTAGTGTGTCGACCCGGGTAGCGTACCTTGTACTTAAACTCACCGACAGGTACTCCCTGAAAGTGATACAGGTATATGCGCCGACCTCGGCACACTCTGACGACGAGATAGAAGCCATGTATGAGGATATATCTCAAGCTCTGCATGGCACTACTTCGGCCTTCTACAACGTTGTTATGGGAGACTTTAACGCTAAAGTGGGAGTACAAAGATGCGGCGAATCGAAAATCGGATTGCATGGATTGGGGCCCAGGAATCAAAGGGGGCAAATGCTAATCAATTTCCTCGAAATGCAAGGGCTCTTCCTGATGAACTCTTTCTTCAAGAAGAAGCCTCAGAGACGTTGGACTTGGCAAAGCCCCGATACTTTGACAAGGAACGAGATAGACTTTATCATGGCGGATAAGAAGCACATATTCAGAGATGTCTCTGTGATCAACAGGTTTAATACTGGTAGCGATCACCGACTTGTACGAGGCACTTTGAATATGTGTTTTAAAGCCGAAAGGTCCCGTATGATGAAGCCTACTCTCCGACCTACGCTGCCCCAAATACATTGTACATCCGAGCAGTTTCAATTGGAACTCCAAAATCGATTCGACTGTCTGGAAACCACTGGTAATGTGGACGAGATAACCGACAACGTGGTGAAGACGGTATGTACACTGGGTCGAAAGCACTTTTCACCGACGAGTCGAAGCAAGCAGTCGAAACTTTCTCCCGAAACCCTGGATTTGATGAGACAGAGGCGTGAAATGCCGTCCGTTCAAGCCGCTTCGCCAGAACAGAGGGCCCTTTCTAAGAGGATACGAAAACTTGTACGCAGAGACCTCCGCTGCTCAAATGCAAGGGCTATAGAAGCCCTTATTGAGCAGAATAGGGGGTCGAAAGTTTTTCAAAAAACCTTAGGAAGGAGCCATCTCGCGAAGCTTAAAACAGCGGACGGCAGGACAGTTGTCTGTCGCTCTGAGATCCAGAAGGAGGTCGAGAAATATTACGGATTGCTTTACTCGTCGAGTGCACATAAGCCTAGTACCCGGGATACCGAGGATCCACGAGCACCACTGTCGCGCCATTATACAGAAGACATCCCGGACGTTGAGAGTGGCGAGATTAGTATGGCACTCGAGCAACTTAAAAACGGAAGAGCCCCAGGTGATGACGGGATTACGGCTGAGCTGCTAAAGGCTTCTGGACGTCCTATCCTTGAAGCCTTAGCAGAGCTCTTTAATACCGTTATCCATACAGGCACTACACCTCAAGCGTGGTCTAGGAGTGTGGTCATTTTATTTTTCAAAAGAGGTGATAAAACTCTTTTGAAAAACTACAGACCAATCTCGCTCCTGAGCCATATCTACAAGTTGTTCTCGAGAGTCATAACGAATCGTCTTGCTGCCAGACTTGACGAATTCCAGCCACCAGAGCAGGCTGGGTTTCGAAAAGGTTATAGTACCGTAGACCACATCCATACTGTTCGGCAGATTATACAGAAGACCGCAGAGTATAATCAGCCGCTGTGTATGGCATTTGTGGACTACGAGAAAGCCTTCGACACCATTGAGACCTGGGCTGTTCTGGAATCTCTGCAGCGATGTCACATCGATTGGCGATATATCGAGGTGTTGAGATGCATCTACAACGCGGCAACAATGACCGTTCAAATCCAGGACCAGCGAACAAGACCTATTCACCTTCAGCGCGGGGTAAGACAGGGGGACGTAATATCCCCGAAACTGTTTACCAACGCGTTGGAGGACGTCTTCAAAACCCTGGACTGGACTGAACGAGGCGTCAATGTTAATGGAGAATGCATCTCACACCTTCGTTTCGCGGATGACATCGTCATCTTTGCAGAAACGCTGGAGGACTTGCGCGAAATGTTGAATGACCTAAGTGATGCCTCCCAGCTGGTTGGCCTTGGCATGAACTTGGACAAGACCAAGGTCATGTTCAATGATCTTGTCGTGCCAAGACCAGTATCAGTGAACGGAATCCTTCTCGAGGTTGTGCAGGATTACGTATACTTAGGCCAGAATATCCAACTTGGCCGGCACAACTTCGAGAGGGAGGCTGAAAGGAGAATCCACTTGGGCTGGGCAGCATTTGGCAAACTTCGTCGAGTCTTCACGTCCGAGATTCCGCAATGCCTGAAGACCAAAGTCTTCGACCAATGCGTTCTGCCTGTGTTGACATATGGCGCCGAGACGTGGACACTGACAGCGGGACTAGTCCGCAAGTTTAAAGTCGCTCAGCGTGCTATGGAGCGAGCTATGCTCGGAGTATCTCTCAAGGATAAAATCAGAAATGATATTATCCGCGAGAGAACCAAGGTAACCGACGTAGCTAGCAGAATAAGCAAGCTGAAGTGGCAGTGGGCTGGTCACGTTTGTCGCAGGACTGATGGCCGTTGGAGCAAAAGAGTCCTGGAGTGGAGACCGCGTCTTGGCAAACGCAGTGTAGGGCGTCCTCCGTCTCGCTGGACCGACGACATCAAAAAGGTTGTTGGGGCCAGCTGGATGCGCATTGCGGAAAAGCGGGATGTCTGGCGCAGATATGGGGAGGCCTATGTCCAGCAGTGGACTGAGATAGGCTGATGGATGGATGGATGGATGGATGTATCAACATAAATATAAACAAATTTATCGCATTACTTAAAAAAAACGTAAGTGGGGTCATAAACTACGACGCAGCCAAATTATGTGATAACATGTTTGTAACACGTTGTGCCGACCCCACTTATAATATATATTCAATAATACCAGTCATTCCGTATCGTAACGAGACGCCCTTGCTAGTTCCAATCTTATTTTAATTGATAATAATAATCGAATTTAAATCTCTACAATTTTTTATTCCTACGATTGTGGTTGTAATCTACAGGCAGTAAAAATCGGGATAATTAGCACGTCACGTCACAATTAAAAAAAACAAAAGCCCTTATTGAATCGCATTTGTTTACTTTGGTATTTAATATCATAAATATAAAACTTCATAAGCGTTTATTCAAAAGTTAAATGGTTGGAAATACTATACGTTTTCAACTACGGGATGTAACTCAGTGACGTAGCTAGGCAACCAAAAGGCCCTGGGGCAAGAATAAACAAGGGCCCCAACTAAACTATTAACTAAAATTTATTCCGTATTATTTGTGTTCCTAACTGACGTACTCGAAGGGCCCAAGCTGAATTTGGCCCAAGCTGTCCCCCTGAATTTGGGAGCCTCGTGGTACTTTCTCGTCGCCACTGGTATAAATATTAAGCCAGAGATATGCTTTTAAATTAAACAAAGATTTAGACAAAATATTATAGACATTTCGGAAATTTCTACCTTCGGGAAATTTTTATTAAAATTTAGATCTATTTACATATATCTTGGTTTTGTAAATATATATAAAAATTGTATTAAACATAACTTAAAGATATTGACAAAACACGTGATTATTTCAACTATAATACTGATCGTGTTTTTATGGGCTGTGCGATTATTTGGAGACTAGGTTCGATTCCCAATTAAAATAAATTGTACATACATACAGAATTTCACTTAGGTTGAATACGCGAAATAACAATAGTTCTTAATATATTGACAGATAAGTATACATAAACCATATTTTAACTAACTAAGGCTTGTAAGATTAATTTCAACTCTATAACTAGTCAACAAAAATGAATGTCAAAATTTTCTGATCAATTTCTATTTTCATTTTTACTACGATTCTCTATTTCTTCTTTCACAAATCTTTTGCTCTTCGGAACGCTGTATTTTTTTTTATACTATCTTCAATTCATATACTAATTTGACAGCCGTATGTGGCATAGACAAAATTTTAATTTTAATTAAAATATAAATAGCACAACGTCAATGCAAAGGCGCTTGTATAAATCCTACGTGATTTTTTTTTTAATGTACATATTGCATATTTATAATTCCATGACACTTTCAGTAAAATACTCCCAGATAATAATAATTGAGTACAATTATTACCATAGGCAACTTTGAAAAGGTATATTATGCACCATGGATTGACGCATATTTTAAGTCAAATGTAGTATTTTTGAAAATTGTGAACGAATACCAAAATATTTAAAAAAAACTGTGATACCCCAGCGGTGAGACCGCGTGACTCTCTAGAGACGATCATTTGGTTCAACCCCGGGCAGGCACCAATGAGTTTCTCTATTAAAACTTATCTCTAATTAATAATTGCAACTTATCACACGCTTTTCGGTGAAAGAAAACATAGTGACGAAATCTGTAGGGAATTCTAGGGATAGGTGTAACCTACCAATCCGCATTGGAGCTGTAAGGTTTTATCTCCAAAAAACAACATAGAGAGTCTATGCCCAACAGTGGGATAGTAACAGGCCGATACTTTACCTACTTTACTGAAAAAAAGCTTAAAGCTTATACTTTTTCCTGAGGACACAGCGTCTCACAGATCCTAGCTAAAACATTGTCTCGATAATGCCTAATATTACCTCATTTTGTCGAGTCATAAAATGCGACACCAAAAACAACAAATAGATACACCAAAAATAATATATAAAGATCTAAACTTATTCCATCAGTTGTACTTTACTAAATAAAAGTTGTTTAGTTAAAAGTCTTTACGTCTCGTGAAATAAGGTTTTATTGGATTTTAACGTATTTTGAACATTATTTTTTAAGTTATAACTTTTAAAAGTATTGTATTGAATGTGATATTATTTAATCTGTATAAATGTATCATAGCATAGACTAAGGTTTAACAAGATGGTCGTTAGCTGCACTAGTGGCACAACGAAAAATCATATTTTGTGATACATAGATTTAAAGTTTTCATTGCTAAGAGATGAACAGCCTTATATTGATTTATGAGTTATGCTGGTATTGCTGCTGAAAAGAATGTGTATTTTAAGATTAAGACCTATTTCTTGTCTAAAATATGTGTTTTTTGAGTTGTGCCAATATTGCAGCACGTGAGCGAAATATAAGTCTCGAAACGAATATTAATAAATACATATAATAATACTTCTTTCGTCTTTATAATTGTTATACGATGTTTCTTTGTGAAAAATTTAAAAAAAAATGCACGTACGCCAGTTTCTTAAGAAAAGGAAATTATCTATAGACATTTGAATATTATTTGTAAATACGTAATAAGGCAATAAATCCAATTAAATTTAACGTTCGTATAAATCATAATCGCCACGTTATAAATCGTCCAAATCTATATGTCTATTTAAAGAAATAAATCTTATGATGTTTTTGTTCTTACTTTCTTATATTACTAATTACTTATATTATTAATTATCTTATATTATTATTCGATACTTTCCATCGTGTTAAATCTTTAAATGTATTATTATTTTATAAACTAATAATAAATTGATATTATATTAAAGAGATTGGATTTTTTCCATAGGCAACACAGGTATATGTATTAAAACGATTAATTTCCCGTCGATCAATAAAATAACTTAATGCAAAAAAGAATCCCTTTTTCGTAAATTGAAATATATCTCCGACAACGTACACTACTGACACCAAAAACTGTTACTGAATAAAATTATCTAGTTTTAATTAAGTCATTAATTTTTTTCGATTGCATTTTAATATTGCTAATGATAATTTAAAAAATTCTTATTAAATATAGAGACCGTGCGTATGTCTAGAGACGATCATGGATTCATACCCCGGGCAGGCACCAATGAGATTTCTATTAAAACTTATGTGTCTAGTTAATAATTGTAATTTATCACACGCTTTTTGGCGAAGGAAAACATCCTGAGGAAACCTGCATATGTCTAAAGAATTCTGAGGATAAGTATAACCTACTAATCCGCATTGCAGCAGCGTGGTAGGTCTTAGCTCCAATCCTTTTCTCCAAAAACGGAGAGAAGAGGTCTTTGCCCAGCAGTGGGATAGTAACAGGTCGTTACTTTACTTTTTTACCTTTTATTTAATTTTTTCCTTTTCCGTGTTTAGTTTATCATCGTCTAAATAAAAATCCATTATATCAGATCAGCTACCTGATGCCATAGCGACCAACTATGGCATCGTAAGGCGAGGTCCCAATAAAATCAAGCAAAAGTAATTATTAAATAAAACTAAATTCCCTCCTTTTGTTCCAATTATATTTTATGTACATACCACAGATAAATAAATAAATAGTACACGAATTACGTCCAAAAAGTTTATTTTCGAAAACGAAAAAATTAAAGCCAACATATAATAATTATTAACAAACGCATTCAAATTGAGATCAGTCTTGATATATAACAATTTCAAGTCAGGCATTCCAAGATGGCGCGTCTGTCAAACTTAAAATTCACCCAAGATGGCGCCACAAAATTGAAGTTCTCTTCACTGTCGTTTATTGGACTGGCAACTTTATTTACGGGTGAAAAATTGTTCGTGTGCGTGTTCTGGGGGGTGAATAGTTGCCGTTTGGCCATTTTCCCTCCCTTCCGGTTCACGTTGCCGTTGCCGTTCGCCTTCGCACTTGAATGGTTCCCATTCTTATACTTGTGGCTGGAATTCTGTTGATACTCTTGTATCTCGTTCTGGAACCCCTGGGAGATCGTTTTCGTCTTGCTCTTTGAGTTGGATTCTATCTCCCCCATAGATTTGTGTCTCGTCCGCCTGAAGACTTTCTGGCTCCTCTCCCCCACCCATCTACGCAGGCGTTTGACGAACGGCAACGCCATGAAGAAGGCGTTCGGGCTGACCCCCATCTTGACCTTGGGCGTCATATCTTTCCTGTTGGCCGGCAGGTCGTCTATGGGGAACCATTCGCACGCCTTTATCTCGTTCCTGGTCCGCGGCTGGAACTTCGTATCGCGTGGTATGTACCCGATGATATAGAGCCTCACGATCTGTTCGTGAATCATCGCCTCGATATAGTCCTGTTTGTTAATCAACCCTGATATATCGAAGCCTGTCTCTTCGAGTACCTTTAGTGAAGAGATTTAGCTTTAGTATTCTTCTTCTTGACTTGTATGTCTATAAAGACACTTATTTTGTATTGTCATAGAGTTGCTATATGTTATTGAGTTTTTACATAATTAGTTGATTTGCTATAGTCACTGAGTTTATATGTATATAAGCATTCGTTTAAATATATCTAACACTGCTTTTAACTTTTAAGATACAAGAAATATCTATACTAATATATAAAGCTGAAGAGTTTGTTTGTTTGAACGAGCTAATCTCAGTTACTACTGGACCGATTTGAAAAATTCTTTGATGGTAAGATTGACCATTTATCAAGGAAGACTATAGACCATATAACATCACCTTTAGATGAATAGGAGGGAAGCAGCAAGGATAAAAAATATTGCGAAAACGGCATAATTTAAAGCTTGCCTTGCATGCGCTAAGTAAACTGTGAAAGTTATTGAAAAAATCATATATTACATAATTGTTCCCCTCTAAAACTTCTAAATAAAAGTCCTCGACAGCTTATATCTAGCTTTTAAGGTTAACCTACTTGAACCATAATTAATATAAGTATTACGGTTTATTCAAATAATTAGACTGCAGTCCACGCGAACGAAGTTGCGCTTAAAAGCTAGTATGTAATAAGAATAAAATTTACGCTACGTATAATGCTAGAGGAGTTTAATTTTAAGTCAATTATTACACTTATTTACTTAGCAAGTAATAATTTATATTATTTATGTAAGCAATTTGTTAGTAAACCTAAATAAATAAATAAATAAAATAACTAGTAGGCTTGGATTGCTATTTAAGAATAATATTCATTCGATGATATTATCAATTGTGATCACAGTGATTCAACCTGCTACTGCTACTGTTATCCTTAGTGCAGTAATAGATAAATAATATGGTAGCGTTTTTATAATCACTGTTACTGGCCATACTTATTAAAACAAAGATTATTTTATAGAATTAGGCGTTACTTTGCGGAGATCTATACTATGTACTATATGATACTCTCTCCTGATGATGCTTCGGTTGCGGGGCGATACGATTGTTGAGTTTGTGATAGTGAACGTGTGTAGTGCTTGTGTATTGTGGTGGAAGCGGTGGAGGTTTGTGCATGTGTTTTTACGAATCCTGCACGTATCGGGTATGAAAATACGGATAGTCCACTATACATTTAACACTATATATATTTTCTATTTACTGTATCGCGGATTATAGCAAAATAATTTTATTATTACTTTTGTAATACGATTAATATTTCAGTTGTTAAAGCCGAACTCTGTGACTTTCGAAATTCCAACAAAATTTTAACTTGGATATGAATATGAACCATATAGTTATAAGTATAAAGATTAGATTTGTTTGTTACAGAGAAGACGGTATTCCAACTAAGTTGCAAAAATTTACAAGCAAAGTAAAGTAAGTGTACTCACTTCTCTGGCAGCACATTTCCACGGTTCCTCGTCTTCATTGACCTTGCCCTTGGGGAAGCCCCACGAGGCCTTGGTCCAGTAGGACTGTACTAATAGCACGTGTGTCAGATCTGTGTCCAGGAGGATGGCTCCGTAAGTGGGCACCGTTTGCTTGTACTCCCGCCAGTTCACTAGCACTTCGTCCAAATTCTTTATATGCTCTCTGAGCTGGGGGACATGCTGTAAAAGAATACACGTTATATAAAGGGAAAAAAATATTATACATTTAATAACTGTCTTTTCTAGTCTATTTTATTCAAGTAATAAATAAATATATGGGACACTTACACACACACACAGTCGTCAGTCCCCAAAGTAACTAAATACTAGTGTTATGGGTGACGGCCAACTGGTAGACGCAAATTAAACGCAAATATACACCCAGGCTTGAAGAACTAACAAATTGTTTTATAGAAAATGTTGTCCCTCGTTGGCGGGAATAGAACCCGCGACCCGTGGAGCTGAAGGCAGGGTCGAACGGGCCTCTGCGCGAATGGGCCAGTCAATAATAAAAATAAGTAAATGAAAATAAGCCTTTATTGCTGCAATTTATAACAAAATTTTCGTTTCAAAAATCCTATTACATAATTAATTTAATAAGATTTATCTCTAAACTTTTTCAGTTGCCGGTTTATCTTTTCAGCTTGTCCTTCGAGAAAGGCCTCCTCTAATGCTTTCCAGTTTGTTTATTCTAGTTAGTATATGTAAATAAAGATGGATTTATAACAAGTGACTAATATTGACAGGGTGTAAGATGCCAGGCTCAGACCAATACCATAAATGCCAACCTCACAACAGGGCTATTTGTGCAATAAGATCAGCACTGTGGCCCCCTCCCCCTACCTGAACATAGTGATTCTTAGCAAAACATTAGATCAGTCTTTGAAGAGACCTTTTTCCAGCAACAGACTTCCATTAGATAATTTAAGGCAAAACTAATATACCTGAAATATATGTGCAGCAAATTCTCTTATCCCGCAAGGATAAAGTCTCTTGGACTCATCAGTACAATAATAGTCTAGATAGAACCAATGCGCTAGCTCAATTTGGAAACAGATCCTGACAAGGTTGCCTCTATCTTCTGGTGGCAAGTTGATAATGAAACGACTGAAAATTAAGTATTTTAATAATTTATAGAATGAGGTATTACTTTGTGGAGGTTCATATTAAAAAATTAATGTTAGGATTATTTTACTATAACACAAATTTAGGTCATACATTATAGCAAAATTAAGCTACCATTACTTTTGTGATGCAATTTAAATAAATAACAACACTCCTAAGACGAGTCCTGAAAAGAAAGACTAATGTTCTTGTTCCTGTAGATATTAGGTAAGTAATAGTTTGAAGAAAATCATGTATACTAATCACATATCATAATGTCTCGGACAACCAAAAAAAGTATGTTGCGTATACAAAAGTAATAATTAAATTATTTTGCTCTACATTTAGCATTATACATATTTTATTAGATTTAACTTTTTCTATCATAACAAAATAGAAAAATTTTAAAATTACCACTTGAATAATAAGGCGGTAAAGCGTTAGAATTTCATGAAAAACAAATAAAGTTCATATAACCTTAACAACAATTTTAGACAATTAAAAAAATGAAAATAAAGATGAATGTTTTACTTAGAGAGTTGTATCGCTTTAACTTTCTAATTGGTTTAGTGAAATTTGTCTTTACCTGCAGAGGTCATCCAATATATCAATAGGTATGGAATGCTTGCTCTGACGAGAACTGTTTTCAGTGGAAGTCATATTTGGAACTTTATATATTTTTAAATTCGCCGAACACACAACAATAATAAAAATTTATCTTTGAAATATACATAAAAATTCAATTGTAAGACGGATTACTTTATTTTATAATGCTCTACGATATGCGTAATATAATCATATTATTAAAATTCTTCTTCTTCTTCTTTGGTTTATGGCACTTTTACTGCTTTCGATGTTAGCAGTAATTCCGCCAATGTCAGCGTAGTGGAAAAAACAACATGAATGAGTTAAAATTATTTTTAGATAGCAACTTTTTGAAGAGATTGTTCGGTGAGATTAGTTAACCTGCATGACAAACACAAATATATGTTAGATATATTTATAATACATTAATAATTAATATATATAACTAGTTAGTGTGTTAGTACATGTAAAACCAGAGTCCAAATTTATTCTATTAATAATAATTAAAAATATTTATAGAAACCATAGACTAACATATTGACATCACAAACAAAAGCAATATATAATTTCCCAAAATCACATGAATACTATCAGACAAGACATTAAAAAATTAAATTGTACTATGATATATATGTGACTAAGACACTTATAATTTAATATTATAACTTTTTATATATTTACACAACAGGTTAATAACGCGGGGCTCGAAATTGGTCAGAAGTGATTGGAAGTTAATTGGACGAGGGACTTTAATTGGCAAAATATCATATAAAGATATTGGGTATTTGCTACAGTTAAAAAATATGTGGTCTGCAGAACCTTCATCCAGGCCACATTCGCAAATTGAGTGATCCCGTACTCTGAGTTTTGCCAAATGTACAGGTGTACAAACATGCCCTAAACGTAGACGACAAATTGTAGAAGTAACCTGTTTGTTGGCTCGTCGATAGTGAAAAAACCAAGGCTTTTTAGGGATTTTTGGTTGTATTGATCTGTAATATTTTGCTTTGCGTAGATCATTAGACCATTGCTCATTCCATGATTCAGAAAGATGCCTTTTTGCTAATGGAACTAAGTCCCTGGCATGGATCAAATAATGATTCAAAGAACCGGACCTTGCAGCGTCCTTTGCCCATGCGTCAACACTTTCGTTACCTGCGATACCACAATGCCCAGGAATCCAAATCAGAACTATCTCTAATCCTTGATTGAAGCAAGAGAAGAGAATTTCTTTAATTTGCAAAATTATTGAGAAATTCTGATACTTATTTTTAAAAATGTTACCTGCTAAGGATTCTAAGCAACTTTTAGAGTCCGAGAATATCAGGACCTTATCGAGGTGATGGGATTCGATATATGAAACAGCCTCAAGTATAGCAATAGCTTCACCCGTGAAGACTGTAGTTTGAGGAGGACACTTAAAACTTAATACTACGTTGTATTTTGGTAACCAAACAGCAGCGCCTAAGTCACTGTTTAAATCTAACTTTGAAGCATCTGTATATACAGGAAGCCACTCTTGCCAATGTTCATATATTATTTGTTGGAATTTCGTATTAGCACCCACATCGTATTTGTTAATACCAAAATCCAAGATCACCCTCGGTTTGAAAATAAGAGCATCAAAGTTATGCTCAAACAATGGGTGGATCATAGTTTGAGGTACTGGACATCTTAGCTCCTTATACTTTTGGAAACTAGTTACAATTCTAGGAGGAATCTTTTGAGCCCAGTATCTATCAATTGTAACTTTAGCGGACAGGGATTCTAAAAGGGGAAACAAAGGATGAGAGTTTAATTGTATAGATCTAAAAATAAATCTGTCAGCAAGAAATTGACGGCGTAAGTCTAAAGGTGGTTCGACGCATTCAACTTGGAGGGCATTTTTAGGTGACGATTTCATGGCTCCCATAACAATACGCAAGCATTTAGCCTGTATCAAATTAAGTTTTTCTAACCCACCTTTATTACATGGCTCAAAGATAAATGAACCATAGTCTATATGGCTACGGACTAAGGCGTTATATAATAATTTTTGACAATAAGGATGAGAGCCCCACCAAGCACCCGAAAGTGACCTAAGAACATTAACTCCTTTCTCACATTTTTGAGCTATATAATTAAAATGAGCAGCACCAGTCATGCGTTGATCAAGGACAACGCCTAAGAATTTTACTTCGTTAACCATAGATATGGGCTCATCATTACAATGTAGAATAACAGTTGGTAAATTTCTTTGTCGACTGAAAACTATTGCCTTACTTTTGTTAATCGACAGAGAGAGACCATGATCCGTTAACCAGTTATTGAGATAATATAATGCAGAATTCAACCTGGATGTTGATTCATCGAAGTTTTTACTAGCTACGTAAACTACTAGGTCATCCGCGTACTGTAAAATTTTGCAAAAAGAAGACACTGTAAGATCAAGATCACAAGTATAGATATTATACAGTAGAGGACTGAGAACTGATCCTTGCGGGAGTCCTTTCCAGACAGTTCTAGGTTGGAGTAAATGTCCATTTAATCTTATTTTTATAAATCTTTGTGACAGTAAATTTATCACACAGTTTATTATCCTCACAGGAATACTCAGATGGTGCATTTTCTGCCTGAGTATTGGAAGAAGCACACTATCGTAAGCAGATGAAATGTCTAAAAAAACTCCCGCAAGATGTTGTCCATTTGAGAAGGCCGAATTAATATCACTTGAAATGATACAGAGACTATCCATGACGCCTTTACCTCTGCGGAAACCATACTGTGACTTAGCTAAAATTTGTTTATTTTCAATAAACCACTCTAATCTATTTTTTATCATGTGCTCTAGGGTTTTACACAGAGTTGAAGATAGCGCAATTGGACGGTACGAAGAAGTTTCTTGTGGGCTTTTTCCCGGTTTTAATACGGGGATGATTATCTGAGTTTTCCACATTTCAGGAATAATACCAGAAATAAATATATTATTTAAAATTCCGAGAAAAACATTTTTGCCGGATAAACTTAAATTTTTCAAGAAGGAATAAGGAATTCCATCTTCTCCTGGGGCTTAATCACTAAGTCCTTGTAATACAATTTGTAGCTCTGTAAATGAAAATGGTTCATCAAACCTTTGAGATGGGGTAGTTGGCGTACTTGATATAAAGTGGTCCATCTCCGGAACAAAAGGTGGTGCCAATGTATTTACAAACTGTTCTAACCAAGGTGATGGATCATTAGATGTTACCGTATCCGCGATACGAGATCCTCTATATTTTTTAATCTTACCCCAAACGAGTGTGGAAGGAGTTCTAGGAGATAAACTTTCGCAAAATTGGATCCATCCCCTCTTTTTCTTTTTAGAAAATAACCTTCTAGCCTGAGCTGATATTAGTTTAAAAGTTAAAAAATTTTGAGTAGACATATTAATATTATAAATTCGCTCTGCATCTTTGCGTTTTTTTATTATCTCTGTACAGTCATTGTCCCACCATGGAGGAGAAGAAAGTTTTTGTGTTGCTCGTTTTATTGGGAAGTGAATATTTGCAGAAGTTGTAAGAATTTCTACAAATATGTTATAGAAGTCAGTAAAGTCATGAATAACCTGCAAATTATAATTTTGAATTTTGGTATCCACTGTTCTAGAAAAAGCTGTCCAATCAGCGTCTTTTAGCTTATATTTAAGTAACGGTTGATTAAAAGGGGTCGGGGCAACTTGGTTGGGCATAGTAATGAGAATTGGGAAATGATCACTTCCATGGGTGTGTGGTAAAACTCTCCAACATAGTAAAGACGATAAGGATGGAGAACAGAGTGTAAGATCCACCGCAGATTTTGGGTTTTGGCCAGGATGTACTAGACGAGTGGGCGAACCATCATTTATTACACATACATTAAAGTCATCAAATATGCTAATTAAGTGGCTAGAGAAAGAGTCATTGTAATAGCATCCCCAGGAGATATGATGGCAATTAAAATCACCTAAGATAATTATAGGAGAAGGTAACAGAGAACATATAGAGGACAGTGCAGGTATGATATTAGAGTGAGGATGAGGGACATAAATACAGAGAAATGAGATGTTCATTGCCCTAACAGCAATAGCATCAAAATCAAGAGAAGTTTGTGGAAGGGGTATCTGGGAGTAAGTGACAGATTTTTTTATAAATAAAGCACAGCCATCATGGCCATCACCTCTGTCAGCTCGCAAACATGCATATCCAGGCACTCTAAATACAGAGTGAGGATATAGCCATGTTTCCATGACAGCAGCAATGGCAACATTGTGCTTTTTAATCAAATGAATTAATTCATGTTTTTTATTTTTTATACTTCTACAATTCCATTGGAGAAAAAGAGCTTGGGCCATTTTTGTCGAGTATTATATTGATTATTTCAGAAATTTTATTAGCAACGATGTTCGGTAAATTTTGTTTTGATTGTGATAATACTTTTACTAGTGTCAATATGAGATTAATGACTTCTTCATTAGAAGTCTGATCAGTTGAGTTTGCCTGATTTTGTAAAGCATACCCATTTGGAATAATCGAAGCAGGAGTTTCTACAAGGGACTGGTGAAGTCTTCTATCAAAACCTAACGGAGTGGATGTTCTTGCTCTAGGAGTAGATATAAAAGTTTTTTTATAGGATCTATTAACGGCTTGGGGATGGGGAGTTAATTGGTTGATAGGGTCTGTAGGGTAGGATACCTTGGGGGAAGGAGCAAACATGGCAGATGCAACATCGGCATATGATCTTCGTACAGGGGGTACTTGTATTGATGCATCATAATATGAGATATTATGTTCTGACATTAACAATTTAATAGTATGCTGTCTGGATTGCTCTGGACACCTTTTATCAGTAGCCATATGGGTACCTGAGCAAAGCAGACAAGACACAGAATCCAATGACACTTCACAACTATCACCAGTGTGCATTTGACTGCATTTATAGCATCTGGGTTTTGATCTGCACTGGTTTTTGATGTGTCCAAATCTACAACAATTATGACATTGAATCGTTGGCAGGAGGTATGTTTCTATATGCATTGAGGTATGGTATACATAGACATGTTTGGGAAGAATTTGTCCACTAAAAGTACAAACCACTGATTGGGTAGGGACCCAACAAGCAGTCTCATTATTAACAATTTTCCTATTCAACCGACGCGCTTTAATTATTTTCCCGACACCTTCAGGGAGTTCAATAGCCTCAACAAATTCAGTCATTGTCCATTCCTTAGGTACTCCCCTGACTAGACCCATTCGTGTAACATGATAAGATGGTACATTAGCTTTTAACTTATTAATGACAAGGCACTCATGAGACAAAAAAGAATTAGCGTCATCACTAGTTTTAAATTCGACAGATACACGATTGCGTCCAATACTTTTAATGCCATCTCTTACTATATTACCTACCTTATTGTTAACCAATATTGAGCCTATTTTAACAGGGCGGAGACTAAGGCCCGCTGCTAGGTCAGGTTCAATCCGCGAAATGTGGACGACATAGGGAGCTCTGTCTTCAGGGCCATAGGTGCGATCAGTAATGGTTACAGAAGGGTGAACGAAAATTGATTCGATAGAGGCAGCAGGTGAGTCATATTCTGTGACCGTTATTTTAGCTAAATTATTAGGAACAGGATCAGCGCGACGTTTCATGCCTCGGTCTTTGTCCACGTTCATTAAAGAATGTAAGTCAGGAGGGCGATCGGACGGATCCCCGGGGGATTCGTCCCCCATTTTACTAAAAAATGTTAATTATAACTACAAAATAATAAGACAACACAATATATACACTCACCAACAATTAATATCTACTAAAAACAATATTAAAAAAACCAGATAGTAAACAACCTCAAAAACACGTGTGTTTACCAACTAGCTAACGAACGGAATCCTATTATTAAAATTGTTTGTCAACAGTCACTGACAAGACATAGACAAGAGTTGTCAAAAAATAATCGATTTTTATATAAATCTATTATTTAATCACAATAATAATCGATTATTTAAAAGTTATAAATACGTTAAAAAAATCGTCCAATGTTTGTAAGATAATACGATAAAGATGTAAGTCCGATCACCAGATTACGTTAGCGCGATGTGTACATTTTGTAAGATGAAACCAATGTATCCTAACAACATATCATAATGGAATTTCGCACACAACGAATATTTATTTATTCATAGTTATTCGTTTTAATTAGTCTTTATTCTATTAAAATAAAAAAAAAGCAAATTTCATATAGAAAAATCAGTTATTAATAAATAGATCAATGTTGAAGGGAGGTAAAACTATTTATTAATCGGTTTTTTACAATTCCGAGAGATATCACTAGCACAGAAAACCTTTGTACGATAGTCGGATCAATTCATTTTAGTCTGTCAAAATGAATATTCTCATACATATACATTTTACAGTCTGTCATGTGTACCCTTGTCCCTTAGCGCATTCATAGTTATTACTTATTAGAGTGGGGAAAAAAGTGACGGTACAATTAAGAAAAAGCAAATGAGGTTGATCTATCTATCTCTTTTATGTGACAGCCAAAACTGGCGATAGATATGTTATTGGGACCGGCCGTTATAGACTATAATAGTTATAGGTATATAGGTATTATAGTTATATATATATATATCGACAACAATATTTTTCCTTTAGACTTATTAATAAATAAGAAGCAATTTTCCAAGACTCAACCCATTTAATCTCTTTCAACAACTCAACACATAATGACAGCGACAATAATTTATAGAATTAGGCGTTACTTTGCGGAGATCCATAATACAAAAGTAATAATAAAATTATTTTGCTATAATCCGCGATACAGTAAATAGAAAATATATATAGTTCTAAATGTATAGTGGACTATCAGTTTTTTGATACCCGTTACATGCAGGTCTCGTAAAAACACATGCACAAACCTCCATCACTGCCACCACAATACACAAGCACTACACACGTTCACTATCACAAACTCAACAATCGTTTCGCCCCGCAATCGAAGCATCATCAGGAGATAGAATCCACGACAAAATCGCAAAGCTTTGCGATTATCACAACACGATTTACCGTGAGTAATATTACAGGGGTTGGGTTGCCCGAAATAAAAAATAGTTTGGGTAAAAATTCGTATACTATTAAAAAATTATTAAACAGCGAGTCTAACTTTACAACAGTGTCGAAACTTAACGGAAACGTTAGACAAATAAGATTTCTATCAACACGTCCACGCATGCGTAGTCTATTACAAATTCACCGACGCATCCGTGAGGCGGGAGCGATTAAACAAATTAGTACTGGGACGAGGTACTAATACAAATAACGAGATGGCTTCCTCGTAATACGTTTGGTTCCTACAAAATCTCAGTATATCTCAATCCTGCCACATCTCTGAAACCTATTGGCACTTCATCCAGAAAAAAAAATATCTTAATCAATTATTCTTCTGTACAATGGCGGATTTAAGGTGGATGCCGCCTAGGGCCGTTCTCATGATGCCCTTAATGTTAGAATAAAGGGGTTTGGTAAAGAGTGGCATGATTTTTTATATCCGCAGCCACTGATGAAAAGTTAAATAAATGTGTAGCAAATTGTAGACAGCTATTTGTAGTATTTTTATAGATCTAAAAATCTCTAGTATCTCTAGTAAATCTCTAGCCTATCTCTTCTGGTTTACGCAGCGCACGCGACTAAAGCTCCAAGCAAGCAAGTTTTTTATTTATTTAGTATTCGCGCGATCTCTTCAACACAATGTACATATTACCGATATGTACTATTTACCTAAACCATCCAGAAGTATTGCATCTTTTGGGGAAAACCGTACAAAAATCCTTCAGTGGATTTTGAGACAATCGATTACATACAAACAAACAGCTTTTTGGGACTTTGTTTAATAATAAGTATAGATTAACGGATACTGATCTACCGTAAAACGACACAGTAACTAATAACACTAGGGATGTCAAAAAATCGATTTTTTATATTGATCGGTTATTTTATCACAACAATCGATTATATAAACATTATTACTCGATTTTATAACAAATCGATTATAATTATTACGCTGTTTTTTTCATTTATTATCAAATTCCTTTTATCAAACTCCAAGCGATGGCACGATCTAGCCGCGTAAGGGTCTAAAAACCGTTTGAGTCACCTGTGTATATGTATATTTGTATTTAAGAATGCAAAATTATATATATATATATATATATATATATATATATATATATATATATATACATCCCGTAACTCATTTGGCGTCATGCACGTTGTGCATCATTATGGCGTCTCCCAGTTGTACTAACTTATTTTATAACGTTTTTGCATATATTGCTTAGTTTTTAAATGCTAACCTTCGTGAGATATTTTGTTTTCTTATATTTTTATTTATCGCAATATTCTTCTTGTAATCCTGCCCAAGAAAATCTGAACCCCATTTCAAAGTAATGAACTTTTAGCTTCCTGAATATACTTCTCACAATTATCTACTACGCCGATATTTGTGCGTCCTGTGAGTCTGTGTGTGTGAATGCGACGTTGCCGGCCTAATATTTAGTTTCTATCTCTTTCTTTTACTGAGAATCTCAGTAAAATAAAATAAAGTAGTTGTGATGTTGCAATCAGTACTAAACTTTATTAGGTTAATATCAACAAAAAAAACTTATATAGCAATATTACACGTAAAGTTGAAAAAAAGAAGCAGTTGATAAAAAGAATATATGGACGACTGAAATCAAAAAATGCTCTTTTTAAACTGAAATATTAATAGTGGGTTGGTGATCGCAGGGCTGAATCTTTCATATTTACTATGCTGTCATGATAGGATTTATTCATCAGCCTTATGTAACTTCACGCCCATAGTTATACCACTATGACAAAAGTCAGTGCCTTGTAAATAAACAAAAAAATACATTTATTCAGTTCTGTCTTGGACATGGACGGATAGCATTTTTATACAAACACTTCAACAATTGGACGTACCTAGAATCGAATGAGTATCTCTGGAGTGACCTAAACACAATCAAGGTCTCGAGCGAAACAATGGCCTCCTCGTAATCTACAAGCGTTCGAGTGATCCGTGGTGTTATATGATGTTACGATGCCTTTCCGCAATACGGGCTTGTTGGAGAGCGTGATAGTCGTAGAACTTACGATAACTTCAGTACTTTTTGAGTTGATCGCGAACAGAAAGTCATACACACAGACGTGGCGAGGGATAAATGTTCAGACAGACTCAGCATACTTTCGATTTTACTATAATTATATTCAGAGATAACAATAAAGCTAGACATGTTACATGAACAATATATTTCGATAATATAAACTATATGATAAATTTATAAATTCTAGTAGTACTCTCGACTTCATTCGCGGCAACCTAAGCGTTCATTTACCCCCCATGATATATAATATAATATAATATAATTTGTTAAATGATTTTGAGAAGCAGGCGTTACTTTGCGGAATTCCATATTACAAGCACTATAACAGAACTAACTACCTTGCTATAATCCGCACGGGTTAAGCGAATGCATGCAAAGCTATAGGCTCCACGACAAAATCGTGCATGCATTACGATTTTTGTCGTGGAGCCTATCCTCCCGATGATGCTTCGGTTTCGGAGCGAAACGATCGACGAGATTGTGGTGGTGGTTGTGTGTGCTGCTTGTGTGTATTGTTGCTGGTGGATGCGCCTTGGGGTACGTGTGGTGGCTTGCCCTGCAGGTATAAGGTGCGTAAATTTTGCCTGCTTCATACACATTAGCTTTGCATGCATTCGCTTAACCCGTGCGGATTATAGCAAGGTAGTTAGTTCTGTTATAGTGCTTGTAATATAATATGTGTTTTTTCACGTTCCCGTAAGAAAAACGGGTTTTTATGCCATTTGTTTGGCATAACATTTTTATTTTATTCGCAGTGTATATAAGCCTCTATTTTATCATTAGAGACAAGCGCATTAGCCATGAAGTTGTAACAGACAGACTAACGGACAGACTATCGAATTTATACTTTTAATATGGATGTATAAAATATATTTAATTACAGTAAAGTAGCATCAATTAAAGTATTTAAATTTATTTTATCTACCTACTGCCAAATGCATGTTTCAGATTTTTCTATGCTGAAGTGTAAGTATAAACTTGTATTTTACATCTAATTTCCGTCTTCTAATTCAAAAATTACTTAAAATAATAAGAAAAAAACAAATCGGACGAGCTGGCATCGTCGCAATTCGCGGACGCGACATACGCGGTTTCTTAGTCAAAACATGACAGTGGTATACGACAGTAAATATACACGCTACAACAGCGCCGCACCTCTGCTACGAATTCACCCGGAATTATTAATTATACAATTTCAACCACTAAGCCAACTTTTTGGCTTCTACCGATATTTGTTCTATAGCTTAGTAGAACTTATAGGATGCTAGTGCACACGTTGAAAAAAGTGGCGTCCGATATTCGGACGTCAAAAGTGCGGGGACGCCAGATTAAATGCAATTACGTGTTAATAAGACGCCAAATTGTTTGCAGGATAAATATATATATATATATATATATATATATATATATATATATATATATATATATATATATATATATATATATATATATATACATATATATATAATATATATAATACCGTGTGATTTAGTGTCTATTATTTATTTATGAATTGGTTTCTCACCAGTATGTGTCTTCAAATGATACATTAAATTACCTTTCTGGCTAAATCTATACTTGCAAATATCACATGAAAAAGGCTTCTCACCAGTATGAGTCTTCATATGATTCATTAAATTAGATTTCTGTGTACATTTATACTTGCAAACATCACATGAAAAAGGCTTCTCGCTAGTGTGAGTCCTCATGTGAGTTTTTAAATTATATTTCTGTCTAAATTTATAATTGCAAATATCACATGAAAAAGGCTTCTCGCCAGTGTGAGTCCTCATGTGATTTACTAAACTAAATTTATGTTTACATTTATACTTGCAAATAACACATGAAAAAGGCTTCTCGCTACTGTGAGTCTTCATGTGACTTGTTAAACTAGATTTTTGTCTACATATATATATGCAAATATCACATGAATAAGGCTTCTCGCCAGTGTGAATCCTCATGTGATTTATTAAACTAAATTTATGTCTAAAATTATCCTTGCAAATAACACACGAAAAAGGCTTCTCACTAGTGTGAATCTTCATGTGACTTATTAAACTACATTTCTGTCTAAATTTATACTTGCAAATATCACATGAAAAAAACTTTTCGCCAGTGTGAGTCTTCATGTGTCTAACTAAGACACTCTTGCGGCCAAATTTAGAGTGGCAAAGATTACACGAAAATGGCTTCTTGCTAGTGTGAGTCTTCATGTGACTTGCTAAACTACATTTCTGTCTACATTTATACATGCAAATATTACATCTAAAAGACTTCTCACTGGTGTGAGTTCTCATGTGCTTTGTCAAATCACCTTTCTTGCTACATTTATACTTGCAAATATTACATGAAAAAGGCTTCTCACCAGTATGAGTCTTCATGTGATTCATTAAATTACATTTATGTCTACATTTATACTTGCAAATAACACATGAAAAAGGTTTCTCGCTACTGTGAGTCTTCATGTGACTTTTTAAACTACATTTCTGTCTACATTTATAATTGCAAATATCACATGTAAAAGGCTTCTCGCCAGTGTGAGTACTCATGTGACTTTTTAAACTATATTCATATTTACATTTATACTTGCAAATATCACATGAAAAAAGCTTTTCATCAGTGTGAGTCCTCATATGTCTAACTAAGATATTCTTGCTGCCAAATTTAGAGTGACAAAGATTACACGAAAATGGCTTCTTGCTTGTGTGTGTCTTCATGTGACTTGTTAAACTACATTTTTGTCTACATTTATACATGCAAATATTACATCTAAAAGACTTCTCACTGGTGTGAGTTCTCATGTGCTTTATCAAATCACCTTTCCTGCTACATTTATGCTTGCAAATATTACATGGAAAAGGCTTCTCACCAGTATGAGTCTTGATGTGATTCATTAAATTACATTTCTGTGTACATTTATACTTGCAAATATCACATGAAAAAGGCTTCTCGCCAGTGTGAGTCCTCATGTGAGTTATTAAATTATATTTCTGTCTACATTTATAATTGCACATATCACATGAAAAAATCTTCTCGCCAGTGTGAGCGCTCATGTGACATATTAAACTATATTTCTGTCTAAATGTATAATTGCATATATCACATGAAAAAGGCTTCTCGCCAGTGTGAGTCCTCATGTGAATTACTAAACTAAATTTATGTTTACATTTATACTCGCAAATTCCACATGAAAAAGGCTTCTCGCTACTGTGAGTCTTCATGTGACTTGTTAAACCAGATTTCTGTCTACATTTATAACTGCAAATATCACATGAAAAAGGCTTCTCGCCAGTGTGAGTACTCATGTGACGTATTAAACTAGCTTTCTGTCTACATTTATAATTGCAAATATCACATGAAAAAGGCTTTTCTCCAGTGTGAGTACTCATGTGGCTTATTAAACTATATTTATATCTACATTTATGCTTGCAAATATCACATGAAAAAGGCTTCTCGCCAGTGTGAGTCCTCATATGTCTAACTAAGACACTCTTGCGGCCAAATTTAGAGTGGCAAAGATTACACGAAAATGGCTTCTTGCTAGTGTGACTCTTCATGTGACTTGTTAAACTACATTTTTGTCTACATTTATACATGCAAATATTACATCTGAAAGACTTCTCACTGGTGTGAGTTCTCATGTGCTTTGTCAAATCACCTTTTACATTAATTGTTTCGGAAAATGATTCGACGTTTTCATGGTCTGAATCTCTATAAACAGTTTTTCTTTTACAAACTGCGACTGTTTGTCCCTCATGAAAAAACCATTGATTTTCTAAGTCTGTCTTTACGTCAAAGTTATCATCATCATTATTTATATTTGTGTTAATATCACATACATGGGTATCTTTTGATGACAGTGGTGTGTGTTGATAATTAGAGACGATATTACTTTCTCCTAGTTGTAGTGAAGTTTCATTCCTTTGAAAATTATTTGTTTTCATTGATACTATGGCTGAAGATCCTGAAAAATTAAATTATAAATAATAATATAATATAGGTTGTTGTGTCGTCATATTGCGAGCATTTGACGTATGGATCAAGAATGATGTTAAGATGGTCAACCATATAAATGAAATTATACTGAATATTACTGAAGAATATGTTTTAATCGATACATGTAAAATAAATCAAATAATATTTAATGATCATGTGTGTCAAGTACAATGTAGACAAGTGAAATATAATGCATCAGTAGCTGAAGATGTATTCAACTAATTCCAAGAACTAGCCAATATGTTACAAAACCCTGATATAAGTAGTTCATTGCATTCATGACAGAAATACATTACAAACTATCATCACAAACTATAATTTTAGAATAATTTATTGTTACTTACATAATTTGACATGATGTTTTCAGTAAAGTTAAATAAAATGATGATTCAGAGATTATAATATGTCATAGAAAAACCTATATGTTATTGCTAGGGTTGCAAAATTATATAACATTACTTATATATAGTACATTACAAATACTAGGCTGTTTTGGCCGGACACGATAGAAGGTTGTGGAAATTATTGCATGAAGTTACAGTAGAGCTTCGAACTAGGAGGCATACCTAACACAGAAATACTGACCATATTTCTATACACAGGTCTTTGGATGGAAACATGGACACAAACAGGACCTAAGTTCATTAGGGATATATCCAAAAAGGCAGAGGTCTCATTTAAAGTGATTTTAAACAGGAAGCCTAAAATGAATGCTGATTGGGTTTTTTTCTGTGTATATCAAGGCACAGAATATTAAAAAGAATTCTAATGTAACTTACCTAATGCCCCAGTGCACTCTTCCAACTTATATTCATGTAGAGAATGATCCAACTACAACAATAATTATTGTTAACTTTTCACTGCGTAGGATAAAATATACATACATCTCAATTAGTCACTGTTTCTAGTACAAGTTCAGCTCTCACAGATATAGCTAATATTTAATATGATATTTTAAAATAATATTTTCAAGTAATTTACTTTAACATTTACAGAATAAGCCCACCATTGTGTACTTATAATGTTTTATTATCACTTTTTATATTAGTTTCATTATTTGTGTGTGCAACAAAGAGAATAGAAAGACTAATACAGATAGCCTACTATACTGTTGAGGATTACTTAGACAATAAGAATACGAGGACATACCTCCTCTTCAAACCTGTACAACACAGTAATGACTGAATGTAACTAGTAATAAGAATTTATACTTAGAAAAGAGCAACCACTGAGTTTCTTGCTGGCTCTTCTAAGTAGAAACAGCTTTCCAAACCAGCAGTAGAGTTGATGATTAAAAAGCACTTGTTTACAAGTTGCAAGTTATAATACAGAACAGATACAATTTATTATATGAGATCTACATGCCATACTATAGGTAGCTGAATTTGACAATTGTAGTTTAAATATTATACTTACTTTTACATCTACTTCTGAATGACCCAAATAACAATTCGATAATTCTAATGTCACATATTTGGAAAGCTTTTCACTGTCACATGGCTCTGTATATTGTTGTTTGGAGCATGGTTGGAACCCTGTTACAGGATGTAGGGTATCAAGAATTTTCTCACTCAATATTCCACTTTTAATTGTAGATGTTGGGTTGTCATATAGTTCTTCCTTACACACAGTGAAGCTTGTGTCATACATATTTTCCCAGGTTGGTTTGATGTCCATGTCGCTTTTTAAGATAAGCACAGGTTCATATGTGTTTTCATTTTCTATTTTAATATTTTCAGTAACATCAGCTCTCTCCAGCTCTATTTTTATTTCTTCTTGCACTGTTGACTTGTTCATTTCATACATTCTATGAATCCTTGATTATTCTGAAATATCAGTTAAGTTTAGGTTACTGTTAGGGTGTTTACAATATTTTTTTATAGAAGTTTATGGCCTTGATCTATGCTATTAGGGCACGACATATCCGCCAATGTCGCGTAGAATAGAGAAGACATGATGGAAATTTATATAGAACTTACAGTACATTGTTGAGTTCCAAAATTTTTACCGAATTCAAATTTTAATAAGGGAAAGAGACATGTTTTTTGTAGTACTTTTAGTAGCTCTAGTACATTACTTTAGACTTTGGAGTATCTCTGCTGTTTTACGCGGCACACGCGACTAAAGTTCCCAGCAGGCGTTTATTTACAACAGCACGACCTCTTCAACACAATTTACATAAAACGGTAATGTAATATTAACTCAATCCTTCCGGCATTGCCTTTTAGTAAAAACTGTACATAAATCCGTTTAACAGATTTTAAGAAAATCGATCACAGACAGACAGCTTCTGGAGATAAGTATAGACATAGTTAACATCAGCATAAATAAAGATTGAAAAAGATGTGATTGTCAGTCCCCTCTTCCAAACCGCTGGATAAGCCGCGGAAACCAAAGTGGAATGAGCTCTAATTAGTAATTCGCATATTGGCTAGGCGGGGACAGGAGAACATTCCCAAAACTTAGCCGACATAGCGTTAATGTCACTTTTGTAATAAATTTACGGTAAGTACTAATAATAATGTTAGTAAAACTCACCAAATCCTTCATATACCCTAAGTCTCTTGTATACACACGGCCAATTAATAATTATAGAATAGATACGGCCATTTTAAAATTGATTTCAGTTTTTCACTGTGAGTGTGAGTGTGTAGTGTGTATGTGTGTTATTTACCATAGATGTTATTTACACTCTATGGCATAGACAACCTCTATGGTTATTTTCATAGGTAGAATAGATACGTAGTTGCCTGGATTATTTTGATTATTGTTAGCATAGAGTAGTTAGTAATCAACGTAGTCATCAGACTATAGTCATTATAGGGTAGCTGATTTCATGTCAACACACAGTAGGCTATAGAGTTATTCTACTAGAATAGGGAAGACAGCCTTAAATAACGGTTCTATCTTGATTATTTACAAAAATACCGACTTGCATGAGGTCATATGTGACGATTTTTCTCATTTTATTTGATGATAAAGGTTACATGACAAAATTGATATTTAAGCCATTAATTAATTAATTACTAAAAAGACGAATACTGACTGCAATTCTATTTCTTCTGCTCGTGTCATGTCCTATCGGAGGTTCGCAATCATCTAAGTGCCTATATGTATTTTGGAAGCCCGAAATAGCGATCGGGCAATCTTGTTGTACCAGTCTCAAATTTTTAAACCAGGATATTCTTCTTCTGCCCTGCATCTTTTCTTGGATAATGAGTTGTAGGATCTGATACTGGGCAACAGATGGGACTTATGAGTTTTAACTGTTCTTAAAATCTCTGTGCATTTGTCTAGTCTTCGAAGTATGGTGACGTTTCGTACTTTCTGCATCCATGATATTTTTAGCATTCGTCGGTACACCATATTTCAAACGCTTCTAGCCTTTTGCTCATTGCTTCTGTGAGTGTCCAAGTTTCGGCTCCATATAATAACACAGAAAAAACGTAACATCGAATAATACGTATTCGTAGGCTGTGTCTTAGCTTCCGATCGCAGACAATCTTTTGCATTTTACGGAAAACATTGCGCGCTTGTTCTATTCCATAACTAATTTCCAGATTGTGATCAACTTTATCGTCTACCATTGCTCCCAGATATTTATAACAATAATTGAAACGTTCGAGAATCGTACTATTGATTTGCGGCGAACTGTGTAGCTCAGATGTCCGGCCTATAACCATGTATTTGTTCTAGATTTTTTTATCTCACGATGGGTCCTAAGTTAACATGCGACTGTTTGGTTCTAATAATTATTTTAAATTCAACGTAATAGCGGATAAGATCTCGTCTCTCTATATTTTATTCTTTCAATCGATGTTGATATATCGATGGCTCCTATGTATATGGGTCAAACTAACAATTTGGCCATTTTGACTTTTTTATCGTAAACGCATATTATCGAAAGTAATAATAAAATTATTTTGCTATAATCCGCGATACAGTAAATAGAAAATATATATAGTGTTTAATGTATAGTGGATTATCAGTATTTTCATACCCGATACGTGCAGGATTCGTAAAAGCACATGCACAAACCTCCACCACTTCCACCAAAATACACAAGCACTACACAGTTTCACTATCACAAACTCAACAATCGTTTCGCCCCGCAACCGAGGCATCATCAGGAGATAGACTCCACGACAAAATCGCAAAGCGAAGCGTTATGCAAACAAGCATTGTTATATAGTAATCGGTTCATCCCCACCTTTACCTCTGAACACGTGCAACAAGCTTGAACTTGAAACATTTATCTGCTCGTTAATGAGGGTGCCATTGTTATGCTTAATGATTTCTAATTGTTCCAAAATATTCAATTTTAAGCTTTTTTCGCAGGTGTGCAGTATTTCGAAACAATGGTCATTAGGAACTTTATGACCGCTTTCTAACAAATGTTTCGCGAAATGTGAATTTTGTGGCTTATTATTCCTGAAAGCGACCATATGTTCTTTAAAACGGGTTTCAAAAAACGGGTTTAAAACGGGTTCGCATATTATCGATATAATTAATCAGATGAACTTTAAAAAGTAAATAATTACTGCATAGAACCACCATTCTTCATTACAATATAACAGCCTATGTAGCATCGATTTACACGTACAAGGACCAAATAGTATTTTAGACTTATACGCAGGAAGTTCCCGTGCGTTTGTTTATATTTTAGGCCAATCGGTGATATTTAAAAGTCAAACGTAGTAAACTAATAACAGTCTAGCTATGATGAATCAAAAAAATCTTTTGATGTGTGTTTGACGTTCGTTATTAGATAAATAAGTAAAAGATGGCTTCCAATTATCGTTACAATTAATCATTATTCAAATTCATATCAGAAGTGTATTTGATCACGTTATGTCCTTTGAACCGGTCGACTAACATTATCGTCGTAAACAACGTAATAAACCCTATTTAAACGATTCTTTAAGTTTTTTTGAGCTCTTTATGATTTATTGAAATATTACGTAATTAGGTTCAACAAACAGAAGAGATCTCAAACAGTAACAGACACTTCCTCATGTTATTTATTTTTGATAATTTTTTCTTATAGAATATAGTTTTTTAAAGGGTTCCATAACTATAATTTTAAGCCTAATTTAATCTTAATTTCAATAAACGAATAATTTGATTGCGTCTTTCTCTTAATATTTAAATGATCTAACTAAACACTAAGTTATCGCGTTACCAGATCAAACAATTCGTATAATAATAAGGCAATTTATCACAATACCTAAATTATTATATTCATAGTATTGGGTTATCAACTTAGTTCAATCTGCAATCAATTACACAGGCCAACAAAAAAAAAATTTTTTTTTGAGTCTATTATTTGGTGAGTATTTTCTGATTATAATATAAAAAAGTAAACAGAAAATCCATTGGTAAATTAATAAAGTTTGCTTTTGTGCTCTATATAATGAAAACTAAGTATATTGTGTTTTAGCAGATTTTTTGGAGAGTTGTTCTATTTATGTTATAAGAGAGGGGTGGGGGTGATTGGTATTGTGAAGTGGGAGGTAGTAGAGTATCATGGCAGTTTTAAAATATAACCAGTATGCCTGGCCCGTGATAGGATTTTTCAAAATGGTTGGTTTTCTGGTAGGAATGCCAGGGGGATACACTAAATATCCATGTCACCTTTGCTTATGGGATAGTAGAGCTGATGCACTTCACTACGAGCAGCACTCATGGCCTCAACGTAGGGAGTTTCAAATTGGACAACATAATGTCAAAAATAAACCGATTGTAGAGCCGGACTGTGTTTAAATGCCTCCACTGCATATAAAATTAGGTCTCATGACCAGCAGTTCAGCTGAGTCAGTTCAGTGAGTCAGCAGTTCGTTAAGGCACTTCGTCAAGACTCTGAGGCCTTTCAATATTTAAAATCATTTTTTCCAAAGGTGTCAGAGGCTAAAATTAAGGCTGGCATTTTCGTCGGTCCACAAATAAAGAAAATAATAGCAAGTGAAAAATTTCTACAGCTCCTGAATACTCATGAAAAACAAGCGTGGCTCAGCCTTAAAGCAGTCATTCATGGGTTCCTTGGTAACAGGAAGGATGAGAATTACAAAGAGCTTATTTCTAATATGATTGACAGCTTGAAAGTCATGGGATGCAGAATGTCACTCAAAGTACACATGCTACATGCGCACTTGGACAAATTCAAAAATAACTTAGGTGAATATTCAGAAGAGCAAGGAAAACGCTTCCACCAGGTTATAATGAACTTTGAACAACGATATCAAGGACAATACAATGAGAACATGATGGGTGATTACATTTGGGGGCTCATACGAGAAAGTTCGGAATTTTACACAAGAAAAACCAAATGTATTCACTTTTAAAGCTTTTTTTGTATTCATTTTTTGAGTTTTTATGTTAATTTGTGCCGTATTTTATATTTAAAATTAATAAAAATATAAGTATATAATTTAATATAATTCAATATTTTCCTTTTAAATATGATCGAAGTTGAGAAATGGCCTTTTTTAGGAAATTTTAAATTTCGTTCTGGTTTCTACAAAAGCAAACTTTATAAGGTAAAAATATTTTTTCTTTCTATAGTTAGGCATACGTAATCAAAATCAGAGGTACAGAAATCAGACTCAAAATTCGTGTTGACCTGTGTTATATGAGAAAAAATTTAAAAAAATACTTTCTATTAATTAGCGTAATAAGCGTATAATACCCAATGTGACACATTGGCCTTTTAGGGTGTTTATGGAGAAAAATAAATGTAACTAAACCTAATGTAAAAAGACCAATGTCCAGTAAAAGATAAATAAGTAATTATAAATAAATCACTATGGTAAAATTAAGGAGGATAGTAAACCAGCAAAGTTTCATAAACTTCGGTTTATCAACTTACAAGTTATACCAAATTTAAACTTCGGAGCCTCTCCTGTAAGATTGTGATTTTGCATTTTGGCCCTTATACATAGGAGCCATCGATATACTGTCTCTATTTCGGACATTTAAATACATGATGATTGAACATGCATTTTATGGGCAAATAGCCTCATGAAGATATCATGAGGCTATTTGCCCATAAAATGCGTGTACTTAGTGATTGAACACTGTGAGAACGGAACGTTTGTTGCAGCGGCCTCGCTTCCACACTTGCTCTCTCTCCCTCTCTTCGCGTTGATGGCCGCCATTAAGGTTGATTGTAAAAGTGTCTCGTGAATAAAATTAATAAGTGATTAAACAGACTTTCATTTGGATACAACAAGTGGCGACGAGCTTCAGAACTCAATAAAGTGTGCAGTACGATATTTTTTTTTATGGAAATAAGTGAAATTAAACTTTTCTAAGTAAAAACGTAAAACTCTAATGAAGATAGCTACGCGTCACCTTTATTGCATCAACATTCCAATACGACGCCATCTTGTAACAATAACTAAGGTGCGAAACGCGCGAACGTCAGAGCGGGTGACACATGTCAGAAGATAAATTTAAATTGATACGTCAAGGAAAATTAAATTATATTTATAAGTGCACGAAACAAGAACTTCAACAATTAATTATAGAAGAAAAAATAAATTATCTGGAGGATGCAAGTATAGAAAACCTACGAAAAGCATTAAGTGCTTACTTTAAAAGCCAACTAAAGAATAAAACAAGTCAATTAAAGAAAATAAAAATGTCTATGGGAGAATTAAAACAATTTGATGGCGAAAACTGGGAAGTGTTTCAACAACAATTAGATTGTTTGATTATAGTGAACGACATTGACATAAATAAAAAAGCCCCTTTGCTAATAACAAAGTTATCCCCAAAAGTATTCGAAACACTAACGTACCTATGTATGCCTATTAAACCTTATAAATTGAGTTATGAGGAACTTTGCCAAAAATTAAAAGAAAAATACGATAAACCCTTATCTACGGCGTTAGAAAGGGTGGAATTTCGACGAAGAAACCAATTACCGACAGAGAAAATTCAGGAATACGTTTTAGAATTAAGAAAATTAGCCGGACGATGTAATTTCAAAGATGTAGATGATCAGATTAAGGAAAAATTTATGGATGGAGTGACCTCCAAAGTAATAAAATTTGAATTAATGAAAAACTCGATAGATATGCCCCTAGAAAAGTGCATCGAATTAGCTAGAACTGTAGAATCTGCATTATGTCACACCAACACCAATGAAGTATCAGAAACATTCTACAATGTATGCAATAAATTCAAACAAAAACCAAAATCAATGCCCAAACCAAAAGAGTACCATAAACAACAGTCACAATGTTATTGCTGTGGCAAAACCAATCATATGAAGGCCTCTTGTACCCTTAACAAGAAATATTGTTCGGAATGTGGACAACAAGGACATATATTTAAAATGTGCCCTAAGAAACAGCGCAGAACAAATTTACTGGAAATGAACTCTTCATTGGACGGTGGTATAGAACAAGAAGAAGTAGAATGTTCAATAAAAAATTTATATAAGGAGTATGATACATATACTTTTGATAGTGTAAGTAAGGTACCACCTCATTATATAACAGTCAATGTCAATAACCAAAATATTTCTTTCCAGTTGGATACAGGTTCTGATGTAACAGTAATGTCTATAAAAGACAAAACTAAATTTTTGAAATCTTATTGTATACAAAATTGTGATATCATATTTAAAAATTTTGATCAAAGTTTGTCTCAACCATTAGGAATTGTTAAAGATGTATTAGTTAAATGCAATAAATTAATTTTGAGATTAAATATTTACATAGTTAAAAACAATTGTCCCCGAATAATAGGTAGAGATTGGCTAAATATGTTGCACTTATGGCCACCTATGTTACCAAGTAAGTTAGAAGTATGTGTTAACAAGGTACAAACTGTTTCAGATGCACAGCAAGTAATAAAGACCAAGTTCGCAGAAGTATTCAGTCCTGGGTGGGGCAATTTTAAAGGTGAGGTTATCACTTTAAAATTAAAACCTGATTCCAAACCAAAGTGTTTACCAGTAAGACGGGTACCTTTTTCTTTAAGGGAAAAGGTAAATAATGAAATAAACAGATTGTTGGATAATAGTAGAATTATACCAGTGCAACATAGCGCTTGGGGGACACCAGTAGTGCCCATATTAAAAGCTGATGGTACTGTAAGACTTTGTGGTGATTATAAATTAACAGTCAATACATGTTTAGAAGTTGATCACTATCCTTTGCCACATATAGATGATATATTAAACACCCTAAAACAAGGAGAATATTACTGCGAACTTGATTTAAAAGAGGCATACTTGCAAGCACCTTTAAGTGTGGATAGCCAAGATTGCACTACTATAATCACTGAAGTTGGTACTTATAAATATAAATATTTACCTTATGGAGTCAGCTCAGGCCCAGGGGCTTTTCAACGGTTAATGAGCAAGAAATTGAAAGGTATTCCTAACACAATTGTCTTTATCGATAATATTTACATTAAAGGGGACAATTTGCTCGACACATTTAAAACATTATGTTTGGTATTAACTAAATTACAAGAATGCGAATTTAAACTGAAACCTGAAAAATGTAAATTATTTGTAACTAGTCTTGAAGTATTTGGTTATTATGTAAATAAAAATGGTATCAGTGTGGTTAAGTCAAATATTGAACCATTACTGAAAGCTAAATCACCGAGCAACTTGACCTTACTGAAATCATTTTTAGGCAAAATAAATTATTACTCACGTTTCTTGAAAGATATGGCTACCATAATAGCCCCTTTATATGATTGTACTAAAAAGAATAAATTCAACTGGACCCCAGAATGTGAAAAAGCATTTCAAATTATAAAATCTAAATTAGCTTCTACAAATAACTTATGGCATTATGATCCTAATTTACCATTAATATTAACCTGTGATGCATCAGACATGGGCTTGGGAGCTGTATTGTCAAATAGAGATAGGTTAGGGGTAATAAAACCGATTGCATATGCAAGTAAAAAGTTGAGTGATGTGGAACAAAGATATTCAACTATAGATAAGGAAGCCATGGCAATCATTTTTGGTGTCACAAAATTTTACAACTATACTTATGGTCGATATTTTGAAATTGAAACAGACAATTCTGCTTTGACTCGAATTTTTGGCCCGACTAAAGGTATACCAAAAATGGCTGCCAAACGCTTGCAACATTATGCCATCTTTTTATCAGCTTTTAATTATAAAGTAAGACATATTAAAACTTGTGTAAATCCTGCTGACTTCCTATCTAGGACAGCAAATGTATGTAAAAGTATAGATATACATAGGTTATGTTCGGAGGTGCAGAAAAGCAATGTGTACTATGTGAATGATTCTGAAATGGAAACGCTTTGTTGGAGAAAAATAGCAATAGAATCTAAGACCGATTTGGCCTTGTCTAAAATAATACAATATTTGACTGATGGTTGGCCAGAAAAAAAAAATATAGCTACAAACTTGTTGCCTTTTTATAACCGTAAAGATGAAATAACTGTAGACAGGGGGTGTGTGTTTTGGGGCTATCGCGTAATAATACCTATTTCACTGCATGAGGATGTTTTAACAGAATTACATAAGTCTCATTTTGGAATCACTCGCATGAAAGAAATTTCACGGTCATATTTTTGGTGGCCTAAACTCGATTCTGATATAGATAGTATAACAAAAAATTGTATAATCTGTTTACAGAATAGTAAGAATCCTGTGAAAACTCAGAAACCTTGGCCTCTTCCTCCTTCCGCTTGGTATAGAATTCATGCAGACTTTTTGGGACCATTTTATAATAAAATGTTCCTTGTCATTGTAGACGCATATACAAAATGGCCAGAAGTATATGAAATGGCAAACATCACAACAAATAGTACAATTGAAGTTTTCAAAAAATTGTTTTCCCAATTTGGATTGCCTGTACATTTGGTAACAGATAACGGTCGTACATTTACCAGTTTAGAATTCAACAGTTTTTGTGTTAAAAATCAAATAAAACACACATTTTCACCACCATACCACCCAGCTACTAATGGAGCTGCAGAGAGATTCGTAGAAACATTTA
The DNA here is from genome assembly GCA_947086505.1 of Morpho deidamia. Classification (NCBI taxonomy): domain Eukaryota; kingdom Metazoa; phylum Arthropoda; class Insecta; order Lepidoptera; family Nymphalidae; genus Morpho; species Morpho deidamia. The sequence continues at coordinate 1,800,306 of CAMTZC010000011.1, forward strand.
AATCAGCAATAACAAAGATTAAAGAAAGTAACTATAATTTAATCAATGCTATTAACTTATTCTTATTTGACTATAGAAGCACACCTCAACGAACTACGGGAGTATCCCCAGCTCGTTTAATGTTAGGGAGAGAAATCCGGAATAGATTTAGTTTATTGCGTCCACCACCATTAAGAGAACAAATATATGAGAAGGGAAACAAAAAAGAAATAGTTTCAAGACAAGTGAAATTTGAAATAGGCCAGAAGGTTATGGTGAGAAATTATACAAAACAGGGGAGGCCTTGGGTTCTAGGTTTGGTAATTGAGGAGTTAGTGCCAAGTTTGACATATGTAGTGGAAGTGGGGGGATGCAAGTGGAAACGGCATGTAAATCAAATGTTACAGTGCTCAGAAACATTACAGGAAAGTTAGTTTATTAAAATTATTTGTACCTATAAGTAAGACAATACTTATGTAACATAACTCGTAATAGTTGTTTCTTTATTAAGAGTGAAACAAGTGTGGGAGAGTGTGAGAACGGAACGTTTGTTGCAGCGGCCTCGCTTCCACACTTGCTCTCTCTCCCTCTCTTCGCGTTGATGGCCGCCATTAAGGTTGATTGTAAAAGTGTCTCGTGAATAAAATTAATAAGTGATTAAACAGACTTTCATTTGGATACAACATACTTATGTGAACAAAAATATACTTTTTATTATTTCACCGGTAAAATTAAACAATACAAGCATAAGGTCGAAAGTCAAAAATTTACTGGGGGAAAAAACAGGTTTGGTGTCTGGAACGACTTTAATGAATTCTATCCGATATTGTGCAAGACTAGTCAAAATGTCACTCCGCAACGAAATGACAACTATAAGGTGTTTAACGCTCCCAATAAGTTGCGAGTGCCTAAAAACACTTGTTTACTTATCAATTTTACCCGGCGAAGCTTCTGCGCCCGCCCATCCCACCGGTGACGCTGTAAAAGCCATTAGGGCTAAAAGCATTAGACACATTCGAAAAAAAAAAACTTTAATCAATTTTTTAGACAATCTTTATAATAGCCCAGCCCATGATACTTGAAGGTTTGGTAGCGATCGGAACATTTTTTCTTGTTTAGTTCTATTTCGAGGGCGATTCAAACTCAAACTCAAAATATTCTTTTATTCAAGTAGACTGTTTACAGTACTTTTGAATCGTCAAATGTTTTCAAGAAGTTACCACTGATTCGGAAGTTTGCTCCTACCGAGAAGGACCAGCAAGAAACTCGGCGGCCATTCTTGTTTTAAATATATATATTTTTTCAATTTGATTGATGGTTACAAATTAATCGTTGCAGCTTAGTGCGTAGCTGACTGCAGTTGCTTTATGTAGCAGCATCGATTCGATAGCAGACTGAGCCCGAGCAACGAGTGGCCGCCGGCCCGTCAAATTTAACTTGCAAGTTATATCTGCTTTGCTATCGTATACATGCACGGCAAGTTAAATAAAAAAACGGAAGTTAAACTGTAAATTTTATTTTACTTCATACTGTAATATTTTTTTGGTTAATAAAATATTGAGGTTGAAAACACAAGTTGTTAGACTGAACACATAACACTTGTATAAAGTTTTGTAACACTTATCTCTTCCCGAACGTGTTTTTGGCAAATTTTCTGTATATTGTGTGAAATTTTTCCAGTATATCTCTATCCTGCTACAACTCTGAGTCTATTTGAACATCCAGAATAGAGATAATGTTAATAATCAATTTCTTCGTTTACAAAAGATTTATTTACGATCTCCCCAGGTCTCGTGAATGTTCTCGAACATTGGTTCGTTCGATATATAAGCCGACGTATCGTGCGCATCACATTCAGTTTGCGAATAGCGATCAAGAGCGAATAAACAAGTGAAAATAATAAATAATAGTGACCTCGGCATTCTTATTGGACAACGGACTATATAGAGACTGTAAGTAGTAAGTTTGTAATAAAAGTTGTATAAAGTGTTTTTAACGAGTCACCAGGTATTATCATCCAAATCCACGAACCTCTGTACGTAAAATATAAATTGCAATATAAACTAACGGTAGTTCAAGAAGAAGACAAATTCAAAAGAAAAATTCTATTTTAATACAGCATTTTCCAAAACTCTGTCCGAATAAAGCATATATTATCTTCACTTCTGATCCAGTAGCCCCCCCCCCCCCACCTCTTCTGACCTACTTGTATCTTTCTATGATTCTTCATCAAGACCTATATATGCTACGAAAAAACCACATGTTATATTTATACAAAATTTTAAAATGCATAGATTATAGGTGATCATTAATAATATTATTATTATTACGATACGTTCTTTTGATTATATAAATGATAATATTACGCCATATATTTAAAATCGCTGCAGGCGGAGGGGGGGGGCTCGGCGGGATGAAGTGACAGCGTCACCGAGGAGAGTCGCCCAGCGTCCATCTTTTTTGCTTACGACTCTCTATAAATACGTTAATATACACCAATTTTATTACTTAAAGTAATAATAAATTGTAAAAAAGTTAAAAGTTAACTTTTCTGGCTACATTTATTCTTGCAAAGATAACATGAAAAAGGCTTCTCACCAATGTGAGCCGCCATATGATATGCTAGATAATTCTATTGGTTACATTTAAACTTGCAAATATAACACGAAAAAGGCTTCTCACCAGTGTGCGTTCTCATTTGCTTTATTAAATCACATTTTTAACACAAATCATTTAATCACAAATATCGCTTGAGAAATAGTGTCACCGCGTTGAATCACCCCGGCATCCATCTTTTATTTACTCACGACTCTCTATAAATACGTTAATACGGTGTGTATCAACGTATTTAATAGTTTAGTTTTAATCTAAATGTAGTACTAAAATAATTTTGCTATTATTATAACTTTTGTATTGTGGATCTCTAAGTAACGCTTAATTCTGTAAATAATTTTATTTTTAATAATATACATTTTATATTCCACAGATCTTTGAATAGCACTATGAGATAGTATACAATGCTATAGTTGCGTTTATAGCATAATACTATTATCATTACTTTTGTATTATAGACCCCCTCAAAGTAAAGCCTTATGAATAATAATAATAATAGATATATGGAACACTTACACACACGGTCGTCCATCCCTAAAGTAAGTAACTGGAACAGGACAGTAAGTAACAGGACAACTGGTAGATATGCTAATTTTAAATACAAATACACACCCAGGCTCGAAGAACCAACAAATTGTTTATAGAAAATGTTGGTTTTCGACGGGAATCGAACCCGCGACCCGCGGAGCTGAAGGCAGGGTCGGTAACCACTGCGCCAACGGGCCAGTCTATTCTACAAATGATGCTTAGATTCTGTAAAAAAGAAGAGAACTACCGTAAAATCTACCATATTGCTGTAACAGGTAAGGTCTCTGTCGCAAAGACTGACGAACCCGTGTGAAACGTCACATACTAACTGAGTGACAGAGACAGCGCTCTACGAAACCGAACTGGCCGGCTGTTTCGTTCGAAACATCGATGTGCATTATTTAATGCTGGGTACTATACATTTAGTCATTACTGTCTTATACAGGGTCGAAGACTAGCTCTGTCCACGCATTCTTATCGTCTAAATAATCCTCAATATAATATCAGTATAGTAGGTAGGCTTTATGTATTAGACTTTCTTTTAATAGTGTTTTTAAACTGCTGTAGTGGCAAAGCGAAAATCGTTTGCGCAATTTTGATATAGAATCTTATACCCAAACCAACAAGAGACTTATCTACATTTGCAACGCGCAAAGCAGGAGCCAAAAGTTTATGTCGGTTACTATTTTGTCTGTTATATACGTCACCAATCTTTTTTATAATTATGTATATTAAATGCGATGTCTGGTTATTAACTATGTGAGCTCCAGAGCCGCATTTATACGGACAATCTAAAGGAGAATTGGCATTTCACCAGTATCAGTACTCAAATGATTCATTAAATTACATTTCTGTGTACATTTATACTTGCAAAGATGACATGAAAAAAGTTTCTCGCCAATGTGCGTCCTCATGTGACTTATTAAACTACATTTATGCCTACATTTATACTTGCATCGTAAGAAAAAGGCTTCTCACCAGTGTGAGTCTTCATGTGAATTATCAAATTACCTTTATGGCCAAATTTGTAATTGCAAAGATTACATGAAAAAGGCTTTTCGCCAGTGTGAGTCCTCATGTGTCTAACTAACACATTCTTGCGGCCAAATTTGGAATGGCAAAGATTACAAGAAAAAGGCTTCTCACCGCTGTGAGTCTTCATGTGATATGCTAGATGACTCTTTTGGTTACATTTATACTTGCAAATAGAACAAGAATAAGGCTTCTCGCCAGTGTGAGTCCTCATGTGTCTAACTAAGACATTCTTGCGGACAAATTTTGAATCACAAAGATGACACGAAAAAGGTTTCTCACCACTGTGCGTCCTCATGTGACTTATTAAACTACATTTATGCCTACATTTATACTTGCAAATATCGCAAGAAAAAGGCTTCTCACCAGTGTGAGTCTTCATGTGAATTATCAAATTACCTTTATAGCCAAATTTGTAATTGCAAATACTGCATGAAAAAGGTTTCTCACCAGTGTGAGTCCTCATGTGTCTAGCTAAGAAGTACTTATGGCCAAATGTAGAATGGCAAATATCACATGAAAAAGGTTTCTCACCATTGTGAGTTATCATGTGTTTTATCAAATCACTTTTCTGGCTACATTCATACTTGCAAAGATGACATGAAAAAGGTTTCTCAGTGATGTGAGCCTTCATGTGATATGCTAGATAATTCTTTTGGTTACATTTAAACTCGCAAATGTAACACGAAAAAGGCTTCTCATCAGTGTGAGTCCTCATGTGAATTGCTAAATAACTCTTTCGGCTACATTTATACTTGCAAATATTACATGAATAAGGCTTCTCACCAGTGTGAGTTCTCATATGCTTGGTTAAATCACATTTCTGGACACATTTATACTTGCAAATATCACATGAAAAAGGCTTCTCACCAGTGTGAGTTCTCATATGCTTTGTTAAATCACATTTCTGGCCACATTTATACTTGCAAATATTACATGAAAAAGGCTTCTCACCAGTGTGAATCCTCATATGTCCAACTAAGACATTCTTGCGGCCAAATTTAGAATGGCAAAGATGACATGAATAAGGCTTCTGACCTGTATGAGTCTTCATGTGATATTCTAGATGACTTTTTCGGCTACATTTATACTTACAAATATTACATGAATAAGGCTTTGCATCAGTGTGAGTCCTTATATGAATTGTTAAATTACCCTTGCATCCAAATTTAGAATGACAAATATTACATGAGAATGATTTCTTAGTAGTTTTTTGTTTCATGTGCATATCATCAAAAATCTTAAATTCTACATTCTGTAATGACAGACAAGATTTTATAGTATTCTTAGAACAGATCTCGCTATCAAATTCCTCTTTTAATGAAGTATTCCATTTTTCTCTGTTATTTATATGTACAGGTCTGCTGTCCTCAGCTTTCACATTGTCAGAAATTACTTTCATTAGCTTCCTTACAGGCTCATTTATGTCTGGGATCATTTCGTTTTTATTATTTGGAGAAACAGTAATTGTTTCAGAAAATGATTGTAAGTTTTCATAGTCTGACTCTCTATTAATTGTTTTTCTTGAAAGTCTTTGAAAGTCATTTGTTTTCATATATATTTCAGCTGAAGATCCTGAAAAATTAAATTAAGAGCACTAGTAATTGAAATAATATTTTAATGCTTCAACCCATAATTGAACTAAACTGTACATTGAGAAGGTTAATGTGTGGTTGTAATATAGTGACCATTTGATGTATGGGTCAAGAATGATGTTAAGATAGTCATCATATAAATAAAATAAACTGAATATTACTGAAGAATATGTTTTAATTAAAACATGTAAAATTACATAAAACAATATTTAATTATCATGTGTATCATTGACAAATGGAACATAATGCATCAGTAGCTGATATGTATTCAACTAATTCCAAGAACTAGCCAAAATCTTACAAAACCCTGTTAATTCAGTTCATTGCATTTATGACAGAAATATATTACAAAATATCATCACATACTAGTAATTTTAGAATTATTTATTCTTTCTTTAAATATATTATTAAATATGATGTAATGTCAAATAATATGATGAAAGATTGTACAGTTTCATAGAAATCCCTACATGTTCTTGATAGAGTTGCAGAACTATAGAATTAGAGAGTAGTTATATACTTAGCAAATATCGTCAAATAATATCTATATTAAAAACTAGGATACTTTGGCCAGATCTAATAGCAGTTTGTGAAAACTGTGGCAAAAAGATTCAGTAAAGCTTGAAATTTAAATGGATCATGCTTAATACAGAAATACTGACCATATTTCTACAGGTGTTTAAATAGATATATGAACCACAAAACCTGAATCAAAATTAGTTGGAGAGATACCCAAAAGGCATAGGATTAATTTAAGAGTTATTTAGACAGAAAGCCTTAAACTGAATGGAGGTTTTGGTTGCTTTTGTCTAGACATGGAGAACTTACCTGATGCCTGAGTGCAGTCTGCAGTCTTAAAGTCATGCTGTAGAGAATGATCCAACTACAACAATAATTGCCATTAGCTTTTAACTGCTGAGGATAAATAGATCCATTGGAATCATACATTGATTCTAGTACAAGTTCCGCTCTCACAGAAGTAATTAACACTTCATTTATTTGAGTAATTTAGTTTTTCATTTTCTTGTAGTGAAAATATTTTCAGACAACCTGCATATATCTGAAGAATTCCATTGAAGGAGTGTGGATGATTTAGGAACCAACTATTTTCTCCAAATGCAAGACTATAACCAGAAGTAGAAAAGATATTGGCCCCTACATTTTATATATGACATATTAAATTTTTATTTAACCAACGGACATCAACTGTAAGTATAAAATATCTTCAAGTGATTTTATATTTCTACGATTATGATCTTGCGCTGCTAGCATCAGTGGCACTTACCATTTTATAGAGAGCCCACACTGCTTTTTGATGTTGTATTACAACTCCAATTCCTAAGTACCTCTATGGCAATTAATTCTAAGTACTACATGATGTTATGAGTTAGTGTAATTGTGCTAAAAAAGTGGATTGATAGATCATATATATAAGAAACTTTGACCATTAACTATCCTTAAAATAACTCAGTTAACAGATTGAACCTTTGATATTACTCTTACCTATTGATAACTGATAAGCAAATCAAGCAAAACCATGTTTATTGTGACACATAGGTGTTGTAGAAGTTAGTGATTCCTTTTCAGAATTATTTTTTTCCACATACCTATCATTTATTCCTTATAGCTTGTGTTGTAAGTGAACACACCAGTGTGTGATTCACTTGTAACACTTCATATGATGGTCTTAATACAGAGCAGATACAACTTTAATATATGAGAACCACATGCTATGCTATAGGTAGCTGAATGTCTCAATTGTGGTTTAAATATTCTACTTACTTTTACATCTACTTCTGAATGACCTAAATAACTATTCGACGAGTCTAATGTCACACATTCAGAAGACTTTTCATTGTCACATGGTTCTGCATATTCTTGAATGGAACATAACTGTGTTACAGGATGTAGAATATCGACAATTTTCTCACTCAATATTCCACTTTTAATTGTAGATGTTGGGTTGTCATATAGTTCTTCCTTGCACACATAAAAGCTTGTGTCATATTTATTATCCCAGATCTGATTAATATCCATGTCGCTTTTCATGATAAGCCCAGGTTTATATGTGTTTTCGTTTTCTATTATTTCTATATTAATATTTTCAATAACATCAGCACTCAATATTTTATTTTTTCTTTCACCGCCGACTGGTTCATATCGTAATTTTTAATTTCTCGGATGTTCGGATTTCTGAAATATTTTTTCAATAAATGGTTCAATTTCTTATTTCTATTATTTTTTATACCAGATTATCGCCACAGCACAGAGAACAGACTTCTAAGAAATGGCCTCGACCAAAGACTAGAAAGTAGACTATAGTGATCTATGATATTAAAAGATACTACGTAAAAAAAATGATTTCCATGCAATAGACAACATTATAATTTTATGTCATTTGTTATAATGAATATATTTAAAATTATAATGGTGGCTGTACACACTCACCCGAGAGTACTCGCTACGTTTCGCCCGAGACGTGTAAGCTCAGAGTAATCATATACGATCTCAAGAGTTAACAGCAAAGCGCTCGCCGATTGTGCGAGGCGGTGCAAGACCCTTTGACTCTGGAGTGAGATATCGAGGCTTGGCAAGAGTTACCCTGCACATTCTCGCTCGGCATATCTAACATAGTCGCCATAACATGTACATTATTTCAATAAAGAGAAACAAGATGAGGATGACCTATATGTCTCTCTTTTTTATGTGTGATTAGACAAAGATGTTAAGTATACGAGTTTCATCTTTCATCTTATTGAGCGAAAGTGGTTTACGCCCAGCAGTGGGCAGTATCAGCCCCCTCACCCCAATAGTATCAGGCCGTTACTTTACTTTTTTACACTAAGCTATAAAGGTAACCGCGGGTTGCGGGTTCGATTGCCGCTGAGGGCCAACATTTTCTATAAACAAATTGTTGGTTCTTCGAGCCTGGGTGTGTGTTTGTATTTAAGTATGTATTTAAACTTATATATATAGTATATCTACCAGTTGTCCGTCATCCATAAGTATAACACAAGTATTAAGTTACTTACTTTGGGGACGGACGACCATGTGTGTGTCACCAGTGGGCACTACAATAAAAAACGTACAATCTTGAAGTGTAAATTTTATTTTATTTCATACTTTGATGTTTATTTAGACGATAAAATGTGGACATTGAAATGACAAGTTGTTAGACTGAACACATAACACAAGTATAAAGTTTTGTACCATTTATCTCTTCCCGAATTTTTTTGGCAAATTATAATCATAATAATAATGTTTTTTAAACATCCAAATTTACATAGTGCACTGAAGCCCTAGCTCCTGAACTAGAAAAACTGTGTTTCACGAGCTAGTACCTTCCCTTATCAAATATAACAGAACAATTTGGCATTTACATTTCTGTATTAAAATAAGATTTTGATTCAAGACCAAATTCTCAATGACCTAACAACACTTACTATTCTGATAGGAAAACAAAATTATCGTGAGGCTAGATGGTCTACAAGTAAATTACGTGCCTGACTGGAATCGTGTAAAACATGACAAAAAAAACACCTGCTTAAGCTAAATCCTAACAATACGCGTCGTCATATAAATAACCTCCTCACATGTATATCAAAATTATTCATTTAGAGCATTTATATTCGCAAAGTTTGTGGGAGAAATGTCTTTGCTATTGTAGTTAAGAACATTGATTACTACAAAGATGACATAAGATAATATGAAAGTGGCGTAGCTAGACAGAGTACAAGACAGGTACCAAAACCGTAGTAAAATGCACCCTTCGTGTCTGCTTCGGTTGTCCTCTCCCCACCACTTCCGACCTACTCCTATCTTTTTTAAAATGAAAATAATTATATTGTGTTACTCAAACTACTTAATAAAAATAAGACTATTGAATTAGTAAAATAAGTTATTTAAATTTAAATTGATAATGTCAACGGAAAAAGCAGACTCATTTTTTTCTGTCCGCGGGCTAGCTCGCAAAATGACAGCTGCTGTCACATCTCCCACGTCAAAATGGCGCGAATGGCTGTGGCAACTGGCAAGATGTGACGTCATGCTTGCTTGCTTGCTTGTTTGCAGCGGCGTTGTTACACTTGATAAAAAAATTCATTATACACTAATAGCAAGGGCCCCTGCACTAGGTACTAACCCGTATTGTTACATGCCCCTGTTATCCACCAAGACCAGTAAATTTATCAAAAAGCTAATAACAACTAACTATTATATATTAATTTTAGTTAAACAAAATTAAATTAGGTACGTATGTTCTTTTTAAATTATATAGATTCTTCCTCATGATGTAAACTGTACAGGTATCCTTCGAAACAAGCACATGATAAATATTATTATAAATGAATAAATAAAAACTAAATGTAATTTATAGCCACATTTATAAGTGCATTTATAATTTATAATCTATGGCCATAGATTTTCGCGCCCCGCGGTTTCACCCGCGTCCATAACGATCTTGTGGTAGTGGAAAGTGTACTAAGTTGGACTATAGATTTACTTTGTAGATTATTTAATTTTTAAAAATGGGTATCATTTAGTATTCTTGAAATAAGAGCTAACTCACCAGTTGCAGGCTCTTTTATAATGGTCACTACAATGAATTTGTTATGGCTTTCATTTATTTTTAAATCCGTAACATCTTTTAATTGGGATGTCGGATTTTAATAATTTAAAAAGTATTTTACAGGTATTGAAACAGTTTCTAATAAAATATCATTTAATTGGATAAGGATTAATACGGAGATATGAATAAAATGGTCTGATTATTGTCGGCACTTTTTTACCAACTTTTACAATGTAAAGGAGTTATATCGGCATAACTATAATAGGTAGACATATGGTATCGCGGACTTTTTTGTGGATATTGATACGTTCTATAATACTGTAGAATATTTTTTGTTCTTTCATCAATAGTTTCCGCAGCGCACGCGATGAAAGATTTTTACGACTAAATTTTTCACGCCTGATTACAATTTTATTCGGGATCCCTATTTTTTTTGAAAATTTTAGTATAGTCTAAGTACTGAAGAAGGATCTTTCCAATGGTGAAAGAGTATTTGAAATCGGTCCAGTAGTTTTTGTGTGAAAACATTACAAACAAACACATATACACAAATTACATATATACAAATCTTTCCTCTTTTTAATATTAGTATAGATAGTAGGATTGGTTCGTCTCGTGCGTGGGTCGTCAAGCGAATTATTAAATTAACTATCTCTGGCTACATTTATACCTACAAATATGACATGAAAAAGGTTTCTAGCCGGTGTGAGACTTCATATGAACTGCTAAATAACTCTTTCGGATACATTTATACTTGCAAAGATCACATGTGATAGGCTTCTTCCTAGTATGAGTCTTCATGTGAACTGCTATATAACTCTTTCGGTGACATTTATATTTGCATATATTACATGAAAAAGGCTTCACACCAGTGTGAGTTTTCATGTGATTTACTAAATAACCCTTTTGGTTACATTTATAATCGCAAAGATCACATGAAAAAGGCTTCTCACCAACATGAGTCTTCATGTGAATTGCTAAATATCTCTTTCTACTACATTTATAATTGCAAATATTACACGAAAAAGGCTTCTCAGTAGTGTGACTCTTCATGTGAATTGTTAAATAGCTCTGATAGTAACATTTATAATTGCAAATATTACATGTAAAAGGCTTCACGCCAGTGTGAGTCTTCATGTGAGTTGTTAAATTACCTCTCTGCCCACATTTATAATTGCAAAGATTGCATGAAAAAGGTTTCAAACCACTATGAGTCCTCTTGTGTCGAGCTAACATGTCCTTGCGGGCAAATTTAGAATGGCAAAGGTCACAGGAAAAACGCTCGGGACCATTCGTATGAGTCCTCATGTGAGCTACTAAATAACTCTTTATGTTACATTTATAATTGCAAAGATCACATGAAAATGGCTTGTCACCGGAGTGAGTTTTCATGTGAATTGTTAAATAACCCTGGAAGTGACATTTATAATTGCAAATATCACATGAATAAGGCTTCTCATCACTGTGAGTCCTCATGTGTCTAACTAAGGTTACCCTACAAACAAATTTAGAATCACAGATATCACATGAGAATGGTTTCTTTGTAGTTTTTTGTGTCATTTGCATATTATCATAATTCTTAAATTCAGCATTATGTAACGTTGAACAAGATTTTTTTTTATTCCTAGAAGTGGTCTTGTTATCAATAAATTTATCTTCCAATAAATTGTTCCATTTATCTCTGTTATCAGTTATCTCATTCTTAACAGGCTCCATTCTCATTTCATTTTTTCTGGAGACATTAACTGTTTTGATGTTTTCATCGAATAAATCTCTATAGAAAAAATTTCTTTTCATACCAGAAGCTGTTTGTGTGTCATGCAAAAACCATTGATTTTCTATGTCTGTCTGTACTTCAAAGTCAACATCATCATCATCATTGTTTATTTTTGTGTTAATATCACATACATAGGTATCTTTTGATGTAAGTGGAATATTTTGATAATCACTGATGATATTACTTTCTCCTAGTTCCAACAAAGTTGTATTCTTTTGAAAGTTATTTGTTTTCATTAATATCTCTGCTGAAGATCCTGTAAAAAGGAATCAACTAATGATCTTGCCAAAATCATGCAATAACTCTGTTATAGTAGTTATTTTTTTATTATTTTATTGTTACAGTATTGTGAAAGTGTGTGTATGGGTGTGAAATAAAAGAAGTTGGTGAATGTGATTGTAGTGCACACCATAGATTTACAAACAACATTCCATTATTCATAGAAATATCTTCTTCTTCTTCTTTGGTTTATGGCACTTTTACTGCTATCGATGTTAGCAGTAATTCCGCCAATGTCAGCGTAGTGGAAAAAACAACATGAATGAGTTAAAATTATTTTTAGATAGCAACTTTTTGAAGAGATTGTTCGGTGAGATTAGTTAACCTGCATGACAAACACAAATATATGTTAGATATATTTATAATACATTAATAATTAATATATATAACTAGTTAGTGTGTTAGTACATGTAAAACCAGAGTCCAAATTTATTCTATTAATAATAATTAAAAATATTTATAGAAACCATAGACTAACATATTGACATCACAAACAAAAGCAATATATAATTTCCCAAAATCACATGAATACTATCAGACAAGACATTAAAAAATTAAATTGTACTATGATATATATGTGACTAAGACTATAATTTAATATTATAACTTTTTATATATTTACACAACAGGTTAATAACGCGGGGCTCGAAATTGGTCAGAAGTGATTGGAAGTTAATTGGACGAGGGACTTTAATTGGCAAAATATCATATAAAGATATTGGGTATTTGCTACAGTTAAAAAATATGTGGTCTGCAGAACCTTCATCCAGCCCACATTCGCAAATTGAGTGATCCCGTACTCTGAGTTTTGCCAAATGTACAGGTGTACAAACATGCCCTAAACGTAGACGACAAATTGTAGAAGTAACCTGTTTGTTGGCTCGTCGATAGTGAAAAAACCAATGATCTGTAATATTTTGCTTTGCGGACATCATTAGACCATTGCTCATTCCATGATTCAGAAAGATGCCTTTTTGCTAATGGAACTAAGTCCCTGGCATGGATCAAATAATGATTCAAAGAACCGGACCTTGCAGCGTCCTTTGCCCATGCGTCAACACTTTCGTTACCTGCGATACCACAATGCCCAGGAATCCAAATCAGAACTATCTCTAATCCTTGATTGAAGCAAGAGAAGAGAATTTCTTTAATTTGCAAAATTATTGAGAAATTCTGATACTTATTTTTAAAAATGTTACCTGCTAAGGATTCTAAGCAACTTTTAGAGTCCGAGAATATCAGGACCTTATCGAGGTGATGGGATTCGATATATGAAACAGCCTCAAGTATAGCAATAGCTTCACCCGTGAAGACTGTAGTTTGAGGAGGACACTTAAAACTTAATACTACGTTGTATTTTGGTAACCAAACTGCAGCGCCTAAGTCACTGTTTAAATCTAACTTTGAAGCATCTGTATATACAGGAAGCCACTCTTGCCAATGTTCATATATTATTTGTTGGAATTTCGTATTAGCACCCACATCGTGTTTGTTAATACCAAAATCCAAGATCACCCTCGGTTTGAAAATAAGAGCATCAAAGTTATGCTCAAACAATGGGTGGATCATAGTTTGAGGTACTGGACATCTTAGCTCCTTATACTTTTGGAAACTAGTTACAATTCTAGGAGGAATCTTTTGAGCCCAGTATCTATCAATTGTAACTTTAGCGGACAGGGATTCTAAAAGGGGAAACAAAGGATGAGAGTTTAATTGTATAGATCTAAAAATAAATCTGTCAGCAAGAAATTGACGGCGTAAGTCTAAAGGTGGTTCGACGCATTCAACTTGGAGGGCATTTTTAGGTGACGATTTCATGGCTCCCATAACAATACGCAAGCATTTAGCCTGTATCAAATTAAGTTTTTCTAACCCACCTTTATTACATGGCTCAAAGATAAATGAACCATAGTCTATATGGCTACGGACTAAGGCGTTATATAATAATTTTTGACAATAAGGATGAGAGCCCCACCAAGCACCCGAAAGTGACCTAAGAACATTAACTCCTTTCTCACATTTTTGAGCTATATAATTAAAATGAGCAGCACCAGTCATGCGTTGATCAAGGACAACGCCTAAGAATTTTACTTCGTTAACCATAGATATGGGCTCATCATTACAATGTAGAATAACAGTTGGTAAATTTCTTTGTCGACTGAAAACTATTGCCTTACTTTTGTTAATCGACAGAGAGAGACCATGATCCGTTAACCAGTTATTGAGATAATATAATGCAGAATTCAACCTGGATGTTGATTCATCGAAGTTTTTACTAGCTACGTAAACTACTAGGTCATCCGCGTACTGTAAAATTTTGCAAAAAGAAGACACTGTAAGATCAAGATCACAAGTATAGATGTTATACAGTAGAGGACTGAGAACTGATCCTTGGGGGAGTCCTTTCCAGACAGTTCTAGGTTGGAGTAAATGTCCATTTAATCTTATTTTTATAAATCTTTGTGACAGTAAATTTATCACACAGTTTATTATCCTCACAGGAATACTCAGATGGTGCATTTTCTGCCTGAGTATTGGAAGAAGCACACTATCGTAAGCAGATGAAATGTCTAAAAAAACTCCCGCAAGATGTTGTCCATTTGAGAAGGCCGAATTAATATCACTTGAAATGATACAGAGACTATCCATGACACCTTTACCTCTGCGGAAACCATACTGTGACTTAGCTAAAATTTGTTTATTTTCAATAAACCACTCTAATCTATTTTTTATCATGTGCTCTAGGGTTTTACACAGAGTTGAAGATAGCGCAATTGGACGGTACGAAGAAGTTTCTTGTGGGCTTTTTCCCGGTTTTAATACGGGGATGATTATCTGAGTTTTCCACATTTCAGGAATAATACCAGAAATAAATATATTATTTAAAATTCCGAGAAAAACATTTTTGCCGGATAAACTTAAATTTTTCAAGAAGGAATAAGGAATTCCATCTTCTCCTGGGGCTGAATCACTAAGTCCTTGTAATACAATTTGTAGCTCTGTAAATGAAAATGGTTCATCAAACCTTTGAGATGGGGTAGTTGGCGTACTTGATATAAAGTGGTCCATCTCCGGAACAAAAGGTGGTGCCAATGTATTTACAAACTGTTCTAACCAAGGTGATGGATCATTAGATGTTACCGTATCCGCGATACGAGATCCTCTATATTTTTTAATCTTACCCCAAACGAGTGTGGAAGGAGTTCTAGGAGATAAACTTTCGCAAAATTGGATCCATCCCCTCTTTTTCTTTTTAGAAAATAACCTTCTAGCCTGAGCTGATATTAGTTTAAAAGTTAAAAAATTTTGAGTAGACATATTAATATTATAAATTCGCTCTGCATCTTTGCGTTTTTTTATTATCTCTGTACAGTCATTGTCCCACCATGGAGGAGAAGAAAGTTTTTGTGTTGCTCGTTTTATTGGGAAGTGAATATTTGCAGAAGTTGTAAGAATTTCTACAAATATGTTATAGAAGTCAGTAAAGTCATGAATAACCTGCAAATTATAATTTTGAATTTTGGTATCCACTGTTCTAGAAAAAGCTGTCCAATCAGCGTCTTTTAGCTTATATTTAAGTAACGGTTGATTAAAAGGGGTGGGGGCAACTTGGTTGGGCATAGTAATGAGAATTGGGAAATGATCACTTCCATGGGTGTGTGGTAAAACTCTCCAACATAGTAAAGACAATAAGGATGGAGAACAGAGTGTAAGATCCACCGCAGATTTTGGGTTTTGGCCAGGATGTACTAGACGAGTGGGCGAACCATCATTTATTACACATACATTAAAGTCATCAAATATGCTAATTAAGTGGCTAGAGAAAGAGTCATTGTAATAGCATCCCCAGGAGATATGATGGCAATTAAAATCACCTAAGATAATTATAGGAGAAGGTAACAGAGAACATATAGAGGACAGTGCAGGTATGATATTAGAGTGAGGATGAGGGACATAAATACAGAGAAATGAGATGTTCATTGCCCTAACAGCAATAGCATCAAAATCAAGAGAAGTTTGTGGAAGGGGTATCTGGGAGTAAGTGACAGATTTTTTTATAAATAAAGCACAGCCATCATGGCCATCACCTCTGTCAGCTCGCAAACATGCATATCCAGGCACTCTAAATACAGAGTGAGGATATAGCCATGTTTCCATGACAGCAGCAATGGCAACATTGTGCTTTTTAATCAAATGAATTAATTCATGTTTTTTATTTTTTATACTTCTACAATTCCATTGGAGAAAAAGAACTTGGGCCATTTTTGTCGAGTATTATATTGATTATTTCAGAAATTTTATTAGCAACGATGTTCGGTAAATTTTGTTTTGATTGTGATAATACTTTTACTAGTGTCAATATGAGATTAATGACTTCTTCATTAGAAGTCTGATCAGTTGAGTTTGCCTGATTTTGTAAAGCATACCCATTTGGAATAATCGAAGCAGGAGTTTCTACAAGGGACTGGTGAAGTCTTCTATCAAAACCTAACGGAGTGGATGTTCTTGCTCTAGGAGTAGATATAAAAGTTTTTTTATAGGATCTATTAACGGCTTGGGGATGGGGAGTTAATTGGTTGATAGGGTCTGTAGGGTAGGATACCTTGGGGGAAGGAGCAAACATGGCAGATGCAACATCGGCATATGATCTTCGTACAGGGGGTACTTGTATTGATGCATCATAATATGAGATATTATGTTCTGACATTAACAATTTAATAGTATGCTGTCTGGATTGCTCTGGACACCTTTTATCAGTAGCCATATGGGTACCTGAGCAAAGCAGACAAGACACAGAATCCAATGACACTTCACAACTATCACCAGTGTGCATTTGACTGCATTTATAGCATCTGGGTTTTGATCTGCACTGGTTTTTGATGTGTCCAAATCTACAACAATTATGACATTGAATCGTTGGCAGGAGGTATGTTTCTATATGCATTGAGGTATGGTATACATAGACATGTTTGGGAAGAATTTGTCCACTAAAAGTACAAACCACTGATTGGGTAGGGACCCAACAAGCAGTCTCATTATTAACAATTTTCCTATTCAACCGACGCGCTTTAATTATTTTCCCGACACCTTCAGGGAGTTCAATAGCCTCAACAAATTCAGTCATTGTCCATTCCTTAGGTACTCCCCTGACTAGACCCATTCGTGTAACATGATAAGATGGTACATTAGCTTTTAACTTATTAATGACAAGGCACTCATGAGACAAAAAAGAATTAGCGTCATCACTAGTTTTAAATTCGACAGATACACGATTGCGTCCAATACTTTTAATGCCATCTCTTACTATATTACCTACCTTATTGTTAACCAATATTGAGCCTATTTTAACAGGGCGGAGACTAAGGCCCGCTGCTAGGTCAGGTTCAATCCGCGAAATGTGGACGACATAGGGAGCTCTGTCTTCAGGGCCATAGGTGCGATCAGTAATGGTTACAGAAGGGTGAACGAAAATTGATTCGATAGAGGCAGCAGGTGAGTCATATTCTGTGACCGTTATTTTAGCTAAATTATTAGGAACAGGATCAGCGCGACGTTTCATGCCTCGGTCTTTGTCCACGTTCATTAAAGAATGTAAGTCAGGAGGGCGATCGGACGGATCCCCGGGGGATTCGTCCCCCATTTTACTAAAAAATGTTAATTATAACTACAAAATAATAAGACAACACAATATATACACTCACCAACAATTAATATCTACTAAAAACAATATTAAAAAAACCAGATAGTAAACAACCTCAAAAACACGTGTGTTTACCAACTAGCTAACGAACGGAATCCATAGAAATATATTAAGGAAATTAAATGTGGTGAAAGGAGACAAAATATACCATAGTGAAAATATGTATATGTACAGGTCAGAAAACATTTGTTTATATATATAAAACATATTATATATATATTTATTAGGATTGCAGTAGTATATACTTAACAATAGTTATATATAGTACTTGACAAATACTAGGATCAATTTGCAGGACATAATAGAATGTAGTGGAAAGGGAATCCTGAAGTTTTAATGGCAAAGCACAATTAGAAACATAAGTGTTGCCATTTAAAAAGAAAAATTTCAAAAAAAAATATATACAAAAAAGGAATTATATTAAAAAAGCTCTAACCAACAATGCAAACTCGAAAATCTAACGACACACAGTGAAATATAGTAATAATTAAGCAGCAACGCAACTTTAAAAAAACGCAGAATGAAAGAACACAAAGTGAGGTATTGGTGTATTTGTATACACTATACAGGCTTTTGAATGCAGTAATACTTAAAAGGCACATGTATGACTGAGTGATTTCAAACAGAAAGCTTAAAATGAATGGAGATTGTGTTTGCTTTTTTTTTAACATAGGACAGCATATTTAAAAAAAGTAAAACTTACCTAATGATAGAATACCGTCTGCAGACTCAAACTCAGGCTGTAGAGAATGTTCCAGCTACAACAAAAATAACTTATCACTGCCAAGGTTAATTAGATCCATTAGATTAGATTTATCTTTGTTTCTAGTACTTTTGTAAAAATATGCATTATATATCTTAAACTTATTTTTATTAAACTAATACATGGTTCCTACTATTTGTAAATAATCAAAATTTTAGTTTTACCCTGTTTCACCGGACAATTTCCTTTGTGTTCTCCAACTTACGTGACATTGGCAAAGTCATCTGTGCCAAGAAGGCACTCCAAAAAGCCATAAATTGAGAATTGAATTGAAACTAATAGACAGTATTAAGATTAGGACTGTCAAAGAAGATATTAAATACTAAATGCTATTATACAAAAATAGATTGGACTATCATGAGTAGCAATTCATCATTCAAGAGAATAAAACAAAAATCAGTATTGTTCTGTAAATAGCAAATAAAAGGGCACAAGTCACTGGACTGATCACTCTCCGAGACACTTGCTTTCACAACATTTTGCTGAATGTTAGTTATAGAGAATAGGTTGTAATGAATATATTTAAAAAAAACACATGTAGACATCTACTGTAGGACATACATACATTCAAGTAGTTTTATATTTCTATGATTATGAACAAGTCTGCTTGCATCAGTGGCATTCTGACACTTTATAAGAAGTCCACACTGCTTTATGATGTGGTCTAACTTCAAATCTTTAGTACCCATACCCCTATGAGCATTTCACCCTATGCTTATAATATATGGTAGATGTGACTTTGTTCTTCAGATAGGGCGATTTGTTCTAAGTACTATAGCAGGGCATATAGTATCCACATTTAAACTTGATGATGAGGATGTTTGAAGGGTTTGTTAGATCATTTATTTCAGAAATCATTGATGAGAAAACCAATAGAAACACCGTAAACATACAGTGAAATAGTGACATACTGATGTTACAGAAATTAGTAAATATTTTTCAGAATTTATTTTTATATATACCTTTCATCCATGCCTTATAGATTGTGTGAAGAGATCACACTAGTGTGCGTTTAACATGCAGCACTTCATATAAAGGTTTAAATACAGAGCAGTTTCGACTTGATTATCAAGAACTACATGCTATGCTATAGGTAGCTGAATGTGACGATTGTAGTTTAAATATACTACTTACTTTTACATCGATTTCGGAATGCCCAAAATTTCGATTCGATGATTCTAATTTCACACATTCAGAAAGCTTTTCACTGTCACTTGGTTCTGCAAATTGTTGGTTGGAGCATAACTCTGGTACAGGATGTAGGGTATCAACAATTTTCTCACTCAATATTCTACTTTTAAAGGGGTTGTCATAGCGTTCTTCCTTACACACATTAAAGCTAGTGTCATACTGATTATCCCAGGTCTTATTGATATCCATGTCCCTTTTTATGATAAAACCAGGTTCATATGTGTTTTCGTTATCTATTATTTCTATTTTAATCTTTTCAATAACATCAGCACCCGATATTCTCTTTTTTTCTTTCACCGTCGACTGGCTCATTTTGTAAAATTTTTGATTTCTCAGATGATTTGATTTCTGAGATATTTTTTCAATAGTTATATATATATATTTTTTTATTTGCTTTATTTTCAATATGTACACAATAGTCAATACACATGGAGATTGTAGACCTACTATAAGTGTATAATGAATAATCTATGTTGTAGACTATAGTCTTTGTTTTAGGGTCATAGACTTCTAACAAGAAATAAGAATATGAACTCAACCATAGAGTTTTTTTCCTTCCATTCGCCCGTGTTTTTAAACGAGCAGGCTAAGGTCGTTGACCATATCAACCATAGACTAACATCGACGGTCAACCCATAACATAGGCTACTAACTAATATAAAACCGTACATGATATTATACACTATAATATGGTCGACCATAGAGTTATTAGCTTGGGTTATGGAAGTCAGCCTAAAATGTGACGTATTACAATTTGAAATAAAGAGAAAGCAAATGAGGTTGATCTCTCTGACTAAGATAAATATGAAGTGATCTTTCCTCTCATTATTTATTTTGGCACTTGTCTGCCATGCCTGCCTTCGACTCCCCTACTCTAGTATAATATTTCTATGGTCTGATGAGCACAGTGGCCAATCAACATAATTATTCGTATATTTCTTTTTGTTTGTCTGTGGTTTAATTCAGCTGTCAACTGATACGTTTCTGTTTCTGTTGTTATAAATTTTCTCCAACAATGGATATAACGCCGTTGTTTAAAGCCTGTATTAAGACAGTTAAAACCCGTAATAAAGCTTTTGGCATCCACAGTCCAACGAGCGATGACAAACAACGCATACTTAGGACCAAACCGAAGACAGGCTTTATGGCTACTGCGAAAGATATAACTTCTCAAATTACAAAACTTCGGGATTGCCTGTTAGAACACAGAGAGAGGTATTTGAGTTTCTTTAATCACGTTACTGGAGATGAAATGACCGAAGCTGACAGAGACCAAATAGATACAGGAGCACAAAGAATAATCAACACCTGTTCTCACCTCTTAAAAGAGTTCAGGAATGATAACCGTAGACTTGCTGTTTCATATCAGACTCGAGACTATATGGACGCCGTTATAGACCTTATAGATTCCTATTTAAAAGCTGTATGTAAAATACATAGTGAGCTAAAAGCCTTAAGGGTCAAAAAGGCCCTTGACATTCGTAAATTGTCACGTTTAGAACTTCCACTGAATAAATCTAACATTCCTAATCCATTTATTGTGGACAAAATTATAGAGAAAAATGATGATACTACAGAATTAGATGAGACAGATAATTCTAAAACTAAGACTGATTTGTCAGAAAATGAAGTTGCAATTTTGTCTGATGAGGTTGATTTAAGTGCAGAGGAACTTCAGATGTTCGAAGCAGAGAATGTTCAGTTACTGAATGAGCTAAATAGTATGACAGAGGAAGTGAGACAAATAGAAAGTAAAGTACTCCACATTGCAGAATTACAAGAAATATTTACAGAAAAGGCATGTTTAATTTTTTTTCAAATAATATATAGAAATAGGTGCTATTTTGCATAGATCCATAATACAAAAGTAATAATAAAATATAATTTTTAATTAAGTAGTCATTATATATATTTTCTTATTACTTCATTGTGAATTGTGACAAAATAATTTTATTATTACTTTTATTTGATTCCTGCAAATCACCTTGTGTGGAATTAACTGTTGTGAACATAATTAAATTTACATTTGTTTTATAAACTTATAGGATACCTATGGAGTATCTATTATTTTTAGTTATATATTTTTAGTTATAGTTATATAAAGATTTTACTCTCTTTTTAGGTTTTACAACAGGAGCAGGATATTGATAGGATAGCTAATACAGTTGTGGGCACAACTGAAACAATGAAAGATGCCAATGAGCAAATAAAGCAAGCTATACAAAGAAATGCTGGACTTAGGGTCTATGTTCTATTTTTCTTGCTGGTTATGTCATTCACATTACTCTTTTTAGATTGGTATAATGAATAATGAAATGAAATGATCTACAGATCTGCTATAATTTTTTATTTCACCTGTTATGCTATTTTACATAATTCTAAAACAATATGGATTAGAATTCAGATTTAATATTAAAAATCTTCTGAAATAGAAGAAATTCAAATATTAAAATTCAAATAAAATATTAATATTATAAATCTTATATTAAGAGGAAAGAAATGTAAATAATATTATTATTTAACACTACTTGATTGGGATGATTTCTAATCAATTCCTATTGTAAGTCGATTCAAATAAATGTGTACTTGTGTTAATTTTTCATATACCTACAATTATATATCATAGACTACTAACTAACATAGAGAACTAACTAAACTATATAGAATATTAGTTTATAGGGATGCGCTGTTTGCGAAATTCGTTTAAATTGTGTTGTTTGGTTACATTTGTGTCATCCAAAAACGCTTATTTTATTTTAAAAGACGGCAAAAAAGTAAAAGAGGTCAAAAAAAGAATAAAGGGAAGGTTAATTTACTTTTTTCGATATAATCGATCTTTAAAATCGTTTTATGAAGTTTATTTATGTAATAATATAATCGATTATTACAAAAATCTATTCTTTTATACATCCCTAGTTGTTTATCTCAAAGTTTACTTTTGTGTTTCCTTAAATTTACATAAACTTTTTTTGTAGAATAATTCTAGTGACTTTTAAAGTTTAATTACACCTAAAAATTTTAGTTTATCAATGAGCAGATTCTTTTGGTTAGGTATAAATACAGTTTGCAAAAGAATAACTTACCATTGCGTTAGTGGCGTGAAAAAGTTTAGTACAATGGCAAAAACTCTTACAGAATTGGGTTATGCGTTCAATGCAGGTAAATATTTAAATTGTTGATGTCTTATTTTGTGATTATATAGATTATAGAGTAAATTTATTAATAACTATGATAAGGAACTAGAAAAATCTTCGAGATATTTTAAATAATAAGGTGATATAAGTATTCATACATGGAATCGTATAGCTTTGATTTAATTTGCTGTAATTATGTATTTGGTAATTGTATTATCTTCATTACTAATAAAAAAATTATCGGTAGAAAACATCAAGATGAAAGTTACATCTCAAACCAATCAGAACTGTTTTTGTGGGTCTCTAATCCTTCTTTCTTAAAACTAAAGAGTCTAAGCATTAGCATAGTAACTCAAATTTCTAAATCACACATAAAATAGCAAGCTCAGATAGAATCAAAACTTCTGCAACTAACAGTTAAAAATATGTAGGCAAACTTCAAGCTTCATGATTTAACATAGAATCCACAGAATTTGCATCATTATAAATCATCACAATTCACCCATTTTTTTCGACCTCCTATATCATATATTGTCATATATTGGTCCACATTCATATTAAAAATTTTTGGTCACATGATTTTCATGCCTCATAGTAACATGACCATACCAACTTGTATTTCTTATCTATTCTATAACAGGCATAAACTTCAGACTGTTGGTATGACAATTTAATTTCACAGATGGGCAGTTAAGGAAATTAGATGTAAATGGAGAGCCTGGTGATGAATTGTTTCAGTTCAATATCAGTGATGATTACCAACAGTGTAATGATCACTATGAAGTGATTGGAGCAGCTGTCACAGACTATGTATACAAATTGCTGGAGAACGAAGGGTTGGTTAAGATGCCTGTGCCAAGAGAGAGTGGTGAAGATGATGGGACATTTATATATGCATCTAAAGAGTATGATACAAAAAATGTATTATTGGTGTTAATTCATGGGTCCGGTGCAGTGAGAGCTGGTCAGTGGGCTCGATCGTAAGTATTCTATCTGACCTGCGAGTCTAGTATTAGGTGTTTATTTACAAAGCTTCTTTCTCAATCACAATCAAACAATGCACATCCACTGCTGGACATAATTCTATTCATGGGATATCCACAACACACCATCTTGTGCAGCTGCAATCTAGCGACTACCCGCGACCTTTTGAGGTTGTCAGTCCTTCTTATAGAAGGTCTACTAACACTGCATTTTACGGTGCGTGGTCGCCATTCCAACACCTTAAGACCCCAATGCCCATCGGTTCTCCGCACATGTGCCCCGCCCATCACTTCCTCAGCTTCGCGACATGCTGAGCTATATCGGTGATTTTGGTTCTTCTACGGATCACCTCATTTCTGATTTGATCACGTAGAGACACTCCGAGCATCGCCCGCTGAGCGACTCTGAGCCTTCCTATGAAGAACACACTTAGCGACCACATCTCAGATCCATAGATCATCACTGGCAATAAGCACTATTGGAAATTTATAAAGCTTACTAACTAGAAATTATATACATTAACTAATTAATTTTAACATTCAAATTCAAAATATTCTTTATTCAAGTAAACTTGGAAACAAGTGCTTTTGAATCGTCAACTCTACTTCTGGTTCAGAAAGCTGTTCTTACCGATAAGAGCGAGCAAGAAAGTCGGTGGTTGCTCTTTTCAAAATATATATTTTCTATTTACTTTATCGCGCATTATAGCAAAATATTTTATTATTACTCTATTGTATTATAGATCTTTGCCCTGTGTGGTATCCGGCTGAGTAGAATAGACCACCCTCTTTCTTACCGAGGGGTCGTAAAATACGCAGCCGAATCATAAGAAAACATGTTTATAACATATTGGGCCGACCCGACTTAGAGTAGCATAACGGCAGGAAGATGATATATTATGGATCTTCCCAAAGTAACGCCTAATTCTATAAATTACTGGCTGCCTTACTCTCAGTAAAATAACAATATCGTTACAGCCTAATCATAAATGACAGCCTCGATACTGGCACGCAGATACCTTACATCAAAAAAGCACAAAAAAGAGGTTACGGTATCATGGTACTCAACTGTAATGATAATTACCGAGGGGACAAGAAAATTAAACACAGTAGTAACCCCGAAGAGCATGTCACATACGTTTGGGAGAAGTACATATTGAAGACGAAAGCCTCAAGTGTTCTTATCGTGGCACACAGTTACGGTGGTATTTTAACAGTTATGTTGGCAGATAAACACAGGAAGCAATTTGAGAAACGTGTCAAGGCCGTGGCACTGACAGATTCAGTTCACAGTTTTTCAGGGGCGAAGATTTCGAAGTATTTAAAAAAAGTAAGTTTGTGACTATGTCCAAATATGGGACAATTACACACACGGTCGTCCGTCCCCAAAGTAATTTACCTAATACTTGTGTTATGGGTGATGGACAACTGGTAAATATACTACATATACAATTTTAAATACTTACTTTAATACTAATATACGCTGGGGCTCGAAAAACCAATAAATTGTTTATAGAAAATGCTGGCCCTTGGAATCGGACCCGCGACCCGCGGAGCTGAAGGCAACTACCCACTGCGCTAACGGGCTAGTCTAATATATTACCACATAAAGTAGGTGCTTAGTGTGTAATTCCCATCCTACTAATATTATAAATGCAAAAGTTTGTGAGTATGTATGTATGTTTGTTACTCTTTCACGGCAAACAATTTTTAGACGATTTGGATGAAACTTTACAGTTAAATAAGTTATACATCGAAATAACTGTTTGCGAAATTCGAGGGTAAAAAAAATGGGTGAATAATAAAATCGATTTATAAAGTTTAAATAATCGATTATTGTGATAAAATAATAAACGATCACGTTTTAGATATCAAAAAATTGGATATCAAGTACATCTCCCCTAGATAAGGAAATGAAGACACCAGATTTTGACATCACGAGAGTTTCAGCTGGTAAGAGTATTTAATTTAGTTAATTTTTGACACCTATGTTACCTACATTATTGAATATTTGCTTAGCAAAAATTGCACGTCAATGTATTAAGATTCGCATATCCTGCTCAAAGCCGTAGTCCGGCCTTAAATAGGCACTCTTAAGACAACATCCCCGACGCTAATACAACTTCTTTCTTCTTCTCTCCGCATTTTTCTACTCTAATTTTAGCAACATTGACTATGTTAAAACATACCTTACATATTTTGAGCTTAAAAAATTATATTCTTTATTCAAGTAATCTTGTAAACAAGTGCTTTTGAATCGTCAACTTTACTGCTGGTTCGGAAATTTTGCAAAATAATTTTATTATTACTTTTGTATTATGGATCTCCGCAAAGTAACGCCTATAAATTACAATAATTTATATACTAATTGACACTTATAATCTTATTGCAATCCTTGCACAGCAGGTAATTCAGTTAGTTGTTGAATACAAATCATCAGCATAATTCTTCTGCTCTTATCCCACTCCTAAGTGGGTTCGGCATAACATGTTAAAGGATTTGGCTGCATTTTACGACTGGCCGCCTGCCTGACGTCAACTTACTTTACTCGCTTATTACGACACCTCGGTAAGCTAGAGGTGGTCTTTTCTACTCAACCGGATACCACACGGCGGTTCGACTTACCTTAGTCGCCTTTTACGACACCTCGGTAAGAAATGAGGGTGCTCTATTCTACTCAGTCGCATACCATACGGCGGATCGAATTACCTTAGTAGCCTTTTACTTTTACGACTTCTAGGCGAGAAATGGGGGTGGTCTATTCTACTCAGCCGGAACTACGGTTCGTAACGAACGTTATAGCAAAATAAATCATAACTTTAGTTGTAAATGACCCAACAATTACAATGGTATTTTTTTTCCAGGTCACCCAAAGCATGAAATGACGTCTTGTAAATGTATAGATTCGGTATTCGCATTCTTTGAAGAGAGATTAAAATGATTGTTTTTTTTAAATACATATGTTATAATATTATCCATCCATCCAGGACTGTATGGGGTAATTTGTCTAAGTTAAAGATATGATATAAGTCGCATACTTAGTGGTAAATTGACCAAGTTAAAAAAAATATATTTTGTGGCAAATCGCAATAAGGCGTAGAGTCTTCAATACTCGGGAGTGTTAAAAGACCCATAAATCTATACTAATATATAAAGCTGAAGAGTTTGTTTGTTTGAACGCGCTAATCTCAGGAAATACTGGACCAATATGAAATTTTTTTTGAGAATATGATAGTCCATTTATCGACGACGGCTATATAACATAACGCAATAACATAGCAATATTGCGAAAACGGCAAAATTTAAAGCTTTCCTAAGTAAACGGTGAAAGTTATTACAAAATCATGTATTACGAAATTGTTCCCCTTTAAAAGTTCTTAATAAAAGTCCGCGACAGCATATGTCTAGCTTTTAAAATTAACCAACTTTAACCATAATTAATGTGTTTACTCAAATAATAGGACTGGAGTCCACGCGAACGAAATTGCGTTTAAAAGTCAGTTATATATATAGAGCAAGAAAGCACTAGCTTTTTTAATAGTTTTACAGTAAGGATTACAATGTAACTCAATTAAGCTTAATGTTGAGTTAGGTCAGTTTATTACTAAATTTCCGAAGTTCATTCAGGTATAAGGAAACTAGTTATTATTATATTAATGTTTTATAGACAATTTTATATTTAAAGCCTCATTTGTTTCAATTGTTTTATGATATTGAAAATTTAAGCACTAAAACAAACTAATAATAGTTGATGACACACAAATGTATATTTTAAAAAGGTTTTATATTAAATGACTAAAGATTTCTAATATTGGCTGTGGAAATCGTGCCATACTGCTTATTTCGAATAAAATGGCTGTATTTAGAAATAAATATAAGTAAAATGTAAATAGCTTATATTATGACAATAATATTTATATGAGAATTTTATACACAGTTTTATTTTTTCTTTCCTTTTGAGTAATGTTTCATCCAATACTTGACATCTTGTTTGTCAGCTCTCACTCCTAAAACAGCAGACTTAGAGTTAACATCTTTCATAACAAAAGGAGAGAAACCAGCAGTATAGTCTGGATCTAATGCATTTGTCTTGCTTCTGGCCATTTTCGTTGCAAATCTTTTGTGTATATGCTGATCTTCAGTAAGAATTGGATACTGAAAGTGCTGGCCTCCTTTTGGTGTTGGTAAACTAAATCTCTTGCCTCTACCAGTCAACGGTTTTCTACCGTTTATATGGATGTGCTGATTACCATCCTCATCGACGCTAACTGAAACCTTTTTTAGTGTGGCATGTCCACATTTGGGGCAAAATAGTTTGGTCATTACACTGGTAGTTTTAAAGCAAGCGGTGCAACGAAAAATGAATGTACGAAGCTGTCTTATGACCCTACCATCTGTAGATGTGACATTGAGGCCAATTTGTTTGAGGACATTTTGCATTGCAAAATCTGAGGTGATACATGCTACATCAACTGTTTTATCCTCAAACTCCCCATCCTCCATTTCTTTTTTCTTTTCGTTTATGTTGCCTGGAGTTATCCATTCTCCATCATCACTATCTGATTCCTCAGTTTCCTCATTTTCAGCTTCATCATCAGATATTTTAACAATACAGTTTTCGAGTTCATTTTCATCTGTTAGATTCATAACTTTAATTTGTTCCACTATTTCTTCATCTAATTTATCATCCACACTGACTTTATCATCTTTAACACTTATTTTGACTTTATTTATAAGTTCATCTTGATGTGATGTAGGTATGTGAGAGTCCAGATGCTGCGAGTCAATTATACTTTCAATTACAGCAGAATTGCTTGTAAGTTCATTAGGTTGTGTATTTAATGAGGATGATGTCACATTATTTATATTTCCAGAATTTGTATCGAAACCTGTTAGACCAGTCACTTTTATAGTCTTTTGTATAGTTGGTTCGGTTCTAAGGTGCTTCTCCCCAACAATTTCTTTTTCGAGTTGATAAGTCAAGGCTATTACCTTAATATCTGTGGCGGATAGGCTAGTTAAGTCACCAGTTTTCTTTGCAAATTCTGAAATAAATTTTACATTTTCCGTGAATACATCTTTAATTTTTAAGTCGTATGGTAGCACTACGAGCTTTCTGCGCTGCCTGTCATTAGTTATTTCGTCGACTACTTCTTGAATTGTGTAAACATTTTCAGAAATATCTTGTAAATTCGCTGCTCGAATGAAGGCGGTTGTATCCACAACCAAGTTTTTTATTTTTTTGGACATTATTTAAATATTCTATTACTAGACATGAACCTTGTCTTATTTTCTAAGTAAATTTTTTATTGTAGTAAAATTATGTTATTTTATAATAGTAAAGAGAACACGTGCGCAAATTAAAAAATTGCTTTAACTGTCAATGTGACAGTAACAGGTATGGTTTATGGCTTGGATAAATAATACACTGGATGCCGCCTTAGCTATTTTTGTGTGTCCGTTTTATGCTTGGTGAACTTTTAGAACTGCATTAGTGTGCGTGATTAGGGAAGTACTTAGCTTATCGATAAGCTAAACTAGGCATCGATAATTATCGAAGCCTAGCTCAGGTACTGTAAAGTTAATATACAGTTGTAACCAATCTAGTTGGTTTACTGTTCAGAATATGTTTTTTATTTATCGTGAAATAAAACAAGGTTGTAATATAACAGCTTAAATTTATTATTAACACATTTTGAGCCGGAATCTTTTTGTAGGCTCCCTATCCTCTAATCCAACAGCTACATGATACATAGCAAGATAAAAATATATTTTTTTAATTGGTCACCTCCCGCATATATCTTAATGCCCCTTAAACAAAATCAATTTATTATACATTTTTCTTACACTGTTTTCCACCACGGCATTTTTCATAACATAATGTATCCTAAGCTGTAAATATTTTTCGCAAATTGACTTTATTATTAAATATTTGTGATCATTAACCAAGCTATAGTTCATTTCCTTTCATTTCATTTCCTGGGAGAAATAAATTCGGTTTCCTTACGATTTGTAGGCTCTTTTCTCTTCCTCACAACCTAAAACATACCATGATGCATTAGATGCAAAGGATAACATGGAATATTTAGTGAGAAGTTATAAACAAGAATACTTACCAGTTGATAGGATTTTGTATATCCTTCAAATATGGTAGGAACTGCATCAGTTTTAAGTTGTCTTCTTGAAAATCCTTCAATATAACAAGATTTGTCAAAATGTTTAGAGCAAAGCCTGGAATTTTTAGTAGGCTCCCAATTTCCTCGTCTAACAGCTTTTATCCACTGTTCTCTTATATGTGGGCATTTAGGAAACCTAAGAAAATAATCGAAAATTAGAGAATTCGCATTTACTTGGCTAGTAAATATAACTTTGACTGATATTTATCGATACATAATAATTCGTTAGTGTGTACATCACTACGTAGGTAACACAAAACAATCGAATATTTAATGATTAATTTCTATGTTTTATCAGTATCCCACACTCGTGCCGGCTAGAGAATATCAAACTGTACTGATACATTATAATCTGAAACGCTTTAACTGAATAAAACGCTTTAATTTAGCATGAAAATGAGAGTCAAAGATTTACCTATGAAATGATAATTCCGTGTTTTTAACTCCTCCTTTCGTTGTTCTTGATGGACATGATAAGGCAGCACACGACATATTCGACCTTTTTTGAAAAAATATATCAGTAACACTCGTATTTGCTTTAGACTTCAAGAAATAATCTTCAACAAACTCAATGTTATGGCCTCATTTGGTGTCACCAACTGGACACATTTTTAGCTACGTTGCCAAACTTCATCACAATCTCTTTCACTCTTATGTATAGTTCGCGATAAGAACAGAGACAAACGATAAATCGCTTACACACAGACGCAAGATCGGCAACGTCTTTTGGCGCCGTCCAGTATATACTACGTCCATGGTTTATGGACTGCATCTTTGGCTTTCATATCATATAGACGTTTAACTAAAACTATTTAAGAATAAAATATTACTTAATAATATTAGGTGTTAGTATTTCTGACTCAGTGTTAGCTTATAAGCATAACTTAACTATCGGCAAACTAGCCGCATATCATAAACCTACGTATATTTCTCAACCCAAAAAAATATTCAAATAGATAACTTGTCAAATCAAAAAAAATATTTGTTATGTGCTACACCATTTATAAGAAACATAAAATTCTTGTTTCGATGGTAAAAATAAAACTATTCATATCATAGAGTTAATATATATGCCATTAAAATATTGTAAGTTATACATAGTCTGTAATTTTATGGCATTTTATAATTATTTATCTGTGGTCGGCATACTTAATTAATTATTTTCTACATTTATTTGGGGTACATAAACAACATAGTCTTTATTTTTAGTCCAATGTAGGAATATTTTACTTAATTCTATTTAATAGTTTAATATTTAATCTTTAAAAAATGAGTTCAAAGAAGGGTAAGCGTAATTTAGGTAACAAACATTTTCCGATAGCTGAATCGGTAAGCATAGCATTGAAGATCCAGCTTGATAAGTTTTTGAGTGATGAAAATGAGAATGAACTGAAATTTCCAACATTTCTATCGGCTCAAGAAAGAGGTTTCATCCATGAGACTGTTGCTAGGTTGGGTTTGAAATCCAAATCGCGCGGGAAAGGTAAAGTTTTATTTTATATAGAGACATTAAGTTTAGGTGTTTATTTCATTGTGTTATATTGTTATATATATTTTTATTGTATTGTTGTTTTATCTTAAAAATATTCATAATTATATACTTTAAGTTATTTTTCTCGTTTAAAATGAAAATTTTATTTATTACATTATTTAAACTTAATAATTATTTAACTGATATTTTCATGAAACAAACAGTCACATTGGTTTTCTCTTCTTTTTTTATTAAAACGTAAGTTTAGTTTCATAATTTATCTTGCGTCATAAGAATTGTGCGTGAACCAATATTGTTTTTGTTGTAAAATTTTGTAGATACGCATTGTAGGTGCAAGTTAGTAGTTTCTCTAGAGTAAAGGCCTGCATGTAAAATAATAATATCAGGGCTAATATGCTTAATTTGTAACTATATTTTAATTTGACAAAAACTCATCAAAAAGCAATATTACACAATACTGTTGCAATAACTATTTACACATTACAATACATTTGATTTGTTTATTTTTAGCTAAATTGTAGTTATTTCAATAATATAAACACATCTAAACTTAAATATTATCTACTTAAAAAGATATGAAATTATTCTTACTATTTCATTAAATGTATATATGCCCTAATACTTTGACAAACTTAGCTTAGAGTTAAGAAAAAGTTAAATAATAGCCTGTTAGTTATTGCTGGTTAGAGGCCTTATTATTCCCTGGAGGGAATTCCAAACCATAACTTTCGGTTTTTTTGTTCTTTTTCACTGAATAATGAAGAAATGAAAATTCTAACTATAGACACACATTAAACATATTATACCCTTACAGATGCATGCATGTAATCATATAATCTCTTGTATATACATACTCTTTCTTAATTAAATAAATGTATGGGACAGTTACACACAGGGTTATCTATCTCCAAACTAACTTAATACTTGTGTTATGGGTGATAGACAACTGGTAAATGTATACATATATTACTTTTAAATACATGCTTAAATACATATAGCTCCTTAAATACAAGAGTACCACAATTCAGAATAAGCAAATTATACAGGAGCATTATTTGAAAAATCATTTTGACTATTTTATGATTTTTGTATAAACTATGTGTATTATGTAAATTTTTTGGTATCAAAAGATGTGTAACTAAATAGCTAATTTTTTAATTAAGCGATCTTAATCATACCTCGAATGGAGTCCCCAAAAAAAGCAGATAAGTCAGTTTTTTATATAGATTTTGGCTTCGACAACATTTTGTTGAGAACAATTTTTAAAGATAAAACCACCATAATTAGGAAAATTTTAGTTTTTTTTTTTATTTGTCAATCTCACAAAATGTCAATTTTAAAAAAATGGCACATACTAACTTACTACATAGTAAACTTGCTGAGGAAACGCAAATACATGGTCAATCTTATCATGAGATCATCATTCCAGTCCAGACTGATATTACCTATATAAGTAGGTAAAGGTAATAAATTTAATATTTAGTACAATATAACTATTTTATATTTATATTTACTAAAAAACAAACATTTAAGCTATAAAAATGAAGATGCATAAAACATAAGAACATAAGATTTATTGTAAAAATAAATACTCTAATATTTATCTGGCTCCCTAAAATTAAGTTATCAACTCACAATGTGGTACGATCATCAATATGATTATAAAACGAGGGGTGTTTTAGCGAAATATGAAAGTTTTATTGTTTAAGATACTTTTTATGTAAAAAAAACATTTTTGAAATTTTTCGAAATGTGAGACTTGTATTTATATATTTTTTTATTATATTTTCTATATATACACCTAGACTTGAAGAATCCCCTTATTTTTTCTTGCTGTAACTTCTTTTATAACATTTGATAATTGAAAAAGCACTGAACAAAATAAAATTTTTGAGAAATATGAATTTGGAACTAAATATTTTGGATGAGTTACATTTGAGGCCTGTACACTCTTGCTCGATATCACTCGCTATGTTTCGCCCGAGACGTGTAAGTTCCGTGTATACTCTCGAGAACGAACAGCAACACGCTCGCGGATTGTAAGAGGTGGCGCGAGACCTTTTGCCTCAGGCAAAAAACCAACACGGGAGCGAGAGCGAGCGAGACATACCGAGAGAGCCAGAGCTACCCTCTACAATATCGCACTCTGCATTTCTCGAGTGTCTCCTAGAGAGTATACAGCTGCCATATCATTATTTTCAGGAGAGAACCGCTACCTCACGATATACAAACGACTGGGCTCAACTATAATTCAGAGTGATGCAAAACTGATTTTGGATTCCAATATGCGTTGTACGATTGGAGAGTTATTCGGTGCCTTCCCTATCACGAGCAAGGAGAAGGATGACCTCAGCAGCTGCCCTGAGAAGGAGAGGAGTCCTCAGTTGGCTCACAAGTCACTGGGACAGCTGAACAATGGAGTACCACAGGTATTTTATACAAATACAAAAAAAAAGAACTGTAATGAGTAAGACCGTGTGACTCTCTCGAGAGATCAGCGCTTCAAACCCGGTTAGAAACCAATAAATAATAATTCTACACACTATAGTTCTCTAGAGATATTCAGGTTTCCTCACGAGATTTTCCTTCAGTGAAAAGCGTGTGATAAATTACAATTATCAAATAGACAAATAAGTTTTAATAGAAAAACGCATTGGCGTCTGTCCTGATTGAACTCGTGACTCTCTCGATAGAGTCACACTGTCTCACCGCTGGGCTATCAAGCTATCAAGGTGTATTTATTATTTTTAATATGAATTTTGTTCGGTCTGCAGGTACCCAATACCACGTACAATCCTGAGCTATACAAGTTCAGGGAGAAGTTACCTATTTACGAACAAAGGCAGGAATTAATCAATGCCATCACACACAATCAGGTTTGTCGTATGATTATGATTTATAGAATTAAACGTTACTTTGCATAATACAAAAGTAATAATAAAATTATTTTGCTATAATCCGCGATCAAGTGAATAGAAAATATATATAATTTTGTTTATTTATTTATTTATGTACCATAAAGAAAAAAAAGTATGTAAGAAAAACATTATCAATAAAAAAACAGTACAACAGTCAACTTATCCCTTTAACAGAGATCTCTACCAGCTAACCTACGAAGTGAGACAATTTATAGTTAAATAGTGTTAATATCCTAACTTATACACTAATAAATATATATATTTATATAAATAATATATTGTACATATAAATCATAAATATATTTTATATATGATAAATAAAATAACAATAATATATACATAAATGTCAACAAATACATTATGGGAGTAAATAAATATAATGTTCGTTTAATCTAAGTTTAAAAGCATTGGGGGAAAGGTTAAGGCTATCATAGATAATGCTGTATGGCAACAAGTTCCATAGACGTGAAGCAAGAACTGTAAAAGATATAGCAAAATAATGCTAACAATAAAAATGTATAGAATGGACTATCCGTTCACTAGTCTCTATACATTTAGTCTCTCTCTATACGGTCTATCTGTCCACATTCATATATTTTCTATTTACCTTATCACGGATTATAGCAAAATACTTTTATTATTACTTTTGTATTATGGATCTCCGCAAAGTAACGCCTAATTCTATAAATTAACAATTACAAATAGCAACAGTAATTAATAAGGGCAAGTTGAAAATAAGAGAACCAGATAGAACACCCTCATTTGCTTATTACAATGTATCTATCTCAATTAAGCTTAATTTTTAATTCAGGTCACTTTAATAATAAGCTAGCGATACAATGCTAAATGTAGGGAGGACTATCCGTTTGCATACCATGCTAGGTCCCCAAAATCACATTTACTGCAAACCTCCACCACCACCACCACAATACACTAGCACTACACGCGTACACTATCACAAACTCAATAATGCTTTCGCCCCGCAACTGAAGCATTATCAGGAGATAGACTCCATAGTTAATATATATCGGCTATACTCACGTCTGTATTTATCGGGTTAGCCCGACTAGTTCCAAACCCATCAGGGGCACGGGACAAAATCGCAAAGTATAGTGATAGATAAGTATAGTGAATCCGAAGAATGCATTTACATGTTGGATGGGGTCAAATATATACACATCGCACTGTTAATATTAAAGTGACCTAATTGAAAGAAGTTGTTTTGTGACACATCGTGTAGCGAAATCAAATTCATTCAAATTCAAATTTCAAAATGAAATATCTTCAGGTGGTAATAGTGGCTGGTGCGACAGGGTGCGGCAAGACCACCCAGCTGCCGCAGCTGGTGCTGGACTACTGTCAGGAGCACAAGCAGAACGCCAGGATCTACTGCACCCAGCCCAGGAGGATCTCAGCGGTGTCAGTTGCAGAGCGGGTGAGTGGAAAGCTACCCCAAGAAGATACTGGCTTATTTATTTATAGCTGAGAGAGCTGTGATAGCCCAGCGGTGAGACCGTGCGACTCTTTCGAGGTGGTCACGGGTTCATACCCCGGGCAGACACCGGTGAGTGTTTCTATTAAAACTTATGTGTCTAATTGATAATTGCAATTTATCACACGCTTTTCGGTGAAGGAAAACATCGTGAGGAAACCTGCATATCTCTACAGAATTCTAGGGATATGTGTTACCTACCAATCCTAATTGGAGCAGCGTGGTAGGTCTTAGCTCCAACCCTTCTCAGAAACGAAGAGAGGAGGCCCTATGCCCATCTGTGGGATTGTAACGGGCCGTTAATCTACTTTTATACCTCGTTGAACTAAAAAGTGAAAAATCAAAACCATCATTATCATCATCCTCCTGCCCTTATCCCACTCTAAGTGGGGTCGGCACAACATTTTACAAACATGTTGTCACGTCAACTTACCTTAGTCGTATTTTACGACCGGCCGCCTGCCTGACGTCAACTTTACAATTAGAAATTAAGTTAACCGATCGTGTGGTATCCGGCTGAGTATAATAGAGCACCCTCATTTCTTATCGTGGTGTCGTAGAAGGCGACTAAGGTAAGTTGACCCATCGTGTGGTATCCGGCTGAGTATAATAGAGCACCCTCATTTCTTATCGTGGTGTCGTAGAAGGCGACTAAGGTAAGTTGACCCATCGTGTGGTATCCGGCTGAGTATAATAGAGCCCCCTTATTTCTTATCGTGGTGTCATAGAAGGCGACTAAGGTAAGTTGACCCATCGTGTGATATCCGGCTGAGTATAAAATAGAGCACCCTCTTTCTTACCGAGGGGTCGTAAAATACGACTGAGGTAAGTTGACCCATCGTGTGGTATCCGGCTGAGTATAATAGAGCCCCCTTATTTCTTATCGTGGTGTCGCAGAAGGCGACTAAGGTAAGTTGACCCATCGTGTGGTATCCGGCTGAGTATAAAATAGAACTCTCTCTTTCTTACCGAGGGGTCGTAAAATGCGACTAAGGTAAGTTGACGTCAGGCAGGGGGCCGGTCGTAAAATACGTACCCAAGTCATGTGTTTGTAACATGGTGTTCCGACTCCACTTTCGACCATATTTTCTTAATCATTGAGATATGTGAAAAAAGAATATGTACTCTTTACAACACGTAATACACTTTCAGGTGGCGTACGAGCGTATGGAGAAAATAGGTCAGTCGATCGGCTACCAGATCCGGCTCGAGTCCCGGGTCAGCCCGCGCACCGTGCTCACCTACTGCACCAACGGGGTGCTGCTCAGGACGCTCATGGGCGGGGACACGGCGCTCACCGGTGAGTGCCAGGGCTCCGGCAATGTCCTAGGGCTCCCTTTTGCTTCAGTACCCTTTTTTATTTATTAATTTTTTTTATTTATCTTTATTGTATAAACAAAAGGCGGACTTATCCCTAAAAATCTCTACCAGCCAACCTATGAGTAACAGAAAGAAAATGAAAAGAAAAAAAATTGATGATGGAAAAAAAAGGAAGGAAGAATAATAAAAATAACGAAACACTGTACATAGATTAAATTTGAAAAATAAATGAATAAAATAATAGATAATAGTGATTATTTAAATTGATTAAAATGTAATTTAATATTGATAATAAGCTAAATTTAATTTAAATGACTTGAGACAAATATTTTATGGGCAATACTTCGTCAATATAAATAAAATAAAAGTCGCCTTAATTACGAAGATTTATCTGTGCGGTTGCACCTACTACCTGTTAATACGCGAAGGAAATATAAGTGATGTTTGTTATTTAATATATATTGCAACCAATGCCGTAGATTGCCCTCATCTTCAAAAGTTACATATTAAAATTCCTATCAGGAACTCTCGTTACCATTCCGCCTTGCAGACCCCATTTTTGCATACCAACTGACAATGTCTAGACAAAACAATGTCCTGCTATATCATCAGTTGCATTTAACAGTATTTCCAATGAGCATAAAATAGATATTTTTTGTACCACTGTTGCATCTGTACGTAAAATTCTAAGTACCTTTTCATTCATTCGATTCATTTATTTAAATTAAGTGTAAAAAATATACTTATACATAAAGCATATTACAAAATTGAAGATTATTTGGATGATAAGAAAGCCTGGATTTGAAAATCCTTTCAGCTTCGTACAAGACAGCGGTTTAATAATGTATAATTGAAAATATTTAAAAGATTGACCGCAGAGCAACATCATAAACCATCATGTAAAAGCAACATCATAAACCATCATGTAAAAGCAACATCATAAACCATCATGTAAAAGCAACATCATAAACCAGTTGTAGCTTCATTAATCGTATTGACGATTCAGAAGTGCCTGAAATGGTTTATTTGAATATAGATTATTTTGATTTGATTTGATTCATTTCACCAGACATAGATATTTGTAACTTTTTATTTCTAAGTTTTTGTTTTTTAGTTTTAGAATATATAGAAAAAATAAATTTGTGAAAACTTATATTTTTGTATATATTTGATGTCGCTGTAAGTTTTCCTGTCAAAATATATTTTTTTTTTTATAATCGTGTCGTGTAAAGAGCTCATGAATAAGTGCCCCGGATGTGTTCGAAACTAGTCGGGCTAATCTAATAAAATTAGACGTGACTATAGCCGGTATCTATATATTAACTATGAATACTACTCATGATAGTTTAAATTTAAAAAAATCAATCACCTTTACATTAGGTTGCCTGAGTGCATATGGTCTAATTATTTGAGTGGTGTTGAACTGTTTCCCTGGTGCTCCCCAGGAGTGAGCCACGTGCTGGTGGACGAGGTGCACGAGAGGGACAAGTTCAGCGACTTCCTGCTGATCGCGCTGCGGGACGCGCTGGTGCGGCTCAAGGACCTCAAGCTGGTGCTCATGTCGGCCACCATGGACACGCAGATCTTTTCCAGGTCAGCAAGCCAAAAGACTGGCTAATATCTCAGGAACTACTAGACCTACTAGACTAACTAGACTAGATAGTCCATTTATCAAGGAAGGCTATAGACTATGTTCGGTATAGATAAGCGCGGGGGGGGGGGAGTTGCGTTTCTTTATGCGAACGCCCTGGGCACTAGTGACATCTGAGTGATCGAGTCGAATCCACGCTTGTTATCTCAGCGGCGCCGCGTGCTACGTCGCGTGCACGAGGTTGAAATATTTGTGAACTATTTAGTACTTTTCGGCTGACCTCGATACCGGGTGAATTCGTCGCATTCAGGGAAAGTTCAAAGGCGCGTGTTAAGTGAATTCTAATTAATTATTCAACACGTGATAAGTGAGATTATATTCGTGCGTGCGTTGAACCGGTAGCTGTTAAACGATATAAACTATCGGAGCGAGGTGCTGGGCGATAGATCGGTTACTGACCGGCCCTGGTTGGAAGTATCAGTTCCTTGTGTCGTTATCTGTGCCTCAGTGGGAGACCGGGGTTCGATTCCTGCCATCTGGGAGACCCCGCCATTACGGCAGCATACAAGCGAGTACACACGGCCACGCACACACACACACATACATTAATACCTCGAGGAGGCCTCGGCTCCCGATTAAGAACAAACAGTATGGCGGCACGGATGACTTCACATTCTTCAAGTTAAGCTAACGACGGAGTATCATGGGCCCGCTCCACGATTGGAGGTTAGCAGGCCGTACGCGTTTGCGGCACGTAACAGACTATATAACATCACGCTAAGATGAATAGGAAAGGACAAGCAATAAAAAATATACCGAAAACGGCATAATTTAAAGCTTTCCTTGCGTGCGCTAGTAAACTGTGAAAGTTATTCAAAAATCATGTACTACAAAATTTCTCCCCTCTAAAAGTTCTTAATAAAAGTCCGCGACAGCATATGTCTGGCTTTTAAGGTTAAACCACTTTAACCATAATTAATATAAGTATAACAGTTTACTCAAATAATAAGACTGCAGTCCACGCGAACGAAGATGCGCTTAAAAGCTACTATATATATAATATGTAAAAGAAAAAGTATATATGTATGTTCCCTATACACTTCGAAACAGTTTGAATGATTTTCCACAAATTTTCGGACAGTCAATAGTTATTCTAGAATTATTTTGCTATAATCCGCGTTTGTAAAGAAAATCTATTTAATGATAAATATAGGAGCCAAAAATCATTTTCATACCTTATTATACATGTAGGACTAATCCTACATATATGATGAAGATATAAGAATGAGTGTTGGTGGTGGTACGGTATGGTAACTAATTATCATACCGTACCACGACCAACACTCATTCTCATACCTTATTATATATTTAGGATTAGTTACCGTACCGTACCATACCGTACCATCACCAACAACACACTACACAAGCACTAAACACTACGACAATCTCTACGATCGTTTCGCCCCGTAACCGAAGCATAAGGACATGCTTCACGACGAAATTGCAACATGGCAAGATCGATCGCCGAGTTTCTTACACCCGTATTCAAGAAGCATACTCAGCTTAGTAAGCACAAATTACTATGCGAAGGAGGCTAGTTCACTGTGCGTTCCTCGTGTCAAGCCTTCCATTTCATAAACAATACTTAGGCCACACTCAACTAAAAGAACGCTATGCGTCCAACTGCGCGCTCTGATTGGTCCATTTGATGTGGCGTAGTTCAGTCTAGTTTTTGACAAATGTCAATGTTATTAACAATTTGTTGTGTTGTTAATAACAAACAAACATAACCTTACTTTGGTATTCCCGTAATTTGCAGTCTATCGTGTTAATAATTTTTTTATGATATTTTGTGTATTGTGCGGTGTAAATAAAATATAGTTTAGTATAATGACTTCGCCTTTGGATTTAAATGCAAGCACTGGAACTTCTAAGGGGTAGAACTATTTTTCTTTACTTTATTATGTATGATAATTTTGTTGTATAGTTTTACTTATATTATTTACTAGACAAAGTTAAATGATTATAAGAATAAAATATAATAAATAGATAATTAAAAAATAATTTTGTCTTTAACCAAAGCGGCGCGAACGCTATGCGTTCGCTAAAGTAGCTCCTTATCTATTTTAGCTGTGCGTCGATTTTGACAAACGCATAGTAGAACATTTCACTCAAGTAATGTCTATGAATTGGTTTGAATGACCCTATGCGTCCCTGAGCACTGTGCATTCTCATAGTAATGTTTATGAATACGGGTGATATTCTCTCTCATCATCCTCCTGCACTTATCTAAGTCTAAGTAGGCTCGGCTTAACAGTTTACAAACATGTCATATGATTTGGCTACGTATTTTACGACCGGCCGCCTGACTGACGTCAACTTACCTTAGTCGCCTTTTACGACACCTCGGTAAGAAATGAGGGTGGTCTATTCTACTCAGCCGGATACCACACGGCGGGTCAACTTACCTTACTCGTATTTTACGACCCCTCGGTATGAAGAGGGTGGTGTATTCTACTCAGCCGGATATTATTTTCATGTTCTCTCGCATCATTGTATATTGTGACACTCACTTCCCACGGCTCGTCTACTCTTAATATATAATAGTCTATGGTCAAATACAGGTACTTCAACAACGCTCCCGTGATCACCATCCCGGGCCGCCTGTACGAGGTGCAGCGCTACTACCTGGAGGACGTGCTGAAGATGACCAAGTATTGCACCAAGAAGATGCTGCAGGTCGAAAAGGAGCTCAAGG
This sequence comes from Morpho deidamia, assembly GCA_947086505.1. Lineage (NCBI taxonomy): Eukaryota > Metazoa > Arthropoda > Insecta > Lepidoptera > Nymphalidae > Morpho > Morpho deidamia. The sequence continues at coordinate 1,842,195 of CAMTZC010000011.1, forward strand.
CATCGTTGAAGAGCGGAAAGAGCTACTGGGTACATCTCGAAGGTGAGAACGCATGTCCGTGCATGTCTAATGCTATTGCCGCTGCGATAACTGTGAAAAAAGCCTCATTCTTTTGGAGACAAGGGTTAGAAATTTTACGGGTTGCTACTATCCTGTACAATCTTTGCTTGTGAGAGAATCCCTAGCGGGTTGAAAAATCCGGCTCGAAGGACCACAAAGATGTAAAGACTGCTTTCTACATTATACATCTTTGGCTGATAGATTGGCAACATTAAATTGATAGATTTAGTCGATATATTGCGTCAATTTATTCATAGATAATAATGTGATAGTAATTTGATATTAATTTGATACCGTGAACACACACTGCCGATAACGTCGTACTGATTTCAAAGAAAACTGATACACTTTTATACGATAATGGGCTCAAGATAGAAAAATATGAAAATGGCACCAATGCTCTATGAAGCAGAATCTAGCCGATTTCTCTCTCTGAACCTCGATGTGCATTATTTATTGCCGCGTACTATTTATTGTTGGTGAAGTTGGAAAACATTTTTATTTTTTCAAAATTCAATTTGTTCACAGAGTGCTTACTAGACGTTTGGGGGGTTAAATAAAAATATACACCCAGATCTGAAGAACCAACAAGTTGTTAGAACATGTATGGCGGGATCAAATGACGGGATCGAACCCACGACCGCGGGTCGTAAAAGTAGGACCATTGCCAGTCAATAATTCTATCAAACATTTTGCACTATAGAATTCTGTAAAGTAACACTTACATATTTTTTTTTTCCTATTATAAAGTACATCGCAATGGGAATACTTTATCGTCACAATCTAGCCTTAGGGCTAATAAGCAACTTAATTTTAACCTAAACTTATAAATTCTAGGTCAGGGAACAGGTCAGGAACAGGTCCAATGACATATCTTAGTCTTTCTTACTTACATAAATTATTAAGGCCCAATTAAATATTGAATTCAGGTCAACAACAAGGTCAAGAAGAGTCGAGCAAAGAGGAGAGGGAGTGTGAGATAGACCCCGCACTCCAGGCAGACATGGACGAATTCCTCGACGAATGTTTCAATGAGGGTAGTTTGGTATGTATTTCGTGTAATTTAGATTTAAATAATTTTACCTTTGTATAAAGTTCGATGTTTGAAATGTGATATAATCTTCATCGTCATTCTCCTGCCCTTATCCCGCTCTAAGTGGGGTCGACACAACATGTTACACATGATTTGGCTACGTATTCTACGACTGGCCACCTGCCTAACGTCAAATTACCTTAGTCGCCTTTTACGACACCTCGGTAAGAAATAAGGGTGGGGTATTCTATGCAGCCGGATACCACACGGCACATACCTTAGTCGCCTCTTACGACACCTCGGTATGAAATGAGGGTGGTCTATTCTATGCAGCCGGATACCACACGGCACATACCTTAGTCGCCTCTTACGACACCTCGGTATGAAATGAGGGTGGTCTATTCTATGCAGCCGGATACAGTCAAAAAAAGCTTTAAGCTTTGTAAAGTAGAATGATAAATAAATAGATTTGTTTGACTGCCGTGTGGTATTCGACTGAATAGAATAGACCACCCTCTTTTCTTACCGAGGGGTCGTAAAATACGACTAAGGTAAGTTGACGTCAGGCAGGAAGCCGGTCGTAAAATACGTAGCCAAATCATGTGACATGTTTGTAACATGTGCCGACCCCACTTAGAGTGGGATAAGGGCAGGATGGTGATGATGATTTGTTTGAATGTGCTGAGTAGAGCTATTATACTCAGAGCAGTGACGCCAGCATGATATGTGACAATAAAGAAAAAGCAAATGAGGTTGATCAATATGTCTCTCTTTTTATGCGTGATTAGACTAAGATGAAGCATACGAGTTTCATCTTCCCTCTCATTATTTCAAGCAATATAACAGAACTAACTACTTTGCTATAATCCGCACGGGTTAAGTGAATGCATGCAAAGCCAATGTGTATGAAGCAGGCAAAATCTACGCACCTTATACATGCAGGACAAGCCACCACACGCACCGCAAGGCGCAATTCACCAGCAACAACGCACACAAAAGCAGCACACACACCCACCACCACAATCTCAATGATCGTTTTGCCCCGAAACCGAAGCATCATCAGGAGGATAGGCTCCACGACAAAAATCGCAATGCGCCGCGCTACCCATACAAGCAGTCTTAAATAGTTCAACTCCCACCAATACCCTCCCCTCTGAACACATGTAGCAAAACGGAATTAGATACATTGACTTGCTCGTTAATTAAGTGGCCATTGTTATTTTTTATTATCTCAAGCTGCTCTAACGTATTGAGTCGGAGTCCCTTATCACAAGTGTGGAGAATATGAAATGAATGGTCATTATGCACTTTATGACCGCTTTCCAGCAAATGTTTTGCAAAATTAGAATTTTGGTAAATTGCGCCTGGGGTGCATGTGGTGGCTTGTCCTGCATATATAAGGTGCGTAGATTTTGCCTGCTTCATACACATTGGCTTTGCATGCATTCGCTTGACCCGTGCGGATTATAGCAAAGTAGTTATTTCTGTTATATTGCTTGTATCATTGTCACTTACAGACCTGCCTATGGTTTCCCTACTTTGAGTATAAGTGTGTACGTGCGTTGCGCAGAACTCGTTCAGCCAGATCCTGTACATGTTCCTGTCGGAGGGCGTGCCCGCGGATTGCGCGCACTCGCGCTGCGGGCGGACCGCGCTCGCGGCGGCGGCGGCGCGCGGCCTCACCGACACCGCGCACCAGATACTGAGGATCGGTGAGGCGTGCATTGTGTCTTATGGAATATTGCTGTGGGGTAAATGCGCGGGCGGATGAAACAACCTCCGGGACCTGGGCCCGTCGTCCCAGCGTCTCAACCTACCTTATGCGGCCGTCAGCTGGCCTCATGAATCACTGCGTGTATATGTGTACGTGTGTGTGTGCGCTTGTATGTACTTGGCCGATTCTCGAAACCGTTGGCTCGCCTCAGCAGTCTTCCACGGACACGTACTGTCTATTTCTCCCGGAGTATACACTTCACTATATCGGTTAAATAACACAAATAACACCCGGTGTGCACACAACCTTCGTAAGGTCACACTTTATTGAATCGTCCCTATATCGGGGAACAGTAATCCCAACGCGCACTAAAACCGCGGACGGTCGCGTCTTCTCAAACGCTTCACTGATTAAACGCGTCACTAAATCTGAGAACCTCACCCAAAACGCATAATTACACGTGTGCGTTATACAATAAAGCCGTATACAGGCGCACGCGTCCTGTCTTTATCGTATTCAAAACATTACTAACTATCGGCACTCGCGTCGACAATCGGATGCACAAAGGTCGTTGATCCGGCCGGTCGCGCCGAGTCGCGCGCGTCAATTTGTTCAAAACAATTTATAGAATTAGGCGTTACTTTGCGGAGATCCATAATACAAAAGTAATAATAAAATTATTTTGCTATAATCCGCGATACAGTAAATAGAAAATATATATAGTGTTTAGTGTATAGTGGACTATCAGTATTTTCATACCCGATACGTGCAGGATTCGTAAAAACACATGCACAAACCTCCACCACTTCCTCCACAATACACAAGCACTACACAGGTTCACTATCACAAACTCAGTTTGTTTGTGATAGTGATAGAGTATAGTGATAGAGAGAGCAAAATAATTTTATTATTACTTTTGTTCAAAACAATTGCTGTGGGGTAAATGCGCGGATAGTGAAAAAAATTTCGTATCACAAAGAGCCACACGTGGCATCTACAATTTAAGTCCGCGCGATTCCCTGCGGAAGAAGTTTAAAGGAATAGGCATTCTTACATTTGCTTCACAGTATATTTTAAACAATGTCTTATTTAACTCGCGATATCCCAACAAGTTGCATTATCCGTTTTGTTAAACCGCTCTCAGTTCTAAAAGTTGCCATCATATGATGATTCGGATATATAATAAATTGCCGCAATCGATTAAAAATATGCCTTTGACACAGTTTAAAAAGCAAATACATTCCTGGTTAGTCGATAAATGTTTTTACTCGGTGGAAGAGTTTCTGGGATTTAATATGCATTTAAATATATAATATTATATTATATTTAAATCATTATGACATATTATAATTAGATTGACATAAAATAATTGATAATAATAAAATAGTTAATAAAATTTGCATGTCAGATATATGACTAAACATGTTGATACTAAATGTTGCTAATATCTTGTTCCACCTGTTGTTACCATGTTTTTGGCAAATAAACTAATTTGAATTTAAATGTAATTTTTGTACATAAAATTATAAAGAATTATAAAACGATAGGTGATGTATATAATAGACAAAGTAGGAACCGACATAAGCTTGCGACTCCTGCTTTGCGCCTAGCAAAAGTACGTGAATCGTTTGTGGGTTTGGGTATAAGATTCTATAATAAAATTCCGAAATCAATTTTGGTCATGCCATTACAGCAGTTTAAAAACACTGTTAAAAAGAGGCTGATACAGAAAGCCTACTATACTGTTGAAGATTACTTAGATGATAAGGATGTGTGGATATAGGTGCCCTTCTACCCTGTAAAAGACAGTAATAAATAAATGTAACTAGTTCTAAGATTTATATTTTAAAAAGAGCAACCGCCGAGTTTCTTGCTGGCTCTTCTCGGCAGGAACAGCTTTCCGAACCAGCAGTAAAGTTGACGATTCAAAAGCACTTGTTTACAAGTTTACTTGAATAAAGAATATTTTGAATTGAATTGAATTGAACATGTCCTGTCCCTATCTCACTCTAAGTGTGGTGAACACTACGTGTTTCTCCCTTCCATTCTCTCCTATCATTCGTCAACTCTGTCGCTACTCCTTTTACATGAATGTCGTATTTCACACAATCCAACCATCTTTTTTTAGGCCTCCCTTTAGCCACATATCCATCCACATTCACATTTTGAAACTCTAGAGACTACACTATTCTTCGTAAAATAATTTTTTGAATAAGGCGTTAATTTGCGGGATCCATAATACAAAAGTTATTATAAAATCATTTTGCTATAATCCGAGATTAAGTAAATAGAATATATATAATATACAGAAACAGGCGTTACTTTGCGGAATTCCATAGAACAGAAGTTACAATAGAATTAATTTGCTATAGTCCGCGTTTGTTCAGAGTCTATGTTATTCTGGAAGGCATCGTTACCATACCTTATACATGCAGGACAAGTCACCACACGTATTACAAAAGGCCGTCACCAGCAATAATCGACGCAAGCACTACACAGACTCACTACTACAATCTCTACGATAATTTCGCCCCGAAACCAAAGTATCATTAAGAGGATAGGCTCCACGACCAAATCATAATCGTAATGCATTACATAGATTCTCTTCTAGAAAATATATATAAAGAAAATCCGTTTTCATACCCGATCCATGAAGGATTCGTAAAACCACATGCACGAACCTCCATCACCGCCACCGCAATACATAGTTTTTTAGATATTCAAAATTTAATTATAGGATAGATATTATCATCAAGATAAGCCAGTTTATAGAATTCCACAATACACACAAATTTTTTAAAGCACAACTATAATCACACATAAAATATAAATGCATAATTTATACACACAGCACACGCACGCAGTATGGTTCGCTGCTGGTGTGATAGACAAGTTCCACCACTTTTTTGTGTCAATGTTTTGTTCAACTTGTTGATATGCTGAAAGCTCTAAAGGCTTTTGTTTAATTACAAGAGACGGTAATAACTTGCTCTAATTCCAATTTCAGGCGCCGATCCCTCCGTCAAAGATAAAAGTGGCAAAACAGCATACGACCATGCCATCGAAAACGGTCATTCAGAATGTGCGAAACTCTTAGCATCGTTCAACCACGTCGAAGAGCCCAAAAATAGTCAGGAAGAAGAAAATCAGGCCGATAACTTTCTCATAGACGTGTACAATAATGCTATTTCCGAAGAATTAATCGACCACGATCTCGTGCTCGCTCTAGTGAGGCACATACATTTGAACATGGCCAAAGGCAGCATTTTGATATTCCTGCCGGGATACGACGACATCGTCACCCTGAGGGATCTGATTCAGGGCTGCGCGGACATGAGCGTCATGAAATATCAGATTTTCACCTTACACAGCAACATGCAGACACTGGACCAGAAGAAAGTGTTCAACCCCTTACCGAACGTAAGGAAGATCATCATTTCGACCAACATCGCGGAGACGTCGATAACGATCGACGATGTCGTGTACGTCGTGGACTCCTGTAAGGTCAAAGAGAAATACTACGAGTCCACCGCCGGGGTTTGTTCCCTGCAATGTGTCTGGACGTCCAGGGCCTGCTGCCAGCAGCGAGCGGGCCGCGCCGGCAGGACGAAACCGGGTCACTGTTTTCACATGTGCTCCAGACGGCGTTTCAAGACCTTGCCACTCAATTCCGTGCCAGAAATTCTCAGAGTCCCCTTGCAGGAGTTGTGTCTGCATACGAAATTGCTGTCACCTGGAAACACTCCGATCGCCGATTTTCTGTCCAAAGCTCTGGAACCACCTTCGTTTTTGGCCGTGCGCAACGCTGTTTCGTTACTGAAGACGATCGGTGCTCTGACGCCGATGGAGGATCTGACTGAAATAGGACAGCACCTATTGGATCTGACGGTCGAGCCCAAACTGGGCAAGATGTTGCTCTACGCGTGCGTTATGAAATGCCTCGACCCGATACTGACGATAGTTTGCAGTCTGGCCAACAAGGACCCCTTCCAGATATCCATGAAACCCGAGTACAGGAAGAAAGGGGGCCTGGCGAGGAAGGAATTCGGCGCCGACAGCTACTCGGATCACATGGCGCTATTGCGAGCCTTCCAAGCTTGGCAGTCGGCCAGGCAGAACGGCGCCGAAAGAGCCTTCTGCTCGAAGTACGTGATATGCGGGGCCACCATGGAGATGATAGTCGGCTACCGGTCGCAGCTGCTGGCCCAACTTCGAGCGCTGGGCCTCGTCAAAGCTAGAGGTTCGGGCGACATCAAAGACGTGAATTTGAATTCGGAGAAGTGGCACGTGGTCAAAGCCGTGCTAGTTTGCGGACTGTACCCGTCCATCGCGAGAGTGGATCGCGATTCTAAAACGCTGAGAACGTCCAAGGAGGTCAAGGTCGCGCTCCACCCGAGTTCGACCCTACACCGCGGAGGCGGCTACACGGGATCCCCGAAATCCGTCCAGACCTTACCGACCGACTGGGTCGTGTTCGAGGAGATATCGCGCGTCGGTCGATTCTGTTTCATTCGATGCACGACGTTAGTGACGCCGCTGACGGTCGCCCTGTTCGGCGGCCCTTTGAGGCTTCCGGCCGGGGCGCTCACCCAGAGGGCCAACCCGCCGGGACTGTCGAGCGATTCGGACAGCGAGGCGGACGAGAACAACTCCTCGCCCGACACTGCCGTGCTGACCCTGGACGACTGGATGCAGTTCACGGCGGACGCCTCGGACGCGATAAGCGTGTACTACTTGAGGCAGAAGCTGTGCGCGCTAGTCATCCGTCGAATGTCGAACCCCGCCAAGCCGATGACGCCGCTTGACGAGCAGATCCTGAATACCGTCGTCCATGTTTTGGGTGCGGAGGAGAAAAACGTGGGGTTGAACCAACCGAGCGGGATCGGCCAGCGACCTAAGCCGTTGACGGTCGAGCCGCCCAACTGGAGGATGCGAGCCGAAGAGGAGCAGCACCGATACGACAAGTTCTACCCCCAATACGGTCAGGGCGAGTTCGGGAACAACTACTATCAGAACAACTACGCGTATAGAAACGGACAGAGGCCCGGATGGAGGAGCGACGGGATGCCGCAGGGATTCTCGCCGCAGCCGTACGGCGGGCCCAAGAGCCCGATGTCTCCCAACGGGAAGACGTTGCTGGCGAATATAGAGAAGTACGCGGAGAACAACGAGCCCAGCACGAGGTACTTCGTAGTGAAGGCGGACGATGTCCACAGTGTGGAGGCGGCGCAGAACGGCACCAGCTTCCCCTTCACGCAGAACACCGGGAAGAAGTTACAGAAAATAAAACAGGTGAGCTAACAGGAAAGAAAAAAAGAACTTTTGTTTTGCTAAAAAAATAACTCTTACTGGTCAAAAGCCTCCTCTCTTGTTTCTAATGCAAAGTTAAGGCTTACACGTGATGCGTTCATGAGGTTACTTTGATAATTTCAATTTTCAAATACTGGTGACCCATCCGATTACTACTGGACTACTGACGCCGTTATTTGATGTATTCGCTTGGTATATTCCACACGAGTAGTCCAGCTTATAGAATCCCATTCATACCACATTCAAACCACCAGGACGGGCACCGCGTGGTTGTGTTCTTCTCGTGCGTGGGCGCCTCCAAGTTCCTGGGGGCCGCATCGCTCGTCGACACCAGCGGGACCTTGGACTTTATCAGCATTCAGCATGTGCCCTACAATGTCGTCCGGTAAGTGTGGATATACTCTGTTAACGTAACGTCCGATGGTTGCTCGTTTATAGTCTGATAGAGTTAGACGGCAGATTAGATATAAATAGATGGCAGATGCATATAGACGACAGATGTGGAACGATAATAGATAATGATATAGAGTAAGATATACGACCAATAGGGATGGATGATCATATACCAGATAGAGATAGACGACGTATGGGTATAGAGGATAGATAGAGAGATAGACTACAAATGGACATATCGCGACATACGACATGTGTAATAGACAAGACAAAGATAGACTAGAAGTGATCTTAAGTAATTAACACTTTATTATTTAATTTATATAAGTTACAATCATAAAGTCCAATAGCACGTAATAAAACAGCGCCATCTTGTTTCGTTTTACGAACTATTATATTAAAATAAAGAATACATTACGGAAAACATAGAAAGACTTACTAGCTGTACCAACAACGGCTTCGCACGGCTAGCATAAAAATAGTTATTGTAAGTTAACCGTAAGAGATAGAGAAATGCTATCGCGGACTTTTTTGTATTTTATAGATCTACAATTCTCTAGTACAGTACTTAAGCATATCTCTGCTTGTTTACGCAGCGCACGTAACTAAAGCTCCCAGCAATCAACTTTTATTAAAACTGCGCGATCTCGTCAACACAATTTAAATATATCGATATGTATTTGCGTAAACCATCAGGAAGTTATTTCACTATCTTTTAGTGAAAACCTTACTAAAATCAGATCAGTAGATTTTGAGAAAATCGATTACAAACAGACAGACAGTTTTTTTAGGATTTTGTGTTATAATCAGTAAAGATAGATCTTTTCTAATTTAATTAACGTAAACGCAGGAACATATCGAACTCGCTGGGCGGCGGAGGGCGCGTGGTGGGCGCGCGCGACGGCGTAGAGCTGTGCGGCGTGGCGGGTCGCGCGCTGCTGGCCGCGTTGGTGCCGCGTCGCAGACACCCACACGCGCACCCCCATGCCCACGCCCACGCCCACCAGCCGCGCCCCATACAGAAACACGGCGACCTCTAGCGACGACTGGACTGCTTTTATTGAATTGATATACAGAGTGGTACCGATGATACGACATTAAATTTCACTGATCACTTTAACGTATTAGATAACTTTGGCATAATTCAATCTTCTTAAATATTGTTTTAAAAAAATGTAATTGAGATCTGTCTTTGTTAGTAATAGTTGACTGACCTGGCGCACCGGGCTTGTTCAAAAAACAACAACATTATAGTGCTATCTCCCTAGATTCTGTTTAAAAAAAGGAACAGCCTATAACTATGCCCACTGCTGGGCTAAAGCCTCCTCTCCGTTTTTTGGAGAGAAGAATTGGCGCTAAGACCTAACACGCTGCTCCAATGCGGATTGGTAGGTTACACATATCCTAGAATTCTCTAGATATGCAGGTTTCCTCACGATGTTTTCCTTCACTGAAAAGCGTGTGATAAATTGCAATTATCAATTAGACACATAAGTTTTAATAGAAATACTCATTGGTGCCTGCCCGGGGTTTGAACCTATGTCGTCTCAAGAGAGTCGCACGGTCTCACCGTTAGGCTATCACAGCCTAGTTTCTGTTTAGTTGTACCGTATTTAGGCCAAGGTTGGAATGGCGTGTACGGTCATTGATCTCTATAAATTGTGTTTATTTCTTTAAAAATGTAAAATAAGTCCTATTTCTTCTTCAATTCACTGAATTACCTGATTTTTTTATGTAGGGTATTGAGATGTGTATTTACCTAAAATTAAAATGAATGTTTTGGATACCAACACCTAAGATAAAAGCTCTCAAAAGTGTCCTCAACAAGTGACCTCAACACAATCTCGAATTGTGCGCTATTTTCAACACATGTTAGGAATGCCGATGATTTCCTTAACTTAAAATATGACTATTAAAAATGAACAAGAAATCTTACCTTCAGTAAGGAAGTATGTTTTATTATATGCTTAATTTGAACCAATTTTTAATTTATATTTAGAAAATTTTAATATTGGTATTAATCGACTATTTTACAGAGCAACAGTCCCCTTTTGTATGTTACGCTTCGCTTTTAAATTTTGTCGACAAATACAAGATTGTTAAGCGATCGACGATGACGAATAAAAATCAACTTTAATCGATACACTTAAGGTTGATTTTTGTTTAATTTTAGCGAATCTTATATGTCATTTCTAGTTTTTGATCTGGTGTATGTATGGAACTGTATTGAGTATTAATAAATTTATTACATAATTAATCCGTTGTTAAATTAGTATTGCTATCAACAATACAGTATTATCAAATAATTGGGCAATTAAAAATATATGAATTGAAAAGACAAAATATTGCTCCTGCTTGTCTTAACTTTATTTTGTTATTATTGTTTATACGAAATGTTAAAAGCTTTGGTTTTATTACTTTAAACATTATTCTTCACTTATGAAGATCCATAACATTACACGTTTCTTCACTGCCTTGTTAACGTGAAACGCCCAATATATGTTGTATATATATAAATTTTGACTGGCCCGTTTGCGCATGTGGCTGCTTAACTCCGAATTGATTCCCTTCGCAGGTTAGCTAGCAGATATCTCAGTCAACAACAGTACACTTTTTTTTTATTAATAATTATTTTTCTTATTTTTTTATGGTACATAAATAAATTAATTTTAATAAAATATATTTTCCATAAACAATTTGTTATGGAAAATATATTTTAGCTGAAAGTGCTATATGCAATAACTATTAATTATGTAATCTCCCATAATTCGTCAAAAAATATATAGGATATTTGTTGGATTATTTAATATGTAATTCTCTTGGAGATCCGAATAAATTAACAAATTTATATGCACTTCTGTGTAAAAAAAACTTGATGTATATAATAGCATTCAATTAATTACTTCTATATATTATGTAGTTTATGATGAATTTTAAACCTAGGAATATGTTTGTGAATCTGTTATTTAGCCAAAACAGAGCTTGAAATGAAAAATGTGTTGTATTTTAAAAATAAAAATATTTTACTATAATCTGCGATTAAGTTAATAGAAAATATATGTAATGCCAAATGTACCATGTTTGCATAACTGATACATGCATGATTCTTACACATCACATGCACAAACCTCCACCATCGCCACCACAATACACAAGCACTACACACGTTCACTATCACAAACTCAACAATCGTTCCGAAGCATCATCAGAAATAGACTCCATAACAAAATCGCATACATTAATACTAAGCGAGCGGTATATTTTCTTTTTCTTTATCGCGGATTATAGCGAAATAATATCGTTATTACATTTATGTTGTATTTATTAAAGTATTAAATTCACTTCTGGTTGTGTTCGTACATTCATCTATGGATTGCACATATTATAGTTCTTCAACGAAAAAAAATTTTAAAAAATGTGATGTTAATTAATAAATAAGTAGTGTGTTTTATTTCAAACCTAAACCGATCCTTTTCTTTAACTCTTCATGGGTTTGTTGGGAATTTAAATTGATTTTTAAAATAATTTTTAAATTGAATTGTTAAGGATCAATGACATTCAGCTACCACCTAGAGGCCTTCTTATGGCTCCTCTACTCTTAGTATAATAATATTAGAGTAGAGGAGCCATAAGAAGGCCTGTGAGCGAGAGTGCCACAATAAATAATGATACGGAATTTGAAACTCGTATATTTGATCTTTGTCTAATCACACATAAAAAAGAGAGATAGGTTTAGACACCCTCATTTGTTTTCTCTATATGCCTACGACCATACAGATATGAGAGTAGGGAGTCCAGTCTAAAATGTAATATTACAATAAGGAAAAAGCAAATAAGGGTGCGTATATCTGTCCACTCTTTTTTTTGTTTTGTTTTCATCTTCGGTTGCATTAGGCCTGGCTTACTCTAGTGTAATAACTCTATGGGTGCCACCGGTTCAGAATGTTACTCTCACCGAAAGTAAAACGCAATATTTATCATCGGAAAAATATATTTACAAGCCTTAAATAACATCGGTCACCAATTCTAAGACTAAATTTTTATATTAACACGTTGATTAAAAGATGAGAGGTGCAAGATTGGGATGGTATGGACATGTAATGAGGAGGGATGAAAATCATGTGACTAAACGAGTGTTGGATATGAATGTGGGTGGATATGTGACTAGAGGGAGGCCTAAAAAGAGATGGTTGGAATGTGTGAAGTATGACATGCATATAAAAGGAGTAGCGCCAGAGTTGACGAATGATAGAAGAGAGTGGAAGAGAAAAACATGTACCGACCCCACTTAGAGTGGGATAAGGATAGGAGAAAGAAGAAGTTCCGTACCAAACGTGATTCCATTAACTTTCCTCCCGGCCAAACATTGACATCCTATAACCTAATAATAACTTCACGTGACATGATTTGCCGTCTACTCTGGTCTATTGGCAACAACCGAACGATATACACCAAAATGTATACTCTGAATCATATTGTATGGCCCTGCATCTCGTTAAAGTCTCAGTTTGCTAACAGTATCTTTAGTGAAGTAACTTCAATAACCTGATCGTTTGAATTGTCCCAAATGCCATCAGATCTCACCGTCGATGTGAGGTCTCACTTCTGTATGACCTGCTTCTCGATTTTGTCCTGCTGCTCCTGCGACTGGAGCTGCGCCAGCGTCAGCAGGGACACCCCGAGCTGGTCCTCGCGGGTGAACGGCTGAGCCATCTGCCGCAACCAGCGTTTGCAGATCTAACATCGTGAGAGAGTAAAGGAGAATATTAAACTTGATGTCGTTGGAAAGTTTTAGAAATAAAATTTTAAAAAATATATTTTTTGTACCGTCTCACCTTATGCCACGCTAATCTGCAGGCCTACCATGAACTCTTACTGCGACTCAATTGAAAACGTAAACTAAATTGTTTTGCCTTTCATACCATGACGTTTTAAAGACGCACACTTTAAGTCGTTGCCGAATGAGCGTTCGGAACTCGTCCTAAGAACATGTGAGTAAAAGGGACAGAGTTATCTATAGTTCATATAACGTTGTCCTTTTGAAACATTACGACCGCAAGGCAATTCACACTTCATGGTACGAAAAGAAAGCGGTTGGCGGTCGTCTTTTAGATCTTCAATTGAGTCGCAAAGAGAGTTCATGGTAGGCCTATAGGTAAAGTCAAAGCCGAGCCACAAATTCTATTTTTTTGTAAACAAGTGCTCTTGAATCATCTACTCTACCGCTGGCTCGAAAAGTAGTTCCTACCGAGAAGAGACGGCAACAAAGATCTTTTTAAAATATTATTTTTACAACGCTGCTGCAATGCGGATGAATAGATGGGTTACACGTATCCTTTGAATTCTCTACAGATATGCAGGTTTCCTGACGATGTTTTCCTTCACCGAAAAGCGTGTGCTAAATTGCAATTATCAATAAGACACATAAGTTTTAATAGAAAAAGTCTAGCCTCTCTAGAGAGTAGCACGGTCTCACCGCTGGGCTATCAAAGCTTACCAAATTCATATAGACCAGGTGTTCCGCACAAACGTGCGGGCGGATGAAACAACCTCCGAAACCTGGGCCCGTCGTCTCGGCGTCTCAACCTACCTTATGCGGCCGTCAGCTGTATGCGGTCCGGCCTCATGAATAACTGCGTGTATATGTGTACGTGTGTGTGTGCGCTTGTATGTACTTGGCCGATTCCCGAAACCGTTGGCTCGCCTCTGCAATCTTCCACGAACACGTACTGTCTGTTTCTCCCGGAGTATACACTTCACTATATCGGTTAAATAACACATAACACCCGGTGTGCACACAACCTGCGTAAGGTCACACTTTGTTGAATCGTCCCTATATCGGGGAACAGTAATCCCAACGCGCACTAAAACCGCGGACGGTCGCGTGTTCTCAAACGCTTCACTGCTTAAACGCGTCACTAAATACTTATATCAATATCAAAAGTCAATAAACAATAAACCACACCCAAAACGCATAATTACGTGTGTGCGTTCTACCATAAAATCCTATACAAGCGTACGCGTCTTGTCTTTATACTATCCGAAACATCACTAACTGGCGGACGTGACTTGCTGCAATAGAATGCATGAAGGTCGTTGATCCGGCCGGTCGCGCTCGTGAATTTATACAAAACACCAGGTGTACCTGCACGGCCTCCTCGGTGCTGAGGTTGCACAGCGAGTCCCGCAGGTGCTCCTGGATCCAGCGCGGCAGCTTGCTCCGCTTGTCGGCGCGGCTGAACCGCTTGTCCGCGAATATCATTATGCCGTAGTCCGTTTTACCGCTGGAAGTGGACAAATTAAAAGATAACCGAAACAAAACACAATTTTAAAAACAAGCTAAAGATTACTAGAGCATCAAATGTATTACGAGGAGTATATGACTGAAAATTCTATTATTTAACGTATACATATCGACTTATAATTTCCAATATGCTTATCTATTTATATATCATCTGTAACTATAATAATTATAAAATATATACATAATATGTTACTGTTAATTTATATACTATAATACACAATTTATTTATTATCAATCAATCAATCATTAATATTCCCATAAGTAAACGACATTAAATTGAAATTATTAATTATACCTGAAAAAACCGCTTAAAACTTTGTAAAATTGAATATTTTGACTTATATATTTATAATAATAATTAATTGTCTGTATATATCTGAGAGAGCTGTGATAGCCTAGCGGTGCGACCGTGCGATTCTTTCGAGGGGAACGCGAGTTCAAACCCGGGCAGGCACCAATGAGTTTTTCTATTAAAACTCATGTGTCTAATTGATAATTGCAATTAATCACACGCTTTTCGGTGAAGGAAAACATCGTGAGGAAACCTGCATATTTCTTGAGAATGCTGGAGATATGTGTAACCTACCAATCCGCATTGGAGCAGCGTGGTAGGTCTTAGCTCCAACCCTTCTCTCCAGAAACGGAGGGAGGAGGCCTATTCCCAGCAGTGGGATTGTAACAGGCTGCTACTTTACTTTACTTTACTGTATATATATATAATTTAAGACGTGTCCTGAATATTTGCAACGCCCTAACCGGGCAAATATGTATTTAAGCAAATTAATGATATAAATAAAAATAAAATATTGATTCATTCAAATATTAATATACATTCGGGTAAATTAAAATATTTGTCATTTAAGTAATCATGTATCCTTAATTATACTATGTCGCTCCTAGCTACTGATGAAAATCAGTGTTGTGCGACAGAATTTTGTCGCTCAATTTATACTGAGCGGTTTGCCAGTTTCTTCTTCTTGTGGTATTCAGCTTACTTATATGTTAGTGTTCTTAAAATGTTATTTTTTTATTCTTATTTGTTAAGGTTTAGTTTTAATTAACATCTGTGTATCACGGGAGCATGAAATAAACGTTCTTTCTTTCTTCTTTCTTTCAATACCTACAGAAACTCACGAAAATATTGAGGTATTCAAATAAAGCGCTCCGTACACCTAACGTACGAATTATGCTTATATGTAAGGCATATTATACAATTCAGGATTATTTAAATAAAAAATGCTTGGATTTGAAAATCCTTTCAGCTTCAAACAAGACTGCAATTAAATAATGTAAATTTAAATGTTTAAAAGATTTTCCGCCGAGTTTCTTGCTGGTTCTTCTCGGTAAGATCAACATTCAGAACCAGTGCAGCTTATTAAATCTAATTGATCCTCGACAATTCAAAAGTGCTTGTAAGAAGCTAATTTGAATAAAGATTATTTTGATTTGATTTTATAACACCTATGGAGGGATCGGTTTTGTTTTTTGTTGTAAAAAACTTGCATGCTGGGAGCTTTAGTCGTATATGCCGTAAGTCGTAAGTTTATTATATATAGAGTACTAATTTTTGCCAGCGGCTTCGCTCGCGAGAAATTTGTTCTGCCACAGTATCTAATTTAATTAAATTTATGATTCACAATTTTGGTCATAGTGGCTTCCACATAAAAGATAGATATATGCTGTTGCGGACTTTTATTTAGAACTATTAAAGACGGTACATGATCTTTGTGTAACTCACACAGTTTAGGCAGCGTACGCCGAAATAGCTCTCAGAAGCCAGATTTTTTCCAACTTTATTGACATGTATCGTTATATTTTATAAAATCATTACAAATCGTAGTCTATATGTTATTCCGATGTATGACCTATATAACTGTAAGGTTTCATTCAAATCCGTCCAATAGTTTTCTCGTGAAAGAGTAACAAACATCCATCCATACTCACAAACTATCGCATTTATAATATTAGTAGGATAAATATTGTTTAATTTTATAATTATCTTTATGTACTCTGCACTATCCTACCTGCTATATTATCAACAGCTCCATAACGTATAAGGTTGCCTGGAAGAAATCGCTGGTTAGCGATAAGGCCGCCTTATTGTACCTGTCTTTGTGTGTTAATATCTGTAATTTTTGTTCTGTGTGTACAATAAAGAGTATTCTTCTTCTTCTTCTACGCCGCGCAAACCAGCAGAGATACACTAAAGTAATGTAGTAGAAAATTGTAGATCTACAAAAGTCCGGGACAGCATTCCGACATCGTAATGACTAATCAAAGTCATACCATCAACTCTCCACTACGCGTCGCCCTAAGCTGTGGTCCGGCCTCACAGGAGGCACCCTTAGGACGACGTTCCCCGACGCTAGTAGCCCCATAGCTAGTAGAGCTTATGCGCTCTACTCTCTGCATTTCGCAATCTCGACGATGCTTCTGAGCTGCCCGTCTCGCCCGGTGACGCTGTAAAAGCCATTAGGGCTAACAGCATACAGTCAGTTCGAAAAAAAAAAGTGTGTTAATATCTGTAATTTTTGTTCTGTGTGTACAATAAAGAGTATTCTTCTTCTTCTTCTACGCCGCGTAAACCAGCAGAGATACACTAAAGTAATGTAGTAGAAAATTGTAGATCTACAAAAATATTACAAAAAAGTCCGGGACAGCATTCCGACATCGTAATGACTAATCAAAGTCATACCATCAGCCTTGCACTACGCGTCGCCCTAAGCCATTGTCCGTGGACGTTCCCCGACGCTAGAAGAACTTCTGCACTCTGCTCTCCGTATTTCGCGATCTCGACGATGTTTCTGCGCTGACCCGGTGACACTGTAAAACCCGTTAGGGCTAACAGCGTACAGTCAGTTTGAAAAATACTCAAACCGCTCACCGCAAGGCGCGGCCGACGCACTGCGCCGCGTGCCGCATCGCGTCGAACGTAAGGAAGTCGTTCTCGCGGATCTGAAAACGAACGTTACTGTTCAGACTCGAAATCAAGATATTATTCATCAAAGTAAACATGTAAATAAGTCTTTATAATCCTTTACTACTAAGTAAAAAAGTAAAAAGTAACAGCCTGTTGCTATGCCCACTGCTGGGCTAACGCCTCCTCTCTCCGTTTCTGGAGAGAAGGATTGGATCTAAGACCTACCACGCTGCTCCAATGCGGATTGGTAGGTTACACATATCCCTAGAATTCTCTAGAGATATGCAGGTTTCCTCACGATGTTTTTCTTCACCGAAAAGCGTTAGGTAAGTTCTTATAGAGATAAGAAGTTCTTAGAACTCTTATTAGAAGTTCAGTTCCAGGAGACCTGGAACTGGTCCCGGAGGTACTCCAAGCGCGTCCTACTCGATAAGGAGGGGGATCGATAGTCAGTTCTTAGCTCTCAGGTACTCCAGGCGCGGTTTGAGTATTTATACTTGGAACTGGCGACGTTAGAACTCTGAGCGTGCCCAGTTTTTGGATAGGGAAAGGTAATCGTTAGGTTATTTCTTATCCCTACCTGGAATTGGTCTCGGAGGTACTCCAGGCGCGCCTTGAGGATGCGGCTCTGCGTGAACACGTAGGGGATGCCGAACATGAGCACGGCGCGGCCCAGGTGGTGGTCGAAGTCCACGCCCTCCGACACCTTGCCGCGCGCCACCGACAGCAGCACGGCGCCGCGCCCGCTCTCGCACGCCTGCGACACACGGGAGGCTGTGGCGATACCACATAGATTGCGGGATCTTATGTATATAATAGACAAAGTAGGAACCGACATAAGCTTGCGACTCCTGCTTTGCGCCTAGCAAAAGTACGTAAATCGTTTGTGGGTTTGGGTATAAGATTCTATAATAAAATTCCGAAATCAATTTTGGCCATGCCATTACAGCAGTTTAAGACCACTGTTAAAAAGAGGCTGATACAGAAAGCCTACTATACTGTTGAAGATTACTTAGATGATAAGGATGTGTGGATATAGGTGCGCTTCTACTCTGTACAAGACAGTAATAAATTAATGTAACTAGTTCTAAGATTTATATTTTAAAAAAAGCAACCTCCGTGTTTCTTGCTGGTTCTTCTCGGTAGGAACAGCTTTCCGAGCCAGCAGTAAAGTTGACGATTCAAAAGCACTTGTTTACAAGTTTACTTGAATAAAGAATATTTTGAATTTGAATTTGAATTTATGCCTGATGGTAAATAATGGATTGACGAAGACAAACACCGGGAAAGAATATAATTTCCGTACTACGCGCAACAGAAACAAAGCAAAGAGATTCGTGAGCATTTGTGGCATGTCGCTAACTGTGGGTTGGATCTTCTCCCGGTGCCTAGAGGTGATAGAAAAGCAATTGAGGAACAAGGTCATTAAGTACTTGAGCACACACTCTGAAATAGATCTTGTAGAAAACTGACAGACAGGCATCCATGCGTCGATGTAGCAAACTATGCAATTTGGTATTGATCAGGGTTTTGCATCTTCTGGTATCGATCCACTGATTCATGTACTTGGCAGATACGTCCCACTTGGCAGCACTACTCCATACACGATCGTAATTACCTCTCGTACAATGTAAGAATTTGTTTCGGTGTGAAGTACTAATTAACTTAAGAATATCAAGTTTCTTGGCGGCCGTTTTGACTTTGGACTCGATATCTTATCATTCAGCACTCATAGTTCGAATTTAAATTCAAAATATTCTATTAAAATAAACATATAAACTAGTGCTTTTGAATTTTATTATCGAATCTTATACCCAAACTCACAGTTGAAAGTTTAGTCCTGGAACTTATCAATAGATAAGACAAAGGAAATTTTTAACAGCAGGTATTTATAGGTACACAAATACAATACGCTACAATTGATATGGCATTATTTTCTTTATATTGTCGTTTTTAAATTCGTTACATCTTTTAATTGGAATGTCTAAATTTTCTTAAATGACTAAATTTTCACACCTTATTACAATTTTATGAGCGATCCCTATTTTTATAATATAATATAGCCTATGTTGCTCAGTAAAGAGGTTCTTTCCAATGGTGAAAGAATTTTTGAAACCGGTCCAGAAGATTTTGCGTGAAAACATTACAAAACATACATACATACACACAAACATACAAATCTTTCCTCTTTATAATATTAGTATAGTCTTAAAACTTATATGCCGGGTATCAGCTTTTTGGGGAATAGCATAAGAATATAGTTTACTTTATTGAGACTATACTAAATCGACGTACGGATTGTGAACATGTGATCAATGAAATTCCAAGATACGTTAATGGACGCAAGGATTCTGAACCTGTGATCAATCAAATTCCAAGATACGTTAATGGACGCAAGGATTCTGAACCTGTGATCAATCAAATTCCAAGATACGTTAAAGGACGCAAGGATTCTGAACCTGTGATCAATCAAATTCCAAGATACGTTAATGGACGCAAGGATTCTGAACCTGTGATCAATCAAATTCCAAGATACGTTAATGGACGCAAGGATTCTGAACCTGTGATCAATCAAATTCCAAGATACGTTAATGGACGCAAGGATTCTGAACCTGTGATCAATCAAATTCCAAGATACGTTAAAGGACGCAAGGATTCTGAACCTGTGATCAATCAAATTCCAAGATACGTTAATGGACGCAAGGATTCTGAACCTGTGATCAATCAAATTCCAAGATACGTTAATGGACGCAAGGATTCTGAACCTGTGATCAATCAAATTCCAAGATACGTTAATGGATGCAAGGATTCTGAACCTGTGATCAAGCAAATTCCAAGATACGTTAATGGAGGAAAGGATTCTGAACCTGTGATCAATCAAATTCCAAGATACGTTAATGGACGCAAGGATTCTGAACCTGTGATCAATCAAATTCCAAGATACGTTAATGGACGCAATGATTCTGAACCTGTGATCAGTCAAATTCCAAGATACGTTAATGGACGCAAGGATTCTGAACCTGTGATCAATCAAATTCCAAGATACGTTAATGGACGCAAGGATTCTGAACCTGTGATCAATCAAATTCCAAGATACGTTAATGGACGCAAGGATTCTGAACCTGTGATCAATCAAATTCCAAGATACGTTAATGGACGCAAGGATTCTGAACCTGTGATCAATGAAACTCCAAGATACGTTAATGGACGCACGAATTCTGAACCTGTGATCAATGAAACTCCAAGATACGTTAATGGACGCAGGGATTCTGAACCTGTGATCAATGTAATTCCAAGATACGTTAATGGACGCACGGATTCTGAACCTGTGATCAATGAAACTCCAAGATACGTTAATGAACGCAGGGATTCTGAACCTCTGATCAATGAAACTCCAAGATACGTTAATGAACGCAGGGATTCTGAACCTGTGATCAATGAAACTCCAAGATACGTTGATGGGCGCACGGAATCTAAACCTGTGATCAATGAAATTCCAAGATACGTTAATGGACGCAAGGATTCTGAACCTGTGATCAATCAAATTCCAAGATACGTTAATGGACGCAAGGATTCTGAACCTGTGATCAATCAAATTCCAAGATACGTTAAAGGACGCAAGGATTCTGAACCTGTGATCAATCAAATTCCAAGATACGTTAATGGACGCAAGGATTCTGAACCTGTGATCAATCAAATTCCAAGATACGTTAATGGACGCAAGGATTCTGAACCTGTGATCAATCAAATTCCAAGATACGTTAATGGACGCAAGGATTCTGAACCTGTGATCAATCAAATTCCAAGATACGTTAAAGGACGCAAGGATTCTGAACCTGTGATCAATCAAATTCCAAGATACGTTAATGGACGCAAGGATTCTGAACCTGTGATCAATCAAATTCCAAGATACGTTAATGGACGCAAGGATTCTGAACCTGTGATCAATCAAATTCCAAGATACGTTAATGGACGCAAGGATTCTGAACCTGTGATCAAGCAAATTCCAAGATACGTTAATGGAGGAAAGGATTCTGAACCTGTGATCAATCAAATTCCAAGATACGTTAATGGACGCAAGGATTCTGAACCTGTGATCAATCAAATTCCAAGATACGTTAATGGACGCAATGATTCTGAACCTGTGATCAGTCAAATTCCAAGATACGTTAATGGACGCAAGGATTCTGAACCTGTGATCAATCAAATTCCAAGATACGTTAATGGACGCAAGGATTCTGAACCTGTGATCAATCAAATTCCAAGATACGTTAATGGACGCAAGGATTCTGAACCTGTGATCAATCAAATTCCAAGATACGTTAATGGACGCAAGGATTCTGAACCTGTGATCAATGAAACTCCAAGATACGTTAATGGACGCACGAATTCTGAACCTGTGATCAATGAAACTCCAAGATACGTTAATGGACGCAGGGATTCTGAACCTGTGATCAATGTAATTCCAAGATACGTTAATGGACGCACGGATTCTGAACCTGTGATCAATGAAACTCCAAGATACGTTAATGAACGCAGGGATTCTGAACCTCTGATCAATGAAACTCCAAGATACGTTAATGAACGCAGGGATTCTGAACCTGTGAACAATGAAACTCCAAGATACGTTGATGGGCGCACGGAATCTAAACCTGTGATCAATGAAATTCCAAGATACGTTAATGGACGCACGGATTCTGAACCTGTGATCAATGAAACTCCAAGATACGTTAATGGACGCACGGATTCTAAACCTGTGATCAATGAAACTCCAAGATACGTTAATGGACGCAGGGATTCTGAACCTGTGATCAATGAAACTCCAAGATACGTTAATGGACGCAGGGATTCTGAACCAGTGATCAATGAAATTCCAAGATACGTTAAAGGACGCAAGGATTCTGAACCTGTGATCAATCAAATTCCAAGATACGTTAATGGACGCAAGGATTCTGAACCTGTGATCAATCAAATTCCAAGATACGTTAATGGACGCAAGGATTCTGAACCTGTGATCAATCAAATTCCAAGATACGTTAATGGACGCAAGGATTCTGAACCTGTGATCAATCAAATTCCAAGATACGTTAAAGGACGCAAGGATTCTGAACCTGTGATCAATCAAATTCCAAGATACGTTAATGGACGCAAGGATTCTGAACCTGTGATCAATCAAATTCCAAGATACGTTAATGGACGCAAGGATTCTGAACCTGTGATCAATCAAATTCCAAGATACGTTAATGGACGCAAGGATTCTGAACCTGTGATCAAGCAAATTCCAAGATACGTTAATGGAGGAAAGGATTCTGAACCTGTGATCAATCAAATTCCAAGATACGTTAATGGACGCAAGGATTCTGAACCTGTGATCAATCAAATTCCAAGATACGTTAATGGACGCAATGATTCTGAACCTGTGATCAGTCAAATTCCAAGATACGTTAATGGACGCAAGGATTCTGAACCTGTGATCAATCAAATTCCAAGATACGTTAATGGACGCAAGGATTCTGAACCTGTGATCAATCAAATTCCAAGATACGTTAATGGACGCAAGGATTCTGAACCTGTGATCAATCAAATTCCAAGATACGTTAATGGACGCAAGGATTCTGAACCTGTGATCAATGAAACTCCAAGATACGTTAATGGACGCACGAATTCTGAACCTGTGATCAATGAAACTCCAAGATACGTTAATGGACGCAGGGATTCTGAACCTGTGATCAATGTAATTCCAAGATACGTTAATGGACGCACGGATTCTGAACCTGTGATCAATGAAACTCCAAGATACGTTAATGAACGCAGGGATTCTGAACCTCTGATCAATGAAACTCCAAGATACGTTAATGAACGCAGGGATTCTGAACCTGTGATCAATGAAACTCCAAGATACGTTGATGGGCGCACGGAATCTAAACCTGTGATCAATGAAATTCCAAGATACGTTAATGGACGCACGGATTCTGAACCTGTGATCAATGAAACTCCAAGATACGTTAATGGACGCACGGATTCTAAACCTGTGATCAATGAAACTCCAAAATACGTTAATGGACGCAGGGATTCTGAACCTGTGATCAATGAAACTCCAAGATACGTTAATGGACGCAGGGATTCTGAACCAGTGATCAATGAAATTCCAAGATACCTTAATGTAGTTTATCAAAGCGAAGCTGGTCTCAGCAGAGTCCTGTGTTTCGATGAACAGCAGCTTGTGCCGCTGCAGGCTCGCCACCACGCCTGCGACACAACACGTGGTCAAGTCAGAACTGAGGTGCGTTGACTAAGAGATATATAGTACCCGGCGTCAAATAATGCACATCGATGTTTAGAACGAAAGAGCCAGTTCGGTTTCGTAGAGCGCTGTTTCTGTCACTCAGTTAGTGACGTTTCACACGGGTTCGTCAGTCTGTGCGACAGAGACAATGCTCTATGAAGCAGGACCTAATCTTTTGTATATAGATATGGGTTGGTTAGTGTACGTTACCCTGGTCGTACCACGCGCCCACCACGCTCTCCAGGTACAGGTAGGAGGTGAAGAAACAGACCACGCCGTCGGGCACGCACGCCGACACCTGCCGACAACCGGGGGCTGTACAATGCTATCATAGTTTCGGATCCCGCCCAAGACCAACATTCTTACACAAATTATTGGTTCTTCGGGTCTGGCTGTAAATATGTATTTAAGTAAAGTAAAGTAGCGACCTGTTACAGTCCCACTGCTGGGAATAGGCTTCCTCCCTCCGTTTCTGGAGAAAAGAGTTGGAGCTAAGACCTACCGCGGTGCTCCAATGCGGATTGGTAGGTTACACATATCAACAGAATTCTCTAGAGATATGCAGGTCTCCTCACGATGTTTTCCTTTACCGGAAAGCGTGTGATAAATTGCAATTATCAATTAGACACGTGAGTTTAAATAGAAAAACTCATTGGTGCCTGCCCGGGTTTGAACTCGTGTCCCCTCGAAAGAGTCGCACGGTCTCACCGCTGGGCTATCACAGCTGTATTTAAGTATTTACTTAAAACTATATATTTACCAGTTGTCTGTCACCAGCAACACAAGTATAAAGTTACTTTGTGAACAGACGACCGTGTATGTAAGTGTGTTATATATGTGTACATTTTACGGCATCACATTTTGAGGTCATTCGTTACCCACAGGGAAAGGTGGGTGTTGCGGACTGTTACAGCCCTTAATCTTTATTGCTGACGTCATTTCTCAATTATAAATTGCCGATATAACTGACTTCAATGGGAATACAGCGAGAAAAGTAATGGCCTGTTAATATACTGCAGCTGGGCAAAGATCCCCATTTCACCAAAAAGCTTTTGATAAATTGCAATTATCAAATGCAAGAAAAGTCCGCGATAGCATGTCTCTATCTCTTATGGTTAAAATTTGAATTCTAGAAAAAAATTGTAACACGCTGATTTCCACGCGGGCGTAGCCGCTGGCATAGCTAGTATTATAAAAAAAATTGTGACTAACTTCAGTTTGTTTTTTATTTTAAACAAGCTGTGCCTACAGGCTTCACCCGCGTGAAAATCTTGAAAAAAGGCGAATTTCTCCCAAGAAGAGAATTCCTCCAGTCAAACTTTGAACTTTTTGTCGAATTATTGAGCAAGGCAGATAGGCTGCGAAACAAAAACCTTTAAAAAAATAGTTTATGCTATCGGATCCCATTAAATACAATAATTTGAATATTATATGTAAAAGAGCAAATATAACATTCCCCACCTCAACCAGCAGTTGTCCGTAGTTCCTGATGACGGCCACGTCCTCCCTGGTCTCGTACTTGGAAGATATCGTGACCTGATCGCTGCCTTTGGACACGATCTGCAACGGTCGTATCCTATTATAAATATTCTCTCAATCTGTTTTAACTAGCAGACCCGGCGAACTTCGTACCGCCTACTAGTCAATGAATGGTGTCTTATAGTAGTTTATGATACTGTTGCATAATAAGTGTTCTTATAACACGCGTGTGGTTTAAAAAAAAGAGCCGCAGGCAAGTTTTTTTATAGTGTCACACGAGTGTTATAAGACCAAGTTATGTACAGTATCATACACTACTTTATCTACTCTCATACTATAATACGTAAAATAATATTGCAAATAAAACGCTGAATATAACAACAAATTTATTTTTACTTGTAATAATTATTGATGTTCTGAATATTCATTTTCCATTCCATGAACTCGTGGTAACATTTAATATAGTTGCTCCTAGATTTCGTCGGCAACAGGTTCACGGTCATGTTTGACGCAACTTTCAGAATATCTGCTGGTGTACAATCAACACTATCCCCGCTCTCAGACATGTTTTTACACAAAAACTTATTTTTTTACAAACCAAACTAAACTTCGTTTAAAAATTGGAAATTTTTTTTAAATGTCATATATTGGCGCCAAGGCGCAAACATCGATTGCGCATGCGTGTTTCGTCGCCGCGGACCCATTCATTGAAACCTTTTTTTTTAAGGTAGAGGTTCAACCTCCTTGGTCCAGCTGGACGTTGTATAGGTGTATCGTTATGATTAAAAAGTTACATTACGATACAGGTATCCATACAAGACCTGTATTTATTGTGTTTATTGTATTTATTGTATGTATTTATTGAAGGCAGTTTTTTTCTACAGTTTTGTTGTTATAAGGATACCCAAATACTTCCAATCATTATAAAGCTTATTTCATCATGAAAGATCATTTAGTTCAGGAGTTGTGCCGTTCTATTTGCACAGGGGTGTCAGTAGCTAATAAATTTTTTTAAAAATGAAAAAAAATATTTTGAAAGGGATTAGATTTTTTTAAATACGTTTTCCGTCGATAAAACTAACCATAGTTTCCCACGATTTATTATGTGCACATTATGAAGACTAACCCCGTATTTATACCAATATAACTACTTTTTTACATTGTAAAAGTTGATAGAATTGCCGACAATAATCAAACAATTTTATTCATATCTCTGTATTAATCCTTATCACATTAAATGATATATTTTTAAATCTGTATATATACCTGTAAAACTTTTTAAATTATTTAAATCCGACATCCCAATGAAAAGATATTACGAATTTAAAAATATAAATCGAAAGAAAATAATGACAACAAATTCATTGTAGCGTCCGTTATATCAGGGCCTGCACTTGGTGAGTTAACTCTTATTACAATAATATTAATAATAATAATAATAAATTTTATTTCTTTTTATGCTTAAATTAATTACAGGATTTTGAGACCTTCTAGTAAGCATGACAATGCCTGTATCAGAAGAATCTCGCTCTTCCATAACAATGATAATTATAAGCTTACGTGGTTTTTATTACTATTCGTATAATATTTATATATTTATAACATTTATATTTATATATCTATATCTATCTATACTTATTGTTGTATTTTTTGGATGTGTATGTGTTTATGTGTGTGCATATCAGTTATTCGAATGTTATATTATTATTATTTTTTTTTTTACTTACGATATAATACAATTATAAGATTGATTCCAGTAAAGCTTCTGTTTCCTCATAACTTAAATCTGTTAGCCATGCATTTAATATTTTTTTGCATTCATATATTGTCTTAGAGTAAATATAAGTTTTTTTATTTATTTTGTTGTACAATACAGTAGATATCTTTTTATATTGACGTCTGGCAAAATTAGTTTTAACTGAAATTATTGTAACTTATTGTAAATTATTGTAACTTAACTTGAAATTACAAGAATACTAATGATGACTATTTTTAATATTAAATAAATCTATAGTCCGACTTCATAGACTTTCTATAACCACGAGATCGGTATGGACGCGGGTGAAACCGCGGGGCATTGCTAATTGGAAAATAAATCAACTACATTGGTCCAGAGATTCTTGAATTTTGCACTTGGGGAAGGTAGTGTGTAAATTCAAATTCAAAATATTATTTATTCAAGTAAACTTGTAAACAAGTGCTTTTGAATCGTCAACTCTACTGCTGGTTCGGAAAGCTGTTCCTGCCGAGAAGAGCCAGCAAGAAACTCGGCGGTTGCTCTTTTTAAAATATAAATCTTAGAACTAGTTACATTTATTTATTACTGTCTTGTACAGGGTAGGGAATCATGTAGGAAATAGGCCACCTACCATAGGCAGTATACAGGGCCGGGCCAGCGTCATGGTGAACGAGCTCATGATAACCGGGTTGAAGTCCAGGATCTTGGGGTACATGTCCAGGGGCGATAACGTCCCTGGGGAATAATTTCATCCATAAAAATTGTGATAAAGCTAAAGTAACGATGAAATTTGTTTATATATCGCACACAGGATTAATTTATTGCCGTCTGGTATCCGGTTGAGTAGAATAGACCAACCTCCATTCTTACCGAGGTGTCGTTAAAGGCGACTAAGGTAAGTTGACGTCAACCAGGCGGCTGGTCGTAAAATACGTAGCCAAATCATGTAACAACAAGGTTAATACATGTTGTGCCGACCCCATTTAGAGTGGGATAAGGGCAGGAGAATGATGAATGATGCATAGGATTAATTTAATTAAAGTGACTGAAAATTAGAATTAATTGAGTTCGATACATTTATAAAACTAGGCGTATACAAGCACTACACACGTTCACTATCACAAACTCAACCATCGTTCGCCCCGCAAACGATGCAAAAGCATCATCAGGAGATGGAGTCTATCTCCTGATAGTATAGTTCACTTTACATTTAGCATTATATGTTTTGTATTTTCTATTTACTTTTTCGCGGATTATAGTAAAATAATTTTATTGTTAATTTTGAGTTCGACACATTGTAATCCTTAATTCAATGGATGGCATTTAAATGACATCTCGCTACAAACTATTATAAAATATAGTTATATAATATATAACTAGTTATATAATATAGTTATATAATATATAACTATATATAAAAAAGCTAGTGTTTTCTCACTCTTCCAAGCTATGGATCTCTTTAAAACTCGCGAGTTTTGCAGACGTTACAGTACGTAGTAGACGTAGTACCTTACTATCAAATAATTGCGCAATAAAATCCATTGTCGTCTACAATAAAATTCCAAAAATGATAAGGGAACTTATTTATTTATTTATTAGGAAGACACTCTTACTCTTAATCTTTTTAAATCTAAACTTAAAATGTGGCTTATATAAAGCTTTTATACAATTGACGAATCGAAACTTATAAATGAAAAATTAAAACAACAAATTAGATAAGCATTTTAGACAAATAAGATTCGATAAATAATAGAAAAATTGAGATATTAGATTTCATTGACATTCAACAGGAATGTAGTATATTGATAATAATACCAATTTTTGGGCTTCGGTATACTTTTTTATAATAAAATTCCTTAATCTATTTTGGACTTGCCTTTACACAAGTTTACAAAAGCAATTAAAGAGACTCTCATTAATAAAGCTTACTATAATGTTGAAGACTATGTCAATGATAAGAAAGCTTGGAACTAAATTGCGACCAGCTATGTACTAGACGATAGTATAATCTAAGTTTGTTAACAATAGTTAATACAAAACTGTAATATTTATTTTTTAAAAGAGTGACCGCCGAGTTTCTTTCTGGTTCTTCTCGGTTAGAGCACCTTTCCGAACCAGTTGTAGCTTCAATTTAATTTTAATTTGACGATTCAAAAGTGCTTTTAATAGGCCAATTTGAATTTGAATTTGACATACTTTTAATTTAATTTTTATTGTGTAAATTTGCCTATAATACTAGGTGAAACATTTCTACTAGACAATAGATATAATACACTATTGTAAAAAATGTTTCAGCAAATGAAATTTATTAATTATCTATTACTTTAAATATTACGCTTTAATGAAATTTGCCAGAAAACAACTTCTTTGAACAAGGTCACTTTGATATCTACCAAGCTTGCGATATAAAAAAGAGAAATTAAGTATGTATGTTACTAGACTCAGAAACGGCTGGATCGATAATAATAAAATTTTTAGATATTCTTTAGGTTGACCCAGCGAACGCTCGTGTACAGTTTGCTAATAATCAAAGTATATTTTTCAACTCTCATTACCGTATTATCATTTGTATCGAGAGGATAGATTAACCCACTGATAAATAGCGGTCCAAGTTTGATAGCGGAGCATTTTTTTAACTATCATTGAAAGATTTGAAGCTGTGATAGCCCAACGGTGAGACCGTGCGACTCTTACGAGGGAAACACGAGTTCAAACCCGGGCAGGCACCAATGAGTTTTTCTATTAAAACTCATGTGTCTAATTGATAATTGCAATTTATCACACGCTTTTCGGTGAAGGAAAACATCGTGAGGAAACCTGCATATCTCTAGAGAATTCTGTTGATATGTGTAACCTACCAAGCCGCATTGGAGCAGCGTGGTAGGTCTACGCTCCAACCCTTCTCTCCAGAAACGGAGAGAGGAGGCCTATTCCCAGCAGTGGGATTATAACAGGCCGCTACTTTATTTTACTTTACTATTGAAAGATTTGTTTCGAGAAAATCGATAGGGCCGCAGCAACGCTTGGCAGGACCGTTAGTCCGCGATAATCTCATATTTGAATAACAAACAGTTAAGATACTTCGGGATGTTTTATTTGTTTTTTTTTTGATTGCACTCACCGGAAGTGATGATGACCGTCTGAAACCTGGTGAACACCGGCCGCATAGCTATCGACGAGTCCATACAACTGGAGAGAAACAATGTTATTGTAAAGAACATGCAAAAAACGATTCGCAATTCATAGTATATAATTTATAGAATTAGGCGTTACTTTGCGGAGATCCATAATACAGAAGTAATAATAAAATAATTTTGCTATAATCCGCGATACAGTAAATAGAAAATATATATAGTGTTAAATGTATAGTGGACTATCCGTGTTTTCATACCCGATACGTGCGGGATTCGTAAAAACACATGCACAAACCTCCACCACTTCCACCACAATACACAAGCACTACACACGTTCACTATCACAAACTCATCAATCGTTTCGCTCCGCAACCGGAGCATCATCAGGAGATAGACTCGTAATAAGATAGAAAGAAAGGTAGATAGAAAATATATATAATGCTAAATGTATAGTGGACTATCCGTTTGTTCATACCCGATACATGCCGGATTCCTGAAAATTTGATTCGCACGATTTGTCGTGGAGTCTATCTCCTGATGATGCTTCGGTTGCTGGACGAAACGAATGTTGAGTTTGTGATAGTGAACATGTGTAATGCTTGTGTATTGTGGTGGCGGTGGTGAAGGTTTGTGCATTTGATTTTACGAGTCCTGCATATATCGGCTATGGAAAAACGGATAGTCTATATATTTAGCATTATATATATTTCCTATTTATTTTATCGCGGATTATAGCAAATTAATTTTATTATTACTTTTGTAATATTGGATTATCACCGAATTTTTAGAACTGCGTTAGAAAGATTAGCAAATTTTTGGAAAGGTTAAACGAAATTATTGTATGAACGAAATTCTTACTAAATAACAAAAATTGTAGTCCTTTTTCGAGTGGGCTAATATAACAGCATATGGAAGCGCTTGTTATGTCGGAAGTTCCGAGTTCCCTTTGGCAAAATGATTTGGTAAAATAAGGATGACGTTATATCAGATATCTGATGACTGGCCCGTTGTCGCAATGTAGTGACCTTCAGCTCCGTGGGTCGCGGTTTCGATTCCCGCCGAGGTTCAACATTTTCTTAATTTGTTGGTTCTTCGAGCCTGGGTGTGTATTTGTATTTAAGTATGTATTTAAACTTATATATGTAGTATATCTACCAGTTGTCCGTCACCCATAATACAAGTATTACGTTACTTACTTTGGGGACGGGACAACAGTGTGTGTAAATGTCCCATATATTCGGTGATTTACAAAACTTTTCCCGAATTTTCGAAATTTTGTACATACAAGTAGTTATTGTGAGTTAACCGTGAGAGATAGAGACATGCTATCCCGGACTTTTTTGTAGTATTTTTATAGATCTACAATTCTCTACTACATTACTTTAGCGTATCTCTGCTGGTTTACGCAGCGCACACGACTAAAGCTCCCAGCAAGCAAGTTCTTCAACAACTGCACGATCTTTTCATCACAATTTACATGATACCGATATGAACTATTTACCAAACTGTTATATATGTAAGTAGGTTAAGCAACAATTATGTTCAGTCAGTCTCGCATTAAACGCTTCAACGATACGCCGTGTTTTATTTGTCACAAACTTTAACCATCCGGAAGTATTGCACTATCTTTTAATGAAAACCGTACACAAATCCGTTCAGTAGATTTTGAGAAATTCAATTACATACAGACAGACAGCTTTTAGGTATTTTGTTTTATAATAAGTACTAGCAAAGCCCCGCGGTGTCACCCGCGTCCATACAGATCTCGTGGTAGTGGAAAGTCTACGAAATCGGACTATAGATTTATTTTGTAGATTATTTAATTATAAAAAATGGGCATCATTAGTATTCTAGGAATAAGACTTAACTCACCAAGTGCAGGCCCTGCTATAACGGTAGGTTAGGTTTGTTATGGCATTATTTGATTTCGATTTACATTCTTCAATTCGTAATATCTTTTGATTGGGATGTCGGATTTTAATAATTTATAAAAGTATTTTACATGTATTGAAACAGTTATTCATAAAATATCATTTAGTGGGATAAGGATAAATACAGAGATATGAATAAAATGGTTTGATTATTGTCGGCACTTATACCAACTTTTACAATGTAATAAAGTAGTTATATTGGCATAACTATAATAGTTAGACATATGGTATCGCAGACTTTTTTGTGGATATTGATACGTTCTATAATACTGTAGAACATTTTTTTGTTCTATCATCAATAGTTTCCGCAGCGCACGCGAATATAGATGTTTACGACTAAATTTTTACCAAGTTATTACAATTTTATTAGAGATCCCTATTTTTTTTAAAAATGACATATAGCCTATGTTGCTTTCCAATAAGCAGCTTTCCAATGGTGAAAGAATTTTCGAAATCGGTCCAGTAGTTTTTGCGTGAAAA
This sequence comes from Morpho deidamia, assembly GCA_947086505.1. Classification (NCBI taxonomy): domain Eukaryota; kingdom Metazoa; phylum Arthropoda; class Insecta; order Lepidoptera; family Nymphalidae; genus Morpho; species Morpho deidamia. The sequence goes on from CAMTZC010000011.1 coordinate 1,874,977, forward strand.
CGTAACAACAAACAAACAATCATACAAATCTTTCCTCTTTGTAATATTAGTATAGATAGATAATCACTTACGAGAAATGAAGTATGGGATTGGAGACGGTGGGCGTCCTGTCGTCGAAGGGCTCGATGATGACGACGAAGCCCTTGGTGTAGGTGGAGACCAGCGTGGCCAGGTTCGCTACCAGCGTGAGGGCGCCGAACGACGACGGGTCCGACACCTCCAGCGTGCGCAGCAGCGACTGCAGCCGCGTGGCGCAGAACCGCAGCGGCTTGCGCTCGATGCACACACGAGAGGACACGTCCTTGAGGAACCCTGGACCGAATCCGAAATAATAAATGCATATATAGGTGGTTCGAACCAACAAAAGTTTTAAATAGTCCTTTATTTTATTTTAAGCAATATAACAGAACTAACTACTTTGCTATAATCCGCACGGGTTAAGCGAATGCATGCAAAGCCAATGTGTATGAAGCAGGCAAAATCTACGCACCTTATACATGCAGGACAAGCCACCACATGCACCCCAAGGCGCAATTCACCAAAATTCTAATTTTGCAAAACATTTGCTGGAAAGCGGTCATAAAGTGCCTAATGACCATTCATTTCATATTCTCCATAAGGGACTCCGACTCAATACGTTAGAGCAACCTGAGATAATAAAAAATAACAATGGTCACTTAATTAACGAGCAAATAAATGTATCTAATTCCGTTTTGCTACATGTGTTCCGAGGGTAGGGTATTGGTGGGAGTTGAACTATTTAAGACGGCTTGTATGGGTAGCGCGGCGCATTACGATTTTTGTCGTGGAGCCTGTCCTCCTGATGATGCTTCGGTTTCGGGGCGAAACGATCGTCGAGATTGTGGTGGTGGGTGTGTGTGCTGCTTTTGTGTGCGTTGTTGCTGGTGAATTGCGCCTTGGGGTGCATGTGGTGGCTTGTCCTGCATGTATAAGGTGCGTAGATTTTGCCTGCTTCATACACATTGGCTTTGCATGCATTCACTTAACCCGTGCGGATTATAGCAAAGTAGTTAGTTCTGTTATATTGCTTCTAATATGGAATTCCGCAAGGTAACGCCTGCTTCTATAAATCATTTTAGTTTAACACAAACATTAAACACAAAAAATCGTTTTATTTCGACCGGATTATACACTATATGAATATCAAAAATATCGTTTATATATATAAAGCCTACTATACTATTAAGGATGATATAGATGATAAAAATACGTCGATATAGCTAGTCCTCTACCCTGTACAAGATAGTAACAACCAAATGTAACTAGTTATAAGAGTTTTATTTGAAAAGAGCGACCACCAAGTTTCTTGCTGGCTTTTCTTGGTGGAACAGCTTTCCGAACCAGCAGGAAATTTTGATGGTTCAAAAGCACTTTTTACAAGTTTATTTGAATGAAGAATATTTTGAATTTGAATGTAACAGATCGTTGAAATGGCTGAAAAACATTTATATTATATATAATATATAATATAAATAATATATCGTAATGCAAAAATGAACGGCCCGAAAGCATACGCGAATAGTAAACGACCAATTTTATTTTTCGCAAGAAGGTAAGTCTCTCCGCGCGGCGATGTGCAATATGTTTGTAACATGTTGTCACATGATTCCGCTACGTATTTTACGACCGGCCGCCTGCCTGACGTCAACTTACCTTAGCCGTATTTTACGATCCCTCGGTAAAAAAGAGGGTTGTATATTGTACTACCACACGGCGGGTCGACTAACCTTAGTCGAGTTTTACAACACCATGGTAAGAAAGAGGATGGTCTATTCTACTCAACCGGCATCAGGAAAGTACACAATCAAAAGTGTTTGATATCAAATGTCAGTTTAGCATATACTTGCAATAGCATCCTTCCCGTTTCCTTCCGCACGCACTTCAGTCGCAAAACGCCGTCGCAAGACGCACGTCGTACGTTGCACGTCTCATGAACGATCGCCGCGCACGCATAAATTTGTTATAAGTTCGCACCGCACCGCTAGCACGATTGTGTGTATTATAAGTGTTAACATCAGTGAACGGACAAAATGCTGGATCCGACATTACAAGTAAGTGCCTCCATCCCTCTTTGACAGTTATTTTAATCCCGCCCAGTACCAGACGGCTGCCATATTCCATCTTGTTATTTGCAAGTATTTTGGGGGTTTCCGCGAACCAGTTAATAACAAAAAATACAGTCCACTTCATTAAGGCTCAGGAATAATACTTTAACCTGGGCCACACGCCCGCATGTCCAAAAAGAATGAAACAAGGTGTTCCGCGCGAACGTGCGGACGGATAAAACAACCACCGGGACCGGGGCCCGTCGTCTCGGCGTCTCAACCTACCTTATGCGGCCGTCAGCTGTATGTGGTCCGGCCTCATGAGTCACTGCGTGTATATGTGTACGTGTATGTGTGTGCTTGTATGTACTTGGCCGATTTCCGAAATCGTTGGCTCGCCTCAGCACTCTTCCACGGTCACGTAATGTCTGTTTCTCCCGGAGTATACACTTCACTATATCGGTTAAATAACACAAATAACACCCGGTGTGCACACAACCTTCGTAAGGTCACACGTTATTGAATCGTCCCTATATTGGGGAATAGTAACCCAACGCGCACTAAAACCGTGGACGGTCGCCTCTTCTCAAACGCTTCACTGGTTAAACGCGTCACTAAATACTTATATCAGTCTCAAATGTCAATAAAGTCGTGTCACTACCGAGAATAACACCCGAAACGCAAAATTACACGTGTGCGTTATACAATAAAGCCGTATACAGGCGCACGCGGCCTGTCCTTATCGTATTCGAAACGTCACTAGCTGTCGGCCGCTCGCGTCGGCAATCGATTTTATTAAAAACAAAGTGATAAAAATAAAGACAATTATCTAAGAACCAAAGCAAGAATCAATGTTCAAAGAGTCGCGATGTTGAAATGATGACGAACCAAGATGAGCCACTGAGGACGAATGAACGGTGTGGCAATTTAGGTCATCAGATCCAAAATTGGTAAGGCTGAGAAATTGCCTGTAATCTTTTCCCTTTTTCCTTTTTCAGTCTTTTTCAGCTACGTTCACCAACATAGCAGAGGCACGCAGTATGGAAAAATAAGCAATATTATTTTTGATCCAGTGCATGCACTTTACCTGCCGGCGACTCCTGCACCACGTGCTGTAACCGCAGCCTGGTCTTCAGGTACTCTATGAACCGTTTCAGGAAACCCAGGAAATGTTCCGCGTTCCTGATGTTACCGGGGACCACCTCTGAAATAACGTGAGAGGGAATTAATAAAAGTAGAGTAACTTCCTGTTACCATTCCATAGGTTAAAGTGCGACGTCTCATTTAACTTTAAGCACATTACCCCATATAAAATAATTAAAACTTTTAAAACCTTAAATAATAAGATAACAGGAGATCTTTGGGGAATGTCAGTGAAATTATTAAAAAATATTATAGAAATAATTGCGCCATATCTAGCTAAAGTTTTTAATGATTCAGTAGATTCAGGTGTTTTTCCGAATTTAATGAAACACAGTAAGCTAGTACCTCTTTATAAAGCAGGTGATAAGAGTGATCCAAATAATTATAGACCTATTTCTGTTCTACCAACGCTTAGTAAAATATTTGAAAAGATTATGCTCGACCAACTTGTATGTTACTTTAATCTTAACAACTTCTTACATTCAGAGCAATATGGTTTTACTAAGGGTCGGTCAACTACAGATGCAGGTGCAAGACTATTAAGACACATATTTGAAGCTTGGCAGAACTCACAAAATGCTATAGGCATTTTTTGTGATTTATCTAAGGCGTTTGATTGCGTTGAACATAAGACCCTTCTTTTAAAATTAAGTTATTACGGTGTAAATGATAACTCGCTTGGTCTTATTTCCTCTTATCTTAGCGATAGATTACAAAAGGTATGCATTAATGATGTTAGGTCATCTGGATCGTTTAATGTTATGGGTGTCCCACAGGGGTCAATCCTTGGTCCTTTTCTGTTTTTAGTATACATAAATGATTTAGCATATTGTGTTCAAAATATTTGTGATATTGTGTTGTTTGCAGATGATACCTCTTTTATTTTTAAAGTAGATCGAGATAAAGACAATTTTGACGATGTAAACAGTGCTCTATCTCAGATATCAAATTGGTTTTCAGTAAATAATTTACTTTTAAATGCAAATAAAACCAAATGTCTGCAATTCGTGTTACCAAACGTAATTAGGTCAGACATAAAATTAGAGATTAATAAACAGATACTAAAGATAGAAAATACAACTAAATTTTTGGGGCTCACTTTGGATGATAAACTCCAATGGGGCACCCATATATCTGTCCTCGCAGGAAGACTTAGTTCCGCCGCTTACGCTGTTAGAAAAATTAGACATTTAACCGATGTTGAAACAGCGCGACTTGTTTATTTTGCTTATTTCCACAGCATTATGTCATATGGAATAATGCTGTGGGGTAAAGCGGCCGATATAGAAAAGATTTTTGTTGCCCAAAAAAGAGCCATACGGGCTATCTATAATATGAAGCAACGTGAGTCCCTTCGCGAAAAGTTCCAAGAAATAGGCATACTGACTGTAGCTTCACAATATATATATAGTAATATTCTATTTGTACGGAAAAATATAAGTACATATAAAACAAAATTTGATGTATATCATAGACATACGAGAGGTCACAAACAGCTTGCGATACCTGCGTCGCGACTCAGCAGAGTTAGCAACTCATTTGTTGGTCTCGCTATTCGCATCTATAATAAAATTCCTCAATCCATTCTAGACCAGTGTACAGAAAGATTCCAATCAAGTGTAAAAAATATGCTTATACGTAAAGCATATTACAAAATTGAAGATTATTTGGTTGATAAGAAAGCCTGGATTTGAAAATCCTTTCAGCTTCATACAAGACAGCGGTTTAATAATGTATAATTGAAAATATTTAAAAGATTGACCGCCGAGTTTCTTGCTGGTTCTTCTCGGTAAGAGCAACATTCCGAACCAGTTGTAGCTTCATTAATCATATTGATGCTTGACGATTCAAAAGTGCCTGAAATGGTTTATTTGAATAAAGATTATTTTGATTTGATTTGATTTGATTTGATAAACACACTATTAAAAAGGCTAATACTTCTGTATTAGCCTTTTTTAATAGTATAGCAGGCTTTCTAGCCTGCTATACTATTGAAAAAGGAGGCTTTCTAGCCTGCTATACTATTAGTAAAGTAACCTTTTTAGCCTCAATAGTATAGCAGGCTTTCTAGCATGCTATACTATTGAGGATTACTAAGACGATAAGAATGTGTGGATATAGCTACTCTTCGACCCTGTACAAGACATTAATAACTATATGTAACTAGTAATACAAAAAAGAGTCATACGTGGCATTTACAACTTAAATTCGCGCGATTCCCTGCAAGAGAAGTTCAAGGAAACAGGTATTCTTACATTGGCTTCACAGTATATTTTTTGTAATTAATTTTTGTACATATGAATATAAATAATTATAAAAGGATTGGCGATGTATATAATAGACAAAGTAGGAACCGACATAAGCTTGCGACTCCTGCTTTGCGCCTCGCAAAATTTCGCAAGTCGTTTGCGGGTTTGGGTATAAGATTCTATAATTAAATTCCACAATCTACTTTAACTTTAACCATTACAACAGTTCAAAAATACTATTAAAAAAAGGCTAATTCAGAAAGCCTATTATACTATTGAAGATTACCTAGACGATAAGAATGCGTGGATATAGCTTCTCTTCACCCTGTACAAGACAGTAATAAATAAATGTAATTAGTTCTAAGATTTATATTTTAAAAAGAGCAACCGCCGAGTTTCTTGCTGGCTCTTCTCGGCAGGAACAGCTTTCCGAACCAGCAGTAAAGTTGACGATTCAAAAGCACTTGTTACAAGTTTACTTGAACAAAGAATATTTTGAATATGAATTTGAATTATCAAATTTATTTATTAAATATATTATATTAAATATAACATTATTATTAAATATAATTTGAATTCTTAATTTTTTATATCTACGTACCAAAACTGTTTTATTATAAATTGTCTCTTGTAAAGGGATAAATTGAACTTTTTAAACTGTTTTTTTATTGAAAAAATTTATGGTACATTTTTTTTTGTTTGTACATTTTGTACATTTCTCATATGTTAACATTTCTTCCATAAGGAAGAAATGTTAACATATGAGGTAAAAGAAATAAAAAACAATAAAAGAATTAGAGATTAGATTAAACTGGATTATGTAGTTAAGTAGAATTGTTTGACCTTAGTTTTGAAAATAGAAAGAGTAGGAGATTTTCTTATATCAAGGACAAGAGTGTTCCATAAAAGTACAGCTCAAACCAAATAATACGCTATTAGTAAAGCAAAATAAATATTTTGCATAGCTGTTATAATTATTCACCGTCCTATACCCTGTTCGATTGCAACCCAGGGGGTTCTCCAAGCCTGGTGGGAAACAAAATCTAAATTGGATAACGGGAGAAATTGAGAAAACTTGAAAGAGTGAGATGACGAATTATGGGAAAAATCGTTGACAGTTCCTTTACCGTTGAGCACTTCGTCGGGCAGCACGGGGTTGGCTAGTATCAGGTCGGTGTCTCGAGCCACGGCAGCCTCACGCAAGCCCTCCACCAATTGTTCGTACTCCAGAGTCAGCCGCTCCGCATCCTCCGCCTTCAATCTGGAGGAGAAGGAGGCTGAGCTACCGATAATGAGAATCTGCCATCACCTTAGACTTTACCATTTCCTGCCCTATATCCTACTCTAAGATAAGATAAAACAAAACTTTATTGCATATAAAACACAAAAAGGAAAAAATAAGAAAAAACATGCGAACAAGCATGTAAAGTGCAAGTGTGATCAGTAAGTTCTCTTCAATACTCTCCTATCATTTGTCAAAACTGGCGCTACTCCTTTTGTATGCAAATCAAACTTCACACAATTCAATCTCTTCTTCGGCCTCTCTCTAGTGATATATCCAGAAAACAATTAAGCGACGACCATAAGTTCATCATTCTTCTGTCCTTATTTCACTCTAAGTATGGTCAGGACATATTTTTCTCTTCCATTCTCTTTTATAATGATAAAATTATTCGTATATTTGGCACTCTATATACATTTTTTTTTCTTATATACTTGTAGATTAACAGTTCAGTAAGTATAAAAAATTATATAAGTTAGAAAGTATTAACGGCTTTTTATTTTTGGTTTTAAAAAGAAACATCACTGACTTAGTACATCAGACATTTTGTAATGACCAATACAATAGCTATATCAATCTTCGTAAAGTATAATCACTAGATAAATTTTAATACGTATAAAATACAGGTTAGAAGAATTTGTTATACAGCCTGTAAACTACGTGGTTAAAAAATTCACTTAACTTGATAAAAACTGAAACTTAAAGCTAACTTTTGATTACATAAATTACGTTTATTAATATAAGACAAGAAGTTCAAATAATGGAATATTATAATAAAATAATAAGCGCCAGAGTCGAGGAATGCCTCGACTTTTTCTGCCTCCCTCTAGTCATATATCCAAACAAAATTTTATTTTTTTTATTGAATTCCGTGAAAAGGCGGTCTGTGTGAACACAATGAGCCATTATGATGGTGATACGGGTATTTAGGCCTTGTTGCGCAGTAGGAATGTTTTTAGTTCCTTTCATATGCTGGCATCGAATCTTCTTGTTAGCATAGGAACACTATGCCGTTTTAATCGAAAGTGTATAACACTTCCAGTCCCTTCCAACTTTGACGCAAGTCTATTAACATGACTTGCGATCCTTTTTTGGTATCCCTTACTGTGTCTAGCAATTTCCTGTTTAACTGTGTTAAGGTTCAAGTCATGATGAATATATTCATTACTAATATAGTACGGTATATCTAGCATCGCTCTCAATGTCTTGCTCTGAAATCTTTCAAGAATCTCAATGTTGCTGTGGCTATCCGTACCCCATGATACCGTACCAAACAAAAATGAATATACAATGATAAGTTCATCATTCTCCTGTCCTTATTTCACTCTCAAGTATGAAGGACATATTTTTCTCTTCCATTCTCTCATACCATTCGTCAACTCTGGTGCTATTCCTTTTATACGCATGTCATACTTCACAAAATCTATCCATCTCTTTTTCTGTCTCCCTCTAGTCATATATCCAAACGACAATGAATATACAATGATAAGTTCATCATTCTCCTGCCCTTATTTCACTCTATGTATGGTCAGGACATTTTTTTCTTCCATTCTCTCCTATCTGTCGCAACTCCTTTTGCATGCATGTCATACATCACAAAATAAGCTGTGATAGCCTAGCGGTGAGACCGTGCGACTCTCTAGAGACGACATGGGTTCAAACCCCGGGCAGGCGCCAATGAGTTTTGCTATTAAAACTAATTAATAATTGCAATTTATCACACTCTTTTCGGTGAAGGAGAACATCGTGAGGAAACCTGCATATCTCTAGAGAATTCTAGCGATATGTGTAACCTACCAATCCGCAATGGAGCAGCGTGGTAGGTCTTAGCTCCAATCCTTCTCTCCAAAAACGGAGAGAGGAGGCGTTAGCCCAACAGTGGGCATAGTAACAGGCCGTTACTTTACATAGTTCACAAAATCCAACCATCTCTTTTTAGGCCTCTCACTAGTGACATATACACATTCATATTAAACATTCGTATCGTCACATGATTTTCATCCCTTCTCATTACATAGATTCGCAAAATAAGCATTATTCATATTATTAAATTTAAATGATATAACGCAAAATGTATCCATCGAAAATGAAGAGAAAGCAAATGAGACTACCCCAACTGTGTCTTTCTTCCGTATTATGTGAAGATTGGATTTAGTTGAATTGAATGCTGGGAAATTAGAAACGCATTTTCCATTTGCGTAAAAATAACGCATAAACTGCGCACGAGTGATGGGTATGTGAAGTATGAGCACCTCATCTTTCCACTCTCATTATTTTTTGGAAATTCGCAAAACATCGCAATTATAAAGTACTTAAGTTAGCACTGCTGGGCACAGGCCTTTTCTCTCCGGATTGGAGCTGAGACCTACCACGCTGCTCCAATGCGGATTAGTAGGTTACACATATTCCCAAAATTCTATAGAGATATGCAGGTTTCCTCATGATGTTTTCCTTCATTGATAAGCGTGTGATAAATTATAATTATCAATTAACCACATAAGTTTTAACAGAAAAACTCATTGGCGCCTGCCCGGGGTTTGAAGTCGTGACCCCTAGAAAGAGGAGCACGGTTTCACCACTGAGCTATAACAGCTCTGTATAAATTCCAATAAATATTACTGTGCAACTGCCTTCTCCAGAGACTGCAGAGCCTGGGTGCTCTTGTCTATGGTCCTCCGAGTGATCTTCACGCTGAGCGAGTCTATGCACACGTTGTCTATGTTGTGGGCCTCGTCGAACACCACCACCGCCTCCTTGTTGAGCTCCTTGGAGACCACCTCGGCGATCTTCGGATCCAGGAGATAGTGGTAAGAGTACACCACGATCTCCGCGTGTATTATCTGGATGTGAATGCAGTTTCAAGTCAGAAATGAGGAGATACAGCTCAGCATGCTACTTCTACTCAGCATTTGCCGCTTTCATGGACTGCATACAGATTATGTGCAGTATTCCATGCCTGGGAAAGACACTTCGTGTCCTGGATTTTATCTAACCTAACATCGGTGGGAACCAAGGGCGTAGCCAGTATTCTATATTCTATTCTATATAAAACAAACAAACAAACAAAAGAGCCTGGGTGTATATTTGTATTTAAAATTATATATGTATATCTACCAGTCCGTCCGTCACTCATAACACAAGTATTAAGTTACTTACTTTGGGGACGGACTACCATGTGTGTAAGTGTCCCATATATTTATATATATATTTATGCCGAATGCTATAATATGCCGTGTGGTATCCGACTAAAAAGAATAGACCACCCTTATTTGTTACCGAGGTGTCGTAAGAGGCGACTAAGGTAAGTTAACCCGCCATGTGGTATCCAGCTGAGTAGAATAGACCACCCTCATTTCTAACAGAGGTGTCGTAAAAGGCGACTAAGGTAAGGACTTAATGTGATATGGAGATTTATGTATCACTCACAGCGAATCTGGACAGGAAGTAAGGACACCAGTTCCGGTCGGCCCCGTACTGCTTCAGGTCGTCCACGGTGTACACGCCGAACGGAAGCATCGACTCCTTGCCTTCGCGGTTGAAACCCTCGTAGAACTGACCTGGCGAGTTGCAAGCACATACTTCCACTGCTATATTCTAATAATATTCTATAATTCTACTGTATTTCAATTCAAAATTGAACCGTCTTTTGGACCGTCAACTAAGAAAAAACTAGCGAAAAATTGCCTCTACCGCGAAGAGTCAAAAACACACTCGGCGGCTAAACTTTTCAGAATTTTTATAACTAGTTACATTTCGTCATTGCTATCTTGTGCAAGGTTGAAGTACAGAGTAGAGTAGCAAAATACACGCATTCTTATCATTTATGTCATCCTCAATAGTATATTAGACTTTCTGTATCAACCTGTATATGGCAGTAAGCTGCATGAAAATTCGTTTTAAGTAGTTTATCGTGAGCTGACAGCAAGGCTGACAAATCATTTCACTTCTATATATACATAAATAAATAAATATATGGGACAGTTACACACACGGTCGTCTGTCCCCAAAGTAAGTAACTTAATATTTGTGTTATGGGTGACGGACAACGGTAAATATACTACATATATAATTTAAAATACATAAGTAGTAGTAAAAGTAGCGGCCTGTTACAATCCCACTGCTGGGCTACGGCCTCCTCTCTCCGTTTTTGGAGAGAAGGGTTGGAGCTAAGACCTACCACGCTGCTCCAATGCGGATTGGTAGGTTACACAAATCTCCAGAGTTCTCTAGAGATATGCAGGAAATTTCCTTCAATGAAAAGCGTGTGATAAATTGCAATTATCAATTAGACACATGAGTTTTAATAGAAAAACTCATTGGTGCCTGCCCGGGTTTTAACTCGTTTTCCCCTAAAGAGTCGCACGGTCTCGCCGCTGGGCTATCACAGCATTTTAAATACATACTTAAATAAAAATATAAACCCAGGTTCGAAGAACCAACAAATTGTTTATAGAAAATGTTGGCCCTCAGCGGGAATCGAACCCGCGAGCCGCGGAGCTGAAGGCAGGGGCACTACCCACTGCGCTAACGGGCCAGTCAACATACATACATATAACCCACATCGCATGCTTAGCATTAAAGTGACTTAATTCAATTTTTTTTTCGTGGCAAATTAAAATAAAGCGTGTTATAAAGCATTTACAAAATTCGTGAGTGTTTAAAAGAGGGAGAGGCACTTTACTTGGAAGAGCAAGAAAACACCAGTTTTTTTAATAAGATCTGTCAAATATGAGGAATGCAGGATAATAATTGACTGGCCCGTTGGCGCTGTGGGTAGAGACCCTGCCTACAGCTCCGCGGGTAGCGGGTTCGATTCCTGCCGAGGGCCAACATTTTCTATAAACAAATTGTTGGTTCTTCGAGTCTGGATGTGTATTGTATTTAAGTATGTATTTAAACTTATATATGTAGTATATCTACCAGTTGTCCGTCACCCATAACACAAGTATTAAATTACTTAATTTGGGGACGGACGACCGTGTGTGTAAATGTCCCATATATTTATCATATTATTATTTATTATTATAATTACAGATTATTATTATTATTATAATATAATTAGACATATTTATTTGTTTACAAGGGGGACAGCGCGCACGCAGTCCCCACTACCAAAAATTACGCGTCCGAGTTATCCGCATTAGGGATAATCGCAGAGGTCAACCCAGCCGCAGTGCAATGGAAGGGCCTCGCTCTGGGAGAACCGCCTACTTGATCACGGTGTCTCCTACGCCAGGTAAGTATGCTTTAACTAACTTACACCGAGGTAGTCATTCCGCGACAAAGAATCTCCTTAGCGAGATACATTTTTACTTTAAAATCGCTCAGCGACATCTAACCGAAATATTATATACTACAACTACGCTAGGGTTCATGTCCGCGCCGCAAGGTCAAGGTAATAATGTATATTTAGTTCGATAGATGTCGGCACTTAGACTATAGTCTTGAGCATTTAGAAAACTTTTTCAATATCGGTAATTTAATTTCATCGATTAACAGTATAAATACAAATGTGTTTGTTTGTACATATTTCAAGAATGAAATTTGGCACAGTTATAGTTTTAATTTAAGAGCTGTGATAGCCCAGCGGCGAGACCGTGCGACTCTTTCGAGGGGAACTCGAGCTCGGGCACCAAAGAGTTTTTCTATTAAAACTCATGTGTCTAATTGATAATTGCAATTTATCACACGCTTTTCGGTGAAGGAAAACATCGTGAGGAAACCTGCATATCTCTAGAGAATTCTGGAGATATTTGTAACCTACCAATACGCCTTGGAGCAGCGTGGTGGGTCTTAGCTCCAACCCTTCTCTCCAGAAACGGAGAGAGGAGGCCTATTCCCAGCAGTGGGATTGGAACAGGCTGCTACTTCACTTTTTTTTTAATAGTTTTAATTATAGAGAATGCAGAATTATACTATATATTTTTTAATAATGCATACTAAATTCAGTAAACTACTTAATAATAATATTATAACACACACTGGCATGTATTTGACACACACACATGCATATAACATACTTTTACTTTTGTTTATGGTTAGTCTGTCTATATATAGAGAATGTGTTGTTAATAGTTTTTTAAATAAACCATAATAAATTTATTAAAGCAATAATAAAATCATAACACACACTTCAATGCGTTTAACACACACTTGCACACATATAATATACTGTTTGTTAAAGTCAAGTGGTCAAATTGAGTGATGAATATTATTTTTCTATAATCTTATTGAATGGCATACATAATCATAATTTTGATAAATTTCTGGTCACTTTATGAGCACAGGGGACCACTAGTACATACATATAGGAACGGAGCTGTCCCTCTCGTGCCGATCCCGGATGTAGCTGGCGGTCAACGAGTGGCACTTGCCATCTACTAGCTTGCCTTCTCTCTCTCTTGATACCTGAAAACCAAATGCAATGCAAACTTTTTTAAATTTCTTTTTAATTTATTGCGAGTCACAAATCTAAAAGTTACTTAAAATCATAGACATTTTAACATTTAACATTTTAACATTACTCTAAGAGTTTCACAAATACGGTTGAATAAACAAAATCGGATTCCAGTTTTAAATACACCGAGAAGATCTGGCCAAAAAGGAAAATGTACGAAATTGCTTTTCTAAACATAATTCTACTAGATAGTTAATTACAAATCTGTCTCTTAACAAGTTACTTTAATATTTACCGATAACCAGATCTGTCAATTGTGTTTACTTATTTTTGTTTGAACTCCTGTAGTATAAAAAAATTCTAATTTTTTATGACAGTTATTGAAGTTACCTCAGGATGTATGCATAAATTTTTCCTTGACGTAAGAACAACTCCAGTGAGACTAGGCTTCTCTCCATGGCTTTTCTCATAATATTTAATAAGGTTTTTAAGTTCCTCTAAGACTTTCTCAATCTCAGGTATAGTACGAGAACAGTAAATTAATTTCCTGGAAATGAAACAGGAAATTTTTCAATCTACCATTAATTCTTAAAAAAATATAGTTATATTTTTGTAAGAATTAATGAATTATACTTCAATTGTACACTGAAATATAGATAAATGTTACACAAATTAAAAGAAAAAAAAAATGTAAACAATGGTAGTCCTATCACAACCTAGCGATTTCTTACAACAACCAAATCAAAGAAAGGACATAGCTATAGAAATGTGGGGTGTATCCTTCACAAAAGCTCATATGGTCCACTTGGTGTAAAAGTGACAGAATACAAAAAAGTTGTTTTGTTGCAAATTGCAATATGGTGTAGTGTAGAACCTATAAAATTTGTGAGTGTTAAACAGGCCCATGACTTGGAAGAGCAAGAAAACACTAGCATTTTCAATAGTTTGTAGCATGATGTTATAAATGGCATTGAAATAAGGATTAAAATCAGTCTGTCTAAAACTAAGCATGTTATATATAACTACATAATACATAAATAAAAAACGTATATACATAAATATATATAATTATGTTTAATTATATAAAGATTATAAATTTTATTCTTATAACAGTGAAAGATACTTTACTACTTACCTTATATGATGTGGGTTCTGTATCATATATGCTACAATTAATGATAGTAGTGATATGGTCTTTCCAGTTCCTGATGGCATCTCTAGTAGACCATGGCCCTGAAACAGTTGCAATATATTTATTTAATGCTATGACCAAAACAAGTAAAGCTATAACTATTTCATTATGCTCTATTATTTACAGGTTCAAAATTGTGCAAATAAATCATAGAATCCCCAAGTAAATACCTTATTTCTGTTGATTAAAAAAGAATTATAATATTTGACAGACAACATATTTACCTTATCTGTAATAAGTTATTTATTTAAAGAAAAAACTCTGTCTAACAGAACGACTTAACTATATACTGAATATAATAAAGTTCTTTACTTAATTTCATATCTTTGTATCAGCAAAACTTAAAAATTATATTAATGTTGCAGAGAAGCAAGTATATTCTTACGAAAACTGTTCATTTTAAAAACGGATTAATCATTCCATAGGGTTCATAAAAATCTGCTGAACTTTTAAAGCTTCTTAGATTTTCGACAAGTACTTTACAAGTACTTTCCCTTAATAAGAATGTATATTAACTCAGTTACCATTTTAGCAATTTATAGGACCTCCATATATAGTAAACAGCAAGAACTTACATATTACAAGGTCTATGATTTATATAAACACCCAAATTGACAAAATGAGAAATAACAACAGATCTTTTATTACTTCGTTTATACCAAACATAACCTATAATTATTTTCTGAGAACCGGCAAACTGTATAACAAACCTTGGCATCGAGGGCTCTCTTTAACTCCAACATATAAGCATATTGTTCCGGATAAATATAATCGTATGGAAAATAAACAAGCAGTCCATCCACGGTTAACCTAAAACAATGAAATTTTAAACTATTAAGATCATTTCTTCTTCTTAATATTCACTGTAGCACTAATATATATGTCTTATTACTTCATATTGTAAGTTGAATATAAATTAACTGTTATTTAATTATTATATCAATAGCTATATTTATCAAAGGTTACTTTTCGAACTTTTTTATTTAATTTTTTGTTGTTATGATTGACAGATAACCTAAAATTTCATTGTTTATTTCAAATGTCAGTAGGTACTAGGTACTCAGTATGATAATTAATATTTATTACGTTTTCTTACTAATCTGTGGTTGTTACTACTAGTTACTGCAAAGGCACTGGGCACAAAGGTTACTGGGCAAACAAATGTATATTCTCTAAATAAGGTATTACTTAATAACATGATGGATATTAAGAAAAGGAAATAATACAGAATACAAATGATAACTAAACCTGTTAGCCAAGCGTCTCAAAGTTGTAACGAGTCAACGTTTAAATAAATAATGATAAAATCATTATTAGTTTTATTTAAATAGCATAGTTTTTTGTCTATACGTTTATTTGAGAGATTGTTTGTATATTACCAACAAGCTGTATCCGTGACTTGGTTTGCGTTATCATATATTTATAAATACTCTCAATTATGTACGTGCTTTTTTTCCTATTCCCGAAGAAAAAAAGGGATTTTTTATGCATATATGTTAGCTTGGTATATATAAACTTTAATTATACCAAATATCGCTGTGATATAGCTGTGATAGCCCAGCGGTGAGACCGTGCGACTCTGTCGAGGGGAGCACGAGTTCAAACCCGGGCAGGCACCAATGAGTTTTTCTATTAAAACTCACGTGTCTAATTGATAATTGCAATTTGTCACACGCTTTTCGGTGAAGGAAAACATCATGAGGAAACCTGCATATTTCTAGAGAATTCTGGAGATATGTGAAACCTACCAATCCGCATTGGAGCAGCGTGGTAGGTCTTAGCTCCAACCCTTCTCTCCAGAAACGGAGAGAGGAGGCCTATGCCCAGCAGTGGGATTGTAACAGGCTGGTACTATACCAAATATCATCAGTATTGATCTACTAGAAATGCTGTAAATGCTTAACTGACGTACAGAAAAAGACACCTTCACATCTACAATATAAGTTTGTTTTGCCTAAATATTTAAAAAAATATAGAAATATGAAAATAATTATAGATTCTTACAAACTGCTGGAAATTTCCCTACATAAACGTATAGTTAGCCTGATCCTCAGCTCTTTTAGCTTGAAGTACTGATTAATTTTTGTATTCAACTCCATATAACAAAAAATAACAACGTATTATTTAATATATTCAGATGTCTAAAATTAGTTTATTTATATGACCTTTTGTCACTCTGATAAGGATTAGAGAGTAATAGGGTCATTAAGACACAGTCGTAGTTTGAATCGAACGTGAAGAAGACATTATTATTAAACACAAATTATGACTAAAGTCGCCGTATTAGGCGCTGGTATTAACGGATTGACTTGTGCTGTAAAGATAAAAGAAAAATATCCTAATGTTAACGTAAGTTTTGGTACTGATACAAGTTATTATGTATACACAGTATATTTTTAGTAATTTAATTTTTGTACATATGAATATAAATAATTATAAAAGGATTGGCGATGTATATAATAGACAAAGTAGGAACCGAAATAAGTAATTTATAGAATTAGGCGTTACTTTGCGGTGATCCATAATACAAAAGTAATAATAAAATTATTTTGCTATAATCCGCGATACAGTAAATAGAAAATATATATAGTGTTTAATGTATAGTGGATTATCAGTATTTTCATACCCGATACGTGCAGGATTCGTAAAAGCACATGCACAAACCTCCACCACTTCCACCAAAATACACAAGCACTACACAGTTTCACTATCACAAACTCAACAATCGTTTCGCCCCGCAACCGAGGCATCATCAGGAGATAGACTCCACGACAAAATCGCAAAGCGAAGCGTTATGCAAACAAGCATTGTTATATAGTAATCGGTTCATCCCCACCTTTACCTCTGAACACGTGCAACAAGCTTGAACTTGAAACATTTATCTGCTCGTTAATGAGGGTGCCATTGTTATGCTTAATGATTTCTAATTGTTCCAAAATATTCAATTTTAAGCTTTTTTCGCAGGTGTGCAGTATTTCGAAACAATGGTCATTAGGAACTTTATGACCGCTTTCTAACAAATGTTTCGCGAAATGTGAATTTTGTGGCTTATTATTCCTGAAAGCGACCATATGTTCTTTAAAACGGGTTTCAAAATTACGACCAGTCTGACCCACATATGTATCATTGCATTCAGGACATTTTATTTTGTAAATGCCACTCTTTTTCGGGCTTTCTAATTTGTCTTTATTATTGCATAATATCTTTTTTAAGCAGTTATTACTTTTAAAACCTAATTTTATATTTGACTTTGTTTTAAATATAGCTGAAATTCGTTCTGACAATGTTCCAAAATAGGTCAAACTGGCTTTGTATTTATTATCTTTGTAATGTGGCACCGCATAGAAGTGTTTTGTCAATTGCAACTTCTGTTTATTTTTTAATATATTTTGTACTAATTGCTCATCGTAGCCATTAGAATGCGCCATCTGGTTGATTATTTGCAGCTCATTGTTAAAATTCTTTTCAGAAAGAGGGACTGATAAGAGTCTGTGTATATGACTATGAAAGGCAGCAAGTTTGTGTTGCCAGGGGTGAAAGGAAGAAGCAGGTATGATCGTATCCGTGTAGGTTGGTTCGCGAACCAACCTACACCATCAACCAGATGGCGCATTCCAATGGCTACGATGAGCAATTAGTACAAAATATATTAAAAAATAAACAGAAGTTGCAATTGACAAAACACTTCTATGCGGTGCCACATTACAAAGATAATAAATACAAAGCCAGTTTGACCTATTTTGGAACATTGTCAGAACGAATTTCAACTATATTTAAAACAAAGTCAAATATAAAATTAGGTTTTAAAAGTAATAACTGCTTAAAAAAGATATTATGCAATAATAAAGACAAATTAGAAAGCCCGAAAAAGAGTGGCATTTACAAAATAAAATGTCCTGAATGCAATGATACATATGTGGGTCAGACTGGTCGTAATTTTGAAACCCGTTTTAAAGAACATATGGTCGCTTTCAGGAATAATAAGCCACAAAATTCACATTTCGCGAAACATTTGTTAGAAAGCGGTCATAAAGTTCCTAATGACCATTGTTTCGAAATACTGCACACCTGCGAAAAAAGCTTAAAATTGAATATTTTGGAACAATTAGAAATCATTAAGCATAACAATGGCACCCTCATTAACGAGCAGATAAATGTTTCAAGTTCAAGCTTGTTGCACGTGTTCAGAGGTAAAGGTGGGGATGAACCGATTACTATATAACAATGCTTGTTTGCATAACGCTTCGCTTTGCGATTTTGTCGTGGAGTCTATCTCCTGATGATGCCTCGGTTGCGGGGCGAAACGATTGTTGAGTTTGTGATAGTGAAACTGTGTAGTGCTTGTGTATTTTGGTGGAAGTGGTGGAGGTTTGTGCATGTGCTTTTACGAATCCTGCACGTATCGGGTATGAAAATACTGATAATCCACTATACATTAAACACTATATATATTTTCTATTTACTGTATCGCGGATTATAGCAAAATAATTTTATTATTACTTTTGTATTAACCGACATAAGCTTGCGGTTCCTGCTTTGCGCCTTGAAAAAGTTCGTAATTCGTTTGTGGGTTTGGGTATAAGATTCTATAATAAAATTCCACAATCTAATTTAACTTTATCATTACAGCAGTTCAAAAATACTATTAAAAAAGGCTAATTCAGAAAGCCTATTATACTATTGAAGATTACCTAGACGATAAGAATGCATGGATATGGTTTCTTTTCAACCCTGTACAAGACATTAATAACTATATGTAACTAGTGATAAGAATTATTTTTTGAAAAGGGCAACCGCCGAGTTTTTTGCTGGTTCTTCTCGGTAGGAACAGCTTTCCGAACCAGCGGTAGATGTTGACTATTCAAAAGCACTTGTTTACAAGTTTACTTGAATAAATAATATTTTGAATTTGAATTTGAATATAATATGCAAGGGTTGAAAATCATGTGACCAAACAAGTGTTAAATATGAATGTGGATGGATATGAAACTAGAGCGAGGCTGGAAATAGATTGGTAAATTGTGTGACGTA
This sequence comes from Morpho deidamia, assembly GCA_947086505.1. Lineage (NCBI taxonomy): Eukaryota > Metazoa > Arthropoda > Insecta > Lepidoptera > Nymphalidae > Morpho > Morpho deidamia. Next base: position 1,894,337 of record CAMTZC010000011.1, read on the forward strand.
TGACATACATATAGAAGGAGTAGCGCCAGAGTTACTGGCGCTACTCCTTCTATTACTATATTACACCTTCTATCTTTGTTAACACAAATGATAGGTGAGAATGGAAGTTAAAAACCATTTTGTGCCCACCACACTTAGCGTGGGATTAGGACATGAGAATGGATGGTATTATTCGCATTGAGATTCTAATGTTAACAACAAAATGTTCAATACTTAAGCATTCCTGGGTCTTCTTCATCAGTACTTAATTAACATTCACCAATCTTTATGTTCTAACGTCATGGAATATAATAGTGACCAAATCTACAGATTTCCAAAGACTTTCTAAAATATATGTAGCTAGATTGTAATCTATGTGTACATAGGCGTGATTTCATTGTTTATATGTTTAATTAACAAGTGATAAAATATTAAATAATTATGCTATTTTCTTAGTTATCTAGCAATGAATTATTATTAATAAGGTCATACCATCTTCAATAGTAATGTCTATGTATTTAATGGCCGAACTAATATTTAGGTCGTCATATTAGCAAGCGAGTTTACACCGAACACGACAGGCGATGGCTCAGGGGGTCTTTGGAACCCCTATCTCTACGGGAACACTCCTCAACATCTCTTATGGTAAGTGACGAGTAAGTATGTAAGTTCAGGAGACAGAAAATTCCTGAAACAAAAGTAATAATAAAATTATTTTGCTATAATCCGCGATACAGTAAATAGAAAATATATATAGTGTTTAATGTATAGTGGATTATCAGTATTTTCATACCCGATACGTGCAGGATTCGTAAAAGCACATGCACAAACCTCCACCACTTCCACCAAAATACACAAGCACTACACAGTTTCACTATCACAAACTCAACAATCGTTTCGCCCCGCAACCGAGGCATCATCAGGAGATAGACTCCACGACAAAATCGCAAAGCGTTTGTCGTGGAGTCTATCTCCTGATGATGCCTCGGTTGCGGGGCGAAACGATTGTTGAGTTTGTGATAGTGAAACTGTGTAGTGCTTGTGTATTTTGGTGGAAGTGGTGGAGGTTTGTGCATGTGCTTTTACGAATCCTGCACGTATCGGGTATGAAAATACTGATAATCCACTATACATTAAACACTATATATATTTTCTATTTACTGTATCGCGGATTATAGCAAAATAATTTTATTATTACTTTTGTATTATGGATCTCCGCAAAGTAACGCCTAATTCTATAAATTATTTAGAAAATTCCTGCACAAGGCGATAGCGATTCATCATGATTGAAACCCTTAATATTTGTTACAACTGGATTATCCCTTACGAACTGTAGCAGCCTGACGCAGCTACTATTATCTATAACCCAAAACACCTTACCTCATTACCTTTATCTGGAACCATAGGGAAAATGGAAGAACATACAAGACTATATTTTATTATCAGAAGGTTGCGTGTTCATATCACGTCGGGGTCACCAGTTGTGAAGGTTTTGCGAGGACTATCGGAGAGATGCATTTCAAAAGCTAACAACGGCGTTTTATTAAACTACCAGTAATTTACAAGCATCCCTCCGATAGTCCTCGCAAAACCTCCACAACTCCCCATCATATATGAGTGCGTCGCAGTAACCATCTTTCGACTTCTCGTAATAAATTATATCCTTGGTGTGGGATGCATGTAAATTACTGGTAGTTTAATAAAACGCCGTTGTTAGCTTTTGAAATGCATCCCTCCGAAAATAAATTTTATTAATTTGTATATATTACAGCAGATGGGGTATTGAAACATATAAATACCTACATGAATTATGGCTCGAGGGGGGCTATGATATTACTCTGCTACCGATGTACGAGCTATACAGAGAGAAGCGAGACGTAGAAGTTCATCAGTGGGCGAGTTGTGTATTCGGATACAGCAGCCTTGATACAAAACAGCTGGAATACTTAAGTCGACTTTACTCTATCAAATACGTGTAAGATATTTAATATATTTTAGTGGTGCAGAAATAAATTAACCAAAGTCACGACGTATACACTTTTCAATATCAAAAGAAAGAGATATTGAATTATCCTCTTGGCGGCATAGGCGATGTTACATTCGTGTCATTTTGGCGGTACGGATACGAAACGGCAATAGATATTGTGTACTGCACTCATAAGAATGAAAAGAATGCTCTATAAGTTCTTTTAAAGTAAAATTCTAATTCAAAACATTTATCGTAACTCAGAAAATATGCAATAGACTGTATGTATCTTATACCAGCTTTTAAGCACAACTTCGTTCGCATGGAGTACAGTCTTATTATTTGAGTAAACCGTAATACTTATATTAATTATGGTAACCTTAATAGCTAGACATATGCTGCCGCGGACTTTTATTTAGTATTTTCAGAGGGGAACTACCTTTCACCGTTCACTTAACGCACGCAAGGAAAGCTTAAAATTATGCCGTTTTCGCATAATCGCTACTCCTCTCCTATTCATCTTAGCGTGATGTTATATAGCCTGTATTACATCACTACATAAATGGACTGTCTTACACTCAAATAATTTTTCAAATCGGTAAAATAGTTTCTGAGATCAGCGCGTTCAAACATTCAAACAAAGAAACAAACTCTTCAGTTTTATATATTACTATACAGTCTATTATAGATTATCTAGGTTATTGCATTATATACGGTAATTGCGTTAAAAAAAACTATTTAATGCGTATCTCTATAAGTATTATACAAGATAGAGGTTCTAAGAAATATACCTATAGTTTTTTTTTGTTATTCCAGATTAGGCCGCACTTTCACAACATTTATTGTATATCCACCAACAATATTGGCGTATTTGTTCCAACGTTTTAAGAAAGCCAATGGAAATACGCTGCAGTCTAGAATAGTCTCTTTGAAAGATACGATACTGGACGAATATGACGTGGTCGTCAATTGTTTGGGGCTTGGTGCGAGGGAGGTAGTCCCAGATGACAAAGTGGTTCCAATAAGAGGCCAAATATCACGGGTTCGTACTTGGTTTTGAGCTCTTTTTTTTCGAATTGACTGTATGCTGTTAGCCCTAACGGCTTTTACAGCGTCACGGACGAGCGCAGAAGCATCGCCGAGGTTGCGATATGCAGAGAGTAGAGCGCAGAAGCTCGCAGAACGTCGTCCTTAGGGTGCCTAATGTGAGGCCGGACCACGGCTTAAGGCGACGCGTAGTGGAGGGCTGATGTATGACTTTGATTAGTCATTGCGACGTCGCAAGGGCGGCGAGAAGCCACGACCGACCAACGTAAGAAAACTGGGACCTCGTCTTCCCCGGCGAAGACGCTGTGTGTGTGTATTATATGATTTATAGAAGCAGGCGTTACTTTGCGGAATTCCATATTACATGCACTATAACAAAACTACATCGCTATAATCCGCACGGGTTAAGCAAATGCATGCAAAGCTAATATGTATGAAGCAGGCAAAATCTACGAACCTTATACATGCAGGACAAGCCACCACACGCACCCCAAGACTCCTCCACCAGCAACAAAGCACACAAGCAGCACACACACCCACCACCACAACAATCTCGACGATCGTTTCGCTCCGAAACCGAAGCATCATCAGGAGGATAGGCTCCACGACAAAATCGTAATGCATTACGTGCATTCATGAATTCGCTTAACCCGTGCGGATTATAGCGAAGTAGTTTTATTATAGTGCATGTGTGTATCACGTGTTTTTGTTTTTGCGATCGTTACCTGATCGTCAGGGTCATATAGGACGCTTTTTGGACGCCTATATTTTCAATGGTCAGACCTAACTGGGATGTAGGTTGAAGCAACTAAAATAAGGGGGTCTTTTGAACTCCACAACTACTGCTAGTACTAGTGATATACCTATTAGTTAGTATAAACCTGGCTATTAAACTGAACAGCTATGTACACGTAAAACTTAACTATTTGTCTTCATTATTTGTTATCATTAAAAAAATAACATTTAGAAAAAAATTACAGTCAGACAAGAAAATATATTAAATGTGAATATTATTATTATGTGAAAGTCTTGAGGAAGGTTTAGGTCAATAGACATTATGGTTTAATTCCCGCGGAGCCGGGATTTACGCAGGAAAACCTTTATGAGACACTGATTTCCACGCAAACGAAGCCGTGGGCACAGCTAATCTGGTATAAAAAAAAGCTTTTTCCTCAGGAAACTGCAAAAACACATAATTGTGAACAAACATACATAATTGAAGTTATTTTGAATACCCCAGACATTCTTCAGTTTCCTCAGGAGTTCGAAAATAATTGTTAATATTAATTACACACAAGTTTTGTTTATATATCTCCTTGGTGACCCCTGGTAAAGTCACAAGGTCTCACCATTTGGCTGCCACATCCACGGCCCGGTTTTACATAACTCCAATTGATTTAATAGACGTCGATATATTTGTAGGTAGTAGCGCCATGGGTCACTAATGCTTTGGTCGATGAGGATTCTGGGAACTACATTCTACCAAAGTAAGTACAAGAGATTTTATAAAATTAGGGGTTACTTTACGGGGTTAAATAATACAAAAAAATAATTAATTATATTGCTATAATTCGGTTGAATATAATGATGATGAATTCGCGATTCGAGAAAACCTATATAATGCTAAAAGTATTAAAGAATGAGAATATGTAAAGAATGCCGAGCATAGGCCTCCTTTCTAGGTTTTTGGAGAGAAGAGTTAGAGCTTAGGCCTACCACGCTGATCTAATGATTATAAGGTCATTGCGGTTAATTTTCGGTTTGTTAGGTTATACATATCCCAAAAATTTTCAACAGATATGCAGGTTTTCTCACGATATTATCTTTTATCGATAAGTGATGAATGGAAATTATCAATAAGACACATCATTTTTAAACAGAAGATTTCATAAATATTTTTCCGGGCTTTGAACTCTGGGCTTTTGGGCTATCCCAGCTTGCTACAGGTAGAGTGTTATAAAAAAATTTACGACCTCAAATAAAATCTAAAGTATCCATCCAAACGGGAAGTGTTTGTAATTAATCTGAGATAACTCACACTTTTTTCCGCGAAGACGAAGAAGTAGAAAATGTCCGACTTGTACAGACTAAAAAATCTCCTCACTGTAAAACAGTATGGACATTTCTTCGTGCTACAGAAAAACACCTGAACATTAATTTATAATAACAGTGTGTACAACTGCGTGGTGGGCGGAACACATCAAACTAACAACTTCAATACGAGCATCGATGGCGAAGACACCGATTTTATACTCAACGGCTGCAAGGAAATAATGCCGAGCCTTAAAGTGAGTGCTGCAAATACTTAATACGATTTTTTAAGTCTATCTATTATATAATTATCACGTTGGGGAGTCAATATCACTCAACAACGGTGGGTGACAAAATTACGGGGGTTCGGTTTCCAGAAATATAATAAATAGTTTGAGCGGAACTTCGTATACTATGCAATGACTAAGAGCAAAACTATTACACTACAAACATATAAAACAGTGAGACTAATTAACTTGACTTGCCGAAACTTAACCGAAACGTTAAACAACTGAGACTTGTACCACCCTGTCCACGGAGGCGTAGTCTGAATCAAATTCAAAGACGCATTCGCGAGGCGCGGCTCAATAAACAATTATAGGTGATAATCCAAATAATCCAAATTCGGTTGCTACATAATTCAAATAATTGTTCATTCAAGTTGATCTTCATTCATGTTAAAGCTGTGATAGCCCAGCGGTGAGACCGTGTAATTCTTTAGAGACATGGATTCAAACCTCGGGCAGGCACCAATGAGTTTTTCTTCAAATTTATTTAAATTTATTTATTCAAACTTATTTGTCTACTTGATAATTTCAATTTATCACACGCTTTTTGGTGAAGGAAAACATCGCGAGGAAACCTGCATATCTCTAGAGAATTCTGGGTATGTGTAATCTACCAATCCACATTGCAGCAGCGTGGTGGGTCTTAACTCAAATCCTTCTCTCCAAAAACGGAGAGAGGAGGCCGTAGCCCAGCAGTGGGCATAGTAACAGACCGTTACTTTACTTTACAAGTTGGCTTTTACAAGCATTTTTGAATTGTCAATTTACAATGAAGCTGGGACTTGTTCGAAAAGGTGCTCTAAACGAGAAGAAAGAACAAGCAAGAAACTCGTCGGTCACTCTTTTCAAAAATAAATATTTCAATATCGTATTTATAATTGTTACAAATCAAAAATTACGATACAATGTAGTAGAGTGGACTATCCGTTTTCATACCCGATACATGTAGGATTCGTAAAAAGACACAAACCTCTACCACAATACAAAAGCACTACACACGTTCACTATAACAAACTTAACAATCATTTCGCCCCGCAACTGAGGCATCATCAGGAGATAGAATCAACGACAAAATTAGCGATAAATTTAAATAGCCAAAGTTATGAAATGATTTCAGCGCGCTACCCTCGTGACTAATTGGGCGGGCCTGAGGCCTGGCAGAGACAGCGTAAGGCTCGAGCCTGATGAGAGGGACGGCAAGTTATATATTCACAACTACGGACATGGTACGTTCTGATATATTGTATATCATTAGAATATCATTATAGTGTAACAGACACTAAAAATATTGGAATAGGGAATAGTCAAATGACAATATGTGTTGCTGTTAATACCGGATGTTGGGTTCTTGAGAGATCGATAGCGAGGGGAGGGACTTTCATGTGAGTGGGGATTGCCTTAAATAGTGAAACTTGACGTAATTAGAGAGATTCTGTTCAGATTCTGTCGATTGTCGTCGTTAACGTGATTTCTAGTTAAAGTGTATTTTCGAGTCGATTAGTGAAGTCAAGCTGAAAGCGAATAGTGAATCAGTACAAGTTTAATAGTGAGAGAGTGAAGATGTTACGATACAAGACCTTCTGGGCTCGTTTTATTAGTAAAAATATATTATAGTCAAAATCATCATCAACATCCTCCTGCCCTTATCCCACTCTAAGTGGGGTCGTCACATGTTACAAAAATGTTGTCACATGATTTGGCTACGTATTTTACGACCGACCGCCTGTCAGACGTCAGCTTACCTTAGTCCTATTTTACGACCCCTCGGTAATAGTGATCTATTCTACTGAACCGAATACCACACGGTGGGTCAACTTACCTTAGTCTCCTTTTACAACACCTCGGTAAGAAATGAGGGTGGTCTATTGTACTCAACCGAATACCACACGGTGGGTCAACTTACCTTAGTCTCCTTTTACGACACCTCGGTAAGAAATGAGGGTGGTCTATTGTACTCAACCGAATACCACACGGTGGGTCAACTTACCTTAGTCTCCTTTTACGACACCTCGGTAAGAAATGAGGGTGGTCTATTGTACACAACCGAATACCACACGGTGGGTCAACTAACCTTAGTCTCCTTTTATGGTCTATTCTACTCAGCCGGATACCACATGGTACATTATAGTCAAAATATTAGTATTCTACAAAGTCTTTTCCTCGTAAATCCCGAACCCGCGGGAATTCTAGGATAAAAAGTAGCCTATATGTTCCTTCACAACCACTTTTATTGGCAATTTTTACCATTAATTTATTAATATGCATGACAATAAGAGATTTGATAAATACTATTTAATCTGATTTATAGGTGGAAGCGGGCTCACCCTGTTCTGGGGTTGCGCTACAGACGTGCTGAAAATATTCGACACATACATGGACAAACGGGGAAAAGAAAAGTCAAAATTATAACTGTACCCTTTATTCAATAAAACATGAAACATAAAAAAATATATATCTCCTATAAAAATATAGAAAACATACTAAACTGTATCTATTTAATAAAAATAAATTTGGTCTTATTTTATATTAAATATTTCCAATAGTTGAATCAGTCACGTAATAGTCAGTTTATCGTTAGAGAAAATGTGAAGCATAATTCCACAAATGTAACTCCTAAGTAGGTTATCGATAAAAAAATTAGAAAACAAGTATTTTATGTGTAAAAAACCCGTTATACTCACATCTCTGATGTCAGATAAGCCGTAAGAGTAGTTTCAAATCAATCCTTGGTCAAGAAAAACGGCTTTAATAATTTTAGTACTAGTATGTGTCCCACACTCGAGTATGATTCGTCAGATTACGTACTAGTACGTGTCCTGCAATCCCGTACCAATCGTCAGAATACGTACTAGTAGGTGTCCTGCGATCACGTATCAATCGTCAGAATACGTACTAGTACGTGTCCTACGATCACGTATCAATCGCCAGAATACGTACTAGTACGTGTCCTGCGATAACATATCAATCGTCAAAATACGTACTAGTACGTGTCCTGCGATCACGTACCAATCGTCAGAATACGTACTAGTACGTGTCCTGCAATCACCTATCAACCGTCATAATAAGTACCAGTATGCACATTGTACACGCATGTTTAAAAATTGCAATCTGCATATACCAATGGTATAAAAAGTGTAATAAATAACAATATATTTGATTAACATTTCGTTTTACGGATCGTGTCGTACACGTCAGTCCGTCTCTGAACTCTGATTGGTATTTGACTCCGGACTTCCTCCACCATAGTTAGATCTGTAAAAGAATCCAATATTATAACCTTATACCGCTAATTAATGAAATTTAAATAAAAATAATGAAAAAATTATCATTCTTCTTTCGGGAATTGGAAAAAAACACATATTGCTAATTCATAACCTCAATAATATGAGGGTGTTTAACGAACGAATTCGCGGATAGCACTAGTCTATGTCTACACTTATTATAAAAGAAAGTCCCCAAAAGCTTTCTGTCTGTATGTAAAGTAATGTAGTAGAGAATTATAGATTTATAAAATACTACAAAAAAGTCCGCGATAGCAAGTCTCTATCTCTCAAGGTTAACTCACAATAACTACTTTTATGTTCAAAATTTCTGGAAAGTTTTGTAAATCACTGAATTCAGGCGAAGCCGTTGTTGGCACAGCTAGTATAAACATATACAAGACCATCTCATTTAAAGATATTAGATAGATAGATTGGCAAAGGAAGTTGCAGTTTCTTCATCACCCGATTGTCTTACCTATATCTGCCAGCAGCACGCCGGGCTTCTCGTCCAACTTGGCCACCACGTTGGCCCAAGGGTCCACCAGCGTGGAGTGGCCCCACGCCACGTAGCCAGCGCTGAGGTCCCTCGCGGGGCTCACCAGCGCTATCCACAACTGTTCGTCGTTGGCGCGAGCTTTGGCCAACAGCTCCCAATGCTTCGGTCCCGTCGTCATATTGAACGCAGCTGGGTAAATGAGGATGGAACAACCTGAAAAGTACACACTTTTTAATCCTTCAATTCCATCCATGGTAATAAAAGCCGAAGTCTGTCTGTCTGTTAAATTTTTCGAAATCCGCTGCATATGTCATAAATGATTTATAGAAGCAGGCGTTACTTTGCGGAATTCCATATTACAAGCAATATAACAGAACTAACTACTTTGCTATAGTCCGCACGGGTTAACTGAATGCTTGCAAAGCCAATGTGTATGAAGCAGGCAAAATCTACGTGCAGGACAAGCCATCACATGCACCCCAAGGCGCAATTCACCAGCAACAACGCACACAAAAGCAGCACACACACCCACCACCACAATCTCGACGATCGTTTCGCCCCGAAACCGAAGCATCATCAGGAGGATAGGCTCCACGACAAAAATCGTAATGCGTAGATTTTGCCTGCTTCATACACATTGGCTTTGCATGCATTCACTTAACCCGTGCGGATTATAGCAAAGTAGTTAGTTCTGTTATATTGCTTGTAATATGTCATAAAGTTCGAAAGAAAGATGCGATGTAAAAGACATCATTTACTTCCTCTCGTAGTAAGACGACAGATTGCTGATGTTATTTACTTAGTGAATATTGCTTAAGTAAAATAGACTCCCCACAGTTGTTATCTTCTATCAAACTTAACGTGCCAAAAAACCTATTTCAAGACGGCCCTTTCAAAACTTATTTGTCACGCTTGGCTCCACTAAGTATCGCAGAAATTCATCTTTCTGTCGTGCATCAGCAGCGTTTAACAAATTAGTAAACTGTCATGAAATAGACTTGTTCTCATCTCAACCTAATGCGATAAAAAAACATATGTTTGGAATGTGGTTTGACTCGATTCCCATACTGCGTTAAATTTACTGATCCATATTCTTTTCTGTTCTTTTTTGCTTAAAAATTGTATCCGTAAGTGCTATTAATTAAGTAGTTTATATGTGAAAATGTATTACTAGCTTAAAAAATAAGCTGTGTATTTTCCAAATTTTAAAAATAAATAAAATAAAATAAAGTTTAAATTGGAAGAGGATAGTTTACGAACATACAAAAAGAGTTCGTAAAATATACGTCATAGAGTTCAAATTCATTTGACTCTTATTCTCAATCATGTTGTTTACGAATCGTGTTCCGATCCGTGACAGCTCAAGAGCGAATTAAGAAGCGAAAATAAAAGTGAAATAATAGTGATATCGGGTTTGTTATTGGACTTGGCTTTGGACTGCAGTGGCAGTGGCTGTAAGTATTAATTTTGTATAAAAAAGCTAAATAAAGTGTTTTTAACGAGTCAAGAAGTATTTTTCATCCAAATCCACGAACCCCTGTACGTAATAATAATGATTTACTTATTTTAAGCTACGATAAACCTAATTGAAATGAAAGAAGCTCATTTACAAACAAAAAAGTGTTAAATTTAAATAATTTATAGAATTAGGCGTTAATAATACAAAGTAATAATATAAATTATTTTGCTATAATCCGTGATACAGTAAATAGAAAAATTATATAGAGCTAAATAGAAAATAATATAGTGGCCTATCCGTTTTTTCATACCCGATACATGCAGGATTCGTAATAACACGTGCACAAACCTCGGGTATGAAACTATATATATTTTCTATGTACTGTATCGCGGATCATCTATACTAATATTATAAAAAAGGAAAGATTTGTATGTTTGTTTGTATGTTTGTTTGTATGTTTGTATGTTTGTTTGTTTGTTTGTTTGTTTGTTTGTTTGTTTGTTTGTTTGTTTGTTTGTTTGTTTGTTTGTTTGTTTGTTTGTTTGTTTGTTTGTTTGTTTGTTTGTTTGTTTGTATGTATGTTTGTTACGTTTTCACGCAAAAACTACTGGACCGATTTCAAAAAATTTTTCACCATTGAAAAGCTGCTTTTTCACTGAGCAACATAGGCTATATGTCATTTTCAAAAGAATAGGGATCCCTAATAAAATTGTAATAACTTGGTATAAATTTAGTCGTAAACATCTATCATCGCTTGCGCTACGGAAACTATTGATGATAGAACAAAAAAATGTTCTACAGTATTATAGAACATATCAATATCCACAAATAAGTCCGCGATACCATATGTCTAACTATTATAGATATGCCAATATAACTACTTTTTTACATTGTAAAAGTTGGTAAAAGTGCCGACAATAATCAAACCATTTTATTTATATCTCTGTATTAATCCTTATCCCATTAAATGATATTTTATGAATAACTGTTTCAATACCTGTAAAATACTTTTTAAATTATTAAAATCCGACATCCCAATCAAAAGATATTACGAATTTAAGAATGAAAATCGAAATCAAATAATGCCATAACAAACCTAACCTACCGTTATAGCAGGGCCTGCACTTGGTGAGTTAAGTCTTATTCCAAGGATACTAATGATACCCATTTTTTATAATTAAATAATCTACAAAATAAATCTAAAGTCCGATTTCGTAGACTTTCCACTACCACGAGATCTGTATGGACGCGGGTGAAACCGCGGCTTTGCTAGTAGCAAAATAATTTAGATTTTTGTGACTTGACTTTTGTGATAAATTTAATTTGAAGTAAAATGACAAATTAAAATTATCTATTGCTATGGGCTACCGCACGCATGATCCGTATTCAGAATTTGGCAAATTCCGGTCCTAAATGTGTATCACTTAACAGTGGAGTTACGGTTAACTCCAGTTAGAGGTGGTGATTATTTCATCCGAATGAAATTCGAGCTGCAGCCTTTTGGCGCTAAAGCGTAGGTAGGGATAGAGTAGGTTGTGGATCAACATATAGGCTACTTTTTGTTCTACCATTCCCTCAGGATCGGGATTACAAAAATTTATTTATTTACAAAAAAGAGCCATACGTGGCATCTACAATTTAAATCCGCGTGATTCCCTGCGAGAGAAGTTTAAGGAAATAAGTATTCTTACATTTGCTTCACAGTATATTTTAAACAATGTAATTTTTGCACATAAAAATATAAAGAATTATAAAACGATAGGTGATGTATATAATAGACAAAGTAGAAACCGACATAAGCTAGCGACTTCTGCTTTGCGCCTAGCAAAAGTACGTAAATCGTTTGTGGGTTTGGGTATGAGATTCTATAATAAAATTCCGAAATCAATTTTGGCCATGCCATTACAGCAGTTTAAAACCACTGTTAAAAAGAGGCTGATACAGAAAGCCTACTATACTGTTGAAGATTACTTAGATGATAAGGATGTGTGGATATAGGTGCCTCTACCCTGTACAAAACAGTAATAAATAAATGTAACTAGTTCTAAGATTTATATTTTAAAAAGAGCAACCGCCGAGTTTCTTGCTGGCTCTTCTCGGTAGGAACAGCTTTCCGAACCAGCAGTAAAGTTGACGATTCAAAAGCACTTGTTTACAAGTTTACTTGAATAAAGAATATTTTGAATTTGAATTTGATTTACATGGGAAAAACTTTGTGAAACGTCGATTTTCACGCGGGAAAAAACCACGGGTGGCAATAAATGATAGTGATTTAAATCTCACCTTCTTTAGCCATCAGATGTGCCAACTCGTTGAACCGCAAGTCATAGCAGATCCCTATGCCAATCCTCACCCCCTGGTAGTCGAAGGTCGTGATCTGGTCGCCTGCACTCAACACCTCAGACTCCTTGAACGTGATTTTATTGGGGATGTCTATGTCGAAGAGGTGCATCTGGAATATTACAGACACTTTATACATATGAGGATGAGCTTTTGGAACAAAGGCGCGGCGCGAGGTCATTCACTTATACTTGTTAGCCAGATTTCAATTAAATTATAATTATTCTGTTCTAAAATACATTTTTTTTAAAACAAAAGTAATAATAAAATTATTTTGCTATAATCCGCGATACAGTAAATAGAGAATATATTTAGTGCTATATGTATAGTGGACTATCCGTTTTTTCATACCCGATATAAGCAGGATTCGTAAATACACATGCATAAACCTCCACCACTGCCACCACAATACACAAGCACTACACACGTTCACTATCACAAACTCAACAAACGTTTCGCCCCGCAACCGAAGCATCATCAGGAGATAGACTGTACGACAAAATCTCAAAGCTTTGCATTGCATGTATCGGGTATGAAAAAACGGATAGTCCACTATACATTTAACACTAAATATATTCTCTATTTACTGTATCGCGGATTAAAGCAAAGTAATTTATATTATTACTTTTGTATTATGGATTTCCGCAAAGTATTATCCGTGCGGATTATAGCAAGGTAGTTCTGTTATAGTGCATGTTATAGTGATCAGTTCATTTAATCTCGTATCGTTGGTACCATCTATACTAATATTATAAAGAGGAAAGATTTGTATGTTTGTTTGTATGTATGTTTGTTACGTTTTCACGCAAAAACTACTGGACCGATTTCAAAAAAATTTTCACCATTGGAAAGCTGCTTTTTCACTGAGCAACATAGGCTATATGTCATTTTGAAAAGAATAGGGATCCCTAATAAAATTGTAATAACTTGGTAAAAATTTAGTCGTAAACATCTATCATCGCTTGCGCTACGGAAACTATTGATGATAGAACAAAAAAATGTTCTACAGTATTGTAGAACGTATTAATATCCACAAATAAGTCCGCGATACCATATGTCTAAATATTATAGTTATGCCAATATAACTACTTCTTTACATTGTAAAAGTTGGTAAAAGTGCCGACAATAATCAAACCATTTTATTCACATCTCTGTATTAATCCTTATCCCATTAAATGATATTTTATGAATAACTGTTTCAATACCTGTAAAATACTTTTTAAATTATTAAAATCCGACATCCCAATCAAAAGATTTTACGAATTTAAGAATGTAAATCGAAATCAAGTAATGCCATAACAAACCTAACCTACCGTTATAGCAGGGCCTGCACTTGGTGAGTTAAGTCTTCTTCAAAGAATACTAATGATACCCATTTTTATAATTAAATAATCTACAAAATAAATCTATAGTCCGATTTCGTAGACTTTCCACTACCACGAGATCTGTATGGACGCGGGTGAAACCGCGGGGCTTTCCTAGTTTTGTATAGAGAGGATAAAATGCTGTGTAGCATGACGAATAAACTCGTATACTTTCTCTTTCGTACACCAACTAGCTATCTCATTCGGCAAGCACCCACTCATGCACCACCTCGCAGTATCGCTATATAAGCCGCGGTGCGGCCATTTACAATCCCCCGGCGATGCTTCTGCGCTCGCCCGCCCTCTCGGTGACGCTGTCAAAGCCTTCAAGGCTAACAGCATTAGTTAGTGTCCGAAAAAAAAAAACTTACAATCCAATCCGATTATAGTCCTCCACAACACGGCCTAGCGGTGAGACCGTGCGACTCTTTCGAGGAAAACACGAGTTCAAACCCGGGCAGGCACCAATGAGTTTTTCTATTAAAACTCATGTGTCTAATTGATAATTGCAATTTATCACACGCTTCTCGGTGAAGGAAAACATCGTGAGGAAACCTGCATATCTCTAGAGAATCTAGGGATATGTGTAACCTACCAATCCGCATTGGAGCAGCGTGGTAGGTCTTAGCTCTAATCCTTCTCTCCAAAAACGGAGAGAGGAGGCCTTAGCCCAGCAGTGGGCGTAGTAACAGGCTGTTACTTTACTTTACAACACGTCCTTTAAAGCCGAGGTAAGGCCTCACAGGAGGCACCCTTAAGGCGTCGTTCCAAATGATGTTACGAGTCTCCCCTGAGGCTCGCCCCACCACACCCCCGGGCGATGCTTCTGCGCTCGCCCCATATCTCCCGGTGTCGCTGTAAAAACCACTTCGGCTAACAGCATATTGTCATTTTCCGAAAAAAAAATTACAATCCAGTCCGATCATAGTCCTCCACGACATCGTTTTAAACCGAGGTTCGGCCTCATAGGAGGCACCCTTAAGGCGTTCCCAATGATGTTACGAGTCTCTCTTCAGGTTCGCCCCATTTCTCCCGGTGACGCTGTAAAAGCCACTACGGCTTACAGCATATTGTCATTTTCCGAAAAAAATACATTTTCAATCGATTAGGTAGGCAGGGCGCATAAGCGAAAGACCTCGTCAATCTTCAGGTGTCACTCAGCCAACGAGTGAGATAGACCCATCGGAGTCCGTCGAGGGTCCACTCGGAGTCTAGTTCATTTGAAGAAGCAAGCTAGGTATCTTATGTATATGTTTAAAAAACTATGTAAATGATCAAAGCTTTAAGAAATGCTGATTATTTAATTTAGTGGCCCTTCAGCTGTCAATATTGGTGCCCACCTTCCTGTAGTGCGCCAGTAGCTTCCCGCTGCCGTCCCACACGGTGCACGTGTTGAACAGCCGCCCGCCACACCGCTCGGGCATGGAGCCGCCCACCACGCACACGCCCGCCTCCGCCGCGGCGCGGGACAGCGCGCGGCTCGTGGGCCCCGAGGGCACTTCCTCCGCGTACTCCAAGAAATAATCTACGTTTACAACCCGATGACTTTTATCACTTCTTAATCAAGTCAAGTTGCATACCTCGGCTACGTACTCAGGCATGGCCGATACGAGCTATTGCAATTTATAATGATGGGAAAAGTTGAATAAGGAGACCTGCAGGCCTACCATGAACTCTTATTGCGACTCAATCGAAGACGTAAACGAAATTGTTTTGCTTTTTCTTACCATGACGTCTTAAAGACGCATACTTTAAGTCGTCGCCAAATGGAAAAAACATTCAAATTATTCTTTATCCAAGTAAACTTGTAAACAAGTGCTTTTGAATCGTTAACTTTACTGCTGGTTTAGAAAGCTGTTCCTACCGAGAAGAGCCAGCAAGAAACTCGGCGGTTGCTCTTTTTAAAATATAAATCTTAGAACTAGTTACATTCATTTATTACTGTCTTGTACAGAGTAGAAGCGCACCTATATCCACACATCCTTATCATCTAAGTAATCTTCAACAGTATAGTAGGCTTTCTGTATCAGCCTCTTTTTAACAGTGGTTTTAAACTGCTGTAATGGCATGTCCAAAATTGATTTCGGAATTTTATTATAGAATCTTATACCCATACCCACAAACGATTTACGTACTTTTGCTGAACGAGCGTTCGGAATTCGTCTTAAGAACGTGCGAGTAAAAGAGACAGAGTTATCTATAGTTCATATAACGTTATCCTTTTCAAACATTACGACCCCAATGCAATTCACACTTCATGGTACGAAAAGAAATACTGTTCAGGAATATATGGATGATAAGAATACGTGAATATAGCTATTCTTTAACCCTGCATAAGAGGAGATTTTTCTGCTCTTAAAGAAAATTTTATTAGTATTATATAATATTTTTCGCAGAGAGGAGGCCTTTACCCAGCAATGGGATAGAGGCCGTTAAATATAGCAGAAGTTTTGAGAAGCTTGTGGTAATTTCAATATCAATTGATTCAAAAGACTCACTAGTTTCATAAGGTGAATTGAAGCATTCCGGAAGCGCTACAATCTGCGCGCCTTGCTCCTTGGCCTTGTGGATTTCGCTGATCGCCGATGCCACATTCTTCGCCTTGTCTGCTCCGACTGACAACTGGACAAGTGCTATCTTAAAGCCTGAAATATGAGGATATTTTGAATCTGTATGGAATGACCAGAAATAAGCGCTGACTATCACTGCTACTTACGCTACACTCTACAATATATTAATATGGTCATGAAGCGAGCCATGCTCGGAGTATTTCTACGTGATCAAATAAATGAGTAGATTCGTAGAAGAACCAATGTCACTGACAAAGCTCAGCGTATCGCGAAGCTGAAGAGGCATTGGGTGATACATTGGATACACATAGTGTGGAGAATAGATAGGCAGTGGGGTCCTACAGTGTTTGAATGGCGAAGGCACCAAAGACGCAGTATAAGTAGAACCCCTACGAGGTGAACTGATAACCTCAAGAAGGTCGCGCGAAACCGCTGAATCAAAGCGGCGCAAGATCGTATGGTGAATAGACC
This sequence comes from Morpho deidamia, assembly GCA_947086505.1. Classification (NCBI taxonomy): domain Eukaryota; kingdom Metazoa; phylum Arthropoda; class Insecta; order Lepidoptera; family Nymphalidae; genus Morpho; species Morpho deidamia. The sequence goes on from CAMTZC010000011.1 coordinate 1,911,610, forward strand.
TATCGGCTAGCAGTAGACAGCTATCGGTTGAAGAAGGCTATACTATACTATGTTATGCTACAGTCATGTCTAGTCTGCATGGGTAATGCTACAGTAGGGGAGCCAGCCTAAAATGTGTCCAAAAAAAAGAGAAAGTAAAAGAGGCTTATTATCTGTTTCTCATTATTTGCGCTTGCGTAGTAAGCTAACCTAAGCTTGTACAAAATTAGAGGCTGTTTAATTTAAATTATATTGATTTGGGTCAATGAAATGATGTGAATTGAGTTTAAAATAACGCATAAATGTTTCAAAGGTATTCTATAAACTGTTCTAAACAGTCAAATTATGAACACAATATGAATATTTGTCCACATGTGTGATTAGACAAAGATAAGTCTTATTATTTGTTGGACACACAGTTACAGCAATGACACAGCTACTCTAGTGTAATAACATTATTATACTATTAGAATGTTACTCATATTATTATTGGATAGTTCATCTTTGCCTGAACAACTCGAGAAAAAGTATGTCTATTAAACATTTATAATTGTAATCAAATTTAAGTTAAATACTCTTATCTTTAACTGTATGAATAAATGTAAACATTATATGATAACATTTATAAGTAGATATATAAAATCAACTTGTGCAAATTATGATCTTTTAACTTGCTAGTTAAATTTTTTTAATTAATATATATATAATACATAAGATAATATCTGAACTGTTATATATTATTATATAACATATATGACGAACATATATATAATATGTATATAATCTGAATAAAATTTTATAAAATTGCTGACTATATTTTTGAATTATTGCTTGTCAAAAATCAAAGTTAAAAATTTTATAAGACTTGTCTAAAAAAAAGTAATTTTTTAAAATCATTTGCCATTACCAGAGCTGCCAAAATTGCTATAATCTCTGAAAGCCATATTGAGGTCACAGGTTCGAACTCCCAGGCTGGCACCAATGAGTTTTTAAAACTTTATTTGTCTAATTGATATTTGGTGAAGGAAACATTGTAAGGAAATCTAGATATCTTAAAGAATTCTAAGGATATGTATGATATACAAACCTACAATACAGCAGAGTGGTGGATCTTAACCCCTGACCCTTGTCTCCAAAAAAGTAGAGAGGAGGCCTATGCCTAGCATTGTGATAATAAAAGGTCATTACTTTAGAAAAGTTTCTTTATAAAAATGTTCTTAATTTTTGTTGTATTAAAATCATGAACATACAGTCATAAATGAATACAGAAATGGCAAAATTTAAAATAACTTTCTAATTTATTAAATTTTAATTTTATTAATTAAAATGCCTAATGGAATATCGTTTATTTACACTGATTAAATCTATATAAATTGTTTATAATAAATATTAGCATTAGAAACTAATCAGCATTATGCACAATTTATAGAAACATTTTGTTAAGGATAACAAAATAGATATTTAAAAGTTCCTTCTTGATCTATAAATGTAATGTAGATCCATAATACAAGAGAGATTATAACAATTGACTATTGATATAAAAAAGCAAAATCATTACCTTTTTAAATTTAAATCAGGGCTGCTATGCGATATTTTTTAATAAGCACTAATAACGAAGATATAAGCTTTAATAGTTAGTTGCAGGATAATATTTGCATACTCTACCCTTATCTTTACAAAAATAGGATGGTTTCTTAGTAAATCGCGGGTGAACCGCATCCGTTGCACTTTCACACATTTTTTTTATATTAAAAAATTTCAAATTAAATACAGTTACCTCTTTTTAACATATTTGAATAACTAATTTATTTACGATACTTGTAAGTTAACTTTATCTTCTCGGGAAACCCGTAAGTGTCATTATCATAGACGTCATTATGGTGTCATAAGTCATTAGCATAGATAATACACATTACACTATAAGTCATTAGACATATTTTGTGTTGACATAGACTTTTATGACGTTTTTCAATTAAAATATATAAATTGTCTATGGCCAGTCAAATTGACAGAGAAAAGCAGTTATTTTCATTATGTATACTGTACTCTTTGGCTGTTATCAACCTAGAGTAGGGGAGCCAGCCTAAAATTTGATATAGGTCTGTTACAATCAATAAAAATAAAGAAATGGGTGATCTATCCTATCACTCTTTTTGTGTAATCAGAAAAGGCTGTATACGAGTTTCATCATCCGTTGTGTTATTATTTATTGTCATTGACACTTGCCTGTCTATAGCTCCCCTATACTCCAAATATAATGATTCTAGGCATTTAAACCAAAGATTTCACTTCTACGAAATGTTGGAATGTAAATCAAACTAGTTTAAAAAAATACCTTATAATCTTTAATCACTTCTTAAAATACAATGCACATTACGGAACTATGTTAATCAACATTATAATTTGCTATAACCTTTTTCTAATACCTCTAACAGAAATAGAATCACTACAGAATTTTAATTTAATGGTCGCTGGGATGATAAAAAAGTATGTTTAATATATTGGTTTGTGATTAACTAAAAACATATATGACCGGCACGTTTGTGCAGGTAGCAGTTCCCGTCCCAGATCTACACCAGATCTAATTGACTGTACCGGAATACACGATTCTCGTGTAATCAATTACATGCGTTATTTTATTATTGTAAAATTAGTAGAATCGCTGTTGTCGCTTAAATTAAATTACATTTCAGTGTGATTAAAATTTAAATAAGTTGGTGACGTGCTCAAAACATTATGCCATTGGTTCGCTATCGCTGATGTAGATTTGGTTGCACTGTGTTGAAGTTTAATTATAAAACATAGAGCCCATGTAATTGTTTTCCAATTTTGTTAAAGTTTAAATGCTTAAAAAAAATTAGGAATTAAGCATAATTTGGTCTCCAGAATATTGTTTGTTATGCCTTTAAGCATAACTCGCTACTACAATAAAATTTCGCAATCCATATTAGACTTATCTACAAAAAAGTTTAAATTAAGATATATGTATTAGCATATTATAAAATTGAAGATTATTTGAATGATAAAAATGATTCAAAAACTTTGATTTGAAAATCGTTGCAGCTTCAAACAAGACTGCAGTTAAATAATGTAAATTTAAAATGTTTAAAAGATTGATTGCAGAGTTTTTTGTTTGTTCTTCTCCGTAAGAGCAACATTCGGAACCAGTTGTAGCTTAATGAAGCTACAACTGGTTCAGAATGTTCTATCTCTAATCTAATTGATCCTTGACGAATCAAAAGTGCTTGTAAAAAGCGTACTTAAATAAATACTATTTTGTATTTGATTTGATTACTGTTTCACGCTTTCACTGTAATATCTCTTCTAGTATAGGAACTGAGGCACATTATTCTGATCCTTGTGGGTTTGGGCCTTGTTCCGTCTTTCGAGTCGCGATCGGCTGATGTATGGCGACGGCTGTTTGAGATGGACGGTCCTCACGTGCAGCTTCCTGCTATTGGACTGTGCGAATGCCTTCCCGCACACCTCACACTCGTATGGCTTAACTCCTGTGTGACTCTGGGAATAGGTCAAAGATTATAACATTATTATTATAAGAGACTAGCACAAACAGAACTTCGTTCGCGTGGACTGCAGTCTTAATATTTATGCAACTACAATATATGCATATACAAATAATTGCACAAAAGGCGGGCTTAATGCTTCAAGCATTATCGCCCAGCCAACCTTCAGGAGTGAATAAAATTAATAATATATTAATTATTATTAAAGTGGGTTAATCTTAAAAGCTAGACATATGGTGTCTCGGACTTTTATTTAGAACTTTTAGAGGGGAACAATTTTTTAATACATGATTTCTTGATAACTTTCACCGTTTACTTAGCTCACGCAAGGAAAGCTTTAAATTTTGCTGTTGTCGCATTTTTTTATTGCTGCTCCTCTCCTATTCATCTTAGCTTGATGTTATATAGTCTATAGCCTTGCTCGATAGATCGAAAGTTACAGGTATATTGTGAACAGAGTGAGGCGTGGCTCACCTGGAAGTGTAGGGTAGATTGTGGTTAGTGTAAGGCGTAGCTTACCCAGAAGTGTTGGGTAGACTGTGGCCAGTGTAAGGCGTAGCTTACCCAGAAGTGATGGGTAGACTGTGGCCAGTGTAAGGCGTAGCTTACCCAGAAGTGTTGGGTAGACTGTGGCCAGTGTAAGGCGTAGATTACCCAGAAGTGTTGGGTAGACTGTGGCCAGTGTAAGGCGTAGCTTACCCAGAAGTGTTGGGTAGACTGTGGCCAGTGTAAGGCGTAGCTTACCCAGAAGTGTTGGGTAGACGGTGGCCAGTGTAAGGCGTAGCTTACCCAGAAGTGTTGGGTAGATTGTGGCCAGTGTAAGGCGTAGCTTACCCAGAAGTGTTGGGTAGACTGTGGCCAGTGTAAGGCGTAGCTTACCCAGAAGTGTTGGGTAGACTGTGGCCAGTGTAAGGCGTAGATTACCCAGAAGTGTTGGGTAGACTGTGGCCAGTGTAAGGCGTAGATTACCCTGAAGTGTCGGGTAGATTGTTAATAATATATTCAGCGATAAAGGTCACGTACACATAGACCCTCACAAACTAGTGTGCTTACGTACCTATCACTTACCCTGAAGTGTTGGGAAAGATTGTGCTAAGTGTAAGGTTTGGTTCACTTGGAAGTGTTAGATAAATTGTGATCAGTGTAAGGTGTGGCTCACCCGGAAATGGCGGTCCAGTGCGCCTTTGCCCTTGAACGCCTTACCACACACTGAGCACACGTGCGGGCGGTGCTCTGAGTGGGTCTTCTCATGCATCTGCAGGTTGATCCGGTTGAAGAAGGCCTTGGGGCACAGTTGGCACTTAAACGCGCGTTCTTCGAAGTGCGTGCGTCTGTGGTACACTAAAAACGCGTTGCCCTGCCGGAGACATTAATAATAAATTATTATTAATAAATTATTATTAATGTCTTATATAATTATTATTAATGTTTATATTGGACAATAGCAAACGTAGTTGTCGATACCCAAAGTGAGCAATTTAATACTTGTGTTATGGGCGACAGACAACTTGTCAAATATATGATTTCAAAATATTTTGATTAGGTCACTTTAATAAGCGTGCGATATATACGAAAAAGACATTATATATTAATCAAATCAAATAAAATCCTTCCTTCTATCAAGTAAGTTTGCCGAGGACTTTTGGATCATCAAGGATTAACTAGCTAAAGCAAACCACGCGAGTATTACAATAAGTCAGTAATGTCAATTCTATTCTATTCAGTCTCATTGGCCTTCATCACTCTCTATCCCTATTATTAACTTCTATATCTCTACTTTGCTAATCTGCTGACAAGAATCGATGATGAAGAATTGATGCGTTTGAAATGTGGTGCTTGCGTAAATGTTGGCCATATCTTGGACTGATCACCGGACCAATACATCGATACTCAAACATATAGGAGTAACCACCAGGCTCGTCAGCTACGTGTCTCCGAAGAGTTCTTAAGTTCTTCGGACATATTGCTAGGAAGACTGGAGACAATCTGGAGAAGCTGATGATCACTGGTTCGGTGGCAAATAGGGCAAGAGGTCGCAGTCCAACTCGATGGTCCGTCCAGCAGGCCTACCATGAAGTCTTATTGCGACTCAATTGAAGACTAAACTATACTACCCGGCAATAAATAATGTACATCGAGGCGTAGAGAGAGAAAATCGGCTAGATTCTGCGTCATAGATCATTGTCTCTGTCGCACAGACTGACGAACCCGTGTGAAACGTCACATACTGAGTGACAGAGACAGCGCTCTACAAAACCGAACCGGCTGTTTCGTTTAAGAATCAATGTGCATTATTTATTGCCTTAATATAGTTTTGTCTTCAATTGAGTCGCAATAACAGTTCATGGTAGGCCTGCTGATCACTAAATCGCTCTCCATCCAAGTTCAGAATGCCTTGCAAGCAAGAGATCGCAAAACCTGAAAATCGGCTATCGACGAAACAGTGATCCGTGGAAAAGATCACGAACCTCAGCACTGAGGAAAACGACGTAAGGAGGAGGATCTGTACTCTACGTACAAGTCAACTCACCCGGAAGCTCTTCCCGCAAATGTCACAAATGTAGTCCTTTTGTATCGGATACTTCTTATCGGGGTGGGCTCGTCGGAAATGGGACCAATATTCGCGCGCGTTGGGTATCTCTTCTGAACACTGCAAAAATAAATAAAACTATTCCGCATACACTGATATATTCATATTAAACGAATAACTAGTTGCAAAATAAGCCGTGTCGTATCCGGCTGCATAGTATAGACCACCCTCATTTCTTACCGGGGTGTCGTAAGAGGCGACTAAGGTATGTGCCGTGTGGTATCCGGCTGCATATAATAGACCACCCTCATTTCATACCGAGGTGTCGTAAGAGGCGACTAAGGTATGTGCCGTGTGGTATCCGGCTGCATAGTATAGACCACCCTCATTTCTTACCGAAGTGTCGTAAGAGGCGACTTAAGTAAGTTGACATCAGGTAGGCGGCCGGTCGTAAAATAAGTAACAACATGTTTAAGAAATGATGTGCCGACCCGATATAATTTAATGGGTACACAAATTGAGATGAGATTGTCAAAATATTCTCTATTCAAGTAAACTTGTTAACAAGCGCTTTTGAATCGTCGAAATCTAACGCTAGTCCGGAAAGTTGTTCCTACCGAGAAGACCCAGCAAGAAACTCGGCGGTTGCTTTTTTCAAATAAAATTCTTATAACTATTTACATTTGGTTTATGACTAGTCGTGCCAACAACGGCTTCGCCCGTGTGGATTGCAATGATTTACGAAAATCGATTACATACAGACTGTTTTGAATAAAATTGACTCGCCCGCCGGACAGGTTAGCGACGCGAGCGGCCGACAGTTAGTTACGTTTCGAACACGATACGGACAAGCCGCATACGCCTGAACACGGCATTCTTTTATAACGCACACGTGTAATTTTGCGTTTCGGGTGTTGTTCTCAGATTTAGTGACGCGTTTAATCAGTGAAGCGTTTGAGAAGACGCGACCGTCCACGGTTTTGATGTGTGTTGGGTATTATTCCCCCATATAGGGACGATTTAATAACGTGTGACCTTACGAAGGTTGTGTGCACACCGGGTGTTATTTGTGTTATTTAACCGATATAGTGAAGTGTATACTCAGGGAGAAACAGACATTACGTGTCCGTGGAAGATTGCTGAGGCGAGCCAACGATTTCGGGAATCGGCCAAGTACATACAAGCACACACACACACGTACACATATACACGCAGTGACTCACGAGGCCGGACCACATACAGCTAACGGCCGCATAAGGTAGGTTGAAACGCCGGGACGCCGGGCCCAGGTCCCGGAGGTTGTTTCATCCGACCGCACGTTTGCGCGGAACACAGACAGACACCTTTTTTGGACTTTAGTTTATAATAAGTATAGAATATAGATAGTAGTGCTCGCTCACGTGCTCGCAGCGCGCGGGCCAGTTGGTGATGGCCGGCCGCTTGCCGTAGTTCTTGGGCCGCTTGCGTGCGTGCGCGCGCCGGTGGTGCACGCGAAGCGCCTCCGCGTCCGGGAACGTCTCGCCGCACATCCGACACCCGTTCCTGGGGAGGCGACAGTGACTGACTTTTATTGCCAAAAATATGGAGGTGGCCGAAAAACTACTGAAAATATTAAAATAATAACAAAAACATATTTATGCAAATAAAAAAAAATTAAAAAATAATAAATTAATGATGCATTAGAGTAAGTTCGTTTTAAGTACAATAACATAAAAAAAAAATACAAATGAACTAACTAAAAAAGGGCACGGACATAAAGTCTGTGGTAAAAATGTCACTATTAAAAAAAAAAAAGACAGTGACTGACACATCGACCTCGACCTCCACTCCTGGCTCACCTGACCTCGACCTCCACTCCCTAGCTCATCCGACCCCGATCTCATCTCCCTAAGCTCGTCTAACCTCGACGTCCACTCCCTAGCTCATCTGATCCCGACCTCATCTCCCTAAGCTCGTCTAACCTCGACGTCCACTCCCTAGCTCATCTGATCCCGACCTCATCTCCCTAAGCTCGTCTAACCTCGACGTCCACTCCCTAGCTCATCTGATCCCGACCTCATCTCCCTAAGCTCGTCTAACCTCAACGACCACGCCCTAGCTCATCTGACCCCGACGTCATCTTCCTAAGCTCGTCTGACCTCGACCTCCACTCTCTAGTTTAAGCGCTTTTCCAAGGTTGATTTGCGATTTTGTCCGCCGTGTGGTATCCGGCTGAGTAGATCACCCTCATTACTTACCGAGGTGTCGTAAAAGGCGACTAAGGTAAGTTGACCCGTCGTGTGGTATCCGGCTGAGTAGAATAGACCACCCACTTTCTTGCCAAGGGGTCGTAGAATACGACTAAGGTAAGTTGACTTCAGGCAGGCGGTCGTAAAATACGCAGCCAAATCATGTGACAACATGTTACATGTTGTGCCGACCCCACTTAGAGTGGGATAAGAGCAGGAGAATGATGATGAATGATGATGATTTGTGTTTTTTTTTGTGGAGCCTATCTCCTGACGATGCTTCTGTTACGGGCCGTTGAGACTGTCCTAGTGAATGTGTGTAGTGTTTGCGTAGAGTGCTGTTGGTGGTGGTGTCTTGTTATACGTGCGATAACTAATCCTGAATGTATAAGGTATGAAAACGATTTTGCTTCCAACACTTACATAGATTTTCTTAGATAGATTATTTCAAAAAAATTATATCATAACTTCTGTGATATTGATAAATCGCTTTTAGAAGTCTTACTTTCATTGCATCATACTAAAAAACAGAGTGAAAGCCCTCGTCCGTTGTTAACGTTAAAATTAAGAGTTTAGTTTTCCAAACCAAATACTAAACAAAATGTGAACTACGCCCATTGGTTTCATCCGACAAAGCTTATCTTATCTTATCTTAAAGAACATAAAAAAGAGTAAAAAATAGTACAAACGAAGAAAGAGAATAATTAATAAAATCGAGCTTTTTAAATGGATTCTTAATGTTTAGAAAATCGAGTCATTCATCATTCTCCTGTCCTTATCCCACTCTAAGTAGGTCGGCAAAACATGTTACAAACACGTTGGCGCATGATTTGGCTACGTATTTCACGACCGGCCGCCTGCCTGACGTCAACTTACCTTAGTCGCCTTTTACGACACCTCGGTAAGAAATGAGGGTGGTCTATTCTATGCTGCCGGATACCACACGGCGTCTAGAAAAGACCAGGAGATATTATAATAGTAAAATTATCTATTAATATTGTACATATCTAGAAGAGAGTAGATGATGAGAGGGATATATGTTAAAGAGAGATGATAGAGAACAGAAATAGGGGGGAGAGGGAAAGAGACCTAAAGAAGAAGTTGCTAGTGTTCATTAATATTATTATTATTATTTATTTCTTTATCTACTCTGATACTATAATACAAAGATTATAAAACTTAAAACAAAATTCTTATGACAAACATTACGTACAGAACAAAAATAAAAAATTAAAAAGTTTCATTACGATACAGGTCTTGTATGGACACCTGTATCGTAATGTAACTTTTTAATCATAACGATACACCTATACAACTTCCAGCAGGACCAAGGAGGTTGGACCTCTACCTTAAAAAAAAGGTTTCAATGAATGAGTCCGCGGCGACGCAACACGCATGCGCAATCGATGTTTGCGCCTTGGCGCCAATATATGACATTTAAAAAATCTGTCCAATATTTAAACGAAGTTTAGTTTGGTTTGTAAAAAAATAAGTTTTTGTGTAAAAACATGTCTGAGAGCGGGGATAGTGTTGATTGTACACCACCAGATATTCTGAAAGTTGCGTCAAACATGACCGTGAACCTGTTGCCGACGAAATCTAGGAGCAACTATATTAAATGTTACCACGAGTTCATGGAATGGAAAATGAATATTCAGAACATCAATAATTATTACAAATAAAAATAAATTTGTTGTTATATTCAGCGTTTTATTTGCAATATTATTTTACGTATTATAGTATGAGAGTAGATAAAGTAGTGTATGATACTGTACGTAACTTGGTCTTATAACACTCGTGTGACACTATAAAAAAACTCGCCTGCGGCTCGTTTTTTTAAACCACACTCGTGTTATAAGAACCCTTATTATGCAACAGTATCATAAACTACTATTATTGTACAAACATAAAAATAGAAAAATAAGAAAGAAAAAAATAGCACATGTACAAAGGCGGACTTATCCCTAAAAGGGATCTCTTCGAGTCAACCTTTGAGTAACAGAAAGAAAATGGCAAGAAGTGAAATATGGATAATGAAAAAAGGAAGAAAAAGAAAAATAACGAAACACTATATCCATAGATTAATGTTGAAAAGTGATGCAATATAGATAATAGTGATTGTTTGGATTAATTTGAATGGCCCGTTGGCGCTGTGGGTAGTGACCCTGCCTCCAGCTCCGCAGGTCGCGGGTTCGATTCCCGCCGAGGGCCAACATTTTCTACAAAAAAATTGTTGATTCTTCGAGCCTGGGTGTGTATTTGTATTTAAAAATGTATTTAAAATTATATAGAGCTGTGATAGCCTAGCGGTGAGACAGTGCGACTCTTTCGAGGGGAACACGGGTTCAAACCTGGGCAGCACCAATGAGTTTTGCTATTAAAACTCATGTATCTAATTGATAATTGTAATTTATCACACGCTTTTCGGTGAATGAAAACATGGTAGGAAACTTGCATATCTTTAGAGAATTCTGTTGATATGTGTAACCTACCAATCCGCATTGGAGCAGCGTGGTAGGTCTAAGCTCCAACCCTTCTCTCCAGAAACGGAGTAGTAGTAGTACTACTACTACTACTACTACTCCGTTTCTCTTCCAGTTCGTTTCTCCTCTTCAAGAAGCTTCGTTCAGCCAATCGTTTCTCCTCTCTTCAGAAACGGAGAGAGGAGGCCTATTCCCAGCAGTGGGATTCTAACAGGCCGCTACTTTACTATGTATTTAAGATTATATATGTAGTATATCTACCACTTGTCTTTCACCCATAACACAAGTATACCGTGTGTGTAAGTGTCCCATATATTTATATTTATTTATTTAATTAAAATATAACGATTTAATTAGTGGATACATATTCTATTGATTTAATTCAATACTAATAAATAATAAGCTACTAAATTTAATTTAAATGACTCGAGACAAATATTTTCTAGTTTTTGACTGGCCCGTTGGCGCTGTGGGTAGTGACCCTGCCTTCAGCTCCGCGGGTCGCAGGTTGGATTCCCGCCGAAGGCCAACATTTTCTATAAACAAATTGTTGGTCCTTCGAGCCTGGGTGTGTATTTGTATTTAAGTATGTATTTAAACTTATATATGTAGTATATCTACCAGTTGTCCGTCACCCATAACACAAGTATTAAATTACTTACTTTGGGGACGGACGACCGTGTGTGTAAATGTCCAATATATATATATAAAAAAAAAAACTAGTCTGTGACTTAAATGTTTCATTTCTCCCACTCACTTGAAGTCCATGCTTTGGGCGTGTTTGACGGAGGTCACCATGTGCCTCTTGAACGCCTCCAATGACACGAACTTCACGTCGCACTGCTCGCAGTACGGCGCCTGCTCCGTTTGCTCCTCTGCTTCATCCTTGTCATAGATAATACACTATGAGATAGATACACCACATGAAGATTTCCGTACTCAAACAAGGGGTCCCCTTCCCAAAAGTTGGCCATCCCATAGTAGGAAGTAAGCTTGGGTATGAATGATTGCGATTTGAGAATCATATTCGCACCATAATATGATCAAAGGTGACTACTTAATACACTATAATATGAGATAGATACACCACATGAAGATTTCCGTACTCAAACAAGGGGTGTGGAAACTCGCGGAGTTTTCTGAAGACCTTTTTAAGGTGTACAAATTTTTAATACATTATTTTGATAAATCTTGTAGTGTTCAGCCTGCGTTTGCAATGTAAGCGGAAAAAAATGAAATTATTTACGACATCACGTTAGAAACCTCAAAAATTACAGTATTTCTCTACTCCATCCAAAAAAAACCGCATCAAAATCTGTTGCGTAGTTTTAAAGATTGAAGCATACATAGGGAAATAGGGACATAGGGACAGACACAGAAAGCGACTTTGTTTTATACTATGTAGTGATATCACTTAATACAAATTTGAAATCAGTACGACGTTAGCGGCCGCGCGTGCTCAACATATCAAATCATTACTATCAATCATTATAATTTATATCAATCAAATAAATCTATCAATTAAGCGTCGCAGTTATCAATATCAGTTATCAACAAAAGATAGTACAGGGTAGTAGCAGCCCGTACATCTTTTTGATCCGGCTCGAAGGACCAAAAAGATGTACGGGCTGCTACTACCCCGTACAAGTATAGATTTACAGTGTTAATATAAAATGTTTACCCACCACTAGGTCCTTGTGCATCATAGTCTTGTGCATGTTCAGGCCGAGCTTGCTGACGAACGAGTACCCGCACACGCCGCAGATGAACTCCGAAGGGTGCTTTATCCGGACGTGGCTGAGATACGAAGTCCATTTCCTACAAAAACACATTATACAAGGTGGTACTCATTAAGATTCCCCCTCTCTTGCCACGACATCCCATACACTTAAATAAAGTAACGGCCTGTTACTATGCCCACGGCTGGGCTAAAGCCTCCGTTTTTGGAGAGAAGGATTGGAGCTAAGACCTACCACGCTTACACATATCTCCAGAATTCTCTAGAGACATGCAGGTTTCCTCACGATGTTTTCCTTCACCGAAAAGCGTGTAATAAATTGCAATTGTCAATTAAACATATAAGTTTTAATTGAAACTCATTGGTCTGCCTGCCCGTGGTTTGAACCCATTATCGTCTCTAGGGAGTCTCACGGTCTCATCGCTGGGCTATCACAGCTTGATACTTATATGACATTATCTTTTATTCGAGGTAACATCTTAGATATAAATAAAAATAATTCGATGAAGTACTTTAGTCATATAATAAATTCTTCTGTTTTGAAAATTAATTTCTTTTTCAAGAAGGTTCTCTCTTTATTATTGTTACGAACATGCGAAAAGAGTACGTAAACTTTATGTCATAGAGTTCAAAACATTCATGTTTGAGAATTGTGTTCCGTATCTCCGCTACGACGAACGCGAACTCCCCGTATCGCGAACAGTTGCGAACATTCTTAAAATCCGTTCGTTCGATATATAAGCGGTCGTATCGCGCTTCGACATTCAGTGTGCGAATAACGATCAAGAACAAACTGTAAGTACTAATTTTGTATTGAAAAGCTAAATAAAGTGTTTTAAACGAGGTACGTAATAATAATATTTGCCTTTAATTTAAACTATTTAATTAGCTTTTAAACAATATTTTACAGTCCAACGTACTTATAAATTAATTTTTAATTGTAGTTATCAAGGTTTTTTAATGTGTAAAATTGTCTTACGTGGAAATCTCGTCACAGTACTGACACTTGTAGGTGACGCCTTTGTGCCAACGCTGGTGTTGTTTGGCTTGTGTCCTGGAACCAGAATGTTATTTAAACTGTGGGTGTTTATAGGATTGTATGATTAGTGGCTTATAAGATATCTTCTGTATTGTATGAGCATCGCACACGCACTAACAGTGGGTCTACACATCCACTCATGCCCACGGCTCTCGCATTACTGACGTGGTGTGTTTGAGACAGTGTAAGGTTTCATTTACGCAATATTAGTTAGGAGAAGCATGATGTGATATAAAAGCTGTAGCACAAGCGTAACCGAATGATTATTAATTAATGGAAGAGAAAAACATGTCCTGACACCACTTACTGCACTGAGTGCACTTAGAACTTTGCAATTTTGACATGGACTACCTCCTAATAATGCTTACAGTGTGAAACGAATATTGAGATTTGCGATTTTGTCGTGGAGTCTATCTCCTGATGATGCTTCGGTTGCGGGGCAAAACGTTTGTTGAGTTTGTGATAGTGAACGTGTGAAGTGCTTGTGTATTGTGGTGGAAGTGGTGGAGGTTTGTGCATGTGTTTTTACGAATCCTGCATGTAACGGGTATGAAAATACGGATAATCCACTATACATTTAACACTTTATATATTTTCTATTTACTGTATCGCGGATTATAGCAAAATAATTTTATAATTGCTTTTGAATATTGAGATTGTCGTAATGAATGTGTGCAGTGCTTGTGTAGTGTGTTGCTTTGTGATACGTGCGGTAACTAATTCTGCACGTATAAGGCATGATAACGGATTTAGCTTCCTGCACTTAGCATAACATAGATTTTTTTAGCAAACGCGGATTAAATCGCGACAAAATGTACTTACCTTTAAGATTATTATACGATTAGACGTTTCGGCAGAGTTATATAATAATAAGTGTGAATCGAGAAAGTTTACAATCTACCAAACGGAGATTATAGCAAAATAACGAAAGCTTAAGGTTATTAAGGGAAAGGTTTAGATTCTATAATGAAACACCACAATTGATTTTAGCTTTGCCATTGCAGGAGTTTAAAAACACTATCAAAATAGGCTAATACAGAAAGCCTACTATACTGTTTAGGATAACTTAGATGATAAGAATGTGTGGTTATAGCTTTCTCTACCCTTTAAATAATTTATAGAATTAGGCGTTACTTTGCGGAGATCCATAATACAAAAGTAATAATAAAATTATTTTGCTATAATCCGCGATACAGTAAATAGAAAATATATATAGTGTTTAATGTATAGTGGATTATCAGTATTTTCATAACCGATACGTGCAGGATTCGTAAAAGCACATGCACAAACCTCCAACCCCTTCCACCAAAATACACAAGCACTACACAGTTTCACTATCACAAACTCAACAATCGTTTCGCCCCGCAACCGAGGGGCATATACACAGTCATATACACAGACATAGTCATATACACAGACTCTTATCAGTCCCTCTTTCGGAAAAGAATTTTAACAATGAGCTGCAAATAATCAACCAGATGGCGCATTCCAATGGCTACGATGAGCAATTAGTACAAAATATATTAAAAAATAAACAGAAGTTGCAATTGACAAAACACTTCTATGCGGTGCCACATTACAAAGATAATAAATACAAAGCCAGTTTTGGAACATTGTCAGAACGAATTTCAACTATATTTAAAACAAAGTCAAATATAAAATTAGGTTTTAAAAGTAATAACTGCTTAAAAAAGATATTATGCAATAATAAAGACAAATTAGAAAGCCCGAAAAAGAGTGGTATTTACAAAATAAAATGTCCTGAATGCAATGATACATATGTGGGTCAGACTGGTCGTAATTTTGAAACCCGTTTTAAAGAACATATGGTCGCTTTCAGGAATAATAAGCCACAAAATTCACATTTCGCGAAACATTTGTTAGAAAGCGGTCATAAAGTTCCTAATGACCATTGTTTCGAAATACTGCACACCTGCGAAAAAAGCTTAAAATTGAATATTTTGGAACAATTAGAAATCATTAAGCATAACAATGGCACCCTCATTAACGAGCAGATAAATGTTTCAAGTTCAAGCTTGTTGCACGTGTTCAGAGGTAAAGGTGGGGATGAACCGATTACTATATAACAATGCTTGTTTGCATAACGCTTCGCTTTGCGATTTTGTCGTGGAGTCTATCTCCTGATGATGCCTCGGTTGCGGGGCGAAACGATTGTTGAGTTTGTGATAGTGAAACTGTGTAGTGCTTGTGTATTTTGGTGGAAGTGGTGGAGGTTTGTGCATGTGCTTTTACGAATCCTGCACGTATCGGGTATGAAAATACTGATAATCCACTATACATTAAACACTATATATATTTTCTATTTACTGTATCGCGGATTATAGCAAAATAATTTTATTATTACTTTTCTCTACCCTGTAAAGATAGTGAAGTCTAAATGTAACTAGCTATAAGAATTAAATTTTCTTTTTTCTCGCTGACTCTTCTCGGTAGGAACAGCTTTCCGAACTAGTAGAGTTGACGATTGAAAAGCACTTGTTTACAAGTTTACTTGAATAATTTATAGAATTAGGCGTTACTTTGCGGAGAAAATATATAAAATAAATAGAAAATATATATAGTGCTAAATGTATAGTGGACTATCCGTTTTTTCATGCCCGTAACGTACAGGATTCGTAAAAACACATGCACAAATCTCCACCACTGCAAGCACTACACACGTTCACTATCACAAACTCAGCAATCGTTTCGCCCCGCAACCGAAGCATAACAGGAGATAGACTCCACGATAAAATCGCAAAGCTTCGTGTATGCGTTGTGTATTTTTTCGAATCCTGCATGTATCGGGTATGAAAACGGATAGTCCACTCTACATTTAGCATTACATATATAAGTTTACTTGAATAAAGAATATTTTGAATTTTAATTGAAATTTGGAAAATATGCATTCTTACGTAGTCTTGGAGACGTAAGAGCAGGACTTGCAGGCGTATTTCTTCTCATGGATAGAGACGTGCTTTTGCAGATTCCGTTTGGTCTTGAACCGGAACTTGCACACCGGACACTCGCTGTCGCCTGCACTCTTAAAATGTAAATAACAATTAATGAATATAAACTAAAATCTAGACAAACCTGGTGCAGATAAAAAGTAAACAAGTCAATTTAAAAAAGCTTTTAAATAGGCTTTTAACAAAATTTCATGTCAATGCTGTTAACTTGTGTCAATAAAAAAAGCTGTGATAGCCCAGTAGTGAAACCTTGCCACTCTTTCAATCAATGAGTATTTCTATTAAAGCTTATGTGTCTAATTGATAATTGCAATTTATCACACGCTTTTCGGTGAAGGAAAATATCGTGAGGAAACCTGCATATCTCTAGAGAATTCAGGGGACATGTCTAACCTACCAATCCGCATTGGAGCAGCGTGGTAGGTCTTAGTTCCAATCCTTCCAAAAACGGAGAGAGGAAGCCTTAGCCCAGCAGTGGGCATAGTAACAGGCTGTCACTTTAAGAGTTCATGGTAGGCTGTACGTAATAATATTAAAGGATGCCACTCACTGCATCGTGTTTCCTGATGTGATGTTTCCAGGCGTCCGCGTCTATGAAGCCCTTATAACAGAAGGTGCACTGATACAGAGCGTATTGGTAGTTCGAGGATTCTTTCCGTTTGGCTATTTCTTCCTTCTGCTCAGTTTCCTTATTGAATGGACCAAACAATTTTATACAGCGTTATAATAGTGTTTTGAACAAATTGACGCGACCGGCCGGAGCAACGACCTTTGTGCATCCGATCGTCGACGCGAGCGCCGATAGTTAGTAATGTTTCGAATACTATAAAGACAGGACGCGTGCGCCTGTAGACGACTTTATTGTATAAAGCACACGTGTAATTATGCGTTTTGGGTGTGGTTCTCGGATTTAGTGACGCGTTTAATCAGTGAAGCTTTTGAGAAGACGCGACCGTCCGCGGTTTTAGTGCGCGTTGGGATTACTGTTCCCCGATATAGGGACGATACAATAACGTGTGACCTTACGAAGGTTGTGTGCACACCGGATGTTATTCGTGTTATTTAACCGATATAGTGAAGTGTATACTCTGGGAGAAACAGACATTACGTGTCAGTGGAAGACTGCTGAGGCGAGCCAACGGGTTCGGGAATCGGCCAAGTACATACAAGCGCACACACACACGTACACATATACACGCAGTGATTCATGAGGCCGGACCGCATACAGCTGACGGCCGCATAAGGTAGGTTGAGACGCCGAGACGACGGGCCCAGGTCTCGGAGGTTGTTTCATCCGCCCGCACTTTTGTGCGGAACAAATAGTGTTAAGGGAAACAAGTCAAGATGAAGAAGCTCATAAAAAAATTTCATGTCACTGCTATTAACCATTGAGGATTTCTCTCGTCTGGAGCCAATCCTGGCAACAGCATCAGGTCATGCTTATCATAAACATGCATTGTTATAAGGAGTGCCCAGCATGTAAGAAGAAACAATAATCCATCGAATTCCAATTCCAATCTTTGTCTTTAATTTAACGATAAGATTAGTTTAACCGTATCTTTCAGTTGTCTTAACTTAATTTGAAATTTATCACCTCTAATTAAAATACTAGTTATTTTTAGTTGTTGAATGTTGAAACGATTTATTTTTCATCACACGGCATTTACCTTAGTTACCTCTTACGACACCTCGGTAAGAAATGAGGGTGGTCTATTCTATTCTGCCAGATACCACACGGCTATATATCAGGCTAATATTAATAATTCTGTTTTCTTCCGCAATTGAACAAATATATATACAAAATAATATATTGAGCCCTTACTATTAAAAAGACCTAATTCAAAAATAGTCTACTGCAAATTGCAATAATGAGTAGCATACCTATAAAACTCCGGTTAAAGAGATCCTTCCTCATTTCTTACCGAGGAGTCGCATCTTACGACACCTCGGTAAGAAATGAGGGTGGGGATACCGCTTTATCGCGGATTATAGCGAAATAATTTTATTATTAGATTTGTATTAGATCTACGCAAAGTAAAGCTTTTTTTTTTCGAACTGACTGTATGCTGTTAGCCCTAATGGCTTTTACAGCGTCACCGGGCGGGTAAAGTAAAGCCTATTTGTATTAATTGTGTTGACTTTTTGGCGCCAATATTGCCAAAAAGTTGCTTACCGTTAATTTTATGATGGTGCAGAAGTTCTCCAGGTTCATATTATCGGTTTGAACTCCACCAGTATTTTTCGTCCTTCGCGGTGTAATATCAGCCTTCTTCACGCCTACTTTCTTCGGCCTCCCACGCTTCGGTCGATGCACATCTGATACTTCTTGGAGAAGGGTATTCGACTCTTCCGAAACTAGACCCTGTAATTCAAATGGTACACTTGAAGTAACAGCCTGGTACTATTAATATGTAAATATCACATGTCACAGTATATTTTAAATAACGTAATTTTTGTACATAAAAATATAAAGAATTATAAAACGATAGGTGATGTATATAATAGACAAAGTAGGAACCGACATAAGCTTGCGACTCCTGCTTTGCGCCTAGCAAAAGTACGTACATCGTTTGTGGGTTTGGGTATAAGATTCTATAATAAAATTCCGAAATCAATTTTGGTCATGCCGTTACAGCAGTTTAAAAACACTGTTAAAAAGAGGCTGATACAGAAAGCCTACTATACTGTTGAAGATTACTTAGATGATAAGGATGTGTGGATATAGGTGCACCTCTACCCTGTACAAGACAGTAATAAATAATTGTAACTATTTCTAAGACTTATATTTTAAAAAGAGCAACCGCCGAGTTTCTTGCTGGCTCTTCTCGGTAGGAACAGCTTTCCGAACCAGCAGTAAAGTTGACGATTCAAAAGCACTTGTTTACAAGTTTACTTGAATAAAGAATATTTTGATTTGATTTGATTTAAAAATACGGGTGAAATTGCGACTAAATCGAGTAACCTTTGTGTAAAGTTTGGTTGTGTAAGTTAGTTCGTGACCTCGGCGGATGCAACTCTGATGTGACCCGTATTTTTACATATTAATAAGTATGAATCGCGAAAGTTTAAAATATATATATAATATATGGGACACTTACCCACACGGCTGTCCGTCACCAAAGTAAGTAACTTAATACTTGTGTTATGGGTGACGGACAACTGGTATATATACTACATATATAATTTTAAATACGTACTTAAATACAGATATACACCCAGGTTCGAAGAACCAACAAATTGTTTATAGAAAATGTTGGCCCTCGGCGGGAATCGAACCCGCGACCCGCGGAGCTGAAGTCATGATCACTACCCACTGCGCCAACGGGCGAGTCAAAAAGCCTGGTACTATCCTTATACTAAGGGCTGGGCATAGGCCTCCTCTCTCCGTTTCTGCAGAGAAGGATTGGAGCTAAGACCTACCACTCTGTTCCATTGCAGATTGGTAGGTTACACATATCCCTAGGACTCTCTAGACTCTATGGATATACTAGGTTTACTAGGTACCAGGGTAAGCGTGTAACAAATTGCAATTATTAATTAGACACAAGTTTTAATACAAAAACTCATTTGGGCCAGCCCGGGATTTGAACTCGTGACCACTGAAAGAGTCACATGGTCTCACCGCTGGACAATCACAGCTATTTCATTTACAAAACCTGTTAATTATTTACTTTACTAGAGAATAAAAAAATTGGAAAAGACTCAATCCAGTTAATGAAGTACAGAGTCACTTACAGAAGCTAGTATATGATAATCAAGAAAACTGGTAAATAAGTGAAATATAATAAACATACATCAATATCTAATTCAATTTTAAATTGCTCCTCAACTTTCTTTCTCCTCCCCTTATTCCTCTTATTCCCGATTTCTTCAACTCTCTTCTCTTTACGCATAGAAAGTGGCTCATCATCATCATCATCAGTAGATAAATGAGAGAAGTCCTCAAAATCAGCCTCATGTTTTATTCTCTTTTCAAGCTCAGAATGACCATTATCAACTTCTAGTGGTTCGTCCTTTACCGCTTTGTTTACATCAATATATGTAACTAGACTTATATTGATGGCTTCATGAATTGAGAGGTTGTTATTCAAACGTAAGCTATTTTTGTCTATTTGTTTAACATTATCACTGGTGATCTGTAAGAAGTAAGAGGGCAAATCTTTGCATATCATTGGTAAGTGAAATAGTAAAAAAAGTAACGTAACTGCCTTTTACTATGTCCACTGCTGGGCTAAGGCCTCCTCTCTACGTTTTTGGAGAAATTTGAGCTAAGACCTAGCACACTGCTCCAATGCGGATTGGTAGGTTATACATATCCCTAGAATTCTCTAAAGATATGCATGTTTCCTCACGATGTTTTCCTTCATCGAAAAGCGTGTGATAAATTGAAATTATCATTAAGACACATAAGTTTTAATAGAAATACTCATTGGTGCCTGCCTTGGGTTTGAACCTATCTCAACCTTCATCTCTAGGGAGTCACACTCCCACTAAACTATCACAGCTTGTAAGTAGAATAAAAAATTATAATTCAATTATGGTTTTAGGTACTTAACTCAATATAAACATGTTAACAAACGGTTCTTTAGAAGGCAGATTACAACACATTATATAACCACTAAATAAATATCATTCTATTTATTTACATTTCTTTCAAGGTGTTAAACTATATACTGATTTTATCTGGAGAATTCTCATATTAGTTGTCAAATAGGATGCATTAGTAGGAAGTCTGCTTTAAGTAATGTTCAATTTAAAAGATATATTTTTAATGACATAATCATTATCCTCCTGCCCTTATCCCATTCTGAGTACTGTTGGCACAAAACTTAATAAAACATGATGTCACATGATTTGGCTATGTATTTTACGACAGACCGCCTACCTGACATTTCACCTTATTCGTATTATATGATCCCTCAATAAGAAAGAGGGTGGTCTATTCTATTCAAATGGATACCACACAGCTTTTTTACTTATATGTAAACTTTATGGTTACAATAATTACCCCGCCACAGGAATTCAACAACTGGTTTAAAGCTGCTTGGGCCCTGATGCACTTTCCTTTGAAGATGTAAACTTTCTTCAACTGTGCAGCACACTCATAGCATGCCAAAACTGGCAAGTTTGAAGATGTTAGAGACTGCAATACAATAATAAAAGACATAAATAAAGGACTCTACTAATACTTCAATTTTAGTGATATCCAGAGAATATAATAAAGTTATCAGTATTATGCTTAAAGGATGCTGGAAAGAATCACTTTTACAAATTAAATGTTTTACAAATTTTGCACTATATGTCTATTTGTGGACTCCAGCATACATATAGTATGGTTATTATCATTGAAGTATAATAAGTATAGTAAGCAGGTAAATGGATCATCAGGTGTAATAGTTAACTGCCATTCGTCCACAACATTTTAACAGTGTAGGCACAGAAAATCTTATCAATTAATAAGGTTGGCAATATAGGAGACAAACTTGGATGAGCTTATATCAAAATTATATATACTTACGTTACTTCCGACTAAAAAGTTGTAAGAAGTTTCTAATGGGTATGAGTACAGGTTTAGCATTTTTACGTCCACAACTAAACATATTCTACAAATTCTTAAGTCTTCCATGGTTTAAATTTAAACAGAAATCTTAATTCATATATTCTAAATTCAAATTGAACATGTTCGCGGTTTATAAACAGGTTGTGTGATAGACTTAGAAAATATTAGAGCCTCTACATTAACATCGCTTCTCACAATATGACAAACTAAAGCTTTTAATACACATATAGTAGCCTTAAGTTATTGGGAAAAATAAATAAGTATGAGTTTAATACTGAGAAGTACATAAGCAAACCGTTTGATTAATATTTATATCAAAAATACATCAAGTATGTCTAGTCCTACACAAGACGCCAAGCTGCCATTTTTGTTATTGACCATAGACTGTACACTATAATATAGACAATGACAACCAAAGATAACCGCAATGTTGACAATAGACGATTGTCAACAATTGCGTTTAAGGGCTACCTACCAAAGTTTTAATCATAGGTTGTACACTATAAGTTGAGATATATATGAGATATACATATAATATATATTTTATATATCCCAAAAATTTTAGGAGAAGCAGACAAAGTAAGAGAAATGATTTATAGAAGCAGGCGTTACTCAGCGGAATTCCATATTACAGGCACTACAACAAAACTACTTCGCTATAATCCGCACGGGTTAAGCGAATGCATGCAAAGCTAATGTGTATGAAGCAGCATTGCATCCGCTAAGTAGTTTTGTTATAGTGCCTATAAAGTAAGACAAGTTCAATAACAAAGAAAGAAATCTCAACATCCTTAGGATATCAAGTTATCCAGATTTTAAATACAAAGCTAATAATTGACAAATTGATTCACGACCAAAGTTTTTTTAGTTTTTGTTTAAATTACTTGAAATGTGATGATAATAATTGGAATTTTCGAAAAAGTCAAACCACCGTGGGGTACTGCTCTTTTTCTTAAGCTTATATTTTAAGGAGCGTATTGTATATTTTAAGGATAACTTATAATATAAAAAAATATCACAAATGCTTATTTCATGCTTATTTCAAACTAACTCGTACTTGACATTATAATATGTGATAATAGCACTATATAACAGGCTACGTATATGTTTATAATGACCCAATCGATATTTGGTAAAAGGCTTGCTGCCTTTTATTGCCTTTTACAAATATCAATTGGGTCGAACGACTTCTACACTGTCCATTTTTACACTAAACAAGGTGACACTGGACGGGCGGTTTATCCTGATCCTGTGGAACGCCTTGAAGGATATATCAAAGACTATAGTGTACATATTGGATATATTTATCTTTGCAGGACTAAAGACAAGGCGTTCACTTTTGACATATGACGTAATGCTTGGTTATAATATTCGCTGGATACAATTTTTGAAATATATTTTCTAACTAGATTAGAGAAATTCAGAAATTTAAGTCATCTTGTAAACAAAGGAATTGAATAATTTATAGAATTAGGCGTTACTTTGCGGAGATCCATAATACAAAAGTAATAATAAAATTATTTTGCTATAATCCGCGATACAGTAAATAGAAAATATATATAGTGTTTAATGTATAGTGGACTATCAGTATTTTCATACCCGATACGTGCAGGATTCGTAAAAACACATGCACAAACCGCCACCACTTGCACCACAATACGTGTAGGTTGGTTTGCGAAAGATTTCACACGGATACGATCATACCTGCTTCTTCCTTTCACCCCTGGCAACACAAACTTGCTGCCTTTCATAGTCATATACACAGACTCTTATCAGTCCCTCTTTCGGAAAAGAATTTTAACAATGAGCTGCAAATAATCAACCAGATGGCGCATTCCAATGGCTACGATGAGCAATTAGTAAAAAATATATTAAAAAACAAACAGAAGTTGCAATTGACAAAACACTTCTATGCGGTGCCACATTACAAAGATAATAAATATAAAGCCAGTTTGACCTATTTTGGAACATTGTCGGAACGAATTTCAGCTATATTTAAAACAAAGTCAAATATAAAATTAGGTTTTAAAAGTAATAACTGCTTAAAAAAGATATTATGTAATAATAAAGACAAATTAGAAAGCCCGAAAAAGAGTGGTATTTACAAAATAAAATGTCCTGAATGCAATGATACATATGTGGGTCAGACTGGTCGTAATTTTGAAACCCGTTTTAAGGAACATATGGTCGCTTTCAGGAATAATAAGCCACAAAATTCACATTTCGCTAAACATTTGTTAGAAAGCGGTCATAAAGTTCCTAATGACCATTGTTTCGAAATACTGCACACCTGCGAAAAAAGCTTGAAATTAAATATTTTGGAACAATTAGAAATCATTAAGCATAACAATGGCACCCTCATTCACGAGCAGATAAATGTCTCTAGTTCAAGCTTGTTGCACGTGTTCCGAGGTAAATAAAGGGTGGGGATGAACCAAGTACTATTTAACAGCGCTTGTTTGGATAACGCTTCACTTTGCGATTTTGTCGTGGAGTCTATCTCCTGATGATGCTTCGGTTGCGGGGCGAAACAATTGTTGAGTTTGTGATAGTGAACCTGTGTAGTGCTTGTGTATTGTGGTGGAAGTGGTGGCGGTTTGTGCATGTGTTTTTACGAATCCTGCACGTATCGGGTATGAAAATACTGATAGTCCACTATACATTAAACACTATATATATTTTCTATTTACTGTATCGCGGATTATAGCAAAATAATTTTATTATTACTTTTGTATTATGGATCTCCGCAAAGTAACGCCTAATTCTATAAATTATGTTACAAACATGTTGTCACATGATTTGGCTACGTATTTTACGACTGGCCGCCTGCCTGACGTCAACTTACCTTAGTCGTAGTTTACAACCCCTCGGTAAGAAAGAGGTTGGTCTATTCTACTCAACCGCATGCGATATGGTGGGTCAACTTCTTTTAGTCGCCTTTTACGACACTTCTGTAAGAAATGAGGGTGGTCTACTCTACTCAGCCGGATACCACACGGCGGGTCAACTTACCTTAGTCGCCTTTTACGTCACCTCGGTAAGAAATGAGGGTGCTCTATTCAACTCAGCCGGATACCACACGGCGGGTCAACTTACCTTAGTCGCCTTTTACGACACCTCGGTAAGAAATGAGGGTGGTCTATTCAACTCAGCCGGATACCACACGGCGGGTCAACTTACCTTAGTCGCCTTCTACGACACCTCGGTAAGAAATGAGGGTGGTCTATTCTACTCAGCCGGATACCACGCGGCGGGTCAACTTACCTTAGTCGCCTTTTACGACACCTCGGTAAGAAATGAGGGTGCTCTATTCTACTCAGCCGGATATCACACGGCAACCATGACAATATATATAATTTAAAAATTATCTCTATCGTTCCTGCTGCAATTATATTATACTAACAACGTAGATAAAACCGATGATACGCATTAGTCGATTCTCAATCGAAACTAGTTTTCAGTTTAAGTCTAACACTTTCGATATGCAGATTTTTAACATTTGATTATGTATTAACCTGCCTTATTTTAATATGATATTTTATCGATAGACTGTTATCTATCTATTCTTAACTATAAAATAGTGTCCGCAAAAGCTGTCTGCCTGTATGTAACAGATTTTTACAAAATCAACTGAACGGATTCTTGTACGGTTTTTACTAAAAGATAGGGCAATTCTTTCGGAAGGCTTAGGTTGATAGTACATTACGCTTTTATGTAAATTGTGTTGGAAAGATCGCGCGGTTGTAAAAAAAAACCCATCCTGCTGGAAGCTTTGCCCTTCTGCAACACGAAAACCATCAGAGATATAGTAAAGTAATTTACTATAGAATTTTAGATCTACAAAAGTACTGCAACAATGTCCTCGATGGCATGTTTCTATCTCTTATGGTTAACTCACAATAACTACATTTCATCATTCTCCTGCCCTTATCCCACTCTAAGTGGGGTCGGCACAACTTGTTACAAACAGGTTGTCAGATGATTTGGCTACGTATTTTACGACCGGCCACCTACCTGAAGTCAACTTACCTAAGTCGCCTTTAACGACACCTCTGTAAGAAATGAGGGTGGTCTATTCTATGCAGCCGGATACCACACGGCACATACCTTAGTCGCCTCTTACGACACCTCGGTAAGAATGGAGGGTGGACTATTCTATTCTGCCGGATACCACACGGCGTTCACAATAACTACATTTGTGTCCAAAATTTCAATTCAGGAAACATTAGGTGACTAATTAGTCTGATTTCCACGTGGGCGAAACCACAGGCACACCTAATGTGTTAAAAATAATATACCAAGTTGATTAAAAGAAAAGCTCTTAACCGTTAAAGAGTTCCTTCGCCCGGAGCCAATCCTGGCAGCAGCATCGTATCATAAACATGCATTGTCGTCGGGACTGGACCGGTATGACTGGTTTCGGTTCAATCGGACAGCAGGAAGCGGGTCAAATTTAACTAGCAAGATTCCATCTTCACATACATTCGCGCTACACACAACATACAAAATGTGATAGCCCAGGGGTGTGATCGTGCGACTCTCTAGAGATGAACGTGCGTTCAAACCCGGGCAGGCACGAATGAGTTTCTCTAATAAAAATTATATGTCTAATAGATATTTTCAATTTATCACACGCTTTTCGGTGGAGTAAAACATCGTGAGGAAACCTGCATATCTCTAGAGAATTCTAAGGATGTGTGTTACCTACTAATCCGCATTGGAGCAGCGTGGTAGGTCTTAGCTCCAATCCTTAAGGCTCTTCAAAAAACGGTGAGAGGAGGCCTATTCCCAGCAGTGGGATATTAACAGGCCGATACTATACATTCAAGGCAAGTTAAATAAAAAGGATTAAACTTTGTGTTATTCTGTTACAAGTCAGCTAATATCAGAATACACTCAACGATTTTGTATGTTTATCACGAAATCGTGTTAATAAATCTTGTGAGTTATATAACTAGATCTAGACTAGACTGGCGCAACCAGTAAAAATTGAACGATTCTGTTGATTATTTTTTTATTCTTCTTTTGACTTTTCTAGACATTACTCTACCAATGAGATTTCCACGACCAGCGGCAACCAATGACCTCTGATATAACTCTAAATTGTCTGACTGAACTTCTACTATAAATGAAAGATTCATATCAATCCTTTTTTACATTAAAAAACCCTTCATAGGTAGAATATGGAGAAAGTACCTATTCCTAGTGATTTCGTACTGTCGAAGTTTAATGAGATAGGTATTCTTACATTGACTTCACAGTATATTTTCAGCTATTAAATTTTTGTGCATATACAGAATTTAAAAAAAATTGGTGATGTATATAACAGTCAAAGTTGGAACCGACATAAGCTTGCGACTCCTGCTTTGCGCCTTGCAAAAGTACGTATAGTACCCGGCAATAAATAATGCACATCGAGGCTTAGAGAGAGAAATCGGCTAGATTCAGCTTCATAGAGCATTCTCTGTCGCACAGACTGACGAACCCATGAGAAACGTCACACACTGAGTGACAGAGAGAGCGCTCTACGAAACCGAACTAGTCGGCTGTTTCGTTCTAAACATAGATGTGCATTATTTAATGCCGGATACCATAATACGTTTGTGGCTTTGGGTAAAAGACTCCGCAATCAATTTTAGCTTTGCCATTACAGCAGTTTAAAACACCTACTAAAAGAGCTGATACAGAAAGCTTACTATACTATTAAGGATTAAATGTCTGATAAGAATGCGTAATTATTGCTACTCCTCATCCCTGTAGAGATCTTTCATTCTAAAAGTGCACGCCCCTCCAATGTCTTTACTCACGCACAGAAAAATTATGTACAGACGAAATACACGCAAACTTGTTATTCTAATTGGTTACTCAGTTGCCGGACAGACACGAAAGTAGGAGCACGCATCGATTATTGCCAAAAGTACAGTTAGCATGTCATAAAAAAAGAGGATAAATATTTTTTATTTTAAATAATAATTAGAAAATTTTTTTCTTTAATAGAAAAATATGGAGAATTTTATAAAACTACGTGGCGAAAAAAAACGGGCAAAACTTAACATCTATCATTATTTCATCATTAAAGCCATTGCTTTAATTAAGGAACGAATTGACATGATTGATAGAAATATGTGGGAAAATACGTGTCGAAATGAGAATGATATTTAGATAGAATAAATGAAAATCTTTGAATTTATAATTAATGTTGAGTCTGAATCTGTAGATAGCGACGTCAGTGAATAGCGTTAAAATTGTAAATATTTATTGCGGTTCAATTTTTTTCTTTATTTACTATTAAAATAAATGAACAGACTTCTATACATTACGTTTTATTTATCATTCTAATTCTAATAGTTGCATAATTAATATATATGATCTTTATTAAATTAGGTTGGCAAGCTAGCTCTTGATTGCGAATTCACCTGATGGATGCCGATGTAGTTTAAGTTTCTTGAAAGGGTTTGGAGATTAAACGTGTGACCATTCAGGGTTTTTACACGTCATCATACCTGAACGCTAAACCGCTTGGTGGTACGTCTTTGTTAGAAGGGTACGTCGGAAGTATCTATCTAGTCAAGACCAGGGATAAATTTTAGAAATATACTAATATGTTTTTTCTAGGATTCGAATGCGGCACTTCCCACAATCCACCGCGCTAACTATTACTCAAAGGAAAACATTAAAAACTTACTTTTTATTCTGAAGAATTTTCAACATAAATTTGATTATAAATATGAAATTAATTTTATTTTTATGCAAACGTTACTTGTAACCCGTGTAACCGAATTGGTTGGTCAACCGATGCACAAATGATAGGAACGCGTGACAGAATAGACGTGTTGTCTCATACAAAGCGTGCATTCTCCGCCATATAAATGCTTGACTTATACCAGTCGAGCAATTAGTTGACCTTTAAGTGAGCGAATGAGTCGAGTCAACTTTGAAATTGCTGCGCGCACACATATAAAATAGTACAGTCAATATTTTCTCTCACACATTAATATAATGTAATTTGGTGGAGGGGCGTGCACTTTTAGAATGAAAGATCTCTACAAGAAAGTAATGACGATAAAAACTATAAAGAGCATCCGCGGAGTTTCTTGTTGGCTCTTCTCGGTAGGAACAGCTTTCCGAACCAGCAGTGGAGTTGACGATGAAAAGCACTTATTAACTTTACGTCAATAAAGATTATTTAGAATTTTAATGTAACTTCATGGTTCCACTTGACTATCTGGTGTCGATGTCACAGAAATGAACAGTTTGCTACACATGTTCTAGAGCATAACTCATGGTGAGGGTTGCTCCAATTACTATATAATCTTGCAAGCTTCGACGATGCGTCGCTTTGTGATTTCGTCGTGGAATCTGTCTCCAGACATCTCTGATGCTTTGGGTACGGAGCGGAACGATAGTTGCGACTGTGGTAGTGAATGTGTGCACTGCTAATAAATATACTATTAGTTATGTGGTATGGGCAATGATGGTGTATAGTGCATGCGTTGGACGCAGGATTTGTACACCGCATAAGGTTAGAACACGGATAGTACACCCTACTTTTACCATTATGTTACATAGATTTTCTCAAATCGCGGATTATAGCAAAATTATACTATCGTCAGTGTTTTACTCTTAGACTTTTCAGAATGGAAAAGTTTTGTTCCACAACATTATATGTCCATTTGGAAGATAAGTACTTAACTGTTTTGGCATAAATAAACTTTCAGGCTCTACGTGGTAGGCTTTCTGGTAGGCTTTACATGGCTATCGTGATATTACCGTCAGAAGAGCTGAAGTCTTATAGAGTCCACGGTCAAGTGTTAGAAAATTCTTTGTATTAAAAGACTCTTTAAGATATTGATTATTTAATACACAGAATAGATAACTTTAAACACTAACAATTACAATATTTATTTCTATTCCGACTACTACATCAACTACGCACTTCGAACTGTCTGGACTTTTTTTATTTTTTTCATTTGTTTTTTCTTGGCATTTTCGCAAGCAGTAATTTATATAAAATCTCATTTAACGTTAATTAAATTTATATCAAGAGAGAAACCTTCATTATCTCCTTTTCTTAAATTCTTAATTCAAATTATTATTAGCAATTACAATTACATACTCTAACAACTCGTCCATCCTGATAACATTACACGCCCTCGTGTATCTATTGTGATGTTTGTTATAATAAAATTACACCTTACGTCAATTGGTATAGAACATTTCGATAACAACAATAAATAACAAGCTTCGTACATTATAATAATTTGCACACTTTGTGTTCTAATCTTTGCACACTTTTTGCTCTAAAATTAACACACTTTGTGGTCAAAACTTTACACACTTTGTGCTCTAAACATTGCACACTTTGTGCACTAAACATCGCACACTTTGTGCCCTAAACATTGCACACTTTGTGCACTAAACACTTAATGTCAGGTCATAAAGTAATAATTAACACAATAATTAATTATATTAAAAATAACAAGAATATTATCTAATTTACATTAAATTACTTTTTCAATTATAATTTTGTATAACTTTTTATTTTATTTTATTTATTTATTTATTTTTTATAATTTAGAAGAAACAACTTCAGTGACTGCGCTTAAATTCTAAATAATTATCGTGGAAAATGCCTAGATCGCACTGCTGTCCAGCCAAAGTATTATAGAATGTCGACAGTCGTGGCACAGGAGAGAATTTACCTAGGTTAGTTCTTTTAACACTATGGTAGAACAACTTACAGGGATATCGGGGATTATTACTACGTGGTGTATTAATTTTGAATTTTGACAAAGCTCAGGACAATCTGTATTATTATTAAAAAAGTTTAAATAGAAACATCATTGCAGCAATCTTTCTTCTTACTTCAAGACTGTTTCTCTTGAAAAAATTGAGCCTCTCTTCATAACCTTTTATATTAATGTTGTATTTATAGGTAAGGTGGTGCAGAAAACGTTCCTGTACCTTTTCAAGCCTTTGGATATTAACTTTAGTATAAGGTGCCCAGACTGTGTAACAATTCTAACCTACTACGAACTTAATAACGAAATAGTTTTATTAAAGTTGAACTTCTCTTGAATTTTTTTGAACACCTAAGCACAAAACTTAGCGATTTATTGGCTAAATTCAATGTTTTATCAACATGACAATTGAAACTTAAACTCCCAAATCAATAAATATTACCGACTTCGGTCAACTTTCTGTCATTTACATAGTATGCAGACTTAAATCTTATTTTTATTACATGTAAATTTTATATAGTAACACTTGTCAACATTAAGAAACATTTTATTTTTCCTACACCAGTCAACCAATCTCGTCAAATCATCTTGTAATAATAAGACATCAGATTGCACACTTTGTGCTCTAATCATCACACACTTTGTGCTCTAAACTTCGCACACTTTGTGCTTAATATAAAATACAGATATTACAAAATGAACGTTACAAAAAATAGAACATTTTGATAATAACAATAAATCACAAACTTTGTACATTATAATAATTTGCACACTTTGTGCTCTAAACGTCGCACACTTTGTGCTCTAAACATTGCACACTTTGTGCTCTAAACTTTGCACACTTTGTGCTGTAAACATTGCACACTTTGTGCTGTAAACATTGCACACTTTGTGCTCTAAACATCGCACACTTTGTGCTCTAAACATTGCACACTTTGTGCTCTAAACGTCGCACACTTTGTGCTCTAAAAATTGCACACTTTGTGCTCTAAACTTTGCACACTTTGTGCTGTAAACATTGCACACTTTGTGCTCTAAACTTCGCACACTTTGTGCTCTAAACATTGCACACTTTGTGCTATAAAAATCGCACACTTTGTGCTCTGAACTTTGCACACTTTGTGCTTTAAACCTCGCACACTTTGTGCTTGCTGCCGGTCTCTGATTGCCGCAGCCAGCGTTGCTGCTACTGGTTGCCGGGGTGACGACCGCTGCGCTGCTGCCGGGTCCTCTTGCTGCAGCGATCCACCTTTTGATCATCGGTCCATTCCCACGGGGTGTCAAATATTTTAAAAAAAATCAAATATTAGTCGAAGCCTCTGAATCCCCTGTTCGAAACGATTAGATGGCACCAAAACGTCGTCTATATACGCCAATGCAGCATCAAAACGAGTGAGAACCTGACATCAAATTTATCCTCCACTGAAAAACAGCAGGAGAATTTGCAATGTCTTCCTACTTAAGGCGCGATAATCGACGCACAGTCGCTTACCCCTGTTTTCTTTTTGATTAGTATAACGGGTGATGCACAACGCGAGGACGACTCTCTAATAATCTCGTATTTCAATAGATCGTCTGTCATTTACCTAACTTCATCTCACTCTTTGTAACGAGATCAATAAGGACGACTGGATTTTTATCACATAACTGTATACGCATATATGTTAAAGTACTAGTGTGACCTAGCTCGGATAAATCCAATGCAAAACAAAAACGGTACTCATCAATCAATAGTTTTAATCTTTCTATTTCAGTTTCACTTACGGATCCAATATTTAAACTATCCAAATACTATCGTATGTCCTTATACAAAGACTTAAACAATCAATTAATTCAAACAACTTTAAATAACATATTATATAGACTCTTTAAATTCGAATTCCAAACCCTTTTAATACTCTAAAGATTACTACTTTATAATAATTACATAAATGTCTCGAATACCGAGCAACAGGCCCCTTTCGTCCTGAATACCTGGCAACGAGTCCCATACAGTTTGTCCAGAATATCTGGCAACAGGCCCCATATAATTTACATGATTAAATTAAACAAATTAATTCCTGTAAATAATGTTCATACCGATTAAAGAAAATAAGAGAGATTATTAACTGTCAAAATAATTATTAAATAAATCATGAATTAATTCCTGTAAATATCATGATCATATCTTGTTGTGTATAAAAATATTTTTAAAGTATTGCATTATACATGTGTCTTTTTGTAACCAATATGATTACATTAAACATAAATTAATTCCTGTAAATAATTTACACATCAATTAAATACAATAAGAGCATTCATTAATTGTTATGATAATTATTAAACAAATCATGAATTAATTCCTGTAAAGATCAGTATCATATGAAATTGCATATAAAATATATATTTTTTAAGTATTGTATAATTTATACACGTATCTTTTTGTAACCAATAAGATTTAATTAAACATCAATTAATTCCTGCAAATAATATACACATCAATAAAATAAAATAAGAGAATTCATTAATTGTTATGATAATTATTAAATAAATCATGAATAATTCTTGTAAAGATCAGTATTAAATGAAATTGCATATAAAAGAATTTTAAATTATTGTAAACGATATTATAACTTTAAATGATTGTTAAATAAATCGTGTTAATCTGCCCTATTCGTCAGATTTACCAATAGATTCACCACTTACATTTGGTCTTAAGTTAAGTCATAAAGTTAAGCCATGGTCTAATTTATTCAATTGCTACAAGAGTAGAAAAGCGTCTACTTTGTTTTTTTGTCAGTGGGGTATCTCCAAAGGAAAAACGATCATGATCTACGAGAGCTGTTATCTTATAAGGACCTTGATATTTTAGTACAAGCTTTTTACTCTGTCCCGTCGCTGCCACTTGTCGCCCTAAACGCAGCAAGTGTTCAACTTCATACTTTGGAGTGACGTTTATCGAAAATTTCTTTCAGCTGATGATTTACGTTTGTTATAGCCCCTAATGTCTTATTAAAATCCATAATTATATCGCAATTTATATAAGGACTACTGTCCCTCGGCATGCATACTTCAGATTGTACGCGCGGAAGTTTTAACGGTTGCGTATTACAATTATTGTTATTAAACTCTTTAAAATTATCAAAAATTATTAAGGCGTTGGGATTCACATATATGTTCATTATTGTTGTCAACTTAGCACTTTCGGTGCCAGAATTAGCACTATTTTGACTTCAATCCGATTTTTATTGACTAACAAAAAAAATAAAACCGTGCATGCAATATCATGACGCTTTAGTTTTATTCTTTATTTCTGAGCTGTACATAGTGTAGAAACACCAAGTAGACTATGACAAAATAGTGTAAATAATAAAATAGCGTAGCAATACTTGATTAAGGGATTCTCACATTCATAGAGTTATTAACTAGAATAGAGGAACCAAATAATTTTACCTTTTTTTAATTTGTAAAAGGATACTTTTTATAGAGATATATTTTATTTAAATTTGCTAATAAAAATTTACTGTAAATGTGGATTTATTTCATGTTCACTAAAACAAGCACTGTTTTTGAGATTTCACAACTATCTAGCACTTTCTAGATTTTCATTTAGCATCCACCGGTTGTATCGAGTTGGCAAACCGTTATGTTCATTATCATTTGTATGCTGAGGCACAACAGTCGTATAGTGCGAGTCACTCCGTGAGCGCCTTCGTTTTTCTCTTAGTTCTGAACGTTGTGAATGAGTCAACCTATTTCTATTACAATGCTTTGACGTACCTCGATTTTGTGACTTACGCTGCAACATGGTATAATATGGAGGAGATTGCTGCGACAGCAATCGTGACCGCGACCGGCGTCGCTCAGGATCCTCATGAGGCCGTCGAGCCCCGGATCTCTTTCGACGCCTCTGCGGCGACTTCGAGCTTCTCTCGGAACGCGAACGGCATCGCGATGTCGACCTTATACGACCCATTTAGATTATTTTAAATCCGCTGTGAACATTATTTACAGACAATGTCAAGTTAGGCTTCGTTAATAATTTTTTAATTCGCCTTTTGTTTGTACAATAAATAAATAAATAAATAATATTATCAAATAATCATCATCAATATCTAAAAGACACATGAGAAAAAAAATAGTACCTTAGTGGTATAATTAAAGAGATAAGTAATTAACACATGGCAAGAAAAAAATATATCTAAAACATATAAAGACATTTTAATAATTTGTTCATAATTAATTAAAAACATGGCGCAATAATTTAATTTAACATTCATTATTCTTTTTCTTTCTTTTAGAAAATATTAATAAAAGCAAAACATAGTATAAGTTAAACTCACCTGTCATCCAATTTTATTAACAAATTCAAACCTGTACTGTTTAGAATGGCCTTATCCTGTAATGATCGCGTGATTCATTCCCTCTTCGGATATGTTAGAAAATTCTTTGTATTAAAAGACTCTTTAAGATATTGATTATTTAATACACAGAATAGATAACTTTAAACACTAACAATTACAATATTTATTTCTATTCCGACTACTACATCAACTACGCACTTCGAACTGTCTGGACTTTTTTTATTTTTTTCATTTGTTTTTTCTTGGCATTTTCGCAAGCAGTAATTTATATAAAATCTCATTTAACGTTAATTAAATTTATATCAAGAGAGAAACCTTCATTATCTCCTTTTCTTAAATTCTTAATTCAAATTATTATTAGCAATTACAATTACATACTCTAACACAAGATTGAAGTGAGTTCATTAAGCACATTCCGCTATTTAAAGGCGTTACTTTGTTTACTAGCAATCTCCACTTCCGCTACAAAACATCTATACAAATGTCAATTGACTTTTACTAATGACGATATATTCAAGTGTAAGTCTCATAACGATTAAACAATAGAGATAGATACTTGCCGAACCGAGTGACGAGTTTTTTACTTCTAAATGCGTGAATCGTAGCATTAGGGACAAGAATCTTAAATAATAAATATATTAAATATTATATTACGAAACAGATTATTCTGTATCCCTGTAGAGAAGATCAGTTTACTACATGTCAAAATTAAGCCGCAAAAACGATTAATTTTTTTTTTTTTATATCTAAGGTAAAGTCATTTATTATTAGCGCGAACAGTAAAGATATCTAAAAGTTATATAAAATATTCAAACATATAGTATTATGTCAACCATTTAACAAAGTTTTTGGTGCCCCTAAATAAATTAACACAACTACATGATTTGATAAGAATTATCAAGTTAAACATTTAATAAACATATTAATTGCACTGTTACATTTGCATTTTTCTTAATTCTATGTTGTTTTAAATTAGACGATAACTTTAAGCGATATACGCTCGTGTTAATAAACTACCACGGAAGTAGGCATTAAATATGTTAATGTATGTTTATGAAAGTTAAATTACCATATGAATAAGCAAAACAATGTTATCGAATTCGTAAAGAAGTATAAAGTAGGAAAAGATAAATCGATCAAAAAAACCGCTATATTGTACCTACTTTATTCCAAAGTAGGTTAGGCATGCTTACGTAAGCTTGTAATTGCATTATATACCTACCTACGTTCTCTTTACGTTCATAGTAAAATACCTAAACATTTGACATCTACTTTTTACTTATCGCTATCTCACTCACTCATGCAGGGGATTAATGTTCGTGGAATGCGCGCGTCGGCAAGTCTCGGTACGCTTGTCCATAAAGTCGAATTCAATTTTACGTCATTGTGAGTTTAGTCCCTATGCTGTACACATAAGATTGCTTTTAGAAGAGAAATATTTACAAGAACATCATATCGACTCAGAAAAGAATTTCACGAGACTATTTATAGTGTCTACCAACTTTGTAAGAGTACATTCATAAATCTTATTTAGTCGGTTGTTTTTATTAAATTCTTAAAAACTGAGTACTTCTATATTGTTCTGTTAAACATAACTTTTAGGGACAGTTATTTTTTTCTACATATGCTTGTCAATTCATTAAATATACCGAAATAGATAGATAGTTTGAGAACTAAAAATGAAAAGTCCTTGGGAAATAGTCTCGTGGGAAGTGCGTCTACGTCACAGACAGGATTTTTGTAGGTATGTATATCACTAGCTATGGCTCGATTGGCCAACAAAGCCTTGTCGGCGGCCATTTTGTTCGATGCTGAGTCACCAAAAGGTGAAAAATGTACACGAACCACACTCCCCACGAGACTACACAACGGTATTGGGCATTTCCCTCGTGAACACAAAATTTGGGTTTCATGTTCCTTCGACAGCAGCGTGGAAACAAAAATGTTTTTTTCGCAAAAATTTGAGTTAATTTGGCATAAAAATGCATATTAGTGAATCTTTATATGCCGGGTAAAACAAATAAATTAAAGTTTCAAATGTCAAGACGGATGTCCCGTATATGACAGCAGTCATTGCCGAGACCCTCGGATCGAGTATACACGCATCAGCATAATCAAATTGGACTGACTTACGTGTGATTAAATAAA
Source organism: Morpho deidamia (assembly GCA_947086505.1). Taxonomy (NCBI): domain Eukaryota; kingdom Metazoa; phylum Arthropoda; class Insecta; order Lepidoptera; family Nymphalidae; genus Morpho; species Morpho deidamia. The sequence continues at coordinate 1,948,892 of CAMTZC010000011.1, forward strand.
ATACACTGTTATCAATAAAATAACCTATAGTGTGCGCCGTGCATCGATAATCTGTCAACTAGTGCGTGATAATTTGATGTTGTATACATCGGTTTCAATGTTTACCATGTGTGAATGCAAAGTTTAAGAATTGAGGAACACCATGTAGCCGGAAGTGCTAGTGATATGAATTGTTAAACTAAGTGTTCTGTATATTTTGCGTTATTTACCTCCGCGTCAAAATGACGGAAATTACACCAGTGCAAGTGAAGACTGAACGGCCAGATGAGGCCGAAATTAGGGAGTTGGCGGCGAAGATGGTGGAGGCCAACAAAGCGAAAGCGTTAGCGGCTTCAGTGGCAGCGGCGCGACCACAACCTGGCGCGCTGCTGGGTACTACGCCCCCAGCGGTAGGCGGGCAAATGGGAATTCTCAACTTCCTTGCGAGAAAACCTGGTGCTGCACAGACAACCGAACCACGGCCTATGAACGACGATAAAAAAACACCAGCGCCCGATGAAGCCAGTTGGAAAGGCCACTTTGGGTGGGACCAGCTCGGTAAATGTCACATACCCTATATCTACAGATCGGGAGAGAAGTACGTAGCCGTCCGGATGGTGGAGATCAAACTCCTCAACAAGTACCTGAACTACCTTCACGCCGACATATACTCATGTACCTGCATACGAAGTTACTACATCACAGAGATAGAGGCTCGATTATTAAACGAGATCAACAATAGGCATTGTGATGGACAATTCGGTAGAGAGCCTTTTACTCAAAAGGACCTGGTTGTGAGGCTATCGGACGCCGGAGAGTTCTACAACTTTTTAGATGTGTGTTATAATAAACTTTTACGTGGCACTATGAACAACAAGGACAAATGTGGTTTTATTAGGATAAACAAGGAATCGGTTGTTCCGTACACAGTGCGGGATGGACAGAAGTTCGTGCCTCTGTTTTATTTCGAGGGTGAGACAGACAATTTAAAGTTAAAGGCGGACCAGTTGAAAGGTTGGGACCTGTCGTATTTAAAGTTCTGTTGTAAGGTGCAGGGTATAAGGAATGAACTATTTGCCAGTGAGACGTGTTCAGTGATAAGTTTAACGGACATCAAAAGTTATTTCCCCCCTGGTACCGAGTTTGAGGAGTATTGGCCTAACAAAGTTGTGGACTCCCAGCTCCTGATCTCAGCTAAAGGTAAGTTGGTATCAAGATAGTTGACTCCATTGCAAATTACTTCAACAGTACTCTACAGACATAACTTGACAGTATAGTAATTATTAGAGATATAGGATAATTTACCCTGTTGCCTTTACAATAAAGTTTGTAATTTGTTTTCAATTGTATTTGATTAATAAATAGTCTGATTGGTTGTGACCTTAGAATATCAATCATTCCAAATTTATTTTCAATGGTAGTTGATTAATAGTATGATTGGTTACTACCTTAGAATCTCAATCATTCTAAATTCAATGTGTTGAGGGTAGTCTTAGTGCATCCCTGGGCTTTTGGGCAGAGAACACTTCATTCTTGAATCCTGTTCAAGAATAATATTAAAAACAAATTTTCAAACTGCTGCCACTGATATTTTCTTGAACTTTAATGCCATACGATAAAGTTTGTGTTCGTCTACTAATCCTTAACTTTACCCCTTCAGGTTCCAGGAAGACAAAACAATTGGATGACATGATTATCATATAAATATTAAATCTGAAATCATAATTTATCATTGTGATTTTTTAGTGACTATTAAAAAGAATTTTCGCTATTTTATAATTTTTGTAATTTTGACATAATGTAATTGTGGAATTCAATTTTCTTTTTCTTTTTTTAATCTTACTAGTTGCCCCAGTATCTCAAATAACAGAATAAGTATTCAAAAAAATAAATAATCGACTGTTTGGTGGTACAAAATTTGCCAGGTCAGGTAGTACAATAATATTTCAGGATCATCAAACTTTGAGAAGCATAACCTATTGCTTAAATAAATATAAGTCAGTTGGCAAATAATATTTGTCCATTCATATATTTTTTTACTCATAATACCTAAAGAATCATTACATAGTGTTATTAGAAGGAATTGCATATTCATTAGTGATAACAGTAAATCTAATTACTCTAATCTGCTGGATCACTTTTGATATAATTTAATTATTAAATACATGAGACAATTCTACACATGGTTATCTGTCTCTAAAGTAAGTACTTAAATAGACTAAGAACCAACAAATTGTGTGAGAAAATGTTTAGCCCTCAGGTATTGAACCTATAGCTGACCTGAGACATGTTGTCATGTCTTGAAGTATTTAAGTAATAGAGTGTTTTTGTGACAGCAAATTTTGATCTTAGTTCCTTCAAATAGATTGTTTTAAATTAAAACAAGTTGTGCTCGGTCTTAATTTGCATCCATTTAAATATTAAAATACATATCACACTTAGTATTAAACTAACCAAATTAAAAATTAGGCTTAATACATAGATTAGACTCATTCCATTAGATTCATTTTAATCCTTACTTCAATGCGATCTATGACATCCTTATATGAACTATTCAAAAATTTAGTGTTTTCTTGCTCTTTTTATGGATCTCTTTAACCGGAGTTTTATAGGTATGCTACTCATTATTGCAATTTGCAGTAGACTATTTTTGAATTAGGTCTCTTTAATAGTAAGGGCTCAATATATTATTTTGTATATATATTTGTTCAATTGCGGAAGAAAACAGAATTATTAATATTAGCCGTGTAGTATCCGGCAGAATAGAATAGACCACCCTCCTTTCTTACCGAGGTGTCGTAAGAGGCGACAAAGGTTAATGCCGTGTGGTATCCGGCTGCATAGAATAGACCACCCTCATTTCTTACCTAGGTGTCGTAAAAGGCGATTAAGGTAAGTTGACGTCAGGCAGGCGGCCGGTCGTAAAAACAAACAAACCAAACATACAACATATGATTTGGCTACGTACCAAATCATATGTTGTATGTTTGTAACATGTTGTGCCGACCCCATTTAGAGTGGGATAAGGGCAGGAGAATGACGGTGATTAGCCTGGTATATGTATAAACTTAAAATTCATCAATATTGCTCCAGAGGTTTAGCTACAAAAGCATAAATAACAGACACATTTTCGCATTTTTCGCATTAATTTGGATACAGCTTAGATCCACTTTGCTGCAACCTTTTTAATGTCATTTGTCTATTTATTTTTTAATATTTAGTTATTTATGTTTATTATCATTCAAAATGAAAATTCGGCCTATATGGTATGGGTGTTGTGGGACATAAAAAAAAATATTGATGAAAAATGGCCACACTTTACGCCGTTATTTATTTCCTTGTCTTTGTATAACATTGACCTGTTGTTTAGTACCATGACCTTGAGTTTCTTTGGTCTATGCAATAAATAATAACTTGGTGTAAATATAGCGGCGAAGGCCGGCTGTAATGCGCGGAGTCTCACATAAGGGTTACTAAATTAATATCCAATAATAAGTTGGTTTCGTTACTAATCGGGCCCAGCGGTTTCTCTTTCGGTAAAATTTTATTTAAAATGTAAGATCATCATAAACTCCGCTGTGGTATCGGGCTGAGTAGAATAGACCACCCTCTTTCTGGCGAGGTGTCGTAAAAGGCGATTAAGGTAAGTTGACTTTAGGCACGCGGCAGGTCGTAAAATACATAGCCAAATCATGGGACAACATGTTTGTAAATGTTGTACCGACCCCACTTAGGGTGGGATAAGGGCAGGAGGATGATGATGTAAGATCATAAACTTATTACCCTTAGGATAAGATAGCCAACCTAACATATGCCATATTACAATAAAGAGTAAGCAAATGAGGTTTTAACTATCTGTCTCTCTTTTATATGTATGATTAAACAAAGATGAAGTAAGAGTTTCGTCTTACCTTCTCATTATTTGTGATAATCTCACATACAGCCTCTCCATACTCCTCTACTCTAAGTATAATATTCCTTATGAAGATCAGAGGTACATACCTCGTTATAGACGGAATATTTTTTATCTGTTGTCTCTGGTACCATGTCTTTTCCCATACTAAAATTTTGTACAAATCCTTTAGTATGTTACAGCGGTTATGGTTCCACACATATGTAGGCTATACTTGTACAACTAACACCTCTCCTTTTTTTTTGACTATCCTATGGTACTATCCTATGGTCCCATAAGGCTCGACTTCTACTAAAGCAGAGAGGCGAAGAGATACCTTTGTATACAAATAAGATATCGTCATTTAAAGTCATCAGAGTGGAAACCAGGCCTAATACAAGTATTATTTACTTTGGGGACGAATGACCGTGTGTGTAGTTTCCGATATAATTATATTTGTTAATTTAAATTAAAGTTATCTTAAAACAAGGCTCGAATAACGTCCATTCTAACTAAAAATTTCTAATCCGAAGTAAAACATGTCGATGCATTTCCCGCGCTTTTCGCCCTGTATGCGCGCATTGTTTCTAATTATTCCGGGAACTTGCGCGTTCTCAAGAAAGCCAACCAGTACTTGTCTACACGTAGTACACACGTTACATGGTAGAAGTGCAGATATATCCACACATCCTTGTCATCTAAGTAATCCTCAAACTCAACATCATCTTTCAACAGTGTTTTTAAACTGCTGTATTGGCAAGGCCAAAATTGATTTCAGTATGTTATTACAGAATCTCATACCTAAATCCATAAACGATTTACGTACTTTTGCGAGCGCAAAGCAGGAGCCACAAGCCTGTGTCGGTTCCTACTTTATCTATTATATAAATCACGTTTTATGTACAAAAAATTAAATCGCTGAAAATATACTGTGAAGCAAATGTAAGAATACCTAATTCCTTAAACTTGTCACGCAGGGAATCACGTGGACTTAAACTGTAAACGTATGGCTCTTTTATGAAAAACTTAATTTTTATCACTATGCGCGCATTTACCCTATAGTAATATACCATAAGACAAAGACAAAAAAGCATTCAGTATCATTGGGTAAAAATATTTTAAATTTGTAGAATAATGGTTAAATGATTTATAGAAGCAGGCGTTACTTTGCGGAATTCCATATTACAAGCAATATAACAGAACTAACTATAAAATTCTATTCGACAAAAATCGTACTGCAGTACGATTTTTGTCGTGAAGCCTATCCTCCTGATGATGCTTCGGTTTCGGGGCGAAACGATCGTCGAGATTGTGGTGGTGGGTGTGTGTGTTGCTTTTGTGTTCGTTGTTGCTGGTGAATTGCGCCTTGGGGTGCATGTGGTGGCTGGTCCTGCATGTATAAGGTGCGTAGATTTTGCCTGCTTCATACACATTGGCTTTGCATGCATTCACTTAACCCGTGCGGATTATAGCAAAGTAGTTAGTTCTGTTATATTGCTTAATAATGGTTAACTTTTAACTTGGTTAACTCTTTTACTCTAAATCAAAAATCAAATTTATAAAAGCCAATAGTATATCTTTTTTCAAATTATAGAACCGTCGAAAAATATTTCTTAGTAAACTCTAATAGAGTTTCAAAAGGTTGGCGACCCCTGCTATAAAGCATACATTTCACCGGCAGTCGATCATGTGCATTTTTATAATCTGTGCGAAATTATTATATTCACACAGAACTCTTATTTCCTCTACTTCTGCTGTTCAAATATATCTAAACACACACTTTTCCACGATAGCCGCCGGCTAATTGTCGGACGTGCGCGGGGTAAAGTCAGTCAAAATATCTGTACAAAAATTCGAGAACAAACCAGATTATCCAACCTACAAAAATGCTAGGGTAGAGTGCCTTAGCCTAGCTTTAAAGTTCTTATAACTTTACTCTTGAAAGCTTTTATACAAATGAGGATTATGTAAATGTTAGAAAGCTTCGATTGCAATTGCAACCAGTTATGTTTCCAGTATACCGGACTGCATCGATTAATTATTTAATTATGTGATCTTGCACACCCACTGATGGACAAATCTGTTCTAGAGATGTGAAGAGATGGTGGATTTACTGAAATCGTAGAAGCAGAGTCGGCGTCGAAATGTAGAAACTTTAAAGCAATTGAATTGTTACCTTTACAACAAAATAACAAAAAAATGTTTAAAAAAGATACAAAATGTAAAGTTTGGGTTTTATTAATTTTTTTGAATCGTGGACATCCTTATAGATGACTGTTTATCCGTAAGGCATTGCCAATATCATCGGAGATTTTCAGTTACGATAAACGGGCCGATAATTTTGCAGATTCATTTCAATAGTGTTGTGACCCACTTAACACACATGTAAAGAACGTATTTAAATTGTTGAGAAATAGTACCATATGAGCTTTTTTGAAAAAACGTTAGCATGATGATAGTGAAAAGCTAAAAAGTTTCGCTCCTTCAAAGTCATATAATTTTTTTCTGTAGACTTAAAAAAAAATCCTACCATACATTAAAAGATTAGGAGATTACTCTTAATAGATTCGAAGCGTTTTCATTAAAAAAACTTGCGGTGTGCCTTTTTTCCTACATTTTCAATGTAATATATAAGAAACAAATCAACTAACATATTATGCAACTTTATGTCCTGATATGTATATAATATTTCAATTAAACATCTCGGGTTTCCAGTATAATGCAGACTAGGTCACACGACAAGCGATTATCGATGATTAAAGATTAAAAAGAAATTAAAACTGCACTTTCATTGCAGCGAATCTCATAAACAGTTGCTCGGTTCATCCGAGAGAAAAAACTCTTAGCTCGTGAGCAAACGAGGACAAAACCGTTTGGGAACCGTTAGACACGCAGCACTCTCTCGGACGTAGAAGTTATTTATTTATCTTAAATTGCAATATACCTCTCATTATTCCTATACTCTTCATAGAGCTGATACATGGTAATCTGAATTAGATTGCAGAAGTAATGTAGTATCGTTGGCGCCTCAGAATAAGTTAGACTAAGCATCGTACCAACTTATTTATTTCGAAACCTGCAGGCCTACCATGAACTCTTATTGCGACTCAACTGAAGACGTAAACTAAATTGTGTTGCTTTTTCATACCATGTCGTCTTAAAGACGGACACTTTAAGTCGTTGCCGAATGAGCGTTCGGAATGCGTCCTAAAAACATGTGAGTAAAAGAGACAGAGTTATCTATATTTCATATACGTTATCCTTTTCAAACATAATGACCCTGATGCAATCCACACTTCATGGTACGAAATGAAAGCGGTTCGGTTTAGGTACGGACTTTGAATTGAGTCGTTATTTTAAAGTTCATGGTAGGCCTACTGTTTGTCAAACAATGCTGACTTTCGTGAGATAATAAGGCAGTGATTTCCTGTTGTCTTCGATAAAAGAAATTTCGAACGTTATTTTAACCCTTTGGCCAGTGCCGCTTCTTTCAAGTAATTGTCCTATTTTAAATCCTTAGGCTGATTAACCGGCTGCCCTATAGAGGGTGTATGGTCATCCCATCATTGTTCCATGAATCATGAAATTGAGTACCATAGAATCCAATGGTACGCCGTTGCCATCGGGTACGTAGAGGTGAGGTTAACTTGTGGGATGATAAGGTTTTATAACCGTCATCATCATTATCAGCCTACATCAGTCCACTGCTGGACATAGACCTCTTCAATTTTACGCCACTTAACCCGATCCTGGGCTTTCTGCTTCCATCCACCGCCCGCTGTCCTACGTATGTCGTCACTCCATCGAGTCTCAGGGTGTACTACTCTACGTATTATAATCGTACTGCTCTCCTTACTTTCCTAACGCCGAGCGTCTTCAAACCTCTACAACTAACCACCATTTAGAACGAATGACCAAAAGACGGAAAAAGGGAGGTTCAATATGGATTTTATCTATTGGTGCGGTTAGTGGGTTAGTATTGTAGGTACCTATGCTATTTATATTATCAAAATTGTAGTCGACTAACATTACTTTTTCTGTTAGGAGATCTCTGTTCCTGCACCTTGCGACTCCAACGTGTATTGGTAACATCATTTGTTCTGTATGTGGTCACTCATTTTTGGGATCCGCTTGGTAATTTGGTCATTCGACCCTTAATTTTAACAAGAGTTGTGTTATGATATGGTAACCCATATAAGGGACATAATTGTCGTAGATTCATCTCTGAGACCAATTTTTTTTTTGTAAAATTTTTGAAATTTTGTTTTTGTGATCCTTAAATTAAATTAAAAATTAAAATGTGGCTAATTCAATTATTAATTTGCTTCCTTGAACTGATAAATCCGAGATAGTTGTCAAGGTTAAAATATGTGACACTCACCAACGACTCCTTGGCTATAAATCCTGGCTCAATGAATTATGAATTTCTTATTAAACTTATGGGAGTACTACGATTTTCAATGAGAAATACAGAAAAAACTTTGTTTACCTTTAATTTAATTTTGGAAATAGAGAGATTAAAAGTCATGCAGGTTGTCAGAAAGCCAGTCTCCTGTTGAGAGTCGACTATCATGCCTTGATATCTAGGTAGTGTGCTAAGCTAATGTGTGGTGTAGTGATCGTATGCATAGATGCCGCCACGGTCACTAATTTTTCGTGCGTTTCAGGTGGCTATTTTATATCCGGTTTTGAGGACCATTTTTTTATAAATACTTTCAAAATGATATTCAAAGTTTCGTCGAGATTGTGGTGGTGGGTGTGTGTGCTGCTTTTGTGTGCGTTGTTGCTGGTGAATTGCGCCTTGGGGTGCATGTGGTGACTGGTCCTGCATGTGTAAGGTGCGTAGATTTTGCCTGCTTCATACACATTGGCTTTGCATGCATTCACTTAACCCGTGCGGATTATAGCAAAGTAGTTGGTTCTGTTGTATTGCTTGTTCTGTTGTATTGCTTGATATTCAAAGTTTATTGCGCGAAACTTTTTTTAAATTATCATTCCGTAAATTTTAAATTAGTATCTATAAATATAATAATCGAAAGTTAGTTTGACGCGTATGTAATTCTTTCGCTTGCTATTTTTAACTAATTCAGCTGTGATAGCGCTTAGCCAATGAGTTATTTTCATAAAAACTTATATGTCTAATAGTTTATTATCACCCTTATAACGGAAAATTAAAGGCGTACATTTCAGTAAAATCGTACAGTTTGGCACGGCATATTTGCAGCTTATTATTTCTAATAATAACAAAAATTCTTTATCTATCAACGTTATCATGAGAAAAAACATCTACAATAATAGTTTAACAACGTTCAACATAAGGCAAGTGAGGTAGCTTTACGTTTCTTGTTTGGTATTAAAAAGGACCTTCAACTAATCCTTGACACGATTTAACAGAAATTTGCATTAAACGTTTCTTTTTACAATGTATACATTGCTTGTTATATTTGCGGACCACTAAAGGTTTATTATCCAAATTAATTATTTAATTTGTGAGTAATTAATTTGTAATTTTGCTATACATATTTCTATTAATAGTTTGTACTATGGAAGTCCGCTAAGTAACGCTTACTTTCTATATATTCATATAATTTATATGTTACACTTATTAGATTAATATCTGTTTTTGGTGGAACAGTTTTTTACACTTATGTCCCCAAAGAGATAACACTATTTAGATTAAAGTTAAATAGAGAGATTACGTAAATTCTTCGTGCGAAAAAAGAAACAAAATGGGTTAAGGCTTTATGGTTTTTTATTTTCAAATAAACTTGACTGTCGTATCCTTATCTACGGCTCTGCGTCTAGCAATTAAAACAACCAACCAGTCTTCTTTATCTACAAGTCTATGATTAAAATGACCGAGGTCTGCAGTAGTAGTGAGGGCATTACGAAAAAACTAACGGAGAGAATTAGATGAATCCTTAAAATTCATTAACTTTCATTACTTAATTCTTAACAAATTAACTATTTAATAACTAACGTTAACACTATACAAATAACAGGTTTATCCTAACTGCTAAGTCGTTCAAAATACAGTATTATATAAACTACTATTAGCGACGGCGGAAATTACACTTCGATCGTATCATGAATAGTAAATACCCTGAAAATAGTAAAATGAATAGTAGACTCGGGTCTACCCGAACAATATTAGAACGACACAGTCACACTAATTACATCTGCTTGTTTAACCAAGACAGATTGTAACACGATCTAAACGCTGGAGCGTTTAATAATCGTACAAGTCACTTTAAAACGAGACTCCAAACGATTATACTTCCAGCAGCGTAACTGTCTAATAACCGTATTAGTTAAATTCATAGGAAGACTGACTACAGCATGGCGAACTCATAGACATTACTCACTCAAAAACAAGCCCTACCATGCTATCAACAACGTGCTTACAGTGTGGCCACTATACAAAAACTAAAGAAATGACACTTGACTATTGCCATTCCTAACACTACAATATTAAAAGGATAAATGTATTTTTTAGATTGAGGAATTAGGCAAGTGCAAATTTTACTTAAATAAATAATATTATCCGCTGAAACAATCTAAAGGTTGTCTTAAAATTTTACTAAAATCGAATGTTCTACATAGAAGGAGCATACATACATTCTCTTTACGTATAAAAATATTTTTTAAGAAAATTGAATTAATATTTGTGTTCCAGGCTCAGTATCCGGTGGTGGGCAGTGGACGCGGGCACCGCCAGCGCCGCCCCCGGGTGCGGTGGGTGGCGTTGGCGTGGGCAGCGGGGTGTCGATGGGTGTGGGCAACGTGGGCGGGACCAGGGGTAGGCGGCCAACACCACGGCATTCTGCTGCATCCAACGCGATGCAAATACCTCATGCGGGACTTGCCGCAGCTACCGTGCAAGCGTTGGCGAACAACTGGAGTTTGCCGGGAACGTTGACGCAATCACAAACGCAGCAGGTGCTGAGGCTCGCTCAGGTTAGTGCTTGATAAATATACATATACCACTGCTTTCCATTGTCGACTGATAGGTAAATAATCCTTTTCTTCGTGAGAACGAAGCGTTTAATGTTTCGATACGCATAAATAAGTTCTGTAAATAAGTTCTAAGAATACTCGAAAGGATACAAAGGTTTTGCATGAAGAATTGTTAATCTCAAATAACAACATAATTTTAATAGAAAAATCATATGTTTGAGGTTTAATTTCACAATTACCTTTTGATCCGGTTCGAAGGACCATAATGTTATGAGTCTGATGGAAGTATAATTCCAAACAGGCGCAAGTGGCGGCGCAGGCGCAGGCCGCGGCTCGTTACAACAACGCTGCCATCGCTGCTGCGGCCGCCATGCCGCAGCATCGATCGCAGCACAACCGCAACGTTCAGGTACCTAAGCTCAACTGGCTTATAGCTATAGATGTAGATGTTAAAACTACCCACAACATTTATCCGTTAAAATCCTTCCGTCCTTTTGCCGTGTCAATTATGTGAGTGGCTATTTCTCTTTTATTCATCCTTTTTTTTTATTATTTCTATGTTTTTTACGATTGGAATATTCGTGGGGTGATGCTATTAATGTATACAAAATTGTTTAACATCGGGTGATACTGTGTTATTTACTCGATAAAATAATTCTCTTTTATTATTCTTTTTCTTTTTTACTCTTTGTTCCTTCTTTTCTTTTTTCCTTTAGCACTTCCTATGCACAATTAGAACGTCAAGGCAATTCTTATCTTAAATTAATTAGTTTTTTATATTGGTGATAGTAGGAGAAAGCGTTTAAAAGTGTAGGTTCGAGTATAAGTCGAAATATTTTATCCTTTATATATATTCTTTTATTATTACATAAATAGTTTTCTGATCCGGAAAGTTTAAATATTTTTATCCAGATATTGGTCATATCTGAATAAAAATATTATACTTAACATAAGGAGAAAATAATGTAGTTTTTTTTTAATTACAATTAAACAAAGGCCTGATTTCTACACTGATCATATTTCTGTTTTTTTTAGTTTGTATTAGTTTAAATGTTGAGCTTGCGCTATACACTGCTTCATACGCATATCCTTAAAGTTCTTTAAGTATGCGAGTGTCATAATTCATAATTTTATTTCAGTAAGGGATATAAGTTTTTAAAAGACTATTACAAAAGCTTTACTTACCTCGCTACTACTTTGCAAGAGTCATGCGGTCTCACGGTTCCGCCATCAGGCTGTTTCTATTCCAATCATATCGAAATCATCTTCATTAATATAATCTTTTACAAGCACTTTTAAATCGTCAATGATCAATCAATCAATCAATGATTACTAAAGTTACCACTGGTTAAGAATGTGGCTCTTACCAGAAGAAATTCTGCGGTCTATCTTCAAAACATTTTCAATTTACTTACATTATTAAACCGTAGTCTTGTATGAAGCTAAAAGGATTTTCGATTGACGAATTTTATTGTAGAAGCGAATACCTAGACCAACCAATGATTTTCTAACCTCTCGTATGTCTATTATGACGAGGGTCGATTAAGTATTTTATATTTTTATTAGTGTTACATAATCGTTCATGTATAATATATACAAAGCTCGATTCGTGCGGAAGGTTAAGGAAAAAGTCATCACAAACAACCTCTCGGTTTTCCCGGTATACGACAATAGAAAAAAGACCTTCGGCGGTTTTTCACGGAATGCAAATGACATTACTGGAAAAGTTTGATAAATTAGATCCATAGTGGAGATTTAGGCTGGTGTGGTAGTTTTTATGAGAGTTAGTAGATACCAAGGAAGAAGTAATTTCGATTATACTGGACTCTTGTGAGTCCATCTTGTGAGTCCATCTTGTGAGTCCATCTGGTCCTCTCAGCTTCCATTTTTGTGATGTGCGTAGCGGAGTCGTTGGCACAAGTTGAAGTTAAGATTAAGTCTAAGCATGTCATATCTGATCTATCGAATTGGACTAGTGTGATGGGTCTCAGGCTGCAATTTCTCTAATAAGAGAGACAAGATGTCCAGCTGTGGGACTATTATCCCGCTATATACACCACTGCTTGCGAATGTGAGGGAGATGAAATGTGTGTTGTGGTTTCCAGTTTCCGAACAGTGCAATAACAATGGCGATGGGTCAGCAGCCGCCCCCACCTCTGGTGAGGAGCACGGCGAACACCACCACCATGAAGTGAGCAATCTTTTATAATTACGTAACTCAAAACTGTTTATGGGGCATCCTCTGTAGTCTCTTGATTCTTTGTAAAACATTGAATTGGTAAAAAAGTAATGTAAAGAACACCACAGTATTCTTTACATTATTTTGTTTACAAGTTCTATATTAGTATCATCTGTATGTACCTAAATCTGTTTGAACTCAAATCTAGGTTACTTGGAACGGAACTGAAATTTAGTTCATACTTGTACATTTAACAAGAACCGTTGACAGTAGGGATGTTACGGAGCTCCGACTTCGGTTCCGAAAGGTCGGAATCTTCGATTGAATTCGAACCTCCGACTCCGATAAATTTTAGTCGGAAGTATAAAAAAAAATAATTTTTTAGATTAATAATGAAGGAGGCGGAAGTGGAAACCTCCGATTTCGAATTCGGCTCCGATAATTCAAATATGAAATCTCCGGTTTCGACTCCGGTTCCGGTAAATCCACCTCCGTAACATCTCTAGTTGACAGTACAATAATTTAATAAATATGTTTTAAATTTAAAAAAAAACAATCAATCGCGCTAGGAAGTGTAAAACAAATATAGTTTAAAAAAAACTAAAAAGACACGCATTAATAGCACTTCGAGCTTTAAAGCGAAAAATCATTGTTAATATGTATAGGGTGTTCCAAACAAAACATCATATAAAAAATATTAAAATTTTGTTTCTTTCACAATTAACGAACAATTTATGACTTCTTTGTTAGTTGCATTAAATTAAAACGAGATATAAAGTATTTAATAATAATAAAAAGATAGGAAGCAATGTAAGAGACTGTATAAAACTTGTGAAGTCAAAGTATATTCCCCTACCAAAAAAACTATAAAGGATGTTCGCATACAAAAAAAAAGTTCCACTCGCCATTGTCTTGACACTGCGATTACTGATTTATTTGAAAGCTTACTTATCGTTAATTATTTATTATAAAGCTTATTTATTTAATACATTATATTATACGACTTTCAATCGTAGTCCGATATAAATATCGAAGAAATTAAGAATAAATATTACGACATCGTTTTATTAAAATATAAACATCATCAATTCTAGAATAGACTACCCTCCGTTCTTACCGAGGTGTCGTAAGAGGCGACTAAGGTATGTGCAGTGTGGTATCCGGCTGCATAGAATAGACCACCCTCATTTCTTACCGAGGTGTCGTAAAAGGCGACTAAGGTAAGTTGATGATATTTCATCATTCTCCTGCCCTAATCCAACTCTAAGTGTCGGCACAGCATGTTTAAAACATGTTGTTATATGATTTGGCTAGGTATTTTACGACCGGCCGCCTGCCCGACGTCAACTTACTTTAGTCGGCTTTTTCGAAACTTCGGTAAGAAATGAGGATTATCTATTCTACTCAGCCGGACACCACACAGCGAGCCAACATACCTAAGACGCCTTTACGACACCTTGGTAATAAATGAGGGTGGTCTATTCTATTTAACCGGATACTACACGGTCACGTCACCGGTTGACCTTACCTTATTCACCTTTACGGCACTTATAAAATGCAATTATATCTAATCTATCTAACTAAATACACTCTAAGATAAAGTGCGAAAAAGACGATAGTCATTGACTTTTCTTGTTTTCGATAAAAATTTTTTTTGGCTAGGGGACTACTCCAGAATAATATAGCTCTATCAGAACAAGCCGAGCTAAAGTTTCGTATTTAATATATATTTCATTAAAAAAAAAAAACTTGTATTTGTAATATTTATTAAAAAATTTGATTCATTAATATATATTATTTTCTGTGCAGTGTTCAGCCTCAAGTGACTGGCTCAATGAATGGCCACTCAACCTCTCACTCTCTGGACAGCCGCAAGCGGCTCACGCCTATCCCGGACTTCACTATCACTGGCAATCATACGCCGTATAAGGTGAGTTGGGATACCTCTAAATTTTACTCAGAGCTGGTGCGCCACGTGGCTCTAGTCAGGGAATGGAAATATATAGCTATGATCATAGATGAATAAATAATCCGTTATCCTCAGCTACGGGTAAATCGTGCCCCAGTCACCCCAGTATATCTAAAACAAGGCAATGATGAATCATCCTATTGCCATCGGTGTATCGAGCCTTGGTAACTGGTGTATCGAGCCCCGGTCATCGGTGTGTTAAGCCAACCATCAGTAAATAGAGCTTCAATCACCGGTAAATTGAGCCTCAGTCACCGACAAGCGCCCTACTAATCAAAATATCAAGCCGGACATGGGAGAATCAAACTTACTGCCGTAAGTGTATCCAGCCTCACTCATCAGTGGATAAATCTGTCGCCAGTGTGTCGAACTCCAGCCATCAGTGAATCGATCCACTGTCACCAGTGTATAGAACCCTATCTATTGGTGTACCGTGCTCAGGCCTTCAGTAAATCTACCCGAAATTGCTATAGTATTTTTCGTATGAAAACGACTTTGTTTTATACTATTAATATATTGCCAGCTTCTATGATTTAAACCAATTGTTGTATGTATATACCAGAAATTTATTAATAATTATGTTGCTACACCCCAAATATTTTACGTTTCAATTCATCGTTATTTAAAAAAAGATTAACGTTAGTGTCTACATTATGAAACCGATATAATTTATCCCGTGAATTTAATTCAAATGTTCCAATAAAGTGCGACGTGTCCCGATGCTGGATGAAAAAAATTAAAGTGAAAAAACAAAAGATTCCTACTTCCCCCAGATGCGACGGCGAGATCGTGGCCAAGGATGTGAAGTCGTTAATGGAATGAAGGAGACGACGCAGCGCAAAGATAATCAAATTTCGGTTATAAAGAAAGTGAGCCATCAGGATCAGTTGGGCAAATCTGAACAGAAACGAGAGCAGAGCAAACATCAAGCAGTGAAGGAACTCCACAATTCCCAAGTAAACCAACGCAGAAATAATGAAATAGTACAAAAACAATCTAAACAACCACCCTGGCAGCTGCAACCTATTCAGCAACCACGACAATATGGACCACAAAAGCAGCAACAAGCTAGTCAGCAACAGCAGCACCAGAAACAATCTAGGTCACAGCAGCAGACACAACAATCTATGCTACAGGAACAGAAACAACTTTATAGGCCACAGGAGCAGCAGCAAGAATTTAAGTCACAGGAGCAGAAACAACAATCTAAGCCACAAGAACAGCAACGACGAAAGCAATTTAAAGAAAAGCAAGAACAAGCTAGGATACAAAGACAGCAACAAGAACATAGACCACAGCAGCAACAATACAGGCAACAGCAGTCTAGACCAAAGCAGCAGCAACAAAAACCTAAAACAGAACAGCAGCAACAGCAATCTAGGGTGCAATATCAGCAGCAACAATCCAGGCCACAGCAGCAGCAACAAAAATCTAGATCACGGCAGCAGCAACAACAATCTAGACCGCAACAATCGAGGCCACAGCAGCAATATCGACCATCTCAGTTGCAGAAATTGAGGCCACAACTGCAGCAACAACAGTCAATACCGCAACAATCGAGGCCACAGCAGCAGCAACAGCAATCTAGACCGCAACAATCGAGGCCACAGCAGCAGCAACAGCAATCTATACCACAACAATCGTGGCCACAGCAGCAGCAACAGCAATCTAGACCGCAACAATCGAGGCCACAGCAGCACCAACAGCAATCTATACCACAACAATCGTGGCCACAGCAGCAGCAACAGCAATCTAGACTGCAACAATCGTGGCCACAGCAGCAGCAACAGCAATCTAGACTGCAACAATCGAGGCCACAGCAGCAGCAACAGCAATCTAGACCGCAACAGTCGAGGCCACAGCAGCAACAAAAGCAATCTAGACCGCAACAATCGAGGCCGCAGCAGCAGAATCAACAAATTCAACAATCTACACTGCAGCAGCATCAACTACTCCATAAGCCGGAAGATACTCTACCAACAATAACAATACTCGTCAACTTTTTTAAAACTACGTAGATGTTATGGAGTTTCGAGAATTAGAGAAGAGGAGAATAAATGTGTAAAACCAAAGACAAATCGAGCGACTAAAATATAATTTTAGTTTATGTTTATTTGATTACTAGCTTTTAAACGTACTTATTACCGTAACTTATTAATGATAGTTAAAGTGCGTTAACCTTGAAAGATAGACATATGCCGTAGCGGACTTTTATTGAGAACTTTTAGAGGGGAACAATTTTGTAGTACACGATTTTTGAATAACTTTCACCGTTTAATTAGCGCACGCAAGGAAAGCGTTAAATTTTGCCGTTTTTGCAGTATATATCATTGTTGCTCCTCTCCTTTTCATCTGAGCGTGATTATATATAGTCTATTTATTATAGCCTTCCTCAATAAATGGACTATCTTACACTCAAAGAATTTTCCAAATCGGTCCAGTTGTTCCTGAAATTAGAACGTTTAAACAAACAAACAAACAAACTCTTAAGCTTTATATATTAGTATAATATTGACAAATAATTTCCGTACGATTATGAGATGTATTACTTAAAAAGTGTTCAATAAAGGCTGTAACATAACTATAGTACCCCCGGTATTAAATAATGCACATTGATGTTTAAAACGAAACAGCTGTCCAGTTCGGTTTTGTAGAGCGCTGTCTCTGTCACGCACGGGTTCATCAGTCTGTGCGACAGAGACAATGCTCTATAAAGCAGAATCTAGCCGATTTTCTCTCTCTAAGCCTCGATGTGCATTATGTAAGAAGTTTAAGGAAACAGGTATTCTTACGTTAGCTTCACAGTATATTTTAAGCAATGTAATTTTTGTACATAAAAATATAAAGAATTATAAAAAGATTGGCGATGTATATAATAGACAAAGTAGGAACCGACATAAGCTTGCGGCTCCTGCTTTGCGCCTTGTAAGAGTACGTAAGTCGTTTGTGGGTTTGGGTATAAGATTCTATAACAAAATTCCACAATCAATTTTAACTTTGCCATTACAGCAATTTAAAAATACTGTTAAAAAGAGGCCGATACAGAAAGCCTATTATACCGTGGAGGCTTACATTGATGATAAGAATGCGTGGATATAGCTGCTCTTTGACCTTGTGCAGGATAGCTATGACAAAATGTAATTGGTATTAAGAATCTTCTTTTTTAAAAAGAGCTCCACCGAGTTTCTTGCTGGCTCTTCTCGGTAGGACGGCTTTCCGAACCAGCAATAGAGTCTACGATTCAAAAGCACTTGTTTACAAGTTTATTTGAATAAATAATATTTTGAATTTGAATTTTGCCGCGTACTTTACTTTGCTATAATCCGCGTTTGTTAAGAAAATGTATGTAATGCTAAGTGTATGTAGCAGGCAGCATTCACATACGTTACATTTGCGGGACAAGTCATCACACGTATCTTTAAACGCTGCCACCAGCAACACTCCACACAAGCATTACACACACTCACTACCCCAATCTCTACGATCGTCTCGCCCCGAAACCGAAGGATCATCAGGAGCATAGGGTCCACGACAAATACGTTCTGCTATACGAATATATATATATGTGGAAAGATAAGTCTTTCTTTCATAATATTGGATGGTATAATTTATAGAATTAGGCATTACTTTGCGGAGATCCATAATACCAAAGTAATAATACAATTATTTTGCTATTATCCGCGATAAAATAAATAGAAAATATATATATAGTGCTAAATGTATTGTGGACTATCCGCACTACACACGTTCACTATCAAAAACTCAAAAATCTTAATGCAATATCTTTGCGTGGGTTTAGTTTACACCCCAACATGGTTCCATTAAGGTTTAGATTTAATTATATACATAAGATACGCATAGTCTTTCATAGAAAAACAGCCTGTTTGTATGTCAGATGATCTCAGTTTTTATCATTGCTATTATATTTTTAATATAAGTATAAATTATTGCCATCGTTCTTGAAGAAATTTGTAGATAAATTTGCTTCCTGGAGGCAGTTTAAATAAAGTTAATATTGTGATAAATATGATATGTAGAATTTGCCGTTACATTGCGGAGGTCCATAATAGGAAAGTAATTAAAATATTATTTTGCTATAATCCGCTATAAAGGAAATATATGCTAGAAGTAGAGTCTTCTATCCGTTCTCGTACCTGATACGTGCAGAATTCATAAAAACTCATGCACAACCCACCACAACAATGCATCAGGCCTGCACACATTCACAACCACGATCTCAATAATCGTTGCTCTCTGTAACCTAAGGATCAGGAGATAAAATCAACGAATAAATCGCAAAACCCTTTCCGATTGTGGTAGTGAATGTGTGTAGTGCTTGTCTATTTTTGTGCAATATAATATTATCGGTTCTTTTGTGATAAATATAAGACAAAGTATGCGGTTTTTCTGCAATTTAATTATAGAGAAAAATTCTTTATTTATTTACTAAGTATAAAGTATATATTTAGATATTAATTTGTCTTATAAGAAAGCTTAAATGTCAGGGTCATATTGTTAGTTTGTAATAAGTGATATATAACAATCTAGTTCCCAAAATATCTGAATTTGAACAGTACAAATACTGTGATTTTGAATCGCGCATTTGTAATCGTTTTTGCAGAAACTAATCTGTGATGATGTAAATTGCAAAGTTTAACGATGTCCGGGGATTTTGGAATGATGAAATTCCTCTTTAATACGTCGGTTTCCTATTTTTGATTATTATGAGTAAAATTTGAGAACTCAAACTATATTCTATAGACGTACCAATAAAGTCCAGTTTGCAATAATAATATTCATCACTCATATCGATATCTTCGATGTTTATCTAATAACATCTATACTCTATCTTACCTACAGATAACATATCTATATTTCGCTATCATAAATCCCTATTCCTGGCGGTAATTTCCAGTTTAAGAAAATAAATAACAAGGTGATTAATATTATTTGGTTTTGATTTACAAAAGGAATGGTGATATTAAAATAAAAAAATGTATTTTAATTTTTTCCGACCTTTAAAAATTACGTGTAATAAAGGTGTCTGAGTAAGATATATGGCAACTAAATGAATGATTTAGTAATTGTTGCCAGTTACATACAGTACAATAAATGATCTCATATTGCCTAGATATTATATTTAAATATAAGAGAAATTATATTTAAATGGAGGGTGTCAGGACCCTAAAAATTGTGGACAACGACGCGAGGAGGAGGTTTAAATGTAAAGTCATTGTATTTAATAAGTTAATATTAAAAGTATAAGATAGAGAAAAGTATAAGATTAAAAGTTTTCGAATTATATGCTTCTATTTTTTTATTTATCTAATCAATACTCATCAAGCTACTATAATATGGGGATTTCGATTTTTGTAAACCCATCTTGAGTTTCTATGAGCACATGACGCATTGACATCTAAATTGGCCTCTATAGAAATACAAATACAGTTAAAAAATCAGATTCAAACTCCGGGCAGGCATCAATGAGTTTTGCCATTAAAAACCTGTGTCTAATTGATATTGCAATTTATCACATGCTTTTCAGTATAGGAAAACATAGTGAGGAAATCTGCATATTTCTAGAGAATTTTAGGGATATGTGTTACGTAAAAATTCGCATTGGAGCAGCGTCTCAGCGTGGTAGATCTTAGCTCCAATCCTCTGCCAAAAACGGACAGAGGATGCCTATACCAGCAGTGTGATAGTAACAGGCCGCTATTTTACAAATACAAATATATAAGATATAATAGAATTCCGCTATCAATGTCAGCTTTGCCATTACAGCAGTTGAAGATAACTATTAAATGAAGGCTGATACAGGAAACCAGCTATACTGTTTAGGATAACATAAATGATTAGAATACTTCATGTAGCTACTCTTCGTCCCTGTACAAAATAGTATTGACTTAATATTAAATATATTGAACTAGTTATTTATTTATTTATACTCTTGTTATAAGATTATATTTAAAAAACAGCAATAACAAAGAATTTTTTTTATAATTAATTTACAGTATTCACATAATGTGCATTGCTAAAAATATACTGCGACGCTAATGTAAGAACATCTATTTCCTTAAAATTCTCGTATTGACTCACGGGGAATTAAATTGTAAATGCCACGTATGACTTTTTTCAATTAATCACATAATATAAATCATCACATAACAGTATTCCATAAGACATAATGGAAGTGAGAAAAATTAACAAAATAAGATGTTTCAACATCTGTAAATACTATCGTTTTTTTTTATTCAAATTGGCCAGGAAAAACACGCTGGTATCGTCATTTACGCTATCACTAATGTTAGCTACGGCCGGGATTCGACTCATAATTCTAACGTTCTCTCATAGAAAATGTTACCAAATAATACGTCACCAACAGATAACCGTACAACTATAACATATTGGACACGTTAAACAAGTATTGACAGGTTAATTTAATAATAATTTGGAATCATTAAGCCAGGTCGATTCTACCACCAGTTCCGAACGCTGTCCTCCACTGAGAAGAACTGGCAAGAAACTCAATGGTTGCTCTTATCGCGAATATTAACTATTTGACGTTAGATTCTAACAACACGAAATACTCAATATCGGTAACCAAATCAACACACGACGTCACAGCACTTAAAAACGTATGGACACCTTGAGAGGTGGTATTGGACTGACTAAACTGTTGAATGTCGCTCGCGAACAAGACTCGGGTCACAATATTTTACCCTCATTCATTCGGTTCTATTCCTCTACCCACCAAATGACAGATAACATAATATTGTAGACAAAATACTTCGTCATTATTATTCTATGCATATTAATGTATTTATTTATAATATATAATTTATATCTGATTATTATAATTATGTCTAACAATTATACAAGTTATACCGAGTCACCGTATGATATCTGACAATATCTAACACTAAGTACGGGTATCGTTTTTTTAAAAAAATTTTAGGAAGCTAATATTGCAAACTAACAGCCTGTCTCCCTTTGTCGTCAGGTCCAAAAGGCGGTTGTTGAGAACACGATGGTGCCGTGCATCAACGCCAAGCCATACCAGTACACGGAACAGCTGATGACGCTCCCGGACCTGGCCAGCCACTTCTTCCCCCGCGTGCCACTGGCCACCTGCCGAGCCATGCTAGACGCGCTCGGCCTCACGCTGTATAAACCTAATACGTAAGCTACATTGCTATGTTTTGAATAAAATGACGCGCGCGACGCGACGCGAACGCAAGCAAGGACGTTTTATGCATTCGTTCACTACCAGAGCGGCCCCCCGCTGGTCACCCTTCAGACACGATAGAGACAGGCCGCGCGCGGCTTGGACGCGGCATCCTTTTTCTTACACACGTATGTAATTTTGCGATTCGGGTGTTATTCTCAGATTTAGTGACGCGTTTAACCAGTGAAGCGTTTGATAAGACGCGACAGTCCACGGTTTTAGTGCGCGTTGGATACTATTCCCCGATATAGGGACGATTTAATAACGTGTGACCTTACGAAGGTTGTGTGCACACCGGGTGTTATTCAGCCGATATAGTGAAGTGTATACTCAGGGAGAAACAGACATTACGTGTCCGTGGAAGAGTGCAGAGGGGAGCCAACGGTTTCGGGAATCGGCCAAGTACATACAAGCACACACACACATGTACACATATACATTCAGTGACTCACGAGGCCGGACCACATACAGCCAATGGCCGCATAAGGTAGGTTGAGACGCCGGGACGACGGGCCCAGGTCCCGGAGGTTGTTTCATCCGCCCGCACGTTTGCGCGGAACAGCTATGATGTTATTTAGGTCACGATATAAGAATAAGATCTTTATACATGATGTCCCAAAATTTTTCAATTTGACCTATCGCGAGTATTCGTTCCGGAAAAGGACGTGCTTGTGACTGCTCTACAAAAAAGAATTTATTTAAACAATTTTGAAATTGTTGATAATTAATAATTAATTATTTCAAATTAATTATTTGTTAATAATTAATTTGAAAATAATGGTAAGCTAAACGACTTTATACAGAGCCTCCATTAAACTATAGATTTTACTTGACTTGGCGCTTTTCAATGACATCCTATTCCTGTAGTATTAACAGGATTTCTATAGCCAATATATTACTCCGGCGTATAAGAAATAATTGTGCTAAATTTCATCGATATCGGTTCAGCGGATTTGCCGTGAAAGAGTAATAAACATCCATCTATACTCACAAACTTTCGCATTTATAATATTAGTAGGATATGTTATCCCAGAGTATAAAGAATAATTGTGCTAAATTTTATCTATATTGATGCAGCGGATTCGCCTTGAAAGAGTAACAAACAAATATATTCACAAACTTTCGCATTTATAATATTAGTAGGTTATATTACCTCAGTGAATAAGGACAATTGGCACAATTATGTGCCAAATTTCATCGATATTGGTTCAGCGGATTGGCCGTGAAAGAATAACAAACATACATCCATACTCACAAACCATCGCAATTACAATATTAGTAGTTAGCCCAGCGGTGTGACCTTGCGGCTTTTTCGAGGGGAACTCGAGTTCAAACCAGTGCAGGCAATAATGAGTTTTTGTATTAAAATTAATGTGTCTAATTGATAATTACAATTTATCACGCGCTTTTCGGTGAAAGAAAACATCGTGAGGAAACCTGCATGACTTGAGAATTCTGGAGATATTTGTAACCTACCAATCCGCATTGGAGCAGCGTGGCAGGTCTTAGCTCCAACCCTTCTCTCCAGAAACGAAGAGAGGAGGCCTATTCCCAGCAGTGGGATTGTAATAGTCCGCTTGTTCCGCACAAACGTGCGGGCGGATGAAACAACCTCCGAGACCTGGGCCCGTCGTCTCGGCGCCTCAACCTACCTTATGCGGCCGTCAACTATATGCGGTCCGGCCTCATGAATCACTGCTTGTATATGTGTACGTGTGTGTGCGCTTGTATGTACTTGGCCGATTTCCGAACCCGTTGGCTCGCCTCAGCAATCTTCCACGCACACGTACTGTCTATTTCTCCCGGCGTATACACTTCACTAACGCGGTTAAATAACACAAATAACACCCGGTGTGCACACAACCTTCGTAAGGTCACACGTTATTGAATCGTCCCTATATGGGGAAACAGTAATCCCAACGCGTACTAAAACCGCAGACGGTCGCGTCTTGTCACACGTTTTACTGGTTAAAACGCGTCACTAAATATCAAAAGTCAATAAACAATAAACCACACCCAAAACGCATAATAATGCGTGTGCGTTCTACCATAAAATCCTATACAAGCGTAAGCGTCTTGTCTTTATAGTATCCGAAACGTTACTAAGCCATCGGCGCTCGCGTCGACAATAGGATGCATAAAGGTCGTTGCCCCGACCTGTCGCGCGCCGCTTGGCGCGCGTGAATTTATACAAAACACCGCTACTTAGGATTCTAGTTTTGTATATTGAACTCGTATATTTTTTCATAGCACCCAGCTGCAAGTGCTGCGCATGTCGGGCAAGTGCAAATCGGCGGCGTCCGGCGAGAACGGCATGGCGCTGGTGCAGATCCGCGACGTGATGCAGCACATGCCGCAGTTCAAGTACATGATGCGGTCGGGGCTGGCGGAGGAGCAGCCGCACCAGCAGCACCAGCCGCCGCGGCCCGCGCATGCGCCGCAGTCCTCGCACGCGAAGCGCGCGCGCGCCAACTAGCGTCCAGACACTGGCCAGCTGTGGTGGTGAACACAGAGTAAGGGAGCCATAGACAAACCAGTGAGAGCGTGTGTGCAACATGGAGAGGAAAGTAGACAATTGCCGGCTGAGGTGGTGAACTCATACAGATGTTATACATAGAGCAAGGGAGCCATAGACAAGCCAGTGAGAGCGTGTGTGCAACACGGAGAGGAAAGTAGACAATTTTCGGCCGTGGTGATGAACTCATACAGATGTTATACATAGAGTAAGGGAGCCATAGACAAGCCAGTGAGAGCGTGTGTGCAAGACGGAGAGGAAAGTAGACAATTTTCGGCCGTGGTGATGAACTCATACAGATGTTATACATAGAGCAAGGGAGCCATAGACAAGCCTGTGAGTGCTTGTGTCCAACAAAAAGAGGGATGTGAACACTGGACGGACGGCTGTGGTGGTGAACTCATACAGATGTTATACATAGAGCAAGGGAGCCAAAGACAAGCAAGCCTATGAGTGTGTGTCTCCAACAAGGAAGAGGGATGTGAACACTGGACGGCTGTGATGGTGAATTCATACAGTTGTTATACATAGAGTAAGGGAGTCATAGACAAGCCTGTGAGTGCTTGTGTCCAATAAGTAGAGGGATGTGAACACTGGACGGACGGCTGTGGTGGTGAACTCAAAGTTGTCATCCATAGAGTAAGGGAGCCATAGACAAGCACAGGCTTGTCTATGGCTCCCTTGTTAGACATATGCACTCACAGGAGTGCATATGTCTAACAAGGAGAGGGACATAGACAACGACCGGCAGTTGTGGTGAACTCATACAGTTTTTATATATAAAGTAATTAGGCCATAGACAAGCCTATGAGTGGGAGTGTCAAAAATATAATAAAGGAATGATGAGACACCCATATTTATCTCTGTCTAATCACACTTGCTCAGAAAACTGAAAATTCAAAACATGTTTTTTAATTTAAATACAGTGATATAGGAGTGCATTGAGCTACTGTATATACTAATATATTGAGATGAGAGCAAGGTTTTAGATACGAGAAATGACACACTACACCTGCACTGCACACTACCCCAACATGCGGGGCGCATGTCTAACAGTTTCTCCCACCTCAGACTGGTTCTGAGTCTTGCCAGTCATGGGATTTTAATAAACTTCAATGAGGAAAATTGAATAGAACAGACAATTTCACATATGAGCAAGATTATAGCACAAATTAAAGTCGTAAGATGAGATACAAACCAATTTGTAGCACACCTCAAAATGTTTAAGGGTTTCTTTATATCCCAAAAGAGGATTAGTTTGTAATTTGGCAATATCCAATCTTCGGATAATGCACACGAAAAGTGATATAGGTAGTCTCATTCGCTTTCTCTATATTTTCAATGGACACTGTTTAAGCTGGCTCCCCTACTTAAGTATAATAACTCTATGGGAGAAGTTGCTGGTTGTAATGGTGAAGTGCTCCGTGACCACCGCCAGATACTGTATAGATCTGTGAACTCTATAACTGGTGTGCAGAAGTGGTTTGGTACTGTGAAAGTGGTTGTTCGATGCAGCAATAGTGTGCTAAAAGCAAATAATTAAAGTGTCTTATATGTGTTTGTAGGGCGAGGAGGTCCACATATATTTAATGTTTTTACATATACTATATGTTGTCTGTACTGCTTTAGTCGGCGTTATTTTAAGGTAGTGACATTTTTTACATTTCCACATCTTAATCTTTTACACATCTTATTTTTTTAATTCAGCCCGAAACATAGCAATTGCCCTTTTAAACATATAATTCTTATGACTAATTACATTTCACAAAACTAGTTTGTACAAAAACTAAATGACTAAATGTTCTACATGATCAGTTTTCAGCCCATCTAAAGAATGTATTAATATAATTAACTTCCTATTTTAGAATCATATCACTACTCTGGCTTGAAGAAATATAGAATTAAAAAAAATTACAGTTATTTTTTTTTAATCAGGTTATTCTTAATTTATCAGTTTTAAGGTTATTCAATTAATATTTAAAAATAAACTATCCCACAAATGTCACAGTAAGAATATCAGTTTAGACTAATAAAAGTGGACCAGATTGTACCTAGTGTGAGGAACACTGCCTTTTTAAATCTTAGTAGTTTTTTAAGGACTGTGTATGGCTTGTTGTTTGACACCTTAGTGTGTTATATAAAAAGTGTGTACAATTTCTATAGTTGTTGATACAAAAACATTAAAGTAGCCATTAAGTCCCCCCTTTTTGGGTATTTGTGTATCTTTTGGGGGTGTGAGAGTGCCAGATTAGAACAGTGTGAGAATATGCAGGATTGTGCAGCTTATTGCATACTGGTCACCACCAAGAGGTGTCGTGTCCCACCTTCTATACACCTAAACTGTTCTCAAGTTGTAAGTTTCAAAATGAAAATGATTTGATACAATCAAATCGTATGACATCACAAAACAAAATGTATTATAGGTCGGTTTAATTAATAGATATGTTCATTAAACACTTATGTATTAGGCGAGGTCAATTCCTAAATATTGTACATAATGTATGATACAATGTAAATCCCGAGATCTAATGTTAAATGATCTATGATAACTATGTAATAGAAGACTGATAATTTTATTTTATAAATTTTCTTAGATCGGACGCTGTTGTTACGTTGGATTAAGTAAGAGTTGTGGTAACTAAATACTAAATGTACAATATATAGTGTAAATAGTACTAATATTGCATTATAAAAATGTATATTAGTTGTCACTTCAATATGTATAGTAAAATTGTAAAACTGCACACATATTGCACACATAGTATTAAAGTGACCTAATTCAAAAAAGTTGTTTTGTGGTAAATTGCAATAAGGAGTACCTACAAAACTTGTAAGTGCTACAGAGATTGATATCATAGAGGGCATTGAAATAATGATTATAACACGTATCTAACTTAATAAAGCCTAACTTTGACAGAAGTAGTAATAAAATTATTTTGCTATTATCCGCAAAAAATTTATGGATGCTTGGATGGATCTCTGTAAAGTAACGCCTAATTCTATAAATTATGCCTTTGAATTGGGCCACTTTAATACTTAGGGTATGATATATATAATTAATTTATTGAAATGTCTTTTAAACCTAAACTCTTGAGTGAGATATAAAAAGGTGGATGTTAGTCAAGTATCCAGAATACTTATTATAAATTACACTTCCAAAACCACATGAATAACTGTTTAATGTTCAAATTTGATGCAGGCTAAACATATAGTAAGGTATGAATATCATAGAGTTATTATACTAGAGTAGGGGAGCCTTAGGCCTGTTAGTGATAGTATAACAACAAATAATGAGAGGGAAGATGACACTCGTACATTTCGTCTTTGTGTAATTACACATAAAAAGAGGGATAGATAGATGATACTCATTTGCTTTCTCTTTATTGTAATATGGCACAATGTAGGCTGGCTTCCCTATTCTTAGTATAATAACTCTCTGATGAATATTCCTTTAGATTTCCTTAGTTTACCGTCACTTATTAACCACAGTTATTATAAAAATATACACCTCGGATAACAAAAAAGCAAGATGGAAATTTGCAGAAAAATTGGCATAATAATTTTTTTATGAGTAAGTGTGTAACGCGAAGGCTGTTGTTGATATTGAGTGTCACTATTGTGCAGTTATTGCATTGAAAGAGAATAAGTTTATTATTTCATATATACTATGTCTAAAAATGTCAACCTACAAGCCTAGAAAAAAAACTTCATCACAATGTTCGGTCACATGTTCATTTACAAAATTAATATTGACATGAATATAATAATTTTATACTTGAATATTCGTGGTTTGAAAACATAATTATAAATTATTACTTTCGGGTACATACCACGGTAATTTGTTTTTGATTCGCCGATATTTAGACCCAGTTGCATGGATCGTGGTCACGACGGAACTGCAGGTAGGCGGTACGTCAAGCTGAGATGTTAGGGGCAGTATCTAACTACCCTCCGTCTCGTTCTTTTTATCGGTGCGTCACGGATTGTTCGGCATACTACACTCACAACGTCACTTTTAAATTTTGAATTTTGGCGCCGTTTCTGAGTTTTACACAATTCTACTACTGGATTCCACATGTTCGCTAATCTAAAACCGTCTTCGCGATTGAAATTTTTATATTTCTTAATTTCAATGGCTTCGCGAACTATCCTCGGTATGTAGTGGCGATCAGTGGAAAGAACTTTCGGGCTGTGAAGTTCTATCCAGTGATTTGTTCCGGCTTGTGTAACATGTTGGGCGATTGCAGATTTTAAAATGTCGTTGTTTTTGACTGCTTTTATGTGTTCTGTGACACGGGTGGCTATGGATCTCTTTGTTTGCCCGATGTAGGAGCTTCCACAGCTGCAGTCAACCTTGTAGACACCGGGACACTGGTACGGCAAGCGATCCTTTGGAGACCGCATCCATGCAACTGGGTCGAAATATCGGCGAATCAAAAACAAATTACCGTGGTATGTACCCGAAAGTAATAATTTATAATTATGAATATAATAACCTAGTATAACTGTATAAATATAAATTAACCTATTATAATATACAAGCAGCTTTCACCAGAATTTGTAAATATTTTTTTAATGTAATAAAAAAAATACTGTATGATGAATCAGTCTTAATATGTAATTAGAGAAATCATTAAAGTATATATAAAATCTGGTCAAAGCAATTTTTGTTAACTTCATATAAAATTTCAATTTCCGTATAGTTATTGGAATATCCATAATATGTCACAACTTTGGAGGAAACATGTGTCCCGAAAGCAATTGTTTGAATAATTACATTAAAGCAGATGATTAAACTATTACTGACTTTTTTGTGTTTAGATATAAATCTAACAAAAGAGTTAGTAATAGTAAAAGTATACTAAACTTCTCAATACATTTTTTTTTTATTATTTACTAGCTGCAATTAGTCTTTTTATTGTTTTTTTTTAAATTTCATTGTTACTGACAAAAAATTTTTGGTCAATTTTAAATATATTTTTTGAGGTTAGTGTCATAGGAACATGATGCCAACATTGTTGGTTATAGATTGTCGGCAAATATCACAATATAAACCAATTGTTAAGGAATCTTTGAAGATCAGGAAGAATTAACAGTAATGTTATATATCTATCAATAACATTAGTGATAATTGTTATGTATTTTATAATCTAAGCATTATCCTGATCTTTCCAGTGTTATAGTATTGGCTAGATATGTCATTTTTATTGTTAGGCCATGAATTTAGGAAGAAATTAGAAGTTCTGGTTCCTATAGATAGCTAGTGGGGCGAAATCAAGATTTCATTGTATAAATAAAATGATGTGTGTGTGTGTAACTATAGATAAATAGAGTATAACTAATGCACAAAAAATATATAATGTAAATATTAATATATAAAAATATTCATAATGCTGTAAGATTTAAACATAGACTATTAAAAAAAAATTATGTACATCCATTAATTTTATTGAAAAGCGTGCATACCAACAGTTTTTCGATTATTTGTCACAGATATTATTTTGCGTACTAAACAATTATTGATAAAAATTCATTTTCTTAATTTTCAAAAAAGAAGTAATATTTTGTTTTTACTCTCCTCATTAATATATTCAGTCTTTCATATATTTAATGTCGATGAAAGCAATAATAACACGATGAAATCTTGATTAGCAAATAATTTCAGATAATGTCTGAAATAGGTCTGATATTTTCACAATTAATTATAATATTTATTTTGGTGTAAGCTAGTGTTAGATTCAGGTGTGATTGGTGTTTTGAATGAGAGATTAAAAGTAATTAAACCTAGCGCTAAAACAGAGCTGTATAAATGAAATGCTAAATTATTTATGGTGTAGTCTTGTAAGTATATAAAGTATTTGATATGTTAACACATTTTAAATCGCATTAGCTCTTAACGATTGCAGCCCTTTGTAGAGTCGTTGACTCTTATATTTGCAAAATAAAGGAATTCTTTATTAAAATGCCTTCTGTTTTATTTTTGTAATTTTATTTATCCTATCCAATTTGATGTCTAAATTTTGTTAATTTTCTACTTTTCATAATTAATTTATGGAAGCGTCTACAATCCTTCCAGTAGGCCTAACATGAATTTTTAGAAAACTATTCATGATTCGATTCAAAGTCAATACCTAAAGTCAACTGCTTGCTTTTCAGTACCATGAAGTGTGGATTGCATTGGGGTTGTAATTTTTGAAAAGGAAAACATTATATGAACTATAGATAACTCTGTCTCTTTTACGCAAATGTAAAATCATTTGACTAAAAGTAAAAGAGAGAGTTATTCGGCAACGACTTACAGTATGCGTCTAAGACGTTATGGTATGAAAAAGCAAAAAATAATAGTTTGTCTTCAATTGAGTCGCAATAAGAGTTCATTGTAGGCCTACTGTTGTTTTTCAACTGATAAAAGGCTAACTCAAAGAGATTTTTTTTTCTTTCTTTCTTCAAAGTCAAAGAGATTTAAAATGGATGCAGCGCGGAAATCTATTAACCATGGGAAACTTCATTCTGAGAACACATAATCTATACATAATATACAACAAAGTACCCAAAAGCTGTCTGATTGTATGTGATAGATTTTCTCATGAACGGATTTAGGTACGGTTATTACAAAAAGATGTGCAACTTTCTAAAGAATTGTTTAGGTGAATAGTATGTACGCTGTAGTCTTTGATAGTATCATTATGGGGGTAAACCTGTGGGTCGGGACACATTGATTTACACGCAGGCGAAGGCAGCGCGGTTCTCTAGTATACTATATAGGTGATACTGAACCTCATCCGCATAAATTATAAAATATTTTAGTTGATTTATTACATAGTATGAATGATACGCAACACCGCCACCTATAATTAAAGTGATTACATTTATATCATTAATTTTGTGCTTCATACATTACCTACAAAAGAATATGACAAATAAAACTTTAGAGGTACTTAAATATTAATAAAAGTAATTTTATAAGTATTTGATAGGTTAATAAATAACGGGCACTTATCACGAATGTTTTATAATATACTTGCCTTTTTTATTTTCTGGCTCAACCCTTATTTGACTGTCAATGTCATTTTACATATAATATTTTTCTTTAATCTGTGATGTGTAAACGAATTGGCCAGAATAAAAATTTCTAAATTATTAGTTCATTTTCAATAACTTTGGTTTTTTTTAAAGTTAATTAAATTAAATTTAACAATTGTTAAAGCGGCGCAAACGATGGACCCTAGTTCCTCTGGACGTAGTTTTGGTCATTTATCATTAATATTATTATGGTCCTCTTAAAATGTTATGGCATAGTTTATATTTTTAGATGATTTTTAGGTTCTAATATGAAATTAGCTTTATTCATTGATAGTAGTAATTTTAATTGCGGTTATTCTGATTAGAATGAGCATTCAAGTATGTAAGGATATTTCAGACGCTGTGGCTTTGTATTTGCCACAGCGTTTGTATCTTAAATCGTTTGCAAAGCTAAACATTTCTGTCCAGCTCCCCACACACAAGGTACACGGGAAGTCAATCTCGAACTGGGAGTTAATGGAGAAGTTGAGGAAAATGATACATCCTGACAGCTTCTCAATATTGAAAGTGTCTAAACACAGTTCAGAAGTGATAAGGTTCGATGCGGAACTGGAGAATAGAATGAAGTTAGAACGAGTATTATCCCGCTTGGAAGATAGATTAATACAGTTAAAGGATTATCCTGACACTTTAAAACTGAAAGTGTCAGAGGCCAAATCGGATTTTCCCAGTCGTCATTCATGGGATTCGTTCTTCCGTGACGCGACTGATATGGACGAGATGAAACCAGGTGAACGGCCCGATACAATCCATATAAGGAACTTGCCGATCCGTTGGTTCGTCCACGACAGGGATAAAGATGACGATCCTCTGCCTTCAGAGAGTATGTTTAAAAAGGTGTTCGAAAAGTTTGGAACGATACGACAAGTCGATGTGCCCGCGGCAGATCCCTTTCGTACGCAGATGAAAGCACCTATGAGGGGCATAACCACACCTGCTCAAGACTCTGCATTGTATTTCGAAGGTTATCTGCAATTCAGCGAGTACGGTGGATTTGTACGTTGTATGGATGCATTGAGAGGTCGGAAATTACTCAGACGTAATGATGATTTAGCTGATTGGTGCAGTATTTATGTGGATTTTGATATAACCAAGCATATGACTGATGCATCTGTAAAAAGAAGATCCATTGTTAGGGAGAGGTTGGCTGCTAGACAAAGAGCCAAGGAAGATGAAGAGAGGCAGGAGAAGGAAAAAATTGCAAAACGTGAAGCTAAAGAGCGGTATATATTTTTTGTATTTTCAAAAAGATTGATGTTAAGCTTTATCCTCCTAATTCCTTATTGCTTTTTTTATTACATGAGACTTTAGATAGTAACTGAAATATATGGCTGGCCCGTTGGCGCTGTGGGTAGTGACCATGCCTTCAGCTCCGCGAGTCGCGGGTTCGATTCCCGCCGAGGGCCAACATTTTCTATAAACAAATTGTTGGTTCTTCGAGCCTGGGTGTGTATTTGTATTTAAGTATGTATTTAAACTTATATATGTAGTATATGTACCAGTTGTCTGTTACCCATAACACAAGTATTAAGTTACTTACTTTGGGGATTGACGACCTTGTGTGTAAATGTCCCATATAATTATTTATTTATTATTATTTGTATAGGTAAATATAAAATTTATATATGGAGACTATTTGGTGGACAGACAATCTCAAAAAAGTTAAGAGTAGATGCATTCAGGTAGCCCAAGATAGTGTGATGAAAAAAACCTATTTTCATTAGTGGACATCAGTGTATGAATAAATAAATTCCCTTAGTGCATGTATTGCTGTGCTGTTTTGTGTTACAACTTAGGAGACATACAAAAACTTGATAATGCTAATGAGGATTATGTAAATGATAAATAAGTATGGATATAATTACTCTCCAACCTTTCAATTATGATATGTAACAAGTTATAAGAATTGTATTTTGAAAAAAAGCAATGAGCAAATGAAAGCAATTTTCTGAATTCGATTTTGAATTTTAATTGAAATTTGAATTTAAATATTATTATTTTTTTTTTTATGTTTTATTAGACTGTTTTTGTAGTTACCTCTGAAATTGTAGCCCACATATTAAGATTGAAGAGATTGTGCATAGTTTATTTTATTCATTAATTTTTACAAAAACCACAGCTCTTAAACTATTAAGTTACAAAATATTAGTGTATTTAATTTATATAAGCTTTCCTTTTTGTTCAGGTTTTATAAAGTTTGTCTTAATTATATATATTTTTACAGACAAAAAATAGAACAGCACGAACAGGAGAAGTTGGCAAAAATGAGAGAAAGAGAGGAGAGGAGAAAAAAGAAACAACTTGTGAAGCTGATGGAGCGAGATGATGTGGACGTCAATAAAAAGGTGGCTGAAGAACAAAAAACACTGTGCAAGATCCAGAAGAAGTTGCAAGCTGTTAGATTGCTTGAGGAATTATTCAGGAGGATAGAGGTAATTCTTTTTTAATAAGCTACTGCCTGTTACTATCCCACTACTGGGCCTTCATTTATCAATTAGATAAAGTTTTAAAAGAAAAACTCATTAGTGCCTGGAGTTTGAACCCGTGACCTTCTCAAGAGAGTTGCATGGTCTCACATTTGAGCTATCACAGCTTAGATAGGTGCTTAAAAATTTACATAAAGTAGTAAAGTAGCTGTCTGTTACAATCGCACTGCTGGGACTAGGCCTCCTCTCTCTGTTTCGAAAAGATGGGTTCGAGCTAAGACTTACCACGCCGCTCCAATGCGGATTAGTAGGTTATCCGTATCTCCAGAATTCTCCAGAGATATGCTGGTTTCCACAAGATGTTTCCTTCACCGAAAAGTGTGTGATAAATTGCAATTACCAATTATGAGTTTCATTAACATAATTATAAATAAATTGGCCATGTATAAAATATACCCTACGTGCCATACGTGCTATGTATAATATGAGGCAATGTGAGTCTCTTCGCGAAAAGTTCAAGGAAAAGGTATACTTACAGTAGCGTCACAATATATATATAGTAATATTATTTTTGTACGAAAAAATATTTAATGTATAAAACCAAATTCGATGTGTATCATAGATATACTAGATGTCACAAAAAGCTTGTAATCCCTGCGTCGCGACTCAGCAGAGTTAGCAACTCATTCGTTGGTCTCGGTACTTGCTTTTACAATAAAATTCCGCAATATTAGACATCTACAGAAAAGTTTAAATTAAGTGTATGAACTATGCTTATACATAAGGCATATTACACAATTGAAGATTATTTGAATGATAAAAATACTTGGGTTTGAAAATCCTTTCAGCTCCAAACAAGACTGCAAATAAATAACGTATATGGTTTAAATGGTTAAAAGATTGACCGCCGAGTTTCTTGCTGGTTCTTTCTTTTAGGTAAGAGCAACATTCCGAACCAGTGTAGCTTATTAAATCTAATTGATCCTTGACGATTCAAAAGTGCTTGTAAAAAGCCTACTTGAATAAAGATTATTTTGATTTGATACAAAGTAAGACTGGCCCGTTGGTGCAGTGAGTAGTGACCCTGCCTACAGCTCTGCGGGTCGCGGGTTCGATTGATTCCCGCCGAGGGCCAACATTTTCTATAAATAATTTGTTGGTTCTTCGAGTCTGTATATTTGTATTTAAACTTATATATGTAGTATATCTACCTGTTGTCTGTCACCCATAACACAACTATTAAGTTACTTACTTTGGGGATGGACGACCGTGTGTGTAACTGTTCCATTCATTTATTAAAAAAAATATAATAGCATTTTTTTAATGAGCTTCACTGACAAAAGTTATGATACAATTATTTTGCTATAATCTATGTTTGTTGAGATGATTTATGTAATACTAAGTGTAGGAACCAAAACCATTCTCATACCTTGTACATGCAGGATTAGTTACCACACGTATCACAAGACACCACCACCAACAGCACACTACGCAAGCACTAAACACATTCACTACGACAATCTTCGCACGACAATGTTTTAACCCTGCACATATTAGTAATGATTGAAATGAAATTTGAAATGAATTTTTTTATTAAAGGAACTATACAAATGCATTTATACAATGGCAATGAAGGCACTGCAAAAGTAAAAACTGCGCTGCAGATGTCAACGCCCGCCTCCTTAAAATAAAATAACAAACTGTGTTCCAAACAAAATATATCTAAACTAAATTATGTTAATTAAGGATCATAATGTTTATTAAATATTATTATTAAAATTTGTATGACCTTATTTAATTTACGGTGTGTGTGTTTGTGCGTGTGTGTGTGTGTGTGTATTTGTGTGACTATCTGTATGTTATGCCTGTGTGTTGAGTCAGTAAGAAGGTAAGTGATTAGTGTACAATAGTTAATAATAGTTTTTCGGTCTCATGTTTGATTAAATGTAACTAATATGTTTTAAAAAGAGCAGCCGCCGAGTTTCTTACTAGCTCTTCTCGTTAGGAACGGCTTACCGAACTGGCAGTAGAGTTGACTATTCAGAAGCACTTGTTTACAAGTTTACTTGAATAAAGAATAATTTTAATTTGTAAATATTTTTCAGCTACGCCCTGAACTTAAGCGTAATGGCACCAAGTTGGAGCGTTACTACAATGCAAGCCAATGTGTAAATCGCCAACGGATCATGGACATCTATAAGAGACAGCAGGAAAAGGCTATGAACGAGCAACAGGAGCGTCTGAGATATGCACTCGACGGTAAGTGTACATTTAATTAAATTATCCCATTATTTCTCTCTTTCTTATGTTACGAACATGATTTATAGAATTAGGCGTTACTTTGCGGAGATCCATAATACAAAAGTAATAATAAAATTATTTTGCTATAATCCGCGATACAGTAAATAGAAAAAATATATAGTATTATAGCACTCGGCATAAATATATATATAAATATATGGGACACTTACACACACGGTAGTCCGTCCCCAAAGTAAGTAACTTAATACTTGTGTTATGAGTGACGGACGGACTGGTAGATATATATATATAATTTTAAATACAAATATACCCAGGCTCTTTTGTAGAAATTTTTTTGTAGTAAATGTTGGCCCTCGGCGGGAATCGAACCCGCTACCCGCGGAGCTGAAGGGTCTCTACCCACTGCGCCAACGGGCCAGTCGATATATATTTACTACATTTCTTTACGTCGATTGCAGGTCGCATCATAATCCGCTCAGCGTTGGAAACCAAAAAATCAAAACGTGACGTCTCGATTAGCTCAGTTTCTGATGATGAAGAAGCACAAAAACTCATCAAGACGGAGAAGCTTGAGATTCCAGACAGGGATGGTTACAACAAGAATGCTGGTATGTGTTATCTCTCTATCTCTATAGGTGGTTTTTTTCATTTTTATTGTTACAGTATAATCTCACTAATCCGGCACTTCTATAGATCGACAGTGTGTAATCTATACTTCTATACTTATTATAAAACAAAGTCCCAGAAAGCTATCTGTCTGCATGTAATCGATTATCTCAAAATCTACTGAACGGATTTTTGTACTGTTTTCACCAAAAGATAGTGCAATACTTCCGGATGGTTTAGGTAAATAGTACATATCGGTATTATGTAAATTGTGTTGAAGAGATCGCGCAATTGTAAAAAAACTTGCTTGATGGGAGCTTTAGTCGCGTGCGCTGCGTAAACCAAGCAGAGATACGCTAAAGTAATGTACTAAAGAATTGTATCTCTATAAAAATATAATAAAAAAGTTTGCGATAGCATGTCTCTATCTGTTATGGTTAACTCACAATAACTACTTCTATGTTCAAAAAATTTGAATTCTAGAAAAAAATTGTAACACTCTTGATTTCCACGCGGGCGAAGCCGCTGGCACAGCTAGTTAAAGTTATATGTTTCTATGTCATAGCGTTGTTAATAACACATAAGTCCAATTATAGGCAGCCACAGCGTGCTATTCTATAACTATTATAATTAAAAAGAAAAAAGAAAAGCTAAATTAAATTAAATATGAAATCTTAAACTTAGGGATGATAATCTGTCTATTCTCTTTGCAATATTTTATATAATGGTTACGTACAGGGATTCGTGGATTTGGATGACAATACCTGGTGACTCGTTAAAAACACTTTACACAACTTTTTACTGTTCTTTGTCCAATAAGGATGTCGAGGTCACTAATAATTCGCTGGTTTATTCGCCCTTGATTGCTATTCGCAAACTGAATGTCGAGGCGCACGATACGTCTGCTTATAAGAAAATATAGAGAAGTTTAAGGAAATAGGTATTCTTATATTTGCTTCACAGTATATTTTAAACAATGTAATTTTAGTACATAAAAATATAAAGAATTATAAAACGATAGGTGATGTATATAATAGACAAAGTAGGAACCGACATAAGCTTGCGACTCCTGCTTTGCGCCTAGCAAAAGTACGTAAATCGTTTGTGGGTTTGGGTATAAGATTCTATACTAAAATTCCGAAATCAATTTCGGCCATGCCATCAAAGCAGTTTAAAAACTGTTAAAAAGAGGCTGATACAGAAAGCCTACTATACTGTTGAAGATTACTTAGATGATAAGGATGTGTGGATATAGGTGCACTTCTACCCTGTACAAGACAGTAATAAATAAATATAACTAGTTCTAAAATTTATATTTTAAAAAGAGCAACCGCCGAGTTTCTTGCTGGATCTTCTCGGTAGGAACAGCTTTCCGAACCAACAGTAAAGTTGACGATTCAAAAGCACTTGCTTACAAGTTTACTTCAATAAAGAATATTTTGAATTTCAATTTGAATATATATCGAACGAACAGATTTCGAGAACATTCGATAGACCTTGAAACGATCGTAAACAAGTCTTTTAAGTAAACACGTTTTGATACAAGTCGAATATTAAAGAGAATTACCGTTATGGCATACACATTACGAACTCTTTTCGCATGTTCGTAACATAATTGTTGTTCGAAAAAGATTATAGCAACATAATTTTATCATTACTTTTGGAAGATTCCAATATCTTAAAATACGTTTTCGTCCACAGGAATGTACGGCTATCCCAACCCGTACAGCTTCGGGTACCCGTTCCCGGCCATGCCCGCCCCGCATGGATACCCGTTCCCGCAAAGTATGAGTATCGTTATTGTATCCACATTTAATCGATTGGCTTTGTCCGTTTTGATTTATTTTGCCGATACAATCGAGATAACATATAGTACTCGGCAATAAATAATGCACATCGAGGCTTAGATCGAGGCTTAGAGAGAGAAAATCGGCTATATCTTGCTTCATAGAGCATCGTCTCTGTCGCACAGACTGACGAACCTGTGTGTGACAGAGACAGCGCTCTACGAAACCAAACTGGTCGGCTGTTTCGTTCTACACATCGATGTGCATTATTTAATGCCGGGTACTATAATATATTAAGCATATTAAGATACTGACTGGCCCGTTGGCGCAGTGGGCAGTAACCCTGCCTTCAGCTCCGCTGGTCGCGGGTTCGATTCCCGCCGAGATCCAACATTTTCTATAAACAATCTTGGTTCTTCGAGCTTGAGTGTATATTTGTATTTAAGTATGTATTTTAAATTATATATGTAGTATATTTACCAGTTGTCCGTCACCCATAATACAAGTATTAAGTTACTTACTTTGGGGACGGACAGCCGTGTGGGTAAGTGTACGATATATATAATTTATATTTATAAACATTTCGAAAACCAATGCGTGCATCGAATGCTTTATATGAAGTTGTGGAGTTCGCAAGATTTAAAGTCATTTAGTAAGTTATGAATAGTAAAATTGAGAAAAGATCAATATTATTTGCAATCAGTATTATTTGTCTATGGTCACTGAATTCCATATATAGCCATAATTAGCACACAATGTCAAGGGCGTAATCAGAATTCTATACAGGGGGGGGGGGGGGTCAAAATTGTCTCAAAAAATCTAGACAATTTTTTTATTTAAAATATGAAGAGCTCATATTTGTAATGAAGGTGAGATCCATTATAGGTCTTATGCAGGACTTTTACAGTGTCAATATGTTGCGAATTATCAGTTTCCCAGTGGTACAGTTTTCAGTGTTGGCAGCGGCCCCCCACCCCCCTCTTTCCCGTACCTCACTACACCCATGCATA
The DNA here is from genome assembly GCA_947086505.1 of Morpho deidamia. NCBI lineage: Eukaryota > Metazoa > Arthropoda > Insecta > Lepidoptera > Nymphalidae > Morpho > Morpho deidamia. The sequence goes on from CAMTZC010000011.1 coordinate 1,988,785, forward strand.
ATGTGAAGAAATAGACTTTTTTGTCTGGCCCGCCGATGTAGATGGCAATATGGCTGCCTACAGCTCCAGGCGTCGAGGGATCGATTTCCACCGATGACCTTATCTTAAAATATTATGATATATTTATATTTCTAAGATATATTTATTCTGATGATGATATTATCTTAAAATAATTTATCGGTTTTTCGACTCTGGGTGTATTTCTTCATATCTATACTTATTATAAAACAAAGTCCCCAAAAGCTGTCTGTATGTAATCGATTGTCTCAAAAACTACTGAACCCATTTTGTACCGTTTTTACTAAAAGTTAATGATTGTGTAAACGACAAATTTTCGTAAATTACTAGATAGATAGATAGATAGAAATTCTTTATTGCACACACATTACATTACACAAATGACATAAAGAAAGAAACTTAAATACAGAAACATAAAGCGTGCAAAGGCGGTCTTATTGCTAAAAGCAATCTCTACCAGACAACCTTTGAAGAAAGAAGAAATTGTAACATAACATGAGATAGGTGCATCAACAAGAAAAGGAATATTAGCTATGAATATAAATACATATAAAATAAATATATACATACATATATATAATAAATACACCGATACACAATAAATATAAATAAATAGATTAATATATACATGTCTAATATATAATATTACCCCTACAATTATTAATAGATAACAACACAATATAATTTTATAAACAGCCCGTAGAGAGGTAATGTTGCTTTAAACGTTTTTTGAAAATGGTCATAGATGTTGAATTTCGCACATACAAGGGAAGCGCGTTCCATAAATTTACTGCTGTAATGGTAAACGACTTATTGTAAAACCTGGTGTGGCTAGAAGGCATTTTAAGTTTATTATCAGAGCGGGAGCGGAGATTGAGGTGAAGGTTACTATTGGAACCGAGAAAACTAAACCGTTCCTTAAGGTAACAAGGAGTGTTAGGAGTATAAAGGATAGAAAAGAGAAGAGAAAGAGTATGGAAGTTACCGTACTATTACCTTGGGACATGTATTTTTATTTTTGAAATATATTATTCTACTTTTGAACATTGTAATTAGGTAAATGAATATGTTTGTGCCTTATGAAATGTTTATATCTGTTTATAATAATGATTATTGTTATTAAAATATTTCGAACGATTATGGTCCTTCGAGCCGGACTAGTTATGCGGGATGTTACCATCACTAGCGGTGGCCACTAGTACTAGCACTTGTTCGTGTTGCAGCGTCAATGTACTACCCGATGCGCGGTACCTTCTACCCCCCTCCCGACACGTACGCCCGTCGCCCGTTCCGGGGCAGGGGGCGCGGCCGCGGGCGGGCCCGCTTGCCGTACTTCGAGGGACCTGACGCCACGCACCAATATTACCAGTACGTTTTGATTTTCTACTCCTTGTATTTCGCAACCTCGGCGATGCTTCTGCGCTCGCCCGTCCCGCCCGGTGACGCTGTAAAAGCCATTAGGGCTAACAGCATACAGTCAGTTCGAAAAAAAAAAAACCCTCCTAGTTATTCCTAGTTATTACCCTCCTTTACCTTATTTCAATTTTATAAGGATCCCTAATAAAATTGCAATAAGGCGTGTGAAAAATTTAGTCGTAAAAATCTGTCATCGCGTGCGCTGCGGAAACTATTGATGATAGAAAAAAAATGATCTACAGTATTATAGAGAAATATCCACAAAAAAGCTGTGATAGCCCAGCGGTGAGACCGTGTGACTCTTTCGAGGGTAACACGAGTTCAAACCCGGGCAGGCACCAATGAGTTTTTCTATTAAAACTCATGTGTCTAATTGATAATTACAATTTATCACATGCTTTTCGGCGAAGGAAAACATCGTGAGGAAACCTGCATATCTCTAGAGAGAACTCTCTTATGTGTAACCTATTCCCAGCAGTGGGATTGTAACAGGCTGCTACTTTATCCACAAAAAAAGTCCGCGATATTGCATCATTTTTCAATATTTATCTATGTTTATAGTGTTTATAGTTTTCTTTTTCTTCCTTTCTAGTTTCAGTATCAATATTTCACTTCTTGTCTTTTTCTTTCTGTCACTCAAAGGTTTACTGGAAGAGATCCCTTTTAGGGATAAGTACGCTTTTGTACAGTGCTATTTTTTCTTTTTTTTTAATATTATTATGTATGTACAATAAAGAAAAAAAAATGTTTGCTTATGCCGACGACAGATGGCGCTAGTAAGATAGATAGATACACATCTTTATTGCACAAAAAGCGTAGGAATCACATACATAACATAGTATAGTGGGTACCAAAAAAGAGAAACAAAAAAAAGAAGAGAAAAAAATAAATAAATTACACACAAAAGCTATGATATGAGACCGTGCAACTCTCTAGAGACGACATAGGTTCAAACCCGGGCAGGCAGCAATGAGTTTATTAAAACTCATGTGTCTAATCAATACTTGCAATTTATCACACGCTTTTCGGCGAAGGAAAACATCGTGAGGAAACCTGCATATCTCTAGAGAATTCTAGGGATATGTGTAACCTACCAATCCGCAGCAATGGAGCAGCGTGGTAGGCCTTAGCTCCAACCCTTCTCTCCAGAAACGGAGAGAGGAGGCCTATTCCCAGCAGTGGGATTGTAACAGGCCGCTACTTTACTTTACTTTTTTCTTATCAGGTTAGCTAGAGCTGTATTCCGCACAAAGAGTGATCTAAGCGATTAACGCTTAGCTCATTAAAGCTGGAATTCTCGGGACCATTCCAACTGGGCATGATTCGTATAGCAGTATCTTTTAAATAATTTAACTGGTATATAATAAATAAATTTACTACATAAAAAAAAGATTACTACATAGATGGTAGATATTTCAAGTTAAAATTTATCTTAAACTACGATCTTTAGCCATAGCAAGCAATAATACCGTGCAGGCGTTTCGCCAGCCGCTATATATTGCTCTTACGTCGCTGTAGGCGTTTTAATTATAATCACAGAGACGAGACACGACTTTACTTTTATAGGTACTTCAAGAAGTTAACAGAGGCGGAGAACCGTAACGAGCACGTCGAACGTTCGCGTTCGCGCTCGCGGCGACGTTCGTACTCGCGGTCGAGGTCACGCTCGCGGCGCCGCTCGTACTCCCGCTCGCGGTCCCGCTCCAGGAGCAGGAGGTCCAGGAGCAGGAGCCGGAGGTCCAGGTCGAGGAGTAGGAGGTCCAGGTGAGGCATCGTTGATCCGTATCTACATATAAAAGTAGCGGCCTGTTACAATCCCACAGGTAAAGGGAGACCACCGAACCACATTCCAGAACCTTTAATTTGTTACTCGAGCCGGGGAACTGAAATACCGTGCCCGATACCAAAGTGCTATTAGATTACTAGTTATTAGATTAATAGAAGTGAACCACCACTCCAACGTGCAGAGCATGTTCGCTCAGCTCCTGGAAAAAGGTGGGAGCGATTGAGAATAACATTTATAATAATAACAAGCTGTCCGTATACACGTTGCTGTGGTTCATTCTGGTTTCGGACTCCCCTCGAATCAGAATCCAAACTTTAAAAAAAATGATCCGATCGCCACCGAACTTTACAGTCATCCGCTGGGTCATTTTAAAGATTTTCTGTAAATTTTGTAAAAATCGGTCTATAAAGGACATACAAGTAGCGGTCTGTTACAATACTGCTGGGAATAGGCCTCCTCTCTCCGTTTCTGGAGAGAAGGGTTGGAGCTAAGACCTACCACGCTGCTCCAATGCGGATTGGTAGGTTACACATATCAACAGAATTCTCTAGAGATATGCAGGTTTCCTCACGATGTTTTCCTTCACCGTAAAGCGTGTGATAAATTGCAATTATCAATTAGACACATGATTTATTAATAGAAAAACTAATTGGTGCCTGCCCGGGTTTGAACTTGTGTTTCCCTCGAAAGAGTTGCACGATCTCACCGCTGGGCTATCACAGCTCTATCTACGTATATAGTGTAGGGTTATTTCCTGTGGGGTCGGGGTTTACGACTTTTTGATATACTACAGCTATCATCATTTATCATCCTCCTGCCCTTATCCCACTCTAAGTGAGGTCGGCACAACATGTTATAAACATGTTGTCACATGATTTGGCTACGTATTTTACGACCGGCCGCCTGCCTGACGTTAACTTACCTTAGTAGTATTTTACGACCCGTCGGTAAGAAATGAGGGTAGTCTATTCTATGCAGCCGGAAACCACACGGCACATACCTTAGTCGCCTCTTACGTCACCTCGGTAAGAAATGAGGGTGGTCTATTGTTTTGTATAAATCGGCGCGCGCGTGGCCAGCGGAGTTTATCGGCAAACTCGCGTCGAGGCTGACTGAATTCGAGTGCTGTGAGGTTTACGCTCGCCGCTCGCGTTTATTAGGTAGCGTTTTTAGTAACGTTTTGTATTACGATAAGACAGGACGCGCGCGCGCACCTGTATACGATCTTATTGTAGACGCACACGCGTAATTATGCGTTTGGGTGTGGTTTTAGATAGTACCACGACTGTATTGACTTTTGATATTGATATAAGTATTAAGTGACGCGTTTTAACCAGTGAAGGGTGTGGTTTTTACATTTAGTGACGCGTTCAATTAGTGAAGCGTTTCGAATACTATAAAGATAAGACGCGACCGCGACGCGGTTTTAGTACGCGTTCGGGTTACTGTTTACCGATATGGGACGATTCAATAACGTGTGACCTTACGAAGGTTGTGTGCACACCGCGTGTTATTTGTGTTATTTAACCGCGTTAGTGAAGTGTATACGCCGGGAGAAATAGGCAGTACGTGTCCGTGGAAGACTGCTGAGGCGAGCCAACGAGTTCGGGAATCGGCCAAGTACATACAAGCGCACACACACACGTACACATATACACTCAGTGACTCATGAGGCCGGACCGCATACAGCTGACGGCCGCATAAGGTAGGTTGAGGCGCCGAGACGGCGGGCCCAGGTTTCGGAGGTTGTCTCATCCGCCCGAACGTTTGTGCGGAACATGTATTCTATGCAGCCGGATACCACACGGCACATACCTTAGTCGCCTCTTACGACACCTCGGTATGAAATGAGGGTGGTCTATTCTATGCAGCCGGATACCACACGGCACTTGATATACTACAGCTAGTGAATCATAAAAGTAGTTCTATAAATTATAAAAACAATTTACATAAAAAACAATATTGTTTTTACATTTATGACTAATCTCGCAGATTATAGCAATTACTACACGCAATTTCATCCAGGAACTTGAGCGTTTAAGTACCCTCTGCTATGTGTTTTTCCTGTTTTTAAATGAAGACGAAATTTTATATATCCTAAACGTTACTCTAGTGTTTATATAAGTTTTTTAACTGTGTCAACTTCCATCACTATTGGTCTATGTGATTAGTCGTGTCTTTACACAATAAACTTACTCAATATGTATATATATATAAATGTTAAGTAAGTACATTACGCTAATCTATACTACTTATTCAAAAGCTGTACTGTCTGTATGTAATCGATTTTCTCAATATCTACTGAACTAATTTTTTTACTGTTTTCACCAAAAGATAGTGCAATACTTCCAAATTGTTTAGGTATATAGTATATATCGGTATTATGTAAATTGTGTTGAAGAGATCGCGCAGTTGTTGAAAAACTTGCTTGCTGGGAGCTTTAGTCGCGTGCGTAAACCAGCAGAGATATACTAAAGAAATGTACTAGAGAATTGTAGATCTATAAAAATACTACAGAAAAGTCTACGATAGCATGTCTCTATCTGTTATGGTTAACTCACAATAACTACTTTTATGTTTAAAATTTGTATTCTAGAAAAAAATTGTGACACGCAATTCACTCGCTTGCACAGCTAGTGTTATTATATAATAAGATTTATAATATAAGTAAAGATTACTTCTTTTGTTATGATAGAAATTTACACTTAGGTCTATAGACTTAAAAAGCAGTTTTCTTCACAACAATTTTTTAAATGTTTATTTCAGATCCCACAGTCATTCCGACTCAAGGTCACGCAGAAGGTCACGGTCACGAAGCAGGCGTTCCAGGTCGAAGTCCCGTTCCAAGTCCAGATCGAAGCATCATACACCCAGCCCCAAACCTGCAGAGGTCACCGACGAGCACAAGGCGCCGGAGAACACGCGGCAGAGATCCAAGAGTTGGTCGCTGCCGAAGGATGGGGAGCTCAGGGAGTCGTGGTCGAAGAGTCCTAGAAATTAATAAATGGTTTTTATGGGTCTGGTTTATTATTCACCTATCTTCACCAACATATTCATTATATTTATCCCTTCGTCTGCCTCATTAGACGTCCACTGCTGGACATAGGTCTCTTCACGGGATCTCCACACTACACAGTCCAGGCCTACCATGAACTCATATTGCGACTCAATTGAAGACGTAAACTAAATTGTTATGTTTTTTCATACCATAACGTCTTAGACGATTTTTTTATATTCTCATTAATGAAACATGTTTATACAAACATGTCCGCCGTGTGGTATCTGGCTGCATAGAATAGACCACCCTCATTTCATACCGAGGTGTCGTAAGAGGCGACTAAGGTATGTGCCGTGTGGTATCCGGCTGCATAGAATAGACCACCCTCATTTCATACCGAGGTGTCGTAAGAGGCGACTAAGGTATGTGCCGTGTGGTACCCGGCTGCATAGAATAGACCAGCCTCATTTCATACCGAGGTGTCGTAAGAGGCGACTATGGGAAGTTGACGGCCGGTCGTAAAAAACCTAGCCAAATCATTTTACAATATGCTTAAAACATGTGCCGACCCCACTTAAGAGTGGGATAAAGGCGAGGGATGATGATGATGACGTCTTAAAGACGAACACTTTAAGTCGTTGCCGAATGAGCGTTCGGAATTCGTCCTATGAATGAATATGATATATGAATGAACATATGAGTAAAAGAGATATATAGTTCATATAACGTTATCATTTTCAAACATTACGACCCCAATGCAATTATGTCTTCAATTGAGTCGCAATAAGAGTTTATGGTAGGCCTGATGTGCTGCTTGTATCCAGCGGCTTCCCGAGACTTTCTAATGTTTTTTTTTCGAACTGACTATGCTGTTAGTCCTAACGGCTTTTACAGCGTCACCGGGTGGGACGGACAAGCGCAGAAGTTTGCGAAATGCAGTGAGTAGAGCGCAGAAGCTTTACTAGCGTCGCGGAACGTCGTCCTTAGGGTGCCTCCTGTGCGTGTGCATAGTGGAGGGCTCATATTTTCGGTGGTCAGACCTAACTGGGATGTAGGTGGAAGCAACTGAAATAAGGGGGTTCGGGTATACCTCAGATTTCTCGAAGTAAGATTTCGAAAAACGTTTTAAAAAGTGAGTAATGGTAGGGAGATCGAGGTCTCTATGGAGATCAACGTTTCGCATGAACCACGGACAACCAGTGGCTGTCGGTTCTGTAGCCATTGGAGCGTTAGCAATCTGACCTTTGAAACGTGCGCGAACGCAACGCTCGCATAGGCCATTATCGGTCTAATGCAAGTTTTGTAGTGCCACTTTTTGTTGCAGTGTGCTTAGTGCGAGTTCTAACCAACTTGATCGCCTTAGCGTAACGCTAATTTGTATGACTTTGGAACAGCAGTCACTAGATGTCGCTGTTGCAGCGCCATACAAATTTCATGGGAGTAGGCTCGAAAAACTCGCACTAAGCACACAGGTCAAAAGTCCACTGACTCCAGTCATACTCGTAGGGGGTCTCCTGATCAAAATCAAATCAAATCAAAATAATCTTTATTTAAGTAAACCATTTCAGGCAATTTTGAATTGTCAAGCATCAATATGATTTATTTATCACATTTTAGACTGGCTTCCCTACTTTTAGTATGATAATTCTTTGGCATACATTGGAATCTGTGTCTCGGTCTCGTGGGAAAGGAAACGGGGACTTTTGGGCCCAATTGGCCCAATTTTGGGCCAAATAGGTTGAGGTATGGCTTGAAAAAAGACGGAATATATTTTTTTCAACATATGTCATACTTTAAAAATAAGCTTTTTAACATATGAGAAGTAACCTCATTAGTCACTTCTCCTACCTAAATAGTGTATTATCTATGACTTCACTTTTACTAAATCTTTTAAAACAACTATTAAATTGACAAAATCAGCTAAATTTTGGATAACTGTTGACTAATAAAAAAGCTATTAATGGTTGCCATTTACATCTCTTTACATCTCGGACCCAAAATTGAATGAAAATGTATCAGTTTCCTTTAATAAAGGACTTTATTTAGAAAAACTGCATTTAGATAAGGACAAACTTCGTCCCTGTACGAAGAGTTTGATTGCATCCGTTATTATTCAACATTTACTCCATAACAGATTTCATAAGACGTAATGCTATTGTACTGAAGGAAATAAAATATTTTACTGTCTCATAATCGTAAGTTCAGCTATATATGCATATTTTTTTATTATATTTGCGATTGTCGCATCTGATTCATAGCATTAGAGTTTGTAGAACGCGGTTTTAGATGGGAATCTTGATACATGAGTATACCGGTGTTTATCCGGTTATCATGTTGTTCGGCATGTAGCGCGTACTAACACACATGATGATTTATCAAAAGTTATCTACATCCTGCATCTTCGTTTGATGTGTAATTCAGGTGAATATATTGTTATAAAAATACTAGCTGACCTGGCAATCTTTGTTTTGCCATATAAATTATTTCTAGGGCATTTCTAGTATATATTTGTAACAATCGGAGATCCAGGGCATTCATAATCCACATAATCTTCATTATCCATTTTATTATATAATTAGCTAATTTATTTATACAATGGTAAACAGTCACTTCACTAGCTTTATAATAACACCAAACCGACTTTACACTACAGTATTCACAAACGAATAACCCCTCCAACGACAATGCTCCGTTATTTATAATCTAAGACAAGGTGGGGTTGACGCGACTGCATCAATAGTTGGGATGCAACACCACGTTCGCGCCGATATATTATACAAAATTAAATTAAAAATGTCCAAAAAATAAAAAAATAATAGGCGTGGACAACCCTATCATTTAGGGGTATGAAAAATACATAGTAGCTGATTCTCAGACCTGCTGACTATGCCAATAAAGTTTCATAAAAAACGGTCAAGCTGTTTCGGATGAGTATGGTAATTAACATTGTGACACGAGAATTTTATATATACGCCCGTCGTATGCTATCACGGCTAATACGCTGCATCAATATTGATGAAGCTTGGCACAATTAAATCTTACAATTAATTCCGTTACAAAGCATTGCGTTATTGAGGGTAAGTAACGGGTAATACTAGTATAATATACAATCAGATAAGTGCAAAAAATCATATTAAAAAATCATCATCCTCCTGCTACAAAGATGTCACATCATTTGGCTGCTTATTTTGCCTGCCTGACGTCAACTCACCTAAGTCGTATTTTACGACCCCTCGGTAAAAAAGAGGATGGTCTATTCTACTCAGCCGGATCATACGACGGGTCGACTTACCTTAGTCGCCTTTTACAACACCTCTGTAAGAAATGAGGGTGGTCTATTCTACTCTGCCGGATACCACACGGCATATTTTTAACAAAGTAAGAAATCAAAGAAAAAAGAAATCAAAACCAAATAAAGTTAAGACTTTTATATATTAATATAGATAAAAATAAAACAAATGTTTTAGGCTTATCAAAATCACTAATGCTATAGTTTTATATCTATAGATTAGTTTTTAAGATTGATTAACCGGTAATCGGCTTTGTATCACTGATATTTGACGTAGAAAACGGATAAGGAATTAATTAGTTAAAGGTAATTAGCTGAAAACGTTAGTAGTTACGTGTCTCCGGCTCAAGATGAAGGGTTTCGCTGTTGCTCTTTTGTGTGTTGTATTAGCTGTTCAGGTAAGTGATGGAAGATTACTCAAATATCTCTTTTCTAATAGGCGATTTATTATAGTTATTATAATAGAGTAGGGGGTCTGTAAGTGAGATCTGTAAGTGATTGTCACAATAAATAATGAGAGAGGGAAGATGAAACACGTTAGTATCCGGCAGAATAGAATAGACCACCCTGAGGTGTCGTAAGAGGCGACTAAGGTAAATGCCGTGTGGTATCCGGCTACATAGAATGGACCACCCTCCTTTCTTACCGAGGTGTTGTAAAAGGCGACTAAGGTAAGTTGACGTTGGGCAGGCGGCCGGTCGTAAAATACGTACCCAAATCATGTGACATGTTTGTAACATGTTGTGACCCCCACTTAGAGTGGGATAAAGCCAGGAATGATGGAAGATGAAACACGTATATAGTACCCGGCAATAAACGATGCACATCGATGTTTAGAACGAAACAGCCGGCCAGTTCGGTTTCGTAGAGCGCTGTCTCTGTCACTCAGTTAGTATGTGACGTTTCACACGGGCTCGTCAGTCTGTGCGACAGAGACAATGCTCTATGAAGCAGAATCTAGCCGATTTTTCTCTGTAAGCCTCGATGTGCATTATTTATACATTAGATGTGATATTAAACATATCTTTATATAACACACATAAAAAAGAGAGACGCATAATAAATCTCATTTGCTTACTCTTTATCTTCATGGGGATAATTTTGGCCTGCTTTCCATACTCTAGTATAATCTAGGGAATCTATATGGGAAGGGTATTCACATGAGGGCAAGAGTCACGGGGCATATTAAAAAAACCTATATAAAATTGATCATATAGATCATAGACTGATTGAATGTTTGTGACAGCCTGTTACTGTCCCAATGTTGGGCATAGGCCTCCTCTCTCCATTTTTGCAGAGAAGGATTGGAGTTAAATCCTAATGTGCTGCTCCAATGCGGATTGTTAGGTAACACATATCCCCAGAATTCTCCGGAGATATGCAGGTTTCCTCACGATGTTTTCCTTCACCGAAAGGCTTGCGATAAATAGCAATTATAAATTAGACACATTAGTTTCAACAGAAAAATTCATTGATACCTCAATTAATCCTACAATCACCTGCCAGGGGTTTGAAGTAAGCATGTTACTGAGCTCCGACTTCGGTTCCGAAAGGTCGGAACCTCCGATTGAATTCACACCTCTGACTCCGACTCCAGCTCCGATAAATTTTAGTCGGAGGTATAACGAAGGTGAAATTTTGTAACTTGTTGCTCGGACACCCGGGCAACAAGTTACACTCTCCGTAACATCCTTAGTTTAAAGCCATGAGCCGCCCAAAAGAGTCGCACGGTGTCAACATTGGGCTATCACAGCTTTTCAGTTGTTATTTACTGTTCAAAAATAAAATGCTCCGATCGCCACCTAAACGGGATGATCTGCTGGGTCAATCTAAAGATTGTCTGAAAATATCATTAAAATCGGTCCAGCCGTTTCAAGGTTTATAAGGAAAATATATAGATACTTTCTCTTTTAAATATATAGATTAAACGACCCATCGGACAAAAATGTTAAATAAAAAATATGTAAGTTCATTAGATTAATAGATCATCATCATTGTCCTGCCGTTATTCCACTTGAAGTGGGGCCGGCACAACATGTATATTGTAAGATGATTTGGCTCGGTATTTTACGACCGGCCGCCCGCCTGACGTCAACTTACCCTAGTCGCCTTTTACGACACCTGGTTAAGAAATGAGGGTGGTCAATTCTACTCAGCCGGATACCACACGGTAGTATTAGATTAATAAATATTATTGCTTAAATTCGTTTATTCTTAATCAAATATATAGAAGCCATAATACATCATCATTTGTAAACTATGTCATTATAAAGAAATATCTTGAGCATTATTAAAAATGATACCGTCCCTGAAATAGTATGATATAATTAGTTTATTAATTGTCGATATAGTTTATAATTTTATTATCTGTCAAAGTATGGGCCCTTTGCTTTAGAAAAAAAAAACTCCACGTGCACAACCTGTTACAACGTAGTCTATGGTAAACTCTTTTCATTATTATGAACGATTGACAAGGCGGTATGGTCAACGACCTTAGCCTGCTCGTTTAAACACGGGCGAATGGAAGGAAAAAAAAAGTCTATGGTAAAATGGTTTTGTCGGTCTCTGTAGAGTGATATTTCGATTGCTGGTCTCGTTCGCTTTCGCCTTACGTATTTCAAGCACGATTCTGTGCTCAATTCTAGGTTGGATAAACTTCGTAAAGTATAGATCTTAGATTTGTTTCTGATTTGATCTAGATTTTGTCTATGGTGATAGCACGAACGCTGCCTCGTCAGCACGTTTTCAGTACTGGGTCAGAACAGTTATAAAAGCTATATTATAGGATTAAATCAATAGCTTTTATATAAAAATTAATCTCTATTTCCCTCAGTCATCGCATAACGCGTGAGCGGTTGAAACTATTTCGCTCATTCTTTTTCTGTTGTGTTAATTATTTTCAGAAGGTTCTTATGAAAGAAAAAATTATGTAAGTTTGGCGAAACATTAGAAAATTTAATAAAACTTTATTAATTATATAGTTAAGACGGCGTCTGATGAGTCATTAAGTAAAGTATAGTACCCGGCAATAAATAATGCACATCGAGAACTTAGAACGAAACAGCTGGCCGATTCGGTTTCGTAGAGCGCTGTCTCTGTCACACACGGGTTCGTCAGCCTGTGCGACAGAGACAATGCCCTATAAAGCAGAGTCTAACCGATTTCTCTCTCTGATGTGCATTATTTATTGCCGCGTACTATACGCCGCCGTGTCTGTCTATTAGCTATATATTAAAAAACTACTGAACGGGAAGGAGCCCTATTAAGGTTTTCACCAAGAAAAAGAGTGATTCAATATAAAAATTATAGTAATACGCATCACTTAGCGATTGTCTTTGATGCGTGTCTTAAAATCTACAATTCCCGTATTTGTAGGCGATCTTAGATGATCATACACATCGAATGGATCGTATGTATCGTACGGACGGTCGTATGGACACTTCACAGTCCGATATAGTCCACCACAGCGCGTCGCTTTAAGCCGAGGTCCGGCATCACAGGAGGCAACCTTAAGGCGACGCTCCCAGGTTGATGCGAGCCTCGCTCGAGACTCGCTCTCCACGTTATAACACCCAGCGATGCTTCTGCACTCGCCCGCCCTCTCGGTGACGAAAAAAGTATGGACACTTGCATGATGATCGTGCCGATTATAGATCAACGATCATCGCCGATAATGAAGAGCATGCATAAAGCAGAGAGGAGAATAAGAAATGGCGCGTACGCTACGCGAGTCCATATTTTGAAATCGTCGCCGCCATTACGTTATACAACATTTTTCAAGGTCGAAAATTTTAATCTCCAATCAGTTCACGGTTGATCTAATTAAGTCGATAATTATTCAATTGCTTCATTCGTAAAAACCCATAAAATAAATCCGAATTATCAAAATGATTAATCTTGTCTACAAATCGTCGATAAAGCGCGATAAATATTTTATTATTTATTTATTATAAATTTATTCATTATTAGCTGTCCGGCCACGAGTTGCTGTGGCTCAACCTTGTTTCGCCTCAAAACAGAACTCATCAGTTTTAAAAATGCTCCGATCGCTACCAAACTACAGGGACATCCGCTGGGTGATCCTAAAGACTGTCTGAAAATTTCATTAAAATCGGTGAAGCCGTTTCGAAGTTTATAAAGGACGTATAAACATACATTTTGATAAGCGTATAAGAAGATCATAAGTTTTCTGGATATTTTAAATACTATATAAACCGATGTATAAAGTTTACTTATGCCATATTTCAATATTGGTCCACCGATTTAGTTTTAATGCGACAAACAGACTTCCATTTATAATAATAGTTGAGATGAATCTTGGAATAAAGTTATAGTAACAGACGTTAAGGCCAAAAAGCTTTCATTTTGATATTTTACTACGTAACCCTAAGAACCTGAATGTATATAATAACTTTGTTCTAATAACAAAGTAGTAACATGAAAGTAGTAGTTATTTCTTTCAGTAGGTATTGAAATTAATTTAACTCTGTAACAGTTATTTATCCGTTTAGTTAGTTAAGGATCAAATCTTAAATCTTATTCCAATATTGCTAGTTCATATGTTAATAATATTATTTTATTTTCAGGCACGCAACCTGGATTTAGTTGGTAAGTTGGTTGGTTGGTAATTTGTAATTAATAGTTAATTACTTTTATATTACATTTTAAATTGTATACGTTTAACGCAAAAGCTACGCGATATCTTTTCGTCCAAAATACCTCAGTGTCTGAAGACCAAAGTCTTCGAACAGTGCGTGTTGCCAGTCATGAGATATGGATCTGAAGCGTGGTCGCATACTATGGGACTCACAAGAAGGCTCGGAATATCTCTACGTGATCAAATCAGTAATGAGGAGATCCGTAGAAGAATCAAAGTCACCGTTGTAGTTCCGCATGTCGTCAAGCTGAAGTGGCGATGGGCAGAGCACATACTGCAAATTCAAATTCAAAATATTCTTTATTCAAGCACACTTGTAAACAAGTGCTTTTGAATCGTCAACTTTACTGATTGTTCGGAAAGCTGTTCCTACCGAGAAGAACCAGCAAGAAACTCGGCGGTTGCTCTTTTTAAAATATAAATATTAAACCTAATAATATTTAGTTATTACTGTCTTGTACAGGGTAGAAGTGCAGCTATATCCACACATCCTTATCATCTAAATTCTAAGTAATCTTCAACAGTATAGTAGGCTTTCTGTATCAGCCTCTTTTTAATAGTGTTTTTAAACTGCTGTAACGGCATGGCCAAAATTGATATCGGAATTTTATTATAGAATCTTATACTCAAACCCACAAACGATTTACGTACTTTTGCTAGGCGCAAACCAGGAGTCGTAACCTTATGTCGGTTCCTACTTTGTCTATTATATACATCACTTATCGTTTTATAATTCTTTTTAGTTTAATTTCAAAACTTACATTGTTTAAAATATAATATATAAATATATTATGGGGTAACTGAGAATTACTTTGCAGATCTTTCTGGCACCGTTGCTGCGGCCGGCGAGAACCCATGGGTAGTTCATCTGCGCGTCGCCCGCTCTACTGGAGGCGGATTCCTGGACACCTGCGTGGGCTCCCTGATCGACGCATCCTGGATCCTCACCTCCGCTACTTGTGTGCAGGAGTGGGTACCTTGTATCTCAAATGAATCCCTTTCATATAAGTATTTTTCTTAACAGCCTCTCATCATCCTCCTTCCTGTCCTTATCCCACTCTAAGTGGAGGCAGTACTACATTTTAGACCGTTATTTTACTTTTACTTTTATACATATACTTGATATATGTATTAGATTTATATTTTTCTATATACTACCTTCCGTTGCCGAATTTGAATAAAGTAGACTTACCTACCAGGAAAACGCCCCCCTTATTCACAAGCCGTTCTACATACCGACTAAAAATCACATCGACCCGTTGCTTCTACTAAGGACTAGACTAATAAATCTGTGAAAAACATTAAAGCAGCCTGGTTCCAACATATCCTAAAATTGTAACTGTTAGATAGTAAAACAAACTTTTATGTTTAGTAAAGTCAAATATTAGTAATATTTTTTATTTCCAGCGCTCGTTTCATCTGGATACGTTACGGCGCAGTGGAGGTGATCCGCCCCGAGCTGGTAACTGAGACCACTGCCGTGTTCCCCAACCCTAATTTCAACGCTGAAACTGGCGAAAACAACATCGCTCTTATCAGGATCAACAGGATCGTGCAATCCACCGGTTAGTGCTTTACACAAAAGAAATGCAACGACCACACCATATGTGCTTTAGACCACCCTTTTAAAGTAAAGCTTCTTTGATGCCATCTACATATATGTATGGAAAAGAAGAGAGATAGAAAATGTGAGCGAACACTGTTCTCTGTGATTCAGATGATAGGACTGCATTGTCTTAGATATACGAAACGTAACTGACTTTGAGCGAAAAAAAAGTGCGCACGCACCTCACTCTGTTGCCTCTAGATTAAAATACAAAACGAAACTCTCTTCCAATCCTTACTAACTTATATCTCCCTCTCAGCTTCGAAACGCCTCATTCGATCACACTTTTGGTAACGCTCTTACCATTTACCAACTTACTCAACAAGTCAAAGGTGCGTAGACACGTTTTATTTAAAAAAAAACAAATAATTCCATCTGTGTCCGAAATTCTAGTGCCAAAAACACAAGCACTTACACAGGCGGGCAGTTCGACAATTAAAATCTCAAGCAGACCGACTGCTCTATTAATTAAATTGCCGTCCAAAGTTGGCCGAGAACTTTGCTCCAGTTTTGGAACACCATTTTCCTGTTTTAGTTTTCAGTTTTGCCTTCCTTCTCGCCTGGTGTTGTAATTTCTGAAACCTGTTTTTAAACGAAATATTAAATTACTTCTTTGACTATCCATTTTTCAGCGGCGGATTTCTGCACTTAGTCACTTTCTGTCGACAATTTTACGTTATTCCTCACGGGAAAAGAAGCTGGTTTTTCCAACCAGCAAAGCTCCTTCCAGCAACCGAGAACCCTAAAGAGGTTTCTCCAGGCTTCTTGTAACGTGTAACAAGGATGTTCGCTCGATTTCCACCACCGTACAATGCAGCATGACATGAGATTGTGTTTCCAATTCCCTTACGCATCCTCTGCATTTTAGGCTGTCGGTCGCACCTATATGAAATAAGTATTATGATGCGTAGATGACTGTACAAACGAGGATTCAGAAAGGACATTGCTTCTCTGAATTGCCTACAGTTCGGTTTGTCCATTTAATTTACCATATTCCTAGTTTAACTTAACATTTTTAGCCGATGCCATGGAGAATTGACTTTTGTCGCTTAAACCTGCACTTTTCTTCTTCTTGATTGAGGTCGCCTATCTAATTCATAGGGATTTTTACCAACGCTACGTTTGGCAGTTCGGAGTTGCTAGTGTTTACCTATAATAAAATAAGTATAAAGTATCCTAACCCATGTTTAATACCCATCAACCTTTAAACAACTCAATGCATTAGTGATAAAAGCAAAAGGGATATAACATTATGTACCGTTTCTTATTGGTTATTATCCGATTTTAGCACTAAGAATCCGGCATAACGTGATATGATATAGAGAGCAAGATGCAAAATTATAATTTGCTGTGTATAATTTGTACCGTTTCTTGCAGATAATATCAGACCGTTATCTCTGGCCGGTTCTGATGCCGAGGTGCCATCGGTCGCCCGATTCTGCGGATATGGCGCTGAAAATGACGGTAAGTGTATATTCTTCTTAAACAGATAAACATGCAATCTTGGACATCTGTAGATCAAATTCTATTTTTTTCTTGAAATATACCTTTTATGACGTTAAAGCGTTGGTCAACTCTACTGATGGTGTATTGAAAATCGTTTCTACCAAGAAACTCGGTGGTTTTTCTTAAAAAATACTAATAACTATTTATATTTTATCAATGCTATCTGGTGCAATTTTAGAGAATTTAAATCTATGCATAATAGGCTTTCTGAGGTAGGCTTCAGTTGTATTCATTTTCCGAACTGCTTTTATGCTGATGTTCAACGAAGGACGGAAAGATCTCTTCAAAGATTTAGCCATATATGCTTGTGGTTTCTTGCGACTGTTTTCGGTTGGTATCACTACCTATTTGATGTAAATAATCATAGATAATTTAACAATTGATATATACATTTTTAACTGCGCTATATTTGTTAGTTTTCCTAGGTTCACAGTAACTCTATTACGATTACGATCTATTACTGTAAGTCAGCTGTTGTCGTCGACAGTGGACCAATTTATAAATAAACAGAAATGTTCTTTATTAGCTCCCGGAGAGCAGTTGAGGTGCTTCGACGCCAACTTGGAGGTCGCCGAGGATGGTTCCATCAAAGCTACCAGCGAAGATGGTGCAGCATCCCAGGTAAACATGTATCCTTGGTAAAGAAAGAAAGGCACTCTGTGTCCAGGCCAAGGTCCTCTAATTTCACAGGGTTCCCTCGGAACCGGTAATCGCTGATAACGTCAGAATAATTCTTTATTTTTTGTTTTATGGACTACCAAAAAAAAAAGAAAAATTTCATCAATTTTGCTCCAGTGTAATTATTAAATATATTCGTTACAGTTTGACATCGGAGGTCCTTTAGTCAGCGATGGAGTTCAGTTCGGAGTGCTCACTGCTAGCGAAGGTAGCGATAGTGGTAAGTGCGAAGACATTGTAAACATTAGAATAACTTCATTCATCATTCTTACCTTTATCCCACTCTAAGTGAAGTCGGCACATGTTCTTCTCTTCCATTTTCTCCTACATTCATCATCACTGGCGTTACTTCTTTTATATCCATGTTATACTTTACATAGTCCAACCATGTCGTTTTCAGCCTCCACTATTCAAATATCCTTATTAAAAAAAAACTTTAATCGTACGCATTAAAAATCAACATAACAATTGATACATTATTTAAGAAATATAAGATACCTTTATACGACGTACATGCACTCATTAGCATGCGGACAGGCGTTTTTACAAACAAGCACGCACGTGATTTATTTGCATGCACGCATGCTCGCACGTTTTAGTCGCACGCATGCTGGAATACGCTATTAACTCGCACGCACAGTTATACGCGCAATAACTCACAAACGCACGCGCATGCATGCAAGCGCGATTTGCTCGAAGGCACACAAGAGCGATAAACGCACAAATTTAAACGCGGTTACCTGGTTTTCTTAGCTGTGACAGTCAAATGTTGAGACTGTGATCATTGAACGGGTCGTGGATTCGAATCTCTTCTTCTCCGTCACCGTTCACCGTTGGAAATTTGGATTTGGACTGTTGGATCTTTATGGAACCTCCGAAACAAACGTTTTAATGCCCCTCAGATCCAGCGACTTTTCAAAGGAGAGAGCTAAATGATCAGATAGGAGAAGAATGAAGAACATCGGAAGAAACAGAATCATCATCCTCCTGCCCTTATCCCACACTAAATGGGTCAGAACAAGATGTTACAAACATGTTGTCACATGATTTGGCTACGTATTTTACGACCGACCGCCTACCTGACGTCAACTTACCTTAGTCTCATTTTACGACTCCTCGGTAAGAAGCCCTGTTTCTATGGTCTACTCTACTCAACCGGATACCACACGGTGGGTCAACTCACCTTAGTCGCCTTTTAAGAGACCTCGGTAAGAAATGAGGGTGGTCTATTCTACTCAGCCGGATCGAAGCTAAAATAATATATTCAGTTAACACTTCCTGACCTCGACAACTTGTGATGGCACAAAAGTAATGAAAATGATATCTTCCTATAATCAGCAATAACCAGACATTATTCTATAAATGATCTGTGACTGCACAGTATCTTGCAGTAAATTGTTGGTGTAGTTATAATCAGAGTTGACTCAACAATTGGTAATTTCTGGTGATATAGTTTAATAAGTAGTAGGTTTATAGTTTAACTTTAGCTTTCTATTTTTATTTAACGCTATATTAATTCTCTCTGCTTTGTTATTTGCCACTTGAATAAAGCTATTCTTATTTTACTTTTGAGTCCAAATACAGAATTGAGTTCCACACACACATTTGCTGCTTAAAGCTATTGCATAACTACCGGGCTGTTATTAAAACCACAATCTCTTTACGTTTATTTACAACATCGATCACTATTTATCAATTAATTACTCTTTGAATAAACCAAGGTCCGCTAAAGGGTTAATTTATTAGTTCACGCGTGGCCGAGGGTGTGCAATGTATCACAATAAACTTGATGGATTGCCTGCTAATTGACCGACCTCGACGCGCATTTATATGTCCCATACATATACACATTTCAGTAACAACCAAAATTGTATCTGATTATATACCAAATAAAATAAACCTTCCTACTTTGTCTATCATATATATCACCTTTCGTTTTATAATTCTTTATATTTTTATGTACAAAAATTAGATTGCTTAAAATTAACAAATTATACGTAAAATTTAAAATGATATAAATATTATTATATTATATCATCTTAGGAAATAAACTTATTTTTGTTGCAGTATTCTTGAATCCGGGCAATTTCCGCGAATGGATCCAGGAGGTTTCTCAAGTCTAAATGGGAAGATGAAGACATTGTTTATTACAAAAATTCTGCGGACATAAAGCCTTTTTGATATCCATTAAAACTTCATCAACTTTTTTACGACAATTCTCTCAAACATCGAGATGTATCGCAATAGTTTCAAAATATAGTGTCTATTTCAGTCGTGTTCTCTATTTTCTTTATTTTATATAACACTTCCTATACTAACCGCATTGTACATTGATGATTTTTATTGAATAAATTTTGACAAAATATTTTTATTTTTTTATTTTTTTACTTTATGGACGTCAAGCGTCGCAGAAATAAAATATTAGTAACAATTTTTAAATCCTATATTAGCTAATCCTGCGAACTTCGTACCGCCATATGTTTTTACCGTCAATACTTTATATACATATATCTAATATATAAAAATGAATGTTTGTCTGTATATCCTTTGTAAACTTTGAAACGGCTGGACCGATTATAATGAAATTCAGACAATTTTTAGAATGACACAGTGGATGATCCTGTAAAGTTTAGTGGCGATTGGAGGAATTTTTATTCTGTCGAGTTCTGTGTCGAGGGGAATCGAAACTGAGGCACAGCAACGCTTGGTCGAATAGCTAAAATGTTGTAATTAGATTTTATAGATATATATTTTTTAATAATAACTATTATTTTTTAATATTTCTTTCATACAAACCTTTTCCTTAGAATAACGAACATATAAAATGAAGATTTATACAATTTAGTGCAGTCGTTTAGAAGTTATACACGTACATACATTGCAGTGATTCATTTTTATTTATATAGATGTTAGCCCAGTATATATGCCCAGTTTTATTTTTACCGAATTTCGTTATTTTATATTATTAGCTTCATAGCTAAGAGCTTGATATACAAATAGACCGAATTTCGTATTTACAATTTTAGTATTTTTTACGAATAGTTCATAGGAAGTAATGCGAATATAATATGGAATAAAAGTAACTGCCTGTTACTGTCCCACTGCAGGGCATAGGCCTCCTCTCTCCGTTTTTAGACAATGGGATTGGATATGTGTAATCTACCTACCACGCTGCTCCAATGCGGATTGGTAGGTTACACACATCCCTAGAATTCTCTAGAGATATGCATGTTTACGCAGCGCACTCGACTAAAGCACCCAGCAAGCAAGTTTTTTAACAACTGCTCGATCTCTTCAACACAATTTACATAATACCGATATGTACTATTTACCTAAACCATCCGGAAATCGACTACATACAGGCAGACAGCTTTTTGGGACTTTGTTTTATAATAAGTATAGATGATACAGAATATAAATAAATAATAAATAAATATATGGGACACTTACACACACGGTCATCCGTCCCCAAAGTAAGTAACTTAATACTTGTGTTATGGGTGACGGACAACTGGTAAATATACTACACATATAATTTTAAATACATACTTAAATAGCACCCAGGGTCGAAGAACTAACAAGTTGTTCATAGAATATGTTTGCTCTCGGCGGGAATCGAGCCCGCGACTTGCGGAGCTGGAGGCAGGGTCACTACTCACATCGCCAACGGGCTAGCCGTATATAGAATATGTTTTAGAATATATTTTATTTATACAAAACCCGTATTACGGAAATCTGTGCCCGATAGGTCGTCTTGCAGAATGGTGAGGCAACAACATTGCAAATCAATCATGTAGCAATCACCAACTTATTCGCTTAATTAGAAATGTGTGTCAAAGTAATAGTTAGCTAAACTGAGCGTGAGCTGATGCCTGATGCCATCGAAACTAGGGATGTAACAAGTGAAAAAAATCGTTTTTTTCTGTCCAAAACTCGATTAATTCGAATCGTAAATATCATTTATTAATAATCGTTTTTTTGTGACTATTTTAAAAGTTGCCCTTTTTGATATTAATCATTAATAAGAGTAAATACTAAAGAGAAAATAGTATAAATAACAAATAACATAGATGCGCTGTTTACTAAATTCGATTAAAATCAGCTAGCTTAAATCTCAATAAAAAACAGCAAAAAAAAGGAATAAAAATGAGGGTATCAATACTACCAATTTTTTTCTAATCTATTAATATATGTTTAGATAACTGATTAATAAAAATCGATTATACTAATAAAATACTCGATGAACATAAAAAACATTTTTTTTCACATATCTAATTGAAACTTAAGTATTTTTAGAAGATTAACAAAAAATAAAAATAATATTATGCTTGAATTTAAACTATTGTGCATTCGTAGCTATATATTACTATATATATCGGCTATACCCACGTCTTATTATATCGGTTTGGCCCAACTAGTTTCGAGCCTATCCGGGGCCTTTATTCATTCGGTGTTAAGACACGACACCTTTAAGTTGAACACAGCACTTGATATTGCAAGTCCCAGACAAATTGTCAATGTTTTACAACGAAATTAATATGATGTAAGCGATCAAGCGGCCATTAGCGAACGATTCTGCGCGCACGAAGACACTCGCACGGCGACAAAGAGAACCGATTGGCGAGTGGCGTTTCCATTGCTGCCTACATATCGATTAATAAAAAATGTCAATTGACGAGAGAGAAAAGTATTTCTTACTGAGGTATCGCAAAAGGCGACTAAGGTAAGTGTGGTATCCGGCTGAGAAGAATAGACCCTTATTTCTTACAGAGGTGTCGTAAAAGGCGTCTAAAGCAAGTGACGTGTAATATCCGGCTGAGTATAATAGACCACACTCCTTTCTTATCAAGGTGTCGTAAAAGGCGACTAAGGTAAGTGCCGTGTGGTATCCGGCTGAGTAGAATAGACCACCCTCATTTCTTACTGGGGTGTCGTAAAAGGCGACTAAGGTAAGTGCCGTGTGGTATCCGGCTGAGTAGAATAGACCACCCTCATTCCTTACTGAGGTGTCGTAAAAGGCGACTGAGGTAAGTTGACGTCAAGCAGGCGGCCGGTCGTAAAATCCCTAGCCAAATCATGTAACAACACGCTTAAAACATGTTATGCCGACCCACTTAGAGTGGGATAAGGGCAGGATGATGATGATGATATTTATTATTATTATTTACAAACATTGTATGAAATAATATGCAGTATATATTAGTTCAGTGGCTTTGAAGATTGATTTGCATAATAATATACTGGATACATTGCAATATTACGTACGTCCCAAATAATTTTACGTGTAATACTGAGGAAATCTTGGGCGCTTGGTAGTTGCACGGCTTAGCTAGGTCAATGTTGTGATAGTATTACGCAGAAACGTGTTAAATATTTAGTTCGGTAACGTGTTTCCGCAACACCTTCGAGAATGTTCTAATACTACTGTAGCTAGTTTTACCTTATCGTGTATTTGAGTCTCTGGTTAATAAATAAATTCAATATATTAATGTTTAGGACACACACGGCCTTAAATTAAGACGCCAAAGTAAGAAACTTGATACGATTGATAATCTATACTTATTATAAAACAAAGCCCCAAAAAGCTGTCTGTCTGTATGTAATAGATTTTCTCAAAATCTACTGAAAGGATTTTTGTACGGTTTCACCAAAAGATAGTGCAATACTTCCGGATGGTTTAGGTAAATAGTACATATCGCTTTTATTATGGTACATTGTGTTGAAGAGATCGAGCAGTTGTTAAAAAACTTGCTTGCTGGGAGCTTTAGTCGCGTGCGCTGCGCAAACCAGCAGAGTTACGCTAAAGTAATGTATTAGAGAATTGTAGATGTATAAAAATACTGCAAAAAAGATGACGATAGCATGTCTCTATCTCTTACGGTAAACTCACAATAACTGCTTTTAAGTTCAAAATTACAATTTGGATTTTTTTTGTGCCAACTGATTTCGACGCGTGCGAAGCCGCTGGCACAACTAGCAATAAATATAATTGATAATATAATTGATTTTTCGGACTAGTATTTGTAGAATACTCGGTCCTTTAAAAGAATATACGTTAATAACACACTTTTAACGACATTCTATGTCCCTACTGTGAACCGTTGTGAAGTTTCCAATTGTTCATCCAATCCTGGCAGCAGCATCAGGTCCTGCTTCATAAACCTACATTGTCATCGTGACTGGACCAGTATGTAAAATTTCAGCTCAATCGGACACTGGGAAGTGGGTCAAATTTAGCTTCCAAGTTTCCTCCTTCACATACACATAGATAAAAGCTTTTTAGAATTATTAGCGATAGCTTATTAGGGTGTATATATGGGTTAAATATGCAATTATTGAATACCTTAGCAAAAGAGAGCAAGCAATTTATACATGCAATTTATAATTTGAGACCGCGTGATTCCCTGCCAGAGGAGGTTTAGTAAGTGCTGTCTATCGCGAAGTACGATTGTTTTTTTTAATATTTATTATATTTGGACTGGATGCTGTTAGTCCTAAAGACTTTTACAGCGTCACCGGGCGGGATTGGCGAGCGCAGAAGCTTCGTCGAGATTGCGAAATGCAGAGAGTAGGCCGCAGAAGCTCTATTAAAGTCGGGGAACGTCGTCCTAAGGCTGCCTCATGTGAGGCCGGACCATGACTTAGGGCGCGTAGTGGAGAGCTGATGGTATGACTTTGATGAAAACTGGGATCTCGCTTCCGGGATCTTCTGGGATCTTCGCTGGCGAAGACGCTGTGTGTGTATTACGTGTTTCTGTGTTAGTCCTATTGTTAAAACAACGAAGTTATTAACTCTGTGTACGGTAGCTTTTAAAATTGAATTTAACAGATATTTTTTTGCTTCAACACGTTCCGTAATCAGTCTGATGTGCCTTACTGTTTTTTGCAAAACTGCTATAAAACTTGCATAATTTATTTTTATTTACCGTGAAATTAATTTGTATATATTAAATCCATTTATTTCTCAAATCGATATATTCAGGCTTAGGGTCACGACACACTTATTTGCTCCAATTATTTGATAATTGGGCTAGAGAATAGGTGTAATTTGTTTACTGGATTGCTATAACAGGTATACGAAGGTATAACAGATAGACTTATGATTTCTACTAGCGTCAGAACAACATCCTAATCCATCCAGCTGCGGTTTACTTAATGCATATATTTTTACGAATCCTGCATAAGTAAGGTATGAAAACGGATAGTTCATTCTACATTTAGCTTTATATATATTTTCTATTTACTCAATTGGGGATTATATCTTCTTTTGTATGATGGATGTCCGTAAAATAACGCCTTATTCCATAAATGATACATAGACTTATAGATGGTATAGTACCCGGCATTAAATAATGCACATCGATGTTTAGAATGAAACAGCCGGCCAGTTCGGTTTCGTAGAGCGCTGTCACTGTCACACTCGGGTTCGTCAGTGAGTGCGACAGAGACAATGCTCTATGAAGCAGAACTAGCCGATTTTCTCTCTCTAAGCCCCGATGTACATCATTTATTGCCGGGTTCTCTACTTAAACACTTAAGTTGATTCGAATAAAGTCGCAAGTACAACAAGTATATTTTTAATGTAATAAAACTGAACAGTTGACTTTGCTACTAGCGTTTTTATTGCCGGTATTATTAGTCAGCAATTACTTCGATACAAAAGAATAATAACAGTTTTAATGCCGCTATATTTACTTTCGTATATAATTGAAGAGACACTCATTAATAAAGCTTATTATGCTGTTGAGGACTATGCTAATGATAGGAAAGCTTGGAATGAAATTGCGAACAGCTACGGACTGGAATATATTGTAATTTTTGTTTGTTAAGAATTCTAAATACAATAATGTAATTTTTTTTTTTCAAATCAAATCAAAATAATCTTTATTCCAACAAACCATTTCAGGCACTTTTGAATCATCAAGCATCAATATGATCAATGAAGCTACAACTGGTTCGGAATGTTGCTCTTACCGAGAAGAACCAGCAAGAAACTCGGCGGTCAATCTTTTAAATAATTTCAATTATACATTATTAAATAGCTGTCTTGTATGAAGCTGAAAGGATTTTCAAATCCAGGCTTTCTTATCATCCAAATAATCTTCAATTTTGTAATATGCTTTATGTATAAGCATATTCTTTACACTTAATTGGAATCTTTCTATACACTGGTCTAGAATGGATTGAGGAATTTTATTATAGAAGCGAATAGCGAGACCAACAAATGAGTTGCTAACTCTGCTGAGTCGCGACGTAGGTATCACAAGCTGTTTGTGACCTCTATGATTGTATGATATTTTTGAAAACCGAGACCACCGAGACGAGTGACCGAGTTTCTTGCTGGTTCTTCATGATTCAGTCAAATCATTTTAATTTAATATTTGACGATTCAAAAGTGCTTGTAAAGACCAATATGAATTTAGAATCGTTTGAATCCGAAATTTGGATTTTCGTAAGTAAAAAAAGTAAAAGTAGCAGCCTGTTACAATCCCACTGCTGGGAATAGGCCTCCTCGTTCCGTTTCTGGAGACAAGGGTTGGAGCTAAGACCTACCACGCTGCTCCAATGCGGATTGGTAGGTTACACATATCTCCAGAATTCTCTAGAGATATACAGGTTTCCTCACGATGTTTTCCTTCACCGATAAGCGTGTGATAAATTGCAATTACCAATTAGACACATGAGTTTTAATAAACTCATTGGTGCCTGCCCGGGTTTGAACTCGTGTTCCCCTCGGAAGAGTCGCACGGTCTCACCGCTGGGCTATCACAGCTCGTAAGTAAAATAAATTTTTCGTAAGTAAAATAAATGAATTTAGATGGGTAGAGACCTTAAAACAGGTTCGCCAAAAATCTCATCATGCCTGACAATTGCGGTCCGAACTTTCACTATTACGTCTTCGCGCGCTTCGTTACCACTCGGCTGTTGTAAACAAGTATGGCGGGTCGCGCGCGTATTTAATTTTGACATTATTATTTCAACACCGCTACAACAAACAGACTTTAAATGCCTCGTACATTTGACTAAAATCATTAACTTCTATTATCCAGTTAAAGTAAATTTAAATAATAACGGGATACGAAATTAAGTACGAGGTTGTGCGTGTTTCTAAATACGAGTATTTGAACAGTTCTGTAAAAATATTTACAATTTTGTGGCAAATGTAATAAACGAAGTCAAGTTTGACCGTAAACTTGAGTAATAAAAAACAACATGGCGGAATTCGTTGTGTAATTTGACGGTTAATTTTAAAAGACATTTTTTTCGATGAAAATGTTCGGTTTTAAAAACTTAGTAGTGCAAACTGTGATATTGCTTTGTTTGATTGTAAATAATTATACGTTTAAAAGTGTGTATTTGGTATATTTTTTAGTTTTTTCGTTATGTGCGAGTGTGATATTCTATGTGCTTATGTTAGATTACGGCTATTGGACGAATAGGGGTGTATTTTCGCCATCCGCTTTGCCGATTGTCGGACACATATGGCCGATAGTCGCTGGGAAAGAGCAAGCCGGCGTATTATTTCAAAGGATTTACGAGGCCTACAAAGACAAGAAAATTCTAGGTAATAACATCAACGTTAACATATTTTAACTCGAGCTAGGGATATTTAAAAATTCTAGGTAATAAAATCAATAATAACATATTTTAACTCGAGTATTAAAATATCCCTAGATATTGAAATAAAAAACAACACTAGGCATCTAAAACTTTCGTTAATGGATGTATGTTTGGCTCAATTTATTTAGATAAATATAGTTT
Organism: Morpho deidamia; assembly: GCA_947086505.1. Classification (NCBI taxonomy): domain Eukaryota; kingdom Metazoa; phylum Arthropoda; class Insecta; order Lepidoptera; family Nymphalidae; genus Morpho; species Morpho deidamia. The sequence goes on from CAMTZC010000011.1 coordinate 2,016,501, forward strand.
AAAAAGTAAAAACACCTTTTATTTGACATCGAACTAAATGTGGTATCCGGCTGAGTAAAATTTACCACCCATTTCTTACCACGATGTCGTAAAAGGCGACTAAGGTAAGTTGACCCAGCGTGTGATTTCCGGTTGAGTAGAATAGACCACCCTCTTTCTTACCGAAGGGTGGTAAAATACGACAAGGTAAGTTGAGGTCAGGTAGGCGGCCGGTCATAAAATACGTTGCCAAATCATGTGACAACATGTTTGTAACATGTTATACCGACCCCACTTAGAGTGGGATATGGGCAGGAGTATGATGATGATCTCAGACCAACTCAATATGCATATAAAATTTCTTAAACTGGGTCAAGCTGTTTCGGAGTAATAAAAATTTAAATTCAAATTCAAAATATTCTTTATTTAAGTAAACTTGTAAACAAGTGATTTTGAATCTTCAACGTCTACTGCTGGTTCGGAAAGCTGTTCCTACCGAGAAGAACCAGCAAGAAACTCGGCGGTTGCTCTTCAAACAATAATTCTTATTACTGGTTACACATAGTTATGAATGTCTTGTACGGGGTCGAAGAGTAGCTATATCCACGCATTCTTATCGTCTAGGTAGTCCTAAATAGTATAATAGGATTTCTATATAGTAATTAACATTGTGACACGAGAATTTTATATACAACATAAGTATATATCTCGGCGAGTAGCTGGGCGGCCTATCGGCGCCCATAACTTCGTCACACAATGTAATCAAGACCACAAGAAACTCAATATAAATTAGTTTAGTCCGAATTTTTTAAATAATAATCGTTACTTAGCAACAAGCGGTTCCTTAATTCTAATTCATGCTATTTACAATCAATTTAATTACCACTTTCGTAATAAAAATAGTAATAACAGATTTAAATGATTAATACAGACACTTTTTCAATTTAAACACTGTTTCTTTTATTACACAATATATCTCATAATATTTAAATATTTTATTCAATATAAAACTTAACAAACGTCATAATTACGTTCAGTTATTTATTATAGAATCAACAACAGTTACAATTTGATATTTATAAGCGTTGCTAGATGGCACCATTTGACGGCGCTCATTTACTCGTATGCATTAACTATTTAAACACAATTGTGGTAGTTTAAAATATTTCAACTAGCTTGTGGTTGAACGCAATGAACCAACCACAAGTCCGGGTACGTAAAATTACTCTCAGTACACCTATTACTGTATCAAAGTACATTAAATTATATAAATGGTTCAGGTTATACCAACGGATAAAGATACCTTATACTAATAATTAGGTTTTATCGCAGCTAATGGTATTTGCATCGTTCGGGCTAGATTAGGCGTTTAAATATGTACCTTTATTTATTTATTATTTTATCCAACAAATATCATATATAGTTTTAAATTAATTATAATTATAATATAAAGTAAAGGCCTGTTACTGTCCCACTGCTGGACATAGGCCTCCTCTCTTTGTTTCTAGAGAAAAGAATTGGAGCTAAGACCTACCATGCTGCTTCAATGCGGATTTGTAGGTTACACATATCCCCTGAATTCTCTAGAGATATGCAGGTTTCCTTCTCCGAAAAGCGTGTGAAATTATTATTATCGATTAGACACATAAGTTTTTTCTTTCATTCATTTTAACACTAGATCTCTTTTAGACTACATCTCTAGAGAGTCAGATGGTCTAGGCTATCAAAGCTTGAAATTAATTATGTTGTACCAATTAAAGAAGATCACATCATTCATAGTTACAGTGTCACAATTATAAGCAATTACAATTAATTATTATACTTATTTAATACATGTTGAGCTGTGATAGTCCAGCGGTGAGACCGTGTGAGTCTCTAGACGATCATGGGTTCAAACCCCAATTGGCAGGCATCAATGAGCTTTCTATTAAAACTTATGTGTCTAATTGATACTTGTAATTTAATTACGTAATTCTGATATTAAATTAAGTTTAAGGACTTATAGGTAAAGCAATACGTAATCAAAGATTATAGAAATGATACAACAGTTTGGATTGAAAATCTTTTCATCATGATACGAGACCGAAGCTTAATTATATAAAAATGTACAAAAAATTTACCGCCGAGTTTCTGACTGTTACTATTCAGTAAAAGCAATATTCAGAACCATTGATAGCTTTTTTAAATCCAATTGATTCTTCATGATTTAAAAGTACTTAGAAATAGCGTATTTTAATAAATATTATTATGATTTGATTTGAAATAAAAATATCTCAAAACTCAGTGAACCTGTACTCAGCTCCGCGGGTCACGGTTTCGATTCCCGCCGAAGGATTCCAACATTTTCTAAATACAATTTGTTGATTCTTCGATTCTGGGCTTATTTATGTATGTATTTAAAATTCTATAAGTAGTATATATATAAAAATTTTACTATATATTAATTATATGTATTAATGCCGTATGGTATCAGGCTGAGTAGAATTAGGGCAGGTCCACCCTCGACTGTATCGAGGGTGTAAGACTTCTGGCGGAGGAGGCGACAACCCGGGGCGAGGTTGTGTTGGCGGTGTCGTTGGACATCGCTAACGCTTTCAACACCTTGCCCTGGGGAGTGATCAAGGAGGCCCTACGCTTCCACCGCATCCCCATGTACCTGCAGCGTGTTGTCAGTAATTATCTGGCTGACCGCGCTGTGCGGTATCCGACGGCTGGGGGTGGGTGGAAGGAGCGGAGGATGTCGTGCGGTGTTCCACAGGGGTCAGTTCTAGGCCCCCTCTTATGGAACATCGGCTACGACTGGGTGCTGCGCGGGCAAATGCTTCCGGGGGTGCGTCTGTTCTGTTACGCAGACGACACCCTCGTTACTGCTCGTGCGAGCACTCACCGGGAAGCCCGTGTGCTGGCAACCGCAGCCACCGCTCATGTCGTGGCGCGGATCCGCCGGTTGGGACTGGGGGTGGCTTTGGAGGAATCCGAGGCCATCTGCTTCCACAGGCCTCGGATGGCGCCCCCAGTGGGCTCCCGGTTGGTGGTGGGCGGGACGTCCATCGAAATCTCGGGTACTCTACAGTACCTAGGATTGCTCCTCGACAGCCGATGGACGTTCGAAGCCCACTTCCGGCGGCTCGCCCCCAAGTTAACGGCGTCCGCTGGAGCACTGAGCAGGCTCCTCCCGAATTTGGGGGGGCCGAATGCAGGCTGCCGGCGCCTTTACGCCGGAGTGGTCCGCTCTATGGCCTTGTACGGCGCTCCCGTGTGGGCGGAGCGGCTGACTGCCGGGTCCCTGCCCTTGCTGCGTGGGGCGCAGAGAATCATGGCAGTCAGACTCGTGCGGGGCTACCGGACCATCTCCGGCGAGGCGGCCTGCGCCTTGGCCGGGTCTCCTCCCTGGGACCTGGAGGCCAAGGTGCTCGCTCAGGTCTACCGCCGTAGAGTCGAAGCCCGTTCATCGGGGGGAGACTCGGCGGTGGTAGAGGTGGACTGGCGGAGGAAAGCTCAGGAGGAGCTCCTCTGTCAATGGAGGCGGCGGCTGGAATCGCCCAGTGCAGGAGGATGGACGATTTCGGCCATCCAGCCCATTCTCCAGGGCTGGGTCGCCAGGAGGCATGGGGTCCTCACCTTCCGCCTGACACAGGTACTTTCCGGGCATGGTTGTTTCGGGAGGTATCTGTGGAGGGTGGCCCAGTGCGAAGCATCTGGTGTGTGCCACGAGTGCGGCGCCGAGTTTGATACGGCGCTGCACACGCTCGCGGACTGCTCAGCTTGGGCGGTTCAGCGGGCGAAGCTCGTGGCAGAGGTGGGGCACGATCTCTCCCTGCCCACTGTGGTTCGTGCCATGGTGGACAGGGAGGGATCGTGGGCAGCGATGGCCTCCTTCTGCGAGGATGTTATCTTGCGGAAGGAGGCGGCGGGACGGATCCGGGAAGTCGAATCTTTGGATCCGATCCGCCGCAGGCGAGCGGGGCGCAGGCGACTCGCCGAAGTCCGTCGCATGCCGCCCTAACGGGGACTTTCTGGGCGTTCCGAACGGGGTTTATCGGACGCCCTCTTTATAAGGTCCCCGAGGCGGTCGATGCATCTGGTGCTCCCGATGCATCGTCCAGCGGAGGGAGGGGCCACTTTTAGAGAGGCCCCGACCCAGAGGTGGCGCACTCTGGGGTTTAGAGTTGCTGCTGGCGGGAGTGGGGTCAAATAAGGCACCCTGCACCCGCCACCAGCAGCGTGGTGGAGCATACAGGTTATTTTAGTCGGTGCGAGTCCGACATAACCACTGCCCGTTCCCGTCGGGCGATGGTACCCATAAGGGGTTTTTTCCTGTATAAAAAAAAAAAAAAAGGCTGAGTAGAATTGACCACCCTCATTTTCTACCGAGGTGTCGTAAAAGGCGACTGAGATAAGTTGACCCACCGTGTGGTATCCGGCTGAGTAAAATAGACTACCCTCTTTCTTACAGAGGGGTCGTAAGATACGACTAAGGTAAGTTGACGTCTGGCAGGCGGACGGTCGTAAAACAACAAACCCCACTTAGAATGGGACAAGGGCAAGGACGATGATGATGAAAAAGGATATGTATTAGTTAAGAAAAAAATAATGGCTGTAAATTAAAAAAATCTTTTTCCAGGTATCCACCAATTCTACAGACGGACTCTTGTGATATGTGATCCAGAGCTCGTCAGGAGAATGTGTGTCAACGACTTCGCGCACTTCACAGCCCGGGGCTTCTTCATAGACAAGAAGGTGGACCCCCTGGCCGAGTCTATACTGTACCTCTGTGGGAACGAGTGGAAGACGCTAAGAGCGAAAATATCGCCAATGTTCTCGTAAGCAATGATTATAAACTAAAAAAATACTAAAAATTCGTTAAAACAACTTGCCACTTTGAGCGGACAGATTGAATTCACTTTGCACCCTTACTTAACTTTTTTTTTTCTTTATTGGTAATGAAACAGCGTTTCACAAGTTTTAGTTAGGAATAATAAATATTGCTATTTAAAAATAAGGCCAATGAAAGATTGCTCTAAATAATATAATTAAATTACCAATGTATTGCACTAAAGAGTGGATAATAAAAGGAATTTTAAAGCTAGCTTTCGAAGTAGAAAGTGAAAAATAATTAAAACTAAAAAACAATTTAAAAAGTATTATCGTAAAAAAAGGGTGGGGCAATTTTTTCTATTTATTTCCATATTATAATCGAGTACCCCGCCGATTTTTTTTCAATAATACTACTAATATTTTTTAGTTATTTTTCACATTTTAGTACGAAAGACTTTTTTTTTTAATTCCATATATTTTCTACTCTATAATGCACTTCATTGGTAATTTTTTTCAATTATTTAAAAGTCACGTAAGTGTATAAAGTGGGAATTCAATATGTCCGCTCAAAGTGGGTCAAAATTGAGAATCGGTTATATACTACAGGTGAAAATAATATAAACTGTGAAATATTTATGGTTATTTGACGCCATCTTGTGCCATACCCTCGCTCGTGGGCATGATCCCTTAAAGCGGGGTTTTCTAACGTGCGTCCCATGCCCTATTAAAGTAAAGTAAAGTAACGGCCTGTTACTATGCCCACTGCTGGGCTAAGGCCTCCTCTCTCCGTTTTTGGAGAGAAGGGTTGGAGCTAAGACCTACCACGCTGCTCCAATGCGGATTGGTAGGTTACACATATCCCTAGAATTCTCTAGAGATATGTAGGTTTCCTCACGATGTTTTCCTTCACCGAAAAGCGTGTGATAAATTGCAATAATCAATTAGACACATAAGTTTTAATAGAAAAACCCATTGGTGCCTGCCCGGGGTTAGAACCTATGTCGTCTCTAGAGAGTCGCACGGTCTCACCGCTAGGCTATCACAGCTTTGCTATGCCCATGCCCTACAGGCAGGCAATTTGATTGTTAAGAAAGGCAATTCAATAATGCACTCGACATGAGTTTTACACTTTTGTTGCGAGCCTAAATAGCTAAATTCTTAAATATAGGATGTTACGGAAGATACTACATTTACTGATCACTTAAACGTTTAAGATAACTGGCATAATTTATAGAATTAGGCGTTACTTTGCGGAGATCCATAATACAAAAGTAATAATAAAATTGTTTTGCTATAATCCGCGATACAGTAAATAGAAAATATATATAGTGCTAAATGTATATTGGAATCTGTTTTTTCATACCCGCTACATGCAGGATTCGTAAAAACACATGCACAAACCTGCAAAGCCGCAAAGCGGTTTTGCGATTTTGTCGTGGAGTCTATCTCCTGATGATGCTTCGGTTGCGGGGCGAAACGATTGTTGAGTTTGTGATAGTGAACGTGTGTAGTGCTTGTGTATTGTAGTGGCAGTGGTGGAGGTTTGTGCATGTGTTTTTACGAATCCTGCATGTAGCGGGTATGAAAAAACAGATTCCAATATACATTTAGCACTATATATATTTTCTATTTACTGTATCGCGGATTACAGCAAAATAATTTTATTATTACTTTTGATCTTTGGCATAATTCAATCTTCTTTAATCATCATCATCATCCTACTGCCCTTATCCCACTCTAAGCGGGGTCGGCACAACATGTTACAAATATGTTGTCAAATGATTTGACTACGTTTTTTTTTTGTTTTAATATTTATTATAATATATATTAAAATACTGATACAAGAAAAAGATTTTGTAATTATGTTATCTTTGGCGTTATGGAAGAGTGAGGTCTTCTGACACAGGCTTTACTAAGCTTAAAAGAAGTCCTCCATAATATATCTTGTAAGATGTAAAATTGTTACTGTCAATGAATTTTATTTTATTTTTTCATTTTATATTATTTACGACCGGCCGTCTGCCTGACGTCAACTTACCTTAGTCGCCTTATACAACACCTCGATAAGAAATGAGTAATATTAAATGACTAAGGTGGGGCGCGGTACGAAAATGATTGGGATACACTGCCTTAGAGTCAAAGTATGATTATACGGGGATTACTGATCGATACACCAAGAAACTAGCAGCCGATGTATCGTTTTATGAAACTACCGGGAAGTAGTAGTGTTTCGCAAATATTTCCTAAAATGGCGGCGCCGGTTTGAACTACGGAAAGCTAATGTGATTCATTTACAAGGTGAACGTTAAATGTATATTTTGTGTTCTTTTGCATGACTGTGCAAAAGATATGTTGTAATGTTGCCCATTTTTAAAATATTTGATACAATTACAAACTCAGTCGTCCAAAATAAGTAACTTTTATTATGGGTGACGAAAAACTGGTTAATCCGGTTGAGTAGAATAGACCACCCTCTTTCTTACGTTGGTATCTTAAAAGGCGACTAAGGTATGTTGACGTCAGGCAGACGGCCGGTCGTAAATAATATAAAATGAAAAAATAAAATAAAATTTATTGACGGTAACAATTTTACATCTTATAAGATATATTATGGAGGACTTCTTTTAAGCTCAGTAAAGCCTGTGTCAGAAGACCTCACTCTTCCATAACGCCAAAGATAACATAATTACAAAATCTTTTTCTTTTATCAGTATTTTAATATATATTATAATAAATATTTTAAGAAGGCCGGTCGTAAAATAACTAGCCAAATCATGTAACAACGCGGTTAATGACATGGTCAAATGCGTAATACACCGAGACACAAAAAGTAAACAATTTTTTTAAAGAAAATTTTAACCATCGGTGGGTCTCCCGTGAAGCCATCATGTGCCTTTAAGAATATTACGTCATGAAGATCATGAATAATGTGTCTCAGTTAAAAAGAAATTTTACTTAAATAAATTATAGTACCCGACATTAAATAAAGCACATCGATATTTAGAACGAAGCAGTCGGCCAGCTCGGTTCCGTAGAGCGCTGTCTCTGTCACTCAGTTAGTATGTGACGTTTCACACGGGTTCGTCCTCTGCGCGACAGAGACATTGCTCTATGAAGCAGAATCTAGCCGATTTCTCTCTTTAAGCCTCGATGTGCATTATTTATTGCCGCGTACCATAATTGCATTATGCTTAGTAATATAACAATTATTACGTTATATTAATAACAATATCACATTTATAATTAGTAATATTTTCCTTTCAGACCCATCAAGTTAAAGGGCATGTTACCGTTAATAGAAAACACAGCGAACGAATTTGTGAAACAAGTGCAAATACTTGTGAAAGAAACAAATAAAGAAGCCAAAGAAGAATATAATAATAATGAAGACAATTCTAGAATAGTGGACTCCGAAGAGCTTGTGGGCGGTTATACAGCAGACGCGATTGTTCCTTGCGCATTCGGTGTTAAAAGCTATGTGATGCACAATACCAACGATCCCGTCGCAGTTGCCCTCGGTGCATTTTATGAAATGTCATTCAGCAATATTCTCGAAAAGTAAGTAATATTGATCACTAGTTAGTCATTTAGACGAGGAGCTCAAACCAACGATCGAATTTATATTCCTTGCCATTCTTTAATTAGCTACGTACATAGGCGTAGCGAGGTACGGGTTCTAGAAAAGCGGTTGGTTGGTTAAATGACACCTCGCAGCAAAGTGACACTTTATAAGAACTATAATTTAGCTATACTTTACCTCATTTCCATATTTAAGATATTCATAATTCATATATCATCAATTCTTCTGTCATCCGTCTTCTTTATTTCGCAACGATCGTATTTATATTCCTTGACATTCTTTTATTAACTACGTACATAGGCGTAGCGAGGTACGGGCTCTAGAAGAGCGGTTGGTCGATGGTTAATTGACATCTCGCAGCAAAGTGACACTTTATGAGAGCTATAATTTATGTATACTTTACCTCACTTCCACATTTAAGATATCCATAATTCATCAATTCTTCTTTATTGCCCAATATTTTTATGCATACAATAATAATATAATGTAAAATTATGTCTGTTAGTCAACCATTTCAGGTTTTTAGACAATAGAATAGGCTAGGAATTATGTTTTTTTAAACGTACATAAAGTAATGGTCTGTAACTAACAATTCTGGGCATAGGGCTCCTCACGATTTGGGAGAGAGGAATTAGAACACCCACTACGCTGCTCCAATGTGGATTGGTAGGTTACACATATCCACAGAATTCTCCAGAGACATGCAGCTTTCGTCACGACGTTTTTCTTCACAGAAAAGAAAGAAAAGCGCGTGATAAATGGCAATTATCAATTAGACACATAAGTTTTAATAGAAAAACTCATTAGTGGTTGCCCGAGGTATGAACCGATGATCGTCTCCAGAGAGTCGCACAGTCTCACTATTCTCACAATTCTATAAATCTTTGTAAACATCAATTGAGTAAATAATAGGTTTGAACCCAGGAAATTCTGGTAAGAGTCAAACGGTCTCACCGTTCAGTTATCACAGCATTTGATATTAAGAATAAGCAAAGTCAAATAGAAGAATCATAATCATAATCTTTATTCGCTGTAATGTGGTACGTAACAATAAGATAGTGAGGACATTTTTAGTTTTCTGACATTAAACTTAACTTAACTTAACGTTTAAAAGATAGACCGCCGAGTTTCTTGCTGGTTCTTCTCGGTAAGAACAACATTCCAAACCAGTGGTAACTTTATTAATCATATTGATGCTTGACGATTCGAAAGTGCAGAAGTACTTCATAATTTCAGGACGATGCGGCATCTCTGGCCAGCGCTGGTGTTGTTCCTCAAAATGCGTACTGTTCCGAAGAAGACGCACGACTTCTTCTACAATATTGTGTCCAATGTCATCAATGAGAGGCAGAAAAGTGAGTGGTGATTAAGTTTCGATTACTATTTAAGACCTGTTAATGTCTATGAGTACTATAATTTGTATCGGGTGACAAATGCAAGACGTGATTGTTTGACTGGCCCGTTGATGCAGTGGGTAGTGACCCTGCCTCCAATTTCACGGGTCACGAGCCGAGGGCCAACATTTTCTATACACAATTTACGTATTTAAATTTATATATGTAGTATATTTACAAGTTGTCTGTTGCCTATAACCCAAGTATTAAGTTATTTACTTTGGCGACGGACGACCTTGTGTGTAAGTGTTTCATATATTTATTTATTTAACATTTGCACGTTGCCGATTAGTAGAATTGAATAGATAGATTGAGTAGAATAAACTACCCTCTTTTCATACCGAGGTGTCGTAAAAGGCGACTAAGGTAAGTTGACGTCAGGCAGGCGGCCGGTCGTAAAATACGTAGCCAAATCATGTCACGACATGTTTGTAACGTGTTGTGCTGACGCCACTTAGAGTGGGATGAGGGCAGGAGGGTAATGATGACGTTGCCGATTAGATATTTGTCATAAGTTAAAATAGACGCATCTTTGGAATGCAATATCAAACATGTCGGAAAAAATATTCTTCTCAGGCGCGTATTGTTATTAACTATGTGCGTGTGTAACATTTTAACGGAAGTTGGAGAAGATCCTGAAAACATCGACACGTAGCAGTGCCACCACTACGCCTGCCGTAAGTGCGACAGAGAGAGCAATAGCGGCCACATTTTATATACCCAAGCGGGCAGCGACTCTTTGTGGTAATAATAGACCAACAAAACTATTGCATTTGTATTTTGGAAAAGATACTTCGTTATATGTGCAGATTTTCTATCAATATATCGCATTTTCTTGTGCATTTCAGACGGGCAAGAGAAACGAGGCGATTTCATTGACATGATGATGGCTTTACAGAGCGATGAAAGAAATTCTATCGACGAGAACGATGTCAAAATTAGTAAGTTATCTGTTCTCAATAACTATTAGAATGTGTATTGCTTTTTTGATACAATCATAGTCTGTAATTGTTATTCATATAATAATTTATAGAATTAACCGTCACTTTGCGGAGATTTATAATACAAAGGTTTATTACCTTTGTATTATTAAAATTCATATAATAAAATTCATCATTCACCTGCCCTTTCCCACTGTAAGTGGGGTCGGCACAACATGTATCAACACCGCCTATTACGGCACCTCGGTAAGAAATGATAGTGGTCTATTCTACTCAGCCGGAAATAATAATAAAATTATTTTGCTATAATTCGTGATAAAGTAAATAAAAAATATATGTTAGATGTAGAGTGGACTCCTTTTTTCATACCCGATGCAAGGTTCGTAAAAACACATGTACAAGAACAATCCTCCACCAATTGTTCACTATCGCAAACTTAACAATCGCCCACAGCTGAAGCATCATCAGGAGTTAGACACCACTTGTTTAGTGCTTTTGTATTATGGTGGCGGTGGTGCAGGTTTGTGAATGTGTTTTATGAATCCTGCATGTATCGGGTATGAAAAAACGGATAGTCCACTATAAATTTCCTCTTCTTGCGTCGGTGTCCTCAATGCTGAGGGTCGTGACTCCCTCCATGGATTTAGTTGTCACGGACAATGTTGCGCCATCGGTATCTGTTCTTCGCAACGTGGATGGCTTCATGCATCTGGCTATCGAGAGTGGTGCGGATTTGATCTGTCCAGCGAATTGGACTTCGTCCTCGCTTTATCGAGATTGTCACCACTCTTCCGGGCGATGTGACCGAAATACTCAAGGACTCGTTTCAGGCAGATAGTCGAAAGCCTAGTTGTGACTTCCTTGAGTATCGACACATTAGTTCTTTTAGCTGTCCAGGGGATGACCAACATTCTCCTCCAGCACCACATTTCGAAGGCGTCCTCACGTTTGCGGTCGAGTGCTGTGAGCGTCCATGTTTCGGCCCCGTAAAGAAATATGGACAATACCAACATTCTGACAAGTTTTTGTCTGGTGTCATTCCTTATGTATGCGTGAAATCATAGAATAACACGAGCAAGGTGTGCGAATACTTAATTGGCGAGAATGTAACACATCAGTGGTAAATACTGTGCTTAAACAGAAGGAGTTTATAAAGGATACAACGCCAGCTTAGGATGTTGAACGTTGAAGAAGGACGTCAAAAGATGAAGAAGCTGCTGATGGTGTGGATGACAAAGAACCAGCTTCAATGCTTTTTTTTAATTTTTTTTTAAATTTATTTAAATAAAAGAATTAAAAGTGATTACAAAAATATATACCAAAAATCAACGAGATTTGTCTGGTGTGTACTACAGTTAGCGTCGATGCAACATAGATACGGAGCGAGCTCGCGACTTTGGCTTGCAGCTATGCTATTCACTTAACGAGCGACTCAACAAATTATAAAAAACAGCTCTCACTTAGTTCGTTATTCACAGGTTGTTCAAAGCTTCCAGCTTTAACACAAAGCATCATATGTGAAAAGGCACGAGTGATTATGGTGACTTGCTGAAGACAATGGAGGTGGTGTTTTGGAAAATGGAACAAATTAACGGCATTTCAATTTGAAAACATTGCTTTGTGATACAAGCGATTTGATTCTAGCAAGGTTACTAAGGAATTAATTAACTCCCGTTGCAGAAAGATTTTTAATGAAAAGATCGAAGAGCGATTCAAGCAATAAGGATCTTAGGCATGGGCGTAGCGAGGTACGGGCAAGGTGGGGTAGTTCCCCCCCCCGCACATATAAAACTAAAACACTGGGAAATTGTCAACTCGCAACATAGTGCCACTTTATAAGGCTTGCATAAAACCTATTATCTTCTTCTTCTTCGTCAGCCGATGGACGTCCACTGCTGGACATAGGCCTCTTCATGGGATCGCCACACCACACGATCTTGCCGCCTGGATCCAGTGGCTCCCTGCGACCTTTTTGAGGACGTCAGTCCACCTCGTAGGGGGTCTACCGACGCTGCGCTTTCCGGTGCGGAGTCGCCATTCCAGCACCTTAAGACCCCAGCGCCCATCGGTTCTCCGCACTATGTGCCCCGCTCATCGCCACTTCAGCTTCGCAACACGCTGAACTATGTCGGAGACTCTAGTTCTTTTACGGATCTCCTAATTCCTGATTTGATCTCGTAGAGACACTCCGAGCATAGCTCGCTCCATACCCCGCTGAGCGACTCTGAGCTTTCTTATAAGGTCCATATATAAAGACCTATTATGGACCTCATCAATTCAAATTTCAAAATTTTTCAATATCAAAAATAATAAAGCTATTTCTGGTTATTATTTTTACCTTTTTACCTCTCTTCAACTAATAAGACATACTCATACATTAAAAAACCTAATTAAAACTATATATTATATAAAATCCACTAATACAATATAGTCTAGGATGTTCTGCCCCCTCCTTGTATCGAATTCTGGCTACGCCCTTGATCTTTAGGGTTTAAGATTTCTTGAAAAGACTGAAGAAAGGTTAATAGTTTTAAAAAGGGGAAGAACTTAGACATATTGATATCTTAACCACATCATTCATTCTCCAGCCCTTATCCCACTCTAAGTGGGGTCGGCACAACATGTTACAAACATGTTGTCATATGATTTGGCTACGTATTTTACTACCAGCCGCCTGCCTGACGTCAGCTCACCTTAGTCGCCTTTTACGACACCTCGGTAAGAAATGAGGGTGGTCTATTCTATGCAGCCGGATACCACACGACATTTACCTTAGTCGCCTCTTACGACACCCCGGTAAGAAAGGAGCGTGGTCTATTCTATTCTGCCGAATACCACACGGCTAACATATTGATATCTTACCCACATTACACCATAAAACATTTGCGGTCAATCTCAATAAAAATGTGAAATGAGTTCGCCTCGGGGAAATTCGACTGTCAAATTGCAATATGTCGAACTGCCGACATCCAATCACTTACAACGTAATAGAACTCATACGTTGAATGTGGGACTTTTCTAGATATAAATTTATGCTTTAATGTTAGCCTACGCAGGCCAAACAAACTTATGTCTGTTTTATATTTATTCGTATAAATATTATAAATGCGAAAGTCTGTCTGTCTGTCGCGCGGATAGTGAAAAAAATTTCGTATTTCAAAAAAGAGCCATACGTGGCATCTACAATTTAAGTCCGCGTGATTCCCTGCGGGAGAAGTTTAAGGGAATAGGTATTCTTACATTTGCTTCACAGTATATTTTAAACAATGTAATTTTTGTACATAAAAATATAAATAATTATAAAACGATAGGTGATGTATATAATAGACAAAGTAGGAACCGACATAAGCTTGCGACTCCTGCTTTGCGCCTAGCAAAAGTACGTAAATCGTTTGTGTGTTTGAATTTATTTTGAATTTGTCACGCTTGCTGGGCTAGTAGCCACTGCACCGTAATGAAATTTGACACATCCTCATTATCTTGGCCGTATCCCATTCTAAGTGGGGTTGGCACAACATGTTGTTACATGATTCGGTTAGTTATTTTATGACCGGCCGTCTGCCTGAACAACTGACCTTAGTGTCGCCTTTTACGTCACCTCGGTATGGAATTAGAGTAGTCTATTCTATTCAGTTGGAGAACCACAGTATCTGGCTGAGACCTAGAATAGACCACCGGCGGCTCTGCTTACCTTAGTCGCCTTTTACGATACCTGGTAAGAAATGAGGGTGGCATATTCTACTCAGCCGGATACCACACGGTAAATTCATGTTAATTTTTAAGGGCACTTAAAAGGATAACTTGGCTTAAACTAAGTCTTAGTTCTTATTTTATTTACTTTTTTCCAGCCGATATGATAATAGCGGCAAACGCGTTCTTGATATTACTGGGCGGATACGAAACTACCTCCACCACTTTGGCCTTTCTCTTCCTGGAGCTGGGCGCTAATCCAGAGTTGCAAGAGAAGATGAGAGAGGAGATCAAAGAAGTGACAGAGAGACACGGCGGCAGAGTGAGTCTGGAGGCGCTGCAGGACCTCACTTATATGGATATGGTCATACAAGGTATTTTACGCAACTACGAAATGCAATAAATTATCTATCTTTTATATCCTATCTAATATTAATGCGTAAGTCGGTCTGTCTATTACTTTTCACGGCTAATCCGCTGAACCAATATTGATGAAATTTGGCACAATTATTCTTTATACATGGGTATTACACAAAGACAGTATAAAGAAATCCTGTAAATTCAACAGGATGTCATTAAAACGACAGATTTTGTTACTCCTGAGTCCATATGGTTTTTTTTGTTTGTTTACATTTAGTTAAGTACCTAAAGCTATAGAGTATAGTAGACTATACTAATCGAGAAACGAATCCTAGAGGATTTTATAATTAAACACGAACGCTGTGACGCTGCTGGGTTCCGGACAGGCTTCTTTGAGTTTCTGTTAAAAATTATGTGCCCAATAATTCATATTCGTAATTTGGCAAACATCAGTAAAACATCGTGAGTGAAGTTGCATGTCACTAGCAAAATCCTGGGATATGTGTAATTTACCATCTACATTCGAGCAGCGTGGTAGGCCTAAACTCCAACGCATCTCTTAAAATACTAATAAGGCGCATGTTCAGAAGTGGGATAGTAACAGGCCGTTATATCTACTACTGGAATACACAAACTACTGCTGCTCATAGAATACATGGTAAAGTAATGTGTTTTGTTCGTAGAGACATTACGGCTGTACCCACCATTCCCTAGCATACAGCGCATGTGCACAAGGGACTACAACATCCCGGGGAGCAGCGTGGTGGTGGAAAAGGGGACACTCGTGTTGTTCCCCACCATGGGATTCCACAGGGACGAACTGGTGAGTGGGTGTGGTGAGCTTTATTATTAATTCAATCAATTGGAAACACTACATAAGGATTCTAACTAATACGACAAAAACTACGGACGACAAGGTATAAGACAAAATAAATGTAGTTTGACTTTATTATGGTTAACTGACCTGGTGCTGTGCGTTTATCAAAAAAGTAGGAGAAAAGACTGTTTTGTCTTACGCGCACCTTACTATTTAGTTTTAAGGTCAAGGTTGCAATGGCGTGTAAGGGTACGGTAATTGATCATTGATGGTTAAAAACAGGCTGACACAGAAAGCCTACTGTTGAGGATTACTTAAATGATAAGAATGTGTGAATATAGCTACTATACCTTGTACAAGACAGTAAGGACTACATGTAACAAGTTATAAGAATTATATTTTAAAAAGAGCAACCGCGGAGTTTCTTGCTGGGTCTTCTCGGTAGGAACAGCTTTCCGAATCAGCAGTAGATTTTGACGATTCAAATGCACAAGTTTTTGTTTACAAGTTTACTTGAATAAAGAATATTTTGAATTTGAATTTGAATTTGATCTCTATAAGTATAGTAATCTGATTGATCAAGAAAGTTTTATTACTCAATTAATCCCGAGTTGGCAGTAAAGTGGAAACATCACAATCTGCGAACAGCCTTACGAATCATTTCTATTTGTTTGTTTGACATCGTTCGTTGGACACTCCTATACTCCTAAAAAGAGGAGAGCTTAGCCGAGCGGTGACAGTTATATGATGGTATAGAATAGTGGTGTTTTTCTAGTATTTTGAAAACGCTTCGTCCTTCGTGCCGGAGCGCTGGCGAGCAACAAACGCCGCACCGCCGCCCGGCGTGTACGCGCCCTTCGGCGACGGACCGCGGTATTGCATTGGTAAGTTGGTTTCCATGGTAAATCTTTGTTAAGTTGACTCACCGAAAACATATCCTGGACTAGGGATTTATTTATTTATTTATATATTTATTTATTTATATTTCTTTATAATAAAACAATTCTTTATAATTAAACATATTTTCCTTAGATATTTATCCTGCCAAACTTCAAAGCAGTTTTTCGGTAGTATACTCTCATTCTTTAAACTAGGTAAACTATAAATAAAAATTTGGGAGGTCCGTTGCTACTAAGTACGCCGGGGCTGGCGGGGAGTCGGTCTAATGCCCTATCGTCACCTTTTAAAGTAATACTTGATTAAATAAATATGTTAATAAAAATTTATAAAAAACTAGCACTCCTGACACCTGCTCAGCTCTACGATATAATCCTGGGTTCGGTTTATTGCTAGAATAAACCACTGGGCAGGTACAGAGGTGCCCGTATATGTTTTCATTCTACAGTTAAACTTAATCAATTATGTGCGGTTTAAGTCACATTATAAAAAATATTAATAAAAGTCTTCATGATCAATTAATAGTCTGGCTAGTATTCTTTTCAAAGATATCTTACTACTGGCTGAAGGTGACTTGGAGTGGGAAAAACAAATTGATTAATAATCGATCTTTCTTCCCATCAAAATAAATCGATTTGTAAAAAAATTATTAACTCGTATCGAAAAACATCTATCATGATTTATTCTATTAATCGTTTTGTTCTGACTTTTGCAGTTTCCTTTTTTAATTATCAATAACCACTTACATTAAAGACTTATTAAAGTGGACAATACGAATAAAAAATACAAGATGCGAAATCGATTAAAATTTGTAGTTTAGCGACATTGGTTTCATCAAAAACGGATATCTTATCTTAAAAAAAAGAAAAGTACACAAGATAAGTAATTCATATGATCGATTTCTATAAAATCGATTATGATATGATAATAAAATACCACCGTGTGGTATCCGGCAGAGTAGAATAGACCACCTTCATATGTTACCTAAGAGTCGTAAAAGGTGACTAAGGTAAGTTAACGTCAGGCAGACGGCCGATTGTA
The DNA here is from genome assembly GCA_947086505.1 of Morpho deidamia. Taxonomy (NCBI): domain Eukaryota; kingdom Metazoa; phylum Arthropoda; class Insecta; order Lepidoptera; family Nymphalidae; genus Morpho; species Morpho deidamia. The sequence goes on from CAMTZC010000011.1 coordinate 2,034,018, forward strand.
GAATGACTAGTCAAAACATGTTACGCCGACCCCACTTAGGTTGGAATAACGGCAGGGGAATTATAATAGTTAAATAATCGATTAATCGATTTTTATAGATTATATTTTCACATCCCTATCGTGGACGCCTACGTTTTCACAGAGTATAAATATAATTCTGAGTATAAATTATTATTGACTGTCAAGACTTAATTTGCTGGTACTATATGATACAACCGTCCTACATAACCATGTGGGAACATGATTGTAACCCGAGCATACATCATGCATCAGCATATTAGCATTAGTTCATTATTACATGCTATTCTATATCTTATTATCAACTAATAAGATCTACAATTGCATAATAAAATAATACGAAAATCGACATGTGACACCTGCAATGTATGTCAAAATGCGCTTGTCTGGTTTTCTTCGTAATGTTTGTTTTAAAATTAATGCCAATATGATTGAATGTAAATACCTTGCATTGTTTTTTGCGTACTATCGTTTAAGTAAATTATCCTGCAGAATTATACAAAAGTGATTAAGAGTAAGTTAAGTAAGAATTTATTACCGTAATAAACATATAGAAATAAATATTCTATCATTACTTTTATATATCGATAATTTTTCATTTAAAACTTAAGTATCAACGAGTTGTAAATTTAGCAATTTTAAAACCGATGTGTGGTATCCGCCTAAGTGGAATAGACCCTCATTTCTTACCGAGGTGTCGTAAAAGGCGACTAAGTTAAGTTGACCCACCGTGTGGTATCCGGCTGAGTAGAATAGACCACCCTCATTTCTTACCGAGGTCTCTTAAAAGGCGACTAAGTTAAGTTGACCCACCGTGAGGTATCCGGCTGAGTAGAATAGACCACCCTCTTTCTTACTGAAGGGTCGTAAAATACGACTAGGTAAGGTAAGTTGACGTCAGGCAGGCGGCCGGTCGTTAAATACGTAGCCAAATCATGTGACAACATGTTTGTAACATGTTGTGCCGACCCTACGTAGAGTGGGATAAAGGCAGGAGGATAATGAATTTTATTATTACTTTTTCCCGACTGATATTTGACATTCAGTGAAGGAAACATGAGTTTTTCTATGAAAACTTATGTGCCCAAACTGATAATTTATATAATTAGGCGTTACTTGCGGAGATCCATAATACAAAAGTAATAATAAAATTCTTTTGCTATAATTTGCGATAAAGTAAATAGAAAATATATATAATGCTAAATGTATAGTAAGTAGACTATCCGTTTTTTCCATACCCGATACATGCAGGATTCGTAAAAACACATCCACAAACCTCAACCACTGCCACCACAATAGACAAGCACTACATACGTTCACTATCACAAACTCAACAATCCTTTCGCCCCGCAACCGAATCATCAACTCCAGGACAAAATCGCAAAGATTTTTTTTTCGACTTTGAGATTTTGTCGTGGAGTCTATCTCCTGATGATGATTTGGTTGCGGTTACTTTATTGCGTATTATAGCAATATAATTTTTCTTATTAATAAATAATAATATATATAGTGCTAAATGTATAGTGAACTATCCGTTTTTCATACCCAATACATGCAGGATTCGTAAAAACGTTTACTGTATCGCGGATTATAGCATAATAATTTTTATTATTACTTTTGTATTATGTATCTCCGCAAAGTAACGCCTAATTATATAAATTATTAGTTGGGCACATAAGTTTTAATAGAAAAACTCATTGGTGCCTGGGGTTTGAACCCATGATCGTGTCGCACGGTCTGATCGCTGGGCTATCACAGCTTACAAATGCGGGTACTAGAAGTTAATTTATAATTGTTACAGGTAAAAGATTCGCTCTAATACAGATGAAGATTTGCCTCATAAAGCTGCTTCCACACTTACGTATAAGTCCTGCACCGGGAACGGAACCTCGCACCGGCCCCTTCGAAGTCGACTCCCGGCTGCACCTGACCTTACATCCAGCTGATTCTAGAGTTAGAATCAGTTTGTTATGATATATTATTAATTAGATTGTCAATTACTGTAGACTTTTAAAATTATGACAATATTCAAAAGTCTTTTAGTGGAGTTTACATATAGTTCGACTTATTGATTGTATTGTATATGGTCTTGTCAGGCTATACCGGGGCAAATTTGACGGGCCCGTTGGCGCAGTGAGTAGTGACCCTGCCTTCACCTCTGCGGGTCGCGGGTCGATTCCCGCCGAGGCCAACATTTTCTATAAACAATTTGTTGGTTCTTCGAGCCTGGGTGTATATTTGTATTTAAGTATGTATTTAAAATTATATATGTAGTATATCTACCAGTTATCCGTCACCCATAACATAAGTATTTAGTTACTTACTTTGGGGTCGGACGACCGTGTGTGTGTCCTATATATATTATTTTTATTATTATATTATTAATGGGGCACACAAGGCTCCCGTTAAATAATAAGTAATAAAAACACAAAAAAATAATCTTAATATAAAATAAAATAATAATAAAATGAAATTATATGAGTATAGGATGGTTCAACCGAAACATAACGCACGTTGAAGAGTTCCCTCGTCTGGGCTCAATCAGACACCGGGAAGTGGGTTAAATTTAACTTGCAAGATTCCACCGTCGCATACATACTTTTAAGGAACACAAAAATAATCATGAAATTATATGACTTGAATTATGTGAATTAATTGACCCCCCATTATAATCCGCGATATTTCACTGCTGAATATAAGGGCATCAGCAAGACTTGAAGCTCGCCGCTCCAGTGTCGGTTGGTCTAGGATAAAGGACTTCGAAGTCATCATTATGAGGTCGATTCCTAGTTATTTAGATAATATGATTTCCTCTTAAATTTGTCTTGTTGCTATCGCAATAAGTTAGATCGTTTTTGTATAGTACGCGGCAATAAATAATGCACATCGAGGCTTAGAGAGTGAAATCGGCTAGATTCTGCCTCATAGAGCATTGTCTCAGTCGCACAGACTGACGAAACGTGTGAAACGTCACATATTAACTGAGTGACAGCGCTCTACGAAACTGAACTAGACGGCTTTTTAGTTCTAAACATCGATGTGTATTATTTAACGCCTACTATAAGCTGTTTTTGGCAAGATTATGAATCTATAATGTCTATAAAAATTGGTGTATTAATTAAAATTTGATAATTTGTTAAACTTATCAAATTAATAAAGGATTTAAATACCGCAAAATTTTGTTTGCTACGATGGCCAGTGGTGTAAAATTTATGTAATACCGCTTTCCAAATGTTAGGAAATTTAATAAAGGATTAAAGATTTTGTTAACTTGTCATAGTATTTTATTCAACTCGGTTTTTTTTTGGCTTCAAATTATAAGTCTTGTCGAATTGTCTTGCCTCTCATCTGCACGAGAGGTTTTTACCGTGCGTTAAAAATATGTCGAAATGAAACAAATGGGTATCCAGATATCTGTACACACGACAGCGCATTTAAAACGTGACGTATTTTTTACGCCCATGCGTACGAGGCGTTAAGGGCGTCTCCTGCGAGACCGAACCTCGGCTTAACCCTCGTCGCATGGGCGTAAAAAATACTTCGCGTTAAAAATTGCCCAATAGGCGTTATAAGAAGTTTCATATGGTATATTAAGCTTAACGCCCTATGCTCTAACGCCCAAAATGGAACGCTGCGCTATAAAAATACGTTGCGTTTTAAATGCCCTGTCGTGTGAACAGATACAGGCCTACCATGAACTCTTATTGCGACTCAATTGAAGACGTAAACTAAATTGTTTTGCTTTTTCATACCATGACGTATTAAAGACGCACACTATAAGTCGTTGCCGAATGAGCGTTCGGAATGCGTCCTAAACACATGTGAGCAAAAGAGACAGATAGTTCATATAACGTTATCCTTTTCAAACATTACGGTCCTAATGCAATCCACACTTTATGGTACGAAAAGATAGCGTTTCGGTTTAGGTACTGACTTTGAATTGAATCCTTATCTAAAAGTACACATAGTAAGCCTACTGGATACCCATTTGTTTCAATTCGACGTATTTTTAACGCACGGTAAAAAACCTCTCGTGTATGAGGCGATTATTATATAGTTGTAATATAATTGTTATATAGTCCAAAGCGACGCGTTTTGGACTATATAACAATTGAATGGATTACCCCCCGTGGGTTCACTTTAACTTGTGGGTTAAGTTGAACCCGCGCTGCTCACATATGGTCCTTTTATCCGCAATCCCGCCCCCTGTCTCCTATATCCCGTTTCTTCAATTCGCACACTCGTTCCCTAAAACTTAGATGTATCGCACGCGCATATTTTCATATCCTGATTCCAGTTTTGCCCTTCCGCTATCCCTTATATTTTGTGCTATACTGTGCGGCTCTAATCTTGCTGCAAAAACGCCTTGAAGCCTAGAGTGTGATCAAAACCTTCAGAACGGTGAGTGGTGTTTTTTTCTCATATGAAACACTTTTATGCACAAAAACAATTTAAACTTAATATAAAAAATAACACTAAAAGTTGTAAAAAACGAAATATATATAAAAATAATACATTATAATATATAAAAATAAATATAAAATTTAAAGAAATAATATAAAATAGCAAATTAAAGGAAAAAGGGTAAAGGTAAAGGTCCCCAAAGCTGTGTTTCTATATGTGATCGAATTTCACATAACCTACTGAACAGATTATTGTAAGGTTTTTAGTAAAATAGTGAAAGCAAAGTGGTCTTGAGGAAGTGGTTCTCTGAACTGAATTCATTTTGACGGGACTTTCACTGGAAGATAGAGGAGGTTGTAGAGCAATATGTGGGCTTTACTAGAATTCTCGTGGAATCAGGATTTACGTTAGTAAATGTTAAACACTGATTTTAAGGCGGTTGAAGCAACGGGCAATGCAAGTAGAATCATATATCGAAATCCATAAACGATTTACGTACATCTGTAAGTTTTACATACTTAAAGGCGGTTTCTTTGTCTATTGTATTAGTTAAACCTAAGTGAAAGTTAATTAATAGTATGTAAATACTTATTTCATTACCATGTAAGGTGCGGAGTAGGTAACGAAAGCAAACAACCGTATGCTTTGAAGTCTTCTTTAAATTTTAATACTCCCTTATAAGAGGCTAAATACTGAATTTTATACTAGTTTACACGTAAGTAATGCATAATGAAATATAAGGCTTCCATCACACTACAACCCAAGAAGATATAATAAAGTTATAGTAGATGATATAGTAATTTCAAATAACGAGCTTCACTAAAAATGACGTCATTTTCGAAATGTCGAAAACAATATAAAGACATATTTCTAAGACATTGCAAACCGGGATTTTCCGGGCGCAAGAACATTTTTCCGGTGCAAAGATATTTTATAATGGTCGACCGGAAATGGGACTTCAATGTTATAAGTTTCTGTTGTTTACAGTTTCATTATCGAGTACCGACATCGATAAACGGTAGTAATGTAAAAATGTAATGTAAATAATGTAATGTAAATAGTAAAAATATATTATTAATTTAAATTACACTTAAAGGTAATATTCTTCCGCCGTGTGGTATTCGGCTGAGTAGAATAGACCACCTTCATTTCTTACCGCGATCGTAAAAGGCGACTAAGGTAAGTCGACCCACCGTGTGGTATCTGGTTCAGTAGAATAGACCACCCTCTTTCTTATCGAGCGGTCGTAAAATACGACTTACGGTTAGTTGACGTCAGGATGGCGGCCAGTCGTAAAAGACGTAGCAAAATCATGCGAAAGCATGTTTGCAACATGTTGTGTCGACTCCACTTAGAGTGGGATAAGGGCAGGAGGATGATGATAATTAAAGGTAATATTCTTAAAAAACATATATTCATTAAGAAGGTTAACAGATATTTGCTTAAAACTAATGATATAAACTATATTGTTTGATTATACTAATTTCATTTTGAAATATATAACTGCTATTATATTTGGATTTCTTATAAACTTATTAGGTATAAAAAACTATTGAAAAATTAAACAAAAAATAAATTATACAGGAATAGTGCGAATTCCACACCTTCATATAAACCCTGCGTGGTTTTCGAAAGGTGTGTTAATGTATTTATTATGTGTCATACATAGGAATTGTATTAGAATATAAATTTAAAAAAATACACTCCCTTCCTTCCAGACCACAAAACTTCTATAACTAAAATCAACGTTGATCCTCAATTACTTCGTTGTTCAGATGTTTCGACACACTTTGTAACTTAAAGTATCTGCTAATTCCAGTAATTTCGAACTAAAAAAACTCGGAATTTATAACTTGCACGTGTTCAACTATTGTTTCTTAGAGATCGCTTAAAACTGCACGTGAAGCGGCGGTTGGAATTAGGGATGGACAGAATCACCAAGTCATTAGTTATCATGATATGATTCACTCATCATAAAGCATTATCTGCTATTGTATTTTAGATAACTGCTATTGCTATACAAAATTATGGAATTCCATAAAAAAGTAAAATAAAACAAAGAAATTTTATCATTATATCATATGTATCGAGGTTATGTACCACTTTTACGATATTACAAGTGAATGTATTACCGAATTAGAAATAAAGACCGTATTGAAAATGATATAAAAATAACGTTTGTTTGTAATAACAATAACTTTGTACAGTGATAGCTAAATAATATAATAGCCGATAGCATTTTATGCTATTTGCTATTTACGCTTTTAGCGATTCAGCGATTACTGGACTAAATGATTGGTTATACAAACAAATGTAGTCCTTATATCCTATACATTGCATACGCATATAAGGTCTACATTGGTTTGTGTACATAATAGCAATCGCAATAGCAGCACGATCACCGTGGTCACCTTTGATCATATCATGGTGCGAATATGATTCTCAAATCGCAATCATACCCAAGCTTAGTTGGAATGCGTTTTTGTATTGTAACATTTTGAATGTGAACTAGAAATGTTCTAGTTATTTTTTAAAATTAATATCGTGCCAGAAAAATATTTAAAATATTTTTAAAAATTAAGAACGTGCCAGAAGACTGTTCTAAGTATTTTTAAAATTAAGAACACACCATAATAGTATTCTAAGGATTTTTTTAAATAAGAACGCGCCATAAACATTTTCTTAGTATTTTTTAAATTAACAACGCGCACAGAAAATTTCTCTGCGCATTTGTAAGACAAAGACAAGTACACGAATCTAAAGTTATCTCTCATTATTTATTGTGACACTCACTTATAGACCTGCCTATGACTCCTCTACTCGAGTATATTAAATCTATGGTAAATATATAGGAGGTAAAAATGGTGAATAATCAGGCGTGAAATCCTAATTCTACGTAGAAGGCGAGGTCGCTAATAAACAACATACTTTACTTGACATTTTACGACCGATTCCCATATTTTTTGAAGTCAAAACTCATAAAACATATGGTAACGACTTTAAAGATTATGAATGCAGCATTTGGAGGCGCAGTCTCGCAGTCTCTCCATATTAATGTTAATAAACCGTCATTTATCCTTTTCCTGTCCTTATCACGTTCTCTCAACATTCAATATCAACGTTCATTTCGCCCCGTAGCATTTACAGATGATAGGCTCCACGACAAAACCGCAGTGCGCATAGTATCTTCATTTGGTCATGGGATTAAACGATGGTTGAGATTGTCGTAGTGAATGTATGTAGTGTTTGCGTTGTGTCTTGTTGTGGTGGCTTATGATACGTTCAATTACTGATCCTGCATGTATAAGCAAAATAACCCGTTGGCGCAGTGAATATTGACCCTGCCTTCGAGCCTGGGTGTGAATTTGTATTTCAGTATGTATTTTAAATTATATATAGTATATATTACCAGTTGTCTGTCACCCACATAAAAAGTATTAAGTTTCTTACTTTCGGGATGCACGACCGTGTAAGTGACCAGTTCATTTATTATTTATTATTTATTAGTTATCCTCCTGCCATTATCCCACTCTAAGTGGGGTCGGCACATGATTTGGCTACGTATTTCAGGACACGTCAATTTACCTTAGTCACCCTTACGACACCTCGCTAAGAATGAGAGCGGTCTATTCAACTCAGCCGGATAGCTCACGGCGGTTATTATTTATAATTATTATTATTACCAATTATTATCTTTTACATTTACAAAAAAGTCACGTGAAATGTAACGCAAGTACACGTAGGTGCAAAAACAAATGTCACAGCCAGAGTTCTTTGCATCCATTCAAAAGACCTTCCGTCACGATACCGAAACGGGAACGTTGGGAAGAAGGTTTTTTCATTCTTTTCATGTCAGTTACCGCCGGTATCCTATCGTAATTACGATCTGCTGTGAAAGGCATCGCGATAAAAAACTGCTTTTATATCTTACACTATCCTTTTCAACTGGAAGTCTATGTCTTACTAAGGTTTGAGGATTTTAACTTACGATACTAGTTCGTTGGTTTCGATATTTGATTTTAACAGTAAAATTCCGCAATCCATACTAGACCAGTCTACAGAAAGGTTTATAAATATATAAATATATGGGACATTTACACACACGGTCGTCCGTCCCCACAGTTAGTAACTTAATACTTGTGTTATGGGTGACGGACAACTAGTAGACATACTACATATATAAGTTTAAATACATACTTAAATACAAATACACACCCAGGCTCGAAGAACCAACAATTTGTTTATAGAAAATGTTGGCTCTCGGCGGGAATCGACCGCCGGGATCGATCGGGAATCGGTGCTGAAGGCAGGGTCACTACCTACAGCACCAACGGGCCAGTCAAAAAATTAAGTGTAAGAGTTTAAATTAAGTATACGTATAGTACGCGGCAATAAATAATACACATCGAGGCTTAGAGAGAGAAATCAGCAAGATTCTGCTTCATAGAGTATTGTCTCTGTCGCACAGACTGACGAACCCGTTCGTGACAGTGCTCTAAGAAACCGAACTGGCCGGCTGTTTCATTCTAAACATCGATGTGCATTATTTAATGCCGGGTACTATAAAGCATATTACAAAATTGAAGATTATTTGGATGATAAAATGCCTGGATTTGAAAATCCTTTCATTATCATACAAGACTGCGATTTAATTATGTAAAATTGAAAAAGATTGACCGCCGAGTTTCTTGCTGGTTCTTCTCGGTAAGAGCAACATTCCGAAACAGTTGTAGCTTCATTAATCATATTGATCTTTGACGATTCAAAAATGCTCGAATGAGCTTACATGAATAAAGATTAGTTTGATTTGATTTGATTTACTAAAGAAATGTGGTAGACCAGCGGTGAGACCGTGTGACTATCTAGAGACGATCATGGGTTCAAACCCCGGGCAGGTACCAATGAGCTTTTCAATTAAAACTTATGTGTTTAATTGATAATTGCAATTTATCACAAGCTTTTCGGTGAAGGAAAACATCGTGAGGAAACCTGCATATCTCTAGAGAATTCTGGAGATATGTGTAACCTACCAATCCGCATTGGAGCGTGCTAGGTTTTAGCTCCAATCCTTCTCTCCAAAAAACGGAGACAGGAGGCCTATGCCCAATAGTGGGATAATAATAGGCCGTTTCTTAAGTAAAGAAATTGATGTTTTTATAAATTAAAAATTCTTAAATTTATTTCATATAGAATTATTTAAACAACCGAAGTACCCGCAGATGTTTAACTTTAAAGTGTATCTAATTCGACAAGTGCTTTTCCAATGTTGTTTTAATTTTTTTCGCATTCTCTTATATTTTCATTTATATTTTAATTATTTTACTTATAATTGTTAAATAATTTCTTTTCTTACCGAGATGTCCTAAAAGGCGACTAAGGTGAGTTGACCCACCGTGTAGAGTAGACCACTCTCATTAACTGACTAAGGTAAGTTGACGTCAGGCGGGCGGTCGGTCGTAAAATACATAGGCTAAATCATGTGACAACATGTTTGTAACATGTTGTGCCGATTTCACTTAGAGTGGGATAAGGGTAGGAGGATGATAACTTCTTTGTAAGCCTACTAAATTTAACGAGATAAAATCCTACTAATATTATAAATGCGAAAGTTTGTGAGTATGGATGGATGTTTGTTACTCTTTCACGAAAAAACTATCGGACGGATTTGGATAAACTTTACAGTTATATAGGTTATACATCGGAATAACATACAGGCTACAATTTCTAATGATTTTATGTAATATAACGATATACGTCAATAAAGTCGGAAAAAATCTGGCCTCTGAGAGCTATCTCGGCTACGCTGCCTAAACCGCTAGAGCTACACAAAGATGATTTACATTAGTATTGTTTGTCTTTAATAGTTCTAAATAAAAGCCCGCGACAGCATATATCTTTTATGTAGAATCCACTATGACCAAAATTGTGAATCATAAATTTAATTAAATAAGATACTGTGGCAGACCAAATTCTTCGCGAGCGAAGCCGCGGGCAAAAACTAGTTTATTATAAATGTATTGAATGTTTACTGTATTACCTGTAATAATTAATGTATTACCTATAAAAGACAATTGAAATATAATAAAACATTTCTGTAGGTAGTTTAAAAGTATTATTGTTTGTGCAAATTGTTGGTGATAAATAAATTCCATTTCATCTTCCCACATTATAAACTAGAGACTTCATACCCTCTTTTTTTAATATGATACTATTTTTTATTGTAGTGTGTATAAATGAAATAAAATGTTAGTCCATTCTTATTTAATCAGTGTAAACACAATTAAAAGTAATCGAATACTTTATACTTGCACATTTTGAAAACGCAGCGATATTTGAATATCTATTGCGAGGGTCATTTCAATTTTGCAACAGACTTTAGTCGATATGCACACGTCAGTGTCAAATAGCGTGTTGAGTTGTGACGTTATACAAAATTTGTTTTTGAAATTAAGGAGAAATTAAAATAAAGATATATAATATAACATGGATAATATGGGTATGTATATTAAATAACATATTATACAATTTTATGTAAAATTCAAAACTCAAAATATTCTTTATTCAAGTGAACTTGTAAACAAGTGCTTTTGAATCGTCAACTTTACTGCTGTTTCGGAAAGCTATTCCTACTGAGAAGAAACAAGAAACTCGGCGATTGCTCTTTTTAAAGTATACATCTTAAAACTAGTTACATTTATTTATTACTGTCTTGTACAGGGTAGGTAGGTGCACACCTATATCCACACATCCTTATCATCTAAGTAATCCTATAGAGTAGGCTTTCTGTATCAGCCTCTTTTTAACAGTGTTTTTAAACTGCTGTAATGCATGTATAAAATAAAATATATGAAAGTTTATAAATATTGCGAGACTGCCGGGTACTTTAGGATTTATTCACAGATATAGGCTTTCCTTTCTTAGAATATATTTTATAGTGTTAAAGAATTTGCGATTTTGCTTTGGTGTCTATCCTATCCTGATGATGCTTCGTTTGCAGGGCGAAACAATTGTTGAGTTTGTGAAATTGAACATGCGTAGTGCTTGTGTATCGTGGTGGTCTGTAGTGCATATTTATTTATTTTATTTTTGAAATTTGTTCATACATGACAATTTTTTAATCACAGTAAAAAAGTAAAGTAACACCCTGTTACTCTGCCCACTGCTGGGCTAAGGCCTCCTCTCTCCGTTTTTGGAGAGAAGCATCGGAGCTAAGACTAAACACGCTGCCCCAATGCGGATTGGTAGGTTACACATATCCCTAGAATTCTCTAGAGATATGCAGGTTTCCTTACGATGTTTTCCTTCACCGAAAAGCGTGTGATAAATTGCAATTATCTATTAGACGCATAAGTTTTAATAGAAAAACTAATTGGTGCCTGCCCGGGGTTTGAACCTATGTCGTCTCTAGAGAGTCGCACGGTCTCACAGCTTAATCACAGTATAAAGGTGTAAACATACTTATTAAAGTTTTACCGTAAACCAGAGTCAGTCGACGAATAGAACAGACTAACATTTTTTCATACAGTATTCGCTTACCTATTATAAATATTAGAAGTACGAAGGTAGGTTCTAATAAAAATTGTTGACGATTTTATAATTACTGTTGTCAACAAGTGTATTTTTTTGTAAATCTACCGTTCTGCAAATAAAGTAACTACATACTAATATGTTTGTAACGCCTTATTTTATACATTACTAGCTGTGCCAGCGGATTCGCCCGCGTGGGTATCAGTGTGTCACAATTTTTTCTAAAATTATAATTTAAAACATAAAAGTAGTTATTGTGAGATAAGAGATAGAGACATGCTATCGCGTACTTTTTCGTAGTATTTTATAGACCTACAATTCTCTAGTACATTACTTTAGCGTATCTCTTCTGATTTACGAAGCGCACGCAACTAAAGCACCCAGCAAGCAAGTTTTTTAACAACTGCGCGATCTCTTCAACACATTTTACATAATACCGATATGTACTATATACCAAAACCATTCGAAAGTATTGCACTATCTTTTGGTGAAAACCGTATAATAATCCATTCAGAAGATTTCGAGAAAATCGATTATATACAGACAGACAGCTTTTATAGACTTATAATAAGTATTGATTTCATATTATATATATTAAAACTTCACAGTAAATTTCATTAGCTCACCAAAGTTTTGCAGAAAATATATTTCGTGAGAGCCCGAATGTAATATTTGCAGGTGTTTTTCAAATCAAACTTTTTTAAGCCTGCTTACGTTTATGAACGGTTAAAAGGGGCGGTTCAGGGGTGGAAAACTTGCCACTTTATAAATATTATGTGATTTTTATGTTGTTAGGTTTATTACACGCGAGAATATTACTTTAATTTATATTGAGAATCTGTGGAAGCCCAGCGATGAGACCGTGTGATTCTTTCGAGTGTGTCACGATTTCAAATCCCAGGCAGGCCAATGAGTTTTTCTATTAAAACTTATGTGTCTAATTGATAATTGTAATTTATCAAACGGAAGGAAAACCTTGTGATGATAATTGTATCAATTTATCACACGCTTTTTGGTGAAGGAAAACATCGTGAGGGAACCTGCATATCTCTAGAGAATTCTGGGGATATGTGTAACCTACCAATCCTCGCTCTAGAAACGGACACAGGAGGCCTATTCCCAGCAATGGGATAGTAACAAGCCGTTACCTTTTTACTTTTTATACTGAGAATCCTGTTTTATAATGCGATAGCATGCTTTTATTTAATGCGAGAGACTCAGCGATTTGACAAGAAAGTAGACTTTACAGAAACTTTGTGGAAGTCCATAGTACAAAATTTATCATAGAATTGTTTTGTTTTAATCCGCGCTTAAGAAAATCAATTAAATTTAAGAAGCAAAAATCGTTCTCATATATACAAGGCTAGACACCACACATACCACAAACACAACGCACAACACAAGCACTTCACACATTCACTATGACAATTTAAACGATCGTTTCGCTCCCTAATCGAAGCATCATCAGGAGATAGGCTATATGACTAAATCGTAAAGCAATAAGATTTTTGGGATTTAGGAAAGAAGGCTATTTATTAATATACATTTTTATAATAATACTTAATATAAAATTCCGTAAAACCAAACTATAGACTAACTGTTTAGCTCAGACTTCGCTTGCGGGGTACCATAGGGCGGGGGTATGACGAGAACGGGGACTGAGCTAGGTGCGAGCGATGAAATAAAATAAAAATAAAATTGCATATATATAAATAATAAAATGAATGAATAAATAATAAAATGAATAAATATGAAATAAATAAATAAATAAAAAATAAATAAATGGAAGGCAAATTAACCATGTACAAATGCGGTCTTATTGCTGTAAGCAATCTCTTACAGACAACGTTTGGTGAACGGAATTATAGCAATTTACTATTTCATTTGATTAATTTAACTCGCTATTTACTCAATCAGCAATCTTTATAATATTTATCTACTCTGATACTATAATACAAAGATTATAAAACTGAAAACAAAATTCTTATGACAAACATTACGTACAGAACAAAAATAAAAAATTAAAAAGTTTTATTACGATACAGGTCATATGGACACCTGTATCATAATGTAACTTTTTAATCATAACGATACAGCTACCTATACAGCTTCCAGCTGGACCAAGGAGGTAGAACCTCTACTTAAAAAAAAAGGTTTCAATGAATGGGTCCGCGGCGACGCAACACGCATGCGCAATCGATGTTTGCGCCTTGTCGCCAATATATGACATTTAAAAAATCTTTTAAATATTTAAACGAAGTTTAGTTTTGTTTGTAAAAAAATAAGTTTTTGTGTAAAAACATGTCTGAGAGCGGGGATAGTGGTGATTGTACACCACCAGATATTCTGCAAGCTGCGTCAAACATGACCGTGAACCTGTTGCCGACGAAATCTAGGAGCAACTATATTAAATGTTACCACGAGTTCATGGAATGGAAAATGAATATTCAGAACATCAATAATTATTACAAGTAATAATAAATTTGTTATATTCAGCGTTTTATTTGCAATATTGTTTTACGTATTATAGTATGAGAGTCGATAAAGTAGTGTATGATACCGTACATAACTCGGTCTTATAAGACTCGTGTGATACTATAAGAAAACTCGCCTGCGGCTCGTTTTTTTAAACCACACTCGTGTTATAAGAACCCTTATTATGCAACAGTATCATAATCTACTATTATGCGTTACTTTGCAAAATTCCTTAATACACAACTAATGATAGAATTGTTTTAATAAAGTCCGGAAGAAATCCCGTTTTTCTTTTGGATACTTGAAGAAACTCATCACAATTAAATCAATGATGCGAACTACTAGATTTGTAGAACTGTATATTTCCGGCTCAGTAAATTTATATATTTAAGAAATGTTTAATGCTAGGCAATGACAACCATAATGAACAGGCAAAATAAACAGGTATAAAGACTTTTTATGATAATCAGAGTAACTCACTAAACTATACTAAACTAACTTGTCAAATATCCGAGTATTTGCAATACGAATGGAGTGTTTCATAACTATAATTTTATATTTTTTTTAGATCACGATATGTTAGAAAAGGACAATAATTTAGAAGACCCTTTAAGTTTATTTGATTACGAAAACCATAGGGTGCTTAAGTATGAAGAAATATCAAGTAAGTTAAATTTTATAACTAAATTATACATAAAAATCTCAGATAATGTGAAACTCATACAAATCGTTTTTTTATTTTTTATTTATATTTTTCAGAATTTGCTATTGAACATCCCGGCTACCCTGTAGAGGATGAACCAGAAGAAGAAATTGTGCAACCAGCGAAAAGTGCGCTATTTGAAGAAGAGTTGCCGCATGTATCAGCTTCCAATAAATCCCTATTATTGAAGACGAATACTGTAAATAATGAGAAAGTGTACCAAAATCAAATGACCAGTATTAAATCAACATGTAACGATGCTAGTAATAGTGATAAAAATTTTGCAGGGAGAAATTTGAAAAAATACACGGCGAAAAGTTGTGATAAAACTTTGACAGCTGGCTGTGTAGTAAGCAACATTGCTGAAAATGTTAAAAAGTCCAGTAAGTTATGTGACAGTGAATCTTTAAAAAACTCTGTTAAACGCAAAGCTAGTCAGAACGTTTTACAATCATCTACACCCCCAAAAATAAATTTAAACACCTTAAATTTTGATGATAATAATTTTTTGTCTTATCCTAAAGAAGGAAAAGATGTTAGAACTTCTGCTTTAGTACCGAATTCTGAAAAAACAACTAAACACTTGCTAATTAAGGCAAAAGAAAACAATGATGCAATTATATTTAAGGAGCTTATAGTTGGTCGTGATAATGATTTAAGCATGGAAATTGAAAAACAACGAGTTAATAATAATTGTATTGATCAAAATAGCGTCCCTAATTACACGGTGCTACCTAAGGTAGCAGCTATTTCAAAAAGTCGTCGTAATACGATATGTACCAGTTGCCCTTACACGTCAGTGTTTAATATGTGTGATAAGAACGTTTATAAACATAATAAAATTATACCTCACTATCATAAATTAAGCACAAATCACATGAGCACATCGCAAAGAAGTAAAGCAAACGGAAATCACGTCGTAAATGGCCTAGCAGAAGTAGTAATAAAAAATGTTCGATCAGAATCACTTACACCTCTAACGACAGATCTAGAGAATAATAACTGCGAAAATATAAACGCTATTCAGGCTAATGCAGAAGGTACTCAAATACTACATCAACAAACCATCTCTTTCATACCAGTCTTATTAAATAAAAACTCAATGCCAACAAAAAATAGTAAAGCATGTTCAACTAATAAAGCTGTTCAGCTTAGGACTATTTCTTCATATGACCAAGGAATTCAAGAAAATAATAATATTCTTGTTACTAAGATTGGCAAAAATGATGATAAAATTAATAAATATGCAGTACCACGTAACATAATTCCAGTATTGATGAGTGGGAATCCTATCCAGCATAATCTTAACAACATACAGAATAATGTACCGAATAGATCTTTTCAAGGTTTAATTACAAATAATTGTAACTTACAACATTCACCACAACCGAGGTTACATTATCAACACTTTCCTTTTCAAAATTTTAATTATATTGGGGATATTAACCCTTACACGTCTATAAATAATTCAGCTAATTTGCCATGTAATGTAAATAGATCAGTTGCAGGAGCAAATCGATACAATTCTAAAATTTTAATGAAGCCACCTGTTCGGAGCACGACGCCATTAAATGTTATAAATAATTTGCCACAATTGCAACAATTTGAAAGAACTTCTGATAAACGATATACGAATACTCGGAATCAAAATTTTCAAACAAATGCGACTAGCGTTAACAAAGAAATTTGTAGTGCAGACAAATGTTTTGATAGCAGTCAAAAAGCTGTTAAGTCTGTTAATTCAAAAGTGCAAAAGCTTGGTATATTAGATCGACCTAATAAACTGAGTCAAAGGAAATTTAGAACCCAAAGTTGCGACTATACTAGTAAACATCCGGAAATAGTGAAAGTACTTAAATCACCAGTAAGCATGCCATTATATAATATTCATAAAGTGTCTGGAATGAATAATTCTTTAACTAACCAAAGCAACGAGGACATTAATAATATCGGACCAAAAACAGAATACTCACCACCAATACTGCCTATATTGTCATATGAAGATATATTAAATATAATATCCAGAAACAAATTTTATGGTTTTCATAAACCACATTTGCTGTAAGGTAGCGGTGAAAGCAAAGACCTTACCACAGATCCAGGAGTTGAAACCCGAGTGGAACCTGAGTTTTTATGTATAGGTTGTCTAGGTTTTAACAAAAGTTTGTGATCGATTGATATTTCAAATTTACTACTTACGGTGTATTAAACACCTTAATGAAATCTGAATATGCGTAGGGAATTTCTGGGACGCGAAACTTGCCAATTCGCATCGGAGCAGCTTGGCGTGCTTAAGTTCAATTTTTTGCAAGGATATAAAGCAAATACTATAGTAAGCTTACCTCTTTTTTGTACAATTGCTTTATCCATGATTTAACCGTCAATTTACATAAAAAATTTTCTATTTATAAAAGTTATTCTAGTTTCTTAAGTTAAGTGCTGTTTGGATTAATACAGATAAAATAAATATCTAAGTTTCTTGTTAATTTTCTTTTATTTTCGTGAACCGTTTTAACATGTAACATGTTTTAATTAAAATGTTGAAATTTCCAAATTTTTCAATAATATAGTTTTAAACATAAAAGTAAAATTATCATCTATAGATCCGGTATTGTTTATGGTACATGTTTTTTTTTAATTCTCTTATGTCTATTGAGTATAGATATTTGATAAAACATTTGATAAAACTATACTGAAAACAGATTTTTGTGCATAAAAATATACATAATTATAAAAAGATTGGCGATGTATATAATAGACAAAGTAGGAACCGACATAAGCTTGCGGCTCCTGCTTTGCGCCTTGTAAGAGTACGTAAGTCGTTTGTGGGTTTGGGTATAAGATTCTATAACAAAATTCCACAATCAATTTTAACTTTGCCATTACAGCAATTTAAAAATACTGTTAAAAAGAGGCTGATACAGAAAGCCTATTATACCGTGGAGGCTTACATTGCTGATAAGAATGCGTGGATATAGCTGCTCTTTGACCTTGTGCAGGATAGCTATGACAAAATGTAATTAGTATTAAGAATCTTCTTTTTTAAAAGAGCTCCACCGAGTATCTTGCTGGCTCTTCTCGGTAGGACGACTTTCCGAACCAGCAGTAAAGTTGACGATTCAAAAGCACTTGTTTACAAGTTTACTTGAATAAGAATATTTTGAATTTGAATTTGAATTTGAATTAAAAATCACTATATAATCTAGTGCATAGCTGGTCACAACTTAAATTCAAGCTTTCTTATCAATAACAGTGTTGTCTACACGTTTCAAATACAACTTCCTTCAAATAGATAGGTCAATAATATGAAATAAATATGTTGGAAGAGAATAAATGGGTTGACTTTTGAGAAAATTGCTTCTTATTTTTTTTATTAAATGTATAAAAAAAATATCGTTATTATGTTGTTTTTTTGTCACTGAGCGTCACCGGGCGGGACGGGCGAGCGCAGAAGCATTGTCGAGTTTGCAAAATGCAGAGAGTAGAGCGCAGAAGCTTTGCTAGCGTCGGGGAATGTCGTCTTAAGGGTGCCTCCTGTGAGGCCGGATCACGGCTTAGGGCGACGCGTAGTGGAGGGCTGATGGTATGACTTTGATAAGTCATTGCGACGTCGGAAAGGTGGTGAGAAGCTGGGACCAGGGCAGAAAACTGGGACCTCGTCTTCGCCGGCGAAGATGCTGTGTAAATGTTATGTTAATAGTCTTCAATAGTATGATAAGCTTTATGAATGTGTCTCTTTAATAGCTGACTTGTGTTAACGCAAGTCTAAAACGGTTTCTTTCAGTTTAGTTCTATTTCCTGTTTCTAAGCCTTTAGTATTAAAGCGACGTAATTTAAAATTTAGGCTTAATTGAGTTGGGCACATTGTAATCGTTATTTCAATGTCATCTATAACATCATGATACGAACCATTAAACAAACAAGTGTTTTCTTGCTCGTCTATGGTATGGATTTCTTTAACAGTCACGAGTTTTGCAGGCGCTTCTTCTTCTTCAACTGCTGGACGTTCACTGCTGGTCATAGGTCTCCTTAAGGGATCTCCACACTACACAATCCTGCGCCGCTTGGATCCAGCGGCTCCCCGCGACCTTTTTGAGGTCGTCTGTCCACCTCGTAGGGGGTCTACCAACGCTGCGTTTACCGGTGCGTGGTCGCTATTCCAGCACTTTAGGACCCCAACGCCCATCGGTTCTACGTACTAGGTGCCCCGTCCATTGCCACTGCAGCTTCGTGACCCGATGAGCTATGTCGGTTACTCTGGTTCTTCTGCGGATCTTCTCATTCCTGATTTGATCACGTAGAGATACACCAAGCATAGCTCGCTCCATATCTCGCTGAGTGACTCTGAGCTTTCTTATGAGGCCCATAGTCAACGACCACGTTTCTGCTCCGTAAGTCATCACTGGCAACCCGGACTGTTCGAAGACCTTGGTCATCAGGCGTTTCACTAAACTTTATTGCAATTTGTCACAAACCAACTTTTTTGATATATAATATGTGATATGTAAATTATTAAAATAATTACAGAATGAATTACCATCAGGAACTAATTTTGATATAAAAATAGCGAATACTAGAAAATTATTCTGTCGTAACTTTGCATCTTTAATGTAATAGGTTAAAATTAAAGTAACGACCTGTTACTATCCCACTGCTGGGCATAGGCCTGGTATCTACGTTTCTAGAGAAGGGTTGGAGCTAAGACCTACCACGCTGCTCCAATGCGGATTGGTAGGTTACACATATCAACAGAATTCTCTAGAGATATGCAGGTTTCGTCACAATGTTTTCTTTCACTGAAAATCGTATGACTAATTGCAGTTATCAATTAGACATAATGTTAGAAAAACTCATTGGAGTCTGCGCGGGGTTTAAACTTGTGATCCACTCGAAACGGTGTCACCGTTCGGCTATCACAGCTTTTTCTAATAATAGGTTACCTAAATATTCTCCAAGCCTAACCTAATACTTGCACGTGAAAATCTAAATTGAGCCTCAAAACTGGGCTAGAATTTAATATAAAATTTATGGAAGACATGAACATAGTGGGTGGAATTCATATTTGCGATATTGCCCCCGGTTTATAGGCTGTCTGCTTTAAGAGGGAATTTCACTAATATCTACACATAAAAAAGGGAACGGGGAGTTTTGGGTCCAATCATATAGTACGGTTAAAAAAAACAGTTTTTTTTGTTCAAAAGCCAAATAAATAAGTTCAATTTCAAAATAAAAAATTTAAAAAGTGATTTAAATACATTTTTTCTTTTTTTTCTCTCTCTATTTATTAGTATATATGTTATTTTTTTTGTTTTTTTTCAAATATACATTTTAAGCATTCTGTCGTTTTTTTTATTTCATGTTGTTCCTATAAGTGAACGTACGGGGTAGTAATATTAAGATGATTGTACTATATTATTTTGTATATGTCAGCGGTGTGACGGCAATAGAATAGGTAACAGAAATCACTATATTAGGATGAACAGGATTTTATTTGATATAATATAATCGTTCAATTCAATCTTTATTGAATGACTTTCAGCAGGCCTACATGAACTCTTATTGCGACTCAATTGAAGACGTAAACTAAATTGTTTTGCATTTTCATACCATGACGTTTTAGAGACGCACACTTTAAGTCGTTGCCGACTGAGCGTTCGGAATGCGTCTTAAAAACATTTGAGTAAAAGAGACAGAGTTATCTATAATTCATATAATGTTATATAATCGTACAGACATATTACATATACAGTACATATTATCTATGATATTAGTCACAGAAGCGCTACAACAGGAAAAGGAAATACAAGTGATAGTGACATTTGACGTAGTACAGTTCAAAAGCAGAGTTTGGATATTTATTCTTCTTCTTCTTAAGGTGCCATCTTCTTTCGAAGTTCGGCGATCAATTAGGCAATTTGGATCTTCGATGCCGCTGCTCTGAATAAGAAACGAGTACTTTTGCCGAACCAATGGCGTAGGTTTTTTTAACCAAGATACCCTCCGTCGGCCCACACTTCGTTTACCTTGGATTTTGCCTTGTCTGATAATGATAAGATTATAGGATATTTATTACAGACCATAAATACTACAACAGAAATGTACAGAGTATTTCGTTGGCTTCCTATTTAAATAAATAAATATCAAAATTAAATTAAAGTCATACTACATGGAAAATGTCAAATATTTTTTCTAATTCTAATGTAGAACTTATACTTCCTTAGTTCCTAAAGCATCATCATACTCCTGCCCTGATCCCACTCTAAGTGGGGTCGGCACAACATGTTACAAACATGTTGTCACAAGATTTGGGTACGTATTTTACGACCGGCCGCCTGCCTGACGTCGACTTATCTTAGTCTTATTTTACGACCCTCGGTAAGAAAGCGGGTGGTCTATTCTACTCAATCGGATGCAACAAGGCGGGTCGACTTACCTTAGTCGCCTTTTACGACACCTCGGTAAGAAATGAGGGTGGTCTATTCTACTCAGCCGAATACCACACGGCGTTACTTAGTTCTTTAAGCATTTTTTGTAATGTTTAGTTCTTTTTTTATTCATCTTTATTTATATGTATAATAAGTTTTGTTCTTACCTATGTAACTTAAAACCTTAGTGTTTTTTCGGTGTTAGTATTTAAATTTAATAATGTATATTCTTTTTGGAATGTTAAATAAAAAAAAAGTAATAAAAAATAGTCTTTAACAGTATAAATGAAGGACCGGCGAAGCGGAACCAGATCAAAGGTGAGATTTGGAGATCCCGTGAAGAGACCAATGTCCGCTGCTGGACAGGTGTGGTGGTGATGGTGATGGTTTATGATGGTTATGGAGTCTGATAATGCTTTGCTTTGATTGTGGTAGTGAATGTGTGCATTCCTAGTGAACTATGGAGTGATGGAGGTTTGCGGTGCATGTGTTTTACTAATACTGCATGTATGTAGTACATAAGTCGTTTGTGGGTTTGGATATAAGATTCCATAATAAAAATCCGAAATCTGCTTTAACTTTACCAAAACAGCTAAAAAAAAGCTTTAAAAAAGGCTAATACAGAAAGCCTACTTACTACACTATTGAGAGCAATAGTAAGATTTCTGTATTCAGGATTACTTAGACGATAAGAATGCGTGGATATAGCTAATTCTTCGACCCTGTACAAGACATTAATAATTATATGTAAATAGTAATAAGAATTATCCTTTGAAAAGAGCAACCGCCGAGTTTCTTGCTGGTTCTTCTCGGTAGCAACAGCTTTCCGAACCAGCAGTAGATGTTGACGATTCAAAAGCACTTGTTTACAAGTTTACTTGAATAAAGAATATTTTGAATTTGAATTCGTTATATAAGGTATGAAAACGTACACTATTTATTTAGCATATTCTCGTTACTTCGCATATCATGGAACTTATTTTAATAGTAAATCATAAAATTATCCTATTGATGTTATTCTCAAAAAATCTTCAACGAATAATTGAATTAAGGATTCCAAAAATTATCATCATAATTAAGTGAACTCGAAAGATTTAACCGCTCATAATTAAATTACTGGAACGGCGGCAAGCTTTCCGAAGTTAGCACAAGTTCCGGTTATTGGGTATCGTTAAGAACCTTAAAACTGATATATTTTATTATAATGTGTTTAATTTTTTATTTTTTTTATTTTTTATTAACAACAAAAATGAACAAGTAAGACTTAAATTACTTACACGCTAGTACTATACAAACGTGCCCACGTGGAATGGTCCCAAGAATGCTGGCAGCGTTTCCGCGTTGAATCGCTAAGTTGATTCTTTGTGGGAAAAAAGAGCCAGCCCTCTTGTCACCCGAAGAGGCAAGTAACCGAGGTGTTAAAACGGACAATTTTTTTGCACTTTGACGCCATAGCCAAAGGTTTCAACAGCAAATGGCACAAATATATAACTCTCAATAAGAGATAGATACATTCGCCACTTGCCGGATTCGGCCATTTCCGCCACAGCTCCAGGTCTTGATGCCGTTTCCCTGATTTGGGACGAGGCTAACGCATCACAGCCCGTCTTGGTCTATGCCAAGATGGCGCGCGACAATAAATAATGCACATCGAGGCTTAGAGAGAGAAATCGGTTAGATTCTGCTTCATAGAGCATTGTCTCTGTCGCACAGACAGACGAACCCGAGTGAAACGTCACATACTGAGTGACACAGACAGCGTTCTATGAAACCGAACTGGTCGGCTGTTTCGTTCTTAACATCGATGTGCATTATTTAATGCCGGGTACTAGACATGGTTTTTATATAATATTTTATTTGATGTATTTTATTTTATTTTAGAGCGACTTGAATTAAGTTGGTACCGGATGAGTTTGTCCACGGAACTCCAAAATTAAACAGAATTCGCAATTCACACACTCACCAGTCACCTCTGAACACTCACCAGTCACCAGTACCTTTCTCAATGAGTTATAATACTAAAGTAGTGAAAGAAGCCTATAAATATGACATATAGAGAAATTAAGAGAAAGCAATAGAGAAATTAAGAGAAAGCAAATGAGACTATCAGTCTCTATCTTTTATGAGTTTCAAGAGCAATAATAAAATTAGTTTGCTAAAAAAAGTAAAATAAAGTAACGGCCTGTTAAAATCTCACTGTTGGGAATAGGCCTCCTCTCTCCGTTTTTTAGACGTAAGGTTTGGAGCTAAGACCTACCACGCTGCTCCAATACACATATCCCCAGAATCCTCTAGAGATATGCAGGTTTCCTCACGATGTTTTCCTTCACCGAAAAACGTGTGATAAATTGAAATTATCAATTAGACAAATAAGTTTTAATAGAAAAATTCATTGATGCCTGCCCGGGTTTGAACCCATGATTGTCTCTCGGTGTCGTACGATCTCATCATTGGGCTATCACAGCTTTTTAGTTTGCTATAATCCGTGATAAAGTAAATAAAAAAAAGATATAATGCTAAATGTAGAGTGGACTATTCGTTTTCATACTTGATAATGAAGGATTCGTAAAAACACATGCACTAACTCCCACCACCGCCACCACAATACACAAGCACTACACACGTTCACTATCAAGGACTCAACAATCGTTTCGCCCCGCAACCAAAGCATTATCAGGAGATAGACTCCACGACAAAATCGCAGTTTCGTGGATATTTTAAGTACTTTCGCCTTAATTTCTTATAACTTTTATACTTTTGTTTAATCTACCTAACCAAGATCATCATCATCCTCTTGCCTTTATCCCACTCTAAGTGAGGTCGGCACAACATGTTACAAACATGTTGTCACATGATTTGCCTACGTATTTTACGACCCCTCGGTAAGAGGTCTATTCTATTCAACCGGGTACCACACAGTGGGTCAACTTATTTTAGGCGCCCTTTACGAAACCTCGGTAGGAAATGAGGGTGGCCTATTCTACTTAGCCGGATACCACACGGCGACTACCTAACCAAGATATCTTGAAAATTATTAAAAAAAACTATAAATAACATGTTAAATAACCATGAAAGAATAATTCATTTTCATTACATTAACCAGCCAATGGATGTAGGTTATTTATCGAGTATAAATTTTAAGCCGGGCGGCTTGTTGACGGTTTATTCATAATTTAACTGGGTTATAACTCTTTCTTTAACGTCCGCCGTGTGGTATTCGACTGAGTAGATTAGATCGTCATTTCTTACCGAGGTGTCGTAAAATGCGACTAAGGCTAGTTGACTCGCCATGCGGTACTCGGCTAAGTGGAGTAGACCACACTTATTTCTTACCGAGGTGTCGTAAAAGGCGACTAAGGTGAGTTGACCCACCGTGTGGTATCCGGTTGAGTAGAATAGACCACCCCCATTACAGAGTTGTCGTAAAAGATAACTAAGGTAAGTTGACGTCAGGCAGGCGGCCGACCGTGAAATAACTAACCAAAATATGTAACAACATGTTTAAAACATGTTTGCCGAATTGGGGAATTGAGGGCAGCAGAATTATGATACCTCTATCTTTTACGTAGGTTATCATGTTGAGCATAAGTAATTTACATTAGGATAAAATAATAAATATATGGGACACTTACACACACGGTCGTCCGACTCCAAGTAAGTAACTTAATACTTGTGTTACGGGTAACGGACAACTGGTAGATATACTACATATATAATTTTAAATACATACTTGAATACAAATATATACACCCAGGCTGGAAGAACCAACAAACTGTATATAGAAAATGTTGGCCCTCGGCGGGAATCGAACCCGAGACCCGCGGAGCTGAAGGCAGGGACACTACCCACTGCGCCAACGGACCAGTCACAATGTTTGTAATTGTAATGCAATCCTTGACATATATTAGCTAATCTTTACTAATATGAAGCTGAAGAGTTTGTTTGATTGTTTGTTTGAACGCGCTAATCTCAGGAACTGCTGGACCGATTTGAAAAATTATTTGAGTGTAAGATAGTCCATCTATAGAGGAAGGCTATAGACCATATAACATCACGCTAAGATGAATAGGAGAGGAGCAAAAACAATTCTGCAAAAGCGGCATAATTTAAAGCTTTCGTTGCGTGCTGTTAGACCGTCAAGTTTGGTTTATATATAAAGAAAAACACAAACTGAACTTATTAACTTTAATTTTGTAATAAAACAAAAATATTACTTTAATTTAATCTAAACATTACTGGTACAAAGCTGTGATAGCCTAGCGGTGAGACCGTACGACTCTTTAGAGACGACATAGGTTCAAACCCCGGGCAGGCACCAATGAGTTTTTCTATTAAAACTCATGTGTCTAATTGATAATTACAATTTATCACACGCTTTTCGGTGAAAGAAAACATCGTGAGGAAACCTGCATATCTCTAGAGAATTCTAGGGATATGTGTAACCTACCAATCCGCATTGGAGCAGCGTGGTAGGTCTTAGCTCCAATCCGTCTCTCCAAAAACGGAGAGAAGAGGCCTTAGCCCAGCTGTGGGCATAGTAACAGGCTGTTACTTTACTTTTTTTTTACTTTATTACTGGTACTTGGACTACTTTTGCGCGAAACCCTTGTAGCGGGTTGGAGTATATGGTCACTAGTATATTGCTGAAGGAACCGGGTCTGTAGCTCGGCAGCAAGTCGACTAGATCACAAGAACTGAACGAATTTTGAAAATGTTGATTTTATAGGCCTATATTACTGATCGACATTTTATATCGACCTCAATTGGGAAACAATAAGTCAGCAATATATGCCCATGTTGTTTAGGGTTGTAACAGTGCGCTAAGTAAATGGTGATACTTATTGAAAAACATGTATTACAAAATTATTCCTCTGTAAAAGTTCTAAATAAAAGTCCGCGACAGCATATGTCTATCTTTCAAGGTTAACCCATTTCAACCATAATTAATATAAGGGTTTACTCAAATAATAAGAGTGCAGTAAAATGAAGTTGCTTTTAAGAGCTAGTACTTAGTGACAATTTATATCATTTTCAATTTTTTGATTTTATCAATTTCCTCAAGTAAAAAGCGTGCTTGGTTTGGTTTAAACTAGTTTAACAGCGAATTTTACAATAGTATTTTGAGACGTATAACAATGTTACGAAAAGTTGTGCGAATCTGTCAAATTTTGAATTGGAATTTTTGAAAACTGGCGGCTCGACGTTCCGTTCCATCCTATGATGCATAATTGCTTGAACATAATTTAATAATTTAAAGAATTAGGCGTTACTTATCGGAGTTCCTATAAATTATTCGATAAAAACCGACTGGAACAAATCAGAAATTGAATTGTCATTAGTAATCTGTAGGCTGATAATACAGTTTTCGCTTCGGACCTGTTTTCCTAAGCAGCTTAATCAAGGATTACTGACGGATTTGGAGGAAAGGAAAGATAAAAGATATATTGAAGTCTTATTTGGGATGGGAAATTAGTGAAATTTTGTCTTTTGATTCTTTCGTTTTTAAAATAATTTATAGAATAAGGCGAATATCCATAATACAAATATATATAGTGCTAAATGTATGACTATCCGTTTTTTCATACCCGATACACGCAGGATTCGTAAAAACACATGCACTTGCACTACACACGTTCACTATTATAAACTCAACAATTGCTATGCTTTATGATGTCAACAATAGCACCCTTATTAATGATCAGATAAATGTTTTAAGTTCGAGCTTGTTGCACGTGTTCAGAGATAAAATAAATGGTGGGGTTGAACCGATTACTATATAAAAATGCTTGTTAGGATAATGCGTCGCTTTGCGATTTTGTCGTAGAGTCTATCTCCTGATGATGATTCGGTTGCGGGGCGAAACGATTGTTGAGTCTGTGATAGTGAACGTGTGTAGTGCTTGTGTATTGTGGTGGTGGTGGTGGAGGTTTGTGTAATTTACTGTATCGCGGTATATAGCAAAATAATTTTATTATTACTTTTGTCTTTCGTTTTTTTTTTCATTTGACGAATTTTATGGTATTTTAATATTTAGTTTGACCCGTACGAAGTCGCAGGCTCAGTTTGTTAATATACATGCATAAAAGTAAAACATTTCCTTAGTGTTTACAAAACTTATGCTAGCTATTTGGCTACTATCCAACTGCAAGGCATTCACTCAAAGAAACCAATTTTTGAAAGTTGAAACGGACTTTGAATCTCCTTAACTTTGATTAAACGCCGGATTAGACTGTTTTAAAGAAATTCATACTAATATAATAAACTAGCCTAACTAAATAACACAATTTTTTTCTAGAATTCAAATTTTAAACATAAAAATAGTTATTGTGAGTTAACCATAAGAGATAGAGACATACTATCGCGGACTTTTTTGTAGTAGATTAATAGATCTACAATTCTCTAGTACATTATTTTGGCGTATCTCTGCTGGTTTACGCAGCGCACGCGACTAAAGATCCCAGCAAGCAAGCTTTTTTTTAACAAGTGTACGATCTCTTCAACACAATGTACATAATACCGATATGTACTATTTACTTAAACCATTCAGAAGTATTGCACAATCTTTTGGTGAAAACTGTACAAAGATCCGTTCAGTAGATTTTGAGAAAATCGATTACATACATACAGACAGCTTTTTGGGACTTTGTTTTATAAGAAGTATAGATACGAAATTCTGTCTGTGTGTTACGTTTTCATGTCTAATACGACTATCGTTCCCCAAAGCAACTTAATACTTGTGTTATGAGTGACAGACAACAGGTATACGCCTATGTGATTTGAAATAAATACTTAAATACATATATACACCCAGACTCGCAGAACCCACTTAATTTAGTCTATGTTCCCAAAAATACCCCAAATTTCATTTAGTCTATGTTCGCCCTCGGCGGGAATCGAACTAGCGACCCGAGAGCTATTGCCATCTATCTTGCCAGTCAAGTATTAATGAAGTTTGTAACATTTGAGGCTTCTACCACCATGTGGTATCCGGCTGAGTAGAATAGACCACCCTCATTTCTTACTGAGGTGTCGTAAAAGGCGACTAAGGTAAGGTGACGTTAGGTAGGCGGCCGGTCGTAAAATACGTAGCCAACCCATGTGACAACATGTTTGTAACATGTTCTACCGACCCCATTTAGAGCGGAATAAGGGCAGGAGGATGATGATGTAACGATTGAGTAGCGATCGAGTAGCTTTAAACTAAGTTGACGCGAACGTAGCAAGCAGATACCGTCTTATCATAATCCTCCTGCCCTCATCTTCCTTATTTCTCAGCCTGGCATAGGCCTCCTCTCATCTTTACAGAGAGATTGTTTTGTTAGACCAACCACGCTGCTCCAATGCGGAATGGTAGGTAACAAATATCCCCAAAATATTTTAGAGATATGTAGGTAGCTATTTCGTCAGGATTTTTTCCTTCATCTTTTCGATGAAAGCATGTGATAAATTAAATTTATCGACATAACGTTAAAGAGAAAAACGCGATGGTGCCTGGAATCGAACCCAGTGACCCTCTCGAATGATTTTCACGGTCTCGCCGCTCAACTATAACGTTTTTAAAAAGTAATAATAAAATTTTATTTTGCTATAATCCGCGATACAGTAAGTAGAAAATATAAAGTAAAAGTAAAAAAAGTAAGTAATTTTTATTATTACTTTTGTATTATGGATCTCCGCAATGCAAAGTGACGCCTAATTCTAGAAATTATATAACGTTTTCCATAAAATAATAATTTTTTGATGTCAGACTGAAAATAAGTCGTCAAAATTCCGTATTTTAATTACGATTTTCGTATTTGACCCACTTAGGATTCATACAATGCAACAGACGGCTGAAACAGCTTGCGTGAACCACTAACAGAGCCTAATTAGCTAACTGACTAATTACTTCACAACAACATCCACAGCTTATTTCTGACATTCAGCTAACTTCTTCTAGCTGTAGAATAAATAAAATTCAATATATTCTGAATTCAATTTTTTTTTTAATAAGTGGTTTTTAATTGTCAGGTCTTTGGTTTTTTCGAACACTAACTAATGCTGTTAGCCCTAATGGCTTTTACAGCGTCACCGAGAGAGTGCGCGAGCGCGGAAGCATCGTTGGGGGTATGAGCTGGGAGAGCGAGTTTAGAGCGAGGCTCGCAACATCCTAGGAGCGTCGCCTTAAAGGGTGCCTCCTGTGAGGCCGGACCTCGGCTTAAAGCGAGGCGCCGTGGCGGACTGTATCGGACTTGAGTCAAGTCTAGTGATTGCTCAGAATATAAATAAACTATCTGTGCCAACAACGGCTTCGCCCGCGTAAAATTCAGTGATTTATGAATATTTTGAACATAAAAGTGAGTTAACCGTGAGTGATAGAGGCATGCTATCGCGGACTATTTTTAGATTTATTATAGAATTATAGAATCTACAATTTTTTTTTACTATAGCGTATCTCTGCTGGTTTACGCAGCGCACGCGATTAAAGCTCCCAGCAAGCAAGTTTTTTCACAACTACGCGATCTCTTCAACACAATTTACATAACATCGTTTTACATTAAATTGTGTTAAAAAGATTTAAAAAAAAATTTCTCGTTGGGAGATTTAGTCACGTGCACTGCCTAAACCAACAGAGATAAACTAAAGTAATGTACTACATAAGTGTAGATCTACAAAAATACCACAAAAAATCCAGCGACAGCATGTCCCTATAATTTATGGTTAACTCACAATAACTACTTTTATGTATGTATACACATTATAAAACAAAGTCCCTAAAAAGCTAAAGTATTTAACTCAATTAAGCCCAATTTGGAATCTGGTCTTTTAATACTAAGCGTGCCAAAGTTATATTATTCCAATCTTATATACCAACTTATATCTATGATATCGTTTCGTTACCTGTTCCCGTAGATCAGCCACCTGAGCTTCCAACTCCTCGACCCTCGCGAAGGGCTTTTCTTTAGTGCGGCTCAGTTCTATTTCAGTGGCTATCTCAGATTTATATTGTTCCAAATCCTAAAACAATATAAAATATCATAATTTTACTGTACATAAGGAAGTTAAAGTTTATGTACTATTTACCTAAACCATCCGGAAATCCGTTCAGTAGATTTTGACAGAGAGAGAGAGAAGAGATGCTTACGCTTACGTAACATAATAAATTTTAATATTAAAAAATTACATTGTTCACTTAAAAAACTTAAACGATAGGTTCTAAGAAGACCAATTTGCATTTTCGGTTAAATTTAGCACCGAATTTGGCATTTCGTCGCATTTAATGCGTTTAAATGACCCGGAGCGAAAGGGTTAAACTCGCATCGAGTCCATTTTCGAATTGCCCCCCTCTTGATAATCAAATTGCCCCCCTGTGGTGCGTGGGCCGTACGTTAGGAAACACTGAATTAGACCACAGTTTTTCGTCAGTACTTGGTCACTTCAGACACTGTCAAATACGTAAACAGACTATAGGAAAATCCTTCCTGTTATCTACGTGGAAATCCTGAACCACTCATCGTTCGCTTTAAAACTTACTCGGGGAAATGTATTTTATGTGAAATAACTTTTCTAAAGAAGCTTAGCATCGTAATATATCAACGTGCGCCTTTGAAAATGGTTCTTATACGTATTGAAATAGGGACTGTAATAGAACGTGACGGCTTAACACGGCTGTGATGGATGTATTAAAAGATGATGCGTGAAACGACATACTGTATCTCACGAACTAGCTCCATGAGATATTATATTTTAACTTTCTCAAACCAATGCCGTGTGGTATCCGGCTGAGTAGAATAGACGACCCACATTTCTTACCGAAGTGTCGTAAAACGCGACTAAGGTAAGTTGACCCACCGCGTGGTATCCGGTTGAGTAGAATAGACCACCCCTCTTTCTTACCGAGGCGTCGTAAATACGACAAAGGTAAGTTGACCTCTTTGACGTTGACCGATTTTCTTAATAGTCAATCGATTTAATATTTTTTAACAACTTGTTAAACTCCGCAAACTACAAATACAAAGTACAAATTACGACTACGTCAAATGCACCGCACATCCGCACCTTCTCACCGCACCTTTCCTCTCCGCACCGCACCTTTCCTCTCCGCACCGCACCTGTCCTCTCCGCACCGCACCTTTCCTCTCCGCACTGCACCTTTCCTCTCCACACCGCACCGCACCGCACCTCTCCGCACCGCATCGCACCTCTCCGCACCGCACCTTTCCTCTCTGCACCGCACCGCACCTCTCCACTCGTCACCTCGTCATAGTTATCTTCACGTCTCTATGATACAACTTTCGCTCTAGTCCTTTTCATTCCATCACATAATTCTATCATAACTTTTGAATGAAAATCCAATAAGCACTTTTTTTAAAATTTATTACTAACAGTTAAAAGCGAAGGGATTCTTTGTTTTATAATAATGATGTAGCGATAAATTAAGTAAAATTTATTTATAGCAGTAAACCATAATATTTGCTTTTCATGTCGTATTTAAATAC
Source organism: Morpho deidamia (assembly GCA_947086505.1). Lineage (NCBI taxonomy): Eukaryota > Metazoa > Arthropoda > Insecta > Lepidoptera > Nymphalidae > Morpho > Morpho deidamia. Next base: position 2,066,048 of record CAMTZC010000011.1, read on the forward strand.
CTATGAATAATGACCTGAACAACACTCGTAGGTATACATTATAAACTCATGATTAATTCAAGTGCTGTTCAAATTACCTTCCACTAGTTTGTTTTATGTGCCACCGTCATTTTATGTTATTTCAACTTTGTTATTTGGACTTTAATTCTTGCTAACTGCAACGTAAAGTATTCTTGTGCAAATATGAAATTACCAATAGCTGCATTTTCGAATCCAAACGATGCATTAATAAGTAAAATCGAAAAGACAGATTCTATAAACTCTTTGTCATTTTTAATTTTATATTACTTATCATAATCTTCTTATATATAAAAACGAATTTTTATCTGTATGTCTTTTACAGACTCCGAAACGGCTGGATTGATTTTAATGAGATATCCGGAGAATGTTTAGAATGACCGAGTGAATTATCCTGAACATTTTGGCGGCGATCGGAGTGTTTTTTTTTTAAACTGTTGAGTTCTGTTTCGAGGGGAATTCGAAAGCAGACTGAGTCACAGCATGGCGTAGCCGGACAGCTAGTAATATTATACATAATAATATTGCTAGCTAGCATTTATATTCTTCCTGGTCGCTACATTATTGGCAGAGCGGTCGTGGTCGTCAGTTGCGGGTTAGTGGCACAGTCTTTTCGGACGGCTGCCTTCCTGGTACATTTATGAAGAGGACCGTCAAAGGCAGCTTTTACTTGCGGCATTTATATATATCTAAAAAAAATGTATTACAAAAAAGAACCACACTGGCATTTACAATTTAGGTTCGCGTGATTCCCTGCGAGAGAAGTTTAAGGAAATAGGTGTTCTTACATTGGCTTCACAGTATATTTAAAGCAATTTAATTTTGTTTATAAAAATATAAAGAATTATAAAACAATAGGTGACGTGAAGCTTAAGGCTCCTACATTGCGCTTTGCAAAAGTACGTATAGTACGCGGCAATAAGTAATGCACATTGAGGCTCAGAGAGAGAAATCGCCTAGATTCTGCTTCATAGAGCATTGTCTCTGTCACACAGACTGACGAACCCATGTGTGACAGTGATAGTGCTCTAGGAAACCGAATTGGCCGGCTGTTTCGTTCTAAGTTCTCGATGTGCATTATTTATTGCCGGGTACTATAAGTAGTTTGTTGGTTTGGGTATAAGATTAAAAAAAAAACTGTTAAAAGTTGGCTTTTCCAAAAACCTACTATACTATTGAGGATTACTTAGATGATAAGAATGCGTGGCTATAGCTACTGTTCGACCCTGAACAAGATAGTAATGAGTAAATGTAATAGGTTCTAAGTATTATTTTGAAAAGAGCAACCGCCGAGTTTCTTGCTGGCTCTCGTTAGGAATAGCTTTCCGAATCACCAGTAGAGTTGTCTCATCAAAAGCACTTGTTTAAAAGTTTACTTGAATAAAGAATATTTTGAATTTGAATATTAGAAATTCGTAATATCAATTTATTACGTCTTTTCAGTATTGTGCGAATTTAAATTCGCGCGAATGCAAATGCTCGAACCGTGCAGAATCTTGTATTACATTTCCATGCAATAAAGACGCTTTGTGATTTGGTTCATAAAGCTAGTTCCTTTGCACCCCACAGCGATTCCGTGCGATATGAGTTTTGGGAGAATCTTTGTGACAAAGTTAAGTTTAAGAAGTTAAACATCTTTAAAAAGTACCCACATATTGAAAAGTAATGTATTTTAAACCCTATCGATATCCCACCTTAAAACTATACAAGTTTGCTAATCTTCTTTCTGTCAGAAAATTATATATTCTGCTTTGTATAATAAGGGTACACAAGACAAGGTTTTGATATAATTTGGTGCAATAATAGAAGAATTGTCCTAAGGATGCCATTACCGAATACAGCGTGCCCTAAATCTAGTTTCGCAATAAAGCAATTTGGTAGACAGTCCATTTATCTTTACAAAAAGATTAACAAAAAATTAAGTACAAAAGGAATGATTGTAAAAAAATATTAAGTGAGTGGTTAAAGTTATGAGATTACGATGAAACAGAAAGTCTTTTGGAAATAATAAAGTAAACACTCGGATAAAGTTCCCTACATCTCCTAAAGATATCCCTGAACGTACACACAAACACTACTGTTTATTTGTATATTGCTAACAACACTATTAGTTATACAGTAGTCTTAGACCTTTTTTTTTATATTCCGGCTCAAAACTTAAAGCCACAACAAACTGTTTCTAATTTATGTGCCCGTATTAAAAATTATTCTAATACTAGACGGGCTTACGCCATCGCTCGGTTGGAAATCAATATATTTAGTCGAAATTTTGAACATACAAGTAGTTATTGTGAGTTAACCATAAGAGATAGAGACATGCTGTTGAAAACTTTTTTGTAGCATTTTCGTAGATCTACAATTCTCTTGTACATCACTTTGGTGTATCTCTGTTGGTTTATGCGGCGCACGCGACTGAATCTATCAACAGGCGAGTTTTTTTTAACTGCGCGAACTCCTGCAACATCATCCTCTTGCCCTTTTCCCACTCTAAGCGGGGTCGGCACAACATGTTACAAACATGATGTCAAATAATTTGGCTACGTATTTTACGACCGGCCGCCAGGCAGACGTCAACTTACCTTAGTCGTATTTTACGACTCCTTGGTAAGAAAGAGGGTGGCCTACTGAACCGGATACCACACGGCGGAATTTGTTTCTAGATTATGTACCCTTATTAAAAATTATTGTAACACTACTATTGTTTGGAACTTACTACGTTACTTAAACGTAGTTATTGAGTTAACCATAAAACGTAGAGATATCTGTTGAAATTTTTTTTTATAGGTCTATAATTCTCGTATAGTACCCGGAAATAAATAATGCACATCGAGAACTTAGAACGAAACAGCCGGCCAGTTCGGTTTCGTAGAGCGCTGTCACTGTCACACACGGGTTCGTCAGTCTGCGCGACAGAGACAATGCCCTATGAAGCAGATAACTGATTAGCTGCTTTAGAGCTGATTTCTCTCTCTGAGCCTCGATGTGCATTACTAATTGCCGCGTACTATAATTGTCTTCTTTATTGTATCTCTTTTGGTTGTTGCGGCGCACGCGACTGAATCTACCAACAGGCGAGTTTATTTACAACTGCACGAACTCTTGTAACACTGTTAATTCAAATACGCGCGCGCTTTGAATTAAATAGATGATTTAGCTAACTGACCGGAGGGCTGTGACGGGAGGACGTTGACCCGCACGGGTGAGTCAGTGGAAATCGTCCGCAAGATTGTTTTTGAAGGCGACTTACTTGACAGTTACGTCTCAAATGATTTATAGAAGCAGGCGTTACTTTGCGGAATTCCATATTACAAGCAATATAACTTTAACTTTGCTATAATCCGCACGGGTCAAGTGAATGCATGCAAAGCCAATGTGTATGAAGCAGGCAAAATCTACGCACCTTATACATGCAGGACCAGCCACCACATGCACAAGTACGCTCCACGGCAGTACGATTTTTGTCGTGGAGCCTATCCTCCTGATGATGCTTCGGTTTCGGGGCGAAACGATTGTCGAGATTGTGGTGGTGGGTGTGTGTGCTGCTTTTGTGTGCGTTGTTGCTGGTGAATTGCGCCTTGGGGTGCATGTGGTGGCTGGTCCTGCATGTATAAGGTGCGTAGATTTTGCCTGCTTCATACACATTGGCTTTGCATGCATTCACTTAACCCGTGCGGATTATAGCAAAGTTAAAGTTATATTGCTTGTAGTTACGTCTCAGTCTAATCAGGTGTTAAAGTGAATCTTCTTCTTAAACTTATTGTAATCTTATTTTTGGGAACTGAATACTTGATTTAAAGTCTGTTCTATTCCCGTACTGGGTAAGTTGTGCAAATTATTTTAATTTCTATTGTATATAGTTAATGTGAATCATCTGTTTCATTACTCATACTTGTCACTAACTTTTATCGTTAAATTTTGAATCGGAGTGATGCAATTACTCCTATTCAAAATTATGTGTAGTAGTATTAATTTTAAATCTTTGTTTATTGTTGTTTTGTAGAATTGATTCTGTAATTATTTAAAATTATTTTTATATATACATATATAATCATAGTGATCATAAACTTAATTGTCATAGTTGTTATAATATATTAATACAATGTAGTTTAACAATGCCTTTTAGTAATTTTGTTGCCACTTAGTAATAAGTTTTTATAAAGTTTCCACATCATTCTCGTAGTATAGATTTCGTGTATCTCTTCCTGTGCTTATTATATGTAGGCTTTCCGCCTAGCGTATTGTAACGAACTGTCCGAAATATGAAGCATCAGTCAACTAGTATCTATTACTTCAGGAAATCCTTCGGGGCTGGTGATCCCTTGTTAAGCCACTGAGACCGGAGCTGACTGGAACCTTGCCGAGTACCGGGACTGGGAAGTGAGCCAGAACCGGTATTCTCCCACTACTACCGTGCTGCTGCTTGTACACAGTCGCTGGGACTGATTGAGAGCTGACCGAATACCGTGCTGCGCATGCACAGCCCTGCGTCCAAAGTACAGGAGAGTACACTTCTCGAGCGACCACCTCATTCTACCGTAACCTCGTAACCGACCTACGACCCTGAACTTGATCCTTATAATAATATATAAATTGTTACCTTACTTTCTTTGTTTTCTTTGTTTGTTTTAACGATACGTAGCGTTAAACGTGACACTCTTCAACAAAATTTACCGTAATTAAAAAACCGTAATATTCTTTTACTTAAACCTTCCGGAAGAGTTGCACTACCTTTTAGTAATAACCGTACAAAAATCCGTTCAGTAGATGTTGAGAAAATCGATCACATATAGGCAGACAGATTTTAGGGATTTTGATCATAATATGTATGGATAGATCTTGAATTTCTCGTACTTTGAACATATCGAGACCATCAAGCGAGCGCGTGTTCATATTTCCCCTTTTACACGTATTTACATGAACGATTTTAGATAAAGATTTCGCAATAGGGTTTGTTCAGCGAATTACATTATTCGATGTTTAATCGTCCAAATACGGCGTTATCTCCAACGGATTTCCGCTTCACGGACGAATGCCTTGGAATCGAACCAACTATCCTACTATTGTTTGGCTATTGTTACCATTGTGTAAGAAAGTTTTAATTCTTAGTTTTTTATTGGTAGCTGTAAGTTATGGGATCATTATCGGCATCTATGTTTATTGATGATTGCTGAATGATATGATCAATTTATTAATTTACTAGCTGTACCAGCGGCTTCGCCCGCGTGGAAATCAGTGTCACTATTTTATTTCTAGATTTTTTTTATTGCATAAAAGGCGAGCGCTTGACTGTAATCATGCCTGATGGTAAGCACTGATACAGTCTAAGATAGAGCGCGCTTGCCTAGAAGATACCTATTCGCTCTTGCTTTGAGGATACCCATATTATACGACTTGGAAAAAATAGATACCGGGAGAGAATTCCATTCCCTTGCCGTGCGCAGTAAAAAAGAAGACGCGAAACGCTTCGTGCGCCTTCATGGGATGTCGATAACGTAAGGGTGGAACTTCTCCCGGTGCCCAGCGGTGCGTTGATAGAATGGTGAGGGAGGGACAAGGTTATGGAGTACTTCAGCACACTCTCCGAAATATATCCTGTAGAATACCGATACACAGGCAACCCTGCGCCGATGTTGAAGACTCTGCAATTTGGTATCGGTCAGGGTTTTATCAGAAATGAGCCTTCTGGCACGTCGATCCACCGAGTCCAAAGCATCCAACTGGTATTTGGCAGAGCCGTCCCACAAATGGCAGCAGTACTCCATACGCGAACGTACCTAAATTAGTAGAACGTAAAATTCAAACTTTATACATAAAGTAGTTATTGTGAGTTAACAATAAGAGATACAGACATGCTATCGCTGACTTTTTTTATAGTAATTTTAAAAATCTACTATTCTCTAACCGATCCATGACATACTCAAAATCACGGAACGATGGAGAGAATATTGTGAGAACTTGTACAAAGAAGAAAATGCTCTCTCTTCTCTCTCCTCCTATACATTTGAGACCGCAATGGAACCTTGCATACTTCGATCAGAAATAGAACATTCGATTACTATTGTAAAAAGAAATAAAGCTCCAGGTCCTGATCACATCACGGCAGAAGCTTTAAAAGCCTTAGGCCCTAATGGAATAACCTGCTTACATAACATCTGTAATGCAATATGGAAGACTGGTCTATGGCCAGCTGAATGGACAGAGTCTTCAGTGTTGCCACTCCATAAGAAAGGATCAGTTCGGAATTGCAACAATTATAGAACGATAGCCTTAATTTCCCACAGTAGTAAAATCCTTCTGCATATTATTAACTTAAGACTGAGATCATTTCTGAACTGGCAAATAGCAAGGGAACAAGCAGGTTTTGTTAAGGGTAAAGGAACAAGGGAGCAAATTCTAAACCTCCGCATTATAGTAGAAAAATGCTACGAACATACGATCCCAGCTTTCATATGCTTTGTGGACTACCAAAAGGCTTTTGACTGTGTCAAATGGTCGAAGCTATGGGAAGTCTTAGCTGAATTTGGCGTACCTTCCCATCTAATAAGATTAGTCCGCGGACTGTATGAGTCGGGATGTGGTTCAGTTACGATAGACGGGGTCACATCAAATAAATTCAAGTTCCACAAAGGTGTCCGACAAGGTTGTGTGATTTCCCCTCTGCTATTTAACATCTATGGCGAATATATAATGCGTCGCACGCTCGAGGGGTGGAATGGTGGCATCAAAATCGGAGGACAAACGATATCCAACCTTCGTTATGCAGACGATACAACTCTTTTAACATCGTCTGAAACGGAAATGTATGAACTGATAAAGAGACTAGAAACAGTCAGCTTGAGCGTGGGTCTCACTATAAACAAGAAAAAAACCAAACTTATGGTAGTCGACCGGCTCGCATCTGCCCAACGTACCAATTTGCTTCAAGACTATGAAACTGTAGACCACTTTCAATACCTCGGTGCAGTTATCACAAATAAAGGCAATAGTGAAATAGAGATTCGAAGACGAATTGGTATGGGTAAATCAGCGATGACCCAACTCAACAACATATGGAGAGACAGGAACATTTCAAATCGGACAAAAGTACACGTGGTCCGAACCCTTGTCTTCTCCATTTTTCTCTATGGGGCGGAGACATGGACACTAAAAGAAGCCGATAGAAAAAGGGTAGATGCCTTCGAGATGTGGTGTTGGCGTCGGTTATTAAGAATCCCCTGGACAGCCCGGCGCACTAATGTTTCCGTTCTAAAAGAACTAAAAATGGAGAAAACACAGCGACTGTCTAGTGTCTGTTTGCAGAAGATCCTGCGATACTTTGGCCACATTGCTCGTAGGTCTAGCGACAATTTAGAACGACTGATGGTTACAGGGAAAGTAGAGGGTAAGAGACCCAGAGGCCGGAGTCCGAAACGATGGTCAGACCAAATATCGGAACAACTGGATATACCCATCAGTACCGCACTACACAGAGCTGCCGATCGCAACATCTGGAAAAGGGCAGTTGATAATTTGAAAAAGGGTCACGATCCTCAGCAATGAGGGAACGATTCAGAAGAATTCTCTAATAGATAACTTTAGCGTATCCCTGCTGGTTTACGCAGAGCACGCGACTAAAGCTCCCAGCAAGCAAGTTTATTAACAACTCCGCGATCTCTTCAACACAATTTACATAATACCGATATGTACTTTATACTTAAACCATCCGGAAGTATTGCATTATCTTTTGGTGAAAACCGTACAAAAATCCGTTCAGTAGATTTTGAGAACATAGATTACATACAGACAGACAGATTTTTAGGACTTTGTTTTATAATAAGTATAGATAGATATTTTATTGCACACTATAATTTTGGATACGATTGATTGCGCCTTACGAAACCTGCATCAAATGTGGGTGGTATACGATTCACTATCACGGCATCAAAAATAATTTCGTTATTAAAAAATATAATGTATTAAATATTGATGGCTCTGCCTTACGAAAAGTTTCTAATGCATTTATGCCAAAATTCTTTAAACTTCATCTATTTGTCAGATGAAAAAAAAATATACCATTAGAACGGATGAGCGACCGCCGTGTGGTATCCGGTTTAGTAGAATAGACCACCTCCATTTCTTACCGAGGTGTAGTAAAAGCCGACTACGGTAAGTCGACCCGCCGTGTGGTATCCGGTAGAATAGACCCCCCTTATTTCTTACCGAGGAGTCGTAAAATACGACTAAGGTAAATTGACGTCAGGCAGGCGGCCGGTCGTAATACGTAGCCGAATCATGTGACGACATGTTTTTAACATGTTGTGCCGACCCCACTTTGAGTGGGATAAGGGCAGGATGATGATGATGAACGGATAAGCGAAGAAGCATTGTGTAGAATGCGAATCACTGAGTAGATTGCAGAATCGTTTCAAACATTTTGCACCTAGCAAAACTTGTTAGTATGACTAATTCGTTCATGATTAAAATCGTTTTACAGTCGTTAGATATAACAGACTGACAGATATACTGCGTGGATAAATACAGTTTTAATGGATTTTCGAATTCACTGGGCGATTGGCGAGGATTAAATTCGTAATAGTTCCGCATGTTTGCGATAGTTTCACGGTTTTCAATTTTATACACGATCGCATCGATGTTTACTAAGCGACTATTCAATTAAGAATTGACGTGTAAGCTCTTGTTTTATTATAAAACTAGCTTTTAAACGCAACTTCGTTCGCGTCGACTGCCGTCTTATTATTTGAGTAAACTGTAATACTAATATTAGTTATTGTTAAAGTCAATTAACCTTAAAAGCTAGACATATGCTGTCGCGGACTTTTATTTAGAACTTTTAGAGGGGAACAATTTTGTAATACATGATTTTTGAATGATTTATAGAAGCAGGCGTTACTTTGCGGAATTCCATATTACAAGCAATATAACAGAACTAACTACTTTGCTATAATCCGCACGGGTTAAGCGAATGCATGCAAAGCCAATGTGTATGAAGCAGGCAAAATCTACTCACCTTATACATGCAGGACAAGCCACCACATGCACCCCAAGGCGCAATGCATCAGCAACAACGCACACAAAAGCAGCACACACACCCGACACACACACGACAAATTGGCATTACCATTTTTGTCGTGGAGCCTATCCTCCTGATGATGCTTCGGTTTCGGGGCGAAACGATCGTCGAGATTGTGGTGGTGGGTGTGTGTGCTGCTTTTGTGTGCGTTGTTGCTGGTGAATTGCGCCTTGGAGTGCATGTGGTGGCTGGTCCTGCATGTATAAGGTGCGTAGATTTTGCCTGCTTCATACACATTGGCTTTGCATGCATTCGCTTAACCCGTGCGGATTATAGCAAAGTAGTTAGTTCTGTTATATTGCTTGTAACATGATTTTTGAATAACTTTTACCGTCTACGTAGCGCATGCAAGGAAAGCTTTAAATTTTGCCGTTTCCGCAATATTTTTTATTGCTGCTCCTCTCCTATTTATTAAGTGTGATGATATAGTCTTGCTATTGCAATGTATTGTAGCGTTTTGCTACATGTGTTCGGAGGGGAGGGTAGTGGTGGGGGTTGAACTATGTAAGACTGCTTGTATGGGTGGCGCGGCGCATTACGATTTTTGTCGTGGAGCCTATCCTCCTGATGATCCTTCGGTTTCGGAGGGAAACGATCGTCGATATTGTGGTGGTTGTGTGTGCTGCTTGTGTGCATTGTTGCTGGTGGAGGTGCCTTGGGGTGCGTGTGGAGCTTGTCCTGCATGTATAAGGTGCGTAGATTTTGCCTGCTTCATACACATTGGCTTTGCATGCATTCGCTTAACCCGTGCGGATTATAGCAAGATAGTTAGTTCTGTTATAGTGCTAGTCATATAGTCTATAGCCTTCCTCGATAGATGCAGTATTTCACAATCAAAGAATTTTTAAAATCGGTCGAGCAGTTGTTGAGATTAGCGCTTTCAAACAAACAAACTTCAACTTTATATATTAGTATAGAAGTAAGTATACTTGTAGATGTTCAAAATTATTTGACAAAAATTAAATAACAGTAGTACATAAAAATAATAAATAGTACATAAAAGTTTTGCCCTTTTTTAAATGTTTAAAGCATTTTTAATTAATGGTGAGAGACAGGCTATAAAAGTAAAGTAAAGTAGAAGCCTGTTACAATCCTATTGCTGGGAATAGGCCTCCTCTCTCCGTTTCTGGAGAGAAGGCTTGGAGCTAAGACCTACCACGCTGCTCCAATGCGGATTGGTAGGTTACACATATCTCCAGAATTCTCTAGAGATATGCAGGTTTCCTCACAATGTTTTCCTTCACCGAAAAGCGTGTGATAAATTGCAATTACCAATTAGACACACGAGTTTTAATAGAAAAAGTCATTGGTGGCTGCCCGGATTTGAACTCGTGTTCCCCTCGAAAGAATCGCACGGTCTCACCGCTGGAAGACAGGCTATACTCACGTCTTATTTTGTCGGATGAGCCCGACTAGTTTCACCGTTAACAATTAATAAACCACTCAAGAAAGTTTAAATTCAAAAATATAAAGCATTTATTATTCAGATCAAGGGTCTCAGGTTAATAGTCTTGCTAGAATTACGGAAGGAGGTTCTGTATAAAAAGGTTTTAAGCCGCGAAACACAAAATTGCCACAGGTAACGGCGCACTTGGGTTTTAATCGAAACGTGGCCAGAATTCTGGCACCGCAACGTAAAAACTTCTTGGAGTGTTTCCAATTCAACTAAAGTTGGGCAAAGACGAGTTTTATGTAGTTTCGCCTACTCTTAAAGTTCTGAATGAAAGATAAATGTCCGTTATGTGATTGAATGCGATATGCGATGCCAAGAATTTCGTAAATATGCATGTATCTGATTTATTAAAACTGCAGCATAGAAAACTTTAGGTAACATACTTTTATTTCAAATGAAACTGATATATTTCCATACAAACAATTAATAGTGTTTTTTTAAAAATAACACTGTAATGTACTATTAACCTTCCTTAAGATCTTGTAGTAAAAACCGTAAAAAAATCCGTTAAGTAGATTTTGATAAAATCTATCGCATCGCAGACAGCTTTTGAGACTTTGTTTTATAATAAGTAAAGTTTAGTATGCATACTATGACGCGCACATATGAAAGTATTTAAAGATGTGTGGCATGTTCAGTTATTTCAAAAGTAATTAATTTATTTATTATATAAATTAAGTAATTTTGCTATAACCCGTGATAAAGTAAATAGAAAATATATTTAATGCTAAATGTAGAGTGTACTATAAACAAATACCAAAAGAAATGAAAAATTTAAAAAACATAGGCATACTGACTGTAGCATCACAATACGTAAAAATCTAAGTACGTATAAAACAAAATTTACATAGACATACGAGAGGTCACAAACAGCTTGTAATACCTGCGTCGCGACTCAGCAGAGTTAGCAATTCATTTGTTGGTCTCGCTATTCGCTTATATAATAAAATTCCTCAATCCATTCCAGACCAGTGTACAGAAAGATTCCAATTAAGTGTAAAAAATATGCTTATACATAAAGCATATTACAAAATTGAAGATTATTTGGATGATAATAAAGCCTGGATTTAAGATCCTTTCAGCTTCATACAAGACAGCGGTTTAATAATGTATAATTAAAAATATTTAAAAGAACGACCGCAGAGTTTCTTGTTGGTTCTTCTCGGTAAGGGCAACATTCCGAACCAGTTGTAGCTTCATTAATCATACTGATGATGCCCCGCAACCGAAACATCATGAGGAGACTCCACCAATAATATAAATAACTCAATAAATAGTTCAGTTACTACTTTCTTTTTATTAGAGCGATGTACGCAAAAAAAAGCGATGAACATAGTACCGCCTAAGAATAACCAGTATTTTATCATCAAAGCAGTTTAGTGAAACGTTAGTTCTTCCCACTTATCTTTAGCGGCATTTCCCGCCGCCTTTCGAGTGGAAAATACCGAGCTTTCCGCCATTTTCTAGATTGACATCTTTATCGGTGATTCAACATTCTCTTTAGTACTCGTAAGTTTAGCGACTATGTTTCAGGATTATTTTTAGGGAGGTGTATCTATCATTATCATCATCCTCCTGCCCTTATCCCTCTAAGTGGGGTTGGCAAAACATGTCACAAACATGTTGTCACATTTGGCTACGACTTTTACGACCGGCCGCCTGCCTGAAATCAACTTACCTTAGTCGTACTTTACGACCCCTAGGCAAGAAAGAGGGTGGTTTATTCTAGTCAGCCGGATACCACACGGCGAGTCAACTTACCTTAGTCGCCTTTTACGTCACCTCGGTAAGAAATGTGGGTGATCTATTCTACTCAGCCGGATACCACACAGCGGACAAAATCGCAAATCAAAGTTGGAAAAGCGCTTAAATATATGAACTAGAGAGTGGAGGTCGAGGTCAGTCGAGCTTAGGGAGATGAGGTCGGGGTCGGATGAGCTAGGGAGTGGACGTTGAGGTCAGACGAGCTTAGGGAGATGAGGCCGGGGTCAGATGAGCTAGGGAGTGGACGACCGGTCGCCTGACTGACGTCAACTTACCTTAGAATTATAAGAACTATTCAATGTAACGATAATAGCATAATAATCTATAATATTTATACGATATATAAATATTTTAGTTATACTCCTGTTATGAGCTATACATTACATATTATAAATTATACTCCTTATAATATTTATGTAATGTATAAATATTATAAGGAGTATATTTAGCAGTTATTTGTCATAATACAAGTATTAAGTTACTTACCTTGGGGACGGACGAACTTGTTTGTAACTGTCCCATATATTTATTTATTTATATAAATTCGTGTATTTTTCATTACATATTAGGCTAGAAGATGCAGTTGTTAAATAATCCATTAGGAACAGATTTTCCGAATATCAGTAGCTGTTAGATTCAATAAACCCATCTTGCGTGGTAATTTCTTTAAAAATACCTATCATATATATTATGTATACCTATATAATATGTCAGTCTGTTAAGCGAAGAACATTATAATCATATTTCTTAATTTTTATTTTTTGGACAAATTGTTTTATTATATCTTTTTTATAACGTACACTAGAAATGCCCTAGAAATAATTTATATCGCAAAACAACGTTGGTTGGGTCATCTGGTGTTATTATAAATACATTAAATATAATAAACCATATTTAATTATAAATAAACAAGCGGTTAAATCATTACGGCCGGCGCCTAAATAAACGTAATCCAAACTTTACTTCATTAAGGAAACGACTTTAAACAGCTTTAAATCATCAGGAGACCTTGCTCAATTTATACGCCCTATTTCGTGCTAAGAGCTGATGCTTTAGAATATGGTCTAAATCAAAAGCTAAGACGTATCTATCAGGACTTAGCTCATCATTCAGCTGCCCTTATTCCACTCGAAATGGTTTCAGCACAACATGTTTTATTCTTCTATTCTCCTGTCATTTTTCAATTCTGATGCTATTCCTTATATGCATGTCATACTTTACACAATCCAACCATACATTTTTCGGCCTTAAGTAAGTACCTGATTGAAGAAAACGCAGGGATGTTTATATATTGATTTTGCTGTCACTTAATATTAGAATGTTGCTCGCAGAAACTCTGGAAGCCTCGAGAAGCTGACGGTTGTTGGGCAGGTCGACGGGAAAAGACCACGTGGTCGCTCACCTACCCGTTGGTCAGACCAAGTAAAGAAACTTACAGGCCTGCCTATCACCGAAGCTTTAAAGACCGCCGAGGACAGACAAACATGGAAAACCTTAGTGCATGACGTGATCCGCAGTAAAAATTTCATCTAGACACGACCTTCAGCAATGAAGACCTCGACTAAGAAGAAGAGAATATTAGAATCTCAATGCGGACAATACTATCTTGTCTCCTGTCCTTATGCTATTCTTTTTTTGAAGATTGAAGATTATTTGGATGATAAGAACGCCTAGATTTGAAAATCCTTTCAACTTCATATAAGACAGCGGTTTAATCTATACTTATTATAAAACAGAGTTCCAAAAAGCTGCCTGTCTGTATTTAATCGATTTTCTCAAAATCGACTGAACGGATCTTTGTACGGTATTCATCAAAAGACTGTGCAATACTTCCGGTTGGTTTAGATAAATAGTACATATTAGTATTATGTAAACTGTGTTGAGGAGATCACGCAGTTGTTAAAAAACTTGCTCGCTGGGAGCTTTAGTCACGTGCGCTGTGCAAACCAGCAGAGATACGCTAAAGTAATGTACTAGAGAATTGTAGATCTATAAAACTACTACAAAAAGTCTGCGATAGCATGTCTCTATCTCATATGGTTAAACTAACAATAACTACTTCTATGTTTAAAATTTGAATTCTAGAAAAAATTTGTGACACGCAGATTTTCATGCGAGCGAAGCTGCTGGCACAGCTAGTAATGTATAATTGAAAATATTTAAAAGACTGACCGCCGAGTTTCTTGCTGGTTCTTCTCGGTAAGAGCAACATTCCGAACCAGTTGTAGCTTCATTAATCATATTGATGCTTGACGATTCAAAAGTGCCTGAAATGGTTTATTTGAATAAAGATTATTTTGATTGAATGATTGATTGGTAGATTGATGTACATGTCATACTTTACACAATCCAACTATCCATAACTCGTCCTGATGGAAGAAAACCTAGGAATGCTTAAGTTGAACATTTTGTTGTCACTTATATTAGAATCTCAATACAGACGATAGCATTTACCTGCCCTTATTCCACTTAAAGTGGTTTCGGAACAAGAAGTTTTTCTCTTCCATTCTCTCTTCCATCAGTTCTATCCGTCAACTCTTGCGCAACTTCTTTTATATACATGTAGCCGTTCACAGTATCCAAACATCTCTTTTTAGCCCACCCTCTAATCATATTCACATATTCATCCATATTCATATTTAACACTTGTTTGGTTAACGTTTTTCATTCCTCCTTATTATATGTCCATACCATTTTAATCTTGCACTTCTCGTTTCTATAATGGGCGCAACTTACAGAATTCTCCTTACATATTCATTTAGTTATATGTATATAAAAGTGACTATGAAAATGACATTAATACTACTATAAATCAAATTTCTGACTGGCTTTACGATAATAAATTAAAAATAAACTTAACGAAGACAAAATACATACAGTTCTCTAATTATCAAGCTAAAAATGTAAACATACAAATTAATTACCTAGACAAAACTATTCAGAAATGTGATCAAGTGAAGTTTTTGGGACTAATTCTTGATCAGCATTGCTCGTGGAAACCTCATATTCTACAGACATGTTCACGAGTAAATAGGTTTGTATTTGCTCTAAGACAAGTTAGACAAACATTAAATCAAAATACTGCCCTTGTTGCGTACCATGCATATGTTTGCTCATTATTAAGGTATGGGCTAGTAATTTGGGGTTGTTCCACACATGCAAAAATATTATTCATAGCACAAAAAAAATGCGTCAGAGCTGTGTTTGGTGCCGGACCTCTGCAATCTTGTAAGCCCTTTTTTAAAGAAAAAAAATTATTGACTTTGACATCTATGTACATCTTAGAAGTAGGAATTTTCGTGAAAAAGAATCCGCAACTTTTTGAAAACTTAAGTGTTGAAAGCAGAGTTCGACTTAGGGATCCCACAAAAAAAAGAATACAGAGTTCAAGAAGTGCCTTACTATCAAATAATTGCGCAATAAAATCCATTGTCGTCTACAATAAAATTCCAAAAATGATAAGGGAACTTACGCTTAATCTTTTTAAGTCTAAACTTAAAATGTGGCTTATAGAAAGGTGCTTCTATACAATTGACGAATACTTAAATATTAAAATTTAAAACAACATATTAGATAAGCATTTTAGACATAATAAGATTAGATAAATAATAGAAAAATTGAGATATTAGATTTTATTGACATTCAACAGGAAAGTAGTATTGACATAATTTTAAATTAATTTTTATTTTGTAAATTTGCATGCCTATAATACTAGGTGAAACATTTCTACTAGACAATAAATATAATACACCCCTATTGTAAAAAATGTTTCTGCAAATAAAGAAATTTATTTATTTATTTATTTATTTAGTATTTTTATCAGTATTGTTACACCGGGATTTAGGTATTATTTTAAAATGATGGTTCCTTACTTTATAGATTTATCGGAGTATATTTAGCGGAGCTCACTCGTAATAATCCATCGTAATATAAAGGCATCTATTAGTGAATCTCCAGCCGTCAGTCGACTGACTATCTACCACGGTTTTGACAATCTTCAATCCTATTTGCTTATCCTTTGTCTTAACTAGAAGGAAACCCGTTTGCTGTTTCGTAATAAAAATTGCGTTTTCTACGTTCTCCACTAACTTGTACCGTACACTTAATTAACCTCTTTTATTTTTTCATTAGAACCTACCTTCTGTTAGGGGACACTTCGTAATTTCCTTAACCGCATCGAGATAGAAATTGTTGCAATATCCATAGACGTTTCTATATAAGATTACTGAAATAAATGACAAACACTACGTGCAGTCGAATTTACTATAATTCTGTTATTTTTTTAATTGAAAGGGCTTTAAAATAAGTATAGTAATGGCCCTTTACAATCCCATTGCTGGGTATAGGGCCTCCTCTGCATTTTTTGAGAGAACCGTTAGAGCTAAAACCTACCTCGGTGCTCCAATGCGGATTAGGTTACACATATCCCCAGAACTCTCCACAGATATGTAGTTTTCCTCAGGATGATTTTCTTTATCAAAAATCGTGTGATAAATTGCAATTATCAATTAGACACAAAAGTTTTTAAGTTCAGAAAGCCTACTGCACTTCTACTCTGTACAAGTACAAGACAGTAATAACTAGTTTTAAGATTCATATTTTAAAAAGAGCAACCGCCGAGTTTCTTCTCGGTAGGAACAGTTTTCCAAACCAGCAGTAAATTTGATGATTCAAAAGCACTTGTTTACAAGTTTACTTGAATAAAGAATATTTTGAATTTGAATTTGAATTTAATAGAAAAACTCATTGATGTCTGACCGGTGTTTGAACTCGTGACCACCTCGAAAAAGTCGGACCGTTGGGCTATCACAGCTCCAGAAAGAGCTTCAACCCTATATGTATTATTAGACTAAAATAAATATACCTAAAGAATGGACCACAAAAAGTCGCAGCAAATTTTGCGATTCTTCCAAATCACGATTGTGTACACACATTGCACACCTTCTTGATTTATTCAACGCTCCAACAGCTAATCGAATTTATACGAAATCTTATGTACAGAGAGTATGTAGAAAGTATTTATTTAAGCGTAAACATAACCGCAAAAATGCGTAATGCATTACGAATTTGTTACGGAGTATATCTTCCTCACCAGGAAGATGCTTACGAGGCGAAGCGATCGTAGAGATTGTGGTAATGAGTGTTTGTAGTGCTTGCGTGGAGTAGTGCTGGTGCCGGCGTCTTGCAACACGTGTGGTGCCTGGTCCTGCATGTATAATATATGTGAACGGGAATATGTTGCTTCCAACACAGCATTACATAGATACTATTAACAAACTCTGATTATAGCAAAAAAAATCTATCATACCTTCTGTACTATGGAATTCCACAAAGTAATGCCAACTGTAAGCAGTGTAAGGTGTAAGTGTAGGGGTGTAAGGAGGAGGCTCGTCCCAGTTAGTCTGTTTTACTGCCACCTGCTCTGGTGCATCCTGCAGATAACTAACGGGGCTCTGGCGACCGAATGGTGGTATAACCATTCCTGTAGCTGACCCAGATAATACCAGATTGACAGTGGGCAGCAGCACTGTTGGTGTGACATGGTCAGCACTGCGATCTCCAACCCGCATGCCAAGCGTGGTGGTTACCGGCATAACCACCACGCTTGGCATAGGTGGACATAGGTCTCTTCATGGATGAAGAGGCCTATGTCCAGCAGTGGATGTCCATCGGTTGACGAAGAAGAAGAAAGCCTACTATAAATTATTAAACTACTTCTAAATATTTGAGCAAAATCCAGGATATAGAGCATTTACCCACGGAATATGTGTCAGGATATTAAATGGTTTTTGCCCGTCATTTGAAGTGCAACAGCCTAGTATAATATAATACTAGTATTATACACTTTTTGAGCCCTCTTTAAGAGCCTGATCAAAAATTATTGTAAACATTTGTTCAGTTTGCATAATAAAAGTATAAAACTCGTTTTGTTTCTGGCAGTAGTTCGTTACGCATTCATGAGCGCGCGGTCCCAATCAGAAATAATCTGCTGAATTTCAAAGTCTGCGACGAAAATTTCGTACTTTTGTTACAGCCCGCGTTGCTATCGATATTGGAAATTCGAAATTGTAACAAGAACTCGGCCGGCGCTCGCGATATCTGGGTAACAAGGTTCTCGCTTCAAATTAACATTATCAAAGGTTCTGAAGATCTCCATATTTAGGTCGATGCCTCTGATGATTCGAGCCATTTTTAAATTTCAATTGAAATTGAATTATATCTTGCTAATAAATAAAATGCCTTTTTAAAAGCGTTTATTTAACTTTCCGTGTAGTAAGCTTGGAAGTTGAATTTGACTGTCTTCCCGGTGTTTGGTAGAGCTGAAATTTAAATACTGGTCTAGTGCCATTCACAATGCATGTTTATGATAAATTCAAATTCAAATTCAAAATATTTTTTATTCAAGTAAACTTGTAAACAAGTGCTTTTGAATCGTCAACTTTACTGCTGGTTGTTCCTACCGAGAAGAGCCAGCAAGAAACTTAACACTAGTTACATTTAGTTATTACTGTCTTGTACAGGGTAGAAGTGCACCTATATCCACACATCCTTATCATCTAAGTAATCCTCAACAATATAGTAGGCTTTCAGTATCAGCCTCTTTTTAACAGTGGTTTTAAACTGCTGTAACGGCATGGCCAAAATGATTTCGGAATTTTACTATAGAATATTACACCCAAACCCATAAACGATTTACGTACTTTTGCTAGGCGCAAAGCAGGAGTCGCAAGCTTATGTCGGTTCCTACTTTGTCTATTATATACATCACCTATCGTTTTATAATTCTTTATATTTTTATGTACAAAAATGACGTTGTTTAAAATATACTGTGAAGCAAATGTAAGAATGCCTATTTCCTTTAACTTCTCTATAGGCATGATGCTGCTGCCAGGATTGGCTCCAGATGAGGGAACTCCTCAACAGTCAACAGTAGGGAAATTCAATTTTTTTAGAAATTTTTTTTAAAGCTATTTTAATTAATTCTTATATTTTTATATATTTTACTCAATTTGAATGTGTCCTGTACTTGACACCCTATTATAAGAGATATCCAATTTTTTGGTCTGTAAAATTGTAAATTATCTAGAAACATTTTGCATTTTGCTTTTTTAAGTTTATTGCATTTTTTTTAACATT
The DNA here is from genome assembly GCA_947086505.1 of Morpho deidamia. Taxonomy (NCBI): domain Eukaryota; kingdom Metazoa; phylum Arthropoda; class Insecta; order Lepidoptera; family Nymphalidae; genus Morpho; species Morpho deidamia. Next base: position 2,085,490 of record CAMTZC010000011.1, read on the forward strand.
TGAAAGTGTTTAATTAACCTTAATTTTAATATTTATAACTGAACCTATAATATATATCCATTTTTAATTGGGTTCTTTCATATTTAATGAAATAGTGCGCTTTTTTTGCTTCGTTTATAAGAAATCATTACAAAACCGTATTGTCCATAAGTTTATTTGATTTCAGATTTAGGTTTCAAGTTGTTTCTTTAAATTATTTTACTTTTATATTAAAAACCATTAACCACATGTTAAAAAATAAAAGTAATTATTGATATTAATTGAATTGGTGGCTATGAAAATAAATATATACATGAAATTTATTCTTTTGGTTTCTATATTAAATTTATTTAAAAGTTATTAAAATAAATAATAGGAACTTATCGCACGATTAGTATTAAAGTATTAAAGTAAAGTATATTCGACTGGCCCGTTGGCGCCGTGGGTAGTGACCCTGCCTTCAGCCCCGCGGGTCGCGGGTTCGATTCCCGCCGAGGGCCAACATTTTCAATAAATAAATTATTGGTTCTTCGAGCCTGGGTGGTTATTTGTATTTAAGTATGTATTTAAACTTATATATGTAGTATATCTACCAGTTGTCCGTCACCCATAACACAAGTATTAAGTTACTTACTTTGGGGACGGACGACCGTGTGTGTAAATGTCCCATATATTTATTTATTTATTTAAAGTGTCCTAATTCAAAATTAGGCTTAATTGATTTAGATACATTGTAATGCTTATCTCAATGCCCTTTTTACATCACTCTACGAGCTGTTGAAAAAAATAGTGTTTTCTTGCTCTTTTAAGTTATTAGTCTCTTATCACTCATGAGTTTTGTAGGTGATACGCGAAGTTCATTGCAATTTGCCACAAAACAAGTTTTTTTAAATAGGTACTATAATGCTAATTTATATATTATAAACGCATTTTAGCTATAAGATCAGTTATAGAAGATTTATGAATAAACAATTTTATGGAACGTTTTGTAAGCTTATAGAGAGAGCATTTCAACTAAAGAGTGTCTAAGACCTTCTATAAGCTATTTTTCTGAATAAGACCGTAAGTATATATTTTAGGTATATATTTAAATACTTCAATTATTTAAAGTCGTCAGTGGTTAGTAAGTTTCAATCTTCACAAATAAGGAAACGCCAAAGAGCCGACGAAACGATCATTTCCAATGAAACAATCCGATGCAACTGTTGTAAATCTCGGTGACGTCGGCGATTGGACAAATCAATAAAACGGGTTATCCGACTTTGCGTAAACAGAAATTTTCTCCACAAGCCGCCGGATAAATGTGCGGCCATTAATCTCCGGACCTATCCGGTTAGAGCCGGTTCAGACTGGTTACATTACTAGGTAATTTATAGAATTAGGCATTACTTTTCGGAGATCCATAATACAAAAGTAATAATAAAATTATTTTGTTATAATCCGCGATACAGTAAATAGAAAATATATATAATGCTAAATGTATAGTGGACTATTCGTTTTTTCATACCCGATACGTGCAGGATTCGTTAAAACACATGAACAACTCCACCACTGCCGACACAATACACAAGCACTACACACGTTCACTATCACAAACTAAATCGTTTCGCCCCGCAACCGAAGCATCATCAGGTGATAGACTCTACGACAAAATTGCAAAGTACCTGCACAAACCTCCACCCTTTTAACTAGCTGCATGTTTCAGGTATGAAAAGGAAAATTCCACTCTACATTTAGGATTATATATATTGCCTATTTACTTCATCGCGGATTATAGCAAAATACACGTGAAATAATCGCGACCACGGTGGATGCAACTATACCGAAACGTCGAACCTTGTATAAAGGTAATTCGATTTAGTCGCGATATGATCCATTTATTTATATAATAACTAGCTGTGCCAGCGGCTTTGCCCACGTGGAAATCAGCGTGTCACAATTGTGAATTAACCATAAGAGATAGATACATACTATCGTGGACTTTTTTGTAGTAGTTTTATAGATCTACAGTTCTCTAGTACATTACTTTAGCGTATCTCTGCTGGTTTACGCAGCGCACGCGACTAAAGCTCCCAGCAAGCAAGTTTTTTTTTACAACTGTGCGATCTCTTCAACCCAATTTACATAATACCGATATGCACTATTTCCTTAAACCATCTGGAAGTATTGCAATATCTTTTCGTGAAAACCGTGCAAAAATCTATTTAGTAGATTTTGAGAAAATCGATTACATACAGACAGACAGCTTTTTGGGACTTTGTTTTATAATAATTATAGATTAGTATGAACCGCGAAAATTTAAAAACTACTATAGCAAAATAATTTTACTATTACTTTTATATTATGGACAAAATCGCAAAGCCTGTTTCATTAAAAAAATATAAATTGATTGATTACATCTTATTCGTTGAAGCCAAGTACGTAGGTTTGAACCCAACAATCATTTTTATTAGCAGCTAAAATATTACCTGCACAACCCCTACTTATTATTCTACATATATTATGCCGTATGAAACAGCTCTAATTTGGTGCAACTGATGTGTGATGTACGATTACCTTTTCTTGAAACACGGTTATACTTTGATATATGTTGCGAAGGTCTTTTTATTCTTTTCAGAAATAGGCCGCCTTGAACGGAAATAATAGATGTACGCGACTTTGTTCGCGTCTATTCCAGAACTCAAGTTTTTTTACTAATGGTATATTTGTCCTAGATCTTCTAAAGATGGTTAAAGGATTAATTTATAAATAACAGTCCTTTTTTAATACATTGGGATTATCACAAACTGTTAATTGAGCCTATTAACGCCGTGTGGTATCCGGCTGAGTAGAATAAACCACTCTCATTTCTTACCGAGGTGTCGTAAAAGACGGCTAACGTAAGTTGACCCACCGGTATTCGGTTGATTAGAATAGACCACCCTCTTTCTTACCGAGGGGTCGTAAAATTCTAAGGTAAGTTGACGTCAGGCGGGCGGCCGGTCGTAAAATACGTAGCCAAATCATGCTGACAACATGTTTGCAACAGTTTGTGCCGACCCCACTTAGAGTGGGATAAAGGCAGGAGGATGATGATAAATTGAGCCCAATTTCATCTTTTTTGATCTTGTACCCAAAATTGTATGAAAGTGTATAAATGTTCTTTAAATATTGAATTTTAGCCCCAAAGGTATAAAATTAATTTTCTGGTCCGCACTTGCTCCATATTGCGTTACATAATTAAATTCTTCACTTGTAACATTTCCGTGTAACCGCTTCCAAGAGTATTGTATCGAAGTATTTTCATTTAGCAAGTTCAGTAGCTTTAATAGCTCTCACATTAAAGCATTACTGTTTCCCTCAATGTACCCTCAATAATGCAAAAAGCTCCCTCAAAAGCTGTGATAGCCCAGTGGTGAGACCGTGCGACTCTCTAGAGACGAACATGGGTTCAAACCCGGGCAGATACCAATGAGTTTTTCTATTAAAAACTTATGTGTCTAATTGATATTTGCAATTTATCACACGCTTTTCGGTGAAAGAAAACATCGTGAAGAAACCTGCATATCTCTAGAAAATTCTAGGAATATGTGTAACCTACCAATCCGCAATGGAGCAGCGTGGTAGGTCTTAGCTCCAATCCTTCTCTCCAATAAACGGAGAGAGGAGGCCTATTCCCAGCAGTGGGTTATTAAGAGGCCGTTCCTTTACTTTACAATGCAAAATGAATGTTGAAAAAAATATTGCGATTAAAATTTAAGAAATTAGTAGCACACGCCTTAAGCTGTGATAGCCCAGCGGTGAGACCGTACGACTCTTGCGAGAGGGTCACAAGTTCACTATTAGAGAGGAGGTCTATGCCCAGCAGTGGGATAAAAAGAGACAGTGTAATACTGACGTTTCATTGTAAACTACACGTAATATAATTACCTACTTACATTATACTATATTTACATACAAACAAATTTACACTAATAACTACACTAAACTATTATAATTAAATATAAAAATCATAAATAATACATTGAAGTGAACATCTAAATTCAAATTATACAATATTTTTAATAACTTCGTTGAATGGAATTCATTCGCGAGACACCTGAACATTGGGCAGAATCATCTCGACACTTACTAACGATTTTCAAAACCGTACCGTTGTATTTCTGTTAAATTTTTATCTAAATTGCTTTTGCAAGGGTTAAATAGTAAGATTTACCTATTGTTAGATCTAAATCTCATTTATATTAAAAAATAAAGCGGTGTGTGCTAAAAGTGCAAGGAATTTACCCCTACTTTGGGGTTCGTTCGTTCGTTCCTTCCTTTTTATTGCCTATTGTACCTGCTCCCTGTTACCGGCTACCTGCAACATCTACCAAGAGTAGTTGCCTCGTCTTAACTTTTGACTGCAACGATTCTGAGGAATGCCGGAAGGCTTCACAGCAGCAAAACAGGGCAGTGGCACTAACGGACTTTTCGGATACTGTGTAGTATATAAAACCTTACGATCCTGCTGTCCGCGGTTATCTTTACTTAATTAAATTAATTCTGAATTCTAAATTTAATTGTGTCTTTTCATAAATATTTTTTTTCCTTATAACGTCCTTCTTTCTCTCTCTTCTTCTTTCTTTTTTGTCGACGCGTATTCATACCTAAAAACGCGAACGTGACAGCCGTTACTTTACTTTGGTGCAAACGATGTAGTGCACATAAGTAGGACTCGGAATTTGAAATCGCGAAACCGAGTAAAAGCTATAATTAGGCTTGTGTAAATTTACTGTGCATAATAATAGCAGAAAATTTGAAAATTTGGAAATCTTAAGGTAAGGAGAAGAGAGGTCTTTAGTCACGCATTTTGAAAGTTTACTTTAGATACCGAGGGTTTTTTGGTTAAGCATTTTTGGGAATTTTACTCTTCAGGCCGCTACTTTACTTTTTACTTTACTCTTCAATTAATGAGGGTTTTTTGTCAGGCATTTTTGGAAAGTTTACTCTTCAAGAAATGAGGATTTTTGTGCCACCAATTTTTTAAAAAGTTTTTAGTTACCTACAGATGATTTTTGTAAGCACATTTTCGAAAAGTGTATTTTTCACGTACTTAGGGAGGGTTTTGGAAAAAAGAATCTCATATAATTTCTTAAAAGTAAGTTAGTCGAGCGAACGAATATATATGTTTTAATATTCAAAGGGAAAACTACTTTGAGTGCAAAGAAATGCATTACATTTGCATGCATCAGCCGCAAAATTGCGGAAATACGCGGCGCTTCAGCGTCTTAGACTCAGCGCGGGTTTCATAAAACTAGCTTCATAATATATTCCCGCACATGCGGTGGAGGCAATTTTATGCAGGGAAATATTTTACATCAAACTTATGAAAAGGAAGCAATCCTTTACAAACAAGTAGATAATATGTTGTAACATTTCAAAATGTAATCGGCATAGGAGCAATTAGGCAGGAGGGTGTATGCTATATATAACCCCTCTCAAAAAAATGAAAAGCCTATTCGCAAATTAACTGGCCGATTAAAATAAAATATTATTTCACATGATAGTAGGTATTTATACGTATACTAAAACTTAATTTTTCCCTTATATTATATTATAATGCTGCCAACATTATTATTGTTGCCTTTTTATATTTCTATACTTATTATAAAACAAAGTCCCAAAAAGCTGTCTGTCTGTATGTAATAGATTTTCTCTATTATATACTGAACGGATGTTTGTATGCTTTTCACCAAAAGATAGTGCAATACTTCCGGATGGTTTAGGTAAATACATATCGGTATTATGTAAATTGTGTTGAAGAGATCGCGCAGTTGTTAAAAAGCATGCTTGCTGGGAGTTTTAGTCGCGTGCGCTGTGTAAACCAGCAGAGATACGCTAAAGTACTAGAGAATTGTAAATCTATATAAATACTGTAAGTATAATATAATTAGCCGGTGCATATTTTCACATGGGTCGATTTATGTGGTCGTTTGTCGTCAATTGCTCGTTATGAAATAATTATCTAGGTGTTGCATTGGTCTCGTCGTCGTTGGCTTAGGGTTTAAATTAAGCTTGGGTATGATTGCGATTTGAGAATCATATTCGCACCATGATATGATCAAAAGTGACCACGGTGGTCGTGCTGCTATTGCGATTGCTATTGTGTACACAAACAAATGTAGACCTTATATACGTATGCAGTGTATAGGATATAAGGACTACATTTGTTTGTTTGTAGCGTAAATATCAAATAGCAAAAAATGCTATCGGCTATTATATTATTCAGTTATCACTCGACCAAGTTATTGTTATTACAAACAAACGTAATTCTTAAATCATATTCAATACGGTCTTTATTTATAGGTCATACATAACATAACATTTCTTTGTAATATTATTTTACTTTTTTATGGAATATCCATAATTTTATACAGCAATAGCAGTTATCTAAAATTCAATAGCAGATGATGCTATATGATGAGTGAATCATATCATGATCACTAAGTGATTGGCGATTCGGTCCATCGCTAGTTTAAATATACAAGTAATAATATTATTTTGATATAATATGCGATTAAACATAATGTTAATTGTACTCGTAGAGTCTACTATTCGTAATTTATAGAATTAGGCGTTACTTAGCGGTGAATCATAATATAAAAGTGATAATAAAATTATTTTGGTGATAAACTTTTATTGCGGATTATATCAAAATTAATTTTATTATTATTTTCTACTATTCAATTTCATACCGAATACATGTAGGATTCGCTGATAATTATTTTTTTTTTTGTATTCGCAAAGTAACGTCTACTTCTATAAATATATATTTAATATGAATGCGAAAGATTTTTGTCTGTTTCTTTACCATTATTACTGAACAAAGGATCGTCGCGAGTTATGCTATATAGCGAGTTAAAACGCTGAAAAGTGTATGGCTATTAATCTATAATAAAATTCTGCAATCTACTTTAACTTTGCCATTGCAGCAGTTTAAAAACACTGTTTAAAAAGGAATAACTAATACAGAAAAAGATTTACTTAGACGATAAGAATGCGTGGATTAGCTAAATCCATCCTGGCAGCAGTATCATACCTATAGAGGAATCCTATTTAGGCCATCCTATTTAAGGAAATAGGTATTCTTATATTAGCTTCAGAGTATATTTTAAGCAATGTAATTTTTGTACATAAAAATATAAAGAATTATAAAACGATAGGTGATGTATATAATAGACAAAGTAGGAACCGACATAAGCTTGCGACTCCTGCTTTGTGCCTAGCAAAAGTACCTAAATCGTTTATGGGTTTGGGTATAAGATTCTATAATAAAATTCCGAAATCGATTTTGGCCATGCCGTTACAGCAGTTTAAAAACACTATTAAAAAGTGGTTGATACAGAAAGCCTAATATACTGTTGAAGATTACTTAGATTTTTTTTTTTTTTTTCGAATGTGTCTAATGCTGTTAGCCCTAATGGCTTTTACAGCGTCACCGGTAGGATGGGCGAGCGCAGAAGCTTCGCCGGGTAAAATTGATAAGAAGCGAGTGTTTTTTAGGCACTCGTAACTTATTGGGAGCGTCGCCTTAAGGGTGTCTCCTGCGAGACCGAACCTCGGCTTAAAGCGGCGCGTTTTGGAGGACTGTATCTAACACATTTACTTTGAAGAAGTCTGTATCACGGCGGCCGCGGCAGAGGGCTGCGGCCGCTTGACACAAGCAAGCGGGGACCTCGTCTTCGCCGGCGAAGACGCTGTTTGTGTGTGTATTGTGTGTATATCTTGTTGCATGCTGTAATAGCATCGTCGGGGTCGTTGAGGACGCTCTTAGGGCGCCTGTGAAATCGGTTGGGGAAGTTAAACACCTTATAGTTGGACGCGGCCGCTATAAGGGGGTTTGGATGTGTGGACGCTTTCTCGAAGTAAGTCTTCGAGAATCGTTTGAAAAGATCGGCTATCGTGGGGAGGTCGAGATCTCTATGGAGATTCACGTTGCGCACGAACCACGGACAGCCAGTGGCTGTACGCATGAATCGATTTTGAAGTGTCTGCAACGGACACAGTCGTGACTTAGGAACGTGCGCGAACGCGACGCTCGCATAGGTCATTATGGGTCTAATGCAAGTCTTGTAAAGCGTCACTTTGTTGCGAAGTGACAGTTTACTAGTTTTGCACAATATCGGATAGAGGCGTCCCATGGCGTATGCCGCCCGGTTGCGGACAACGCGGATGTGTCGGATGAAGGATAGGGTGGGTTGAAAGATAACACCTAAGTATTTGACTTCCTTTTGCCAATCTAGACGTTTGTTGTAAATTGAGACTCTAGGGGGCGTCTGGATGAAGTCCATGGCTCTCCTAGACCTGGCAAAGAACATTGCTGCACTTTTATCTGCGTTGATTTCGATTCTCCACCGGCGGAACCAGCTTCCGAGACTATCGGTCGCTGTTTGGAGCCTATCGCTAATAGTTGTAGGATTCCTACAAGTGGTGAAGATTGCGGTGTCGTCCGCGAACATGGCGAGATGGGTGGCTACACTAGCTTTAGTGGAGAATCGTGGGATGTCACTCGTGTAGAGTGAATAAAGGAACGGTGAAAGTACCGAACCTTGGGGGACTCCGGCGCGTAAGGTACGTCTTGAGGAGAGCGTACCGTCGATACGATATCTCAAGGAGCGATTTGTGAGATAATCGCGTATGATGAGGACGAGCCTATCGGGAATGCCTAGGTTTGCGAGTTTGTATATTAAACCCGCATGCCATACCTTGTCGAAGGCTTTGGCGACATCGAAGAAAACAGTACCGGTGTACCGTTTTTTGGCGAAGCCATTGAGGATGGTTTCGGTAAGTCTATGTACTTGTTGTACCGCGGTGTGTTTGGCGCGAAAGCCGAATTGCTCATCCGGTATGAGCTTCTTCGACTCTATGAACGTTATAAGTCTCGCGAGGATTACTCTCTCGTAGACTTTACCCAAGCTGTTGAGCAAGCTAATGGGTCGATAGCTACTCGGGAGATTGCTGGGTTTACCTGGTTTACGAATACCTATCACTATTGCTTCCTTCCATTCGTCGGGGAAGGAGCAACCTAACAGGAGGGCATTGAAGATCAAAGCTATTAGGTGTATCAGTTGGTCGGGGAGGCACTTGAGTGCCTTGTTGGATATGGAATCGGGACCTGGAGACTTTCTAGTCTTCAAGTTTTTAATGATGGAACGGACTTCCTCTCCGGTGGTGGGGGCTAGTGGCTCACTTTCGGGAACCTTCGCGGATATCTTAGCCGCCGCCAATTCCACCTCTAAGTGGAACTTGGCGTGTTCGGGGTGGCTAGGGTTGTCTGTACATTGTCCCTCAAGACTGTCGGCCAAGCACTCGGCCTTATCGATGTCGTCGAATGCGACCGGACGGTTAGGACGTAATAATGGGGGTGTAGCTGCACACTGGTCTCCTCTCAGGGATCTCGAGAGTTTCCAGAAGGCCTGGTGGCTCGGCGAGATCGCTGAGAGTTTGTTATCCCAATTACTTAGATGATAAGGATGTGTGGATATAGCAGCACTTCTGCCCTGTACAAGACAATAATAACTATATGTAACTAGTAATAAGAATTATTCTTTCAAAAGAGCAACAGCCGAATTTCTTGCTGATTGTTCTCGGTAGGAACAGCTTTCTGAACCAGCAGTTGATGTTGATGATTCAAAAGCACTGGTTTACAAGTTTACTTGAATAATGAATATTTTGAATTTGAATTGAATTTGAATTTTATTTTGGAACTCAACAAGGACGAAAGTTCGGACAAAATTAAGTAAAATAGCTTCTACACGCTAGATAGCTTCTACACAACTACAAGATCTAGAAAACATTGAGAAACAACAATCCAAACAAAAGAAACTTTCCTTAACTGATAGTGTAAACCCCATTAATAACTATAGTGTACTTAAAAACTAGCAAGCGATAATAGTTAAAGCAGAAAAACTGCAGTTTAATTCTTTTTGCAGATAGATAAATTTGAAAACTGTTTAAAAACTTGCTGATATAAGTTTTTATCAACTTCAGGTACCTATATTTTATTTGTTATCGAAATTTCGTCTAGACTATTACTTGTGTACAAGTCAGGAGTCCATTTCAAACTTGTTAGGGTCAGAGTATACTTTGTATATAAAATATATATGATTATGTTATATATCTTGTAAAGTGAGCTACAATTTGATGTTTGCTTTCGATGATATGTCGATAAAAGATGTGGCCACGAATTTTTTTATTTTTTAAATTTAATTTTATTTTTCTTAATTGGAACAAGTACATCTATTCTTACAGGTGTACACAACATGCATACTTATGGTGCTATGCGTGCCTAACAATTTTAACAAAATTATTATTATTTTTAATTATTGGTAAAGAAAAACAAAAGAAAGAAAAACACTTACTTATACTTAAGCTAAAAATATAAAATATACAAATGAGGTTTAAAGAGTGTTTTGTCTTACTTTCCATGTTGTTTTCTGTTGAGTAGAAATAAAAGAATCTGCAGATCAGTGTTGATAAATTTAAGTAACAATTAAAACAGAAGAAAGAACAGAATTATAATATAATTATTTTGCTATAATCCGCGCTTGTCATGAATGTATGAAATGCTTAGTGTACGTAGCAGGCAACATTCACATACCCTACACATGCAGGACAAGTCACCACATGTGTCACGATATGCCGCCACTAGCAACAATCGAAAAAAACTCCGAAACCGAAGCATCATCAGAAGTATAGGCTCCGTCGGTTTCGACGGTTTCAGAGCGAAACGATCGTAGATATTGTTGTGTGATTGTGTGCACTGCTTGTGTGAATTCTGCATGTATAAGGTTAACGTTTTGTGGTCATTGTGGTTGCTAATACTGGATGTATAAGGTTTGAGAACTGATACATCCTCTACTTAGCATAAAATTCTAATAAACGTGGATTATAGCTAATCAATTGTATCATTACTTTTAATTTAATTAATATTCTGTCCGATGGCTGTTAAGAGTTTTAAGCCGCTTTTTTGGTGGCCAAATACGATATCAGAATCTCGACAGTTACAAGACCGTTGGCTGTCTGCGCCGGATGCTGATCTAGTAGTACTTTTTACGATACATTTTAAATGCACACGAAACAGCACTAAAGTTTTCTTACGTAAAAATTACGGAATAACATTTGTACTATATACATATTAAATGTACAGTTGGAAATTATCAAAATCTAAATCAAAATAATCTTTATTCAAGTAGGCCTTTTACAAGCACTTTTGAATCGTCAAGGATCAATAATTAGATTTATTAAGCTACACTGGTTCGGAATGTTGCTCTTACCGAGAAGAACCAGCAAGAAACTCGGCGGAGTTTTTTGGAGCTGATTTTCAAATCCAAGTATTTTTATCATTCAAATAATCTTCAATTGTGTAATATGCCTTACGAATAAGCATAGCTTTTACATTTAATTTAAACTTTTCTGTAGTTTATTAATTATTTAACAGCTTTTAATAATTAACTTTAACTAGAAATGTTGACTTAAGTATGTTTGAAGAAGGATTCGGTCCTACATTTTAATTAGTAGTCCGAAAGTCGAATACCGTATACCCAGCGTTTGTAAACGTCACCGCGCGTGCGAGGGCTCATCGTGATGCCTTATTAAAAAACGGCGGCCACGTATATATAAAAACTAGATGTGTCAAATAGACATGGACGGAATCACCTATCACTTAGTGATCATATGAAAAACTTTTCATATAGAACCATCTGCTATTGACTTTTGTGGTAACCGCTACTGACAAAATTCCTGTTTTTAATATAGAGCGCACGACATTGTCATAACAAAAATACACAAGATTATGTATATTCAATAAAAAAAAAGAAAAAAGTAGCGGCCTGTTACAATCCCACTGCTGGGAATAGGCGTCCTCTCTCTGTTCCTGGAGAGAAGGGTTGGAGCTAAGATATGCAGGTTTCCTGACGATGTTTTCCTTTGTGTGTGATCGCCCATATGAAAAAAATGAATAAAAATAAATAATAATACCAGAGTCCTTCTTGAATAGCTCTATATCTTCGTTTCAGACCAGTGTTGTTTTTGAACCGCTCTTTCGCAAGCACTCTTGACTATGTGCAGTCTCAAAGCGAGTTTATGACCACTCATTTACATTTCTCTGCGTGCTTGATTAAATTGTTTTTGGGATTATTTTCCAGCAGTGCACTCACATCACTCCTGTGCTTCCTTTGAATAATTTAATAGAATTAAGTTGGTTTCATTTAAAATAAAATAAGTGATATTATTTCGGTATAATAATCACTATTAATAATATTGTTAGGTACAAGTTCGTGGATTTGAATAAAAATACCTGGTGACTCGTAAAAAACACTTTATTCAACTTTTTACTACGAACTTACTACTTACAGTCTCTATACAGTCCGTTATCCAATATAAGAATGCCGAGGTCACTAATATTTCACTTTTATTGTCACTTGTTTATTCGCTCTTGATCGCTATTCACAAACTGAATGTCGTAACACCATACGTCGGCTTATATATCGAACGCACCGAAGTTCGAGAACGTTAGCGAGACCTTGGGGAGTTTGTAAACAAACTTTGTAAACAAGTTATCGGTAAACATGCCAAATGTTCCACATGTTACGTCTACTCAGCGATTGCCGCTTTCCCAGACTTCACTCGACACCGGAGGTGTAATGTTCCACGCCTGGGAAAGACACTTCGCTCAACCTCGCCTTTCCCTACCTAACTTCGGTGGGATCGGACGCATTTAGTATTTAAGATTTTAGCATAGTAATAGTATAAGAATAATTATAATTAACTGTAAATAAATAGATTTATTTGGATACTGAGTTTGTGTACCCAACAGTCGCCACCCATAATATAATTCACAGAATTAGCGTTAGGCGAATTTGAACTCTATGACACAAAGTTTCCGAAGAACATGCAAATAGCATGTTCGAACTGCCCCAGTCCCATTTGAACTTTATTTCATATGCATTACGAACTCTTTTCGCATGTTCGTATCAATATAATATCGCAGATTATAGCAAAATAATATTTTCAGTACTTTTTGTTTGGAACTCCTAATTCTGTAAATTGGTTTCATTTAGCTAATCCGCCGTGTGGTATCCGGAGTTATAGTATAGACCGACTAAAGGCGACTAAGGTAAGTTGAAGTCAGGCAGGCGGCCGGTCGTGAAATAACTAGCCATATCATTTAAAAACAACATCATTGTCCTGCCCTTATCCCACTCTAAGTGGGGTCGGCGCAACATGTTTTAAGCACGTAGTAAAATGATTTGGCTAGGTATTTTACGACCGGCCGCCTGCCTGACGTCAACTTACCTTAGTCGCCTTTTACGACACCTCGGTAAGAAATGAGGGTGGCTATTCTACTCAGCTGGATACCACACGGTGGAGCCAAATCATTTAAAAACATCTAAAAAAATTCGTGCCTAGCCCCCTTAGAGTGGGATAAGGACAGGAGAATGATGGTTCAAATTAGTTAATGTATAAATCTACGACTTTTTTGAGTAATATTTATGATGTGGTGTTAATTTGCTGATTTAATGGTATAAAAATATTGAAATGTGGGGATTCTGAAAGAAACATGTCGAGCAAATAAATATAGATAAATAAATATATGGGACCCTTACACACGGTCGTCCGTCCCCGAAGTAAGTAACTGAATACTTGTGTTATGGGTGACGGACAACTGGTAGATATACTACATATATAATTTAGATACATACTTAAATACAAATATACACCCAGGCTCGAAGAACCAACATATTGTTCATAGAAAATGTTGGCGCTCGGAGCGGAAACGAACCCGCGACCCGCGGAGCTGAAGGCAGGGTCACTACCCACTGCGCCAACGGGCTAGCAAAGACAGTTAACGTGAGATTCAAAAGTAATTGAAAAAGTCCATTGAAATAAAGAACATTTTAAAATTGAATTTCAATTTGACAATTAATTTCATGAAGTAATATTCATAAGTCTGACTTCCCATAGCACAGGGAATCCTAGTTTGGGGGTCAGGAATTCGCAACAATGTGTTTGCTGTATATTTTGTGATGTTTAGAGTAAGTCAACTTAAGTATCTACAAATTCACTAATGTTCCCACACAGATTAAATTATTTAATTTTATACGGCTTCAAGCTGTGATAGCCTAGCGGTGAGACCGTGCGACACTCTAGAGACGACATAGGTTCAAACCCCGGGCAGGCACAAATGAATTTTTCTATTAAAACTTATGTGTCTAATTGGTAATTGCAATTTATCACACGCTTTTCGGTGAAGGAAAACATTGTGAGGAAACCTGCATATCTTTAGAGAATTCTAGGGATATGTGTAACCTACCAATCCGTATTGGAGCAGCGTGGTAGGTCTTAGCTCCAATCCTTCTCTCCAAAAATGGAGAGAGCAGGCCTTAGCCCAGCAGTGGGCATAGTAACAGGCTGTTACTTTGTTTCAGCTACGGACTCAATTAGTCTAAATCTGTTATAATAAAAATTGTATTTTTTAGTCACTTCTAGTGAAAAAATATTTTTTATGTATTTTATTATTGCCTTTTTTGTTTGTTAAGCGAATTTGTCACTATATTAAAATAAATATCAGACAATTATATTGATCGTTATAAGTTTTTTTTTAACTTTGTAATATTTGTATCACATTTTTATACTGAATTTTGCGGAATTATTTTTGTATTTGTAGTAAGTTACATTAAACGTTAAATAAATAAAATAAATATTTCTATGCTATATTTAATTTTATCTCAAAAGAAATGTTCTTATATTCTAAAATGGAAATAAGTTGTTACAAAAACATTCTCTCGCCGTAGCAAGGGATGGAGCAAAACAAACAACAAAACTTTCTGGGAATTTTGAAGCTTTTTATGTGAAAATGATATTTATAATTCCATTATAGATTTATTTCAAAGTAGGTAGTAGAAAAGAAATCTCCTGCTGAGACTGGATCACGATTGATGAAGTATGAAAATTGGAATTAATGCGAAATCGAAATTCGGCTCGCGTAAAATAATTTGACCGATAGCGTTGATGGTAACATTCCCACATATTCTGTGTTATATGGAATAGTCCTGACTTTTTAGTATTGTGCCCGCCGAGTTTCTTGCTGGCTGTTCTCTGAACCAACAGTAGAGTTGACGATTCAAAAGAAAACAAGTGTTTTACAAGTTTTCTTCAAGTAAACTTGTAAACAACGACAACGACTTATGTACTTTTGCAAGTCGCAAAGCAGGAACCACAAGCTTATGTCGCTTCCTACTTTGTCTATCATATACATCGCCAATCTTTTTATAATTATGTATTATGGTGTACAAAAAATAAATTGCTAAAAATAAACTGTGAAACCAGTATAAGAATACCTATTTCCTTAAACTTCTCTTGCAGAATCACGCGAGTTTAAATTGCAAATGCCACGTATGGCTCTTTTGTAATATAATTTTTTTTCAATGTCCGCGCATTTACCCCATAACAATATTCCATAAGACATAATGTTATGGAAGTAAGCAAAACAAAAAAGTTTTGCTATTTCGACTTCCGTAAATCCTCTTATCTTTCGGACAGCGTAGGCCGCTAACTAAGTTTCCCAGCGAGAGTTGTTATTTGTGTGCTCCATTGGAGCTCTGAATCTAATTTTGAATAAAGAGTTTTTAATAGTATTATTGCAGCTATAATTGCGTAAAATGACAACCAAATTTCTTGATAATTATTCTCGTTAGTAGCAACATCCTGAACCAGTGCCTAGCTTCGATTCAAGAGACGATTTAATAGAGATTCATTTCGATTGAAATTATTTTTAATAGAAATTCGATTTGAAGCTCGCATCGGATTTTAATTATCATGGATCCCCTATTGTAACTTGAAGACGTCTTATCTTGAAGACGTCTTATCCGTAAATAAAAATAAGTTAGGCTCTTAGAAAGTTCTATTGCGGTTTGAGATGTTTTAGTGTTTTCTCTTATGTACTTATTTATATTGCAATAAAACGTTGGAGATCATATTTTAAAAGAACGCTATTTATACATTATGTATACGAAATTTGTTCAATGAGTGGGAGATTTTGGAATGATTGAAATGACGGGATGGCGAAGATGAAAAGGTGATGGACGGGATAAATAAAAATAAAGTAATTACAAACAAATATATGGAACACTTACACACGCGGTCGTCCGTTCCAAGGTAAGTAACTTAATACTTATGTTATGGGCGACAGACAACTGGTAAATATATACATATACATATAGTTTTAAATACATACTTAAAAACAAATATACACCCACACCTAAAGAAACAACAAATTATTTTTTACAAAATGTTGGTCCTAGGCGGGAATCGAAAGTGGTGACTAATAGAGGAAAAATAGTAGAACGTCGAATGTCAAAAGAAAGATCGATTTCGGAAAAAGTTGAAATTTAGAAAAAAAAATTGTCAGACTGTCTGTTACGTTATACGCTAAAGATTGATTAAATTTGGTACAAATGAAACAAAAAGTTGGCGGTCAGTGGGAATCGAAGCCGTGACCACCTGAGTATAAGTCAGAGTCACTGTCACCTACGCCATGGGGCCAGACCTTTAAAAATATGATAATTCTCATCGTTTTGCTGCCGTTACCCCATTCTAGGTGGGTCGACACAACATTATAAACATGTTATCACATGATTTGGCTACGTATTTTGCGACTGGCCGCCTGCTTGACGTCAAATAACCTTAGTCGCCTTTTACGACAACTCGGTAAGAAATCGGGTGGTCTATTCTACTCAGCCGGATAACACATGGCAGGTCAACTTACCTTAGTCGCCTTTTACGGTCCCTCGGTACGATGGGTCTTTTGACATCATGCGCTTTAATCTAATTATATATTTTTTGAATATAACTTTATGAAAAATATGAAAACAGTGACAGATTATCACTATTTATGTTTTTCTTTATAATTAATGATTGGAATCAAATATATTATTATTAATATGATAACGTTATCATGAACATAAAATTCGGCGTATTGTTTTTATGAGTCATTTTGATTTAACTTATATCCAAATTATTTGCTCGTATATTTGATGTGCAATTTTTAGGGTATTTATGCTATTTAGTTTCATATGCTTTGCTTAGTTTTTATTTGATCGCAGAAAATACGCGAAAGTTGTGATAGCCCAGTTGTGACAATTTCAATTCAATGTGAGGGTCACGGGTTCAAATGAGTTTTTCTGTTGTAGTATATTCTTTTGGTATATTTATTGTGCGACTCTTTCGAGGTGGTCACGAATTCAAACCCCGCGTAGGCACCACTGAGTTTTTCTATTAAAAACTTATGTCTCTAATTGATATTTGCAATTTATCACACGCTTTTCTGTGAAGGAAAACATCGTGCATATTATATTATATTGAAATATCTAAGGATATATGTAACCTACCAATCCGCATTGGAGCAGAGTGGTGGGTGTCAGCTCCAAACGTTCTCTCCTAGAATTCTCTAGAGATATGCAGGTTTCCTTATAATGTTCTTCAAAGAAAAACGTTATCAATGAGTCTTATAAGTTTTAACAGAAAAAATCATTGATGCCTGCCCGGGGTTAAAACTCTTGACCTGGTCATTAGCTGAGCACCGTTGGGCTATCATAGCTTGCAACCTTTGAACTGTGAACCACGTTAATTAAATCTATCATAGAATCAGAACATTATTATGAATGGAAACACGTACGAATTGGTCCGTCCCATTTCCTATCTCTATAACTGCACTGGAACTCCCATTACGCGACTTTTAATTGCGAAACTTCTTTCCTATCGGTCTGCGTAGTTTGATTGATTTTTCGTGCCAATACGTGGGAGAGAAAGTTTTTATAATTTTTCTCCTAGCAATCAATTTAATGAAAGCCGAACGTGATCCTTATGAAATAAATTAATAACATTCAGGATTCGTATAAGGCACTACAAACCCCAATCACACTGAACTGGTACTGCACACATTCACTATCACAATATCAACGATCGTTTCGTTTAATGATAATTATATTAGAAAATTAATTTCTATCTTATCTTTTTTGGAGAATTTCGGGATGAAAATATTATTGAGATTGTAGTAGTGTATGTGTGTAGCGCTAGTGTACTGTGGCAGGGGCAGTTATTAGTAGTGGATAAAAGAAAATAGAAAATTATATAATGCTGAATTTAGAGCGTTGTATCGATTTTCATACCTGATATGCAGAATTCGTATAAGGCATGTACTACAAACTCTTATCACACTAAACTATTACTACACACATTTACTATGACAATCTCAACAATAGTTTCGACCCATAACCGAATCTTTAGATAGACTTCACACCAACCTTTCATCATCATCCTCCTGCCCTTATCCCGCTCTAAGTAGGGTACGACTCAACATGTTACAAACATGTTGCCACATGATTTGGCTACGTATTATACGACCTGCCTGACGTCAAGTTACCTTAGTCGTATTTTACGACCCCTCGGTAAAAAAGAGGGTGGTCTATTCTACTCAACCGGATACCACACGGGTCAACTTACCTTAGTCGCCTTTTACGACCCCTCGGTAAAAAAGAGGGTGGTCTATTCTACTCAACCGGATACCACACGGTGGGTCAACTTGCCTTAGTCGCCTTTTACGACACTTTGGTAAAAAAGAGGGTGGTCTATTCTACTCAACCGGATACCACACGGGTCAACTTACCTTAGTCGCCTTTTACGACACTTCGGTAAAAAAGAGGCTGGTCTATTCTACTCAACCGGATACCACACGGGTCAACTTACCTTAGTCGCCTTTTACGACACTTTGGTAAAAAAGAGGGTGGTCTATTCTACTCAACCGGATACCACACGGGTCAACTTACCTTAGTCGTATTTTACGACCCCTCGGTAAAAAATAGGGTGGTCTATACTACTCAACCGGATACCACACGGGTCAACTTACCTTAGTCGCCTTTTACGACACTTCGGTAAAAAAGAGGCTGGTCTATTCTACTCAACCGGATACCACACGGGTCAACTTACCTTAGTCGCCTTTTACGACACTTTGGTAAAAAAGAGGGTGGTCTATTCTACTCAACCGGATACCACACGGGTCAACTTACCTTAGTCGTATTTTACGACCCCTCGGTAAAAAATAGGGTGGTCTATACTACTCAACCGGATACCACACGGTTCAACTTACCTTTGTCGCGTTTTACGACACCTGGGTATTAAAATGAGGGTGGTCTATTCTACTCAACCGGATACCACACGGGTCAACTTACCTTAGTCGCGTTTTACGACACCTCGGTATTAAAATGAGGGTGGTCTATTCTACTCAACCGGATACCACACGGTTCAACTTACCTTTGTCGCGTTTTACGACACCTCGGTATT
Organism: Morpho deidamia; assembly: GCA_947086505.1. NCBI lineage: Eukaryota > Metazoa > Arthropoda > Insecta > Lepidoptera > Nymphalidae > Morpho > Morpho deidamia. The sequence goes on from CAMTZC010000011.1 coordinate 2,104,831, forward strand.
AAAATGAGGGTGGTCTATTCTACTCAACCGGATACCACACGGGTCAACTTACCTTTGTCGCGTTTTACGACACCTCGGTATTAAAATGAGGGTGGTCTATTCTTCTTTGCCGGATACTACATGGTACATAAAACTCTCAGTATTTGCTTAAAATGAAACTTTAAAAACAACAAAGACAAAATGGCGTCCTTGTAAGTCGTTGAGTTGTCAAAGCCCGTTTATTTCTATTTGCAGCAGATACTTTAGTTGGCCCAATTCATTAATGGATTCAAATTAAATTTCAAGTTTTCGTGTCGAAAATGTGACGAAGTTAATTTGTACAAGTTCTCTGTCCCTGTTAATTATTTGTTATAAAGGTTTCGCTTTGACGGCCATTTCAAAGGGTCCGAGGGACTAGCTATTTCGTTACGTCTACTAATCTTAACTCCTTATTTGAATTGGCATTTTGTATTCGAACTATTTCGCTCTTAAATTTTTCAAAATTTCTATTATTATACCTATAATAATAGTACCTACCTATTCTACATTCATCTGTTTAATATTTGATAGTTCTCTTTTATTTTTTGAATATTTAATTTTCCGGCTTCAATTATTTTTTGTTGTGCCCTGAGTAGAATAGACCGCCCTCATTTCTTACTAAGGTGTAAAAGGCGACTAAGGTAATTGCCGTGTGATATCCGGCTGAGTAGAATAGACCCTTATTTCTTACAGAGGTCTCGTATAACGCGACTAAAGCAAGTGCCGTGTGATATCCGGCTGAGTATAATAGACCGCCCTCATTTCTTACTAAGGTGTCGTAAAAGGCGACTAAGGTAATTGCCGTGTGATATCCGGCTGAGTAGAATAGACCCTTATTTCTTACAGAGGTCTCGTATAACGCGACTAAAGCAAGTGCCGTGTGATATCCGGCTGAGTATAATAGACCCTTATTTCTTACAGAGGTCTCGTATAATGCGACTAAAGCAAGTGCCGTGTGATATCCGGCTGAGTATAATAGACCCTTATTTCTTACAGAGGTCTCGTATAACGCGACTAAAGCAAGTGCCGTGTGATATCCGGCTGAGTATAATAGACCACCCTCATTTCTTAATGTGGTGTCGTAAAAACGTCGGTAAGAACGGAGGGTGGTCTATTCTGTTCTGCCGGATACCACACGGCGTTTTTCACCACCACTTTTTTCCTCATTGATATTTCATTATATTTCATACACATGTATGTCATAAAAGATATTTGCGTGGTAACTTTGAATGACCAAAGTTTTTGTTACCGTGAACGTTGACATTATCCGCTCGCTATGATACATTTTTCCCACTAAACACCACCATTTAAACTTTTTTATCGCGAGCAGGAAGCTAACTTATCTAAATAGACATCGCTGAGGTCAAATTCGCAATTTTTTGATGGCGAACGCGCTAAAGGTATTAATAGCTGTAGGTGCTTATCTTGTCGGAAAGCCGGAAGGTTAAATGGGCGGTAGATCTCCATTGCTTGTGAGAGGAGTTTGTTGCAAAATTCATTTTTGTTTTTATAAGTTTTTAAACGCTTAAATAAATATAGGAACATAGAGAGTATGGAACTACAGTCATTGCTTCTGACGCATGGTAACATATAGAACAGGCCGAGGAAATCTGGACGCGGTTTAGTTAATAAAAATTTAGAACTATATTAATGGAACGATTCTACTACCCACCTGCCTACATAACGAGTTGTAAATTAAATATTTATTCGTTTGAATGATAAAAATTTACAATGCGCATTTTTTCCTTTAGGTAGAACCTTAATAAAAGCTATGACAGCCCAGTGTTGAGACCGTGTGACTTTCTGGTGACGATCATGATTTCAAACTCCGGGCAGGCATCAATGAGGTTTTCTATTAAACTTGTGTCTAATTGATAATTTCGGTGAAGGAAAACATCGTGAGAAAACCTGCATATTTCTAGAGAATTCTTGGGATGTGTGTAACCTACCAAGCCGCATTGCAGCAGTGTGGTAAGTCTTAGCTCCAATCCTTCTCTCCAAAAAACGGAGAGAGGATGATAATAGTAGCAGCCCAGGAGTGGGATAATAATAGGCCGTTACAGTTCTTGTACTTTACTTTTTATTACCTTAATTAACAGATCCATAGTTATAGTAAAGAAAAGTAGCGGCCTGTTACAATCCCACTGCTAGGAATAGGCCTCCTCTCTCCGTTTCTGGAGAGAAGGGTTGGAGCTAAGACCTACCACGCTGCTCCAATGCGGATTGGTAGGTTACACATATCAACAGAATTCTCTAGAGATATGCAGGTTTCCTCACGATGTTTTCCTTCACCGAAAAGCGTGTGATAAATTGCAATTATCAATTAGACACATGAGTTTTGATAAAAAAAACTCATTGGTGCCTGCCCGGGTTTGAACTCGTGTTCTCCTCGAAAGAGTCGCACGGTCTCACCGCTGGGCTATCACAGCCATAGTTATACTAGTTTGATATATCGTTAAAGTGACTAACTAGTCCTAGATAACAGGGAACAACCGATAATCTCTTGTGTACATGCGATAATCAGTGATAAGTTATCAGTTATAAATCAGTTAATTAGTAATTGATATTATATATCACAATGTGCAACATTATCAAGGAAGCATGATGTCGCTATATTTGATTCTTTTGTTAGTTGTGCAATTTCTGGTTTGCTCAGGAGATGTGTATATTAAAGATGGATATCATAAGACTGTTGGTATACCTCAGGCGATCAGGGTGATGAGTATAGAAGGTTTTGTTTCTAGAATAGTCGGTGGTAAAGAAGTAACATCAACTTCGTCGCATCCTTACCAGGTTAGTTGTGGAATATTTTTACGAATATTTGTCCGCTTTTATAAACTTATCAGTACAGACGTAGCCCGGTCTGGATATCATGATTCTCCTGCCATTATCTCACTCCAAGTGGGTTCGGGACAACATGCTACAAACATGTTGTCATATGATTTGGCTTCGTATTTTACGACCGCCTGCCTGACGTCTACTTACCTTAGTCGCCTTTTACGACACCTCAGTAAGAAATGAGGGTGGTCTATTCTATTCTGCCGGATACCACACGGCTATCCGGTCTGGATATGCTATTATAGTATAATTTTTTTTATTTTGAAAAGTGCAACCACCGAGATTCTGTTGGCTCTTCTCAGTAGGAACAACTGTCCGAGCCAGCAGTAGAGTTGACGATTCAAAAGCACTTGTTTAGAAGTTTACTTGAATAATGAATATTTTGATGTTATTTTGTGTTTGTTATATTTCTGATACGGTTCAAACAATGTATACTGATATTATCCCATTGTTATACAGAGGCCTTATTTGTCTTTGGTAGAATATTTATCTATATCTATTATCCCAACACGTTGTTCCAATGTTAGGTTACATATATTCCGCGAATTCTTTGGAAATTTCCAGGTCATCCATTGCACCAAAATGGGCATGATGCCAATTACTGTCTTAAGCGATTCTTCCCAAACTTTTATCTCATATCCTTCAAAAAACTCTGCTGTCTCGTTTCTCTAAAGCTATTGTCAATATTAACTTTGAAGTTATAAGGTTTATTTTAAAACAAACTATTATTAACATAATACATTAGAATAATGTATATGTAAGTAACGAAAATAGTAAGTTTCTTATAACTTAGTATTTTAAACGATAGACAATAGACGAGGTCAATAGGACCTCGCGAACCCCTAGAGTTACGTGTACCATAGTTTGAGAATCGCTGGTCAAGAACCCACAAAACTTTTTCAGGCTGGTATCGTCGTAACACTTAGGACTAGTCTAACCTCACTTTGTGGTGGAGCGCTGATTTCCAACACCAGGGTAGTAACTGCAGCTCATTGCTGGTGGGATGGACAGAATCAGGCTAAGCAGTTCGAAATAGTACTCGGCTCCCTTAAGGTTTTCTCTGGAGGCACCAGAATTAAAACTAGTGATGTCACCGTCCATCCGCAGTGGAACACTAATGACATAACCAGTGATATTGCGATTGTCAAAATATCTCAAGTTACGTTCAGTGGTAAGTTATGTTTTTGGAAGCTAAACTATATCCATGCCTTTGATGGCATCTATCTATACTAATATTGTAATTGCGAAAGTGTATCTGTTAGTTACCCTTTAACTAATATTGAAGAAACAATAAATATCTCTCGTATGCGTGAGATATCTATTGTTGTATAATTATTTTGTGTAAATCGCTAAAAATTCCTAAAAATGCACGTTTACGCAACTCAGCGATCTGAGTTTAATTTCGAAGACGCGTTGATCGACACAGTGATATATATTGAGAGCTTATCAGAATAACGTATCAATAGCAGTACCTAGATATAATTTTTTTAGAAGATATAACTTTTTTTTATATAATTATATAATTCGAGCTGTGATAGCCGAGCGGTGAGACCGTGCGACTCTTTCGAGGGGAACACGAGTTTCAACCCGGGCAGGCATCAATGAGTTTTTCTATTAAAACTCAAGTGTCTTATTGATAGTTGCAATTTATCACACGCTTTTCGGTGAAGGAAAACATCGTGAGGAAACCTGCATATCTCTAGAGAATTCTGGAGATATGTTTAACCTGCCAATCCGCGTTGGAGCAGCGTGGTAGGTCTTAGCTCCAACCCTTCTCTCCAGAAACGGAGAGAGGAGGCCTATTCCCAGCGGTGGGATTGTAACAGGCCGCTACTTTTTTTTAAATTCGAATATTATAAAGTAGTATAAATTAAATTCTAATATTATAAAGTAGTATCTGTTTGTTACCCTAAAGGGTAACAAACAGATACACTTTATAATATGTGTAAACCAAATGTATTTATGGGTAAACCCAATATTGATGAAACAATAAATATATCTCATACGCGTGCAAATTATTATTTTGTGTAAATCGCTAAAAATGAGTAAAAATGCACGTTTACGCAACCCAGCGATGTGAGTTTTATTTTCGAAGACGCGTTGATCAACCCAGTGATATATTGAGAGCTTATCACAACCTTTATTAGCAGTGTTAATAGATCATTAACGTGTTAATAACAGTACTTGGATGACCAAGCTTTGCTGGGAATTTTTTTAGCAGGTATAAAAAAAAATACAACTTGAAAAAAAAGGAAACAATAACCGGTTAATTGTCACTTTGAGACCGCCCGATTCCAACTGAGCTATTACTACTTCTTAAATTAAAGTGAAATTAACCTATTTCTAATAATATTGTAAAAGTTTCAAATACCTAAATACCAATGAAACCTAGCTAGATCGAAAGTAATAATAAAATTATTTTTCTATAATCCGCTATACAGTAAATAGAAAATATATATAGTGCTAAATGAATAGTGGACTATCCGTTTTTTCATACCCGATACATGCAGGATTCATAAAAACATGCACAAACCTACACCACTGCCACCACACTACACACGTTCACTATCACAAACTCAACAATCGTTTCACCCGCAACCGAAGCATCATCAGGAGATAGACTCCACGACACAATCGCAAAGCTTGACTTGTATGTATAATATATTTATATACAAAATAAGCTCATTTAAATATATAAGATTTGTATCAAAATTGTGATATATACTTGAATTATGTATGTATGTAAAAAAAGTTCTTAGCCACAATGGACAATATAAACAAACCAAAAAGTTAAGCCAATGTACAGTATTCGAAAAATAAATTTTCAACACCACCTAATTGAACCTCTGTGAACTTGGCAGCCGACTTTCGAAAAAAAAATTTTTGAAATTACCATCGGGTTCTCCATCGTTTGTACCCGTTTGTACCACTTTAATTTTCGTTTGTACCTCAAACCAAAAAAAATTACAGAATTTTCAAAATTTGACCCGCAGCCCACTTTGGAAAATCGAAAATTTTCCAAAAGAGTCTGATTCAGGGTCGTTTGTACCCGTTTGTACCACTTTTATTTTTCATTTTTCTAAAAACCCAAAAAAGTTACAGCGTTTTGAAAATTTTGAAAAATTAACTTATTACATTTTTAAAATTTCGAAAATCAGAAAACGGGGATCGACGCGGAATCGTTTGTACCCGCAGAAATCACTTTCGTTTTCGTTTCTACCTCAAACCAAAAAAATTTAAGAGCGTTTACAATTTTGAAAAACCAAAGATAAGATAATTTCCGCAATTTTTGAGATATTTCAATTTTGGAAACTTCGATCGATAGGTGACAGCGCCGTGAGGATTGTACCGCTTTTTGTTTCTTTTGAATCTCAAACCAGAAAAATTTGCGAGCGTTTTGAAAATTTCAAAAAAAACAATTTCCACAATTTTTGGAAATTTGAAAATCTGGAAACGGGGATCGACGCGGAATCGTTTGTACCCGCAGAAATCACTTTCGTTTTCGTTTTTACCTCAAACCAAAAAAATTTAAGAGCGTTTACAATTTTGAAAAACCAAAGATAAGATAATTTCCGCAATTTTTAAGATATTTTAATTCCGCAAACAGGGATCAATAGGTGACAGCGCCGTGAGGATTGTACCGCTTTTTGTTTCTTTTGAATCTCAAACCGGAACATTTGCGAGCGTTTTGAAAATTTCAAAAAAAACAATTTCCACAATTTTTGGAAATTCGAAAATCTGGAAACGGGGATCGACGCGGAATCGTTTGTACCCGCAGAAACCACTTACGTTTTTGTTTGTCCTTCAAACCGAAAAAATTTACAGAATTTTCAAAATTTGACCCGCAGCCCACTTTAGAAAATCGTAAATTTTCCAAAAGGGTCTGATTCAGGGTCGTTTGTACCCGTTTGTACCACTTTTATTTTTCATTTTTCTCAAAATCCAAAAAAGTTACAGCGTATTGAATATTTGAAAAATTATTTTTTGACATTTTCAAAATTTCGAAAATCCGCAAATGGGGATCGACGCGGAATCGTTTGTACCCGCAGAAATAACTTTCGTTTTTGTTTTTACCTCAAACCAAAAAATTTCAAGAGCGTTTACAATTTTGAAAAACCAAAGATAAGATAATTTCCGCAATTTTTGAGATATTTCAATTTTGGAAACGGCGACCGATAGGTAATAGCGCCGGGAGGATTGTACCGCTTTTTGTTTCTTTTGAATCAAAAACCAGAAAAATTTGCGAGCGTTTTGAAAATTTCAAAAAAATCAATTTCCACAATTTTTGGAAATTCGAAAATTCGCAAACGGGGATCGACGCGGAATCGTTTGTACCCGTAGAAATCACTTTCGTTTTCGTTTCTACCTCAAACCAAAAAAAATTACGAGCGTTTTCAATTTTGAAAAACCAAAGATAAGATAATTTCCGCAATTTTTGAGATATTTCAATTTTGGAAACTTCGATCGATAGGTGACAGCGCCGTGAGGATTGTACCGCTTTTTGTTTCTTTTGAATCTCAAACCGGAAAATTTGCGAGTGTTTTGAAAATTTCAAAAAAATCTATTTCCACAATTTTTGGAAATTCGAAAAACCGCAAACGGGGATCGACGCGGAATCGTTTGTACCCGCAGAAATCACTTTCGTTTTCGTTTCTACCTCAAACCAAAAAAAATTACGAGCGTTTACAATTTTGAAAAACCAAAGAAGATAATTTCCGCAATTTTTGAGATATTTCAATTTTGGAAACTTCGATCGATAGGTGACAGCGCCGTGAGGATTGTACCGCTTTTTGTTTCTTTTAAATCTCAAACCGGAAAATTTGCGAGCGTTTTGAAAATTTCAAAAAAATCAATTTCCACAATTTTTGGAAATTCGAAAATCCGCAAACGGGGATCGACGCGGAATCGTTTGTACCCGCAGAAATCACTTTCGTTTTCGTTTCTACCTCAAACCAAAAAAAATTATGAGCGTTTTCAATTTTGAAAAACCAAAGATAAGATAATTTCCGCAATTTTTGCGATATTTCAAATCTGCAAACGGGGATCGATAGGTGACAGCGCCGTGAGGATTGTACCGCTTTTTGTTTCTTTTGAATCTCAAACCGGAAAATTTGCGAGCGTTTTGAAAATTTCAAAAAAATCAATTTCCACAATTTTTGGAAATTCGAAAATCCGCAAACGGGGATCGACGCGGAATCGTTTGTACCCGCAGAAATCACTTTCGTTTTCGTTTCTACCTCAAACCAAAAAAAATTACGAGCGTTTTCAATTTTGAAAAACCAAAGATAAGATAATTTCCGCAATTTTTGAGATATTTCAATTTTGGAAACTTCGATCGATAGGTGACAGCGCCGTGAGGATTGTACCGCTTTTTGTTTCTTTTGAATCTCAAACCGGAAAATTTGCGAGCGTTTTGAAAATTTCAAACAAAACAATTTCCACAATTTTTGGAAATTCGAAAATCTGGAAACGGGGATCGACGCGGAATTGTTTGTACCCCCAGAAATCACTTTCGTTTTCGTTTCTACCTCAAACCAAAAAAAATTACGAGCGTTTACAATTTTGAAAAACCAAAGATAAGATAATTTCCGCAATTTTTGAGATATTTCAATTTTGGAAACTTCGATCGATAGGTGATAGCGCCGTGAGGATTGTACCGCTTTTTGTTTCTTTTGAATCTCAAACCGGAAAATTTGCGAGCGTTTTGAAAATTTCAAACAAAACAATTTCCACAATTTTTGGAAATTCGAAAATCTGGAAACGGGGATCGACGCGGAATCGTTTGTACCCCCAGAAATCACTTTCGTTTTCGTTTCTACCTCAAACCAAAAAAAATTACGAGCGTTTTCAATTTTGAAAAACCAAAGATAAGATAATTTCCGCAATTTTTGAGATATTTCAATTTTGGAAACTTCGATCGATAGGTGACAGCGCCGTGAGGATTGTACCGCTTTTTGTTTCTTTTGAATCTCAAACCGGAAAATTTGCGAGTGTTTTGAAAATTTCAAAAAAATCTATTTCCACAATTTTTGGAAATTCGAAAAACCGCAAACGGGGATCGACGCGGAATCGTTTGTACCCGCAGAAATCACTTTCGTTTTCGTTTCTACCTCAAACCAAAAAAAATTACGAGCGTTTACAATTTTGAAAAACCAAAGAAGATAATTTCCGCAATTTTTGAGATATTTCAATTTTGGAAACTTCGATCGATAGGTGACAGCGCCGTGAGGATTGTACCGCTTTTTGTTTCTTTTGAATCTCAAACCGGAAAATTTGCGAGCGTTTTGAAAATTTCAAAAAAATCAATTTCCACAATTTTTAGAAATTCGAAAATCCGCAAACGGGGATCGACGCGGAATCGTTTGTACCCGCAGAAATCACTTTCGTTTTCGTTTCTGCCTCAAACCAAAAAAAATTACGAGCGTTTACAATTTTGAAAAACCAAAGATAAGATAATTTCCGCAATTTTTGCGATATTTCAAATCTGCAAACGGGGATCGATAGGTGACAGCGCCGTGAGGATTGTACCGCTTTTTGTTTCTTTTGAATCTCAAACCGGAAAATTTGCGAGTGTTTTGAAAATTTCAAAAAAATCTATTTTCACAATTTTTGGAAATTCGAAAAACCGCAAACGGGGATCGACGCGGAATCGTTTGTACCCGCAGAAATCACTTTCGTTTTCGTTTCTACCTCAAACCAAAAAAAATTACGAGCGTTTTCAATTTTGAAAAACCAAAGATAAGATAATTTCCGCAATTTTTGAGATATTTCAATTTTGGAGACCTCGATCGATAGGTGACAGCGCCGTGAGGATTGTACCGCTTTTTGTTTCTTTTGAATCTCAAACCGGAAAATTTGCGAGCGTTTTGAAAATTTCAAAAAAATCAATTTCCACAATTTTTAGAAATTCGAAAATCCGCAAACGGGGATCGACGCGGAATCGTTTGTACCCGCAGAAATCACTTTCGTTTTCGTTTCTGCCTCAAACCAAAAAAAATTACGAGCGTTTACAATTTTGAAAAACCAAAGATAAGATAATTTCCGCAATTTTTGCGATATTTCAAATCTGCAAACGGGGATCGATAGGTGACAGCGCCGTGAGGATTGTACCGCTTTTTGTTTCTTTTGAATCTCAAACCGGAAAATTTGCGAGTGTTTTGAAAATTTCAAAAAAATCTATTTTCACAATTTTTGGAAATTCGAAAAACCGCAAACGGGGATCGACGCGGAATCGTTTGTACCCGCAGAAATCACTTTCGTTTTCGTTTCTACCTCAAACCAAAAAAAATTACGAGCGTTTTCAATTTTGAAAAACCAAAGATAAGATAATTTCCGCAATTTTTGAGATATTTCAATTTTGGAAACTTCGATCGATAGTTGACAGCACCGTGAGGATTGTACCGCTTTTTGTTTCTTTTGAATCTCAAACCGGAAAATTTGCGAGCGTTTTGAAAATTTCAAAAAAATCAATTTCCACAATTTTTAGAAATTCGAAAATCCGCAAACGGGGATCGACGCGGAATCGTTTGTACCCGCAGAAATCACTTTCGTTTTCGTTTCTACCTCAAACCAAAAAAAATTACGAGCGTTTTCAATTTTGAAAAACCAAAGATAAGATAATTTCCGCAATTTTTGAGATATTTCAATTTTGGAAACTTCGATCGATAGTTGACAGCACCGTGAGGATTGTACCGCTTTTTGTTTCTTTTGAATCTCAAACTGGAAAATTTGCGAGCGTTTTGAAAATTTCAAAAAAATCTATTTCCACAATTTTTGGAAATTCGAAAATTCGCAAACGGGGATCGACGCGGAATCGTTTGTACCCGCAGAAATCACTTTCGTATTCGTTTCTACCTCAAACCAAAAAAAATTACGAGCGTTTTCAATTTTGAAAAACCAAAGATAAGATAATTTCCGCAATTTTTGCGATATTTCAAATCTGCAAACGGGGATCGATAGGTGACATCGCCGTGAGGATTGTACCGCTTTTTGTTTCTTTTGAATCTCAAACCGGAAAATTTGCGAGCGTTTTGAAAATTTCAAAAAAATCAATTTCCACAATTTTTAGAAATTCGAAAATCCGCAAACGGGGATCGACGCGGAATCGTTTGTACCCGCAGAAATCACTTTCGTATTCGTTTCTACCTCAAACCAAAAAAATTACGAGCGTTTTCAATTTTGAAAAACCAAAGATAAGATAATTTCCGCAATTTTTGCGATATTTCAAATCTGCAAACGGGGATCGATAGGTGACAGCGCCGTGAGGATTGTACCGCTTTTTGTTTCTTTTGAATCTCAAACCGGAAAATTTTCGAGCGTTTTGAAAATTTGAATGTTTTGAAACTGATTTTTGCACGGTTTGTACTAAAACGAAGTGCAAGGACTTCCGGAATATTTGAGTTAGTATAACATTACGATTTCATGTAAAATAAAGAGGTCGCGCATTTGTAAAAAAACTTGCCTATTGGATCTTTAGTTGCATGCGTCGTTTAAACCATCAGAGACACACTAAAGTAATTTACTAGATTTAAAAATTTGAATAAAAATTTTAATGAATAATAACAGTAGAACCTCGATAAGTTAAAGACCTCTATAACTTAAAAAAAATAATCTCCATTCTGCTCCCATCCCCTCAGAACCTCTATAACATAAATTACGCAAGTTACAGAGAATAGCTTGAATAATTAATTAAAATTTTGATACTCAATAGCTTAAACACATGTTTCGACGCACTTTGTAACATTAAACTATCTATAAATTCCAGTAATTTCAATTGGAATGAGCAAAAGTAAAATAATCTCGGAATTTATTACTTGCACGTGTTCACCTTGAAGGGGCGGTTAACATCATCATTCGATCTTTCTATGCGGTGAACGGTTGAAATTAGATCATTAAAAAATATATAGATATAGAAACTGAAACACTTTAAAACATAAAAAATTGTCAGACTTTTTTTTGTAGAATTCCCATTTCTCCATAACATTGTATGTATTATTTTTAACTCCGGGTGCATTCGGGTACAAATAGTATAAATTCACGACTATATAACTCAACTCCTCGCTCTAACTCAAACCCTTAATAGGTTAAAAACTCTATAACTTAAAATATTTTGTGCTTACCTTGGATTTTAACATATCGAGAATTTGCTGTATTAATTAACAAGCTAACGCGTCCCAGTGCATACTATTTATTCATCCTTTTGACTGGCTCGTTGACTGGCGTAGTGGGTAGTGATTTTGCCTTAAACTCCGCAGGTTCGATTCCCGCCGAGGACAACATTTTCTACAAACAATTTGTTGGTTCTTCGAGCCTGGGTGTATATTTCAGTATATATTTAAAATTATATATGTAGCATATCTACCAGTTGCCCGTCACCCATAACAGAAGTATTCAATTATTCACTTTGGGGTCGGACAACCGTGTGTGTAAGTGTCCAATATATTTATTAATATTAATCCTTCGAAGAATCGATAAGCGTTTATCGATAAGTGACGGAACGGCATACGCCTGTCCCTAGCGCACAGATGTTTTATGGCAACATGGGCAATGAGTTTGAATTTTGCCGTAGTTAACAATTGTTACGTCGCCCAAGTGGTGGTTTAATTTTATTGTCTCGTGCTTAAGATCTCCATTGATTTATTAAAAATGTGAAAACTTGACACGAAACAAATGTTTTAATTCTTCAAATACTTTATGAAGGTCAAAAAAAGGTCAAATATTTGTTTTAATTAGAATTTGGCAGCTTCATAAAGATAGATTGACAAGATGATCTGGTGAAAAAAATTCAAGTTACGTAATTCGGTTTTTTAAAATTGTATCACTGGCTATTCAAATACAGTCGTGTCACGTGCCTCATTGGGTGCTTTACTTCTTTTTTGTTGCCGCTGACACCGCGCTGATGGCCGAACTCTCTTAGTCCCTCAAGCCAAACTTTCATTCAACGACCTACACGCTATCCATAATCTTTTGAAGAATTGAGATATCTTAAAAATTGCGGAAATTATCTTCTTTGGTTTTTCAAAATTGTACACGCTCTTAAATTTTTTTGGTTTGAGGAAGAAACAAAAACGAAATAGATTTCTGCGGGTACAAACGATTCCGCGTCGATTCCCGTTTGCGGATATTCGAATTTCAAAAAATTGTGGAAATTGATTTTTTTGAAATTTTCAAAACGCTCGCAAATTTTCCGGTTTGAGATTCAAAAGAAACAAAAAGCGGTACAATCCTCACGGCGCTGTCACCTATCGATCGAAGTCTCCAAAATTGAAATATCTCAAAAATTGCGGAAATTATCTTATCTTTGGTTTTTAAAAATTCTAAACGCTCGTAATTTTTTTTGGTTTGAAGTAGAAACAAAAACGAAAGTGATTTCTGCGGGTACAAATGATTCCGCGTCGATCCCCGTTTGCGGATTTTCGAATTTCCAAAAATTGTGGAAATTGATTTTTTTGAAATTTTCAAAACGCTCGCAAATTTTCCGGTTTGAGATTCAAAAGAAACAAAAAGCGGTACAATCCTCACGGCGCTGTCACCTATCGATCCCCGTTTGCAGATTTGAAATATCGCAAAAATTGCGGAAATTATCTTATCTTTGGTTTTTCAAAATTGTAAACGCTCGTAATTTTTTTTGGTTTGAGGTAGAAACGAAAACGAAAGTGATTTCTGCGGGTACAAACGATTCCGCGTCGATCCCCGTTTGCGGATTTTCAAATTTCCAAAAATTGTGGAAATTGATTTTTTTGAAATTTTCAAAACGCTCGCAAATTTTCCGGTTTGAGATTCAAAAGAAACAAAAAGCGGTACAATCCTCACGGCGCTGTCACCTATCGATCCCCGTTTGCAGATTTGAAATATCGCAAAAATTGCGGAAATTATCTTATCTTTGGTTTTTCAAAATTGTAAACGCTCGTAATTTTTTTTGGTTTGAGGTAGAAACGAATACGAAAGTGATTTCTGCGGGTACAAACGATTCCGCGTCGATCCCCGTTTGCGGATTTTCGAATTTCTAAAAATTGTGGAAATTGATTTTTTTGAAATTTTCAAAACGCTCGCAAATTTTCCGGTTTGAGATTCAAAAGAAACAAAAAGCGGTACAATCCTCACGGCGCTGTCACCTATCGATCCCCGTTTGCAGATTTGAAATATCGCAAAAATTGCGGAAATTATCTTATCTTTGGTTTTTCAAAATTGAAAACGCTCGTAATTTTTTTTGGTTTGAGGTAGAAACGAATACGAAAGTGATTTCTGCGGGTACAAACGATTCCGCGTCGATCCCCGTTTGCGGATTTTCGAATTTCTAAAAATTGTGGAAATTGATTTTTTTGAAATTTTCAAAACGCTCGCAAATTTTCCGGTTTGAGATTCAAAAGAAACAAAAAGCGGTACAATCCTCACGGCGCTGTCACCTATCGATCGAAGTTTCCAAAATTGAAATATCTCAAAAATTGCGGAAATTATCTTCTTTGGTTTTTCAAAATTGTAAACGCTCGTAATTTTTTTTGGTTTGAGGTAGAAACGAAAACGAAAGTATTTCTGCGGGTACAAACGATTCCGCGTCGATCCCCGTTTGCGGTTTTTCGAATTTCCAAAAATTGTGGAAATAGATTTTTTTGAAATTTTCAAAACACTCGCAAATTTTCCGGTTTGAGATTCAAAAGAAACAAAAAGCGGTACAATCCTCACGGCGCTGTCACCTATCGATCGAAGTTTCCAAAATTGAAATATCGCAAAAATTGCGGAAATTATCTTATCTTTGGTTTTTCAAAATTGAAAACGCTCGTAATTTTTTTTGGTTTGAGGTAGAAACAAATACGAAAGTGATTTCTGCGGGTACAAACGATTCCGCGTCGATACCCGTTTGCGGATTTTCGAATTTCTAAAAATTGTGGAAATTGATTTTTTTGAAATTTTCAAAACGCTCGCAAATTTTCCGGTTTGAGATTCAAAAGAAACAAAAAGCGGTACAATCCTCACGGCGCTGTCAACTATCGATCCCCGTTTGCAGATTTGAAATATCGCAAAAATTGCGGAAATTATCTTATCTTTGGTTTTTCAAAATTGTAAACGCTCGTAATTTTTTTTGGTTTGAGGTAGAAACAAAAACGAAAGTTATTTCTGCGGGTACAAACGATTCCGCGTCGATCCCCATTTGCGGATTTTCGAAATTTTGAAAATGTCAAAAAATAATTTTTCAAATATTCAATACGCTGCAACTTTTTTGGATTTTGAGAAAAATGAAAAATAAAAGTGGTACAAACGGGTACAAACGACCCTGAATCAGACTCTTTTGGAAAATTTACGATTTTCAAAAGTGGGCTGCGGGTCAAATTTTGAAAATTCTGTAACTTTTTTCGGTTTGAAGGACAAACAAAAACGTAAGTGGTTTCTGCGGGTACAAACGATTCCGCGTCGATCCCCGTTTCCAGATTTTCGAATTTCCAAAAATTGTGGAAATTGTTTTTTTTGAAATTTTCAAAACGCTCGCAAATTTTCCGGTTTGAGATTCAAAAGAAACAAAAAGCGGTACAATCCTCACGGCGCTGTCACCTATTGATCCCTGTTTGCGGAATTAAAATATCTTAAAAATTGCGGAAATTATCTTATCTTTGGTTTTTCAAAATTGTAAACGCTCTTAAATTTTTTTGGTTTGAGGTAAAAACGAAAACGAAAGTGATTTCTGCGGGTACAAACGATTCCGCGTCGATCCCCGTTTCCAGATTTTCAAATTTCCAAAAATTGTGGAAATTGTTTTTTTTGAAATTTTCAAAACGCTCGCAAATTTTTCTGGTTTGAGATTCAAAAGAAACAAAAAGCGGTACAATCCTCACGGCGCTGTCACCTATCGATCGAAGTTTCCAAAATTGAAATATCTCAAAAATTGCGGAAATTATCTTATCTTTGGTTTTTCAAAATTGTAAACGCTCTTAAATTTTTTTGGTTTGAGGTAGAAACGAAAACGAAAGTGATTTCTGCGGGTACAAACGATTCCGCGTCGATCCCCGTTTTCTGATTTTCGAAATTTTAAAAATGTAATAAGTTAATTTTTCAAAATTTTCAAAACGCTGTAACTTTTTTGGGTTTTTAGAAAAATGAAAAATAAAAGTGGTACAAACGGGTACAAACGACCCTGAATCAGACTCTTTTGGAAAATTTTCGATTTTCCAAAGTGGGCTGCGGGTCAAATTTTGAAAATTCTGTAATTTTTTTTGGTTTGAGGTACAAACGAAAATTAAAGTGGTACAAACGGGTACAAACGATGGAGAACCCGATGGTAATTTCAAAAATTTTTTTTTCGAAAGTCGGCTGCCAAGTTCACAGAGGTCCTAATTGATTGATTCATAAAACTTTAGATTTGATCAATCGCTGGCTACGAATTTTAACAATAATATATTCGGGGTTGATGTTATTACAAAGTTGTTAAGCAAAACTTTTATTGTGAACTGATGATGTGACTGAAAATAAATGGATTGGCTTCATTTTGTTTAGATATATAAAATAAATAAAAATTCATCATCCTCCTGCTCTTATCCCACTCTAAGTGGGGTCGGCACAACATGTTAAAAACATATTGTCACATGATTTGGCCACGTATTTTACGACTGGCCGCCTGCCTGACGTCAATTTACCTCAATCGTATTTACGACCCCTCGGTAAGAAAGAGGGTGGTCTATTCTACTCAATACTGGATTCCACACGGTGGGTCAACTTACCTTAGTCGCCTTTTACAAAACCTCAGTAAGAAATGAGGGTGGTCTATTCTACTCAGCCGGATACCACATGGCGGGTCGACTTACCTGTCGCCTCTTACAACACCTCGGTAAGAAATAAGGGTGGTCTATTCTACTGATCCGGATACCACACGGTGGATAAAATAAATAAAAATTAAATTATTAAATTAAAATTTAAATTATATAAAAATTAATTAACTTTAAATATTAAATTATTATATTTAAATTATTAAATATCGCCGTGTGGTATCCGGCAGAATAGAATAGACCACCCTCCTTTCTTACCGAGGTGTCGTAAGAGGCGACTAAGGTGTCTGCCGTGTGGTATCCGGCAGAGTAGAATAGAAGACTCATTTTTTACCAAGGTATCGTAAAAGGCGACTAAGATAAGTTGACGTCAGGCAGGCGGCCGGTCGTAAAATACGTAGCCAAATCATGTGACAACATGTAACATGTTGTGCCGACCCCACTTAGAGTGGGATAAGGGCAGGAGAATGATGACGATGATGATGATTTAAATTATTAAATAACAAATAAAAAAAACATATAATTTTCATATCTATACTTATTATATAACAAAAATCCCAATAACTGACTATGTATGTATTTGATTGATTTTCCCAAAATCTACTAAACGGATTTTTGTACGGCTTTTATTAAAAAGTAGTGAAATTCTTCCGGAAGGTTTAAGTTAATACGATTTTGTGTAAATTGTGTTTAAAAGGTCGTTCAATTGTAAAGGAACTAACCTTCTAAGAGTTTTAGTCGCGTGCGCAGCGTAAACCAAAAGAGATATACTAAAGTAATGTACTAGACAATTGTGGATCTATAAAAATATACTACAAAAAAGTCTACGAAATCATGTCTCTACCTCTTATGGTCGACTCACCATAACTACTTTTATGTTCAAAATTTCAATTAAATGCACTAACTTCAAAAGGCACAGCGAGTTTATTAATTAAAATTAAATAAGAAATATATAAAAAAATCAAATCATATTTATATAAATATATATACCAGTTGTCTGTCATCAAAAACTTTGCGGAGATCCATAATACAAAGTAATAGTAATTTTTTTTACTATAATCCGCGATAAAGTAAATAGGAAATATATATAATGGTAAATGTTGAGTGGACTATTCGTTTTCATACCTGAAGCATGCAGCATTCATTAAAAGGGTTGAGGTTTGTGCAGGTGCTTTGGGATTTTGTCGTGGATTCTATCTCCTGATGATGCTTTGGTTGCGGGGCGAAACGGTTGTTGAGTTTGTGATAATGAACGTGTGTAGTGCAAGTGTATTGTGGTGGCGGGGGTCGAGGTTTGTCCATGTTTAACGAATGGTGCATGTTCCAGGTATGAAAACGTATAGTATATATATTGTAGTATGTATATATATATATATATATATATATATATATATATATATATATATATATATATATGTATATATATATCCTATTTACTTTATCGCGGATTGTAGCAAAATTTTACTATTAATTTTGAAAAACACAAGTATGAAGTTACATATTTTGCGGGTGGATGTCCGATGATGAATAAATTGCTTAGTTTTATTTCGCAGACAGCATTAAAGCGATATCATTACCTGCAACGGCTGATGTTAATCAGAACTTCGCGGGACTGGTTGGAGTCGCCACTGGCTACGGAAAGACGAGTGATGGTAATTTTTTTTATTTATGTCGTCAAACTTGGCAAAGGCCTTCTCCTTCCTTTTTTAAATACAAGGTTTAGAGCTTAGACCCACCACGTTGCTCCAATACGGACATAGACCTCCTGTCTCCTTTTTTTATGGTCACTTAAACACACGGTCGTCCGTCCCCAAAGTAAGTAACTTAATACTTGTGTTATGGGTGATGGACAACTGGTAGATATACTACATATATAATTTTGAATACATACTTAAATACCAATGTATACCCAAGCTCGAAGAACCAACAATTTGAATTTGAATTTGAATTTGAAGGCTAACCTAACCTAACCTATCATGCTGCTTTAAAACAGATTGGTAACTTTCCCATATCCCTTGATTTCTCCGGAGATATACAGGTTTCCTTACGATGTTTTCCAACACCAAAAAGATTGAGACACGTTCTAAATATCAAATAGACACATAAATTGTAATAGAAAAACCCATGAATGCCCGCCAGGGGTTTGAACCGATGACCCCTTGTTAAAATCATCAGAGATGGCGATCGCGGCGACCTGAAAAGTGTTTTTAGAGAGAGTTTCACCACCTTGGGCGGGCCATTGAGAATAGCAATATGCAGATCCAATAGACCTTGGCTTGTGCTAAGGCCAGCAAAGGTCGATGTTTCAATTTCGATTAATGCTAGGTACATACTCTAAGATAAGTTTTTTACAACATTTTATATTTATAAATAAATAAATAAATCAAGTTTTATTGACCAAAAAGAGTAGAAAAGTAATAATAACACACACACTAACAACGTGGTCAAAGGGCAGCCAACGCTGCTGCAACGCTGATTTTCAGGTGGCACCCTTGGTGGTTACCGCGGACTATCCTAATACATACTTACATACATTTACTAATATGAAACACAAAACAATAATAATGATAAAAACAATATTAACATACCCTAAACTAAAATCAAAACCTTATAGCCTATAACTATGATATTGAATATTTAATATAATAGCAATATACATATATAACAAGGAGAAAAATAAATAATTTATATACTCTACATTTTAGCTCAGAGCGGTTTTCCAGCAACAACGAGTCTTCATGCTGTGAATCTAAACATTATAACTAATGCTGTATGTCAGAGTAGCTTCGAAATCACCTTAGCTGTAAGTCATTTGTGCACCAAAGGTTCTGGAGTCGGTACATGTGATGGTGACTCAGGGGGACCGCTTACTGTAGTCTGGAAGAATAGTCAGATTCTGGTGAGTTTATGAATCTTAGGATATAGACTACCAACTTCTTTCAACCCAATCCGTCGCAGGCGAGCGGTAGAAATCAAATTAATCTTTATTCAAATATGCCATTTGAGCCACTTTTGAATCATAAAGCATCAATATGCTTAATGAAGAGTAATAATAAAATTATTTTGCTATAATCCGCGATACAGTGAATAGAAAATATATATAGTGCTAAATGTATAGTGAAACGGAAAAAACGGATAGTCCACTATACATTTAGCACTATATATATTTTCTATTTACTGTATCGCGGATTATAGCAAAATAATTATATTATTACTTTTGTATTATGGATCTCTGCAAAGTAACGCCTAATTCTAAAAACTATGATTAATGAAGCTACAACTGGCTCGGAATGTTGCTCTTACCGAGAAGAACCAGCAAGAAACTCGGCGGTCAATTTGTTGAAACATTTAAATTTATATTATTAAACCACTGTCTTGTATGATGCTGAAAGTATTTTTAAAGGCATTTTTATCATCCAAATAATCTGAAATTTTGTAATATGCTTTACGTATAAGCATATTTCTTTCACTTAATTTAAACCTTTCTGTAGTGTCTATAGATTGCGGAATTTTATTGTAGAAGCAAATAGGGAGATCAATTATTGTGTTGCTGACTCTGAGTCGTGACGCAAAGACGGCGTGCCCAAGACCATCTCCATTTTTATATTATTGACCAACTATATGAAGGAGTAAAGTAGCGGCCTGTTACAACTGTTACACTGCTGAGTATAGACCTCCTCTCTGCGTTTCTGAAGAGAAGGGTTGGAGTTAAAACCTACCACGCTGCTCCAATGCAGATTGGTAGGTTACACATATTAACAGAATTCTCTAGAGATATGCAGGTTTCCTCACGATGTTTTCATTCACCGAAAAGCGCGTGATTAATTGCAATTATCAATTAGACACATTAGTTTTAATAGAAAAACTTATTGGTGCCTGCCCGGGTTTGAACTCGTGTTTCCCTCGAAAGAGTCGCACGGTCTCACCGCTGGGCTATCACAGCTCAATGAAGGAGGTTGTATATGAAACATGTTGTAACATAAGTTTTATGGTGGTAATCTGTCAATTTTGTTCCAGGTTGGAATAGTGTCTTTCGGTTTAGCAGAAAGTTGCCAATCCGGATATCCGTCAGTGTACACGCGTGTGACGTCATATCTGTCATGGATACAAGGCTATTTATAGTCTAGAAAATGTAAAAATAAACTCGTAAAACAAGAATTTCTTTAAGTTTTTTGCTCCATAAAACCTAATCAAATAAGTAAAGTTTCTTGGTTATATACCTAGAAGCATTAACTACGCATTATCAAACAGAGTTATTATACTAGATTATGGAAGCTAGAATATATATTTATATACAAAAAAGAGAAAGCAGATGGTACCTTCCGGAAAAATTTCACTATCTTTTAGTAAAAACTTTACAAAATCCGTTTAATATAGTAAAGTAAAGTAAAGTAAAAAAAGTGGTTACTTAATACTTGTGTTATGGGTGACGGACAACTGGTGAATATATAATTTTAAATACATACTTAAGTACAATACATTCCCAGGCTCGAAGAACCAACAAATTGTTTATAGAAAATGTTGGCCCTCGGCGGGAATCGAACCCGCGACCCGCGGAGCTGAAGGCAGGGTCAATACCCACTGCGCCAACGGGCCAGATTATCAACTGATTTAAAAAAAACGTTCACATACAGTACCTTAATCGTATTTAACGACATCTCGGTAACAAATGAGGGTGGTCTATTCTACTCAGCCGGATACCACACGGCGGGTCAACTCACCTTAGTCGCCTTTTACGACCCCTCGGTAAGAAATGAGGCTGGTCTATTCTACTCAACCGGATACCACACGGCGGGTCGACTTACCTTAGTCGCCTTTTACGACACCTCGTTAAGGAATGAGGGTGGTCTATTCTTCTCAGCCAGATATCACACGGCTAACTGTATGTAAGTACTTATCTTGTAGTGAAAAGCTGAATAAAGTGTTTTTAACGAGTCACCAGGTGTTTTCATTCAAATCCACGAACCCTATATACGTAACTAAATATATGACACGTGACTATTTCCAATTCCGACATACTCGTAATTATAAAAGGGTTATTTTATAACTGCTAATTTCGGTTATTAAAGTAATGCAATGAAACAATTTATGTGTGCTCATTTGCACGTAAACATGTTAAAGTGTCGTTAGTTAAAATTTTGGTAAATTTAACTATCAAATAGTAATTACTAGTGAAGGGTCGTGATAAATGAGATAAGAGATAACAAAGTTTGTTTCATAGTGACACAGGCATGGCTAGACTAAAAATAAACACAAAATATGATAATAGTATTATGTTGTAACAGATTATACCGAGTGGTATTCGATTGAATAGAATAGACCATCCTCTAATTTTCCCCGAGGTGTCGTAAAAGGCGACTAAGGAAAGTTGATCCGACGAGTGGTATCCGGTTGGGTAGAATAGACCAGCCTCATTTCTTACCGAGGGGTCGTAAAAGGCGACTAAGGTAAGTCGACCCGCCGTCCAAGGCTGGGTCGCCAGGAGGCATGGGGTCCTCACCTTCCGCCTGACACAGGTACTTTCCGGGCATGGTTGTTTCGGGAGATATCTGTGGAGGGTGGCCCAGTGCGAAGCATCTGGTGTGTGCCACGAGTGCGGCGCCGAGTTTGATACGGCGCTGCACACGCTCGCGGACTGCCCAGCTTGGGCGGTTCAGCGGGCGAAGCTCGTGGCAGAGGTGGGGCACGATCTCTCCCTGCCCACTGTGGTTCGTGCCATGGTGGACAGGGAGGGATCGTGGGCAGCGATGGCCTCCTTCTGTGAGGATGTTATCTTGCGGAAGGAGGCGGCGGGACGGATCCGGGAAGTCGAATCTTTGGATCCGATCCGCCGCAGGCGAGCGGGGCGCAGGCGACTCGCCGAAGTCCGTCGCATGCCGCCCTAACGGGGACTTTCTGGGCGTTCCGAACGGGGTTTATCGGACGCCCTCTTTATAAGGTCCCCGAGGCGGTCGATGCATCTGGTGCTCCCGATGCATCGTCCAGCGGAGGGAGGGGCCACTTTTAGAGAGGCCCCGACCCAGAGGTGGCGCACTCTGGGGTTTAGAGTTGCTGCTAGCGGGAGTGGGGTCAAATAAGGCACCCTGCACCCGCCACCAGCAGCGTGGTGGAGCATACAGGTTATTTTAGTCGGTGCGAGTCCGACATAACCACTGCCCGTTCCCGTCGGGCGATGGTACCCATAAGGGGTTTTTTCCTGTATAAAAAAAAAAAAAAAAAAAGTCGACCCGCCGTGTGGTATCCGGCTGAGTAGAATAGACCACCCTCATTTCTTACCGAGGGGTCGTAAAAGGCGACTAAGGTAAGTTGACCCACCGTGTGGTATCCGGCTGAGTAAAATAGACCACCCTCTTTCTTACCGAGGGGTCGTAAAATACGACTAAGGTAAGTTGACGTCAGGCAGGCGGCTGGTCGTAAAATACGTAGCCAAATCATGTGACAACATGTTTGTAACATGTTGTGCCGACACCACTTTGAGTGGAATAAGGGCAGGAGGATGATGATAAGTACTTACATACAGTCTCTATGCAATCCGTTGTTCAATTACAAAGCCGAGGTCACTATTATTTCCCTTTTATTTTTGCTTCTTAATTCTTGTAATTAATTCTGTACAGTACGAATTACATACAATTAACTTCACCTGATGTTAGATCTTTCTTAGTACGTTAAGTAATATATAATTTACATTACCTTTAAGAAAGATTTCTCATTACTCTTTCATCAAAATACGACTAATACCAGAATATTGTTACGATCATGCGAAAAGTGTTCGTAATGCAGCTGTCATAGAGATCAAATTGCAAGGGGGCAGTTTACGAACTTGTAAAATAAATTCGTAAGCTATATGTCATAGAGTTCAAATTTGCTTGCCGCTAATTCTCTGGAACATTCAGGTTGTGTAAGAATCATGCTCGCTATCCCCTCTAGGACTCGTGAACGTTTGCGAACATTGTCGTCATCAGTTCGTTCGGTATATAAGCGGACATATCTTGCACTTGACTTTTAGTTTTGCGGATAGCAATCAAGAGCGAATTAAGAAGCAAAAATAAAAGTGAAATAATAGTGACCTCGGGTTTGTTATTCGACAACGGACTGTATAGAGAATGTGAGTACTAATTTTGTAGTAAAAAGAAGAATAAAGTGTTTTTTAACGAGTCATCCGGTATTTTCATCCAAATCCACGACACATAACAATATAAACATGTTAATAATTCTCATGTTACCCATTTTATAATTCTTAATACATACGGCAAATAGGTTATAAAATATGAAACAAGGCCGAGCAAGCATTAACACGGTTCAATTAGTTATAATTTAGAATGATATTACCAGTCCGATTCTACCACCAGTTTGGAATACTGTTAACCACTGAGAACACGTTGCCCCAGCTTCGTGACATCCGGCGTACTCCCGGATGCGGTTTATAGCGGTTCAAGTCGTATTTACTGTAAAAACGACCTTTCCTGCGCAATGGGGCGATAACCAGCCTCGCAAGTATGTTTTGCGAAGCGTTTCCGGTTCGGATAACCTAGGAAATACTTTTTATATAGGGGTTAGAGACTATTTGGAATAAAAAACACAGATGTCCATGTGGAAAAGAGGTCGATAGTTTTGGAATACACGGGCTTTCATGCCATAGGAGCTCTGGTAAGCTTTTCCACCATGGTTATATCAATGATATCATCAAAAGAGCTCTTGCCACCATCGACATTCCTACTCTTTTCGAGCCTTCGGGGATAAGTCGGGATGATGACAAGAGGCCAGACGGTTTGACGCTGGTTCCTTGGGAACAAGGACGGGCCCTAATGTGGGACGCAATATGCGTAAATACATTGACCTCGTCTCAATATCAGGGAAACAGCGTCAAGACCTGGAGCTGCCGTCGAAACGGCCGAATCCAGCAAGCGGTGAAAGTATGCATCTCTCATCGAGAGTTATATATTTGTCCCGTTTGCAGTTGAGCTAGGGCCATGGAGTCAGAGTGAAATTTTTTTTAATCTGTTTTAATCTCTCGGTTGATCGCCTCTTCGTGTGACAAGAGGACTGGCTCTTATCGAACAGCAACAAAGAATCAGCTTAGCGATTCAACGCAGAAACGCTGCCAGCATTCTTGGGACCATTCCACTTGAGCATGATTTGTATAGTACTAACGTGTAAGTAATTTAAGATATACATAACTCGTACATTTTTGTTGTAAATAAATATTCTTTACTAGTTGCTCTATTATTAATAATCAATATATGAGACAATAAGCTGTGATAGCCCAGTGGTGAGACCATGCAACTCTCTAGAGACGAACATGTATTCATTGCAATTTATCACACGCTTTTCGGTGATGGAAAAAATTGCATGAGGAAACCTGCATATCTCTAGAGAATTCTAAGGACATGTGCTACCTACCAATCCGTTGTAGGTCTCAGCTGCAAGTCTCTCTCCAAAAATGGAGAGGGGAGGCCAATGCCCAGCAGCGGGATAGTAGTAGGCCGACTTTAGATGCATATACACAAATCTGATCAAACTATCGACTGCTGCGGTGGTCCTTTAAGATGGTCCATTTAACTTGATTGAGTTATAGTTATTGTAAAAACGTGAGCCTTACAACGTTGTTGGCATCTAAAAGTGATCACGCACTACGGAAAATCGATATACAGATGAATATAATTAATTTGTTTTACAATCTGATGTACAAGACATTAATAACTATATGTAACTAGTGATAAGAATTATTGTTTGAACAGAGTAAACGCCGAGTTTCTTGCTGGTTCTTCTCGATAGGAGCAGCTTTCCGAACCAGCAGTAGATGTTGACGATTCAAAAGCACTTGTTTACAAGTTTACTTGAATAAATAATATTTTGAATTTGAACTGGGCTGAACTGAGAATAGATCACCCTTATTTCTTACCGAGGCGTCGTAAAAGGCGACTAAGGTAAGTTGACCCACCGTGTGGTATGTTGAGTACAATAGACCGCCCTCTTACTCACCGAGGGGTCGTAAAATACGACTAAGGTAAGTTGACGTCAGGCAGGCGGCCGGTCGTAATATACGTAGCCAAATCATGTGACATGTTTGTAACATATTGTACCGACCCCACTTAGAGTGGGATCTTATATAATGTAGTAGTAGTAATAGTAACGTAGAATTGATTAGAAGTAGTATTATAAGTTGTTTTAATTTGCTTTTGTTTGTTAAACATATTGCTATTAACTGCAACACAGTTTTCAACTAATGATCTTAAATTGTTATATGTATTCTTTTTTTCTTTTCCAAATAAATAAATTATTATTATTAATTACTATTTATGGGCAGGAGTATGATGATGATAAGTATGAGCATGTTTAGAGTAAATAACATCAATGAGTTATATATTTCTTCGACAATCCGTAGTGAGTTGATACCTCACTAAATAAGGTTGCGGATCTCCTAAAGCTTAATTGATGAATATCCTCCGTTTGGAATGTTTCCAAATAGATATAGTTGTTCTGTATAAGTTGTTTAAGAGATATGGAGCTTGTTATTTAGTGTTCATTGCCATTGTAACTTTCTTATATTTTGATGACATGTAACGATTATATTGACAAGCCTGAACTCTCAGTTAAATGTAAAAACTGAACTATCAGTTAAGTACAAAAGCGTAATCAAATTATTTTGCTGTTATAGTCTGATGATGCTTTGGTTACAGGGCGTAATGATTGTTCATATTGTGGTAGTGATTGTGTGCAATGCGTGTAGTGTTAAGTAATAAGATATAGAGATATGTTTGAAACACATGCGAGCTAGAGAGTGATATTTTTAACAAATTAATTTTTGTGCATAAGAATATACATAATTATAAAAGATGTATATAATAGACAAAGTAGGAACCGACATAGGCTTTTGGTTCCTGCTTTGCGCCTAGCAAAAGTAAGTAAGTCGTATGTGGGTTTGGGTATAATATTCTATAATAAAATTCCGCAATCGATATTAGCTTTGCCATTTGCAGCTGTTTAAAAATATTGTCAAAAAGACAAATACAGAAAGCCTACTATACTACTAGAATTCTCTAGAGACATGCAGGTTTCCTCACGATGATTTCCTTCACCGAAAAACATGTGACAAATTTCAATTATCAGTTAGACACATAAGTTTTAATAGAAAAACTCATCGGTGCCTGCCTGGGGTTTGAACCCGTGACCTCCTCAAAAGAGTCGCACCGTCTCACCGCTGGACTATCACAGCTTATCTATAGAATATCTATAGAATAATAAGCTAAAATCTAAATAGATATGTTACTAGTTTGTTATTGCGAACATTTATGGTAGACGATTGCATGGTTATCTCACTCCAGGTGGCAATATAGGGAACCTTTACGGTCGTATAATATCTCTTGAGAAGCCATTATGCCTTCCCCGCTATACCAACTAATCCCGTCGACCCCGTTTTGGCGTTATTCATTTGAATTAATGGATGTAAATACAATAAATCTTGTAGAACAGACCTGCAGGCCTACTATGAACTCTTATTACGACTCAATTGAAGACGTAAACGACGACCGCGAACCGCTTTCTTTTTGCACCATGAAATTTGAATCGCATTAGGGTCGTAATGTTTGATAAGGATAACTTTATGTGAACTATAGATAACTCTGTTTCTTTTACTCACATGCTCATAGGACGAATTACGAACGCTCATTGGGCAACGACTTAAAGCGTGCGTGTTTAAGACGTCATGATATGAAAAAGCAAAACAATTTAGTTTACGTCTTCAATTGAGTCGCAATAAGAGTTCATGGTAGGCCTGCAACAGGCTTACTGAAACGACGACCGCTAACCGCTTACTTTCCGTACAATGAAATGTGAATTGCATTGGGGGCGCAATGTTTGCAAAGGGTAACGTTATTGAATTAATGGATGTAAATACAATTAATCTTGTAGAACAGACCTGCAGGCCTACTATGAACTCTTATTGCGACTCAATTGAAGACGTAAACGACGACCGCGAACCGCTTTCTTTTTGCACCATGAAATGTGAATTGAATTGGGGTCGTAATGTTTGATAAGGATAACTTTATGTGAACTATAGATAACTCTGTCTCTTTTACTCAAATGCTTTAGGACGTATTCCGAAAATCATTCGGCAACGACTTAAAGTGTGCGTCTTTAAGACGTCATGGTATGAAAAAGCAAAACAATTTCGTTTACGTCTTCAATTGAGTCACAATAAGAGTTCATGGTAGGCCCGCTGCTCAACCAAACGCCCGCAGTCTATAGTGTGGCCCGCGAAAGAATTTTGAATGGCCCTCCTACGAATAATAATAAGTACGCAAAGAGTAGAAAGAAAAGACCCTTAATTAAATTGTGTGCAACACACAACACGGCTTTTTCTTTAAACCTCACTACCGTGGTAGATTTTACACTTTCCCGATTCATACTTAAGAAACTATAACTACTTTGCTATAATCCGCTGTGCATTACGATCGTGATGCATTACGATTTTTATCGTGGAAAGATCCTCTTGATGATGCTTCAGTTCGGGGTGGAAAGATCGTTGAAATTTTGGTGGTGGTTGTGTGTATTGTTCGTGTGCATTGTCCTGCATGTGTAATGTACGTGAATTTTGCCTGCTCCATACACATTAGCATTGCATGCATTCGCTTAACCCGCGCGGATTGTAGAAAAGTAGTTCTGTTATAGTCTGTAATATGGGATTCCAAAAAGTAACGCCTGTTTTATAAATCACGATTCGTACTTATTAATATGTAAAAATACGGGTCACATCAGAGTTGCACCCGCCGTGGTCACGACATAACTTACACAACCGAACCTTACACAAAGGTAACTCGATTTAGTTGCGATGTGACCCTTATTTTTACATATCCATAACCTTATTACCGTGTTATAGGAGGGTTACCTTATTATACTGTACTGTTGGTGTAGGGTTATTATACTGTACTCATCATTGTCCTGCCCTTATCCCACCCTAAGTGGGGTCGGTACAACATGTTTTAAGCATGTTGTAAGATGATTTGGCTAGGTATTTTACGACCGGCCGCCTGCCTGACGTCAACTTACCTTAGTCGCCTTTTACGACACCTCGATAAGAAATGAGGGTGGTCTATTCTACATACTATATATATTATACATTATTATACTGTACTCTAGTATTAATTACTATGCTTTTAATACAGCAAATGTGATTAAGCTGTAACTCTGATTGTGATATCTATATAATAAAGTAAAACTGAAGTAACGGCCTGCTATCTACTATCCCACTGCTGGGAATAGACCTCCTCTCTCTGTTTCTGGAGAGGAGGGTTGGAGGTAAGACCTACCACGCTGCTCCAATGATGATTGGTAGGTTACCCTTACCCCTAGAATTCTCTAGAGATATGCAGGTTTCACGATGGCTCACGATGTTTTCCTTCACCGAAAAGCGTGTGATAAATTGCAATTATCAATTAGACACATAAGTTTTATAGGAAAAACTCATTGGTGCCTGCCCGAGGTTTGATCCCATGATCGTCACTAGAGAGTTGCACAGTCTCACCGCTAGGCTATCACAGCTTACAGAAAAATAAAGTTTTATTATTTGTAAATCACATTATTGCAATAAAAGTTTGACTCAGGAGTCATATACTTTTGTTTGTTTATATTCAGTTAAACTTTTGGAGTTGATTGTTGATTGTTTTTAGGTGCATGCTTTCCCTCTATTCTCAAATCCACAGTATTTGAAAGCGTTATTTCAGACATGTAGAGAACCACAGTTACCGAATCACGACGTGGTTTGTTCGTCGATTGCGCCTTATTTGTATTCGCGACCAGTCGTCCAACTGCCCGGTTTATTTTGCGAACTGTTTCTTTTATTGAAACAAAATACTTTGGGGACCCTAATGCTTAATATTTTGCATTTGACATTTTTTGTATACGTTGCAAAGTACACACATAAATCACATTTTGCAATATGTCGTATAACAATAACGATAAAATATTTATGTATTAATTTATAATTCATTACATAATAAATAATCCAACAAATATCCTATATATTTTTAAAATAATTATGTAGTACCACTTATAGGAGATCACATCATTCTTAGTTACAGTGTCACAATTATAAGTAACTAGCTTTAAACCGCATAATATAACTTTAAATAATTTTTAACACAATCATTATTATTATTAATTAATTATATTATATTAAATGTAAGTCATTAAATAACAAGAATATTATCTAATTTAGATTTAATTACTTTTTCAATTTTTATTTTTTATAACTTTCTTTTATAATTTAGAAGAAACAACTGCAGTGACTTGCGTTTAAATTCTAAATAATTATCATGGAAAATGTCTAGATCGCACTGCTGTCTAGCCAAAGTATTATAGAATGTCGACAGTGGTGGCACAGGAGAGTATTTACCTAGGTTAGGTCTTTTAAAATTTGAAAAAATTTTCGTATTCCAAAAAAGAGCCTACGTGGCATCTACAATTTAAGTCCGCGTGATTCCCTGCGAGGGAAGTTTAAGGAAATAGGTATTCTTACATTTGCTTCACAATATATTTTAAACAATGTAATTTTTGCACATAAAAATATAAAGAATTATAAAACGATAGGTGATGTATATAATACACAAAGTAGGAACCGACATAAGCTTGCGACTCCTGCTTTGCGCCTAGCAAAAGTACGTGAATCGTTTGTGGGTATGGGTATAAGATTCTATAATAAAATTCCGAAATCAATTTTGGCCATGCCATTACAGCAGTTTAAAACCACTGTTAAAAAGAGGCTGATACAGAAAGCCTACTATACTGTTGAAGATTACTTAGATGATAAGGATGTGTGGATATAGGTGCACCTCTACCCTGTATAAGACAGTAATAAATAAATGTAACTAGTTCTAAGATTTCTATTTTAAAAAGAGCAACCGAGTTTCTTGCTGGCTCTTCTTGGTAGGAACAGCTTTCCGGACCAGCAGTAAAGTTGACGATTCAAAAGCACTTGTTTACAAGTTTACTTGAATAAAGAATATTTTGAGTTGAGTAACACTATTGTAGAACAACTTACAGGGATATCGGGGATTATTACTACGTGGTGTATTAATTTTGAATTTTGACAAAAGCTCAGGAAGATCTGTATGTAATTAAAAAGTTTAAACAGAAACGTCATTGCAGCTATCTTTCTTCTATCTTCAAGACTGTTTCTCTTGAAAAATTTAGCGTCTATTCATAACATTTTATTTTAATGTTGTATTTATAGGCAAGGTGGTGCAGAAAACGTTCCTGTACCTTTTCAAGTCTTTGGATATTAACTTTTGTATGAGGTGCCCAGACTGTGCAACAGGGATATGTGTGACCTACATATATTGGAGGAGCGTGGTAGGTCTTAGATCCGATTCTTCTGCCCAAAAACGTAAAAAAGGCTATGCTTAAAAGTGGGATAGTAACAGGCCGTTACTTTATTAAATTATCCATAGATTTATGTAGCTATATTAATTGTTCCTAATGCGATAATCTGCGAAATCAATATTGAGGAAATTTTGGTACAACTAAAGTTTATGTAACGGGTTATAAGCCTTGACTGGCCCATCCGCGCAGTGGGTGGTGACCCTGCCTTCAACTCCGCAGGTCGCGGGTTCGATTCCCGCCGAGGGCCAACATTTTCTATACACAATATGTTGGTTTTTCGAGCCTGGGGTGTATATTTGTATTTAAAGATGTAAAAGTTTTATTAAAATTATATATGAGCAATTTTCTTTCTTGTACATAAAAATATAAAGAATTATAAAATGATAGGCGATGTATATAATAGACAAAGTAGGTACGGATATAAGCTTGCGGCTCCTGCTTTGCGTCGAGCAAAAGACGTAAATCGATTTTGGGTTTGGTTATAAGATTCTATAATAAAATTCCGAAATTAATTTTGGCCTGCCCATTACAGCAGTTTAAAAACACTGTTAAAAAGAGGCTGATACAGAAAGCCTACTGTACTAAATATTGAGGATTACTTAGACGATAAGGATGTGTGGATGGATATAGGTGCACTTCTACCCTGTACAAGACATTAATAAATAAATGTAACTAGTTTTAAGATTTTTATTTAAAAAAAAAAGCAACCGCCGAGTTTCTTGATGGTTCTTCTCGGTAGGAACAACTTTCCGAACCAGCAGTAAAGTTGAAGATTCAAAAGCACTTTTTTACAAGTTTACTTGAATTAAGAATATTTTGAATTTGAATTTGAATTATATATGTAGTATATCTACCAGTTGTCTGTCACCCGTAACACAAGTATTAAGTTACTTTGGGGATGGACAACCGTGTGTGTTTAAAAAATAATAAAATTTTGGCTCTTGGAGGTAATTCATACAAAATCCACGGCCCACAGGCCTGAAGGCAAGGTCACTGCCACTTGCGTAAACGGCCTAGTCTTGTTTCGAATAATCTTTGCTCTGTTGTTTTATAATACCTTTACGAACAACAAGTTGTTCAATGTCAAGAAATTATAATACGTATAATTAAACGCCTATACAAGTTAGCACTGGTATATTAGCTGATGTTTTAGTCTAATTAAGTTAGAAATAATCTTGTTTACCTCAAGATATCGTCTCAGTTCTGCTACAATGTATTTGTCGATGAAAATATTCAATATTCTAGTTCTTTTTGGATTTGTAGTTTCATTGGGTAAGTCAATACTCTTTTAAAATATACTATAAATCCTAATAAACCTTTCTCAATAATTACACTGCCTTACTTTTAATAAAAACCGTACAAAAATCAATTTAGTCAAACAGTCTCAAAAAAGTAGCTATTGTAAGTTAATAATAAGTGATTTATGTAGTATTCTAATACGATCTACAATTCTCTGTGATAGCCCAGCGGTGAGACCGTGCGACTCTTTCGAGGGGAACACGAGTTCAAACCCGGGCACCAATGAGTTTTTCTATTAAAATTCATGTGCCTAATTGATAATTGCAATTTATCATACGCTTTTCAGTTAAGGAAAACATCGTGAGGAAACCTGCATATCTCTAGAGAATTCTGGAGATGTGTAACCTACCAATCCGCATTGGAGCAGCGTGGTAGGTCTTAGCTCCAACTCTTCTCTCCAGAAACGGAGAGAGGAGGCCTATTCCTAGCAGTGGGATTGTAACAGGCCGCTAATTTACTTTTTTTTTACAATTCTCTAGTACATAACATACGTAGCCAAATCTTTTGACTACATGCTGTGCCGACCCCACTTAGAGTGGGATACGGGCAAGAGGATGATGTTCAAATACATCCAGACTCGAAAAACCAACAATTTGTTGTTAGAAAATGTTGGCCTTCAGCGGGAATCGAACCCGCGACCTGGGGAGATGAAGGCAGGGTTACTGGCAAATTGTAAACAACATCATTGTCCTGCCCTTATCCCACTCTAAGTCGGGTCGGCATAATATATTACGAACATGATGTCACATGATTTGGCTACGTATTTCACGACCGGCCGCCTGCCTGACGTCAAATTGACCTTAGTCGTATTTTACGACACCTCGGTAAAAAGAGGGTGGTCTATTTTACTCAACCGGATGCCACACGGTGGATCAACTTATCTTAGTCGCCTTTTACGACACCTCAGTAAGAAATGAGGGAGGTCTATTCTACTCAGCCGAATATCATATGACGGTCAACTTACCTTAGTCGCATTTTACAACACTTCGGTAAGAAATGAGGGTGATCTGTTCTACTCAGCCTTGTAAGTTAAATGAAAATTGTATTTCAGATTTAAAACTCGACACTTGTCGATTAGAGGACTCTAAATGCATGGTGGCAGCCTTCCAACATGGTGTGCCGTTATTCGCCAATGGTATACCGGAACTTGGCATCGATGCCATGGACCCTATGGTCTTAAATGACGAGGTGACGTTCAATTTAACTGGTCTCTCGTTCACGTTCTCAAATGCAGTTATGAAAGGGTTGAAAGACATTATTATACATAATATCAAGTAAGTATTTCAAATTAAGACTTTATTTTATTACAATAAACTCACTAGCTTTTAAGCACAACTCTACTTCCGACGCCGCAATGACTAATCTAAGTCGTACCATCAACCCTCCACTACGCGTCGCCCTAAGCCGTGGTCCTAGTGATAGCCTAGCGGTGAGACCGTGCGACTCTTTCGAGGGGAACACGAGTTCAAACTCGGGCAGGCACCAATGAGTTTTTCTATTAAAAATCATTGGTAATTGCAATTTATCACACGCTTTTCGGTGAAGGGAAACATCGTGAGGAAACCTGCATATCTCTAGAGAATTCTAGGGATATGTGTAACCTACCAATCCGCATTGGAGCAGCGTGGTAGGTCTTAGCTCCAACCCTTCTCTCTTAGGCCGCTACTTTACTTTTACTTTTAAGATTTTTTCCATATGACTAATGCTAAAAGCCCTAATAGCTTTGACAGTGTCGGAAACAAGGGCGGGCGCAGAAAGTTCACCGGGTTCTGGAAGAATTAAGTTACTTTGTTTATACTCGTTTGTTACTTAGATTCCCGTCTATGCTCTAATATTAAGATGTAAAATAATATTTTCTTTTAGATGGGACGTTGATAAAAAAACGGTAGACTTGGAATATGTTGCGCCTCTGTATTTTGTGTCTGGAAAGTATAAGGGAGAGGGAAAGGTTTTATTACTGCCTGTCACGGGAGATGGTGATATGAACTTGAGATTGAGTAAGTTTATTCCTTAATAATAAATAAAAATAAAAATGAAAATATAAAACAACTTAAAGTTTCATCATATAGACTTATAAGGATTCTCTTTCTTTATTTACTTATATGTTTATGTACCATTAAAAAACGTAAGAAAGACATTATCTATAAAAAAAAACAGTGTGCAAAGGTCAACTTTTTCTTCTTTTTGAACCGATGGATGTCCACTGCGGACGTGATACGGGATCTTCGCAATACATGATCCTATGCTTCTTGGATCCAGCAGCTTCCCTCGACCTTATTGAGGCACGACACGCCTAAGTACAACTATGTCGGTGACTTTGGTTCTTTTGCGGATCTTCTCATTTCTGATTTGATCACGTAGAGATATTCCGTAAAATATAAAAGATTGTGAGTGATCGGAAGCTACGTTACGTTTTCTCTGTGTTATTATATGGAGCCGAAATTTGGACACTCACAGAAGCAATGAGCAAAATGCTAGAAGCGTTTGAAATGTGCGTGTATCGACGAATGCTACAAATATCTTGGACACAGAAAGTACGTCATCATTCTCCTGCCCATATCCAACTCTAAGTGGGGTAGGCACAACATGTTATAACATGTTGTCATATGATTTCGCTACGTATTTTACGGCCGCCTGCCTGACGTCAACTTACTTTAGTCGCCTTTTACGACACCTCGGTGAGAAATGAGGGTGGTCTATTCTATGTAGCCGGATACCACACGGCATTTACCTTAGTCGCCTCTTACGACACCTGGGTAAGAAATGAGGATGGTCTATCCTATTCTGCCGGATACCACACGGCTTGGACACAGAAAGTACTTAACATCACTATACTGCGGAGACTAGACGAAGGCACAGAGATCTTAAGGACAATTAAAACTCGTAAGCTCCAATATCTTGTGTTAATAAGTATCAGATCTTACAACTTATTATCCAGGGAAAGATCCAGGGGAGAAGAAAACCCGGAAGAATAAGAATATCCTGTCTCAAAAATTTGAAACACCGGTACAGCAAGAATACCCGATCGCTATTTCGTGCAGCACCTTGTATAATAAAAATATCCATGATGGTTGCCAACCTCCGATAGGAGATGGCACGAGAAGAATAAGAGATATTCCGATTCCGATAGCTCGCTCCATGGCGTGCCTGAGTTCTATTATGAGAGACATAGTTAGTTAGCGACCACGTTCCGGATTCGTATATCATCAATGGCAATACGCACTGTTCAAAGACTTTAGTCTTACAACGATTCAAACCCGATACATGCAGGATTCGTAAAAATATATGCACAAACCTCCACAATACACAAGCACTACAAACGTTCAATATCACAAACTCAACGTAAAACCGATAGTCCACTATACATTTAGCACTATATATTTTTTCTATTTACTGTATCGCGGATTATACCAAAATAATTTTATTTTTACTTTTGTATTATGGATCTCCGGAAAGTAACGCCTAATTCTATGAATTGTTTAGAGGCTATACGCAAGTCTTATTTTATCGGGTGAGCCCGACTAATTCATAAAAGTTTAATTCATAAAAATTCTTCATTAATCATGCATATCAAATAAGGTGTCTTAATTTTTTAGAGAATATAAGAGTAAAAACTGTCATGCACTATGAGGAGAAGAAAAAAAATGGCCTGACATACCTATTTGTGAAGAGTTACAATTACGAGTTTAACGTCGAGGAAGATGCCCACTTCAATCTAACAAATCTGTTTAACGGAAACAAAGAACTAAGTGAGTAAATTTTACATATTGCCTTAAGACAAGGCAAGAAAGAAAGAAAGAAATGTTTATTTACTAAAATCATTTTCATCTTAATTAAGTTACAATGCTTAAATTTACCATATGTAATTAGTAAACAGTAATTGTGGTCTCCACGCTAGGTCTAGCCTGTCGTGGGGGCCAGCTAAATGAATTTCCAGCTTAAATTAAAACAATGCGCTGCTTGAAGACCTTATCTAAATGCTCTAGGTAAAGAAAATATAAAAACAAACTATTACAGAAAACTATTTGTAAATATATCATACTAGTCTTTTCCCGCGGCTTCGCTCGCATGGAATTAGGTTTGCCACAGTAACTAATTAAATTAACTTTATGATTCACAATTTTGGTCATAGTGGCTTGCACATAAAAGGTAGATCTATTCTGTCGCGGACTTTTATTTAGAACTATTCAAGACAAACAATACTACGGTACATCATCTTTGTGTAACTCCAATGGTTTAGGCAGCGTACACCGAGATAGCTCTCAGAGGCCAGATTTTTTTCCTAATTTATTGACATATATTGTTATATTACATAAAATCATTACAAATTGTAGCCTATATGTTATTCCGATGTATTACCTATATAACTGTAAAGTTTCATCCAAATCCGTCTAATAGTTTTTTCGTGAAAGAGTAACAAACATCCATCCATACTCACAAACTTTCGCATTTATAATATTAAGTAAGAGTAAGATAAGATAAGATAAGATATATATACCACACGCAATCGGTAGTCAGCGTGTAACGCCAGACGTTGAATTTATTGTAAAGTATAAGAGTTACAACTTACTTATGTTAAACGATTAGTGACAGAAAATGTATCATTAAAATTTGACATCAAATTTGTAATTTAAGAAGATATTCTGATTCTTATTCTAACGATAAATTATTGATTTTGATTGATTTGGCAAAAGGCAAAAGCCAAACCTAACCTTTTGTTACGATTAAGTTCGTTATAATTCCTATTTTATTAGTAGATTTAACAATTAAGGGATCCCTGGTAAGTCCTTGTGACTCCTGGTGCCCAAGCCGACCGTGTTCTTCGTTATTTTTCTCTAACAACATATATGTCGGGCACGGAAATAACCAAATATCATTTCTGTAGTTTTTGTATATTTGCAACACTGTAATAACGTGACTGATAGCAAAGTTGGGGCTTGCTTTGGAGTGAGAATTGTTAATAAAAAGCGAAGCTCGCCATATCGAAGGCAGTCTTGTTGTGAAACTCGACTCAAACGGTTATTAAACCGTTAGGTTTTAGACTTCAAGTGATGAAGTAAAGTCTTGCTGTAAAGCTTGACTTGTACGATTATTATTATTATTACAATAATCGCGGTTGCAAAAAAACGCACCTCCTGTAAACTTTAGTCGCGTGGGCCGCGTTAAATAACAGAAGTATACTAAAGTTTACAAAAACACTAAAAAAAGGTCGCAACAGCATATCTCTATCTCTGGTTATATCTGGTTAACTCACAATATATACTTTTACGTTCGAAAATATTAATTAGACAGACCGATTTCCACATGAGCGAATCCGCAAGAGCAGCTAGTAAACATAAATAAATATATGGGACACTAACATACACACTCGTCCTTGGCCTAATTAAGTAATTTAATACTTGTGTTATCCTTGACGGATAACTGGTAGATATACTACATATATAATTTTAAATACATTTATGCAAATATACACCCAGGCTCGAAGAACTAACAAATTGATTATAGAAAATGTTGGACTTCGGCGGGAATCGAACTTGCAACCCAGCCAGCCCGAAAGCTAGTATTGCAATAACTTTTGTGCAGAACAAGACAGTCCAATCTATCATCATGTATAGCCGACGTGTTTAAAGGATAGTCATATATTTCATTTATCATTACCAGGTACTGCAACACATACTTTCTTGAACGCTAATTGGAAAGAGGTCATCAATGAATTTGGCCAGCCGATTCTAGATGCTGTTACCAAGAAGATCTTCAAAAACGTGAACAGGTTCATGTCTAAATCGCCCATGGAGGAACTGTCACTTTCATATCAATAATATATTCGTTAATATATAATTCAAAGTAACTATTTTTGGATTTTATTTGATTTTTTTTCCTTTTTCATATTTACCTATTGATTTTCATCTAATTAAGCGTCTCCCAACATTTTTTTTCTTACCTTAAGCCGACTATCTATTTTTTACTAAATTTTATAACGAATAACGGATTAGATAGATTACAAACGTCACGTACTGAGTGACAGAGACAGCGCTCTACGAAACCGAACTGGCCGGCTGTTTCGTTCTAAACATCGATGTGCATTATTTAACGCCGGGTACTATACATGTGTAAATGTAACAAAAAAGGTGGTATGTGTAAGGCATTTATCTTGCTTTATAAAAAAAATTGGTTGTGAGATAGACAGACATAGGTTTTTATAATGAAAATATTTTTCCCAATGTGATATATAATATAATAGAAAGAGTGGAAAATGTAGATGAAAGTTGTTTTTCGTATTATTAACGTTTAAAAGTTTTCGCCTATACCACCTACCATGAACTCTTAGAAAACGATTCAATTCAAAGTCAGTACTTAAACCCAACCGCTTTCTTTTCGTATTATGAAGTGTGTTTGAAAAGGACAACGTTATATGAACTATAGATAACGATTTTTGTCGTGAAGCCTATCCTCCTGATGATGCTTCGGTTTCGGGGCGAAACGATCGTCGAGATTGTGGTGGTGGGTGTGTGTGCTGCTTTTGTGTGCGTTGTTGCTGGTGAATTGCGCCTTGGGGTGCATGTGGTGGCTGGTCCTGCATGTATAAGGTGCGTAGATTTTGCCTGCTTCATACACATTGGCTTTGCATGCATTCACTTAACCCGTGCGGATTATAGCAAAGTAGTTGGTTCTGTTATATTGCTTGAACTATAGATAACTCTGTCTCTTTTACTCAAAGGTTTTTATGACGCATTCCTAACAATCATTCGGCAACGACTTAAAGTGTGCGTATTTAAGACTATGAAAAAGCAAAACAATTTAGTTTGCGTCTTCAATTGAGTCGCAGAGTTCATGGTAGGCCTGCAGATCTTAAACTCTTCTCTCTTAATCTACGGTTAACACTGTGGCACGCAGTTAGTTATACAATAAGAGAACATCTTTTACTGTAATGTCCACCTTAAGTGGCTAGGAAATGACATTGGAATATTCATTAATTTTTTAATTATAGCTAACTCATGAATTATTAATTACTACACATATGTAAAAGGTTTTTTCCTAATTAGTGTTTTTTTACACTTCGTTATTAAAAAAAATTATTGAAGTCAAAACATATTTAATTATTAACAAGGCATATGATATGAATATATGTAAATAACTTTTTTATAAACTGACCTTTATGATTTTTTATAAAAAAATATTTTTTTTTATATATAATAAAAAAAAAAATTCTCAGTTTTTTTTATAAAACTTATAATTTTATTATACAGTAAAAACAGGATTATTTTGCTTCGATCCGCGTTTTTTAAATAAAATTGCATTTAAACGGACCAACAGACCGTCGAATAACAACATAGATACACTAAAGTTATGTACGAGAGAATTGTAGATCTACATAATGCTATCAAAAAGTCTGAGATAGTATGTCTATCTCCTATCGTTAACTCACAAAAACTGCTTTTATTTTGAAAATTTCAATTAAACATATAACTGATTTATAGAAGCAGGCGTTACTTTGCGGCATTCCATATTACAAGCAATATAACAGAACTAACTACTTTGCTATAATCCGCACGGGTTAAGCGAATGCATGCAAAGCCAATGTGTATGAAGCAGGCAAAATCTACGCATGCATTACGATTGCATTACGATTTTTGTCGTGGAGCCTATCCTCCTGATGATGCTTCGGTTTCGGGGCGAAACGATCGTCGAGATTGTGGTGGTGGGTGTGTGTGCTGCTTTTGTGTGCGTTGTTGCTGGTGGATGCGCCTTGGGGTGCATGTGGTGGCTTGTCCTGCATGTATAAGGTGCGTAGATTTTGCATGCTTCATACACATTGGCTTTGCATGCATTCACTTAACCCGTGCGGATTATAGCAAAGTAGTTAGTTCTGTTATATTGCTTGTAAACATATAACGTTATTTTCGAGACTGTCTTCTTTCGTTCACTATCAATCCTCATCACAATAAATGCGTTTGTTAGCTTTGATATCTAATATACATCGAAATTGTCTTTTACACCATATCAATCAAATAAAAACTTTAAAAAATATTATAGATTAAAATTATACGGCACCATAAACATATTACCCCCGCGAGCCAGCGCTCTTGCCATGACATCCCGCTGTATTCCGACTTTAGTAGCGAGTGGACGTAATACAGACTTCGACTTGCTGAAAGCCCAATATTGTATGCTTTATTTTCTGTCTAAGTATTTTAGGTAGGTATTTTTTTCTATATATAACTAAGAATAAAAAACAAAGGCAAAGGTAACAAAATTATTTTGCTATAATCCGCGATAAAGTTTCCGCTTAAATCCGGTTTATAACGGATTATAGCAAAATTATTTTTATTATTACTTTTGTATTATGGATCTCCGCGACTAAGGTAAGTCGACCCGCCGTGTAGTATATGGATCAGTAGAATAGATCACCCTCAATTCTTATCGAGGTGTCGTAAAAGGCGACTAACGTAAGATGACCCACCATGTGGTATCCGGCTGAGTAGAATAGACCCTCTTTCCTACCGAGGGGTCGTGAAATACGACTAAGGTAGTAAAAAAAAAATTATTAAACAATATTAATAAAACATTTAAGGATAACAGAAAGTAAAAAAAAATATGCCGTGTGGTATCCGGCAGAATAGAATAGACCACCCTCATTTCTTACCGAGGTGTCCTAAGAGGCGACTAAGGTAAGTTGACGTCAGGCAGGCGGTCGGTCGTAAAATACGTAGCCAAATCATGTAATAATATTTTTGTAAAATGATGTGCCGACCCTAGTTAAAGTGAGATAAGGGCTGGAGGATGATGATACAAAACTAGCTGTGCCAGCGGCATCGCCGGCCTCGAAATCAGTTGTCACAAAAAAAATCCAAATTGGAATTTTGAACATAAAAGTAGTTATTGTGAGTTAACCGTAAGAGATA
Source organism: Morpho deidamia (assembly GCA_947086505.1). Lineage (NCBI taxonomy): Eukaryota > Metazoa > Arthropoda > Insecta > Lepidoptera > Nymphalidae > Morpho > Morpho deidamia. Next base: position 2,146,022 of record CAMTZC010000011.1, read on the forward strand.
GAAACATACTATCGCTTACTTTTGCGTAACTCTGCTGGTTTACGCAGCGCACGCAGCGCAGTTTTATAATAAGTATAGATAAGTATAGATTAACGCCACAAAGTAATGCATAATTATATGGATTACCTTTGTGATTTCCACGCAGACTAAACCGCGGGTTCAGGTAGTAAATAAATAAACTTATTGTTAAAGCAGTCGGCAGTTTAATACAGCAACAATCTCACGCCTCATGTCTCGTGTCAGAACATGTCTATGGTATTGTTGTTTGACGATTTATCTCTATCTATCTTCAATATACGATAAAATGAGGAAGCGTAGAATATATTCTGTTCAATATTTATCACATTTTATAACAAGTTTCATACAAATGCATTTGTTTTGTTTCTCTTCACTTTTATAACTAAGAATTGAAGAGTAATAATAAACTTATTTTGCTATAATCCGCGATACAGTAAATAGAAAATATATATAGTGTTAAATGTATAGTGGACTATCCGTTTTTTCATACCCGATACATGCAGGATTAGTAAACACATGCACAAACCTCCGCCACTGCCACCACAATATACAAGCACTACACACGTTCACTATCACAAACTCAATTACCGTTTCGCCACCGAAGCATCATCAGGAGATAGACTCCACGACAAAATCGCAAAGCCTTGATGATACTGTATAAAAAATAATTTTATTATTACTTTTGTATTATGGATCTCCGCAAAGTAACGCCTAATTCCATAAATTATTAACTAAGAATTGATTTATTTTTTGTAGCCCGTACATTTTTAAACGGTTTTTATCAATGGAGCGAGTGATTTATTGAGTGTTAAATTTGTAAGATTTTATATAAGTAACCTAAGCCATAATATAAATGATATGATAGTAATGTTTGTGCATAAGAATATACATAATTATAAAAAGATTGGCGATGTATATAATAGACAAAGTAGGAACCAACATAAGCTCACGGTTCCTGCGTCTTGCAAAAGTAAATAAGTCGTTTATGGCTTTGTGTATAAGATTCTATAACAAACAGCAGTTTAAAAACACCATGAAAGGGAGGCTGATACAAAAGGTCTACTATAATATTGAGAATTATATAGATGATAAGAATCCGTGGATTCATCTACCCTGTACAAGATGACCAAATGTAACTAGTTATAAGACTTATATTTGAAAAGAGCAACCACCGAGGCTTCTGGCTGGCTATTGTTGGTAGGAACAGCTTTCCGAACCAGCAGTAGAGTTGACGACTCAAAAGCACTTTTACTTACTAGTTAGTTTACTTTAATAAAGGATATTTTGAATTTGAATTATAAATCTATAAAAAACCAAAATTCTGCGACAATGTATCTCTATCTCTTATTGTTAACTCATAATAACTATTGTGTTTAAAACTTCAATAAAAAAATATGACGAGATGGTAGGAATGACGCAATGTAATGTATTATAAAAATTATAGTTTGAAAAGAGCAAGAGTATCTCGCTGGCTCTTCTCGGTAGAAACATCTTTCCGAAACAGCAGTAGAGTTGACGATTCAAAAACACTTGTTTACAAGTTTACTTGAATAAAGAATATTTTGAATTTGAATATCCTTATAAATTACGTCATCTACTTTAACCTAAAGCCATCTCTTAACTATTATTTTACACCAGCTTAAAATTTAAAGCCACTTTATCTCGGCCGTTTATAAGCAGTGAACAGCAACGAAGCGGTTAATTTTGATTGCTTGTAAACAGTTATCTTGGATATTATTGTGCGGTCTAAGTACAGGCATCTGTTTGCCGACTGGAATAGATAGTAAATATGTAATGTTGAATACAATTTTATTGCCGTCAGTATATAGAGCTGTGATACCCCAGCGGTGAGACCGTGCGAATCTTTCGAGGGGAACACGAGTTTAAACCCGGGCAGGCACCAATGTGTTTTTCTATTGAAGCTCATGTGTCTAATTAATGATTGCAATTTATCACACGCTTTTCGGTGAAGGAAAACATCGTGAGGAAACCTGCACATCTCTAGAGAACTCTGGAGATATGTGTAACCTACCAATCCGCATTGGAGCAGCGTGGTAGGTCTTAGCTCCAAGCCTTCTCTCCAGAAACGGAGAGAGGAGGCCTATTCCCAGCAGTGGGATTGTAACAGGCCGCTACTTTACATTATATAGAAGATGTGTATATCGCAATTGGGAATTCATGTTTATTTTATTTATTCGATACGCCAATGATATAACTTATATACTTATAATAATTCTTCATCATTCTCCTGCCCTTATCCCACTCTAATTGGGGTCGGCACAACATGTTACATGTTGTCATACGATTTGGCTACATATTTTACGACCGGCCGCCTGTCAGACGTCAACCTTAGTCGCCTTTTACGACACCTCGGTGAGAAATGAGGGTGGTCTATTCTATGCAGCCGGATACCACACGGCATTTACCTTAGTCGCCTCTTACGACACCTCGGTAAGAAAGCAGGGTGGTCTATTCTATTCTGCCGGATACCACACGGCACTTACTTTAGTCGCCTATTACGACACCTCGGTAAAAGAAAGGAGGGTGGTCTATTCTATCCTGCCGGATATTACACGGCATTTACCTTAGTCGCCTCTTACGACACCTCGGTAAGAAAGGAGGGTGGTCTATTCTATGCAGACGGATACCACACAGCACATACCTTAGTCGCCTCTTACGACACCTAGGTAAGAAAGGAGGGTGGCCTATTCTATCCTGCCGGATATTACACGGCATTTACCTTAGTCGCCTCTTACGACACCTCGGTAAGAAAGGAGGGTGGTCTATTCTATGCAGACGGATACCACACAGCACATACCTTAGTCGCCTCTTACGACACCTCGGTAAGAAAGCAGGGCGGGCTATTCTATTCTGCCGGATACCACACGGCACTTACTTTAGTCGCCTCTTACGACACCTCGGTAAGAAAGGAGGGTGGTCTGTTTTATCCTGCCGGATATTACACGGCATTTACCTTAGTCGCCTCTTACGACACCTCGGTAAAAGAAAGGAGGGTGGTCTATTCTATGCAGCCGGATACCACACAGCACATACCTTAGTCGCCTCTTACGACACCTAGGTAAGAAAGGAGGGTGGTCTATTCTATCCTGCCGGATATTACACGGCATTTACCTTAGTCGCCTCTTACGACACCTCGGTAAGAAAGGAGGGTGTCTATTCTATGCAGCCGGATACCACACAGCACATACCTTAGTCGCCTCTTACGACATCTCGGTAAGAAAGCAGGGTGGTCTATTCTATTCTGCCGGATACCACACGGCGTACTTATATTAATTCTTATACTTCTATAATTATCCATTACAGGCGTATTCAGCATTGTCCTATAATGTTATACTGTTGGTTTTTTTTTGTTTATACTGTTTATATTGTTTATACTGTTGAAAGACCCGGAAAGACCCAAAATCTCTGCATTCCCTACTTTTTCTATTCTTATTATAAAAACAGTGTCCCTAAAAGCAAAAAAAAAATAATAATTTATAAATATATTTTTTTATATGTTATTAATAAATATATAAAAAAACATTATTTATATCTTTATCTATACTTATTATAAAACAAAGCCCTCAAAAGCTGTCTGTCTGTATATGATCAATTTTCTCTAAATTTCCTGAACGGACTTTGAACAGTTTTTATTTACTTCTTGCTGGCTCTTCTCGGTAGGAACAGCTTTCCGAACCAGCAGTAGATGTTGGCAATTCAAAAGCACTCGTTTACAAGTTTACTTGAATAAAGAAAATTTAGAATTTGAATATATGCGTTTGTAAATGGTATGTTATATAATATGATGCTTTGGCTGCGAGGCGAAACGATTGTTGAGTTTGTAATAGTGAACGCGTGTAGTGCTTGTGTATTGTGTAGGCGGTGATGGAGGTTTGTGGACGTGTTTTTACGAATTCTGCATGTATCGGGTATGAAAACGAATAGTCCACTCTACATTTAGCATTATATATTTTTTCTATTTACTTTATCGTGGATTATAGCAAAATAATTTAATTATTACTTTTGTATTCAAATTAGAAGACAAGTTTATCTAATACTAACTATTAAATAGAATGGTCTCGATAAATCATGCGCAGCCGCAGCCAAACCGAAACGTCTACGCAACGACAGCTAACAGAAAATTAGGCAATTAGATTCCACAACAGAGATCCTACGTGCCCCATGGACCCGTCCATCATCCTTAATGAGTATCTTTAATGAGTAAATCCCTCATGCATCTTACTATGTATATAAATTTGTGTTACTTAATATAAATCTATTCTGGCCTTAGCTACTCTTCGACCTTACACAAGATGGCTATGATAAAATGTAAAAAAGCGCAATTGTTGAAGAGATAAATAATATAAAATGTAAATAATTTTCGCTGCATGCATATTGTGAAAATTCGTCTAGAAAGAAAATCTTACTAAATACCTACTGATACAGAGGATTTCAATTTTAGTCGTAATCAATTCAAATTCAAATGTTATTCCAAAACACCAAAGCTCTGAGTAAATAATACCAATAACCTACATCTTCTCGCAGTCCCAAAGTTCAACAGTCGCAGAGGAAGTGCCAACTGCTAAATGAGATCCTTGTTCCTGCACCCACGACACAGAGCCAATCGTATCTGTACCCTCCAAGGTTAGGAGCTCTTCTATTCGCCCAGTAGCAGCATTCCATAGATACACAGAATTGCCCAGAGCATCAGCTAATATATTAGATACACTCCAGTCAAGTAAATTGATCTCTTGTGTGTGCGCGTTGATGGTAGAGATGGCATCGTCTCGTAGTCTTACATTGTGATGCACGATGTTCCCGTCTCGCGCCCCGCTAGATACACCGTATAGATTCCACGACAGTGATTTCAGGGAGGCAATTGTAAATACCGAACACGTACTTGGTATTATTTACTCATATCTTTTGGTGCTTTGGGACCTTTGATTTTATCTAAAATTGAACTTGTCTATATCAGCAACTACGTATAGTACCCGACATTAAATAACGCACATCGATGTTTACAGCGAAACAGCCGGCCAGTTCGGTTTCGTAGAGCGCTGTCACTGTCACACACGGGTTCGTCAGTCTGTGCGACAGAAACGATGCTCTATGAAGCAGAATCTAGCCGATTTCTCTCTCTAAAGCCTGGATGTGCATTATTTATTGCCGGGTACTATAATAAGATTTTCACAATATGCATGCAACGATAATTATTTATATTTAATATTATTTATCTCTTGAACTATTGCGCTTTCTTACATTGTGTCATAGCCATGTTGTGTAAGGTCAAAGATTAGATAAGGCCAGCATAGATTTATATTAATAAGCACAATTTACTTACATAGTAAGATGCGTGAGGGTATAATCAAATAACAGACCGAGTATAACCGACATGACACTTTAATTATAACATTCCAGTAATTATATAACGACAACATGCATTAAATAAGAATTCATAGTAAATGAAGGAAATTCAAGCAATTAATTACAAAGTAACATTAATTGGTTCCTGGATAGAAAATCTACACTGGTTATAAAGCAAAGTCCCCAATAGCTGTCTGTATGTAATCGATTTTCTCAAAATCTACAGAGCGGATTTTTGTACGGATCCTACTAAAATATAGAGAAATACTTCCGAAAGGTTCAAATTAATAGTACATTAGCGTGTTATGTAAATTGTGTTGAAGTGGTCGCATAAACCAGCAGAGATAAATTAAAGTTAAGTAATGTACAAGAGATTGTAGATCTCCCTAATACTACAAAAGAAATCCGCGACAGCTTGTCTCTATATTATGCTGAGTTTAAAGCCTTTTCTGCACTGTACTACATGCATTTTTGATAATTAGTATTAAAGGCACTATAACAGAACTACCTCGCTTTAATCCGCACGGGTTAAGCGAATGCATGCAAAGTTAATGTGTATGAAGCAGGCAAAATTTACGAACCTTACACATGCAGGGCAAACTACCACACGCACCCCAAGGCTCCTCCACCAGCAACAAAGCACACAAGCAGCACACACAACCACCACCACAACAATCTCGACGATCGTTTCGCCCCGAAAACGAAGCATCATCAGGAGGATAGGCTCCACGACAAAATCGTAATGCGCCTCGACACCCATACAAGCAGTCTTAAATAGCGAGGTAGTTCTGTTATAGTGCCTGTAATATGGAATTCCGCAAAGTAACGCCTGCTTCTATTAATCAACTAGCTTTTACCCGCGACTTCGTCCGCGTGGACCGTAGTTCTGTAATACTCAATAGCTTCTATCGGTATCCAACCTTGCAAATATCTCCATCACAAAAATCAAATCGATCCGGGGGGTTAAATAGCAGTTCCTATGACAATTGTTACGTTACTCGAATACTACTACTATCTACTACTCCATTTTAAATTTAATTTCCTTCATGCCATTACTGTTATTTAGCAAAGATATTAATTTGCACTGGAAAGATTCGATCAAAACCATAAGAAATTTGTAAAACCTCTCTTAGTGGACAGCAGCGTCTTTCAGTTTATCAGTCAATGTGAGACTCCATTGGGCCTACTGATTAAATTAAAAACATGATATAAAAATTTGCACAAAAATTCTAAACATTCGTTTAATAACTTTTTAGTATAATCTTAACTTTTTACATAAAATACTTCTCTTAAACCAACATCGATGAAATTTGGCACAATAATGCTTATACATCAGGGTAACTTATAGGCTATATAAGTTCTACAAATCCTGTTAATTTAACAGTAATAGCATAACATAAGGAAGCTGAGCTATTTAAATGTAAAATTGATGTAATATAACTTACATTAAAAGTAAATGCGACAATCCGCCTGTCTGTTACGTTTTCACGCCGAATAGCTGAGCCAATAAAAATGAATTTTGGTACAATAAATGCTTATACACCGGGTAAAGCTATAGAAATCCTGTTAATCCAACAGGAATAGGATGACATTACCATTACTTTCCTTTCATAAATAATACGTTATGTCGTGAATCATTTTTGGAATTGCACTCCCTATGTGAGTAAAATTAAGTTACTTGAACCTTTGTACTTTTTGTCCAATCTTTAACCTTGAATCTTGTCTTTGTAGACAGACCCTTTTCAATAAAAAAACACGTGTGCTAATTTAGTGTAAGCAAAAATTGCCTTCAAAACCGAATTGTGAATGCGATTCGCACTTAACTACCCCTCATTTTGCACGAACGTTTCCGAAGCCCTGCATATCGTTGTGATGTTCACGGACTGCTATGAGTCTTGTTTTACGCTGTTATACCGCTTTTGAAGCTTTAAACTTTGAACGACAACGATGACACACAGTTAATTACTCTTTATATTGAGTGAATATCTCCGAAGTTGGCATTTGAGTGTGTTGATCACAATCTGCTGTATTCTTCGGATGCATGCTGAGTTAAACTTTTTGAAGATCTAGACTCCAAATAATGACAGCACATTGAAACGCTATTCATATTAAGATAATTTTTTCGAGGTTTGTATTTCTGTATGATACTCACAATCGGCTGTAACATTTCGGGATGACAGAGAGAACGTATTTTCGAAAGCTTAGTTTATTTAATTTAGGACATAGAAATACTACTTACATTTATGATTCTTTGTAATAGCTAAGTTAATTTTATTCAGAAAACAATAACCAATATTTTGATTTCTAAATTTTATTTTTAAAACTTTCCTAAAATAACTCTTTCGACGTAAGCCAAACATCATTAACCTCTGAAATACAACCTATTTTATTTTCCGATTTGACTTTGCCTTAAAGGACTCGATTCCAGGCCGTTAATATTTATAAACTTAATTAATTAAATTTAAACTTAATTTGATAAATTGTGAATAAAAAAACTTATTATGTTGATGATAGATAGTGTTTTTAATGTCATCCTATTCATGTTGAATTAACACAATTTCTATAGCCTATACATATAGGGGTAACATTACCCCGGTATATAAGGAATAATTGTGGCAAATTTCATCGATATTGGTTCAGCAGATTGGCCGATTAAAAAGGTAACACACAGACAGACAAACTTTCGGATATTAGTAAGGATTTATTTAATTGATACTTAAAATTCATCATGTACTGTTTCGTGAAGCAAAACATGGACAAAATGAAGAAATAAATATCTACATATCCCTAGACAATTTCTGGAATATGTCGAACATATCAATCCGCATGGTAGATATAGGCTTCAGTCACCGTTTTAAAGGAGACAGCTCCGAGGCTTTGCGCAGAATAGAAGATAGTATCAGGCCATTACTTTCCCTACAGAAATAATAACACATTTTAAAAAATCATTAAAATTTAAAGGTCCATACAAATGATCCCCTTACATTTATTTTGATTTAAGCGTCTAGTATTCCATTCTATATTTCACTACCTTGAAGCAGAAATTACTTAAAAAATATCTTATATTTTGTTCTTATACTATACGTTCTAATACCTATATTGTTACGTTTCATCCAGAATTTCAAGTAAATGCCTTCAAGAAAAGTAATAATACAATGTATCGCGGATTATAGCAAAATAATTTTATTATTACTTTTGTATTATGGATTTCCGCAAAGTAACGCCTAATTCTATAAATGCCTTCAAGAAATAAAAAGATTCATTTCATCATACAAACATTCACCGTCCATTAACAATGATTACTAACGATGAATATAAAATGTGATATTCTTATAAAAAAAACGGCTCCAGACCGGCCTTGTTCTCATAATTCTCATTAAAACGACGGAAAACGGAAAAAATGCAAGTACCATTATAATTGCAAACGACCTTCCAACTTAAAGTTGAAATTTTTTTAATTTGCTGACCAAAGGAACTAAAAAAATGAGGCTTTCTACTACATATTAGTTTAAACAGTGTCCAAATCGTTTCAGCGGTGTCTGAGATTAGCAGAAACAAACGCACAAAGCCAAAAAAAACTAATAAAAATGTGAAATTCTTCAATAACGTCAGCTTCAGTCCGGCCTAATTGTCATAAAAAGATTTGTGCTTCTCTTGGCCATGGTAATATACGTAATCTAGCAGGTAAGATTGCTTTAGGAACGGCGAAAGACGGAAAAAATGCAAGTACCTGTATAAATAGTATAAAGTAAAGTAGTAAAGTAATAGCCCATTACAATCCCACTGCTGGGCATAAGCCCTCTTCTCTCCGTTTCTGAGGAGACGTGTTGGAGCTAAGACCTACCACGCTGCGCCAATGCGGATTGGCAAGTTACACATATCCCCAGAATTCTTTAGAGATATGCAGGTTTCCTCACGATGTGTTCCTTCACCGAAAAGTGTGTGATAAATTTTAATTATCAATTAGGCACTTTGAACCCGGGAACTGGCGACCACCTCGAAAGAGTCGCACGGTCTCACCGTTGGGCTATCACAGCTTATGTATCATAGTATACGATCTTTCAGCTTAAAATTGACATATCTTTTTTATTTGTTGACCGATTGAAATAAAACATATATATATATGTTTTAATAACATATATATTCTATATGTTAAGTGAAACTTCCTACTACATATTAGTGAAAACCGCGTCCAAATCGTATCAGCGGTTTCTGATATAAGCGGAAACAAACGCACAATGCCCTAAAAAACTGGAATTAAAATGTAAAATTTTTCAAAAAAAATCAGCTTCAGACCAGCCTAGTTTTCATAAAAAGATGTGTGATTCTCCTAGCCATGGTAACATATGAAATTCAGTAAGAAAGATTGCTCCAGGAACAGAGAAAAACGTTAAAAATGCAAGTACCAGTATTAAAGTATACGACCTTTCACCTTAAAATTGATATATCTTTTTTATTTGCTGACCGATTGGAATAAAACATACCCTATATGTTAAGTGAGACTTCCGACTATATATTAGTGAAAACCGCGTCCGAATCGGATCAGCGGTTTCTGAGATTAGCGGGAACAAACGCACAGACATACAGACAAACCGACAAACAGACAAACAGATAAACCGACAAAAATTTTAAAAACTATTGTTTCATGTTTAGGAGCGTATTTTGAGACGACTACACTACTTTTTTTCTTTTAATATTAAATGTACAGATTTGACATCTCAACGATTTTATTATATGTATTGATGATTAGTATTAAGTTTACTTTGTATATCTGTATATCTTATGTAAGCATATTTGTAGAATAAGAGTTTTTCGTTTCATTTCATTATTTTTGTCTTTAGTTTCTTGCTTCTGTGTATAATATCACTGGGTTACGGAGGTAAACTTAAATTACCGTTTCGTTTTAACGTTAAGCCCATTCTTCATTCGGTGTCCTTGGCATGATGGATTGTTGGTAACCGAGACAAATTCCGACAAGCCGTGGCGTTACGACCGTGGGGTACTTTTTGTCGTAATTTGTGATCGGTATTATGTTGACAACAATGTAATAAATGTCCGCGCCCCACTGCGAATAAAAAAGATGTCTGCTGAGGTCACAGATCAACGAAAAAGGTAAAGACGCCCTAAAACAAATAAAATAAATAAATAATAAATATATGGGACATACACACGGTCATCCGACCGTAGTAAGTAACTTTATACTTGTGTTATGCGTGACGGACAACTGGAGGATATACTACATATTTAAATTTAAATATATTCTTAAATACAAATATGGGCTTGAAGAACCAACAAATTATGGAAAATGTTAGCCCTCGGTGGGAATCGAACCCGCGACAAGATCACGTCCCACTGCGCCAAAGACTGCTGAATCCGTTCATGAGCATTGGATTAAATAATTAATAAAAGTTTTATTCGTCAAAACACAGATGGCACTTTACGATATTAGTTCACGCTATTGTGTTTTTACTATATGTAAGGTGAACAATTTTGTACAAGCAGGTTCCAATAAATACCACCATAGTTTTGGATTCATTGAGGTGTTTTATTTATCCTGTTAATATCGTGCGGTTTTACACACTGGCAGGGTTTGGTATTTCAAAATCTTCTTTTTCAACGTTCAATGCTAGACATATTACTTGGATTAAGGAGCAACCTATGCACTGTTTATGGTCGCTAGTCCACCCCGTAGTTGGTTTACTAACGCTGCGTTTAATGCAGCATCGCCATTTTAATACATTAATACCCATCGATCATTCGTATTATGTTATCCGCCCATTGCAAATTCAGCTTATGTGAATAATTGTTGGTTCTCCAATGGATCTACTCGTTCCTGGTTTGTTCACGTAGATTACAAATATTTCAAGCATAGTTCACACCGTCACCTGCTAAGTGAGTCTGAGTTTTCTAATCTCAGAACCCATTGTCAGCGAACAAGTTTCGGATCCATAAGTCATCACTTGCATGCACCATTCGAATAATAGCGGTCGGAATTTTTATAAATTCAGTACCAAGTCCCAAAACTGTCATTTTTTTGTTTCCATGCACTCTATCTGTATTTTTTATTTATCTGAGGCTGAAATATTGTGGCAGATTTTTGGCAATGGTCGGCTAGACACTTTTTTTGTAATTTACATACAATATATCTAGTAATTTAGATGTGAAAGAAATTGCTAGTGAAAGTAGGGTAGCATAAATCAAGCTAATTTTTTTTGAGTTTTGAGTTTTGTCTTTGGTATATTTTTATTATTGGTAAATTATATTATATAAATAATATAAAACTCTTAAAATATTTTAAATTATTATGTCCCGTACTTATAACTTTTTCTATTTTTCAACTTGTAGGTTTCTGAAATCGATAGCAAAAAACTTTTAAAAAAGCATTTTACTGTTTCATATCCCTATTGTTAACCGTTGAGGAGTTCTCTCGTCTGAAATCCTGGCAGCGGCATCAGCTTAGTTTGAGTGACTTGAAAATAATTATTAATAAAATGAGGGATTTAATTTAAAGTTGTCTTAAAAAAAAGTAAAGCGGCCTGTGACAATCCTACTGCTGGGAATAGGCCTCCTCTCTCCGTTTCTGGAGAGAAGGGTTGGAGCTAAGACCTATCACGCTGCTCCAATGCGTATTGGTAGGTTACACATATCTCCAGAATTCTCTGGAGATATGCAGGTTTCCTCACGATGTTTTCCTTCACGATGTTTTTGTGATAAATTGCAATTATCAATTAGACACATGAGTTTTAATAGAAAAACTCATTGTTGCCTGCCCGGGTTTGAGCTCGTGTTCCTCTTAAAAGAGTCTCATTGTCGTCTTAAGTGACAACATATTCATCTTTGTCTTATCACTAAAATAAAACACACTGTCACACAAATCACTGCCAATAAAAAAGAGAGACAAATAGATCACCCTCATTTGCTTTATCTTTATTGTAATATGTCTCATTTCAGGCTGACTTTCTTTCTCTAAGTATAATAGCTCTACGACTTTTAAGGTACCGAATTTAAATGTGAATTTACAGTGAAGTTGTGAATATTGCATGCGACATGTGACAGGTACACTGCAAAAGGATCCCGCGACAATAACTCAGAAAGTTTTTCCTATAAAATGCGCTGGAAAATGCAATATCTCGGTGTCTCGCTGTTTCAAATCCCAGTTGAGACGATAAGAGTCAAACTGTTGGTAAAACATGTTAATCCTTTTAGTTCAGAAAAAGTTTTCTTGAAATCTGCTATTAAAATCAATTAATTTCGTTTTAAATAAATTTAAAAATTGGTAAATGAAAGGCATTTAAATCGAACGGCATTACGAAGTCTTGCCATATCAAAAGGAATCTGAGGCTGAGTTTTTTTTGTTAGCCTTGACTGTTTTTATAGCATCATCGAGCAAGCGTAGAAAGATCATCAAGATAGTGCAATGTCTAGACTAGAGTGCAGAAGCTCTACTAGCGCCGTGGAAGGTTTATATAAGGGTGCATATTGTAAGGCCGGATCACTACTCAGGGCTACTTGTAATGAAGGGCTGGTGGTATTTCTGTGACAAGTCATCACACCGTCGGAAGTGTGGCCACAGCCATCTGGCATCAGTGATTTGGGACCGCGAATCCGCCGTGACGTTGTGTGCGTATATAATATGCGATCGTTATTTGATTGTCAGGATCATTCAAAGGACGCTTTTTAGACGCCTATATTTTCGGTAAGTCAATCTAACAGGGATGTAGGTGGAAGCCACTGATATAAGTGAGTTCCGGTGTGAAGTGAGACTTTGAAAAACGATCTGTGGTTAGAATGCGTAAGCGTGTTGATAAATTGAAATTATCATTTAGACATTAGTTTCTTACAGAAAAACGTATTCCCTGCCTGGGGTTTGAACCCGTGACCCTTAGAAAGAGTCGCATGGTGTCACCGCTAGGCTATCACACCTTTGTAACACCTAATTAAATTAATTTTAATTAAAATAATTCAACGGGCAATGTATAGTACCCGGAAATAAATAATGCACATCGAGGCTTAGAAAGGAAAAATCAGTTAGTTCTGCTTCATAGAGCATTGTCTCTGTCGTACAGACTGACGAATCCACGACGATTGATAATCAGTTTTACAAGTCTGTAGTTATAGAAGCAAGTTGAGTCCTTTAAATTTATAAAAGTCTGTACAGAAACAAGGATTAATCAGTCAAGTTTTAAACTATACCTATCTTTGTCCAATTACACGTAAAAATAGAGACAGATAACTCGAATTTGCTTCCTCCTAAATTTCGATGGACATGTGGCGGATGTGGGTTTCCGAACGCATATAGTACCCGGCAATAAATAATGCACATAGAGGCTTAGAGAGAGAGATAGGCTAGATTCTGCTTCATAGAGATGCTTCATTCATTGTCTCTGTCGCACAGACTGACGAACCCATGTGAAACGTCACATACTGAGCGACAGAGACAGCGCTCTACGAAACCGAACTGGCCGGCTGTTTCGTACTAAACATCGATGTGCGTTATTTATTGCCGGGTATTATATGTATCTGAAGGTGGAATCTTGCAAGTTAATTTTACCCACTTCCGTTTGTTTGCATTTGTATGATAAGCATGACCTGATGCTGCTGCCAGAATTGGAATTGAGAAGAATTTTGGTATTATGGATCTCCGCAAAGTAACGCCTAATTCTATAAATTATTAATATCATTGTGCATTGACAAGTAAAAATCCATACAGTAAAACACATTAAAATAAATAAAAATTATAAAATATGGATTTGTTATTGCCCGTATTTAATTTTATTATTAAACTGGCTGTGCCTACAACGCCCGCGTGGAATTAAGTGATTTATGAAACTTTTCCCAAATATTAGAAATTTTGAACATAAAAGTAGTTATCGCGGATTATAGCAAAATAATTTTATTATTACTTCTGTATTTAGAAATATGAATTTGGGTCTGGAGATGTTAAATCTTTTAACTGTTCGTCAGTTAAATGTTTCAATAAAAAAATAAAAACAAACTGATGTCTCTTTATAATGGGCGAGTAACTTTAGAAAAACAGCTTTAGAAAAGACGTTTATTTCTTCAAGGATGGCGGAAAAACTTTGACACTTTAGTATGACGTATAACCGAGTACTTATCTAGAATAAGTAATAGCTCCTGTCCTAGATCTTTCTTACGTTTGATTAATAGTTTTAAAAGATCTACTAGTATTAACTACATTATGCGATATTCTGCTATTAAAAAATTGTGTCATAAGAAAATTGAGGTTATAAAGATTCCTGATTTTATGCGAGGAGTGAGAAAGAAAGCTATTTTCATTCGTGCCTTCTATCTCCTGATGCTTCGGTTACGGAGCCAAACGATTGTTGAGTTTGTTATAGTAAATGTGTGCAGTTTTTATGCACACATTCACTATTACAAACTTAGGCAGGCACCAATCAGTTTTTCTACGAAAACTTATGTGTCTAATGGATAATTGCAACATCGTCTGGAAACCTGCATATCTGTAGAGAATTCTGGGGATCTTCTTCTTCTTCTTCAGCCGATGGACATCCAATGCTGGACATAGGCCTCTTTATGGGATCGCCACACCACACGATCTTGTGCCGCCTGGATCCAGTGGCTCTCTGCGACCTTTTTGAGGTCGTCTGTCCACCTCGTAGGGGGTCTACCGAAGCTGCGCTTTCCGGTGCGGGGTCGCCATTCCAGCACCTTAAGACCCCAGCGCACAGCGGTTCTCCGCACTATGTGCCCCGCCCATCGCCACTTCAGCTTCGCGACACGCTGAGCTATGTCGGTGAATCTAGTTCTTCTACGGATCTCCTCACTCCTGATTTGATCTCGTAGAGACACTCCGAGGATAGCTCGCTCCATCGCCCGCTGAGCGACTCTGATAGAATTCTGGGGATATGGTAACCTACCAATTTCCATTAGAGCGGCGTGGTATTAGCTCTAATCCTTCCCCCAAAAAAATGGAGAGAGGAGGCCTTTGCCATTGCTATCATTAGTAACACATCGTTACAACAACTATCTCCTGATTATTTGGTTGCGGAGCAAAACGATTGTTGAGTTTGTGATAGTGAATGTGTGCAGTTCTTGTGTATTGCGATGGTGGTGGTGAAGATTATTATGCGTTTCTTCGAAAATGCTAAATATATAGCGGACTATCTGTTTTCATACTTGATACATGCAGGATTCGTGCACAAAACACATGCACAAACCTTCACCACCTTCGTCACCACAATTCTTTTTTTCTATTAATTTTATCGCGGATTATAGCAAAATAATGTTATTATTACTTTTGTATTATGGATCTCCGCAAAGTAACGCCTAATTCTATAAATTATTCATATCATTGTGTATTGACAAGTAAAAATCCATACAATAAAATAAATAAAAATTATAAAATATGGATTTGTTATTGCCTGTATTTAATTTTATTTTTAAACTAGCTGTGCCAACAACGGCTTTGCTCGCGTGGAATTGATTTACAAAACTTTCCCGAATATTCGAAATTTTGAACATAAAAGTAGTTATTGTGAGTTAACTGGGAGATATAGAGACATGCTATCTCGGACTTTTTTGTAGTATTTTTACAGATCTACAATTTTCTACTAAATTACTTTTGCTTATCCCTGCTGGTTTACGAAGCACACGCGGCTAAAAATCCCAGAAAGCAAGTTTTTTAACAACTGCGCGATCTCTTCAACACAATTTACACAATACCGATATGTGCTATTTAGTTTAACATATCTTTTGGTGGAAGCCGTATAAAAATCCGTTTAGTAGATTATGAGAAAGTCGATTAAATACAGATAGACAGCTTTTTGAAACTTTTTTTTATAATAAGCAAAGATTAACCAGTAGATAAGTGTTTAAAATGTCCGCAATAAAATAATATCGCCGGAAAAACAGTCAGCCTTAAGGGAGGCCATAAATTCATGGCGAGTCTTATGAAAGTCTATGCCATATTTTTTGTACGACATTGCGCAGATGTGTTTTACTGTACAGCTTTTTACTTCTGTATTGTTGATATGATTTTATGGGTATTTTTAAGGGATACTAGTTTTTACCCGCGGCTTCGCTAGCGAGGATTTTGGTCAGCCATAGTATCTAATTAAATTAAATTTATGGTTCACAATTTTGGTCATAGTGGCTTCCACATAAAAGATAGATATATGCTGTCGCGGAATTTTATTTAGAACTATTAAAGACAAACAATACTACGGTACATCATCTTTGTGTAACTCTAATGGTTTAGGCAGCGTACGCCGAGATAGCTCGCACAGGCCAGATTATTTCCGACTTTATTGACATGTATGTGATACGTACGGTATGAAAAAACGAATAGTCCACTATACATTTAACACTATATATATTTTCTATTTACTGTATCGGATTATAGCAAAATAATTTTATTATTACTTTTGTATTATGGATCTCCGCAAAGTAACGCCTAATTCTATAAATCACTTAGCATTACATAGATTCTGTTAACAAACGCGGATTATAACAAAATAATTCTGTTGTAACTTCTGTGTTATCTATTTATATTATCGCAGATTAAAGCAGAATAACCTAATTCTATAAATCACTTCGCTACTTATATAGATTCTGTTAAACGCGGATTATAGGAAAATAATATTTTCATTACTTTGTATGATGAATCTCCGAGACGTAACGCCTAATTCTATACAATTCTATATTATTTACAGCTTGTTTTCTTATTATCTTGACTTGAGTCGTATTTTCATGCATAAGATCGCCTTTTAAAGTCAAGTCGATCTCAAGTCGTGTAAGAAGCTCGTATTTGTGTTCTTAGATCCCAAACTGACGTGATATATCGCTGTGATTTCTCAAGACCACGTTTCGCGTCGCTCTCATGAAATAGGATGTTAGGGATACAATGTTTATGTTTGCTTCTAACTAGGGTTAAATCTTAACACCCTTTTGGCTTAAGCATGCGTAGTACTCTCCAAATAATAAATTATATTAGGGCCTTGCATATGAAATTGGCGTTTTATCGTACTGGCCACTTTGATCTCAAATATTACCTTTATGGTTAGGAATTACAAATTCAAATTCATACAGCTATTTACTCATGCATTTGTGTTTCAAACCCCCTAATTCATTTGTTTTTTCTTCTTTTGTTTTTTTCTTTGTGTCACTCTGTTTACAAAATGGAAAACATGAAATATCGCGTTATTTACGAGTTCCACCGTGGCACCAGTGCTGCAAAAACGGCTCAAAGGATTAATGATGTGTATGGTGACGGTGTCGCAAAAGAAAACACAGTGCGTTTTTGGTTCCAACGTTTTCGTTCTGGAAATTTCGACCTGCAGAACGAGCCTCGTGGACGGCCGGAGACCAAAGTTGATAATGAAGAATTGAAGGCTATTGTGGAAGCGGATCCATCGCAAACCACGTCCGAGTTAGCTGCAGGCTCCGGTGTTAGTGATAAAACTATTCTAATCCACTTGAAGCAAATTGGGAAGGTGAAAAAGCTTGAAAGGTGGGTACCTCATGAATTGAGTGAAGCAAACCGACAAACGCGCGTCGACTGCTGCGTTACGTTACTCAACCGGCACAATAATGAAGGAATTATAAATCGAATCATTACCTGTGATGAAAAGTGGATCCTCTACGATAATCGGAAGCGCTCATCGCAATGGCTGGACCCTGGCGAACCAGCCAAATCCTGCCCTAAGCGAAAATTGACTAAAAAAAAGTTGCTTGTAAGTGTTTGGTGGACTAGTGCCGGTGTCGTTCACTACAGCTTTCTTAAATCTGGCCAGACCATTACGGCAGATATCTATTGTCAGCAACTGCAAACCATGATGGAAAAGCTAGCTGCTAAACAACCGAGGCTGGTCAATCGCTCTAGGCCACTGCTGCTTCAGGACAACGCTAGACCACACGCTGCACAACAGACGGCTACCAAATCAGAGGAGCTTCAATTAGAATGTCTTAGACATCCTCCGTACTCTCCGGACCTTGCTCCAACAGATTACCATTTTTTTCGCAATTTGGATAACTACTTGCAAGGAAAAAAATTCAACTCCGATGGGGCAGTCCAAACCGCCTTCAAAGATTTTATTGATTCCCGCCCGAATGGTTTTTTTAGTAAGGGGATCAATAAACTACCTATGAGATGGCAAAAGTGCATAGATAGCAATGGTACATACTTTGATTAATTAAATATATTTCATTAAAAAAAAAACGACTTTATGTTCCTCCCATAGAAAACGCCAATTTCATATGTAAGGACCTAATATTATATATTGCATTACTATATTCTATTATAATTATATCATGGTAAATGATATTAGAAAAAGCTGTGATAGCCCAGCGTGAGACCGTGTGACTCTTTCGAAGGGAATACGAGTTCAAACCCGGGCAGGCACCAATGAGTTTTTCTATTAAAACTCATGTGACTAATTGATAGTTGCAATTTATCAAACGCTTTTCGGTGAAGGAAAACATCGTGAGGTAATCTGCAATATCTCTAGAGAATTCTAACCTTCCAATCCCCATTGCAAGCTGCGTGGTAGGTATTAGCTGCAATCATTTTCTCCAGAAATGGAGAGAGGAGGCCTATGCCTAGCAGTGGGATAGTAACAGCAGACTCACCATGAACTTTTATTGCGACTCAATTAAAGACGTAAACGAAATTGTTTTGCTCTGTCATACCATTACGTCTTAAAGGTCGTTATTTTTAAAATTGGGGTCGTAATGTTTGAAAAGGATAACGTTATATGAACTATAGATAACTCTGTCTCTTTACTCTCTACTCTGAACGCTCATTCGGCAACGACTTAAAGTGTGCGTCTTTAAGACGTCATGATATGAAAAAAACAAAACAATTTAGTTAACGTCTTCAATTGAGTCGCAATAAGAGTTCATGGTAGGCCTGCAAGTCGGGAAAGGACAAAGCTATGGTAAAGTAAATAAAGTAATAGGTACGTGGTGCGTCTTGTAGATAATCGATGATAATTCGTCAAAATTTTCTGCTTAATTGAACAAAAAAATCCGTATCAAAGTACTCCCCCTAATTCCTCTATAATTAACGATGGATGTTTGTTTTTACGAATTAATAATACAATATAATAAGGGTTGAAGTATTTACAATCTCCGAGTGAAATAAGTTAATTTAAAACACCCGAAGAAGAATTAATAATTGATAATCCATTGAGCGGTACATTAACGTCGTTTCAACCGAAAATTTTATCACTTCCGTTGCTCTCGATTGCGCTGAACAAAGGAAACGGTCTGGTCTACATTTCTGACTTGATATGTTTGGCTTGTTTTATTTTTAACGCGAAAATAAATAAGTTATATTTATTCCTGAATTATTCACACGCTAGTTTTATGCTAATCATACCCTCGTGAAGCGACCCAAGGAATTTTCGCTTTCCTAAGTATAATTTATCTAATAATAACACACAAGTTACAGAATTTTTATTTCTATTTATAGAATATTAGGTTTTGCCCGCGGCTTCGCTCGCGTGGAATTTGATGTGCTACATAAAGTTTCGTGGCAGATCATTTTTTTTTAATTTATATTAAATTTACTCCTACATCCGAAATTTAATATGTCTAACTTAAAAACAAAATGATGCCATACAATCTTCGCGCCCCGCGCATAAGAGACACTCTATGACGCTCCATTTAAGTCAATCATATCGTGATAACTTTTAAACTATTCGGCCAAATTACTCAGTGTAAAAGACAAAGCTTATCGTACATAAAATACTGAAAGTGACAAATGTATTGATTTTTATAAGACTATGATAAATATACTAAAATATGCATTACAAAATAGTATCTAATTTAATTAACTTTATGATTCACAATTTTGGTCATAGTGGCTTCCACATAAAAGGTAGATATATGTTGTCCCGGAATTTTTTATTTAGAACTTTTTAATACAAACAATACTACGGTACATCATCTTTGTGTAACTCCAATGGTTTAGGCAGCGTACGCCAAGATAGCTCTCAGAGGTCAGATTTTTTCCGACTTTATTGACATGTATCGTTATATTACATAAAATCATTACAAATTGTAGCCTATATAACTGTAAAGTATCATCCAAATCCGTCCAATAGTTTTTTTCGTGAAAGTGTAACAAACATCCATCCATACTCACAAACTTTCGCATTTATAATATTAGTAGAAGTAGGATTAGTAGGAAAGGACTAATCATAATCAGTAATAATAATATGTTACTTAGTAACCGTTACAGTATAAAAATAACAAAATGAGCGTGTTTTTGGTACGTGAGTATGAGTGCGTGTGCGTTTTATGTATTTCTATGTAGCTGTCGCGTTTTTGTAGTTTTGTTTTCAGGTTTCTCCTTTTTCAAATCATTACTTCTTACGCTTCAAATTAAATAAATTACAAAACATTATTTGAACTTTCAAAACACACAGAACTCTTTATAGTCTGATAAGCGATTGATAATAAAAAAAGAACCGGTTTCCCAAAACTGTGATAATGCTTTGCCTAAAGTAAAATAACGGCCTGTTACAATCCCACTGTTGGGCATAGGGCCTCCTCTCTCCGTATCTGGAGAGAAGGTAAAAGCACATGCACAAACCTCCATCACCGCCACCACAATACACAAGCACTATACACGTTCACCATCACAAAACCTTGCGATTGCTTTGCGATTTTGTATTTGAATTTATCACCTGTTGATGCTTCGGTTGCCGGGGCGAAACGATTGTTGAGTTTGTGATAGGGAACGTGTGTAGTGTTTCTATGAATCCTGCATGTATCGGGTATGAGAAACGGATAGTCCACTATAAATTTAGCATCATCATCGTCATTCTCCTGCCCTTATCCCACTCTAAGTGGGGTCGTCACAACATATTGCAAACATGTTGTCATGATTTGGCTACGTATTTTACGATCGGCCGCCTGCCTGACGTCAACATACCTTAGTCGCCTTTTACGACACCTCGGTAAAAAAGGAGGGTGGTCTATTCTATTCTGGCGGATACAACACGGCTTTCCACTATAAATTTAGCATCATCTATATTCAGATTACAGCAAAATAATTTCATAATTACTTTTGTAGTGTAATATGTTTTCAAATTCAAGCGTATTCCTGACACTTAATTTAATAAATAATAATTTAATAATTAATATTTTAATAAATAAAGCGTCATTTCAATTCCAGCATAAATCTAAATGGATATAAACAAAAAATCCAAAATAAATAACACCGATTCGCTAGCGGTTGGCGCGTATGATTTGTGGTTTAGTAAAAAAGTTTGTTAGAAAAATGACTGCAATAAATTCATTCCGAATTGGACAGTGAATTTATAATACCATTCCGTTTACATTCATACTGACTAGAACTGAATCGATTGAAACATCAATAAATACATTTTTGTACATAAAAATATAAAGAATTATAAAACGATATGTGATGTATATAATAGACAAAGTAGAAACCGACATAAGCTTACGGCCCTTGTTTTGCGCCTTGCAAAAGTATATAAGTCGTTGTGGGTTTGGATATAAGATTCTATAATAAAATTCCGAAATCAATTTTGGCCTTGCCATTGCAGTTTAAAAACGCTGTTAAAAAGAGGCTGATACAAAAAGCCTACTATACTATTTAAGATTACTTAGACGATAAGAATGCGTGGACATAGCTACTCTTCGACCCTATATCATCATTCTCCTGCCCTTATCTAAGTGGTGTCGGCACATTATGTTACAAACATGTTGTCACATGATTTGGCTACGTATTTTACGACCGGCTTGCCTGACGTCATCTTACCTTAGTCGCCTCTTACGATACCTCGGTGAGAAATGATGGTGGTCTATTCTACGCAGTCGGATACCACACGGCACTTACCTTAGTCGCCTCTTACGACACCACGGTAAGAAAGGAGGGTGGTCTATTCTATTCTGCCGGATACCACACGGCTTAGCTACTCTTCGACCCTATACAAGACAGTAATGACTTAATGAAACTAGTAATAAAAATTATACTTTTAAAAGAGCAACCGCCGAGTTTCTTGTTGGCTCTTCTTGGTAGAAACAGCTTTCCGAAACAGCAGTAGAGTTGACGATTCAAAAGCCCTTGTTTACAAATTTCCTTCAATAAATAATATTTAGAATTAAACAATTTTGGAAGATAGAGGTTGCGAGGAGCCGCTGGTTCCCATGGCACAGAATCGTGTGTTGTGGAGGTCCCATGAAGAACTAATGTCCAGCAAGTGAAAGATGAAATATATTTGATTAACTATACACATTCGACATGTATACAAGTTAGAGCCATCAAACCTATGTCTACAATCAATTAAGAACTTTAGACAGTTCCTTAATTCATAATTCCTTAAAGATCACCTGAAATGTCCCAAGGACTATACAATGTAAATCGACGCTTAATTCAAGTTACTAATAATACGGTCCAATTATCAAACCTTTGTTCTGGTGAAAGCATACATCTGGTGCATTGAAGGTGACAGAATCTACACGACGTGATCAGAAATATAGAAAACTGGATGAGACCTACTAGATTTCTAGCTTTATTTGAGTGGAGTTATTTTAAAATAAACAAAATAAATGTTAAAATACTCTCAATTATATACTTTGTATTTATCCTGTTCATGAATTAAAAACGGAAGTTTCGTGGGACGCAACAACGCGCTGATATATTAGCTTCGTTCCATATCGGAATAGACATATACGGTATATACGACTATGACAATGACTCTAATCACTAATTTATAGAATAGTTAAGTGTAGACTATGTAACAACATAATTTTAAGTTTTTTTTGTATAACTAACCATATATTCTGAGTCTACCCACTAACTTTTTAATAATGATAAATTACTCGATAACTATTTGATAATGAATAAAAAAAAAACCAGGAAAAGTTATCAACACCTGGAACCGCGTCGGGAATGTCCGAATCTGGCAAGCACCGAAAGTCTCTCTCAAGCATTTCTCATCAATGTGTGCCGTTCGCAGTCAAAGCCATGGTCGAAATGCAAAAAATTATTACCTGTTATAACACGGTTAATTGCCTCTTCATCTTCAAGAGGCTTCCTTTTTTACACAAAGAATCAGCTTGGCGATTCAACGCGGAAACGCTGCCAGCATTCTTGGGGCCATTCCACGTGGGCATGATTTGTATAGTACTAGCGTGTAAGCAATTTAAGATAGATATAAATTGTATATTTTCGTTGTAAATAAATAATATGTAAATGATAAATAAAAAAGTCATAGTCATTTTTCTGCCCTTATCCCACTCTAAGTGGGGTCGGCACAACATAAAATAAAAAAAAATTAAAAAATATTGTGCAAATATTGTAACAATTCAATTTTCTGCGGAGTACTCCGAATTAATTTTATATAAACTTGTATCTCGAAGTCCCCGCCCTGTCCCAGATTTTAAAATAATTTAGATGCAGGCGAACAGACAAATTTAGGAAAAAATAAAAATAAAATAAGGAAAACAAAAATAAATGGTAGGTTGGTGTTTGTGTGATTTGCAGTAGCACATTATATTTGATAGTGTGTGAGTGAGTTTTCGTGGGTGTGTGAGTGAGTATGCGTGTGAGTGAGTGTGCGTTACAACATGTTACAAACATGTTTTCACATAATTAGGCTACGTATTTTAGGATCGGCCGCCTGACGTCAACTTACCTTAGTCTTATTTTAGAACCCCTCGGTAAGAAAGAGGGCGGTCTATTCTACCCAGCCGGATACCACAGGGCATAAATGATAAATAAAAAAAGGCTGATTTGCAATTAGAATAAAAGCTTTGATTGTTTCGAATTTCATCAATATTATTCCACCGAGAAGATCTAATAGAAGAATAGACTTTCACATTTATAATATTAGTATGGCTATCTATAATGATCATGATGAATTTTAGTATAAATACCCATACTAAAATTGAAATGTAGTGAACCTATGTCATTTTGTGACATAACTTAATATGATAACTGCGAGCTCGCCGACGATATCCGGGATAACTTGATTATTAACAGAATTTTAGCTTTGACCGGGGCTTGAAGCAAACGGAAAACGGATCACACTATTTTGTGTGAAACAGAATATTTTTTTTGCATATTTTTATTCAGACAAATATTAATCGTATATAAAATAAAGATATAAAAAAAAATTGGTTACAGCTTAAGGGTTTTCGCTTGATTTTCACCTGATGACCAGCGAAAGTACATTCTTAGATGGAAGTACGCTTATCTGGAATGGTAGAACCCAATATGTTTTATACACAGCATAGTGCCTTTATGAATACCGTATAGTAATAAAATAGCTGTATGAAACGGCTTTCCGTAAAGGTGGTAAATGCGACGGAGCACAAGACCAAATTAGAGAAAATAATTTGCAAAATATGAATTGCATCTGATATCGGAAACTCCCGTACTATAGCATCGAACACAGCAATAACGTTTTATAGAAGCAGGCGTTACTTTGCGGGATTCCATATTACAGGCACTATAACAGAACTACCTTGTTATAATCCGCGCGGGTTAAGTAAATGCATGCAAAGCTAATGTGTATGAAGCAGACACAATTTCCGCACCTTACACATGTGTTCGGAGGGGAGGGTAGTGGTGGGGGTTGAACTATTTAAGACTGCTTGTATGAGTGGTATGGCGCATTGCGATTTTGTCGTGGAGCCTATCCTCCTGATGATGCTTCGGTTCCAAAACGAAACGATCGTCGAGATTTTGGTGGTGGATGTGTGTGCTGCTTGTGTGCATAGTTGCTGGTGACTTGTCCTGCATGTGTAAGGTGCGTAAATTTTGCTTACTTCATACACATTAGCATTCACTTAACCCGTGCGGATTATAGCAAGGTACTTCTGTTATAGTGCCTACAGCAATAATATAAAGTTATAATTTAACCCACCTACGGAAGTTTTATGTTTTGTATAGGGGCCATAAATTAGTATAATGTCACACAGTATACTTTAAATGACATTACTTTTATCACTTAAGATTCTTTGGGGCTAACAACACATTGACAATTCGAAATTCTAAATTTTATCAAGCTGATTCAAGTTGGTCACCCTATTGGTTTTTATTATAATGGTACTGATAATGGTTTAATTTGCAAAAATAAAATAATTCAAAATTAAAACTCAACTTCAAAATATTCTTTATTCAAGTAAGCTTGTAAACAAGTGCTTTTGAATCGTCAACTCTACTGCTGGTTTGGTAAGCTGTTCCTGCCGAGAACCAGCAAGAAACTGGGCGGTTGCTTTTTTCAAAATATAATTCTTGTAATGAACTTATAATGAGATCTAATCAACATTTCGTCATTAGGTACTATCTTAAGCAAGATTGAAGAGTAGGCCAATCTACGCATCTTTATCATTTATGTACTCCTAAATATTATAGTAGACTTTCTGTATCAGCCTACTTTTAATAATTATTTAAACAGAACAGGGTTAAAATTGAATGT
The DNA here is from genome assembly GCA_947086505.1 of Morpho deidamia. Lineage (NCBI taxonomy): Eukaryota > Metazoa > Arthropoda > Insecta > Lepidoptera > Nymphalidae > Morpho > Morpho deidamia. The sequence continues at coordinate 2,171,842 of CAMTZC010000011.1, forward strand.
GTAAATTTATTATAGAATTGTATACCAAAACGCACAAACGTACGTACTTTTGTAAGGCATAAGCTTATATCGCTCTCTACTTCGTCTATTTTTTTTGAATCTTTTAAATTTATTATAGTTATGAAATGGGTGACTCGTCTAGTCAACTCTACGTCATTATTCGACGAACCTGGTACCAAGTATTCAGTTTTCATAATTCCATAAGTACTAGCTATTCAGTTTTTCTCTTTCGCGTTAGAGTATGAAGGAAGTTTTTCCTTCCTGTCTCTCTCAGTTTTTTCCGTTTCCTTTGCGTGAATGGCACAAAGCTTGCAGCTATTGCGTAAAAGAAACGTAATGTAAATAATAAAATGTTACTCTTTTTATATTCCATTTTCATCGTCATTTCATCAAATCAAATTAAACTTTATACAGGTAAGCTTTTGAAAGCACTTTGGTATCGTCAAGGATCAATATGATTAATGAAGCTACAACCGGTTCGGAATTTTGCTCTTACCTAGAAGAAATAGCACGAAAAGTTCTATTTAAATAAAATCGATTGCAAAAGTAATAATAAAATTATTTTGCTATAATCCGCGATACAGTAAATAGAAAATATATATAGTGTTTAATGTATAGTGGATTATCAGTATTTTCATACCCGATACGTGCAGGATTCGTAAAAGCACATGCACAAACCTCCACCACTTCCACCAAAATACACAAGCACTACACAGTTTCACTATCACAAACTCAACAATCGTTTCGCCCCGCAACCGAGGCATCATCAGGAGATAGACTCCACGACAAAATCGCAAAGCGAAGCGTTATGCAAACAAGCATTGTTATATAGTAATCGGTTCATCCCCACCTTTACCTCTGAACACGTGCAACAAGCTTGAACTTGAAACATTTATCTGCTCGTTAATGAGGGTGCCATTGTTATGCTTAATGATTTCTAATTGTTCCAAAATATTCAATTTTAAGCTTTTTTCGCAGGTGTGCAGTATTTCGAAACAATGGTCATTAGGAACTTTATGACCGCTTTCTAACAAATGTTTCGCGAAATGTGAATTTTGTGGCTTATTATTCCTGAAAGCGACCATATGTTCTTTAAAACGGGTTTCAAAATTACGACCAGTCTGACCCACATATGTATCATTGCATTCAGGACATTTTATTTTGTTTTGTAAATACCACTCTTACCACTCATACAAAATAAAATGTCCTGAATGCAATGATACATATGTGGGTCAGACTGGTCGTAATTTTGAAACCCGTTTTAAAGAACATATGGTCGCTTTCAGGAATAATAAGCCACAAAATTCACATTTCGCGAAACATTTGTTAGAAAGCGGTCATAAAGTTCCTAATGACCATTGTTTCGAAATACTGCACACCTGCGAAAAAAGCTTAAAATTGAATATTTTGGAACAATTAGAAATCATTAAGCATAACAATGGCACCCTCATTAACGAGCAGATAAATGTTTCAAGTTCAAGCTTGTTGCACGTGTTCAGAGGTAAAGGTGGGGATGAACCGATTACTATATAACAATGCTTGTTTGCATAACGCTTCGCTTTGCGATTTTGTCGTGGAGTCTATCTCCTGATGATGCCTCGGTTGCGGGGCGAAACGATTGTTGAGTTTGTGATAGTGAAACTGTGTAGTGCTTGTGTATTTTGGTGGAAGTGGTGGAGGTTTGTGCATGTGCTTTTACGAATCCTGCACGTATCGGGTATGAAAATACTGATAATCCACTATACATTAAACACTATATATATTTTCTATTTACTGTATCGCGGATTATAGCAAAATAATTTTATTATTACTTTTGTATTATGGATCTCCGCAAAGTAACGCCTAAGTCTATAAATTATTTAAAATCGATTGTCAGATATCGAGCCAGAAATGTAATTTTTTTTATAATATTATGTACTAGCTGTGCCAACAACGGCTTAGCCCGCGTGGAATTCAGTGATTTACGAAACTTTTCCGGAATTTTCGAAATTTTGAGCATAAAAGTAGTTATTGTGAGTTAACCGTGAGCGATACAGACATGTAATCTCAAACTTTTTTGTAGTATTTTTATAGATCTACAATTCTCTACTACATTACTTCAGCGTATCTCTGCTGGTGTACGCAGCGCACGCGACTTAAGCTCCCAGCAAGCAAGTTTTTTAACAACTGCTCGATCTCTTCAACACTATTTACATAATACCGATATGTATCCGATATGTACTATTTAGCTAAACCATCCTAAAGTATTGCACTATCTTGTGGTGAAAACTTTACGAAAATCCGTTCAGTAGATTTTAAGAAAATCGATTACATACAGACAGACAGCTTTTTGGGACTTTGTTTTATAATAAGCATAGATTTAAGATCAAGTACAGAATTTTAAATTGATTGTTTAGCTTCACATAATAGTACACTCCAAAATATGATCTAGACATGCAATATTACATAAAAGCTACTCAAACAGATCATACTAAAATGAATCTGGACACCACTACTTTAGCTGTCCAAAGTTAAATAAATGTTTGGAAAGATTATTTATATGATTTATAGAAGCAGGCGTTACTTTGCGGAATTCCATATTACAAGCAATATAATAGAACTAACTACTTTGCTATAATCCACACGGGTTAAGTGAATGCATGCAAAGCCAATGTGTATGAAGCAGGCAAAATCTACGCATCTGATGTACTGCGATCAGTACGATTTTTGTCGTGAAGCCTATCCTCCTGATGATGCTTCGGTTTCGGGGCGAAACGATCGTCAAGATTGTGGTGGTGGGTGTGTGTGCTGCTTTTGTGTTCGTTGTTGCTGGTGAATTGCGCCTTGGGGTGCATGTGGTGGCTGGTCCTGCATGTATAAGGTGCGTAGATTTTGCCTGCTTCATACACATTGGCTTTGCATGCATTCACTTAACCCGTGCGGATTATAGCAAAGTAGTTAGTTCTGTTATATTGATTATTTATAGTTCATTTGGTAATTTAAAAGTATATCCATAGAGCGTTAAGTAACTCATTTCACGAGTGGTATGCAACAATATAGCATGTTATATTAAAGGGGACGAACGCTAAAGTACAAGGGATGCAACTGACAAATCCCGTACACAGAACACAAGCTTACAAGCCGGTATAAGCTGGATTAGGTGATATTAAGTTGCTCAGACTGCCGACAGTTTGACGGGACGGAGAAATGAAGCGGACTGTACAAAGATATAAGCGGCTGAATGTGACACATTGTGATCTGGATTTCTTCTATAGTAAAAAGTAAAGTAGCGGCCTGTTACAATCCCACTGCTGGGAATAGGCCTCGTCTCTCCGTTTCTGGAGAGAAGGGTTGGAGCTAAGATCTACCACGCTGCTCCAATGCGGATTGGTAGGTTACACATATCTCCAGAATTCTCTAGAGATATGCAGGTTTCCTCACCATGTTTTCCTTCACCGAAAAGCGTGTGATAAATTGCAATTATCAATTAGACACATGAGTTTTAATAGAAAAACTCATTGATGCCTGCCCAGTTTCGAACTCGTGTTCGCCTCGGAAGAGGCGCACGGTCACACCGCTGGGCTATCACAGCGATTTCTTCTATAAAACTTTATTAACCTGTGCGCAATTTATACTAAACTTAAATGATTTTAAATTAGCAGGAGAACTAGAGTTAAGGGAAGAGGCATGAAGTTTGAGAAGACGGATAAATATATAACATAAATAATTTATAGAATTAGGCGTTACTTTACGGAGACCCATAATACAAAAGTAATAAAAAAAAAAATTGCCTGATGATGCTTCGGTTGCGGAGTGAAACGATTGTTGAGTTTGTGATAGTGAACGTTTGTAGTGCTTGTGTATTGTGGTGGCGGTGGTAGAGGTTTGTGCATATGTTTTTACGAATCCTGCATGTATCGGGTATGAAACAACGGATAGTCGACTATACATTTAGCAGTATATATATTTTCTATTTACCGTATTACGGATTATAGAAAATTAATTTTTATTATTACTTTTGTATACTAGACAGAGATAAATACATTTGTATTTATAGTAAAAAAGTAATAATAAAATTATTTTGCTATAATCCGCGATTTTACTTAAATATATAATACCCGCCCCAATAGGTAAGTCAAAAGGATATTAATAAAAATTGAATCATAACATTTCCAGCACTTCGCAACTAATTCAGTGTTTATGTTAAGTTGTTCTATATTATCTCGCCTGGACAGGTTGAGTCAAAGTTAACTGTATCTTCTTGATATATAAAGAGACGTGACTAAATTGAAGTTTTCTGACATAACTTCAGTCGTATACGAGCTTGCCTTTTAAATAATTTATAGAATTAGCCGTTACTTTGCGTGGATCCATAATGCGAAAGTAATAATAAAATTATTTTGCTATAATCCGCGATAGAGTAGAAAATATATATATACTAAATGTAAAGTGGACTATCCGTTTTCATCCACGATACATAGGATTCGTAAACATGCTCAAACCTCCACCACCGCCACCAAAATACACAAGCACTACACACGTTCGGTATCACAAACTCAATAATCGTTTTTCCCCGCAACCGAAGCATTATCAGGAGATAAACTACACCAAAAAAATTGCAAAGCGACGCATTACCCATATATAGTTATATAGTAATTGGTTCAACCCCCCCATTTATTTTGGCTCGGAACACATATAACAAGCTTGAACTCGAAAGGAAGGTGCCATTACAAGCAATATAACAGAACTAACTACTTTGCTATAATCCTTACACGGGTTAAGTGAATGCATGCAAAGCCAATGTGTATGAAGCAGGCAAAATCGTACTACAAAAATCGTAATCGTACAGTACGATTTTTGTCGTGGAGCCTATTCTCCTGATGATGCTTCGGTTTCGGGGCGAAACGACCATCGAGATTGTGGTGGTGGGTGTGTGTGCTGCTTTTGTGTGCGTTGTTGCTGGTGAATTGCGCCTTGGGGTGCATGTGGTGGCTGGTCCTGCATGTATAAGGTGCGTAGATTTTGCCTGCTTCATACACATTGGCTTTGCATGCATTCACTTAACCCGTGCGGATTATAGCAAAGTAGTTAGTTCTGTTATATTGCTTGTAATATGGAATTCCGCAAAGTAACGCCTGCTTCTATAAATCGAAGGTGCCATTGTTAAGTTGTTCTAAAATGTTAAGTCGGAGGATTTTGTCTTGCTTTTTAAATAAAGTCTTGAATATTATGCGCAATTTCACTCGCTTCGCTTACAAAGTAAAGAAATATTTTCATAATGTTTTTCAAAATCGGTAAGTACGATATAAATATAACAATTATGTATCTGTGTAGTTCATAAAAGTATTGAATATTTACGGTAAAATCAGTAGTGCCAACCTCTCAGCTGTAAAAGACGTTGTCGATGGTTACCTTTGCGAACTCTAATTGCCGGTTCAGCAAATACAATGTTCAATTGAATACAACAATATAATTTGAGTTTCGAAACTTTCAAATAATTAGGACTTTTACAAATGTGCAAAGTTTCTTAATTACTATTATTACAGGAACTTTGTTACGTATTATTTTCCTTTTATAATTGTAGCGCATTTTATAACAGTTTTTGTTTGTTCCGTAATTAGCTGTATTCATTTGAAACTTCCTCGCTTTGTTCTAGAGAAAACTTTAATAGCATAATTTAATGATTCGTAAATCTTGTAATGTTTCTTTGTAAAAATTACTTTAAGTATTATGAGTGCTTTTAATTTACATTACAATTTGATTTTAAAAGCTAGTTTTAACCTTTAGACTTTTTGATTTTTCAAATTTGTTTCTGAAGATTTTGTGACCGATGCTGGAGAGAATGAAGCGTCGGATTTCTTTATCACTACTTTGATATTTTTGCAAGACTATAGTATCCGGCATTAAATAATGCACATCGATGTTTACAACGAAACAGCTGGCCAGTTCGGTTTCGTAGAGCGCTGTCACTGTCACACACGGGTTCGTCAGTCTGTGCGACAGAGACGATGCTCTATGGAGCAGAATCTAGCCGATTTCTCTCTCTGAGCCTCGATGTGCATACAAGAACCTACCAATCCGCATTGGAGCAGCGTGGTAGGTTTTAGCTCCAATCCTTCTCTCCAAAAACGGAGAGAGGAGGCCTTAGCCCAGCAGTGGGCATAGTAACAGGCCGTTACTTTACTTTTTTACTATACAAGATTTTAGAACATCACTTAATTTAATTATAAAATCATGGAAGCTTAAGAGAGAAAAGAGGCGTTACCGTTACGAAGGAAACTAACTGAATGATGGTCAGGAGTCGCAGCTCCTTATTTATTCTAAACTAGCTTTTAAGCGCAACTTCGTTCGCGTGGACTACAGTCTTTTGAGTAAACCATAACACATATTATTTATGGTTAAAGTGGGTTAATCTTAAAAGCTAGATATATGTTGTCGCGGACTTTTATTAAGAAGGGGAACAATTTTGTGGTACATGATTTTTGAATAACTTTCACCGTTTACCTAGCGCATGCAAGGAAAGGTCTAAATGTTGCCGTTTTTGCAATATTTTTTATTGCTGCTCTTCTCCTATTCTTTTTAGCGTGATGGTATATAGTCTATAGCCTTCCTCAAAAAATAGACTTAAAGAATCTTACATTTAAATAATTTTTCAAATCGGGCCAGTGGTTCCTGAGATTAGCGCGTTCAAACAAACAAACTCTTCAGCTTTATATATTAAAGTATAGATGACTTACCATTTTGCGAACCCCTGCGAATGGGGATTTATTCATAATCCGCGGAAATCGTAAAATTCTAATTTATGATTTTAATACTTTGAAAAATATATTTTTAGGTCGTAAAATGTCAACTTAAGTACATGTTTAAATAAACGTGATTTTTAAAAACTATCCTGATTTCGCGCTAGATTCATTGTCTGCAACATTGTTTCTGGTTACCAGGTGGATGACATATCGCAGATGATTTTAGGCTGCAACAATTTCTCGTTATTAAAAACTTTTATTGAACTTGTTTTGCAGGTATGTGAAGGTGGAATCTTGCAAGATACATTTGACCCACTTCCAGGGATACGATTAAGCTGAAATTTTACATACTGGTTCAGTTTCGGTGACAACGCATGTCTATGAAGCTGTGATAGCCCAGCGGTGAGTCCGTCTGACTCTCTAGAGACGATGATGGGGGTCAAACCCGGGCACACAAAATAAAGTAATAATATTATTTGACACATGAGCTAAGTGTACCCCCAATTATAGGAGAACACAACATGCTCCATATACAGTGTTACAAATGAAAAGGATAATTAAAAATACATACAAATTTAAACTTAAATGTCTAGAGAAAGGTAAAAGAAAAATACAAAACTCAAACTAAAACTATGATAAAATATTAGATGACACGGAGGATGATAAAAATAACAAGAATTTAAGATGCAAGAATAATTAAAATATATATTTTATGATGATATGATGTAAAAATTATGTGTCTAATTGATAATTGCAATTTATCACATGCTTTTCGGTGAAGGAAAACATCGTGAGGAATCCTGCATATTTCTAGTCAATTCTAGGGATATGTGTAACCTACCAATCCGCATTGGAGCAGCGTGGTAGATCTTAGCTCCAACCCCTTCTCTCCAAAAAATGGAGAGTGGAGGCCTATGCTCAGCATATTTATGATAAGCATGACCTCATACTGTTGCCAGGATTGGTTCCAGACGAGGGAACTTTTCAATGGTTTACAGTAGGGACATCAAATTACGTTAAAATATTTTTATAAGCATTTTTGACTTGACTTGTTATAGCTTAGTTTTTCATCAAGTAACTAAGGGATAATTCTGAAAGTTTATATGTAAATGAATACAAAATACAAAAATGTTGATTTTATTTCCATTAATCATCATCATCCTTCTGCCCTTATCCCACTCTAAGTGAGGTCGTCACATGTTACAAACATGTTGTCACATGATTTGGCTACGTATTTTACGACCGGACGTCAACTTACCTTAGTCGTATTTTACGACTCCTCGGTAAGAAGAGGGTGGTCTATTCTACTCAACCAGATACCACACAGTGGGTCAACTCACCTTAGTCGCCTTTTACGACACCTCGGTAAGAAATTAGGGTGGTCTATTCTAGTCAGCCGGATATCACAAGGCGGGTTTATTTTCACTAATCATAACAAGAAATTTAGATTGAGTCTTAAAATACTTGTGTCAGAAGGTCTCGCTCTTATAATACAAAAGATAAGTGCTACATTTATAGCGTAACTAGCTCGTGGAATTCAGCGTCACAAATTTTTCTCGCGTAAATGCCGTTCCCGCGGGAATTCTAATATAATATACTATCTTAAACCTTCCTCAATAATTGCACTATCTTTTAGTAGAAATCTTTAAAAAAACCTTTCGGTAGGTTTTGAGAAAATTGATGACATACAAACAGAGAGCTTTCGGATGCTTTGTTTATCTACCATTACGTATTTGCATTACAATTTTTACGAGTCGTGGAGCCGATCCTCATGATGATGCTCGGTTTTGGGACAAAACTATCTTAGAGATTGTAGTAGTGAGTGTGTTGCTTGTGTGGAGTGTTGTTGGTAGCGACATATTTTGATACATGCGATGACTTCTCCTCCATGTATAAGGTATCTGAACGCTGCCTACTTCATACACTTAGATTCTCTTAATAAGCAGGGTCTATAGTTAAATAATTCTACTGTAACTCATTTACATGGAATTTAACTTACTACGTTGGTAATAATGTCACTCCTTCTATATTGTGATAACTTCTATTAAATAATGGAGACAAAAGTTTATTTAAACTAAACGGATTTTACAATATAATACTTTATCTCAAGAGCGCCGTGGATTTTATTTTCATCTAGACTGCGGGTAAATGCATTATGATAATTTTCCGTCATAGTTTGAGTTCTTGGCGTTTTTCTAGAATAAATTATCGTTTAATAACCACTTTTTTAATGTTACTTTATTTTTTACAGTATTGTAGGACCTTTTTATTATATACTAGCAGTGCCTCGTGGTTTCACCCGCGTACATACCGATCTCGTGGTAGTGGAAAGTTTACTAAGTCAGACTATATATTTATTTTTGTAAATTGAAAGGTTGGTCCTGGGACTTATCAATAGTTAAGTCAAATTAATTAATGGAATGTATTTATAGGTACACAAATACAGTACAATTATTATAGCATTATTTTCTCTATATTGACATTTTTAATTCGTTACATTTTTTGATTGAAATATCCGATTTTGATAATTTAAAAAATATTTTACAAGTATTGAAACAGTTTTTAATAAAATATCATTTAGTGGGATAAGGATTAATAAGTAAAGTAAAAGTAAAGTAACAGCCTGTTACTATGCCCACTGCTGGGCTAAGGCCTCCTCTCTCCGTTATGGGAGAGAAGGATTGGAGCTAAGACCTACCACGCTGCTCCAATGCGGATTGGTAGGTTACACATATCTCCATGATTCTCTAGAGATATGCAGGTTTCCTCACGATGTTTTCCTTCACCGAAAAGCGTGTGATAAATTGCAATTATCAATTAGACACATGAGTTTTAATAGAAAAACTCATTGGTGCCTGCCCGGGTTTGAACCCATGATAGTCTCTAGACAGTCGCACGGTGTTACCGCTAGGCTATCACAGCTTAAGGATTAATGCGGAGATGTAAATATTAGGGTTTGATTATTGCCACCACTTCTATAATTTATAGAATTAGGCGTTACTTTGCGGATATTCATGATACTAAAGTAATAATAAAATTATTTTGCTATAATTCGCGATACAGTAAATAGAAAATATATATAGTGCTAAATGTATAGTGGACTATCCGTTTTTTCATACCTGATAAGGCAGGATTTGTAAAAACACATGCACAAACCTCCACCACTGCTACCACAATACACAAGCACTACACACAGCATTTCGCCCCGCAACCGAAGTATCATCAGGAGATAGACTCCACGACAAAATCGCAAAGGCACCACTTCTATCAACTTTTACAATGAAGAATAGTAGTTAAATTGGCATAACTATTATAGTTAGACATAAAGTATTGCGGACTTTTTTGTGGATATTGACACGTTTTATAATAATGTAGATTTTTTTGTTCTATCATCAATAGTTTCCGCAGCGCACGGGATGAAAGATTTTTACGACTAAATTTTTCACACCTTATTACAATTTTATCAGAGATCCTTATTTTTTTTTGTAAGTTTAATATAGCCTATGTTGCTCAGTAAAGAAACATCTATCCAATGATGAAAAAATTTTTGAAATCGGTCAAGTAGTTTTTACGTGAAAACATTAAATTAAATTTACACACATACACACAAACATACAAATCTTTCCTCTTTATAATATTAGTGAAGATATGGACTAGCTATACGTTATTATAAGCTATTCCTAAACATAATAACCCTACAGGGCTTAAAGATCTGCGGCCTTTAAACAAATCCTGTCTTTCCAAAATCATAGAAAGGATCGTATGCAATCAGTTACGCGAGTTCATAGAAGAAATTAAAATCCTACTTGTTAATCAGGGTTTAGGAGACGTTACAGCACTTTTTTATATACAGAAAAACACCCCTTATGGGTACCGCCGCCCGGCGGGGACAGGCGGCGGTTATGTCGGACTCGCACCGACTAAAACGACCTGTGTGCTCCACCACGCTGCCGATGGCAAGGACAGGGTATCGTTTTACACATTGCCCCCATCCCCACCGACAGCTCTGATCCCAGAGAACACCTCTAGATAGAGACCCCTTGAAAGAGAAGTCCCCCTCCGCTAACTGGAGCATCGGGAGCACCAGATCCACCGACCGTCTCGGGGGCCTTTAAGCCAGGTATTAAGCCAGCGAAGGTCCCCTGTCAGGGTGGCAGATCATAGGATTAGGGAAGTCGCTACCACCTGGACTCGCCAGCGGCAGATTGGATCCAGAACAAAGGTCCCATAACCGCTCCACCGCCTCCGTCCGCAGAGCAGAAGGAGGCCATTGCTACCCGCGATCGCTCCCTGCCCACCGATATTTTAGACGTTACAGCACTTAGTTTGTAGTGTATTTTATTGTATTTATAATGTAACTGTTATTGATTATCATCAATAAATTAAATAAAACTTGACGTAACCTTGAGGGTGAAATCACGTGACACAGTTCTCATACAATAAAGTTATTCATCCGTGACAGAAACATAATTTTCTACCGACATATATCAAAAATTTCACACAGCCCTAAAAGGTGACTTACTGAATGACAGTAATGGCCCATAATGCCATTATTATGGGGCGGAAGTGTCTCAGTAACATAATATATTGCCGATTTTTTCCGCTCGTCTACCTTGTAGTATTCTAAAATGAATGTCAGCCTATATGATTTATTCATACAAAAAATAAAGTTTGAAAATAATGATTGCTGGTCTAAATTTTCCCTTATTTTATTTTGTTCAAAGGTTATTTTATACTAGCAACGCCCCGCGGTTTCACCCGCGTACATACCGATCTCGTGGTAGTGGAAAGTCTACGTAGTCGGACTATATATTTATTTGTAGATTATTTAATTTAAAAAATTTAGTATTCTTGGAATAAGAGCTAACTCACCAAATGACAGGCCTGCTATAACGGTCGCTACAATGAATTTGTTATGACATTATTTTCTTTCGATTTACATTCTTAAATTCGTAATATCTTTTGATTGGGATGTCGGATTTTAATAATTGAAAAAGTGTTTTACAGGTATTGAAATAGTTTTTAATAAAATATTATTTAATGGGAAAAAGGATTAATACAGAGATATGAATAAAATGATTATTGTCGGCAATTTTATCAACTTTTACAATATAAAAAAGTAGTTATATTGGCGTAACATAGTTAGACATATGGTATCGCAGACTTTTTTGTGGATATTGATGCGTTCTATAATAGTGTAGAGCATTTTTTTGTTCTAACATATTTTAAAATATTTTAAAATATTTTTAAAATATTTTTACGACCAAATTTTCACACCTAACTACAATTTTATTAGGGATCCCTTTTTTAAAAAAATGTCATATATCCTATGTTGCTCAGTGAAGAAACAGCTTTCCAATGGTGAAAGTATTTTTGAAATCGGTCTAGTAGTTTTTGCGTGAAAACATCACAGAAATACATACATACAAACAAACATATATAAATTGATGGATATATTGCACGTTTAGTATTAAAGTGTACCCAAAAAAGCTGTTTTGTGGCAAATTACATTACAATTACTTGGAAGAGCAAGAAAACGCTAGTTTCTTCAATACTTGTTAGCGTGATGTCATACATTGCATTGAAACAAGGATTACAATGACAGAGAAGTTCAAGGAAATAGATATTCTTACATTAGCTTCACAGTATATTTTTAATAATTTAATTTTTGTACATATGAATATAAATAATTATAAAAGGATTGGCGATGTATATAATAGACAAAGTAGGAACCGACATAAACTTGTGGTTCCTGCTTTGCGCCTTGCAAAAGTTCGTAATTCGTTTGTGGGTTTGGGTATAAGATTCTATAATAAAATTCCACAATCTACATTAACTTTACAGCAGTTTAAAAATACTATTAATTCTGAAAGTCTATTATACTATTGAGGATTACCTGGAAGATAAGAATGCGTGGATATAGCTTCTCTTCAACCCTGTACAAGACATTTATAACTATATGTAACTAGTGATAAGAATTATTGTTGGAAAAGAGCAACCGCCGAGTTTCATGCTGGTTCTTCTCGGTAGGAACAGCTTTCCGAACCAGCAGTAGACGTTGACGATTCAAAAGCACTTGCTTACAAGTTTACTTGAATAAAGAATATTTCGAATTGATTTTTTTTGAATGTATCTAACTTAATGGAGCCTTATTTTGGATTAGGTCACTTTATAACTAAGCGTGCTATATATCTTCTCTAAGAGAATTCTTTTGTCTTCTATTTAAAGTTGTTGTGGTTCGCAGGTGTTAAAATAACACCCTAATCTCTAATCTAACCCTAATCTCTATAGTATTTATTTTCTTCTTCTACTTTCTGAGGATTATGTTAATGATAAGAAAGCTTGGTATTGCGACCGGCTACGCATTAGATTATATTGTAATCTATGTTTGTTAACAATTGTACTATTAGAAATACAATTTTGTAATATTGGACTGGCCCATTGGCGCAGTGGGTAATGACCCTGCTTTTGCTCCGCGGGTCGCGGGTTCGATTCCCGCCGAGAGCCAACATTTTCTATAAACAATTTGATGGTTCTTAGAGCCTATCCTCCTGATGATGCTTCGGTTTCGGGGTAAACGATCGTAGAGATTTCGGTGGTGGTTGTCTGTATTGCTTGTGTGGATTGTTGCTGGTGGATGCGTCTTGGGATACGTGTGGTGATTTGGCCTGCATGTGTAAGGTATGTGAATTTTGCGTGCTTCATACACTTACACATACAGCCTATTCACTACATATCACGACAAGTCACCACGACTGGTCCTGCATGTGTAAGGTATGTGAATTTTGCGTGCTTCATACACTTCATACACACGCGGATTATAGCAAAGTAGTTCTGTTATAGTTTCTGTAATATGGAATTCCGTAAAGTAAAGTATAAAAAATAAATAAATAAAAAATAAATAAATAAATAAACAATAAATAAATATAAATCCCATGTATTTAATTATATTATTTAAGCTTATTACCTTTTTAGTCTGACCTACTTTATTGTCTTATAGTACGGATTAGTGTGTCGGGATGAAGCAAGTAATGATGTGTGTACATCCTGCAGCAAATGACCCGTGACGATGCCTGACGAGGCATGAGTGTGACGATCCGGGTGAGAGGGTAAGTACACTTAGTTAGTTAGGAGCTTTACATAACGACGGTACAAAAGTAATAATAAAATTATTTACCCTGCGTTCAGCTCCACGGGTCGCGGATTCGATTCCCAACAGGCCAACATTTTCTATAAACAATTTGTTAGTTCTTCGAGCCTGAGTGTTTATTTGTATTTAAGTATGTATTTAAACTTATATATGTAGTATATCTACCAGTTGTCCATCACCCATAACACAAGTACTAAGTTACTTACTTTGAGGACGGACGACCGTCTGTATAAGTATCCTATATATTTATTATTATTTTGCTATAATCCGCGATAAAGTAAATAAAAAATATATATAATGCTAAAATATATATAAATACATGCTAAGTGGACTATCCGTTTTCATACCGGATACATACAGGATAAACACGTATCAATCGTATCTCCACTAAGTGGGGTCGGCACAACATGTTACAAACATGTTGTCACATGGTTTGGCTACGTATTTTACGACCGGCCGCCTGCCTGACGTGAACTTACGGTAAGAAAAAGGGTGGTCTATTCTACTCAAACGGATACCACACGGTGGTTCAACTTAACTTAGTCGCCTTTTACGACTCCTCGGTAAGAAATGAGGGTGGTCTATTCTACTCAGCCGGATACCACACGGCATATATATTTATATATATTAATTCAATATGCCTTTTAAAATTATTTCAAACTTAACAAAATAGGTCACGATGTAGAGCCAAGAAATGCCTTCAAATTATACTTTAATATTTCAATTTGTAAATGCGTTTCGTTACCACTAGGCCCTTCTAATTGACCTACAAAACCCGAGTCCCCAATAAGTCTTAGGAGCGTTGGGAATCTCAACAATGAGGCCAAATAGTGAGAGAGCTTATGCCGGCACTGACTTATTTTGGTAACAAATATTTGTACAAACTTTTAGCGCAAATATTTGAAAGTCTGTCCCCTTGTTTAACTAAGTTATTTTTAGATCAATTTGTCTTTACTTTATTTTAGTTTGATTGAAGTTAGCTATTGGAACGCCGTGTGGTATCCGGCAGAATAGAATAGACCACCCTCCTTTTTGACCGAGGTGTCGCGTAAGAGGCGACTAAGGTCAGTTGACGTTAGGCAGGCGGCCGGTCGTAAAAAACGCAGCCAAATCATGTGACAACATGTTTGTAATATGTTGTGCCCACCCCACTTAGAGTGGGATAAATACAGGAGAATGATGATGATGAAGTTAGCTATTGCAACAGTAGTAAAAAATTTTGAGGCAGTCCATTTACTACCAGCGGTTTTGCTCGGGCAAGTTAATCCTAAGGGTACTATTAATAAATACTAAGGGTAATTAATAAATATTATTAGCGATGTTAGGGAATTGCACTTACGATTCTTACAAAGAAAACGTTATCGATCGGATCTCCGCCTAATTCCTAATTTATCCAAATTATCCTAATTTATCCGCCTAATTTATCCAAAAATCCAAGAACAGCTAGTATTCGATAAATAAATAAATTAATAAATAAATAAATATATGAGACACACACACGGTCCCCAAAGTAATTAATTTAATACTTGTGTGTGACGGACGACTGTTAGGTATACTGCATATATAATTTTAAATACATATTTAAATACAAATATACACCCAGGCTCGCAGAACAAACAAATTGTTCAAAGAAAATGTTGGCCTTCGGCGGGAATCGTACCCGCGACTCGCGGTGCTGAAGGCACGGTCAGTACCCACCGCGCCAACGGGCCATTCATATAAAAAAGCCATAAACGCTAAATGCAACCAATAACCTGTCGTTTCCAAAAGGTTTCCTCGTATTTAATCCAAAACAAAGGCATATAATAAAAAAATTAATGCGATTTTTATTGCTCAACCTTAGACCCATTTTACGAGCCCCAATTCTTTCATTTATACGTTGCGTTCTAAATACTATTGAAATTGAGTATGTGATTGGAAATGTGTGTGTGTGACTTGCACGCCCTCGCTGCAAGTCCTCGATAATCATCTATACATTTATCACTATATATATTTTCTATTTACTTTGTCGCGGATTATAGTAAAATAATATTATTATAATTTTTGTATTATGGACCTCCGTAAAGTAACGCCTAATAAACGCTTAATCATTACTTTCACAAATTTCAATGTAGTACACTAATTTATAATTTTACCTTCCCATCGATTTTTACTAAGAAACTAACGCAACGAACTATATTTTGCTCTAAGTTTATATATTTTTTTTTACAATTTTTTATGGTCCTTCGAGCCGGACATGAATCAGCGATTGAATAACTTGTAAATTTGAAAACATATTTGGTCCATTTGCGTTCAATATTGACATTATCTTTCAAGATATTCAAATTGAAACAAACAAATTGGCCAAAGAATATTTGAGCTACGAATAAATAAGGAAAGCAATTAGATTCTAACGAACAGTCTATAGCGAGGGTTTGACGAATAGGAAACGTCGGTGGGCCATTGTGAAGTTTTTGACCTCAATATTTGGACCAATTATAGTGTATTGTTGGGCACCGTTACAAAGCCTTTTGTTTTGTAGAATAATGGCCAATTTAGTGTCTCATTTGACACGTTGTTAGCCGTCGGCGCCGGCTTTGGAAGTGGAGTTATTCAATGGAGAGTGTATGAATTACGAGCTTCGCGAATTTGTATGCGGTTGCTGCATCTTCAAATTTTTGAAGTCAAATTCAAGTCCAACTCAAATTCTCCTTCAATTAACATAAATTTAAGTTATAATAGCGCGAATTCATTCGCGCCAACTTAGCCATTTAAGTACTTTCAATAATGCAATTTATGTTTTTTTTCCTGATTACAAAAGATATGTTGTCTCACCACAATTAAATTGGGATAAGGGCAGGAGAATGGTGAATTTAATTTATGGTACACGGCATTAAATAATACAGATCGATGTTTCCATATCCAGGCCTAACATGAACTCTTATTGCGACTCAATTGAAGACGTAAACTAAAATGTTTTGCTTTTTCATACCATGACGTCTTAAAGACGCACACTTTAAGTCGTTGCCGAATGAGCGTTCTGAATGCGTCCTATACACGTGAGTAAACGAGACAGAGTTATCTATAGTTCATATAACGTTATCCTTTTCAAACATTACGACCCCAACCAACACTTCATGGTACGAAAGGAAAGCGGGTCGGTTTAGGTACTGACTTTGAATTGAATCATTATCTAAAAGTTCATGGTTAGCTTACAGTTCAGTTTCATAGAGCGCTGTCTATGTCACTCAGTATGTGACGTTTCACACGGGTTCGTCAGTGAGTGCGACAGATACAATGCTCTATGAAGTAGAATCTAGCCGATTTTCTCTCTCTAAGACTCGATTTGCAATATTTATTGCTGGGTACTATACCTAATTCAAATACATTAATTTTAATACATGTTCAGAACATTCAGAATTTTTTATAATTTTAATCAGATATAGTAAATTTTCTTTTTAAATTTAAAGTAAAAATATGAATCTCTGAACAAGACTGAGGCTTGAAAGAATTAATTTCAACGATACTCTCGAGGGACTCATTACTGCCGGCTCTAGCAGGTTCCATTTAATTCGTGATTTTAATATCATTCCAGTTTTACTTTACTCCGTGGGTATAATATAATAGAAGAGTAAAATTTAATTTTCATTATAAAAATTCCATACGCAAATACGATATTAGAAAAGTTATTCTGGTTGGGCGTATTTATTATATGATAATGTCATTAACCCGTATTTAGTGGTGAGTGATAGAGACGAAATCGCGAGACCAATTAAACGGTCGCGCCGCAGCCTCCGTTTAATTGGCCGAGAAGTCGCAAAACGATTCTCTACACTCTACAGCGCTCCATTTCAGGCAATCATATCGTGATAACTTTTAAACTATTCGCCCAAATTACTTAATGTAAAAAAGTTTTTCTACATAAAATACTGAAAGCGACAAAAATATAGATATAAGAATTTGATAAATATACTAAAATATGCATTGTAAAATAGTATCTAATTTAATTAGGTTTATGATTCACAATTTTGGTCACAGTGGCTTTCACATAAAAGGTAGATATATGCCGTGCCGAGCTTTTATTTAGTACTATTCAAGACAAACAATACTATGGTACATCATCTTTGTGTAACTTAAATGGTTTAGGCAGCATTCGCCAAGATAGCTCTCAGAGGCCAGATTTTTTCCGACTTTATTGACATGTATCGTTATATTACATAAAATCATTACAAATTGTAGCCTATATGTTATTCCGATGTATACCTATATAACTGTAAGGTTTTATCCAAATCCGTCCAGTAGTTTCATAGTGAAAGAGTAACAAACATCTATCCATTCTCACAAACTTTCGCATTTATAATATTATTATTTATTATTTATTATTTATTATAGTAGGATAGTAGGAAGTAGGATATAGTAGAATACAGATACCGGTAGTATTGTATAAGTACAGATATCGGTTCCTAGTTTGCCTATTACTAATATCGCTTTACATTATCGCATACATAATTCTTAGTGACAACAGTAAAATCAAAAATTCGTTTCACAAATTCAGCAGTAAATTTTACTTATAAATCAAGGACGTAAGAATGTTCAATATCAACCGAATGGCATCCGTCCAAAACGGAAATTAGGACATCCCATACAAAATCCAGCCGACTTCTCATTATTGAGATAAATTAGATTATCAGAGACAATCTGTCCCGGCCTACTTTGTCCGAATGTCCCGCCGTATATCCGAAATCGTGGAAAAGGCTGTACAGCAATTTCTGTTGCCAAAATCTTATAAGATCCTACTCGATACCTAAATAATTACATTTAGTATCTGGCTTTCTGCCAAAAGGGCCTTGACTGTATTTTTTTCACAATTACCTATGGACTACTTTGTCATGTCTAATCACGTGTAAGACAGAATATAGAGTTATTATACTAGAGTAGGGCAGTTATAGGCAGGCCTAGGTGAAAGTGTCATAATACAGAGAGGGAAGATTTATTTGACCAAATTGAGTAATAGATTCGTTTACTTAATTTGGTCTAATAAAATAGTGTATAGAAGTTGGCTTTACTTTACAAAATTTCATAGTACAAAGTTATGAATTATTTTGCCATAATCCGCGTTTGTTAAGAATATCTACGTAATGCTAAGTGTATAAAGCAAAACCGTTCTCATTCCTTATATATGTAGGATTAGTTACCGAACGTATGGCAAAACACCGCCACCAACAGCATACTACACAAGCACTACAGCCATTCACTGCGAAAATCTCAACGATCTTTTCGTCCCGTAAGCATCGTCAGGAGATAGTATCGTTGAGTTTTTCGTAGGAATATGTTTAGTGCTCGTGCAGTGTGCTGTTGGAAGTGGTTTCTTTTGATACGTGAAAATAGTTGTGCTACCTACGCTTAACATTATGTAGATTTTAATAAAAAACCGCGGACTATAGCAAAATAATTCTATAATTACTTTTGTTAAATCACACGTATGTGTGTAAATGTGTAAATGTATGTAAATCATGCGTAGAGAAATATTCATGCCGCGTTTTTAATTTATTTCAATAATGATAATTATAACATTCTAAGTACACCTTCATAATGACGTTTGCTCAGTACGCACACGCCAAAATGAAATAGATGATAAATTTCAATTAATTTCTCTTCACAAAGAAGAGTAGAGAATATGGCATATTTTAGGCTGGCTTTCCTACTTTAGTACGGAGACTACTCTATGTAGAAGTCTTTATTGCACTGTAAAGCGGCCTGTTATAATCCCACTGCTGGGAATAGGCCTCCTCTCTCCGTATCTGGTGAGAAGGGTTGGAGCTAAGACCTACTACGCTGCTCCAATGCGGATTGGTAGATTACACACATCTCTAGAATTCTCTAGAGATATGCAGGTTTCCTCACGATGTTTTTCTTCACCGAAAAGCGTGTGATAAATTGTAATTATAAATTAGGCACATGAGTTTCAATGGAAAAATTCATTGGTGCCTGCCCGGGTTTGAACTCATGTTCCGCTCGACAGAGCTGCACGGTCTCACCGCTGGGCTATCACAGCTAGATAACACAGATAAAAATAATTAATAAAATATAGACAAAAGCGACTTCAACTTTGATAAAAGTTTTGCCAATCTACGTGACATCGGCGAAATAAATAGTGATGTTTTATCAAGTTAAGAAAAGGAGAAAAGTTTTTTCTATTAATTACATCAGTTACTGATTTTCTATTACATTTCTATCGGTTTTTTATCAACCTGTTAACATCCCAATGGTGGGAAAAAACCTCCTGTTAGAGTGGAAGATTGGATTTAGATACATGGAGTTTATGAAACATTCAAATTCAAAAATTCAAAATATTCTTTATTTAAGTAAACTTGTAAACAAGTGCTTTTGAATCGTCAACTCTACTGCTGGTTCGGAAAGCTGTTCCTACCGAGAAGAACCAGCAAAAGACTCGGCGGTTGCTCTTTTCAAAAAATAATTCTTATTAGTAGTTACATATAGTTATTAATGTCTGGTACAGAGTCGAAGAGTAGCTACATCCACGCACTTTTATCGTCATCGTTAAGGATTACTTATCCTTAATATATAGTAGGCTTTCTGTATTAGCCTTTTTCTATAGTATTTTTAAACTGCTGTTATGGTAAAGTTAAAGTAGATTTTATTATAGAATCTTATAACCAAACCCACAAACGACTTACGTACTTTTGCAAAGCGCAAAGCAGGAACCGCAAGCTTATATCGGTTCCTACTTTGTCTATTACATACATCGCTAATCTTTTTATAATTATGTGCATTCTTATGTACAAAAATTAAATTACTAATATACTGTGAAGCCAATGTAAGAACACCTGTTTTCTTATAAGGGGCTGTATATAGATAATCTAGCGTAATCAGATCCCGCCGCGATAACGCCATATAAAGAGCTCATGAACAAGTGTCCCATATGTGCACGAAACTGGTCAAGTTAACCTGATATTATATGATGTGAGTATAGTCGGTTTCCATATACAAACTATGATTACTGCTCACGATAGTTTTAATTTAATTTGGCGGGGATAGGGGTAATGTGTGCAACGTTACTATTTCCTCGCCACCAGCAGCGTGGTGGAGTAATCTCAGGATTTTAGACTGTGCGAGACTAAAATCCTGAAAAATACGGATCTCTGATAAGAGGCATAATGCTTAAAAGAGAGGAGAGAGAGACTTGAAAAAAAACGGGCCTTCATGATGTAATGCTAAAGCGGTTCCATGTAGGCCTAGGCGAGAAAAGAGGTGAAACATAACGTACTAGTAACACGGTTTACGTAATTTCGCTACTAGTACTTTGCTCCGCGGTATCAAAGTGCTTTCGTAATTATATAAGAGGTCTCCATGAAAAATGTTCGTTGGGAATCTTGGGATATACATCGCCTAAGGATCTCCAGTGCATCTTACTGGAACACCAAGCCTAAAAGACATTGTAAATGGTGCATCTTCCGTTACATCCATTCTTGGAATGCTGTGAAGAACCCGTCCGCAATACTAACTGTATAAGTGAAATAAGTACTTACCTGTCACTTGTACATATTCTTTCCTCGCCCGTACGTCCGTCCGGTTCAATTTGTTACAGAGGTTGTTCAGTCCGTGCAAAACGGACACTCCTCACCAGTACGGACTGGTGAGCGTCCGTAAGGAATTTTTCCTTCCCAACGAAATAAAAAAGGCTGTGCGAGACTGACATACCCGTCGCTAGTTCTAATAATGGATAATTGATTTTCCTGAGTTTACATTTAATTAAAGAAACGGAGCTGTGATAGCCCAGCGGCGAGACCATGCGACTCTTTCGAGGGGAACACGATTTCAAACCTGGGTAGGCACCAATGAGTCTTTCTATTTAAACTGATGTGTCTAATTGATAATTACAATTTATCACACGCTTTCCGGTGAAGGATAACATCGTGAGGAAACCTGCATATCTCTAGAGAATTCTGGAGATACGTGTAACCTACCAATCCGCATTGGAGCAGGGTGGTAAGTCTTAGCTCCAACCCTTCTCTCCAGAAACGGAGAGAGGAGGCCTATTCCCAGCAGTGGCACTGTAACAGGCCGCAACTTTAAAGAAGCGGATACTCAGACTCGCGAATGATATGCTAACTCTACTGAGTCGCTGCACAGGTATACAAAGATTTCAATAAGAGAATATTCTAATAATAAACAAAAGGAATAATATTTTTACGATCTCCATGTAAAATAACCACACCAGGATGTAAATAAGAACGTTCAGTATACCGAATGGTTTCGATAAAGTTTTTACAGGGCGGCTGACATCGTTTATGGCCCGTCATAAAGACCAAGAGCGGCTTCCACCGAAATATGCCTCAGGGCTCAAGCTTATTTGAACTTTTATTGCCTTCTTTGGATAATTTATAGAATTAGACGTTATTTTACGTATATCCATAACTAGCTGTGCCAACAACGGCTTCGCCCGCGTGAAATTCGGTGATTTACGAAACTTTTCCCGAATTTTACAAATTTTAACATAAAAGTAGATATTGTGAGCTAACCGTGAGAGATAGAGACATGCTATCAAAGATTTTTTTGTAGTATATTTATAGATCTACAATTCTCTCGTACATAACTTTAGCGTATCTCTGCTGGTTTACGCAGCGCACGCGACTAAATCTCCCTACAAGCAAGTTTTTTAACAACTGCGCCTCTTCAACACAATTTACATAATACCGATATGTACTATTTACTCAAACCATTCGGAAGTATTGCACTATCTTTTGGTGAAACCAGTACACAAATCCTTTCAGTAGATTTTGAGAAAATCGATTACATACAGACAGACAGCTTTTTGAGACTTTGTTTTATAATAAGTATAGATAATGTTAGACATAATTTTGTTCGTTGTTGATAATGAGATCGTGATGGTGAACCTGTGTAATGCTTCTGTATTCGGTGGTAGACGTTTGCACATGTGTTTTTACGAATCCTGCATGTATCGGGTATGAAATAACGGATAGTCCACTATACATTTAGCATTAAATCTATTCTCTATTTACGTTATCGCGGATTATAGCATAATAATTTTATTATTACTTTCGTATTATGGATCTCCGCGAAGTAACGCCTAATTCTATAAATGAAGTAACAAAATGTTTAAAACATGTTGTGCCGACATAACTTAGAATGGGATAAGGGCAGGAGAATGATGAATTAAATACAATAGTTTTAAAAGAAAAGCTCCCAGGGGTTTAAATACATATAATATTTAGATAATCTCTTAACCTACAACTGAGATGGCTTCACTAATAACATTAAAGTAATTGTTTGTCAGTCGGTGAGTGCGCTTGAATTCTTAACATTTCTCTCGGCTGACCTTTCGCATAATGTTGATAATGAGGAATGCTATTACATTTATCGTAATTTAAACCCTACGTGTTTGCTTTAAAGTTCAATTTGTTTTGAGAACACATGTTTTTTTAATTTAAATGAGTGGTATTCATATTTAAATACGCCTTTAAGGTAATAATGTTATGAGTGCTTTTCTTGGGTTGCATTTGTACTATCTATTTTTTCCTGATTCTGGATCGGTAAAAAAATATTATAGTACCCGGCAATAAATAATGCACATCGAGAACTTAGAACGAAACAGCCGGAAAATTCGGTTTCGTAGAGCGCTGTCACTGTCACACACGGGTTCGTCAGTCTGTGCGACAGAGACAATGCTCTATGAAGCAGAATCTAGCCGATTTCTCTCTCTGAGCCTCGATATGCATTATTTATTGCCGCGTACTATACTTATGGTGATATTTAAAATTTCATTATCTATCTATACTTTTTTGTGGTTATCTCTTAAATACGTAACCACTATTTGCATTTGCAATTATGTACCATGCTCATTAATGTTGAAATGTATAGTACCCGGCAATAAATAATTCACATCGAGAACTAAGAACGAAACAGCCGGCAAATTCGGTTTCGTAGAGCGCTGTCACTATCACACACGGGTTCGTCAGTCTGTGCGACAGAGACTATGCTCTATGAAGTAGAATCTAGCCGATTTCTCTCTCTGAGCCTCAATGAGCATTATTTTGCTTGCCTGTCTATCGGTATTCTACAGGATATATTTCAGAGAGTGTGCTGAAGTACTCCATAGCCTTGTCCCTGCATCTCCATTCTATCAACGCACTGCTAGGCACCGGGAGAAGTTCCACTCTTACGTTATCGACATCCCACGAAGCTTCGCGTCTTCTTTTTTACTGCGTACGGCAAGGCAATGGAATTCTCTCCCGGCATCTATTTTTCCCGAGTCGTATAATATGGGTATCTTCAAAGCAAGAGCGAATATGCATCTATCTTCTAGGCAAGCGAGCTCTATCTTAGACTATATCACTGCTTACCATCAGGCATGATTACAGTCAAGCGAGCTCTATCTTAGACTGTATCACTGCTTACCATCAGGCATGATTACAGTCAAGCGAGCTCTATCTTAGACTGTATCACTGCTTACCATCAGGCATGATTACAGTCAAGCGAGCTCTATCTTAGACTGTATCACTGCTTACCATCAGGCATGATTACAGTCAAGCGAGCTCTATCTTAGACTGTATCACTGCTTACCATCAGGCATGATTACAGTCAAGCGCTCGCCTTTTACGCAATAAAAAAAAATATTGCGTACTATAAGTAGCGTGTCATACCGTATTGGAAACACATTTTTGTTGTATTTTGTCTAGTTGTATTTTTAGTTGTGTTCTGTCTAGTTGTATTTAGTAAGTTATAGAATTATGTAAACGCTGTCGGCTTTACCTTTTATTATATACTAGCAAAGCCCCGCGGTTTCACCCGCGTCCATACAGATCTCGTGGTAGTGGAAAGTCTACGAAATCGAAGTAGATTATTTAATTATAAAAAATGGGTATCATTAGTATTCTTGGAATAAGACTTAACTCACCAAGTGCAGGCCCTGCTATAACGGTCGGTTAGGTTTGTTATGGCATTATTTGATTTCGATTTACATTCTTCAATTCGTAAAATCTTTTGATTGGGATGTCGGATTTTAATAATTTAAAAAGTATTTTACAGGTATTGAAACAGTTATTCATAAAATATCATTTAATGGGATAAGGATTAATACAGAGATATGAATAAAATGGTTTGATTATTGTCGGCACTTTTACCAACTTTTACAATGTAAAAAAGTAGTTATATTGGCATAACTATAATAGTTAGACATATGGTATCGCGGACTTTTTTGTGGATATTGATACGTTCTATAATACTGTAGAACATTTTTTTGTTCTATCATCAATAGTTTCCGCAGCGCACGCGATGATAGATGTTTACGACTAAATTTTTACCAAGTTATTACAATTTTATTAGGGATCCCTATTTTTTTTGAAAATGACATATAGCCTATGTTGCTCAGTGAAAAAGCAGCTTTCCAATGGTGAAAGAATTTTTGAAATCGGTCCAGTAGTTTTTGCGTGAAAACGTAACAAACATACATACAAACAAACATACAAATCTTTCCTCTTTATAATATTAGTATAGATATAAAAAAAACTAATTATAAAACAAAGTCTCCAAAAGCTGTCTGTTTATATGTGATCGATTTTCTCAAAATCTACTGAACGGATTTTTGTGCGGTTTTCAATAAAAGATAGTGCAATTCTTACGGATGGTTTAAGTTTATAGCACATTACGATTTTATGTAAATTGTGTTGAAGAAGTCGCGTATTTGTAGAATAAACTCGTCTGCTGGGAGCTTTGGTCGCGTGCGCCGCGTGAACCAACAGAGTTACAATAAACTTATGCACAAGAGAATTGTAGATAGTTTATATATAGATACCGGCTATACTCACGTCTAATTTTATCGGAATAGCCCGACTAGTTTCGAACCCGTCCGGGGCACTTATTCATGAGCTATCGCGTTATCGCGGCGGGAACGTCGTGTAAAGAGCTCATGAATACGAAACTAGTCGGACTAATCCGATAAAATTAGACATGAGTATAGCAGGTATCTATATATTAAGTATAATAAATACTCACGATAGTTTACATTTAAGAATTGTAGATCTATAAAAATACTACAAAAAAGTTCATTACAGCATGCCTCTGTCTCTCACAATAACTACTTTTATGTTTAAAAATTTCAATTAACATTGTTTTCCACAGGGGCGAAGGTCTTATTTATGATATAAATGGGATTATAAGTCGCCATTGCTACGGAACATGCATAAAAAATACTTAGTATGCTTAAAATGTTGGGCTTGTATTGAATAAACAGTTCTCCCGCCATTGCTGATGAAAAGTATGTGTAAATTAACATTTAGACCTATTTTCAGTCAAAAACTCGTGTTTTTGAGTTGTGCCACTACTGTAATTCATAAGCGATATGTTGACAAAATACATAATCTTCAATTGCTACAAAATCCATTATTATAACTTCAGTGAATAACCCGTGAAAGCGTTACACACAAACGGACAGACAGGCTTTCACGTAAGAGTGATAAAAAGTAAAAAGATAGAATAATGTCTTACACGAATCATTTTGCTAAATATATATCTATATTAATATATAAAATAAAGGTGTAGAGTTGGTTTGTTTCATTTTTTGAATGCGCTGATGTCAAGATCTTCTGGACCGATTTGAAAAATTCTTTAAGTGTAAGACAGTCCATTTATGGAGGAATGCTATAGACTATATAACATTACGCTAAAATGAATAAAACAGCAATAAAATTATTGCGAAAACGGCAAAATTTAAAGCCTTCCTTGCGTGCGCTAAGTAAACGGTGAAAATTATTCCAAAATCATGAATAACAAAATTGTTCCCCTCTAAAAGTTCTAAATAAAAGCCCGGAACAGCATATGTCTAGCTTTTAAGGTTAACCCACTTTAACCGTAATAAGAAGACTGCAGTCCACGCGAACGCAGTTGCATTTAAAAGCTAGTATTAATATATTTGTTATATTAATATTAAGCTAGATTTAGCTTAATAGCGGTGATGGCTTGAGACCTGTAGCCCTACCATAAACTTTTAGATAACGATTCAGTTAAAGTCAGTACCTTAACCCAACCGCTTTCTTTTCGTACCCTGAAGTGTATTTGAAAAGGACAACGTTATATGAACTATAGATAACTCTGTCTCTTTTACTCAAATGTTTTTAGGACGCATCCCGAATACTCATTCGGCAACGACTTAAAGTGTGCGTCTTTAAGACGTCATGGTATGAAAAAGCAAAACAATTTAGTTTACGTCTTCAATTGAGTCGCAATAAGAGTTTATGGTAGGCCTGCTGTTTGGCAGGTTAAACTATTCTTGATAATGTTATACAGATTTACGCAGTCATTTATAATAAAACTTTAAACAAACCGTATGTAGTAAAAGCGAGGTTTACGATGTTACGCGCCATTTGAAAAGAGAAAAGTAAAAAGTCCATTCTATAACTTTAACAAAGCTATGAAATTATGAGCAGTGAAATTCGCACTCAATTGACAACGAATGCCATAAATAAAATTCATCAACCACAACTATAAAAATGTTTTTTATTATCCTACAAATATGGTGAATAAACTGTCTAGCTTCCGTATTTGTTACGTTGTTTGGAAGTAATGTTCAAACTGTTTCAATAATGGCGGAAATAACGTTATTTAAACAATTTCGTCGACTTAATTGTGAATAGTTTGTCCGAGCTGTGATAGCCCAGCGGTGAGACCGTGCGGCTCTTTCGAGGGAAACACGAGTTCAAACCCGGCCAGGCACCAATGAGTTTTCTATTAAAACTCATGTGTTTATTAATAATTGCAATTGATAATTGATAATTGCAATTTATCACACGCTTTTCGGTAAAGGAAAACATCGTGAGGAAACCTGCATATCTCAAGTGAATTCTGTTGATATGTGTAACCTACCAATCCGCATTGGAGCAGCAAGGTAGGTCTTAGTTCCAACCCTTCTCTTCAGAAACGGAGAGAGGAGGCCTACTCCCTGCAGTGGGATTGTAACAGGCCGCTACTTTACTAGGTTGTCCAAATCGGGATACGGCAAGCCAACTTGGGCTCATTTTATGGATTTCATAATAGCAGAAAGTTGGAGCGTGTCCAAGCAAGAGAATTGGTACAAGTTACAAGAGAAACCGAAAATTTTGTGACTTTCTCCAAAGCCTATCTCCTGATGATTCTTCGGTTATGGGGCGAAATCGTTGAGATTATCCTATTGAATGTGTGCAGTGCTTGTGCTGTTGGTGGTGTTGTTTTTTGTAGTATGTGCGATTGCTAATAAAAAAATCATCATCCTCCTGCCCTTATCCCACTCTAAATGGGATCGGCACAACATGTTACAAACATGTTGTCACAAGATTTGGCTATTTACGACCGGCCGCCTGCCTGACGTCAACTTACCTTAGTTGCATTTTACGACCCCTCGGTAAGAAAGAGAGTGGTCTATTCTACTCAACCGGATACCACACGGCGGGTCTACTTACCTTAGCCACCTTTTACGACACCTCGGTATGAAATGAGGATGGTCTATTCTACTCAGCCGGATACCACACGGCGGTTTGACTTACCTTAGTCGCTTTTTACGACACTTCGGTAAGAAAATGAGGGTGGTTTATCTTACTCAGCCGGATACCACACGGTATTGCTAATAAAAAATGTATTTTCTGAAAATTCTCATGACTTCATCGTTCACGATAATTTTAATGGTAATTTTAATACTAAAATACCGCTTAAGATGAATTGATATTTGGTATAAGATTTTGTAATTAAATTTCGTAATTAATATTAATTAGCTTTAATATTGCAGCAGTTAAAGAAAACTATTAAAAGGATTAATTAAACTGTTTTAAAAATTAAACTATTAAATTGTTTTGCTATAATCCGCGATACAGTAAATAGAAAATATATATTTTGATTTTTGCGATCGATATTGCGATTTTGTCGTGGAGTCTATCTCCTGATGATGGATGCTTCGGTTGCGGGGCGAAACGATCTTTGAGTTTGTGATAGTGAACGTGTGTAGTGCTTGTGTATTGTGCTGGAAGTGGTGGAGGTTTGTGCATGTGTTTTTACGAATCCTGCACGTATCGGGTATGAAAATACGTATAGTCCACTATACATTTACAACTATATATATTTTCTATTTATTGTATCGCGGACTATATCAAAATAATTTTATTATTACTTTTGTATTATGGATCTCCGCAAAGTATCGCCTAATTCTATAAATTATTAAAAGGATGCTAATATAGAAAGCCTACTTTACTGTTAAGGATTATATAGATGGCAAAAATGTTGAGTATAACTATATCCATCAAGAATTCTAGAATAAGGAAGGTACATCCGATTTAGCGGCGGTTCAGGGTAGGTTCTTTCAATATCGAGTAGGTCAGAATCATACACTTGCACGTGCATAAGAATGGATGCACGCACATCTCGTTGTTACTTTCATGTACTTTATTATACACGAATTTAGTAAAAAGTTTATATAGTTTATATATTAACCGTCAATATCCACGGCACAGGTTTTACCTTAGTGTGGATTAATAATAATTAATTCATATTTTTTCTCTCCTTGTTATGTATTTATTTTTACTTTTATTGTCTGATTAGTATTTCAGTTAAGTTAGATAAGAAATTTATATGTAACCAACTTTTTCGGAATAAATAAATTAAAATTGTATTAAGAGTAACCACTTGTTAACCCGGAATCTTTAATATAACAATAAACTAAACTAAACTAATAATAATAAACTAATAATCTACTTACAGAACTTCTAGCCGTAGTCGAAGTCTTCACTAATTTCATATCATATCAATGCACATACAAACTGATGGCTATAGAAGTATACTCTACACGGTCACCAACATACCATACACTATTTAGTCCAGAAAGTAAATTGTAATTGAGTCGAAAGGTGAACCCAACGTCTTCATAGTCCATACAAAAGTTTTATGGATGCTAAATTTCACTGAATTAATCACTTTTGTTATTTTGTTTCAAAAATCAATAAATTACAAAACATGTCAATGACCATGGCGCTTATTTCGCTTTGACTCTACCGAAAAAGGGAATCGCGAAAAGTATCGATAATTTGTATTATCGATACATTTTATATATATTGTACTTAAATTTTTTTGACAGGTATTGTATCAAATAAATTACCCAAATGATTTCGCTTTCACGCCGAATTTTTTTTTAACATTACACATTGAGGTATAGAATAATTTAGTTTTATAATAATAAATAAATTAATTATTACTAACATAGTCTGTAAGATATTTATACTAACAAAATTGATGTATTATCAGGAATTAAAAATAAATAATAATTGAGTCAGTGGCGTAGCGTGGTGGGCAAAGTCACATCAGCGGAAACCCTCGAAGTTTTACTTCCTAAATCTATTATTAATAATAATAACAATTTATTACTATTATTAATAAACTAGCTGTGCCAGCGGCTACGCCTGCGTGGAGTTCTGAGTGTCACAATTTTTTTCTAGACTTCAAATTTTAAGCATAAAAGTAGTTATTGCGAGTTAACCATAAGAGATAGAGACATGCTATTGCGGACTTTTTTGTAGTAGTTTTATAGATCTACAATTCTTTAGAACATAACTTTAGCGTATCTCCGCTGGTTTACGCAGCGCGCGCGACTAAAGTTCCCAGCAAACTCTCAAATCTCTTCAACACAATAGACATAATACCGATATGTACTATTTACCTAAACCATCCGGAACTATTGTACAATTTTGGTGAAAACCGTACAAAAACCGATCAGTAGATTTTGAGAAAAACGATTATATACAGACAGACAGCTTTTGGGACTTTGTTTTATAATAAGTATAGATTTCAGATATGGCTGTTAGAAAAATGCTATTACGATATTAAAGAATATCTGATGATAATATAATATAGCTGATATATGACATAAGTATTTTTCTGCTTATATACATTTTCGGCATTGACTAATAATACGTGACATTTCCAATTATAATTACTTTACTTTTTTACAATGAATTAATTAATTTATAGAATTAGGCGTTACTTTGCGGAGATCCATAATACAAAAGTAATAATAAAATTATTTTATCTTATTATATATTATATATTAAATTATTAATTTTGTATCGCGGATTATAGCAAAATAATTTTATTATTACTTTTGAATGAATTAATTGTTTCATTGTGTAATAAATTTACTTTAAGTAGCACATTTGTATTATTATTTTGCGTACTATTTGTAGTTGAATGTTGCGGCTGCCACTAATCATGTTTGTGACCAAAAAAATTATGTACCAACGTTCTAGCAAATGATTTTTTTTTCTCGGAATTTTGGGAATTTATTATTATTAATATTACTAGGCCCCTTCATGTACGTAGAATATGTTACGAGGGCCCGCTTCGCCCACAGTTAGCTACATCACTGCATTGAGTTCGAATAAGAGGAATAGGATCTATTATATTTATAAATAAAAAATTGTGATTTTACAAAGACTTTTTATCTTATTTAATGCACCATTCCATTTTTTCTAGTTCTGTTCTGTTGTAGCTACTGACGTGCTGAAGAATGCGCATTAGAACCTAAGAAAAGTACTTCATGTATCGATTAATGATATGAAAGTATCGATATTCTTCCATTCTTCCCTACCTTTGATACTAGGCGCCATATTTTTTTTTATTAAAAATGGCGCCATTCTTGAGGAACACTTTTTAGGTGTATATTTCAATTTTATTTTATTCAGTCGCTTGTTGCATTTGTTGGTGTCAAGTTGCTATTATTAATTCCTTTATATTGTCGTTCGTAGATTACAATTATTTTCAAAATGTCTTGTTATTCGAATATATGTGAGTCCGGTGAACGGTAATCTCATCGCGGCACGTAAATTATATCGATTCGATACATAGACGGGAGATCGTTGGAGAACTGTTAAGTTCAAGTTCAGTTAAGTCTCGAAATGTTAAGATGAGTAACTGAGTCGGTATTGCGCCGCTTGAAATTGTGTTAATAGAAACGGCGGACATATCGAACCTTTCTAATGTATAATGTGTTATGTGTACAGTGAAGTGATGGTGATTATGACACTATGATACGGGAGTTCCGAGAAATGGTATGTACCTATCTACTAAACATGTTATTTTTTGTTATATTTATTTATTTATACTTTATTGTACACCAAATTTAAAGTTACAAAAATTTTGTTAAAACTAAACATAAAAAGAAAGTTTGCCTTACACATTAGGCGGTATATTACTTATTAGCGATTTCTCAGACAACCTTAAGATTAGAAAAACTGTAAAGTACAGAGCAGGTAAGTGGTGTATAATAATAAACTAAAATGCTAATGAGTACAAAGTAATACATAAACAAATTACATAAATGATAATATTATAATACATATTTTATACAAACTAATAAATAGAATCAAAATCAAAATCAAATCAAAATATTCTTTATTCAAGTAAACTTGTAAACAAGTGCTTTTGAATCGTCAACTTTACTGCTGGTTCGGAAAGCTGTTCCTGCCGAGAAGAACCAGCAAGAAACTTGGCGGTTGCTCTTTTTAAAATATAAATCTTAGAACTAGTTACATTTATTTATTACTGTCTTGTACAGGGTAGAAGTGCACCTATATCCACACATCCTTATCATCTAAGTAATCTTCAACAGTATAGTAGGCTTTCTGTATCAGCCTCTTTTTAACAGTGTTTTTAAACTGCTGTAATGGCATGACCAAAATTGATTTCGGAATTTTATTATAGAATCTTATACCCAAACCCACAAACGATTTACGTACTTTTGCTAGGCGCAAAGCAGGAGTCGCAAGCTTATGTCGGTTCCTACTTTGTTTATTATATACATCACCTATCGTTTTATAATTCTTTATATTTTTATATACAAAAATTACGTTATTTAAAATATACTGTGAAGCAAATGTTAGAATACCTGTTTCCTTAAACTTCTCTCGCAGGGAATCGCAGAGAAATATATATAAATATACAGACACATATATGTTACGTATTATACACATGAAAACTTAAATGAACTATTTATAGTACCCGGCAATAAATAATGCACATCGAGGCTTAGAGAGAGAAATCGGCTAGATTCTGCTTCATAGAGCATTGTCTCTGTCGCACAGACTGACGAACCCGTGTGCGACAGTGACAGCGCTCTACGAAACCGAACTAGCCGGCTGTTTCGTTGTAAACATCGATGTGCATTATTTAATGCCGGGTACTATGATATAATATATCGTCGCAGTATTAGCACACAGGAAGATAACACTTGCTCACGCGGTTTTTAAGACATTCTAGAGAACGGGAATTGCGTACGTATAAGGGTTTTTATAAATATGTTATAAGTAATAATAAAGGTATGTCTAAGGGTGTATATTTATGTTAGTTATACTTATGTTTATATTTTTATTCGAATCTGTGGTTATTACTTTTGTTACTCGCGAACCATATTAAATAGGTGATGTGTAAGGCTACAATATTATTTGCCATCTGGTGTGCGTAGTGTTGCCACCCGTACTATATTGTATAGTATCGTGTATAGTATGATAGTCAATTGTGCTATATATTATAGAAAAATAATATAGGATGAAAAATACTATATTTTTATCGCTAATTCAATTGTCGCGCTTTTTTTGAAATAACTATGAATGGAACGCACCCGCTGCATAGGGAATTTATGTACGGATCTCATTGATGTACTTACGGGGCTTAGTTAGTTGGTAACACTTACCGATTCCTTTGTCATTGTCAAATCTCAACGAACGAACATTGAGGTTATTTTCGACTATTTATTAACGGATTAAAATTACAACAAAAACATGGAGAGAGTTTCTTCCGCTTTTACAGGAAGAATGTTTTACGTCATGTATGTGAAATGGAGAGAAGAAAGGAATAGTGCATCTATTAATTTAATCAAAAATTTGTTGTTAATTTACTTTAAGTTGCTTTAAATTGCTCAGATGCCTTTAATTTTTTTAGAAATAATAGAACCTTGACGGCCAAAGCGAAAAGTAATAATAAATACTCATGAAAAAATAAATAATGATTGAAAATGCTATTTTTACTATTACAATTTTTTTTTGCTGATTTTCTTAAAAGTACTATATTTTTAAGATTAAAAAAAGGCAATTTTTCTTAAGAAAAGGTGTGCGTATCTCTTAAGTGAAAATGTTGATATTATTTCAACGTAAAGTCAATATAACAATGTTCCTAATCTAATAAATTGCTTTTGAATGTTGTGATTGATTAATTTTGAATGAATGTTCTTTATATATGACCTTTCGCTCGTTCTGTCATTATTTTATGGTACCAGGGTTGCCAACTGGATACCAGCGATGGGTGCTAAATGATAAGCTAAGATAGTTATGAACTTTCAAAAACAGTGCTAGTTTTAGTGAACATGAAATAAATCCATATGTACAATTTTTTTTTAGCAAATTAACATAAAATGTATCTCTATGAAGAAAGTGTGCTTTTTCAAATTAGAAAAGCTAAAACTATGTGACTTTCCTACTGTATTTAATAACTCTATGAATGTGAGAATCCATTAGTCAAGTATTGCTACGCTATAGAGTAACGGCCTGTTTATATCCCACTGCTGGGAATAGGCCTCCTCTCTCCGTTTTTTTGGGAGAAAAGGTTTGGAGCTAAGACCTACCACGCTGCCCCAGTGCGGATTGGTAGGTTACACATATCCCTAGAAATCTCTAGAGATATGCAGGTTTCCTCACGATGTGTTCCTTCACCGAAAAGCTTGTGATAAATTGCAAATATCAATTGGACACATAAGTTTTAATAGAAAAAATCATTGGTGCCTGACCGGGTTTGAACTCATGTTCGTCTCAAGAGAGTCGCACGGTCTCACCACTGGGCTATCACAGCTTGCCACGCAATAAAACTAGTATATTGACATACTTCTATTTCGTATTTCGACAGTATGTACAACTCAGAAATAAATAATAAAAGTAAAACGTTATGTAATTGCTTGCGTGCTTTTAATTTTTCTTAGAGAATAATAATCTGCATGAAGTCAATTAAGTGCTAGATATAGTGCTAGGTGCTAAATAATGAAGCTACGTGCTGATCTCCCCAAAATAGTGCTAAATCTAGCACTGAAACTGCTAAGTTAGCAACACTGTATGGTGCTATCTCTCTTATATCATCTCTTGTTCACTCTCGTTGATTAATTTATTATTATTTGTAAGTGTTGCCATGTATATAAGGGTAATCAGTGAATATTTTTTCGTAAATAATTTTTAGTGTTTTGTATGAAACTTAGAAATAGAACTTTTTCTAGGTTTGATATTTTTTGGGCCATATGTAAGTAGTAGATACATTCTTTCCGTAGCATCCTGTATGTCTCCAAACATTTCATAAATATTCAGTATCGCAAATTTTAGAATCTTTAAAATCCGGACGATAAATTCCGGAACATTTTTCATGTTTAAGCTAAAACAAGATTCGTGTAGGTTCAGTTGTGTATTCGCGGAAATTTACGAATTCGGAGCACTTTGTCCTTAATAAATATTTAGTGGCTGTTTATTTAAATGCACGAGCCTTTGTCATGTTTTTTTTTTAATTTATCGTTAGGACAGTGCCCGATTGCATGTATTGTTTTTCATACAATTCTACTTTTTTCGAAAATTTCTGAACTCTCCGTGTTGCAATATCGTCGACGCGTTTGTAAGCTGACATACGACTGGCTCGTTGGCGCAGTGGGTAGTGACCCTGCCTTCAGTTCCGCGGGTCACGGGTTCGATTCCCGCCGAAAGCCAACATTTTCTATCAACAATTTGTTGGTTCTTCGAGCCTGGGTGTATATTTGTATTTAAGTATGTATTTAAAACTATATATGTAGTATATTTACCAGTGGTCCGTCCCCCATAACACAAGTATTAAGTTACTTACTTTGGGAGTGCACGACCGTGTGTAAGTGTCCCATATATTTATTTATTATTGTATTATTTATATACTGACGTTAAACAAGTCAAGTCAAAAATGCTTTTAAGAAAAGCTTTTAAAAAAATTTCATGTACCAACTGTTAACCATTGAGGTGCATTCGTCTGGAGCCAATCCTGGCAGCAGCGTCAAGTCACGCTTATCATAAATATGCATTGTCGTCAAGAATAGACCAGTATGTAAAATTTCGGCTCAACCGGACACCGGGAAGTGAGTCAAATTTAACTTGCTAGATTCCACCTTTACGTACGTATACGTACACGGCAAATTCAATATAAGTTTTTAAAACACCCCTTAACTTAACAATATATTGTCACTTTGAATAATAGGTAAGGTCATAGAGTAATAGTGAATAGAGAAGCCAGTCTAAAATGTCATATTACAATAAAAAGAAAGAAAAATCTATTTGTCTCTCTCTTTTGTAACAGACACTAAAATGTTGGAATAGGAAATAGTCAAATGACAGTCTGTGTTGTTGTTAATACCGGAAGCGAGGTTCTTGAGTGATCAATAGTGAGTGTAGGGACTTTTTATGAGAGTAGGGATCGCCTAAAATAGTGAAACTTGACGAGAGAGAGATTCTCCCAACCGATTTCACAGGCGCCCTAAGAGCGTCCTTAACGACCCTGACGATGCTATTACAGCATCAAACAAGATCTACACACAACATACACACAAACAGCGTCTTCGCCGGCGAAGACGAGGTCCCCGCTTGTTTGTGTCAAGCGGCCGCAGCCCTCTGCCGCGCCCGCCGTGATGCAGACTTCTTCAAAGTCAATGTGTTAGATACAGTCCTCCAAACTACTCCGCTTTAAGCCGAGGTTCGGTCTCGCAGGAGACACCCTTAAGGCGACGTTCCGAATAAGTTGCGAGTGCCTAAAAAACACTCGTTTACTTATCAATTTTACCCGGCGAAGCTTCTGCGCTCGCCCATCCCACCGGTGACGCTGTAAAAGCCATTAGGGCTAACAGCATAAGACACATTCGAAGAGAAAAAAAGAGAGAGATTCTGTTGAGATTCTGTCGAGAGTCTTTCGATTGTCGTCGTTAACGTGATTTCTAGTTAAAGTGTATTTTTGGGTCGATTAGTGAAGTCAAGCTGAAAGCGAATAGTGAATCAATACAAGTTTAATAGTGAGAAAGTGAAATACGATGATACGATCCAAGACCTTTTGGGCTCGTTTCACTTTTATGTGTTATTAGACAAAGATGAAAGATACGAGTTTCATCTTCCCTCTCATTATTTATTGTCTGTGGCTCTCTTACTCTAGTATTAATAACTCTATGCTCGGATCACGTCGGTCAATATGGCGCTGCCTTAACTGTGACCATTCTATCCAAAATACCCCCAAAAAAAGCGCCTAGTGACAACACATATAAATTTTTAAAAAGTGTTAACTATCATGAGTAATATTAATAGCTTATGTAAACCGGCTATTCTAATGTCTTATTCTATCGGGTAGCCCGACTAGTTTCCGGTTAGACAGCTTAACCTGGGCCCTTATTCATGAGCCCTTATCGGGTTAGCTCGACTAGTTTCAAGCACAACCTGGGCCCTTATTCATGAGCTCTTCACACGACGGTATTTCGGCGGGAACATTTCAGATTCCGCCGCCGGTTTCTGTACATAAAATATGCATTGATGATTTTACGTACCTTTGAAATTAAGAACAAGTAAATCGAACAATTCCTGGTAGAATTTGGAATATTTCAACACCAACACAAATATTTCATCGCAGTTCCCGCAGGAATATTGAATGCTATATGATACAATGTGGAATCAACAGTTTTTGATTGCTTACTTTTTTTTCTGAATAAATAAAAGATTTCTCTGGAGAAAAGAATTTCCTAACGGCCATGGTTAGTAATTTCGGCAGAAAGCATCGTAATAAAAGCATTAATTTTAAATTTTCGATACATACTGTATAACTTTTCACAGTTTTTAATTTATAGTCTGTTATTATCTAAGTACTGGGCAAAGGACTCTTTTGGGTAACCAAGAATTTTGCGTAAACACTTGCTGCATTCATATTTACAACTGATCAAGCAATTATATAACAAAATATTAAAATTATTTAATTCCTGGATCGATCTGATTTTTGTGATGGAGATATTTGCACGGTAGGAGAGTTACAGAAGCTAAGTTTATTCCAAGACTATAGTCCATGCAAACGAAGTTGCGGGTAAAAGCTAGTATCAAATAAAAATAGAACTTCTTTCTTTCTCCTACCCTTATCCCACTCTAAGTGGGGTCGGTACAACATGTTTTCCTCTTCCATTCTCTTCTATCATTCGTCAACTCTGGCGCTACTCCTTTTATATGCATGTCATACTTCACACATTCCAACCATCTCTTTTTAGGCCTCCCTCTAGTCACATATCCATCCACATTCATATCCAACACTCGTTTAGTCACATGATTTTCATCCCTCCTCATTACATGTCCATACCATCCCAATCTTGCACCTCTCATCTTTTCTACAATGGGCGCAACTTTCATACTTCCCCTTATATACTCATTTCTTATTTTATCAAGTCTTGTCACACCACACATCCACCTTAACATCCTCATCTCATTTGCATGTACTCTTCTTTCATCCATCTTTTTCATTGCCCAACATTCTGATCCATACATTACGACAGGTCTTATGACCGATTTATAAATTTTCCCTTTAAGTTTAAGGGGCATTCGGGGGTCACATACTGTCCCTGAGACCTGTCGCCACTTCATCCATCCTGCATTCATTCTATTCCTCACATCGCGATCAATTTCACCGTTTTCCTGTAGGAGCGAGCCAAGGTACCGGAAGTCGGAGCAGACTGGCAAAACAACACCATTTAAGGTTATTGGAGAAAAATTGGAGAGAAATAAAAATAGAACTATTATATTTATTATTATAATGTGGGATGTTTTTTATAAATATTTTCTCAATCTGTTTTATTTTATATATTGGTTATATATGAGTTATATATATACATACGAAAATACGCACAACCACACTCACTCACGCACGCACTCACTCACACGCGCACTCACTTACACGCACACTCACTCACACGCACACTCACTCACCCACGCACTCACTCACATACGCACGAAAACTCACTCACACACTATCAAATATTATGTGCTACTACAAATCACACAAACACAAACTTACCATTTATTTTGTTTTCCTTATTTTATTTTTTATTTTTTTTTTAAATTTGTTGTCCAGTGATCTGTGATCAATCTGTGAGAGAGCGGGGACTGCGAGATACAGGTTTATATAAACTTAATTCGGACTTACAGACAGAAAATTTGTTCGTTACTATATTTGCACAATAAAAATACATATATTAACTATAATGTACATCATTGTGTGTATTATATTTTGTAATCTAAATAAAAATCGTAATAACAATGTATTTACATGTGTAAAACTCGATCCATCATTAACCGCTAAAACTTTCAACAGCCCTCTAAAGCCGTAGACTTCCCAACTTCACTTTGTATCTTATCTAGCTTGATTAATCACCCCGTCTGCGTAATTACGGGGCTCCCGTTTCACACCCACTAACCATTTTAGTAATGCTAGAGTATTAATTTACTTTTAATTACATTGTAATTAATTTTTACGTTTATTTTTATTTAATTTTAATTTGTAAAATTGATATTTCTTTTAATGTAAAATACATTTAATTATGGCCATAAATAAAATATCCGGCTGAGTAGAATGGACCACCCTCTTTCTTACCGAGGGGTCGTAAAATACCACTGACGTATGTTAACGTCAGGCAGGCGGTCGGTCGTAAAATACGTAGCCGAATCATGTGACAACATGTTTGTAACATGTTGTGCCGACCTTACTTAAAGTGAGATAAGGCCAGGAGGATGATAGAAAGAGAAAATCGGCTAGTTCTGCTTCATAGAGCATTGTCTCTGTCGCACTCACTGACGAACCCGTGTGAAACGTCACATACTGAGTGATAGAGACAGCGCTCTATGAAAGCGAACTGGCAGGCTGTTTCGTTCTAAACATCGATGTGCATTATTTAATGCCGGGTACTATAGTACCATTACATTAGTTCGGAGATTTGTGACCAGCTGGAACTTTTAAAGGACTCACTGAAATTTCGATTATAGAAACAGTGATGTGACCACAAAATCCCACAAACTGATGGCCATTTCGTACTCATAATCTCTACGATTCGCGAAATCTAACAAGTATCAAAATACATTGTCACCACTACTAGCCATGAAATATTGCATGACATTACGCCGCATATATCATGTAAGTACAAAATGTACGTAATAAATTCTCACACACTACCTAGCTTAGTCTGTAATCGAGCCCGCTGTAATACTGGCTGAGGCCTAGACCACATTGGTGCGATCCTAAAATAGGATTACACCAGATACGACGAATAACTCAAACACGAATGCATTTAATCGTTCGTAGACTATATACTGGGTTGTAGACTAAGCGAAGCATTTTTCCAAATGTTTATCTTACGGCACTACATTTTTTCATAGAAATAAATTACGATTAATGATATTCTGCTTTTGATAAACGTGTACCAAAAAAAAAATGTGACCGGCGCTTTCATTACAAAAAATTAAAATAATATGGCGCAATGAGATTCGCCATGTCTTATTCGGCTGAGTAGAATAAGAGCACCCTCTTTCTTACCGAGGTGTCGTAAAAGGCGACTAAGGAAAGTTGACCCACGGTGTGGTGTCCGGTCTAGTAGAATATAGCAGTCTCTTTCTTACCGAGGTGTCGTAAAAGGCGCCTAAGGTAAGTTGACCTGTGGGTCCGGTTGAGTAGAATATACCACTCTCTTTCCTACCGAAGGGTCGTAAAAGGAGACTAAGGTAAGTTGACCCACAGAGTGGTGTCCGGTTGAGTAGAATAGACCACTCTCTTTCTTACCGAAGGATCTTAAAAGGCGACTAAGGTAAGTTGACCCACAGTGTGGTGTCCGATTGAGTAGAATAGACCACTCTCCTTCTTACCGTGGTGTCTTAAGAGGCGACCAAGGTAAATTGACATCAAGCGGGCGGTCGGTCTTAAAATACCTAGTCAAATCAAGTGAAGACATGTTTATAATATATTAGGCCGACCCAACTTCGAGTGAGCTAGAGTTAAAACTTCTAAAAAGAATTAAGCGATTCCTGAATCGCCTTATCAAAGACGCACCCTGGTGCGTGGTTGAAGAGAAATTGAGGATCTGAGCGGCAAATTCCAATCACCATTCTCCTGCCCTTATCCCGCTCTAAGTGGGGTCGGCACAACATGTTTTTCTCTTCCATTCTCTCCTATCATTCATCAACTCTGGCGCTACTTCTTTTATATGCCACTAGTAATGCCCCGCGGTTTCACCCGCGTCCATACCGATCTCGTGGTAGTGGAAAGTCTACGAAGTCGCACTATAGATTTATTTTGTAGATTATTTAATTATAAAAAATGGGTATCATTAGTGTTCTTGGAATAAGACCTAACTCACAAAATGCAGGCCCTGCTATAACGGTCGCTACAATGAATTTATTATGGCATTATTTTCTTTCGACTTGTATTATTAAAGTCGTAATATCTTCTGATTGGGATGTCGGATTTTAATAATTTAAAAAGTATTTTACAGGTATTGAAGTAGATTTTAATAATATCATTTAATTAATAAAATGGTTTGATTATTGTCGGCAATTTCATCAACTTTTACAATGGCAAATTTAATACAAATAAAAATAAAAATTAAATAGTTTAAAACAAATTAAAAAAAAAGGCTTATTCAGTAAGCCTATTATACTATTGAGGATTACCTGGAAGATAAGAATGCGTGGATATAGCTTCTCTTCAACCCGGTACAAGACATTAATAACTATATGTAAGTAGTGATAAGAATTATTGTTTGAAAAGAGCAATCGCCGAGTTTCTTGCTGGTTCTTCTCGGTAGGAACAGCTTTCCGAACCAGCAGTAGATGTTGAAGATTCAAAAGCACTTGTTTACAAGTTTACTTGAATAAAGAATATTTCGAATTAGAATTTGAATTTTAATGTAAAAAAGTAGTTATATTGGTATAACTATAATAGTTAGACATATGGTATTACGGACTTTTTTGTTTATTGATACGTTTTCTATAATGTAGAAAATGTTTTTGTTCTATCATCAATAGTTAGCACCAAGGATTCGCTCCATACGAGGGAACTGTTCCACGGTTAAGAAAAAGTACATCAACTTTTCTTAAAAGCTTTATTTTCACTTGTCTTGTTTTAAATTTGAGTTAAACTGTTATTTTGTAAATAATACCTTCTTGTTACTTCACATGTGTGAACTAGAAGCTAACAGATACTTGAGTTGTAGAAATTATTGTTATTAAAATGAAAATTATAAATTCATTTGTACAATTTCTGTAAGTATGAATCTGAGTAAAACATCTCAAAACAAATAAAGGACCCAGACAGTCAAATCAGACAATTCCCCTCGGATCGTTTTGTACAAGAAATACCCAAAAGTTTACGTTGTACGAGCGGCAAAATGTTATTTTATAAGTGACTTGGTACTTTTGTTCTGAACGATCTCTAGGGCGCACTTCCTTAGATATCCCAAGTTTGTTTTAACTACCAGAAAAGATACAGAAAGTACATTAGCTTAATTTCAAAGTATTGTTGTGATGGCCGCGATGACCGAATGATGCAAGAAAGCGTGAGTCTTATCTGAGGGCCGCAGGTTCAAATTTTTTTCAAATTTAAATACAAAATATTATTTATTCAAGTAAACTTGTAAACAAGTGCTTTTGAATCGTAAACATCTACTGCTGTTTCGAAAAGCTGTTCCTACCGAGAAGAGCCAGAAAAAACTCGGCGGTTGCTCTTTTCAAAAATATAAATCTTATAACTAGTTACATTTAGTCATTACTGTCTTGTACAAATACACAAATATTACAGTACACAAATATTTAACTTAACCTATACAAAATTACCACTGAGTATTCAACACCAGTAACAGGCCCATACTTTTCTTTTTTTTATTTTAAAAGTTTTCGGCTACTACACAGATTACAAGATGTCTTATTAAAATACAATTTTACAAGACAGTAATTTTTTTTTACCAAACCATGTTATTCCTTGTTACACGGAAATATTTTGTTCGTCTAACAATGTAACCCCGAGGCAAATGTTTTTCGACGAACATAAAAATTCGTTGTATTTCTTTGAAATACGCGTTTGAAGTCAAAAAAATATAAAAGACAATATATGTCTCTGATCAAAGGATCCTTATGCATTATTTATGAATACAAATTGAATGCTAAAATTCAATGCTAGCAATAAGTATGAAAAAAGTTAAGAGACGGCTTCTTATCATCCCACTTCTGATATAGGCCTCTCTCCACTTTTTAAAGAAAAAAGTTGAGGTACCCACCACGCTCTTCTAATGCAGATTGTTCTTTTATATGTGGAAATGTATTACTAGCTTATCATTTTCCAAATAAATAAAATGAAATTGGTTGATTACACATATCCCCGCAATACGAATTAGACATAAAAGTTATATGCCGTGTTATTATATAAGGTATAGAAACAGCCGTTATTTTTTGTTATAAGTAAATACTTAGCTACTGAATTATTTTGCTACTGAATTTCATATCATTAGCCATAACAAATTTTTGAAACAAACAACAATTGCATATTAAAGTATTTTTGAATTTTTTATTCTTAACGATTATATTGTGAGAGTAGTTGCAATCACATAACATCTCAAAATCATCAAAAATTACAAAATGGCGGCCACTGCAATTAATAAGTTCATATCTAAAAATATTTGAACTAAAACCGAGAGGTTATAGAACGTCACTTAACAATGTTAATTAATGATTATAACTGAGTTTTAATGTTTGATTTTTTGTATACAACTAAATGATAATAGTAGTTTATGATACTGTTGCATAATAAGGTTTCTTATAACATGAGTGTGGTTTAAAAGAACGAGCCGCAGGCGAGCTTTTTTATAGTGTCACACGAGTGTTATAAGACCAAGTTATGTACAGTATCATACACTACTTTATCTACTCTCATACTATAATACGTACGTTTAAACTAACTTTATCTACTCTCATACTATAATACGTACGTAAAAACGTACGTTTCCATACCATGAATTCGTGGTAACATTTAATATAGTTGCTCCTAGATTTCGTCGGAAACAGGTTCACGGTCATGTTTGACGCAGCTTTCAGAATATCTGGTGGTGTACAATAACCACTATCCCCGCTCTCAGACAT
This sequence comes from Morpho deidamia, assembly GCA_947086505.1. Classification (NCBI taxonomy): domain Eukaryota; kingdom Metazoa; phylum Arthropoda; class Insecta; order Lepidoptera; family Nymphalidae; genus Morpho; species Morpho deidamia. The sequence goes on from CAMTZC010000011.1 coordinate 2,215,926, forward strand.
GTTTTTACACAAAAACTTATTTTTCTACAAACAAAACTAAACTTCGATTAAATATTGAGAAGTTTTTTTAAATGTCATATATTGGCGCCAAGGCGCAAACATCGTTTGCGCATGCGTGTTGCGTCGCCGCGGACCCATTCATTGAAACCTTTTTTTAAGGTAGAGGTTCAACCTCCTTGGTCCAGCTGGAAGTTGTATAGGTGTATCGTTATGATTAAAAAGTTACATTATGATACAGGTGTCCATACAAGACCTGTATCGTAATGAAACTTTTTAATTTTTAATTTTTGTTCTGTAGGTAATGTTTGTCATAAGAATTTTGTTTTCAGTTTTATAATCTTTGTATTATAGTATCAGAGTAGATAAACGTCATAAATAAACTTTCTCTTTTTTATCTGTATCTTTGTAAGCATATACTAGATATATGTTAGTTTATAGATCTGAGACCCATAGATCGCAGACCAAAAAAACTCTGAAAACCTCAACGTAAATCTATACTTTTTTATTCAAAGCAGGCTAAGGTCGTTAATCATACTGTCTTGCGTCTTTCTTTATAGAAAAGAAAGCTTCTACGAAAAGTAAATGAATTCTAAAAATTAATTATAGTTTATTTTTTATTATATTATGATGTGCTTTATCATATTATGATAATCTGTGATAACCCTGCGGTGAGACCGTGCTACTCTCTAGAGACAATCATGGGTTCAAACCCCCGGCAGGCACCAGTGAGTTTTTCTATTAAAACTTATGTGTCTAATTGATAATTGCAATATATCACACGCTTTTCGGTGAAGGGAACCATCGTGAGGAAACCTGCATATCTCTAGAGAATTCTAGGGATATGTGTAACATACCAATCCGCATTGGAGCGGATTGGTAGGTCTTACCTCCAATCCTTTTACTCCGAAAACAGAGAGAGGAGACTTATGCCCAGCAGTTGGATAGTGACAGGCCTTCATTTAAGTTTTTTTTAATGATGTGCGTCAAGGCAATTACATTTCAAAAAAACAAATACAATATCTCTTTCTCTACGCATATCTAACGATTGTATATAAAAATAATTTGTTTATGTCCCTTTACGGTCGAAACATAAAACAATGCGTTAACATATAACACAATTTTATGGTATAAGGAAAAAATGCCAGTATAACTGAGCGGCGAGCGTCGTCGCGGCGCCACTCTCAAAATTTGACGTAAAGGGAGGCCGTATATACTGTGCCTAGAGATCTTTATGGAGGGGGTATCTGCAATGGCTGTCGAGATACACTGATTTAGATGCGACATGAAGTCATAAATTGGTTACGATATATTTTGTTGGCAATGGCAAGCGATATAGTTGCTCTGCGCTAAGCTGACGTTAAATAAGCGACTTTTTGTCATGCATTATGACTAAGTAGCTTAACGCTGCCATGGCCAAGACATGGTGTATCAACCTGTATTAGGTTTACTCTAAATCCATGATGGTACCATAATCATGGTTGTATGTGTTTAGGAACATAAAAAAAGGGATATTGATCTGGTGTCGTCTATAAAACAAAGTCCCAAAAAGTTGTATGTAATCAAATTTCTCAAAATCTACTGAACGGATCTTTGTACGGCTTTCACCAAAAGATAATGCAATACTTCCGGATGGTTTCGGTATATAGTACATATCGATATAATGTAAATTGTGTTAAAGAGATCGTGCAGTCGTTAAAAAAAAATACGTGTGGCTATCGGAGACTGCCGCGGTAAAGCTATTACATAGCATTTTTTATCAACTTATGCAATTACAATTATATATTTATTTTATTTATGCAGCATTTTTTTTCTTTTTTCTTTTATATTAACTCAAGTTACACTTTGAGCGTGGTGACCGTAAAAAACATTTTTTTCTTTTATTAAATAAATGAGATTTTAATATTGTTCAAAATATTTTTATTATCTTTCAATACATGTCGATTTTAACGTTAGTTTTCCAATACAACCAATGCCACTAAAACTAAAGGCGGGTTGCTGAACTAAAGAGACAAGCGTGATATTTCAAAAAGTCATTAAGTTTTTTCGTTACGGAATTTCTGGATTCGGTCTCCACGCTCAAGGCCCGCGATAGAAGCTATGCAATAGCTTAAAACTTGCTTGCTGGGAGCTTTAGTCGCGTGCGCTGCGTAAACCAGCAGAGATACGTTAAAGTTATGTTGTAAAAATTGTAGATCTATAAACATACTACAAAAATGTCTGCGATAGTATGTCTCTATATCTCACAGTTAACTCTCAATAACTAGTTTTATGTTTAAAATTTCGAAAATTCGGGAAAAGTTTCGTAAATCACTTAATTCCAGCGGGCGAAGCCGTTGTTGGCGCAGCTAGTATAATATATAATAAGTATTCTGGTGTTCCCGATGCATTGGTTATTTATAGTTGCATATAGTTGATTTTGTGTTTTATTAGACATTGATTTGTTCAACATATCTTTATTTATTTATCTGGATCTCCAACAGCATTACATATTGAATAATCCATAAAATATCCTACATATTATTAAATTAATTATATAGTACCAATTATAGATTACCATTATTAGTTACAGTGTTATAATTGTAATTAATGACAACTAATAACAATTTTCAACAAGAATAAATACAAGAGAATAATGAAAACGTAAAAAAAACAATATTTATCCTCAAATATTACAATATTAATACTCAATTTAAATACCGTGTGGTATCCGGCTGAGTAGAAATAAAGCACTCTGATTTTTTAACGAGGTGTCGTAAAAGGCGAGTAAGGTAAGTTGATCCACCGTGTGGTAACCGGCTGAGTAGAATAAAGCACCCTAATTTCTTACCGAGGTGTCGTAAAAGGCGACTAAGATAAGTTGATCCACCGTGTGGTATGGGGCTGAGTAGAATAGACCACCATCTTTCTTACCGAGGTGTCGTAAAGTACGACTAAGGTGTGTTGACGTCAGGCAGGCGGCCGGTCGTAAAATACGTAGCCAAATGTGTCGCCAATCCAAACATGTTGTGCCGTCCCATTTAGAGTGGGATAAGGGCAGGAGGATGATGATTACAACTCAATTTAAATAAGTTAAGGTGTTCTATAAATAGTTTCTTCCATTCCTGTTTGGGAGTTTCAATATTTCACATTTCTTGTTTTTTATATAACCTGTTATTTAACTTGTCCTCCGTAGGTATGTTCTTTTTTTTCATTGTTTCTTCTTATAATACATGTATGATTGTGTGTCTTCCAAATAAAATAAATAAATAAACTTTTGAAAGCACTTTAGAATCGTCAAGGATCAATTAGAGTCAATGTTACCACTAGTTCGAAATGTTGCTTTTACAGAGATGAACCAGCAAGAAACTCGGCGGTCAATCTTATGAACATTTCATTGACATACCATAGTAATTGTCAAAATTCTCTTTAAACAAATGTTACAAAAGTAAAAACGTTGGCACCGTTCCACATAGTCAAACTATTTACGAATCGAGTACCGCTGTCAGCCGTTTGGTATAGTTTTTTGGCAACGGAAATGACTTTATTTCCATTCGCTTTGCAAGTGTAAGGGGACAGTTCAAGAATGTAGGCCGAGGTCGAAACAGATACTACAACAGAACTACTTTGCTAAAATCCGCGTGGGTTAAGCGAATGCATGAAATGTTAATGTGTATGAAGCAGACGAAATTCACAAGCAGGACAAGTCACCACATGCATCGCAAGACGTCTCTACCAGCAACAATGCACATAAGCAATACACACAACCACCACCAAAATCTCTACGATCGTTTCGCCACGAAACCAAAGAAAGCATCATCAGGATAGGTCCACGACTAAATCGTAAGGCTAATTTGCATGTTTAATGCTTGTTTGCATGTTGCTGGTCTTGGGATGCATGTGTTGACTTGTCCTGCATGTGAATTTTGCCTGCTTTTTCTTCATTTTTCATGCAATTTTTCATCTAAACCTACATACAACTGAAAGTTTAAGAAGAAAAAATTTGACGTATCAATCGTTATTCAGTTTTCATCAGTTATAAGTTACATAACATAATAAAAGTACACGAAGGTACAATGAAGTATCTGACGTGTTTTTCCGCTGATGAGGCAATTAATCAAGGCAAGGACAAGCAACACACTAACGAGCAGTGGGAAACGTTGCTAGGCCATGAGATCACCTTATAAACACTGCTCTCGAGGTGCACAATATATTTATAACTATTGTAGTTCTATTGACATAAATAAATAAAACCAACATTACAACCTGCTTGATTTTTGATAATTTTGTAAGAAACCAAAAATTATTGACAATTAACAAACAAAAAAGGCACGAATAATCAAAACCAAAAAAAAATTATATTTATATTTACCATATTAAAAGCATATTTATATTCCTTGTATCAAACGATTACCTTTATGAAATGAGTATATAAACTTAACTATAACTTAACTGTGGCTCAATACAAAATGAGTATCTTAACTTAACTATGCTTTGCCTCACTCTGTCCTTGTTTCCGACTTTGCCAGTGTTATTAGTCGTTTGTCCCACATCTCAAAGCAATCATTACTGAACGCGTAGAGGTGCTATACAAATTTAAAATATTATTTACTTAAATAAACTTGTGTATAAAAGTACTTACTAAAGTACAAGACGTCTACTCTGTTACTTCTAGCTTTAAAATTGCTCCTACGGTCAGTAAGACCGAAAGACCGACGTAAGAAAGCGGTTGCTCTTTTCAAAATATAATTATTAGCATAAATGACTTTCTGTGTCAACCTCCTGTTATTTCAAACAGTGCACCTGTTGTTAAAGCTAATAATAAAAATTAAGAGTGAAGTTTTATTGAAGTAACGTATACTTTCAATCACCAACGTACTTTTGGCGCAAAGCAGGAGTCGCAAACTTTTGAAGTTTCCTATTTAGTTTATAACGTACATCACATTTTTTAAAATATAAATTGGTAAAAATAACAAAAGTTGGGCCTCTATTTCAAATAAAGATGATGAGGTAAGTACTTCTTTCTTTCTCCTACCCTTAGCCCACTCTAAGTGGGGTCAGTACAACATGATTTCCTCTTCCATTCTCTTCTATCATTCGTCAACTCTGGCGTACTCCTTTTATATGCATGTCATAGTTCACACAATCCAACCATCTCTTTTTAGGCCTCCTCTAGTCACATATCCATCCACATTCATATTCAACACTCGCTTAGTCACATGATCTTCATCCCTCCTCATTACATGTCCATACCATCGCAATCTTGCACCTCTCATCTTTTCTATAATGGGCGCAACTTTCATACTTCCCCTAATATACTAATTTCTTATTTTATCTGTTATGATGTAAGTACATATAACTTAAAACAAATTGATAATTACGTTTAAAACATCATATACGTATGTGTGCGGAGTTTTTCCATTGTCTCTTGTACTACGTTTAACTAAGTTACTTTCTAAGGCTACGGCGAGATTTAATAAGAGATCGTTCTTTCTTATAAGTTCTAGTGTAGCTGCAACGTGACTGAGAATTGAAAAGGGTTAAAGATAATTTTATTAAGTGACTAAAACTTTTGAACTAAAATATTAACTTTGTTATACTGAAACAAAGATAATTTACACAGTAATTAAATTTAAACTCTTAATTAAAAACCACTAAATGATAATTCTGCTTAATTCAATATATTATGCCAGTCACGACTTAGTCAAGTCTTCGGATTATTAGGATAATTTTTTTATGCATTAAAAAAAAGTAAAGTAACTGCCTGTTAATATCCTACTGCTGGGAATAGGCCTCCTCTCTCAGTTTATTGGAGAGAAGGGATTGGAGCTAAGACCTACCACGCTGTTCCAATGCGGATTGGTAGGTTACACATACCCCTAGAATTCTCTAGAGATATGCAGGTTTTTAGAGCTGTGATAGCCTAGCGGTGAGACCGTGCGACTCTTTCGAGGGGAACACGAATTCAAACCCGGGCAAGCACCAATGAGTTTTTCTAATAAAACTTATGTGTCTAACTGGTAATTGCAATTTATCACACGCTTTTCGGTAAAGGAAAACATCGTGAGGAAACCTGCATATCTCTAGAGAATTCTGGAGATATGTGTAACCTACCAATCCGCATTGGAGCAGCGTGGTAGGTCTTAGCTCCAAGCCTTCTCTCCAGAAACGGAGAGAGGAGGCCTATTCCCAGCAGTGGGATTGTAATAGGCCGCTACTTTATGCAGGTTTCCTCACGATGTTTTCCTTCACCGAAGAGCGTGTGATAAATTGCAAATATAAATTAGACACATAAGTTTTAATAGAAAAACTCATTGGTGCCTGCCCGGATTCGAACCCATTTTCGTCTCTAGAGAGTCGCACGGTCTGACCACTGGGCTATCACAGCTATCAATTTCGTGCATTATCTAATTTGAAATAAAATCCGACTCCTTCACATTGACTCACAATCTACATTATTAAGCAAATTATCGTAAAGCTTTGCGATTTTATCGTAGAGTCTATCTCTTGATGATGCTTCGGTTGCGGGGCGAAACGATTGTTGCGTTTGTGATAGTGAACGTGTGTAGTGCTGATATATTGTGGTGGTGGTGGTAGAAGTTTGTATTGCATGTGTTTTTGCGAATTCTGCATTTATCAGGTATGAAAAACGGATAGTCGACTCTATATTTAGCATATATATTTTCGATTAATTTTATCACATATAACAAAATAATATTATTAAATAATTATTATTTATTATATTTGTATTTTGTATTATGAATTTCCGTGCAGTAACGTATAATTTAAATAAATAAATATAGGGTACACACTGTCGTCCGACCCCAAAGTAAGTAACTTAATACTTGTGTTATGGGTGACTGATAACTGGTTAATAAACATATTACTTACTATTTTTTTTATATATCATTTTAAATACACGCCCTGTGGTAACCGGCAGAATAGAATAGACTACCTTCATTTCTTACCGAGGTGTCGTAAGAGGCGACTAAGGTATGTGCCGTGTGGTATCCGGCTGCATAGAATAGACCAACCTTATTTCTTACATAGGTGTTGTAAGAGGCGACTAAGGTATGTGCCGTGTGGTATCAGGCTGCATAGAATAGACCACCCTCATTTCTTACCGAGGTGTCGTAAAAGGCGAGTAAGGTAAGTTGATGTCAGGCAGGCGGCCGGTCGTAAAACACGTACCCAAATTATGTGACAACATGTTGTAACATGTTGTGCCGACCCCGCTTAGAGTAGGATAAGGGCAGGAGAATGTATGTAAATGTCATTTTAAATACATACTTAAATACTAATATTTACCCAGGCTCGAAGAACTAACAAATTGTTTTTAGAAAATGTTGACCCTCGGTGGGAATCGAACTCACATAGAATCGCTGAAGGCAGGGTCACTACCCATTGCGCCAACGAGCCATATATGTTGTGTTGTAAAAAATTTAGTCAATCAAATGTAGTCTATTGTTTTTAACTTTTAAAGTAGTGAAGGTGCTTTTCCTATTTTATTTTTCAAATATACATCAATTTTTATAACCCTTTCAATTGCTTAGTTTTCATGGTCTTGGCTGTGGAATGTAATATTATTACGGTTTACATGAGTAAAACTTTGAAAAAGGTAATAAAGGCATTGCAAATATTAAATTTGTATATGAATGCGGCAAACTAAATATACAACCTCTCGCAGGAACCCTGACAAAAGTTTTCACCCTCTTGGCAAAAGAAAACGTTAAAACGTATGGTCTAATTTAAAGGAGAAAATATATATTTTATTGGTTTTTAAACTAAATACCTTTGTACGAAGGTAATTGGATGAAAACATTAAATTATCCAGAGACATCAGTTTTATTACAATATATATCTTAAATACATGGATCTACATGCACACACACACACACACACACACACACACACACACACACACACACACACACACAACATACTATACACCCACATATACATACACTGTGTTTTAAAAGTTATTCTATATTGTTTATGTTACTTTACGCTATATATTTACTTACCTTTTTAATAATTAATATTAATATTACTAATATAATACTAATACTACTATATAATTAATATTACTTACCTATGATATGGACGACCGAGAACTTATGACATAAGTATTTTTTTAAATAACTTGTTATGATTTGTTGTGTATGAATACATATTTCCTTGAACTTCTCTCGCAGGGAATCATGCGGACTTAAATTGTAAATTCCACGTACGGCTCTTTTTTGTAATACAAAAATTATATCACATTTACCCCATAACAATATTCCATATGACATAATGTTATGAAAGCAAACAAAATTAACAAGATATGCTGTTTGGACGTTTGTAAACTATCTTCTTTCGGACAGCGTAGGCCGCTGAATTACATTTCCCTGCAAGAAAATATTTCTTTCGCATATAATTCAAAGGTCAAACGCTCGCGACTTGTACCACACATTACCGTAGTTGTTTGGAGCTGCTCCAGCATTGACCGATTATAAAATCTATAAAACGAGTACAAGTTTGTTTGGCGGGCCGGGGGTGAATTTGGAATCGCTCGAGCCAATTCGGCAAAAATTTAAATAAGGTTATTTTTGCAATTTGTGGTATTGTTTATTTCAGTTCTTGTTCGATATTCCGCTGCCATTTTATTAATAGCCTGTTATTATGGTTATTTATTTTATTATCTATACTTATTATAAAACAAAGTTCCCAAAAGCTATCTGTATGTAATCGATTTTTCTCAAAATCTACTGAAAGGATTTTTGTACGGTTTTTGTTCCGCACAAACGTGCGGTCGGATGAAACACCCTCCGAAACCTGGGCCCGCCGTTTCGGCGTCTCAACCTACCTTATGCGGCCGTCAGCTGTATGCGGTCCGGCCTCATGAATAACTGCGTGTATATGTGTACGTGTGTGTGTGCGCTTGTATGTACTTGGCCGATTCCCGAACTCGTTGGCTCGCCTCAGCAATCTTCCACTGCGAGTACTTTGCTGTTTCTCCCGGCGTATACACTTCACTAACGCGGTTAAATAACACAAATAACACCCGGTGTGCACACAACCTTCGTAAGGTCACATGTTATTGAATCGTCCCATATCGGCGAACATTAATCCCAACGCGTATTCAAACCGCGTCGCGGTCGCGTCTTATCTTTATAGTAATCGAAACGCTTCACTAATTGACCGCGTCACTAAATACTTATATCAATATCAAAAGTCAATACAGTCGTGGTAATATCTAACACCACACCCTTCACTGGTTAAAACGCGTCATTACGCGTGTGCGTCTACAATAAAGAATGCCGTATACAGGTGCTCGCTCACGTCCTGTCTTATCGTAATACAAAACGTTACTAAAAATACTACTAATATTTATTAAAAGATTACTTCCGCATGGTTTAAGTTACAAACAAATCACAATTCTATGTAAATTATGTTGAAAACCTCGCTAAGTTGTAAAAGTAGCTGTGTGGTATCCGACAGAATAGAATAGACCACCCTTCTTTCTTACCGAGGTGTCGTAAGAGGCGATTAAGGTATGTGCTGTGTGGTATCCGGCTGCATAGAATAGACTACCCTCATTTCTTGCCGAGGTGTCGTAAAAGGCGAATAAGGTAGTTGACGTTAGGCAGGCGGCCGGTCGTAAAATACGTAGCCAAATCATGTGACAACATGTTTGTAACATGTCGTGCGGACCCCACTTAGAGTGGGATAAGGGCAGGAGAATGATTCGCTGAGTTGTAAAAGCTCGTTTGCTGGGAGCTTCACTCGCATGCGCCTCAAAAGCCAGCGGAGATATACTAAAGTAACGTACTACAGAATTGTAGATCTACAAATTACTACGCAAAAGTCCGCGACAGCATGTCACTATCTCTTATGGCTAACTCACCATAACTATTTTTATGTTCAAAATTTCAATCCGGGATATTTTTTTAAAGATTGATTTCCACGGCGGGTTCTCATGTTAACACGGGTTTTGTGGGAATCTTCGATAGCTTTTCTACCTGAACATTACCGTAACTGAAGTGCTGGTAAAGCGAAATAGTATCTAGTCTTAATTTTAGGAATTCATTTCGTATTGTATAGCAATCGGCTTTATTACCATGTTTAATAGTGTAACTAAAATGCATGTCACCATGTAAAACAAAAGTAACAATAAAATTATTTTGCTACTGTTGTAATTTATGATCTATGCATGCAATTTATTATCAGTCTGTGGTAATAAAATCAGTCATGAACAATCTGGTCTTTTATTCACAACATGGTGACAGCGGTAAATGTGTTAAATAAAAGTTATAATAGTAAAAAGCTAAGTAATAGTTCATATAATAGTTCAGTAATAATACAGTGTGTATTACTTAATAATAATGGAACACGCGCGACCGCCGTCAGAATTATGTTTATCGGGTGGATCGGCGTGCCGTGCGACGGCGTGGCGAAAATGGCTGCAACAGTTCAATGTGTTTTTAAAAGCGTCTGGAGTTTATAAGGAAACTACAGACATTCAAGCCAGTCTATTGATAAATTTAATAGGGCCGGATGGGTATGATATTTTTACGACATTTAAATTTGCAAAAGACGAGAGTCGAGAAAACTTGGAAACGTTAGTGAACAAATTTAATGAACATTTTGGCACGAAGCAGAATACTACTATGGTTCGTTTCAAGTTTTTTACCCGTAATCAGGAATCCGGCGAGTCGATAGACGAATATGTGACTAGTTTAAGGCTTCTATCTCAACACTGCGAATTCGAGCATTTGGAGGACGGTCTCATCCGGGACAGAATAGTCTGCGGTTTATCTGACAGCAGGGTACGGGATCGTTTGTTGAGGATGGAAGAATTAACGTTAGTCAGTGCTATAAAAATTTGCCAGGCTAACGAAATGTCTAAGGAGGAGAAACAACAAATCGAGGGCGTGAAGCCTCGAAGTGATGAGACTTATGATACATCATCGACGGCTGTCGACGTCATACGCGGAGTTCGAGGGAGCGCTCGGGTCGGCGGCCGGGCGTGGAGCGCGCGCGCGCCCCGCGGTGGCCCGCGCGATCGCGCTAGAGGCGCGTCGGCGGCGGCACGCTGGCGGTCGAGCGGCCTCGCGCGCGGCGGTGCCCACGGCGTGACGGTTGAGTGTACTAAATGTGGCGGTTTTCGTTGCGACGGTGGTTACTGGTGTCCCGCTAAGAGTGCGGTGTGTTTTTTGTGCGATAAAAAGGGTCATTTTAGAAAGATGTGTGTGTTAAATCTACGTAGAAATGTATATCAAATAGTGGAAAACAGTGAAACGGATGAGGAGTTGTATACCATCTCGATGATTGATAAGGAGCATAATGGTAAAGCAGGTAACAAATGGTATGAAATCTTAAGATTGTATAATAGTGATAGATCCGAAAAATTTAAGCTAGATACTGGTTCGGACCTTAATGTTATGTCTTTAGCGAAATTTAAACAGCTCGGTTTACATACTAGAAATATAAATAAAAATAACATTAAGGCCCAATCATTCTGTGGAAATAAAATACCTATACTAGGATCATGTTACATTACATGGTTGTATAAAAATAATATATATAAACTAAATTTCTGTATTTGTGACTATAATTGTTCTAGCGTCTTGGGAAAATATGCTTGTGAAGAGTTAGGAATTATAAAACGCGTCTTTTCTATAAATCTTGAAAAATACTCAAATTTATTTAAGGGATTAGGGAAGTTGCCCGGAAAGTATAAAATTATTGTTGACTCTGAGGTACCACCGTCTGTCTGTCCGGTTAGAAAAATTCCTATCGGCGTACGCGATAAATTACTTTTAGAGTTGGATCGCATGGAAAACATGGGTGTCGTCAGAAAAGTTTCGCACCCGACTGCGTGGGTGAATGCGATAGTGGTAGTAGCAAAGAAAAATGGAACTATTCGTGTTTGTCTCGATCCGCGACCACTAAACCGCGCGGTGCGTCGCGCACATTACCCTTTGCCAACCCTCACGGAAATAGCGACCAAATTACACGGCGCGCGGTATTTTAGCAAGCTGGATGCTCGCTCGGGGTACTGGATGGTGCAGATTGATGATGAGAGTGCGGATTTGTGTACGTTCGGCACACCTTTCGGACGATATCAGTTTCTTCGTTTACCGTATGGAATTAATTGCGCCTCGGAAGTTTTTCACGCTAGGGTACGACAATTTCTAGAAGATCTAGAAGGGGTAGACTCGTTCGTAGACGACATTATCGTATGGGGATCTAGTATGGAACAGCACGATGAAAGATTAAAGTGTTTACTGGACAGGGCCAGCCATGTCGGAATAAAATTCAATAAAGAAAAATGTGAGTTTAGGGTTCAGGAAGTGTGTTACCTAGGGCATATGTTTACTGCTGGTGGAATGGCCGTGGACAAAAATAAGTTAAAGGCTATTGACGATATGCCGATGCCCCACGATAGACCTTCTTTAGAACGATTCTTAGGTATGGTCAACTATGTGTCAAAATTTATAACAAATTATTCCGAAATCGCTTCACCTTTGCGTTGTCTATTAAAAAAAGATGTTCTATGGCAGTGGGAGGCGGCGCATGAAAATGCCGTAAACGAACTCAAACAAAGGTTGTGTCGTGCGCCCGTGTTGGCACTATACTCGCCGCGACTGCCCGTAGTGCTGTCGGTGGACGCCAGCTCGCATGCCCTCGGGGCGGTGCTACTGCAGGACAGTCGGCCTGTTGAATTTGCTTCTTCAACCCTCACTGATACGCAAATGAGGTATGCGCAAATTGAAAAAGAGTTACTAGCGATAGTATTTGCTCTGGAACGTTTTCACCAGTACCTATTCGGCCGCGATGACGTCACTATAGAGACCGATCACAAGCCTCTCGAAGCTTTGTTCAAGAAACCGTTGGAGGCCGTACCTGCGCGTTTGCAGCGCATGATGCTGCGCATTCAGGGGTATAATTTTAATGTTATATATAAACCGGGTAAATATATGTTCGTCGCCGATGCATTGTCGCGTGCTCCGCTGCCAGAACGAATGAAAAGTAATGTATCGGAGGAAGTCGAAGAGCAATCCTGCTTCGTTATCGATAATTTGAGATTTAGTAGTGAAAAAATGAATTTAATCAAGAAAGGTATCGCCGCGGATAAGGAGTGCCAGACGATAATTAAATTAATAAAAAACGGATGGCCCAAAAATAAATATGATGTCGAAGAGTGCGTTCGGAAATTGTGGTCATATAGGGAGTGTCTCGAATATATCGATGATATTATTTTGAAAGATAATCTAGTTTATATACCGCATGCTCTTCGCTCGGAAATGATAAGTCGCGTTCACGACGGACACATGGGCATAGACCGTTGCAAGCGGCACGCTCGGGACGTGATGTTCTGGCCAGGCATGGCCCGCGACGTCGAGCGTGCGGTGCGCCGATGTGCGACGTGCGCGGAGCGGGCGCCACGGCCGTCCCGGGAACCCTTGCTGTCGCACGACATACCCGACATGCCGTGGGTAAAGGTAGGCTCGGATATATTTCAATACCTTAATAGATATTTTTTGATTCTTGTAGATTATTTTTCGAACTTCATAGAAGTAAGTGTACTGAGTAGCATAGGAAGTAAAGCGGTTATAAAAGCGATGAAGGATCAATTCGCCCGACATGGTATACCCGTCGAATTGATTACGGACAACGGGCCGGCCTATAGTTCTAAGGAGTTTTCGGAATTTCGGACAAAATGGGGTTTCAGTCATATTACTTCATCACCAAATTATGCACAATCAAACGGTCGTAGTGAAAAAAGTGTAAAGACGATAAAAGATATGCTCATTAAAGCTACTAACGATGGGTCCGATTTTTATCTAGGCCTTTTAAATTTTAGAGCCACTCCTCGTGATGGCTTGAGCTCACCGGCCGAGTTGCTCATGAGTCGCAGATTAAATACAAGACTTCCAATTAACGAAGCATCGCTGAGACCGAGTCGCGACAACACAGCTGATTATCAGTGCATGCTGCGCAAGCAGGCGGCGAGCAAAAAATATTATGATCAACATGCACGATCTTTGCCGGAGCTCAAACCGGGACAAAATGTCGTTATGGTAGATGAGGGTCGGCGCAAGACCGCGCAAATACATAGCAAAGCGTCCACACCGCGATCTTATTTCGTTACGGATATGTCAGGGAGGCGATATAGGCGAAATAGGCGCCATTTAGTTCCTGCTCCTGCGTCGGAGGGTTTTGCGTCTCCTCAACAGGATATACTTATTGCTGAACCTAGTCTTGCTGCGACAAGTAGTCCGAATGCAAATAAAGACTTTCCTGTAATTCCATTCGGACCTTTCCGACGGCACGCGGCTATTAAGGCTAAACTTGAAATAAAGAATATGAAAAATATAAAGTAAAAGTACAATAACGCTATTAATGCGGATAAATATAGTAAAATTAAATTTTTAAAAGAATAAAAATAATTATAATGTAATAAATAATGATTGAATAATAGTAATTAAAAAATAATAAAAAATATATATATATAAATAAATTAATACTAATATTGTCAGTAAATTGATTAATTGAATGCTGATATTGTAAGTAATACTAATTATGTATAATGTTTGTTATGTAATAAATATTTAAAATAATAATAATAAAAGAAAAACAAAAAAAATATATATGTTACCCATATTATAATCTTGTTTAAAAAAAAAAAAAAGAAAAGGGTAAAGATGTTGTAATTTATGATCTATGCATGCAATTTATTATCAGTCTGTGGTAATAAAATCAGTCATGAACAATCTGGTCTTTTATTCACAACAGCTACTATAATCCGCGATACCGTAAATAGAAAATATACATAGTGTTAAATGTATAGTGGACTATCCGTTTTTTCATACTCGATACATACAAAGCTATGCGATTTTGTCGTGGAGTCTATAAATAAATGAGGAAGTAAAATAAATGGTGGGGTTTAACCGATTACTATATAAGCATGCTTGTTTGGATAATGCGTCGCTTTGCGATTTTGTCGTAGATGATGGCTCGGTTGCGGGGCGAAACGATTGTTGAGTTTGTGATAGTGAACGTGTGTAGTGCTCGTGTATTGTTGTGGCAGTGGTGGAGGTTTGCGCATGTGTTTTTACAAATCCTGCATGTATCGGGTATGAAAAAATGGATAGTCCACTATACATTGAGCACTATATATACTTTCTATTTACTGTATCGCGGATTATAGCAAAATGATTTTATTGTTACTTTTGTATTATGGATCTCCGCAAAGTAACGCCTAATTGTATAAATTAATTAAGAAACATGTTTTAATACACTTTTAAAACTGCAGTGTATATCATTGTCACGTAATCGTGATACGCTGGAAGTGCATGTCATAATACACTGTCTTATTTGTTCGTAAATGTACCCGCAGAGCTATTTTGAAAATTATTTGATAAATATTTTGAATGAAAATAATTTAAGTTACAAGTGTGTGTGAGTGTGTGTGTGTGTACTAGCGCTCATGCGTGTGAGTGTATGTGAACGTGCACTCATGCGTGCGTGTGTGCTAGCGTGCGTTCACGTGTGTGATTGTACAGTTTTAATGTTTCCATAACGTAAAGAATTTTTGCTGATTTTTATTTCTGGGAAATCTAAATCTGTCCTAAATATCTGTCCTAGTTTGTCCTAAATCTAAAAACGATTCTGGAAAATTAAGCTTTATTACCTTGTAATGAAGTTTATATATTTACGAGTACACTTTATATAGTAGGGTACTCTTGTAAGCTATAAGGACCCTATTATGATAGACTCAATTTCCGTTTGACTCGTCTACAGGAAATTCATACAGATTCTAGTTTTATGCCGTTTGCTATAGTAGGTGAAAAAAAAAGAAGAGTAAACGCAAAGTAAATGGAGATAGCAATTTTATGTAGTCTATTACGGGTCTATCTTTGCGAGACTTTGCTGAGACTTCACAAGGCTATTGCAAGGCTTTGCGCCATCTTTTTCGTATATATACATCGATCACCCCACGCTTTAAAAATAATCCTGATATTTTTCGTCATTATTGTACCCGCCGTGTGGTATCCGGCTAAGTAGCATAGACCACCCTCATTCCTTACCGAGGTGTCGTAAAAGGCGACTAAGGTAATTCGACCCGCCGTGTGGTATCCGGCTGAGTAAAATAGACCATCCTCATTCCTTACCGAGGTGTCGTAAAAGGCGACTAAGGTAAGTTGACCCACCGTGTGGTATCCGGTAGAGTAGAATAGACCGACCCTCTTTCTTACCGAGGGGTCGTAAAGTACGACTAAGGTAAGTTGCCGTCACGCAGACGGCCGGTCGAAAAATACGTAGCCAAATCATGTGACAACATGTTAATATGTTGTGCCGACCCCACTTAAGAGTGGGATAAGGGCAGGAGGATGATGATGATTCACTTTTTTTTACGATATACTACAAAAACATGATTTTTAGAATCTTTAAACTGCATTTATTTTAAAATAATGCATTAGTAATGTAACAACTGGGACACCATCTTTCTTTTTAAAGCCTTTTTTCAACTTGCAATGTACATATGTACGTGAAGGTGGAACCTTGCTGAGATAAAATTTTATATGCTGGTCCAGTCCCGATGACAATGATTTATGATAGGCATGACCTGATACTGCTGCCAGGATTGGTTCCAGACGAGGGAAATGTTAACGGTAGAGACATGAATTTTTCTTAAAAGCTTTTTAAGTTTTACTTCTTCACTTCTAGTTCGGTGTGCTATGACAACGTGTAGCGTGTGCAATGTAACATATAGGATAATCATAACAAAATGTAATGCCCTTCCTATACTGGCTGTGCCAACAACAACTTCGCCCGCGTGGAATTTTATGATTTACAAATCTTTCCCGAATTTTCGAAATTTTGAACGTAAAAGTAGTTATTGTGAGTTAACCGTGAGAGATAGAGATAAGCTATCTCGGACTTTTGTAGTATATTTCTAGATCTACAATTCTCTACTACATTACTTTAGCGTATCTCTGCTGGTTTACGTAGAGCACGCGACTAAAGGTCCCAGCAAGCAAATTTTTTAACAACTGCGCGATTTCTTTAACACAATTTACATAATACCGATATGTACTATTTACCTAAACCATCCGGGGGTGTTGCACTATCTTTTGGTGAAAATCGTACAAAAATCCGTTTAGCGATTCCCGATGGTTTAGGTATATAGTAAATATCGGTATTGTGTAAATTGAGTTGAAGAGATCGCGCAGGCATTGCAAAACTTGCTTGCTGGCAGCTTTAGTCGCATGCGCTGCGTAAACCAGCAGAGATACGCTAAAGTAATGTAGTGACGAATTGTAAATCTATAAAAATACTACAAAAAAGTCCGGGATAGCATGTCTCTATCTCTTATGGTTAACTCGCAATAACTACTTTTATGTTTAAAATTTCAATTCTAGACAAAAAATTGTGACACGCTGATTTCTACGCGGGCGAAGCTGCTGGCACAGCTAGGTGTTTTATAATAAGTATAGAGTGTACTAGCTGTTGTGTAATGTAATGGCTTGTAATAATAATAATGGCTGAATAATGGCTTATACTATATAGGTGTAAATGGCTGAAACACCTCCCGGAAAGTGTATATGAAAGAGCCTCTGCCCTGGATGACAGTAATGGGCCATAACGTCATTATTACCTAGCGGATGTGTTCGCAGTAACGCGAGATAAATGTGACCTATTTCTTCACGGTCTCACACAACCTACGTGTTACGGAAAAAATGTACTATTAATTTTTTCACGTCCATTTTTTTGTTGGACCGAATCTTCTCGCGATAACCTTTTACGACCGTAGCTTTTAAACTTTCGCAAATTTCGTTTGGATGTATTTTTTACTGTTTTTTAAGTGCTAATTAGGTCCTCGCTTGATTCTTATGGTGGGAGATGATAGAATGGTGAGACCTTGTGACTTTTACAATAGTGATCGCTGGTTGAATTTTGTTGTGAATCTTTAGTTCCTTCGATCTCTCAGGGGAGTAATAAAGCGAACATTTACCAGCATCCAGAACAGTCACGCGTTGCGGGGCCCCGTCTGCTGATGTCCTTAGTTGAATCTACTATATGTGGTTTTGACTAAGCTCGCGATTATCAAATATCTGTATAAAAGGACGGAGTCGTGCGAATAAATTCGACCGTTAACGTTTTGAGTAGTTACGGCACACGTATATGCCTGAATTGCGTCGATCGCAACTGTCAAAGAGGATGAGGCTTGTGTTGCCCATTAAACCCCTGATCGAATGGTAGAATTAATAAAAAATTTGAAATATATATTTAAAAGTACTAAACAAATTTATATTCTTATTAGCTGACCTGGCGAACTTCGTACCGCCTAATAGTCAATGAATGCTGTGTTACCTTTTAGCTGAACTAATTTAGGCTTTGATGAACGTAAAACACAAAATAAATTCTGAACGCTTGCGTAAAAGTTAATCTTTTGTCATTATTTCTGTACGCACACATAAATATTTGTGGAACTTCTATGTATCTGCTCAATGCACTTTTCAACCTTTTTAATTGATTAAAAAAAATAAAGACAATAGTTTATTCGCCTTTTTTAAAAAGTTTACACAAAATATATTTCGGAACGCATACATAAACGTCAATCATTACTTACACTATTTGACAGAATGACAACAAATTTTTGAAAGGTAAACGAAACGAATTTATTTTCATAATGATGTATTAGTCGATTTTTCATTGTTTTTAAGATGTATTCTGCTATTCGGGGCGGAGACAAATCCAACGAATCAAAAACCATGAAAATTGGTCCAATTTTCAACTCACTTAACTTTACATTTTAATCAATTTAAATAATCACTATTATATATTATTTTATTCATTCATTTTTCAACTTTAATATAGTGTTTCGTTATTTTTCTTTTTCTTCCTTCCTTTTTTTTCCATCATCCATTTTTTTTTTCTTCTTTTCATTTTCTTTCTGTTACTCATAGGTTGACTGGTAGAGATCCCTTTTAGGGATAAGTGTGATATCTGGCTGTGTAGAATGGATCAACCTCATTTCTTAACGAGGTGTCGTAAAAGGCGAATAAGGAAGTTGACGTCAGGCAGGCGGCCGGTCGTAAAATACCTAGCCAAATCGTATGTATAACATTGCACAACATGTTATACACATGGCATTGAGAGTGGGATAAGGGCCGGTGAATGATGATGATGTATTTTTTATAACGCATATTAACACTAGGGTTAAAAGCCGCTTCTCTTTCTTAAGGGTTAGGTTGATTCTGGAGTATAAAGTATAAAAAGCGCTCGTGATACCGCTCCGTACAACTACGCAAATTTCTCCAACAAAACTCAATTATCGGAACAACTTCTGACAATATTTCAAGCTACAGAAGTACTTCATCTAAATGAGAAAAGTTGGAACAGTTCTCGAAACTGCCTTAATGGATATGACTTTTAATTTGACTCAATTCAATCTGTATATAAAATGATAGACGTATCCTATTCTATCCTACTAATATTATGAATGCGAAAGTTTGAGTAGGTATGTATGGTTGTTACTCTTTCACGGCAAATCCGCTGAACTAATATCGATGAAATTTGGCATAATAATCCCTTTATTACGAGTATAGGCTTTAAGGACCTGTTAATTCAACAAGAATAGGATGACATTGAAAAGCGCCATCTATTATTAACCTATCAAAGTTTCACTAAAATCCCAAGACGCCTCCACCAGCAACAATGCACATAAGCAATAGAAACAACCACGCGCGTTGCAATGTACCACTAGTGCTATCTGTCGTCACGATGAGCAAACATTAATTAAACATATGACATTCGTTCAAAAATTTTAGACGCTCTGTGACTTCTGTTCGATGGAACTCATCAGCATCCTCCCGCTCTTATCCTTACAGTAGGCTATAAGTGGGGTCGGCACAACATGTTGCAAACATTCTGTCATATGATTTGGCTACGTGTTTGACGACCGCCTGCCTGACGTCTACTTACCTTAGTCGCCTTTTACGTTCGATGGAATCGTTTCTGTTCGATGGAACTGTCAACTAGAATGACGAATGCTTTTAAGCTATTGCATAGCTTCTATCGCGGGCCTTGAACGTGGAGACCGAATCCAGAAATTCCGTAACGAAAAAACCTAACACCCCCCACTCGGACCGGCACAGCGGTGATACTTTTTAGTAGCGATCTGTGCGCCCCGGGGCGCACACGCCAGTTGACGGGTTAATGACTTTTTGAAATATCACACTTGTCTCTTTAGTTCAGCAACCCGGAGGAGGAGTACAACCAATGCCTCCTAAAGGGAGGGTTCCCTTTAGGAGGCATTGGTTGTATTGGAAAACTACCGTTAAAATCGACATGTATTGAAAGATAATAAATATATTTTGAACAATATTAACATCTCATTTATTTAATAAAAGAAAAAAAATTGTTTTTTTATCGGTCACCACGCTCAAAGTGTAGCTTGAATTAATATCAAAGAAAAGAAAAAAACATACTGCATAAATAAAATAAATATATAATTGTAATTGCATAAGTTGATAAAAAATGCTATGCAATAGCTTTACCGCGGCAGTCTCCGAGTGCCACACGTATTTTTTTTATTGTAGTTGAAACATTTATTACAATCATTACAGAGCGGAGTTGCGCTTAGAAGTATTATTTGGACTTGCTATCGACTAAAACATAACCAAATTATCCGATGGGGAAAATATTTTGCTGAATTACACCCACAATTATACCCTCCGGAATTAATTATACAAAGTTATCACTCGATTATCCCCGCGAACACTGTCATAGTATTCCGAAATTACAATAATTTGTGAAAAGTTAAAGTCGTTTATAGTGAGTTACGGATTATGGTCTTCTATTTATTTATTTGTTTATTTATTTATTTAATACATTTGCTTGGAACATGTGTAACAGATACTAAAAATGTTGGAATAGGAAATAGTCAAATGACAGTCTGCGTTGTTGTTAATACCGGATGCGGGGTTCTTGAGTGATCGATAGCGAAAGTAGGGACTTTTCATGTGAGTGGGGATCGCCTTAAATAGTGACACTTGACGTAATTAGGGAGATTCTGTAGGGATTCTGTCGAGAGTCTGTCGATTGTCGTCGTAAACGTGATTCCTAGTTAAAGTGTATTTTTGAGTCTTTTAGTGAAGTCAAGCTGAAAGCGAATAGTGAATACAAGTTTAATAGTGAAAAAGTGAAGATTTTACGATCCAAGACTCGTTTTACATGGGCTCTTTTTATATGGTTATAGCGTTCACTTAATAAAAAATTGAGTCCAATAAAAAAGCCAAGGTCACTATTATTTCACTTCTATTTTCGTTTCGTTATTCGCTCTTGATCGCAATTTACAAACTGAAGGTCGAGGCGCACGATACGTCTGCTTATATATCGAACGCACCGATGACGACAATGGTCGCGGATGTTCGCGAGTTCTAGAGGGGATCGTAAGCAACCTTTCGTAAACTGCTAACAAAAAAAATTAACGTCAAGAGAATTTGAACCCTATGGTATATAGATTTACGAAATCTTTTTACACGTCCGTAAACTGCCCCCGTCCAATTTGAACTTTATGACATATGCATTACGAACTCTTTTCGTATGTTCGTAACAATATTTAATTCTAGTTGGGTCACATGATTTTCATCCCTCCTCGTTCTATGTCCATACCATGTCCGTCTTGTTCTTCTTATCTTTTCTATAACGGACGCAACTTTCAGACTTCCCGAAGCCCAAAGCGAAAAAGCCAGAAATCTAAATTTTAAATTTGCAGAGTTCTGATCCGAAAATATTCCTATTCTAATATTAAAACTGTATGCAAACCATATATCATATTTGTCTGTAGATATTAAACGAGTTATTACTTCCATAAAACAAGATTCGGTCAAATTTTCAATATCTACGTCTTCAAGGCTCAACGATATTTCATCATACCTCAAACTTTCCTTCATAACTTCGGGTGGAGAATATACTAGTTTAAGTTGTTAATATATATGTAAATTCAAAACTTGCTTTATGTAATATGCTCGAAAGTTTCTTGTAAATAAAAGAGTGTAGGTAGAAAAGGTGTATATTTTCAGAAATTATTCTGTCACTATTTACTAGTATTTTAAGCTGTGGTAGCCCAGCGGTGAGACCGTGGGAATCTTTTGAGGGGTCACGGGCTAAAACCCCGGCAGTCACCAATTAGGTTTTTATTTTAAAACTTATGTGTCAAATTGATAATTGCAATTTATCATACGCTTTTCGGTAAAGGGAAACATCCTGAGGAAATATAGAAAATTCATAAAAAAATTTAGTAACGGCTGTTATAATCCCACTGCTGGGTATAGTGTTCCTCTCTTCGTTTTCTCAAGAGAAAGGTTGGAGCTAAGACCTACCACGCTGCTCCAATGCGGATTGGTAGATTACACATATCAACAGAATTCTCTAGAGATATGCAGGTTTCCTCACGATATTTTTCTTCACCGAAAAGCGTGTGATAAATTACAATTATCAATTAGACAGATATGTTTTTAATAGAAACACTCATTGATGCCTGCCCGGAGTTTGAACACATTACCTCCTCGATAGAGACGCACGGTCCCACCGCTGGGCTATCACAGCTTCAAAAAATTCATATAATCTCATAATTTTAGACAAGTATAAAATAAATACTTTGTCCTTTGACAAAATCCAAAGATTAAATAGTTGTCGCAACATTCATAAATGTAATTTGAAAATGTATAAATTGAATTACCTCTGAATGACATCGAATAAGAATTCGCTTTACGCTTAACGCTTCGGCTACACCTTTTCTATAATAAATAAAGCAATAGAAAATTCGCAGTAAATCACGATTCTGTCAACCATAATGAGATTGAAATGAAAATATACCCTCAGAATATATAATTTAAAATATTTTAATGCAATACTAGCTGCCAAGAGTTGCTTACCATAGAGTTGTTTCGCAGTGAGAAGTCAACGACTTTAGTTTTTCTATTCTCTAAGGCAAATTATAAGAAAAAGCAATAATAAGATTTTGGTCACAACTATGTTTATACTAATATTTTGTCAGTCTGTCTGTTTTGTTAAAATTAATATTGATGAAATTAGATTTAGGAACAATTTCGCCTAACTACAACTAAAAGAAAATAACAACATGGTCATCGTAAAAGGGTTATACTTCAAAAGTAATAATAAAATTATTTTGCTATAATCCGCGATACAGTAAATAGAAAATATATATAGTGTTAAATGTATGGTGGACTATCCGTATTTTCATACCCGATACGTGCAGGATTCGTAATGCACAAACCTCCACCACTTCCACCACAATACACAAGCAGTACACAGGTTCACTATCACAAACTCAACAATCGTTTCGCCCCGCAACCGAAGCATCATCAGGAGATAGACTCCACGACAAAATCGCAAAAGGAAAATAAGATGGTGGATATGGAGACAAGGACGATGAGCTTTCAGTAATGTTAAATTTAAGTAAAAAAGGCAGTTTGAGGAGCGTCTGCGACGTGAAGTTGCTACGGTGCGCGGGCGCAACTCAACTACCTATCTTCACTAGTCTATGTCAAAGAGACAACAAAAATGGCAGCAATACGTGCCATAGAAAATTAATTATTAAAGCAGCAAAATTTTATGTTGTTCACGCCAATTTCGTCTTAAACACGGAGGTACAATTAAAGACACTTGATTTCCTCAAAGGTAACTGAACTCACAATTAGCCGTGTGGTATCCGACAGAATAGAATAGACCACCCTCCTTTCTTACCGAGGTTTCGTAAGAGGCGACTAAAGTAAATGCCGTGTGGTATCCGGCTGCATAGAATTGACCACCCCTTTTTTATTACCGAGGTGTCGTAAAAGGTGACTAAGGTAAGTTGACGTCAGGCAGGCGGCCGGTCTTAAAATACGTAGCCAAATTATATGACAACATGTTTGTAACATGTTGTGCCGACCCCACTTAGAGTGGGATAAGGGCAGGAGAATGATGATGATGATCTTTATCAAAAAAACTCGAAAATAACTCCTCAGGGCTATATAGACTTATACTCTTTTGTAATATGTTTTTTTGAGAAAAGGTTTAAAGCTTAGAATAACCACGTTTTAATGTGGTTTAGTTGGTTACGCATATTTCGGAGAATTCACCAGAGAGAAGCAAGTATTCTCACGATGTTTTATTTCACAGAGCAACGTGTATGAGTCTATTCAAATTGGCCTGTACAAGCACTTTTGAATCTTCAAATTAAAACTAAAATGAAGCTACAACCGGTTAGGAAATGTGCTCTAAGCGAGAAGAACCAATAAGAAACTCGGCGGTCACTGTTTTCAAAAATATTACAATATAGTAAATGTAATTGTTAACAAACATAGATTACAATATCATCTAGTGCGTAGATGGTCGCAACTTAATTCCAAGCTTTCTTATCATTGAAATAGTCCTGAAAAGTATAATAAGGTTTATAGTCTCTTTAATAGCTTTTTTGAACTTGTGTAGAGGCAAGTCCAAAACAAATTTCAAATATAAATAAAATAAACCCATGACTCCCTAGAGATACTCACAAATCGGCTATTTTAAGTGCATATCTTTGTATTCAGTTACTAAACACTAGATAATATACTTATAGTGATAAAAGTCATAGATGTCTTTAAATAAAAAATAGACTGCAGTACGATTTTTGTCGTGAAGCCTATCCTCCTGATGATGCTTCGGTTTCGGGGCTGGGCGATCGTCGAGATTGTGGTGGTGGGTGTGTGTGCTGCTTTTGTGTTCGTTGTTGCTGGTGAATTGCGCCTTGGGGTGCATGTGGTGGCTGGTCCTGCATGTATAAGGTGCGTAGATTTTGCCTGCTTCATACACATTGGCTTTGCATGCATTCGCTTAACCCGTGCGGATTATAGCAAAGTAGTTAGTTCTGTTATATTGCTTGTAATATGGAATTCCGCAAAGTAACGCCTGCTTCTATAAATCAAATAGACTGACTCTTAGGCGTCGAATGAACAAAGAATATCACAGTCTCTTTACAAGGTATTGAGATCTAAACAATAGAACTGTTCTGGCAGACCGCCAAAATTAGCACAATTCACTTTGACCACCTTGCAACAGCTTCAAGCGACGAGATTTATTGAGAACTAGTCCTTATAGTTCCAGAGTAATCGGTAGAAATTGTTTGTGCTGAATACATTAAAAGTTTCCAGCACATTTTAATTTGCCAATCCCCTAAGATAAATGAAGTAAAAGTTGCGAGTAAAACGCTGGCACTAATCCAAATAGTGGGTAACTTTTCTCGTATCCAGTACGATTGTCAGGCGTATGGTGTAGTTTTTTGGCAACGAAAATAGAAATCTATTTATTAATTTCTATTTAAATATAAAACTTATGCAAGAGAAAATACATGCCGAGACCGACTTATAATGTGAATTAATAAAGGCTAAATTTAAATATCCATAATGGATGGATTAATTATTTCCAACACTTCTTCAACAAATCACCATTTTGTGATTAGAGTGTGATCACAAAAAGAGCTTCAAAACGTTTTGCACGTCATTATATAATATTTATATAGAATACAAGCTAAGTCCAAGACTACATTTGCATCAACTTAAGTGTTAAAATACTTTCAATTATGTACCACGTGTATTTCCTATACTTTAAGAAAAAAACGGAAACTTCAACGGGAACCTTTATGCTAATCCGGTATATAAAGTGTAATTGCAACAAATTTCACTAATATTTGACCAAGAGTTTAATCGTAAGACTTAACACATGAACAGACAAATTTTTAATGTTAGTTTAGTCTGTTGCCTGAGCCTTGTTAGTTATTCAGCAGAGTACGAGATCATGAATTTGGCAAACAAAAAACTTAATGGAGTTCATCATCATCCTCCTGCACTTATCACTCTCTACGTGGAGTCGGCACAACATGCTACAAACATGTTGTTACATGATTTGGCTACGTATTTTACGCCTGCCTGACGTAAACTTACCTTAGTCATATTTACGACCCTTCGGTAAGAAAGAGGGTGGTCTATTTTACTCAACCGGATACCACACGGTGGGTCGACTTACCTTAGTCGACTTTTACGACACCTCGGTAAGAAAATGAGGGTGGTCTATTCTAATCAGGCGGATACCACACGGCATAATAAAAACTAATGGAGGTCGTTTTTCTTAAATCTTAGGAAATATGTTTAAGTGTCGTTAAATATATTCAGTTGACTCTTAACCTATATCGAGGTGTTTTAAAGTTAAGCAAGCGAGTGACAAATGGGCCCACCATGAATATGACTGTACCTGCTTCATAAGTTCTCGCGATACGGGCTTTTTATTAAGTGTTTTAGTTCAGGTTATGGCGTGAAATATTATTTTATGTGCTCCTGCATAATTTTAGAGATTATTTTACCGCTAACTTTTGGCTAACCCGGCTTTAAATCACATTTAATTATTCTATAAACTTGAGCAATTCGAGTGAAATGATTCTATTATAGTAGGGTCATTTTTTATTCTGTTATTTCAATTATGATCAAAATTGTTATTTGATATATTATCTGGTGAAATAGACTGCCCAGAACTTTTACAAATGTTTTTGTTTAACGCTCCTCCCCATTTAAAGCGACAAATGTCGTTATTTTATGTACCGTTTTCTAAAACTATGTACAAAACTCACCTTTAAATCGTATAGCACGTTTATATAATGACTGTTATAGTGACATAGACTTGTTCAATATTAGTAGGAAAAAACTAGACATAGAAATTTTATAGACATATTAGTGCACATATATTTCTATGAAATACACACTCGTGCAATCATACATTCACACAAACAGACACACACGCAAACACGCACGCACAAACACACACACACTCATGCATCCACAAATTTCATGTTGTTTTTTTATTTTATATATGGTTTTTATTTGATAATATGTAAGTTTGTAAGTTCCATAACGAATAATTAGTGATAAGATTAGCTTAATAATATTAACAGTGTAATCCTAAATTGGCTTATTTTATTATGTATAGTCATATTTTGTATTAAATTGTTAAAACGCTGTTGGATTACTAAATAAAAAAAATGACCACCATAGTCAAATAGTTTTGAATATTTACGCACTGTTCACAAATTTTGGTCGTGAAACATAAAATAAAGAATACGCTGAACGAGGCAAATATGCGTCACTAGCTGCACGCAACACTAATTCAAAATCAAAAATGTTTTATTTCGTCAACAAGCATAGTATTCTTGAAAATTGTTATGATTGAGGTCTCCTTTTGAGCATGAATTTTAATGCTTGTGTTAAGAGATCCTCCTCTTCCTAGACTAAGATATTACACAAAGAACTATTAATCGATACATACTTTATATTTATATCTAATATTTGGTAATACACGTGTGTGAGTGAAATGAAATGAAAAATCTTTATTCCGTAAACAACAGAAAGGGCTCACAGCTCAGCATTGCCGCATGTCATCACAGGGAGTAATGACATACGGCGCTGATTTTCAGCTGCTGCCCGAGCAAAATGACAGAGACCAGTATACATAGTATACAACAAAAATAGATACAACAAAAAAGCATAAAATTACAATAAAAATAAATATAAAATACCAATATTAAACTAAAAACTACAAAAATAAAAAAAAACATAAATCAAGACAAAATAATATCATAATATCAGTTGCATTTGCGTAGTATAAGTTAAAGATGAATAAAAGAAAGAAAGAAAAAAACAATGGAAGTTGCTTAAATAAAATAAAAGGATTGGTGAAGACTTTCATATTATGACTGTTGGGGCTGTATTTGTTTTTGAACCTTGAGTAAATGTACTTTAAAGTTGGATCGAAAAGAAGCCAAGGTATTACAATTTCTAAAAGGGGGTGGTAAGTTGTTCCAGCACTTTGTTGTGGCGTAGTGAAAGCTACCCCTAAAAGAAACAGTACGATAAGGATGCCACTTCAAGGTACCGGCGCGTCGCGCATCGCTTTTAACATCGTACGCCCACCGAAGTTTACTATATAGATAAGGTGGAACTTTGAATTTTACAACACCAAATAATAATGTGGTGTGGAGTGTATGTGTGATTGTGCGCGCACGCGCGGGTATGTATTTGTTTGTGTGTGTGTGCGTGTGTGTGTGATATTGCCAATTATCTGACGCGGTTGCGCGCCCCTTACTGTATGTAACACAAATTGGATATCACTATTCCGCATCACTGACTATACGCAACACGAATTGCTCGGCGCTATTGCGGGTCACTCACTGCACCAAAACAAATTTCACAACGCACCCGCGTTGTGAAATTCACGTCGAAATTCAGTCGTGTCATTCACTGCACGTAACACATATTTCACGACGCGATTGCACGTCACTGACTACATGTAACACGAATTGCTCAGCGCGATTGCGCGTCACTCACTGCACGTAGCACATATTGCACGACGCGATTGTGCGTCACTGATTATACGCAACATGAATTGCTCGGCGCGATTGCGCGTCACTGACTGCACCAACACAAATTACACAACGCGATTGCATGTCACTCACTGCACGTAACAGATATTGCACGACGCAATTGCGCGTCACTGACTGCACCATCACAAATTACACAACGCGATTGCGTGTCCCTCACTGCACGTAGCACATATTGCATAACTGAATACACGAAACACAAATTGCTCGATGCGTTTGCATCTCACTCACTCTACGCTACACGTACTGCAGGTCACCGAGTTACTCGCTCTCTCACTATCTCTTCTGATCTTCTTTAACTTCATCTTCCTTGCTTTCTCCGTAATTACAATACTACTTTCATGACCATCTTTGTATGGCTAAAAATAACTAAAACTTTGAAAAATGTTCCTGATGCATTCGTAGATTGCCAGATGTCTATTTCGCTATAAATTTTATCGTCAACGAAATTTAGATTTGAAAAGAATTTGAATGATTATATAACAATAGTAATAATAGCGATCCCTTGTACACAAAGTTCAATCAAAATACCGCATCATTTGTATTCGGACGACCGCAAAATAACAAAGACGACTAATTAATAGTTGAACTCAAGCGAAACGTTCTCCCTTTTCAATAAATGTGTTTTGCTGTCCTATATATAATTAATGGTGGTTATTGAAAGTGGGGCAATGTAACAACACGTGCCCTAGATTTCTCGTCATTTAATTTTCTTTGAAAACTTATATAAAGTGGCTTCTATTACAAATCAATCAAATTCTAAAATTTCTTCTTTGAATTACGTAGAAGTGCTATTGCATTTTAAAATCTACCTTAGATATCTATAAATTACCTACCGAAAGTAACCAGGATAAAAGTCGGTGGTTGCTTTTTAAAAATATTTCTGTAACTACCAAATTGTTCGCTATAGGTAAGCTTACCATACGTCCCGGTTTGACCGGGATAGTCCCGGTTTAAGATCCATGTAGTGAATTTTATGACAATATTAAGCACGACAAAACGATTCTGGAGAAAGTGCACTCTAGTGAAAAATATAAAGCAAGCGTGGGTGAATAATAAAACCGGAAAGTTTTTAGTGTTGTTTGTATTAATTGTACTTTGTCTCTTTTTCTTTTTAATAAAAAATATATTCAAATTTATCAATATGTTTTCAATTCATAATAATTTTGATTGCAAGCAATACAACAGAACTAACTACTTTGCTATAATCCGCACGGGTTAAGTGAATGCATGCAAAGCCAATGTGTATGAAGCAGGCAAAATCTACGCACCTTATACATGCAGGAATAAAAAATAAAAAATAACAATGGTCACTTAATTAACGAGCAAGTAAATGTATCTAATTCCGTTTTGCTACATGTGTTCGGAGGGGAGGGTATTGGTGGGGGTTAACTATTTAAGACTGCTTGTATGGGTAGCGCGGCGCAGTACGATTTTTGTCGTGGAGCCTATCCTCCTGATGATGCTTCGGTTTCGGGGCGAAACGATCGTCGAGATTGTGGTGGTGGGTGTGTGTGCTGCTTTTGTGTGCGTTGTTGCTGGTGAATTGCGCCTTGGGGTGCATGTGGTGACTGGTCCTGCATGTATAAGGTGCGTAGATTTTGCCTGCTTCATACACATTGGCTTTGCATGCATTCACTTAACCCGTGCGGATTATAGCAAAGTAGTTAGTTCTGTTGTATTGCTTGTAATATGGAATTCCGCAAAGTAACGCCTGCTTCTATAAATCATTTAAATAATTTTGATTGCATTTCAAATATGAAAAACACTAATTAAGCGAAAAGCAAAATGAAAATGAGCCTCTTTCTCTTCTGCGTCCCGGTTTCTTCTTTCATCTTTTTTTAACCTAATTTTTTTAGGAATTTTATTATCTGCAGATATATGCCAGCCCCATCATAATAGAGTATTTTTTAAACTTTTATTTATTATATAACTAAAATCTTATGGCTCACTTTTGAGTGAATATCCATCTTGCGAAAGCTGTCCAATAAAAATGCGTGAATTTAGTTACGAAGAGTTTTATCATTTATGTAATGCTAAATAGCTCAAAGCTTTATTTTAGGATACCAAGCGTTTTTTTTATATATCTTGAATTCATTAAAGGCCAAGATTTCTAAAAAAGTAAGAGTAAAATTAAAATAATAATTGTAAAAAAAGGCTTTGCGATTTTGTCGTGGAGTCTATCTCCTGATGATGCTTCGGTTGCGGGGTGAAACGATTGTTGAGTTTGTGATAGTGAACGTGTGTAGTGCTTGTGTATTGTGGTGGAAGTGGTGGAGGTTTGTTGTGTGTGTGTTGTATCGCAGATTATAGCAAAATAATTTTATTATTACTCTTGTAATAGTAAAATTGTTTTGCTAAAGTAAATAGGAAATATATATAATGCTACATGTAGAGTGGACTATGCGTTTTCATACTGGAATTCTCTTTTTAACTCTACAATAGGTAGAGATGACGAACACAAGTACGTTATGGAACATATGAAAGTATGTTTCTCGATAAATGTTTATTGCAATAAACTAAATTCAATACGACTCCGGAGAAAAGTTGTCACCCATTTCCTCGGAGATAACGGCTAAGTCTCCCCTAGACGTTGAAACTATGAGGTGAGAAATTACGTCGCGGAAAACTTAATTGAAAAACTTTTCAGTCCACCTTATATTCTTTTAAATGAAATAAATCTCACATTTTTGAAATTCACTTCGTAAATTCATACTATTCGGAGTAGTTTCTATGAAACTTGAAATTCAAAAGAATATTCATTGAAAAGGTCTTCAAAGTTTCCTTTAATTAATGTAAAATATGAAACAGTTGATGAAAGTAATTTAAGGATTTGCACGAAAGACAACTCTTTTTCAAAATTACAAACTCGGTAAATTTGAGATGAATTTAATAAAGTTTATATTCAAAGTATATATTTCTGTCACATTTTCTTCTTGTTTACGTCATGCAAGGTTGCAAGTCTTTGGCGAACTCTCTAATTAAATTAAACACCTTTAATTCAATTAGAAAGTGCACTCGAAAAATGGAAATGTGCCCTTTTTTGCTTGAGCAATCCCCTCATGAGGCAGTGGATACTGCAATACACAAGGGGTGGAATTGAGGTTTTGAATTTTCCCACCGCGATTACGCTGCGTAAAGAGCTCATGAATAAGCCCCGTATGGGCTCGAAACTAGTCGGTCTCATCCGATAAATTAAGACGTGAGTATAGCCGGTCTCTTAACATCAATTAGGAATTGAAGTTATGGCAGACTCTTAGTAGCTAAATTTGATGGTGTTCCACCTTGCTGCCTGGTGACGCACCACAACTCCTACTTTGTTTATTATATACATCGGGAATCTTTTTATAATTATGTACATATATTCTTATGCACAAAAATTTGACTTCCATATCTATGGGTATATCTTACTCTATTATCTTATGAGACCGAGTAGAGGCTCGTTTAAATGGTTCCTAATATGTCTTGATCCAATTTATCAAAGTTTCTACATATGTATTTAATCAACTTAGACTTGTCAAGTTGTCCTTTATTAGGACAAAGGACTCTTGGGTGCAGCGCAAATTAATTCATTACAGTAGGTCTAAACTAGGTATGATTTGTCCTTCGTCATTTACAATTAGTTTAATTGCATACCCGTGTGATATACCTTGAGGATTTGTTAATTAATGCTTGTAAATTAATGAAATGAGGGTAGTACCTATCTTATAGTTGCTTGATGAAAAAAAACTGTCTTATTGCCTCGATAATAGTAATTACCAATATCAAAGCGCTATAAAACTATAACTATGTATTTACAAAAAACTAATGAAAGTCGAAAAGTATTTCGGGGCGACGAACTCGTTTACTGAAATAATTTACGTATAGTAAATAAAGACATTTATATTCAACGATTTTTGTGACCGGAATAAAAATTTGGACACGATTTTATGTTTATTTTTAATTAATCTTTTTAGGTAAGTCTAAATTGCTCACATGAATTTAATCGGATGAGGTATGTGGGTACATACCTCATCCAATTTTGCATCGTAACAATACATGGACTATTTTTTTTTCAAAAATTTTTTTTGTTAGAAAAATACACTGACGGACTGCAATCTATAATATAAATAACTAGCATATAACAACATCTTTAAAACACGTTGTGCCAACCCCTCTTAGAGTGATATCAT
Source organism: Morpho deidamia (assembly GCA_947086505.1). Lineage (NCBI taxonomy): Eukaryota > Metazoa > Arthropoda > Insecta > Lepidoptera > Nymphalidae > Morpho > Morpho deidamia. The sequence goes on from CAMTZC010000011.1 coordinate 2,248,542, forward strand.
AAGGGTCTCCGCACACGGGCTACCGGTGATAACCACAAAACGCCGCCACCAACATATTTTATGTAGTTTTTATACATTTTATGTGATGTTGACACACGGTTGACGCCCGTGGCTGCCATGCCCTTTCTCCTTTACCTCAACAATTAACTTGTTCAAGTCGAAGTAATTTCGAAAGCACTTTTATCAAAAGCGCCTTCTCTCTTCTTTTTTTATAGCTGTGGTATAAAAAAAGAAGAGAGAAGGCGCTTTTGATAAAAAGTCGTACGGTCTCACCGCCCAGCGGTGAGACCGTACGACTGTTTCGAGGGGAACACGATTTGAAACCCGGGCAGTCACCGATGAGTTTTTCTATTAAAACTCATGTGTCTAATTGATAATTGCAATTTATTACACGCTTTTCGGTGAAGGAAAACATTGTGAGGAAACCTGCATATCTCTAGAGAATTCTGGAGATATGTATAACCTAACAATACGCATTGGAGCAGCGTGGTAGGTCTTAGCTCCAACCCTTCTCTCCAGATACGGGGAGAGGAGGCCTATTCCCAGCAGTGGGATTGTAACTGGCCGCTACTTTAATTTACTTTACTTTTTTTTATCAAAAGCAGCGGTATAAACTTTCTTCGTTAGAGTCTATTGTGATATTGCACGCATGTGTCAAAAAAGTTTTGCCACTCACAGTAAGTGTCGAACACAAGCCATAGGTGGCTATTAGGCGCTTACTTTGTAGTCTAGTCTTTTAGCTTCTAGAAAATGACGAGGGTTACAAGAATAATTTAACTCTACTTATATTCCTGTTTGAATACCCATGATATGATAAGTACATCGAACAACAATAAGTGTATGCACTCTCAAAATTTATGGGCGTGGTTGTATCGACGTCGCTCGTGTGCTATGAAACGTTCAAAACAGCGTGCGTACATAACACTGTTTCAAAATCTATTTATGATTGGCGTTATATTTGAACGACAGCGTAGAATAACATCGCTCGGGTATAAATGTTTACTTTATCACTACATAATATAAAACAAAGTCGCTTTCTGTGTCTGTCCCTATGTCCCTATTTCCCTATGTATGCTTCAGTTTTTAAAACTACGCAACAGATTTTGATGCGGTTTTTTTAATAGATAGAGTGATTCAAGAGAAAGGTTTATATGTACAATAACAGTCAATATGGAGTAGAGAAATACTGTAATTTTTGAGGTTTCTAACGTGATGTCGTAAATAATTACATTTTTTTCCGCTTACATTGCAAACGCAGGCTGAACATTACAAGATTTATCAAAATAATGTATTAAAAATTTGTACACCTTAAAAAGGTCTACAGAAAACTCCAGGAGGGTATATGTCTATCTCTTATGGATAACCCACAATAGCATTTTTTTGTCATTTACTTTTTACGAAAAATAATGCCCTCTTTTTGAAGCAATTTTAAGCAAAACAGCATCAATCCTTATCCAATTAAGTACCTTAATTACATTGTTGATTTAATATAGATCAATATGGCCGTTTACAGCATGTAATTTAAATGAATATTTTCGAAGATATTACAGATTTAATATGCGGCGCGTGCCTATAAATAGCGCATCGGAGGCCGCGCTTCGCCCTATAGCACTTATAATTTAGCAGCGATTGGATTAATTGTAAAAATAAAATACATAGAGAAAAATGTAAAAAGGAACTAGGTAAAATGTATTATATGAATTAAGATATTCCAAAGATAGCAGGAAATCTTCATGGTATAGGGAAAGGGGAATTGTTTTACTCCAAATTTAACGCGTGCGGGCCGCGGGCAGTAATGAATAAATCAAAACTACTGGATCTATTTTAATCATTTTTTTTACTGAGTGACAACCTATACTTATATATTTTATACCCGTGCGAAGCAGGGGCGGGCCCGTTTGCGCAGGAGAAAATGTCCTTGCTTTTAATTCCGGATCGCGGGTTCAATTCCGCCGAGGGACATTACCTAAGATACAATTTGTTAGTTCATCAAGTCTGGATGTATTTAAGAATGTATTTAAAATTCCATATATTTCCCCATATAGTCCCATATATATTTTTATTCTGACTAATAATCCACACTAAATATAATAACTCTCTAATATGATAACTCTGACAGGCTGTCTGTCTGCAATGTAATCAAAATTACTTCTATTTAAATAACTTTAATTTGTAATTAATTTGCTATTGATTAAGATTTAAATTTCTAATAACATCAAATCTTTAAAATTGCTTTTATTATAAAGATCATTCATAATAGTAATAATAACAATCCTAGGCCACTATCATACTAGGCCAGTCTACAGAAAGGTTTAAATTAAGTTTAAGAAATATGCTTATACGTAAAGCGTGCCGTGTGGTATCCGGCTGCGTAGAATAGACCACCCTCATTTCTTACCGAGGTGTCGTAAAAGGCGACTAAGATAAGTTGACGTCAGGCAGGCGGCCGGTCGTAAAATACGTAGCCGAATCATGTGACAACATGTTTGTAACATGTTGTGCCGATCCCATTTAGAGTGGGATAAGGGCAGAAGAACGATGATGCTTATACGTAAAGCATATTACAAAATTGAAGATTATTTGGTGGATCAAATTGCCTGGGTATGAAAATCCTTTCAGCTTTATACAAAACTGCGGTTTAATAATGTAAAATTAAAAATGATTAAAAGATTTACTGCCGAGTTTCTTGCTGGTTCTTCTCGGTGAGAGCAACATTCAGAACAAGTTGTAGCTTCATTAATCATATTGATCCTTGATGATTCAAAAGTGCTTGAAAGAGCTTATTCGAATAAAGATTATTTTGATGTGTTCGTAAAATCAATATTATACAAAAGGCATTGCGGTGCATAGAATGGTGTTTATAAGGGAAAGGGTTCCGTCCCTTATTTTATCCCATGTCCGCCATAAAATGCCCTTCACTCGAGATCTCTCCTATTATGTGAGGATTCAATGGAATTTTTATGGGGCCAGTATGGTTTGGATATGCGATTTTGTTACGTCAAAAGAAATATGGCGGATAAATGGAACTTTGTTTACTATTGCAGAGATACCGGTAATAATGTTAACAATAAAATTATGTTCTACGTAACGTATGAGCCATGCGTGCGACCCCGAGGGGGCCACAGGTTCAAACCCCTGGCAGCCACCAATGAGTTTTTCTGTTAAAACTCATGTATCTAATTTATAATTGTAATGTACTTATACCTGAAACCTGAATATCTTTAGAGAATTTTAGGGATGTGTGTAACCTACCAATCCGCATTGGAGCAGCCTTGTGGATCTTAACTTTATCCCTTCTCTACAAAAGGAGAGAGAAGGCCTATGCCCGGAGTAAACGAAATAGTAACAGGCCATTACTTTTTCTACAATACAATTTCAGTAAAAAACTTATAACGGTACTTGAATCTAAAACTCTCGCTGTCAAACAATCAAGAGATATATCGATATTCTGTCTATCATATGCTTTGTAACTGTTTCACCTAAAATATTTCTTTTTGTTTCACGGTACTGACGCTCTTTGTAATGTTTTTTACATATCGAAAAAAACAATATCCAATTGTTAAATTTGTACATTGTTAGGAACACCCTCAGATTAACAAAAAAGAAAGTAGCAGTTTTATCGTAAAACGAGTGTAGCATTTTTACTATTAAACTAGATGTTTTTACTATTGAACTAGATGTTTTTACTATTAAACTACATGTTTTTACTATTAAGCTAGAAATATTTACTATTAAACTAAATGTTTTTACCATTAAACAAGGTTTTTTTTCTATTAAAATAAATATTTTTATTATTAAACTAAAAGTTTTTTCTATTAAACTAGATGTTTAATAGAAAAAATGTGGATTCGTCACCGAGCGACAGTGACAGCTAGAAGTTATAAACAGTACAGTGTTAATTAATTGCACTTAAAAATTATTACAATTACCTTTTATGCGAAGAAACGTTTGTAAACAAGTTAAATACCATTTGTGTTTGTAAAAAAAATAATAAATACTTTTAAATAAGGTGATAAGTGGATGTGCATACAAAAAGTTACAGCTGACGGCGAGCTGTTTACAGTTAATCTACCCGACAAAATTTATGAACAAATCGAATGTGGTAAATGTAGTAGAAATTGATGTAAAAGGAGCTTATTCGTAAGACTGACACATATTATCTTATTGTCATTTCCGTATACCGACTATTATATATATTATTTTTATATTTGCCGTTGGTTACAAACACCACCTACAGGGAAACTATTTAAGTACGTACCGAAACAAATACGATGGCCAATAAGTGTAACCACTGTGGGAAGTTTCTATCTCCACAGGAAGGCGCAAAATGTGCAAAATGTTGTGCATTGTTTCATCGTCCGTGTGTAAATATTGCTTCAGACTGTCGTATATCACCTAAGTGGCTTTGTTCTCGATGCAATAAATCCAAGGGCGATACGATGCCGAAAATGTGTATTCCGGTAAAAGACGTGATAGCCCAATCGGAACCGCCAGTTATTCCGGAAAGGAACTCTGATGATGAAAACAACACCGATCCGATAGTCTCGGAGGTGCGACTGCTGCGCCAGGAAATTATTGCAATGAGACAGGAAGTAACATCTTTCAGAGAAGAATTCGCTCGCCTGACAACATCGGTAGTTGATTGTGGAAAGCGGGTCGATTCCATAGAAGTTAGACTGGCGGCTCTAGAACAGGAAGTACGTAATAAAACTGAAAATGAAATATCCACTGACACGATAACGTCCCTGCGGACCGAGCTGAATGAGAGGGAGCAGGAACGTCTTTGCAACGATATCGAGATAGCGTGTTTAGCGGAAAAACCAGAACAAAGTATCGTACATATTGTACAATTGGTGGCCAAAAAAATAGGTGTAAATCTGGACGAACGCGATATCGTAAGTGCGGAACGAGTCGGGCCGCGACATGCGCCGGGCGGAGGCGAGCGCGAGCGGCCACGCTCCATCGTAGTGCGCTTAGCTAGACGGGTCGTGCGCGATGAATTGTTGCGAGCGGCGCGGGTGCGGCGCGGGCTGGACTCGGCCGGCATTGTGGAAGGCGAACCTCGTCGCTTCTATATAAATGAGCGCCTGACATCTACAAATCGGCGGCTCTTTTATAAAACGCGTGAAGAGGGCCGAAATAAAAGATGGCGTTATGTATGGACGAAGGCTGGTTATATTTATGCACGTCGATCTGCGGAGGGAGAGGTCTGTCGTATTAGAAATGACGGCGACATAACAAGGTTTTTTGGAATCTAATCTATTTGTTATTTTTGATACTTAAATACAGTGTTATAGTTTTTCTGTTGTATAAAATCATAAGAAAATGCATTCACAGTATATTAAATATTAAATATGATAAGTTTAAGTTATTAAGATTACATAAGCGTCTGAGCTTTTTGTACCTTATTTGTGTTATTCATATTAAGAAAAATATACTATTTAAATTAACTTTGACTCTGCAGAGAAATGTGTCGTTTAAACATTATTATAGTGAACAACTCAGTACGCCACCTTGTAACTGTCAGTTGTACGATAGGGTTCATTATTTTTGCAATTTATTTTGTAAACCTATTGAGGAATGTCAAAATAGTAATCTGTCTTATGATGTTTATAATAATGGTAGATCTTGGAGATCTAATAACGTCACAAACGTAATGGAAGTATCTGACTTATGGACGCTATCATATTATTGTTACATATTATATTTTATAAACTTTCTATTTTGTTATTACAATGCTTAGCCAAAGGAAATTTAAAATTGGTTTCCTTAATCCAGGTTTACTTAACACAAAACATGATGAGTTTTTATTTGCCATGTCTCGACATCAAGTCGATATCATGGCAATAAATGAGACTTGGCTGAAGAAAGGGGAAAGTGGATGCGCCCCTGCTGTCCCGGGGTATCGCCTGCGGCATAAGCCACGTGTGGGACAGGTGAAATCTCGGGGGGGTGGGGTTGGCTTTTATATTAAAACAGGTATCTCCGTAAGAATTATCTCTCATACTGAAGTTCCGATGGTGGAACAGATGTGGCTTGATGTTAGCGTTGGAGGCAAAAGAGTAGTTGTAGGGACGGCTTACAAGCCACCCTGGCTGAACGTACGTATATTCTTAGACGCACTTATGGAGACTTATGGATTATTACCGCGCCATGATCACGTGGTTTTACTTGGCGACTTTAATATTAACTTTTTTGAAAAGGGCACTCCTAATATGAAAATGTTAAGTGACTTTCTAACTTGTACTAACCTAAAACAATTGGTTGACGAGCCGACTCACTTTACCAGCCAAAGTGAGACACTTTTAGATCTCATTTGTACCGACATTAGTACCTACCAAGTAAGGGTAGACTATATAAGTGATCTCAGTGGCCATGCTTTCATTAGTTGCGAGTTTAAATTTCTCAAAATTAGACCAAAGGCGAGATTAAAACATTATAGGCAGATAAAAAACATTGATGCAGATGAACTTAGCTTTTGTCTGAACTCCGTAAAATGGGATGACTTTAAATCAACCGGAGATGTTAATGTAATGGTTCCTGAGTTAACTTCAAATTTACTATCAATTTTTGATTTTCTCGCTCCAGTAAAGATAGGGTATTTAAAAGATTTCCAACAACCATGGATTACATACAATATAAAAATGATGATGAGAACTCGCGATGAGGCGCTAGTGAGAGCTAGGCGAACGAAATTGAATGAACACAGAGAATATTATAAAGAGCTCAAGACTGATGTGGAATCAGCGCTTGACAGGGAAAAACGAGCATACTTCACTACATTTATAAATAATAATGCAAAAAACCCTTTACATCTATGGAAACACTTAAAACAGAATATTAAATATAAAGATAAAAGAGAGTGTATACTACCCAAAAACTTAAATGATCCGAATAAAATTATTAGTCACTTTGAGAATATTCCAGGTAATCGACATGCGTCTATCTCGGATATAAACTATTATACAAAAACAAGATACGGCACAAGTACATTCTCTCTAAAAACAGTTGATAGTGTAACTATTATAAAAACTTTTCGCACTTTGAAATCTAATGCGGTAGGATTTGATAAAATTTCACTTGAAATGATAAAACTCTGTCTAGAACATTTAGTTGAACCTATAAATTTAGTCGTAAATACGTCTATTAAAACTAACATGTACCCTAAGTTATGGCAAAAAGCGGTAGTAAAACCAGTTCCTAAAAAAGACGACCCAGTGGAAATTAACGACTTACGACCTATCAGCATTTTATCATGCTTTTCAAAGATCCTAGAGAAAATTGTTTATTCTCAACTATCCGATTACTTGGAAACGAACAACATCTTACCGTGCAAACAATCAGGCTTCAGAAAGCACAGGAGCACTACAACGGCATTAGTGGATGTTGTAGACAATATATTAGGTGCTCAGGACGTAGGCGAGGGGACAATCTTAGTATTGTTAGATTATTCCAGGGCATTTGAGACAATCAATCTGGATTTGCTTATAGCTAAACTATATTATTATGGATTTAGTTCGGAAACTATAGAGTGGTTTAACAGTTACTTGAGAAACAGAACACAATGCGTGGAAGTAACAAACGAGGATGGCAGCAAATGTGTTTCACAATGCAAGCCAGTCTTAAGAGGGGTTCCGCAAGGCTCTATATTAGGTCCGTTACTGTTTATCCTTTACTGTGCAGATGTAACGAAAATTATCAAGAATTGTCGGTATCATATATATGCAGATGATATCCAAATATATATATCTTTTAAGGCTGAAGAAGGGAAAACTGCGATCGCAAAATTGAATGAGGATTTGAGCCGGCTGGTGATGTGGTCGGATGCTAACTGCTTGCAACTTAACGCTGATAAGACAAAGTATATGTTTTTAGGAACAAAAACACAAATTAATAAAATGTCCCACATGAACCTAAGCGTTAAATTACAAAACAATATTATCCACAGAGTCACTGAGGCAAAAAATCTGGGGGTATTAGTAGACGAGAACCTGCGTTTTGAAAAACATATACTTAATATAGTCAAAAATTGTTTTTATAGATTAAAAATACTATATCGCATTAGGAAATATCTAGCAACTAATATACGAATAAATCTTTGTGAAACCTTAATTCTATCCAAATTGAACTATGCTGATATAGTCGTAGGTCCGCGATTGTTGGTACGAACAAAAAACATCATACAACGAGTACAAAACGCCTGTGCTCGTTTTTGTTTCAATATCCCGCCGCGTTCACACGTCACACCATTTTTAAACAGCGTGAAAATATTAAAAATGAATTATCGACGACAGTTGCATTTTGCTACCCTTTTGTTTGGTATAGCGAAGTACAAATTACCAACTTATCTCTATGATAAATTTAATTGGCCAAACGACCGTATTGTTAGTCACGACACCAGAGGATCTTCCCATTTGCTATTCACACCGCGGCACCACACAGCTGCCTTCCACGGGAGTTTCAAATACACAGCCACCCACTGTTGGAATAGTATCCCACCGCCTATATGGAATCTTAAAACGGTCAAAAGCTTCAAGTGCAAATACAAATCACTTTTAGTCGATTTGCAATTAAAATCATGACAAAAATAAGAGGCTGGGAGAAAACACCTTTCCATACTGTACTGTGTATTTGACATAGCAGGTCAAAGACTGTCGCGATAGCAGTTTGTATTCTAAGTTCCAGAGATATTTTTTTATTGTTATTTTATTTAGATTTTTTATTTTTTATATTTTTTTATTTTTTTGTTTTTCAATATATATCTTAATACTTTCCTTTGTAGTGTACTAATAGTAGTAATATTCATCTGTAGTAGTAAGGTAATTTTTAATTATTATTATTGTTGTTTTTTATTTTTTATTTTTTAAAAACAGGTTTCGATTTTCTTTTTATCATAGTTGTTAAATGTTATATTAAATTATTATTATACGATTATAGTTTAAAAAGGTGAACAATGAAATGTACGAAGTTACATTTCGTTGTTCACGAAGCTGTTGCTGACGTTGGTGGTGAATTGGATTAGTTAGGGTATGGTCGCCACTGAAAACCAGTGTTGGGGGCTACCTCAACGTAAACTGAGTGGTGTTCCTTTTTGCAACGTCACATTTCTCTGCATAGGTATAATTTAAATTTAATTTGTCTATATAACTGTGATGTTTGTAGGGTAAGTGTGACAGTTGTAAATAAAAGGTTTTTTGATTTTTTGATTTTGATGTTTTCACAAGAGGCTTTTTTCTATTAAATCATTTGAACTTCGAACTACCATAATCAGTCGATACTGTTAAATATGTGTCTTTTAATATTTTATGTTTTGAAGATACAGTAACTACAACTGACAACTGAACGTCACTCTGTTAGAGTTTTGTTAATATAATGAAGACGTCACACAGTCTTCTGTTTCATTCGCCCAGTCCTCTAAGTTTAAAAAATATTATATGTTTTAATATAACGAATTCTAAAAAGAAATATTTATCCAATTCGGTGCAAGGAATATGTTGATTAAATGCCTAAAGAGAAGAAAAGCATAGTTCAAATAGTTCATGTAATTGCTTAAACGATGAGAATGCGTGGACACAACACTTCGACCCTGTATAAGACAGTAATGACTAAATGTAACTAATAATAAGAATTTACTTTAAAAAGAGCAACCACCGAGTTTTTTTCGGTAGGGACAGTCTTCTGAACCAGCAGTAGAGTTGACGATTCAAAAGTACTTGTTTACAAGTTTAGCCTCGCAAAATTAGGCCTCTTGTCACATATCTGTTGCTGAGAAATGCTTCATTTTAATTCCATTCATCTTTATTTTTTTATTTATCTGAGGTAATACCTAACAATGTATTGAAAAAAAATTCTCAATAACGCTTAAATTTATGGTAACGAAATAAAAAAGTACGTACCAATTTCATTGTAGCATTGAATGCTGGAGTAATAAGAGGCTGTGATTGTGATATTGGAGGGTGTACGTGCTTGTGTATACCGTTACAAAAATGTTTTTGCTTATCAATTGGCACTAGTACTATAAATTTAGGGTTAAAATTGGCTTGGCAGTTGATATTCAGGTTTGTTTGTATCGGTACACGGTCTGTGGAGTTAGGAACCGTTTCATAAAAGACCGAATTATTGCTTGACCAGTTTTAATAGTACTTGCAAAAGGTATAAAACGTAGAAAAGCTACGAAATGTTTTACAAGTTTGCGACAAAGTTGTTTTTATTTGTGTCAACTAGGATACATAAAAAAGCTGTGATAACCCAGCGGTGAGACCGTGCGACTCTTTCAAGGGGGTCGCGGGCTCAAACCCCGGGCAATGAGTTTTTCTCGTTAAAACTCATTTCTGATTGATAATTGCAATTTATTACACGCCTTACGGTGAAGAAAGACATCGAGAGGATACCTGCGTGTCTTTAGAGAATTCTCGGGATATGTGTAACCTACCAATCTGCATTGGAGCAGCGTGGTAGGACTTAGCTCCAACCCATCTCTCCAGAGACGGAGAGAAGGGTTAGTTGCCTACGTCCAACATAGGAAAGTACCGTTACTTCACAAAAAGCATAAGCTGCCATGGTCAGTTGGGAAAACTGTGTGTCAACAGGGGGTTACAGAGCTGTGAGAGAATTTTAGCTCGGGCTAAAAAAGTTTAGCCGGTTTCTATACATAAAAGATTTTATAGTTACATTTGTATTTTGCGTAATTCTAAAAATTCTAATTCAAAATAATCTATTTTCAAGTAAACTTGTAAGTGCTTTTGAATCGTCAACTCTACTGCTGGTTCGAAAAGCTGTTCCTACCGAGAAGAGCTATCAAGAAACTCGGTGGTTGTCCTTTTTCAAAGTATAATTCTTATTACTAGTTACATTTAGTCAATACTGTCATGAACAGGGTCGAAGAGTAGCTCTGTCCAAGCATTCTTATCGTCTAAGTAATCCTCAATTGTTAAATAGCTTTTTGTATTAGCCTTTTTTTATAGTATATATAGTATCGGCTGAGTAGAATAGGCCACTCTCATTTCTTACCGAGGTGTCGTAAAAGGCGACTAAGGTAAGTTGACCCACCGTGTGGTATCCGGTCGAGTAGAATAGACCACCCTCATTTCTTACCGAGGTGTCGTAAAAGGCGACTAAGGTAAGTTGACGTCAGGCAGGCGGCCGGTCGTAAAATACGTAGCTAAATCAAGTGACAACATGTTTATAACGTGTTGTGTCGACCCCACTTAGAGTAGGATAAGTAATATAAAAATGTAGGTTTATTAATTTTAACGGGATAAATAAATATGATCGTCCGGAAAAAGGTAATAAGGATGAAAAACGATAATGTTAAACTTGAAGAACATAACGTTAACCGTAAGTGACCCAAATTAATGGCTAGGTAAAGACTAGTACCTATCTGATGGCGCGAGATATGGGGTGGACGTGTGCACTTAACTCGGATAATGGTTTCAGGCCATTAAACCAGTGGTTTTTTTTTGTTTTTTTTATGCTTGTTCCTCTGATAAGTAAGTCAGAGACTTAATTTAGCTTTATTCTTTGTTTACGATTTACATTTCTTACATAGGCTTATTTTAATACATTTGTAACAGCTTTTTACATTTTCCTTAGCGGTAACAATTTATCTTATGACTATTTTTTATATTACTACTTTACATTTAACTATTCACAATTTGTTCATATTGTTTAACTTACAATCATTTTGTTTACTATTTGTTTGTATGTTTTTTATCTTTTGATCTTAATATTAATTTTCTTTAAGTAAATTATTTTATTTTATTACATTAACCTGCTATTTATTTGTTGCTTGTTAGTAGTTTTTTACCTAATATATACTATAAAAAAAAATATAAATATAAAAGACACTTTAATTTCTGGTTCTATAATAAACCTTTCTCATTATGTCTATGCAGTGTTTTCTTAAAGATTTGTTATTTATTAGGTGAGGTAAGTTATTTTCTGAATTTTTTACAGAGTGCTCAATTTCAAATTTTGTTGGTGCAATCTCAAAGATTGGACACTCTGCAATTATGAGAACAACTGATTCACTTGTCCCAGGATCGCAGGCGCATGATGGGTCCTCCTTGCATTTAAACCTACTTAAATACTCTGAGAGTCCACCATGCCCTGTTAAGGTTTGGGAGGGTAGTGGATTAATTTCTAATTTTCGTACCGTGCAGTAAACCTCTGGTTGAGATAATATCAATATTTTTTTAATACGGAGTAGCGGGCTAGTCACGCATTGTTTTTTTTTATTGTTTAATAGACGGGCGCTTGACTGCAATCATGCCTGATGGTAAGCGATGATTCAGTCTAAAATGGAGCGCGCTTTGCCAGAAGATGCCTATTATTATTATATTATTAATTTTTCACGAAATTTCATAAACAAAATTTTATCAAAATCTTTTCAACCGTTTTGGAATATTTGAGGAACAGATATACATACTTTCTGTGGTTGTTCTAGTCAATTTAATCACTACTTTTAATGCGTCAGTGTGGAGTGTACTCAAGTATTCTAGTCCATTATGGAATCCGCACTATGACAAATATATTAAACGTGTTGAAATGGTGCAAAAACGTTTTCTCTAGCACCTCAGTTTCCAAGGCAACCTTACCAACTGTCTGCCTTCATACAAGATCGACTTAACCACTTGAAACTTGTAAGTCTTCAAGAACGTAGGGAATTGCTCGACCTTTTCTTTCTGTTCAAGTTGGTAAGAGGAGTAATCGATTGCCCAGAGTTACTACAAAATAATAACTCAAAAACATCATCTAAACTACCACAGCTTGTAGCAAAGCTCGGCAAAAAGTAATTTGGGCCACCACGCCACCTTGAACAGAATACAACGTAGCTATAACTATTTACCAAAAAATTAGATGCAGACATATTTAGCGTCAGCATACATACTTTAAAACATATAATAATATAATTAAATTTAAAAGAAAGAAGTTGATGTTATAATTAGTATAATATATATAAAAGTAATAATAAAAATTATTTTGCTACAATCCGCGATACAGTAAATAGAAAATATATATAGTGCTCAATGTATAGTGAACTATACGTTTTTTCAACCCAATACATGCAGGATACGTAAAAACACATGCACAAACCTTCGCCACCACCACCACAATACACAAGCACTACACACGTTCACTATCACAAACTCAACAATCGTTTCAAAAAACGCAAAGCGCTCGAGCGAAGCCACGGGTATAAGCTTGTATGTTTTATATATTTAAGAATTTTCCCCTTTCAACTAAGAAGTAGGCAAAGAAAAATCATTGTACACAATATGACCTCAATGCATATAAAGTCGAACTTAACGGTTAGTTAACTTACACTTGCCGTTGAAATTATGACTTCCGCTACGCTACTTTTTTTAAATAGGCATTTAATGGCCCCACAAAGACAAGCGTCTGTGACTAATTGACGGGCAACTTTAACAAGCACCGGTAATGGCGCGAAATATCCAACATGTCCGCTGACATGACATGTAATTACCGGGAAATGTCAATAATTTGTCAGTGAAATACTTAAGGACATAGTATAGTAGATTTTTAAGGACATTACGCCCTTTTACATTGTACATCATCATCCGCCTGCCCTTATCCCACTCTAAGTGGGGACAACATGTTACAAACATGTTGTCAGATGATTTGGCTACGTATTTTACGACCAGCCGCTTGCCTGACGTAAACTACATTAGTTGTATTTTATGACCCTTCGGAAAGAGAGTGGTCCATTCTATTCAGCTGGATACCTCACGGCGGGTCGACTTACCTTAGTCGCCTTTTACGACATCTCGGTAAGAAAGAGGGTGGTCTATTCTACTCAGTCGGATACCACACGGCACGTCAACTTACCTTAGTCGCCTTTTACGACACCCCGGTAAGAAATGAGGGTAGTCTATTCTACTCAGCCGGATACCACACAGCGGGTCAACTTACCTTAGTCACCTTTTACGACACCACGGTACGAAATGAGGGTGGTCAATTCTACTCAGCTGAATACCTCACGGCGGGTTGACTTACATTAGTCGCCTTTTACGACATCTCGGTAAGAAATGAGGGTGGCTTATTCTACTCAGCCGTATACCACTCTTTAACATTGGACAAGAATTAAATGTCGAAATTCAACCACAATTAATTAAATATAAATAATAAATATATGGGACACTTACACACACGGTCGTCCGTCCCCAAAGTAACTTAATACTTGTGTCATAGGTGATGGACAACTGGTAGATATACTACATATATAATTTATATATATAATTTATATTTATAAATACATACTTAACTACAAATATACAGCCAGGCTCGAAGAACCAACAATTTTTTTTTTATAGAAAATGTTGGCCCTCGGTGGGTATTGAGCTCGTTACCGGCGCATCTGAAGGCAGGGTCACTACCCACTGCGCCAACGGGCCAATCGAATTAGATCGCCGTCTTGCTTCTAAATTTTTAAGATAGTGACGGCGCAAGAGGATTTAAATTTCTCAATTGACTATTGGCGAGCGAAGAAGCATTGTCAATTGTGAAATGCTGAGCGTATTAGCTATTCCAACGTGCAAGATTGGGATGGTATGGACATGTAATGAGGAGGGATTAAAATCATGTGAACAAACGAGTGTTGAGTATGAATGTGGATGGATATGTGACTAGAGGAGGCCTAAAAAGAGATGGTTGGATTGTGTGAAGTATGACATGCATATAAAAGGAGTAGCGCTAGAATAGAGTTGATAGGAGAGAATGGAAGAAAAAAACGTTGTACCGACCCCACTTATTGTGGCATAAAGGTAGGAGAAAGAAGAAGAATAAGAGTAGCTATTCTAACGTCAAGGAACATCAATAAGAATGCTCTCGTAGAAGACACCAAAGACGTACGATGATTATACTTTTTTTTTATTCCATTAAGGGACGTGTAACATTTGTGTCAATTTTTTAACACATATTTGGACATTATATAATTGGTATCATAAAAGTCTGAAAAACGATTCCATTAAATTTAAAATTGCCGAATTGAAAAGGTTCATTGCTAAAGGAGTTTTGTCAACAGAACAGATAATTCGATGGGCAACGAACAATCCATTTACAGCACTTTATTTACTGTATAGTGAACGGTTTTGGGGAGTATCTACACCAATTCGCGTGCGATTACCGAAACAATTTTGATCTTATATTATAATTCTTTACATTGCCGTGTCGTATCCGGCAGACCACCCTCGTTCCTTACCGAGGTGTCGTAAGAGGTTACTAATGTAAGTTGAAGTCAGGCAAGTGGCTGGTCGTAAAATACGTAGCCAAATCATGTGACAACATTTTTGTAACATTGTAACATGTTGTGCTGACCCCACTTTGAGTAGGATAAGGGAGAATGATAATATTTCTTCTGACCTCCCAAGAGAAAGAGGTCATTCCAACTAGGATGATAGCGTTTGGGAAGCTACTCGAGATCTTTTCGTTCTAAATGTTGCCATTGTTGCGTGTTGCCAATGATGAAATACGAATCTGAAAGGTAGTTCTAGCTCCGAAAGGTCCTAATTTTATACTTCCCATTAGCCAACTGTCATCAAAATAAGTTTGACATTTATTATTATTACTGTAAAAAAGTTTTTAATGTACTTGCCCATGTATGAAGGTGGATGATGATGGTGGTATGATTTTACGACCCGCCGTGTGGTACTCGGTTGAGTAGAATAGACCACCCTCTTTCTTACCGAGTGCTCGTAAAATACGACTAAGGTAAGTTGACGTCAGGCAGACGGCCGGTCGTAAAATACGTAGCCAAATCGTGTGAGAACATATTTGTAACATGTCGTGCTGACCCCACTTAGAGTGGGATAAGGCCAAGAGGATGATAATTATATTTCTTTTTTTATGTCCATTACTGAAACAGTAACTCATTTCAAAGAATTTTCACATTTTGCGATCTCGTGCTTTTCATATATAGATTCAGCTCTCTGCAACTTTTTGAGAATTGTTAACTATCCATTGGGTCATCCATCCAGCTCATAAGCGCTGCAGATTCCAATCTAGTTGTTTGTTTGTTTTATGTTATGTTGTACCGAAACTATACAACATTAATTTGTACTATATTATAGGCAATATCTGATGTGATGAAGTTACCTCCAGTTATGGAAAACCATGTCACTTTTTTTCTCTTAAAACTGACCATGTTAAAGCGCTTTCTTCAAAGCCTGAAGGTGATTATTAATCTATATATTGTTTGCAAACTATAAATAAATAAACATAAATATAAATATATGAGGCACTTACACACACGGTCCTCCACCCCCAAAGAAAGTAACTTAATAATTGTGTTATGGGTAACAGACAACTGGTAATACACTACATATATAGTTTTAAATACATACTTAAATATAAATACACACCCAGGCTCGAAGAACCAACAAATTGTTTATAGAAAATGTTGGCCCTCGTCGGGAATCAAATCCGCGACCCGCGGAGCTGAAGGTAGGGTCACTACCCACTGCACCAACGGGCCAGTCAACTACCCATGTTTTTCTTATAAAATAGATATGCAAACGAGCATGCGGACAACCTAATCTAAACAATACCTCTCTTGAACTAAATCATTGATTAAATGTTGAAGTCTCTTTTATTTTCTCATATTTAATGTGTCACTAAAAAAGTTTTTGAATCTTTAGTAAAGTATTTAACGCTGTTAGTTTTACGCATTATTATGGAGGATCAAAATTCCTTTATTAAGCATTAGATTTAATATTTAACTGGATGCTTGGGAATCTTGTATTCAGATGTTTGTATTAATGCAAATCTAATATCCGTGATGTTAGACCGTACTACTTGTATGCAAATGCAAGCGTAGAACAATCACTAAATGTATTTTGCCCCTTATGTAAATTGCGGCTCGCATTTCCAATACAGCCAATGGTTTTACAGAGTCCGGTTTACATTTGGAAATTTACATAGTGACATATTCGTTTTTACTTACAATATATATTACGGAGGTAGAATCGATTAAGTCACAGACCCTCTAAGTTGTTTTTTACATATTTCGACACAAATATAAAAAAAACAGTTAATGTCTCTATAATCATTGCTAGAAAAAATTTCCGCAATTCATACCCGTCTACAGAAAGGTTTAAATTAAGTCTAAAAAATATGCTTATAAGAAAATTGCATATAACAAAATTGAAGATTTCGATGATAAAAACGCCTGGATTTGAAAATACTTTCTGTTTCATACAAGACAGCAGTTTAATAATGTATAATTGAAAATAATTAAGAGATTGACCGCCGAGTTTCTTGCTGGTTCTTCTTGGTAACAGCAACATTCCGAACCAGTTGTAGCTTCATTAATCATATCGATGGTTGACGATTCAAAAGTGCCTGAAATGGCTTATTTAAATAAAGATTGTTTTGATTTGATTTGGTCTTAACATAAAAGAGTGTGACACTGTATGCCAACCGTTTAACGCTGAAGGTACTGCCACCTGCCAATTAAGTAATGATTCTTTTATCTACTATTTACATGAATATCTTAGAAGTCATCGTAATAAAGTTAACGCACACACAAATAAATTCCAAATTATTATCTACTACCATCCAGTGGATCTATAGTAAAATATAAAAACAACTAGAAGAGAATGTATGTTACGTATAACCACGTATTTTCTAATCTCACGATTCTGCCCAGTTGGGAATAAAACCTCTTCATGAAATATAACCTTATATGGGTCATATTTTTTTCGAATAGAAGAAAAATATATCCATCATTGTTACGGAGCTTGTGCGTACACAATAACACAAGCTATCGATATCGGCAGTCGTTTTCAGGTACCCTCAGGGTATCGATAGATGGGATGACATATCCGGACCTTTTCAACCCACGTCCACAATCATTCAATTTCGTGGAGACCGTGTTCTAGGGTAAAACTGACGTAAGTTATCTATCCGAAGAATTATACATACTAATATACGTATCAGGCGTGAATATGTTGATAAGTCGACTTACGTCTTTTTATAAAAATGCTTGGATTTCACATTGTTTTCAGTTTCAAACAAGACTGCAGTTAAATAATGTGAATTTAAATGTTTAAAAGATTGACCGCAGAGTTTCTTGCTGGTTCTTCTCTGTAAGAGCAACATTCCGAACCAGTAGTAGTTTGATCCTTGACGATTCAAAATTGCTTTGAATAAAGAATCTTTTGATTTGATTTCTACTAAGTAGAATAGAAAACCCTCATTTCTTGCGGAGGTGTCATAAAAGGCGACTAATGTAAGTTGGACCGCCGCGTGGTATCCCGCTGAGTAGAATAGACCACCCTCCTTTCTTACCGAGGTGTCGTAAAAGGTGACTAAGTTACGTTGACAGGCGGCCGGTCATAAATAATGTCGACCCCACTTAGAGTGGGATAAGGGTAGAAGAATGATGATGATTTGATTTATAGAAGCAGGCGTTACTTTGCGGAATTCCATATTATAGGCACATTGCCCGTAATATGGAATTCCGATTATTATCTCAAGTTGCTCTAACATATTGAGTCGGAGTCCCTTGTCACAAGTGTGAAGAATATGAAATGAATGGTCATTAGGTACTTATGACCGCTTTCCAGCAAATATTTTGCAAAATTAGAACTTTGTGGTTTATTATTTAAATAATATTATTATGAACTATTATATTATATTATAAACTATTCATAAAATCCTGCCTGCAAGAAAAAGAAGAAGAAGACATTCGCTTGACCCGTGCGGATAATAGCGAGGTAGTTTTGTTATAGTGCCTGATGATGATTTGATTTGATTTGGTATATAAGTCATAATTAAGACAGACTTTTTTGCCATTATAATATTAGTGCGGGTTTTAGCCAGAGATAATAGTTTGTTAATTCGTATTTCGCTTTGCAATACAAAATTCATGTTTTGACGTAGTGAATAGAAGTTTCTAGTAGCAGATGTGCCAGTTGGCGAAGTATTTGCGAAACTTAAGGGAAGTTTATGCTCGATATTCTGTAACTTTGGCCGAGCAAGACGCCTTGTGATTGTATTTTAAATTGACCGAACAAAGAAATTAAGCTGTCACTTGTTTTCGAAACAAGTAAATATTTAGTAGGTTTATTATTACATTTATTCCAATATAAGTGGGGTCAAGCTGTGATAGCCTAGCGGTGAGACCGTGCGACTCTCTAGAGACGACATAGGTTCAAACCCCGGGCAGGCATCAATGAGTTTTTCTATTAAAACTTATGTGTCTAGTTAAAAATTGCAATTTATCACACGCTTTTCGGTGAAGGAAAACATCGTGAGGAAACCTGCATATCTCTAGAGTATTCTGTTGATATGACGTGTAACCTACCAATCCGCATTGGAGCAGCGTGGTAGGTCTTAGCTCCAATCCTTCTCTCCAATAACGGAGAGAGGAGGCCTTAGCCCAGCAGTGGGCATAGTAACAGGGTGTTACTATAAGTGGGGTCATTGCTTTAGTTTAATCTCTTTTTTAAAATAAGGAACGGCCTGCTACTGCCCAGCAGTGGGATACTAGCAGGCCGTTACGCCACTGCTGGTTACTGGGATTGTATAGTATACGGTAGTAGCAGTAGTCCTACTTAATTAATATGATAAATGCGAAAGTTTGTGAGTATGGGTGGATGTTTGTTACTCTTTCACGAAAAATCTACTGGACGGATTTGGATGAAACTTTATAGTTATAAAGGTTATACATCAGAATAACATATAGGTCACAATTTGTAGTGATTTTATGTAATATAACGATACATGTCAATAAAGTCGGAAAAAATCTGGCCTCTATATAGGAGCTATCTTGGCGTACGCTGCCTAAACCATTGAAGTTACACAAAGATGATGTACCGTATTATTGTTTGTCTTAAAAAGTTTTAAATAAAAGTCCGCGACAGCATATATGTACCTTTTATGTGGAACATCTATGAACCAAAATTGTGAATCATAAAGTTAATTAAATTAGATACTAATTTATTATGCATATTTTAGTATATTTATCATACTCTTATAAAAATCAATACATTTGTCACTTTCAGTATTTCATGTCGATAAACTTTGTTTTTTACACAAAGTATATTGGCCGAATAGTTTAAAAGTTATCACGATATGATTGACTTAAATGGAGCCATAGAGGCCTTATATGCGCGGGGCGCGAAGATTGTATGGGATCTTTTTGTTTTTAAGTTAGACATCTGAACTTTTGGATGTAGGAGTAACTAAATAAAAATAAGTATATTTTTTAATATGAAGTAAAAAAAAATAAACCTAAAATGATCTAACACGAAACTTAATGTGGCAGACCACGCGAGCGAAGCCGCAGGAAAAACCTAGTAATTATAAAAATAAAAAATGTTTAAAATATTGACCGCCGAGTTCCTTGCTGGTTCTTTACTCAAAGCAACATTCTGAACCAGTGGTAGCTTCCATCATATTGCTCGTTGACGATTCACACGCTATCATCATCCTCCTACCCTTATCCCACTCTAAGTAGGGTCGGCACAACATGTTACAACATGCTGTCCCATGATTTGGCTACGTATTTTACGACCTGACGTCAACTTACTTACCTTACCTTAACTTACCTTAGTCGTATACAACCTCTTGATTAGAAAGAAGGTGGTCTATTATACTAAACCGGATACCACACGGTGGATCAACTTACCTTAGTCGCCTTTTACAACACCTCGGTAAGAAATGAGGGTGGTCTATTCGCGTTATTTACACACGGCGGAAATTACTAACACGTTAGTACTATACAAATTATGCCCACGTGGAATGGTCCCAAGAATGCTGGCAGCGTTTCCGTGTTGAATCGCTAAGCTGATTCTTTGTGAGAAACAGGAGCCAGCCCTCTTGTCACCCGAAGAGGCAATTAACCGAGGTATTAAAACGGAATATTTTTTGCACTTTAACTTCATTACATTTTATGTGAAGCAAACAGAGATGCGGATTAAGCGTGCATTAAATAATTTGTTTGTTAATACAGATCGTATTCTCGCAATCTTAATATTTTAATATCGGCGACAATCAACCTTCGGACCCTTGTCAAAGGGAATATTAATTCTGACAATAAATTATGACAACCGAGAAGGCATTAAGCAGATGTGCGAGAAAAGAAACGTCGCTGCTTAGTTGGCGCAGCTGTCTTTGAACAATTACTTGAAAAAGGGAACGTTTGAAGTCTTATTTAGAAAAGTAAATCAGAGGGTATTCACTGATTATAAAGTATCTTCAAGTATTTTAAAATTTAGATAATCTTGAGCGCTATTCGTAGTTTATTCTCTACATCTTATTCTACCGGGTGAGTCTGACTAGCTTCAAGTCTATACGAGGCCCTTATTTATGAGCTCTTTATACGGCGTTATCGGAGCGGTTTCTACACATATGCCATTGTTATGTTTTATGATCTCAAGTTCTTCCAAAATCTTAATTGCAAGCTTTTTCACAGGTCTGCAGGATTTTGAAACAATGGTCATTAGGAACTTTGTGACCGCTTTCTAACAGATTTTTAGCGAAATGTGAATTTTGTGGCTTATAGCATAACAATGGCACCCTCATTAATGATCAGATAAATGTTTTAGGTTCAAGCACACGTGTCCTGAGGTAAAATAAACTGTGGGGTTGAACCGATTACTATATAACCATGCTTGTTTGGATAGTGCTACGCTTTGCGATTTTGTATCGTAGTCTATCTCCTGATGATGTTTCGGTTGTGGGGGGAAACAATTGTTGAGTTTGTGATAGTGAACGTGTGTAGTGCTTGTGTACTATGGTGGCGGTGGTGGAGATTTGTGCATGTGATTTTACGAGTCCTGCATGTATCGGGTATGGAAAAAACGGATAGTCCACTATATATTTAGCATTATATATATTTTCTATTTACTTTATCGCGGATTATAGGAAAAAAAATATTATTACTTATAGAACTCCTAACAGAACACCTAATTCTATACATTTTAAAAACAAATCAAAAAATTAACAAATTTTTTAATGAAATGGATAAAACACACACAGAATGCAGTCAATATCGAATAAACAGAATGCACATCGTAGCTAACGCAACATATGGCGCTTAATTCAATTTCCTCTACAATTCTTCTGCAAGTAAAATGACCGGATTCTAATCTTCTTAAATGAAAACAAAACCAATTTGAAAAGTTTCTAGCCGTATAGTTGAGTTAAATACAATAATTATTTCATTTGATATTTGAAAAACCGTCAGAAAATTGTAAATGACAAAAGAAATATATCGTATAAAAAACACCTACGCACGTCTATAGACAATCCGCCGTGTGGTATCCGGCTGAGTAGAATAGACAACCCTCATTTCTTACCGAGGTGTCGTAAAAGGCGACTAAGGTGAGTTGACTCACCGTGTGGTATCAGGTTAAGTAGAATAGACCACCCTCTTTCTTACCGAGGTAAAATACGACTAAGGTAAGTTGACGTCAGGCAGGCGGGCGGTCGTAAAATACGTAGCCAAATCATACGACAACATGTTTTTAAAATGTTGTGCCGACCCCACATAGAGTTGGGATAAGAGCAGGAGGATGATGATGTACGTCAATAGACAATATATTTATAAATATATTTATAAGTAGATTGATCGGAAATTGTATAAGTTATGGGTCCGAACAACTTGAAAAATGTAGTTTCGAGATAAAGTTTCAACTTATAGAAAATATTAAAAATCCTCAAAAAGCGTTTTTCTCGGATTTTCACTAAAAGTGACTAAAACCGCTGTAAACACGCCTCAACCATTTAGCAAACGATAGCTCCAAAATCAGTCGTATTTATGTACTTTACACTTTTATTTATTAGAAAAGAAAATAGTATTTTGAATTTGAATGTGAACAACGCTCTGCCTTTAAACTCTACACCTCTCAATGGCAGAGTACAAGCTACGTTGAAATTTAATCTTGTTGGATGTCCTGATTTATTGGACTCAATTTGAGCTCCGTCGTTTTATCGGGCTGTATTACGGAAAAAAGTCTAAAGGAAATTGAATTTTGCAACGTCCGTCCGTGTCCCTTTATTTTTACTGTGATAGAAGACCAGATGCATCACTTCGAGGTGATTTGATGTCTCCCTCAAACAGAGGCTTCAATTGACTTGATTGGCCCGTTGGCGCAGTGTATTAAGTATTATGTTTATTAAGTCTCTCCGCTAAAACTCACAGCATAAAAATTTTAGGTTGAGTAAGAGTCGCACGGTCTCACCGCTGGGCTATCACAGCTCTCCGACAGCACACTTGAATATAATTTTGTGTTCGCACATTAATCGCGTAAAACTAAACTTTCGATTGCAATTTTTGATTTTTAATAACAATTTTATTTATTTATTTAATACTATATCTATGCCGTGTGGTATCCGGCTGAGTAGAATAGACCACCTTCATTTTCTTACTGAGGTGTCGTAAAAGGCAACTAAGGTAAGTTGACCCACCGTGTGATACCACACGGGTCACGGTTGAGTAGAATAGACCGCACTCTTTCTTACCGAGTTGTCGTAAAATATGACCAAGGTAATTCGACGTCAGGCTGGCGGCCAGTCGTAAAATACGTAGCGAAATCATGTGATAACATGCTTATAACATGTTATGCCGACCCCAGTTAAAGTGGGACAAGAGCAGGAGGATAGTGATGATGAAAAATCAAATTGTGATAATTCTCTATTTGCAGTGAAAAAGGCGTAAAAAGATGTAAATAACTCATAATTATTTCCAAAGATAATAATTAAAAGAAAATGAATGACTATAACTTAATATAAGTTCATTTCGTGTCAGGTTGTATTTACCAGTACTCATAAATTACCGGCAAAATGTTTTTAACCCATATCTACTAGATCGTTGTACATTGCTTGTCTATTACATAGATTATTTTAGGGACTTTTTATATCAAAGTCTATGTACATCGTCCAAATAAGTAACACTGTTTTGTAGTAATTTTTTTCGTAGCATAGACGTTTTTTAATATCTCTTGAACTGCTCTAGGGCCGTCCATTTAATTGCGAAAAGTTTTCATCGTTGGCAAACTCTTGTTTTTCGTAATTTTATTATGTCACTTCCATTAAAAGGATTGTTTTATTTGGAATACATATTAAAAGTCATAATTACGAGAAGGTAAAGTAATAAGACGGACGTTAGCCTATACGAGATTAGTATGGCTCTCAAACAACTCAAAAACAACAAGGCACCAGGTGATGACGGAATCACAACAGAACTCCTGAGGGCCGGTGGAAAACCGGTACTTAAGGTCCTTCAGCGATTGTTCAATTCCGTCATTCACGAAGGTAATACGCCGGAAGCCTGGCACAGGAGCGTGGTGGTTCTTTTCTTCAAGAAGGGTGATAACACCTTATTGAAGAATTATAGACCCATCGCGCTGCTGAGTCAGGTTTATAAGTTGTTTTCGAGAGTCGTTACGAATCGTCTAGCTCGTAGGTTTGACGACTTCCAGCCTCCCGAACAAGCCGGTTTCCGCAAAGGCTATAGTACAATGGACCACATATTCACGCTGCGGCAGGTTATACAGAAGACCGAGGAGTATAACCAGCCACTTTGCTTGGCGTTTGTGGACTATGAGAAGGCCTTTGATTCGGTGGAAACATGGGCTGTGTTAAGATCGCTCCAGCGATGCCGAATCGACTATCGGTACGTCCAAGTGTTGAAGTGTTTGTATGAAAACGCCACAATGTCTGTCCGTATCCAAGACGGAACTACGGGACCAATCCGAATGCGGCGAGGTGTGCGACAGGGAGATGTCATCTCCCCGAAGCTGTTCACCGCTGCATTGGAGGACGTCTTTAAGCTTTTGGATTGGAACGGATACGGCATCAACATTAACGGCGAGTACATCACTCACCTCAGATTTGCCGACGACATAGTCGTTATGGCAGAGTCTCTGGAGGACCTTAACACAATGCTCGATGACCTCAGCAGAGCATCTCACCAGGTGGGCCTTAAAATGAACATGAGTAAGACGAAAATCATGTCAAACTCACATGTTCCGCTCCACCCGGTCATCGTTGAGAACTCTGCACTCGAAATTGTAGACGAGTACATATACCTGGGACATACGGTCCAGCTGGGTAGGTCCAATTTCGAGAAAGAGGTTAGCCGCCGAATCCAACTCGGATGGGCAGCGTTCGGGAAGCTACGCGAGATTTTTTCGTCCAAGGTACCTCAGTGCCTGAAGACCAAAGTCTTCGAACAGTGCGTGTTGCCAGTGATGACCTACGGATCTGAGACGTGGTCGCTGACTATGGGCCTCATAAGAAGGCTCAGAGTCACTCAGCGAGCGATGGAGCGGGCTATGCTCGGAGTGTCTCTACGTGATCAAATCAGAAATGAGGAGATCCGTAGAAGAACCAGAGTCACCGATATAGCTCAGCGCGTTGCGAAGCTGAAGTGGCGATGGGCGGGGCACATAGTGCGGAGAACCGATGGGCGTTGGGGTCTCAAGGTGTTGGAATGGCGACCCCGCACCGGTAAACGCAGTGTTGGCAGACCCCCTACGCGATGGACGGACGACCTCAAAAAGGTCGCGGGGAGCCGCTGGATACAAGCGGCACAAGATCGTGCGTTTTGGAAAGCCCATGAAGAGACCTATGTCCAGCAGTGGACGCCTATCGGTTGAAAAAGAAGAAGAAGAAAGTAATAAGCGCAAGGCGATATGATAAAGAAGTGAATTATTGCAAATCTACAAAAACTATATTTTGTAAATCAATATGATCTATATTTACAGATAATTATCCTCCTGCCCTTATCCCACTCTAAGTGGGGTCGGCATAACATGTTACATGTTGTCACATGATTTGGCTACGTATTTTACGACCGGTCGCCCGCCTGACGTCAACTTGCCTTAGTTGTATTTTACGACCCCTCGGTTAGGAAGAGGGTGGTCTATTCTACTCAACCGGATACCACACGGAGGGTCAACTTACCTTAATCGCCTTTTACGAAACCTCGGTAAGAAATGAGGGTGGTCTATTCTACTCAGCAGGATACCACACGGCGGGTCGACCTACCTTAGTCGCCTTTTACGAAATCTCGGTAAGAAAATGAAGGTGGTCTATTCTACTCAGCATTGGTATCCGGTATTGGTGCACTGTGGTCACTGCATAGATATAGTATTGAATAGATAAATATAATTGTTATTAACAATCAAAAATTGCAATCGAAAGTTTAGTTTTGCGCGATTAATGTGCGAACAGTATGCTGTCGACGCACAAGTTGGATTGGCAATAAATAAATTATAGTTACCACGGTATTTAGCTTTGTATTACAATGTTATCATATCTATACCGTTGTGTGTTACTAACTTACAAAAAAGTTAGCATACGTGGCATTTACAATTTAAATTAGCGCGATTCCCTGCGAGAGAAGTTCAAGGAAACAGGTATTCTTACCAATGTAAGAAGTGTGAAGCCAATGCTTCACAGTATATTTTTAGTAATTTAATTTTTGCACTATGAATATAAATAATTATAAGATGTGCGATGTATATAATAGACAAAGTAGGAACCGACATAAGCTTGCGGTTCCTGCTTTGCGCCCTGCAAAAGTTCGTAATTCGTTTGTGGGTAAACAGTAGGTGCATCTGACGTTGGTCGGTCGTGGCTTCTCCCCACCCTTCCGACGTCGCAATGACTAATCAAAGACATACATCAGCCCTCCACTACGAGTCGCCCTAAGTCGTGGTCCGGCCTCACAGGAGGCACCCTTAGGACGACGTTCCCCGACGCTAGTAGAGCTTCTGCGCTCTACTCTCTGCACTTCGCAACCTCGACGATTCTGCGCTCGCCCGTCCCGCCCCAGCGGTGACGCTGCAAAAGCCGTTAGGGCTAACAGCATACAGTCAATTCGAAAAAAAAAGTAGGCGCAGGCTTACATTTTACATACATACATATAGAAAGCGGGATACATCCTCTCCTACGCCGCGCTGGCAGTCTACTCTCCCACCGTCTTACGAATTTTCAGGTCACGAGTCCTGACGCGACTTTCACATTTTTTACTCATCACAGAAAGTGTGCAACACTGCTTAAGGAGTTTTCACTTCAAAAATCACGAAGTATAACGTAAATAACAGAGGAATTCGAAATAAATCCATCGTTTTTTGTAAAAAACAAAGAATAATTGAAAAATGTATATGAATTTTTCTAACTTAAGTTTCATTTATAGTATAGAATAAAATAAAATTGATAAAACCTCTCGTAACGTAACATTTTTCTCGTTTTCTTGTTCAAACGTCAAATGCAAACATCCGTATTACATGTTGTGTACTAATTGGATTCATAAGAAACTAGCAATGCCCCGCCGTTTCACCCGCGTCCATACAGATCTCGTGGTAGTGGAAAGTCTACGAAGTCGGACTATAGATTTATTTGTAGATTATTTAATAATTAAAAAGGGGTATCATTAGTATTCTTGGAAAAGAGCTAACTCACCAAATTAAGGATCCCTATTTTTTTGAATATAGCCTATGTTGCTCAGTGAAGAAGCAGCTTTCCTATGATGAAAGAATGTTTGAAATCGGTCCAGTAGTTTTTGCGTGAAAACATTACAAACATACACACATACAAACAAACATACAAATCTTTCCTCTTTATAATATTATTATAGATATAGACAAGATAGATCCGTGACTTTGTTTGCGTCGATTAAAATGTTTCAATACCCAACATTTTCTATAAATAATTTGTTGGTTTTTCGAGCCTGGGCGTATATTTGAATTTCATTATGTATTTAATAACTATAATAATAATAAATGTAGTATATCTACCAGTTGTCCGTCACACATAATACAAGTATTTAGTTACTTACTTTGGGGTCGGTTGACCGGGTGTGCAAGTGTCCCATATATTTATTTATATAAGTCCGCGTGCTTCCTTGCGAGAAAAGTTTAAGGTAAAAGGTGTTCTTCCATTGGCTACACAGTATATTTTTAGCAATTTAATTTTTGTATATAAGAATATACATAATTATAAAAAAATTGGCGACTTATGCAAATAAGGAAGTAGGAACCGATATAAGCTAGCAACTCCTGCTTTGCTCTTTGCAAAAGTGCGTAAGCCGTTTTTGGGTTTGGGTATAAGGTTCTATAATAAAATTCCGGCTAGCGGCTCCTGCTTTGCGCCTTACAAAAATACGTAAGCCGTTTGTGGGTTTGGGTATAAAATTCTTTAATCCGGGATCGATTTTAGTTTTTCCATTACAGGAGTTTAAAAAAAAATTAAAAGTAGATACAGAAAGTCTACTATACTGTTGAGGATTATACAGATGATAAGAATGCGTGGATTTAGCTTGTATGTATGTATGTACAACACAATACATATATGTAACTGAACTGGCTTGTACAGTTGTGTACTAAAATTGCAAAGCAAAATCCTACACTTAGCATTACATAGATTTTCTAAGCAAACGTGGATTATAACAAAAAAATCTATCATTACTTGTGCATTATAAATTGTTAATCATTATCCTCCTACCCTTATCCATCTAAGTGGGGTCGGCACAACATGTTATAAACATGTTGTCTCATGAGTCGGCTACGTATTTTACGACCAGCCGCCTGCTTGACGTCAACTAACCATAGTCGCCTTTTAGGACTCCCGGTAAGAAAGAGGGTGGTCTATTCTACTCAACCGGATACCACACGGCGGCATGATAAAATGTTAATATAAATTAGATACATTAGGTTTCATAGAAAAACTCATTGATGACTGTCCAGGGTTTGAACACGTGACCTTCCGGTAAAGGTGCACGTGTTCAACACGCCCCAACCGACTATCACAGTTTTATATAGAATATTCGTAAGTTAATATATCCCTTAAACTAAATAAAGCACTTAGTCTCTTCCTAGGCAAATTCGTAACTCGGTACTGAACAAATGTTTGAACACATTCACAAACATTGATAGTGTATCTACAGACAAGACACAGCGTCGCCGATATATATAGCTTTTTCTGATACAAAAATATATGGATAAATTATGTCTCTATAGTACGGGACGGCGGCCAAATTGTTCGCATTAGATAAAATAGAAAAAGGAATTTATTTGTCATGCAAAATATTTACTTGACAAATATTGATATGACAAGCCGGAATGCTGTGGTTCCCCTTAAATTCTTTCAAGAAATATTCAAAGGCAAAAATGTTTTTGCCTCTAACGTCGTAAAAATGTTATTTTTATAAAGTTAAAGATATTTCTTCTGACTAGCCGTGTGGTATCCGGCAGAATAGAATAGACCACCAGACATAGGCCAAAGCTGTGATAGCCTAGCAGTGAGACCGTGCGATGTTTTCGAGGTGGTCACGAGTTTAAACCCCGGGCAGGCACCAATGAGTTTTTCTATTAAAACTTGTGTCTAATTGATGATTGCAATTTATCACACGCTTTTCGGTGAAAGAAAACATCGTGGAAACCTGCTTATCTCTAGAGAATTCCAGGGATATGCGTAACCTACCAATCCGCATTGGAGCAACGTGGTAGGTCTTAGCTCCAATCCTTCTCTCCAAAAACGGAGAGAGTAAGGCTATGTCCATTGGATAGTCAAAGGCCGTATCTATAGGCACATAAGTTTCTTATAGAAAAATTGTAGGTGCGTCGGGATATGAACTTGTGAGTCTTTATAGAGAACTCTTCCGTGACCGATAGGGGTTGGAACCCACAACCTTTTAGCGAGTCATCATTCTCCTGCCCTTATCCCACTCTAAGTGGGGTCGGCACGACATCTTACAAATATGTTGTCGCATGATTTGTTTACGTATTTTACGACCGGTTGCTTGCCTGACGTCAACATACCTTAGTCGCCTTTTACGACACCCCGGTAAGAAAGGAGGGTGGTCTATTCTATGCAGCCGGATACCACACGGCACATACCTTAGTCGCCTCTTACGACACCTCGGTAAGAAAGGAGGGTAGTGTATTCTATTCTGCCGGATACCACACGGCGTACAAACTTTTAGCGAGTGTATACAGATAATGATTTTTGACATAATTGTCGCATCTAGGCCATAGCCGCCATGTGGCGGACAAATCAATTAAGCCAAGACAAATTGCTTAGCGGTTCAGATTAATTACATTGCACGTTAATGGGATGTAGTTGATTAACTAATAGATTAACAATATGTCAGCTTTTAATTATACGACAATACAATGATCATCTGTCAATGTTTTAATCATCGTATAGGGTAATTGCAATCACGTTATGCGATTATATAGAACAGTAATAATGAAATTATTGTGCTACAATGAGCGATTTAGTAAAAGGAAAATATATACAAATTTAGAGTGGACAAAAAAACGGACAGGTTTTTGAGGCAATAATTTTGGTACCGTCATTACCTATTAGATTATTGTTCACGTTCAAGTTTTTTACATGTGTTAGGAGGCAAAATAAATGGTGGGGGTTGAATCAATAAGTATATGCTTGCGTGTTGCGTCGCTTTGTGGTTTTGTCTTGGAGTCTGTCTCGTGATAATGCTTCGGTTACAGGCCGAAACAATTGTTGAGATTGTGATAGTGAACGTGGTGGCAGTGGATAAACATGGAGCTAAGATATGAATGAGCTGTGATAGCCCAGCGGTAAGACCGCGCGACTCTTTCAAGGGGAACACGAGTTCAAACCCAGGCAGACACCAATGAGTTTTTCTATTAAAACTCATGTGTCTTATTAATAATTGCAATTAATCACACGCTTTTCGGTGAAGGAAAACATCGTGGGGAAACCTGCATATCTCTGGAGAATTCTGGAGATATGTGTAACCTACCAATTCGCATTGGAGCAGCGTGGTGGGTCTTAGCTCCATCCCTTCTTTCCAGATTATAAACATATTCTATTTATTTTTTCGCGGATTATAGTTGATTAAAGTTGGTAGATTAAAGTTGTTTCATTGTTACTCTTATATTACGGATCTCCGCAAAGAAACACCTAATTCTATAATAGCGAATATGTAATTTAAAAAAGATCGACGAGAAAATTTCGAAAATCCAAGGAATCAAAAAGTCGAGTGTTATTTTTGGTTGCTGTATTTGTTTACAGCTTACTATAGAAGTTGTCGTATATAGCGGAATATTACAAATAATTGGTTTCTTTGCACTCAACATTGATGCTCTGACAGAATGTGTCTGTTGTAAACCTGGATGTCTGTTAATAAACCTAGCAACTCAATGTAAGCGATTATTGTTAAATAAACACTATTTGAACTATATAAGACTGCTTTTACGGGTGGCGCGTCGCATTGCGATTTTGTCGTGGAGCCTATCCTCCTGATGATGCTTCGGTGTCGGAGCGAAACGATCGTCGAGATTGTGGTGGTGGTTGTGTGTGCTGCTTGTGTGCTTTGTTGCTGGTGGCGGCGCCTTGGGGTGCGTGTGGTGACTTGTCCTGCATGTGTAAGGTGCGTAAATTTTGCCTGCTTCATACACATTAGCTTTACATGCATTCGCTTGACCCGTGTGGATTATAGCAAAGTAGTTTTGTTATAGTGCCTGTGATTATTGTTAGTTTCCATTTAAAAAATTAAAGAATTTCAATTAAAATATTTATTAAGTGAGAGTTACACCAAAAATGTTTGAGAAAAACTTTCGTATACCAAAGTTTGCCCTTTAGCCTTGGTAATAAGTCGACAAATTTCCATCATTCGTAGCACTGAGTTTCATTATGTGTCGTTACAAAAGGTAAGGTACTAATTCGGTCAATGAATTTCGGGTTAACGAAAAGCAATTAGTCTTGTTGACGTTGGTTAAAGCTGAGCAACATGAACGTGGCACGTCCGAGACGCTTTCGTTCAATGCAAACAGACCGACTGATCGATTGTTTACATTGCAAGCTTTTATTAAAGCTTCCAAATCGGTTGTATAATAATTACATATTACTTAAGTGGCGTATTTGCAATTAAATATCAACCGTAGAATCTTAATATTTTTGGTAGAAATTTGAAAAGCTTGTTAAAATCCTGTTTATTCAATAACTTACTCAAACAAATTTTTAAGGAACTTCGAGTCCTTTTTAAGTATAACGACGGAAAAGCGCCTTTTATTCTAGACTCTTTTGGTTCAATAAAATTGTATAATGGCTTAAATCTCCAATATAATTAAGCCAAGAATATTGAATAAACATTTTTTTAAAACTTCAAAAGACTTGAATAACCTTAAAAACCACAAATAGAGAAAAAATTATTAAAGCCAAAGGGCAATTTTATTCTCTTTCAAGTTTATTACATTTATTTCTTATTACGCAAAACTAATTATTAATTTTTCTGTATCTATATTTTTTGTTAGATATTTTATTACGTTTAAACAGGTTAGTCTTCATCGTACCGTAGTTAAGAATATGTGATTCTTGTCTAGTGGTTTTCGTTTTCAATCACGGGTTTGTGTAGGTGTTTTCAACAGAGCATTTACCCTTGAATGACTCGAAATGAGAAAGGGGCAAAATGTTTTGTATTTTCTCGCGTTAGTTGGTTTTGCTGTAAAGACTTTGCGATTTTGTCGTAGACTCTATATCCTGTGATAGCCCAGCGGTGAGACCGTGCGACTCTTACGAAGGGAACACGAGTTCAAACCCGGGCAGGCACCAATGAGTTTTACTATTAAAACTCATGTGTCTAACTGATAATTGCAATTTATCACACGCTTTTCGGTAAAGGAAAACATCGTGATGAAACCTGCATATCTCTTGAGAATTCTGGAGATATGTGTAACCTACCAATACGCATTGGAGTAGCGTGGTAGGTCTTAGCTCCAACCCTTCTCTCCAGAAACGGAGAGAGGAGGCCTATTCCCAGCAGTGGGATTGTAACAGGCCGCTACTTTACTTTTTTAAAAATTAATATTACTATCGAATACACCCGTTGTTTTGTAAATACGTTTACCAGACTTCACTTATATTCTTCTAAGAGTGACTAAATTTACATTGCTCATTTGGTAACAGCTCTTTCAATTTAAAACGGACAGAGTACACCCTGTTAAGCATGCGACACGGAGAGGGTAAGTTGTTCCAGCAATTAGTCGATGCGTAACGGTAACTCCCTTCAAACGCCAGACGCAAATCTGGTATTAAATCTTCTGATCATCATCATCCTCCTGCCCTTATCTCAGCCTAAGTGGGGTCGGCACAACATGTTGTCACATGCTTTGGCCACGATTTTTATGACTGGCCGCCTGCTTGACGTTAACTTACCTTACTCATATTTTACGAACCCTCGGTAAGAAAGAGAGTGGTCTATTCTACTCAACCGCATACTACACGGTGGGTCGATTTAGCTTAGTCGCCTTTTACGACTTTTCGGTAAGAAATGAGGGTGGTCTATTCTACTCAGCCGAATACCACACGGCATGGTATTAAATAAATAAATAAATAAATAAATAAATCTTTATTCTTCAACACACCTCAGTACAACAACAGTATTAATAAAAATTAATATATTAAAAATTAAAATATAAAAAATAATAATATTAAATCTTCTGATATGTGTTTTTCTTTTTCTTTTTGACGATACACTAACTAAACACCGGAGCATCCCTGTTTCCGAGTTTTATAAATGTATTTAAGACTTCTCACAGTAATATGTATCATTCGAGATTTTTAAATATTTGCTAATAGTTTTCTTAATTTTTTTTTTCATACAAATCATTTTCTAACAATAAGTAATTCATAAAAGAAAGATTTATTCAATTCGGTGCAGTCGTTCGTAAATTATGCGCCTACAAACATTTCGGTGATACATTTTTATTTATATAGATATTGTTTGACACAATTTTCACACATACGTACGTTATTATCATCTTAAAATCGTTTTTAATAAAAATGAACCTGTAAAAAAGCGTGTACGTCACTCATTTGGTATCCACGAAAAAGGAGGGACTTGGGGACAGCCTGTTTGAGAAAAATTAGAAAACTTCCCCGCCATTATTCAAAAGTCAACGTCTGAATATAAAAATGAGGTTCCATTAAGTTTTTGATGAAATGCTTTTTTTTCATCTCATTAGTTTAATTTCTTGATGTCATCTGGTATCCATCTGAGTAGAAAAGACCACCCTAATTTCTTACCGAGGTGTCGTAAAAGGCGACTAAGGTAAGTTGACCCACCGTGTGGTATCCGGTTGAGTAGAATAGACCACCCTCTTTCTTACCGAGGGGTCGTGAAATAAAGTAAAATAAAACTAGGTAAGTTGACGTCAGGCAGGCGGTGTTCGTAAAATACGTAGCCAAATCCACCATCCAAAAGAATGATGATAGAATCACTTCCTTTACTTGTTTGATTTGTCGTTGCCCAATTTATTTATATTACAATATGATTTACGTGATACTGTAATGACCGAAAGGTGAGACCGTGTGCTTCTCTCTAAAGGTCATGGGTTCAGACCCCAGATAGGCACCAATAAGTTTTTCTGTTCATGTTTAGTTGATAAATGCAATTTTTTACACGCTTTTCTGTGAACGAAAACATTGCAAGGACACCTGCATATCTCTGGAGAATGGATGGAATGGAGAGGATATGTGTTACCAATGCACTTTGGTGCAGCATGGTGGATCTAGGCTCCTTACAGTCTTTCCAAAAAATTAAGCATTCCCTCGGACTATAATGAAATTTATTTTAAGTAAGCCATAAATATAGAAACTTTTTAACTTTCAACCTAAAAGTTGTTAAAACAATTTTTAAAAGAATGTCAACGGTAGATGTAAGATGTTCAAAATATTAAAATTCATAATTAATAGAAAAGTCATTGTATTAAAATCTAAACAACGGATATCCTGTTTGAAATAATAAGTATTCGTTATTCAAATAAATTTGAAAACAAATCGAATAACTAGTTTTAATGCGACCTACAAAGTCTGCATGCATAAGGTGTAAGCATAGATAGTACTTTTAGCAATTTTAGATTTGTCTATTCATGGATTTTAATCAAATAATACTTGTACAATATTATTTGATTAACGGAACTCTGCAAAGTAACTCGTAATTGTATAAATTAATTTTCAGATTTTCGTACAAAATTTTAATTATAATTTATTCTTCCGTGCGTTCCGTGTATTTTCATATCAGAGAGAACTGCCAATGAACAATGAATACTAATGAAGTATGTGTAATGTACGCTATGATACCACAGCGATATATTTTTCGAACGGGTCACGGGTTCGAACCCGGGCCAATGATTTTTTCCGTTGAAACTTACGTGTTACTGGGCCACTGCTGGGCAAAGGCCTCCTCTCTCCGTATTTGGAGAGAAGGATTGGAGCTAAGACCTACCACGCTGCTCCAATGCGGATTGGTAGGTTACACATATCCCTAGAATTCTCTAGAGATATGCAGGTTTCCTCACGATGTTTTCCTTCACCGAAAAGCGTGTGATAAATTGCAATTATCAATTAGACACATAAGTTTTAATAGAAAAACTCATTGGTGCCTGCCCGGGGTTTGAACCTATGTCGTCTCTAGAGAGTCGCACCGTCTCACCGCTAGGCTATCACAACTCCTGAGAGGCAGAGAATTCTTGAGATATCTGAAATCTATCATCCCCCATTGGAAAAGCATGGTGGGTGTAAACTTTATATAAAATTTCTTTTTAGAAAAACTCCCTGATACCCTGGAATATAAATCATGTTTTAATTACAATAGAACTTATGATTTCGCTGTAATTCAAAAGCTTTCACAAAAAATTATCATAGAACTTGTGATCGTCATAATTCAAAAGCTTTCAGAAACGTTAATAATAAATTTCACGTGAGACAAGGCATGCTTTATGCAAGACTTTCTTTGACGTTTTACATTAAACAGAAGCTAATATTCTGTAATATCATTGTAACGCAGACTCAATTATTATATTGGACGTTAAAACGATTTATGTGTTGTAATTGTTTTGGTATAGTAAAGAGGAGTTCAGAGGTAAAGGTGGGGTTGAACCGACTACTATATAACAATGCTCGTTCGGATAACGCTTCGCTTTGCGATTTTGTCGTGGAGTCTATCTTCTGACGATGCTTCGGTTGCGGGGCGAAACGATTGTTGAGTTTGTGATAGTGAACGTGTGTAGTGTTTGTGTATTCTGGTGGCAGTGGTGGAGGTTTGTGTATGTGTTTTTACGAATCCTGCATATAACGGGTATGAAAAAACGGATAGTCCACTATACATTTAGCACTATATATAATTGATATTTACTGTATCGCGGATTATAGCAAAATAATTTTATTATTACTTTTGTAAATAAAATAAATAAATATATGGGACACTTACATACACGGTCGTCCGTTCCCCAAAATAAGTAACTTAATACTTGTGTTATGGGTGACGGACAACTGATGAATATTCTACATACATAATTTTAAATACATACTTAATTACAAATATACACACACGCTCGAAGAAACAACAAATTCTTTATAGAAAATGTTCGTCCTCAGCGGGAATCGAAACCGCGACCCGCGGAGCTAAATGCAGGGTCCCTACCCAGTACGCTAACGGGCCAGTCTATTATAACTACACTTAAAAAGACTGTCTGACTCTTTCCATATGGTCACGGGTTCGAACTCCGACTGGCATCAATAACTTTTCCACAAAAACTTACGTGTCTAAATGATATTTGCAATTTATCACACGCTTTTTAAAGGATAACATCATGTGGAATTCTTCATATTTCTGGGGAATTCCTGGGGATTTGTAACTTACCATTCCGCATTAGACTTTCTCATTTATAAATTTACTAGCTCTGCTTACGGCTTAGCAAGCATTGTGGTTTGACAGACTGTCTCGGACTTTCCTGCAGTATTTTTTATTGATTGTTACGTGATGTAGTTGGCATTGAAATAAGGATTATAATGTATCTAACTCAATTAAAACTAATTTAGAATTATATCACTTTAATAATCATCATCCTCCTGCCCTTATCCCACTCTAAGTGGGGTCGGCACAACATGTTACAAACGTGTCACATGATTTGACTACGTATTTTACGACCGGACGCCTGACTGACGTCAAATTACCTTAGTCGTTTATTACGACCCCTTGGTAAGGTGTAAGGGTGGTCTATTCCACTCAACCGGATACCACACGGTGGGTCAACTTGCCTTAGTTGCCTTTTACGACACCTCGGTAAGAAGTGAGGGTGGTCTATTCTACTCAGCCGGATACCACACGGCGGGTTACTTTAAAAATATATTTTATAAAAAAATACAGTCAGTAATTAAAACAAACGCGTGTACTTTCTATGTCAAACGCCTTGTCAAAAAGCTTTTCAAACTCCGATAAGATAATTTAAATATGACAAGTCTAGACAAAATTAAATGCATGACCTGAGCGAAATAAAAATTTACGGCACCAACATTATGAATAACAGCGTAATAACGACCCTCCTCTATCCAAAGAGGTGGAATTTCACAAGACAAATTATTTCGCTTTACACTCACTGATGGGAAAAGTTCTTATAATAATGAATGCTTTTATAACACAACTGGAAACTTTTACATACAACTTTGCGAACTTTTAGTTTTTGGGTGGATGAACTTTTTCCACTTTGCCGCCCCGAATACATACTAATAAAAATGAAAGTCTGTTTGTCTGATTTTCACGCCTAATCCGTAGAACTAATTTTTATTTAAATTTAGCCCAATTAAAGTATACTAAGAGCTGTGATAGCCCAGCGGTGAGAACGTGCGACTCTTTCGAGGGGAACACGAGTTCGAACCCGGGCAGGCACCAATGAGTTTTTCTATTAAAACTCATATGTCTAATTGATAATTGCAATTAATCACACGCTTTTCGGTAAAGGAAAACGTCGTTGAGGAAACCTGCATATTTTTAGAGAATTCTGGAGATTTGTGTAACCTATCAATCTGCATTGGAGCAGCGTGGTAGGTCTTAGCTCCAACCCTTCTCTCCAGAAACGGAGAGAGGAAGCCTATTCCCAGCAGTGGGATTGTAACAGGCCGCTACTTTACTAAAGTATACTGGGGTACGAACTGGGGCAGGGAGAGGGGGTGGCTAAAGTGTTAAAGCCCAGCGGCAAGACCATGGGACTCTCGAGAAAGCATTGCGGGCTCAAACCCCAGTAGGCACCAATAATTGTTTCTGTTAAAACTTATGTGCCTATATAATTTGCAATTTATCACACGCTGTACGGTGAAGAAAATATCGTGAGCAAATCTGCATATGCTTAGAGCATTCTGGGGACATATGTATACTATCAATCCGCATTGCAGCAGCGCTTTGGGTTTTAGTAACGGACTGTTACTAACCCACAGCTGGACATAGGCTTTTATCTTCGTTTTTTTTGAGAGAAGGATTGAAGCTTAGATCTAATACGCTGTTCCAATGCGGATTGGTAGGTTACATATATCCCTAGAATTCTCTAGAGATATGCAGGGTTTTTTGCGATTCACCGAAAAGTGTTTGAAAAATCGCAATTATCAATTAGAAACATAAGTAATTTAGAATTTATAGAATTAGGCGTTACTTTGCAGAGATCCGTAATGCAAAAGTACTAATAAAATTAGTTTGTTGTGAAGTCTATCTCCTGATGATGCTTCGGTTGCGAAGCGAAACGATTGTTGAGTTTGTGATAGTGAACCTGTGTAGTGCTTGTGTATTATGGTGGCGGTAGTGGAGGTTTGTGCATGTGTTTTTATTAATCCGGCATGTATCGGGTATGAAAAAACGGATAGTCCACTATACATTTAGCATCATATATATATCTTCTATTTACTTTATCTAAAAATAATTTTGGAAATATAAGTTTTTAAAAGAAAAACTCATTGATGCCCGTGATTTCTCGAAAGACTAGCACGGCGTCATCGCTAGACTATGAAATAATAACTGATCAATTCCAAACAATTTCACTTAATACTGCATTGATTCTAAAATCACACCCGCAAAGTCGTATTTCGTTGAATTTAATCGCAACAATAAATTCCCAGGCATTTTGTACTGAGTATTATTTTGAATTTATTGCAGCAACACTTGCTTAGTCTCGTAAATCCCACTGTACCTTGAGTACGGAAAACTTTTACGATACCCCATTAACCCACTGAATTGGGATTTATTTCTACAAATTCACAATATGTACGCTACAAGTAGTATTGACGGTTAAAAATTAAAATACAAAGACTGTATCGATTTGCAGGCTAATCCGTGTGGTATCCGGCTGCATAGAATAGACCACCCTCATTTCCTACCGAGGTGTCGTAAGAGGCGACTAAGGTAAATGCCGTGTGGTATCCGGCTGCATAGAATATACCAGCCTTCTTTTTTACCGAGGTGTCGTAAAAGGCGACTAAGGTAAGTTGACGTCAGGCAGGCGGTCGGTCGTAAAATACGTAGCCGAATCATATGACAGCATGATTGCAACATGTTGTGCCGTGTGTAAGGACAGGAGAATGATGAATGATGATGTATCAATTTGCAGGTATCATAAATGCAAAATTGTTGTAATCCGCGATTAAAGCAAATATAGATACACAGATAACTTCTTACACTGTCTCACGGTGGATGACTCAAAGATAGACTATGCCAGTTAGGAGGCGATTTATTTAGTTTTTTTTCGAATTGTTTTATGCTGTTAGCTCCAATGGCTTTGACAGCATCACCGGAAGTACGGACGAGCGCAGAAGCTTCGCCGGATATAGTATGTAAGAGTAAAAGTTGTAAATTCCTGGGAGTGTCGCCTTAAGAACGTCACTCACACTTATGTCTCCTTAGAGACCGAACCTTGGCTTAAAGCGGCGCGTTTTAGAGGACTATATCTGACAATTATACATTATTAAACCGCAATCTTGTAGAGCGGTTTATTGAATAGAGGATAGGATTAATCTATACTTACATATCCTACTTACTTTTGTACATAAAAATATAAAGAATTATAAAACGATAGGTGATGTATATAATAGACAAAGCAGGAACCGACATAAGCTTGCGACTCCTGCTTTACGCCTAGCAAAAGTACGTAAATCGTTTGTAGCTTTGGGTATAAGATTCGATAATAGAATTCCGAAATCAATTTTGGCCATGCCATTACAGCAGTTTAAAAACACTGTTAAAAAGAGGCTGATACAGAAAGCCTACTATACTGTTGAAGATTACTTAGATGATAAGGATGTATGGATATAGGTGCACTACTACCCTGTACAAGACAGTAATAAATAAATAAATATAACTAGTTTTAAGATTTATATTTTAAAAAGAGCAACCGCCGAGTTTCTTGCTGGTTTTTCTCGGTAGGAACAGCTTTCCGAACCAGCAGTAAAGTTGACGGTTCAAAAGCATTTGTTAACAAGTTAACTTGAATAAATAATATTTTGAATTTGAATTTGAACTTATTTATAAAACGAAGTTCCCAAAAGCCGCATGTATGAACGGCAATTTTTACTGAAAGATAGTGCAATTCGTTCGAAAGTTTAAGGTTAATAATACATTACATACAGTTTTTTGAAAATTGTGTTGAAGAAGGCGCCTTTACTCGCCTGCACCACGTACAGATACACTATAGTGATATACTAGAGAATTGTAAATCTAAAAAAAAAAAGAAATGTTGTCTGATACCCATTTAAAGATGTAACGTCGAAGTATCTAAAACTATGTACGGCAAAATCGTATTTGTTTCTTACTTAATTCGGTCAACTTGGCTTCAGTCCCGAACATAAAAGCATATTTCATACATTTTTTGTATCGAAGTGCCTGATAACCGGCGACGTTAGGTCTTGAGTTTTTATGTCACTACAAATTGCTGCTACCATATTGGCGTCAACTTAAATGTTAAAATAGCTTCAATCATGTGCTGGTTTTATGCAGTTACCGAAGGGAAACGATATTTTTTAAATTCTATATATTAGCCTTAATTGTACCAAATCTCCTCAGTACATATTTCACGGATTAGGAACTATAAATATAGCTGAAACTACAGATAATATAATAATGTAACGGCCTGTTACTATCCCACTGCTGGGCATAGGACTCCTCTCGCCGTCTTTTGTAGAGGAGTTAGATCTAAGATACACCACGCTGCTCCAATATGGATTGGTAGGTTACACAAATACCTAGAGTTCTTTAGGGATATGCAGGTTCCTTCACAATATTTTCCTTTACCGAAAAGTGTGTAAAAGTAAAATTAAAGTAGCGGCCTGTTACAATCCCACTGCTGGGCATAGGCCTCCTATCTCCATTTCTGGAGAGAAGGGTTGGAGCTAAGACCTACCACGCTGCTCCAATGTGGATTGGTAGGTTACACATATCAACAGAATTATCTAGAGATATGCAGGATTCCTCACGATGTTTTCCTTCACCGAAAAGCTTATGATAAATTGCAATTATCAATTAGAGACATGAGTTTTAATAGACAAACTCATTGGTGCCTGGCCAGGTTGGTACTCGTGGTTCCCTCGAAAGAGTCGCACGGTCCCACCGCTGGGCTATCACAGCTCTATGAAAAGTGTGTGATAAACTGCAAATATCTATTAGACATAAGTTATAATAGAAAAACACGTCGGTGTCTGGATTGAA
This sequence comes from Morpho deidamia, assembly GCA_947086505.1. Classification (NCBI taxonomy): domain Eukaryota; kingdom Metazoa; phylum Arthropoda; class Insecta; order Lepidoptera; family Nymphalidae; genus Morpho; species Morpho deidamia. The sequence continues at coordinate 2,290,024 of CAMTZC010000011.1, forward strand.
CCCGTGACCCCAAGATAGTATAAGGGTAATATATCTTGGCACATACTTTTTCGTTAATTTTTTCTTTCTTTCTTTCTATATTACGTGTATTTCAATTCTTTTTTCATTTGTAACTCAAAGGTTGACTGGAAGAGGTCCCTGTTAGAGATATTTTTTTTTAATGAAATAAATCCTTTTAATATTTAACTACATTATTTTAAGGATCTTATTGTTGTTATTATTATTATTATAATTTTTTTTTATTAAATTGTTCCCTTTTGCCTGTTTAATTATATGTTCGATTTATTATTTGGAAACTGTTTTTGGTTTGTGTTTGGCTTATTTGTTTACGATGTTAATTATTGTTATAGTACTGTTTGTTTCCATAATATAAAAAATAAAAATAAATAAATAAATAAAAATAAGTCCGCCTTTGTACATGACCTTTTTGATTCTTCTTTTCTTATAATACGTATTTACTATTAACATTATCATTCTTCTGCCCTTATCCCACTCTAAACATGGTGTTACATATTTTGGCTACTTATTTTACGATGGCAACTTTCTTTACTCACCTTTCACGATACCTCGGTAAGAAAGAGGGTGGTCTATTCTATTCAGCCGGATACCACACGGCGGGTCGACTTAGCTTAGTCGCCTTTTACGCCACTTCGGTGAGAAGTGAGTGTAGTCTATCAATTCAGCCGGATAGCACACGGCGCATCAATTTACCTTAGTCACCTTTTACGGCACCTAGGTAAGAAATGAGGGTGGTAAATTCAATTCAGCCGGATACCACTTGGCGTGTCAATTTAACTCAGTCAACTTTTACGACACCTATGTAAGAAATGAGGGTGGTCTATTCAAATCAGTCGGATACCACACGGTGGATGTATATACCATAAACAAAATAAATAAATATAATGTTCCTTTTCAATTATAACAAAGTGCGTTAACCCCGACCAGTCATCTAGAAATTTATAAGCTAAGTACATGGTACAACTTTATTATATCTCTTATTCTTGGCTATTAATATCTGTCCCATGATATTTGCACAAAAAATACCGAATCACCCAATAAAATTATCTTATGAGTTATATATGCCATCGTTGCCGGCATTGCATTCAGAATAGTAATTTATATATGACTATTGTCCGGAATATGGAGTTGGATATGGGCCAACTAATGATTAAGACTTACGTATATTATTGTTAAAATCTTAACACATCATCCTCCTGCCCTTATCCGCCTCTAAGTGGGGTCGGAACAACATGCTACAAACATGTTGTCACATGATTTGGCTACGTATTTTACGACCGGCCGCCTGCCTGACATTTGTATGTCTGTATTTTATCTGTATTTTACATCCGGATGTAAAATACGACTAAGATAAATTGACGAAAGAAATTTACGAAATTAACGAAAGAGGGTGGTTTATTCTACTCAACCGGATACCACACGGTGGTTCAACTTACCTTAGTCGCCTCTTACGACATCTCGGTAAGAAATGAAGGTGGTCTATTCTACTGAGCCAGATACTAAATGGCGGGTCGACTTACTTTAGTCGCCTTTTATGACACCTTGGTAAAAAATGAGGGTGTTCTATTCTACAGAGCCAGATACCACATGACAATGCGAAAAACTTTACACATTTCCAATTATTATCTAATCTAAAACCACTTATTGGTGACCACTGAAAGTCAGTGTTGCGGTCTCGTGATCTCAAGAATAGCTGAGTGGTCATCCAATTTGTGACGACATTACAACGCTACAAGTTATTGGTGAAGTTTTGTGATATTCCTCTTTAATATAAGGTAATTTGAAATATTATTTTTTTTTTTTATTTGTAATTTTTTTATTCTTTCTCTCTGTGCTGTAATGTGCCACATAAATAACTAAATAATTATAAGAATTAGTTATTTACCTTGGAAAATGGCGTTGAGAAACTCTTTTCTCTCATTTTTTATTTTTATAAAATCACATTTAATATAGATCATTCTGTAAACCGCACTTTTCAGAATCTACTATGACGAGATTAGTTAAATAAGAATAATTGTTTTTAAGAATACTTTAGGAAAAATCATTGGCGCCTGCCCAGCGTTTAAGCTCGTGATCCCTTCGAAAGATTCGCACGGTTTCACGTTGTTGGGCTATCAAAGCTTTTTACGCTGTTTCCTGTACACTAATGCTAATTTTGTATAAATATATAGTTAATTAAATATAATATGATTTCTTACTGTAAGAGTTATGTAAGTTATGACATTTATTAATTTGAAACATTATTTTACCAGCGTAGGAGTATTTTATTTTAATTTAGCGACTCTGTACAAGGCAGTAATGACGTAATGTGACTAGTAATATCAATTATATTTTAAATAGAGCAATCGCCGAATTTCTTTCAGGCTCTTGTTGGTAAGAGGAGCTATCTAAACCAGCAGTAGAGTCGACGATTCAAAAGCACTTACAAGTTTACTTGAATGACTAATAAAAAATAACTTTATTACAAATTAATTTATCATTTATCTTTTTATAGATAGAAGTTTTGAATTTAAGTGTATAGTATAGCTTTATGTGTTTAAGTATGAGATCAAAGCAATTTATTCTATTTTGCAATGTTATATTTGTCATCGAGTTAGGAATAGAGACCTATTCCGAGTTCTTGCTATAATCCGCGTGATAATATTTAGGGAACCTGAGTATGTTCTCGCCTTAAAATTTATATGAAACTAAAAATCCTCTGAGTATTAAACGTGTGAATTTTGACATTAGTTTCTGATTCATACGTTCAGATACCATGCTTTGACCTACAAAAGATTCAGTAGTTCAAATAGTAGTGTTACAAGATACAAACACCAATAAAATAGAATAATGCTATAATCCTTGTTTGTTAGAAAAATCATAATGCTTTGTATGATGCAAAACGGTTCTCATATCTTATACATGCAGGATTAGTCATCGCAAGTATTACAAGACACCAACACCAACAGCACAATACATAAGCACTCCACACATTCACAACGACAATACGAGGGTGGATGGTGGTTGACGTTGGTGATGGTAACTACATGCGTGCCTTCGTCTTTTGTTGTCACAAACATTTCACGCATCCTCATAAATATGTATGCACTATAATTATCCAGACTAAAAATAAAATAAATAAACAAATAATAAATATATAAATTTTGAGGAATTTTACTGTAGAATCGTATACCATTACGTTTATTCGATTTTTTATAATCAAGGAAACATAAAATCATCCATAATGTCGTCATCATCTTAAATCCCGCCTTAGCATAAATGGCATTTTAAAATTTTTATTACGTCATAGAGATAAGACTCATTTGTATTCCAGCCCTCGCCCCCATCCCATTGGTTCGGAAACATTTTTATCAAATACTTCCCTTAGCTGATCTTAAATGAGTTACATAAATTGCTTCCAGTTTGAGAGATAATCTTATTATGATTGCCTCTTTAGCGTAGTGGTTCAAAACACCATGAAAATAACATTATATTTGCCGTGTGGTATCCGGTTGAGTAGATAGATCACCCCCTTTCTTACCGAGGGTTCGTAAAATACGTAGCCAAATCATGTGACAACATGTTTGTAACATTTTATGCCACTTAGAATGGGATAAGGGAAGGAGGATGAAGACTTTTGTTTGCCTATATACACAGAAACTGAGAAAACAGATACATTTTCATAAATGCTACTGTTACAAAATAAATATTACTCTCAAGTGGCTGCTAAAGAAGTTGTATTTTAAAAATTTTACGTTATAAAGTCTGATAAAATCTCTTTAAGCTTAATGTAAAGTCGTTTTGCTCTAGAATAAAAATGGCCGAATCATGTGACATCGGTTTTTAACATGTAACGGATGGTTTAGGTGTATAGTAAAGTAACAGCCTATTACTATGCCCACTACTGGGCTAAGGTCTCCTCTCTCCGTTTTTGGAGAGAAGGATTGGAGCTAAGACCTATCACGCTGCTCCAATGCGGATTGGTAGGTTACACATATCCCTAGAATTTTCTAGAGATATGCAGGTTTCCTCACGATGTTTTCCTTTACCGAAAAGCGTGTGATAAATTGCAATTATCAATTAGACACTTGAATTTTAATAGAAAAAACTCATTGGTGCCTGCCCAGGTTTGATCCCGTTCCCCTCGTAAGAATCGCACGGTCTCACTACTGGGCTATTACAGCTGTAGCAAAAGCTATAACATAAATAAAAATGAAGTTCCAAATAGTTTAGTATTCGACAACGTCTACACAACGATTTTACAGAAACCTCCAGTTTGCGATTAAACTTCCGCTGAAACTATACAAGATCGCTTAGTAGACATAATTTTGCGGAGATTCTGTGGGCTGCATTAGCTTATAACTTTATAGACCGAGTTGTCTATGAACTAGATTAGATTAGTTAACTACTACATCCTGTTTATTTTATTTAAGGAAATGGATACGAAAATAAAAAAGCAATGTAACGACCTGCTATAATCCCACTGCTGGGTGTTTACTTCACTATTATAATTCACTCACACTGCACGAGAATAAAACTACAAACTGGATTCTGTCTGAACTCAGCTTTGTGGATATGACGTTGTAGCCTATATGTTTTATAAACGAAACTCAATAGCGCGCGCTAATACAGAACAGCGCCATCTAAATTGCATTTGAAATTAAAATGTATTAAATAAAAACAAATTTGGGTATAGACCTCCTTTCTCCGATTCGAGAGAAGGGTTGGATCTAAGACCTACCACGCTGCTCCAATGTGAATTGGTAGGTTACACATATCCCCAGAATTTTTTAGAGATATGCAGGTTTCGTCACGAAAAGCGTGTGATATATTGCAATTATCAATTAGACACAAAAGTTTTCATTGAAAGTGGTGCCTGCCCGGGGCTTAAACTCATGACCCCTTCGAAAGAGTCGCACGTCTCACCGTTGGGCTGTCAGCTTTTTACGAAATTAAAGTGTACTTTAATTATTGGAGAAACTTGCTTGTGCTTGCTTATGAATGCTGCCTGCTTCATAACTTCTATATGGTGGAATTCCACAAAAAATGCCTGCATTTATAAATTATATAATAAGCTTACTTAAATATTAGAAAAATCCGTTGTAACGTTGGACGTAGGACGCTAAAAATTCCGCAATATAGTGTTGGACACGATGTCATTTAAGGATATTTAAAATACTTTAAATAGAAATTTAAGATTACATAATTTATAGAATTATGCGTTACTTTGCGGAGATCCATAATACAAAAGTAATAGTAAATTTATTTTGCTATAATCCGCGATACAGTAAATAGAAAATATATATAGTGCCAAATGTATAGTGGACTATTCGTTTTTTCATACCCGTTACATGCAGGATTCGTAAAAACACATGCACAAACCTGGAGGTTTGCCACTGCCAATACAATACACAAGCACTACACAAGTTCACTATCACAAACTCAACAATCGTTTCGCCCCGTAACCGATCGATATGAACAACGTTGCGAATAATTGATTGAATTAATTATTTACTTATTCGGATCTACAACATACAACATATATGCCATATAGTTTTAAATTAATTATGTAGTACCAATTATAGAAGATCACATCTTTCTTATTCACAATGTTACAATTATAAACCTAAAAAAAACAAGATAAATGAAAACATAAAAAAACCGCCGTGTGCTATCCGGCTAAAAGGAATAGACCACCCTCATTTACCTTAACTGAGGTGTCGTAAAAGGCGACTAAGGTGAGTTGATGTCAGGCAGGAGGCCGTTGTAAAATACGTAGCCAAATCATGTGACAGCATGTTTGTAACATGTTGTGCTGACCCCACTTAGAGTTGAATTAGGGCAGGAGGATGATGAAATGAAAACATAAAAAAACGACATCAAGCCTCAACTGTGGTAACTCTGAATTAGTCACAAAATTAAAACTAACAAAAAAACAGGGGAAGTCGAAAGCGTACTGAATCACAGCAATGTGTGACAAATTCTGCTTGTTGTAAATAAAATCTGTATCACAGACTGTAGCACAGCGGTGACACCGTGCGACTCTTTCGAGGGGAACACGAGTTCAAACTCGGGCAGGCACCAATGTGTTTTTCTATTAAAACTCATGTGTCTAATTGATAATTGCAATTTATAACACGCTTTTCGGTGAAGGAAAACATCGTGAGGAAACCTGCATATCTCTAGAGAATTCTTGAGATATGTGTAACCTACCAATCCGCATTGGAGCAGCGTGGTAGGTCTTAGCTCCAACACTTCTCTCCAGAATCGGAGAGAGGAGGCCCTATGCCCAGTAGTGGGATTGTAACAGGCCGCTACTTTACTTTTTTACTGTAAATTAAATCATTCCTCGCCGTAACCTAAATTACATCGATTAAAAAGCGGGTACATTTTACCGTCGTACAAATGTCCGATCATAAATCGTTTACAATTTGTAAAGCACATTAAACTGTTTCTAAATTGGTCGAGCATCCAAACGGAAAGCGACAATTTACGGGAGATATTAGGGATTTTGCATCTGCTGTACCAGTCGAGTCGCTTAGTATAAACGGATTATTTATTCAACGGTGATTTGTAAATTACGTAACGTTCAATGTCTATTTGCAAACTATTTCCGGTGAACTAATAATCCATTTAAATAAATATTTAGTCATCGCTTTCTTATACAGGGTCGAAGGGTAGCTCTGTCCACGAATTTTTATCAAATTCAAATTCAAATTCAAAATATTCTTTATTCGAGTAAACAAGTGCTTTTGAATCGTCAACTCTACTGCTGGTTCGGAAAGCTGTTCCAACCGAGAAGAGCCAGCAAGAAACTTGGCGGTTACTCTATTCAGAATGCAATTCTTATAACTAGTTACATTTAGTCATTTCGATCTTGTGCAAATATAATGTATATCATCATTCTTCTGCTGCTGTGATAGCCCAGCGGTGAGAGGAGGCCTATTCCCAGCAGTGGGATTGTAACAGGCCGCTACTAGTTCTACTCTTCTGCTCTTATCCACTCCAAGCGGGGTCGGGAAAACATGCTACAAACATGTTGTTACATGACCTGGCTACGTATTTTACGACCGGCCACCTGTCTGACGTCAACTCATCTTAGTCGCCTTTTACGACACCTCGGTAGGAAAGGAGGGTGGTACTATTCTATTCTGCCGAATACCACACGGCGTTGTATAAAGTATAACAATGTTCGCTTGAAATTAAAAAACACAATCTTAATGTAAAATGACAATAATATTGATAAACTATTGTGAAATTGAAAATATATATTATAATATATGGGTAATATTTGCACGCATAGTATTTCAGGGTACAGTAGTTATTAACAAAACGATAACATCACTCCATCGTTTTACAGATCATGTTGATGTATTGATGCAAAATTGCGGGCGATCGGCGGAAGTGACGTCATTACCTCGGCCCACCTCAGCGCTGTATGCGGGAAGTAGATCGAATAGGGCAGTTATAAATTTAAGGCAATTCTAAGTATAGATTTATTAAAACGCTATTTATGCAGTTATGATTTATAAACTGTACTCACGAACAGGTTCGCGTCAGCATAAATGTTTAAATATCCTTAGTTATATATGTGTTTCTGTTTTCATAGGAAAAAGGATTTTTTTTCTATACGTAAGTTCGAACCTCAATTTGACCAAATTTAATAAATTTTTCGGCAGCGGATATACCGTTAAAACGTAATAGACAGATAGACAAAAATGTCGGTTTATCAAAAAAAGATAATGAAAGACTTTCGAACTTTTATTATTAATGATTCTTTATTTTAATATGAATTCAAACTAGTAATATACTAACAATACTGAGTTAGGCATAAAAATGACGTTGTCAATTTATCACGCGCTTTTTGGTTAAAGAAAACATCGCGAGGAAAGCTGTATAAGTCTGGTATCCATCAAAGCGAAAAGAAGATGGGTTTTGAAAACCAATCAGATATCGTCATTTCTACATCTCCTCTTCACTGAGCTTAATGATTTTTGTGCATCCAGCCTTTTTTTCACGGGGAATCCTTCATACTGCAATCTGCTGGGGTTGTCATTGCAGTTATACGTGACTTTTCTAGTGTAAAAGTTCCTGGCGTTCCGCCTTACTCCCTGGAGATGAAGGGCACAGAAATAGTGAACGTATCACGTCTGCACCTTCGTCAGTAGCTGCTTTATGCAGCTGTACCATGTTGGGCCTATTAAACATAACCCATTACAATCACAACCGACGCATTCGGAACACCTAATACATAGGCCGCTTCCTCCAGTTAGAGCATCGAATCCCCTAATTCGGGGCTCGGAGATTTCATTTAGGCTGGCTGCTTATGGTTTTGGGCGAGTCTTCTCCGTAGGACACCGCGCCTAAATCTGAAGAATTTGGGATAGCTGTAACTTATTAATTCACATTTTTTTTACTATTACCTCCATCATGAGAGACAGAGGCTGTTTTTATCAATAAAGCATTCGTACCAGTACTCGCTTGTATACATTCTTTCATTCTCGATACCTATTCTTTCTTTTATTCATCATCATTCGCAACTATTAAGGGTGGGACTCCTTCTACAACTGTCTATCTATTCTTATATCTATGAGGGTAATAAATATACGCTTCATTTAAAGTAACAGCCTGTTAATATCCCACTGCTGGGAATGGGTCTCCTCTCTCCATTTTTTGGAGAGAAGGATTGGAGCTAAGACCTACCACGCTGCTCCAATGCGGATTGGTAGTTACACATATCCCTAGAATTCTCTAGAGATATGCAGGTTTCCTCACGATGTTGTTTTTCACCGAAAGGCGAGTGATAAATTGCAAATATCAATTAGACACATAAGTTTTAATAGAAAAACTCATTGGTTCCTGACCGGGTTTGAACCCATGTTCGTCTCTAAAGAGTCGCACGGTCTCACGACTAGGCTATCACAGCTTTACACACTTCATTTATTTAGTATCAATTAGGTTATTTACAATTTTTGTTTTGATATAATTTTATCGCTTTAGTGTCAGTATTTTACAAGATTCCAATTTCTTTTTAATTTTATCATTTTATTTATTTCTTAGATGCCGTTGCATATATATACTGTGTAGTATATAAACCTTATGACCCTGCTCTACGCGGTTTTTATTTTTATACCTTATTACTAATTAAATTAATTCTAAATTCTAAATTTAAGTCTCTTTTGTAAAAAAATTTTTTCCTTTCTTTCTCTTACTTCTTCTTTCTTTCTTTTTTTGTCGACGCGCATTTACTAAATAAAAACGCGAACGCGACATATTTATGATATAACAAAAAACAATACTAAAATATTCGTCATTAACTTAAAGTAGCCAAAAAACAATATAGTTCACTTAAAAAAATATAAATAAATAAATAAAATATTTTACTTCAAAATCAGCCTGTACAATTATTACTCATATCATGTACAAATAAGTGGGAACAATAGGTTTTTTGCGTTTGTGTCTTACCTACATTCATGTTTTCATTATGTTTACTTAAGAAATAAGTCAAAAAGTGTAACTACCTTATTGTTTTTATACTTTCTCTTAGTAATAGCTCTTTGAGTATATACATATATTATACAAATGTTCTTTCTCATACGAAAATTATCATACGAAAAATTGCTGATTATAAATGTACCATATACATATATATATATATATATATATATTATATTATATCGACGGCTCCGGCGTGTGGAAAAACTCTGATGAGTTTATGATTACGCTAACATGATGTAAAATGTAAATTTTGTTGATTCTGATGAAATAAATAAATAAAAAATTAAAAAGTTTCTATTTCAATTTTCATATTAATCCACATTGGAGTAACGTGGTCGACGATGGATGTGTGGATATAGGTGCACCTCTACCCTGTACAAGACAGTAATAAATAAATGTAACTAGTTTTAAGATTTATATTTTCAAAAGAGCAACCGCCGAGTTTCCTGCTGGTTCAGGGCTTTCCGAACTAGCAGTAAAGTTGACGATTCAAAAGCACTTGTTTACAAGTTTACTTGAATAAAGAATAATTTGAACTTGAATTTGACCTAAGCAACCCTTCTCTTCAAAAAGCACAGATCCTTTGCCTAGCAGTGGCATAATAAGAGGCTGTAACGTTTTTATTGAATTAGGTCTCTGAAAATAATAATAGACATGAGTCGCGGTTTGTGATGGAGGTATAAACAAGCCGCGAACAAATTCTCGGTTCCCGGATACCCAGCCTCTTTATGGCGTGTCGGAAATAAAGCCGGGAGGCACTTCCGCGCCGATGATATAGGGTCAGGTCCAAAATATAAGAACCGCTTGGTATATGTAGGAAATTATAAAAGGAGAGAAATAGTGACCCTGCCTTGATCTCCGCGGGTCGCGGGTTCGATTCCCGCCGAGGGCCAACATTTTCTATAAACAAATTGTTGGTTCTTCCAGCCTGGGTGTGTATTTGTATTTAAGTATGTATTTAAACTTATATATGTAGTATATCTACCAGTTGTCCGTCACCCATAACACAAGTATTAAGTTACTTACTTTGGGGACTCACGACCGTGTGTGTAAGTGTCCCATATATTTATTTATTTATTTAGAGATGATGAAACGGTTCCTGGTTTGCCTTTCTATACTAATATATAAAGCTGAAGAGTTTATTTGTTTGAACATGCTAATCTCACGAACTACTGGACCTATTTCAAAAATTCTTTAAATGTAAAATAGTCCATTTATCGAGGAAGGCTATAGACTATATAATATCACACTAAGATGAATAGGAGAGGAGCACAATAAAAAATAGCCACAGCCACGCGCGACCGGACAGCTAGATACTAATTAAACTTATCTGTCCTTTTAAAATATATATTGTCTCTCACAAACACTGTATTATTATAAATGTAAATGCTACAGTAAAATATCTATTTCTTTAATTTTATTATTAAAAATATTTTGATATAATTCGCGTTTCATATCTGCGACGTTCATGTTGGTACTTTTTTATATAAACACGGATTATACTCAAATAATTCTATCATTACTTCCGTTGTATATTGCAATGTAACGTTCCAATGTCACGCATTGAAAATATACTACATCACTTATCTCTTTGTTAATAAGTCGCTATGCGTTTAACTTGTGCCATCGCTAAATCTCTGAAGAATCATTGCGAATCAGACATCGGTTTTCACATCTATGGTGTAAAATAAGGCGCAATTGTTTGCCGAAAGGTTAACCAATCGTATCGAATTTGCGACAGAGGTATTTATTTTAAGGCATTACCATATTTTTTGTATCTTTTAAGACCATCGCATGAAAAAGTCGGGAAACGTCGGGAATTCAAAAAATTTTAGGAAACCAACATCCTGTTCTTACTCGTAGTAAGGTCCGTTATAGATCTCTTAAAGTTACAACCGAAATTGTAAAATATTGGTTTTATTTAGGCTAGTGGAAGATGACCAGGTATAAGTTTCACGTAGAGTAATTGCAGTTTTAATTAATCAAAAATAATAAAATGACATGTTTTGTAGAAGCAGTCGTTACTTTGCGGGATTCCATATTACAGGCACTATAACAGAAGTACCTTGCTATAATCCGCGCGGGTTAAGCGAATGCATGCAAAACTAATGTGTATGAAGTAGGCAAAATTTACTCACCTTACACATGCAGGACAAGTCAACACACGCGCCCCAAGGCGCCTTCACCAGCAACAATGCACACAACCGGTACACACAACCATCACCAAAATCTCGACGATCGTTTCGCTCCAAAACCGAAGCATCATCAGGAGGATGGGCTCCACTACAAAATCGCACAACTCAAGCCGTCTTAAATAGTTTAACCCCCACCACTACCTTAACTATACACAGTAGCATTTTTTTTGCATGCATTCGCTTAACCCGTGCGGATTATAGCAAGTACACGGCAATAAATAATGCACATCGAGACTTAGACAGAGAAAACGGCTAGATTCTGTTTCATAGAGCATTATCTCTATCTCATAGACTGAAGAACCCGTGTGTGACAGAGACAGCGCTCTACTAAACCGAACTGGCCGGCTATTTCGTTGTAAGCATCGACGTGCATCATTTATTGCCGGGTACTATAGTTTTGTTATAGTGTAATTTCAAGACACACATGACATATAATTTCGCATGGCAATTTAATTTATAAATGCCTTTCTTTAACAGCCTTGTATGTATATGAAGGTGGAATCTTTAAAGTTAAAGTTGTTACCCACTTCCCGGGGCTCGATTGAGCTGAAATTTTACATACTGCTCCAGTCTTGATGACAATTTGTTTATGATAAGCATGACCTGACGCTGCTGCCAGGATTGGCTCCAGATGAGAGACCTCCTCAACAGTCAACAGTAGGGACATTAAATTTTGTTGTAACATCATCATTCTCCTGCCCTTATCCCACTCTAATTGGGGTCAGCACGTTGTCATGTGATTCGGCTACGTATTTTACGACCGGCCGCCTGCCTGACGTCAACTTACCTTAGTCGCCTTTTACGACACCTCGGTAAGAAATGAGGGTGGTTCATTCTATGCAGCCGGACACCACACGGCAAATACCTTAGTCGCCTCTTGCGACACCTCGGTAAGAAAGGAGGGTGGTCTATTTAATTCTGCCGAATTTGATGTGGTAACATCAACCATACCATACCAAATTTTGTTGTAATCTGGCATGTTTTTATTCTATTTATAAAATTATTTCGATCATAATTTTCAATTATTTATTTTACTTTTGACGGCTAAAGTAGTGATGTCGAAATTACATGCCTGACTCGATTTCTAAAAACAATCGATTTTGTATACATAGAAGTTTTAATCGATTTATCATGTTGACATTCCGTTTTACATAGTTTTATATAAATAAACAGGCATTTAAATTACTATATATGGCGGTATATACTTTTTAATTTCATGCTTAAGTCCACGCAAATGGTTTAGCGGGTATAGTTACTTACAAATATGTAATAAAATTCCGAAATCAATTTTGGTCATGCCATTACAGCAGTTTAAAAACACTGTTAAAAAGAGGCTGATACAAAAAGCCTACTATACTGTTGAAGATTACTTAGATGATAAGGATGTGTGGATATAGGTGCGCTTCTACCCCGTACAAGACAGTAATAAATAAATGTAACTAGTTCTAAGATTTATATTTTAAAAAGAGCAACCGCCGAGTTTCTTGCTGGCTCTTCTCGGTAGGAACAGCTTTCCGAACCAGCAGTAAAGTTGACGATTCAAAAGTACTTGTTTACAAGTTTACTGGAATAAAGAATATTTTGAATTTGAATATTAATGTACAAAGAATTTTGTTTGTTCTCTATATACATAGAAACTGAGAAAACAAATACATTTTCATAAATGCTGTTAGAAAATAAATATTACTCTCAAGTGGCCGCTAAATAAGTTGTATTTTAAAAATTTTACGTTATAAAGTCTGTGATAAAATCTCTTTAAGCTTAATGTAAAGTAGTTTTGCTCTCGAATAAAAATGGCCGAGGCTGCAATGTCAAAATCATTTGCCAACAAATTGCATAACGACCTCTAGGGTACACGCGGCGGTATATTCTGGAAATTGCATAAGTGTGTGAACTTTAACTGAATTCGCATGTAAACAACTTTTGCTAATAGCAAGTTCTAAAAAACAAAAGAAATTATTGGTTGTTGGGATATAAATATTTATATATTTAAGGCGACAAAGGTTGCCGTCTGGCGGGTTGCCGTTCGTAAAATAACTAACCAGAACATGTAACATGCTTAAAATATGTTGTGCCGACCCCACTTAGAGTGGGATAAGGGCAAAAGAATGAATTAATGATGAATTATCAAATGCTTATTAAAAAAAGAAAGCGGAAATTTTAGATGAGCTAGAAGTGAGGAAGATTCGTCTACCCATAATAACTGTTCTTTGTCCAAAAGTAATAATAAAATTATTTTGCTATAATCCGCGATACAGTAAATAGAAAATATATAAAGTGCTAAATGTATAGTGGACTATCCGTTTTTCCATACCCGTTACATGCAGGATTCGTAAAAACACATGCACAAACCTCCACCACTGCCTGGTGGTCAATACACCAGCACCACACACGTTCATTATCACAAACGCAACAATCGTTTCGCCCCGCAACCGAAGCATCATCAGGAGATAGACTCCCACGACAAAATCGCAAAGCATGCTTTGCGATTTGCGACGTAACGGGTATGAAAAAACGGATAGTCCACTATACATTTAGCGCTATATATATTTTCTATTTACTGTATCGCGGATTATAGCAAAATAATCTTATTATTACTTTTATATTATGGATCTGCGCAAAGTAACGCCTAATTCTATAAATTGTTCTTTGTCCTTCAACACATTCCCTAATTTTTTTTAACTGCCATTACGTAGGCTTGCTCTGAGACATTGCCAATGAGCTCAAGGGCGGGTCTTAAACATTTGGCATAAACACTAGCGCACGCTCCCTCCAAACGTCCATCCCGAACTTCTATTACCTACTTTTGCCATCTGTTATACTTGCGAACAAGAAGGTTCCACAAACAATTGCATTATTTTCCCTACTACCTTCTCTTAATCCGCAAACGATTATTCAACGCAAACCTAAATTAATTTAACACAATTTAATGAGCAAATCGTAATCAAATCACATGTCTTCGGTGTCACGCTGTATAAAGTAGCGGCCTGTTACAATCCCACTGCTGGGAATAGGTCTTCTCTCTCCGTTTCTGGAGCGAAGGGTTGGAGCTAAGACTTACCACGCTGCTCCAATGCGGATTGGTAGGTTACACAGATCTCCAGAATTCTCTAGAGATATGCAGGTTTCCTCAGGATGTTTTCCTTCACCGAAAAGCGTCTGATATATTACAATTATCAATTAGACACATGAGTTTTAATAGAAAAACTCAGTGGTGCCTGCCCGAGTTTGAACTCGTGTTCCTCTCGAAAGAGTCGCACGGTCGCTGATGCCGAAATACAACTTTAACTAGTTCGGCTATAGATGGCCATATTGTTAATATGGAGATAGATGTACATGTGTTTTTACGAATCCTGCATGTAACGGGTATAGAAAAAACGGATAGTCCACTATACATTTAGCATTATATATATTTTCTATTTACTGTATCGCGGATTATAGCAAAATAATTTTATTATAACTTTTGTATTATGGATCTCCGCAAAGCAACGCCTTATTCTATAAATTAACGTTTTTGAATTAGGTCACTTTAATACGAAGCGTGCTATAGAGGAGCATGCTTGACTGCAAATCCATAAATTTTAATAAACTATACAATTCGTTTGTTTAAAAGAGCTGAAAGTATTTTCTACTATACAAAGCGCTAAAGGCCAATTTTTTAAAAGCCTTTTCGACCGTACAGTCTTCAGTTTACGATGTACCTAAGAATAGTGAGAAATGTTTTGGAAATTTGGCGCAGTAACATTTGGCAAAAGAAAGCCCGACACACTTTATGTTATAATGAAAGTACATTTGGATGTCTGCCTAATTTTATTAGCGAAAGGCTTTCTCGCTTGAATGTGTATGGTTGATAACGATCCCATAGATGTCTAAAACGGAACACGTCTTTATGTAGGTTAAGGGTATGGTAATGGGTGAGCGTGTCTAGGACAAGAGCATTGAGGGTACTACGTTTTTTTGTTGTATATTGTTATAATGAGATTAAGAGAGACTACGTCGCCGTGTGGTATTCGGCAGAATAGAATAGACTACCCTCCTATCTTACCGAGGTGTCGTAAGAGGCGACTAAGGTATGTGCTGTGTGGTATCCGGCTGCATAGAATAGACCACCCTCATTTCTTACCGAGGTGTCTTTAAAGGCGACTAAGGTAAGTTGAATTCAGGCAGGCGGCCGGTCATAAAATATGAAGCCAAATCATGTGACAATATGTTTGTAACATGTTGTGCCGACCCCACTTAGAGTGAGATAAGGGCAGGAGAATGATGAAGAGATACTACACGCGGTCTTCCGTCCAACATACCTCAATGCCTAAAGAGCAAAAGTCTTCGAACGGTGCGTGTTGCTAGTGATGACTTACGGATCCGAAGCGTAGTCGTTGACTATGGGCTTCATAAGAAAGCTCAAAGTCACTTAGCGGGCCATGGAGCGAGCTTTGCTCAAAGTATTTCTACATGGTTAAATCAGATATGAGGAGATGTTAGAAGAACAAAAGTCACTGATATAGCTCAGAGTGTAGCGAAGCTGAAGTGACGATGGGTACGGAGATCCGATGGGATTCAGGTCTTAAGGTGTTAGAATGGCGAATGGCACTGGAAAATCCAGCATCGGTAGATCCCCCTATCAGATTGACTGACCACCTCTGCTTTATGGAGATCATGGGACCTATTTGCAGCTTTTGAAGTCTATAGGCTAAGTTGAAGAAGACCGGAAAATGCAGCGTCGGTAGACCTCATGAAGGTCGCGGGAAGCCGCTGTATCCAAGCGTCACAAAATCTTGTGTGAGATCCCATGAAGAGACCTATTTCCAGCAGGTGGTTGAAGGAGAGAGAGAATGAAGAGAGAGATGAGAATTACGTTCATCATCCTCCTGCCCTTATCCCACTCCAAGTGGGGTCGGCACAACATGTTACAAACATGTTGTCACATTATTTGGCTATGTATTTTACGACCGGCCGCCTGCCTGACGTCAATTTACCTTAGTCGCCTTTTACGACACCTCAGTAAGAAATGAGGGTGGTCTATTCTATGCAGCCGGATACCACACGGCGCGTACCTTAGTCGCCTCTTACGACACCTCGGTAAGAAAGGAGGGTGGTCTATTCTATTCTGCCGGATACCACACGGCGTAGAGAATGATATTACGTTGTCTTAAATATTAGTACGTCAAATATTAGTCCGACTGATAGGGGTTCTAAACGTAGGCAGGCACCAACGAGTTTTATGTTCAAACTTATGTATCTAATTAATATTTGCAAAAGTAATAATGAAAGCATTTTGCTATAATCCACGATAAAGTTGATAGAAAATATATATAATGCAAAGTATATAGTAGAGAGTTTTCATACCCGATACATGCAGGATTCGTAAAAACACATGCACGAACCTCCGCAACCGAAGCATCATCAGACTCTGATAAATGATCGAATAAATGTTTCAAGTTCAAGTACACGTGTTCGGCGACAAAAATAAAATAAATGGTGGGGTTGAATCGATTACTATATAACCATGCTTGTTCGGGTAATGATTCACTTTGCGATTTTGTCGTAGATGATGCTTCGGTTGCGGAGCGAAACGATTGTCGTATTTGTGATAGTGAACGTGTGTATAGATTGTGTATTCTCGTGGCGATGGTGAGGTTTGTGCATAAACGAATCTTGCACGTATGAAAACGTATAGTACAGTTTAGCATTATATATATTTTCTAATTACTTTATCGTGGATTATAGCAAAATAATTTTATTATTACTTTTGCATTTTGGATGTATTTTATTTATTATTTATGTACAAAAATCAGTTCAGTAGATTTTGAGAAAATCGATTACATACAAACAGACAGTTTTTGGAACTTTGTTTTATAATAAGTATAAATAGATAATTTGAAATAATAAAATGCAGATACGCCTACAATTGGACGAATCCTTATTTTATGAGGTTAGTATTCACGTCGCGAAAACTAAATAGGGATATGATAAAATATGTTGTATAACGCTTCGCATTATAGAACTTTGAACTCACAGAAACTATTGTTTAGTAACGGGATATAATATTGCAACGAATCTAAAAATATTAGTCCTACGAATTAACTGCTAATTATTTTTGTAAAACATTTAAAATTAATATTTTAATAATATGAGGAGTTCATTTCTCGTTTCGTTGCCCTTAAATCTGAGGACACCGTGTGGTATCCGGCAGAATAGAATAGACCACCCTCCTTTCTTACCGAGGTGTCGTAAGAGGCGACTAAAGTAAATGCCGTGTGGTATCCGGCAGAATAGAATAGACCACCCTCCTTTCTTACCGACGTGTCGTAAGAGGCGATTAAGGTATGCGCCGTGTGGTATCCGGCTGCATAGAATAGACCACCCTCCTTTCTTACCGTGGTGTCGTAAAAGGCGACTAAGGTAAGTTGACGTCAGGCAGGCGGCTGGTCGTAAAATACGTAGCCAAATCATGTGACAACATGTTTCTAATATGTTGTGCCAACCCTATTTACAGTGGGATAAGGGCAGGAGAATGATGAATGATGATGTTGTCCTCAAATCTGAGGGTCGTGCCCCCTCCAGAAATTAACCTGTCACGGACAATGTTGCGAAAATTGCTTCGTTCTTCGCAACGTTTTTATACATCTGACTATCGAGAGTGGTGCGGATTTAGTCTATCTGGTCATGGGACCTCATCCTCGCGGTCTTTTTTCCTGGCCTTGCCTGTGATGACTATTTTTTCGAGATTGTCACTTCACTCTTCTGGGCGATATGACCGAAATACTCAAGAACTCGTTGAAGGCATCTAAAAGTAATAGCCTGTTACTATGCCCACTGCTGGGCTAAGGCCTCCTCTCTCCATTATTGGAGAGAAGGATTGGAGCTAAGACCTACCACGCTGCTCCATTGCGGATTGGTAGATTACACGTATCCCTAGAATTCTCTATAGATATGCAGGTTTCCTCATGATGTTTTCCTTCACCGAAAAGCGTATGATAAATTGCAATTATCAATTAGACACATAAGTTTTAATAGAAAAACTCATTGGTGCCTGCCCGGTGTTTGAACCTATGTCGTCTCTAGAGAGTCGCACGGTCACACCGCTAGGCTATCAAAGCTTTGAAGGCAGGAAGCTGTGAAGGCATCTGTCTCTCGTCTATCTAGCCGAAGGCTTAGCTGTAATCATGAGTTCCTTAAGTATAGAAATATTAGTTCTTTTAGCTGTCCAGGGGATGCGCAACATTCTCCAGCACCATATTTCGAAAGCATCCACACGTTTGCAGTCCGTTACTCTGAGCGTCCATGTTTCAGCTTCGTAAAGAACTATGGAAATAATGAAAATACCAACGTCCCAACAAGTTTCTCTTTGGTATCATTTCTTATGTTTCTGTCTTTCCATATTCCTTTCAATTGACCCTTTGGTCATTACAATCCTGTGTCGGATTTCCAGATCACAGGAGCCCGTGTTCGAGATACCGCAGCCCAGGTAAATAAATCGTTCTATAAAAATAATAATAAAAAAGTAATAATAAAAATGCTACTCTGTACAAGACAGTAATGACTAAATGTAACTAGTTATAAGATTTATATTTTTAAAAAGAGCGAGTTGCTTGCTGGCTCTTCTCAGTAGGAAAAGCTTTCCGAACCAGCGGTAGAGTTGACGTTTCCTTTTTTTTTACGAGTTTTATTTACGAGTATTTGTTTACAAGTTTACTTGAATAAAGATAATAATTTGAATTTTAACTTGAGAAAAATGGCTGGATTTGAAAATCTTTCTATAACTTTCCCGTGTACTCATTTCGTATTTTATCCAGATATTTTATTTTATCGCGGAATATAGCAAAATAATTTAATCGCAATTTGTTTTTCTTCAACGCCCTATGTCGAGAAATCTAAAAAGAATATAAATCTAAAGCGAAACGATTCTATTTCACTGACAGATCCAATTTCACTGTAAATTGTGTCTCGACGTATCGTATAAACAAAAGACCGTTATTTATATAACAAAAGTACTGGTTGAATTACTTTGTAAAAAACTCCGATTCCAGGAAATCTATGTTGTTATGAAGAAAGATCTATCCGTTTCATACCTTTTAAATGTTACCGCACGTAACAAATCCACAACTAGCAGCACACTTCACTGGCACCGCACACACTCACTACCACAATCTAAATAATTGTTTTGCCCCGTAACTAAAGTATCAAAAGTAAAATTATTATTAACGAGCTTTTGCCCGCGGCTTCGCTCGCGTGGAATTTGGTCTGACACATTAAGTTTCGTGACAGATCCTTTTAGATTATTATTTTTTACTTAATTCAAAACCATATATTTATTTAGTTACTCGTACATCCAAGATTGCAGATGACTAACTTCAAAACTGACGGATTTCAGTCTTCGACGCCGCGCACTTTAAGCACTCTATTGTGTGCTTATTATGCACCATTTTCTTCTATCTTATCGTAATAAATTTTAAACTATTTAGCCAAATTAATTGGTGTAAAAGAGAAAGTTTATCAATATGAAATACTGAAAGCGACAAAGGTTTTATAAGTATACTAAAATGTGCATTGTAAAAATAGTATCAAATATAATTTAAGTTATGATTCACAATTTTGGTCATAGTGGCTTCTACATAAAAGGTACATATATGCTGTCGCGGACTTTTATTTAGAAGTATTCAAGACAACCGATACTATGGTACATCATCTTTGTGTAACTCCAGTGGTTTAGGCAGCGTGCGCCAAGATAGCTCTCGTGGCCAGATTTTTTCCAACTTTATTAACATGAATCGTTACAATACATAAAATCATTACAAATTGTAGCCTATATGTTATTCTGATGTGTAATCTATATAACTGTAAAGTTTCATTCAAATCAGTGTAATAGTTTTTTCGTGAAAGAGTAACAAACATCCATCCATACTCACAAACTTTCGCATTTATAATATAAGTAGGATGAGGGTAGAAAGTACAAATGCCCTTATGGGTTTTTTAACTGTGGTAGTCGGTTATAATAGTTGAGGTCGATTTACATTAATTCCCGTTCTGAAAGTAAACTAGACGTTTAAGATTGGTATAGAAAAGAATAGAACATAATAGAAAAATTTTTGCACAGTTGAGAAAAGTTTGAACAAAAAATTACACATGATTAATACGTGTCAGTAAGCTAGTTTGCTAAAATTAAGAACAAGACATCCTCGGGAATAAGGCAGCTGTCAAGAATATTGGCACCTTTAGTCGAATCAAGCGTTAATTCACGCTACAGAATCTCTCATTGTTTCAGATTTAGTCCCATTGAGGCAGGAATTTAGGTTTAGAGCCGCTTAGGGGACATGCCTGCCATGAGTTAGAGGAATGCCTTGATTTTGTTAGTTTTCGGCGTAATAAGTCCAATGGCAAGCAGAAAATCGACAGGGCTTAAATGTCATATAATTAAATATTCTCGGATAGTGAAATATGCGCGGATAGTGAACAAATTTTCGTATTACAAAAAAGATATATGTATTTAAAATTATATATGTAGTATATCTACCAGTTGTCCGTCACCCATAATACAAGTATTAAGTTACTTACTTTGGGGACGGACGACCATGTGTGTAAGTGTATTATATTTGTATTTATTTATATCATCATCATTATCCTGCCCTTATCCCACTCTATTGGGGGGCGGCACAACATGTTAGAAACATGTTGTCACATGATTTGGCTACGTATTTTACGACCGGCCGCCTGCCTGACGTCAACTTACCTTAGTCGCCTCTTAAGACACCTCGGTAAGAAATGACGGTGGTCTATTCTACTCAGCCGGATACCACACGGCGGGACAGCAGGCCAACCATGAACTCTTATTGCGACTCAATTAAAGACGTAAACGAAATTGTTTTGCTTTTTCATACAACGTCTTAAAGACGCACACTTTAACTCGTTGCCGAATGAGCTTTCGGAATGCGTCCTTAAAACATGTGAGTAAAAGAGAGATATCTCTTCGTATAACGTTATCCTTTTCAAACATTACGACCCTAATGCAATCCACACTTCATGGTACGAAAAGAAAGCGGTTCGGTTTAGTTACTGACTTTGAATTGAATCGTTATCTAAAAGTTCATGGTACTACTGGGCTTAAATATGTTATCATATAATGTTACTAGAAATACGTGTGACTTCGCCCGCGTGAAATTTAGTGTTTAGCATGTTATAGTCGGCTCAAATCTCGGCATGAGACTGGCTCTCTGATACCCTACACCGCTTTTTACACCTATTCCCCCCTCTAAACTACAATCGACACCGGTTTGTTACTACCCCCGCTAAAAATTGTTGTAAAACGACCACTTCAACACAATTTACATGAAACTGTTATGTGCTATTAACTTAAAAGTTTCGGAGGAATTGCACTACCTTTTATTAAAAACCGTACTAAAATCCGTTCAGTAGATTTCGAGAAAATCTATTACATACAGACAGACAGCTATGGGGACTTTATTTTATAATATAATTATAAGAATAATAATAAAATAATGTTATTGTCTATGGTGTGCCATTTGTGTGTGTGTGTGTGTGTGTGTGTGTGTGTGTGCGTGTGCGTGTGTGC
The DNA here is from genome assembly GCA_947086505.1 of Morpho deidamia. Lineage (NCBI taxonomy): Eukaryota > Metazoa > Arthropoda > Insecta > Lepidoptera > Nymphalidae > Morpho > Morpho deidamia. Next base: position 2,312,284 of record CAMTZC010000011.1, read on the forward strand.
GTAGCATGTGTGTGATAAAATTTCAGTAATGTAATACATAGAGAGGTTATGATAATGTTTCGGAATGTTCGGAATGATAGTAGTTTTGCTTTTTGTTTCAATCAAATCAAAATAGTTTTTATTCAATTAAGCTTTTTACGATTACTTTTGAATCGTCAAGGATCAATTATATTTAACAAAGCTGCAACTGGTTCGGAATGTTGCTATTACTAGGGTGAACCAGCAAGAAAATTGGCGGACTTTTAAATATTTTAAATTTACATTATTCAACGTTGTCTTGTTTGAAGCTAAAAGGATTTTTAAAACCAAGCATTTTCATCATTCAAATAATCTTCAATTGTGCAATTTGCTTTTCGTATAAGCATATTTCTTACATTTAATTTAATCTTTTCTGTAGATAAGTATAATATGGATTGCGGAATTTTATTGTACAGGCGAGTACTGAGACCAACTAATGATTTGCAGGAATCATAAGCTTTTTGTGACCTCTGGTATATCTATGATTGTACAAATAAATTAATACAATTTTAAGTGATAAATTTTTATATGAATTACGGCGTGTCCAGTATCCGGCAGAATAGAATAGACCACCCTCCGTTCTTACCAAGGTGTCGTAAGAGGCGACTAAGCTATGTGCCGTGTGGTATCCGGCTGCATAGAATAGACCACTCTCATTTCTTACCGAGGTGTCGTAAAAGGCGACTAAGGTAAGTTGACGTCAGGCAGGCGGCCGGTAAATACGTAGCCAAATCATGTCACAACACGTTTGTAACATGTTGATGATGAATGCAGGAGAATGATAGTGAAATTTTTATATGAATTCCCGCATAGCTAAAAGCAGGGCACTTCCACCTACGCATTTCAAGTAATGATTCTTTAACCATAATTTACATGAATATCACAGAAGCCATTGCAATAAAGTTAACGCTAAGGACACATAAATATAAATAAATTCAACCATAAACGAAATTAATATTTACTACCCTCCAGTGGATCGATAGTAAAATATAAAAACAACTAGGAATAGAGAATGTATGCCACATATAACCACGTATTTTCTAATCTCACGATTCTGCCCAGTTGGGAATAAAACCTCTTCATGAAATATAACCTTATATGGGTCATATTTTTTTCGAATAGAGGAAAAATATATCCATCATTGTTACGGAGCATGTGCGTACACAATAATACAAGCTATCGATATCGGCAGTCGTTTTCAGGTACCCTCAGGGTATCGATAGATGGGATGACATATCCGGACCTTTTCAACCCACGTCCGGAATCATTCAATTTCGTGGAGATCGTGTTCTAGAGTAAAACTGACATAAGTTATTTGTCAAAAGAATTATACATACTAATATACCAGGTGTGAATATGTCGATAAGTTGACATACGCCCTTTTATATGTTATATGCTTATACGTAAAGCGTATTACAAAATTAAAGATTATTTGGTTGATAAAAATGCCTGGATTTGAAAATCCTTTCAGCTTCATACAGGACTGCGGTTTAATAATGTAAAATTGGAAATGTTTAAAAGATTGACCGCCGAGTTTCTTGCTGGTTCTTCTCGGTATGTCGCGGAATATCACGAATTAACTTCATGAAACAAAATGTTGCAAGTACTTGCGGGTAGAAAAATAGTAAAATAAAATGTTTATAATGAAGAGGGTAGGAATCGAAAAACGAAGCGGCGGGCGCCATTTGACGCATACCGAGTACCGCGTAAGTTAAGTGAACACCTTTGTGTGATCGCGAGAGAATTCCGGTAAGTAGTTTGAACTACTATTATCATAAGCAGTGTATATCAGTTACAGCATCTCACCTTTGGTTTATATCGTAAAGTACTGTCTTAGAGAAGAGAGAGGTATTCTGCACTGAGACCTAAAAGAGGGGTTAGATCAGTGTCAGAGTCGAGAGAGAAATTCTACACTGAGGCTCAAGAGAGGAGTCACATCAGTGTCGGATTAGAGAGAGTTATTCTACACTGAGGCTCAAGAGAGGAGTCAGATCAGTGTCGAATTAGAGAGAGTTATTCTACACTGAGGCTCAAGAGAGGAGTCAGATCAGTGTTAGAATTGTGAGTGGAAAGGGGTGGCTATAAGGGGAGGTTGGAGGCAACTTCCGGGGTGTTTACCCTGGCTAAGAGAATTACTTAGAGCGCAGAGTACGCTGGGTTAAGCCCGGGTCGCGCTGTACACGTCATTAGTAAACAAGATTGGACGTGCATAGAGAATGACGTCATTGCGGTGACGTCATGAACCCCGGCAATAAGAGTTTGCTATGAGTTAGCGTTTCGCCTTTATAGATTACAATGTAGATTAGAGAAAATAATTTTTCGTGGCGACACGGTATGAGCAACATTCCGAACCAGTTGTAGCTTGTACTTCATTGATCATATTAATCCTTGACGAATCAAAAGTGTTCGAAAGAGCTTATATATATAGATTATAATAAAGTGTTACTTCGTGCAAACTTAAGCGTTAAAATAACCTCAATAATACATTCTCCTTTATACTTTTATAATTCCCGATTAAAAAAATTTTTTCATTCAAATCAATTTACCGTTTAATAATATTCCGCGAATTAACTGTGAAAACGTGACATATATTTAAGTTTTAGACTTTTTAGATACTTTCGCATTTATATATACTAGCTGTTATTGAGGCTTCGCCCACGTGGAATTCGCCCACGTGTTGTATTTAATTTAAATTTTGTGCAAGAATATACATTATTATAAAAAGATTGGCGATGTATATAGTAGACAAAGTAGCAACCGACATAAGATTGCGTTTCCTGCTTAGCGACTTACAAAAGTCGTTTGTTGGTTTGGGTATAAGACTATATAGTAAAATTTCGCAATAGATTTCAGCTTTGCCATTGCAGCAGTTTAATAACACTATCAAAAAAAGGCTAATACAGAAAACCTACTATACTATTGAGGATTACTTAGATACGATAAGAATGCGTGGATATAGCTACTCTTTGACCCTCTACAACACATTAATAACTATATATAACTAGTAATAAAAAATATACTTTGATAAGAGCAACCTTCGAGTTTCTTGCTGGCTTTTCTCGGTTGGAACAGCTTTCCGAACCAGCAGTAGAGTTGACGATTCAAAAGCACTTGTATACAAGTTTACTTAAAGAATATTTTGGATTTGAATTCGAATACAATTTATTTTTTAACTTTGGTACTTTTTTATAAGTATACAATCATTTATAAGCCTCTGGATCGTAGCAAACCAAGAGGAATGAAGATAATTTACTCAATAGTCAAGTTGTTCAGATATTTAAATCGTTGTTTAACTAAATTAAGGACTGCTTTTGGAACAGGATTCTCTTGAAATTGGACGTGTCAGCTAGCTTATTGCGAACAGGGTTGCCCGGAAATAGTATTCTTAATTTCAGCAGCCCGTTGCCGCAGTGGGTAGTGACCCTGCCTTCAGTTCCGCGGGTCGCGGGTTCGATTTCCGCCGAGGGCCAACATTTTCTATAAACGATTTGTTGGTTCTTTGAGCCTGGGTGTGTATTTGTATTTAAGTATGTATTTAAAACTATATATGTAGTATCTACCAATTGTCCGTCACCCATAACACAAGTATTAAGTTACTTACTTTGGGGATGGGCGACCGTGTGTGTAAGTGTCCCATATATTTTTTATTTATTTTATTTATTTAATAACATGCGGTCTCTTTGGTTTGAAACACCACAATTACGGTATAATAATTAAATCACTTATAGAAGCAGGCGTTATTATGCGAAATTCAGTACACAAGTTATATAAATTTTTTTTGCTATAATTGATTAAGAAAATCTAACATCTCTCAAATATCACTGTAAAAGGGATAAGTTGACCTTCGTCCACTTTTTTTTATTAATAATGTTTTTCTTACTTTTTTTATGGTACATAAGTAAACAAAATTAAATAAATCTATGTAATGCTGAGAGCTGTGATAGCCCAGCGGCGAGACCATGCGACTCTTTCGAGGGGAACACGAGTTCAAACCCGGGCAGGCACCAATGAGTTTTTCTATTTAAACTGATGTGTCTAATTATAATTGCAATTTATCACACGCTTTTCGGTGAAGGAAAACATCGTGAGGAAACCTGCATATCTCTAGAGAATTCTGGAGACATGTGTAACCTACCAATCCGCATTGGAGCAGCGTGGTAGGTCTTAGCTCGAACCCTTCTCTCCAGAAACGGAGAGAGGAGGCCTATTCCCAGCAGCGGGATTGTAACAGGCCGCTACTTTACTTTTACTTTTACTTTTATATAATGCTAAGTGTATGAAGCAGAGAACGTTCACATACGTTATACATGCAGGACCATTTAGCACACGTATCACAAAACCCCGCATAAATACACAACACAAGCACTAAAAAAATTTACTATTAATACGAGATTCCAAAACTGGGAAAGTAGACTCAGTTTTTGTTAATGTCCTTTTTATTTTCTATTTATAAAACTTAGCTTTGCACTAAGAAGAAAGCAGCTACTAAATCATTGTTATAATTTATGCAGATAGTTTTATAACAACTATAATATTTTTCATAGTTCCTCGTTAAGGAAGTTTCGTAAAAACAAAAACAGGCCATTAGGGTTGCACTTAATATATTGTCAAAAACTTTGAGAATAAATAACGAAAAGCATGAATAAATCTATTTTGTGTTCCGCCATGCTCTTGCAACATGGAACTTTTGAAAAAAAATGTATTTATTAAACATTAAGCTGTGATAGCCCAACGGTGAGACCGTGCAAATCTCTAGATACGATCATGGGTTCAAACCCAAAGCAAGCACCAATGAGTTTTTCACGGAACACATAAGTTTTAATAGAACAACTCATTGGTGCCTAAGCTTATGTGTCTAATTGAAAATTGCAACAGGCACTATATAATATAACTATAACCTTGCTCTAATCCGCACGGGTTAAGCGAATGCATGCAAAGCTAATGTGTATGAAGCAGGCAAAATTTACGAACCTTACACATGCACCTTAAAGTACCTAATGACCATTCATTTCATATTCTCCACACTTGTGATAAGGAACTCCGACTCAATATGTTAGAGCAAATTGAGATAATAAAAAATAACAATGGCCACTTAAGTAACGAGGAAGTAAATGTCTCCAATTCGGTTTTGTTACATGTGTTCGGAGGGGAGGGTAGTGGTGGGGGTTGAACTATTTACGACTGCTTGTATGGGTGGCGCGGCGCATTACGATTTTGTCGTGGAGACTATCCTCCTGAGGATGCTTCGGTTTCGTTGCGAAACGATCGTTGAGAATATGGTGGAGGTTGTGTGTGCTGCTTGTGTGCATTGTTGCTGGTGGAGGCGCTTTGGGGTGCGCATGGTGACTTTTCCTGCATGTGTAAGGTGCGTGAATTTTACCTGCTTCATACACATTAGCTTTGCATGCATTCGCTTAACACGTGCGGATTATAGCAAGGTAGTTCTGTTACAGTGCTTATAATATGGAATTGCGTAAAGTAACGTAAAGTAATTGCAAATTATCACACACCATTCGGTGAAGGAAAATATCGTAAGGAAACTTGCATATCTCTAGAGAATTCTTGGGATATGTGTAACCTACCAATCCGCATTGGAGCAGCGCGGTAGGTCTTTTCTCCAACCATTCTCTCCAAAAACGGCGAGAGGAGACCGAACAGGACGTTACTTTACTTTACTTTACTACTATTTACTACTGATAAGTTAGAATAATTTAAAAGTTTTTATATAATACATCATTTAAGGATGCTTGCCTAGTGTTTGAACGCCAGTTTTTACCAGTTTTTAAGGTAAGCAACTGCCATTTGACTTCAATTGTGCATCACCAAGTTGATAACAGGAATATAATAAATTACGCCTTCTTTTCAATTAATCGCCGTATTATTGGACATAGATATATAGATGGATATATTAATGGACATTACTTACCGAGGTGTCGGCGACTAAGGTAAGTTGACCCACCGTGTGGTATCCGGTTGAGTAGAATAGACCACCCTCTTTCTTACCGAGGGGTCGTAAAATACGACTATGGTAAGTTGACGTCAGGTAGGCGGCCGGTCGTAAAATATGTAGCCAAAGCATGTTTGTAACATGTTGTGCCGACCCCACTTAGAGTGGGATAAGGGCAGGAGGATGATATTGGACATAGATGAAAGTATGAATAGTTATAATATCTAGATCTAAATTGTGTACTAAGCTACTTTATCTTATTGACAAGATCGAGAATGAAACAATATTAAATTAATAATCTATTTAATAATCAATAATAATTAATTGATAAATAATAAACTATTTAATAAACTTAAGTTATTCCTCAACAACAAACAAAGCAAAAAAAATTATTATTTAATTATAAGCAAACATTATAAATGTTTACGTTATAATATAATTTTAAATTCTTAAAATTATAATTCGTAAATCATATATCAAAATAAAATTTTATTGCAATGTTTAAAATTATTATGGGAAAACATTGTAATATCGAATTCATAATTTTTGTATTGTTCAATGAAATAAATTCTGATCGCGATATTTATAGATCGGTATCAGAATTTATTATAACATTCCAATTTTACGAACGATGTCCCGGACATGTGCGGCCAGTGGCTGCTTATCACTCGTCCCTGAGCTCGACATAACGGGATTGTGTTTTAATAATTTACAACAATGGTTTAAAGTATAAAAACAAACAGTTACGGCTTATTGTTGTTATAAATAAAGATTGCGGTTAGATTAGATATCTCGTGTTTGATTAACGGTTATTCAAAATCTTAACTTTTTGGATGTACAAGTATGACGGCAATTTTTTTTGTTTAGGTATCAAATTTCATTTCTAGTAGCAGCCTGTTACAATCCCACTGCTGGGCATAGGCCTCCTCTCTCCGTTCTGGAGAGAAGGGTTGGAGCTAAGACCTACCACGCTGCTCCAATGCGGATTGGTAGATTACACATATCTCCAGAATTCTCTAGAAATATGCAGGTTTCCTCACGATGTTTTCCTTCACCGAAAAGCGTGTGATAAATTGCAATTATTAATTAGACACATGAGTTTTAATAGAAAAACTCATTGGTGCCTGCCCGGGTTTGAACTCGTGTTCCCCTCGAAAGAGTCGCACGGTCTCACCGCTGGGCTATCACAGCTCAATTTTAACAAGAATGAAATTTCATTTCATTCTTGTTAAAATTATGAATAATATATTAAAATTTCGGAAAAAATTGTATTAATTTCCAAATTAAATTCTGATATATAAAATGAACATAGTACCTAAGTAATTTACTATTGATGATACTTAAAATTCGCTATGGTTTAATATATGTAGTTCAAAAAAAATTGGTATAAATAAAAAAAATGTGCACGAAACGAAACGAAAGCCTAAGTTGCTTTTTGATGACCTCTGAAGCATGATATAGCTAATAGATTATATTCTTTAGTCAAAAATTAAAATAATCAATTTCCTATTTAACAGAATATTATTTGGATTCAAATGTAATTTAAAAGTCTTTTTTGCCATTGCATGTTATTCACTGTAAGCTTTGTAAAGTGGTGAGCTAGGCACCTAATGATAACTGGATGTAAGGGTAGGCGTACGTTCTTGAGAACGTTGTATTAGTAGACTCTAAATAGATAGACGATGTCAAATATACCGTAGGGCATAACTGATTCAAACAAAAAAAACATCTTGTACTCCCTTGGTACGCTTACCCGCTCTACCGCTAGAAAAAAATAAAACAAGCTTTTTTTGCGACTTTCTTGACGTGGAAATCAAGGTATCGAAGTAAGAAAAACCCTTTGTCATTGCAATTTTAAACAGAATTCGTCATTTTGTAAAATTAACTATTTAAAAAGCAATAATAAAATTATTTTGCTATAATCCGCGATACAGTATTTTTATTTATTTAATTTTATTATTACTTTTGTATTATGGATCTCCGCAAAGTAACGCTTAATTCTATAAATTAATTAACTATTTAATAATGTATTTATACTTATATTAACCTAAAATATATTATCTACATTTTTTTACATTCAATTCAAATTCAAATTCAAAATATTCTTTATTCAAATAAACTTGTAAACAAGTGCTTTTGAATCGTCGACTCTATTGCTGTTTCGGAAAGCCGTCCTACCGAGAAGAGCCAGCAAGAAACTCGGTGGAGCTCTTTTAAAAAAGAAGATTCTTAATACTAATTACATTTTGTCATAGCTATCCTGCACAAGGTCAAAGAGCAGCTATATCCACGCATTCTTATCAATGTAAGCCTCCACGGTATAATAGGCTTTCTGTATCAGCCTCTTTTTAACAGTATTTTTAAATTGCTGTAATGGCAAAGTTAAAATTGATTGTGGAATTTTGTTATAGAATCTTATACCCAAACCCACAAACGACTTACGTACTCTTACAAGGCGCAAAGCAGGAGCCGCATTTACTTATGTACATTTATTTGTCTACATTTCTCCTTTTTCCTCTTGAATATATCCATATCCAGTAGAAGACGTCCACTAATTTAAAAAGTAGAATAAAAAGTAAGAAGATACAAATTGGGACGAATTTTGCTGTTACAAATTTTAAAAATATATATGATAAAATGATTCATAAAATTCAACAAAAGTGTTAACCACCTATAAACAAGTCGCTGGTAGTACGCAAAACTTGCTTATAGTAGATTAAGTTCATCTCGAGTTCGGACTTGCGCGCTCTCTATAGCGGCGTAGCAGTCACTTGCACTACGTCGGCCGCTACGCACGCGATGTACCGCTACGGACGCTACGAACTGTCTACGATCGAACTTAGTCAGAATCATAATTCTAGTGAGTGATAATTACAGTGGAGAAGAATATTGTGTAAAAATTCTGAGTGGTGTGGAATGATGTGCGAGTGGTTTCATGTATATAACAATGTTTTCTTGGTGTACAGTTTGCCGCAGCCGGCGATGACCTTTCCATTTTACAGGTTAGTTGTGTATTTTTAATTAGGATGCTGAGTTTGGCTGTTTATTTTTGTGCGGAAAAATGAATATAACCTCTTAGATATTTTCAGACGAGTTTCATGTTTAATATTTGTTTATATTCCACTCATAAGCTGTGATATCCTAGCGGTGAGTCCGTGCTACTCTTTCAAGGGGAACACGAGCTCAAATCCGGGCAGGCACCAATGAGTTTTTCTATTAAAACTCATGTATCTAATTGATAATTGCAATTTATCAGACTAATACTAAAGCTGTGATAGCCCAATGGTGAGACCGTGTGACTATCTAGAGACGAACATGGGTTCGAACCCGAGCAGGCACCAATGAGTTTTTCTATTAAAACTCATGTGTCTAATTGATAATTGCAATTTATCACACGCTTTTCGGTGAAGGAAAACATCGTAAGGAAACCTGCATATTTCTAGAGAATTCTAGGGATATGTGTAACCTACCAATCCACATTGGAGCAGCGTGGTAGGTCTTAGCTCCAATCCTTCTCACCAAAAACGGAGAGAAGAGGCCTTAGCCCAGCAGTGGGATAGTAACAGGCTGTTACTTTACTTTTTTTACTTTTGTGTATTTTTAATTAGGATGCTGAGTTTGGCTGTTTATTTTTGTGCGGAATAATGAATATTTATAACCTCTTAGATATTTTCAGACGAGTTTCATGTTTAATATTTGTTTATATTCCACTCTGTTTTCTTTTTATAAGTTCTTTGTGATACAGAGAGCATTTATTATTATTCGTGAGTCCCTGCGAGAGAAGTTTAAGGAAACAGGTATTCTTACGTTAGCTTCACAGTATATTTTTAGCAATTTGATTTTTGTGCATAAAAATATACATAATTATAAAAAGATTGGCGATGTATATAATAGACAAAGTAGGAACCGACATAAGCTTGCGGCTCCTGCTTTGCGCCTTGTAAGAAAGAGTACGTAAGTCGTTTGTGGGTTTGGGTATAAGATTCTATAACAAAATTCCACAATCAATTTTAACTTTGCCATTACAGCAATTTAAAAATACTGTTAAAAAGAGGCTGATACAGAAAGCCTATTATACCGTGGAGGCTTACATTGATGATAAGAATGCGTGGATATAGCTGCTCTTTGACTTTGTGCAGGATAGCTATGACAAAATGTAATTAGTATTAAGAATCTTCTGTTTTAAAAGAGCTCCACCGAGTTTCTTGCTGGCTCTTCTCGGTAGGACGGCTTTCCGAACCAACAGTAAAGATGACGATTCAAAAGCACTTGTTTACAAGTTTACTTGAATAAAGAATATTTTGAATTTGAATTTTGAATTTGAATTTGAATTTGAACGGTTTCTATACTGTTGGTACGTAAATTCGAATACGGTATAGAATATTTAATTAAAACTTACCGGAACTTAGAAAATCGATTGTCGCATTAATTGATGATGCACAAAACTTCTCTCTCTCTTCGTCTTTAGAAATAATTTGGAATTTGGAATTGCATGAACAAGTAATTTTTTTTAAACTTTTTAATACCAAACTTTATGACGCTATTGTGTATATATCTGTATAAATGTAAATTTATAATGTAATTTGGTAAATTTGATTATTTAATATGTAAAATTAAGCTTAAACCTGCATTTATTACCTACAGGAGATTGGGTATCTTATCACAATAAATGTTGTATATTTTTTATTTACTTTAATATATGCTATTAAGGTTTAAAATAATCACGAAGTTCATGATTTGTATGTAGATTTTTTTCCTATATTCAAAATATGAGAAATATATATTATATAGGGTTTACGAATACATATTTCTCATTCTGTTTATTTTTAAGCTCAATTCAATACGATCAAGGTCTTATAACAGAGATATTGTTTAGGAAAGTTTTTCAGTTCTTTGATTTAAAAAAATCCTTTTAAATTTAAAGTTATAATATAAGGAAATTAATATATATTTTTTTCTATTATATTAATATATTGCTTTAATACTAATTCATTTTCGAAAAAAACATGAGATCAAAAATATAATATTAAATTATTGAACATTAATAATAAGTTACTTACTTATAGTTATTAATAATAGATTTATTTAGAAATTAAGATTTATCCTTGGGGTCGTAAAATTGGCTACCTTAATTATCAGATGAAAAGTATCTAGGTCTTTAATATATTTTAATTAAGTACTATAATTATAATAAAATTTAATTTAATTTTCGAATGAACGCGATATAACTGCTTACTTCGGATATTGTATTATAAAATATGAAATGCTTTGTTTCCTACAAATAGTTAATAATTTCGTTTTATTAGACAAAAAAGCTGTAAGCGGTAAGACCGTGTGACTTTCTAGAGACGAACACGTGTTCAAATCCCGGGCAGGCACCAATTAGTTTTTCTCTTAAAACTTATGTATCTAATTGATAATTGCAATTTATCACACGCTTTTCAGTGAAGGAAAACATCGTGAGGAAATCTGCATATCTCTAGAGAATTCTGGGGATATGTGTAACCTAGTAAAGTAAACTAGCTCCAATTTTAACTAACTTAACTTAACTAATTAATTTTGACTGCAGAAATTGTGTCTATTACTTCAAAATTGATTATCAAGAATCTGAAAGGAAATAGATTATTAAACGATAGAGAAATTCAGTCTTTAAAAAAGTGACTACCTTAGCTTGATTTTAATTTCGGAATATTTTAGAAGTGAAAAATAATAAGCTACATATAATAAAATAAATTGATGGCATCACTTTTACATCAACCAGAATAAAATGATATTTTAGAATTCAGCTAGTTTTTAAATCGTTTATGATTTGGATTTATGCCTGTAATGGACTTTCATAAGGACTTTATTTCATAATACTTATTGGACTAAATTGTACGTAATTTGTTGGTATAATCAACATCCTCATCCTCCTACCTTTATCCCACTCTAAGCGGGGTCGACACCACATGTTACAAACATACAACATGAAACACATGATATAGCTACGTATTTTACGACCGGCCGCCTGCCTGACGTCAACTTACCTTAGTCGTATTTCACAAGCCCTCGGTAAGAAAGAGGGAGGTCTATTCTACTCAACTGGATACCACACGGAGGGTCAACTCACCTTAGTCGCCTTTGATGAAACCTCGGTAAGAGATGACGGTGGTCTATTCTACTCAGCCGGATACCACACGGCATATGTTGGCGTAATGAATAAACAAATAAATATTTATGTTTAGTGACTTTCCAAACAAAAAAATCTTATGCAAATGAATTTCCATATACCTTCTATAAACTTCTGAGTAATGTTTTGAAAAGTATTGAAGTGTCGTTAAATAAAACTCAAACAACAGTTGTAACATTTAGGAATCCCCAAGGCCCTTTCATTTGAAAAAATTTATAAATCGGTTTAGTTGAGAAGAAAGCTTCTATAAAATTGTTGCGAAAATTTACTACAAAAAATGTTTAAACTAGAAACTTTGGTGTACAAACTTTTATAGCGGTAGACAAATATTTTTCTTTAATTTATCAAATGATAAATGTGGAAACAAGCTAGATAGTTTTTGCATTGATTAGTTACCTGTTTTTCTTTGTATTTTTGCAAGACATTACGATTTTCATGGTATTTTTACGCTTCATAAGTTAAGTAAGCCTGTTATTATCCCACTGTTGGGCAAAGGCCTCCTGTGTCCGTTTTTAAACAGAAGGGTTGAAGAGTTAAGACCAACCGTGCTGCTCAAATGCGGTCTAAACATATATTTAGAGTATTCTTCCACCGTTTGGTATCCGGCTGAGTAGAATAGACCACCCTTATTTCTTACCGAGGTGTCGTAAAAGGCGACTAAGGTAAGTTGACGTCAGGCAGGCGACAGTCGTAAAATACGTAGCCACGTCATGTGACAACATGTTTGTAACATGTGCCAACCCCAATTAGAGTGGGATAAGGGCAGAAGGATGAAGATGATGATCTCTAAATTATACTCTGAATTCTCTAGAGATACGCAGGTCTTACGATAGTTTTCCTTCACCAAAAAGCGTGTGATAATTTGCAATAATGAATTAATTAAGTTTAAAAAGAAAAACTCAAAGGTCTAACTCAAACCTGCCCCGATTTGAACTCGTGAACCCCCTTGAAAGATTCGCACGATCTCAATATTGGTCTACCACAGCTTATAAAATACTAGCTGTACCCGAGGCTTTCACCGAGATAATCAATGTGTCACAAATATCTATTTCAGTCAATTTACATAAAACCGTAATGTAGTAAACTTAAACCTTCCTCAAGAATATCATTTAATAAAAACTGTACAAAAATCCGTTTAGTAGGTTTTGAGAAAATTGAGCACATACAAACAGACGGCTTTTGGTGACTTTGTTTTATATTATAGATATCATAATTGGAGCTGTGATAGCCGAACTTACAGACTTCAATTTTTACTAGGGTATAATCTCCGGGTAGACATAGAGAGATTTTATATACAATACTTATGAGCTTGATTAATACAAACATCCTGTCTATAGTCTTAAATAAAGATTATTATTATTAATCTCTTGTCTTTTGATGAAGATATACACAGAATTTCTATTACTAACAGTATAATAAGTCTTAACTCCAAGGTTCTCTTTCTTAGAGAAAGTACCTTTAGAAAAAACTGGGATTATTATTATGGAGCTTCACAAATAAATAAATTAATATATGGGACACTTGCACACATGGTTGTCAGTCCCCAAAGTAAGTAACTTAATACTTGTGTTACGGGTGACGGACAATTCATAAATACACTACATATATAATTTTAAATACATACTTAAATACAAATATACACCCAAGCTCTAAGAAATAACATATTGTTTATATAAAATGTTGGCTTTCAGCGGGAATCGAACCCGCAGAGCTGAAGTAAAGGTCACTACCCACTGCGCCAACGGGCCAGTCCAAAGTTACTTCTAATTCTATATAAGAAATACAAGTTTTTGCCCGCGGCTTCGCGTGGAATTTGGTCTGCTACATTATGTTTCGTGAAGAGTCGTTTTAAATTTGTTTGACTGGCCCGTTGGCGCAGTTGGCAGTGACCCTGTCTTCGGCTCCGTGGGTCGCGGGTACGATTCCCCCCGAGAACCAACATTTTCTATTTAGAATTTGTTGTTTCTTCGAGTCTGGGTGTATATATGTATTTAAGTATGTATTTAAAACTATATATGTATATATTTACCAGTTGTCTCTCACCCATACCACAAGTATTAAGTTACTTACTTTGGGGGTGGCCGACCGTGTGTGTGTAAATGTCCCATATATTTATATTAAAAAATATATATATATACATTTGTTTAGTTACTCGTACAATCAAAATTTCAGATATCTAACTTTAAAACTTTCAGATTCCATACAATCTTCGCGTGTCGCGCTTATTAGGCGCTCTATGACGCTCTATTAAGTCAATCATATCGTGATCGTAGAGTTTGATTAATATACTAAAATGTGCATTGTAAAATAGTATCTTATTTAATTAAAATTTATAATTCACAATTTTGGTCATAGTGGCTTCCATATAAAAGCTAGATATATGTTGTCGCGGACTTTTATTTAGAACTATTCAAGACAAATATTACTATGGTACATCATCTTTGTGTTACTCCAATAGTTTAAGCAGCGTACGCCAAGATAACTCTCAAAGGCCAGATTTTTTCCGACTTTATTGACATGTATCGTTATAATTACGTAAAATCATTACAAATTGTAGCCTATATGTTATTCCGGTGTATAACCTATATTACTGTAAAGTTTCATCCATATCCTTCCAATAGTTATTTCTTGAAAGAGTAACAAACCATACTCACAAACTTTCACATTTATAATATTAGTAGGATAGGATAGTAGGAAGTAGGATAGTAGGATATGAAAATTTCCTTTAAATAAATTGGTAAAGCAAATTTTATAACACCGTTAATACTGCTGTGGTTAACATTTAACCTTTTAATCAATTATGCATGTTAATAATCCTATCGGCCAAGGTTACAGTTAGCACTTAATTAATATACATAACTCACCGTGCGCTTAGCTGTTAATAAAATTATCATAATGTAAAGCAAAAAGTCCAAGATAAATAGTAAGTGGTAGTATTTGCATAATAAATAGTAATTGGGTGACCGAGCTTTACTCATTATTTGTTTAGAAGATAAAAAGAACATCATCATCCTCCTGCACATCTTACGAACATGTTTTCACATGATTTGGCTGCGTATTTTAGGCCGCCTGCCTGACGTCAACTTACCTTAGTCGTATTTTAAGATCCCTCAGTAAGAAAGAGGGTGGTCTATTCTAATCAGCTGGATACCACACGGCAGGTCAACTTATTTTAGTTATCAAATTCAAATTCAAAATATTATTTAAATATTATTTGTGCTTTTGAATCGTCAACAATCGTCTACTGCTGGTTCGGAAAGCTGTTCCTACCGACAAGAACCAGCAAGAAACTCGGCGGTTGCTCTTATCAAACAATAATTCTTATCACTAGTTACTATAGCTATATCCACGCATTCTTATCGTCTAGGTAATCTTCAAAAGTATAATAGGCTTTCTGAATTAGCCTCTCATTTCTTACGATACCTCGGTAAAGAATAAGGGTAGTCTATTCTACTCCAAACTCTAAAAAATCTCTTTTGACAATCTTGGTCCGAAGTGGGAATCAAACTTTCGACCCGCAGAGCCGATACCTGCATCAAAGGGTCACTAAAGAGTAATCAGCATATTGCTTGAGGTTGGAATTACTGCCATTAATCTCTAAGAAATATTAAAATTTAACAGAGGATATAACCTTACAGAGTTTTCAGAGTTCATTTAAATAAAGTGCTGCTAAATTTAATGTAGTAATTATATTGAGAAACTAATTAAATCACACGGTGATGCCTGCAGATGAAGCTCATTTTTTTATTTACAAATGGCTAGTGCCTGAGCACGATCTCGCCTGATTGAAAACAAATTATACATCCAAATGTGGTCTTTGCTCGCCAGGGTGGTGTCTACCCACCCTTTTTTGTTTTGCAAATCGTAGGAATCCGGGATTCAGAAAGGGTTTTCCCACGAATGAGAATGAATGAGCACAAGACGCTTTGTGCATATATTGGGAATTTGTTAATACAATTTGTGTAAACCGTATTTATTTAATTATCTAGTAGCAGCCTGTTACAATGCCACTGCTGGGCATAGACCTCCTCTCTCCGTTTCTGGAGAGAAGGGTTGGAGCTAAGACCTACCACGCTGCTCCAATGCGGATTGGTAGGTTACACATATCTCCAGAATTCTATAGAGATATGCAGGTTTCCTCACGATGTTTTCCTTCACCGAAAAGCGTCTGATAAATTACAATTATCAATTAGACACATGAGTTTTAATAGAAAAAGCCATTGGCCCGGGTTTGAACTTGTGTTCCCCTCGAAAGAGTCGCACGGTCTCACCGCTGGGCTATCACGGCACTTATTTAATGATCTAGTAAATGAAAATAAATAAAAGCATATATCTTTATACTGTTTCAAGTAAAAAGTTGAAAAATTTATAATAAATAAATTTTTATTAACATTTATTTATATTCAATTTATTTATAGTATAATAGGCTTTCTGAATAAGCCTTTTTTTAATAGTATTTTTAAACTGCTGTAATCGTAAAGGTAAAGTAGATTGTGGAATTTTATTATAGAATCATATCTCCAAACCCAAAAACGAATTACGAACTTTTGCAAGGCGCAAAGCAGGAACCGCAAGCTTATGTCGGTTCCTATTTTGTATATTATATGCAATCGCCAATACTTTTATATTAGATTAGTATGTCGAGCCCGCTTTGCAGGGCTTAATTGTAAGCTATATGAATATCACAACATTACTTAAGAGCTTAATTGAAAGATATATTAATAACATGACATAACTGTTTTATAACTAGAAAAAAAGCTTCGATCTTCACCAAACTTTACAGGATCATCCGCCGGGTCATTGTCTGAATATTTCATTAAAATTCGTCCAGCCGTTTTATAGTATAAGGACATACAGACACATTCATTTTTATAATAAGACAAAATATAAAATATACTGTAACGGTTTAAAAATTTCCGAACGTCTTCAATTTTAATACTGAAATGTGTTCTCCGAATTTAATTATCCGTGGAAAATGATTAATGAGGTGTTGTATAAAAAGTAATTCGGTTTTAACACAAGGGCTGTGAAGGTCATAGTGAATTAAGTCGCTGAGATGTTTGATAGATTAGGGGTCGACAATGCGATTAAACCTGGTAGAAAGTGATGATTAATTTATAGATTGAGACGTAACTTGAAGGTTCGTAATGTAACAGTAATGAAACTATTATTTCGATATATTCAAATTCAACTCAAATTAAAAATATTTTTTATTCAATGTAAAGAAGTGCTTTTGAATCGTCAACTCTACTGCTGGTTCAAAAAGCTGTTCCTACCGAGAAGAACCAGCAAGACACTCGGCGGTTGCTCTTTTGAAAAACAAATTCTTATTACGTGTTACATATAGTTAATAATGTCTTGTACAGGGTCAAAAAGAGTTGCTTGCTATATCTACACATTCTTAACGTCTAATAATGCGTGGATATACTTAATAATAATATATAATGCTAAATTTGACTATCCATTTTCATACCTAAAACATGCAGGATTCGTTGGCACTGGATACATTCACTACCACAGTCTCAACATTGCAAAGTTTTCCGATTTCGTACACGCTAAATTTAGCATTACATATATTAATGCTAAATTAAGAGTCATCATCCTCCTGCCCTTATCCCACTCTAAGTGGGGTCGGCACAACATGTTACGAATATGTTGTCACGTGATTCGGCTACTTATTTTACGACCGACCGATGCCTGACGTCAACTTACCTTAGTCGCCTATTACAACACCTCGGTAAGAAGTTATTAAATTATTATATCATATTTTATAATATTTAATATTTATATCATATAATATTTCCAATGAGACGTGTGTTAATATAACAAATATGTATGAATCGCGAAAGTTTTAAAACTGCATTGCATATAGTCAATAATAACACAATATACACACATTTAAATTGATTCTACCTTCAATTGATTTTCTCGATACATAAGAACTTATTAATGCAATGCCACTGGAAAATTAATTAGCACGCAACGGGAATTCCCTGATCAGATTGATCAATTTTCCAACAATAGCACCAACGTTAAAACATATATCTAAATTGGCTCTTTTCATGCACAATAAAATCTCAGATACACATTTATGAAAACTAATTACCGAGAATTAACTTAAATTAACGTGCAATTTATATACATTAAAAATGGCAAAAGTAATATCAAATTATTTTTCTACAATACGCGATAAATTATAAAATTAACGCAGTTTATAGCAAATAATTTTATTATTACTTCTGTATTATGGATCTCCGAAAAGTAACGCTTCTATCTATATCTATAATTATTATGAAACAAAGTCCAAAAGCTATCTGTGTGTATGTAATCGATTTTCTCAAAATCTACTGAATGTATTTCTGTACAGTTTTTACTAAAAGGTATTGAAAATCTTCCGAAAGGTTTAAGTTAATACATTTGATTTTATGTAATTTTTGATAAAGGAGTCCAGCAATTGTAAAAGAAAAACTACCCTACTGGAAGCTATAAACACGTGCGCCGCGTAAAACAACAGAGATACACTATAGTAATCTACTAAAGAATAAAAGATCTACTAAAATACTACGAAAACAGCATGTCTCTATCTCATATAGATAATTCACAATACTACTTTTATGTTCACAATTTCATTTAAAATTGCAACATCATCATTCCAAAGCAATCCATTTTTGTTTAATTTATATTAAAAAAAAACTCTTATGACTATTATTACACCGATTTCCAAGCGGGCAAAGCCACAGCATGGGCGCAGCTAGAATTCTATAAAATATCTGAACTTTTATAATTATTAATATTCTACATAAATAAGATCTTATTAAGGAAAAGCCAAAATATTTCAAATGATTTATAGAAGCAGGCGTTACTTTGCGGAATTCCATATTACAAGCAATATAACAGAACTAACTACTTTGCTATAATCCGCACGGGTTATAGCAAAGTAGTTAGTTCTGTTATATTGCTTAAAATATTTCAGTTAAAATTATTACAAATTAAACGAATTTATATTTTAATACGCAAAACATTAATAAATAAATACATTTAAAAGATTCTTTTCATTTTTAATTAACATCCTGTATAGAAACTAATTTATAAAGACCACTCGAAGAATTAATTGAACGCAATCGGAATTCCCTATAATTGAATAACTCTTACAAGACGAAAAGCACAATCAAAAGAAATCGTCTTCCTTTTCTACAACCTTTGTAGCAATTTTCCTTTAAAAGGACATTGGACTCAATAAATGTCGAGATCCTATAAAAGAACATATTGCATTTAAAAGTGGAATTTATTTACAATTTTTGTCGTGGAGCCTATCCTCCTGATGATGCTTCGGTTTCGGGGCGAAACGATCGTCGAGATTGTGGTGGTGGGTGTGTGTGCTGCTTTTGTGTGCGTTGTTGCTGGTGAATTGCGCCTTGGGGTGCATGTGGTGGCTTGTCCTGCATGTATAAGGTACGTAGATTTTGCCTGCTTCATACACATTGGGTTTGCATGCATTCACTTAACCCGTGCGGATTATAGCAAAGTAGTTAGTTCTGTTATATTGCTTGTAATATGGAATTCCGCAAAGTAACGCCTGCTTCTATAAATCATTTGATTCAGTCTTATATTATTCAAGTTTTAAGATATTTATAATTTGTTATATTATTTCTTCGAAACCGATCGTTACCATAGTATATGACATACAGTTTCGAAACAAAACACTGCGTAATTTAGTGTATTCCGACATTTTGCGAATAAGATATTCTTGTATAGTTTATAGAATTCGACGTTACTTTGCATAGATCGATAATACCAAAGTAATAATAAAAAAAATTTCTATAATCCACGATAAATTAAATATAATATATTCCTGAAAGTAGAGCGGACTATCCGTTATCATACCTGATACATGCAGGGCCCAAAACATATAAACTATATACCTCCACCACCACCACCACAATACAGAAGCACTACACAGGTTCAATATCACAAAGTCAACAATCGTTTCGCCCCGCAACTGAAGCCTCATTAAAATCAAATTTCAAATTCAAAATATTCTTTATTCAAATAAACTTGTAAACAAGTGCTTTTGAATCATCTACATCTACTGCTGGTTCGGAAAGCTGTTCCTACCGAGAAGAACCAGCAAGAAACTCAGCGGTTTCTCTTTTCAAACAAATCTTATCACTAGTTACATATAGTTATTAATGTCTTGTACATGGTTGAAGAGAAGCTATATCCACGCATTCTTATCGTCTAGGTAATCTTCAATAGTATAATAGGCTTTCTGAATTAGCCTTTTTTTAAATAGTATTTTTAAACTGCTGTAATGGTAAAGTTAAAGTAGATTGTGGAATTTTATTATAGAATGTTATACCCAAACCCACAAACGAATTACGAACTTTTGCAAGGCGCAAAGCAGGAACCGCAAGCTTATGTCGGTTCCTACTTTGTCTATTATATACATCGCCAATCCTTTTATAATTATTTATATTCATATGTACAAAAATTAAATTACTAAAAATATACTGTGAAGCCAATGTAAGAATACCTGTTTCCTTGAACTTCTTTCGCAGGGAATCGCGCGAATTTAAATTGTAAATGCCACGTATGGCTCTTTTTTGTAGGCGATTAGGCGATAGACTCCACGACAAAATCGCAAAGCAGCTTTGAAAAAGATCTAGCGTAACTTTCTAAAAGCATTTACATTACCTTTCATTAAAAATTTATTTAATAAATTTTTTAAATGATTCAGATTTATACATTTCCGTTAGATTAAATCAATTATTCAATGAGAAAGATCTAAGATTTTACCAACCAAGTTACGTCAAGTTTCCTAATATTTTCCTTAACGGAAAAACATGGGATGAATTATAAATATCAATTAAGCAGAAAGTTTTTGAAGAAAATTCAGAGTAGCAAATACGAGACCCTCGGTTAATTCAAATTTCATTAATTTTAACGAGTGTTCGACTCAACTTGATATCTTGTTTGAACTTTCATTAATTATGTTCTATGTAGCTTACTTGATATGCTTTTTCTTATACAAGCACAGGCAACGTAGGGGTCAGGGGTTCTATCCCTAGTAATATTTAAAGTACTGGCCGGTTACTCTAACACTGATGGTCAAAGCCCCCCTTCTTCTTTTGTAGAGAAGCTTTGTAGCTTAAAGTAAAAAAGTAACGGCCTGTTACTATGCCCACTGCTGGTCTAAGACCTCCTCTCCGTTTTTGGAGAGAAGGATTGGAGCTAAGACCTACCACGCTGCTCCAATGCGGATTGGTAGGTTACACATATCCCTAGAATTCTCTAGAGATATGCAGATTTCCTCACGATGTTTTCCTTCACCGAAAAACGTGTGATAAATTGCAATTATCAATTAGACACATCA
Source organism: Morpho deidamia (assembly GCA_947086505.1). Classification (NCBI taxonomy): domain Eukaryota; kingdom Metazoa; phylum Arthropoda; class Insecta; order Lepidoptera; family Nymphalidae; genus Morpho; species Morpho deidamia. Next base: position 2,333,791 of record CAMTZC010000011.1, read on the forward strand.
GTTTTAATAGAAAAACACATTGGTGCCTGCCCGCGGTTTGAACCCATGGTCGTCTCTAAAAAGTCGCACGGTCTCACCGCTATGCTATCACAGCTTTCGTTCACAGTTATCACAGCTTAGATGTCTCTAATTATCTAAAGATATGTGGTTTTCCTCACGATTTAATTCTTTACCGAAAAGTGCGTTTTTGTTAACTGGGCACATAAGTTTATAGATAAATAATACTAAATATATGGGACACTTACACATACGGTCGACCGACCCCAAAGTAAGTAATATTAGGTAATACTTGTGTTATGAGTGATGGACAACTGGTACTGATACGACATGTATAATTTTAAATACAACATCAATATAAATATACACTGCTTGAATAACCTACAAATTATTTATAGAAAATGTTGGCTCTCGGTGGGATATTACGACGTGGGACGTATTCTTTCCCCGTCCATACGTCAGTCTGGTTTGACGTGTTGCACAAGTTTTCTTTTTATAGAGAACTCATAGTTTGCCTAAGATTGACGCGTTTAAACTATCGTAAAGGTAACGCGTTCTAGCGATTTAAGCCTCGTAAGGACGAGCGTAAAAAATACGTGGCGTTAAAATTTCGTAGTAATTTCGAAATTTCGTATGATATATTCAGCTGCCCTACGCCCTAACAACTAAAATGGAACACTGCACGATAAAAATACGTCGCGATATTAATACGCTGTCATGTGAACAGATACCTGGATACCCATTTGTTTCATTTCGACGTAATTTTAACGCACGATAAAAATCCTCTCGTGTGAACGAGGGGTTAGTTATCAAAGCTTTTGGTTCTATTCAATATATAAAAAAATTGTGTCGCTTTACGTGTATTTCATAAACATAAATTTGTGATCTAGAGTGGCAAAGAGCGGTCAATATAAGTTAAAGAATCAATGGCCTTGGGAGTCTCAAGGTGCTAGATGGGTCACCCTGCATTGCAAAATGCAGTTCCATTAGGCCCCTATCAGTTAGATTGATAATCTTAACAAGATTTTGGGGATCCATTAGATTAGGTGTGCTTAGAAAGCTGCGATACCATGCGACTCTTTTGAGACGAACATGAGTTCAAACCCGGGCAGGAACCAATGAGTATTTTCTATTAAAACTTATGTGTCTAATTGATATTTGCAATTTATCACACGCTTTTCGGTGAAGGAAAACATCGTGAGGAAACCTGCATATCTCTAGAGAATTCTAGGAATATGTGTAACCTACCAATTTGCATTGGGGCACCGTGGTAGGTCTTAGTTCCAATCCTCTGTGAAAACAGAGAGAGGACACCTATTCCCAGCAGTAGGATATAAAACAGTCCGTTACTTTACTTATTTACTAGATTAGGATGACATAAGATCATGTGGAGTGCAGACACTTCGATGAGACCTTCGAATACTGGAAGCCTATTATTTGAGAGAGATAAAAAAAAACTTTCGTTTGCCCTTTTTATCCGTTTCCATTATTTCCATGATTATAATCAAGGGCTCTCAACTAAAGCATTTTTGGTCAATTCAATTCAAGCAATACCTTCGACGGTCCCTCCAACATGCGGAGTAGAAATTGCGTTTAATGAAGCTGAATGATATGAAACCTTTTTATTTGCTGATATGACAATTATGTCGTATTAAAATTAAGTAAGGCAAAATTATATATTGAAGAACAGGATCTGATCAATAATATGATGCATAGCAGACTGGCCCGTTGGCGAAGAGGGACCCTGCCTTCAGTTCCGCGGGTTGCAGGTTCGATTCCCGCCGAGGGTCGACATTTTCTATAAACAATTTGTTGGTTCTTCGAGCCTGGGTGTATATTTGTATTTAAGTATTTATTTAAGGTTATCATATCTTCAACATTGTTACATATAAAGCTATGACAAAAACCTATAAAGCTAAGGGCAGGCACCAATGAGTTTTTTTATTAAAACTTATGTGTCTAATTGGTGATTGCAATTTATCACACCTCTTCGGTGAAGGAAAACATCGTGAGGAAACCTGCATGTCTTTAAGGAATTCTGGAGATATGTGTAATCTACCGATCCGCATTGGAGCAGCGTGGTAGGTCTTAGCTCCAAGGTTTCTCGCCAGAAACGGAGAGAGGAGGTCAATTCCCAGCAGTGGGATTGTAACTGGCCGCTACTTTACTACTTTTAAAGTTATACATGTATATATTTACCATTTGTCCGTCACCCATAACACAAGTATTAAGTTACTTACTTTTGCGACGACCGTGTGTGTAAGTGTCACATATATTTATTATTATTATAGTGATATTTTATGTCAGTAATTGTTTCAGAATTTTAGTTATTTTAAGTAGATTTATCTGGGACCTCTTAAAAGGTCAGTCGCGCAGTCCAACTACGTTAGGCTGCGTTCGGGTATTTTTCCTGTTAAATTCCTCAATGTTCAAAATAAAAAGCTTAGAAAAATTCGCGTTGCTAGTGATGACATAGATCTGAAAGTTTATCTCTATGTCTCAAAAATACCTTACGGCTACGGATTAAGCTATGGTTGAAGAATTTTTACGTGGTCGAAAAAGTACTAGTATGCTTGGAAGCTTTCTTTATGGCCTGACATGATACTCTGATTATAGACTCCCATAGTATCAAGATACTGTGACTTCCATGGTATGACTTTCGTATTTAAATTACAAATGTTTATAATATAACCAAAAGCTGTGATAGCCCAGCGGTGAGACCGTGCGACACTACCGAAGGGTTACGAGTTCTATCTCCGGGCAGGCACTGATTAGTTTCTCTATTAAAATGATGTGTTTAATTGATAATTGCAAAAGTAATAATAAAATTATTGTACTATAATCCGCGATAAAGTAAATTGGAAATATATAATGCTAAACGTATAGTGGACTATCCGTTTTTTCATACCCGATGCATGCAGGATTCGTAAAAACACATGCACAAACCTCCACCACCGCCACCACAATACACAAGCACTACACACATTATTGCTTCTTTAGAGTGGACTTGTGCTTTTAATTTGGGAAATATTTGTAGACACTATAACGGAACTACTTTGTTATAATCCGCACGGGTTAAGCAATGCATTGCGGTTTTGTCGTGGAGCCTATCCTCCTGATGATGCTTCAGTTTCGGGGCGAAACGATCGTTGAGATTTTGGTGGTGGTGGTTATGTGTATTGCTTGTGTGGATTGTTGCTGGTAGAAGCGTCTTAAAATGCATGTGGTGACTTGTCCTGCATGGCTTGTACGTGAATTTTGCCTGCTTCATACACATTAGCTTTGCATGCATTCGCTAAACCGTGCGGATTATAGCAAAGTAGTTCTGTTATAGTGTCTGTAATATGGAATTCCGCAAAGTAACGCCTTCTAAAAATCAAAATATTTGTGTCCAAATCAATGCAATATCGCCATAGGCTCCCGAATATTAAAAAAAACAACTGTTGACAAATTACATTGCAATATAATAACGTTTAAAATATTTACTCCCAATAATAAAAAAAGTAAAATTAAAGTAACGGCCTGTTACTATGCCCACTGCTGGGCTAAGGCCTTCTCTCTCCGTTTTTGGAGAGAAGGGTTGGAGCTAAGATCTACCACGCTGCTCCAATGCGGATTGGTAGGTTACACATATCTCCAGAATTCTCTAGAGATATGCAGGTTTCCTCACAATGTTTTCCTTCGCCGAAAAGCGTGTGATAAATTGCAATCACCAAGTAGACGCATAAGTTTTAATAGAAAAACTCATTGGTGCCTGCCTGGGTTTGAACCCATGTCGTCTAGACCATGTCTAGAGAATCACACGGTCTCACCACTAGGCTATCACAACTTATAATAATTAAAAAAAAACATCAAAATCCAAAGTAGTAATAAATTAAACATTTCACATCACATGCAGTTTAGGTTGACTTTAGCACGGAGTTTGAGCTTTTAACGTCAAAGCACGTCGTTTTGACGAAATAACGTTGCGTAACTTTACTAGCTCACAAAGGGTATTAATCCTGTAATGTTAGAAGGAGATTATTCGGTCGCACGTGAATGTCAGCTTGAGCAGGTCTGTGCATATTTTAAACGATAATGTAAGCATTTTGCTTAAGTGCGTAAGAGTTATTTTTCAAAGAGTTTAAAAAATTATACCTTTATATTTTTTAAATTAAATAATTTTTAATAATTTTCTCTTTCAAGATCTCATCTTATTTAGATCTACGAGATGGTTGGTGTACAAGCTTAAATCCGTTGTTTTTTTATAGAAAAAACTTTAATGCTTTGTAAGTGATTAGTGAAAACGCCGTGTGGTATCCGGCAGAATAGACTAGACCACCCTCCTTTCTCACCGAGATGTCGCTAAAGACGACTAAGGTAAATGCCGTGTGATATCCGGCTGAGTAGAATAGACCACCCTCATTTCTTACCGAGGTGTCGTAAAAGACGACTAAGGTAAATGCCGTGTGATATCCGGCTGAGTAGAATAGACCACCCTCATGTCCTACCGAGATGTCGTAAGAGGCGACTAAGGTATGTGCCGAGTGGTATCCGGCTGCATAGAATAGACCACCCTCATTTCTTACCGAGGTGTCGTAAAAGGCGACTAAGGTAAGTTGACGTCAGGCAGGCGGCCGGTAATCATGTGACAACATGTTTGTAACAAGAGTTAAATGCTTAATTGACATTGCTTAAATGAGCCCAGTAAACCTTAAAATTTGTTATATTGTATGACGTAGTAGATAATTTTGTTCTCAAACTTCTTCACTGTCTTAAGAAATGTACTAGTTATAAGTGGAAACTAATTTTGGTCTATGAATTTGTTATAACTTACTGTATTTATTTTCAATTTGTACTGTTCGTTTCCCTAATACAAATAAAATAAAAAAATAAAAATAAAATGTTGTGCCGACCCCACTTAGAGTGGGATAAGGGCAGGAGAATGATGATGCGACATGGTACACGATAAAATTTTATCATCTGCTTCATGTTCTATCTCAAAGCAATATTTTGATTTCACTTGATCGTCTGTTGCCAGCCTTATACACTCCGAAACAACTAGACCGATTTTAATGAAATTTTCAGACTATCTTTATATTCACAAGCGGATAATCCTGGTAAGTTTGATGACGATCGGAGCATTCTCTTAACTGACAATAACCGTTTTTTTTTACTAAATCTATTAACCAAAATAGTCTATATACAAGTAAGATTTTTACATGCACTTTTGAATAGTCAAGGATCACTTAGATTTAATGAATCTATAACTGGTTTGGAATGTTGCTTTTACCGAGAAGAACCAGTAAGAAACTCGGCGGGCAACCGGCGGGTCAACCAAATTTACATTTTTATATTCAACCGCCAAATTAACATTTAAAAACTGCAGTCTTGTATGAAGCTAAAAGGATATTCACCATATTAAACACCTAAATGGTGTTACACTATAAAAAAAAGGTTAATTCTGAGAGCCTACTATACTATTGATGATTACTTAGACGATAAGAATGCGTGTACATAGCTACTCTTCGACTCTGTACAAAACATTAATGTCTAAATGTAACTAGTAATAAGAATTATACTTTGATAAGAGCAACCGTCGAGTTTCTTGCTGGCTTTTCTCGGTTGGAACAGATTTCCGAACCAGCAGTAGAGTCAACGATTCAAAAGCACTTGTTAACAAGTTTACTTGAATCTTTTGAATTTGAATTCATATAATATTCCATTGTGTACTTGTAATTGTGCTTTACGTATTTGCATATTTCTTACACTTCATTTAAGCCTTAATTTAAATCTTCAAATAAACCCCGGTGAAGAGGCTGGGTATGTTTGTATAAAACAAATTTATCTATAAAAAATATAAAAATAAAGTATAAACTGTATAAAAGTAATAATAAAATTATTTTGCTATAACATACGATACAGTAAATAGGATATATATAGTGCTAAATGTATAGTGGACTATCCGTTTTTTCATACCCGTTACATGTCGTTACGACGAGATCGCAATTCAAATTCAAATTCAAAATATTCTTTATTCAAGTAAACTTGTAAACAAGTGCTTTTGAATCATCAACTTTACTGCTGGTTCGGAAAGATGTTCCTACCGAGAAGAGCCAGCAAGAAACTCGGCGGTTGCTCTTTTTAAAATAGAAATCTTAGAACTAGTTACATTTATTTATTACTGTCTTGTACAGGGTAGAAGCGCATCTATATCCACACATCCTTGTCATCTAAGTAATCTTCAACAGTATAGTAAGCTTTCTGTATCAGCCTCTTTTTAACAGTGGTTTTAAACTGCTGTAATGGCATGGCCAAAATTGATTTCGGAATTTTATTATAGAATCTTATACCCATACCCACAAACGATTTACGTACTTTTGCTAGGCGCAAAGCAGGAGTCGCAAGCTTATGTCGGTTCCTACTTTGTCTATTATATACATCACCTATCGTTTTATAATTCTTTATATTTTTATGTACAAAAATTACATTGTTCAAAATATACTGTGAAGCAAATGTAAGAATACCTATTACCTTAAACTTCTCTCGCAGGGAATCACGCGGACTTAAATTGTAGATGCCACGTATGGCTCTTTTTTGTAATACGAAAATTTTCGCAATCGCAAGCTTTGCGATTTGGAGTGGAGTCTATCTCCTGATGATGCTTCGGCTGCGGGGCGAAACGATTGTTGAGTTTGTGGTAGTGAACGTGTATAATGCGTGTGTATTGTGGTGGCAGTGGTGAAGGTTTGTGCATGTGTTTTTACGAATCCTGCATGCATCGGTTATGAAATAACGGTTAGTCCACTATACATTCCTATTTACTGTATCGCGGATTATAGCAAAATAATTTTATTATTACTTTTGTATTATGGATCTCCGCAAAGTAACGCCTAATTCTATAAATTATATAAACAGTATCTTTTCATTTTCCTGAATGCAAATAGGAAAGAAATTGACTCCAACGTTTTACAGACCATTCGACCCTTACAAATACAATTCTTTTTAATATAAACGCCTACGTGCCCCGGAGAATGTTTCTTTTATAGCTGCGAGTATGTACGCCGCAATACCGACATACACGCGCGAACGAATAATATTCTAGATAAGATAAGATAAGATAAAACTTTATTGCACATAAAAGCCAAAAAGGAAAAAAAAGAAAAAAGAAAATAGATACGAACTTAAAGAAAAACATGTGTTTCTGTATTCTACGAATATTACAAGATTTATATCCTGTCTCAGTAAGCCAGTAACGTTAGTTTCTTATAAAGTCGTGTCCAGACGTTTATGGCTGGAATATGCCAAGGGAAACTTTAGCTGCATTTGATAGGTTACCTTTAGTACCATAAATGGATTTCTTATGCCGTGTGGTATCAGGCTGAGTAGAAGAGACCACCCTCATTTCTTACCAAGTTGTCTTAAAAGACGACTAAGGGAAATTGACCCACCGTGTGGTATTCGGTTGAGTAGAAGAGACCACCCTCATTTCTTAGCAAGTTGTCGTAAAATGTGACTAAGGTAAGTTGACCCGCCGTGTGGTATTTGGTTGAGTAGAAGAGACCACCCTCTTTCTTACCGAGGACTTTGGTAAGTCAGGCAGGCGGTCGGTCGTAAAATACGTAGCCGAATCATGTGACAACATGTTTGTAACATGTTGTGCCGACCCTACTTAGAGTGGAATAAGGGCAGGAGGATAATGATGATAATAATTATGTTCTAAGTAAATCTATAATTGTATATTAAATTATAGACTTTTGTAGAATTCTACATAAATATATCCCGTGTTCAGCACAGAATTAAAAATTCGAGTATGCCCACATCTATATTATCTATATTAATATTATAAAGAGGAAAGATTTCTATGTTTGTTTGTATGTGTGTATGTTTGTAATGTTTTCACGCAAAAACTACTGGACCGATTCGAAAAAATTTTTCACCGTTGGAAAGTTGCTTCTTCACTGAGCAACATACGCTATATGAGATTTAAAAAAAATAGCGATCCCTAATAAAATTTTAATAAGTTGGGGAAAATTTAGTCGTAAACATTTTTCATAGCGTGCGCTGCAGAAACTATTGAGGATAGAACGAAAAAATGTTGTACAGTATTATAGAACATATCAATATCCACAAAAAAGTCCGCGATATCATATGTCTAACTATTATAGCTATACCAATATAGCAATATGCAGCTTTATAAAGTATAGATATGGATTATTTACTTGGTCTTTCACAATAACAACACTAATGACTTATCTATTCAATTATATGAGATTAATTAACCTTGAAAGTTTTATCTAACCAATTTATCTGAGTACGCTATCTATTTGCGGGCATTTGCGGAGACAGTGGATTATGTTGACAGTCGATTGATACCGCTTACTCACGACATGCCAGTTTGATAGGCATTATTGATACGTGTAGGATGTCCACAAATTACATCACTCGACTACCCTCAGACTTTGTAATAGGACCAAGAACCACCTAGAGCTATAAGTATCATGCAGAACTCTCGATTGTCTATATACAAGAGAACATCATTAAATGCAGAGAACATCATTAAACGTGTATAGAAGATTTCAGAGACCATCATTCTCCTGGTCTTATTCCACTCTAAGTAGGGTCAGCACCACATGTTTTTCTCTTCTATTTTTTCCTATTATTCGTCAATTGTGGCGCTTTTCCTTTGATATGAACGTCATAATTCACACAATCCAACCTTTTTGGGTCTACCTTTAATCACATAGCCACCCACGTTCATATTTAACAATCCTTTGGACACATCGCCTCTTTACTTTTTCATATCTTTTCTGCTTATTTTCAGAAATCACATTATTTACTGCAACAATTTTTAATTGTTTTTCCACGGTAAAATTTGTCAATATTTTTAAATTTATCAACGTAAAAATTTTTGAAATCTCAGTTGTGGTTTCACAGATATCACGTTGTTCCTCTAAAGAGGCGATGATATTTATCTCTTCTTATTGTCCATACCATCTTAATCTTGCATTTTTCGTCTTTTTTCTAATGGCCCCAACTTTCAGGTTTTACCTTATATACACATTTCGATGCAACGACGTTTCCATTAATTATAAAAACAATATTTAATTTCATAAATGTAGTACCATAAGCAATTAATTTTATAACTTAAACACTAATTAATCCCGCATGAACGGTGTATGGACTTGTTAAACTAATGAGTGTGCAAAATTGGCAAATATTTAAACATATTACATAGGCAAATATAGCTGTGATAGCACGGTGGTGAGACTGAGCGACTCTTTCGAGGTGTCACGGATTCAAACCCCGGTTAGGCACTGATGAGTTTTTCTCTTAAAATTTAGGTCTAATTGATAATTGCAATTTATCACACGCTTTTCGGTGAAGGAAAACATCGTGCGAAAACCTGCGTCAACAGTCAGCTATAGTCAAACAATCATCATCTGATGTCATCTTCGAAATGAACATTGGAAAATCAGCTGATCATCACTTCAATCATCAATCACTTTCAGATTGCGTGCTATCTTTTTTATTTCAGAGTATCAGCTTTAGTAGTAAGTCCATTCCATTATACTATAGTAGGTACATCATCTTCGTGTTACTCATGGTTTAGGCAGCTTACGCCAACTCTTAGAGGCCAATTTTTTTCCCCACTTTATTGATATGTATCGTTATATTATATGAAATCATTAATATAGGTTATACAACCTATATAACTGTAGAGTTTCATCTAAATCCGTCTAATAGTTTTCTCGTGAAAGAACATCCATCAATACTCAAAAACTTTCGCATTTTTAATATTAGTAGGATAGTAGGATTAGTAGGATTGTTGAACCATTAAGGACGTTGTATTCCAAGTACTTTTTTATCGTACATCATTTTCTCTAGGATCAACCTAGGGAGTTATATTAATAAAGGGATCCTCTCTTTAAATGTCCGAAAAGACAACCTTCCTTTTGCATGACGATTTTCATTAACATCCGCTTGCACTTATTACTCTCCAAGACCAGAGCGTTTGAGATGAATTTCAAAAGCCCCCATCTCTACAACGATCTTTGGTTAAACTCATAAATCACATTCATCTAGTGGACCAGATGTAAAAATAAAATATTAAAAAAATTAATTTCTTTATTTGCAGAAACATTTTTTACAATAGGGTGTATTATATTTATTGTCTAGTAGAAATGTTTCACCTAGTATTATAGGCATGCAAATTTACAAAATAAACATGAAATTAAGATTATGTCAATATACTACTTTCATGTTGGATGTCAATAAAATCTAATGTCTCAGTTTTTCTATTATTTATCTAATTCTAATTTTTTGTTTTAATTTTTAATATTTAAGTATTCGTCAATTGTATAGAAGCACCTTTAAGCCACATTTTAAGTTTAGATTTAAAAAGATTAAGAGTAAGTTCCTTTATCATTTTTGGAATTAGTTTTGAAAGTAGTTCTTTAGTAGCACTTTAGTCAAACAATAGCACAACGTCATTGATCAAGTGTCCATGCACAATCCACGGACACAGTCGTTATTCTAATACGTGTACATGATTGGAAAATGTTTGACTATATCACGAGTATCATACAAATGTTCCCATGTCAACATTGCCAGGGACGTGTAACGGGCTATCGGGAAGTTTCGAGACCGCCTCGTTAAGCTAATGCGTGGACTAGATTGCCGAATGTTTGGACATCCGGTACATAAGCGCTGCGGTTTGTGTGGTGAGAATATACAGGTTGTAGATAGCTTAACTTTATTGCGAGTTAATTTTGTTTCTGTATTACGTAGATTAGCACGTCCTAATTGTGACAAATTGAAATTTATTTATTTTTACATAATACACGAATGAAAAGGTGTCACAAGTGTTGATCATCATCATTCTCCTGCCCTTATCCCACTCTAAGTGGAGTCGGCACAACATGTTACAAACATGTTGTCAATGATTTGGCTACGTATTTTACGAGCGGCCGCCCGCCTGACGTCAACTTACCTTAGTCGCCTTTTATGACACCTTGGTAAGAACTGAGAGTGGTCTATTCTATTCTGCCGGATACCACACGGCACATACCTTAGTCACCTCTTACGACACCTCGGTAAGAAAGGAGGGTGTCACAATTAGGTGTTTATTTGTTCAAAAACCTAATTTTACAATTAAATTTTTTCAACATTGACACTGAAGCAATACAAATAGGTAACATATTTCAATTAAATAGATAATTTAAACGCAATAATTGGAATGTTATGTACTGGCTCGTTGGCGCATTGGGTAGTGACCCTGCCTTCAGCTCCGCGGGTCGCAGGTTCGATTACCGCCGAGTGCTAACATTTTCTATAAACAATTTGCGAGCCTGGGTGTGTATTTGTATTTAAGTATGTATTTAAAATTATATATGTAGTATATTCAGCAGTTGTCTTTCACCCATAACAGAAGTATTAAGTTACTTACTTTGGGGACGTGTAATTTCAAGTCGGTACCCTAAGAAAAAGATCGCAGATCCGCACCCACATTACGAGTATGTATGTATGTATGTATGTGTATATATAGTAAGAATAGTAAGAATAGTGATATATACGACAGACACACTAGAAACCGAAATAAACTAATGACGCCAAGGTATGCGCCTTCAGAAGGTGCGAAAATCATTTGTCGGTCTCGGTACACGTTTTTATAATAAAATTCCTCAACATTATCTAGACTTGTGTAACAAGTTTAGAAATTATCTTAAAACGATGCTGCTACATAAAGCTTACTTTACAATTGAAGATTATTTGAGTGATAGTAGCATATCTTAACTGCAGTCAGTGTAACCATCAATCAAATTGTAAAAAAATATATATATTTGAAAAAAAAAGAATGGCCGCCGAGTTTCTTGCTGGCTCTTCTTGTTAGGAGCAAACTTCCGAATCAGTGGTAACTTCTTGAAAACATTTGACGATTCAAAAGTACTGTAAACAGTCTACTTGAATTAAGAATACTTAAGTTTGAGTTTGAGTATGTTCCGTGTTAATAAAAGCTAAACTCGGATAATTATTATTCGTGATAAGAGTAACCACTGAGTTTCTCGCCAGTTCTTCTCAGTGGTAGAATCTTGTAATAATTCTAAATTACAATTAACTAAACCTATATCTATCTGTCCTTTGTTATGTGTGCTTAGACAAACATAAGTATAAGAGTATTATCTGGCCCTAGTCTACCATAGTCAGGCCAAGCCATAATTAGGCCTGACTAAGACTTCCCTACTCTAGTGTAATAACTCGATGAAATGATTACGAAATCGTTGCATAATATATACCTTAAGTAAACCGTTTCCCCTTAAAAATACAGTAATATTATAAAGAAATTGTAGTCCCCAACTTTCTCAATCTAAATTGCACTCTACTATTATTGCGGTCCGTGATAAAACTTAGCAGTTTTAAACTTATAAATCTAAAAATGTATTCCTGTGGCATATTTAACTTCAAGTCAAGTCTAACCTGTAATACGAAAAGTGACATTTCGAAATGCGATTTATAATACTCTAGAAATGTTATTGAATAAAGTTTTAATTCCCTAGTGGCCTTCTGATATTATATAGACGGACAAATTCTTCTTTTATTAGTAGAATGTCTTTATTAAATTCATTGTAAGACAATTCTATATTTTCCGAGACAAAGTTATTCTGAGGTAGTCTTTTAAAAGCGTTAGTACAATTTTTATCTTTTTCAAATCCAAATTCAAAATATTCGTTATTCAAGTGAACTTTTAAATAATTGCTTTTAAATTATCTACTCTACTGCTGGTATGAAAGCTTCTCCCACCGAAAAGAGCCAACAAGAAATATGGCGGTTGCTCTTTTCAAAATTATAATTCTTATAACTAGTTTTATTTTGCCTTTGCTATCTATAACGTCAAAGAGTAGCTATATTATATATATTATGATATTCAAAAATGTTTTAATTTTTAAATAATTTGTAGAATTTGGCGTTACTTTGCGGAGATCCATAATACAAAAGTATTAATAAAATTATTTTTATATAATCCGCGATACAGTTAATAGAAAATATATATAATGTTAAATGTATAGTGAACTATCCGTATTTTCATACCCGATACGTGCAGGATTCGTAAAAACACATGCACAAACCCCCACCACTTCCAGCGCAATACACAAGCACTACACACGTTCACTATCACAAACTCAACAATCGTTTCGCCCCGCAACCGAAGCATCATCAGGAGATAGACTCCACGACAAAATCGCAAAGCAAATTATTCAAAAATATGCTAAATTCAACCTTATTACAGTCATCAGCTTTCTTGGAACTGTGTAATTAATATTTGTAATGAACAATAACAGGCCCTGTGAACCCTCTGTTAACTTACACATTCCAGTTAACAATAACTAAGTTATTATGTGCTTAGGAAACTATGCGTTCAAAGCGTAGGGTCAAGTTTAAGTTGTTTTGCTTAGTATAACGTAGAGGCATAAATGTAGATGTAATTAAGCACTTTGTTTTGAAATGTGTTCATTAGATTTATAGACCTCTATTTGGTCATTTTCATAGTCTATGTTCTTCGTTCGCGTGGACTGCAGTCTAATTATTTGAGTAAACCGTAATAATTGCATTAATTATGGTTACAGTGGCCTTAAAAGCTAGACATATGCTATCGCGGACTTTTATTTAGAACTTTTAGAAAAGAAAAATTGTGTGGTACATGATTTTTTTATGGCTTTCACCGTTTACTTAGCGCACATAAGGAAAGCTTTTAATTTAATTTTTATTGCTGTTCTTCTTCTATTGATCTTAGCGTATTGTTATAAAGTCTATAGCCTTCTTCGATAAATGGACTATCTTACAAATATTTTTTCAAATCGGTCCAGTAGTTACTGAGATTAGCGCGTTCAAACAATTAAACAAACAAACTCGTCAGCTTTATATATTAGTATAGATAGCCTCAGAGCAGAATTTGATAGAAGTGTCCGACTTAATATTTTTGAGCAACATAATATATGTCATAATTAAATATTAATATAATTAAAATAACTTAGAATGTCAATTTGATTGGTGAACGTGGAAATGTCTTTAGTTCTACTTTACTACAAGTGGTTTAAGCGAAATAAATCGTTGATGAAATCCATATTCTTTCTAACGCTACATATAATAAGAGAAATAAGGAAAATTAAAATATTATTTTGCTATAATCCGCGATGCCGTATAACATCCGGCTGAGTAGACCACCTTCATTTCTTACCGAGGTGTCGTTTAAGACGACTAAGGTAAGTCGACCCGACGTGTGGTATCCGGTGAGTAGAATAGACCACCCTCTTTCTTACCGAGGGGTCGAAAAATACGACTAAGGTAAGGTAAGGTAGGTGGGATAAGGGCAGGAGGATGATGATGATTTTGCTATAATCCGCGATAAAAGATATATGTAATGTTAAATGTACAATGTGCTCTAGCCCAAAGGTTGCCTGGAAGAAATGTCTAATTGCGCCTTATTATATATGGCATTTAGTCTATACTTGTTTTAATATACTTTTTTATGTTGTTAAATTTTATCATCATTCTCCTGCTTTTATCCCACTTCAGGTAGGGTGGCACATGTTATAAACAAGTTGTTACATATATTGGCTTGTTATTACCAGCTGCCTGCCTGACATCAACTTACCTTAGTCGCCTTTTACAACACATCGGTATGAAAATGAGTGTGGTATTCTATTCAGTCGGATACCACACGGCGAATGTTGTTAATTTTTATATGATGCAAAAAATACATTGTAATGTATTGTATTGTATTGTAGAGAGTACTATCCGTTTACATAATCAATGATTTCTTTTTATTTCGGTACTGTCTACCATATGGAAGAATTTGCAAATATGGCTCATATTTTACTAACCTTGAATGTCAAAGTCAAAAGTAAGTAAAAATGATAATGTTACTTTAAGATTAATTATTAATCGTTACGTTTTACTTAACTTTTATTTCAATTGTATAACATTACGTACTAAGTAAACCAAGTAAAAGTTGACCCTTTATTGAATACATTCCCTAAGCATACATAAGTTCGTAACTAGGTTATTGTTAACTTGAATGCGTTAGTTGATTATTGTATGGGAACCTTAATTATTATTGTTATTTGCAAAGTAAATTGTGCGGCTTAGGATATACCTTCATTATGTTTCTAAGCCTTCGTTAATAACTAAATTAATTATAATTAACCTGCTTCATATTCCTACAGATAGATAACTTAATTGCTTTTATTAGTAACTAGTGTATGTCCGCGGCTTCGCTCGCATGGAATTTGGTTTGCCACAGTAACTAATTTAATTAAATTAATGATTCACAATTTTGGACTTGCCTGCACATAAAAGGTAGATCTATGCTGTCGTGGACTTTTATTTAGAACTATTTAAGACAAACAATACTACGGTACATCATCTTTGTGTAACTCCAATGGATTATGCAGCGTACGCCGAGATAGTTCTCAGAGGCCAGATTTTTTCCGACTTTATTGACATGTACGACGTTATATTACATAAAATCATTACAAAGTAGCCTATATGTTATTCCGATGTATTACCTAATAACTGTAAAGTTTCATCCAAATCTGTGCCATAGTTTTTTCGTGAAAGAGTAACAAACATCCCTCCACACTCACGAACTTTCACATTGATAATATTAGTAAGACTAGTTGTTTTCGCGGATTCGCCCGTATAGAAATCAGCTTGTAGTTAGTGCGTTGTATTTAAGTCAATTTAAATAAAATCGTAATGCGCTATTACCTTAAACCTTCCTCACAACTTGCACTAGCTTTTAGTGAAAACTGTACAAAAATCAATTTAGAAGATTTCGAGAAAATCGATAACATTTTATGTACAAACAAAATTAGTGTTTTCACAAATTTCATACAAACGGTTTTTGGGAACCTTCATCATTCTCCTGCCCTTATCCCACTCTAAGTGGGGTCGGCACAACATTACAAACATGTTGTCGCATGATTTTACGATCAGCCGCCTGCCTGACGTCAACTTACCTTAGTCGCCTCTTACGACACCTCAGTAAGAACGGAGGATGGTCTATTCTATTCCGCCGAATACCACACGGGAACTTTGTATTACAATAATTATAGATAGATGTCTAACGAAAGTACTTATTAAAACAGAATTTATGGGCAACAGAAAAAAAACAGTCTCGAAAATAACGTTATATTTTTTAATGAAATTTTGACTGATTGATTGTTTTAGTTATTTAACCTTTTGTTTTGTGTCTTTTATACAAAAATGCTTTTATATTCAAATTGAAGGTATTCTTTATTCAAGTAAACTTGTAAACAAGTGCTTTTGAATTGTCAACTCTACTGCTGGTTCGGAAAGCTGTTCCTATCGGTAAGAACCTGCAAGAAACTCGACGGTTGCTGTTTTCAAAGAATAATTCTTATCACTAGTTACATATAGTTATTAATGTCTTTTACAGGGTCGAAGAGTAGCTATATCCACGCATTCTTATCTTCTAAGTAATCCTCAATAGTATAGTAAGCTTTCTGTATTAGCCTTCTTTAACAGCATTTTTAAAATGCTATAATGGTAAAGCTAAAGTAGATTGCGGAATTTTATTATAGAATCTTATACACAAACGAGTTATGTACTTTTGCAAGGAGCATAGTATAGAATTTGCATAAGGCAATGCAAATTTAATATGTCACAAAAATCGCTATTTTATTTCTGAAACCATCGTGAGTAGTATTCATCGTTAATAAAGATACCGGCTATATTCACGTCTAATTTTATCGGATTAGCCCCGGACGGGTTCGAAACTAGTCGGGCTAATCCGATAAAATTAGACGTTAGTATAGCCGGTATCTTTATTAACTATAAATAGCTAAGACGTTTAAATCGTCAGAGCTTTTACTTAATTTTAGTAATAAAGCCTAAATTTATAGAGGTCTAAGATTTCTCCCAATATGAGGGGAAAAAGATTGGAGCTAAGACCTACCATGTTGCTCTAATGCGGATTGGTAGGTAGGGTCTATCCCAGAATTCTCTAGAGATATGCAGGTTTCCTTACGATGTTTTCCTCCACCGAAAAGCGTGTGATAAATTTTAATAGAAAACTCATGCCTGCCCGGGTTTCAAAACCCATGATCGTCTCTACGAGAGTCGCATGGTAATGATAGTGGTGGTAGATGACCGCTGGACATCAGAGCTTCAGAACTTAAAAATGATAATATGATAAACTATAGTTAGAGGTTTCGCCTAACCGCCATTAAAGTCACATACATGGCAATAGTCAAGTCACATTTCTTTAGTTTTGTAAAGTGGCATCACTGTGATCACGTGATCAATACCAGAGTGGGGACTTGGTTTTGGAGCGAGAATTGTTTATAAAAGGTGGAGTTCGCCACATGGAATTCTTGTTCTAATACTCGACTCGTACGGTTAATAGTTTACGCTTACGCGCCTAGACCGTTCATCCCTTGGAGTCTTGCTGTAAAGCTTACCTTGAACGATTATTAAATGCCCCCGCGTTAACGTGTTTCAACTTGTCTTAGTTGGTCTCAACCAGCATATTCATGCGTTGTTACTACGCAACTAGTATCACTACTGTGTCGTTTTAATATTGCTTAGTCGCTCCGCGTCTACCTAAAGTTCTAACTCTATAATTCTACTAAGTCATTGAAGACAGAAGTCCAGTATAATAGATTCGTATCTAAATTGCTTATTCTTGGCAAGTTCAATATCTCCGTATCAATAACTACTAATTGATGTGCCAAGTTTGCGATGTTGATTAAATATCTTGGTCTGGGCATTTGGATAGTCTGTAAGGGTCGTTAGTGGTTATTATTAGATTTATGGCAGACTATGTTGAAGATGAAGTTATTCATACGGTTCAGTAGTTTGATTTGGACTTAGATCCGTCTGTAGTACAAAGTTTTGCGCAAATTTACTGATTTAGCTTTTCTCTTTAGTTATTTATGATTCAGGATTAATATAAATATAATTTTGTAATACTGCAGTTCATATATTGCTCTGCTTTGCTCTGACAAATCTCATCAATATTAGCCCAGTGAATTTTATCCGTAAATGGTTATAACAATATTTATTGAGGATTGGATTGAATATGTTTTGAGATAAAATATTTGTTTTAGTTATTATTCTTTTATATTTTTTAAATGCCACCTAATAGTTTATAATTTTTAATCTGAGTTATTGAACAGCAGAACGGCAGTCTATGCCGCCATTAAACGAACGGAGGCCACTGAAAATCAGCAATGGGTTTGCGTTGCCAACCCTGTTAGTCTGAGTCATCCCTTTCTTCGTCACACCGCTGTACATGTTTTAAACATGGCTAATTATTTTATGACCGTTTGCCTGACGTCAATCTACCATAGTCTCCTTTTACGACACCTCGATAAGAAATGAGGGTGGTCTATTCAACTCAGCCGCTACAAGGCATACTTAAGTTTATTCAAGTTTTTTTTCAAGATCCTTTCCTCCCTTCCTTCTACGTCGCTCCCGACAACTCGCCTAACATCTTCATACCACAATCACCACCCCCTCTTTTCCTTCCTTTACAAAACGTTTGATTTATTGTATTAAACATATTTTCGCAACAAAATAATGTAAAAACAGAATGAACATATTTCCGATTCAGTAGTTTTTGTTTGACAAAGTTACGTAAGCCCCCAGATTATTGTATGTTATTAATCGATGGCCAAACTTTGCTATTTTGATTAAATATCCCGCTTCTGTATCTGGCATTTAAACGGATCATATTTTGACCGGGTTTAAATGATCTTCATCGATTTCAATAAAATTTATGGAACGGAATTCGGCATGAACATACGGGTATTTAAGAGCGAGGACTATTCCCGAAAGAAATACGTATTTTTTTTTAATAAGCTTTAATTATGCTAGTGCCGTGTGGTATCTGGCCGAGTAGAATAGACCACCCTTATTTCTTACCGAGGTGTCGTAAAAGGCGACTAAGGTAAGTTGACCCGCCGTGTGATATCCGGCTGAGTAGAATAGACCCTCATTTCTTATCGAGTTACCGTAAAAGGCGACTAAGGTAAGTTGACGCGCCGTGTGATATCTGCCTGAGTAGAATAGACCACCATCATGTCCTACCCAGATGACGTAAAAGGCGACTACGGTAAGTTGACCCGCCGTGTGATTTCCGGCTGAGTAAAATAAACCACCCTCATTTCTTATCGAGTAACAGACGAATAACGTAAGTGTGATATGCGGCTGAGTAGAATAGACCACCCTTATGTCCTACTGAGGTGTCGTAAAAAGCGACTAAGGTAAGTGCCGTGTGGTATCCACCCGAGTAGAATATACTATCCTTATTTCTTACCGAGATGTCGTAAAAGGCAACTAAAGTAAGCTGACGTGAGGCAGCCGGCCGGAGGTATAATACGTGGCCAAAACATGAAACAAGATATTTATAAGATGTTTTGCTGACCCCAAATGATGATGAAACTTTATGTATGCCAAATTTCATGAATATTGATATATAGGATAACTTGTGCAAACGTTTAACAGATAGACAGACATACGATTAACAGAAATATATACAGACTTTTATAATAGTTAAAAAATATATAAAAAAATATATGAGACACTTACACACACGGTCGTCAGTCCCCAAAGTAACTTAATACTTGTGTTATGAGTGACGGGCAACTGGTAGATATACTACATACATAAGTTTTAATACATACTTAAATACAAATACACACCCAGGCTCGAAGAACCAACAATTTGTTTATAGAAAATGTTGGCCCTCGGCGGGAATCGAAGCCGCGACCCGCGGAGCTGAAGGTTTATATGTGTGATATAATTACGTATTTCTAACACAAAAACATTTGTTATTTGAATTTTCATCTTAATCACTTTATCTTACTAAATTTGAACGCATACTCAGTACATATTTTCGCTTTGATTTCCTTTTTGTAGAATAAAATGTTGGCCAAAGAACTTATAGTTGTGAACTCGACAGTTCAATACGCCGTTATAGCTTTTCCAAATCTCTGGCTCACAGCAAAAATCGCGTCGACCATACCGTGAAATTTAGATCCAGCAAAAATCTGAATTTACCGAGTTTATTAAAGCCATATCGAAATTGAGTCGCGATATCTGTGTGGTTAGAGATTGTTGATAACTAATAGGTAGTTAAACTATCAAATAAATTTTTTTCAATTGAAAATTTCGAAAACGATGCCGTGTGGTATTCGGCTGAGTAAAATAAACCAACCTCAATTCTTACCGAGGTGTCGTAAAAGGCGACCGAGGTAAGTCGACACGCCGTGTGGTATCCGGCTGATTGTACGATTTGAATTGAACGAAGAGAATTCGAAACAATGGTCATTAGGAACTTTATGACCGCTTTCTAACAAAAAGCGTTAAGATAAATGTCTCTAGTTCAAGCTTGTTGCACGTGTTCCGAGGTAAATAAAGGGTGGGGATGAACCAAGTACTATTTAACAACGCTTGTTTGGATAACGCTTCACTTTGCGATTTTGTCGTGGAGTCTATCTCCTGATGATGCTTCGGTTGCGGGGCGAAACGATTGTTGAGTTTGTGATAGTGAAACTGTGTAGTGCTTGTGTATTGTGGTGGCAGTGGTGGAGGTTTGTGCATGTGTTTTTACGAATCCTGCACGTATCGGGTATGAAAATACTGATAGTCCACTATACATTAAACACTATATATGTTTTCTATTTACTGTATCGCGGATTATAGCAAAATAATTTTATTATTACTTTTGGATCTCCGCAAAGTAACGCCTAATTCTATAAATTATTTAAACAAAGATTATTTTGATTTGATTTGATTTCATTAATCTTGCGATACGTTCTTAAATATCAATGTCCTTATCTGTCACTATTATTAATTTCTATGGTTCTTTTAGATAAGAAAATTTATGGTTACCTTGGTATAAACGGTATGTGAACTATCGCCAAGTTTTTACAAGGTTCACGACTTCCTAGAACTATTTGAAGTTTCGTTCGCAATTTATCGCTGGAAGCAGCGCGGAGAGATTTATTTGTCGGGGCTCATGTTTTATCTCGGCTAAAGGGGGAATTCTTTTTAATAAACGCCAATTCGAAAAGATAAGAATCATTATAGTTAAATTAAAATTGAAACAACTAATGCACAAAATGTCGTTGAAATTACGTATACTTATTATAAAACAAAGTCCCGAAAAGCTGTCTGTCCACCTGTTCAAGCTGTTTTCACCAAAAGATGCAATACTTCCGGGTGGTTTAGATATGTAGTACATATCGGTATTACGTAAATTGTGTTGAAGAGATCGAGCAGTTGTTAAATAACTTGCTTACTGAGAGCTTTAGTCGCGTGCGCTGCGTAAAACAGCAGAGATACGCTAAAGTAATGTACTAGAGAATTGTAGATCTATAAAAATACTACAAAAAAGTCCTGGATACCATGCTTCTACATCTTACGGTTAACTCACAATAACTACTTTTATGTTCAAAATTGCAATTAAATACTGACTGACACAGCGATCACAGCTAGTAATTAATAATTTATAGAATTAGGTGTACTTTGAACATGTTTTTTGCTTCCATTCTCTCCCATCTATCATCAACTCGAAGTTATAGTATCATACAATAAAATGTTTTTTTTTAATTTACATTACATGTACAAGGTCAAGATCAATGTCCTGCGATGGCTCGGTTACGAGACGAAAGTATTGTTGATTTTGTGGTAGTGAATGTGTGCAGTGCTCATTCTACTTTTTATTATTACAGAGATCTATTTTAAATAAGTTACCTAGTGACATAAATTAGTGACAAAAGCTGTGATAGCCTAGCGGTGAGACCGTGCGACTATCTAGAGACGACATAAGTCCAAACCCCGGGCAGGCACCAATGAGTTTTTCTATTAAAACTTATGTGTCTAATTGATAATTGCAATTTATCACACGCTTTTCGGTGGAGGAAAACATCTTGAGGTCACCTGCATATCTCTAGAATTCTAGGGATATGTGTAACCTACCAATCCGCATTGGAGCAGCGTGGTAGGTCTTAGCTCCAATCCTTCTCTCCAAAAAACGGAGAGAGGAGGCCGTAGCCCAGCAGTGGTCAGAGTAACAGGATGTTATAGTGCCTGTAATATGGAATTCCGCAAAGTAACACCTGCTTCAAAGAATCAGTTACTCTCTGTAAGTGCATCATAGCTGTTTTTATCTGGTATTCTATTCATTTGATATAGGATGGATTAAATGAAACAGAATGTCATCTGAACAATCCTTATCATTTTGCCTCGATACAATGAGCTTGGTCGTCGATTTCCATTTTACTGTCGACATCTGTCGAGAATGTTTATCCACCTAACATTAATAATGCATGATATCGCGTTGTCACTCACGTATACGAATAAAGCTCCTATAGGTAAGTATTAAGTAGAAGTTTAGGAATACAAAATGTTTTTATTCATGTCTTTTTTTTGTTTAGTCGTCGCTTTTTGCTAAATTGTTATATATTGTGTTAAATATGCTTATAAATACTCTTAAATACATTTACCATTATGTGATTATGTAATAAGAAACATAATTAAAAGGAATAATTTAATAATTTGTGGGGGACGGAAGTAGTCAAATGTCATTTGTTTCATAAAACGTAAACGGGAATGCAAACAACAAAGGTTATAAATAAGCCAGTTGGGCCTATTCTAGGCAGTCTAGTGTCAGCGTTCAATGTGTCTACAATAGTGAAGAGTAACAAAGAGTGAAGTGTAACTGTTCATTTTGGTATTTCGTCTTTTTTTAAATTGATTTTATTTTAGAAGTCCAACTATCTTAATTTATATCATTATCCTTCTCATTATTATCTTCTGCCCTTTTCTCACTCTAAGGGGTCGTCACAGTATGTTTTTAACATGCTGTTAGACGATTTGGCTAGGTATTTCTCGATAAGTAATGAAGGTGGTCTATTCTACTCAGCCGGATATCACACGGCGGGTCAACTTATGTTAGTCGCCTTTTACGACGCCTCGGCAAGAAATCAGGGTGGTTTATTCTACTCAGACGGATATCACACGGCGGGTCAACTTATATTAGTAGCCTTTTACGACACCTCGGTTACAAATGAAAGTGGTCTATCCTACTCCGCCGGATACAACGTAACGAAACAACGTTTCCAAAGAAAGAGCAATGTTAAAAGATGTCATGACTGAGAAACATTTATTAGTGCCAATAACTTTCAAATATAATTCTCTCAAATCCTTTCCTGTAAACAATTATACTTAGATGCATTTCCAGTAATCTAAGAATTTAATTTGACTAGATTGCATGATAGATCATTTAGTAATAACTCTTTTAAGTTGGAATGCGAAGAGGCAATGTGTTAAGAATGCGAAACGGAGAGGGTAAATTGTTCCGGCATTTAGTCGCTGCGTAACTAAAGGAAGCGCTCTTCAAACGCCACCGCCTGGTGAAGGTAACGAAGAAATAAAGGTGAACTGCGGGTATTAAATCTTCTAAAAACGGGCAAGGAAGTGAACCTTCACAATATTTTACAGTTTGAGTGGAGCAACGTTATTACACGTCATATTTGATTAACGCTAATTGTCACACCGTCTATACACGATGGAAAATATCTCTTTCTTTAAACAACGTCCATAAACCCGCCGTGTGGTATCCGGTTGAGTAGAATAGACCACTCTCTTTCTTACTGAGGGGTCGTAGAATACGACTAAGGTACGTTGGCGTCAGGCAGGTGACCGGTCGTAAAATACGTAGCCGAATCATGTGACAACATGTTATTAATATGTTGTGCTGACCCCACTTAGAGTGGGATAAGGGCAGGAAGATGATGATGATGAAACAACGTCCATAAATGGCTGAAGCCTGTACCAAATCCTTCAAGCTACGTCATTAGGCCGTATTACATGATATTTTTCGACTGATAGCGCTGCTCTACGTTAGTTTTTTGGTACACGTATATCAAAAGTGGTAGGCGCTTCATTAATCGCTATTTATTTTATATGAGGAAATGTAGTGCCGTACAAAAAACATATATACGCCGCTCTAAGTGTCAATAGTATGCTAGAGAAGAAGAAGAAGAAGAAGTACTCTTTATTGTACACACAGAACAAAAATTACAGATATTATAACACACAAAGACAGGTACAATAAGGCGGCCTTATCGCTAACTAGCGATTTCTTCCAGGCAACCTTATACGTTATGGAGCTGTTGATAAGATAGCAGGTAGGATAGTGCACCTCAGAGTACATAAAGATAATTATAAAATTAAACAATATTTATTACTCTATATATAATAAAATTACATCAAGTACACACGAAAGTACTAGAGCTCCACGCTTTAGCGAATTAAAGTTAGCAAGCAAAATACATTTACGCATTTGAAATATAAAAGGAAAAACGTAAAAGATATAATAATTTTACATCGTGCCGTCTTTGATATTCGAGAAATTCTCAGTACACCCCCTTAAATTGTAAAAGAAAAATAATATTCACTCACGTAGTCTTAATAAAACAAGGAACTGAAAATGAGTTGGTGCTAAGATTATTTTTAAGACCGCAGAATGTCTTGAATTTGTTTTACACGTTTGACTAGAATAACAATGAAGGGGACGTAAATTCTTAGTTTGTACTTTATTACAATTTTTGCTTCTTTTTTAACATTTTCGCTACGTGAACGGTCGTACTGGAAGACATTTTCCTGATTATGGATCTTAGGATGTTTGCACTGTAAAGTAATGAAGTAGCGGCCTATTACAATCGCACTGCTGGGAATAGGCCTCCTCTATCCGTTTCTGGAGAGAAGGGTTGGAGCTAAGACCTACCACGCTGCTCCAATGTGGATTGGTAAGCTACACATATCTCCGGAATTCTCTAGAGATATGCAGGTTTCCTCACGATGTTTTCTTTCACCGAAAAGCGTGTGATAAATTGCAATTATCAATTAGACACATAAGTTTTAATAGAAAAACTCATTAGTGCCGGCCCGGGGTTTGAAGTCGTGATGACCTCGAAAGAGTCGTACGGTCTCGTAGGCTATCACAGCTCTTGTTTGCACTGATGTCTATTGAGTTTAATATTATGACTTTTATTTCTTCTTCTTTCTCAAAGTAGGTCCGCAGACTGGACAGAGGTTTCTTTAAGGAATCTATGGAGATTCCTTAAAGAATACTGCCCAAGATCATGTGGTCCAGCCCATGCTGGTATGGACGCATGGGCTGGTATGGACCACATGATCTTAAATTCAGCGGCTCCCCGAGATAAAGATCTCGGGGAGCCGCTGAATTTAAGATTTCGGGCACCAACTCTTAAGGGTCGACCAACGCTGCATTATCCGGTGCGCGATCGCCATTCCAACACCTAAAGACCTCAACGCCCATCAGTTCTACGTACTCTTCGCCCGGCCATTGCCACTTCTGCTGCAAGAATTATTCATGTTTTTAATTATATAAATTTGTCTACTACGTATTGTAACTACGCTAGACTTGAACACAATCTCAATCATAATTGGTGACGAACCAAAGAATCATCAGGAGGAATCCACGATATAATCTCAAAGCCTTTCTAAATTTTTACAGGACACAATGTGAGGATTATTTATTTAAACAAGTACCAATTACGGCTGCCTTTTTTCTTTCACATATTTTTTAAACCACAATTAATATCATGCGAGCCCAATGGTTGTTTCTGACAGGCTGACATCGTGTTGTTTAAGAAAATATTCCCTACAAACGATATTTAATTTTCATTTAATATGTTTCTGAGCTGTGATAGCCCAGCGGTGAGACCGTGCGACTCTTTCGAGGGAAACACGAGTTCAAACCCGGGCACCAATGAGTTTTTCTATTAAAACTCATGTCTAATTGATAATTGCAATTTATCACACTCTTTTCGGTAAAGGAAAACATCGTGAGGAAAGCTGCATATCTCTAGAGAATTCTGGAGATATGTGTAGCTTACCAATCCGCATTGGAGCAGCGTGATAGGTCTTAGCTCCAACCCTTCTCTCCAGAAACGGAGAGAGGAGACCTATTCCCAGCAGTGGGATCGTAACAGGCCGCTACTTTACTTACCTACTTTTATGTTTCTGGAAATTTCTTATGCCGTGTGGTATCCGGCAGAATATAATAGACCACCTTCCCTTCTTATCGAGGTGTCGTAAGAGGCGACTAAGGTTTGCCGTGTGGTATCCGGCTGCATAGAATAGACCACCCTCATTTCTTACCGAGGTGTCGTAAAAGGCGACTAAGGTAAGTTGACGTCAGGCAGGCGGCCGGTCGTAAAATACGTAGCCAAATCATGTGACAACATGTTTGTAACATGTTGTGCCGACCCCACTTAGAGTGGGATAAGGGCAGGAGAATGATGATATGTTTCAGGAAATTCTTTTATGTACATTTCATCATATACATTGATGGAGACCTTTAATGGTATTTTGTAGACATCAAAAAATCAAACGATCATCGAATATTGAACTATTTTCGATTGATTCTTGTGATTTAGAGATTAGCAGAATGTTAGCAAAAAGCAAGGTATGTTAGTATAAATAGGGTCATGTGGTTATGATTATCACTATGATGATATCAAAAAGCCTGTTTGTTTATTCCTAAATATTTATTAAATTTATTTTACCTAATTCTGCAACATCCAAATTAAATATTGCGATACAGATATCTTTTTGGGCTAACAAATTATATATAAAAGCAATGTATTTGGTGGTAAAACCAGCGGGGCGGATCTGCAATCCTATGTCCTCCCCTTCGGAGTTGCGAATCAGGCGTATAGTGCAAAAACAAGTCAAGTACTTACCTAAGCGGTTGTGGACTGTATAGCGGGTTAACGTAACCGCTGCCACTCACCACTAGGTCCGTGACATTGTCCAATGGAAAATACGCCCAAGCAGTATTTTTATACCTATTATAAAACAAAGCCCCCAAAAGCTGTCTGTCGATGCGATCGATTTTCCCAAAATCTACTGATCGCATTTTGCACCGTCTTTACTCAAACATGCTGCAATTTTTCTGAAAGTTTTAAGTTAATAGTGCATCACGGTATTATGAAAATTATGTTGAAGAGTTCGTGCGGTAGTAAATAAAGTCGCCTGCTGGAACAGAAATACAATAAAGCGATATAGTAAAGAATTGTAGGGATATAAATATACTGCAAAAAAGTCCGGTACAACATCTCTCTGTCTATTATAGTTAACTCACTATAAATACTTTTATGTTCATATAAATATTATATAAATAAAAATAAAAATAAATATATGGGACATTTACACACACGGTCGTCCGTCCCCAAAGTAAGGAACTAAATACTTGTGTTATGGGTGAGAGACAACTGGTAGATATACTACATATATAAGTTTAAATACATACTTGAATACATATACACACCCAGGCTCGAAGAACCAACAATTTGTTTTTAAAAAATTTTGGCCCTCGGCGGGAATCGAACCCGCGACCCGCGGAGCTGAAGGCAGGATCCACAGCGCCAACGGGCCAATCAATATATGTTCATTATTTGTAAGAATGTTAGAATAAAATAAAGGAATAAAGAAAGATTTTTAAGATATCGATTTCCTCGCGCGCGAAACCGCGAGCATACCTAGTTTTATATAAATTAAGAAATCTATAAACAATTGAAACAATTCAAATATAAAGATATCGTAAACAAAATGTAATATTTTCAAACACTTTATTAGGTCTAATCATAAAACTTCCATAATCCAAGGGAGTATGCAAATTATTATGAATAATCAGAGGCTTAGGGATTAAACATTTCGGTCTGACAAGGCGTTTCATTAGGCGCTGTCACCTTTAGATAATATTAATAATGTTGCTTTAGGCTGCGTTCATACTAGCAGAGGGAAATTATTTGTGGGTACTCATCATTTTCCTGCCCCTATCACACTCCAAGTGGGGTCGACAGAACATGTATTTCTCTTCCATTCTCTTCTCTGATGCGTCAAATCTGGCGCTATTCGCTTCATATGCATTTCATACTTCACATGATCCAACCATCTCTTTTTCACCCTCCCTGCATTCATATTTTATACGTGTTTAATCACTTGATATTCATCCCTCCTTATTACATGTCCATAGAAAAGTAAAGTAGCGGCCTGTTACAATCCCACTGCTGGGAATAGGCTTCCTCTCTCCGTTTCTGGAGAGAAGGGTTGGAGCTAAGACCTACCACGCTGCTCCAATGCGGATTGGTAGGTTACACATATCACCAGAATTCTCTAACGATATGCAGATTTCCTCTCAATGTTTTCCTTCACCGAAAAGCGTGTGATAAATTGCAATTATCAATTAGACACATGAGTTTTAATAGAAAAACTCATAGGTGCCTGCCCGAGGTTTGAACCTATGTCGTCTCTAGAGACTCGCATGGTCTCACCGCTAGGCTATCACAGCTTAATATATTAGTACAATCATCTTAATATTACTACCTCGTACATTCCACTTATAGGTTAACTCAACGTGGGTTTGAACTCGTGTTCCCCTCGTAAGAGTCGCACGTTCTCACCGCTGGGCTATCACAGCTTAATAAGGATTGGTAGGATACAAATATCCCACAAATTCTCGAGATATTCAGTTTTTCTTCACGATATTTATTTAATAATATGATATTGGAATAGAAACCAACAATGGAAAATACTGGAAATAATGGATACATCAAAGATAGAGTTCAATCTGTACTGATATATTGGGATTATCGCCGATATTGATTTCTTTATACCGCTGTGCCGTGTAATATCCCGATTTAGACTGTACAATGCAAATTGCAATTTCCTCGATTGCATATTCCAGCAAAGAGCCGCGAGTGGGTTGAGGATGAAGTAACGGCCTGTTACTATCACTTGCTCGGAATATGAATCCTCTCTCTATTTTTCGAGTAAAGAAAGGAGCTAAGGCCCACCTCACTGCACCAATTTCCAATTATAGTACCCGGCATTGAATAGTGCACATCAATGTTTAGAACGAAATAGCCGGCCAGTTCGGTTTCGTAGAGCGCTGTCACTGTCACACACGGGTTCGTCAGTCTGTGCGACAGAGACAATGCTTTATGAAGCAGAATCTAGCCAATATCACTCTCTAAGCCTCTATTATTTATTGCCGTGTACTATAGTAGGTTATTCATATCCTCAGATTTTTCGGATCCCTAGGTTATCGCGAGTGGGTTTTGAGAGGATGAAGTTACTATCCCTAGCTGGGAATAGGCGTCTTTCCGTTTTTCGAGATAAAGGTAGGCTTAGACTCACTACACTGCTCCAATTTCCAATTGGTAGGTTACACATATCCTCAGATTTTTGTAGGTTTTCTTTGGCAACATGATCTGAAACGTGGTCGCTGACTATGGACTTCATAAGAAGGCTCAGAGTCGCTTATGGAGCGGAGTATGCTCGGAGTATCTCTACGTGAACAAATCAGAAATGGGGAGATTGGTAGAAGAACTAGAGTCACTGATATAGCTCAGCGTGTCGCGAAGCCTTTATGGCGATGGGCGGGGCTCATAGTGCGGAGAACTATTAGGCTCAAGGTGTTGGAATGACCACCCTTACACTGAAAAACGTAGCGTCGGTAGACGAGTAGTACGAGATGGAGTGATGACCTCCAAAAAGTCGTGAGGAGTCGCTGGATTCAAGTGGCAAAAGATCGATGTTTGTGGAGACCTCATGAAGAGACTTATGTATAGGAGTGGACGTCCACCGCTTGACAAACAGGAAGAACGTATCCTAAGAAATCTCCAGAAATATCCAGGTTTACTTACAATGTTTTCTTTATCGAAAAGCATATGATAAATTGCTATTATATACTAATGCTCTAGTTTAACTATAAATAATTTATATATCAGTTAAATGCGGTCGATCCATCAATTATTTGTTTATTCGCGTCTCCGTAAATGTGTAATGACAGTCATTACAGTTGATAAATTGATGAGTCCGCAAAATGGCGGAACCGTTCAATTAGCTCTTGTGATATTAACGTAATTTATTGCTTTTATTTGTATAATGTTCGAAGCTTATTAATGTTCCTTTGGACAAAGTTTTATCTTGCTCCATTAAAGATATATTTCATTACGCACATTTGAATTGTTCTAACTGTTTTTGGTTAGAAAATAGAGCTTTCTATTATTTTCTATGTTTCTGTATTGAACAGTTATTAACAACGATATCGTGTGGTATCTGGATAGGTAGAATAGACCACCCTCATTTCTTACTGAGGTGTCGTAAAAGGCGACTATAGTAAGTTGACTCAACGTGTGGTATCCGGCTGAGTAGAATAAACCTACCTCATTACTTATGGAGGTGTATTAAAAGGCGACTAAGGTAAGTCAACCCGCGGTGTGGTATCCGGCTGAGTAGAATACACCACCCTCATTCCTTACTAAGGGGTCGTAAAAGGCGACTAAGTTAACTCGACCCGCTGTGTGATATCTGGCTGAGTAAAATAGACCACCCTCATTTCTTACCGAGGTGTCGTAAAAGGCGACTAAGGTAAGTCGACCCGCCGTGTGGTATCTGGTTGAGTAGAATCGAACCCCCTCTTTCTTACCGAGGGATTGTACCCCACTTACAGTGGGATAGAGGAAGAGGGATGATAACAACGATAGCGCTTTTATTTTTTGTGTTATACATATATATTTTTAATCCTTATGTTTTTCAAATGAAATCCAAATAATCTTTATTCAAATAATCTCTTTCAAGTACTTTCAAATCGTCAAGGATCAATATGATTAATGAAGCTACAACTGGTTCGGAATGTTTCTCTTGCCGAGAAGAACCAGAAAGAAACTTGGCGGTCAATCTTTAAAACATTTTCAAAATTGTTATGTTATTTGTCTATTTCCGACTTCAACGTTTATATCCGTAAATCTGTCAGAAAAAATGTTTATGGAACTTTTCTAACAGAACATGATTACATGGTCCTAACAAACTTTCGTTTTCTTTGATATATAAAGAAAGGTTCAGTGAGCGTGGAAATGCTCTGTGATCCCTTATAGAAAAGATCTGCTCAAGTGTGATATTGGTTTACTTAAAACCTACAAAAGGACTTAACCTTTCTATGTATTTATGTATGATTCATGAAATCTACACTAATGTTACAAACATGTTGCGTACGCGACTTTGCCCACGTTAAAATCAGTGTATTACAAAGTTTGTTCCTCGTAAATTATTATGGGGATTCTAACATATGTCCTTAACCTAAGGTTTCCACAAGAGTTGCACTATTCTTTACTGAAAATCTTATAAAAATCCGTTCAGTAGATCTTGAGAAAAACAATCACACAGAGACACTTTTTGGAGACTTTGTTTGATAATAAGTATGGATGCAAAAGTTGAAAAACTGAGAGATATCTCAGTTACGCTTGACGGCCACTGAACCAATATTGATGAAATTTGGTAATAATAAGGCTTATAGGGGGTTAGTAGACCATATCAAATATACCACTTTGAACCCGACCTTTTTGAATTTGGCTTTCTCTAATTAATACCTTTTTTTCAATTAAAATTTTGTAGTATGTAGTACAAAAAAAATTTTTGTTAAAAGTTTAAGTTTGAGCACTTTCTATTTAAAAAGATAACCTTTAGTTATTATAAAACAAAGTTTACCAAAAGCTGTCTATTTGTATGTGATCGATTTTCTCAAAATCTACGCTACGCTTTTTACTAAAGGTAGTGCAATTCTCTCGGAAAGTTTAGTCGCTTTGTATCTGGTTTTGTTGAAAACTTGCGTGCGCCGCGTAAATCAACAGAGATACATTAAAGTAATGTACTAGAAAATTATAGATGTACAAAATATTAATAAAACCCCGCGACGGCATGTCTCTATCTCTTATGGTTCACTCATAATATCTACTTTTATGTTTAGAATTTCAATTAAATGTTAGTTAACTATTATTCAAAATTTGGCTGATTCTGTCCATCTAAAGGCCGAGTTTTAAAATAATTAGTCAAAGTGAGGTTATGAACTTCTTATATATTAAACAGCAGATTTTTGTAGTAGATATTTTTACCATAGATAAAGCAGCATAGACAAGCGTATACACGACTGTGATGGAACAAAAAATAATCGATTCCTGAATAAAAATCAACTTTCACATTAATATCCTTATCATTTTAAATATTTAACAAAAATCATTTCAACTGTTAAAGATTATTTTTTTATTATTATTTAATAATTATTTTTATTCAAATAGTCATGTAATCAACGCCATCTTTGTTATATTTTAACTGTTCGTTTACTTTAATCGATTAGTGTAATCGATAACTTACTTGTGCCAAACACATTTTCAAAGGTCGGCGCGGCACGAATTGAGGCGAACGCGATCAGTTGCCTTGAAATTTTGACGCGACTTGGACGCAACGCCGCAAAAAATTTAATAAAAATGTTTAATGACAACTGAATGAAAATGAAAATGAAAAAAAAATCTTTATTGACAAAAACACACAAAAAATTGGAAGTATCCGTAGGAAATGACACTAGGTAATCCTGTGCTGTGAGTTACCTTTTATGATTTAACACTATATATTTTTTTAATGCTCTCAGTTTTTACTCTTATGGTAATCCATATAGGCTTAAAAGAAATCACTTGTGTAAGATGGGACAAAATTATTTCAATTGAGTCAATTTAAAGAGATCAATCGAGTAAATATTTCAGTTTTAGCGGAAATTTTTTTATAATTGCGAAGCGTGCAGGTTTGCGATGGTATAGGACGCACGTGGAACGTTTCGCAATCGGATTTGCGTTGAGTCGCTAATGTAGGACGCTACGTAAGAGCATATATATCCTTAAACTTCATGTGTGAAGTCACTCTATTTATTTATTTATTTATTTTGTTTGGTAAAACATACAGCATTAAATGCCATGCCTTGATGCCAACAAAGTTTCGACTAATGCAATTGAAAGAAGAGGTTAAATTAAAAGTAAAAGTTAAATATAAAAAAAAACAAAAAATTTAACGAAATAAACTATGTTACTTATTTTATTTCTTTAATAATGATGTATAAATCTTGAATCCATTATTGAACAGGTAAATTTTCCAATATTTCGTATTATTGCGACAAGCTCTAGCGACGAAGGCATTTCTTGCATACTTAGTTTTGCAGAAAGGAACGACAAAAGTAGATTTGACGCGAGCGCTTATTTGGGAGCACCTTAATGATGGGTGTGGCCGGCTAAGATCTCTACATACGTTAGATCTTGCCTTCCCTAAATGGTCCTCAATGACTTACTCGAGATCATTTAGCTTTCACGGTGTACAGCTGTGGAATGATTTACTTGTATCAATCCGCAAATCTCCTTCCCTATCAGCATTTAAATCAAAGAAAATATTTGTCTCAAGTCATTAAAAATTAAATTTAGTAGCTTATTATTAGTATTAAATTAAATGATGTATTACCACTAATTAAATCGTTACGCCGTGAGGTATCCGGCACAACAGAATAGACCACCCTCCGTTCTTACCGAGGTGTCGTAAGAGGCGACTAAGTTATGTGCCGTGTGGTATCCGGCTGCGTAGAATATACCACCCTCATTTCTTACGAGGTGTCGTAAAAGGCAACTAAGGTAAGTTGACATCAGGCAGGCGGCCGGTCGTAAAATACGTAGCCAAATCATGTAACAACATGTTTGTAACATGTTTTGCCGACCCCACTTAGAGTGAGATAAGGGCAGGAGAATGTATCCACTAATTAAATCGTTATATTTTAATTAATTCAAATAATCACTATTATCATATTGCATTATTTTTTAACATTAATCTATGTATATAAAGTTTCGTTATTTTTCTTTTTCTTCCTTCCTTTTTTCATTATCCATATTTCACTTCTTGGCATTTACTTTCTGTTACTCAAAGGTTGGCTGGTAGAGATCCCTTTTAGGGATAAGTCCGCCTTCGTACATGTGGTATTTTTTTTCTTTATTATTTTTCTTTTTTATATTTGTACAATAAAGAAATAAATAATTGATATTTGACCAAGTAAATATGGGGAGTCAACTAAGTTGTTTAAAATCTTATAAAGAAACTCTTGATCCCGAAGTTCTCTACGCTTCCGCAATGAATGAAGTTTGGGATAAGAGCCAAATTTTTCTATTGGATTATTTCTGATTCCGGTGAAAATTTGTTTTCATGTCGCTGCATATCGCTTTAACCGTCAACAGTCCTCTATAAACGTGTTGTAAGTCAATATGTTCGCTTGCCTGTGATACTTGAAACCTAACTGGATTCGAGAGACGGCCGCCGGGATCGATACGGCACCATTCGTACACACTTCATAAGTTATTCACGATCACTGTCATACAGGGGAGATACGTGTTTGTTTCCCAATTGATTTCTAAACGATTCTATTTGAGAAGGAAGTTTGAAGCTATCTTTGTTACTGGTTAGTGAGGCTTTATTGATAGTAAATATAACTATTATAACATGGCTGGGCAAAGGCCTTCGCTCTCCATTTTTAGATAGAATAGTTGGAGCTAACACATCACGCTGTTCCAATGGAGATTGGTAGGTTACACATATTTCCAGAATTCTCTCATATGTGCAGGTTTTCTCACGTTGTTTTTCTTTAGCGAAAAGCGTATGATAAATTGCAATTACCAATTTAACACATCATTTTTATACAAAAATTTTTAATTCATAAAAATTTGACAATTTAAAACCCTGACCCTGATACTACCTTCAGCTCCGCGGGTCGTGGGCTCGATGCCTGCCGAGGGCCAACATATTCTATAAACAATTTGTTGGTTCTTCGAGCCTGGGTGTGTATTTGTATTTAAGTATGTATTTAAATTTTTATATGTATATATTTATCAGTTGTCTGTCACCCATAAAACAAGTATTAGGTTACCTATTAGTACTATGTAGTACATATATTAGCTAGATAATTATTTCATACTCGGACCTCCCTCGACAGGGATCCGGCAGAATATCAGCGCTGTTGGTATTCTTTTACCTCCAGCATTAAGCTGAGCCAGAACCTTTTCATTGGCACGACACATTCTAAATTTACTTTTTACATAATGTCTGTTGTTATTGCTCTCTGTATGTAACCTGTTTATTTTGTGTTGTGTGAATGAATAAAGCTATTCTATTCTATTCTATTCTATTTTGGGGATGGACAACCGTGTGTGTAAGTGTCCCATATATTTATTATTTATTATTATTAATTAAATTCATTCACTACGGGACACCATATATATATTTTTGTCGCGGAGTAAAAGAAAAAGTAAAGTAGCGGCCTGTTACAATCCCACTGCTGGTAATAGGCCTCCCCCCTCCCCTTAGGGGAGAAGGGTTGGAGCTAAGACCTATCACGCTGCTCCAATGTATATTGGTAGGTTACACATATCTCCAGAATTCTAGAGAGATATGCAGGTTTCCTCACGATGTTTTCCCTCACCGAAAAGCGTGTAATAAATTGCAATTATCAATTAGACACATGAGTTTTAATAGAAAAACTCATGTGTCAAGAGTTGCACGGTCTCACCGCTGGGAGTATAGGAACATAATTTCAATATTACTTTTGTATTATGGATCTCCGCAAATTAACGCCGAATACTATAACTTATTGAATGCATTGAACTCGTATATAGAGTGTAGTGTTGGTGTACGTTTCAAAAGACAAATTGCTCACGGTCTAAAGAATATAGAACCAATTCAGGCGTATTCCGAACGCCGTAGTGTTCCCGACGAGACTGCCTCAAGTGGTCCTTCAAGCCGAGACGTTCGAAGCAGAATCTACCTTCCGTTTTGCTCTTTTAATGGGTGCTTGTTAACGGTATATTGAGTGTTCAATTAACTCTAAATTGCAATTTTTAAGTACCCTTCCATATGTTGCTTACCACTAGTATATTAGGTCCTTACATATGAAATTGGCGTTTTGTCGTACTGGCCACTTTGACCTTTATGGTTAGGAATTCCAAATTCAAATTCATACAGCTATTTCCTCATGCATTTGTGTTTCAAAGCCCCTAATTCATTTGTTTTTTCTTCTTTTGTTTTTTTCTTTGTGTGACACAAAATGTTTTACAAAATGGAAAACATGAAATATCGCGTTATTTACGAGTATGAGTTCCACCGTGGCACCAGTGCTGCAGAAACGGCTCGAAGGATTAATGATGTGTATGGTGACGGTGTCGCAAAAGAAAACACAGTGTGTTTTTGGTTCCAACGTTTTCGTTCTGGAAATTTCGACCTGCAGAACAAGCCTCGTGGACGGCCGGAGACCATAATGATAATGAAGAATTGAAGGCTATTGTGGAAACGGATCCATCGCAAACCACGTCCGAGTTAGCTGCTGGCTCCGGTGTTAGTGATAAAACTATTCTAATCCACTTGAAGCAAATTGGGAAGGTGAAAAAGCTTGAAAGGTGGGTACCTCATGAATTGAGTGAAGCAAACCGATAAACGCGCGTCGACTGCTGCGTTACGTTACTCAACAGGCACAATAATGAAGGAATTTTAAATCGAATCATTACCTGTGATGAAAAGTGGATCCTCTACGATAATCGGAAGCGCTCATCGCAATGGCTGAACCCTGGCAAACCAGCCAAATCCTGCCCTAAGCGAAAATTGACTAAAAAAAAGTTGCTTGTAAGTGTTTAGTGGACTAGTGCCGGTGTTGTTCACTACAGCTTTCTTAAATCTGGCCTACGACAGATATCTATTGTCAGCAACTGCAAACCATGATGGAAAAGCTAGCTGCTAATTAACCGAGGCTGGTCAATCGCTCTAGGCCACTGCTGCTTCAGGACAACGCTAGACCACACACTACACAACAGCCGGTTACCAAATCAGAGGAGCTTCAATTAGATCCAGAAAAGGAAAGAGGTCGCTTATTGCTATCAATGGAATAGTAACAGGTCGATACTTTACTTTTCTTTATTGTTATCATTGTAAATAAATCGTTGATTATTTGAATATATATTAGGATTTTCATGTTAAACCTATGATTTTCGGGACAAAATGCAAAATCCATACTTGGGATATTGTATAAAGCTATTGTAGCTTGTGTAAGGTTCAATAATTTAAGAACAATTTTTAGGACAAACGTTTTAATTTATAATTGTAATTTTGTTAAATAAACTAAATAGAAATCATTTGACTAATATTATAGATTTTAAAAGGGACGGTACCAGGTGGGGACAGGTGGGGACAGCTGGGGACAGTTCGTTTTGTAAAGTGTTACAGTGAAGACGAAAGTAAATTATAACGTGTTAATATTGTGAGAAATAAATATATGTAGTTGGAATTGAAAGGTAGGTTGTATTACTTTGTGGGCCGTTCCTACACTTGATAGTATCGTGTTCAAACATTACTCTTAAAAAACAAGAGCTATATGATCTTATTATCTACGATGTGACATCTAATAGTTGTAGTGAATAAACGTTTAAATCGAGGTCGACTTTTAACTGCCGCAACTATTAACAGCTTCTATTTTGCTCAATTGTGAACGCTATTTCTACCTTTTTTTGTAACTAAACCTAGAAAAATTTGATTTGACTATTCGAATAGCGAAAGTTAAATAACAGCGATATAAATATAAAAGCAAATAAAAGAAAAACGATAAATGTTGTAACGAAAATACGAGACAAAGAAAAATAAAGAACAAGAAATTTCCATCCAAACATATAAGTATGCAAACGTAGATTGTATTTTTTAATTCGCCGTGTTTTTAGCTTACAATGGAAAAACTTTCTTGTGAAAGTATTCGAGAATACGTAGATTGATTTATATAAATTTGTGGAATAAAGTCCCCAAAAGTATATATTTCTGGTGTTTCTTATTTAATTCAACACATGACAAAGCGGTAAAGAACTGTCTCCACATCTCCTGCAATTTTGGACATCTCTTTTTCAGATCGCAGTTTGCCTATAACGGGGTTCATTGAACTCATATTTCTCAAACCCAATTCTTTGAGGTTTGCTAAATATTCTCAAAAATAACTTGAAATATTTGGAGCACTACTGCAAAGTGATAGCTAATTATATTGAAAATAACTATAAATATTTGTAGTACTGCAAAATAATAGCTCAATATCTTTAACATAACTATATATATTTGTAGTACTGTAAAATAATAGCTGAATATCTTTAAAATAACTATATATATTTGTAGTACTGTAAAATAATAGCTCAATATCTTTAAAATAACTATATATGTTTATAGTACTGCAAAATTATAGCTAAAATCTTCGAAATAACAAAATGATAGCTAAATATCTTACAAAAGAACAATAAATATTTCTAGTACTGTAAAATGATAGCTCAATATCTTTTAAATAACTATATATATTTGTAGTCCTGCAAAATGATTACTAAATATCTTCGAAATAACAAAATGATAGCTAAATATCTTCAAAAGAACAATAAATATTTCTAGTACTGTAAAATGAAAGCTCAATATCTTTTAAATAACTATATATATTTGTAGTCCTGCAAAATGATAACTAAATATCTTTGAAATAACAAAATGATAGCTAAATATCTTCGAAATAACAAAATGATAGCTAAATATTTTTTGAACTGCAAAATGATTGCTAAATATCTTACAAAATAACTATAAATATTTGTTGTACTGCAAAGTCATAGCTAAATATATAAATTTAAAATGTTTTGATCGCTGCAAAAACTTAATTACAAAAAAGCCTGACGTATATGACTCAACGTAACTGCGTGGTTATCCTATCTCCTAATTCAAACTGCTCCTTAAATTTTCTTTGCAAAACTGGGGAAGAAAATGTCAATTCATGCAATTTTTACTTTGTAATTGACTCGTCGCTTTTAATCGATGAATACTCATCGTTCTCCTGCTCTTATGTTATTCTAAGTCGGCACAACATGTTTTAACATGTTGTTACTTGATTTGGCCAGTTTTTTTACGACCGGTCACCTACCTGACGTCAACTTACCTTAGTCGTCTTTTACGAAACTTCGGTTTGAAATGAGAGTAGTCTATTCTACTCAGCCTGCTACGACACGGCGGTTTAAAATCGATAGATATTCTCAGCTGGAAATTGTGGAATGACGTGAAATCTATTCTATTCCATCCACTGCCCGAACTCATAATTCTCCTGCCCTTATCCCACTCTAAGTGGGGTCGGCACAACATGTTACAAACATGTTGTCACATGATTTGGCTACGTATTTTACGACCGGCCGCCTGCCTGACGTCAATTTACCTTAATCGCCTCTTACGACACCTCCGCAAGAAAGGAGAGTGGTCTATTCTATTCTGCCGGATACCACACGGTGGGTCAAGTTACCTTAATCGCCTTTTAGAACAACTCGGTAAGAAATGAGGGTGGTCTATTCTACTCAGCCGGATACCACACGGCTGCAAACAAACAAACTCTGCTTTATATATCAAATATGTAGTAGTATAAGATATAGCTTCTTATTATTTATAATGATGATGATATGAGTTTGCTTTCAAACGATTATGCATACATGTATGTAATAATTTAATTCAATTAATGGTGTTTGTATACTATGCTATAATCGCTAGCGAACCTATTAAATAAAATAAAAAAATAAAATAATTTGTATACAAAATATTTGGCCAAACATTTGTACTTATCATCAAATATTTGATAGAGACAGGAAATCAATAGGAAGAACCAATTCTTTATCCTGTAGTTTTATTACATTGAGTGGAAAGATACCGCGTCCAATGTCATCAATAAATTAAGCAGTATCGATGAAAGCGAAAGGGAGGCATAAAGAGACATTTTATTGCGTTGTTTTATTCAGTACGATTTTTGTCGTGAAGCCTATCCTCCTGATGATGCTTCGGTTTCGGGGCGAAACGATTGTGGAGATTGTGGTGGTGGGTGTGTGTGCTGCTTTTGTGTTCGTTGTTGCTGGTGAATTGCGCCTTGGGGTGCATGTGGTGGCTGGTCCTGCATGTATCAGGTGCGTAGATTTTGCCTGCTTCATACACATTGGCTTTGCATGCATTCACTTAACCCGTGCGGATTATAGCAAAGTAGTTAGTTCTGTTATATTGCTTGTAATATGGAATTCCGCAAAGTAACGCCTGCTTCTATAAATCATTGTTTTATTCTTATGTCTGCTTGTGAAATGTTGAATGGTATTCTTTGGGATAATTATAATCTATACTAATATTATAAAAACTATGTAAAGCATTCTTGGGACCATTCCACGTGAGCATGATTTGTATAGTACTAGCGTGTAAGTAATTTAAGATAGACATAACTAGTACGTTTTTGTTGTAAATATATTATTTTATTTTCATTATATTTTGAATATACAATTATATTTTGAAAAGAGCAACCACCGAGTTTTTGCTGGCTCTTCTTAACAGCTTTCGGAACCAGCAGCAGATTTGACGATGCAATAGAACTTGTTTAAAAGTTTACTCGAATAAAGAATATTTTGAATTTGAACTAGATCATTCGTGATTTGATCAAGTTGATATGCTACAATGCTCAGTCTATGACACGTTGAACAACTCTGGGCTCTCTTCAACATTATCCTCCTCCTGGCCTTATTCCGTCCCAAGTGGGGTCGGCACAACTATTACAAATGTATTGCCACATGATTCGGCTACGTATTTTACAACCAGCCGCCTGCCTGATGTCAATTTACATTAGTGGCCTTTTACGACACCTCGGTAAGAAACGAGGGTGGTGTATTCTACGGGCTCACACTACGGAACTCTGAGCTCACTTATGAGGTCCAGCGACCGACGAATTACATTTCGTTAATTCACTGAAGGCAAATCAACGGGGATCAGTAATAAATGACGGTATCTAGCAGTTATATGGCCAATCTCGAGATTGGTAGTTTGATTTAAGACGCTTTCCTTTAGCCGCTGGTAAAGTTTGATGGATATGTTTAGTATAATTGCAAACCGCTTTTAGCTAGATAAGGCTCTTGGTAAACTAAACTTACATTCCACTTACGTCTTCTGATATTAAAAAAAATGTGGTGAGTTCAATCTTGAATATAACTTATATCAAGTTATGATATTGCGGCGAGTGAAAGTGTTTTTAAAAAGATAATTTAATTAACATAAAAAAATTAAAAAGAAAACAAGACTTTCCTAGCTGATGACAGAATATTGAGTGCATTTAGTTTTAATATAGTTTATGTTGAATTCCGAAACCCGGTTAGGATTCCACGAAGCCTATTGTCTTGAAGCTTGCCTTCTCAGCGGACTCCGAGGACTAGGCACCTTAAAATTCAAAATTCAAAATATTCTTTATTCAAGTAAACTTGTAAACAAGTGCTTTTGAATCGTCAACTTTACTGCTGGTTCGGAAAGCTGTTCCTACCGAGAAGAACCAGCAAGAAACTCGGCGGTTGCTCTTTTTAAAATATAAATCTTAGAACTAGTTACATTTATTTATTACTGTCTTGTACAGGGTAGAAGTGCACCTATATCCACACATCCTTATAATCTAAGTAATCTTCAACAGTAAAGTAGGCTTTCTGTATCAGCCTCTTTTTAACAGTGGTTTTAAAGTGCTGTAATGGCATGGCCAAAATTGATTTTGGAATTTTATTATAGAATCTTATACCCTTAACTAGAGGAACTAAAAAAAAGTTTATCATTTGCAATTATATCGTTTTGTTTTTGAAGCAGATTAAAGCAAAATATTCGTCATTATTAGGTTCATTAAAGTTACGCATAGTAACACTTATTTCTATAACACAGTTCACAAACTTACCGAAGCCCTTTGGTTTGCAAACAAACTCATTTAATCATCGAAAAGTTTGTTTCCCACTTCAGAGAAGTTCATAAACCAACCTTGAGCGAGATCAAAACTGGAACAACTATCATAACTCAATCCAGTCACCAAGTTTTCCCGTACACTACTTAGTTACAACTTTAAGAAGTTCAAGGTAGAATAATTTATAATAATAATGAGAGATTTTTCATAGAATAATACCGCACATTTTGTACTGAAGTGACCAGATTAGAAGTTAGGTTTATTTGAGTTAGATATGTGATATAATCGCTTTGCGATTTTGTAGTGGATTTTATCTCCTGATGATGCTTCGGTTGCGAGCGAACCGATTGTTAAGTTTGTGATAGTGAACGTGTATAGTTCTTGTGTATTGTGGTGGCGGTGGTGGAGGTTTTTGCATGTGTTTTTACGAATCCTGCATGTTTCTGGTATGAAAAAACGGATAGTCCACTATACATTTATATTATATATACTTTCTATATACTTTATCGCGAATTATAGCAAAATAATTTTATTATTACTTTTGTATTATGGATCTCCACAAAGTAACGCCTAATTCTATAAATTATTTCAGTTAGATATATTGTAAACGTTATTTCAATGCTATCTATGCCCTAACCTATTAAAAATCATTCTTATTACCCGGGCGAGAGTGACACCATCGGATATGACACAACCACCTACCATGACACTACCACCGGATACGACATCATCTGATTTCGACATCGGGAATTACCACTCCCGAACCCCCCCCCCCCCCAACAAGACATCCCTCGATGTCTAAGTGAAGAGATCTATGTCCAACTGAAAGTTGCTGTTTGGTTAATGAAGAACATATAAAACATTTTAACATACGATATTAGTACCAAAGGAAAAACGAAATTTGCGGACTCATCTTGAAATCTATTTCCTGATGATGCTTCGTTTACGGGGCGAAACGATTGTTGAGATTGTGGTAGATCATCCAGAATAAACTGAACTCTGATAGTACACCTTAGTTTTAGCATTAAATAGATTTTTTATTTGCAGATTATATCAAAATAATTCATTATTTTTGTATGATTTATTATTTGTATTAATTAAGTCATCAAAAATATGTAAATGAGATAATAAAAATTTAAAATAATATGGGTAAATATAAGAAAATTCCGACATAACCTTAAAATAATACTCCTTTAGCTCTCCCTACAAGTAAAGCGTAATCTCTAACGTCGCATAAAACGTTATTACAATACAAAAAGACTTAACATTGAGCTTGCGTTGCATACAATTGAAGTGAGTTCACTTAAAAAACAAACATTTTCCATTCATACTCAAACCTACTTATTGTTTTGTGCACGGAACTGTGAACTTTTCACAATAGCATACGCAATTACAGCTCTGTAGGCATTCGGAGTCATACCTGTACTTGCTATATAATGTGTACTGAGGTGCAAGTAAGAAGCGGTAGAACATCTGAGAATTTGCTCAGATGTTCTACTTGTCTTAAAAAGAATATGGGCTGCTGAAGAATAATTTCTATAACCAACCTAGTAGCGAACAACCTATCTGGAAATTTTAAAAAATTTTAAACTCTTTTCGTGCGGTTGAATATGACGGGGCGGCCAAATTCAAAGTTCAACGTGATTTTCACAAATTTTATGTTCTATGTTATAGTTACAATGTTGCAATATCAATTGAATACATGAAGATCTGATCTCTCTTCGTCATCATCACCATTCTCCTGCCCTTATCCTACTCTAAGTGGGGTTGGCACAACATGTTACAAACATTTTGTCATATGATTTGGCTACGTATTTTACGACCGGCCGCCTGCCTGACGTCAGCTTACCTAAGTCGCCTTTTACGACACATCGGTAAGAAATGAGGGTGGTCTATTCTATGCAGCCGGATAGCACACGGCATTTACCTTAGTCGCCTTTTACGACACATCGGTAAGAAATGAGGGTGGTCTATTCTATGTAGCCGGATATCACACGGCATTTACCTTAGTCGCCTTTTACGACACATCGGTAAGAAAGGAGGGTGGTCTATTCTATGCAGACGGATACCACACAGCATTTACCTTAGTCGCCTTTTACGACACCTCGATAAGAAAGGAGGGTGGTCTATTCTTTTCTGTCGGATAACACACGGCGGCTGATCTCTCTTCGTAAAGGAATATGTGCATATAATATGTGCAATAGAACACTTCGTAGTATGATGATACGGTGGTACGTGGTACGTACATATGATGTTATGACAAGTGGTATTAATATGAATTACAAAAGTAATAATAAAATTATTTTGCTATAATCCGCGATACAGTAAATAGAAAATATATATAGTGTTTAATGTATAGTGGATTATCAGTATTTTCATACCCGATACGTGCAGGATTCGTAAAAGCACATGCACAAACCTCCACCACTTCCACCAAAATACACAAGCACTACACAGTTTCACTATCACAAACTCAACAATCGTTTCGCCCCGCAACCGAGGCATCAACTGTGTAGTGCTTGTGTATTTTGGTGGAAGTGGTGGAGGTTTGTGCATGTGCTTTTACGAATCCTGCACGTATCGGGTATGAAAATACTGATAATCCACTATACATTAAACACTATATATATTTTCTATTTACTGTATCGCGGATTATAGCAAAATAATTTTATTATTACTTTTGTATTATGGATCTCCGCAAAGTAACGCCTAATTTTATAAATTAATATGAATTAATATAATAATCCTAACACGTACATATGTCCATATTTGCATATATCTCTTATCATATTTTTCACATATATCTCTTTCATCAGGTTTTAAAGAATTCTAGAGACTTCCTGGAAGATAGTTATTGACAACATTTATTAAATGAACCCATTTCATGATTGTATCCTACAATCATGGCCATCGATGATATCAAATTTAATTGTTGACATCTATACGGCCTTACTGGCCCGTTGGCGCTGTGGGTAGTCACCCTGCCTTCAGCGCCAGGGGTCGCGGGTTCGATTCCCGCCGAGGGCCAACATTTTCTATAAACAATTTGATGGTTCTTCGAGCCTGGGTATTTAAATATGTATTTAAACTTATATATGTAGTATATCTACTAGTTGTCCGTCACCCATAACACAAGTATTAAGTTAC
Source organism: Morpho deidamia (assembly GCA_947086505.1). Lineage (NCBI taxonomy): Eukaryota > Metazoa > Arthropoda > Insecta > Lepidoptera > Nymphalidae > Morpho > Morpho deidamia. Next base: position 2,378,615 of record CAMTZC010000011.1, read on the forward strand.
TTACTTTGGGGTCGGACGACCGTGTGTGTAAATGTCCCATATATTTATTTATTTATTTATGTATATACTTAGTAAATTTCACCATTTCTTCCTTTACCATATTTCGTTGGACCTATACGGATTTGGACTCGCATTCTTCCTTAATCGTTGCCATAAATTTATGTCTTGGAGTTTAATTGAAAGACGCCCGCAATATATTCGCACGGTTCGTTTCAAACAACAACATTTCTTGATAAACCCTTCGCTTTCGCGTATTCCGCTTCTTTCCCATAACTCGGGCCACAAGTTTTCGTCCCCATTTGCTTATCTGCCCTGCGTTTGCAAACGCTACATTGAATGACATTTGAGCATCATATGTCATCGTCCCGACTTCATTACGACTCATAAGGCAAAACGTGAAACTTGATGTTTCGTTTGATGTCTAATTGTGTTGACACGGACATCTCTGAGAGGCTTTTCGAGCTCAAGTTTTGTAGGTGTTTTCAACAGAGCATTTACCCTTGAATGACTCGAAATGAGAAAGGGGCAAAATCTTTTGTATTTTCTCGCGTTAGTTGGTTTTGCTGTAAAGACTTTGCGATTTTGTCGTAGACTCTATATCCTGTGATAGTCCAGCGGTGAGACCGTGCGACTCTTACGAAGGGAACACGAGTTCAAACCCGGGCAGGCACCAATGAGTTTTACTATTAAAACTCATGTGTCTAACTGATAATTGCAATTTATCACACGCTTTACGGTGAAGGAAAACATCGTAAGGAAACCTGCATATCTCTAGAGAATTCTGGAGATATGTATAACCTACTAATCCGCATTGGAGCAGCGTGTTAGGTCTTAGCTCTAACCCTTCTCTCCAGATACGGAGAGAGGAGGCCTATTCCCAGCAGTGGGATTGTAACAGGCCGCTACTTTACTACTTTACTATATCCTGATGATGCTTCGTTTGCGGAATGAAACGATTGTTGAGTTTGGGTTAGTAAATGTATGCAGTGCTTGTTATTGGTGGGGTTAAACGTGCTCTGATTGTTTGACAATCACGGCTCGTTGTATGTAATATGATCATATAACGATAAATTGTTGTCAAGAAAACCTTTACAGAACCAATATCATTATTTCCAGTTTCACATTTCCTGTCTCATTTGTTCAGACCCGGGCCTTTCTATCTAAGTGGGTGATCCATCAGAGCTTGCTCTTACACGATATATCGTACGCACGCTCTTGGAAGAATTAATGTGAAGTGAAATGTTTTTTTTTTAAGTTATTTGATACAGATAGGGACAAAATGTTCTCTCTTAGCGTATCTGTGAAATATATTAATTAAGTTTTAAGATGAAATACCTCTTATCGCTTTAATAAATTTACTACTGTTTATGTTAGTATTTTTAAAAACTTTTAAATGCATGTTAAATTTGGCCCATTTCCCGGTGTCGGATTGAGATGAAATTTTACATTCTGTCTGTGTCTGTGTTTCCATCAAATATGTTATTCTACTTCTGTCCTCTGTTTATTTTACTATGAAATGTATGCAAAGTTTCATATCATATTATAACTTGCAACAGCCGGCTACTTTGTGTTTCATTCACAGGTATAGTTTCATACAATCCAAACCCACTAAGCTAATATTATTTTGCACATCCCATTCTCCCAGTAAAAAGGGATATTAAGTAAATTTATTATATAGTAGAGCTGTGATAGCCCAGCAGTGAGACCGTGCGACTCTTTCGAGGGGAACACGAGCTCAAACCCGGGCAGGCACCAATGAGTTTTTCTATTAAAGTTCATGTGTCTAATTGATAATTGCAATTAATCACACGCTTTTCGATGAAGGAAAATATCGTGAGGAAACTTGCATATTTTTCTAGAAAATTCTGTTGATATATGTAACCTACCAATCCGCATTGGGGCAGCGTGGTAGGTCTAAGCTCCAACACTTCTTTCCAGAAACGAAGAGAGAAGGCCTATTCCCAGCAGTGGGATTGTAACAGGCTGCTACTTCACTTACTTTTAAGTAAATTTAAAAACTAAGTAACGCTTTCCACTTTTGTTCATCCCAGTTTAAGTTTTAAAGTACGTTAAATAATGAAAGGATTTATTTCGTTGTTCCTGTAAGAAAAACAGGATTTCGACCTATATCTATATTTTTTTTAAACACACGGCTGTCCGTCCTCAAAGTAGTAACTTAATACTTGTGTTATGCGTGACAGACGAGTAAGTATATTCATATATATTTTTTAAGTGCATGCTAAAATACATAAATACAAAAGTGCTTCTGTATTATGGATCTCCGCAAAGTAACTCTAAAAACCAACAAATTGTTTTAAGAAAAATTGTTCCTCGGCGGGAATCAAACCTGCGACCCGCGGAGCTGAAGGCAGGACCAGTCGATTACCTGAGTGTATTCAAATTCAAAATATTCTTTATTCAAGTAGAGACTCTTTGTATTTTTCAATCAATTTATTTTAAAGAAGGTGCTACTGTTTCGGAAGTTTGCTCCTATCGAGAAGAACCAGCAAGACACTTGGCGGTTACCCTTTTCAAAACATAATCCGTAGTACTAGTTAAATTTAGTCATTGCTGTCTAGTACAGGGTCAAAGAGTAGCAAAAATCACACATTTTTATCATCTAAGTAATCCTCAAGAGTATAGAGTAGGCTTCCTTTATAAAACTATTTTTAACTCGTGTAATGGCAAAACTTAAATCGATTGCGGAATCTTATTATATTATAAAATCTTATACCCAAATTCACAAACAACTTACGTACTTTTGCAAGGCGCAAGCTAATGTCTTTGTCTATTATATATATCACCTATTGTTTTATAATTCTTTATATGTTGTTATACAAAAAATAAATAGACTAGAGTCAGTAGAGTTGATGATTCAAAAGCATTTGTTTACAAAGCTTGAATAAATAATATTTTGAATTTGTCACCAAAATTTCATCAATATTAGTCGTGCAGTTTAGCTCTGAATGCGTTACAGATCAACAGAGATACTTTAACGATTTTCCGCCGAGTTTCCTGCCGGTTCTTCTCGGTAGTAACAGCTTTCCGAACCAGCAGTAAAGTTGACGATTCAAAAACACTTGTTTACAAGTTTACTTGAATAAAGAGTATTTTCAATTTGAATTTGAATTTGATTATAATGGTATTACGTTTTTGTTTCATTGAGATCCTTAATCAATATAAAAAGATATTAAAAAGTTTTACTATAACTTTATGATCATAACCTTTTATTAGAGCATTAAGCTATCATATGAACCAGACTACGACGACATTTTTACTCTGGTGAGAAAAATGACTTATCTTTAATCACTCTTATGAGTTTACGAGATGAGGGTATACGTTAATATTTACGGCGTTGATTGAGTCCATTTAACGAGGTGGGTCAAGTGATATTGAGTAAGGGATAGTATTATTTAATCTTCGAAGATCATTGAGCATTATAATCTAGTAAACATAGTAGTACTAGTGATATCCGTGACTTCGTCCAAGCCAACTTAGGCATATAAGTACCCTCAATAATGTTTTTTCCACATTCCCGAAAGAAAAACAGTATTTTTTATTATGCCATATTCTATTTCGGCATATACGCTGTGTGGTTTCCGGCAGAATAGAATATACCACCCTCCGTTCTTACCGAGGTGTCGTAAAAGGCGACTAAGGTAAGTTGACGTCAGGCAGGCGGCCGGTCGTAAAATATGTAGCCAAATCATGTGACAACATGTTTGTAACATGTTGTGCCAACCCCACTTAGAGTGGGCTAAGGGCAGAAGAATGATGATTCTATTTCGGCATATAAGGTTTTAATTCGTTAAACGATGGTCTCAATGGTTTATAATATTGGTCCATCGGAATAGCCACTAAATCGTAACAGATACCCATACTAGAACAAAAATGCGTGGATATAGCTACTCCTCTACCCTGTACAAAATAGTAATGACTAAATATAACTAGATTTTGGTTTTATTACTAAATCGATTCTACCACCAGTTCGAAACGATGTTATCCACTGAGAAGAACTGGCAAGAAACTCAGCGGTTGCTCTTATCACGAATAACAATTATTTGAGGTTAGATTATAACAACTTGAAAAACACTCAAAGTAGGTAGGTAGACGCGGATCTACCAGAACAATATTAATATGGCGGACTAGTTTTTTCCCGCGACTTCGCTCGCATGGAATTTGATTTGCCACAGTAACTAATTTAATTAAATTTACGATTCACAATTTTGGTCATAGTGGCTTGCACGTAAAAGGTAGATCTATGCTGTCGCGGATTTTTATTTAGAACTATTCAAGACAAACAATACTACGGTACATTATTTTTGTGTAACTCCAATGGTTTAGGCAGCGTACGCCGAGATAGCTCTCAGAGGTCAGAATTTTTCCGACTTTATTGACATGTATCGTTATATTACGTAAAATCATTATAAATTGTAGCCTATATGTTATTCCGATGTATTATCTATATAACTGTAAAGTTTCATCCAAATCCATCCAATAGCTTTTTCGTGAAAGAGTAACAAACATCCATCCATATTCCCAAACTTTCGCATTTATAATATTAGTAAGATTAGATAAGATATGGCGAAATCTCTAAGTCTATTTATAATAATTATATTTGAAAAGGGCGACCGCCGAGTTTCTTGCTAACTCTTCTCGGTAGGAACAGCTTTCCGAACCATCAGTAGAGTTGACGATTCAAAAGAACTTGCTTACAAGTTTACTTGAATAAAAAATAATTTGAATTTAAATTTCTGACATTGCTATATACAAAATATGACGTATTTTACTAACCAGTAGCAGTTTGTAACACTTCAGCACTTTTTTTAGTTAAAAATGCCCAAGTGTTCAGGCCCAAAGGTCTCTCTCATTTTATTTATAGACTATTTCAGACTACCGTATTTGTATTTAATCAAATAAATAACGTAACTCGAGCTATAAAGAAAATAAGCCAAATATAAAACGTAGCTAAGTCTATTTTTTTCCGCGTGTGCCGATCAAAATCGTCTGGTTTATGTACGTCGTAAAGGCGGTGCCAGGCTGGCATGGACACGAAACCTTAGCCTGTATATAAGCCTTAATCAATATATAATATAAAGTTCGCACAAAACTAAAAGCAATAGGGATGTAAGGTACAATATCTTTCGCTACAAGACCGTAAATTATATCATAAGTAGCAAATTACTTTCCCGTTACGTTAAAGCCTCTAGGTAAAGGCCATGTTTTAAATATAAAAAGTTATCAAAATTGTTTTTTGAAAAGAGCAACCGCCAAGTGCTTTGCGTATTGCAAAAAACTTAAGTTATTTGTGGATTTGTGTATAAGATTTTATAATAAAATTCCACAATCAATGGCTTTACCTTTACAGCAGATTAAAAACACTGTTTAAAGAAGGCTAATATAGAAAGCCTATTCTGTTAAGGATTACATAGATGATAAGATTGCGTATATATAGCTACTCTTCGACCGTGTACAAGACAGTAATGACTTAATGTAACTAGTTAAAAGAAATATTTTGAAAAAAGCAACCGCCGAGTTTCTTGCTGTCTCTTCCCAGTAGCGGCAGCTTTTTGAAACAGCGGTAGATTTGATGATTCCAAAGCACTCATTTAAAAGTTTACTTTGATTTGAAAAAATGATTTAATCTGAATTTATTTGAATTAAAAATTGGAACTCAGACCTGCTGGTTCTAATGCGGATTAGTGGGTAGTGGGTCACATACATTAAAGTGATTCTCTATATATGTGTAATTTTCGTCACGATTTTTTCGTGAATCGGAAAGTGCGTATAAAATTGTAAATATAAATTGAGGCCATGAGAACCAGAGTGGCCTAACCGACAGAAAGAATTAAAAAAGTGTTTTACTTGTGTGGCCCGTTGTGCAAGTAATTATGAACCTGTCTTCAGCTCTGCAGTTCGCGGGTATGATTCTCGCACAGTGCCAACATTTTTCAAATACAATTTGTTTGATCCGGTCTAAGTGTATTTATGTATTTCAAATTATGTAAGTAGTATTTACTAGTTGGCTGTCACCCATACTACAAATATTAAGTTACTTACTTTGGGAACGGAACGATCCGCCGTGTGGTATACGGCTGAGTAGAATAGACCATCCTCTTTCTTACCGAGGTGTGTAAAAGGTGACTAAGGTAAGTTGACGTCGGGCAGACGGCCGGTCGTAAAATTCGTAGCCGAATCATGTGACAACGTGTTTATAATATGTTGTGCCGACCCCGCTGGGATAAGGGAATGAGGATGATGATGATGACTTTGGGAACAGAAAACCATGTAATTGTCCCATATATTTATTAATTATAATTATTTACCATTCAAAGTAAACAAAAATAGTAATGGGAAACGACGTATTGACAACTTATCGACATTGTATCATCCTGAAATGACAGATGTCTTTACCCTTATCCTTTTTATATTAAGGCTTGTAACGCGGTACACCAGAGAGAGAAAATGGGCAGGATGGGTGTTAAGAAATATCTAAAGCTTTAATACGCCTTATATATTGTTTTTATTCGTGTGATGCACGTACACAAGTTGGTGCGAGATAGTAATGACGAAATGCAACTAGTTCTAAAGATTATATTTTAAAATAACTAAAGGTTGGTAAGGGAAATTTATCAATCTACCATTAAAGAAGACGAATCAAAACTAATTAGAAAAGACTTTAAGTATCGAATAAATCTTATTATTTAGGATTCACTACGCGTGAAATAAAACCTAACTACTTAGGTTTCACTACGTGTCAACTAAAACCTAACTACTTAGGTTTCACTACGTGTCAACGAAAACCTAACTACTTAGGTTTCACTACGTGTCAACTAAAACCTAACTACTTAGGTTTCGCTACGTCTCAACTAAAACCTAACTACTTAGGTTTCACTACGTGTCAACTAAAACCTAACTACTTAGGTTTCACTACGTGTCAACTAAAACCTAACTACTTAGGTTTCGCTACGTCTCAACTAAAACCTAACTACTTAGGTTTCACTACGTGTCAACTAAAACCTAACTACTTAGGTTTCACTACGTGTCAACTAAAACCTAACTACTTAGGTTTCACTACGCGAGAACTAAAACCAATCTACTTAGGTTTTACTACGTGTGAAATAAAACCTAACTACTTAGGTTTCACTACGTGTCAACTAAAACCTAACTACTTAGGTTTCACTACGTGTCAACGAAAACATAACTACTTAGGTTTCACTACGTGTCAACTAAAACCTAACTACTTAGGTTTCGCTACGTCTCAACTAAAACCTAACTACTTAGGTTTCACTACGTGTCAACTAAAACCTAACTACTTAGGTTTCACTACGTGTCAACTAAAACCTAACTACTTAGGTTTCACTACGCGAGAACTAAAACCAATCTACTTAGGTTTTACTACGTGTGAAATAAAACCTAACTACTTAGGTTTCACTACGTGTCAACTAAAACCTAACTACTTAGGTTTCGCTACATGTGAACTAAAACCCAATTACTTGGGTTTCACTTCGTATGAAGAATATTTTGAATTTAACATTCAACATTATTCTGCTGTCCCTAGATTTTTTAACTATATAGTTAAAAATAGTATCAAACTGTTTTTCACTAAATCATACTTTGACTGTTGAACAAAAATTATACAAGATACTGTTTTCAGCATCAAAAACAATAAAACTTCGTCGTCGACGTCGGTCGGTCGTCAGTCTGTCGTGGCGTCTCCCCACCCTTCCGAAGTCACAATGACTAATCAAAGTCATACATCAACCCTCCACTACGCGTCGCCCTAAGCCGTGGTCCGGCCTCACAGGAGGCACCCTTAAGACGACGTTCCCCGAAGCTAGTAGAGCTTCTGCGCTCTACTCTCTGCATTTCGCAACCTCGACGATGCTTCTGCGCTCGCCCGTCTCGCCCGGTGACGCTGTAAAAGCCGTTAGGGCTAACAGCATAAAGTCAGTTCGAAAAAACCACTGAGCAACTCTTTAAGCGCCCGTCAAAGTTGCGTATATCCGTGGCTTCCACCTACATTGCAATAAAATCGACACAATAAAATTACGAGCGTCGTAAAAGCGTCCTACATGACCTTGACGATTTTTTATACAGATTTATGACTTGTTTGTAGTAATTACCTTACGGAACAAGAAGTACTTAACGTTTAAGATATAAAAGTAACATGAAAATAACAAAATTGTTTATTTTATTGTGATTCTAACTACCAAACTTTTGATGTACTAAAAAAAATATGATACTGTAGGTTATATAATAAATCGATAATATAAATTACCAACTTCTACAAACGACTTCGAACTACAGTACATATATATGTCATTGTAGTACCGAGATAAAAAAACTTATATCATTCGCCATCTTCAACTATTTCATGCTGAAAATCATATTAATCCGTTTTATGATATTCCGTGTTGGACAGAATAGAAAAAAAACAAGTTTTCATTTGTTTTTTATCCCTATCTTTAATGATATCGAAACTATAACATAACTTTATATGTATGTATGAATTTATAACATTTGCTAGCTGCGTCCAACGTTTCGCTCACGTGTAAATCAGTATTTTGAGTTAAAAATTGTAAACATAAAGGTAGATATTGTCAGTTAACCATAAGAGATAGAGACATGCTGTCGCGGACTTTTTGTACTATTTTTGTTGATCTACAATTCTCTGGTACATTACTTTAGTGTATCTCTGCTATTTTATGCGGCGCATGCGACTAAAGCTCCCAACAGGTGGGTTTTTATTTATAAACGCGCTGCCTTTTTAGCACAATTTACATAAATTGGTACTTTACTATTTATTATCTTAAACGAAATGAAGAATTTCACTGCCTTTTAGTAAAAACCGTACAAAAAACCGTTGAGTAGATTTTAAGAAAATTGATCAGATACAGATAGATAGACAGCTTTCAGGGACTTTGTTTTATATAAGTATAGATAGATAAATAAGTACGTAGTCCTTTTAAATTTGGAAAGCTTAGCTAATAAAGATACCGCCTATACTCACGTCTAATTTTATCGGATCAGTTCCCGCCGCGATAACGTCGTGTAAAGAACTCATGAATAAGTGCCCCGGACTAGTTCGGGACTAGTCGGGCTAATCCGATAAAATTAGTGAGTATAGCCGGTATCTTTATTAACTATGAATACTACTCACGATAGTTTAAATTTTGGAAAACTTGTTGATTGTGACTCTTACTGTTTTAAGGTGGTCTTAAATTTTTTCTTCCTGTGATAGAATGCCATATCCACCTGATATTATACATCCCAACAACGCTAACCGTAAAAGTAAGAGCTCTGTATATAATCGTACCATAACCCATTTTTATGCGTGAGCCTATCAAAGTTAACTTATTTACGAGCATCGTAAAGACGGTGCCGGTCTGGATATGACACGAACAGCATATGTCCCGTAAGGCAACCTTTTAAAAGATTTCAAAACGTTTAATAAAATGCAATATAATAGAACTAACTACTTTGCTATAATCCGCATGGGTTAAGTGAATGCATGCAAAGCCAATGTGTATGAAGCAGGCAAAATCTACGCACCTTATACATGCATGACCAGCCACCACATGCACCCCAAGGTGCCATTCAGCAGCAACAACGCACACAAAAGCACACACACCCACCTCCACAATCTCGACGATCGTTTCGCCCCGAAACCGAAGCATCATCAGGAGGATAGGCTCCACGACAAAAATCGTACTGATTATGCAGTACTTGTAATATGGAATTCCGAAAAGTAACGCCTGCTTCTATAAATCGTTTAATAAAATGATTTTCCTACTAGCTGAAATTAGTTCTTCACAAAGTTTGCCTCGCTTAAATCCCGATCCCACGGGAATTCGAATGTTATGTGCTATTAAATACATTAACTGAAACCTTCCAGATTTTTACTATCTTTTAATAAAAACTGCACAAAAATCCGTTTAGTAGTAGATTTTGAGAAAATCGATCACATACAAACAGACTTTTTTATAATATGTTTGGATAATCGAAAATAAAGTATATAACGTTAAATGTAGAGTGCATTGTCTGTTTTTATAACTGATATATGCAGGATTCCCAAAAAGCTCTACAAACCGAGTCTATATACTAATGATGCTTCGGTTGCGAGGTGAAACGATTGTTGAGTTTGTGATAGTAAATGTGTGTGCTTGTGTATTGTGTTGGCGGTTGTGCAGGTTTGTCCACTCTAAATTTGCTTTACATATATTTTCTATTTACTTATAGCAGAATAAGGGTAATAACATAAATTTAAAATTTAGAACATTATTCTTTTTTAATTTGTATTTTCCACGTCTAGTAACATTTTCTACATTTTCGCACAAATGATTTTGTCATAAATGAAATCAATACCTCGTTACTCACAGAGTTCGTTATACGTAGATAATTTATTTCTATTTATAGTTCGCACTACTTGAAAGTATGGAGGCCGCTCGATACATTTATATCTAATTGGACAAAGTAATATACCGCAGCAAGTTCCCAAAGTTGTCTATGCTACGACGCATCTAATACAAGTTCCCAAACTCAGGACCCTCCTCTAGGAAACTTAACCGTTACCAATGCCAATGAATAAAGGACTTTCTAATAAGAAGCAAAGTTTAAATACATTTTTTTATCATTTTATGTAATGTAACTAATGTATTTTCCTCACTGACGTAATAGATGGCACCACTAGTATTTTACTCCACGCTATAGTGGTGTTAGTTTGTAGTTATATAAGAAATCTCCATACAAAATGCTTATTGATCGACATCGCCTATCAATACTTGTGTTGTGGGTGACGAACAACTGGTAAATATACTGCATATATAATTTTAAATACATACTTAAATACAAATATAGATACACCTATAACTGTAACTTTTATAACTTCACAATTTTTTTTTCATAACCAATCGCACTAAAAAGTTGGAACTAAAAACATAATAAAAAACAGAAGAACGACCGTGTGTGTAAGTGTGCCATATATTTATTTATTTATTTTATTGTATGTTCACCGTTTCTAGATAACCGCCGTATTGTATCCGCTGAGTAGAATAGATCAACCTCATATCTTACCGAGGTGTCGTAAAAGGCGACTAAGGTAAGATGACTCGTATGGTATCCAGTTGAGTAGAATAGACCACCCTCTTTCTTACCGAGGGATTGTAAAATACGACTAAGGTAAGTTGACGACAGGCAGGTGGCCGGTTTTAAAATACGTAGCCAAATCATATGACAACATGTTTATAACATGTGGTAACCTCACTTAGAGTGGGATAAGGGCAGGAGGATGATGACAATATATGCTCGATGTATATAAAGAAAAGATGGCACTCACGCTTTTTTAATTATGATATAATGATAATAATATTTTTGTTATTTCTAAATTGCGTTTAGAAGTTCTTTTTTAGTTTATAATTTTCAACTTTTTAGTGCGATTGGTTATGAATAAAATTCATGAATACAAATGTGAATAAAAAAGTAAATAATCAAGTATAAGTAAAATAAACGATGACTAAAAACGAATTATAAATTGGCTACATGAATATAATCTTTCCATCAACTTAACAAAAACAAAACTAATAGAATTTCAAACCCACAAAAGCAAACCCAGAAATTTCCATATACAATACAATAATGAAAGAATACAGGAAACAACTACAGCTAAATTTTTAGGGATCATTGTATAATAATCTATGGGGTAACTCTGTCGACATGAATAAAGCCTTTAAAGTTCAAAAACAATGTATCAGATCGCTGTGTGACAGTGGCGTCATTGATACTTGCCGACCTTTGTTTTAAAAAAAAGATATTACCTCTACCTAGCTTATATATTTATAAGACAAAGATTTTTGCATTTATAATATTAGTATGTGTGTAAATTATTATTAACATGATTTATAGAAGCAGGCGTTACTTTGCGGAATTCCATATTACAAGCAATATAACAGAACTAACTACTTTGCTATAATCCGCACGGGTTAAGTGAATGCATGCAAAGCCAATGTGTATGAAGCAGGCAAAATCTACGCACCTTATACATGCAGGACCAGCCACCACATGCACCCCAAGGCGCATCCACCAGCAACAACGCACACAAGCAGCACACACACCCACCACCACAATCTCGACGATCGTTTCGCCCCGAAACCGAAGCATCATCAGGAGGATAGGCTTCACGACAAAAATCGTACTGCATCGTAATCGTAATCGTATCGCAGTACGATTTTTGTCGTGAAGCCTATCCTCCTGATGATGCTTCGGTTTCGGGGCGAAACGATCGTCGAGATTGTGGTGGTGGGTGTGTGTGCTGCTTTTGTGTTCGTTGTTGCTGGTGAATTGCGCCTTGGGGTGCGTGTGGTGGCTGGTCCTGCATGTATAAGGTGCGTAGATTTTGCCTGCTTCATACACATTGGCTTTGCATGCATTCACTTAACCCGTGCGGATTATAGCAAAGTAGTTAGTTCTGTTATATTGCTTGTATTATTATTTACATTATATATAGAATTAATTTTACAATACAAACCGCAAAAACAGTTTCATTCGCGTTGCTAATGTTATGTAAGGAGTATAAAAAGTAATTCTGTGATGCAGGGTTTCCCAAAGTATAAGTCACGACCCAGTAGTGGGGGCGAATATTGAGTGGGCCCGTCCCATATAACGACATATCACCCGACTTACTTTGGGGTACGGACGGCCGTGTGTGTAAGTATCCCATATATTTATTTTATTTTTACTTGACTTATTGTATATACATCGAGAATGTCTTGTAATATATACTTTTGAATTGTTGGTAACAAAGTTATAAGACAGAAGCTTTCGTTTATTGCAAATCGATTCCGACATCACGCGATGTTGAAACGTCCAGATGCTCTTTCCCATAAGTTTGACTGTCTCTATATATAAAGTTGCCTGTCAATGCTTACTTTAACTAATTGCCTTTTATAATAACGTGATACATTCAAAGGAATTTAAAAAGGTTTCACAATGTGACAAATTTTTAAAATGAGTAAATTGAAAATAGGTTATGTTCAGAGAATAATATAAAAGATTAAAAAAATGGTAGGAATAAAAAGTATGTTTCAATTTTTGTATTCGTTTAATGGAACAAAATCTCAAGTTCTTTCACAAAGATTTTATTCAATCTTATACATAAAAATGAATGTTTGACTGTATGTGCTTTAGAGACTCCGAAATGTCTGGACCGATTAAATTGAATTAAATTTTCTGACAATCTTTCGAGTGACCCAGTGGATGATCCTGTAAAAATTGGTTGCGGTCGAAGCATTTTTTATAGATCTACAATTCTCTAGTACATTACTATAGAGTAAGTCTGTTGGTTTACGCAGCGCGCGCGACTAAGTTAAGCAAGTTTTTTAACAACTGCTCGATGTAAATTGTGTTGAAGCAATTTACATAATACCGACTTGTACTTTTTACCTAAACCATCCGGAAGTATTTCACTATCTTTTGGTGGAACCCGTAAAAAAAATCCGTTCAGTAGATTAAAAAAAAATCGATTACATACAGACAGACGGCTTTTTGGGACTTTGTTTAATAATAAGTATAGATTTTTGATTAATGTCAATTCTCATTTAGGTCCTCACATTCCAAATTAGATAACATCGTTAAATATGAATTCCGATTCAAATGCAACAAATTTGGTATTCATACTTATATTATTAAAGCAAAAATCTATCTGTCCGTCTGTTATGCTGTCAAATTTAGACTACTAGATCAATATTTATTAAATTTGATACATTTGAAGATTATATACTACTAGAAACTATGCTTAAAACCAGTTTTTTCTTCGGAAACAGGAAAAAACCATAATATATATAATTAAGAGGGCAAAAACAACAAGATAAAAGACCCGTTTTTTCTTACAATAATATACCTAATGTAGGGTGCAATAGTAAAATGATAACGGATATTGTAAGCAAGTATAATATGCTGAGATAAAATAATATTCTAGTATGTACGGAACGTATAATGAAATGTCACGTACCTAATGTCTGCGGGTGGAATACGTAACAGAAGTCATGCGAAACTTACAAACGGCATTTAATATGTCCCGTTTGGAACACATGGAACAATTATTGTATATATAGGAAAGTATAAATAAACAGGAGAAGATGGGAACTATAGTCACTGCTTCTAATGTACGGTTATATCAAAAGCTTGGGCGGTTCAGAGGGAGAAACTCGGCTGGAACTGAAATCGTCCAGCGCATGATTCTGGACGATTTCAGTCATCCAGCCCATTCTCCAAGAGGTATGAGTTGCCAGGAGGCATGTGGCCGTCACATTCCGCCTGACATAGGTACTTTCCGGACATGGTTGCTTCGGGAGATATCTGTGGAAGGCGCGAAGTGTCTGGTGAATGGTACGGTGCCAACTTCGATACGGCGCTGTACACGTTCACAGATTGGCATTTTAACGAGTGGAGTTCAAGGCAGAGGTGGGGCACGATCTTCCCTTGCCCACCGTGGTTTGTGCAATCGCGAACGGGATGAAATTGTGGACAGCAATGGCCTTCTCCTGCGAGGACGCTATCTCGCGGAAGGAGATTGTGGAGCGGATACGAAAAGTCGAATCTTTGGATCTGCTATAAAGACTCGACTTTCCAGACGACACTCAGATCAAGACTGGATGCTGAGGCCACAAGATCACATGGCTTTGAAGGAAATGAAAGAAGCCTACGGCCAAAACTGAATCCCAAATGATGAAGATAATAATAATACTTATCGCTTCCTTGATTCTCACATTCCTGATATAGTGTCCTATAAACTGAGTAAATGCAAATCCTAAACATATTATTTCAGTATATGTTAGAGCGTAGATATCCAATATAATACTCGTGAGTGAAACACAAGGGACCTCGCTGCTGCAAGTTATAATAGGCTATGAAACTTTGTGCATACATTTCTGTCACTGTTAAATTGATCATAGCGTAGCATACTAGTTTGAATGTATGTATAGATATAGCTTGTATTAAACGTACATATACCAAAACTTACATTATAATGTGAAATTCTGTGAGTCTTAACTTTCAAGGCTTTCACGGTTAAATCGCTGGACCAATAATAATGAAATTTGGTATGATAACATTTTGTATACTGAGCGGACACATGCAAATAAGATAAAAATAATAATTTTGGATTAAATTTGTAGATAAATATTTGAATTAAAGTTATTTCATTTATAATTGAATTGATTTATAATTATCTAAAACCAACAAGGTTTGATTTACACAGGAAACAATATAATATGTAGAGGAAAATTCGAGTGACAACATCTGTGACAGAGTGCCTTTAAATAGTGTATATGTGTGAATTGAAAGTCCTTCCCGTTCTGAACATAGACTTAATACTACTACTAGATGCTCTATCGATCTTATTCTAAGCATCGGTTATTATTTAGATTCTAAGCTGACACAAGGAGGTAAACCTCCTATTTCTATTAACACCATCAGTTATATCTTAAAAGATATAACAGATGGTGTTAATAGAAGCAGTCTAGTTTTGAGTAATTAATAACCGTTTTTGAAGCGAATTCACGAATTCATTTTGAATTTGCAATAGATTTTTTTGATAATTGACACTCGGCTATATATCAGACTCTTTTAAACTCGATTTAATATTAACCAATATTCTGCCTAGTACTTTCTTATACTTATTAGCCGTCCTCAGAAGTGGTACTATATTTATATTACTACCCGCTACTTTTAATAATACTCTCAGTTTAGCACAAGTATTTTATTTTGCTCCCTAATGAAAATAAGTTATTTAAATCTTATATATAAGCTTAAAGCGATCATCATCATCCTCCTGCCCTTATCTCACTTTTGGTGGGGTCGGTATATGTTGCAAACATGTTGTCACATAATTTGGCTACGTATTTTACGACCGGCCGCCTGCCTGACGTCAACTTACCTTAGTCGCCTTTTACGACCCCTCGGTAAGAAAGAAGGTGGTCTATTCTACTCAGCCGGATACCACACGGCGGGTCAACTTACTTTAGTCGGCTTTTACGACTCCTCGGTAAGAAATGAGGGTGGTTTATTCTACTCAACCGGATACCATACAGTGGGTCAACTTACCTTAGTCGCCTTTTACGACACTTCGGTAAGAACATGGGTGGTCTATTATACTCAGCCGGATTCCATATGGCGGATAAGCTTATAGCGATATACAAGCTATAATTGTACAAAATTTGGTTAAAATTTTTAGCACTTTAAGAATGAATGACTTTAGATTAAGCGAGAGAAAAACAGACTTTAGCTTATAAAATATTAGTATGAATTGAGCGATGAGATGGGTTATTTGAAACATTTAATATATCCTCTCCAATAGTAAATAGTTTTATTGACTAATGGTTTTAAACTCACCTTGTTTCTGGACTATGTACGAAACCCCGTCTACTATGTAGCCTGGCATTGAAGACGATTACAATGTCAGTCAACTTGGAAATTCAGATTTAAGACGTTATTCAGTTTGAACGTTATCCGGTTGAACCAAGAAGATTAAGTGTTAAGGGAGAAAACACAAGTGTTCGGATTTAGATAGCATTCGCTTTTAATTATAGCTTTGTCTCATGAAAAATTAGAATATGTTTATTTACACCAATATAACTTACTACTATATACTTACTACAGTATTTGAAGGTGTTTTGCTCTAGAACAATAATTTTGATTATATCAAAATCTACTCTGATTGTCGAACTTATTTTTAACATTCCTTATTTTATTATTTGCCTAACAAATAGTGTGTAATTCTGTTTTTTTAAAGTAATTAAAGCATCTACCACAGATTAAGTTATCAACGGTTTTAGGACACTATTCATAAATTCTGTTGTGATATAACTGTGCGATAATTTATATATTTTTTTGTAAGATTTTATAGATATCAATAAAGTACTAGTTTATAGATGGAGATCGAAACAACGAAATTTAACTAACGGTATCTAGGCTTAGCTAAATACAACTATACACTAGATATTTCAATATAAAGCTTTTTAGAAGTATCGCGAACCATTTAATTAGTATATAATAGCTTCAGATGTTAATGTATTTCTATTTTGATGGTCAAATTTGTGTGCCATTTTACAGATATGTGCATTTTTACAATATCAGTGCTGTTAGACGCTCGAGTTTGGGAGTTATATAGAGGAGTTTATAACACCTCCTCCTACAGTCTCCTAGCACAGCAATCAGTTTCTTACATCATTTTTATTCGTACCCTTAAGAATAGCACTATTACATTGTTACTTTGCGTAAAAAGAATATATGAGTTGTTGGTTTTTTTTTTCATCGCAAATTAACGAAATTTGTAGAGAGTCCCCTTAAATGTGAAAATCACAGCAGGATTTCACTATCATGCGTTTGCGGATAGAATTAGAAATTAGAATTAGAAGGCGTGTATTCAAAGGTAGTGAAATAGATGAAGTTCTTGACTGTAATTAATTACTGCAGAGACAAGCCAGCTAGTGGATCTACTGTAAGATATTATTACTGTTTATTAGCATATTTTTTTGCGTAAATATTACAATGGTTTTAAAAAGTTGTTTGGAAGTGAACGTTGTTCCTTTGAGGTGGTGGTATGGACCAATGTAGTCGCAGAGTGACGTTGTGGCCCGTGATTGGTTGGCTGATGGATTGAATGTTTGGTTAATTTGTGGCCAGTGACACACTCCATTAATTAGCAATGATATTTTCAGAATTGTACATTTATGGGTTGCACATGGTACTTGGTGGTACTTGCACATGATAGCAATGACGAAATATAAAAACCAACTTTCTTGCTGGCGCTCTTCTAAGTAGCAGCAATTTGACGATTCAAAACACTTGCTTACAAGTTGTGTGAATAATATTTAGAATTCCAATTTGAATAATGCTATACTTACTATAAAACGTGACTATTGCCATCGATGCGACTTTAATGGCGGTTAGGCGAAACCTCTAACTATAGATTAAAAGAGGAGGAGAGTGTTTTGTTCACGTAGTAATTTATATAATTATTATGAATCGTAAATATTAAATGATTATTCATTGAAATTCAAATCAATTTGAATGAATAATCATTTGAATGAATTTCATCAGCTCTTTACACCTTCAACAAAGTGTACTAGAAGAATTGTATAGAACCTGGGAAATTAGTATCATTTCTCAAATAATTTCTCGTGGATGCTCTATACAGGAGCATTTAAGCCTACAGAAACTGCCTTCAGACCAAATTGAGACGCCTATAAAGCTGGATTTACGAAGCGGGACCTCAAGTTAAGCCCTCTTAGATCTTAAATCTTTTGTAGATATTCGCTAGACCTAAATTCCGCCTTGTGATTTGTTGGTGTAAATTATATACACAGGGTGTTTTTGAAACTTGTACGTACCAGCAAAATTTGTTTCTGTACTTTTTTACGTAATAAGTGGTTCTTCCTGCAACTACGCCCGAGTAGAAATCAGCGTGTCAAATATATATTTAAGTCAATTTTTAATAAAACCGTAATGCATTAATTATAATTAATAAGTAAAAACCGAACAAAAATCCGTTCAGTAGATTTTGAGAAAATTGATGATATACAGACATACAGCTTTTGGGAATTTAGTTTCACAATAAGTAAATACGATGATTTCTTCCGTATATTTGTTAGTTGATTGAGTCAATGCAAGTACGCTATCGAACTTCGAACGGGGTTTATCGGACGCCTGGCCTACAGGCCCTCGAGGCATCGGTGCATCTGGTGCTTCCGATGCACCGGTTAGTGGAGGGGGACTTCTCTTTTGAGAGGTCTCCACCCCGAGGAGGTCTCTTTGGGATCAGAGTTGCTGCTGGTGGGGATGGGGTCAAATAAGGTACCCTGCCCCTGCCGTCAGTAGCGTGGTGGAGCATACAGGTCGTTTTAGTCGGTGCGAGTCCGACATAACCACCGCCCGTCCCCCGCTTACGTACCGTACGCTTTCGAAGGTTCCTTTGCGCGGATACATTAAACAACATTCCATTAATATACAAGAGTGTGCAAATATAATAAAATAGTTATTTTTTTAAAGGGAAAATTGTAGATTAATAAATAATAAAAAAAAAAAATTGGGACAATTATACACACGGCTATCCCTTTCCGAAGTAAGTAACATAATACATGCGTTAAATATACGGATATTTTACAGCAGAAATATATAACAATAAATTAGAGATGCATGCTTTCGACTTTTGCCGAATTCGACCATTTCCGCCGCAACTCAGTTCTTAACGCCGTTTCCCTGATATGGGACGAGACTAAATTATAAAGCTACTCTTAAACTTTCGGTATCTAGTAGTTTGCCAAGATTTTTAGAAGAAAGACCCTGACCGATACCAAATTGCACAGTCTTCAACATCGGCGCAGGGTTGCCTGTCTATCGGTATTCTACAGGATATATTTCGGAGAGTGTGCTGAAGTACTCCATAACCTTGTCCCTCCATCTCCATTCTATCAACGCACCGCTAGGCGCCGGAAGAAGTTCCACCCTTACGTTATCGACATCCCACGAAGCTTCGCGTCTTCTTTTTTACTGCACACGGCAAGGCAATGGAATTCTCTCCCAGCATCTATTTTTCCCGAGTCATATAATATGGGTATCTTCAAAGCAAGAGCGAATATGCATCTATCTTCTAGGCAAGCGAGCTCTATCTTAGACTGTATCACTGCTTACCATCAGGCATGATTACAGTCAAGCGCTCGCCTATTACGCAATAAAAAAAAAAGATCCTTACAGATAACAAACGGAAACTACACACACTTATATGGAATCCAGGTAAAACTTAATCCATTAAAATCAGCAATCACAAACCAATTCGAGCCAATAAAAGACTCACCTGTCGCAATAAAGAAATCAATTTCACCTTCAGAACAATAAAAGGCGAAACCAGTAATAAATTTCCCCTGTGGTCGTAAACAAAATTAATCATTCGCGACGAGGGAAATCATCCGGAATAATAACTGTGACAGAACATTCAAGTGGGGAAGTAGATTTGAAAGGTGCCGTCACAAACTATAAATCATAGTATTGTACGGTTAATGACTTTTGCGCCGATTGTTCGTGACACCTGACTTGTCGATGTTTCTGGATCTTCTTTAACTTCCGTTAAAAATGTTCCCACATTGTTAATAAATATACGCGCTTCAGGTTGCATCTTAGTTACAACACGTTTGATATTGTTCGGAAAGCTGTGCCTATCGAGTAGAGCTAGCAGGAAACTCAGCGGTTGCTCTTTTCAAATTATAATTCTTACTATTTACATTTGGTCATTGCTGTCTTGCACAGGGTTGAAGATTAGCTATAACGACGCATGCTTATCATCTAAGTAATCCTCAGCATATAGTATAGTAGGCTTTCTATATCAGCCTCATTTAACAGTGTTTTTAAACTGTTGTAATGATAGTAATGAAATGGCTGTAACAAATCGGCAACGCCCAAATGTCAAAGGACTATACAGAAGCAAATTAAAACATCTATCAATACCTTCTAAACGTAATAAATAATTATTAAATTAATCTCGCAAACTATTTATCAATATATATTTCTTAAATTTCCCGCACTTATTGACAAGATACAACCCACTAACATACTATTCTTCATCCTTCTAAGACACGATAAACAATAATTTATAGAAGTAGGCGTCAGTAAAATTATTGATGGGGGTTTAATTACTGACTTTCTGACTGACTTACTGATTTTCTGACGTCGGTCGGTCGTGGCTTCTCGCCACCCTTCCGACGCCGCAATGACTAATCTAAGTCAAACCATCAGTCCTCCACTACACGTCGCCCTAAGCCGTGGTCCGGCCTCACAGGAGGCACCCTTAGGGCGACGTTCCCCGACTTAAGTAGAGCTTCTGCGCTTTACTCTCTGCATTTCGCAACCTCGACGATGCTTCTGCGCTCGCCCGTCCTGCCCGGTGACGCTGTAAAAGCTATTAGGGCTAACAGCATACAATCAGTTCGAAAAAAAAGGGTTTAATTATTTGCGATTTTATCGCGAAGTCTACCTCTTGATGATAGGAACTAGAAAAAAAATCATGAAGTACATAATTGAGGTTACAAAAGTAATAATAAAATTATTTTGCTATAATCCGCGATACAGTAAATAGATAATAAATATAGTGCTAAATGTATAGTGGACTATCCTTTTTTCATACCCGTTACATGCAGGATTCGTAAAAACACATGCACAAACCTCCACCACTGCCACCACAATACACAAGCACTACAGACGTTCACTATCACAAACTCAACAATCGTTTCGCCCCGCAACCGAAGCATCATCAGGAGATAGACTCCACGACAAAATTGCTTTGCGATTTTCTATTTAATGTATCGCGGATTATAGCAAAATAAATTTATTATTACTTTTGTATTATGGATCTCCGCAAAGTAACGCCTAATTCTATAAATTATTTAATTGAGGTTAATTTAACACTGAAGTCGAAGCGAATAAAGTTGCACGTACCACTATCACTAAATAACTAAATAAACACAATATTAGATACATTGAAACTATTTGAAACAGGTTGATTTCAAATATATTTGCCGACAATACCTAGTAGAGTCAATTGGTAATTATTATTATTGAAGCAATAATACAACGTCAATTGCATTTCCATGCCCACATAACATAATCATTTCCATATCTATATAGGCCAATAGAACAATATGCTGGTAGTATAAACGTCAAATAATATTAGGTCCTTACATATGAAATTGGCGTTTTTCTATGGGAGGAAGATAAAGTCGTTTTTTTTAATGAAATATATTTAATTAATCAAAGTATGTACCATTGCTATGTATGCACTTTTGCCATCTCATAGGTAGTTCATTGATCCCCTTATTAAAAAAAACCATTCGGGCGGGAATCAATAAAATCTTCGAAGGCGGTTTGGACTGCCCCATCGGAGTTGAATTTTTTTCCTTGCAAGTAGTTATCCAAATTGCGAAAAAAATGGTAATCTGTTGGAGCAAGGTCCGGAGAGTACGGTGGATGTCTAAGACATTGTAATTGAAGCTCCTCTGATTTGGTAGCCGTCTGTTGTGCAGTGTGTGGTCTAGCGTTGTCCTGAAGCAGCAGTGGCCTAGAGCGATTGACCAGCCTCGGTTAATTAGCAGCTAGCTTTTCCATCGTGGTTTGCAGTTGCTGACAATAGATATCTGCCGTAATCGTCTGGCCAGATTTAAGAAAGCTGTAGTTAACGACACCGGCACTAGTCCACCAAACACTTGCAAGCAACTTTTTTTTAATCAATTTTCGCTTAGGGCAGGATTTGGCTGGTTCGCCAGAGCTCAGCCATTGCGATGAGCGCTTCCGATTATTGTAAAGGATCCACTTTTCATTACAGGTAATGATTCGATTTAAAATTCCTTCATTATTGTGCCGGTTGAGTAACGTAACGCAGCAGTCGACGCGCGTTTGTCGGTTTGCTTCACTCAATTCATGAGATACCCACCTTTCAAGCTTTTTCACCTTCCCAATTTGCTTCAAGTGGATTAGAATAGTTTTATAACTAACACCGGAGCCTGCAGCTAACTCGGACGTGGTTTGCGATGGATCCGCTTCCACAATAGCCTTCAATTCTTCATTATCAACTTTGGTCTCCGGCCGTCCACGAGGCTTGTACTGCAGATCGAAATTTCCAGAACGAAAACATTGGAACCAAAAACGCACTGTGTTTTCTTTTGCGACACCGTCACCATACACATCATTAATCCTTCGAGCCGTTTCTGCAGCACTGGTGCCACGGTGGAACTCATACTCGTAAATAACGCGATATTTCATGTTTTCCATTTTGTAAACAGAGTGACACAAAGAAAAAAACAAAAGAAGAAAAAACAAATGAATTAGGGGGTTTGAAACACAAATGCATGAGTAAATAGCTGTATGAATTTGAATTTGTAATTCCTAACCATAAAGGTAATATTTGAGATCAAAGTGGCCAGTACGACAAAACGCCAATTTCATATGTAAGGACCTAATAGTTGTATACTCGAAATTTGCTTTTATCGTTTGCTTTATCTCCAACTAGCTGTGCCAGCGGCTTCGCCCGCGTGAAAATCACCGTGTCACAATCTTTTTCTAGTATTCAAATAAAAGTAGTTATTGTGAGTTAACCATAACAGATTGAGACATGCTATTTCGAACTATTTTGTAGTATTTTTATAGATCTACAATTCTCGACTACATTACTTTAGCGTATCTCTGCTGGTTTACTCAGCGCACGCGACTAAAGCTTCCAGCAAGCAAGTTTTTTAATAACTACTCGATCTCTTCAACACAATTATATAATACCTATATGTACTATTTACTTAAACCATCCGGAAGTATTTCACTATCTTTTGGTAAAAACCTTAAAAAAATCCGTTGAGTAGATTTTGAGAAAATCGATTACATACAGATAGACAGCTTTTTGGGACTTTGTTTTATAATAATTATAGATTGTTGGAACAGTATATATAAATAAGTTTTTTATTTTTATGTGCCTTATGTTTAAAAAAGATCATCATCATCGTCCCGCCCCTATCCCACTCTAAGTGGGGTTGGCACAACACGTTACAAACATGTTTCACGTTATTTGACTATGTATTTTACGACCAGCCGCCTGCCTGACGTCAACTTAACTTTCTTACGGCAGGGTCGTATTTAACGATCCCTCGGTAAGAAAGAGGGGGGTCTATTCTACTCAACCGGATACCACACGATGGGTCAACTTACGCGTACTTTAGTCACCTTTTACGACACCTCAGTAAGAAATGAGGGTGTTCTATTCTATTCAGCCGGATACCACACGGCATATTTGCAAAAAGATCATCATCATCATTCTCCTGCCCTTATCCCACACTAAGTGGGGTCGGCACAACATGTTACAAACATGTTGTCACATGATTCGGCTACGTATTTTACGACCGACCGCCTGCCTGACGTCAACTTACCTTAGTCGCCTTTTACGACACCTCGGTAAGAAATGAGAGTGGTCTATTCTATGCAGCCGGATACCACACGGCACATACCTTAGTCATCTCTTACGACACCTCGGTAAGAACGGAGGGTGGTCTATTCTATGCTGCCGTATACCACACGACATGTTTGGAAAAATATCATTATATTGTAATCAAAATTTAGCAATCACTAATCACTAAGTAAAAAGTTAAATTGTTTTCATATTGAAGAACGTTTATTGTATGTTTATTTTCATATATATGTATAATATTTTTTTATTTATATACTTATATATATATATTGAATTTAGTATAGTATATAACTATTTATGTATTTTAATTAAATATTGGTATGTAAGTTTATGCACTTCCTACCCGACTCCATATTCAAGTTCTATCACCGAGGTTGTCTGGTAGAAATCGCTGCTTAGCGATAAGACCGCCTCTTTGTACAAGATATCTAGATATAAGTTTACTTTGTATTTTCTTTATGTTTTTGTTGTGCAATAAAGTATATTAAATAAATAAATAAATAAACGTTATAATTTTGACACTTTTTTATAGTCGTGAATTTTTCTAAGTTTCATGTAAATAAGTAAAACTCTATGAAATAATGCTCAGTAATAAATAAATAAATAAATCAATCAATCAAATAAATAAATAACATCAATCAAACCTAACAATAAAGAATAATAATAAAGGACTACAGTAAGTGTCTTTAATAAGTAGTACATAAAAGAACTAAGTCTCTCTTATTTAATTTGTAAGCAGGTTTTATGTAAATGGTTTTTGACACTGATTGCTTTGATGTAGAAAAAAATATCAAAGGCATTTTTAAGTTATTCATCTCAAAAGGAAGATTAAGATAAGAGAAGTGAAGAACTGAGTTCATAAGCTGTGAAAACTGAACGGTGATACCGTGTGCCTTTCTCGAGGGAGATATGGGTTCCAATCCCAGGCAGGCACTAATGAATTTTTCTATGTAAAACTTATGTGCCCAATTGAAATTTGCAATCTATCACACGCATTTCGATGAAGGAAAACATCGTGAGGAAACCTGCATATCTTTGGAGAATTCCGGGGATATATGTAACCTACCAATGCGCATTAGAGCAACATGATGGGGTTGAGTTCCAACCCTTGTCTGGAGCAGTCCCACTGCTCCAGACAACAGTAACAGACCGTTCTTTTATACTTTCACGATAAGCTGTTCCTGCGATTTTGTACTCGTCTTAAAATAAAATAACCTACATTAGTTGTGTTCTAATCCTGCTGTGCTGAAATAAGAACGTGTATTTTTATCAGTGGAGGCCTACATCTAGTTATTTTACTATTATTATTTACTGAGTTTGCCAGTAAAATTATTTGCTTGTAGACATTTATCAGTATTCAAACCCTCTGGCATATATCAAACAGAATAAATAATGTGGGCATGTTCAAATTTTACTAGTGCGTAGTGGCTCACGTTCACCTGTGTTATTCAATGATACACTTAGCCCCCGAGGGTTAAATATATTATTATTCAAAATACGTGTTTTATCTATCATCATTTCAAATTCATGGATCGTATAACGGGTCTGGGGAGTTTAGCAAATTGGATATAAATTTGCCAAATATACAAGTAATGTGATATACCGTTTGCTGTCTAATAAATGACTCGAGGGACGTGATGGACGGACTTTATTTCGCATACGCAATACCACATGGGATAGTATTATCCGATGATTTATGCAAGAGGAGTAAGATGTCACACCGCAACAAAGTAACCCTCTACAAAATTTGCATAAGAACCATAATATTTTATGCGAACGTCGACTTCGTGCGTATTCGAATATCCAGATTGATTACGCTCCAAAGACTACAATAGATGCATTCAGAAAATCATAGACTGATTTTGGTTCATGAGGAACCTCAAAAACAAAAACCATTGATCTCTATAAATTTCTTCTTTTAAAGCAGCTCTAGAATTTTCGCTTTGACTTACACAGACTTAAATTGTCCAACCCCAAATATAGGAATTTCCAAAGCGTTTACAATAGCGTCAACAGTGAGCGATTACCGATAAAAATACAAACCAATTCGCTTTGATCTGTGAACACCGACGGTTCTTGAGATCGGTAACCTTCTGGCACAATCTGAATAGTTTAAAGATCAAAGTTTTATTTTAACACACAAGTAGCTACCAAATCAAATCAAAATAATCTTTATTCAAGTAAACTTTTGCAATCAATTTTGAATCCTAAAGAGTCAATTAAGTTTAATGAAGCTACTACTGGTTCGGAATGTTACTCTGACAAGAACGAACGGAAGAAGCTCTTTGAAAAGCTGACAAGAACTAATAAGAATACGATCTTGCCATCTATCAGCCTAAAATTGATTAATACAGTAAGACAAGGGCGGCAAATAAAAGTATGTATTCATGGATTTAATGATGAAAAGACATATTTTGGTTCGTGTTAAATCAGGATATCAGTTAAAATCCTTAAATTTTCCTGCAATAGTTCAGTTTTTTAAGCACTTCTCGAAGTTTCAATTTGAAATACACGGTGACCATTCCACAAATAGTTACCTATTCCAATTATCCAATATATTTGGTATTATTATATCGGGATATATTGGAATTGGAATATTTAGAATATTAACTTTTCTTCAAAAATTTCTACATCAATTTTTTTTTTTATTTTATTTATAAAACTTTATTGGAAATTCCAACAATAAAATAGATAAAACAGATGAGTGAAACACAAAAGGGATATCTCACATTTGAGGCGTGCAAAGACGGCCTTATTGCTGTCTATATGTACTGTAATCCATAAAGTAATTAAATTTTATAAAAAAACTCATAGATAACTAAGCAGGATTTCATCCAGTGGTTCTCTGGTCACAAAGTTACAAATCTCAATCACAAAGATATATCTGAATATTTTACCAAAGTCTCCTTATTATTCTAACCATATTTCATACACTTCCAGTTTTTACACTAAGCGAATGCTGACCTCAGCAACTGTTTGAGATGAATCAGTAACACGTGCACAGAATAAATTTACCTTTGGATAGGGATTTTCATTTGACATTTGTCATAATATATGGTACTGGTGGCTTGCAAATAAATATCAAAGATTATGAAACAAAACTCCTAAATATTAATATATCTGACTGTCTTACATTTGCTGTTATAACTAGATCACACCATAGTATAAAAGTTTTTTTTCTTTATTTTTTAAGGACTTTTATCCTACAAGGATATACTAGTCCCATCATCGCCAAACTTATAAATATTTAAATTACATCACTAACGTAAAAAATATGTCAAACAGTATCCTAAATATATCAGCAGATGGGTAAGAAAGAACAATTGTTAGAACTCCTACATTGTTTTTGTCTATTTTGTCAATATGTTTTTGTCTATGAATATAAAATAACAAATATGTACAAGTTATATCTATCTTAAATTACTAACACGCTACTACTATACAAATCATGCCCACGTGGAATGGTCCCAAGAATGCTGGCAGCGTTTCCGCGTTGAATCGCTAAGCTGATTCTTTGTGCGGAAAAGGAGCCAGCCCTCTTGTCACCCGAAGAGGCGATCAACCGAGGTGTTAAAACGGATAAACATTTTTTTGCACTTTGGCTCCATGGCCCTAGGGTCTCAACTGCAAACGGCACAAATATATAACTCTCAACGAGAGATGCATACTTTCGCCGCTTGCCGGATTCGGCCATTTCCGCCGCAACCCCAGGTATTGACGCCGTTTCCCTGATATGGGACGAGGCTAACGTATCAATTATTTAAATTATATTGTAATAATTTAAATTATATTTCCGGATAAAGTGTTCTCTCCATCAGTCACATTACACTCTACCAAAATATGCTGGATATCATCCGTCTTGCGCATATCATAATTGCCCGAATTAACTTTTTTCATAAGAAACGCAAATTGTACAATAATGTTATGACAGAATTATTTCGCTATAGTCCTTGTTTGTTAAGAAAATATATGTAATGCTAAATGTAGGAAGTAAATTTAGATTTTTGCATATGCCTTTGCAATTTTTCAAAGCAAATAACTTCACGCTGCCTATCTCTTGATGATTATTCGGTTACGGGACGAAACGATTCTTGAGATTATTAAAATAAATGTGTATTGTGTTGGTGGAGGTATTAACTACAGCACGTATCTTGCGATAAGACATTTCCAATGTAACACATTCTTGTACTGCTGGAATCCAGTGGCTTCTGTAAATGTTTTTGAATATCCTAATAAGAATCAAAGCAAATTTCTGCAATATAGTCACGACTCCAAGCACTTGAAACCTCAATCTGCTATCGGGCCCTATCCAAAGCCATTTCATATTTGAAACTCGTTGAGACATCAATGACTCCAGACTTTACGGCACATGTCATTCTAACACACGCTGAGTAACTCTAAAGTTTTTGTCAATGATCATAGTCTACCAAGTTTTAGATTCATGTCACTGTAGGAAAACTATAGTCTTCAGGCACTAATAAAGGATGAAAAGAATTTGCACAACTTCCTGATATCAACACATAAATATATCATAATTTACCGATCGTTCACAGCCCTGGCCTAAAAATTATTGGCTGTCTAAAATTTCCCCCGGCATGTGCCACAGTCATTTATAATGTTACAGATAATGACAGATCTGAAGCTGGTACCTTACAAAATTTATTTCACTCGGTGTTATTATATCTCTACGTTTCGCGCGAACATTTTAAACGTTGGAACTGTTCTAACATCATGATTTATACCAACGTAAATTAAATTTATAAAGTATAAGGTATCAGAAAATAAATTTAGATTTGAAACAGGTTTTCGGTTTAATTGAAAAATATAGGGAGTGCGTGAAATTGAAGGCAAAACAAAGCTTTTTAAAGGATTTAAATATTAGCAATGTTGAAACAATATTGTTATATTTTGTTGAGCTTATATTGGAAATATTTGAACGCCATCATCTTAGATTAATCTTTGTTATTCGTTTCTATAATTGATCTCTGTAAAGGGCTTATTTCAAGAGTTTTGCTCATCTAATGCCTAAAGGCAATATATTAAAATTGCAAATTCTAAAAATTATCTTCCCTTAACCAGACTGATAAAAAAAACGCTAATGTGCTTCACATCAATGTCTTTGAAGCTTCTTTCTTATTTTTTCCCTCTATTTTTGTTCTTTATTTATCATTATTCCCCTAACCACCCATTCCAATTCGATCCAAATTTCTTCATTTGTCAGTAAGCGTTCAATTTTTAATATTTAAGCCACATTCACGACGTTTTTCCTATCTTGGGCTATGGGACATGCTTTTTTCTGTTTATTTATATTATTAAAAAGCCCTTTAAGATGTTATTGAATGTTTTGGTTCGATTTTATGGGTTATACCGCAGAATTTGCAATTATTACGCAAAACTTTAGATAGTTTCTTTAAAAAATTAAATCTTACCATTACAATATAAAAATTCTTCACACCCCTGAAATTTCTAGTCTTTTATAGATAAAAATATTTCGAACGATCCTAAAATGGCCGGCTAAAATTGTCACCAACATTCGCTCAGCTCATTTATATTTTTACAGACAATGACAACTCTAAATCCGGGAGCTTACTGGGATGTTTTCTAAGATACATATATCCTTATTCACACGTTTAAGAAAGTTTTATGGTCTCAAAGAATCTACTATATGAAGAATTAGGGATTTGAGCGCGATTTTAGGCAGTCGAATCTAGTGTTTAGTTTCAGAGTTAAAAAAATTCTTTATTTCCAATATATCTTCTATGAAATGGTTTTTGAGATCTTCTTATAAGTATATAAATATTTGCTTTATAAGATCTTGCTTTTCTATACCATAACAGTACTATTTTATATATTTTAAATCAATGGCACCTGATAGGATACGTATATAAAGCCAATTTTTTTCAATCAATCTTAATATTATAAAAACGAAAATCTTTCTATGACACTTTCACGGATAAAACTCTGGACTGATATTGATGAAAGTTAGTACAAATAAACATTACAAGTTAGGCTAACATATATTCAAATTCAAATTCAAAATATTCTTTATTCAAGTAAAGTTGTAAACAAGTGCTTCTGGATCGTCAACTCTATGGCTGGTTCGGAAAGCTGTACCTACCGAGAAGAGCCAACAAGACACTCGGCGGTTGCTCTTTTCAATTATAATTTTTATAACATAAAATTCTCATTTTTTCGTCAGAATAATAAAAAAGAGTAAGCGTTAAAAATGAAATATCTTAGATTTTAGTCCATTAGCAGAATTTCCATCTGTATACACACAGTGAAACGCTTGATGGCAACGAAGTGGGAAATCTTGAGACGTCAACACTAATGGAGCAATTTTTATGTGTAAAGTAGACTTTAGATTACGCTCCCTAGAGCTAACAGAGATGCCTTGAGATGTCAGCAACATGCCTCGCGCGTTTACGTATTCATTGATAATGACAGGTTGAATCGAGGGTACAGGAATATATCCTTGCTAATATTATAATGCGAAATTATATCTGTCTATCTTACGATTACGATTTTACGTCTAATTCTTTGGATTAAATTTGATACAATTGAGGCTTACATTTTAGTCAAAACTATAAATTAAATATATAAAAAATTAAAAACCTCCGTGTGTTATCGTAGTAGACAACCATCATTTCATACCGGGATTTCGTAAAAGGCGATTAATGTAAGTTGACCCATCGAGTGGTATCCGGTTGAGTAAAATAAACCACCCTTTTTCTTACCGAGGGGTTGTAAAATACGACTAAGGTAAGTTGTCGGTACCGGTTGCCTGCCTGAGCAGGCAACCGGTAGTAAAATACGTAGCTAAATCATGTAACAACATGTGTGTAACATATTGTGTCGACCCCACTTAGAGTGGTAAGACAGCAGCATAAGGGCAGGAGGATGATGATGATATAATTTTCGTTAAGAGCAACATTCCGAACCAATTGTAGCTTTACTAATTATATTGATGGTTGCCGATTCAAAAGTGCCTGAAATGACTTATTTGAATGAGGTTTTGATTTTGATTTTTATAATTTATAAGACAACGCACGCAAAATAAGTTACAATATATCCTTGAAACGTTAGAAATCTTTTGATTAATTCAATATTTGCGTATTCTTGTTGCAGAAAATATTGCGGATAAAACGGAACGTCCAAAACCCGCATTTACTGTTCCCAAATCTTTGATTCTACATACCCAGAGTCGCTTCCATGATAAATTCTCCCTCAGCACGTCTATGAATAACAAATATGGCCGCGGTCGACGTTCAGAATTTAAAATTCACTCCACTTACATCTAGTTATCCCATCGGAATAGCGTCTTGTAAATCTCGTTTCGTACTCGCAGTAGCTTTTGTTAGAACAGTGTGTTTTCAAAGATGCATTCTCAATTTTATGTACCATGACATCAAAACTATGATATCCCATTTTATAATAACCAGACTTTGAATGCTTCTGTTAACATTTGTATATTTTTAGTTTGATAATAAAGACCGAGAACTCGTCAAGAAATGATCTACTTAGCCGGATACCACACAACGGTTCGACTTACCTTAGTTGCCTTTAACGACACCTCGGCAAGAAATGGGTGTGGTCTATTCTACTCAGCCGGGTACCTCGCGGCGGGTCAACTTACCTTAGTCGTCGTTTACGACTTCTCGAAAAGACACAGGGTGGTTTATTTATCTCAACCGGATACCACACGGCGTCTCGACTTACCTTACCCCCGGCAAGAAATAAGGATGGTCTATTCTACTTAGCTGGATAGCACGCGGCGGGTCTACTTACCTTAGTTGCCTTTGACGACACCTCGGCGAGAAATGAGTGTGGTCTATTCTACTCAGCCGCATACCGCGCGGCGGGTCAACTAATCTTAGACGCCTTTACCGACACCTCGGTACGAAATGAGGGTGGTCTATTCTACTCAGCTGATGAAAGAGTGACCGCCGAGTTTCTTGCTGGCTCTTCTCGGTTAGAACACCTTTCGAACCAGTCGTAGCTTCATTTTAATTTTAATTTGATGATTCAAAAGTGCTTGTAGAAGGTAATTTGAATAAAGAATCATTTGAATTTGCTGGATACCAAGCGGCGGGTCAACTTAACTTAGTCGCCGTTTACGACACCTTGGCAAGAAATAAAGGTGGTCTATTCTACTTAGCTGGATAGCACGCGGCGGGTCTACTTACCTTAGTTGCCTTTTACGACACCTCGGCTAGAAATCAGTGCGGTCTATTCTATTCAGCCGCATACCACCCGGCGGGGCAACTATCCTTAATCGCCTTAACCGACACCTCGGTACGAAATGAAAGTGGTCTATTCTACTCAGCTGATGAAAGAGTGAACGCCGAGTTTCTTGCTGGCTCTTCTCGGATAGAACACCTTTCCGGACCAGTCGTAGCTTCATTTTTATTTTAATTTGACGATTCAAAAGTGCTTGTAGAAGCTAATTTTTATAACGAATCATTTGAATTTGCTGGATACTACGCGGTGGGTCAACTTACCTTAGTCGCCTTTTATGATACCTCGGCAAGAAATAAAAGCGAGAAATAAGAGTCATTAGCATATCGAAAATTTAAAAAAGTAATTGTTCAAATTGAAGAAATAAAAATCAGTTATTTTTTTACTTAAAAATTCACAATCTCGACCTTTTATCGTAATATTTTAGACACTTACAAGATGTTCCGACATAATTCGGTGAGAAAGCTAAGGTCCTTTTCACGGTTTTTTTACTACTAATAAAAATCACAACATAAAGTCGGCCATTTTGAAAACGAGTTCTAAAATTCAGCAAGCGAATCTATTTGATTTGATGTCTCCAGAATAATGATGTACTTTGACAAAGGGCGCTTTTTTATTTTTATGTTTTCTTCAATCCAGCGTTGAATGAAGTGTTTATCTCATTCAATTTCAAAGAAATGTTTTGTAATGGCAATAAGAGTTTCCAAATTGGTGTAAGGAATAAAATGACGGTGTAATGAATAAAAAGCGAGGGGATTTGCCATCGATTATACTGACGAAATAAGCTTTTAAGGCCCAGGTGAGATTGTGCGACTCTTTCGAGGAGGTAAGAGGTTCATACCCCGAACAGGCACCAGCTTTTGTATTGTAATTGAGCTTTTGTAATTGAGCTTTTCTATTATTTGTCTGGCCCGTTGGCGCGGTGGGTAGTGACCCTACCTTCAGCTCCGCGGGTTGTGAGTTCGATTGCCGCTGAATACCAACATTTTCTATAAACAGTTTGTTGATTCTTCGAGTCTGGGTGTATATTTATATTTAAGTATGTATTTAAAACTATTAATGTATATATTTACCAGTTGTTGTCTGTCACCCATAACACAAGTATTAAGTTGCTTACTTTGTGTCCCATATATTTATTTATTTATTAAAACTTACGTGTCTAATTGATAATTGCAATTTACCACACGCTTTTCGGTGAAGGAAAACTTCGTGAGTAAACCTGCATATCTCTAGAGATATGTTTGATATGATATGAACTTACCAATCCGCATTGGTGCAGCGTGATAGTCTGTTAAAACTTGAATATGAATGCAGTTTTACCGGCTTGTTAGTGCAGTTGGCAGTGACCCTGTCTTCAGCTCCACGAGGGTTTGATTCCCTCGATCAACGTTTTCTAAAACTAATTTATTAGTTTTTCAAATCAGGGTGTATATATGTATTTGACATTATATATGTTTATACTGACCAGTTTTCGTCACCCATAACAGAGTATTTAGTTACTTACTTTGGGTATTAGTGACTCGCGTCAGACCATCTGTTACACGGACGGCTCTAGACGAGAATCCACGAAGCTGGCAGAAGCCGGTATTATCTACAGCACCTTGTCAAATTTACACCAGGTCTTAAATCTGGGTAAATATACAAGTATTTTCCAGGCCGAAATGTTGGCTATTATGGAGTGCGCCAGGAAATTGAAAGAAACACGTACAGAACCAATACACAACATAGTTATATACAGTGACAGTCAAGCGGCACTAAAAGCACTTGACCGTATAGAAACAACTTCAGCTATCGTGAAGGAATGTAAACAAGTACTGAATGAACTAGCTGAAATTGGAGAAGTAACGATCGCTTGGGTCCCAGGACACCATGGTCATGTAGGGAACGAAAAAGCCGATGAATTGGCAAGAAAAGGAGCGAGCCAAACGTTCGTAGGCCCAGAACCTTTCCTCCCAATCGGAAACACGATAATAAAGCGCGTCATAGATAAAAGAATAGAAATAGAATCGAGCACTAGATGGAGAAACACAACATTTTGACAATCAAAGATGTTTCTCAAATCTTTCGACACAAAGAAAACAAAACAGCTAATGTCTCACAGCAGAAGAAATGTGGCAATTATAACAGGCATAACTACTGGGCATTGCCTGTTAAACAGACACTTGTCAATAATGAGAATAAAAGAAGATTCAGCGTGCCCAGAGTGTGGAGAAGAAGAAACGAGTCTCCACCTTGTGGCTGAGTGCCCCATGTACTCGCTGGTAAGATGGGAGATATTAGGTAAGGACGAAATTGAAGCTGATGACCTAACAAATATCTCCCTCAGGGATATTATAAGGTTTGTAAAAGCAACAGGTAGGTTAGAGCAGGTGACACTGTCGGGACAACAGTGAAACCCTTGTCCCAACAAGGGGAAATGGGTGGAATAGTCCAGTATCGGAGCTGACCACCCGTCCTGTACCGGCAGGCGTCCCCAAAATTAGATAAGATAAGATAAGATACTTACTTTGGGGACATTTGTGAGTCTAAATGTCTCATGTTCGAATAACCATCACAACATTATCAGTGTACATAATTCGGTAATGTTCTAATAACCTCAACCTTTCAGAAGAATTGTACTATCTGTTAGTGAAAACCGGACAAAAATCCGTTCAGTAGATTTTGAGAAAATCGATTACACACAGACAGACAGAATATGGCACCACGGCTAACGTCATATACGTTTCATTTTGGCGGTACGGAAGCATCGCTGGCCGTAAGGCTTTTACTGACAGTTATGGTGCTCAATTGCCGTGTTTCGCTTAGCTGACTCATACGGTGACATCTTCTATCTTCTAAACTTATTATAAAATAAAGTCCTCAAAGCTGTCTGTCTGTATGATTTTCTCAAAATCTACTGAACGGTTTTTACTAAAAGATAGTGCAATACTTCCGGATGGTTTAGGTAAATAGTACATATCGGTATTATGTAAATTGTGTTGAAGAGATCGCGTAGTTGTTAAAAAACTTGCTTGCTGGGAGCTCTAGTCGCGTGCGCTGCGCAAACCAGCAGAGATACGATAAAGTAATGTACTATAGAATTGTAGATCTATATAGACTATTACAAAAAGTCCACGATAGCATGTCTCTATCTCTTATGGTTAACTCACAATAACTACTTTTATGTTTAAAATTTGAATTCTAGAAAAAAATTGTGTCACGCTGATTACCATCAAATCCTCCGAAAGGTTTAGGTTAACAGTACATAACGGTTTTATGTGAATTGAGTTGAAGAGGTCGTTTTACAATAATTTTTAGTGGAGGTAGTAACAAACCGGTGTCGATTGTAGTTTAGAGGGAGGAATTAGTATAAAAAGCGGTGTAGGGTATCAGAGTGCCAGTCTCCTGCCGAGACTCGAGTGACTATAACATGCTTAGCACTGAATTTCACGCGGTCGAAGCCGCACGTATTTCTAGTTATATAATAATAAGACTCTCATATGATGGGATCATCATGGGATACAATGGAGGTAATTCATAGCCGTTGGATCCAGGCGGTACTAAAAATCTATACCAAGTTTAAATTTAAAAATTATTTAAAGTAGTATGGGACCTGCTTTCATTGAAAAAATAACAAAGGGATAAGGAGTCTAAAATATTTCCACCGCGAAAGCGGCTTCTCAATATATTAGCATAACAAAACATTAGCATCATACGAGAGTGTTCAAGAGAGCTCTGGTCGTATTTTCCACAGCAAAATTGGGGATCGATAGAAAAATAAGTGTTTTCCAATTTCGATCACGTACCACGGTGCTATTAAGGTCTCCATTAGGTTAAAACGACTGGTTCAACCCCGGATACATCCTCCGCGATTACTTGGTGAATTGGTAGTAAATTGACTCGCAAACATGTGTATCGTTTTGTTTGTAGCCTACGAGCACGTATTTTTATTGTTTTTTATTACTGCCTTATTCCTGTTTTGGTTGACTCCTTAAGATTCGATTTTTATATAAATAACCCAATTTTTTTGCCCTAATGGCTTTTACAGCGTCACCGGGCGGGACGGGCGAGCGCAGAAGCATCGTCGAGGTTGCGAAATGCAGAGAGTAGAGCGCAGAAGCTCTACTTATGTCGGGGAACGTCGTCCTAAGGGTGCCTCCTATAAGACCGGCTTAGGGCGACGTGTAGTGGAGGGCTGATGGTATGATTTAGATTAGTCATTGCGGCGTCGGAAGGGTACAAATAACCCAATATCGAAACCTAATAAGTGAGCCATTATGTTCTGCAGAAAAATTTAAATTAAATGCCGTGTGGTATCCGGCTGAGTAGAATAGACCACCCTCATTTCTTACCGAGGTGTCGTAAAATGCGATTAAGGTAAGTTGACCCACCGTGTGGTATCCGCTGAGTAGAAAAGACCACCCTCTTTTTACCGAGGTGTTGTAAAATAAGATTAAGGTAAGTTGACGTCAGGCAGGCGGCCGGTCGTAAAATACGTAGCCAAATCATGTGACATCATGTTTTATAACATCTTGTGCCGACTTCACTTAAGTGGGATAAAGGCGGGAGGATGATGATGAGGACAGTTTCAATTAAGTGTAAGAAAGCATGAACGTTAAGCATTACAAATTGAAGATTTGTATAATAAAATGCCATTGAAAATCGTTTCAGCTTCATACAAGACTGCGGTTTAATAACGTAAATTTAAAATGTTTAAAAGATTGCGCCTTACAAAATTTTGAAAATCTTTTGCGGGTTTTAGTAAATGATTCTTTATTAACACGACACAGTATGATATGTAACAGTAATGCATCGATTAGCAGAGGCAGGGGCCACTGTTTAGAGAGGTCCCGACGAGGATGTCGCTCCCTTTGAGGCACACAGCCGCTGGTGGGGATGGGGGCAATGTGCTCAACGTTACGCTGTCCCCAACTAGCAGCGTGGTGGAGCATTCAGGTTTTTAGTCTGTGCGACTCCGACTCCGAATATGAGATAGATACATGAAGATTTCCGTACTGAGACTAGGGGTCCCCTTCCCAGAAGTTGGCGCCGCTTGCAATCACTGAAGATAGTAGCATGCCATAGTATCTATGTTAGTAGCACCACCTATGATTTTAAAGAAAAATAGGAATAAAAGAAAGCATTAAATTCAAATTTCATTCCTATGTCCCGTTGATTCGTAGACATCACCAGAAAATACACGAATGGGCAAAACATCACTTAAAATCACATTGAATCAGACAATATAATTTAATAAACAAAATTTGCAGCTAACTGGTCGAATTATTCACAATTAGTGTTTAGCAATCTGAGAAATCATTAAACGAGTAATTTGGAATAAACAACATGACACATGATTGACATAACGTTACGTTTCTACTAACACAAGAATCAATAGAATAATTAATACAAGAATCACTTCATAACTCGAGTTTAAAAATATTATAAAAAAATAAAAATGAATTATATGATTTATAGAAGCAGGCGTTACTTTGCGGAATTCCATATTACAAGCAATACAACAGAACTAACTACTTTGCTATAATCCGCACGGGTTAAGTGAATGCATGCAAAGCCAATGTGTATGAAGCAGGCAAAATCTACGCACCTTATACATGCAGGACCAGTCACCACATGCACCCCAAGGCGCAATTCACCAGCAACAACGCACACAAAAGCAGCACACACACCCACCACCACAATCTCGACGATCGTTTCGCCCCAAAACCGAAGCATCATCAGGAGGACAGGCTCCACGACAAAAATCGTACTGCAGTACGATTTTTGTGTGTCGTTTTTCTGTTGTATTGCTTGTAAAAATGAATTTGAAACTATTTCTAAATATATTTTCACATTTTATATAATGCGCATTTCATTATTATCACAAAATAAAAAGTTTATCGACACATAGCTGCCATCTAGTACAAAACAACCATAATACTTTTGTTAGGGTCCCCTTCTGGTAGATTGCGTTGATTTATGATAAAAAAAAATTTCTTAGTGAGTGACACCCCCATGAGTCCGACATAGCCGCCGCTCGTCCTTTAATGGTTTTTCTGATAAAAGAAAGTCCTTACTATAAAGATGAATGTTTTAAGCCACGCATCGGATTAAAACTCGATACAACACAAATTAAACTCAACTTTTACATGTTCTTACGTAATTTATAAACAACTGCAATGTTCCTTTGATGTGAATGTTCCTCTGATGGACTAAACGAGCATTTCGCGTGATCACAAGCATGATGCAATCTTCTTCTCAATCTATTCGTGCTTTTATATAAAGTTAGATTAAATGCCTTTGGGTTTTATGTTTCTAACTTTTAACGAAGCCACGACAGTCTTTTGCATTTAAATTAATTTGAAATAAGTTTTCATTTTGTTTTAACACTAGTCGTGTGATTCTAATTGCAGTGCTGGAAGAAAGGGAAAGGGGCCCATAATACTGCTGTAGTGCGAAATTACGAATATCTACTAAGCGTCGCCCTAAGCTGTGGTCCGGCCTCACAGGGGGCACCCTTAGGACGACGTTCCCCGACTTAAGTATAACTTCTGCGCTCTACTCTCTGCATTTCGCAACCTCGGCTTTTTTTCTGCGCTCGCCCGTCCCGCCCGGTGACGCTGTAAAAGCCGCTAGAGCTAACATCATACAGTAATTTTGAAAAAAGAAAAGAAATTACGTATATCCCATGAGCTCTCCAAAAATATGATGGTTTCGATGGTCTCTTTCACCGAAAAACGTGATAAATTGGAAATATCAATAAGGCACAGCTTTTCCGCCGGTTGAGTAGAATAGACCACCCTCATTTCTTACCGAGTCGTTGTAAAAGGCGACTAAAGTAAGCTGACGTCAGGCAGGCGGCCGGTCGTACAATACATAGCCAAATCATGTAACAACATGTTGTGCCGACCCCACATATAGTGAGATCAGCTGAGGATGATAATGATGAATAAGGCACAGCTTTTATATATTATATATTATTATTATTCACTCATTCACTTATTTACAAATTAAATTACATTTTTACATATTTTCTAAAACAAAGAGAAATAAAATAATTTCAAAATATAAAAAAATATAATATTATATATTTAAACTTTTATCATAACTCTCCGAGATTTTTCCAGATTTTTTCAACTACATATACGTCCTCAAAGTAACCAGATGTGGGTGCCAGATAACTAATAAAAGTATGCATGTATAATTTTAGATAAATACTTAAATACACCCAGACTCGAAGAAACAACAAATTGTTTTCTTATAAAAGATGGCCCTGGGTATTAATCGAACCCGCGACCCGCGCTGAAGACAGGGTCACTACGCCAACGGGCTAGTCAAAAGGTTTAGACCTTTACGCAAAATTTATTATAAATCCGTTAAGCCGGATTACAGGCATCGACCTAACACCTTAAAACCCTTAAGCCTATCGGCTTTTCATACCATGCCCTCACCTTCTATTCATATTTCATATGTTATGCTTGAATAGTACCAAAGGAAACCAGAACTTCGTACACCTTTGGGCCCAAACGTTACGGTAATAATTTTTATGATATTAAATATAAAAATATGTGTTATCTAAGTATCTATTATTATTTTATTTTATTTCTATGGCGGGGAAACTATGAAAAATAAATTTATTTTGAGGTTTTAAACAAGTTATGTCTTGTACTGAATACCATAATAAGGTTAAAAATGATAGTATCTGTGATAAAAATATAACAATCACGTAATTATCATTGAAGTAAAATATGATAATTTTTTTTTTGTCGTCAAAAAAACAGATATTTCGAAAGAGATGATAAATACGAAAAGGATGATACAATTGAATTCCGATATTTTTTAATTTGATCCCACAGAGATTAAGGTCGTAAGCCATAAGGCAAATGAAAATAATATTTTATTAAAACACCATTTTTAATATCTGATTATTGATATAAAAAGAAAGCTAACATAATTTCAGATACCTATTTTAAATTATCATGTTCACAAACACGTAATTTAAGAATATATTTTTTCTATTTATGGTAAAAACGTTGGAGTCCAGCGCTGTATAGCTAATTAAAAAAATAACAAGTTGACAAATGATACGTTCCGTTTAAAGCATCAACTATTTTAAAACATTATAAGAAAAAAAATCAGGAAAAATCACATTTTTTCAGTTTTTGTCAGACCGACTTTTGGTAATCTCTTTTCGTTACTATTGGTTTACCAGTTAAACCTGGAAGCGTTACAGAGAGTTTTTTATTTTATTTTTATAATTGCAATTTTTAGAACTGAAGTTACACTTACATTTTATCTTTTACATTTCTCATTTGTGAAATTGGGTTATAAAATTTTGACGACCCGTAATAATGAAGTAT
This sequence comes from Morpho deidamia, assembly GCA_947086505.1. NCBI lineage: Eukaryota > Metazoa > Arthropoda > Insecta > Lepidoptera > Nymphalidae > Morpho > Morpho deidamia. Next base: position 2,419,187 of record CAMTZC010000011.1, read on the forward strand.
ACGTTACACGTCGCTACGGGCCTTTATTTCAGTCATATAAGTTGATGAATCTGACTTTTAAGTATGAAACTTCATTCATACTGGTTCACATCGACATCCCCCTGCCCTTATTCTACTCTAATTGGGGTCGGCACAAAATGTTTTAAACATATTGTTACATGTTTTGGCTAGTTATTTTGCGATGTCAACTTACCTTAATCGTATTTTACGACCCCTTGGTAAGAAAGAGGATGGCCTGTTCTACTCAGCCGGATACCACTTTATTAAACTGCGGAGTATGCATTTAACAATGTTCAACCTATTTATCTTACATAATATACTTATTTTATTTTTATTTATTTATAACAACAAATATACATATATGCATTACTTAAATCTAAGGATACACCAAGCAAAAACAACGTTCTTTAAGGCTAATTACACCTTATACAGAACTATGCCGTGTGGTATCCAGCTGAGTAGAATAGACCGCCCTCATTTCTTACCGAGGTGTCGTAAAAGGCGACTAACGTAAGTTCACCCACCGTGTGGTATCCGGTTGAGTAGAATAGACGAACCTCTTTCTTATCGAGTAATATACTCGTAGATAGAAAGACTCTAGTGTCGACGTATGAAAGTTTTTCTGGAACAATCAAAGAAAATTGTCAAAAATTGAACCTGCAACCTCTTTATATTGTCAACGCTATTTTATCTAACTCTACGGTCTGTTCGCTGATTTCTTGTTATCTAACAAATTATAATAACAAATTAGTATCAATATTCTATGACGAAACTCGATATATTTGATTAACATCAGAACCAATTACTTAACCCAGGCATGAACTGCGGTTAATCGGATTAGTTATCTCGCTCACAATACTTTGAAAGTATCAGAGGCTAATCAACTAACTAACTATAGTGAATTCACTTCGATATACCCGATTGACTATTTCATTGGCACAAGGAAATAATTGTTTTTGGTTCATTTGTAATATTTTGTTTGGTTTCGGAATAATTTTGTATAGATTTTAGGGATAAAATAGCCTCAATTACGTACTATATTGTTTTATATGATTTATGGAAGCAGCAGGCCTACCATTAACTTTTAGATAACGTTTCAATTCAAAGTCAGTATCTAAACCGAACTGCTTTCTTTTCGTATCATGAAGTGTTGATTGCATTGGGGTCGTAATGTTTAAAAAAGATAACGTTACATGAACTATAGATATCTCTGTCTCTTTTACTCACATGTTTTTAGGACGCATTCCGAACGGTCATTCGGCAACGACTTAAAGTGTGCGTCTTTAAGACGTCATGGTATGAAAAAGCAATTTAGTTTACGTCTTCAATTGAGTCACAATAAAAGTTCATGGTAGGCCTGCAGGTGTCACTTTGCAAAAATCCATGATACAGATGGTATATTAAAATTATTTCGCTATAATCAGTGTTCAAATCAAATCAAAATAATCTTTATTCAAATAAACCTTTTCAGGCACTTTTGAATCGTCAAGCATCAATATGATTAATGAAGCTACAACTGGTTCGAATTGTTGCTCTTAAGTTGAATTGTTGTTTGTTAAGTGAATCTATGTAATGCTAAATGTTTGAAGCAGACAACATTCACGTACCTTACACATGCAAGACAAGACACCACACGTATTCAAAAATGCCCCCACCAACAACAATGCACACAAGCAATACACAACCACCACCACAATCTCTACCATCGTTTTGCCCCGAAACCGAAGCATCATCAGAAGGATAGGCTCCACGCCGAAATCGTAATGCACCGCACCGCCTACGCAAACGGTCTTAAATAATTTAAACCCACCATTGCTTTCCTTTCCAAACACATGTAGAAAAACGGAAATCGAGACATTTACTTACTCGTTTATTGGGTGGCCGTTGTTATATTTTATCATCTAAAGTTACTCCAACATATTGAGTCGCAGGCCCTTATCACAGGTGTGAAGAATATTAAAGGAATGTTAATTAAGTACTTTATGACCGCTATATGTATGTGTTTTATTCTTTTAATATTTTATTTTTTTATTTGAATAGATATTGTTTTTCCTTGTTCCTAGCTTTCATTATTTATATATTTGCACTAAATCATATCAATATTGGTTCAGCGTATTAGCGTAACAGACAGACTTTCGCATTTATAATATATGTATGGATTAAGTTCTTGATTCTGTTAAGTAACACGGCAGCAGCAAGAAAATATGGAGGAGCGAAGCTTAAACTTGAATGTGCTTTTAACATGGTTGGGTAATTTGTTTCAAGGTTAATAGAACGTAAGTTTGCACAGGGTTCGCGTACATCAAGCTTACCACTAGAAGCGAGGCGGAAGCTGTAAATTTTTGTTGAATAGCAGATGTGGGAACGCGTGTTTATGCCTTATCTTAGCTATTACTTACTTATATTATTGTTAGATGGACCTGCGATATTTCTGTTATATTATTATCTATTTTTTATTACACCTGTAATAGATATATATCGATACATGAGACAGTTACACACACGGTACATCCACCCTAAAGTAAGTAACTTAGTACATGTGTTGAAACCGGTAAATATGCATATGTACTTAGGTATATAATTTGTAAATAAATACATCTAAACTCGAAGAACCAACAGATTGTTTTTAAAAGAGGTTCTTGGCGGGAATCAAATTCAAAATATTATTTATTCAAGTAGAATATTCAGGGTTATTACCACCTGCACTTACAGGCCATTTGTATCACCTTGACTATTAAATAATGGCACATGCGTGGACACGTAGACTCGCGTGGTTCCTGAAAATTTGTTACGATTTTGTTTACAAGATGTTCACGCCGTGTGGTATCCGGCATAGAATAGACCACCCTCATTTCTTACCGAGGCGTCGTAAAAGGCGACTAAGGTAAGTTGACGTCAGGCAGGCGGCCGGTCGTAGAATACGTAGTCAAATCATGTGACAACATATTTGTAACATGTTATGCCGACCCCCACTTAGAGTGGGATAAGGGCAGGAGAATGATGATTTGAAGCAATACAACAGAACTAACTACTTTGCTATAATCCGCACGGGTTAAGTGAATGCATGCAAAGCCAATGTGTATGAAGCAGGCAAAATCTACGCACCTTATACATGCAGGACCAGTCACCACATGCACCCCAAGGCGCAATTCACCAGCAACAACGCACACAAAAGCAGCACACACACCCACCACCACAATCTCGACGATCGTTTCGCCCCGAAACCGAAGCATCATCAGGAGGATAGGCTCCACGACAAAAATCGTACTATGATACAAAAATGATGATTTGTTTACAAGATGTTCTTAGCGAGTTTCTTTAGTTATGAACTGGATTTTAAAGCGCTTTAAAATTTATAAAGTATTATTGTATTAATGTGTTATTGGCGAATATTTATCAGAGTTTTGCATACAATTTATTGTATACAGGAATGTTATTTAATGGTTTAGATATAATATAATAAGCATACTATTCGTAATGCGACTAGCTATGCATTTGGACCTCGATTCTTGACCCGCAACATCATTCAATAATTAATTGTTTTTATGTATAGAATCGATATTTATAAAAGTTATAATAGAGTAGTAGAGTTGACGATTAAAAAGTACCTGTTTACTTGACTAAAGAATATTTTGAATTTACAATTTTCTACATGTCTAACTCTGAAGGTTAAGTCAGATAGTCAGTCAAATAGAGTTTTTATATATACGCTATGCAGTGGAAAGCAGACTTTATACAGGAGCTTTATTATTCAAAACTCATCAAGACGCGGCGTGAATTGACTTTTTCACTCTCGCTATATTTATACTTAAACATTTTTTTATTTTTAGGAGAATTCAATTTTGAATTTTTGACAAGGTTATTCTACCAGTCTACCCCAAAATCATTAATCTTTTGGTACAATGCTGTGTAGAAGTATACGCTTTTCAGGGACACCACGATTTTTTCATCTGCATCTTCTGTTATTAGGTGAGTTAACGGTCAAATTGTGGTAACGCCGTGTGGTATCCGGCAGAATAGAATAGACCACCCTTCTTTCTTACCGAGGTGTCGTAAGAGGCGACTAAGGTAAGTGCCGTGTGGTATCCGGCTTCATAGAATAGACCACCCTCATTTCTTACCGAGGTGTCGTAAAAGGCGACTAAGGTAAGTTGACGTCAGGCAGGCGGCCGGTCGTAAAATACGTAGCCAAATCATATGACAACATGTTTGTAACGTGTTGTTCCGACCCCACTTAGAGTGGGATAAGGGCAGGAGAATGATGATGAACGGTTAAATTCAAATCTATCATTAGTAAGAAAATCAACGCGTTGCACCCCGGGAGTTCCGGCGAACTGAAAACTTGAACATTATTGTTGTGCACTTTTATATTTTGGAATGGTTAGTGAATTATTTTGCGCGTATTGCTTTAATTATAACTATAAAAGTACTATCATAGAATACAATATTCGTTCGTTGCATTTCCGTTTTCATTCTATATTGTAATTTTTGATATGTAAACAATTTTATCATCATTCTTCTGCCCTTATCCCACTCTAAGTGGGTTCGGCACAACATGTTACAAACATGTTGTCACATGATTTGGCTACGTATTTTACGACCAGCCACCTGCCTACGTCAACTTACCTTAGTCGCCTATTACGACTCCTCGCTAAGAAATGAGGGTGGTCTATACTATGCAGCCGGATACCACACGGCACTTACCTTAGTCGCCTCTTACGACTCCTCGGTAAGAAAGGAGGGTGGTCTATTCTATGCAGCCGGATACCACACGGCACTTACATTAGTCGCCTCTTACGACACCTCGGTAAGAAAGGAGGGTGGTCCATTCTATTCTGCCGGATACCACACGGCACTTACCTTAGTCGCCTCTTACGACACCTCGGTAAGAAAGGAGGGTGGTCCATTCTATTCTGCCGGATACCACACGGCACTTACCTTAGTCGCCTCTTACGACACCTCGGTAAGAAAGGAGGGATGTCTATTCTATTTTGCCGGATCCATATCTATAGTATCAATAGGCTGTGGTAGGCTATTGATACTATCAATAGCCTGTGGTAGGCTATTGATACTATAGATATATGAATATAATTTTATACAAAAGAGACAATTACGTAATACAGTATATAAATATAAATACGCAAACCTAATTACATCGTCGATTGAGAAGTCAAATATCGAAAAAATAGGTCGATGATTTTTCCTTATATATTATTCAAGTCGCATGAGAAACCTTACCCACAAAATTACTTTGATCGTGAGCAATAAAGCAATAAAGCCAGTGTTTACGATCCCAATAAACCTCCAGCCATCAGTAGATCGCAAGAGATTAATATGGATTCAATCTTAATATTGTTTCATCATCTGCGGGTGATTACTTTAATCTCTACTTACAGGCACTATAACAAAACTACTACCACCACAACAATCTCGACGATCGTTTCGCTCCGAAACTGAAACATCATCAGGAGGATAGGCTCCACGACAAAATCGTATTGCGATTATAGTGCCTGTAATATGGAATTCCGAAAAGTAACGCCTGCTTCTATAAATCATTTAATCTCTACTTATTATAAAACAAAGTCCCAAAAAGCTGTCTGTCTGTATGTAATCGATTTTCTCAAAATCTACTGAACGGATCTTTGTACGGTTTTCACGAAAGGATTGTGCAATACTTCCGGATGGTTTAAGTAAATAGTACATATCGGTATTGTGTAGATTGTGTCGGGGTAATGTTAACACAGGTACCCTGTCCCCGACACCAGCAGCCTTGTTGAGCATACAGATCGTTTTAGTCCGTCGAGTCCGTAACCATCGCCTGTCCCCGTGAAGCGGAGATACCCATAAGCTAATATATTAGTATACCCCATAATTGCAGACGTTCTGACCGCTTGTTTCACTCAAACGTCTTCCTATCCGCTACAAAAATTATTACGCACATCATTCAATAAGTGTTTTAGTAATCTTTTTTTACAACTGTGAGTGTATTGTTCTGTAACATCAGGTTCTGATACTTATTATGTATAATTAATTAATTATTGTGACTTTTTTTATCTTTATTTTTTTGAAGGACTTATATCCTACAAGGATATGCCAGTTCCATCATCGCCTAAATATTACATAAATATTAAAATTATATATATGTATAATTATATAAATATATCATTTAGGTAAAAATATACTAATCATCATCTTAAATATATCAGCAGACGGGTAAGAGACACTAGTTAGAGCTCCTAAGTTGTATTTATTTAAATTATATTTCCGCATAACGTGTTCTCTCTTCCCATCATACTTCTTACATTCTAACAGAATATGCTGGACATCGTCCGTCGTCCCGCACATATCATAATTCGGCGAATTAACTTTTTTCATAAGAAATGCAAATTTGTTCGACGGATAATGTCCAGACCTTAACCTAAGAGCTACAATTATATATTTCCTATGTGAATGTAGGGTAATTTATTTTCTAACTTTATACTATTGCTGTTTCTATTTGTTATATTTATTTTTATAAAAGTAATTGTTTTCTTTTCTAGTTATATGTTCTGTATAAGGTGTTCATCATCCTCCTGCCCTTATCCCACTCTAAGTGGGGTCGGCAGAATATGTTACAAACATGTTGTCACTTTATATGGCTATGTATTTTACGACCGGCCACCTGCCTGACGTCAACTTACCTTAGTCGTATTTTACTCTAAGAAAGATATCATAGATTTTATTACTATCGAAAGACGAGCTTTCGATTCATTCGTAATAAGGTCCAAATAAACATTATCTAAATGAAAGTATAAGTATTTTTTCTTCTCTACAAGGTATATATTAATATTGGGACCAGAATAACTTAACCACTGAAGCGCATCCAGCATTGTCTATGACACTCGACTAAAGATGGTGCGAAAGCAAAAAAGGTCAACGCCTTATTTAATATACGCAATATTAGTTTTGTGCGACCCTATTGAGAGCACTAAGACTTTATTGTGATCTTCAGTATCGGTTTATTGTTTTACTTCAGTCATAATTATCATAGCTATAGGCATATAAAATCTTTATTCCGATATTAAAAAAGTTATGGACTCGACACGAGTTTGACCCTTTAGCTTCGGGCTATTTAAACGCTAGACGCTTAGACTATTCAATTAAATGCTTAGATGCTTATTAGATTTAATTAGATGCTAGCTTAAGAAAATGTTACATTTCCGTGCCAAATTTATTATCGTAAAAAGCAAATTCTTCTATCATTTAAGTTTATTAAATGATGTTTTTCATTTTTTTATACTAAATGTTGTTACATAGTTCAGTATGATATGTAAGGGGGCATAAGAATTTAAGAAAGTTGGGGCATGGCACAAAAATTGGGAAATACAGGTCTAAAGTATAATACGTTACTAATTAACTACGTAATTACGTGTCATATATCAAATCAAATCCAAATAATCATTATTCAAGTAGATTTTTTTACAAGCACTTTTGAATCGTCAAGGATCAATTAGATTTAATAAGCTACACTGGCTCGGAATGTTGCCCTCACTGAGAATAAACAGCAAGAAACTCGGCGGTCAATCTTTTAAACATTTAAATTTACATTATTTATCTGCAGTCATGTTTGGAGCTGAAAGGATTTTCAAATCCCAGCATTTTTATAATTCAAATAATCTTCAATTGTGTAATATGCCTTACGTATAAGCATAGTTCGTACACTTAATTTGAACTTTTCTGTAGATAAGTCTAATATAGATTGCGGAAGAATAGAGGTAGCAACCTGTGATATGCAGAAATAAAGCCGGCCAAGCGATAAATGTGGCGTGCTATGCGAGAGGCCTATGTCCAACGGTGGACAGGAGTAGGTTTTTGATAACGATGATGATGATGAAGCGAAAAAAACTTTGTTGTGCCCTAAAGTTTAGTGCCGATTGAGCGTTTTTGTGAACTGCCAATGACAGTTTTATTTCTAGAGGACCTATAGCAACTTTAATATGTTGTATACGTAGAAGTTGCGATTATTTTTAAGGTACGTTTGTTGACTTATAGGTTTTCTAGTTACATCCACATTTGATTAGCCAATTGGCGCAGCTGGAGTTACCCTGCTTTCGGCTCCGCGGATCGAGCGTTCAGTTCCCGCCGAGGTCCAAAATTTTCTATAAATAATTTGTTGGTTCTTCGAGTTTCGGTGTATATGCGTATATAGGTAACAGTCGTCTGTCACCCATAACACAAGTATTATGTTACTAACTTTGGGGACGGAATGTCCCACATATTTATTTATTCTAATCTGTTTAAGAAATTTTTAATGCGGTTCTTTGAATTTCATGTCCCATCCTTCGCCATTGTTGTTTCGCAATAAAATCAGAAATGTCAGTCTCTCCTCGTTTATATTTCTATCTATCTATGTTTATAATTCTTCAATGTTCCGATCTGATCAAATCTAGTCCATTTTTTATAAAATACATGAACAAAGGCTCAACGGTTTGTGGATTAAAAAAATATTACATATACAGAGTATGGATTTAAAAAATCGTTAGTTGGTTTTTTGTTAACTCGGATAAATTACAGTCGATTCGGACGTACCCGAATATCTGATAGTATTTAAAATCCGCTTTAAAAGTTTTCAATTTTCAATTGCAACGATTTATCAGAATGGTTAGTTCCATACAAATTTAATCGGATGATTAATGCTGTTTTTATTGTTCATGGATTATTTTACAATATGATATTGTGCAGTTCAACCTCATTATTATTATATTCACTGCATCCGCTATGGATTTCGAACTCAAACTCCAACTCAAAATATTCTTTATTCAAGGAGACTGTTTACAGTACTATTGAATAGTCAAATGTTTTCAAGAAGCTACCACTGATTCGGAAGTTTGCTCCTACCGAGAAGAACCAGCAAGAAACTCGGCGGCCATTTTTTTTTAAATATTTTTTTTTACAATTTGATTGATGGTTACAAATTAAACATTGCAGCTTGGTGCGTAGCTGACTGCAGTTAAGTTAACTATCGCTCAAGTAATCTTCAATTGTATAGTAAGCTTTATGTAGCAGCATCGTTTTAAGATAATTCCCAAACTTGTGTAAAGGCGTATCTAGATAATGTTGAGGAATTTTATTATAAAAACGTGTACCGAGACCGACAAATGATTTTCGCACCTTCTGGAGGCGCAACCTTGGCGTCATTACTTTATTTCGGTTTCTAGTGTGTCTGTCGTATCTATCACTATTCTTATTATGAAGGTAAATATTTTTTCTTACAAATAATATTTTTTCTTACATGACGCCTATTTCTTTAAATTTCTCCCTTATAAAATCACGAGGTTTCATATTATAAATACCACGAATTTGTGTATATTAATCTGTTCACCAGATTAAGACAGTCAGGAATTCAGATCTCCAGTACTTGCTACCGGTATTTGACATTGAAATAAATAATAAAGTTTTAATATCGTGAAAAGCTCAAATAGCACTTTCAGATGGGGTAATGTGATGAACCGTTTTCACCCTTTTTAAGGGGTTGGAACATTGGAATCAGTTTTTGTATTTACAGAAACTGAACACGTTTGCGTTAACTAAAATGTTCAAATACACTGAAATGTGTGTGGATTTTTTCCTGATGGCGATTGAAAAAGATTGATTTTTTAAATCCTTACCACTACGTAATCACTGCGATATTTTGAAGCTGTGAACGTCCAGCGGTGAGAAAGTTTCTTGAGAAAGTCGCAAGGACGACAAGGAAGGCAAACTCACGGGTTCAATCCTCGGGCAGGCATCAATGTATCAAAGTGCGGTTTCAGAAAGCCTATTATACTATTGCAGATTACCTAGACGATAAGAATAAAAAAAAAAAGCTTCTCTTCAATCCTGTAGAAGACATTAATATTAAACAACTATATGTAACTAGTGATAAGAAGTATTGTTTGGAAAGAGCAACCGCCGAGTTTCTTGCTGGTTCTTCTCGGTAGGAACAGCTTTCCGAACCAGCAGTAGATGACGATTCAAAAGCACTTGTTTACAAGTTTACTTGAATAAAGAATATTTTGAAAAAAAAATGAGTTTTTCTGTCTAATTCGTAATTGCAATTGATCACAGCATTTCGGAATCGAAAACATCGTGAGGAAACCTGCATATCTCTAAAGAATTCAGGGGATATGTCTAACCTACCAATCCACATTGGAGCAACATGGTGGACGTTGGACATCTTAGCTTCAAATCCATTTTTCAAAAACGGGGAGATGTGGCCTCTGTTCACCAGTGAGATAGTAATTTTACTTTTTTTTTACCGTAAATATCTTTTAAATGTATGTTCTTACGTGTGTAAATTGTATGGTTAGACAACAAATTTTCATGCTTCCAAAAATAAAATCAGCATGATATTTTTCCTTTTCCAAGCATTGTAAAGCGAGTGCACAAAAATTTACAACAAAAAGCTCAAAAAGCAAGCAAGAATTAAATTCGTGAGACGGTTCTCAACCGAGTATAGTGCGTCTGAATTGTTTGGACTCCCGAGCCTAGATTAAAATTAAAATGCCGTCCAAATTTACGTTTTTATGGAAAGTTATTGTGAAAAAAATGTTTAATGTTTTATACCACACACATCGCTGGTGTCAAGGCATAGGGACATATCAACAAAAATGAAATTTTTGTTTTCTATTGTTATTCGATTCTAATGGAATTACACCGTCTCGTAAAGATTGCGGTTTGTATATAATAAAAAGTAAAGTAGCAGCCTGTTACAATCCCACTGCTGGGAATAGGCCTCCTCTCTCCGTTTCTGGAGAGAAGGGTTGGAGCTATGACCTACCACGCTGCTCCAATGCGGATTGGTAGGTTACACATATCTCCAGATATATGCAGGTTTCCTCACGATATTTTCCTTCACCGAAAAGCGTGTGATAAATTGCAATTATAAATTAGACACATGAATTTTAATAGAAAAACTCACTGGTGCCTGCCCGGGTTTGAAGTCGTGTTGCCCTCGAAGAGTCGCACGGTCTCACCACTGGACTATCACAGCTTCGGTTTGTATATTATTATGTTATTTCATCATCCTCCTGCCCTTATCCCACTTTAAGTTGGATCGGCACAACATTTTACAAATATGTTGTCACATGGTTCGGCTACGTATTTTACGACCGGCCATCTGCCTGACGTCATTTACCTTAGTCGTATTTTACGACTCCTCAGTAAGAAAGAGGGTGGTCTATTCTACTTAACCGGATACCACACGGTGGTTCATCTAACCTTAGTCGCCTTTTACGACATCTCGGTAAGAAATAAGGGTGGTATATTCTATTCAGCTGGATACCGCACGGCGAGGCGACTTACTTTAGGCTACCCTTTTACGACATCTCGGTAAGAAAGAAAGTGGTCTATTTTACTCAGCCAGATACCACACGTCGGGTCAACTTACCTTAGTCGTATTTTACGACTTCTCGAAAAGACACAGGGTGGTTTATTCAACTCAACCGGATACCACACGGCGTCTCGACTTACCTTAGTCGCCTTTCACGACACCTCATTAAGAAATGAGGGTGGTCTATTCCACTCAGCCGAATACCACACGGCATAATCGCCCAAATTAAATATCGATTAAATATTATATAAAATTTCGATCGTTTACATCCAATTCGTTTAGACGAATATACTGTATACTTTATTGATGAAGGTTTTCGTAAACCAAAGGTGCGTATAATATATAACGGGTAGCAAAAATGCACTTTAGAAATAATTTAATTTACGCATACAATTTTACATTAACGAAACGTAAACGCGGGCGGTACTCAACGCTTAATTAAAACTAAGGTCCCGGCCCTGTTTTCATTTATGTGGGAGTAATTTTATTAATAGTGAAGCCTGCGACGCGCAATCATCTTTGTGCGTACAAATTTTTCATTATGGTAAATTACTTTTAATAAATTCTATCGAATTACTTGATGGAATTGAGGTTATAAAGTTTCAAATTAGATAAAATATTAAAGTTCATTACGTTGCTGACTTAATGTCTTCTTTTATTTTTACATAAATTATACATGAACGTAATCTATACTTATTACCAATCAAAGTCCCTAAAAGCTGTGTGTATGTAATAGATTTTCTCAATATCTACTGAACGGATTCTTGTACGGTTTTTACTAAAAGATGCAATTCTTCCGGAAAGCTTAGGTTAATAGTACATTACGGTTTTAAGTCAATTGTGTTGTGGAGGTCCCGAGGTTGTAAAACTACGCGCCTGCTGGGAGATTGAGCCACGTGCGCCGCGTAAACCAGCAGAGATACACTGAAGTAATGTACTAGAGAATTGTAGATCTACAAAAATACCATAAAAAAGTCCGCGACAGCATGTCTCTATCTCTTATGGTTAAATCGTAATAACTACTTTTGTGTCTTTTGTGGCACACTGATTTCCACTGAAGCCGCAAGCACAGTTAGTAAGGTACAAGAATAACAAGTCTAGTTAGAAAGCTTTTATCAAACTTTCATGTCCCTAATGTTAACTGTTAATGAATTCCCTTGTCTGGAACCAATCCTGGCAGCATCAGGTAATGCTTATCATAAACATGCATTCTCATCTGATATGGATCAGTATGTGAAATTTCAGCTTCTACGAATACCGGGGAAGTATGTCAAATTTAACTCGCAAGATTCCCTTCACATACACACCCGCCGTGTCGTGAATAAACCACCGTCATTTCTTACCGAGATGTCGTAAAAGGGAACTAAGGTAAGTTGACCCACCATGTGGTATCCGGTTTAGTAGAATAGACTACCCTCTTTCTTAGTGTGGGGTCGTAAAAGGCGACTAATGTACAAAAGTAAGAATTAAATTATTTTGCTATAATCCGTGATACAGTAAATAGAAAATATATATAGTGTTAAATGTATAGTGGACTATCCGTATTTTCATACCCGATACGTGCAGGATTCGTAAAAAACGACTAATGTAAGTTGACTCATCGTGTGGTATCTGGTATAGTAGAATATACCATATAATATATATAATATACCCTCTTTCTTACCGAGGTGTCGTAAAATACGATTAAGGTAAGTTGATGTCAGGCAGGCGGCCGGTAGTAAAATACGTATCCGAATCATGTCACATGTTCATAACATGTTCTGCCGACCCCACTTAGAGTGGGATAAGGGCAGGATGATGATGATGATGATTCCCTTCACATACATACACGGCAAGTTCAATAAAAGCCTTTAAAAATTGTTTAAATTAGTAAAAAATGATTAGAAAACAATGAATGTGAAATTGTAAAAAAAAGTATCAGCCTGTTACAATCCCACTGCTGGGAATAGACCTCCTCTCTCCGTTTCCGGAGAGAAGGGTTGGAGCTAAGACCTACCACGCTGCTCCAATGCGGATTGGTAGGTTACACATATCTCCAGAATTCTCTAGAGATATGCAGGTTTCCTCACGATGTTTTCCTTCACCGAAAAACGTGTGATAAATTGAAATTATCATTTAGACACATGAGTTTTAATAGAAAAACTCATTGGTGCCTGCCCGGGTTTGAACTCGTGTTCGCCTCGAGGAGTCGCACGGTCTCACCGCTGGGCTATCACAGCTCTGTGAAATTGTAATGAACGATATTTTGTTTAAAATAGCGCTTGATATAGTATAACCGTTTCATGATACACTGATTTTTAATAGAGCGGCAAAGAACCAAATCCTGTTTAGGCTATATTAACTGTTAACATGGAAGCTTAGCCTTATCTAAGAAAATTCATTAAAAAATACACTGAGAGCGGTTGAGTGGCAATTTTATTCATAATGTTGCCAGTTTTTCGCCTTCAAACTCTCGTTCCGTCTGCGAAATTCGTACATTTTTTCGCACAAAATATTCTAAATCAAAAGAATGGCGGTCGAGGTGAGTAAAGGAATTAAACACGTAAATAGCAAGTAACGTTTGTTCCAATTTATGAGCGGAAGCGGTTTATGTTAATTTATATAAATACAAGCTGTGATGGCCCAATGGTGAGACTGTGCGACTCTCTAGAGATGAACATGGGTTCAAACCCAGGCAGGCATCAATAAGTTTCTCTATTAAAAACTTATGTGTCGAATTGATGTTTACAATTTATCACATGCTTTTGGATGAAGGAAAACATCATGAGGAAACCTGCACATCTCTAGAGAATTTTAGGGATATGTGTAACCTACCAATCCGCATTGGAGCAGCGTGGTAGGTCTTAGCTCCAACCCTTCTCTCCAATAAACGGAGAGAGGAGGCCTATTCCCAGCAGTGGGATATTAACAGGCCGTTACTTTACTTTTTTTATACAAATACAAAACAGGTGCTGAAAGATTATTCAAGCTTATACCACTTTTAAAATGAATATAATTCAAAATAAAAAAAACAACGATTTTAATACCGATTTGGAAAATTGTTCCTGCCATAACAAGTCAAGAATTCAGCAAATCACGCTGGGACCATATCTCTGGAAATCTCATAGGATGTGTAATACACCAATCCGCATTGGGACAGCGTAATATGTCTTAGTTCAGTAGTCTAACCCTTCCCTTTAAAAAGGCGAAGCCTATGCTCAGCTGTAAAATTCTAACAGGCTACTTTATTATTGGCTGTTTTTTTTACTTTACGTTATTTTACTTTATTATTTATTATCGCTAGTCGCTTACATCCCTTATCTTAAAACCCACCAAGATGTAAGGGTACAGTCATGATTTGCGCTCACCGCATAAAATGAGTAGTAATTAGAGAAGTAATGCGCATCAGGGTTCCAGGCGATAATTCTGCACCCGCCTCAGCTCCGTGAAAAGGCACCGAGGTGAGAATAAATTTGCATAAATACATGCATAATTAATTCGATGTCAAGTGCGGGTAATTTTAAAATAAAAAAGTAATCAACTTCATGTGCTAGTTTTATCGTGGGGTTTAAATTTAAAATAAATATAATATACAATTAGTTTTAGCTGCGTTCGACATTACGAGAATCTTTTAACCTTACCATGGAGATTCTTTCACTGCATATTTCCTAATAATCCGCTGGAGCAATATTGATTAAATTTGGCATAATTAAAGTTGTGACAACGGGATAAAAGAATTGAAATAAAAAAAACTATAAAAAATCCCTTTTTCGGAAACATGGAAAACATATTGCATTATAAAGGGTCCTTAAAATTTATGTTGGTGCGATCAAAGTAGCGAGTATCACATATATAATAACAAACATGTGTCTCGGTAACTTAAGCGCTTAAATAACATCAATTTTGTTACCTGTTTTTGAAAAATATGATAAACTAGCCGTGCCAGCGGCTTCGCCTGCGTAGAAATCTGCGTATCACAATTTTCTAGAATTAAAATTATAAACATAAAAGTAGTTATTGTGAGTTTACCATAAGAGATAGAGACATGCTGTCGCGGACTTTTTTGTAGTAGTTTTATAGATCTACAATTCTCTAGTACATTACTTTAGCGTATCTGTGCTGGTTTACGCAGCGCACGCGACTAAAGCTCGCCCAGCAAGCAAGTTTTTTAACAACGCGCGATCTCTTCAACACAATTTAGATAATACCGATATATACAATTTACCTAAACCATCCGGAAGTATTTCACAATCTTTTGGTGAAAACCGTACAAAGATCCGTTCAGTAGATTTTGAGAAAATCGATTACATACAGACAGACAGCTTTTTGGGACTTCGTTTTATAATAAGTATAGATATCCTGTTTTTTATCCGAAATATTAGCTCAATATGTAAGGTTTAATTGAACTGCATGTCATCACTAAAGGTCTATTGGTTTCGTCGTTAAAGTAACAGACAGACAGACTTTCGCGTTTATAATAATATCGAAAAAATATTATCGATAAAAGCATTCAAATATGAAGCTATCCTATCTTACCTTTAGATGCCGTAATATCATAGTTCTTTGCAATAATGATGGATTTATTTATACAAAGCTAAATTCAAATAGAATTTCGTTAAAAGAATTTTAGCCAAGGGAATTAAAATACCAAGAGATTTTCCCCTTATTTAAAAATAGCCTGCGCTCCCTTATATTAAAATATTATTTGGTATGGAAAATCTTTGAGGAAATTAATGTCTTTGATAGAATAAAACCGAATCATTTTATTTCGTAAATTAAACTTTGGATTAATATTGGCAGATATTTGGGATATATTTCTTTATCTGCTAACCGTCACTTTACTGTCGCAGCGCCGAGAAATAGGGAAAAAGTTTTATTTAAATTAATGGAAAATTCAACAAAAATGTAGAAAAATGAAGAATATTAAATTACATTCATTAAATTTAATGATAAATAAATTAAATAAATCAATTTTGCAGAAATCCCGATGACCCAAGAATTTCCGCGGGGGTCGAGATTTACGCGGGAAGAACGTTGTGACACGCCGATTTTCACGCGGGCGAAGCTAAAAAGTAAAAGTAAAAAAGTAAAGTAACGGCCTGGTACTATGCCCAGTGCTGGGCTAAGGCCTCCGCTCTCTATTTTTGGAGAAGGATTGGAGCTAAGACCTACCACGCTGCTCCAATGCGGATTGGTAGGTTACACATATCTCTAAAATTCTCTAGAGATATGCAGGTTTCTTCACGATGTTTTCCTTTACCGAAAAGCGTGTGATAAATTATAATTATCAATTAGACACATAGGTTTTAATAGAAAAACTCATTGGTGCCTGCCCGGGGTTTGAACCCATGATCGTCTCCAGATAGTCGCACGGTCTCACCGCTAGGTTATCACAGCTTTGCTAAAAAGTACCGATATGTAACTCCACAACCCCCTTTTCCTTAGTCCCATCAATATCGGTTAAGCCATTCCGAAGAGTTTGTTATTAACTTAAACCTTCCTCAAAAATTGCACTTTCTTTTAGTAAAAATTGTACAAAAATCCGTTTAGTAGATTTTGTGAAAATCGATGACATACAGACAGACTGCTTTTGGCAAACTTTGTTTTGTAATATGTTTGCATGAACGTTGTTAAAAAAAATTCACCTCACCTCCTCCAGAATTTTGTCAAAAAATATTATATTGCAGTCGTAATAAAGTAGTAAATCTTAATTGAAAAATTTCACACAGTGATATCAGGGCGGAGGTTGAAAAAGATCCTTAGTTGAAAGCTGGTTTTAATTAAATTTCCGCCACAGCGTTGGGATTCCCGCGAGATTTGTTAGCATTTCCTAAGAAGCTTTGTTGAATTTGATAAAAATATTATCTCTAACAAGACTAACAAGCTGTTTGTATCGCTGGACACATTTTCCTCTCACGAATGTAAGTATCAGAGTGTATTGTAAAACTTGAGAATGGAAATGTTCTGTTACGGCTTATACGGCAAGGGAATATCTCTGGTTCGAATCTAATTATTCAATTCAATTCTTGAATTTATGACTTGCAGAAGTGTCTTGTGACACTATTTACTTCGTCACATAGGATGGAAGAACCACGTTTATAGACAACGAATCTAATTATTATAGGCACTATAACAGAACTACCTTGCTATTACCCGAAGGGGTTAAGTGAATGCATGCAAAGCTAATGTGTATGAAGCAGGCAAAATTTACGCATCTTACACATGCAGGACGAGTTACCACACGCACCCCAAGGCTCCTCCACCAGCAACAATGCACACAAGCAGCACACACAACCACCACCATAATCTCGACGATCGTTTCGCTTCGAAACCGAAGCATCATCAGGAGGATAGGCTCCACGACAAAATCGCAATGCATGTGTAAGGTTGACTTGTCCTGCATGTATAAGGTGTGTAAATTTTGCCTGCTTCATACACATTAGCTTTGCATGCATTCACTTAACCCGTGCGGATTATAGCGAGTTAATTCTGTTATAGTGCCTGTGTAATATGGAATACCGCAAATTAACGCCTGCTTCTATAAATCATTTATAAATGAATCTAATTATGTTTTGTCTTCATTAAAATTGTCAGTTAATATTCTTCAACTTTCCTTCCTCTCGTTTCCTTAAACTCGTTCTAATAAAATCAAAACTAATATCAGTTTTTAAGCTTCGATTAGTATTTGTCTACATAACTGTATATCTCATCAAAGGTTTAACAAAAGCATGTATGAAATTCCGATAAAAATGCAATATCACAAGGCAATCTTGCAAATACACTATTCTCACAAACACTGGCCCGTTGGCGCTGTTGGTAGTGACTCTGCCTTCAGCTCCAATATTCAGGGCCAATATTTTTTATAAACAAATTGTTGCTTCTTCGAGCCTAGGTGTGTATTCGTATTAAAGTATGTATTTAAACTTATATACGTAGTATATCTACCAGTTGTCCGTCACCCATAACACAAGTATTAAGTTACTTACTTTGAGGACGGACGACCCTGTGTGTAAATGTCCCATATATATATTGTAACAGACAATAAAAATATCGGAATAGGAAATAGTCAAATGACAGTGTGTTGTTGTTAATACCGGAAGCGAGGTTCTTGAGCGATCAATAGCGAGGGTAGGGACTTTTTATGAGAGTGGGGATTGCCATAAATAGTGAAACTTGACGAGAGAGAGATTCTGTTGAGATTTTGTCGAGAGTCTGTCGATTGGATTGTCGTCGTTATCGTGATTCCTAGTTAAAGTGTGTTTTTGAGTCGATTAGTGAAGTGAAGCTGAAAGCGAATAGTGAATTAATGCAAGTTTAATAGTGAGTAAGTGTAGATGTTACGATCCAAGACCTTCTGGGCTCATTTCAATATATATATATTTTTTAAACAAGCGTTGCGATTTAGTCGTGGAGTCTATCTCCTTATCATAATTCGGTTGCAGAGCGAAACGTTTGTTGAGATTGCGGTAGTGAATGTGTGCAGTGCGCTTAACGAATCTTAACAAGCCCATGACCCCCTATAGAGAATTCTATAACCATTAATTTGCAATAATTCGCGACTAGAGAAAATCTATGTAAAACAACAAATACAGTACACCATATGTAATAATGCCTTATGCATTACGATATTTGTAAAACGTAGGTAACACTAAAAACCACCACCACACGACACTGCACACATTCACTGCGACAATTTCAACAATCGTGTCTCCCGTAATCCAATCATCATCAGCAGATAGACTCCATGACAAAGTCGCGAAGCGTCGTGTTCTGTATTTTTAGTATAAAGATAAAATTACAAAAATAATCTAACTTTTGCGCTTTCGCACACAATTTTGCTCCGCAATGTTCAGATGTTTTATATAGTTTCTGCAATCTAAAATAGGTCAGATTCATTTATCTTGTGAAATTATTCAAATTGTTCCACCACATGAAAGTCGGTGTCTAACTCAAACAGGTCTGCAATTTATATACCCTTTCGAAACACACGCTCCAATTGAATCTTTCATTAATCAACATCAACTCGGATATACGATATCCAAATTAACGGGTAACATTTAGAAATAATCTTGATTAAAGTAGTATTGTAAGTTAACCATATGAGATAGATACATGCTGTCGCGGACTTTTTAATAGTATTTTTGTAGATCTATAATTTTCTAGTACATTACTTTAGTTTATCTATTTTGGTTTACGCGGTGCACATGACTAAAACATGGGAGTTTTGGGTGCCTGGTGGGCCAGGCAAGTTTATTTAAAACTGCATGCCCACTGAACACAAAATTTTTATAAAACCGCAATGTCCTATTAACTTAAACCTTTTTCTAGAACCTTTCGAAAGTATCGCACTACGTTTTAGGCATAACCTTACAAACATCCGTTTGATTGAAATTGATTTTGAGAAAATCAAATCATATAGGCAGCTTTTGAACGTTGTTTTATAATAAGTATAGATAAAGATATTACAAAAACGAAAAACGTCTACGGCACTTTTGAACAGCAGTCGACAGAATAGCCATTTTTCTACAGAATCAAACGGTTTTTCCATGTCGCGATCCAGAACCAGTAAAACCTTTGATGCCCGAACAAAACTGCATATTTCACAGACATCCGTTTGCCCGACGCGGACGGTTTAAAAGGCGAATCAATCTCCATTACACTTGCATGTTCAGTGAAAGTAAATTCTGTAAAACTGAAACGCTTGGTGTTTCTTCTTTTTACATTCCGCTCATCTCTTTGTTTCGGATGTACATCGCCAATGTGGAAGTTGCCATTGGCTCTACTTTTTAACATCTTTTATGCTTATTTAAGACAATTATGTATAATTAAATATATATATCGTTGAGCTATATATTGCTATATCATCATCATCCTCCTGCCCTTATCCCACTCTTAAGTGGAATCGGCATATGTTACAAATATGTTGTTATATGATTTGGCTACGTATTTTACGACCGGCCGCCTGCCTGACGTCAACTTAGATTAGTCGTATTTTACGACACCTCGGTAAGAAAGAGGGTGGTCTATTCTACTCAACCGGGTACCCCACGGCATCTTTATATCGCTATATATCGCTCGAAAATTGCGCACATTATCATGTGCAATTTTTGAACATACTTAGGTAGACCAATATTTTTTGGTTTTCAGTAACTAATAAACTAAAAAAAAGGTTTTCTTAACTAATAATACAGTTAAAAGGAATAACCCTCTAGTAATAGACAAAGTAACAAAATACAATAGTAGAGCACAAGTAAAAAACAAAAAAGAGCCATACATGGCATTTACAATTTAAATTCGCGCGATTTCCTGCGAGAGAAATTCAAGGAAACAGGTAATCTTACATTAGCAATTTAATTGTTGTACATAAGAATATACATAATTATAAAACGATTGGCGATGTATATAATAGATAAAGTAGGAACCGACATAAGCTTGCGGTTCCTACTTTGCGCCTTGCTAAAGTTCGTAATTCGTTTATGGGTTTGGGTATAAGACTCAATAATAAAATTCCGCAATCTACTTTAAGTTTTTCATTACAGCAGTTTAAAAACACTGTTAAAAAAAAGACTAATACAGAAAGCCTACTATACTAGTGAGGATTATTTAGACGATAAGAATGCGTGGATATAGCTACTCTTCTATCCTGTACAAGACAATAATAACTATATGTAACTAGTAATGAGAATTATTCATTCAAAAGAGCAACCGCCGAGTTTCTTGGTGGTTCTTTTCGGTAGGAACAGCTTTCCGAGTTAGTAGTAGAGTTGACAATTCTAAAGCACCTGTTTACAAGTTTACTTGAATAAAGATTATTTTGTTTGAGTTTTGGATTAAAGTGTATAATTTTCTATTGTTACAGATTATGAAGGCCCGTGTCGGGGACAGCGGTGTTCTGGCGCTATGTGGAGCGTGAGCGTGTTCCTTCTTACACAGATAGCTCTTTGCCAAATTACATCAGGTATAGTTAAAACTTTCTTCAAAGAATACAACAAATTAAATTATATTTAAGTTAAATATGGAAGTCAAAAAGACTGCAAATTTTTTTGTAGCATGGAATTCAGGTACGTTAAGTTACACAGTTATAAACTAGGACATTTACTCAGAGTGGAATATTAGATCAAATGATGTGCCATTTTTGAAGACTTGTCAAATAATTTAACTCTTAAAGATATCATCATCATTCTCCTGCTCTTATCCCACTCTAAGTGTCAGTACAATACATATGATTCGGCTACGTATTTTACGACCGGCCGCCTGCCTGACGTCAATTTACGTTAGTCGCCTTTTACGACATCTCGGTAAGGAAAGAGGGTGGCCTATTCTACTCAGCCGAATACCACAGGCACTAAACTATTAAAGATATATAACATGAATTTAAATCTAAGGTACAATATTGATATGCTTGGAGCATTTACGCAATCAAATCGTGAACAAGGAGATTGTAGAAGAGCCGAAGTTGCCGACATATTTCCGGAGTGGTAATGGGCGGGGTACGTAGTACGTAGAACTGATGGACGTCGGGGTTCTTAGGTGCTGCAAAGGCATCCGGACACCGGAAAACGCATAGTTATTACAAGGTGGACTGACGACCTCAAAAAGGTCGCGGGGAGTCGGATCGGCATAAGCGTGTGGTGTGAAAATTCCTTAAAATCCTGCGAATATATCGAGCACTGGACGTCCATCGGTTGAAGAAGATCAATCTCGTACTGACAAATTTGAATTAATCAAATCAATTCACAGACAATCTAACATCAACAACAGAAGAGGACCAAACTGTAACACCTTACTACGCGCTCAGCACTGGAATAGTTCCAGCACCTGTGATGCTGCGGCTGGGAAACTCCACAATTGACAGCACCAAATCGTTCAAAGTACCCCAACCAACTAAGGAAGCGGACACGGGCACAAGAACAATTCAACCGAATGCAAACGATATGGTGCCCCACGTAGTATCAGTTAAGAACACTTATTTTGACCACGACAGAAAGTATGGGCCAAATTTCGAAGACGTTCCTGACGGGAACATCACTAAGATAACGGTTCAACTAGGTGAAGATGCGCACTTGAATTGCAGAATCAGTCTCCTTCAGGATAAGACGGTAAGTTAATATTGCGAACGGTATTAAATTCAAATTTTTCTGTATTCAAGTTGGCTTTTACAAGCTATTTCGATTTGTCAAATATTCATACAACATTAGTATATTAATACATCAAAGTGAACACAACAATACTGATCCTTGACTATTCAATAGTTCTTGATAAAGCTTATTTGAATAAAGATTATTTTGATTTGAATTCCGTTGGTGACTTTGTTATTCAGTAGCGGTCATTGACCTAGTGGATTAACCTGTTTATAGTTATCACTACGGGAACTTTAGCGATAACACTTCCGCCTGATTACGGTTATTAGAATTAAGTTAGGCAGAACTAATATGCCAGCAAAAACCGTATTGTTTAAGATTATATACATATAACTATATTATTGTAACCAATTATGCTCTAGATTAATTAATATTGTAAGATAGTTCGTCGTATAACTATCTATTCTTATTATAAAACAAAGTCCGTAAAAGCTGTCTGTCTATGTGATAGATTTTTCAATTCTACTGAACGGATCTTTGTACGGTTTTTACTAAAAGATGTAAAAGTGCAATTCTTGAGTAAAGTTAAAGTTTATAGTATAATCTCTGGAATTGCTAAGCCGATTTTGATTTTGAAGAACTTTGTGACACGCTGATTTGCATGCGAGCGTAGCCGCGGGCAGTAACTTATAAAAAAGAGTAACCACTATGTCGGAGTGACCACTACGTCTTGTTGGTTATGAGTTTCGAATTCGAATTCGAATTCAGTTAGAGGATTTCATAGTGCTGGTAAATACTTTTTAGAACAAATATAAAGAAGAAGTTTTCGTTACTTTTTTTCTTTTATTATATAAAACTAGGCGTTAGTTTGTTTCTTAAACATTTCAGTTCCTTCATCAATGAAATGAGTTTTTTCTTTGTCCCTGAAAACAATGCGGGTTTTTTTATCCTATATTTTACCAATAGACAGTCAATATGGACTGAAGAACTTTATTTTATACTCATCGTCACTTCCTGCCCTTATCCCACTCTAAGTGGGGTAGGCATATGTTACAAACATGTTGTCGGCTACGTATTTTACGACCGACCGCCAGCCTAACGTCAACTTACCTTAGTTGTATTTGACGACCCCTTGGTAAGAAAGAAGGTGGTATATTCTACTCAACCGGATTCCACACGGCTGGTCGACTCATCTTAATCACCTTTTAAAACACCTCGGTAAGAAATGTAGTCTATTCTACTCAGCCGGATACCACACGACATAGGACTTTATTTTATATTTTGTATGGAAGTAAGCTTTGCATAATAGTTTTTCACTTTGTAAACAAAGTTCATATTACGTATCAGTCTAATGGGGTCACATTATTAAGATGCGACGATAATACTCTGATACCAATTCCGACAAACTAGTTTGTCAATTCTGGATATTCTCCGACAAAACGATTGCCAATCACAGGGATGTCGATAAGTTGGCGAACATCCTAGGAAATGTCGGAACAAAGTTCGCTTGTTTGTTGCCTACACTCAAGTGTAATTGCTACGCCAACTTCATTCAGACGAAATAGAACATGGTTCACGTCTTCTACTGTTACATTCCTTTTATATTGGTGATTATTGGTGGTTCCTCGCGGGCACACAAACCTAATGAATAAGGCACCACTTACACGTACTATAAAAAAAAATTGTATTACAAAAAAGAGCCATACGTGGCATTTAAAATTTCAATTTGCGTGATTCCCTGCGAGAGAAGTTCAAGGAAAGAGGTATTCTTACATCGGCTTTACAGTATATATTAAACAATTTAATTTTTGTACATAAGAATATACAAAATTATAAAAAGATTGGCGATTTATATAATTGACAAAGTAGGAACCGACATAAGCTTGCGGCTCCTGCTTTACGCCTTGCAAAAGTAGACAAGTCTTTTGTGAGTTTGGGTATAAGATTCTATAATAAAATTCCGCAATCTAATTTAGCTTTGCCATTACAGCAGTTTAAAAACATTATTCAAAAAAGATTAATACAGAAAGCCTACTATACTATGGAGGATTACTTAGACGGTAAGAATGCGTGGGCAGAGCAACTCTTCGACCCTATACATTAATGTAAATCAATATATTATACTTCAATCATGTATCAATAAGAATTATACTTTGAAAAGAGCAACCGCTAAGTGTCGTGCTGTCCCTCCTGAGTAGTTTTCCGAACCAACAGTAGAGTTGACAATTCAAAAGCACTTGCTTACAAGTTTACTTGATTAAAGAATATTTTTAAACTTGAAAATAATAAAAGTCCATGTTTAATTTTAGCTTTGTAGTTTAGTTTGGTCACCGGCAAAGTGGATGGTAAACGGCCAAGAGGCCGCAGCCCCATTAGATGGCCTGACCAGATCCGCTCCACCCTGGACACCAAACTCCACGACGCACTCCACATGGCCAAAGACAGAAACAGATGGAAGGAAGTCTTACGTCAGAGTCTGCTTCCTAATCGTATTAAAAATAAATCAAAGTTATTTATAAATATTTCCTTTAACAGTTTCAAAGTCGAACGAAATATTAAATTCTTTCCAAAATACTTATCAATGCGTTCCAGAAATTTTCTCAAAAGAAAGTTTAAATCTAAGCTAACTGAGAGTGTGAGAGGTTGATAGGCTAATTATAAAGTTTGTACATCGACTTAGAATATTAATGTAATGTAGCGAAGTTGTTCTTAATAGAAGTTGTAGAAAATAATAATACTAATTTGTTTTAAGATCTAAAGCTTAAAAGTTGTAAAGGGAAAGTTTACTATCTGACTTTAAGAAATTATATCTATAGGTACTTATTATTTTAAAAATTCCCCAAAATCTATGTGATCAATTTTCTCAATATTTACTAAACGGATTTTTGTACGGTTTTTACTAAAAGGTAGTGCAGTTCGTCCAAAAAGGTTGATAGCATATTACGATGAAAAATTGTGTTGAAGAAGAAGTTTTAGTTGCGAACGCTACGTAAGCCAACTGAGGTA
Organism: Morpho deidamia; assembly: GCA_947086505.1. Lineage (NCBI taxonomy): Eukaryota > Metazoa > Arthropoda > Insecta > Lepidoptera > Nymphalidae > Morpho > Morpho deidamia. The sequence goes on from CAMTZC010000011.1 coordinate 2,444,603, forward strand.
TAGTAAAGTAGTAAAAAAGTAAAGTAACAGCCTGTTACTATGCCCACTGCTGGGCTCAGGCCTCCTCTCTCCGTTTTTGGAGAGAAGGGTTGGAGCTAAGACCTACCACGCTGCTCCAATGCGGATTGGTAGGTTAAACATATCCCTAGAATTCTCTAGAGATATGCAGGTTTCCTCACGATGTTTTCCTTAAAATTATCAATTAGACACATAAGTTTTAATAGAAAAACTCATCGGTGCCTGCCCGGGGTTTGAACCTATGTCGTCTCTAGAGAGTCGCACGGTCTCACCGCTAGGCTACAGCTTCGAGATATAGTACCCGGCATTAAATAATGCACATCGATCTTTAGAACGAAACAGCCGGCCAGTTCGGTTTCGTAGAGCGCTGTCACTGTCACACACGGGTTCGGCAGTCTGCGCGACAGAAACGATGCTCTATGAAGCAGAATCTAGCCGATTTCTCTTTCTAAGCCTCGATGTGCATTATTTATTGCCGGGTACTATACACTAAAATAACCTACTAGCGAAATGTAGAGCTATAATGATACTACAAAAAGTCCGGACTATCTCTAATGGTTAACTCACAATAACTACTTTATATGATCAAAATTATAATTAAAATACACGACATATTTCTGGGATTGTTTTCTTCTGTTCAGTATCGATCATTATGTAAATAAATCTCTTGTTAGCTCCGCCATTTAATATTGATAAATATTGTCCTAGACACCATATGCATGAAATAAATACTTTAGGAGATATTATAGATTAAAATTATACGCCATGAAAAAATGAACTCCGCAAGCCAGCGCTCTTTCCAACAACTTTGTGACACACTGATTTCCTCTGATATCTCACTGATATACACACGGGCGAAGCCACAGTCACGACTAGAATTGTACATGAATGAGTCTTTATTTTTCTTGATCAGAACTACTTTCGCAAATTCTTATTTTGTTGTGTTAATTTTTGTCAGCAGAAGGTTCTAATGCATATAAAATCAACGGGTTGCATTCCGGGAGTGCCAACAGAAGAAGAACTTGAATACAAAAGTAATAATAAAATTATTTTGCTATAATCCGCTATACAGTAAATAGAAAATATATAAAGTGCTAAATGTATAGTGGACTATCCGATTTCTTCATACCCGTTACATGCAGGATTCGTAAAAACACATGCACAAACCTCCACCACTGCCATACCAATACACAAGCACTACACACGTTCACTATCACTTACATACATTTTCGCAGCGCGGTAGAAAGAGAGTGGGATACATTTTCTCCTACGCAGAACTAGCGGTCTACTCTCTCTCCGTCTTATGAATATTCGATCAGGTCACATGTCCTGACGCGAGTTTATATTTTTTTGCCTATCACAAAAATTTGTGCAATTCCTAAAAAAGTTTTCACTTCAAAAATTTTGGAAGATTAGATTATAAGATCATTAGAAAATTTTAAAAATAACAGATGTTCTTCTATAATCTGTATATCTATCTTACTCATAGTGCCTTTTAACTACTTATTCGCTACGGGTAGTAGAGAGTCGCTGTTGGTAATAAATAAAAGCTTATGAACAGTACTTCTAAGAATACGGGAATCCAACTTACACTTGACCGGTTTCTTTTGTTTCCACAACGCCGTGGCATGGTGTCTATTTATACAACAAAGCTTATTTTACTTTTATTTCATTTCCTTTATTATTTTCTCTTTCATTCCTGCTTTCCTTAGAGTAATTTTGCATACATCTATACATATATATTTGCATTGGATTTCCAAGACCATGGACCGACAAAAGTACCAATAAGTGTATATTGGATCAATTAAGGCGCTGAACAGAGCCAAATAGGCTGACTTTAAACACGTTTTTAACAAAAGCTATAGGGATGACGATTAAAAGAAAAATATATGTTAATATACATCATATCTCAGAGAGAATGTAAGATTTCAAAACATGATTACGATACTTTTTTTCGATAAAAAAAATTGGTAAATAGACCTCTGATTTTTATTTTGATCGTAAATATCTCTAATATTTATCAACAAAAATTGGTAAAATTAATAAGACTAATAAATCATTATAATATAAAGAGAATTGTAGATTTAAATTTTGAATTAATTAAGATATTTCATTCAAATTAAATATTTTTTAGAAAATAGCAAAACTGAAACGAGTCATCGTCTCGCTTCTCTTTTACATCTACGAATATAGACAGTGACCGCTGAGGCGCGCTGCTATACGGACGTGTGCCGCTAGCTGCCGCCTTTTGTGACTATTCCTTGTTGATAATATGTCTTTTTTTAGGTGTTTAGTTATAGTTTCAGCATACTTAGTTTTATAAGATTAATTAGACATAAGTTTTTTAAATAAATTGTACAAAAAAAGTTTGGATAAAATAGTGTACACCTACAATGGGTGTTAAAAAATTAATTTTGTCGCTACGCCGTCGCAGAAATTGTGGGCGTGGCTTATATTCCGAAATCTGAATTTGTGCCAGCTCTGTTCAGCGCCTTAAAGGTATAGATTCGGCTCTCAACAATATTGTAAGTATAATGTAAGTTCTTTAAGACATCTGTAAACTTCTTCTTTCCCTTAGCTGGTTCCCACGTTAGGTAGGCTCTACTTTACTCCTAATTATGTTACGCTATCGATCTCTCAGTTTGGTTTGGAAAATTATTCCATACCCAAGTAACCATAAATCTAAATAGAAATCGCATGATTACATTTAATAATACCATTGCGCCAAAAGTCGTCAGAACGCTTTTCGTCAGCCATTGTTTAGTTAGAAACGCAAATAAACACCAAACAATAACGCAATTAAGTTCCGCACACTGATTACAACGCTATAATAAATAAGGTTTTATCATAAAACATCGCGCTATTAAAGTATTCCTGAACGAATATACGGGGGCGAATAATTGCCGCAGACTGCTTTCACTCTGATTTATGGCTTATTAAATTCATAAATACCATTGAGATTATTCTTGTCTTCTTTCCGCGATTATTAATGTTTTTAATATTGCCTGAAAATTACCATCTTGGGGACCACCGTCATCTTAATATTATGTTAAATTCGTATCTTAATTGTAAATGAACCGAATGAACAATATATATGGCACAGCAGCAACCATGCAACTCTTTTAAGGGCGTCTCGAGCTCAAACCCAGTCACCAATGAGTATCTTTGTTAAAACTTGTGTCTGATTGATATCTGCAACTTATCACATGTTTTTCGGTGAAGTATAACATCGTCAGGAAACTTGTATTGTGCGTTAAATAGCCCAGATTCTATCATTGCCGTTGATTTGTACGAACTAGTTATTGCTGCAACAATGACTCCCTTTCTGATTATCTCTTAAGGTAGTTAATTGTTTAGGTTAGGGTACGATGGAGTTGTCATGTCTGAGCAGACCAAAGTCCCTGAAAATAACGAAAAAAAAAAAAAGAATTGTAGGGATATTTATAACCTAAAAAACCGCATTGGAGTAACGTGGTGGTGTGAGCTCCAACCCTTTTATCTAAAAATGTAGGGAGGAGGCCTACAGTATACCAGACTGTATCAAACAGCAGAAAACAAGTCATAACGTTATTTTGAAGACATCTCACGAGTTGATATTGATACAGCCATAAATTGTGGTTTTAACAACCGGATCGTTAGACGCAATAACAACTTATATCTAAGATATCGTTTTTATACTCCAAAAGATAAAATATAATTGGGGATACCTTAATTATTGAAACGAAATGGCTACCGCCGGTATCCGCAACAATCGAAAAAGGCATTGTTTCAGATCTTTTCAGATAATTACCGAAATTGTTACGATCCTTGTGTAAAATTGCCTAAAACTCTAGAGGCCAATTACAAAGGATTCCGTGAATTTATTCTCATCGCGCTTGTTGAGATAAGAAAGAGATGTTATTTAAGGTTACAATACGGTTTTCTTCCCATTTGCGAACTGAATAATTCCAACCCAGATTTATTGGGGTACTTTCATCTTTTATTTTTTAATTTGTACGATGAACTTTCCTTCGCTCTAATAATTAAGATCTCGTTTGAGGCTAGTTAAGGAGATAAGTTGAAATTTTATATCAAGTCCCGAAATTATTAATGTTAAAATTATTAATAATAGTATATAGTATGTGAACTGATAAACTAGATATATAATTTTCATTTAAATGATTTATAGAAGCAGGCGTTACTTTGCGGAATTCCATATTACAAGCAATACAACAGAACTACTTTGCTATAGCAAAGTAGTTCTGTTGTATTGCTTGTAATTTTCATTTAATTTTAATTCATCTTTTCTGTCAAATTCGTATTTATTTATTTTTATTTATTTAGCAAGATATGCCAACAGTATTCTTAATATACATTTTTGTTTTTACCTGTATATTGATACAGTTACTCTTAATCGTGTAAATTCGGTTACTCTTAATCTATTTAAAATACTATTACAGGCATAATATATCACTCATAAATAATAAATATAAACATTGGATACAGTAAGGTTATCAGTAAAAGGAAATTAAAATTATTAGTGAACTAAAACTGAAAAGTTAAAAAATATTTATAAAACCAACAGAAACTTTAAAACCGCACTGAATGAACTTTTTTCTTATAACTATAATAGGAATCGTCGATAATATCAACATCATTAGAGTTTATTTCATTGAAGGCCATCATTAACCTATTCAATGGTGAATACTTACCTAAATTTGTTCTAAATTCTTCTTTGGTTTCCAAGATTCTCCTTTCCCTTTCTAATTTCTTCTTCTTCTTCTCCGTCGATTCGCTCTTGAGAGAGCGGTCGTGGACGTTACGCAGTGGAGACGCATATCGCTCACCTAACGATGTTTCGCTATTTATCTCTATTGACGGTTATCCTGGCGCATTGAAAAATAGGGCCACCAAGTTTTTTATCTCTTGTGTTTGTGGAGATTAGGTTACGTATCTACTTCTTTCTTTTAATTGATATTTGTCAACTTATAGACGTTCTTTAAAGTGTTTTCAAACCTTTTTATACTTTTGAGATTATCTATCTAACTATTTGCTTCCTCAGAACACCACACAGACTCACAAGTCTATCGATCTATCTTCGTTAAAACCTTTTAATCTCTTTTTCAAAGTCAATTATAACAGTAATGAAACACCATTCACAAATATTTTCAGTGATATTAATTTTTATGTCTCGTCCACGTTTTCTTATTTGAAAATGTCCAAAACTTTCACAGTTTTGTTTTACTCCTCTGAACTATTAAATGAAACTTTCTGTTAACAACTTAAATACAGCGACTTTACGGTCCAACTGAACAACTCAGTTTCTTCTTTATAGTAAACAAGATAACGCACAATCTTAAAACTTGAGCATGTAGCTATAATAAAAAGCTATTTTTTATATTATTTTGTATTTTCCTCAAATCATAATGTATTCTATATTTAACTTTGCATCGCAAGCATTGCGTCATTTTATTATAAAGAAATTAGGAGCGAAGTTTTCGAATAATTTAATATATTTTAAATCGTCAAATGTTCTAATATAACACTTGTACCTACCACAAAAGAAACAGTATGAAACGTGACGGATACTTTTTTCTAAAAAAATTGTTACAATTACATATATAATTGATTTTGCTAATGCTCCGTTCTATTCAAATGTAAGCTAGTGAAGTATATAGAAGACGAGAAATAGAACATCTATTTGAAGATGATAAAAGTAGAGCAAATTAATGGCCCAGTCTCTCTCCCTTTTTTTGGAGAGAAGGGTTAGATCTTAGAATCAATACCCTGCTCCAATGCGAATTGGTAGGTTGGAATTCTCTAGGAATATGCAGGTTTCTTCACAATGTTTTCCTTCACAAAGATAAATTGCTAACATCAATTAAGCACGAGTTTTAATAGCAAGTTTTTTGCTGGTGCCTGCCCGGGGTTTGAGCCCCTGAAAAAAAACATATGGTTGCACTGTTCGGCTATTATCTTTGGTGCTAACAACTTCAATATTATCAGGTCTCTTGGGTCCGTCGAAGGGGAAGAGATGACATTCCCGAACTTCTCACAGTCGGAGCTGTGACCTACGCAGCTGATAACAGAGTATCAGTCGCCAAGCGATATCCTGGAAATTGGAAGCTGCTGATAAGGGAGGTGAAGCCTGACGACGAAGGTGTTTACGAGTGTCAGATATCAACACATCCACCTAGAGTTAGCAGAACGTATCTACATGTGAACAGTAAGTGAATTTATTTTAAATTAGCTGCACCCCGGGTAAGATCATTTACCCGCAGCGAATAGGTAGTGAATAGGTTGTATGTAATGCTAAGTGTATGAATTGCTTCATGCAAAATTCACATACCTTACACATGCAGGACAAGTCACCAAACGCATCTCAAGATGCCTTCACAAGGCATACAAGCAATACACGCACTAAACGCTTTCGCTCATCGTTTTTTATGCGCGCGGCCAAAATGTGGAACTCACTTCCCGCATCTATCTTTCCGGACTCTACAATCTGAAGAAATTCAAATAAAGAGTGAATAGGCACTATAGTGGCAAGCGCAGTCCACCTTACGCCACATCCTCCGCTTTCCATCAGGCGAGATTGTAGCCAGGCGCTAGCTTTTGATCATAAAAAAATAAATAATAAAAAAAAAACAACCACAATGAAAATCCTTACGATCATTTCGCTCCGAAACTGAAACATCATCAGGAAGATAGGCTCCACGACAAAATCGTACAGTAGTGAATGGGCATTAATAGTACAATGGACGATATAGGACGACGTATGATATGCAGATTTTAAACGGAAATCACGGAGTTTTATGTTATAATTTCCAATGTTCCGTTAAACAATCAAAAATTTTTCTTTCATAAGAACTTTCTGCTGTCGATCATTAATAAAGTAAAAAAATAATTAGTGAAACTGTTCCATCCGTTCAGATGTGATGACTAAGGGAAATAAAGAATCATTTTTGTATATGTTGAGGTAAAACTATTTTAAATACTAGGCGCAAGATTGTAATCCACACTTTCATGTGCAATTTTTACAAGTGATACATCTTTCACCAGCTCCTCAAGTGTGGGTAGTAGACGAGGCCGGTGGACCACTTCAGGAGAAATATTACGAAGCGGAGTCAACACTTGCTTTGATGTGCCGAGCGCGCCATGTCGATACGCCAGCGGTGCTTACTTGGCTTCATGAGGGACGGGCTTTGAATGCTGATACAACTAGAGGTGGAATCAGGTATGAAAGGTCAAAAGTATGATATGTATTAGACGTAAGCAGTTCTAAGCCTTCCGTCATCAATCGTGGGTAGGGCAAGAAATGTAGTAGCGCCTGTGTAACGCTTTTACAGCTAATCCGTTTAAAGATGATGAAATTTTGTATAATACAAGCTTAAGTACCGAACTAATTAAAAAATGATAAAAAACTGCAATTGAGGTTGTTTAAACACGTGTTATTCAACAAAAGATGACGCAAAAGTCAACCAAGTTTAAAAAAAATATATTGTAGCATTATTTGCACTATGGATATCCGCAAAGTAAAGCTTGCTTCTATTAAAATAATTCATATCGTTTAGTTATTTAACCCTTCGTTTCAGATAAGGATATTTTTAGTTCATTTTGTACATCCCACCAGAAATATTTGAAAGTGTGAACGAAAATGTTAGCCAAAGTGTGAACGAAAATCACTTTGCAATTTAACCCTGTCTGAATGGCTGAATGTTTAACCTGTATTTCGTATTCAATGTGTAACCAAACGTTGATAGATGATCCACATTCAGCCATCAAAAGAAGCCTAAATACATTTTCATATCAGAGCAGGTGCTTTGAAACGTGATATGACACCGGTAAACCTTTTTGTGTACGGGACGTGTATGAAATGAATGAGATTTTGAATAATGACTGTAGAGAAGTTTATGTTGCTCTGTACTATATGGATTATGTGAAATGTGTAATCTTGGCTAATCCATGACACGGATTAGCGAAACATAAATTTGGTTTCGTGATAAATTTAAAGATATATGTACTCTTACTGTAGATTGTACTGTGATATCAGTGTTAGCTCTAATTTTTCCCAAATACCCGAAGTAGCTCGAGAACAAGACTCGCATCCCAATTCCAATTCAAATTCAAAATATTCTTCATTCAAGTAAACTTGTAAACAATAGCATTCGCATTCAATAGCATCACAGCTAAGTTGTTTTCGTGGCTTTTAAGCCTTAGTTTATATAAATCGTAAGATCTTGTGATTTCTTCCCTAACAGTTGTAGTGTCTAAGTAGCTATATACTTCAGTGTTTATTATAAAACAAGGTACGTTGCTTATAACTTTAAATGCATTGTTCTGAAAGCGTTGAAGAATTCCTATATTTGAATGACTTGCTGAACCCCAAGTTGAGTTGAAAGTATGAGTATAATTTCCTTCCCGGGATTCTTAAAATATAATAAAACAAAGTCCCCCATGGTATCTTTTTTGTTTATATCAGCTACTCTTTCACTACTAATCCGCGATATATTGATAACATCCGGGTTAATTAAAGCTTATATATAGGGTTAACATATAGGATAAAAAGTTTCCGATTTTTTTTAAACTCACATATATTTCGGGTAAAGGTTTCATCATTCTTTCGAGATAAATATTAAAGCTTAAACCAAAATTCAAAATACAAATCAATATCCATTTTTCTATTGTTGTGCTCAAATTAACACTTTCAATATAATTAAAAGTACTACTAAAAGTACAATTATTTTCTTTTTATCGTTTTAATTTGAATTTTTTATTTAAAAAATGTACAGCTGTCCGTAAACCCGCTGTTTAAAAATCTGTTCACGTCATTTCCCCTGCTCAATGTGTTTCAACGTTGATGAATGGTTCGAGTTTCATCCCACAAAAGAAGCCAAAAATTCATTTTCATATTTTAGCAGGTATATAAATGATATTACAGCACAATACTGGTTCACGAGTTTAAAAGTAAATGAAATCCTTTTTTTGGTCCTTACTTTACGGAATTCCTTAGTATAAAGTAATCATTTACTTTGCCACTGTAAGAAACACGAACTATAGCAAATTGTCGTGTGGTATCCGGCTGAGTAGAATAGGCTACCCGCATTTCTTACAGAGGTGACGTAAGGCTTCTAAGGTAAGTTGACCAACCGTGTGGTATCCAGTTGAGTAGAGTAGACTTCCCTATTTCTCACCAAGGGGGTCGTAAAATATGACTAAGGTAAGTTGAAGTCAGGCAGGCGACCGGTCGTAAAATACGTAGCCAAATCATGTGATAACATGTTTTTAAAGTGTTGTGCCGACCCCACATAGAGTGGAATAAGGGCAGGAGGATGATGATGAACCTATAGCAAATTAATCCAACATCATTTTCACCCGATGGACGTCCATTGCTGGACATAGGTCTAAAAAATTCCCATTTTTCTTTTGCGAACAGAAGCACATGATTGAGGGTATTTTAAAATTTAAGCTGTGTGTACAAAGTAGTGGGTATTTATATGTTTTTAATTGCAGTGTAAAGACAGAGCAAGTGGCCGGTGGCGCGGACAGCGTGCTCCGGCTGGCACGTGTGAACAGCAGCGACGCTGGCAACTACACGTGCGCTGTGCGCGGAGCACGCCCGCACACTGTGTCTGTGCACGTTCTCAATGGTAATATATTTGAATTTAGAATCTAATTCTTCTTCTTCTTCTTTCTCAACCGATAGGCGTCCACTGCTGGACATAGGTCTCTTCATGGGCTTTCCAAAACACACGATCTTGTGCCGCTTGTATCCAGCGGCTCCCCGCGACCTTTTTGAGGTCGTCCGTCCATCGCGTAGGGGGTCTGCCAACACTGCGTTTACCGGTGCGGGGTCGCCATTCCAACACCTTGAGACCCCAACGCCCATCGGTTCTTCGCACTATGTGCCCCGCCCATCGCCACTTCAGCTTCGCAACGCGCTGAGCTATATCGGTGACTCTGGTTCTTCTACGGATCTCCTCATTTCTGATTTGATCACGTAGAGACACTCCGAGCATAGCCCGCTCCATCGCTCGCTGAGTGACTCTGAGCCTTCTTATGAGGCCCATAGTCAGCGACCACGTCTCAGATCCGTAGGTCATCACTGGCAACACGCACTGTTCGAAGACTTTGGTCTTCAGGCACTGAGGTACCTTGGACGAAAAAATCTCGCGTAGCTTCCCGAACGCTGCCCATCCGAGTTGGATTCGGCGACTAACCTCTTTCTCGAAATTGGACCTACCCAGCTGGACCGTATGTCCCAGGTATATGTACTCGTCTACAATTTCGAGTGCAGAGTTCTCAACGATGACCGGGTGGAGCGGAACATGTGAGTTTGACATGATTTTCGTCTTACTCATGTTCATTTTAAGGCCCACCTGTTGAGATGCTCTGCTGAGGTCATCGAGCATTGTGTTAAGGCCCTCCAGAGACTCTGCCATAACGACTATGTCGTCGGCAAATCTGAGGTGAGTGATGTACTCGCCGTTAATGTTGATGCCGTATCCGTTCCAATCCAAAAGCTTAAAGACGTCCTCCAATGCAGCGGTGAACAGCTTCGGGGAGATGACATCTCCCTGTCGCACACCTCGCCGCATTCGGATTGGTCCCGTAGTTCCGTCTTGGATACGGACAGACATTGTGGCGTTTTCATACAAACACTTCAACACTTGGACGTACCGATAGTCGATTCGGCATCGCTGGAGCGATCTTAACACAGCCCATGTTTCCACCGAATCAAAGGCCTTCTCATAGTCCACAAACGCCAAGCAAAGTGGCTGGTTATACTCCTCGGTCTTCTGTATAACCTGCCGCAGCGTGAATATGTGGTCCATGGTACTATAGCCTTTGCGGAAACCGGCTTGTTCGGGAGGCTGGAAGTCGTCAAACCTACGAGCTAGACGATTCGTAATGACTCTCGAAAACAACTTATAAACCTGACTCAGCAGCGCGATGGGTCTATAATTCTTCAATAAGGTGTTATCACCCTTCTTGAAGAAAAGAACCACCACGCTCCTGTGCCAGGCTTCCGGCGTATTACCTTCGTGAATGACGGAATTGAACAATCGCTGAAGGACCTTAAGTACCGGTTTTCCACCGGCCCTCAGGAGTTCTGTTGTGATTCCGTCATCACCTGGTGCCTTGTTGTTTTTGAGTTGTTTGAGAGCCATACTAATCTCGTATAGGCTGACGTCCGGGATATCTTCGGTATAGTGTCGGGTCAGCTTAGCTCTTGGGTCTTTTGCCAAACTGACAACAGGCTGTTGTGTTGAGGTGTATAACTGTCCATAGAACTTCTCAACCTCTCTCAAAATCTCAGGACGAGATGAAATGATACTACCGCTATCGGTCTTCAATCGCGTCAGCTGCCGCTGCCCAATAGATAGATCTCTTGCGAGCACTTTTGAGCCCCTGTTACGCTCAATAGTCTCTCGAATGTACTCGGTTTTGAAGTGTCGCAGGTCGCATTTCTGCGCCTTAGAAATCTGTCTATTGATCAGAAGGTAGCGTGTCGCATCTACTGAAGACTGTAGCCTCATTTCGTTCCTCTCATCCATGAGCTTGAGAGTCTGGGTCGAGAATTTATTGGGTCTTTTACGGTGTGTCTTATAAACTTTGGACCCCACCGTATGGACAGTTTCCACCAGCTTGTTGTTTACATCGTCCACAGAGGCGCAGTCAGCTAGGCAATCAAAACGGTTCATCAGCTCGAGTTGGAACTTCTCGGGGTTTTGGATATGGGCTCGAGTTGGTCGGAGCGTAGACTTCACCAATCTGGATCTTTCCAGCTGTACGCATATATTCAATGTGCCTCTAACCATACGGTGATCACTCCCGGTCTCAACGGTGTTGATCACAGAGACATCATTGAATTTATTTAAAAAACTTATGTCTAATTAATCTTATAAAACTAAGTATGCTGAAACTATAACTAAACACCTAAAAAAAGACATTATCAACAAGGAATAGTCACAAAAGGCGGCAGCTAGCGACACACGTCCGTGTAGCAGCGCGCCTCAGCGATCACTGTCTATATTCGTAGATGTAAAAGAGAAGCGAGACGATGACTCGTTTCAGTTTTGCTATTTTCTAAAAAATATTTAATTTGAATAAAATATCTTAATTAATTCAAAATTGAAATCTTACATTCTCTTTATATTATAATGATTTATTAGTCTTATTAATTTTATCATTTTTTGTTGATAAATATTAGAGATATTTACGATAAAAGTAAAAATCAGAGGTATATTTACCAATTTTTTTTATCGAAAAAAAGTATCGTAATCATGTTTTGAAATCTTACATTCTCTCTGAGATATGATGTATATTAACATATATTTTTCTTTTAATCGTCATCCCTATAGCTTTTGTTAAAAACGTGTTTAAAGTCAGCCTATTTGGCTCTGTTCAGCGCCTTAAAGAAAGCTCTTTAAATTATTACATTCTAGAAACCTTGGTAATATGTTTGAATTTAGAATCTAGTTCGATAGAAAAAGATCTCTAGAACATTGTTACAATATATAAAACTTCGGTAATATATTTGAATTTAGAAGCTCATTGTATAGAAAAATCTCGATAACATTGAAACAGTGTACGAAACTTTGTTAATGTTTAAATGCAGAATCTCATGTCATAAAGAAGTCTCTCCAAAATTTTGGTAAAATCTGCGAAATAATTGACATCAGAATCTCATGTTTAAAAACAATCTCTTTAAGACATTGTTACTATCTTAAAATCTTGGATTCCATGTTTTTAAAAAAAACTTTTTTAATATGTTTGAATTTAGAATCTTAAGTTATAAAAACAAATCTGCTGAACATTGTTAAAATATGCAAAACTTCAATAATATTTAATTAAATATAATTCATGTAAATAAAAAGAGATGCTTTTTAAAAATTGTTCATTTCGCAAACAATCTGAAGACAATTAATTGTTGACGTCATCTCTTTCCCATTTCGGCTATGGGAATGACACAGCCAAAAACGTAACCGCAAATTTGGTAAAAATTCGTTTATCAATTGGGAATAGCGAAATTTGTTTCAAATTTCGCAAACTCGTTCGTTTTGCAAACCAAAAGTCACGTATGCTATTTGCTGTAATGGTGGATTGCAAATAACATACGTGACTTTTTGTGTGAAAGCTTTTATGAATTTTATGTCATTTCTAAAATGCATTGTATTTGCTCAAATACTTTATTCACTTGGTGGTTAGTTTTAGAATGATCAAACTGTTGAATGTCGGTCGAGAACAAGACTCGCATTTCAATTCCAATTCAAATTCAAAATATTATTTATTCAAATAAACTTGTAAAAAAGTGCTTTTGAATCGTCAACTATACTGCTGTTCCTACCGAGAAGAGTATAATTCTTATTACTAGTTACATTTAGTCAATACTGTGTTGTACAGGGTCGACTAGTAACTCTGTCTCCGCATTCTTATCGTCTGAATAATCCTTAATAGTATAGTAGACTTTCTGTATTAGCCTTATTTTAATAGTGTTTTTAAACTGCTGTAATGGCAACGATAAAATCGATCGCGGAATTTCATTATAGAATCTTATCCCCAAACCCACAAACGACTTATGTACTTTTGCAAGGCGCAAAGCAAGAGCCGCGAGCTTATGTCAGTTCCTACTTTGTCTATTATAAACTATATAATAGACAAAGTAGGAACTGACATAGGCTTGCGGCTGTTATACATCACCCATCGTTTTATAATTTTTTTTAATGTTTTTATTTACAAAAATTTAATTGCTTAAAATTTACTGTGAAGCAAATGTAAGAATACTCATTGCCTTAAACTTCTCTTGCAGAGAATCACGCAGACTTAAATTACAAATATTTTTTCAATGTCCGCGCATTTAATCCAATCAGTTACCTTCACGTTCAGTTTTATTCCTCTACCCACCAAATGACCAAATAACACATTATTGTAGACACAAATCGTCCTCATTATCATCCAATTCATAATTTATTTATCTATTTATTTACTTACTTATATATGTATTAATGAAATTTTAAAAGTAACTGAGACATTGTGCAAGGATGTCATTGCGCTAGTATAAAATTGTGTTGCATATGCCATCCTCATAAATAAATATTGAAAATATATGTAATGCTAAATGTAGATTGGACTATCCGTTCTCATACCCGATACATGCAGGATTCGTAAAAGCACATGCACAAACCTCCACCACCGCCACCACAATACACTAGCACTACACACGTTCACTTTCACAAACACAACAATCGTTTCGCCTCGTAACCGAAGCATCATCAAGAGATTAGACTGCACAAAATCGCATATCGCTTTACATTATATATAAAATTTTCTATTTAGTTCGCAGATTATAGCAAAATAATTTCATTATTACTTTTGTATTATACGAGTACATCTCCGCAAAGTAACGGCTTACTATAAATTATTGAATGACTGAAAGCAAACTGCGTAGATTTAATATACTTAACTTTTAATAATAATAACAATTAATTTAAAATATTGTGTATTAGAATTAGGCAATATTTTGTAATTTATAGAATTAGGCGTTACTTTGCGGAGATCCATTATAGCAAAATTATATTGACTGGACCTGCCTTCAGATCCGCGGGTCGCGGGTTCTATTCCCGCCGAGGGCCAACATTTTCTATAAACAAATTATTGGTTCTTCGAGCCTGGGTGTGTTTTTGCATTTAAGTATGTATTTAAACTTATATATGTAGTATATCTACCAGTTGTCCGTCACCCATAACACAAGTATTAAGTTACTTACTTTGGGGACGGACGACTTTGTGTGTAAATGTCCCATATATTTATTTTTATTTTTTTTATATTTATAGCAAAATAATTTTATTATTACTTTTGCAACATTTTGTCTGATAATAAACACCATAAATTAAATAATCTACATAAAATTAGATTTTTTTCCTCGCCGCATCTCTCTGTAAAAGTCGGAGTATTAAGACATTATAATTCCTACTCGTTAAATATATATTGTTCTTTAAATAAAGAAGAGATATTTGTGATTAAAACTACTTCTATAAACTGTTGTTGTAAAGAAGTTATTTGATTAAAAGCAAACTCGCAATCTGGTGTGCCGTGTAACTTGTTAAAAACAGAACAGTTAAAGCAAATTTGCTTACAAGAAAATGGTAAACAGGGGGAGAGTTTCTAACGTGTGAAAATGTTTATAATATAGAACGGGCGCCGGTGTTTTTTAACAACAAGTTGCAAGCTGGAAATAAAAGTTACGGTAAAGTTTAACTACATAAAAAAGAAGTAAAGTAACAGCCTGTCACTATGCCCACTGCTGGGCTAAGGCCTCCTCGCTCCGTTTTTGAAGAGAAGGGATTGAAGCTAAGACCTACCACGCTCCTCCAATGCGGATTGGTAGGTTACACATATCCCTAGAATTCTCTATAGATATGCAGGTTTTTTCACGATGTTTTCCTTCACCGAAAAGCGTGTGATAAATTGTAATTATCAATTAGACACATGAGTTTTAATAGAAAAACTCATTGGTGCCTGCCCGGGTTTGAACCTATGTCGTCTCTAGAGAGTCGCACGATCTCATCGCTAATCTATCACAGCTTCCTTTAACTACATAACAAAATATATCCTATATTTCGGTCATCATTCTCCTGCCCTTATCCCACTCTAGGTGGGGTCAGCACAACATGTTTTAAACATGTTGCTAAAAGGTTTGGCTAGTTATTTCACGAATCCCGCCTGCCTGACGTTAGCATACCTTAGTCCCCTTTTACGGCACCTCGTTAAGAAATCAGGGTGGTCTATTCTACTCAGGCGGTATAAAAGCTTCAATCCTACCAAATTTAGCCGTAAAGCCGTAACAAATCGACAGACAGTCTTTCGCATTAATATAAGTAATAATCGCCCTATCCGAAGAACAAAGTCACATCTCCCATATATAAGCATAGGAAATATGATTATATTCTTCCAATAGGGCGGTATAGCTTATCATAAATCATCATTATTCTCTTGCCCTTATCCCACTCTGAGTGGGGTTGGCACAACATGTTACATGTTGTTACATGTTGTGCCTAGTTAATTTACGACCAGCCGCCTAGCTGACGTCAACTTATCATAGTACCCTTTTACGACACATCGTTCAGAAATGAGTGTGGTCTATTCTACTCAGCCGGATATCACATGCCGGAATCAAAAATATAATCCAGAATGAATATTGTACTAACACGATACAACCAGCCTGTTACTATTATAAATCATTACATCATTGCTGTTAGTATTGATCTATCATATCCCACTGCTGGGCACCTTATGGGAACCTTCTTAATTCTTAATGGGAAGCTACTCAGTGAGTATAGCCGGTCTCTAAACATTAATTATGAATACCACTCACGATAGTTTAAATTCAAAAACCTTCTTAATCCTTTTAAAGAGAAAGGTTCACAGATTTTCACAGAAAGTTCTCGTTTAATGAAAAAGCGCTTGACATAATATAAATATCTATAAGGCACATTAGTTCTTTATACTCGTAGGTATTTGAACCAATAAAAAATATATATATTTCTTCGCTTTTTTTTCGCTACAATAAAGTCAAACATTTAGAATGTGTTAGGTACATTTTTGAGTGTTCTAGATTATTTTTCCCGAAATTTTTTCAGGCGAAACAAACATTAATATAATTTGAGTGAAAAATTTCACTTTCATGCCTAAGTTAGGAAATATTCACAAATAGTATCGTAATCTGTAGCTCCATTAGGCTTTATGACGTCGTCTTCAACGAACATAACGACTCTCATATACATGAGGGAAAATGTTTTTGACTGCAATATCCGGGAAGTGTTGCGGGAATTCGAAGTAGTAATTTCTTATTTAGGCTGAGCAGAATGCAAAGTAAACACTAATTTCAAAATAACATCATATAGGGGATCAGGGAAACTTAAAAGAGAATTGTTACAGCAGAAAAAATAAATAACTAAATAAATATATGGGACATTTACACACACGGTCGTCCTTCCCCAAAGTAAGTAACTTAATACTTGTGTTATGGGTGACGGACAACTGGTAGATATATTACATATATAAGTTTAAATACATACTTAATTACAAATACACACCCAAGCTCGAAGAACCAACTATTTGTTCATAGAAAATGTTGGCCCTCGGCGGAAATCGAACCCGCGACCCGCAGAGCTGAACACAGGGTCACTACCCACAGCGCCAACGGGTCAGTCAAAGTCAAAGTTTCTTATCGCCAAAAATTCAAATGATTTGAATGAAATGAACTATAATAGAACTACTTTGCTATAATCCGCGTGTGTTTACATACATTCGGTATGTAATGCTAAGTGTATGAAGCAGACAAAATTCACGTACCTTACACATGCAGGACAAGTCACCACTCGTATCCCAAGACGCCTCCACCAGCAACAATGCACACAAGCAATACAAATAACCACCAGCAAAATCTTTACGATTGTTTTGCTCCAAAATCTTCAGGTATCCTCCTGAAGATGCTTCGGTTTCGGTTTCGGTTTAGTGGCCTGTATAGTTTGTGTCAAAAATTCAATTCTAATTCTAATTCAAAATATTATTTATTTAAGTAAACTCGTGAGCAAGTGCTTTAAAATCGTCAATTCTACTACTGGTTCGGAAAGCTGTTCCTAACGAAAAGAGCCAGTAAGAAACTCGTCGGTTGCTTTTTTCAAATATAATTCTTATAACTAATTACATTTGGTCATTACTATCTTGTACAAGGTAGAGGAGTAGCTATATCTACGCATTTTTATCATCTATATAATCATATAATCCAGACCGAGAAAATCTGTATAAGAAGAATTTTTGTCGCTGTTTTTTCTTTGTGTATGTCGCTAAGCTATACCGAATTGTCAGGGCACACAGTACGAAGTCTGATAAGCGTTAGGGTTCTAAGGTACTAGGTAGGTTTAGCGAAAAATTCGCTGGAGCCACGACTTAAAACAACATCCATATTCCATAGTAATACTATCTAATTTAATTCTATCTATCTGTCTGTTACACTTTCACGGCTAATCCGTTAGAGTATTATTGATAAAATTTGTCGTTTATATACTAGGATAAGATAAAGGATAAAAAAATCCGATAATCCCGATTAGGGAATAAAAAAGGATACATGGTCATTTATTGAAAGCATTTTAACATATTAGTTGACGCGAAAGAAGTGAATAATACAGCTTGTATTAATTTATCATTGATTAGCCGTGTGGTATCCGGCTGAGTAGAATAGACCACCGTCATTTCTTACCAGGGTGTCGTAAAAGGCGACTAAGGTAAGTACCGTGTGGTATCCGGCTGAGTAGAATAGACCACCCTCATTTCTTACCGAGGTGTCGTAAAAGGCGACTAAGGTAAGTGCCGTGTGGTATCCGGCTGAGTAGAATAGATCACCCTCATTTCTTACCAAGGTGTCGTAAAAGGCGACTAAGGTAAGTGCTGTGTGGTATCCGGCTGAGTAGAATAGATCACCCTCATTTCTTACCGAGGTGTCGTAAAAGGCGACTAAGGTAGGTGCCGTGTGGTATCCGGGTGAGTAGAATAGATCACCCTTATTTCTTACCGAGGTGTCGTAAAAGGTGACTAAGGTAAGTGCTGTGTGGTATCCGGCTGAGTAGAATAGATCACCCTCATTTCTTACCGAGGTGTCGTAAAAGGCGACTAAGGTAAGTACCGTGTGGTATCCGGCTGAGTAGAATAGATCACCCTCATTTCTTACCGAGGTGTCGTAAAAGGCTACTAAGGTAAGTGCCGTGTGGTATCGGGCTGAGTAGAATAGATCACCCTCATTTCTTACCGAGGTGTCGTAAAAGGCGACTAAGGTAAGTGCCGTGTGGTATCCGGCTGGTTAGAATAGATCACCCTCATTTCTTACCGAGGTGTCGTAAAAGGCGACTAAGGTAAGTGCCGTGTGGTATCCGGCTGAGTAGAATAGATCACCCTCATTTCTTACCGACGTGTCGTAAAAGGCGACTAAGGTAAGTGCCGTGTGGTATCCGGCTGAGTAGAATAGATCACCCTCATTTCTTACCGAGGTGTCGAAAAGGCGACTAAGGTAAGTTGACGTCAGGCAGGCGGCCGGTCGTAAAATAAGCAGCCAAATCATGTGACAACATATTTATAAAATGTTGTGCCGACCACACTTAAAGTGGGATAAGGGCAGGAGAATGATGATTAATTTATCATTGATATTATATAGTATGCTCATACTTGAGTATATTCAACCTTCGCACTTTGCTTCGAGTCATCCGCGTACAATCTTAAAGATAACCGCAATATATATAAAAAATACTTGATGAAGAATACGTGACAAAAGTAATAATAAAATTATTTTGCTATAATCCGCGATACAGTAAATAGAAAAAATATATAGTGCAAAATGTATAGTGGACTATACGTTTTTTCATACCCGTTACATGCAGGATTCGTAAAAAACATATGCACAAACACGACAAAATCGCAAAGCGTGTTGTGGAGTCTATCTCCTGATGATGCTTCGGTTGCGGGGCGAAACGATTGTTGAGTTTGTGATAGTGAACCTGTGTAGTGCTTGTGTATTGTGGTGGAAGTGGTGGAGGTTTGTGCATATGTTTTTTACGAATCCTGCATGTAACGGGTATGAAAAAACGGATAGTCCACTATACATTTAGCACTATATATTTTTTCTATTTACTGTATCGCGGATTATGGCTAAATAATTTTATTATTACTTTTGTATTATGGATCTCCGCAAAGTAACGCCTTATTCTATAAATTATTTGAAGAATACGTGCTCATAAAAAAAATAATGTCGCAAAACCGAGCGAAATGTCTGCAATATTCAATCTACTAATGCTTTTCATTTGTTTCAGTAGAAAGCCTCGCTGAGCTGCACGCTGGAGCGAAATCAGTTCATCCATCGTTACGAACAATTTCAACGTTATTTATTATAACGTTATTTCTTACACAACCGTTATTATCAACCGCGATTACGTTCGCGGCACTAGCTCGTAGCTTTAGGGCCCAAGGTCAAATAAACGAACACTGTAACGTTATTCTGTTACCTACGTGATAACGTGTAAATATTTTAAAGAGATACTTACTATATATAGTTACTTGGAAATAAAATTTCATTATATAAAATTTGTTGTTTTATTTAAATGTTACTTTTTTTTATAATATTCATTAAAAAATTTAACCTATTTTTTTTTTTTTTTGGAAATTCTCATTATAGTGTTTGCATCAATAATAACGTTGTGAAAATAAAAAAAAAATATGACCACTGTGTCATATTTTTAAAGTATATCCTATAACTATAGGATATGTTTTGTAGAAGCAGGCGTTACTTTGCGGAATTCTATATTACAGAAACTATTATTAAAACACTTATAAAGGTTTCCAATAATATATCAAAACCATTCTTAAAACACTTTATTACGCGTAATTACTTTTATATTAATTATTTTAGTCACACCAGAATGCCGCCAAAATGAATTAACATATCCTTTTTTAATATCCCCTCAACTTGAGGCTAATGCCAATACTTAAACTTCCAAATACACTTAACTTAATACAATAATTAATATCAATACAATATTATTATTACAATTATTATATAAATGTTAAAATTGCTAACACTATAATAGAACTACTTTGCTATAATCCGTGCGGGTTACGCGAATGCAAGCAAAGCTAATGTGTATGAAGTAAAATATCCAGTAGAAGCTTTTATGGAAAACTTGTGAGAAAAATTTTAATAAATTGCCTAATAAAATAAAATAATTAAATTATGTAAATTTCAAAAAGGCATTATTCAGATACCTTCGAGATTATTGTTTCTATTTGGTTAAAGAATATTTAAATTGCTGTAATACCAATCATAAGTAATTTGTCTTTTTGGACATCAAAATCGACGCATTATATATAATGATTGTAATTAATTTAAAAAGAGACCTTTGTAACCATATCTTTCCAAATCAACCATTGAATTGAATTGATTTGTAGGTACCGTTGGAAATTGACTACGTCATTTTGTTAAACATCTTTTATTAAACACCTCACAAATTATCCGTATGGTTCAACAATTTACTATGTATAGGATACATAGTTTCATTCATACCCCATCGTTGCCTACAATTTGGTATTTAAACCCGTGATCATCTAGTAGACACCTTTCGCGGTGTGGTATCGGGCTTAGTAGAATAGACAACCCTCATTTCTTACCGAGGTGTCGTAAAAGGCGACTAAGGTAAGTTAACGTCAGGCAGTCAGTCGTAAAATACGTAGCCAAATAACTTTGACAACATTTTATAACATGTTGGGCCGACTCCACTTACAGTGGGATAAGGGCAGGAGGATGATGATGATCTAGTAGACACCATAGTCTCACAGCTTCACTGCTCAATCACAAATCTAACCGTATGAAAAAGAAACAACGTATAGAATATTTTATTTCATTACATACCCCTAATACTGGACGACGATTTACCCAACGCAATAAATTTGTATAAACAAAGAGGCAAAGCTTTATTCTGGCTGTACAGTGGCATTATGACGTCATCGGTGCCGGCTAAACTGCACAAAAAGTCGGCCAGGGTTAATGCCATTCGCGTGAATAGCTCCCAAATCGCAAATTGTACAACACTCGTACAAAATAAACTTTTATGCAAGCCCTCTCGAGTATACCTTTATTTTCTGTTTTGTATTCTATAGGTTGAAATAGTCCTATTGCATACATTGTTTGTTTTAAATGACTACTAACTGCTAGTAAGCTGTAATAGTTCTGGACATGCGGGCGTGCGGTCCGGGGTAAAGTATTATTCCTGGGCCTTAATGAAGTGGGCTGTATATTTATTATTTACTGGTTCGCGGAAACCTCCAAAATACTTGCAAACAACAAGAAGGAATATGGCAGCCGTCTGGTAGTAAAGTACAGTAACGGCCTGTTACTATGCCCACTGCTGGGCTAAGGCTTCCTCTCTGCATTTTTTGGAAAGAAGGATTGGAACTAAGACCTACCACGCTTCTCCAATGCGAATTTGTAGGTTACGTATATCTCCAGAATTCTCTAGAGATATGCAGGTTTCCTCACGATGTTTTCCTTCACCGAAAAGTGTGTGATAAATTGCAATTATCAATTAGACACATAAGTTTTAATAGAAAAATTCATTGGTGCCTGCCCAATGGGTTCAAACACCGGGTTTTGAACCCATGATCGTCTCTAGAGAGTCACGCGGTCTCACCGCTAGGCTATCACAGCTTACAGCCGTCTGCTACTGGGTGGGATTAAAATAATTGCCAAAGAGGGATCGAGGCACTTACTTGTGATGTCGGATCCACCACTTTGTCCATTCACTGGTGTTAACACTTATAACACTGCGGCGGCGTTCAAGTGACGTGCGACGTGCGACTTGCGACTGAAGTGCGTGCGGAAGGAATCGGGAAGGATGTTATTGCAAGTATTAAACTAGACATTTGATATCAAACAAGTACTTATACGAACAAATTCAAATTCAATTTCAAAGTATTCTTTATTCCAGTGGACTGTTTTCAGTACTTTTGAATCGTCAAATGTTTTTAAAGAAGCCACCACTGATTAGGAAGTTTGCTCTTACCGAGAAGAACCAGCAAGTAACTCGGTGGATAATGTTTACTAATAAAAGTTTTTACAATGTGATAGATGGTTACAAGTCAATCGTTGCAGCTTGGTGCGTAGCTGACTGCAGTCAAGATATGCTATCACTCAAATAATCCTCAATTGTATAGTAAGCAAAAGTAATAATAAAATTAATTTTGCTATAATCCGCTATACAGTAAATAGAAAATATATTTATAGTGCTAAATGTATAGTGGATTATCCGTTTTAGGAGATAGGACGACGACAAAATCGCAAAGCGTTTTGTCGTGAAGTCTATCTCCTGACGATGCTTCGGTTGCGGGCCGCAACGATTGTTGAGTTTGTGGTAGTGAACATGTGTAGTGCTGGTTTATTGAGGTGGCTGTGATGGAGGTTTGTGCATGTGTTTTTTAAGAATCCTGCATGTAACGGGTATGAAAAAACGGATAGTCACTATACATTTAGCACTATATATATTTTCTATTTACTGTATCGCGGATTATAGCAAAATAATTTTATTATTACTTTTGTATTATGGATCTCCGCAAAGTAACGCCTAATTCTATAAATTATGTATAGTAAGCTTTATGTAGCAGCATCGTTTTGAGATAATTTCTAAACATGTGTAAGGGCAAGTCTAGATGATACAAAACAGGCACCTAATAAAGTATGTTTGTCTGATATAGTCTTGTTTAAGCTTATATAGCGTGTGTGTATATATATAGCCCATAATATATGTATTTTATTTATTTATATTTGGGCCTAAAATAAAATAAAGAAAGATAAATACATAATTTTCTAAAGGCCTGCCTGACGTCAACTTACCTTAGTCACCTTTAACAACACCACGGTAAGAAATGAGAGTGGTTTATTCTACTCAGCCGGATTCTTGTCTTATAAAATAAATGTAAAATTAAAATCCAAATTATCATTCAAAGCAGTCTTCTAATTCCTATCTCCATTAAAACTTTCGAAACAATATCGCTTAAAACAATAAAACGGCATTTGTAAGTTCCGCTCGCGAAATTTGTACGCAGAGTCATTATTTTATACTTGTAGAAATTATATAAATTGAAAACAATGCCCCGGAACTACGTAAACAATGAGCGAAGCGTGGAAGCAATCCGTTTGTGTTATTGTGCTTCGGTACAAAACATAAGCGGAAGCGAGATAACAAAATTATAGTACCCTGCATTACATAATGCACATCGATGTTTAGAACGAAACAGCCTGCCAATTCGGTTTCGTAGAGTGCTGTCTCTGTTACTCAGTTAGTATGTGAGGTTTCAAATCAAATCAATCAAATCAAAATATTCTTTATTCAAGTAAACTTGTAAACAAGTGCTTTTGAATCGTCAACTTTACTGCTGGTTCGGAAAGCTGTTCCTACCGAGAAGAGCCAGCAAGAAACTCGGCGGTTGCTCTTTTTAAACTATAAATCTTAGAACTAGTTACATTTATTTATTACTGTCTTGTACAGGGTAGAGGTGCACCTATATCCACACATCCTTATCATCTAAGTAATCCTATAGAGTAGGCTTTCTGTATCAGCCTCTTTTTAACAGTGTTTTTAAACTGCTGTAATGGCATGACCAAAAGGGGTTTCACACGGGTTCGTCAGTCTGTGCGACAGAGACAACGTTATGTATCAGAATTGGCGATTTTCTCTCTCTAAGCCTGTAAATATATGTATATATATGTGCATTATATATGTATATATATATGTGCATTATTTATTGTCGCGTACTATAACATGGTTTATCGTGCCTGAACAAAAATTTTACGCTTCATTAAAGTAAAAAAATAAAAATAGGCGACAATTACACACACAGTCGTCCGTCACCAAATTAAGTAACTTAATAGTTGATTTATAGAAGCAGGCGTTACTTTGCGGAATTCCATATTACAGAAACTACAAAAGAAGTATTTTGCTATAATCCGCGCGTATTAAGAGAATTTATGTAATGCTATGTGTATGAAGCAGGCAAAATTCACATACCTTACACATACACCACACGTATCCAAAGATGCCTCCACCAGCAACGATGCACACAAGCAATACACACAACCACCACCGAAATCTCTACGATTGTTTCGCCCTGAAACCGAATCATCATCGGATAGGCGCAATGCAAAATCGTACTGCGCCGCGCCGCTCATGCAAGCAGTCTTAAATAGTTCAACCACCACCATTGTCCTCCAAAAACATATGTTGTAAAACGGAATTGGAGATTTGAAATTACTTGTTAATTAGGTGGCCATTGTTATTTTTTATTATATCAAGTTGCTCCAACATATTGAGTCGGAGGCCCTTATGTTACGCAGGTGTAAAGAATATTAAAGGAATGGTTATTAGGTACTTTATGACTGCTTTTCAACAAATGTTTTACAAAATTAGAATTTTGTGGCTTATTATTTCTAAATGCAGCCATATGTTCCCGGAACCGCAAAGTAACGCTTGCTTCTATAAATCATTTAAAATTAACATGATTTAATCGTTCCCGAAAAAAATTTCTTACGCTTCATTAAAGCAAAAAAATATGGGACAATTACACATGTCCGTCCGTCACCAAAATAAGTAAATTAATACTTGTTTTATGGGTGACAGACAACTGATAAATATGTGCATATATCATTTTCAATAAATACCTTAAACGAATACATAAATACACCAAAGATCATGTAATGCATTTATTTACCTTCTCCGACTATTAAATATTTAATTTGTTCTTAATGCACTGACAAATACTTTTCTGTTATTCAATATGTCTTAGGGATGGATAAAGTAAGTAAAGTAACAGCCTGTTATTATGCCCGCTGCTGGGCTAAGGCCTCCTCTCTCCGTTTTTGGAGAGAAGGATTGGAGCTAAGACCTACCACGCTGCTCCAATGCGGATTGGTAGGTTACACATATCCCTAGAAAATTCTCTAGAGATATGCAGGTTTCCTCACGATGTTTTCCTTCACCGAAAAGCGTGTGATAAATTGCAATTATCAATTAGACACATAAGTTTTAATAGAAAAACTCATTGGTGCCTACCCGGGGTTTGAACCTATGTCGTCTCTAGAGAGTCGCACGGTCTCACCACTAGGCTATCACAGCTTAGGGATGGATGCGGGGTAAAAAAAATCAATTACCAACCAAATATAAGAAGGCACAATGATTTTTTTTAGAAAATGTTGGATGGGTGCTGAAGGCAAGGTTGCTGCAACCTACGCCCACGGACCAGGACAAGGAAACCAGTCAAATCAGATTCATATACATGTATAATCTTTCCATACGTATAGCGTATAGCGATTACGCCAGCGAGGCAGTTCTGTTGCTTAGAGAACGTTTTGAACGTGGACTTCATACCACTGTAAGATGCCTCGTAGTTCTGTTTGTGTTACATTGCTTGGCTCAGACAAATGATAATGACAAACACAATAAAGAAAAGTACCTTCTAATCGTCTTTAAATAATTTATAGAATTAGGCGTTACTTTGCAGAGATATTACTTTTTTTCTAATCGTCTTTTATGACGCGATCGCCTGTATCTCGAAGCATCGTTAGGACGGGCATACTTTGTTAAATACAGAGCATATTTTAAGCTTAATGTACACAGCATGTAACTCACAATAAGCATAACTTATGAGCTGAAATGTCTTAATGACTTCGCGATTTAGTAGGAAAGCAATATGTAGTCTCGCCACGCAATATTTGCATAAACGTAATATGTTTTATTACAAACAAACAAATCGTACAAACAATCGTAATGAATATTATGTTTTCTTGAACTTTGTGTTACATTTGATTTAGTTTTGAGTATATTTACATTTAAGCTGTGATAGTCCGGCGGTAAGACTATTTCGAGGGGGTTACGAGTTCACAAGCAAGCACAAATTAGTTTTCTGTTAAAAATTGAGTGTCCGATTGATAATTGCAATTTGTCCCACGCTTATCGGTGAAGGAAAACATAGTGAGGAATCCTGCATATCTTGAGAGTACTCTGGGGATAATGTTTAACGAGCCAATCCGCATTGGAGCAGCGTGGTGGGTCTTAGCTGCTCCCCCCCCCTTCTCCCCCCCCTCTTTCCCTTCTCTCCAAAATTATAGTAATTTTTATATTTACAATATGTATATCTCCAAAGTCTGTATGTGATCGATTTTCTCAAAATCTACTGATAGAATTTTTGTACGGTTCTTACTAAAAGTAGTGCATTTATTCTAGAAGGTTTAAATTAATTACAGTAAATACATTACGTACATTTTATGTAAATTGAGCAATTTATGAAGATAAAAAGAGAAATTGATCTTTTTTTTTATGATATTATGTCACATTTTAGGTGGTTTATACTACTACTAGAAGGAGCCGGCTATTCTTCTAATAGTAGTATAATAACTCTGTGCAAAAATTTATCCGATGTTATGCAAGAAAAGTAAGATGTCACTCCGCAACAAAGTGACACTCTACAAAACTTGCATAAGACCAATAATGTCCTATGCGAGCGTTGCGTTCGCGCACGTTTCAAAGGTCAGATTGCTCAGGCTCCAAAGATTACAGAACCGATTTATGCGGACAGCCACTGGCTGTCCGTGTTTCATGCGGAACGTTGACCTCCATAGAGACCTCGATCTCCCTACCATTACTCACCTCTTTAAACGTTTTTCGAAATCTTACTTCGAGAAATCTGAGGTACACTCGAACCCCCTTATTTCAGTTGCTTCCACCTACATCCCAGTTAGGTCCGACCATCGAAAATATAGGCGTCCAAAAAGCGTCCTGTATGACCCCGACGATCAAATAACGATCGCCAACACAGATACACGTAATACACACACACAGCGTCTTCGCCGGCGAAGACGAGGTCCCAGTTTTCTGACGTCGGTCGGTCGTGGCTTCTCGCCACCCTTCCGACGCCGCAATGACTAATCTAAGTCACACCATCAGCCCTCCACTACACGTCGCCCTAAGCCGTGGTCCGGCCTCACAGGGGCACCCTTAGGACGACGTTCCCCAACGCTAGTAGAGCTTCTGCGCTCCACTCTCCGCATTTCGCAACCTCGACGATGCTTCTGCGCTTGCCCGTCCCGCCCGGTGACGCTGTAAAAGCCATAAGGGATAACAGCATACAGTCAATTCGAAAAAAAATGTGCAAAAATTACGAAGGTTAAAATGCGAATATTAATTTTGGTATTCAATTTTGGCCATGCCATTACAGCAGTTTAAAAACACTGTTAAAAAGAGGCTGATACAGAAAGCCTACTATACTGTTGAAGATTACTTAGATGATAAGGATGTGTGGATATAGGTGCACTTCTACCCTGTACAAGACAGTAATAACTAAATGTAACTAGTTTTAAGATTTATATTTAAAAAATAGCAAGTTTCTTGCTGGTTCTTCTCGGTAGGATCAGCTTTCCGAACAAGCAGTAAAGTTGACGATTCAAAAGCACTTGTTTAAAAGTTTACTTGAATAAAGAATATTTTGAATTTGACTTTGAATTAGACAAGAAATTTAATCAAATTCGCGTAACTATTATTTCTTAGAACGTCTACTTTACTTACTTTAAGTTACAAAATTGTCTAAGCTGCAATCAACGTAACTTGAAATTGCTTGTTGAAATTGTAATGACTACTGTGTTAGATTTTCTAATATTCTATTCTAACTCTTATTACTTTAGATATAAAAGCTACATCTGTAGTATATTTATTATTTAATTTCACATAACAAAGCTTTGTATTTGTAGTAAAGAGTTACATCAGTTGAATTTGCTCATTACCTTTTAGACTTGAGTTGTTTTAGTTGTTATTATATAGTATAAAAATTCACTTAGTTTGCTCTTGAATTTCTGAAGTCTTAATTTCAATGTTATTATAGACTATAAGAGACCATAGACACCACAAGAGATTGTATGTTCCTCGCTTAGGTAACCTTCAATTTTCACTCTTTGAGTACGACCTGATAAATATGATTCAAAAAGTTTTAGCTGCCTGACACCCAGAGACTAAAGTTTAGTAAGGAGAATTGGTGTAGGAACAGTGTCAAAAGCTTTGGCTAAATCAAGAAAAAATGTTAGAACTTTTTTCTTATTATTTAAATGTTTAACTATTTCATTGACTAGCTCCAAAGCAGCATCTGCAGCAAAATCTGTAAACTATTCCTTAATTTACAGATTTTGCTTGCGTATTTTTGTGGAGTATATCTCCTGATGATGCTTCGGTTGCGGTGCGAATCGATTATTGAATTTGTGATAGTGAACGTGTGTTGTGCTTGTGTATTGTGGTGGCGGTGGAGGTTTGTGCATGTGTTTTTACAATTTCTGCATGCATTGAGTATGAAAACGGATAGTGTACTCTACATTTAGCATCATATATATTTTCTATTTACTTTATCGCAAAAGCTGTGATAGCCTAGCGGTGAGACCGTGCGACTCTTACGAGGGGAACACGAGTTCAAACTCGGGCAGGCACCAATGAGTTTTTCTATTAAAACTCATGGGTCTTATTGCTAATTGCAATTTATCACACGCTTTTCGGTGAAGGAAAACATAGTGAGGAAACCTGCATATCTCTAGAGAATTCTTGAGATATGTGTAACCTACCAATCCGCATTGAGCAGCGTGGTAGGTCTTAGCTCTAACCCTTTTCTCCAGAAAGGGAGAGAGGAGGCCTATTCCCAGCAGTGGGATTGTAACAGGCCGCTACTTTACTTTACTTTTTTTTTACTTTATCGCAGATTATAGCAAAATAATTTTATTATTATTTTTTTGTTACAACATTGATTGCACCAAATTTCATCATTATTGATGCAGCAGCTTGTTAAAAGACAGCAAGATAAACAGACAGAGTTCTTGGTAATGTATATCATATTATTTTTCAAGTTTCTAGTATTGTTTTGTAGCATACGAGACATTTACATTCAAGTTATGTATACACCTGAAATGTACCATAACGTGCCGTTCACGTTGGTATTCTTGAATACAAATGGGTTTTGATATTGAGAGAAAGCACGATAATCAATAGATCAAACTCTTTTCTAGATAACTTTGTGATAAACTGAGGGCTACATACCATAAAACGTAATCCCATACCGCGTCTGTCTGTCTGTCACTTCGTCTATATTTATAGAATTAAGTCCATAAAAAGCAAGCAATTTAATTTAAAAAAAAGCTTTTAGTTAGCTTTTAGTTTTAACCATTGAAGAGTTCTCCCATCTGGAGCCAAATCTGGCAGCATCAGGTAATACTTATCATAAACATGCATTGCCATCGAGACTAAACTAATATATAAAATTTCAGCTCAATCGGACACCGGGAAGTTGGTCAATATTAACTTGATTCCGTCTTCACATACGAGTCATAGAATGCGAGTGAAATAAAAACTTTGAATAAAAATTATGCTTCAAAATAATACGAAATTACGAATAACGTTTAAAAAATCGTAATGCATTACGATTTTGTCGGCGATCTCTTTAATAAATATCTTTATTCAAGTAAACTTGTAAACAAGTGCCTTTGAATCGTCAACTCTACTGCTAGTACGGAAAGCTGGTCCTATCGAGAAGAGCTAGCAAGAAACTGAGCAGTTGTTCTTTTTAAAACATAATTCTTGTTACTAGTTACATTTAGTTATTGCTGTCTTGTAAAGGGTCGAAGAGTACCTATATCCACACATTCTTATTATCTAAGTAATCCTCAACAGTATAGTAGTTTTTCTATATCAGCCTCTTTTTAACAGTGTTTTTAAACTGCTGCAAAGCTAAAATTGATTGCCGAATTTCATTATTTTGTAGAATATTATACCCAAACTCACTAACGACCTACGTACTTTTACAAGGCGCAAAGCATGACCCGCAAGCTTACTTTGTCTATTATATACATCACGTATTGTTTTACAATTCGTTATATTTTTATTATTTTATTTTTATTATTATTGATTCTTATCTTTAAATACTATTTTTAGAAATGGCAGGAATTTCACTTAAATATTTAAGATTTCTCACATAGTCAACAATGACTAACGTACAGCTACAACATTTGATAGGTTTAGTTTCATATAATTTGTAATTAATATGCCAGGACGATTCTACCACCAGTTCGGAACGCTGTCATCCACTGAGAAGAACTGGCAAGAAACTCAGCGGTTGCTCTTATCACGAATATTAACTATTCGAGGCTAGATTCTAATAACAAATAACACTCAATGCAGGTAGGTAGACGCGGGTCTACCCTAACAATATTAGAACAGCACAGTAACACTGATTACACCCGTTCGTTTAACCAAGACAGGTTACAAAACGATCTAAACGCGAGAGCGTTTAATAATCGTACAAGTCTCGTTTACAACGAAACTCCAAGAGAACGGTCTAGCCGCGTAAGCGTAAGCTAAAAACCGTAAGAGTCGAGTATTACTTCGAATTACGACGAATTCAATATAGCGGACTCCATCTTTTATAACTAATTTTCTCTCCAAAAGCAAGTCCTTTCCTTGCTACCTTTCCTTGGCCACGTAATTGTAGTGTTGCCAACTATAATTCCTAACACTATATTTACTAGTACAATAGTACGAAGGGTTTATATTATTTTAGGGCATTCTAACAGTCTCATAAAAAGGAAAAGGAAATTAGAAAGCATACCTACGCTCAGCTTCCTTTTAGTGACAAATCTCTTAATTAGAGGAAACGCGAAAAGGGTCTTGTCATAACATTTTATATTATTTTATAGTCATATGCGTATTCTGGGTTAATGGATGAAAACACGTTCGTACTTAAACTCGGGAGCCGGTTTTTGATTAACTTTGAAGGATGGTATTTTAATACAAAATATACATAAACGTTAAAAATGTTTTGGATTTTCATCGTGAAGTCCTTAATCTTTATACAATAACATTAACTTTTTTGTTCACAGTAAAGTTTCGTTCATTTTTAAAATGAAACAAAGGTATTCATACTTTGAATAAACTTTATTGAATAACTAGCTGACTCAACAAACGTCCTGTATAACGATTTAAGTGAGACTTTTCTTAAATTTCCGCTAAATTTACAATGATTTCGCGTATTGTTTTAAGCCTATTATACTATTGAAGATTACCTAGAAGATAAGAATGCGTGGATATAGCTCCTCTTCAACCCTGTACAAGACATTAATAACTATATGTAACTAGTGATAAGAATTATTGTTTTAAAAGAGCAACCGCCAAGTTTCTTGATGGTTCTTCTCGGTAGGACCAGCTTTCCGAACCAGCAGTAGACGTTGACGATTCAAAAGCACTTATTTACAAGTTAACTTGAATAAAGAATATTTTGAATTTGAATTTGAATATCACAACATCACATTGACGTAACACTATATTGATACAAAAAAATAACAATGTTATGTAACAATCTAAGTATATCCTACTTCCTTTTCCTACTAATCTTACTTCCTACTAATATTAAAGATACGAAAGTTAGTAAGTATAAATGTATGATTGTTGCTCTTTCAGGGCTAATCCGCTGAACCAATATGGATGAAATTTGGTACAATTATTCCTTATACAACAGTGTAACGTATAAGCTATTGAAATCGTGTTAATTCAACAGGAATATGATGACATTGAAAAGCGCCATCTATTATTAACCTATCAAAATGTTTATTCACGTTTATCATTGTGTCAAAGTCAAATTAAATCTGTAATTTAAAGAAGTTTTTTTATCATGTGATTTGGCTTACGTCAAAAGAGTTATGTGAAAAAAGTTTTTATGTATTTTGGTTTCTGTTTACTGGATGAATTGAATTGAACTATTTTAATATATATTTACTTAAATAATTAAATTATGCTCTCGAGTAAACGATCAATCTTTCTCAGTCTTCCCAGATCGATTTTTGTGATGGAGATATTTGCAGGGTTGGATGACAAAAGCTGCTGGTTTATTCTAAGACTACAGCCTACGCGAACGAAGTTGCGGGTAAAAGCTAGTTAATATATAGTAAAATTATATATATCTTTTCTTAGCATTTAGTATTCTTTAAACTAATATTTACGTATTAAAAGGAAGTTGTATATTATAGTGCATGTGGGTTGAAATGTGAATCTTACCTTGTATATACAAGACACATACACGAATATACTCACACTAACTCACACTAACACTATGTACAAAGGAAACCTTACACTGTCTCAAAAGCACACACATCAGTGACACGAGAGCCTCTGGTGAGAGTGGTCGTGTAGTGTTATATTTTGTTGGTGCAATATTAGTCTACATTAATACAATAAAGTGAACACTACTATATTATGTTGTATGTAGTAAAGTAAAGTAAAGTAACAGCCTGTTATTATGCCCACTGCTCTGGGCTAAGGCCTCCTCTCTCCGTTTTTGGAGAGAAGGGTTGGAGCTAAGACCTACCACGCTGCTCCAATGCGGATTGGTAGGTTACACATATTCCTTGAGAATTCTCTAGAGATATGCAGGTTTACTCACGATGTTTTCCTTCACCGAAAAGCGTGTGATAAATTGCAATTATCAATTAGACACATAAGTTTTTAATAGAAAAACTCATTGGTGCCTGCCCGGGGTTTGAACCTATGTCGTCTCTAGAGAGTCGCACGGTCTCACCACTAGGCTATCACAAGCTGTTGTTGTATGTACATATATACTACATAATGTAAGAAAGTGGTATATAATAATTTTCACCAATCTTCCAAAATTGTTTTAAACGTTCCAATGTTCTAAGTATATGTAGACTTTGATAATATTATTGCGTAATTTCACGACAAAGCCCACTGTACAAAAGCGCCTACAAAAGCGTATGAGTAAAGTTTACTTTAGCACATTCCTTTCACATGCACGCGTTGTGGAAACACACTGGCATATGTTTCTCAATGTAACGAGACCGTAGAATTTAGCCTACGAGATTCTATGTCACCCGAAACTTTGCATCTGCATGTTTTTTTGGACGATCTATTTTTTAGGAAATATTCAGAAGAAGCAAATAGTAATTCGTGTAGATATTTGTACAAAACGAGGTTTTGCTTTAACCAGAACCAAGAATTCGAATCTTCCAAACAGAATTGTTGAAATGTTTTCTTTTTAATTTATTTAGCCACATCTGAATACTTAAAAATTATTGTCACCGTACTAAAAACATGAATCAGTAAATAACAGCAAACGAAATAAAAGAGATATAAAATATTTCAATGTCAATCATCGATAGGTAATTTTTCCAGTTAAAAATTTATCTTCAACTTCGTTGTTTATCGGAATATATTATCATCAAGATCATTCTCCTGCCCTTATGCCTCTCTAAGTGGGGTCTGTACAACATATTATAAACATATGTCGCCTTTTATGACTAATTGTTCTTTTATCAATATTCGATCCTAAAGATTTTAGTTCAGAATACGTTCAGTTATTCATACTCTTAATTTGTTGCCCATTTAAATTTGATCATATTTGAAAATAGTATACACAGTTTTTAATAAAAAGATTACTTCTTAAGGAAAGTAACTGCCTGTTGACTGGCCCGTTGGCGCTGTGGGTAGCGACCCTGCCTTCAGCTCCGCGGGTCGCGGGATCGAATTCCGCCGAGGGCCAACATTTTCTATAAAACAAACTGTTGGTTCTTCGAGCCTGGGTATGTATTTGTATTAAATATGTATTTAAACTGATATATGTAGTATATCTACCAGTTGTCCGTCACCTATAACACAGGTATTACGTTACTTACTTTGGGGACGGACAACCGTGTGTGTAAATGTCCCATATATATTTATATATATATTTAACTATGGGATAGTTGTTGAAAGCGGGTGAAAGCCTTATCTGATATCGATTCATACGTAGATCATAACTTTTTATTGTTATTCCACCACCCAAAAAGATAAATAGTTCACAGTAATCGCCGCGTTTTATGCAAAATATTTACAGATGTGTTTTCCGTTATGAAACGTTTGGCGTGCCTCACGTGAATACTTAGGTCTATTGAAGTGCCACAATATCGTACTTAAATCTCACTCCGTTACATATTGCAGCTTTAATATAACTGTTAGAGTATATGTCTCTAAAATATATATATAGTAATATTCTATTTGTACGGAAAAATATAAGTACTGTAAGGGGTAATTACAAGAGGTCGCTGCTGCGTGTACCGAATGCAGCCGATGTATAACGAACACAGCCGCAGATGTTCTAGTATGAACGTTCAGACTAGTGGTTGCCAGAGAATAACAAGAAGCCATCTTGTGTGATGTGACGTGTGTTTTTGTATTATTGTATTAATTGCGAATAAGGAAGTACAAGTTGAATTATTGATTGAGGATTCATTAATACTCAATTCTGAACATTCTTTAACAGTACGTATAAAACAAAATTTGATGTATATCATAGACATACGAGAGGTCACAAACAGCTTGTGATACCTGAGTCGCGACTCAGCAGAGTTAGCAACTCATTTGTTGGTCTCGCTATTCGCTTCTATAATAAAATTCCTCAATCCATTCTAGACCAGTGTACAGAAAGATTCCAATTAAGTGTAAAAAATATGCTTATACATAAAGCATTTTACAAAATTGAAGATTATCTGGACGATAAGAAAGCCTGGATTTGAAAATTCTTTCAGCTTCATACAAGATAGCGGTTTAATAATGTATAATTGGAAATATTAAAAAGATTGACTGCCGAGTTTCTTGCTGGTTCTTCTCGGTAAGAGCAACATTCCGAACCAGTTGTAGCTTCATTAATCATATTGATGCTTGACTAAATATTTGAATAAAGATTATTTTGATTGATCGATTGATTGATCATATAATGGAACGTAAATGATTCTTAAATAGCAAACATATCCACGCTTACCACCAACACGTACTCATTTTGGTAATATAAAATTCAAAGGACTCTAATTATTAAAAATAAAGATTATTTTGATTTGATTTGATTTGATTTGAATTGATTTGATTAACTAATAACATACAAAAGTGATAATAAATTTATTTTGTTATAATCCGATAAATCACGGAAATGATGACGAAATGAATTATTTATAGACAAGTAAAACAAAACAATTTAAAAAATTGTATGTCCCTTCTGATAATGTATTTCTGGGAGTGACTGGGAGTGGCTGTGAAATCTCCAATGGAGCACATGAACAGCTTTCCGAACCAGCAGTAGATGTTGACGATTCAAAAGCACTTATTTACAAGTTTACTTGAATATATTTTGAATTTGTATTTGATAACCGTTGAATTGCCCTCGTCTGAAGGCAATCCTGACAGTAGCATCATATCACGCTTATCATAAACATGCATTTTCATTGAAACTTGACCAGTATGTACAATTTCAGCTCAATCAGACACCGGGAAATGCGTCAAATGTATCATACAAGATTCCACGTTCACATACGTATAACTCAAGCTGAAATAAAAGCTTTTAAAAATCTTTATAAAATGATTTACTTCGCAAAGAAGTCGAAAGAATTACATATGATACCATCAAAACACTTTTTATCTCAGACAATAAAGAGGCGTTACTCTACATAGCAGGGTAAAGTGATTTATGTTGCCAAAAAATTATTCCATATCATAAAACAGACAAGTATGTTATAATAGAAAGGATAAAATGATTCTACGGCATTCCGCGATAAAGAGGAGATTTTATGTATGCTGTGAATTCGAATCTGTTAACACTCTGAGCTGTCTCAAATGTTTGATGTATTTTTATATAAAAAAAAGAGTAGCGGCCTGTTAATATCCCACTGCTGGGAATAGGCCTCTTCTCTCCGTTTCTGGAGAGAAGGGTTGGAGCTAAGACCTACCACGCTGCTCCAATGCGGATTGGTAGGTTACACATATCTCCAGAATTCTCTAGAAATATGCAGGTTTCCTCACGATGTTTTCCTTCACCGAAAAGCGTGTGTAATTGCAATTATCAATTAGACACATGAGTTTTAATAGAAAAACTCATTGGTGCCTGCACGGGTTTTAACTCGTGTTTCCCTCGAAAGAGTCGCACGGTCTCAGCGCTGGGCTATCACAGCTTCGATATCACAGATTTTTATATATTTTTAGTAATTCAATTTTCGTATATAAGAATAAATGTAATTATAAAAAGATTGGCGATGAATATAATAGACAAAGTAGGAACCGACGTAAGCTTGCGGTTCCTGTGTGCGCATTGCAAAAGTACGTAAGTCGTTTGTGAGCTTGAGTATAAGAATAAATAAAATTCCGCAATCTGCTTTAACTTCACCATTACAGCAGTTCAAAACACTATTAAAGGGAGGCTGATACAGAAAGCCTACTATACTATTGAGGATTACTTAGACGATTAGAATGCGTGGATATAGCTAATCTTCGACCCTGTAATATACCATGAATAATTTTCCTATTACGTTTACTAAAAATTATTTTAAATGTAAAAGTAATAATAAAATTATTTTGCTATAGTCCGCGATAAATTAGATGTCACAATTCAAAATTTGATCGTTATTGCGTCGCAGTAATTAGAAACGCGTGGGCTGACTTAAATGTAAAATGGAGAAAGCAATTTGAGACATCCATCAATTACACTTTGTGTGATTGCGACGAGATATTTTGTTTGGAAATAATTTTCGTTTGCCAAATTTGAATACCTCAGTCTTGAAACATCTAAATATTTTTTTATATAGTAAAGTAGCGGCCTGTTACAATCCCACTGCTGGGCATAGGCCTCCTCTCTCCGTTTCTGGAGAGAAAGGTTGGAGCTATAACCTACCACGCTGCTGCAATGCGTATTGGTAGGTTACACATATCCCCAGAATTCTCTAGAGATATGCAGGCTTCCTCACGATGTATTCCTTTATCGAAAATCGTGTGATAAATTGCAATTATTAATTAAACACATAAGTTTTTTAATAGAAAAACTCTTTGGTGCCTGCCCGGGGTTGAATCTGTTCGCGCCTACTGCGTACCCTTCGATAGCCACAGTTGGTGAGTGTAATCAGGAATAGTAGACAACCGGCAATTTCTCCATCCCGAATAATCAAAGGATACTTACTGACCTTTCACTAGGCTTCTCTGCAGGGTATGGCGTCTACGCCGCTCTGGCCGGGGTATATAAAAGCCACTTTTATTCGTGGAATAACTTATGTATTGTTCTTCCGTTTTAGTATTTTACACAGCCAGCGATTTATCTTAATATTTCGAGGATATTTATGATAAAGTTCCACCGAACACCGATATTAACAATAATTCACACAGAGTACCGTTCACCTAGTTGCGCTGCCGATCGATCTCTCTTTGTTTTTGTGACATTTTTGTGCTACCTACCCGCACCGCCGCAGGTGCAGTAAGCCCCGATTACTCTGCGGAAAATTGCCCGAACAGCAGGTCTACCATGAACTCTTATGCGACTCAATTGAAGACGTAAATGACGATCGCGAACCGCTTTCTTTTCGTACCATGAAGTGTGAATTGCATTAGGGTCGTAATGTTTGAAAAGGATAACGTTATATGAACTATAGATAACTCTGTCTCTTTTACTCACATGTTCTTAGGACGAATTCTGAACGCTCATTCGGCACCGACTTAAAGTGTGCGTCTTTAAGACGTCATGGTATGAAAAAGTAAAACAATTTCGTTTACGTCTTCAATTGAGTCGCAATAAGAGTTCATGGTAGGCCTGCTGGATCTATGATCGGTCTAGAGAGTCACATGAACTCACCGCTGGGCTATCACAGCGTATATATATAACACATATAAGTTCCTCAATTTCAGTACTTACAGAACATAATCCTGTTGTTTATAACCCGTAGTGATCCGTATTTACGATACATAGCATGTATACAGAGCAGTATTATGTAGATCCAGATTTAGACGCCAAACACGAATAGCTAAATTAAATTCAGCCTGCTATAGCTTTAAAAATATTATATACAAAAGTAATAATAAAATTATTTTGCTATAATACGCGATAGAGTAAATAGAAAATATTAATAGTGCTAAATGTATCTATCCGTTTTTTCATACCCGATACATGCAGGATTCGTAAAAACACATGCACAGACCTCCACCACCGCTACCACAATACACAAGCACTACAGACGTTCACTATGACAAACTCAACAACTTCACCCCGCAACAGGCGTCATCAGGAAATGTCATGGAGTCCACTATACATTTAGCTATATATATATTTTCTACTTACTTTATCAAGGATTATAGTAAAAAAAATTTATTATTACTTTTGTATTATGGATCTCCGCAAGGTAACGCCTAATTCTATAAATTATTTAAAGGATGATTTATAGAAACTTTATAGAAAATTAATTGAAATTTTTTTGGGACTTTGTTTTATAATAGGTATGGATAATAGAATATTGAGATGTGCAGGACCTTCTGACACGAATATACTTGTCTTACTCACTAAAAGATTCCAACCTTTGTATAGTATTGAAGAACTTTGTTGATGAATAAATGAATTTGGATTTTGAATTTGAATTTAAAGCTATAACTGAAAGATCTCTATTTTGTATAAGTATTCCGAACTTTCTTTTGCTATTTCCTATTCTATTTTTCACTTCGTCTCTACGATCCATAACAGCGCATATGTTCCCGGAACGTGTTACTTGACGCAGTATATTTTCTTAATATTTTCCTGCTATGGAGAGAGTGGGAATATAATAAATTATTTTGTAAGTAAAGTATCAGCCTGTTACAATCCCACTGCTGGGAATAGGCCTCCTCTCTCCGTTTCTGGAGAGAAGGGTTGGAGCTAAGACCTACCACGCTGCTCCAATGCGGATTGGTAGGTTACACATATCTCCAGAGTTCTCTAGAGATACATGCAGGTTTCCTCACGATGTTTTCCTTCACCGAAAAGCGTGTGATAAATTGCAATTATCAATTAGACAGAATTAGAAAAACTCATTGGTGCCTGCCCGGGTTTGAACTCGTGTTCCCCTCGAAAGAGTCGCACGGTCTCACCGCTGGGCTATCACAGCTTTATTTTGTAAGATGACACAATATTTATTTTAAATGTAAACCGTGTTGAAGTTACCAAATACTCTTATACAATAAAGGACCTAGTAAACAAAGCTGCAATATTATTATGCAAATATAATGGTGGTAAAATGATTGCTAGCTGTAAGCAAGTATGATGGTGGTAAGTTTTTGCAACACCAGCCTGGCCAAAAAATATTAGCGATATCACAAAAAGTAGTTTTGAAAAATTAGGAAAAGTTTCTAGATTATTTTGGTTTTTATGTTATCGATTACAGTGACAAAAATCTATTTTCTTATTTTGATGTAATTTAAATATATTTCATATATAATTCAGAAAATATAACACTGAACTATTAAAAAGACGATTGCAATTTTGTCGTAGATCCTATCGCCTGAAGATGCTTCGGTTACGGGGCGAAACGGTCGTCGAAATTGTCGTAGTGAAAATGTGTCTTGTGATACGTGTACTAATCCTGCATATATACGGTATGAGAACGGTTTTGTCTTCACACGTAAAATCACATAGGTTT
Organism: Morpho deidamia; assembly: GCA_947086505.1. Taxonomy (NCBI): domain Eukaryota; kingdom Metazoa; phylum Arthropoda; class Insecta; order Lepidoptera; family Nymphalidae; genus Morpho; species Morpho deidamia. Next base: position 2,484,678 of record CAMTZC010000011.1, read on the forward strand.
TCTTAATAAGCGCAGATTATAGGAAAATAATTCTATTATGATTTATGTACTACGATGAATACTTGAAACTTAATTTAAATATTTTTTAATGTGTGTAAAGTTTATTATAATACATTTAGATTAAAATTTTTATTTAATCTGTGCTTCACATTGTAATATATTTTGATTATGAATAAATAAATGTAAATATATGGGACACTTACACACACGTCCGTCCCCAATCTTAATACTTGTGTTATGGATGACGGACAACTGGTAAATATACTACATAAAAAGTAAGTAAAGTAGCGGCCTGTTACAAACCCACTGCTGGGAATAGGTCTCCTCTCCCCGTTTCTGGAGAGAAGGGTTGGAGCCAAGATCTACCACGCTGCTCCAATGCGGATCGGTAGGTTGCACATATCTCCAGAATTCTTTAGAGATATGCAGGTTTCCTCACGATGTTTTCCTTCACCGAAAAGCGTGTGATAAATTGCAATTATCAATTAGACATATGAATTTTAATAGAAAAACTCATTGGTGCCTGCCCGGGTTTGAATTCGCGGTCCCCTCGAAAGAGTCGCACGGTCTCACCGCTGGGCTATCACAATATACTACATATATAATTTTAAATACATATTTAAATACAAATATGCACCTGGGCTCGAAGAACGAACAAATTGTTAAAAGAAAATGTTGGTCCTCAGCGGAAATCGAACCCGCGACCCGTTGAGCTGAAGGCAGCGTCACTACCCACCGCGCCAACGGGCCATTCAAATTATAATTATATCAGTTGCGGTTTATTTAATCTGTGCTACGCAAAATTTCAATATATTACCAACGTAATCATTGTACCCGGCAGCTGCGATATTAATATAACAATTCGATCTCATTTAAACTATATTGAAACTGATTAAATTCCTCAAATTACATGATTTATAGAAGCTGGCGTTACTTTGCGGAATTCCATATTTCCAGTACAAACACTGAAACAGAATTAACTACCTTGCTTTAATCCGCACGGGTTAAGCGAATGCATGCAAAACTAATGTGTATGAAGCAGGCAAAATTTACGCACCTTATACATGCAGGACAAGCCACCACACGCACCCCAAGGCGCCTCCACCATCCACAATGCACACAAGTAGTACACACAACCACCACCACAGTCTCGACGTTGTCAACAGTCGATCGTTTCGCTCCGAAACCGAAGCATCATCAGGAGGATTGTCGTGGAGCCTATCCTGCTGATGATGCTTCGGTAAGTCACTACAGCTCAGCTGGTAACGGAGGTACTCTAAATTCAGAATTCCTAGATCGATCCCATGTTCCATCAGTGAAGCTTAATTAACATCTTTTGGGATTTTTTTCAAATTGCACCTTTCTTATATTTTCTAAAGATAATACCAGGTCACCCAGGTATTTTTTATTAAATGGGTCACTAAAAAAATGCAGTGCCGCGCTTTCTATTTGATTATCACGGGAGAGTTACAGTGACATCTCTGAGACGGCAGGAAAACAGTTTCCTTTAATTCTTCTTCGTCGTCTCACTCTTGTCAGAGCGGTCGTGGTCATCATGAACTAACTTTAGGGGCAGATGTTATTTGCCTCACGAGCATACGCCTCTTATCTCTGCTAACTGACAGCCTGGCACACTCGTTTAAGGGACCCCCCCACTGCAGCCTTAATTTGGTCGGTCCAGCGTGTGGGAGATCCTTCTTGTCTTCTTGTGCCTTCCACTCCGCCCTGTACGACTAGGCGGTCGATGGAGCCATTTCCTCTTCGGGAGACATGTCCAAAAAACTTCAAAATGCGACTTTGTACTACCGTCGATAATCGATGTTTAGGGCCGATTTCCTGGACAATAGAGACGTTGGTGCGAAATTCGGTTCATAAGACTCCAAGCATTCGTCTCCAGCACCACATCTCCAGATCATCAATTTTCTTCTTCTCGGCCTGTCGCAAGGTCCATGTCTCCGCAGCGTATAGAAACATGGGAAAAACAAGCGTCTGCACAAGACGGATCTTGGTGGCTTTCCTTTCATTACTCGAATAAAATGATGGAGTTTCTCATGTATATCCTATATAACTAAAGGGCATCTATGCCGGCATCAGAGAATACCGCAACAGAATACCGCAAACTTAACAACAACGTAAACTACTCGTTACAGTCGTGTCGTCAATCCTCAGCTACAATTTTGGTCAGGTGTCTGACGCAGCTAAAGATTCAGGTATTTTTAGCTGCGTCAGGCAGCTACAAATATAACGTCCATTATTACCGAAGATTTATTCAAATATTAGTCTTCGACAACTAACAATCGGACTTATAAGATCAGGACGTGTGTGAGCTTTCCCTATCAGCCTAAATATGAACACTGAAATAAATGATTTGTAAACAGAGTTCAATCCCCATCTAGTATCACGAGTTTGCTTAGCCTTTGCATCTTGACATCGACAGCTGCTAACTTGAGTACATCACACCAGAATCTCATCGATGGTTAAAAGGGCAAAAAAAGCGATTTACACTGTACGACATTTATCCTTTAAAAGAAAGAGATATTTATATATGCGCATGCTCAAACATGTAGATAATATACGTTTAACTCATAACACAATAATATCGAGATTTAAAACTTTTGCGATTCATACTTATTAATATGTAAAAATACGGGTCACATCTCCACTAGATTGAGTTACCTTTGTGTAAGTCCGAGTCCGAGTCAGTTCGTGACCACGGCACATTAATAACAATAATATCCATAGTTTTATTGCGGTTATACATTACTTTTAGGATGATATTTTTTTTTTACTTTGTAAAAAATTAAATACCATTGTTCTTTATAGAATAATATTACGGTAGCCCTACTTGCCTTTATATAAGGATCGACGATTATGTATGTTGCGAAACAATCGATGATCAAACAATCGGCATATATTTTTATAAACCGTATGCAGTTAAAGACCGTGAAGGTCAATTGGAGATAGTGTGTCCTTCCCCGGACACGTATGAATATTCTATGAAAACTTATATCCAAGGGTTTATATTAATAAATCTAAACTTATTCTGAAAATTTACAGAAATTTGTGTATCTTACATTGCAGCAATGTTGTTGGTCAAGGTCCGTATTCTTTTTGGCAAAAAAGAGATGAAGTATATATAGCATTAAGATATATAGCAGCAGTAGTATAGCATTAAGATAGTAACAGAAAGCTATATTCATTTTTATTTATCGAAATCGTGTTGCAACAATTAAATGTCTTTTCATAACAGCACCCACGAGTGTCTCGCTAAACAAGCTAGGTATCTAAGAATATCTTCAGCGAGTACTCATTCACAGCTGTTCTTCATGAAATTTTGAACTCTGTTCTTAACGTTTTAAGATTTATTTTCGCTAACTATATCCATAATGTCTTATTCTAGGGAAGGTAGTTGGTAAATACCTTAGATCTTACAGATATCTTACGTTTCTTATATTTCTCGTTGGATCCTCTTTTCCTTTTGTTGACGTTTATATTATGTTGCTTGTATTATTTTACATTGTCGCTTAGAATATATTAGTTATTTTATTGATAAAAATATTTTTCATCTTGAAACAATAACATCTTTTGTCTACTACAATATTCAAGCCATGTAAGACTCTTAAAAATGCTATGAACATTTAACAAGATGAGTTTGTGAAATTTTAGTCCTTGAGGTTACCAATTTTGTTAAATAAATTTAAATAAAAAATATAGTTATTGTGCCTGTAAAGACGCGTAAAATTATGACAGCAGTAGAAAGAAGTTTAAAGATTGAAAAAGAATAGGAATATATTTTTGCAAAAGTAAAGTCTCGAAAGCGACGATGTTATTTTTACGAAAGTATATTCAGTCATTTTCAAATGCGTTTATCTTAATAGATTATTTTTTAAAAGATCAGTCATTCTCAAATGCGATGATCTAATTATATTATTTATGCTTTCATAACTATACTTTATAGTAAATCATTGTCAAGCGCAAATGATCTCGTTAAATTATTTTTGTAAAAGTATAATCAGTAATTCTACTTTTCAGTGATCTAAATAGACTATATTTATAAAAGTATAGTGAAGAATTCTCGAATACAATGATCTTTTCAGATTATATTTGCGAAAGTATAGTCTATCTTATAAGATTTATCTTCATCATTCTCCTACCCTTATGCCACTCTAATTGGGGTTGGTACATGTTTTAAACATGTTGTCAGATGATTTTTTCCTAGTTATTTTACGACCGGACGCCTGCCTGACATCAACTTACGTTAGTCGACTTTTACGACACCTCGGTAGGAATTGAGGATGGTCTATTCTACTCGGCCAGATACCAATTAGCAGCTCATTAGATTTATATTATTTTTGGCAAATTATAATCAATTGTTCGTACTTATTTGATTCCAGTAATGCCCTTGATATATGTCTATATAATCTTGGCTAGGTGTCAGATATGAAACATGTTGGCCGTGTTTAGTATGGCCAGCTTAACTTGGCTTTGCAATGATGTATAGTTTAAGCCAGTAGAAACGCGGTACATGACGTCTTACTGCAAGCATGGCTATAAATACAACTGATATCGTATATATACCAGCTTGGTATTATTATATTGTTTTAATATTTCCTTACTAAATATTATGCCGTGTGGTATCCGGCTGAGTAGAATAGACCACCCTCATTTCTGACCGAGGTGTCGTAAAAGGCGACTAAGGAAAGTCGACCCGCCGTGCGGTATCCGGCTGAGTAGAATAGACCATCCTCATTTCTTGCCGAGGTGTCGTAAAAGGCGACTAAGGTAAGTCGACCCGCCGTGTGGTATCCGGCTGAGTAGAATAGACCACCCTCATTTTATGCCGAGGTGTCGTAAAAGGTGACTAAGGTAAGTCGACCCGCCGTGCGGTATCCGGCTGAGTAGAATAGACCACCCTCATTTCTTGCCGAGGTGTCGTAAAAGGCGACTAAGGTAAGTCGACCCGCCGTGCGGTATCCGGCTGAGTAGAATAGACCACCCTCATTTCTTGCCGAGGTGTCGTAAAAGGCGACCAAGGTAAGTCGACCCGCCGTGCGGTATCCGGCTGAGTAGAATAGACCACCCTCATTTCTTGCCGAGGTGTTGTAAAAGGCGACCAAGGTAAGTCGACCCGCCGTGCGGTATCCGGCTGAGTAGAATAGACCACCCTCATTTCTTGCTGAGGTGTCGTAAAAGGTGACTAAGGTAAGTTGACCCACCGTTAGGTATTCGGTTGAGTAGAATAGACCACCCTCTTTCTTACCGAGACGTCAAATACGTCTAAGGTAAGCTGACGTCAGACAGGTGGCCGGTCGTAAAATACGTAGCCAAATCATGTGACAACATGTTTATAAGATGTTGTGCCGACCCCACATAGAGTGGGATAAGGGCAGGAGGATGATGATTTAACGTACTAAAAAGTAAAAGAAATAACGAGAATAGCGTGGGACTCTTTGTGATCCATTAGTATTTATTATAGTTTTTCGTAACGATATTTAATTTTTTAACTTTTTATTGTGATCCTTAAAAAAAAGTAGAAAAAGAGAAATTTATCAAATTATAGTATTGTCACCTGTTCACTTACACTTTATACGCTTATCAAAAACGTACAAAGATTAAATTAAATGTGCCTGTGGGTCGAAATTTACTTCAAATTTTTTACGACCGGCCGCCTGCCTGACGTCAACTTACCTTGGTCGTATTTTACGACCCTCGGTAAAAAAGAGAGTGGTCTATTCTACTCAGCCGGATATCACACGGCATTTTAGTACGTTAAATAAAAAATAAAATAAATCGATAAAAACATGTTTTTTATTTATGTTGTTTATCTCTTATATACGCGCATGTATACATATATTGAGTTGAGATAAATAACACAGTAATGGGTCAAATACGAAGTGCAGTGAACCACTGCCAGAATTTTATGAATATATAATTTAAATTCTCGTAAACATTTCAATTATATTCCTTTCGCTTTAAACCGTGATTCAAAGAATTCAAGTTAAATTTATAGCATTTAGATCTCCCTTAATTACAACTCTTAGCGCCTATTTAAGACAAACCCAATGTTTCGAGGACAAGTAAAATTACAATTCTCCGGCCGAAAGAAATGAGATTCTCCCAAACGAAATCTCGAACGGTATTATTGTAATTAAATAAAAGGTATTGTTTCGGTCCCTTTATTAAGGGTTTATTAAGACTTGATAAGGACCCGACATCTTTATAGTAGTATCAATATTAGTATTTGTAGGATTCACATCGAGTATAGTAATAAGTTTCTATTAATAAGGTAGCTGTGATAGCCCAGCGATGAGACCGTGCGACTCTTTCGAGGGGAACACGAGTTCAAACCCGGGCAGGCACCAATGAGTTTTTCTATTAAAACCCATGTGTCTAATTGATAATTGCAATTTATCACACGCTTTACGGTGAAGGAAAACATCGTGAGGAAACCTGCATATCTCTAGAGAATTCTGTTGATATGTGTAACCTACCAATCCGCATTGGAGCAGCGTGGTAGGTCTTAGCTCCAACCCTTCTCTCCAGAAACGGAGAGAGGAGGCCTATTCCCAGCAGTGGGATTGTAACAGGCCGCTACTTTACTATAGTAATAAGCTGTGATAGCCCAGCGGTGAGACCGTGCGACTCTTTCGAGGGAAACACGAGTTCAAACCCGGGCAGGCACCAATGAGTTTTTCTATTAAAACTTATGTGTCTAATTGCAATTTATCAGACGCTCAATAAGTAATGCTAATCGACACTTAGAGAGAGAAAATCGGCTAGATTCTTAATAGAGCATTGTCTCTGTCGCACAAAATGACGAACCCGTGCGAAAAGTCACATACTGAGTGACAGAGACAGCGCTCTACGAAACCAACTGGTCGGCTGTTTCGTTCTAAACATCGATGTGCATTATTTAATGCCGGGTACTGTACTCACTTTTTCATTAAAGTAAATCACTCTAATTATATGTCTTTTGAACCGCTTTCCACCATTAAAAAGTAAGCGACGGAAAATGGCGTTTTATTTTCAAAAAGATTCTCTAACCTTTTACCTGTTCGGACTTGTTTGATTATTTTTTTGCCTTGGGCATTTTGCTTTATGGGGTATTTAGAAAGAAATAAATAATAAAATGAAAAGCCCAAAAAGGACTTTTATTTGTAAAGCGGTGAAGGGTAAAACATCAGTTTTTGTAGAATCTGAAGAAGAAGAATCTGAACCCGTGGATACGTTTGCGTCAACTTAAATGGTAAAATACCCTAAATGTGCGTGTTTCCTGTTGTCACAGGAAACACGCAATTGTATTTCATCATATATTTCTTAATTTTACCAAATTTTATAACTTTAGGTAAAATCTAATGCTAAATGTAAAGTTGACCATCCGTTAGTATATCTGATATTCACAACTAATGCACTCCAATCCTCCACCATAGCCACCACAATGCACACACATTCACTATCACAAACTCAAAATCGTTTCGTTCCGCAACCGAAGTATCATTAGGAGATGATGAAAGCAAGGATGGCTTTGGGATCTTGTTCCACTCATTTAATATAAAACATGCTGTAGAAAAGCTGTGATAGCTCTGCGGTGAGACCGTGTGACTCTCAAGAGACGATCGGGTTCAAAGCCCGGGTAGGGCCTAATAAATTTTTCTATTAAAACTTATGTGTCTGATTGATAATTGCAATTTTTCATACGCTTTCCGGTGAAGGGAACATCGTGAGGAAAACTATATATCTCTAGAGAATTCTAGGGATATGGGTAACATACCAATCCGCATTGGAGCAGCGTGGAGGCCTATGCCCAGCTTTGGGAAAGTAACAGGCCATTACTTTAGTTTTTTTTTACTTTTATGCAGTAGTAATCTTTTTGAATATCCGTCGTTCAAAAAGAAAAATCAAAAGAACTGCATTCCTCTTCTTGCTCAAACCGAGTAGAATTCTTTATTTTATGAAGTAAACTAAGGTTGTCAATAATGCAAAGTGATGTGGTAAATTCAGATTGTTTCAAAGCCGTGTTCCACAAACGAAAACCGTGACATTCTCGTTTTCAATGCGCCCTATATTCCCGCATTTTTCTGATTGCGAATTTTGCTCGTCCCAGATGCATACGTTGTTTTTACTTTACGGCAATTTTTCCGAACTTCTACATCTATACTTATTATGAAACGAGGTCTCCAAAAGCTGTTTGTATGTGATTTATTTTCTCAAAGTTTACTAAACGGATTTCGTACATACAGTTCTTCAATCTTTTAGTAAAGATTTTGGCCCCGAAGGAAACGCAGATTATTTTTCATATGTTATCCCGATATAAAAGTCAAAACTGTGTCCAATTTTATTAATATTACTCTTGGACATTGAACGTAAGAGCGTTACCTACAGACAGACTTTTGAATTTGTAAATTAACATAATTTTAATCCCAAACAAAATACGTCGCTAATAAATCCTTTATTCATTGACTGAATAAACAGAAGTTTCGTTTGACGAGGGTTAACAATAAAGTGCCCAAACGGTATCATTACACTGTAGTCAAATTAGCTATATAAAATTTCAATTACCTTAACCAAATTTTTCACGACCTATGTAATTATGAAATTTGAACATACGTCAAAAAGATGCAAAAGGATAAAAAAAAATTGCCGATGTACAAATTAGATAAAGTAGAAATCGACATAAGCATGCTCCTTTGTGTCTTATGGCTCCTCTTAATAACCAGTGATTACAAACTAAGGATGTTACGGAGGTGGGTTTACCGGAACCGGAGTCGGAACCGGAGATTTCATATTTGAATTATCGGAGCCGAAGTCGGAATCGGAGGCGGAGGTTTCTACTTCCGCCTTCTTCATTACTAATCTAAAAATTGACCCGTAAATTGTATTTAGACAATATGACCACCGCGATTTAAATAAATGAATACTTAAGCGCGTCTAACCATTGATACTGAAAATAAACAAATGAACGAGAGGTTTTTTGTTTATTTTCCTCTCGTTTATTTGTTTATTTTCATGTATTCATTTATTTTCATTTGTGCGAGGGGAGATACCCCCGGGCGTTGAGTTACAACTTCTAGCTGCGCATTCTGTCCGAATTCGCATGACAATTTCACCTTCGTTGTACCTCCGACTAAAATATATCGGAGCCGGAGTCGGAGTCGGAGGTGTAAATTCAATCGGAGGTTCCGACGTGTCGGAACAGAAGTCGGAGCTCCGTAACATCCCTATTATAAACGACTAAGCGCGAGCACGCTCGTGTAGAGGACACACTTAGCAGTACTCGCCAATCATCGTCTATGATCGCCTACGATCGTCTTCTACGATACGATCGGTTTTCCATCACGCATCAGAGGGAATCGCCGATTGATACTTATGAGAATATCTATCGTATGGTAATACGGATGATTGCGACACTTGCACGATGATCGTGCCGACTATAGATGTTCACACGATTGACCATCATCGCCGATAGTGAAGTGCAGGCATTAAAAAGTATGTAAATCACTTATTAGTTTTGGTTTATAAATTCACCGCTGAGTTTTATGTAAAAGGAATTTACCGAACTTGCGTTTGACGATTCAAATGTTGTCGTTAACAAGTTTATTTGGAAAAAGAATATTTTGAATTTAAATATAAATTAATACACAGATAGGAAGCAGGGAAAATATATGAAAAACGCGATAAGACATAGCTCAGTTAGTATTGCAATGAGTTGTTCAAATGTTTATGAAATATAAGCTTTGACTAAAACTACTACGCTATTAAGTAATCATCTAATAATTTAATACAATTTAAGCAAAGCTTCGGCGTCGAGTATTAAAATCGCGCTTAAATTATCTACGCATTGTTTTTTTCTTTTATTATTATTTTGCTATATTCCGGAGACATACAATGAAATTATTTTGTTATAGTAGGAGATAGACAACGATAAAATCGCAAGGCTTTGCGATTTTGTGGTTGCGAGACGAAACGATTGTTTAGTTTACAATATTGAATGTGTGTATTGTAATGGCGATGGTTTTTACGAATGCATGTATCGGGTATGAGAACGGAGTAGTCCACTCAACATTTAGCCGATATATTATATATTTTCTATTTACTTTTTCGCCGATTAAAAAAGTAAAAAAAAGTAGCGGCCTGTTATAATCACACTGCTGGGAATAGGCCTCCTCTCTCCCCTCTGGAGAGAAGGACTGGAGCTAAGACCTACCACGCTGCTCCAATGCGGATCGGTAGGTTACACATATCTCCAGTATTCTCTAGAGATATGCAGGTTTCCTCAAGATGTTTTCCTTCACCGTAAAGCATGTGATAAATTGCAATTATTAATTAGACACATGAGTTTAATGGAAAAACTCATTCCTCTCGTAAGAGTCGCACGGTCTCACCGCTGGGCTATCACAGCTGTGTGTTCTGTCGCCGATTATAGCAAAAACAAAAATTTTTTTATTTTGTGTTACGGATCTACGCAAAGTAACGCCAAATTCTATAAAGTATCTCACTAAAGATTTTCATTTTTACACTTTGTATTATTATGCGAAGTAAAGTAATTAAGACACACGTTAAAAAAAGTTTACCTTAAAAATATATCTAAAGAAATAGTTAAGAGTTCAAGAATTCGCGCGGCGAATTTTAAGAGCACCTTTAATAATGAGTTTCGCGTTAAATTACATCAGAAATAAAAATAGGAGATGTGAACGAAAGACGAGCGGCCACAAAGAAAACAAAGACCTGAAGCTATTATGAGAAGTGTTGACAATATGGTACCTTACTACGGCTTCTATCTCAAAAGGCTTTTAAACTAAACAATAGAACCGAGAAATTACTTACCGCACTTGCTTTGTCCTTTGGAAATGCATTAGAGTATTTTCTTAAGAAGTAAGAGCTACATGCGTTTCTCTAAACATTTATTTATTTATTAGGAAGCCAACGTGATATACAATTTGGTTTAACTTATACTAATATCTTACTTCTTACTTCTTACGTCTTACTTCTTATCTTATCTTACTCTTACTTATATTATAAATGCGAAAGTTTGTGAGTATGGATGGATGTTTGTTACTCTTTCACGAAAAAACTATTAGACGGAATTGGATGAAACTTTTCAGTTATATAGGTAGTACATCAGAATAACATATAGACTACAATTTGTAATGATTTTATGTAATATAACGATACATGTCAATAAAGTCGGAAAAAATCTGGCCTCTGCGAGCTACTCGACGTAAGCTGCCTAATCCATTGGAGTTACACAAAGATGATGTACCGTAGTATTGTTTGTCTTGAATAGTTCTAAATAAAGGTCCGCGACAGCATAGATGTACCTTATATGTGCAAGCCACTATGACCAAAATTGTGAATTATAATTTTAATTAAATTACTTACTGTGGCAAACCAAATTAAATGCGAGCGAAGCCGCGGGCAAAAACTAGTACATTTATAAAATACAGTTATATATTATATATCCCACTTAAAGGCTAACTCGGCATGTATAATAAAATAAGGTAAATAACATTGTGCTCACTGTATCAAAAAGAAAAAAACAATAATAGAAGAAATAGAAAAAAAGAGTTATTACTGAAGAAAAACTATTCTACTTGTACAAATAAAATGTGGAGGAAATAATCAAAAATAAAAACAGTAATGTTAGAAATGAACAAGGATGGTAAATCATAGCGTCTTTTTTATGGCCTGTGCTAAGTGCATTGCTAAGTAACATATTCGGATTTTCTTTTTATATAATAAATCTGTTGTCCGTTTGGTATCCGGCTGAATAGAATAAACCACGCTTATTTGTTACAGAGATATTGTAAAACGCGACTAAGATTGAAATTGGTAAGGTTGAGTTAACGTCAGGCAGGCGGCCGGTCATAAAATAACCAGCGAAAGCAATTAATATTGTGTTTAAAGCATGTTGTGCTGACCCCACTTAAAGTGGGATAAGTGCAGAAGAATGATGAAGATTTGGGAGTCATTTTTGCTTTGCGATTTTATTGGAGAGACTATCTCCTGATGATACTTCGGTTTCGGGGCGAAACTTGTTGAGTTTGTGATGTCAATTGTTTCTCAAAGGCTGTTTTTCTGTTTTGAATGTCGATGTATTCATCTTATAAACTACACAGCATCGCCGATATCATATAAAGTGGGTAGTTTATAATCCGCCTTGCTATTGTATCGTGTCTTCTATTTAGGATTCATTTTTCAACTTTAATCTATGTATATAGTGTTTCGTTCATTCTCCTGCCCTTATCCCACTCTAAGTGGGGTCGGCACAACATGTTAAAAACATGTTGTCACATGATTTGGCTACATATTTTACGACCGGCCGCCTGCCTGACGTCAACTTACTTTAGTCGCTTTTACGACAATGAGGGTGGTCTATTCTATAGAGCCGGATACCACACGGCACTTACCTTAGTCGCCTCTTACAACACCTCGGTAAGAAAGGAGGGTGGTCTATTCTATTCTGCCGGATACCACACGGCTCATGTATATAGTGTTTCGTTATTTTTCTGTTTCTTCCTTCCTTTTTTCCATCATCCAATTTTTTTATTTTTTTTATTCCTCTTCATTTTCTTTCTGTTACTCATAGGTTGGCTGGTAGAGATCCCTTTTAGGGATAAGTCCGCCTTTTGTTTGTACAATAAAGAAATAAATAAATAAGGATTATAGGCAAAGTAAATTATTTTCTTCTTAAAATACAAAATGAGTACTCAACCACCCCACCCCTTTTTTTTTCATAAACTCCACTGCCAATATATTTGCTCCGTAAAAGGCTTACAATGTAATTTTTTAATGATGTCGTAAAATAAACTTTAAGCATCAACTTTTTCTGTGCAAATACTTATGGTAGTAATTGATATTTACAATTATTCACGCAGTCACTGCGAAGGTAAATATCTTGAAGGAATACAGGATCTATAATTATTGTAAAACAAAGTCTCCAAAACCTGTCTGACTGTATATGATCGATTTTCTCAAAATCTACTGAACGGATTTTTATACAAAAGTAGTAATAAAATTATTTTGCTATAATCCGCTATACAGTAAAAATAAAAAATATATAGTGCTAAATGTAAAACACATGCACAGACCGAAAATTTTTACGATTCCTGCATGTAAAGGGTATGAAAAAAAAACGGATAGTCCACTATACATTTAGCACTATATATTTTTTCTATTTACTGTATAGCGGATTATAGCAAAATCATTTTATCATTACTTTTGTACTAAGGATCTCCGCAAATAACGCCTAATTCTATAAATTATTTAAAGGATTTTTATAAGGTTAATACTAAAAAAAGAAATGCAATTCTTCCGGGAGGTTTAGGTTAAAAGGACATTGAATTAGATTTCCCGGTGGGGATCTTTGCGTGAAAACTTTGTGACACACTGATTTCAACGCGAGCAAAGCCTCAAGTACAGCTAGTAGTAAAATATAATGAAGCTACTAAAGCAAAGAAAAGTGTACAATAATTTAATCGTAAAAAATTAAAGCTAGTAAGCTTTTTAATTCAACAGGGTTATACTAGAAAGTGCTACCTAGAAGTTAGTTCATTGATCGGTGTCCACTGCAAGTCGCTGTCTTTTTGGAAAGACGGAACCCAGAAGCCCTGCGTCGTTTTAGAGGTCGTATGTTCACTTCCCGGGGTTCTACCAAACAAGTACGCGTTCAAAACTTAAAAACCATCAGATCTTTTTACCAAGTACTCTACCAAATCCCACTTCAAGATTGGAGATAAGATAGCTTGTATAGCTTACTCTACTGACTTTTGAGGGACTCTGAGCTGTCTTATAGGAAACAAAACAGCTATATATTCGAAATAAACCATCACATATAAATTAACCAACTCAAATAATACTAAACATAACTTAGAACTTAGTTATTAGTTATAACTAACTATTATTAACATAAATTTAACAATGGAAATATAAAAAATCGTATTTGAAATGGTATTTTTATATTTGCTTCACAGTAAAATTTAAACAGCGTGATTTTTGTACATAAAAATATAAAGAATTATACAACGATAAGTGATGTAAATAATAGTAAAAGTATAATAGTAAAAGTAATAATAGTAAATAGTAGTAAAAGTAGGAACCGACATAAGCTGCGACTATGCTTGCGCCTAGCAAAGGTGCGTAGGTCGTTTGTGGGTTTGGGTATAAGATTCTATAATAAAATTCCGACATCAATTTTGGCCTTACCATTACAGCAGTTTAAAAACACTGTTAAAAAGAGGATAATACAGAAAGCCTACTATACTGTTGAAGATTACTTAGATGATAAGCATGTGTGTATATAGGTGCACTTCTACCCTGTACAAGACAGTAATAAATAAATGTAACTAGTTTTAAGATTTATATTTTAAAAAGAGCAACCGCCGAGTTTCTTGCTGGTTCTTCTCGGTAGGAACGGCTTTCCGAACCAGCAGTAAAGTTGACGATTCCAAAGCACTTGTTTACAAGTTTACTTGAATAAAGAATATTTTGAATTTGAATTTGAATTTGAATTTGAAAATAGTCATATTTATAAGAGTCATGTTTTCACAATTTACCGCCTATGATAGAAAACACGAGAAGAAGTAGATTGAGATGATATGGACATATTATGTGGAGGGATGAAAGTTATATGACTAAACGAATGTGTGTGACTAATAACTGTCTGATTGTGTAAGTATGTCATGCATATAAAAGTAATAGCGCCAGAGTTGGATGGTAGAAGATAACGGAAGAGTAAACCTCACATTAACAACACAGTAACATGTTGTGCTAACCCCACTCAAGTGGAATAAAGACAAAAAAATGATGATATTTTCACAGTAGATAATATCTCAGTTTAGGTTTAAATTACTTCTTACGTAGAATAATCTAGAAGCAATTCTGAATATCAACATAATTCCAGCTTTGTTGACGCTCCTGAGGCGCCTCTGCTCGCTAATTGATTACCTATTTTCCGACCCTTGTCCAATTACTGACTGAAATTCGAACTTCCAACTATAAAGTGTAAGAAAATTGACACGGGGAAAAAACGTGAATTTCTTGTCTAAGCTAAATTGGTATAATCTAGAAAATTGAGCGTCTTAATTTGGTTTGAATCAAAACTTTTGCTTCCTTTGTTAGGTATTCTTTTTGGATAACTAGCATTTTAAATATTCTTTGAGCTTAATCTGCGGTAAAAAAGTAAAATAACGGTCTGTTACAATCCCACTGCTGGGCATAGACCTTATCTCTCCATATCTGGAGAAAAGTATTAGAGCTAAGACCTACCACGCTGATTCAATGCGAATTGGTAGGTTGCACATAACCCTAGCATTCTCTAGAGATATGCAGGTTTCCTCACCGAAATGCGTGTGATAAATGGCAATTGTCAATTAGACACATAAGTTTGAATAAAAAACTCATTGGTACCTGCCCGGAATTTGAACTCATGATCGTCTCTAGAGATTCACACGGTCTCACCGCTGGGCTATCACACCTTAATTGAATAATATGTCAAGGTATGATTTTGTATTCTTTTATTAAAATAAAATTTAGCTTTCTTTGCCCGACACATCCGAACATATTTAACAAAATGAATCCCAAGTTGCACCCTTGACGAACACCTTGAAAAGCATCATACTCTCTCGTCTACGTATATTTTAAATTAAATATGATTTCACTTTGATGCTTTTTCTTATTCTGTCTCAAATAGCCTTTTCCAGTCACTTTGTCTACATTATAAACTTCGAAATAGTTTTGTATTTAAATTATTGTTCTTTACAAAATATTCTTTTGTATAAATTTTACATTACGTTTTAAATGGATCTAAAAGCTTACTAAAAGCATTTCACTTTCTATTAGCATACAAAAGGGATATTTCAATTCACTAACTTTCGCTGGCTTTTATCCATTTATTTCGATATGCGTGAGTGCTCTACAGAATATGTCAAGTGTCCAAAAGGATCGGAGGTTCAATGCGGGCATTGTTGGAAGGGCTCATTGTTCACAAAAATTTTTCGGTCTGTCACGAATATTATTTCAAAGTATAGTATAATAACTGAGTTTAATTGATTTTGACTTTGATAGGGAATATATTTAATTCGTAAGGAAATTTACAAAATTGTAAACGTGTTAAGAGCTATTTATAGAAGTAGGCGTTATTTTCGGAATTCCATAGTACAAAAGTAATAATAGAATTATTTTTCTATAAAAGTCAATATATATGAAACGCTAAATGTAGAGTTATTATAGCTAAAACATACACAAGATAACACTATAATAAAATCGAAAAGCAGGCTTTGCGATTTTAAAATGGTGTATAGATGATACACCTGACATTTTTTTGGTTTCGTGGCGAAACTAATGTTCAGATTGTGGTAGTGAATGTCTGCAGTGCTTGTGTGTTGTTGTGCTATTGGTGGTGGGTAGTGCATGAGTTTTTACCAATTCTGCATGTATTAGGTAGAGCTGTGTGGCGTTTTCGAGGCGGTCAGGAGTTCAAACCCCGGGCAGGCACCAATTAGTTTTTCTATTAAAAACACTTGTGTCTAATTGATAATAGCAATTTATCACACCCTTTTCGATGAAGGAAAACATCACGAGGAAATCTGCATATCTCTAGAGAATTATAGGGATATGTATAACCTACCAATCTGCTTCGGAGTAGCATGGTAGGTCTTAGCTCCAATTCTTTTCTCTTAAAAACGAGAGAGGAGGCCTACGCTTCATCATCATTCTCCTGCCCTTATCCCACTCTAAGTGGGGTCGGCACAACATATTACAAACATGTTGTCAGATAATTTGGCTACTTATTTTACGACCGGCCGCCTGCCTGACGTCAATTTTACCTTAGTCGCCTTTTACGACACCTCGGTAAGAAAGGAGGGTGGTCTATTCTATTCTTCCGGATACCACACGGCGTAGAGGAGGCCTACGCTTAGCAGTGGTATAATAACAAGCTGTTACTTTAAGTATGAGAGCTGTTAGTACACTATTCAGCATTACATATATGTATTTTCTTTTATCACGGTTTAAACCATACTATCTTTTAAACTAAACGTCGTTCGCGTGGACTACAGTCTTATTATTTGAGTAAACCGTAATACTTTTATTAATTATGGTTAAAGTGGGTTAATCTTAAAAGCTAGACATATGCTGTCCCAGACTTTTATTAAGAACATTTAGAGGAGAACTATTTTGTAGAACATGATTTTTTAATAACTTTTACCGTTTACTTAGCGCACAAAAGGAAAGCTTTTAAATTTTGACTCTTTCGCAATATTTTTTATTGCTGCTCCTCCCCTATTCATTTTAGCGCGATGTTATATAGTCTATGGCATTTCTCGATAAACGTGACATAAATATAGATATATGAGACACTTACACGAACGTTCATCTATCCCCAAAGTAAGTGACTTAAGTGTTACGAGTGACGGACAACTGTTAAATATACTACATATATAATTTTAAATACATACTTAAATATAAATGTACACCCAGGCTCGAAGAACCAACAAATTGTTTATAGAAAATATTGGCCCTCAACGGGTATCGAGCCCGCGACCCGCGGAGCTGAAGCCGGGGTCACTAACCACTGGAGCAACGAGCCAATCAATTAAGCATTAATTGCAATTTATCATACGCTTTTCGCTGAAAGAAGACATTGTGAGAAAACTGCATATCTGTAGAGAATTCTGGGGATATATGTAACCTAGCAATATTCATTGGAGCAACGGGAGAGAGGAGGCCAATGCCCAGCAGTGGGATAGTAACAGGCCGTTACTTTTTACATTCATATAACTAAGGATGATATAACGATTAGTTTATTATAAGGAAGATCGATTGACAATAAAAAGTGTTTTGTTTAAAAAAAATTGATAATTGCTCTAAAGATTTGCTCACGGGAATTCATTGAAGACGCCCGCTGATGCGTTAGAGAGTTAGGAATGATGGATGAGGGCCAACACAATGGTACATTGGGGCACAATTGCGAGTCGTTTATCAAACCTGTCCATCTTGGTCTCACGTGAATACGATCTAGTTTGTCACTGTCAGGACTTACCTAATACACCTCAAGGTTGTGTGTCCTTTAAAGCCGAAGTATCCGCAGAATCAGGTTAATGACAATTATTGACGGTAGCAAATATTATGAACTTGGCTATGATATCTTTTCTTTGGGCAGAAATTCAAATTCGAAATATTCTTTATTCAAGTAAACTTGTAAACAAGTGCTTTTGAATCGTCAACATCTACTGCTGGTTCGAAAAGCTGTTCCTACTGAGAAGAACCAGCAAGAAACTCGGCGGTTGCTCTTTTCAAAGAATAATTCTTATCACTAATTACATATAGTTATTATAGTACAGGGTCGAAGAGTAGCTATATCCACACGTTCTTATCGTCTAAGTAATCTTCAATAGTATAGTAGGCTTTCTGTATTAGCCTTTTTAAAATTATCTTTTACACAATTGTTTCCTCTCGTTACGTAGCCTTCTACGTCGTCCTAACAATTAATTACAAACGGCCTTTAAGTCTTTTTAATGGAAAATTTCCAATTAATGTACCCAAAATTGAGGTTCTTAAATCAATAGCGACTCGAGATCTTAATTGATATTAACGATGTTACACATTAAAACCTTTTTTTAAAATTTCGGAAGCAGTGTTTGCTTTTTATCTTAGAAATGAGATTCAAGAGTGTTATTATACTAGAGTATATATAAGCCAGCTTAACATGTGCCCTGGCTAGATAAATAAAAATAAAGAGAATGCAAATGAGACTATTGCGTTTGGAGATAGTAACGGTACGCAATGGAACCGAAGGTGTTCAATGATATGACGTGAGGAAATAACAAATGTATATTTTATTGATTACATGCATATAACGAGTAAAAGTGAGTAAGAGAATATATATCAAAGAAAAATACCTTAGCTTATATACTACGGGTTCCTAGGGGGGGAGCAAAATACAAAAAATATATTAATAATAATATTTTATTTCCAGTTTTTGTACAGTATAGGTCTTACTTAACAGTAGGTCTTATTTTACTGGCGGACTCCGCACTAGGAAAACCTGTATTGCGGAGCCAAGGAAAAGATTTATTCTATTTGCTTTATGAAGTAGGTGGGAATAACATTTTCTATTGAAGATCTAAGGATTATATTACTAAATTAACGCTATGATTAAATATAAATGATGACTTATAAGTAGAATGTAAAATAAATAAAAAGTAAGTTGAATTGTAAGCTAATGAAATTTAAACAATGTTTGCAGCAAATATATGTTCTGTCTCCTCGTATGTCAAGTTTCTGAGCCAAGTTGAAATACAATGTTTATATTGACTGGCCCGTTGGCGCAGTGGGTACTTGTTAAGATTAGAATAGACCACCCTCATTTCTTACCGAGGTGTCGTAAAAGACGACTAAGGTAAGTTGACATCAGGTAGGCAGCCGGTCGTAAAACACGTTGCCAAATCATGTGACAACATGTTTTTCACATATTGTGCTTAGCATTGCATACATTGTCTTAGCATCACCCTTCTTCCCTTATCCCACTCTAAGTGGGGTCAGCACAACATGTCACAACCATGTTGTCGCATGATTTGGCTACGTATTTTACGACCAGCCGCCTACCTGACGTCAACTTACCTTAGTCGTCTTTTACGACACCTCGGTAAGGAATGAGGGTGGTCTATTCTACTCAGCCGGATACCACACGGCGGGACATACATTCTCTTGAACAACGCGAATTATAACAAAATAATTACATTATAGCGTCTTTACTATTCCGCAAAATAACGGCTGCTTCTATAAATCACACAATACATAAAGGGTACTTTAACATTAAAGTTCACGCGGACGAATTCGCAGTAAAATTACTACTAAGCTTATGAATATGCAAAGACTGGGCGAATCGGTAGTAAAATATGTTGCAAACAGAAGACAAAACAAACATTTAAAATATGTAGTGGTAATAAATTTGAACATCCAAACAGCTTAATTCGCAAACAATGGAAATGCATTGCAAAAATTAAATTGAAACTGCAATTTTTCTTTGGATAGAGAATTTATATTTTCAACGGTGATCTATTTGCAATTAGTATTTAACATTGTTATAAATAAAAGTAACGATAAAAATCGCAAAGGTTTTTGCGATTTTTTCGTGGAGTCTATCTCCTGATGATGCTTCCGTTGCGGGGCGAAACGATTGTTGAACTTGTGATAGTGAACGTGCGTAGTGCTTGTGTATTGTGGTGGCAATGGTGGAGGTTTGTGCATGTGCTTTTACGTATCCTGCATGTATCGGGTATGAAAAAACTATCCGTTTTGTCTATACATTTAGCACTATATATATTTTCTATTTACTGTATCGCGGATTATAGCAAAATAATTTTTATTATTACTTTTGTATTATAGATCTCCACAAAGTAACACTAATTCTATAAATTATTGTTAAAAATATTTTATGTAACGATACGTTAGTAGTATCTCAGTTTCAATATAGAGTTGCTCTTTCTGTCCGAGCAAACAGGCATCGCCTGTCCGCTGTTCTTGTGCAACGTGGATCTCCATAGAGACCACGAAAATCTATCTTTTCAGAATATTCTCGAAGACTTTGAGAAGACAGGTCAACTTACCTTAGTCGCCTTTTACGACACCTCGGTAAGAAATGAGACCAGTCTATTCTACTCAGGCGGATACCACACGGCGGTAATCTTTTACAAATAAAAAATAAAAATAAATATCTCAAATTTAAAAATTAAAATCATTCTTTTGTTACAGCTTCCGAGGGAATACAATTAATCTGTTGTAATTAATTTTTTTCTCGTTTTGAACAGCGTCAGAGCCTATCGCCAGAGGGTATTTGGGATTTTCAATAAATTCGAGAAAAATTTCCACTTCATTATGTTTAATTAAAACTTATAATGGACAATATCAAAGAATCTTTGTTTTTATAATTAATATTTAACAAAGCCCTATAATACGAGTGGGTAAATGGCCATCATTATTGAAGACCCTTATTAATTATATTAAGGGCTAATTAAGGATTCAAATTATATATTCTTTTGTTTTTTTTTGTTTTGGAAAGCGGAGATCTATGTAAAAGAATCCATAAAATGTATTTCCAAATCAGTTAGAGTTTCTTTCCACCTTGAGTGAAACAACGTGTTAAGACGTAAACAACCTGTGAAGCAAATGTTAGAATACCTGTTTCCTTAAACTTCTCTCGCAGGGAATCACGCGGACTTAAATTGTGGATGCCACGTATGGCTCTTTTTTGTAATACGAAATTTTTTTCACTATCCGCGCATTTACCCCCATATGAATATAAATAATTATAAAAGGATTGACGATGTATATAATAGACAAAGTAGGAACGTAAAGTAGCATCCTACATAAGCTTGCGGTTCCTGCTTTGCGCTTTGCAAAAGTTCGTAATTCGTTTGTGGGTTTGGGTATAAGATTCTATAATAAAATTCCACAATCTACTATAACTTTACCGTTATAGCAGTTTAAAAATACTATTAAAAAAAGGCTAATTTAGAAAGCCTACTATACTATTGAACATTACTTAGACGATAAGAACGCGTGGATATAGCTACTCTTCGACCCTGTACAAGACATTAATTACTAAATGTAATTAGTGATAAGAATTATTCTTTGAAAAGAGCAACCGCCAAGTTTCTTGCTGGTTCTTTTCGGTAGGAGCGGCTTTCCGAACCAGCAGTAGATGTTGACGATTCAAAAGCACTTGTTTACAACTTTACTTGAATAAAGAATATTTTGAATTTTGAATTTTGAATTTGAATTTATATTTATATGTGGCCCGTCCATCGCCACTACAGTTGCGCTGAGCTATATTAGTAATTTTGTTTCTTCTACGGATCTTCTCATATCTGATTTGATTACATAGAAAAACTCGGAATATAGCCCAAAGCATCGCCCGCTGAATGTCTCTGAGATTTCTTATAAGGCCCATATCTTGTTATACGCAAAACGTCAAAAACCACTCGAGAATTATTATCTTTGATCAGTGGTATACAGTAAAAAATTATACAGACTTTAGTTCCCGAGTCACGAACAAAACATCTCCTCATTGCGCCCTACTTCTGAGGTCAACACGTATGGTACACACGACCTGCAGTCTCTTTTATTAGTATTTATCAAAATGAGACTTAAACCCGCTGAGCTAAGGTTTATATTGCTGATAGCGTTGTGAAAAGACAAAATTAAAGCTCAAAGCCGCGACCGTGAAGGCCATGTATGTAAATATTAGCTTGATTATTTTCGTTTTTTGTTTTAAAACGCTCCAAGCTACTTCTTAGACGCCTTCACTTTCCTTCAGCCTTACGTATTCCTGACATTTTATCGGGATTTGATCCGTAAGAACTACTCTCGTTTAGAATTTAAATCCCTTTTTTGATCAATTATAAATATACATTTTGTATTCAAATCGAAATAATCATTCTTACCGAGAAGAACCCGCAAGAAACTCGCGTGTCTATCTTTAAAAAAAATCAATTGATATAATTAAGATGCAGTCACGTTCAAAGTTCAGCTTCATAGGATTGTCACGAGGTTTAGTCTAAAGGTCGCTCCATAAAAACCAACAAAAACTGATAAAAAAATATTATTCTCATCATTGCGGCACTATTGCCGTGTGGAGATACGTTTGTTAATGCAGTTATGAACACAAGCAGCAATGGAAATGTAATAGTAAAATAGCGGCAAGTGCCACTGCTGGACAAACAACTTCCTCTCACCTTTTTGAGAGAAGAAGTTTAAACTCACTACACATATCATAGAAATTCTTCAAAGACATGCAGGTTTCTCGTGGTGTTTTCCCTCACATTAAAGCGTATGATAAATGGTATGTCAATTAGACACGTGAGTCTCAGCAGAAAACGCCGTGTGGTATCCAGCAGAATAGAATACACCACCCTCCTTTCTTACCGAGGTGTCGTAAAAGGCGACTAAGGTAAATGCCACGTGATATCCGGCTGCTTAGAATAGACCACCCTCATTTCTTACCGAGGTGTCGTAAAAGGCGACTAAGGTAAGTTGACGTCAGGCAGGTGGCCTCGTAAAATACGTAGCCAAATCATGTGACAACATGCAACATGTTGTGCCGACCCCACTTAGAGTGAGATTAAGGGCAGGGAAATGATGAAGATTTCTACCAGAAAAAAATCACAGGTTCCTGCCTGGGGTCTAAATCCATGAACCTACTGAAGAGAGACATACCATATCACGGTTCGGCTGTAACAGCTTCTCTGCTCTATCGAATCTACCATAACAAGAAATAATTATATGCAAACATTTATCTAAATTCGAACTCTTGCCTTCTCCATCTTTCTTTATGGGGAGACATGGCCACTAAAAGAAGCCGATACGAAAAGGGTAGATGTCTTCGAGATCTAATGATGGCGTTGGTTATTGAGAATCCCCTGGACAGCTCATTGCACAATGTCCGGTCCAAAAGAATTAAGAACAGATAAAATACAGCGACTGCATTACGTTTGTTTACAGAAGATCCTGTGATACTTTGGCCACATTGCCCGTAAGCCTAGCGACAATTTGAAACGACTGATGGTCACAGAAAAATAGAAGAAAAAGACCCAGAAGTCAAAGTCCAAAAAGATGGGCAGATCAAATATCAATAACTGGATATACCCATTAGTACCCCACTATACCGAGCTGCCGATCACAACACTGGAAACGGGCAGTTGACAACTTCACAAAGGGTCACGATCCTCAGCAATGAGGGAACGATTGCGAATAGATGGTTTAAATTCGAACCAATGAACAGATATTTGAATACCTTATAGCCCGAAACTTGTGCCTTGGCCGTTTCACGTGGCATAAACAAATGTCTGGACATTAATGGCTGCGAGAACCCACCCGAGCAGAAAGGTTCGAAGACCCGTACCGTAATTGATCCTCGAGTCAATTAGTGCGGCCGCTAGTAGGTTACGATTTATCATCCAATTGTACCCTTTTACCGTATGTACACTACTACAGCCATTTCATGGCCGTGCTCTGCGAAATTATTTGTTTTGGCCAAGGTTAAAACCAGAATGGATCTTAAAAGTGTTAGGATAATGGGCCAGTCGTTTGAGCCTATTTTTTCAGACATAGTATTTCAGTGATATCATTTCCTTCGTCCTCCCAAATCCCTATTATTCCTCCTTTTTCGTGATATTCTCCCTTGTGTTGATTTTGCAATGCTGATTTGGAGTCTATCTCCTGATGATAGGCAAAATGATTATTGAATTTGTGATAGCGACTGTGTGTGTAGTGTAATGTTGTGGTGGTGATAGTGGACGTTTTTAATGTATGACTAATCTCGCGTTTTATGAACGGATAATACACCCATTTATTTAAAAAAATCTCTTCGACTTGTCCGATTGAGCTGAAATTTTTCATACAGGCCCAGTCCCGATGACAATGCATATTTATGATAAGCATAACCTGATGTTGCTGCCAGGATTGGCTTCAAACGAGGGAACTGTTTAACAGTAGGGGCATGAAATTTTGTTAAGAGCTTTAGTAATAGATTTTTGAAATTAACTTGTTTAATTACGTTCAAAACTCCGCCGTGTGGTATCCGGCTTAATAAAATAGACCACCCTCATTTCTTGCCAAGGTGTCGTAAAAGGCGACTAAGGATGTTGACGTCAGGTAGGCAGCCGGTCGTAAAATACCCGGCACAACATGTTTTTGACATGTTGTGCCGACCCCACTTAGAGTGGGATAAGGGATAATGATGAATTATGTTCAAAACCATGTGTCCAATCCTTGGCATATTATTTTCTTCTTTGTATATTCAACCTAACGATATTAATAAAAAGAAACACTTCATCAAACATATTAAAATACTACACCGACTAAGTTGCAGCGTTTGCGAAATAAAAAACGGCAAGTCCTGCAATATTCGCGAAAGCTTATCTAGAAAATGTATTTCCATTTCAGCTCACATTTCAATTCCCGAAAATAACTGAAAGAGTTTTGAGCAAATATTATTTTAGAGCTATGTTTTTTATGCTATTCTTGTCTTAGTTTTACTATTCATTTTTTGCGTGTATAAGCTTTTTGTCCTGTAACTCTACAAAATCTGAGAAAATATTTCAAGTAACATAACTTACAAAGATAATATAAGCAACTAGCTTTTAAACGCAACTTCGTTCGCGCGGACTGCAGTCTTATTATTTAAACCATAACACATATTAATTATGGTTAAATTGGGTTAATCTTAAAAGCTAGACATATGCTGTCGCGTACTTTTATTAAGAACTTTTAGAGAGGAATAATTTTGTAATACATGATTTTTTTATAACTTTCAATGTTGACTTAGCGCAAGGAAAGTTTTAAATTTTGCCGTTTTCGCAATTTTTTTTTTGCTGCTCCTATACTAGCATGATAATCTATAGCCTATAGTCTTCCTCGATAAATGGACTATCTAACACTCAAATAATTTTTCAAATCGGTCAAGTAGTTTCTGAGATTAGCGCGTTCAAACAAACAAACTCTTCAGCTTTATATTAGTATAGAAGATATTATTTTGCTATAATTCCTAAAAAAAATCTATAATGGCAATTTTTACAGTCATAATACTTCTTATACCTATCTATACTTATTATAAAACAAAGTCTCGCAAACCCTGTATGTGTGCGATCGATTTTCTCTAAATCTACTGAACGGATTTTGTTACGAATTTTAGTAAAAGGTAGTGCAATTCGTCCGAAAGTTTTAGGTTAATAGTGCATTACGGTTTTTTGTGAACATTGTGAAATTATTAAAAAACTCGCCAGCTAGATGCTTTACTTGCGTGCACGTAAACCAAATAGATACACTAAAATACTAAATACTAGAGATTCTTGATGTACTTTCTTCAAACCGTACGTGACAGCATGTCTCTATCTCTTATAGTTAGCTCAGAATAACTTCTTTTATATTCAAAATTCCACGCAGACGAAGCCTTAGGATTTCATCGTAAGAACTATTTGATATAACAAACAATTTAAAATGAAAACGATTCAAATACATCAACGTAATGTATTCTATAAAGATCCGTTTATCTAATACGTGAGACTGAATAACTCCAGACCCCCAAGAAGTTATGAAAAAATATGTCACCCATTGTGATGTATGAAAATAGTCATGAGCCACTGATCCTGTGAAAGTGATAGAATCTAGAAATATGACCATACTAACATAATATTGTAAGTGCTGTGTGGTATCCGGCTGAATAGAATAGACTACCCTCATTTCTTACCGAGGTGACGTAAGAGGTGACTAAGGTAAGTCTACCCGCCGTGTGGTATCCGGCTGCATAGAATAGACCACCGTCATTTCTTACCGAGGTGTCGTAAAAGGTGACGTAGCCAAATCATGTGACAACATGATTTGGCAACATGTTTGTAACATGTTGTGCCGATCTCACTTAGAGTGGAATAAGCGCAGGAGAATGATGAATTATAGAATAACATACACTGATAACTGTAGCAATTATAGCCTAGCGCTGAGACCGTGTGTGTATATGGCACAATGAGTTTTTCTATTAAAACATATGTGTCTAATTGATAATTGCCATTTATCACACGCTTTTCGGTGAAGGAAAACATCGTGAAGAAACCTACATATCTCTAGAGAATTCTGGAGATATGTGTAACCTACCAATCCGCATTGGGGCAACGTGGTAGATCTTAGCTCCAACCCTTCTCTCCAGAAACGAAGAGAGAAGGCCTTTGGCCAGCAGTGGGATTGTAACAGACCGTTACTTTATTTTTTTTTAATAGATATAACAAATTCAAAGAGTGATTTAAAAACTGGGAATTTTTGTTACTCAACTTAGTACTCTTATTTCTTTTTTTTTACTTCTGATTCTGAACTGAAGGTCGTGTTCCTGAACCTCTAATTTGAACAATCTGGCTGTATTGATTCGTATAAAAATTAGCCTTCCTCATCTGATAGAATTTGTATGAGGTGGTTTCCTTCACTTGGTGAGACAACCGTGTTGACCACAGGTCTCGTACTTTCTTGCCTTCTGTATTGTCAAGAATAACAAGTTTTGCGAGTTCGATTTCTTACCATCTCCTCATTTGTGATCGAAATACGAAAGCATACCTTGAAGACAAGTAGTGGACTATCGGGTTTTAATATCTTAGACCTTTTACTCCAGTAAAACAGAAACTATAACAGAACTACTTCGCTATAATCCGCACGGGTTAAGCGAATGCATGCAAAGCTAATGTGTATGAAGCAGGCAAAACTCACTGAACTTTTGTCGTAAAGCCTATCCTCCTGATGATGCTTCGGTTTCGGGGCGAAACGATCGTCGAGATTTTGGTGGTGGGTGTGTGTATTGCTTGTGTGCATTGTTGCCGGTGGAGGCGTCATGGGATGCGTGTGGTGACTTGTCCTGAATGTGTAACGTACATGAATTGTGCCTGCTTCATATACGTTAGCTTTGCATGCATTCGCTTAACACGCGCGGATTATAGCAAAGTAGTTTTGTTATAGTGTCTGTAATATGGAATTCCGCAAGGTAACGCCTGCTTCTATAAATCACCTAAGTAAAACTAAGTCAAATTTAAGGGTTTAAATCACTAACCACTCTATGTACATTAATTTCCCGGCCTTGTTAGATAAACTAAGCTAGAATTATCTTAGGCTACAGTGTAAGCAAATCCTTGGCTTATCCTGATTTATCGGTATTGACAACGCTGTATATAAATTGTAGAGGAACTAACTGTTGGTGTAAATTCTGTATATAATTAACTACCTTATTATATACATTTACCTAATTAATAGAGATATACTAGCTGTGCTACCGGTTTCGCCTGAATTAAATTTTTTAACGTAAAAGTAGTTATTTTTATATTTCATATACTTAGGCATTACTTTGCGTGAGATCCATAATACAAAAGTAATAATAAAATTATTTTGCTATAATCCGCGATAAATTTATATTATTGTTAGGTAGCCATAAGAGATAGAGAGATGCTCTCGCGGGGTTTTTTTTTGTATTTTTGTAGATCTACTCTCTCCATCTCTGTCGGTTTACGCGGCGCACGTTTACATTCAAAATGTTCTTTATTCTAGTAAACTTATTAACAACTTTTATTGATTTGTCAATTGCTAATTTAATAAATTGCCTCTACCGAGAAGAGCCAGCAAGAAACTCGGCGGTTGCTCTTGTCAAATCATAATATTTAAAACTATTTATATTTCGTTATTTCTACCTTGTGCAAGGTTAGAGAGAAGTTAAATCTACGCATTCTCATTTTTGTAAGGTGTACTTTCTGTATCAGCCTCTTTTTAATAATTATATGAGACTGCTAGTCTATTGTAGCCTATGGTATTTACACAATTTGCATAATATCTTCTATACTTAATATATAAACTTGAAGAGTTTGTTTGTTGGTTTGATTGATTGTTTGAACGCGCTAATCTCAGGAACTACTGTAAGATAGTCCATTTATCGAGGAAGGCTATAGACTATGTAACATCACGCTGAAATGAATAGGAGAGGAGCAGCAATTAAAACTATTGCGGAAACGGCAAAGTTTAAAGCTTTCCTTGCGTGCGCTAAGTAAACGGTGAAAGTTATTCAAAAAATCATATACTACAAAATTATTCCCCTTTTAAAGTTCTAAACAAAAGTCCGCGACGGCATATGTCTAGCTTTTAAGGTTAACCCACTTAAACCATATTTAATATAAGACTGTAATCCATGCGAACGAAGTGGCGTTTAAAAAGTGGTTTTAATTTTTATATACATTAACAATTCATCATCATTCTCCTGCCCTTATCCCACTCTATGTGGGGTCGGCACAACATGGTAACATGTTGTCACATGATTTGGCTAGGTATTTTACGACCGGGCGCCTGCCTGACGTCAACTTAGCTAAGTCGTACTTTACGACCCCTCGGTAAGAAAGAGGGTGGTCTATTCTACCCTACCGGATACCACACGGTGGGTCAACTTACCTTAGTCGCCTTTTACGACACCTCGGTAAGAAATGAGGATGGTCTATTCTACTCAGCCGGATACCACACGGCGGGTCGACTTACCTTAGTCGCCTTTTACGACACCTCGGTAAGAAATGAGGGTGGTCTATTCTACTTAGCCGGATACCACACGGCGGATATACATTAACCATTATGGAGAGGTAAATATTATGTAAACTAAAATTCAAATTAATTCAGGTTACATCGTCTCAGTCTTCCCTGAACATAAAAGAGGAACTAAAAACTGATATCGCTTTGCCTTACATATAAATTAGTCGAACACAATGTGAACAAATCACTTCGTGAAATGTTCGCTTCCGAGCGGTCGTCGTAATGAATTAAGTGGTTTCATTCACTTTTTGTTCCAAATAAAGCGGTACGGTCTTTCATTCCACCTCAGATTCAATTAATCGGTGTTAATATAAGCATTTATTTGGCCTTTTAAATTAATGTTGTGAGGCATGTACCTACGAAACGAGTTTAGGCCTCTAAAAATACGAAAAGGTTTAGTATGGTAAAGTAGCGGCCTATTACAATCCCGCTGCTGGGAACAGGCCTCCTCTCTCCGTTTCTGTAGAGATGGGTTGAAGCTTAGACATTAAAACCCTATCGTCCACTACCTGTCTTCAAGGTATGCTTTCGTATTTCGGTCACATATTGCGATAAGGAGATGATAAAAAATTGTACTTGAAAAACTTGTTAATCTTGACAATACAGAAGGCAAGAAAGTGCAAGACCGGTGGTGAACACGGTTGTGTCACCAAGTGAAAGAAACCAACTCCTCATAAAAAACTATCAGATGAGGAAGGCTAATTTTTATCGGAATCAATACAGAATAGAGAGAAGAGTTGGAGCTAAGACCTACCACGCTGCTTCAATGCGGATTGGTAGGTTACACATACCCGTAGAATACTCTAGAGGTATGCACGTTTTCTCACCATGTTTTCCTTCACCGGAAAAAAATACAATACAATAATATAAAAGAAAATTTATTTAATTCTCGGATTAATATGATTTTTGCGACGGAGAGAGCGTGGTAGGTCTTAGCTCCAAACCTTCTCTCCGGAAACGGAGAGACAAGATCTATGCCCAACAGTGGGATTAGATCAGGCCGTTAATTCACATCACAATGTAAAACAAAATCCAATATGTTAGAAAGTATATTACCTTCGTCCTAACGATGTAGACTCGACCCGGAAAAGATAAATGATACTTGATTCTTGTAATATATCTGATAGCAAATAGAAATTTATCTTCGCTCTTGAACAAATAAATCTACAAAAGATTTCTATTAAGATGAATTCTCACAGAAGCCATCTACCATCAGCTTAGCAGAATGAATCAAGGATAAACTCGCAACAGAGAGATAAAAATGGCTATCGACGCTTTATTTAAGAACCAACGAATAATAATTGATTACTATGCTGTTATCTGTATATATTTATTAATACCGTGTGGTATCCGGCCTCATTTTTTACCGAGGTGTCGTAAGAGGCGACTAAGGTAAGTTGACCCACCGTGTGGTATCCGGTTGAGTAGAATAGATCACCTCTTTCTTACCGAGGTGTAGTAATATATGACTAACATGTTGTGCCAACCCCACTTAGAGTGGGATAAGGGCAGGATGATGATGATATGCTGTAATCTGTGATTTGAGAAAATCTTTGTAATACTTAAAGTAGAGTGTACTTAGATGAACCTATTCAAACGTAATTACACAATTATTTGCATTTTTTTACAAAATAAGTTAGCAGTATTATATAATACTAGCTGTATCTGCGTCTTTACCTGCGTGTAATGATTTCCACACTGGTTTCTCGCATAAATCCCTTTATTTTATTCCAACAGACTCAAAAGTAACATAATATTTTTAACTGTAAAATGGTCCATAAAAGTATTGATTGTGAGTTAACCATGCTATTCCGAATTTTTTCGTAGTATTTTGCAGATCTACAATTCTGTAGTAATTTATAGAAGCAGGCGTTACTTTGCGGAATTCCATATTACAAGCAATATAACAGAACTAACTACTTTGCTATAATCCGCACGGGTTAGGTGAATGCATGCAAAGCCAATGTGTATGAAGCAGGCAAAATCTACGTACCTTATACATGCAGGACAAGCCACCACATGCACCCCAAGGCGCAATTCACCAGCAACAACGCACACAAAAGCAGCACACACACACACCACCACAAAAATCGTACTGCAGTACGATTTTTGTCGTGGAGCCTATCCTCCTGATGATGCTTCGGTTTCGGGGCGAAACGATCGTCGAGATTGTGGTGGTGGGTGTGTGTGCTGCTTTTGTGTGCGTTGTTGCTGGTGAATTGCGCCTTGGGGTGCATGTGGTGGCTTGTCCTGCATGTATAAGGTACGTAGATTTTGCCTGCTTCATACACATTGGCTTTGCATGCATTCACCTAACCCGTGCGGATTATAGCAAAGTAGTTAGTTCTGTTATATTGCTTAATTCTGTAGTACATTACTTTAGTCTATCTCTGCTAGATTCCGCGGTGCACACGACTAATGCTCCGGGGCATAAAACTGCAATGTACTATTTACCCTAGCATATGCATAGACACACATACACTCAAACACACTTTGAAATTTATAATATTAGCAGGACAATGCATTGATTCCATTGTAAACAAAATAAATAGTCGATTGGCATCACCGACTTTTTTCCCTTTGAGCATACAATTTTCAACCTTCACTATTTGTAATACCGATCACATAAGCTCACTTCCTGTTATTTAAAAATACCAGCTATATTAAAATTTGTGCAAACGACATTCAACCTTATTGCTTTAGTAATAAGCTCAACATAGGTTGGTAAAAAAATGAGCAAGGTAACCGAGAATGTATTATTCAAAGGTATACTTCGAGAGTGTGAAGTTGACGCTGTCGTTTTTGCTTGATTTATAAGTTAACTTTATTTTAGTAACTACCCTCTAGACGAAAATGGTGGTCTATTTATTCCGGAAAAATGCTCGGTATTTCTTTGAATATAACATATATGTACTCCAAAACTGGAATATTTATGATACTTTAATTATTAAGTATGTTGTTTTATTGATATTGAAATAATATTGTTTCTTTCCTTTCTTGTTATGTTCATATTTGTGAAAGTTGTGATAGTTTAACGGTGATACGGTACCACTTTCCAGGGAATCAAGATTTCAAACCCTGGGCTAATAGTTTTTTTTATTGAAACTAATGTGTCTAACAGATATATTCCATTCATCACACGCTTTTCTGTAAAGGAAAAATACTTGAGGAAATGCATAGGATCATGTGTGCGTTCTTGCATGCGTTTATACGTGCATTCTTGCATGCGTTTATGCATGCGTTCTTACATGCGTTCGTGAATGCATTCTTACATGACATTCTCATGTGTTCATGAGTACGTTCTTGCATGCGTTCACACGTGTGTTGTTGCATACGTTCATGTGAGCGTTCTTGCATGCGTTCATACGTGCGTTCTTGCATGCGTTCATGCGAGCGTTCTTGCATGCGTTCCTGAGTGCGTTCTTACATGTGTTCATGAGTACGTTCTTGCATGCGTTCACGCGTGCGTTGTTGCATACGCTCATGTAAGCGTTCTTGCATGCGTTTATACGTGCATTCTTGCATGTATTTTTGCGTGCGAAATATGCTTCGTCACACTGCAAAAATCAGTTAGTCTAAAAACATAAACATAACTTACTTTGTATACAGTGGTATGTTCTTACAACGTTGCCGGCATTTACTTGTACTACAAATGCTCTGGAGTGTATAAACTAATTAAACTGCAAAGGAACGAGCAAAAAGGGGAAATTAACGCTATTTTTTAAATAGAAACGTATACGAAACCACATTTCTCTGTAGCGTTATTTTTTTCTGTGGAAGGTTATTTAATTTGCAGCAAAATAGTTGGGTTTAGAAAATACACCGGTACCATATATTTGTTTATTAGAGCTCTACGATTTCCCTTGCCGTACCTAGGGGTATTTTTATGCAGCTAAAGACAAAAATCGTGTTTTTGTTAGTACTCTGGGTGTATGGATTTTGCCCAAAAACAAAGCTTTTTTAAAATATAAAATGAAGTAAGTAATTTAATACTTGTGTTATGAGCAATTGACATTCGGTTAATATATGCTTATATCATTTTAAATGAATGTGTGTGTGTAATTTGTAATTAATGAAAACATAAATACACACAGACGCGAAAAAACGACAATCGAACCTGCGCTAAGGGGCAGTTAAATTTCATTTAATCAGAGTGGATAAAATATCCCTGCGGGAGAAGATAAAGAGAATTGATATTCTTATTTTTAGCAAATTCTTTTTGTACATATAAATATTAAGAAGTATAAAAAATGATGATGTATATAATAGACAAAGTAGGAACCGACATAAGCTTGCGGTTTTTGCTTTGCACCCTGCAAAATTACGTAAGTCGTTTGTGGGTGTAAGATTCTGTAATAAAAATCCAAAATTTCAGCTTTTTAGCTATGCCATTACAGCAGTTAAACTTTAGAAGGAGGCTGATACAAAAGCCTACTGGCACTTCTAGGTAGAAACAGCTTTCCGAACCAGCAGTAGAGTTGACGATTCAAGAGCACCTTTTGACAACTTTACTTGAATAAATATTTTGAATTTAAAATTTATCAGTCTGGATATGTAATTTATATAAACTATTACAAACCGCTCCAAAAAGCAACGATAAGTCCCGTGTAACCTGTGACGAACAGTATATTACTCTCCCGAGATCCCCATTTTTGATCTTGTTAAACGTGCTCAACCCCTCTTGTGGCGGGAGACAAATCTCTGAATAATAAAAGGATTTCAGCAAAAGTAATATATGATTCTTTATACGAGAAAAATGGACGTTTTTATAGCTTTCGCATAATGGTCGAGACCGAAAATATTTTAAGGGGTCTATAATCATAATATCTAAGATCACACATACCTTGTTGCAGTCATAACTTTCTGAAACCTACACACGGTATTTTGACCACTCTGAAATCCTGGTCTAAATTCTTGTTTTTCGATATAGCAGGCATACGGCCGTCTACAACCTTTTCTTTTTGATCATCATTCTCCTGCCCTTATGCCACTCTAAGTGGGGTCGGCACAACATGTTACAAACATGTTGTCTCGTGATTTGGCTACGTATTTTACGATCGGCCGGCTGCCTGACGTCAACTTACCTTAATCGCGTCTTACGACACCTCTGTAAGAAAGGAGGATGGTCTATTCTATCTAGCCGGATACCACACGGCACATACCTTAGTCGCCTCTTACGATACCTTGGTAAGAAAGGAGGGTAGTTTATTCTATTCTGCCGGATACCACAAAGCGAACATTCTCTTTTTGATATTGACTTTATTTTCTTTCTATTACTTGATGATTATTATCAGCAATAATCTTTGTAATTGCAATATCAATATTGTGACAAATCTTATACATAAACATTTATTTAAATGTGTCGTTTTCCCGAAGCCCTCATTTACGGAAAAGTGTTCCCACGTTGTCTATATATGTACAGGATTTATGATAATCCTTGGCAGTAATTTATAGACGACACCATCTTTTCTATTTAATAAAAAATATCAGAAGATCTAGTTCATTTATAGAAACCGGCTTTACTTACGTTTTATTCTATCAAGTTAGCCCGACTAGTTCCGAGCCCATGCCCTTACTCATGAGCTCTTAATACGGCAATATCGCGGCAATAACTCTTCAGACGTAAACCGATAGAAAAAGACGAGAGTATAGCTGGTTTGTATGCATAAACTATGAATATATTGTTGTTGATTTTGAGATTAAAGTGATTATATAGGGGAAGATTAATTAGGATCACATATAAAACAGATCAGCTAGTATCCGAAAGTTTTCAACGTAATAAAAGCATCGGAACTTCAATGGTTTTGACCTGTAGAACGAAAGAAAAAATTGGGCAATGAAAAATATGTTTTAGTCAAATTGATGTCTAGTTAATCCCAGATGTTTCAGGCGAAACGATCGTAGAGATTTTGGTTTTGGTGAGGCGTCTTGGGTTACGTATGGTGACTCATCCTGCATGTGTAAGGTACGTGAATTTGCCTCCTTCATACACTTAGCACTACATACATTCGCATAACACACGCGGATCATAGCCTGCTTCTATAAATCATTTCAAGACGTTGAGCTTGACCGTTCAGGTTAGACTCTACATTGAATTCGATAAATTTCAGTTTAACACAAAATACCTCTCATATCCCACTCTTATTGTAATTGCAAAGAGTTCGTTCAGATAAAACAAAAAGCTTAATATTGGGATGCTTCTAATTTTATGGTTAGCCTGTCCATACCAGTAACTTTTTAACAGTAGCATGACAGTAAGCGACGGTCCAACAAGAAGTTATATACAAATAAACCTGTATATTTTTACATATTATAAAAGAATTTCACTGCTGTAAAATAAAATAGAAACAAAATGGGTACTGATAAAGAATCTTTTACGTTACTTTCGTCGATAGAGCGGAAAATGGGGCATGCGGGCCAATTTAATTCTATCCAATTTATATAAGGATATTATATATTTTTTTGTGATGTAAAGATACTTTTTGGACTTTGGTAATAAAAGAAAACACTAATACACTCACTAATTAGAAGAATTTGACTGGCCCGTTGGCACAGTGCGTAGTGATCGTGCCTTCAGCTTCGGGGGACGCGGGTTCGTATTTAAGTACGTATTTAAAATTAAATATGTAATATATCTACCAGTTGTCCGTCACCCATAACACAAGTATTAAGTTACTTACTTTGGGGTCGGACGACCGTGTGTGTAAGTGTCCCATATATTTATTTATTTGTTTATCAATTATTATATTTATTTATTTATTTAGAAGAAACTAAGATATAAGAATCCTATAAATATCATTAATAACATCAATGATTAGAGCCTAGAGCGATAGAGTGATATCCCAGCGCTTAAGCCGTGTGACTATGAGGGGATCATCGAAACTCCGATGCCCGAATAACTTATGCGACTTAGATAAGAGCCGTGTGGTATCCGGCTGAGTAGACGTGAGTATAGCCGGTATGTAACTATTAACATTAAATTTAAACATTTTAGGATATTAAAATTCAAGTTGGCTCTTACAAGCACTTTTGAGTCATCGAATTACAATGAAGCTACGGCTGGTTCGGCAAGGTGCTCTTACCGAGAAGAACCAGCAAGAAATTCGGCGAAAAAAAGATTGAATTATGCCAATGTTACTTATTATGTACAAATATGCCGTGTGGTATCCGGCTGAGTAGAATAGACCACCCTCATATCTTACCGAAGTGTGGTAAGAGGCGACTAAGCTAAGTTGACCCACCGTATGGTATCCGGCTGAGTAGAATAGACCACCCTCATTTCTTACCGAAGAGTCGTAAGAGGCGACTAAGATAAATTGACAACTAGCCAAATCACATAACAACGTGTTTAAAACATGCAGTCTTAATTCAATGTGTTCCATTATAAAGAACCACACCAGGTCATAGTTAAAGTTGACTGGCCCGCTAGTGCAAGTATCAGTGACAGTTTCAGCTCCACGGCTCGCGGGTTCGATTCCCACCGAGGGGAAAATTAATATAAACAATTACTTTGGTTATTTGTATCTGGGTGTATAATATGTATTTACGCATTTGTTTGAAAATTATATACATATATCATGTATATATTTACCAGTTATCTTTCACCCATAATGTTACCGCCAGCGATCGGTATGGTGTTGCCAGATGACGGATGTATGTTTGAAAAAACAGTGATCATATCTGTAATATTTAATTTAAATAACACTTCCAGTGTAATTAAGCGTGTGTACAGAGTAATGAATCATGCTGGGTCTGAAGGGAGCAAGATTTCGGAGGGAAAGCATTAATCTACAATTAAGCGGATCCAGCTTGACTTCCGCTAAGTGAAGTATTTTGGGGAGAGGGGAAATGATTAATTAAGTTAAATGCTCATTAAAGCCATATAGACCGATAGAGAGGCCGTGTGATCGGGTCTACCGTCGATATGACATTAAGTTAATCTACTTATCATTTGCACGTAATAAGTCATCATCATCATCATCCTACTGTCCTTATCCCACTCTAAGTGACTTTACATACTGGTCCAGACCCGATGAAAATGCATGTTTATGCATGACCTGATAAATGATTTATAGAAGCAGGCGTTACTTTACGGAATTCCATATTACAGGCACTATAACAAAACTACTTCGCTATAATCCGCACGGGTTAAGCGAATGTATGCAAAGCTAGTGTGTACGAAGCAGGCAAAATCCACGAACCTTATACATGCAGGGCAAGCCACCACACGCACCCCAAGGCTTCTCCACCAGCAACAAAGCACACAAGCAGCACACACACCCACCACCACAACAATCTCAACGATCGTTTCGCTCCGAAACCGAAGCATCATCAGGAGGATAGGCTCCACGACAAAATCGTAATGCGATGTTGTGGTGGTAGGTGTGTGTGCTGCTTATGTGCTTTGTTGCTGGTGGACTGTGGCTGGTGGTCTTGGGGTGCGTGTGGTGGCTTGTCCTGCATGTATAAGGTTCGTGGATTTTGCCTGCTTCATACACATTAGCTTTGCATGCATTCGCTTAACCCGTGCGGATTATATCGAAGTAGTTTTGTTATAGTGCCGGCATGACCTGATGCTGCTGCCAGAATTGGCTCCAGAATAGGAAACTGCTCAACAGTTAACAGTAGGGATATGAAATTTCGTTAAAAGCTTTTGTTAATAGATGTTTTTTTAATTAACTTGTTAACAGTATAGATATCTTAATAGGTACCAAATAGGTAGCCTTAATGATTAATTCAGAAGTAAACACATCAATGTAACAACATAGAAGTCAGAGGTGTTGTGGGAATGTTGAGTGTAGAGATTTCTATTGTTTAGAATTACAAAAGATTTTACGAGCTGTTCGCGATGTAAAAGTAGTTTTTGAATTCTAAGACATGCAGGGGATATTTTTGTTTCAATTTTCAAAGCAACCTTGGGGCTAGTTTCTTAGTGGGCCGCAAAAAGCTATTCAGGAAATACGGCCTGACACGCAATCAGCCCTCTTTTCTGAAACACAAGAGCGTTCGTTTACTGGATTTCGAACTATTTCAATTTAAATTCAATATATGCAAGCCGCTACGCCCATAATAAAGAATATTGTAATCTTATTTGACATTCATATTGACATTTATTGATGATTTAGGAGCCTTTACTTTGAAATATCGAAACATATTTCGCACGCTTAGTATTAAAGCGACCTAATTTTAAAAAGTGGTGTTGTGGCAAATTGCAGTAAAGCGTATCGTAGCGCGTACAAAATTTATGATTGTTAAAGAAACATAATTTGGAAAAGCAAGAAAATACAAAAGTAATAATAAAACTATTTTGCTATAATCCGCTATACAGTAAATAGAAAATATATATAGTGCTAATGTGGTAGTTACTACATAGTGCTAAATGTATAGTAGACTACCCCTTTTTTCATACCCGTTACATGAAGGATTCTTAAAAACACCCGCACAAACCTCCACCACTGCCACCACAATACACAAGCGTTACACACGTTCACTATCACAAACTCAACAATCGTTTCGCCCCGCAACCGAAGCATCATCAGGAGATAGACTCCACGACAAAATCGCAAAGCAAAGCAAGAAAATACCTTTTAAATAAGTTCATAGCATGATGTTATAGATGGCATTGAAATAAGGATTACATAGGTGTATGCATAAGTTATTGCCGGTGTTTTGGTAAAAAGAACACGTAATTTTAAAAGGATAAAATAGATTTTAAACTTTCCCGATTCATACTTATTAATATGTGAAAATACGGGTTACATCGCGACAAAATCGAGTTATCTTTTTAACTGACTCAGTTCGTGACCATGGCAGATGCAACTCTACCGAAACGTCGAACCTTATAAAAAGGTAACTCGATTTTATCGCGATGTGACCCGTATTTTCACATATTAATAAGGTAATTGTTTTTCTTTATTCAAAATTTTTTTGGCCATCGGCTTTTACACGTTTCGCCCATATTTCAGGTAATTTATGGATACCATTCCAGAAAAACAGATTGTCATGGTAAAATGTATTAACCCAATTAAGCCTCATTTTGAGTTAGGACACTTTAATGCTTTGTGTGCGATTTGACTGGTCCATTGGCGCAGAGAGCAGTTACCCTGCCTTCGGCTCCGTGGGCCGCTAGTTCGATTCCGCCATGTGCCAAAATTTTCGAAAAAATGTTGTTTTTTCCGAGTCCGGATGTATATGTGTATTTAAATATTTATATAAAAATAATATAAGTGTACATTAACAAGTTGTTTGTCAGTCATGATATAAATATTAAGTTACTTTTGGGACAGACAACCATGCGTTTAATTGTCCTATATTCAAATTCAAATTCAAAATATTCTTTATTTAAGTAAACTTGTAAACAAATGTTTTGAATTGTCAAGTCTACTGCTGGTTTGGAAAGCTTTTCCTAACAACAAGAGACAGGAGGAAACTCGGCGGTCACTCTATTCAAACTATAATTCTTACTACTAGTGACATTTAGTCATTGTTGTCTTGTACAGGGTCGAAAAGTAACTATAACCACGCATTCTTATCATCTCAGTAATCCTGTTGTAATGACAAAGCTAAAATATATAAAAAAAATATATCACAAATGTATACCAAAAGATAACCGTAGATAAAGGAGATATATTCGCACAAAAGAAATCCATTAGGTGAGGAGCATAAAGTTTTACTTCAATATGCAATATAACTAAGCCACTATAAAATGGTAAGGTGACAGTAGTCTAATAAAGGCGGAATACCCAGGATATGTAGAGTGCGCTGGATTGCAAAATGACGTAAAATATAGATGGCTGCACATTATTTACGTGATGTTAGTGTCGTGAACGCGGATTGAGACGTAGTAAATACCCCCGATACCTGTGACGCGAATTGGTATTTCACTTTGGCCGGAACAACGTCATTATTCAAATTTCATAAAAGCTAATTGAGACAATATATAAAAAATAAACTTGAATGTTTAAATAAATTTATAACAGCTGTATTTTTCCTTTACTTGTTCGATAAATAGCAGTTCTTATTTGTTATGACATTTGGAAGGAGTTTTTTGATAAGACATCGTTGGACAAATGAATAAGGTATAGAACTATTCAAACCGAACCTCCTCATATACCTACCTGGTTTAACAATACATGGTTTAAAGTTGTGATAGCCTAGCGGTGAGACCGTGCGACTCTCTAGAGACGACATGGGTTCAAGTCCCGGGCAGACACCAATGAGTTTTTCTATATAACTTATGTGTCTAATTGATAATTGCAATTTATCACACGCTTTTCGGTGAAGGAAAACATCGTGAGGAAACCTGCATATCTCTAGAGAATTCTGGAGATATATGTAACCTACCAATCCTTATTGGAGCAGCGTTCTAGGTCTTAGCTCCAACCCTTTTCTCCAGAAATGGAGAGAGCCTATGCCCAGCTTTGGGATTGTAACAGGCCGCTACTTTACTTTTTACTTATAATTCGGATTCAGCGCGTCGAAATAGGTACCCATAAGTCGGTCTGATCAAATGCACATTCCACTTTTTTTTGTG
The DNA here is from genome assembly GCA_947086505.1 of Morpho deidamia. Classification (NCBI taxonomy): domain Eukaryota; kingdom Metazoa; phylum Arthropoda; class Insecta; order Lepidoptera; family Nymphalidae; genus Morpho; species Morpho deidamia. The sequence continues at coordinate 2,525,305 of CAMTZC010000011.1, forward strand.
TGATAAATAATGTTTTGTTTCGGCTCTCTAAAAACACTTTTTGTTAAAATTTCCCAATATACTTTCTTTATCGCCTCGTGTAAAGTACAGTCTCAAAGGAAATTATGAGAAACGTTCCATGGGCTTATCCTATTAGGGTTTCCGCTGAACCAAACTTGTCTGGAAGCGCCGATTTGTTCGAAACTTTAATCGACTACTGCCGCTTATCCCCACCTGAGCAATTATCGTTCATGAAGTTCTATTATGGCAACTTATTGAACCTTTATTCATCTATACTAATCTATACTAATATTATATAGAGGAAAAATTTGTATGTTTGTTTGTATGTATGTATGTTTTTTACGTTTTCACGCAAAAACTGCTAGACCGATTTCAAAAATTCTTTCACCATTGAAACGCTGCTTTTTCACTGAGCAACATAGGCTATATGTCATTTTTTTTAAATATAGGGATCCCTAATAAAATTGTAATTTAAAAAATTTAGTCGTAAACATCTTTCATCGCGTGCGCTGCGGAAACTATTGATGATAGAACAAAAAAATGTTCTACAGTATTATAGAACATATCAATATCCATAAAAAAGTCCGCGATACCATATGTCTAACTATTATAGTTATGCCAATATAATTACTTTTTACATTGTAATAGTTGCTAAAAGTGCTGACAATAATCAAACCAACTTATTCATATCTCTGTATTAATCCTTATCCCATTAAATGATATTTTATTAAAAACTGTTTCAATACCTGTAAAATACTTTTTAAATTATTAAAATCCGACATCCCAATCAGAAGATTTTACGAATTAAGGAATGTAAATCGAAAGCAAATAATGCCATAACAAATTCATTGTAGCGACCGTTATAGCAGGGCCTGCATTTGGTGAGTTAGCTCTTATTCCAAGAATACTAGTGATACCCATTTTTTATAATGAAATAATCTATAAAATAAATGTATAGTCCGATTTCGTAGACTCCATTACCACGTGATCGGTATAGACGTGGGTGAAACCGCGGGGCATTGCTAGTTATAATATGTATAAACGCCAAAGTATACGCGTATTTCTGTCCTTTGTTTGTCTCTCTATGACACAGATCTGCTGAATCAATTTAGATAGAATTTAACTGGCCTGTTGGCGCAGTGGATACTGAGCCTTCTTCAGTGGATGCTGCCTTCAGCTCTGAGGGTCGCGGGTTCGATTCCCGCCGAGGGCCAAAATTTTCTATAAACAATTTTTTAGTTCTTCGATCCTGGGTGTATGTTTGTATTTAAGTATATAATTAAAATTATATATTTAGTATATCTACCAGTTGTCCGTCACCTATAACTCAAGTACTAAGCTACTTACTTTGGGGACGGACGACCGTGTAAGTGTCCCATATATTTATTTATTATTATTTATTATATTTAAAAAAATATACAAAAAATAGATGAAATTTGGCAAAATTAAAGTTAATATTTACATTTTCCTTTCAATAACAGGGAAAACGCATATAACATTATTGGGGGAATTTAAAAGCTTAAATAAGCGTGAACGCAAACAAGGGTTCCACTAAAGAAAATGTTAAAAGAGACTTTAATTTGTATTAGCTACAATGAAATTTTTTGTTGCAGTAAAAACTAAGTTTATTTTATCTTTCATTTAACGCAGTCTGCAGTTATTTATCAGCCGTGTGGTATCCGGCAGAATAGAATAGACCACCCTCCTTTCATACCGAGGTGTCGTAAGAGGCGACTAAGGTAATTGCCGTGTGGTATCCGGCTGCATAGAATAGCCACCCTCATTTCTTACCGAGGTGTCGTAAAAGACGACTAAGGTAAGTTGACGACAGGCGGCGGCCGGTCGTAAAATACGTAGCCGAATCATATGACAACATGTTTGTAAGAGAATGATGATGATGAATGATGATGCAGTCTGCAGTTATTTAATTCAAAATAGTAGACCTATAGAAATCTAAATATATACTACTTCTTGTTATTAAAATACGTGGTGATTAGCTTAAATATTTATTTTACCTAATGGTCTCTTAGATAGTTTTTCATTTCACGAATAATCTCACTGTAAGTCTGTGCTAACCTTCTCAATTATCTCGCATTGCAGGAACATTGCCAAGAAAGGCATTCGCTAACTTAAAGACCTCTATATAATCCATAAGATATACTTATTATAAAATAAAGTCCCCAAAAGCTGTGTGTATGTGATCGATTTTCTCAAAATCTACTAAACAAATTTTGGTCGGTTTTTTAATAGAAGATAGTGCAATTTTTCTGAAAGGTTTAAGTTAATAGTACATTACTGTATTATGTGTTAAAGAGGTCGCGCGGTTGTAAAACACAACTTCGCTCGCACCGCGTAAACAAACAGAGATACACCCTAGTATTGTACTAGAGAATTGTAGATCTACTAAAATACTACAAAAAAGTTTGCAACAGCACGTCTCTATCTCTTATGGTTAACTCACAATAACTACTTTTATAAAAGTAATAATAAAATTATTTTGCTCCACGACTCCACGACAAAATCGCAAAGCGTCGTCGTGGAGTCTATCTCCTGATGATGCTTCGGTTGCGGGGCAAAACGATTGTTGAGTTTGTGATAGTGAACGTGTGTAGTGCTTGTGCATTGTGGTGGCAGTGGTGGAGGTTTGTGCATGTATTTTTACGAATCCTGCATGTAACGGGTATGAAAAAACGGATAGCCCACTATACATTTAGCACTATATATATTTTTTATTTACTGTATCACGGATTATAGCAAAATAATTTTATTATTACTTTTGAACTAGTTTTATGTTCAATTCGAGAAAAAATACTTATTTCTATATCAAGAAAGCAAGTATCGCCGTGATCAGGAAGCAAGCTTATTTCGCGCAAAATATACTATTCAACCTAAAGGCAGTACATTGTAATGTCTATGAAACGGGGTACAGGTACATTGGACTTGGATAGGAGTAATGCAAAGCCGCTCGAAGCTTACCCGAGACAATGTGGCGACACGGTTGACGCGCTGGATCTACATAATTTATGCGAGTCTAGTACCATAAACGAGAATCCAATCATGGGGGGATATAACCAAACAACTTTCGTGGTATATAAAGTCGATGAACGCCTCTTATAGGATGCGAGTATAGTTATGGTGAGCATAATCATCCTCCTGCCCTTATCCCACTCTAAGTGGGCACAACATGTTATAAACATGTTGTCAAATGATTTGGCTACGTATTTTACGACCGGCCGCCTGCCTGACGTCATCTTACCTTAGTCGCCTCTTTCGAAACCTCGGTAAGACGTGAGGGTGGTCTATTCTATGCAGCCGGATACCACACGGCATTTACCTTAGTCGCCTCTTACGACACCTCGGTAAGAAAGGAGGGTGGTCTCTTCTATGCAGCAGTATACCACACGGCATTTACCTTAGTCGCCTCTTACGACACCTCGGTAAGAAATGAGGGTGATCTATTCTACTCAGCCGGATACCACACGGCACTTACCTTAGTCGCCTTTTACGACACCTCGGTAAGAAAGGAGGGTGGTCTATTCTATGCAGCAGGATACCACACGGCATTTACCTTAGTCGCCTCTTACGACACCTCGGTAAGAAAGGAGGGTGGTCTATTCTATGCAGCCGGATACCACACGGCACATACCTTAGTCGCCTCTTACGACACCTCGGTAGGAAGGAGGGTGGTCTATTCTATGCAGCCGGATACCACACGGCACATACCTTAGTCGCCTCTTACGAAACCTCGGTAAGAAAGGAGGGTGGTCTATTCTATTCTGCCAGATACCACACGGCATTATGGTGAGAATAATATAATATTAATATGGTGATGGTGATGGTCACTCAGCGGGCGATGGAGCGAGCTGTGCTTGGTTTATCTCTACGTAATCAAATCAGAAATGAAGAGATCCGTCACGTCACGTCACGTAGCTGAAATGGTAATAGACGGGGAACGTAGTCCAGAGAACCGTATCAAAGTAAGTAAATTAATACTTGTGTTATGGGTGACGGACAACTCTAAAGTATATACATATATAATTTAAAATACATACTTACACACAAGTACACATCCAGGTTCAAAGAACCCACAAACTGTTTATCGAAAATGTTGGCCCGCGACGGGAATCGAACCCACGACCCGCGGAGCTGAAGGTAGGGTCATTACTCACTGCGCCAACAGGCCAGTCTTCTATAAATCATTTAAATACCAATACTTAAGTTGCATTGAAATTATTAACTGTTACTTAAGTTAGTTATTCAGTCTTAGCTAGGTAGTAATTATTGTCGCATGAAATTTAATGCTCAAGAGCGTCTTTGTTCGCAAAAGTCAAGGGAAAAGTATGAGAGAATTAAGCTTTGAACCATTCAATAGACTGTTGACAACTTCGCGAATGATTGCCTGACTCCGCGAAAATTTAATTGACTACCCCTAGTATTCAGACCCGGCTTTATTTGCGGCTGTATTTAACCTCAGAAACGCTCTATTCGATCAAAGATTGCATAATTTTTTAAAGAAAAATTGAGAAATCTGTTTGATGACTCAGGATAAGCACTTTAATTTTATTCCTGATTATTAATCAAGCTGTGATAGCCCAGCGTTGAGACTGTGTGACTATTTCGAGGGGAACACGAGTCCAAACCCGAGGCACCAATGAGTTTTTCTTTTAAAACTCATGTCTAATTGATAATTGCAATTTATCACACGCTTTTCGGTGAAGGTTCGGTGTAACCTACCAATCCGCATTGGAGCAGCGTGGTAGCTCTTAGCTCCAACCCTTCTCTCCAGAAACGGAGAGAGGAGGCCTATTCCCAGCAGTGGAATTATAATAGGCCGCTACTTTATTTATTAATTAACAAAGACAATGAAAATGTTATGCTTCTTATGTTATTGTCCTGTACTTATCCCACTATAAGTGTGGTGAGCAGAATATGTTTTTCTCTTTTATTCTCTCCTATCATTCGTCAATTCTGGCGCTACTCCTTTTATATTCATATCATACTTCACACAATCCCAACATCTCCTTTTCGCGATCCCTTTAGTCACATATCAGTTCATATGTAACACAATTTTCATCCCTTCACATTATATTTCCATAACATCTTAATCTTGCACTTCTCGTCTTTTGTAATGGGCGCAACTTTCAGAATTCCCCTTATATACTGGTTTCGTTGTTTATCCTTGTCATACCACACATCCATCATATATCATCATCATCCTCCTGCCCTTATCCCACTCTAAGTGGGGTCGGCACATGTTATATATATGTTGTCACATGATTCGGCTACGTATTTTACGACCGACCGCCTGCCTGACGTGAACTTAGCTTAGTCGTATTTTACTACTACTCTGTGTATTTTATTAAACAGCTCTGTAACGCCTATGGTTGCCTGGAAGAAATTGCAAGTTAGCGATAAGGCCGTCTTATTGTACCTATATTTGTTCCAGTCTATTATGCCTGTAATTTTTGTTATGTGTACAGTAAAGAGTATTCTATTTTTCCATACCACACTTCGGTTCGACTTATCTTAGTTGCCTCTTACGACGCCTCGATAAATGAGGGTGGCCTATTCTACTCAGCTGGATACCTCACGACATACATCCTCCTCCTGCGATTATTCCACTCTACTTGAGGTCGGCTCAACATGTTACAAACATGTTGTCATATGATTTAGCTACGTTTTTTACGAACGGCCGCCTGCCTGACGTCTACTTACCTTAGTCGTATTTTACGACCCCTCGGTAAGAAAGAGGGTGGTCTATTCTACTTAACCGGATACCACACGGTGGGTCAACTCACCTTAGTCGCCTCTTACGACGACTCGGTAAGTAATGACAGTGGTCTATTCTATTCAGCCGGATACCATACGGCGTACACGGCATACATCCATCATATAATATATTTTGTATTATCTAATATTATTATCCATATACCAAACTCTCACGATTTATTCAAATGTTAGAAATAGATAAACAAACCTACCTACTTTCGCAATTATTAGTATGGTTAGAGCTCGCTTCAAACGACCATGTGTTACCAGTTGACTAATTTGTTTGAACAGTTGATTTATTCCGTCGACATTTTGAATCGATTGTCGGCAAATTGTAAAACCGCCGTTAAATGGCGCCCAAAGTCTATTTGCGGAATAAATCTATTGTCATTTCATTATCGCGATGATTAAATGGGCTACCAAATGTAAATGCGTGTATAATTTATATATTGAACTAGGTTCAGCCCGCGAATTTCCCGTGTGGAAATCAGTGTTTTACAAAGTATTTACCTCGTGAATTCCGATGTCATGGGATTTCTAGGACAAAAAGTGGCCTATATGTTGCTCCACAGCTTCCTTCTATCTTCCAATGAAAGTGGTTCCGGAGAATAAATATTTTAATATAATATAAATATATGAGACTATAGAGACTATAGAGATGATAAAAATGCCTGGATATATCATCACTATCTTGGACAGGATAGAGGAGTGGCAGTGTCTTTAAACTTCTGCAATGGCAAGCATAGAGTTAACTGTGGAATTTTATTACAAATTCAAATTCAAAATATTATTTATTCAAGTAAACTAGTACACAAGGCTTTTAAATCGTCAACATCTACTGCTGGTTCGGAAAGCTGTTCCTGAGAAGAACCAACAAGAAACTCGGCGGTTGCCTTTTTTCAAAGAATAATTCTTATTACTAGTTCCATATAGTTATTAATGTCTTGTACAGGGTCGAAGAGTAGCTATATCCACGCATTCTTACCGTTTAAGTAATCCTCAATAGTATAGCAGGCTTTCTGTATTAGCCTTTTTTAAATAGTGTTGTTACACTGCTGTAATGTTAAAGTTAAAGTAATTTGCGGAATTATATTACAGAATCTTATACCCGAACCCACAAATGACTTACTAACTTTTGCAGGGCGCAAAGCAGGAACCGCAAGTTTATATCGGTTCCTACTTTGTCTATCATATACATCGCCATTCTTTTTATGATTTTCTTAAGCGTAACCAGTCTGTTTTTATACATAATTTATAGAATTAGGCGTTACTTTGCGGAGATCCATAATACAAAAGTAATAATAAAATTATTTTGCTTATAATCCGCGATACAGTAAATAAAAAAAATATATAGTGCTAAATGTATAGTGGACTATCCGTATATTCTTACCCGATCCATGCAGAATTCGTAAAAACACATGCACAAATAATTTATAGAATTAGGCGTTACTTTGCGGCGTTACTTTTTTTACATGCACAAACCTCCACCACTGCCACCACAATACACAAGCACTACACACATTTACTATCACAAACTCAACAATTTCGCCCCGCAATTTGCGGCAGTGGCGGTGGCAGTGGTGGAGGTTTGTGCATGTGTTTTTACGAATTCAGCATGTATCGGGTAAGAGAAAAACGCATCGTCCACTATACTTTTAGCGCTATATATATATTTTCTATTTAATGTATCGCGGATTATAGCAAAATAATTTTATTAGTACTTTTGGTCTTATACAGTTAGTTTCCGCTATAACGATCCAAACACAGCCTCTAAATCAATGGTCAAACAAGGTACAAATTTGAGTGGTTGGCTTACAATAGCTCGATAGTCAGTCGTTTATTGTGGTTGTTAGATAATGGTTGTATAGTTATCAGTGTCCAAAACGGTTGGCTTTGAGAGTTAATTGTGTAGAAACATTGAAATATATCTAACCGTGTATTCGAGAGATTGCTTTACATTGTTCTATGAAACTGCGCAATTAAAGCTTGTGGTTTTCAATTATTCCTTCATCATCCTCCTGCCCGAATCCCACTCTGGGTGGGGTTGGTACAACATGCTGAAACATGTTGTCACATGATTTGGCTACGTATTTTACAACCGGCCGCCTGCCTGGCGTCAACTTACCTTAATCGTATTTTACGAGCCCTCGATAAGAAAGAGGGTGGTCTATGCTACTCTACCGGATACCACACTGTAGGTAAAGTCACCTTAGTCGCCTTTTACGACACCTCTCTAAGAAATGAGGTTGGTCTATTCTACTCAGCCGGTTTTTAACTATTCCTTATTTACTAAAACAACTAAATTGCACCTTCGAGTGAGTTTCTAAAAATATATGAATCAACGAAAGATCATAACACCAGCACAAAAAGAAATCAATGCGTTGCACTCCGGAAGTGCCGTCAGAAGTGAAAACTTGAATATTAACGTTGTGCATTTTTTGATATTTTTTCATGGTTAGGGAATAAATTGCTTTAATTATCAGTATTGTGCTAACTTTTATGTGGTAAAATGTAAAATTCATTCAATGCGCTATCGTACATTAACGTGACAATTTATAATTTATTACGTGACATTAATAATTTAAAACTGCAAAACTCTTACAATTATTGTACATTCACGAAAGCGCATCATTCATCTGCATTACATTTTCGCTGCGCGGTAAAAAGATACTTCCTCTCCTACGCCACATAAGCGGTCTACTCTTCCGCCGTCCTACGAATTATCGATAAGGTCGAGTTTAACATTTTTGACCCATAACAAAAAATACACAACGCAGGCAAATAAGTTTTCACTTCAAAAAAGGCAAAGTGCATTTTATCGGACTAATCTGTTGGTATTTCGGCCTACTGAATCCGGATTCATAGTAGTTTGAGTGATATTAAAATTAGTTGAACTAAATCAAGCATGATATTCATATTTCTCAATTCGCTGAATACTAATACAAAGTTCAAAAGTCCATAAGTCGTTTTAAATTAAAGAAAATTCAGCAATAATTTTATACCTATCCCCCACTCTAAACTGCAATCGACATCGGTTTGATCCCCCCACTAGAAATAGTTAAAAAACGACCCCTTCAACTAATTTTACATAAAATCGTTATGTACTATTAACTTTAACCTCTCGAAATAATTGCACTACCTTTTAATACTACTTGCACTACCTGTAAAACCGTACGAAAATCCGTTCAGTAGATTTTGATAAAATCGATCGACAGACAGCTTTGGGGAGTTTCTTTTATATATATGCATTATTTTATATATATTGCAAGCAATATAACAGAACTAACTACTTTGCTATAATCCGCACGGGTTAAGTGAATGCATGCAAAGCCAATGTGTATGAAGCAGGCAAAATCTACGCACCTTATACATGCAGGACCAGCCACCACATGCACCCCAAGGCGCAATTCACCAGCAACAACGAACACAAAAGCAGCACACACACCCACCACCACAATCTCGACGATCGTTTCGCCCCGAAACCGAAGCATCATCAGGAGGATAGGCTTCACGACAAAAATCGTACTGCTGCAGTACGATTTTAGTGGACGAATGAAAAAAATATTAATAATTTTATAGAAAACGTCTGAAATTATATTGTAAATTTGTGTATAATTTAAAAATAAGTGAAATAATAATAATCCTACCTTTAAATGAACGAATATGTAATCAATACTAGCGAAACCACAAACTATGTAGTGCTGAATTGATCCTTTCATTCTCGAGTCGTGCGAATGAATGATGAAAAACTATTTCAACCGAGTTTTCTATTAGATTCGACCTTTTTTTCCTCTGCTCACGAACGGAAAGTCCTTTGATGCTTTTCTTGGATGAACACGCACAGTATTGGTTCAGGTTTTCATATACGGCCTCTAAAAAGTTTTTTCATTCTGTCGAACGGACCGCAACGTGTAGAACCTGATTACTTTCCTTCCAGACAACGGAGCTCTATACAGACTATTTAATTTTAAATCATAGTAACTGTTACCTGCGACTTCGTTCGTAAAAAGTTTGTTTCCTAAAGTATATTTATGCCAATTCTAAATATATATTTTTTTAATTAAACTTGTAAGTACTTTATAGAATAAGGCGTTACTTTGCTGATTTCATAATACAAAAGTAATAATAAAATTATTTTGCTATAATCCGCGATACAGTAAATAGAAAATATATATAGGGTTAAATGTATAGTGGACTATTCGTTTTTTCATACCTCATAAATAAAAAAATTCCTAAAAAGTCATGTACTACCGTGCTCACCACGATTTTGTGTGTATATTATTGGTGGCGTGTAGTGCATTGGTTTTCACAAATACTGTATGTATCAGATATGAGAACGGATAGTACACTACATTTAGCATTACATATATGTTTGTAAATCGCTTATTATAGAAAAATAACATTTTCATCACCTTTGGTATAAAATGAATTCTACTGAAGAACGATATGCCAAAACCCATTAATAAGTTAAATACTTTTGTTAGGCTGAGATGAGAAATTTCTTGCTTATGTTGGTTTTTACTTTATTATGTTGATAACAATGTATCGCCAATTTTTTATAAATTAATTTGTACTATAGGTAACAATATACACAATACTGTGAGTCTAAAAGAGCAAGAATATTAACTTCGAGAATTATTTGAGACCGAGGCCGAAATCAGTCTTGCGGACATCACTTACAAAAGCACTTAGAGGAAAAAATCCATAATCTCTCACTATAGCACTCACAGTTTATCTTTCTAACTGTAGGCCCTAACAAATAGTAATCTTATATGCGCAGGAAAAAGCTGAGCGGAAAGGAAAATAGTGCGGATAAATAAATCTCGTTGGTAGCCATTTAGTTTTATATATGTTTGTCTGGGCTTAACGAAAAACCTACCTGATTGTGCTTTACTAATATAAAGTATTAGATATACATAATTATAAAAAGATTGGCGATGTATATAATAGAAAAAGTAGATATAAGCTTGCGGCTCCTGTTTTACGCCTTGCAAAAGTAAATAAGTCGTTTGTGGGTTTAAGATTAATTCATCATTCTCCTGCCCTTATTCCACTCTAAGTGGGGTCGGCACAACATGTTCATATTGTCATATGATTTGGCTACGTAATTTACAACCGGCCGTCTGCCTGACGTCAACTTACCTTAGTCGCCTCTTACGACACCTCGGTAAGAAAGGAGGATGGTCTATTCTATGCAGCCGGATACCACACGGCACATACCTTAGTCGCCTCTTACGACACCTCGGTAAGAAAGGAGGGTGGTCTATTCTATGCAGCCGGATACCACACGGCACATACCTTAGTCGCCTCTTACGACACCTCGGTAAGAAAGGAGGGTGGTCTATTCTATGCAGCCGGATACCACACGGCACATACCTTAGTCGCCTCTTACGACACCTCGGTAAGAAAGGAGGATGGTCTATTCTATGCAGCCGGATACCACACGGCACATACCTTAGTCGCCTCTTACGACACCTCGGTAAGAAAGGAGGGTGGTCTATTCTATGCAGCCGGATACCACACGGTACATACCTTAGTCGCCTCTTACGACACCTCGGTAAGAAAGGAGGATGGTCTATTCTATGCAGCCGGATACCACACGGCACATACCTTAGTCGCCTCTTACGACACCTCGGTAAGAAAGGAGGGTGGTCTATTCTATGCAGCCGGATACCACACGGCACATACCTTAGTCGCCTCTTACGACACCTCGGTAAGAAAGGAGGGTGGTCTATTCTATGCAGCCGGATACCACACGGTACATACCTTAGTCGCCTCTTACGACACCTCGGTAAGAAAGGAGGGTGGTCTATTCTATGCAGCCGGATACCACACGGCACATACCTTAGTCGCCTCTTACGACACCTCGGTAAGAAAGGAGGATGGTCTATTCTATGCAGCCGGATACCACACGGCACATACCTTAGTCGCCTCTTACGACACCTCGGTAAGAAAGGAGGATGGTCTATTCTATGCAGCCGGATACCACACGGCACATACCTTAGTCGCCTCTTACGACACCTCGGTAAGAAAGGAGGATGGTCTATTCTATGCAGCCGGATACCCCACGGCACATACCTTAGTCGCCTCATACGACACCTCGGTAAGAAAGGAGGGTGGTCTATTCTATGCAGCCGGATACCCCACGGCACATACCTTAGTCGCCTCTTACGACACCTCGGTAAGAAAGGAGGATGGTCTATTCTATGCAGCCGGATACCACACGGCACATACCTTAGTCGCCTCTTACGACACCTCGGTAAGAAAGGAGGGTGGTCTATTCTATACAGCCGGATACCCCACGGCACATACCTTAGTCGCCTCTTACGACACCTCGGTAAGAAAGGAGGATGGTCTATTCTATGCAGCCGGATACCACACGGCACATACCTTAGTCGCCTCTTACGACACCTCGGTAAGAAAGGAGGGTGGTCTATTCTATGCAGCCGGATACCCCACGGCACATACCTTAGTCGCCTCTTACGACCACTCGGTAAGAAAGGAGGGTGGTCTATTCTGTTCTGCCAGATACCACACGGCGTAGGGTTTAATATTAATTATAGGGTACTTAATAATAGGTATAAGATTCTATAATAAAATTCCGCAATCGATTTTATCTTTGTCATTACAGCAGTTTAAAAACACTGATAAAGGAGCCTGAAACAAAAAGCCCACTACACTATTGAGCATTATATAGATGATAAGAAGGCGTGGATATAGCTACTCCTCTACCCTGTACAAGATAGTAATGATCAAATGTAACTAGTAATTATATTTGAAAAGCACAACCCCCAAGTTCTCGGTAGGTACAGCTTTTCGAACCAGCAGTAGAGTTGACGATTCAAAAACACTTGTTTACAACTTTACTTGAATAACGAATATTTTGAATCACTAAGATCACAATAAGAATACCGTGTGGTATCCGGCTGAGTAGAATAGACCAACCTCATTTCTTGTGTGTCGTAAAAGGCGACTAAGGTGAGTTGACGTTAGGCAGGCCGCTGGTCGTGAAATACGTAGCCAAATCATGTGACAACATGTATGTAACATGTTGTGCCGACCCCATTTAGAGTGGGATAAGGGCAAGAGGATAATGATGACCTCAAGAAGAAGAAACTGGCAAACCGCTCAGTATAAATTGAGCGACATAACTCTCACGTACAAAACTGATTTTCAGCAGTAGCCAGGAGCGAAGTAGTATAAAGTATACATAATTACTTAAATGACAAATATATTAATTAACCATTACTTTACTTTAAAAGTAGCAGCCTGTTACAATCCCACTGCTGGGAATAGGCCTCCTCTTTCCGTTTCTGGAATGAAGGGTTGGAGCTTGTGACGGTTCCAACCTTACATACATTTTGGCAGAGTTATGTACTGAAGCGTTAGTATGTTAAGGAATGTATATATATATAAAATATTTGTTTGTCATGCTATATAGGTTTTCAGAATGGGTTTTCGATACCCGTTACATATCTGTAAATTTTTCATGAAAATATTTTTTTTCAAAATTTTCCCCATACATTTTCAATTTTCCATACTAAAATTTTCCATTGCGACCGAACGTCACGACAGTCGCGGGAAATAGACGTGGGTGGATGTCTGGCGGACGTTGCCGGGAGCGCTGCGACCGAGCGGCTGAAAGGCGAAGGCTAACGTTTCCCGTACCAGGTACAGGGTAGCGCCATGATCCCTAGCATATATTTAAAGCTTCGGCTTGCCTGAACGGTGTTGTGAGAGACTTCGGTCTTTTATCTCACAAATAATTAATGTAATATTTTATTACATGTTACAAGTTTATTATTATTCTCGAACGCTTTATAGTGCCTGAATATAACTTGGTGAGGGTGACTTCGCTGAGTGGTGCTGGGCACTGTACCGAATTAGACTCTGGTGAGTACTGGTGTCGGATTGATGGTTTCAGGCCTGCAATGATTTCGGTCGTTGTAGCGAGCCTCGCCTCGGTCCGCTCCAGGCTGTGAATATCATGATGGTCTTCCGTCTTGATACAGAGCAGCTAGAGTTACTTTGGTGAGTTTTGGGTGATACGGATTGAATTTTAGGCCGGTATTGATCTCCGATCTCTACTGTGAAGCCTTGTTTGATCTTTGGACGCCTAGGACTCCAGAAGTAGTGCTGGTACAATGTGGTTTCTTAAATGTTACTGATTGATGATTTGGCGTTGGAAACGATGTCTGTTGTCTTTCAGTAGTGCCGAAATCACGACCGAATGTTGCTAGATGTTGTGGAGTCTAGTTTACTAGCCGAAGCGATGTCATAGCAGTGATGGAACCGAACTGAGGACTTTGTTCATAGTTTTGCATGGAGCGTGCGGGGTAAAACCTACATGTGACGTGTGATAGTCCTTCTGAGGGCTTCCCCATAGCTTAGTGTCAGTGATACCACGAATGTTTACGACATTATAGCATGTCATAGGGCCGTTGGTCGGGTCTTTACTAACAAGATTGCGGACTAGCTTTAGAAAGTGTTGCCTGTGCTATATCTCTATCTTACGTAGCTTGCTACGTGTAACAAATAAATAACTAATTCTTGTATGCCGAAGGTGCTATAAGCCAGAAGGACGCAGTACAAGCGGGCGTCGACACATTTTGTTATAAATATAACTATTTAGCACAATAGTGCTAGCACTATAAATGCAAATAATTGAAATATAAAAATATAACGCTAACGCTCTACGGAGTAATGAATTATTAAATATAATATTTGCCACCACGTGTGGTACGAAGCATAAAACCAGCTGTTATGTGATCTCTGAGGAGTCATGTGCAAACCTACAATTTATGCCACTACGTGTGGTATCAACGAATACAAAACCTGCTATTATGTGATCTCTACGGAGTCATATGCAAACCTACAATATATGTGCCACTACGCGTGGTGCCAACGATTACAACAATTTACTGTTATGTGATATCCGAGGAGTCATGTACAGTTTTAGCTTCGTGCTATTATGTTTTCCACTACACGTGGTGACAACGAACGCGGAACGTACCGCTTGAAATGCTTGCTATTGGCAAGATGCACTGTCTTATTATAAGAATTGGTTGATTTATATCAACAATGGCTTTAAGCCTCATCAAAACAATTATGGCTAACGCCAACTCAACAGCCACGGCTGAAATAAAGTTTGGACTTAGGTCCTAGTATTTAACCCAGGCACACGTGCCTTATCTTGGACAACGGTCCTTATTTATTATTATTATTATTTACCCCATTCTCTTTAAGAGCAATGACGGGTGTTTATAAAACATATTATAAATAACCTGTGCTCAAGGGCACAGGCGCACTATAAATTGCATACCCTAACCCTACGGGGGGGGGGGCTCATATCCTATGGACGGAGCTCACCGTTGGTAGCGGGTGAGGAGCTACTGACTATCTCTTCTCTCTTTATATTTTTCCATATCGGAAGAATATAAAAGACGGGAGAAGGATACCACATTACTTAAACTGTTCTACGGAGTTGTTTAAGGGTTAGATATTAGATCGAGTTAATGATCTTTCTGATGGCTTCATAAATTATTTTAATCTTCCCATTATCTTGAACTTCCCATCGGGATGGTTTAAGGAGACTTACAGTATGTTACTCGAGTGATCCTTCTGTTGGCTTTAAAATACATTATTTCAGTTATTATTGACATAACTTTATGACCCATACTGATGGCAAACAAATATATAATTAATTATAAAATATCAAAACGAATATATCCTCTCTGATGGCTATTTATGAAATATTACAATAAAGAACATTCAACCTTCTGAATGTTCAGTATTTTTTTATTATATGTCAAGGGTTCGATTCGTGTAATAAACATATGTATCGAACATAAAGAATCTGTTCATGTAATAAATATATGGGATCTGTTCGTGTATTAAATATATGGGATGCGTTCGTGTAATGAATATATAGGATGCGTTCGTGTAATAAATATATGGGATCTGTTCATGTATTGAACATATATAACCTGTTTATGGGTCGTGCGAATATTATGCAATAACTAATATTAATTTATGTTTATTTTACTCCTCTAATCTGATGAATCTGTGGTCTCTGACGCTCTAAAAGGATTTGAGTTATTACAATCACAATATTAAATGGGTCCTAACCAACTAGACGAATCACGTGCCAAATATATAAATTTAAAAGCGCTAGCGCTTATGCGCTTGTTTTATGTATTTCATTGGTAGAGCGCGAGCGCTCTAACCTCATTTAAATATTATTAATTTACAAATATGGTGAAGTATATAGATATGTACGAAGGGTACGGGGGGAAAACGTTACAAGCTATAGTTACTTTACTTTATTTAACATTAAAATATTGTACCAGATGTCTTTAATTTATTTTCAACCCAGAAATTGTAGTATAGAATTCACCAACGTTTGCCAGATTCATTTTATTCAATCATATTCGTGAGTGCTCTACTGAAAACGTCAAGTGTCCGAAAGGGTATGGGATTCGATTCGAGTATTGTTTGCTGAAAGGGTCTATTGTGTTTGATGAATTTTGCTCGTCCATAACGCATGACTTGTCTGATTTATAATAGACTACATTGAATTCGTAGCACGTTCAGATAACAATTGTAGGGTTTATTTAGGAGATTAAAACAAGCATTATCATATCAATGATTTAATCATATTTTATTTACTTGCTTGAAAAAAAAAAATTTGTGACATGTGATCCGTTATATTTATCATAAAGGTATACAAATTTCCAATATAATTCGCAAAATTTTTATTAACTGTATTTTAAAAATTTCATTTAACTTACTTAATATTAATTTTAATTAAATTTCAAAATTTAGGTTTTTTTCTCTTTCAATTTTATGGATTTAATGTTCAAATAAAGAGGCAGGAGGATGATGATAGTACATGGTAGGTACATTGAGGATATTTTAACACTAAAGTCGCGTGTAATACACGTCGTGGGTATCATCAATCTATACATATTATAAAACAAAGTCAACAAAAGCTGTCTGTCTGTATGTTTGATTTTTGTGCGGTTTCTATTAAAGGATAGAGCAATTTTTGAGGCAGGTTTAGGTTATAGTACGTTGCCCTAAACCGATTTTTATATGACTCTCACTGGAGCTACTTTTGATCATAGCATTGCCGCAGGTCGGAATTACGTGAGGAATTTTCGTGACATATTAACTTCCACGCGGACGAAGCCGCTGTCAAAGCTAGTTATATATAAAGAATAATCAAATTCAAATTCAAAATATTTTTTATTCAAGTATACTTGTAAAGAAGTGCTTTTGAATCGCCGACTCTACTGCTGGTTCGGAAAGCTGTTCCTACAGACAAGAGCCGGCAAGAAACTCTATGGTTGCTCTTTTCAAATATAACTTATTACATTTGGTCATTTTGGATTTTGGTAGAGGAGTAGCTATATCCACGCATTTTTATCATCTATATTATCCTCAATAGTATAGTAGACTTTTTCTATCAGTAATATAAGTATACTAGAATATAATATCAGTAATATAATACACTAAAACTTAAGCCCTCGTTTGTTTTATAAAGTCTAGAAGCAGACGAGGTCATCTCTACTGGCATAAATCAATTGGGGTTTGGGCTACAAGGGCGGGTCCTTTCAGATAAATAAACGTATGCCATCCGTAATCTTTAGGTCAGCAGGCTGACCTTAAAGGCCAAGGGAAATACCGATCGTGGCTTTTGGCCGGATACACATTTTCCATGAGGTTGTAATGTCGAGTTATATAACCGTTATCGCGGAATCTAGAGTTTGGTAGTGAATTATTTTTATGCAATCTTCTTGGTTGCTATGCTCTTAGCAGAGCGGTCGTAGTTGTCAGTTGAGGGTTGGTAGCAAGCTTAACGATCCGATGTCATTCTTTCCGTACGGCTGCCTTCCTGACACATTTATGAAGAGAGCCATCAAAGTCAGCCTTCATTTGGTCCGTCCATCGCATCGGTGATCTGCCGCGTGGTCTTGTGCCTTCGATTTTCCCCTGCACTACAAGGCGTTCTACAAAGACATCTCCCCGGCGAGATACGTGTCCAAAGCAAGTGAGAATACGATCTTGAACGATGGAGGATAGACGCTGCTTGATGCCGAGTTCTTGAAGGATTCACTTGTTAGTTCTAAAATCACTCCATAAAACTCCGAGCATCCTTCTCCAGCACCATATCTCGAGAACGTCTATCCGCTTCCTCTCACTTTCCCGTATTCCATATTGTGATGAAATATAAGTAATAAAATAATAAAACCAAAACCCAACATCACCGATATAGCTCAGCGTGTCGCGAAGCAGAAGTTGTAGGGCACATAGTGCGGCGTTACGCACCAACTTTGGCGGCGGCTGATGGCGTTGGGTCTTAAGGTGTTGGAATGGCGAACGCGCGCAGGATAACGTAGTGTCGGTAGACCCCTTACGAGGTGGAGTGACGACAAAAAAGGTCATGTGGACACGCTTAATACAAAATACAAAAATATTTATTTCTTTTCAATAAATCGTTACAATAATTATAAATTGAGACCTTCTAGTAAGCATAGAAAATACTTGTGTCAGAAGGTCTCGCTCTTCCATAACACAGGTAAGTAATAATTATGAATAATGTAAGTAAATTTATAGCGTAAAGTACCATAAATAATATAGAATAGCTTTTAAATGTGTAGTGTGTGTGTGTCGATGTGTGTATGTTGTTGTGGACTGTGTATATGTGTGTTTGTATAAGATATATATTGTAAGAAAACTTTGGTATCTTCATAATTTAATGTTTTCAGCCAGTCAGATAGAGTATTTTTGCAGTTATGGTAAGTCATCTGATATATATTATTTTTTTATTGTTTTTCCCTGCGAGAGAAGTTCAAGGAAACAGGTATTCTTACATTGGCTTCACAGTATATTTTTAATAATTTAATTTTTGTACATATGAATATAAATAATTATAAAAGGATTGGCGATGTATATAATAGACAAAGTAGGAACCGACATAAGCTTGCGGTTCCTGCTTTGCGCCTTGCAAAAGTACGTAATTCATTTGTGGGTTTGGGTATAAGATTCTATAATAAAATTCCACAATCTACATTAACTTTACCTTTACAACAGTTTAAAGATACTATTAAAAAAAGGTTAATTCAGAAAGCCTATTATACTATTGAAGATTACCTAGAAGATAAGAATGCGTGGATATAGCTTCTCTTCAACCCTGTACAAGACATTTATAACTATATGTAACTAGTGATAAGAATTATTGTTGGAAAAGAGCAACCGCCGAGTTTCTTGCTGGTTCTTCTCGGTAGGAACAGCTTTCCGAACCAGCAGTAGATGTTGACGATTCAAAAGCACTTGTTTACAAGTTTACTTGAATAAAGAATATTTTGAATTTGAATTGAATTTGAATTTATAAATTATGTTGTAAAAGTGTGACGCATGTTTATCGTACTGACGGCCAGTAAAAGCTGTTTTAGTTTTAATAGAGGTAGTGATTTTTTTTATTCTTCTTTTATTAATAAATAGGTAAGTTAAACTGTATTTGTTTGTGAAATCTCAGTAAAGCGGCACAAGATCGTGTGGTGTGGAAATCAACGATAATAAGAGAAGGAATAAATACACCGTTATAATAGATTAAATATAATGATTGCCATAATTAGATGCTATGAGTACTACAATATTCTGTTTCATTATCAAAGCGTACAATTTCCCATTACCTTTGCGGTTGAGGCGGTAATCCGAGGTTGTTCGGTAAACAGGCACTCAATTTTCGGCACACGATAGCCTATTCCTATAGGCACGGTAAAACGAATACGTAAACAGTGGCGAAATACGATTATATGATTTTTACACGCGGATTTATTAGGCAATTGAAATAAATACGAACAAGCAAGACTTTCTGAGATCTGCTCAAACAATTATAAAGATGCAGGAATATATTTATAGATAGATATTGAAGAAAATACATTTTACGCTTAAACAATACACTTTAATTCTTATTTAGCAGCAATACAACAGCCGTTGAATGTGGACAGGGGTATATATTAATAATAATAATAAATATATGGGGCTTAAGCCGTGTGGTATCCGGCTGAGTAGAATAAACCAACCTCATTCCTTACCGAGGTGTCGTAAAAGGCGACTAAGGTAAGTCGACCCGTATCGTGGTATCCATCTAAGTAGAATAGACCACCCTCATTTCTTACCGAGGTGTCGTAAAAGGCGACTAAGGTAAGTCGACCCGCCGCGTGGTATCCGGCTGAGTAAAATAGACCACCCTATTTCTTACCAAGCTGACGTAAAAGGCGACTAAGGCAAATCGACCCGTCACGTAATGTCCGGCTGTGTAAAATAGATCACACTCATTTCTTACCGAGGTGTCGTAAAAGGCGACTAAGGTAAGTCGACCCGTCGCGTGGTATCCGGCTGAGTAAAATAGACCACCTTCTTTCTTACCGAGGTGTCGTAAAATACGACTAAGGTAAGTTGACGTCAGGCAGGCGCCTCGACGTAAAATACGTAGCCGAATCATGTGACAACATGTTCATAATACGTTTGCCGACTTAGCGGCAGGAGGCCAGATTGACAGGCAGATGGCAGGCAGACCAGATAAGGGCAAGAGGATGATGACGAAGAATAAATATATGGGACAATTACATAAAGTAAATATATGCATAAATGATTCTAAATGAATATTTAAACACATAAACACTGTAGCTTCATTAGATCTAATTGATCCTTGACGATTCAAAAGTGCTTGTAAAATGTGTAGCTTATTTGGAAAAATATAATTTTGATTTGATTTGATTTTGATAAATACAACCAGACTCAGAGTACAAATAAACTGTTTTCAGCGGCGGCAATCGAACACGCGACCCCTGGAACTAAAAGCAGGGTTACTGCCAACTGCGCTAACGAGCCAGTTAATAAGTCTATTAAAGGTCTGTAGGTCAAACTGCCAATGCTTCAGATGGAATTTAAAAAGACAAATTATGTGAAAATAAATCGCAGTCCAAATATATTTACAGGGGATATAAATGGCATGAAAGTTGGTATTCAAGTCATGCTCGAGCGATGTTCGAAAGATATAATTACGGAATTTCCCCTTGCTAAATCCGCTCCAATACCTTGAGGCGGGAAAGTGTTTTCTAACAACAAACAACCATTACGAGTTTGAAAAATATGTCGCAAAAATATCTCAGAACAACTTTTTATGAGAATTTAAGTTACAACTTCCTGACGAAACTTTTGGATGTGTTCGCGGCGAGTTTATTGATGTGATACGCTGTTTGAATATTGAAGGCGCTTCCCATGATTCTATAATAAATCAACTTCTAAGTACTTTTAAACTGTCAAAGTTTTGTCAATTTCAAACTTTTTGATCGTGAATATTATTAAATTGCATATAGAAATGGCTTAATGAAAAAACGCTTAATGATCAAAGGGTCAAATGCCTTGCAAGAAACTTTGATTGGCTAGCTTGCTAGCATAACACTAACTTTATAATGTATTTATCCTTTATAATTTAACCTTTTCTATAATATTATATGTATGATCCATCGTTTTTGCAATTCGGTTACTAAACTTGCTACTAAAATTGCTAGTTTGACCTTTCAAACAAGTTAAAATTACTTTTCAAGTCTTTTTTATAAAGTAGAAAAGAAAGATGACCTAAAATACTTCCTTGCGGTAATTTTTACACATAACAGAACATTTAATAACATTGCTATTCTCAATTTCATTTTCATATATCCAAATGTATGGTCGGAAATACGGATACACAGCAGTTATTTACACGTGTGATTGTGCAAATATTGGGATAAAAGTAAAGTACCGAAACGGATACCAGCGTTTTCAAAGCCCTCCAATTTAGTCTAATGGTTAACTGAGAGCTAATTGGTTTAACTGTAACTATAGAAAAACTTTAATATTAGAAACAGCTTGACTCAGTAGTAAACCAAGGGAGTTAATAAATCGTTCGTCCTAGTCTGTTTGCCAACTTTAATAGTACTGAATCCTACTGACTCACCGATGCAGTAGTTTAAAAACACTGTTAAAAAGAGGCTGACACAGAAAACCCACTATACTCTTGAGGATAACGTAAATGATAAGAATGTGTATACATATATAGCTGCACTTCTACCCCGTACAATAAAGTAACAACTTAGTAATGTAGTAGCTGTAGTTATAAGAATTATACAAAAATAATAATAAAATTATTTTGCTATAATCCGCGATACAGTAAATAGAAAATATATATAGTGTTAAATGTATGTAAAAACACATGCACAAACCTCCACCACTTCCACCACAATACACAAGAACTACACACGTTCACTATCACAAACTCAACAATCCCCCCGTTCCGCCCCGCAACCGAAGCATCATCAGGATATAGACTCCATGACAAAATCGCAAAGCGAAGCAATAACCAAACAAGCATAGTTATATAGTACTTGGTTCATCCCCACCCTTTATTTTACCTCTGAACACGTGCAACAAGCTTGAACTAGAAACATTTATCTGCTCGTTAATGAGGGTGCCATTGTTATGCTTAATAATTTCTAATTGGTCCAAAATATTTAGTTTCAAGCTTTTTCCACAAATTTGAATTAAATATTTTATTTATAATTGAATTGAAATAATAAACGGATTAAGATTACTCTTATGATTAACCAACCAAGCTAGTACGAAACTCTCAAAGTTTAAGTAAAGGCTTGTTTAGATCACTTACTAAACGTATAGTGCCCGGCAATAAAAAACGCACTTCAATGTTTAGAACAAAACTGCCGGCCAGTTCGGTTTCGTAGAGCGCTGTCTCTGTCACTCAGTATATGACGTCACACGGGTTCGTCAGTCTGTGCGACAGAGACAATGCTCTATGAAGCAGAATCTGGCCGATATCTCTCCCTCTAAGCCTCGATGTGCATTATTTATTGCACTTACTATAATTACCTTTACGACGCAACGGTTTTATTCAAGCAAAAACATACAGTAAAATCGAGTATGTTACACAAAACGTAAGTCTGAAATTGGTTTAAACGGTAGGCTTGGTTATCGTAAGCCGTGGTCTGGCCTCATAGGAGGCACCCTTAGGACGACGTTCCCTGACGTTGGCAGAGCTTCTGCGCTCTACTCTCTGCATTTCGCAACCTCATATGCTTCTGCGCTCGCCCGTCTCGCCCGGTGATGCTGTAAAAGCCATTAGGGCTAACAGCATACAGTCAGTTCGAAAAAAGGCTTGGTTACTGAAATATAGTACGTAAATAGCGACCTTTTTCTTTCTAACTAATACTCTTTCTTACTTATGTAAAAGCTGTTAACTATTACGATATAGTCAATTCATAAAAAACTCTTTCTTTTTTCTTGTCTGTTGATAATGTACCAATCAAAAAATTCGGTAAGTACTTATTGACTATACTTAGATTATCTGTTTCTTCTCGAAAAGTGAGTGATGCTGATGTTCCTGAAATTCTTGTTTATGTAACTATCAAAAGATTCGGCAAATAATAATTGATTATACTTACATTACAGTTCCTTCTAATTTCTCGAAAACTACGCTACGCTGATGTTCCTGAAAGTCGAAAATCATCACATGTATCTGATCTTCTTCTTTTTCTTCAACCGATGGACGTCCACTGCTGGACATAGGTCTCCTTAAGGGATCTCCACACGAGTAATGGGTGTAAGACTGAAACTCGTCCCAGTCAGTTTCTTGAAATGTCAACCTCACCTGTACGTGGTACACTCTGCAAATAAACCGACGGGGCTCTGACGACCGACTAATGGCGGTATAACCATTCTTAAGTTAACTTAAATATAACAGACCGACAGCGGGCAGCAGCGTTGTCGGTGCGAAATGGTCAGCACTGCGATCACTAACCCGCATGCCAAGCGTGGTGATTATTAGCCATACCCTTAATGGATGTATCTAATAATAAGCATTAATTGAGAGGTAGATTTTTTAGACCTTTAATCGGCTGCAGATAAAAAATGAAAATGGATTCAAACCACCTAGAAATCTCTCCAATAGACACATTTTAGATCAGTTAAAACATTAACAAAATTAATATTTTAGTTACAACTGTTTAACTCAACGATAAATCTAATTTAACACGTGATCAATTTAATATATTTGTTTTTATATCTACCCCATACTTTAGTACCAAATTAAATTCACACATGACTGGATTTTAATGTGTGTTCAAATCGGGGTCGTCATTTGCATTATTCGAAGGTTATTTATTTGTATTCAATATTTTTTTTGTATTATACAATCAACCCTGTAATAGTGAGTGCGTACCGCGTTGTATGGAAACCGCGTTATAAGGAACTCGGATTTCATACAAATCACATCACACGTACCGCGTTATATGGAGATTAAGAAATACAAAAGAAAAGGTAATTATAAAATATTTTTTATTAAATTAGAGATACACAATTATAATATTGTGTAATGTTGTCCAATTATAAACCACAAATTAAGCAACAAAGAACTGAACGAACGGACAGCGCAGACATTGTTTTAGAAAGACTCCAACAAAACGTATATACTGTGAAAGAGCTCTCATATCAGAAACCGATGTCGGAGACAGCTATGAGATAAGCTGGGATGTTTAGAAAAACATGTTGTTTATGTATCTCGGCTGTGCTTTTGCTACGAAAATAAAACTTTTATTGAACCCTCTTACAATATCTAGTTACTACAGTCATTCATAGGCTGTTGCAATTTCAGCTCCGCGTTCTATGGAAACCGCGTTCTGAGAGTACCGCGTTATAGGGGGGTTGTCGGTATACAACTAGCTTTAGCTGCGGCTTCGCGTGAAAATCAGTGTTTCACAAAGTTTTTCTGGCATTAATCCCGACAGCACGATAATTCTAGGGTAAAAACCTTTTCTACCTTCCAGTGAAAGTCCCATCAAAATCGGTTTAGTCATCCCGGAGAATGTTACTATTAACCTAAAGCTTCCTCAAGAATTGCATTTTTTATTAAAAACTGTACAAAAATCTATTATTATTATTATACAAAAATCCATTAGTCGCCTTTAACGGCACCTCGGTAGGAAATATAGGTACTCTATTCTACTCAGCCGGATATCACACGGCAGGTCAACTTAACTTAGTCGCCTTTTACGGCAACTCGGTAGAAAATATGGGTGTTCTATTCTACTCAGCCGGATATCACACGACGGGTATATTCAATTTTTTTTTTTCATAATTCCACATAAATTAAATGGAAGCTTTAAAAAGCTTCTCTTTCTCCTTTTTACTTACTTTATTAAAAACCTCTGCATCGGTTAACATTTCGCCATTTAACCGACAGAGATTAAAATCCACATAAATATGATGAACTCCTGAAGTTTCTGAAATATATATTTTAACATCAATATCACAATGCTTGAAACGTTCCAAGTTTGGAACATAATTTTGTCTGGAACAGAATGTACTATAACGGAAACAAGCCAATCAAACGGCCTGCCTACAAAAAAATTACCGGTAAAAATAACACCCGCCATTTCGTTGTTCCAATACACCTCGTAAAAGCCTTTGAAATACAATTCAGCTTAAAAAAGGAAATTGGCAAAGAAGCTCATTTATACTATGCGTTTTTATATTTATTGTTATATTTTTAAAAGCGTTATACTTTTAAATTTTTAATTTTAAAGTTCATCTTGCCATGTATCTACGTGAAGGTGGAATCTTGCACGTTAAATTCTAATAAACTTCTCAATGGTAAATTTTAAACTTTCGCGATGCATGCTTATTTTTATATAAATAAACTTGTCACATCGCAACAAAATCGAGTTGATCCTCACTTGATCCGCACAATCCACGTAAGGTCTCTTGCACACCACACTAATATTATCTGCAAGTCATAGCTTAGAGTTATATTTTTTATTTATTTTTATTTATTTATTTAATATTTGAAAAATACATATGTACAATTATTGTGTCCCTGGCTCCCAAGCTAGTTTAAACTGTATTTTGGGAACCAGTGCCCACCTATACTTGTTTCAATTAACATATGACTTAATTACCTACAGGTGTAAAAAAAAATACAATAAAAAAGTGATTTAAAAAAAATTGAAATTAAACTAAAGAACATTATTAAAGTAAGGTAAAAAAAAACAGAAAAAAAGACAAACTAAAATGTATGTAGTGAGTATGTATGTGTGTAGTGAGAATGTATGCCTTGAAATAAACGAATTTCATGTTGCTAAAGTATGTAGATAAGGCGTGAGGGAGTGTTATGTGTGTGTGAATTTGAAAGTGTTTTAAGTAAGGGTTATTAAACATTGGTTCCCAATTCGTCGACAATCTGAAACCCTCTTCTCTGTTGAACGTATGATGCTTTTTGATGTCAACAGCCTCACACGCCACTCTTGCATAATAGTGGGCATCAGTTGACAGTACTTTGGGATCATGAAGTTCAATCCAGTGATTTTTCCCCGAATTAAGCATATGGTCTGTGATCGCTGATCATAACCCAAAAATAACCAGCCAATGAAGTCAGGTAGATGAACTAAATAATGACAGTAGTACTCGGGAACGAAGACACCGCGGCGATCCAGTCAGTTCGTGACCATAATGGATGCAGCTCTATCGAAACGTCGAACCTTGTAAAAAGGCAACTCAATTTTGTCCACTTCTCGATGTCTGGTTGAGCTGAAATTATGCATACTAATCCTGCTGCCCATCCTGGCTCCAAAGGAGGAACCTTCTCAACGGTTAATAGTAGGGACATGAAATTTTGTTACAAGCTTTTTAAAAACTTTTTTACTTGACTTATTTAAACTTATAAAACAATAGTTGAAAACTTGGAAAAAAAGTGAAGCCACTAAGAGTTTGGAAAGAACTGGAACAATAATGACATTATGCTGCATAGTACGGAGAACATATATGGCTCGTTGAAGA
Source organism: Morpho deidamia (assembly GCA_947086505.1). Taxonomy (NCBI): domain Eukaryota; kingdom Metazoa; phylum Arthropoda; class Insecta; order Lepidoptera; family Nymphalidae; genus Morpho; species Morpho deidamia. The sequence continues at coordinate 2,551,969 of CAMTZC010000011.1, forward strand.
TGTTACGAGAGGGTTGTTTGAGGAACCTGTGTTCTTTGAATGGAGTCTGTCAACTCCAGGCCAGAACTTCTCTTGAGTTTCTTGCTAGCTCTTGTACGAATGAGCAATTTAAGTAACTAGCAATAGAGTTGACAATTCAAAAGCACTTTAAAAGTTTAATTGAAGAAATAACCTTTTATCAATAACGTTTTGATAGAAATTGCATCAAAAATCGACGCTCAATTCTGAAAGTCATCTTATTTGCTTAGAAAAAACTCGGGACCAGCTAAATGGCGAGGCCACAAAAGCCGTCATTACAAAGCAATCTTCCTTGGACCTAACCATCGTTATGATGCGACCACCGCAAATAGCGTCGTTTCCCTACAGATTAGATAAACAGAGTAAAAATACAAGCGGCTACTTTTAAATCAGGCTTTTATTTCTCTTATAGTATTACAAGTTTGTTTTAACCTGCAACTTCGCTCTGTATTTTAAAATGCTCTCAATTATGTTCTACTAGGTAACTGTGACGACACTTTTTGTACATAAATATATACATTATTATAAAACGATTGCCGATGTATATAAAAGATTCTATAATAAAATTCCGCAATCTACTTTGACTTTACCATTACAGCAGTTTAAAAACACTGTTAAAAAAGGCTAATACATAAAGCGTATACTATTGAGGATAACTTAGACGATAAGAATGCGTGGATATAGCTATTCTTCAACCCTGTACAAGACATTAATAACTATATGTACCTAATAATAAGAATTATTATTAGAAAAGAGCAACCGCCGAGTTTCTTTCTCGTTCTTCTCGGTAGGAAGAGCTTTCCGAACTAGCAGTAGATGTTGACGATTCAAAAGCACTTGTTTACAAGTTTGTTTGAATAAAAAATATTTTGAATTTCGATAATCATTATCATTCATCGGAAGCTTACTGGAATTAGGTCCGCGAGGCGTTCGATTCATCTGGGGCTCCCGATGCATCGATTAGCGGAGGGAGGAGCCACTTTTAGAGACCCTGACCCGAAGGTTTTTAGTCGGTGAGAGTCCAACCTACCTGCCACTTGTCCCCGTCGAGCACTGGCGACCCATAAAGGGTTTTCGAAGGCAAAGAAATCGTTCGTCATATTTGTTACCCCAGCATTTAAACTTCAATTGTACCAAATATAATGAAAATAACACTAACGAACGAGTGACTAACAGACAGACAGCTTTAGCATTTACAAAATGAGTATGTGTGCCGGATGGAGCTAGGGGAAGGCTATGGTGTGTGATTTCAATTGATTTAGATGAAATAAAAACACTCAGATTTCTGTAAATTCGATTGTGGGTCTACAAGGCGTAACGAATGAAGTTATTGAAGACCGACTACAAAGGGGCATTGTGTCAAAACGCAAGCGTCTATGATTGACGTCTATGAATAAAATTATATTTAATCTGCCTTGTATTAGCATTATCTACGTAATCCTTTAATATAACAACAGATGAAGCTACAAGTAAGTATCTATGATAAGTGAAATTATTTTATATCTATTTATATTACATTTTTATTAATATGTTTATTTATTATTCACAGGTGCCGTGTCAGCAACAAGTATGGATAACCGAATATTTAAGTTAAATTCACTAGACAAGAACGCAGTAAATGAAACTAATCAGAGACGCGTAGGGGATAAAATTGCACGTAAAGGATAAAAATTATCCTTTTTCCAACAGTATCCGGATACTATCGTAATTTACTTGAGGTATCTTCACACTAAACTCAACGCGAACGCAGACCCGGGTACGTTACGTAAGTTACTTACTTTGGGGTCGTGTGTGTAAGTGTCCCATATATTTATATGTATATTTAATAAAAGTTTTTAATAAATATCTTAGTCGTAACATAAAATAGCGTATTTTAAAACAATTTATTTTTAAAGACTTCTCTAGACGCAACATTACTCTGTAGTATCGAACTGAAAAGAATAGTATCATTAAAGTGAAGTGGCTTTACGGACTGATGATAGGTTCTGAGTCCTTTAGCGTCATATTATTTGCGATATTTTACTCTCAGTTTGAATATTTAGTGACGCATATAACATCATCATCATCCTCCTGCCCCTATCCCACTCTAAGCAGGGTCGGCACAACATGTTACGAACACGTTGTCACATAATTTGGGTACGTATTTTACGACCAGCCGCCTGCCTGACATCAACTCACCTTATCCGGATTTTACGACACCTCGGCAATAAATGAGGGTGGTCTATTCTACTCAGCCGGATACCACGACGATGATGGCCCTCGACGTGAATCGAACTCACCAATCCCAGAAGTTGTAGACTTACCGCCTGCTCCACCAATAGGTCATTCGAGATGTCATTTAGTAGTAACGGTCTATTAAAATCCCACTGCTGGGCATAATCTTCTCTCCATTTTTGGAGTCAACGATTGATAGTTTACACATATCCCCTAAATTAATATATGCTGGTTCATCGAAAAGCGTGAGATAAATAGCAATCACCAGTTAGACGTGTGCCAATATAAACCTCATTGGTGCCTGCCGGGGTTTGAACGTGTGACCCCCCCTCTGAAGAGTCGCGTGGTTTCACCGCTAGGCTATGTTATTTAGTTGCTATAAATATTCACCACAACCATATTACAAATTAATCACACTAAAGAGAACTTCGTCGAAAACTAACAACGCGTGGAAATTCGAAACTTTGGCATTGCCGTTATGCCAATTTACATTAAGCACACTGAAATGTATTATTTACTCGCATCCCAGACAAATTCACTTCAGATTACATGGAATCGCTTTCATATTAGTTAAAAGCCTACAAAGAGAAGTTAGTTACCGAGCAGATAAAAGACAAAGCTAACATTTTGCATAATATTTGAAAAGTCCAAAGCTGAGCGCAGTTACAACTCTAGTCTTTATCCAATGTAGGTACAGTATATTAATAATAGGACATGTCCTGATCTATGAGCTTCGGTATACTTTTTACAACATTATCTGTCGTAACAGTTGTATACTCTGTACATGTGTCTGCATTTTGTTATTTTTTAGTCTATAACAGATGTAAACTTTTTCATTTTGATGACTGTATTCTGTAAAACTACGCCAAGAAATATAATCTTTTTCGTGTTCTAAAACAGTTTGTTTTAATACGAGTATATAAACCACGTAAATATTGTCAATTTTTTATAATAAAATCCCTCAATCTATTTTGGACTTGCCTTTACACAAGTTCAAAAAAGCAAAAAAAGAGACTCTCATTAATAAAGCTTATTATAATGTTGAGGACTATGTTAATGATAAGAAAGCTTGGAATTAAATTGCGACCCCAGCTACGCACTAGAATTGTAAGCTATGTTTGTTAACAATTATAAATGCAATATCGTAATTTTTTTTTTTAAAAGAGTGACCGCCGAGTTTCTTGCTGGTTTTTCTCGGTTAGAGGACCTTTCCGAACCAGTCGTAGCTTCATTTTAAATTTAATTTGACGATTCAAAAGTGCTTGTAAAGGCCAATTTGAATAAAGACTTATTTAAATTTGAATATAGCAATAGGACACGTATTATAAAAATGATGGCGTTTCAAAATTGTTTGAGGTTTATACATGACTACGTTTTAATAATAATAAAATCTTTAAAAGGTTGGAAAGATTTCTTGGTGTTTTTTCTCAGTTATGATCAACATTCCAAATCAATAACTTCATTAAAACTCATTGATCTTTGACGATTCAAACGTCCTATCAACTAACTTAAAACCTCCTCGAAAAAGTCGCACTGTTTCACTATGGGCTATCACAGCTTACAACTGCTTCATTGCGCAAACTTAAAATGTTAATGTATAAATTGAAAAGAAATCTTCATTACTAAACGAATCAATCACTTAATTAAAGTAACTTAACTAGATGTGTCGCGGTTTCAACCCTATCATTAAATCAGTGTCACAAAAATGTATTTCAGTTAATTTACATGACATATAAGGCTGTAATGTTTTTTACCTAAAATTACAAGATTTAAAGAATCTTGTAATTGTAAGAAAAAGAATGTACAAAAATCCATTTAGTAGATTTCGATCATATGCAGACAGACTGCTTTTGGGTTCGTTTTATAATAATTATAGATAGATATCTCTTTTTCCTAATGTGCCTCTCTGACTAGCGAAGGTTGGCAGTCAGCGTCATAAATTCATCCTTATTCCTCGCTAGCCGGAACAGTTCAGCGGCACTCGCGATCCCCGTCCACTCCCTTACGTTGTGAAGCCAGGATTTCTTTCTGCGTCCCACACCTCTTTTTCTGGAAACCTTTCCCATTAAAATGAGTTGTAGTCCATATCTGTCGTGCCTGAGCACATGTCCTAGATATGAGACTTTTCTCATCTTAACGGTCTGCAAAAGTTCCCGGTTTTGATGGACGCGTCGTAGAACTTCCACATTCGAGATTTTCTGGATCCAACTTATAGCCAACATGCGCCTGTATGCCCACATCTCGAATACTTCTATTGTTTTCCTGAGGTCTTCTTTGATAGTCCAGGCTTCGCATCCGTATAGAACAATGGGCCAGATGTAGCAGTGCAACATCCGAATGCGCAAATCAAGTTTAAGGCTGCGGCTGCAGAGTACTTTTTTCATTTTAGCGAAGGTACAACGGGCTACTTCGATTCTAGTCTTAATTTCTTGATCGCTGCTCCAACCTTCGTTAAGCCAAGTACCTAAATACTTATATTTGCTCACTCTCTCTATCTTTTGGCCTGACACTTTGATGTCGAAGTCCCCAATATTCTTTTTAGAAATAACCATGACCTTTGTCTTTAAAATATTCATCCTAAGACCGGCTATCTATCTATCTGAAAACCAGGATACCTATCTAGATATCCTGGTTTTCATTATCCGATAATGGTCAACCTTCTCTCGTGTAGCAAAGTGCAGTAGAAGTTTTAACGAGGCTTCAAGATCGACGCTGGAGTACTCTGCGCATTTGAAACATTTATGGCGAAGACATGTTATGAATATTTTGAAAAACCACAGAAAAGTGTTCTGAATGTAAGGTAACTTCTTACATTAAACATTACATTATAATAATAATATAATAATAATAGCCTTTATTTAACAAAAAATGCAAACAAATAAAATTAACATATATATTTTATATATGAACTTATAACTATAGTAGTTTGTGATACTGTTGCATAATAGTGTCACACGATGGTTATAAGACCAAGTTACGTACAGTATCATACACTACTTTATCTACTCTCATACTATAATACGTAAAACAATGTTGCAAATAAAACGCTGAACATAACAACAAATTTATTTTTACTTGTAATAATTATTGATGTTCTGAATATTCATTTTCCATTTCATGAACTCGTGGTTACATTTAATATAGTTGCTCGTAGATTTCGTCAGCAACAGGTTCACGGTCATGCTTGACACAGCTTTCAGAATATCTGGTGGTGTACAATCACAACTATCCCCGCTCTCAGACATGTTTTTACACAAAAACTTATTTTTTTACAAACAAAACTAAACTTCGTTTAAATATTGAAAACATTAATATAACGATATACATGTCGATAAAGTCGGAAAAAATCTGGCCTCTGAGAGCTATCTCGGCGTACGCTGCCTAAACCATTAGAGTTACACAAAGATGATGTACCGTAGTATTGTTTGTCTTTTAATAGTTCTAAATAAAAGTCCGCGACATCATATATCTATCTTTTATGTGAAAGCCACTATGACCAAAACTGTGAATCATAAATTTTAAGTAAGTTTGATTCTGTGGCAGACAAAATTCCTAGCGAGCGAAGCCGCGGGCAAAAACTAGTTCATAATAAAGCAGATTTGGTATGCAAATCTCAAAAATTATGAATTTAATTATATTAAGTAATTATAGATTTCTGCAAAATACTGGACTAATTTTATAAACTAAGGTCTTATTATTGAGAAAAAACAGCAGTGGAAGTAAATATGCTTCGAAATCGTTAATTCACGGCCAGTGAGTGATCTGTAAATGTTGCGAGATTTCCAAGCGATTGCCCATCCTGGCTCATGTTTAACGACCTCACAGATCATTAAGGCGATTAGCGATCGGCAGAGAGTGGTAGTGTGAAAACGCTCTTAATATCGTGTCTTATAGTATGACCCTAAAAGACGCAATTCAATTTCACTAGAAAGGCCTAAACATAAAATAAATTTAATTAAAGCTTATACACGCACACCTTACACACTGACGTAATCTCTTCAAGAAGAGCCTTCAGTTCGAAGTTTGATGAGACTTAAAAGTTAAATCTTTATTAATGTTTGAGGGAAAGCTTGAAAAAAACACAAATATTTTAAGTAGAGCTTGAAAAAAACACACTTTGATTTTTAAGTTACAGCTGGAAAACGACAAAGTTTTATTTTTCAAATAAAACTTGAAAAAAGACAAAGTATGATCTTTTATAAAGCTTGAAATGGACACAGTAAGATATTTCAGTTTAGGAGTTAAAAGAGCACAGTTTAATATTTTAGGTAAAGCTTGAAAAGGACAGTTCGATCTTTCACAGATATAACTTGAAAAGGACAGTTTGATCTTTCAGACAAAACTTGAAAAGGACAGTTTGATCTTTCAGATAAAACTTGAAAAGGACAGTTTGATCTTTCACAGATATAACTTGAAAAGGACAGTTTGATCTTTCACAGATATAACTTGAAAAGGACAGTTTGATCTTTCACAGATATAACTCGAAAAGGACAGTTTGATCTTTCAGATAAAACTTACAAAGGACAGTTTGATCTTTCAGATAAAACTTGAAAAGGACAGATCGATCTTTCAGATAAAACTCGAAAAGGACAGTCTGATCTTTCAGATAAAACTTGACACACTTAGATCTTAAAGGCGAAGCTGGCAAAAGCACACAGTTTGATCTTTCACATAAAGTTCTTATTTTTTAGTTTGAACAACTATATTGTTCGATTTTGTTGTGTGATACCTGGAAAAACAATTAATGCGGCCTAAATATGTTTTAATGAGTGGCCTGAAAATGGCGCCATTTTTATTTCTTTGATTATCCATACATAAATTATAAATACATTATTCTACCTGTCATTCTCTTTTTTACCCTTTAACAGTTAATTTGCTAAAATAAAAATGATGAAATGTAGTTTAAAGGCCTAATTATAAGGTGAACAATCATTTTTCTTTTATTAACAGGAAATGACATAGTACATAATCATTCATTCTCCTGCTCTCATACCACTCTAAGTTAAGTCGGCACAACATGTTATAAATATGTTATCAAATGATTTGGCTAAATATTTTAAGACCGGCCGCCTGGCTGACGTAAACTTACCTTAGTTACCTTTTACGACAGCTCGGTAAGAAATAAAGTAACAGCCTATTACTATGCCCACAGCTGGGCTAAGGCCTCCTCTCTCCGTTATTAGAGAGAAGGCTAATACCTACCACGCTGCTCCAATGCGGATTGGTGGGTTACACATATCCCTAGAATTCTCTAGAGATATGCAGGTTTCCTCACGATGTTTTTTCTTCACCGATAAGCGTGTGATAAATTGCAATTATCAATTAGACGCATAAGTGTTAATAGAAAAACTCATTGGTGCCTGCCCAGGGTTTGATCCCATGTCGTCTCTAGAGAGTCGCACGGTCTCACCGCTAGGCTACCACAGCTAAAGAAATAAGGGTGCTCTATTCTACTCAGCCGAATACCACACGGCGGGTCAACTTGCCTCAGTAGCCTTTTACGACACCTCGGTAAGAAATTAGGATGGTCTTTTCTACTCTGCCGGATACCACACGGCGAGAAATGACATAGAACATAACAGAGGGTATTTTATTATGTAGTTTGACGCGAAATCGCGGGTACACCCTGTAGCTTATATTAATATGAATAAACTATTCAACGTATTCACTCAGTATTCAGGAGTCTTTCGGATGAACATTAATTATGATGTTATCTGAAAGTGATGTATGTGGAAGAGAGGCGATTCAATGATAATAATATGTATTACGACGATATGATGTTGCCCTTAATGACCCTGGTTTTAACCAGATTACGAATCATAAAGAGGTCTTATTCGTGAAAATGTTACATCCGTATTAAGGTATTTTGACTGGCCCGTTGTTGCAGTGGATAGTGACGTTGCTGTCAGCTCCACAGTCCCTGGTTCGATTCCCGCCAACATTTTCTATAAACAGTTTGTTGGTTATTCGAGCCTGGGTGTATATTTGTATTTATGTATGTATTCAACACAAGTATTAAGTTACTTACTTACTTTGGGGATGGATGACCGTGTGTGTAAGTGTCCCATTTATTTATTTATTTAAGGTTGATTCATTTCGTACATATGAAAGGTCACAAGTTTGTAATTCCTGTGTACCGAGTCAGCAGAGTAAGCAAATTCGTTCTAGGTATTCGGTTCGAGAATAAAATTTCGCAATCCATACTACCCCCGCCTACAGAACTGTGTACAATAAATCTAAGAAATATGCCTATACGTAAAGCCCCCACTCAACACGACACACACTACACAACCGAAGAAAAATGCTTGGATTTGAAAATCATTTTAGCTTCTTACAAGACTGCGTTTTAATATTGTAAATTGAAAATTTTAAAAGATAGGCCGCTGATGATATTCTTGCAGGTTCTTCTCGGGAAAAGCAATTCCGAAGCAGTCCATGGATCATATTTATCATTGACGGTTTATTGGAAAAAGTTTATTGGAATAAATATTATTTTTAATTTTATTTTAATAATGTGCGATATAACAAATTGTTTAGGAAAAAACAAAAATGAAGCTCCATTTTTCAGTTATACGCAAATGTATTCCGACAAAATGAACTTTATATATGTGCAGATTTAATTTTAAATTGCGGTCAGAAAATTGCTCCCCCCACTAATGAAAGAGGATATCATTGGAGGATATAATGGACGCGCGATAAAAAGCCCCCTGAAAGCCTTTTATTCCCGTCCTAGACCCGGTTTCGCGTTGTTACCCAGATTTATTAGCACAGGTCTTTCAATTTTTATTTTTCACATACCCCCAATGCCTGTTAAAATTTAAAAACTTATATGAGTAGTCTATACTAATATTATAATGAGGACAGATTTGTATGTTTGTTTGTATGTGTTTATGTTTGTAATGTTTTCACATAAATTATAGAACATATCAATATCCACAAAAAAGTCCGCGATACCATATGTATATGACTACATTTTTACATTGTAAAAGTTGATAAAACTGCCGACTATAATCAAATATTTATTAATATCTCTGTATTAATCCTTATCCCATAAAATGATATTTCATTTAAAACTATTTCAATACCTGTAAAATACTTTGGAAATTATTAACATACGACATCCCAATCAAAAGATATTACGAATTTAAGAATATAAATCGAAAGAAAAGAATGCCATAACACATTCATTGTAGCGACTGTTATAGCAGGGCCTGAATTTGGTGAGTTAGCTCTTATTCCAAGAATACTAATGATACCCATTTTTTTATAATTAAATAATTTACAAATAAATCTATAGTCCGACTTAGTAGACTTTCCACTACCACGAGATCGGTATGGACGCGGGTGAAACCGCGGGGCATTGCTAGTAAGAAATAAAGTTATTACGTAGCATACTAATAATATTATCAATGTTATAAAGCTGATGAACTTACAGCTGTGACGTGTATCTTGAAACTCGCCTTAGTTAATAGTTTAAAGAGTTCTAAGCTATCCGTTAATGATATATGATTGTTGTTGAGATATATGAAAGCGTCATAAAAACTCGTTATTACTGTGTAGGAACTCAGCAGAGCTAGCAATTCATTCGTTATCTAGGTATTTATTCGCTTTCTACAATAACATTCTACAATGCATACCTGTCTACTAAAACGCTTACAGTGTGTAATATGCTTTTACGTAAAGCATATTACACATTACACTATTGAAGATTATTTGGATGATAGTGAAATATGAATACAATTATTTAAAATCAAAAATAAATGTATTTAAAAGGCTTATTTTATACAACTATTTAGGTAGTTTCTGTAGGCTCAATAAGTGTAATTAAAATTTAATACGAAAATTAGAAATTGTATTACACTTTCGTAAAGGGGGCGGTAAGTTATTCCAGCATTTGGTTGCGGCGTAACATTCAAAAGCGTGTGATAAATTGCTATATAAAAAAATAGACATATAAGTTTTAACACATAAATTCAAACACAAGCAAAACAATCAAATATCTTTGTCAAAATACGTTATTTAAAATCCAAAGTTCTCATGACGCTAAAGAAATAAACAGTTTTTATTACAGGCTAAGGCTTCAGAAAGTACGTAGATCGTTTGTGGGCTTCGGTATACTTTTTTATAATAAAATTCCTCAATCTATTTTGGACTTACCTTCACACAAGTTCAAAAAAGCAATTAAAGATACTCTCATTAATAAAGCCTACTATAATGTTGAAGACTATGTCAAAAATAAGAAAGCTTGGAACTAAATTGCGACCAGCTATGCACTAGATGATATTATAATCTATGTTTGTTAACAATAGTAAATACAAAATTGTAATATTTATTTTTAAAAAGAGTGACCGCCGAGTTTCTTGCTGGTTCTTCTCGGTTAGAGCACCTTTCCGAACCAGTTGTAGCTTCAATTTAATTTTAATTTGACGATTCAAAAGTGCTTGTAATAGGCCAATTTGAATAAAGACTTATTTGAATTTGAATTTGAATTATTCTTAGTTTTGCTTAAAAAAATATCGTTCTTAAACCTGACTGTATTTTTGTGCTGAAAGATCATTTAGTCGTGTATTAAGTCGACGAGATACATCATTTTTATAAAAAGGTGTCACTTAACGGAGTTTCATTTTTCTTGTGGATAAAAGAATCAAGAAAGTTGTCACATTTTTCGTTGTAATTAATGATGTCATTACGTCTTTCAGCTAACGTTCAAACAAGTTTGCGTTTTAAATAAAAATGTATTCGGACCTTAATTTGAAATGTTCTAACACTGAAAACTCTTTTAAATTATTATGTACAATATCATTAATCGTGTGAGGTATTTTTAATCTTTTTTTATTGCCAATCATAATATTCTTCTGCCCTTATCCAACTCTAAGTGGGGTCGGCACAACATATTTGTAACATGGTGTTACTTGATTTGGCTAGGTATTTTACGACCGGGCGCCTGCCCAATATTTAACTAACCATAACCTAACTCACCTTAGTTGCCTTTTACGACACCTCGGTAAGAAATGAGGGTGGTCTAATCTACTTAGCCGAATATGTCACGGCGGTTACTTTTCGGTTTTGTTCCCGGTACTCAGAAAATTGGTTACACAATTTATACAAGGAGGCGGTACCTAGTGGAATTCCATAGTAAAGAAGTAATGACAGAATTATTTTGTTATAATCCGCGTTTGTTAGGAGGATCTACCCTATTGAGGATTAAATAGATGATAAGAAGCCTACTACACTATTGAGGATTATATAGATGATAAGAATGCGTGTATATATCTATCCCTCTACCTCTGACTAAATGAATGTAATGAGAATTATAATTTGAAAATAGCAACCGCCGAGTTTCTTGCTGGCTCTTCTCGGTAAAAACAGCTTTCTGAACCAGCAGTAGAGTTGACGATTTGAAACCACTTGTTAACAAGTTTACTTAGTACAGTAGTAAAGTAGCGGCTTATTACAATCCCACTGCTGGAAACAGGCCTCCTCTCTGTTTCTGGAGAGCAAGGTTGGAGCTAAGACCTACGAAATCTCTAGAGATATGCAGGTTTCGTCACGATGTTTTCCTTTACCGAAAGCGTCTGATAAATTGCAATTATCAATTAGACACATAAGTTTTAATAGAATAATAGAATTAATAGAAAAACTGTCGTGTGGTATCCGACAGGATAGAATAGACCACCCTCTTTTGTTACCGAGGTGTCGTAAGAGGCGACTATGGTAAATGCCGTGTGGTATCCGGCTGCATATAATGACCACCCTCATTTCTTACCGAGGTGTCGTAAGAGGCGACTAAGGTAAGTTGACGTCAGGCAGGCGGCCGGTCGTAAAATACGTAGCCAAATCATGTGACAGCATGTTTGTAACATGTTGTGCCGACCCCACTTAGAGTGGGATAAGGGCAAGAGAATGATTATGAAGAAAAACTCATTGGTGGTCAGCAAGTCAACAAGTTTACTTGAATAAAGAGTATTTTGAAATTGAATTTGAACAAAAAACAAGTTGGAAGTAATAAATTTGTATATACTAAAAATGATGCAAGTGCAAAAGTGGTGCCCATTTTATTTTGCGAGGAAAAATACTTTTGCAAGTAACGAAATTTTTCTGGCCGCTCTGACCCCAATTAGATTTAGGCTTTGTTTTAAGCCTGGAAACAAAAATAAAGGGGCTTCATGTACGTACACGTTGAGAGTAAAAAAAGATACGCTGGGTGAGAATTGTGAAAAGTCATAGTAGCGACCGAGATTTCTGCGATCTTATTTAATTTTATATTACACTATGCCGTGAGTTATCCGGCTGAGTAGAATAGACCAAACTCATTTCACACCTAGCTGTCTTAAGAGGCGACTAAGGTAAGTTGACCCACCATGTTATATCCGGCTGAGTAGAATAGACCAACCTCATTTCTTACCGAGGTTTCGTAAAAGGCGACTAAGGTAAGTTGACCCGCCGTGTGATATCCGGCTGAGTAGAATAGACGAACCTAATTTCTTACCGAGGTGTCGTAAAAGGCGACTAAGGTAAATTGACCCACCGTGTGCTATCCGGTTGAGTAGAATAGACCAACCTCATTTCTTACCGAGGTGTCGTAAACGGCGACTAAGGTAAGTCGACCCGCCGTGTGGTATCCGGTTGAGTAGAATAGACCAACCTCATTTCTTACCGAGGTGTCGTAAAAGGCGACTAAGGTAAGTCGACCCGCCGTGTGGTAGCCGGTTGAGTAGAATCGTCCTCTTTCTTACCGAAGAGTCGTAAAATACGAATAAAGTAATTGACGTCAGGCAGGCGGCTGGTCGTAAAATACAAACCCAAATCATGTAACAACATGTTTGTAACATGTTGTCCCACTTAGAGTGGGATAAGGGCAGGATGAAGATGATTACACAATCAGTAAAGTATATATCATTATTTTTTTGGAATGACTATGTGTTGTTAGCCCTAACGGCTTTCTCAGCGTCACTGGATGGGATGGGCTAGCGCGGAAGCATCGTTGAGGTTACGAAATGAGACTTGAGCGCAGGAACTCTACTAGGGTCTGGGAACGTCGTCTTAAGTCTCCTGTAAGACCGGACCACGGCTTAAGTGACGCGCGTAGTGGGCTGAAAAAATTGGCAATTATGCAGACAAAGTAGGATCCGACATAAGCTTGCCGCTCTTTCTTTGCTCCTTGCAAAAGTACGTAAGTCTTTGTGGGTTTGGGTATGAGATTTTATAATAAATATCCGCAATCAATTTTACCTTTGTCATTACAGCAGTTAAAAAAAATACTAAAGGGAGACTGATGCAGAAGGCCTTTTATGCCGTTGAGGATTACTTAGATGACAAAAATGCGTGGATATAGCCACTCTTTGACCCTGCACATGATACTAATGAGTACATGTTATAAGAATTACATTTTTGAAAAGAGCAACCGCCGAATTTCTAACTGGCAGTAGAGTTGACGATTCAAAAGCACTTGTTTGTAGGAATCGCGAAAGTTTAAAATTAATTATTCTATCATGTTAGCCCGACTAGTTTCGAGCCCATCAGGGGGCCTAATTCATGAGCTTTTATCTACTTTTTACGCGATAATTTAAATTTAAAAAAAACAACAGTTTGTTCTTAAATACCTTTCCATTTCAACTATTAATTAAAACTTTAATTCCATTAATTCCAATGAATATTTGTATAATTTACAAGATAATTAAAATACAAATGCACAGAGGTTTTCGAAATTCCAAACTTTGCCAATTAGCCAACTTGTTCTTGTTCGTTTGGTCAGAAATATACTTCCTGAAAAAATTGGAAAAAGTTACTCCCGAGTTTCAAATTGTTTCGGTTCGGTTGGTCTCAATGAGGTAGGATTTTATAATCTATATATGTTTATATGGTCCTTGTAGACTCCGAAACGCCTGGGCTGATTTTAATGAAATTTTTAGAAAATCTGGACGCCGGTATCTGGCAGAATAGAATAGACCACCCTCCTTTCTTACCGAGGTGTCCTAAGAGGCGACTAAGGTATGTGCCGTGTGGTATCCGGCTGCATAGAATAGACCATCCTCATTTCTTACCGAGGTGTCGTAAAAGGCGACTATGGTAAGTTGACGGCAGGCAGGCGGCCGGTCGTAAAATACGTAGCCGAATCATGTGACATGTTTGTAACATGTTGTGCCGACACCACTTAGAGTGGGATAAGGGCAGGAGAATGTATGTATGTTTTAGAAAATCTGGATTAATTCTATATGGATTAATTCTATATCTAAGTTTAATGGCGATTGGAATTGTTTTTTTAAATGACAGTTTTATTTTGAGGTTAATTCGAATAATATAGAGAAGCTGACGTTACTTTGCGGAATTCTAATAATAGAAAAGTAATTATAGATTTTAGGATTATTTGTAAACAGTTATAAACATTATATATTAGTAACAAGAAGATAAAAATAATTTTGATAGGCCATCAAATAAATAAATTATTAAATGTACTGCATTAATTGCTATTAATAAATGGCGGGTTGCAAATTAATTTCTATTGTCCCTCTCGAAACAGTCGCACCTTCTCAACTCTGGACTATCATAGCTCCCATGATAGCTCTCATTGTCATAAAGTAAAGTAGCGACCTGTTACAATCCCACTGCTGGAAATAGGCGTCCTCTCTCCGTTTCTGGAGAGAAGGGTTGGAGCTAAGACCTACCACGCTGCTCCAATGCGGATTGGTAGGTTACACATAGCTCCAGAATTCTCTAGAGATATGCAGGTTTCCTCACGATGTTTTCCTTCACCGAAAAGCGTGTGATAAATTGCAATTACCAATTAGACGGATGAGTTTTAATAGAAAAACTCATTGGTGCCCGCCACTCATTGGTGGTTTGAACTCGTGTTCCCCTCGAAAGAGTCGCACGGTTTCACCGCTAGGCTATCACAGCTCCCGCACGGTCTCACCGCTAGGCTATCACAGCTCTCGCACGGTCTCACCGCTAGGCTATCACAGCTCTCGCACGGTCTCACCGCTAGGCTATCACAACTCTCGCACGGTCTCACCGCTAGGCTATCACAGCTCTAATTGTCATAATATACGTTTATTTTGCAAAATTGTTTATTACAAAATTACGTAGTCGATAATGGATCCTAACAGTGGCCGAGAGTGACAAGGCACGAAGGGGAAAGTTTCACAATTTTTAATACTCGAGTAAAAGTTTGTGAAAGTTGTGAACAATTAATTGCTTAGATGGAAAGTTCACGAACTAGTTTAGTCCGCCTTAGACCTTTTTCACTGAGTCGAGCGAAGTTTTTTTTTCATATAATTTGTTATTTGGGGACTTTCAAAAAGTTTTGAAGCATTGTTAACGTGATAATATATTTTAGTTATTACATTTTATTTTAATTTAATAAATAAATTTTAGTTAATCAATTTCAGTTTAATTTAATAAATAAATTTTAGTTAATCAATTTTATTTTAATTTAATTAATAAATTTTAGTTAATCATCATTCTCCTGTCCTAATCCCACTTTGAGTGGGTTCGGCCCGACACGTTTTGGCTAGTTATTTTACGACCGGCAGTCTGCCTGACTTACTTTAGTCGCCTTTTACGACACCTTGATAAGGTATGAGGTTGGTCTAGTCTACCCAGCCGGGTACCACACAACGAGTTAACTTACCTTCGTCGCCTTTCACGACACCTCGGTAAGAGATGGGGGTGGTCTATTCTACTCAGTCGGATATCACATGGCGGCTTAACTTACCTTAGTTTCCTTTTACATGTTGGTAATAAATGAAACTGATCTATTCTAGTCAGGCGGATACCACACCGGCAGAAAGAAAATTTAGTTAATAATATTTTATACGCAACTTCTTTCGCTTCAAGTATTTACTTTCTTTTTCATCCTGCCCTTACCCCACTCTAAGTAGGGTCGACATAGCATGTTTTTCTCTTCCACTTTCTCCTATCATTCGTCACCTATGGCGCTACTCCTTTTATATGCATGTTATGTTTCACAATATTCAGTCATCTGTTATCAAACAATAAATATTCTAAAAATTTTAAAAATATTTTGGTTCGAGTTCACTGATAAGTTAATATAGACGATATTGTGATCCATATTATGATGAAGATGTGAATGTGTGTAGTGTATTGTTGGTGATGGTGTCTTGTGACACGTGCGGTAACTAATCCTGCTTGTCTAAGGTGTAATAACGGTTTTGTTTCCTACACATCTATCACATAGATTTTCTTAACAAACGCGGATTATAGCAAAATAATACTATTAAAATAAAAATTGTTTAGAGTTTAGTAATTATAATGAAGCTGTGATAGCCCAGCGGTGAGACCATGCGACTCTTTCGAGGGGTACACAAGTTCAAACCCGGGCAGGCACCAATAAGTTTTTCTATTAAAAACTCATGTGTCTAATTGATAATTGCAATTTATCACACGCTTTTCGGGGAAAGACAACATCGTGAGGAAACCTGCATATTTCTAGAGGATTCTGGAGATATGTGTAACCTACCAATCCGCATTGGAGCAGCGTGGTAGTTCTTAGCTCCAACCCTTCTCTTCAGAAACGGAGAGAGGAGGCCTATTCCCAGCAGTGGGAAATTAACAGGCCGCTACTTTACTTTTTACTTTTATTAATTATGTCTTTTAAATCAATATTCACAATGCATTACTATAACATCAACCTAACAGTCACACGGTCTCGCCATTTAGCCATCGTGGCTACCTTATAGCATTGAAAAGCAAGCTTAGATAAATTTAATATAAAATCTAGATGAGAAATGAGCCGTCAAGTATAGGTGCCGCTTGATAGAGCGGTTTAAATTATTCTATACTTCCTCATTGTAGAAAGTTTTAAATATAAAAGCTCATACGGATTTTAAAGCCATATTCACAAACTTGTTACAATCCCACTGCTGGGAATAGGCCTCCTGTCTCCGTTTCTGGAGAGAAGGGTTGGAGCTAAGACCTACCACGCTGCTCCAATGCGGATTGGTAGGTTACACATATCTCCAGAATCCTTTAGAGATATGTAGGTTTCCTCACGATGTTTTCCTTCACCGAAAAGCATGTGATAGATTGCAATTATCATTATTTATCATATATCATTATCACATGGGTTTTAATAGAAAAACTCATTGGTGCCTGCCCGGGTTTGAACTCGTGTTCCCCTCGTAAGAGTCGCATTATTATTATGTTGTTATGCACAAACTGGTAAAACGCTTAACTATTTTATAATCATAACGCTGCATTTTATCACACTGGTAACCTAATTATCGGGAGCTTGAGTACTTTCTCAAACCTTTACAACACCTCAGTAAGAAATGAGGGTGGTCTATTCTACTCAGTCGGATAATAATAATAATAATAATATTCTTTATTGTACACCAAAAGTAATAAACAAAAAAAAAGTACAAGAAGTTTGGTACAGTAGGCGGCCTTAGCGCTAAAGAGCGATCTCTTCCAGGCAACCTTAGGGGAGAGAACTTAATATTTATAATGTTAATGGTAGGGGTGCACAAACTACAAATACAAAGTTTATAAATTGTATACGATGACACAATAAGGAAAGACAAAAAGTGAGATTAAAAAAAAAAAAACAGAAAGTAATGTTAACATATGAGGTAAAAGAAATAAAAAACAATAAAAGAAAGAGAGATTAGATAAAACTGAATTATGTAGTTAAGTAGTATTGTTTGACCTTAGTTTTGAAAATAGAAAGAGTAGGAGATTTTCTTATATCAAGGGGAAGTGTGTTCCACAAAAGTACAGCTTTGACAGTGAAAGAATTTCCATAAAAAGAAGTAGAGTGAGAAGGTATTTTAAGCCGCAAATTGTGATCGGAACGTAGAGAGAGAGTGTGAGTATCCCCTAGATATAGAAATCGTTTCTTTAAGTAACTAGGAGTATTTGGATTAAACAGAACACAGTAAAGATTGTGTAGAATATGAGTATTCCTGCGATATTCCGGATAGCACACGGCGAATCAGACAAAGACTATTATACGAATCTAAACTTATCTCTCTTATTATTTGCTGCTAGTAGCAGTTACTCTAGAATAATAACTTTAGTTTATAAGTGCATAAAATTTGTATTACACATCATCATCATCCTTCTGCCCTTATCGCACTCTAATTGGGGTCGGCACAAAATGTTATAAAAATGTTGTCACTTGTGACTCGTAAAATACCTAGCCAAATCCTGATTTGGCTAGGTATTTTACGACCTGTTGTCTGCCTGACAACTTACCTTAGTCGTCCTTTACGAGACCACGGTAAGAAATAAAGGTAGTCTATTCTACTCAGCTGATTACAACACGGCAGGTCAACTTACCTTAGTCATCTTTCACGGCACCTCGGTTAGAAATGAAGGTGGTCTATTCTACTCAGTCGAATGCCACACGGATCAATTTACCTTAGTTGCCCTTTACGACACCTCGGTAAAAAATGAGCTTGGTCTATTCTACTCAGCCGGATATCACACGGCGGGTCAACTTACCTTAGTCACCTTTTACGACACTTCAGTAAGAAAGAGGGTGGTGTACTCTACTCAGCCGGATATCAGACGACTGGTCAACTTACCTTAGTCACCTTTTACGACACCTCAGTAAGAAATGAGCTTGGTCTATTCTACTCAGCCGTATATCACACTGCGGGTCAACTTACCTTAGTCACCTTTTACGACACCTCAGTAAGAAAGAGGGTGGTGTACTCTACTCAGCCGGATACCACACGACATATGCATTTCACATATCAAAACAATTATCTTATTACCTAGACATAGATTAAGATTTCCAAATGTAGGACCAAAATATCACAATTCCACAATTATCGCTTCTACCTCAAAGTTTATAAGATCCATTTTCACTCAAGGATAAAACTATTTTCCTCTTGATAAATCATTTTGTTGGATATCTATTGTTTCAGAGCATTGGCAAGTAGGCTTTGTAGTTTTGTTCTTTGTGAGATGAAATTGTCTATTGAATACATGAAGCGACGTGAACATATTGAAACTTGATATCGGAGGATATTTATTCTGCTTATTTCTACACTATTGTATCTTACAGAATACTGTTATGAAGTTAATATCAGACATTGAAAATATTTTTACGATTTAAAGTCTTTCATTACTAAAAAAGTCTACGTAATTCCGTTCTGGAGATATTTCGGCAAATAGATTTTCTTTCTAAAACTCTTTTAAAAAACGTAACGTTATTTAATTTTATTTGCTTTTATTTAACATTTAATTCTATATATTCCATAATAATCATGTATAAAGGTAATAATAAAATTATTTTGCTTATTAATCCGCGATACAGTAAATAGAAAATATATATAGTGTTAAATGTATAGTGGACTATCCGTATTTTCATACCCGATACGTGCAGGATTCGTAAAAACGCATTGCGATTTTGTCGTGGAGTCTATCTCCTTGTTGAAGCGATTGTTCAGTTTGTGATAGTGAACGTGTGCAGTGCTTGTGTATTGTGGTGGCAGTGGTGGAGGTTTGTGCATGTGTTTTTTACCATTTACCAATCCTGCATGTATCGGGCATGAAAAAATGGATAGCCCACTATACATTTAGCACTATATATATTTTCTATTTATTGTATCGCGTATTATAGCAAAATAATTTTATTATTACTTTTGTATTATGGATCTCCACAAAGTAACGCCTAATTCTATAAATTAAATAATCATGTATCTCCCCAGCATTTTTTGGCGCTTCCTAAAATAATCTAAAAGTAAATAAATAATAGTCCAAGAGGCGAATCTATGATATCCACGGTGATGATTGAATATTTAATGACATATATCTTATTGTAATGAAGAAGTATACGATTTAACAGTCGCTCATAATTTACGTAAAAATTCTCAATTTCATAATATTCAGTTTTCGATTTTCCTTTCTTTTTTTTCTTACGAACTTATTCCATGGACAAATTGTAGTAAAAAAACTTAACCAAAAAACTTTTTTTTCAGACGTGGTAGCTGTAACCGTATTCGGAACAATATCTTTATCTATATCTAAACTAATATATAAAGCTGAAGAGTTTGATTGTTTTTTTTTATTGTTTGAACGCGTTAATTTGTGCAAAATAGTCCATTTATCGAGGTAGGCTATAGATTATATAATATCACGCTGAGATGAATAGGAGAGGTAAAATAGTCCATTTATCGAGGTAGGCTATAGACTATATATATAATATCACGCTAAGATGAATAGGAGAAGTAAATTAGTCCATTTATCGAGGTAGGCTATAGACCATATAATATCACGCTGAGATGAATAGGAGAGGTAAAATAGTCCATTTATCCAGGTAGACTATAGACTATATAATATCACGCTAAGGTGAATAGGAGAGGTAAAATAGTCCATTTATCGAGGTAGGCTAGACTATATAATATCACGCTAAGATGAATAGGAGAGGTAAAATAGTTCATTTATCGAGGTAGGCTATATACTATATAATATCACGCTAAGATGAATAGGAGAGGTAAAATAGTACATTTATCGACGTAGGCTATAGACTATAAATATCACGCTAAGGTGAATAGGAGAGGTAAAATAGTCCATTTATCGAGGTAGGCTAGACTATATAATATCACGCTAAGATGAATAGGAGAGGTAAAATAGTCCATTTATCGAGGTAGGCTATATACTATATAATATCACGCTAAGATGAATAGGAGAGGTAAAATAGTCCATTTATCGAGGTAGGCTATATACTATATAATATCACGCTAAGATGAATAGGAGAGGTAAAATAGTCCATTTATCGAGGTAGGCTATATACTATATAATATCACGCTAAGATGAATAGGAGAGGTAAAATAGTCCATTTATTGACGTAGACTATATAATATCACGCTAAGATGAATAGGAGAAGTAAATTAGTCCATTTATCGAGGTGGGCTATAGACTATATAATATCACGCTAAGATTAGTAGGAGAGGTAAAATAGTCTATCGAGGTAGGCTATAGACCATATAATATCACGCTAAGATGAATAGGAGAGGTAAAATAGTCCATTTATCGAGGGAGGCTATATACTATATAATATCACGCTAAGATGAATAAGAGAGGTAAAATAGTCCATTTATCGACGTAGACTATATAATATCACGCTTAGATTAGTAGGAGAAGTAAATTAGTCCATTAATCGATTTAGGCTATAGACTATATAATACCACGCTAAGATGAATAGGACAGGTAAAATAGTCCATTTATCGAGGAAGGCTATAGGCAGGAGGATGATGATGACTTTGGTATGAAATTCCACAGTTGAGTCTTCCTATAAATTATGTGATTATCTCTCCGACTACATTCATTCCTTTCACACAAAGACTTTTAGTTTGGAAAAATTGTCTTATTATTCGGAAATTTGTCTTCGGTCCCAGCGGGAACAGGGCAAGTTTAACAAGATCAGAAACGCGGAGCCCGTGAGTATATACAGTTCGCCACAATTCACAAAACGGGTTATCTGTGTTTGCTAAGGAAGGTGCACATAATATTTACATAATTTATTTAGAATGCATTATTTCGGTGAAATAAATTTTAAACTTGTATTAACTTTATACCCTAACTAAGGGTTGTTCTATATATAACCGCAAGTCTTTTCGCATCGATTTTAGTGTTAAAATACCCTGTTATGTACTGTAAATATAAATATACTGTATATTGTTTCCTATTCCCGAAGGCAAAACGGGAAACTATATGCCAGCTTAGTATATAAACCTTCAATTTTACCAAATTTTATCGTGCTTCAGCAGATTCTTAGATTATTATTAAACACGTGGAAGCGTAGGAGACAAACACACACACAGAAAGACAGACAGACCTTCCGTATTTATAATATAAATATATGATATAATATAAGTACGTTCACCCATAACACACGTATTACGTTACTTACTTTGGGGATGGACGACCGTGTGATAAGTGTCCCATATATTTATTTGTTTGTTTGTTTGTTTATTTATTTATTTATTTATATATTTATTTATTTATTTATTTGTTTATGGATGTCTAACAAAAAGACAATATATTTTCAATGTTACAACTTAGAATAAAATTTAAAATGGGCACTGAGCTTAATTTTTTTCTTTATCGGCGGGCAAACAAGAGTTGTGTTGACCCTTTTTATCAATTTCCCCTTTGTGTATCTTTGGTTTATTTAGCGAGAATACCCTGAGCGAAGACAATTTTATTTGTATTTCTAAAACTTATGTTTTCTAGAAAATCGTAAATTCTTTTTCTATTCTGTTATTCTAACATTATGAATATAGGTTCAATGTAAAATGTTTAAGAGTATTGCAATATCTATATTCCGTAAAAGAAATAAACTGAGTTTTCTGACTTACCCTTGGATTGGGGCGAAACGAGTGATGAATTTGTGATAGTGAACGTGTGTAGTGCTTGTGTATTGTGGTGGCAGTGGTAGAGGTTTGTGCATGTGTATTTACGAATCCTGCATGTAGCGGGTATGAAAAAACGGATAGTCCACTATACATTAAGCACTATATATATATTTTTTTATTTACTGTATCGCGGATTATAGCGAAATAATTTTATTATTACTTTTGTATTATGGATCTCCGCAAGGTAACGCCTAATTCTATAAATTATTTAAATGATGATTTATAGAAACAGGCGTTCCTTTGCGGAATTTCATATTTCAGAAACCATAACTGAACTACTTTGCTATAATCCGCGTGGGTTAAGCGATTGCATGCAATGCTAAGTGAATGAAGCAGGCAAAATTCACGCACATAACACATGTACCTTACAATCATAATGCATTACGATTTTGTCCTGGAGCCTATCCTCCTGATGATGCTTCGGTTTCGGATTGTGGTGGTGGTTATTACTTGTGTGCATTGTTGCTGGTGGAGGCGTCTTGGGATTCATGTGGTGACTTGTCCTGCATGTGTGTCCTTAGCATTACTTGCATTCGACTCACGTGGATTATAGCAAATTGATATAGTTTCGCCACTAAAATGAAAAGAAAGAAATTCATAACTATTCAATTTACATCACAATTTTATTCCAAAAAAGTATACGTAATAATCGTTGTTTAGGACAGCTTGTTTGAACATTTTCAGAAAGGGTTGTACCATTTTATTAGAATTTGAATATTTTGTATATTCAAATTTAAATTTGAAAAGTTCTACCGCCCGTAAACAACAAACAAAAGTAATTTCAGAATAACTGAGATATAGTCAAAAGATTCTTTTATTAAGAGTAATGGTTCAGAATTGGATCTCAATTCGTCCAACTGAGATAATTTTGGAATAACTAAGGATAAAAGGATTTAACTATTTTAAAACGTGTAAGAGATATTTCTTTGAGGTCATGTACAATTAAAGAAAATTCGAAATATTCAATTTCGTCTGCCAGTATCGACGAAACCTCCGGAAATAAAGCAACAAAGGAATATAAGAAAAAATATCTGTAACATAATGTAGTAATAACGCGGTTTACGTATTTCCTCACTGGAATAACAGATGGAGCTACTAGTACTTTGCTTAAAGCTATAGTAGTGCTTTTGTAATAACATAAGAAGTCCCCATACAAATGATCGTTCGATCATTTCGACAGTTCGAAATCGTCTACCAATTCCTTCGCTTTAAAGAGCATACTACTGGAAAACTAAACCTAAGCGACATTGTAAACGGTGCATCTTCCGGTCAATCCATTCTTGGAATGCTGTGAAGGATCCGTCTGCGATACTCTCCATATTAGTGAAATTAGGCTACTATCCTGTCACGTCTTGAATGTATTCTTTCCCCGTCCGTACGTCCGTCCGATTCGACGCGTTACATACGTTTATAATTTGTTTATGGAAATAACCACTTATTTCTCTTCTTCATCGTTCCCTCACTGCTGAGGATCGTGACTCCAGTTCACCTCGGCTACCAGCTGCTTCCAAACGTTCCGCTCAGCTGCCTGGTGAAATGCCACTTATTTCTAGTATCCGAAAAAAGAGTTGCATTTAAAGCGAAAGGTGTAAAGAAAAGTCAGCCGCCTCATTTCTAAGAGCTGATGACTGAATGATAGAGAATTATATTGGCGTATGATGTTATTTTAGTCAAATCAAACATATATAATCACTTAGGCTATCGTTGGGTCATTCTCTCAGCAACTCTCTGTTCAAAATTAAGATAATTTATATATAAGGATAGTTTTCTCAATCTGAATCGTACTAAAACGAAATTAGTCCTTTTTACAAATAAAAAGAAAATAGTCTATTTTAATCCTCTAACTATTGATATGAATTCAGTTGATGTACAATGTAATTCAAAGAGAATCAAATGATTTGCGACCTATGTGGCACCAACAGGCATCTCTAATTTAAATAATAATAAACAGTTGTTAACGCCATCTATTGAACCCAGATGGAAACAGACCACTACAAAATATCAGTCAATTGTAACGTAATACGGCAATCAATCAATCGGCATAAATTGCAACATATTACATCTAATATCACTTACGTATTAGTTATTACGATTTGGTCCTTCGAGCCGGACACCAGACATCTGCAGGCCTACCATGAACTCTTATTGCGCCTCAATTGAAGACGTAAATGAAATTGTTTTGCTTTTTCGTACCATGACGTCTTAAAGACGCACACGTTCGGAATTCGTCCTAAGAACATGTGAGTAAGAGAGACACAGTTATCTATAGTTCATATAACGTTATCCTTTTCAAGCATTACGACCCCAATGCAATTCACGCTTCATGGTACGAAAACAAAGCGGTTCGCGGTCGTCGTTTACGTCTTCAATTGAGTCGCAATAAAAGTTCACGGTAGGCCTGCTGATCATCACAGCAGTCATCCATAAAAATGCCGCTCAACGTCTCATTATCCTTAAATATAACTAACGGCTGCTACAAATTGTCTAGAATGGAAATAACGATCGTATTAAACTTTTGACCAACAAAACTTGCCTTGGTAAAAGTTCCTATCCGTGAAACCAGAGTTACAGTTCTGGCATAAATTGTTAAAGAGCCTCGCCATACATTACCTAGTTAGTACCGTGAATAACTTTTAACTAGAGTGAGGTGTGGAAACTTTTCCTAATTACCTTGGCACCTGGCGAGATGACGTCATAAGACGAGGGTGTTACAGTGTGAAAATAAATTATACGGTACACTGGAGCGTGGACTAGGATTTTTTTAACATAACGTTTATAGTCCCGGGCAGGTGAATATTTGTGCATCAACGTGCTATTTTTGCCAAATGTAATGAGTTCGTAGGCGTGCCATCAAAAAGCATCAAAGTTGCCGAATGGTAGGAGAGAATGGAAGAGCAAAACATAAGAGCAAAAATTCGATTTCTGTACATTGGAAAAATCTTTATTTAACACCAAAAAGTACATTTGCAACGTTTCAATTACACTGTCAATTTTGCGTTTTTCAATCATTTTGTCGCGTACCGTCAATAACACCACTTGCAAAAACCAAAAAGTGGATTCGAGAAGTCGCGGTTTCAATTCTCGCCGAGGGCAAACATTTTCTATGAATAACTTGTTGGTCCTTCGAGTTTGGGTGTACGTAAGTATTTACGTACACCCAAATTTATTACCAGTTTCGTGTGGACCATAACACAAGTATTAGGCTACTTTGGGACATTCATGTTTATAATTGTCCGAATATTTATATATCATCCATTCTCTTTCCCTAAACCCACTCTAAGTGGTCGGCACAACATGTTTTAAACATGTTGTTACATCTTTTTGCTTGTTATTATACGACCGGCTGCATACTTGACGTCAACTTATCTTAGTCGCCTTTTACGACACCTCGGTAAGAAATGAGGATCTATTCTACTCAGTCGGATATCACGCGGCGGATATATTTATACAATAGTTTAATTTTATAATTAATATAATTAGACAGTAGCTAACATACTTTTTGTATTACTTTTCCAATTTCTGTGTAAAGGAGTAGTTATAGACTAGTTGTTATCAACTGTAATTAAAATAAGTGATTTTATAATCACTTATATTTGTTCGATATATATTGTTAGTATTATGTATTCTGTTGCCGACATATAAATAAATAAAAATTTGCTGTATGGTATCCGTCTGAGTAGAATAGACCATCCTCTTCTTCTCGAGGTGGCATAAAAGGCGACTAAGGTAAGTTGATCCCCGTGTGATATCCGGTTGAGTAAAATAGACCATCCTCTTTCTTACCGAGGGGTCGTAAAATACGACTGAGATAAGTTGACGTCAGGCAGCCGGTCGTAAAATACGTAGCCAAATCATGTGACAACATGTATGCAAATTGTTGTGCCGACCCCACTTAGAGTGGGATAAGGGCAGGAGGATGATGATTTATAGACAGTAGCTAACATATTTTTTTGTATCACTTTTCTAGTTTCTGTGTAAAGGTGTAGTTATAGGCGAGTTGTTATCAACTGAAATTTAAATAAGTGATAATTCAATCACTTATAGTTGTTCGATATATATGTTGGAGTGGTGTCTTGCAAAAATAAACTCTTTAAACGTCTTAATTATTTTATTCTTAATTTATGCGTATGCGTAACGTATGCGTAAACATAATCATCTTACATACGCATTCATTCGTCTTTAAACTTTCGTCTTTTATTTAATCCTACATATATTATTAGTGTTGTGTATTTTGTTGCTGACAAATAAATAAATAAAAATATAAAATGTAATAGCAGCTTTTAAAGCTACGACCAGTCCTAAGCGGTTTAACTGATGAAAAACGTATAACACGGATCGTAAAGTGTCGAACTTTCCCCATCTCACATTATAAATTGAAGGGCCGTTAAAATATTGCAACGCCGTAGAATGTTTACTTTCCACTTTCACGGTCGAAAATCGAGTTAATAACGCTTAAATATTAAATCCGAATCAAAAATTCACTAACAACGAGCCTCCACAAATAGCAAAGGTTAGGAAACTTTTATAAGTAGGAACCTTGCGGTAAATTCTTCGCGTACTTTAACGAAATAATTTAGGTGAAATAAAAGCTTCAGATTTTCACAGAATATTACGAAACTATAACAGAACTACTTTAGCTATAATCCGCGTGTGTTAAGCGAATGTATGTAATTCCAATCATTTATTTGAGTTTTGATAAAGTAATGTCCCAAAAATATCTGACTCGATTTCAAAAAACAATCGATTTTATTTACATACAAGTTTCGAACGATTTCGCATATTGATATTCCCTTGTTATAATAGTAACAATGGTGCTCTATAGTGGTGTTATAATAAATAATGGGTCCACGTTGGATATTTACATCGTTGGTGTAACTGGACCATAGGACACCGTCGCCGTGCGGCAAATCATTGTAATCGGATATGTTGCCCGGCCCTTAGGAATAGTTATTTAATTTGAAAATTCTTTCCTTAGCATCGAGCTAGGATAGACGTCTTTTAATTTGTAATTAGTTTGTAATTTTTATATAGAAATAAATTAGTTTTAGTAATTTTGGGTTTTCTTGTGTCCTCCGACAGCGACTTCTGAAATTCCCTTTTCATTCAACGTTTATATTGTTTTATAGAAATAAACAGGCAGTTAAATGTCTATATTGTGTTGTAATAATATAAATATGAACTAACAGTGATTACATTACTGGCTTGCTGACATGACTTGCCCGTAGTGACCCTGCCTTCAGCTCCGCGGGTCACGGGTTCGATTCCCGCCGAGAGCCAACTTTTTTTTTACACAATTTGTTGGTTATTGGAGCCTGGGTGCATATTTGTATTGAAGTATGTTTTTAAAACTATATACGTAGTATATTTACCAGTTTTCCGTCACCCATAACACAGGTATTAAGTTACTTTGGGGATGGCCGACCGTGTGTGCAAGTGTCCCATATATTTATTTATCTATTTTTTTATCCATTTAGTCGTTACTATCTTGTTCAGGGTAGAGGAGTAGCTATATTCACGCATTGTTATCATCTCAGTAATCCTCAATAGAATAGTAGGCTTTCTCTATTAGCCTCCATTTAACAGTATTTTTAAACTGCTATAATAGCACAGGCTAAAATCTAAGGCTGCGTGTTTTATATAATAAATAGAATAAATAATAAAGAACAGATTGAAATAAAGATTTAAGACTAATTTCGTGTACAATTCAAATATTGCCCGCATTTGCATGCGAGCGAACAGTTTCACCGATAATTGACTGAATCCGCAAATTTTGAGGGGGAATAAAAATTGGCCATATTGAATTAATCTAAAAGTGAATTGAGTACCAATTCATTAAGTGAAGAGCCTCTAGAGCACCGAGAGAAAAAAATATATTATTATAAAACGATGTAACATGTGCAGAAGTCCGCCGTGTGGTATTCGGCTGCACAGAATAGACCACCCTCATTTCTTACCGAGGTGTCGTTAAAGGCGACTAAGGTAAGTTGACGTCAGGTAGGCGACCGGTTGTAAAATACGTAGCCAAATCATGTGCCGACCCCACTTAGAGTGAGATAAGGGCAGGAGAATGATGATGTGACTATTTAAAAAAAACAAAGTGCCAATAATGAATTGCACTCGTTTACTGAGGTATTTAGTAACCTACCAATCCGCATTGGAGCAGCGTGGTAGGTCTTAGCTCCAATACTTCTCTCCAAAAACAGACTGAAGAGGGTTATGCCCAGTTGTGGGATCGTAACAGGCCGTTACTTTTACTATCGTATTTAATGTAATAATTTCGGAACTTCATAATTGTTCACGTCAAAAGTTAAATAAATGGTTGGAAAAACTATAGTAAATATCAATGGTGTAAACCATTTGGGTACCACAGTTTTCTTTTTCATATGTCTTTTTAATATTTTACAATACAGATCGCAATTGCGGTAGGCTTAGGTGAAGGGACCACAACACAAAAGGGTCACTGACAAAATCTTAAAGCCCGTGTAGATTTAACATAATCTCTGAGCATTACTGTTACAAATTATCCGTACCCTTGTGTATACCTAAATGAGCTCACCACTGTACTTAATAGTATGTCAGTGTTTCCCAATATGGAGTCAACGACCCACAGGGGGGCGTTTTGGAAGTGGAATCGACACGGGATTAACTCCTTTGCTGGGCATTTAAATACAATGCTGGATTTCGGTGCCAAATTCAACGAAGAAGCATTCAGCAAGCAATTTTTAATTCTTTCTAGCTGTGCCAACAACGGCTTCGCCCGCGTAGAATATAGTGATTCACGAAACTATTCCCAAATTTTCGAAATTTTGAACATAACAGTAATTATTCTGAGTTAACCGTGAGAGATAGAGTCATACTATTGTGGACTTTTTTGTAGTATTTTTATAGATCTACAATTCTCTAGTACATTATTTTAGCATATATCTGCTGTTTTATGCCGCGCACGCGCTTAAACCAGCAAGTTTTTTTTAACAACTGCGCGATCCCTTCAACACAATTTACATAATACCGATATGTTCTATTTATCTAGACCATCCGGAAGTATTGCTGCATCTTTTTGTGAAAACTGTACAAAAATCCGTTCAGTAGATTTTGAGAAAATATATTACATACAGACAGACAGCTTTTTGGGACTTTGTTTTATAATAATAATTCTTATAAGTAAATAAAATGTTTTAGTATTCAAAGTTATGTTACATAGTTCTTCTAATATTCCCCATATTAGAATTTTAAAAAAGTTAAGGTTGGGCATAGTAAAAAAAGTTTGGCAAACACTTGTCTATATCAAAAGCTATATTAGAAGTGCGAAATTCTGTATGTCTGTCTGTTAAATTCATGGCTAATCCGCTGAAGCGATATAGATAAAGTTTGGCACAATGGAAATTCATGTAGTGGTCTAAAATATAGATTGAAAATTGATTTTTCTGATTCTGATTACTGATTTTTCTCATGGCAATATAAAAACACCGTAGTTAATTGACGGTATTTTAACATTCAAGTTGTGGTGCATATATTTTCAAGTTGGATACAAATAATAATAATAATATCTTTATTCACGAAAACTACATTTTATACTTAAAACTACTTAACAATGGTATCGTGAAAAGATCGTGGGACTCAGCTTCGGCTGCTTTTCAGCCCACGCCTTGTACAAATGCTACAAACATCGTGTTTTAAAATGTAAATAATAAGGATAAAACAAGAAAATCAATATCTAAATCTGAAATCTACAGGCCCGTTGGCGCTGTGGGTAGTGAACCTGCCTTCAGCTCCGCGGGTCGCAGGTTCGATCTCCGCCGAGGGCCAACATTTTCTATAAACAAATTGTTGGTTCTCCGAGCCTGGGTGTGTATTTGTATTTAAGTATGTATTTAAACTTATATATGTAGTATATCTACCAGTTGTCCGTCACCCACAACACACACAAGTATTCAGTTACCTACTTTGGGGACGGACGACTGTGTGTGTAAATGTCCTATATATTTATTTATTTAAATAGTGCATAAGCTGTTTGAATGCTATATTATCTCCTGCAAAGGACAAACAAGCGCGTACCCACTATGAATATTAGTCAATGTCAGTAGCTTAGAAATTACGAATTTTTCCCTTTCCCACCCATTCCACAATCGTTCCCTTCCATCAATACATATTTTTCAAACGCAGTTCAATGGATTTTCTATGTTACGCTCTAGGAGATACTCTTCATGTGAACAAGATCGGCTCACAAAATTACGCCACCCACAGGCATTTGAAAACGTTTTTTAAAAATACTTGTATTTAATCACTACGTTTTTGTTTATATGTAATATTAACTATTGATTATTGGAAATTATCAATACTCGTAACATTGCGTTTATTTGTTCCCTATTTATACTTTCACATCCAAATAGAGCAACGAATCGATTTTTTTTGGTATGGTTATAGTTAATCTATAACCATACCAAAAAAAACATCGATCAGGCAGACAAAGAATACATATTAAGTACACGCGTACTAAATAGCGAGGAAAAGTTAGCAAGAAATATTTATAATAAAAATTAATGAAATGCATCATAGTAATAAATAACTATTTTCCAAAAGACAATTTACAAAGTTTAAATTTTGTATAAACATATTCCTAACTTGTTCATAGAAGCAAAATCCCATAGAAGTTGACAAGAACCAAATTTGAGTGTGCTAATTTGTAAAATAAACAGATCTAGTAGTTTGTGTCTAAATTAAGTGCTAACATTTTTAGATATTTTGAATATAGGACACAGAACTGATTTAACATTTCAGTTGCAATTTAGGTAAAATTAACGTATATTTGTCATTGAATTAATATTTTTAACACAACGTTTTCATTTGTTAATAAGTACCTTTGGACAACTAAGCGTTTTGGGCTATCCATCTTACATTTTCGCTCATTATTAATCTAACGAGAAAATTGCCTCCCTTTTAAATTAACATCAATATGAAAGGTTTCGCGTAATTCCATTCCAGTTAGTCGATTAATATAAAATTCTATTACCGCATATCTATAAAATGGAAGCCTCAATTTCCGTAAAAGCTAATATTCGCGTAGCCGGCACATTAAATTATATACAAAAGGCGTGTTTGGTTCTTGAGTCATTAGATATAGAGGTGATAATGCACCGAATTTGCGAACATCTAGCTAACCATGATCCCTAATCTGACACAGCGGCAAGACATAGGTTGTTCTGACAATAAGAAATTACCGCGCAAGGTATCACAGTCATGCTGTTGACCCTCGTCATTGAGAGCACTTTGTTCGTCATCAATTTCCCGACGCCATTTGTCTTGTCTATTGCCGCATGAATCAGCAAAAGAAAGATTTTTCGTGCTACGTATGACATTTTTGGGATGTACGATACATTAATGAGATTTGCTGTTCTATTTTTTGCACCATGTCGCCGTATATTAAACAGGTACCGCAAACGACCTCTTCGAATTTTTTCTACATTTAATTTTGCTACATTTTTTCTTTGTTACCTGCTGCTAAATATGATCCATTTTATATTTTATAAATGCGTCAGTCTGTTTCTATGGCCGTCTGTTTATTATGTTTTAAAGCAATTCCACAATTTTGAGTAAATTTCGTACAATCAAAGCTTATATTCAGAGCAATATATATTATAAAGAACATCCGTTTTTCTTTCGGAAACAATGAAAAAAACACATTGCATTATTGAGTGTACTAAAACGCTTCACTTGGCAGTGGGTACCAAGTCTTCTGTATTTTTTGTCCATGAGGCTCTTGCAATAGCGATGCTTTTATGCATTAAAGCATTGCAGTATTTGCTTCAAATTCGCAAAATCGGTAGACTTTCCATTACGAATTTCAATTCAAAGTCATTTTACATAAAAACTCCAAGGACCTAAAACGTTGGATGAAAAATAAAAAGTAAATTAGTGTACTTTACCCGTGCGGATTATAGCAAAGTAGTTAGTTCTGTTATATTGCTAGTGTACTCAATATTTTTGTAATACATTTCGCCCCAGACAACTCCTTGAAAACTTTAATTTTACGATTCACAACACCAACCCATTAAAATTTAAATATTAATTGCTTTCTTAAACAGAGTTCTGTGTAACGTCTACATCTTACATTATCTGTTTTATTAATCTAGACGAAGTACCGCAGACCGACGCTGATTTATTAACTACAGCCTAAATTACCGACTATAGAAAGACATCGTCGCACACGTGTAAAAGTGTCGGCGAAATTTATGTGACATCTCAATGGAAGAGAAGATTGATACTCTAAATGTAACCAGCAGTACACTGTACAACACGGAATTTATAAAAATACAGACACGAACTAAACTTGAAAGACACTGCGACAGTCTATCTTGTTCTAGAGTATTATATTAGTTATTATTATAAGTATAGTATTTACCCACATTTTTGTGCAATACAATGGTGACGTAAACGCGACTAAGGTAAGTTGACCAGACGAGTGGTATACGGCTGAGTAGAATAGACCACCCTCATGACTTATCGATGTGTCGTAAAAAGCAACTAAGGTAAGTTGAAGTCAGACAGACGGCCGATCGTAAATAAATAGCCAAATCATGTAACAAAATGGGTCTAATATGTTTGTGCCGACCCCACTTAGAGTGTGATAAGGGCAGTAGAATTATATAATACTTAACAATCAAATTATTCCCCCGTGGAAAGTGCGCGCCGCTTTGGAAAACACTATTCTAGAGCAAACAGACGTCACAGTCTAATCAAATTAAATTAATCTTTATTCAATGAAGTTTTTCAAGGACTTTTAAATAGTCTAGGATTAATATAATAAATGAAGCTACTGCTGGTTTGGCATGCTGCTCTAACCGAGAACAGCCAGTAAGAAGCTCGTTAAACATTTTTAATTCATATAATTAGACTGCACTCCTGTGCGAAAATGAAATGATTTTCAAGTTTTATCATTTACTTCCTGGGCTTGCGGCTTCGCCCGCGTGTAAATTCGTGTATTTAATTGAAATTTTGAATTTAAAAGAAGTTATTTTTGTAAAGTAAAGTAAATCTACAATTCTCTAGTACATTACTTTAGCGTATCTCTGCTGGTTTATGAGGCGCACGCGACTAAAGCTCCCAGCAGGAGAGTTTGTTTTACAACTGCGCAGCCTCTTCAACATAATTAACAAATCCGTTATGGTTTATTAACCTAAACCATTCGGAAGTATTATACTATCTTGTAGCAAAAACTGTATAAAAATTTGTTCTGTAGATTTTGAGAAAATCGATCACATACAGACAGATAGGTTTTAAGATAGCTTTTAGATATAGTCATCAATTTTAAGATATAGTCATCATTCTCCTGCCCTTATCCCACTCTAAGTGGGGTCGGCACAACATGTTACAAACATGTTGTCACATGATTTGGCTACGTATTTTACGACCGGCCGCCTGCCTGACGTCAACTTACCTTAGTCGCCTTTTACGACACCTCGGTAAGAAATGAGCGTGGTCTATTCTATGCAGCCGGATACCACACGGCACATACCTTAGTCGCCTCTTACGACACCTCGGTAAGAAATGAGCGTGGTCTATTCTATGCAGCCGGATACCACACGGCACATACCTTAGTCGCCTCTTACGACACCTCGGTAAGAAATGAGGGTGGTCTATTCTATGCAGCCGGATACCACACGGCACATACCTTAGTCGCCTCTTACGACACCTCGGTAAGAAAGGAGGATGGTCTATTCTATTCTGCCGGATACCACACGGCTACAATTTTAAGATATAGTCTTAAATTTATAATAAAATCCTTCAACTATTACTCATTTAAAAATCAGCTGTACCTCATAACCCTGAACAATATTTGTTCACTTTTAATTATATTTATATTTGGGACTCCCTTCAGGTTTTAACCGTCAGAATTTGATTTTATTACCACATCAAAAGTATCTTTGTACTCCAAATAAAATTTACATTCACGCAACGCAAATTAATTAATTTCATTTATTTTGTTAACTCTTTATTTCCCAAAGCGAACTCCCAAATACAAAATTAATTAGGACGGTTTCGTCTTTATTATCTATCTATATAGAAAACAAAGCCCCCAAAATATGTCTTTCTGTATGAGATCAATTTTCTCAAAATCTACTTAACGGATTTTTGTACAGATTGTACATAATGATAATGTATTATTTTACTTATTCTTGAAGAAGGTTTAGGTTATTAGTACATTCTCCGGATAAACCGACTTTGATGCGACTTTTAGTGGAAGATAAAAAAGTTGTGTAGGAACATATAGGCTACTTACAAGTTTACATATAGGATTATTACAACCTATGATAGACCAGCGAAGAGACCGTGTGACTCTTCCGAGAGGTCGCGTGTTCAAACCCCGGCAGGCACCAATTAGTTTTTCTGTTAAAACTTATGTGTCTAATTTATAATTGCAATTTTTCACACGGTTTTAGGTGAAAGACAACAGCTTAAGGAAACCTGCATATCTTTAGAGAATTTTAAGGATTGAGCAGCGTGGTAGTTCGTAGCTCCAATTCTGAAGAGAGGAGGCCTATGCCCAGCAGTGGGATAGTAACAGGCAGTTACTTTTAATATAGACTACTTATTATCCTAGAATTCCCGCGGTCAGAATTAACGCAGTAAAAACTTCTTGATACTGATTTAGTTTCAAATAAAATTGAAGGCCTGCCATGTAAAATAGGTAAATGTCGCCTATTTTCGGTCAAAAATAAATTTCTATTTGCTAAAGAGTTGTCGGAGCGAGCGAATAGCGTACTCAGCATTCAAATGCGGTATCGGTACAATAAATTCGCCCCAAGCACATCCCCTACGCTTTATACAGGAAGTATGAGTCGCAACCTGTATTTTTTTCAAAGGCTTCGTTATTCAGAACAATTTTCGTCAGTACTTTAAGTTAAATATACGTTTATGTCATATAATTAATTCCCCGCCAATAAAGGGACTAAGTCTAAGTTTTTGTTCAGAAAATTATTGAAGACCTTTTCATAGGTAAGACAAGTACAATTTCGGGATTTTGTAGCGGATTACTCTTATCTTGAGTGTGTATACTGTTAATTTTAATATTATATACTAGCTTATATATACTAGCTGTGCCAACAACTGATTCGTCTGCGTAGAATTAAATGATTTACGAAATTTTTCCCGAATTTTCGAAATTTTGAACATAAAAGTAGTTATTGTGAATTAACCGTGAGAGATAGATATATATACAATAGATCTACAATTCTTTAGTACATTACTTAAGAGTATCTCTGCTGGTGTACGCAGCGCACGCGACTAAAGCTCCTAGCCAGCAAGTTTCTTAACAACTGCGCGATCTCTTCTACACAATTTACATAATACCGATATGTACTATTTACCTAAACCATCCGGAAGTATTGCACTACCTTTTGGTGAAATTCGTACAAAAATCCGTTCAGTAGATTTTGAGCAAATCGATTACATACAGAGAGCTTTTTGGGACTTTGTTTTATAATAAGTATAGATGTATTATGAAGCTACAGTAAGAATACCTAAATTCTTTAAATTTATCACGAAGCGAGTCACACACATTAGCTTTGTATGAATTCGCTTAACCCGCGCGGATTAATGCAAAGTAGTTCTGTTTCTTATAATTTAACTCTTCCCACACACATGTCACAGATAAACAACATTTTTAATCTAAGTTCGTTATTTCAATGAATAAAGCTCAAGAGAAAACATTTTCCAATTCTCGACATTTTTACATAATGAATGTCCGTGATTAAAATGATGCTACAAACTGCTGTAGTACTTTGTTCTTGTCTACTGACGATGTGTTAATCAACTTGACTATGACTCCTATCACCGTTACATAAAGTCCAAAATCCCGTATAATTCCCACGGAATTATTCAGTACAATGTACCCGAACACTAGCATGAATTAATTTGTACGGAACACCCCGGAATTAAATTTGGTTAAGTTGTTTTGACCTAATTGACAAAACGGCGCTTAAGTTAGGTTCTTTGGCTGGTATGATATGAAAGTCATAAAATATGGACGTAAATAAATAAAAATATAAGACAGGGTCAAAAAGTCAACGATTTAAACGTCATGGTATTTAATATAAATACTAAACCGGCTCTACTAATAGAAATTCGCATCTTTGTATCGGCACGACGATTTGCACATCGATTCATTGTCTCTTAAAATATACCAGGCAAAGTGGGTAAATAAGCCTTTGCGATGCCGTTCTTCAAGTATCGTTAATGCCGTTCTTCTGCTAGTTAAGCTTGTTACACATGTTCGGAGCCAAAATAAATGGTGGGGGTTGAACAATTAGTATATAATTATACTTGATAGGGTGATGCGTCGCTTTGAGATTTTCTCGTGGAGTATATCTCCTGACGATGCTTCGGTTGCAGGGCGAAACGATTGTTGAGTTTGCTATAGTGAACGTGTGTAGTGCTTATGTACTGTAGTGTCGGCGGTGGTTTTTTATGAATTCTGCATGTATCAGGCAATAATTGGTTTGGTAATATTTTGAATTTGAATTAATTATACTCGTCACAGCTTAAGATTTATATACAAATCAATTCTTAAACAGTATGTGCCAAAAATCTTATAAAATAAAATTTTAAACACACGCAGATATTAAAAAAAACCTTTATAAAAGCTTCATCGTCAGTAAACTAAAGGAAAGTTAAAAAAATTTGATTTCGATTATTAATACAATCAAGTTTGAAATTCTACATTGTATACGAAATTCTATGCTCGTAAACTAAATCATGACGAGTATATTGTGCACCAATTACTAAATACAGGATTTCGCAATGCATAAATAATTCTATGTTGAACACGAAATTCAACATTGTTAACGATATGCTATACGGGATCGGAAATTCTGCATTTCGATTAAACTCTGTCCACCACATTATATGATGATTACAATACAAATATCCTGTTTGCAAATTTAGATATTACTAGCAAAGCCCCGCGGTTTCACCCGCGTCCATACAGATCTCGTGGTAGTGGAAAGTCTACAAAGTCGGGCTATAGATTTATTTTGTAGATTAATTTATTATAAAAAAATGGGTATCATTAGTATTCTTGGAATAAGAGCCAACGCACCAAATGCAGGCCCTGCTATAACGGTCGCTACAATGAATTTGTTATGGCATTATTTGCTTTCGATATACATTCTTAAAATCGTAATATATTTTGATTGGGATGGCGTATTTTAATAATTTAAAAAGTATTTTACAGGTATTGAAACAGTTATTAATAAATATCATTTAATGGGATAAGGATTAATACAGAGATATGAATAAAATGGTTTGATTATTGTCGGCACTTTTACCAACTTTTACAATGTAAAAAAGTAGTTATATTGGCATAACTATAATAGTTAGACATATGGTATCGCGGACTTTTTTATGGATATTGATACGTTCTATAATACTGTAGAACATTTTTTTGTTCTATCATCAGCAGCGCATGCGATGAAAGATGTTTACGACTAATTTTTTTTGCCAACTTATTACAATTTTATTAGGGATCACTATTATTTTTGAAAATAACATATAGCCTATGTTGCTCAGTGAAGAAGCAGCTTTCCAATGGTGAAAGAGTTTTCGAAATCGGTCCAGTAGTTTTTGCGTGAAAACGTAACAAACATACATACAAACATACAAACAAACAAACAAACATACAAATCTTTCCTCTTTATAATATTAGTATAGATATGTCGGAGATGATAAGTTTTTTGACTCGTTTTGTGTCAATAGTTTCTGTTTTGATTATTTCCGTTTCCGTAAGTACTGTATTTGACTAAAGGTTTATATCCGCTCGTGAGAATCTGCTTTGTGCCAATTGTCGACAGATCAGTTGTTGTCCGGAATTGGACACGGTAAGTAGTGCCCTGAACAGTCTCTGCGTTGCCAGGTAAAGAGTAGGTTAAGTTATTTATAATGTATTTGTAGATTGTTATTATGCCGGATTGTGTACAAATTCTGTACCTACCTTAAATTTGTTGTTTTAATACTCAATAAATTAGACAAATAATTAATAAATTGATAAAACAGTTTAACTAAGGTGTTTGTGGTATTCCTTATTTCCGCGCGCCCACATATATATGTAGGAAATAACATCATAATTTTTTTTATTAAAATAAAAATGTAAAATAAAGAATAAAAATGTACTTAAATTACTTACACGCTAGTACTGTACAAATCATGCTAAAGTGGAATGGTTCCAAGAACGCTCGCAGCGTTTCCGCGTTGAATCGCCAAGCTGATTCTTTTCGCGAAAAAGAAGCCAGCCCTCTTGTCACCTGAAGAGGCAATTATCGAGGTGTTAGAACGGATAAAAAAAATTGCAATTTGGCTCCATGGCTCTTAGAGTCTCGACTGCAACTCAACATCAAAGTAGCAAAATAACTCAAATTCAAAATATTATTTATTCAAGTAAACTTGTAAACAAGTTCTTTTAAATCGTCAACTCTACTGCTGGTTCGGAAATCTGTTCCTGCCGAGAAGAGCCAGCAAGAAAATCGGCGGTTGCTATTTTCAGAATAAAATTCTCATAACTTGTTACTTTTAGTTTTAACAATGTTGAGCAGTGTCGAAGAGTAAGAAGCGACTAAGGTATGTGCCGTGTGGTATCCGACTGCATAGAATAGACCACCCTAATTTGCTTACCGAGGTGTTGTAAAAGGTCGGTCGTAAAATAGGTAACCAAATCATGTGACAACATGCCGACAACGTGCCGACCCCACTTAGAGTGGGATAAGGGCGAGAGAATGATGATGTGCAGTGTCGAATAGCTATATTCACTCACTCTTATCATTTAAATAATCCTCAACAGTATAGTAGGCTTTCTGTATCAGTCTCTTTTTAACAGTGTTTTTATATTGCTGTTGCTATAATGAGACACCTTTAATTTACCTTTAATTTAGATTTATTAGACTTCTAACTGGACACAATAAAATTGACTTTGGGTAAATAGGCTTTTACGTCATCAACTATACTAACATGAGTTTATATTATGAGGGCTCGAAATAAATATTATACATTATGAATTTATTGAGTAATACTTGATATTTTTAAAGAAATTACTAAGACAAAGTTTGAACGGTAGCAAATTGGATTGAGATACGATTACCTCGCCCTCACTTCAAACGTCCGGTAACGAGAAAAAAAACAGGTCTTGTTTACTTACCTGCGTTAATATAAATTAAGTAAGCGATGTTGGTTTTAATAAAATTTTCTTGGTGAGAAAATTGGCTTAATTTTATTAGACTGACGACAAAAAGAATCTTACCTGGCAATATTTAATCTTATTGTAGGTTTTAATGTAAATGTGTTCTAATCTCAAATCAAATACGGTTTTTCATTTGAATATGTCAATAAAATTTGAAATACCTAACACGAACTAACACAAAAATGTTCTGTATTCGTGAGAAATTTAATATTCTCTAAATTACATTCATATTCATTTTTCAGTTTTAATATGTGAATATTTTTTTCGAAATAATTAAGACTGTATCACCTCATTTGTGTTTCTGCGTTTGTAAAAGCTTTCTTAATTATTTTTATCATCTTTCTGTCATTTAAATATAACAATAATGATTTTAAGTTTATAATTTAAGAACACTATTCGGTGGGACGCCTCTACCCATAGAGGTAGTACACTAGACTAGGGGTCAGGGGAGCCAATCTTATATGTATTTTTCCATCGACAATAAAGCAAAGGAGACTGTATCTATCTGTCTCTCTTTTTTATGTTTAATTAGACAAAGATAGATATACTAAATG
Organism: Morpho deidamia; assembly: GCA_947086505.1. NCBI lineage: Eukaryota > Metazoa > Arthropoda > Insecta > Lepidoptera > Nymphalidae > Morpho > Morpho deidamia. The sequence goes on from CAMTZC010000011.1 coordinate 2,592,366, forward strand.
ATTTATAGAAGCAGGCGTTACTTTGCGGAATTCCATATTACAAGCAATACAACAGAACTAACTACTTTGCTATAATCCGCACGGGTTAAGCGAATGCATGCAAAGCCAATGTGTATGAAGCAGGCAAAATCTACGCACCTTATACATGCAGGACCAGTCACCACATGCACCCCAAGGCGCAATTCACCAGCAACAACGGACACAAAAGCAGCACACACACCCACCACCACAATCTCGACGATCGTTTCGCCCCGAAACCGAAGCATCATCAGGAGGATAGGCTCCACGACAAACATCGTACTGCAGTACTGACTGGTCCTGCATGTATAAGGTGCGTAGATTTTGCCTGCTTCATACACATTGGCTTTGCATGCATTCGCTTAACCCGTGCGAATTATAGCAAAGTAGTTAGTTCTGTTGTATTGCTTATAGATATACTAGTTTTATCTTCCCTTGCTTATTATTTGTTGCGACACTTACACTTACAATACTATGACTCCAATACTCTAGTATAATAATTCAATAACTCTACCACACTAGAAGCAAAACCATAAGATTCAGTGTTCCTATGTAGAAATTTTTAAGGTCTCGTTTATATTTGTGTTTCCATTTTGCATTTATGTTTCTATTATTTATTAAAATTTTAAATAAAAGCTGTTTCTGAATATTTTTGCTCAATTGAAAGTTGAAATCAAGTGTGCAATTTAACGCTGCAGCGATAGCCGTATACAATTGTGTTGGAAACGTTCAGTAAAATAGCCTTGGCTTCTTTATTTTTTGGCAACTCGAGCTAAAAATGTTCAGCTGAAAATTACACATCAAGTATCATGCCAACGTGTTCCATAATAAATACGGTCCATATTTAAAAATAGCGAATATTGAAAATTCAGAGTTCTCGATCTATACTTATATATAAAACAAAGTCGCCAAAAGCCTGTCTGTAAGCGATTGATTTTCTCAAATTACACTGAACGAATTTTAGTAGGGCTTTTACGAAAAGATTACTTCCTTCTAAATTTGCGAAAGTGCATTTTTTCCGAAAGCTTTAGATTAATAATACGTTACGGTTTTGTGTAAATTGTGTTGAAGCAGTCAACTTTTACGACATCTCGGTAAGATACGACGGTCTATTCTACTCAGCTGGATACCAGCTGCAAAACTAGTCTTTTGGTATGGCGAAACTTGACCGTAACCACGTCTCTTTTTACACAACTCGCAACATAACTTGTTATGAGTTGTAGTTGATCGAAACCGCATAATCGATTTTTTTTATTACAACCTTTATGCCTCCCGGAACTATAAACATACTAGCTGTATATGTTAATCTAATTAAATTATTACGTCTTACGATTTCTATAGTTATTATAAAACAAAGTCCCCAAAAGCTGTCTGTATGTGAAGTAAGTAGAATAGACCACCCTCATGTCTTACTAAGGTGTCGTAAAAGGCGAATAAAGTAAGTTGACCCACCATGTGGTATCCAGCTGAGTAGAATTGACCACCCTCTTTCTTACCGAGGGATCGTAAAATGCGACTAACATAAGTTGACGTCAGGCAGGCGGCCGGTGGTAAAATACAAAAGCAAATCATGTGAGAACATGTTTGTAACATGTTGTGCCCACCATACTTAGAGTGGGATAAAGGCAGGAGGATGATGATGGATTTATGTACAGTATCTACTAAAAGATAGTGAATTCTTCCGGAAGGTTCAGGTTAATAATACATTACGGTTTTATAAAAATTGTGTTGAAGAGGTCACGCAGCTTAAAAAAAAACTCGCTTGCCGAGAGCTTCAGTCGCGTGCGCCGCGTAAGCCAACAGAGATACACTGAAGTAATGTAGTAGAGACTTGTAGATATACAACAAAAGTAATAATAAAATTATTTTGCTATAATCCGCGATAAAGTAAATATATAATTGACTGGCCCGGTGGCGCAGTGGGTAGTGGCCCTTCAGCTCCGCGGGTCGCGGGTTAGCTTCCCGCCGAAGGCCAACCTTTTCTAAACAATTTGATGGTTCTCCGAGCCTGGGTGTATATTTCTATTTAAGTATGTGTTTAAAATTATATCTACCAGTTGTCCGTCACTCATAGCACAAGTATTAAGTTACTTACTTTGGGGTAGGACGGCCGTGTGTGTAAGTGTCCCATATATTTATTTATATTTATTAATTTATTTATTATATAATGCTTATGCACGACAAAATCACAAAGTTTGCTGAGTTTGCGATAGTGAACGTGTGCAATACTTGTATATTGTGTTGGGCGGTGGTGGAAGTTTGTGCATGTTTTTTTACAAATTCCGCATGTATCGGGTATGAAAAGAAATGGATAGTCCACTATACATTTAGCATTATATATATTTTCTATTTACTGTATCGCGGATTATAGCAAAATAATTTTCTTATTACTTTTGTAGTATGTGTCTCCGCACACGCCTAATTCTATAAATTACATGAACCTCTGTTGCTTCAAATAAAGAATTAGCATTTGAAAAGTCTGGTTGGACAATGTCAAATCCGATAAAGGAGACCGTTTTTGCTTAAATAATGCTTATTCACTCGCCCCGCATCAAAGAAGGGAAATAAATGATATTTGTTCCGAGGATTATCAAATGGAAATTGCTTATCTAAAATACATAGGTACTTAACGACGCCCAATCACAATTTTATTAAATTCACTTAGCCCTTTTTCTTTTATGCATTCAAAATTCTAATCCATCCCTAAACAGGCCGTTTTGTTTTGTCCGAAGGATTTAAGGGTTAATATAACTGAAAAAGGTATTTTGCGGGCCCTTTGGCGTTGTTTAGATATATTCACAAGGTAATACTATATCAACCTGATAATTCATATTGAATTATCAGGTTGATATAGTATTCCCGTTATTCCGTTATAGTAAAAGTAAAGTAAAGTAGCCTGTTACAATCCCACTGCTGGGAATAGGCCTCTTCTCTCCGTTTCTGGAGAGAAGGGTTTGAGCTAAGACCTACCACGCTACTCCAATGTGGATTGGTATGTTACACATATCTCTAGAATTCTCTAGAGATATGCAGGTTTTCTCACCGAAAAACGTGCGATAAATTGCAATTACCAATTAGACACATGAGTTTTAATAGAAAAACTCATTGATGCCTGCCCGGGTTTGAACTCGTGTTCCCCTCGAAAGAGTCGCACAGTCTCACCGCTAGGCTGACACAGCCCGTTATAGTATTTCCCGAGAAGTTCTGATGTAATTGTTTCTCTATAAATCGCGTTTGTTAAGCGAATCTATGTAATGCCAAGTGTATGAAGCAGGCAACGTTCACATACCTTATACATACTGGATGTATGTATAAGGTATGTGAACGTTGCCAGTCACCAAACGTCTCACAAAACGCCACCAGCACTTCACATCACTCACTACAACAATGCAATGCAATCGCATTACGATTTTGGCGTGGAATCTATCCTTCTGATGATATTTCGGTAACCGTTCGAAATGATCGTAGAGATTGTCGTAGCGGATGTGTTTAGTGTGTAATTGGTGGCAGCATTTTGGGATGCGTGATTGTTCCTACACTTATCATTCCATATATTTTCTTAATAAATGTGGAAAATAATTATAACATAACTTCTCAACTATATTCTCTATAGGCTCTCTAGACCAAAGAAGAAGGCAGAATGATATGTTATTATTCCAAGGAATTAGTGACTGGTAAAATCAACCGTCCTAATTGCCTTTTCACTAAGTACCCATCTTTTAGATCCCGGCACAAGCGTCCACTGACTGACCCAAATATAAAACTAACTATGCCAAGATCTCCATTATAACAAATATAACACTCACAAATTTAAATACACTTACAAACAACTTGAGAAATGCAGATTATAGCAACATAATTCTATAATAACCTTTATACTAATTAAAGCTGTGCCAAGAACGCCCGCGTGAAATTCAGTGATTTACGGAACATTTCTCGAATTTTAGAAATTTTGACCATAAAAGTAGTTAACCGTGAGAGTTAGAGACATGTTGCCGCGGACTTTTTTGTTTTATTTTTGTAGATCTACAATTCTCTTCTAAATTACTTTAGCTTATCTCTGCTGGTTTACGCAGCGCACGCGACTAAAGCTCCCGGCAAGCAAGTTTTTTAACAACTGTGCGATCTCTTCAACGCAATGTACATTATATTGATATGTACTATTTACGTAAACCATTCGGAAGTATTGCACTATTTTTTGGTGAAAAAAAATCCGTTCAGTAGATTTTGAGAAAATCGATAGACAGCTTTTTGGGACTTTGTTTTATAATAAGTACATATATAGATATTCGGTTGGAGATGACACTTTTCCACTTATACTCCAATAATTGCACTCTTAAGCTCATAAAAACTCATTTAAAAGCTTCCACAAATTAATTCTGGAAATACTTGTGATTATTAAGGCTGTGGATACGAAATATTTCCCAGTAGGCTGCCCGCAAAAAATGCGAACATCGGCAATCTACCGTTCAACCGGGTCAAATTGCTGACTAATCAAATGGTTAAGGGAATTGTGCTGAATTGTATTCAGGAAATCTACCTTTACTTTTATTAAGAGGTCGATTTGAAACAAATAATACCCAATTAGGCATCTTTTGTGAACTGAGATAATTCTATGGTCATAAAATAACAGAATTTGAATTAAATTTAATCTGTAAATCAAAAATAATTGCCCCAATGATACAGTTAGCGTTTGGCAGCTACGCGTGTCTAGGGCCAACATTTTCTATAAACAATTTGTTGGTTCTTCGAGTCTGGGTGTATATTTGTATTTAAGTATATCACAGACACTGTAACAGAACTACTTTGCAATGTTTGCTTTGCTATATGGTTGTGTGTATTGCTTGTGTGCATTGTTGCTGGTGGAGACATTAGCTTTGCATTCATTAACCCGTGCGGATTACAGCAAAGTAGTTCTGTTATAGTGTCTGTAATATGGAATTCCGCAAAGTAACGCTTGCTTCTATAAATCATAAATTATTTAAGTGTTGTAACATAACGTACTAGTAACACAGCTTACGTAATTTCATAACATACAAGTACTTTGCTCCGCTCTATCGAAGTGCTTTCGTAATTATATAGGATGTCCCCATACAAAATATTCGTGGCTTGAGTCCGATACAGTCCACCACAGCACGTCGCTTTAAGTCGAGGTCCGGCCTCACAGGAGGCACCCTTAAGGCGACGCTCCCAGGATGCTGCGAGCCTCGCTCGAGACTGGCTCTCTCCCAGTTTACATCCCCGGCGATGCTTCCGCGCTCGCCCACTCTCTCGGTGACGCTGTAAGAGCCATTAGGGCTAACAGCATTAGTTAGTGTCCGACAAAAAAAAATATTCGTGGGATTGACATCGTCTAATATTTCCTTAGGCACAAAGTGCATCCTACTGGAACTCTAGGTCTAAGTGACATTGTAAACGGTGTATCTTCCGGTACATCCATACTTGGAATGCTGGGCAGGACCCGTCCACGATACTCTCCGTACAAGTGGCTATAAACAAATCGTGTCACTTTTATGTATCAATCATTTCCCCGTCCCGTCTGTCCGTAAGGATCATCGTGTTACAGTATGTATCTATACAAGCTATAGTAAAATCACCTTGCTATAATCCGCGTTTGTTAAGGGAATCTATGTTATGCTACGTGTATAAAGCACGCAAAGTTCACATACCTTACACATGCAGGACAAGTCACGACACGTATCCCAAAATGTCGCCACCACATTCAAATTCAAATCATTCTTTATTCAAGTAAACTTATAAACACGTGCTTTTGAATCGTCAAAATCTACTGCTGGTTCGGAAAGCTGTTCCTACCGAGAAGAGCCAGCAAGAAACTCGGCGGTTGTTCTTATCAAAGAATAATTCTTATTACTATTTACATATAGTTATTAATGTTTTGTAACAGCTTATTTGAATGAAGTTTACTTTGAATTGGTTTGATTTTAGTTCGAGCTTAATTTATCAAATAAAAAGAGTCATTAATCCCTTTCATTTTATTTATAAGTATGCTTTTATGAAAATGTAGGTACAATGTTTGGTCTCGTGTACTGATGACACATCTCGGTCAGGTTTCATCAACAATGGGGACATCAGCACTCAATAGAGTATCCTGTGATTGACATCTCAATTTTTTAACGTCGAATAAAATAATAATGAAAAGAAATAGCATATTTTTCTACACAAACAAATAAAATTATAAATGAGCATTTTTATTTAACGAAAATATTAATTTGAAACATAATTATAAATATAAAAGTACTAATAAAATTATTTTGCTATAATCCGCGATACAGTAAATAGAAAATATATAAATTGTTAAATGTATAGTGGACTATCCGTTTTTATTTCATACCCGTTACATGCAGGATTCGTAAAAACACATGCACAAACCTCCACCACTGCCACCACAATACACAAGCACTACACACGTTCACTATCACAAACTCAACAATCGTTTCGCCCCGCAACCGAAGCATCATCAGGATATCTCCTGTCTATCGACTCTATCGACTCCACGACAAAATCGCAAAACGAAGCATTTTGCTTTGCGATTTTACTTTGTCCACTATAGATTTAACACTATATATATTTTCTATTTACTGTATCGCGGATTATAGCAAAATAATTTTATTATTACTTTTGTATTATGGATCTCCGCAAAGTAACGCCTAATTCTATACATTAATTATAAATATATTGCGAGAGACATCTGGTTCCCCCTGAGAGAGACATATGGTCTCGACGTTTTTTTCGAACTGACTGTATGCTGTTAGCCTTAACGGGTTTACAGTGTCACCGGGCGGGACGGGCGAACGCAGAAGCATCGTCGATATTGCGAAATGCAGAGAGTAGAGCGCAGAAGCTCTACTAGCGTCGGGGAACGTCGTCCTAAGGGTACCTCCTGAGAGGCCGGACACGGCTTAGGGCGAAGCCTAGTTGAGGTATGACTGATTAGTCATTGCGACGTCGGAAGGGTGCCGAGAAGCCACAACTAACCGACGTCGGAAAACTGGGACCTCGTCTTACGTGTTTCTGTGTTTGCAATCGTTATTTGATCGTCAGGGTTATATAAGACGCTTTTGGCCTATATTTTCGGCGGTCAGACCTAACTGGGATGTAGGTGGAAGCAACTGAAATAAGGGGGTTCGGGTGTACCTCAGATTTCTCGAAGTAAGATTTCGAAAAACGTTTAAAGAGATGAGTAATGGTAGGGAGATCGAGGTCTCTATAGAGGGGTCCCGAAGTTGGGCTATCGCAGTTGTACGTAACCAAAGTACTTACAAGTAATCGTCTCTTTTAACACCACATGCCGCACAGATGAAGCCGTGGAACGCAGCTAAGCGTTAAATGAAATATTTGCAAGCTCAGTACACGATCTACAAAACGTTTTCATTTCGGGTGCAAATGGCAGCTATTCCGCAAATATCTCAGCAATTAACCGTAATGACGCCGAAATATGTCAGAGTTGGTTGGCGTTATCTCTGTACGAGACAATATTAACCTTTATGATGTCGCTAATATTGAAGAGAAGAAATTGAATGCGACAAATATAACAAAAGAATAATTGAATATGTCCCGTATTAGGGATGGCATTATAATTTGGAATCCATATAATCATTCCAATGACTTTTGATACTTAAAGTAGAGATGTCCAAATTGTCTGACTAAATTTCTAAAAAGCATCGATTTTATTTACATATAAATTTTAATCGATTTATCATATTACCTTTTAACTTAAAGTTTTGTATTGTTTTATAGAAATAAACAGACATTGTAGGATTTAACATGAATAGCATAAATGAAGAGCGACCGCCGACTTTCTTGCTGGCTCATAGGAACAGTTTTCCGAACGAACAGTAAAGTTGACGATTCAAAAGCACTTTTTACTCGGATAAAGAATATTTGAATTTGAATATGTACTTACATCTATCACTTTACTTAAAAAAACAATATGTAACTATAAAACTATTAAAAAAAAACAAATTGCACAAATTACAATGCAAAATGCATTGCATTGCATTGGCGTGGTCACCACTGGATGGGTGGCCGCCTGGAAACACTGCGTGATGGTGGCTTTACCTCGCAGGATGCATGCATCCTTAGGAAGGCGATCATCGACTCTTCTACGCTCTACTCTCTGCATTTCGCAATTTTGACGGTGCTTCTGCGCTCGCCCGTCCCGCCCAGTGACGCTGTAAAAGCCGTTGGGACTACATCATACCGTCAGATCGAAAAAAAATTGTTAACTGTGGTTTTTAATTTAATAATTACAGAACTACATAACCGCCGTGTGGTACCCAGCTGAGCAAAATAGACCACCCTCATTTCTTACCGAGGTGTCGTAAAAGGCGACTAAGGTAAGTTGACGTCAGGTAGGCGACCGGTCGTAAAACTCTTAGCCAAATCATGTTACAACATGTTTAAAACATGTTGTGCCGACCCCACTAGGAGTGGGATAAGGGCAGGAGAATGATGATGAATTACAGAACTACATAAAGTGTATGTCTCAATACTTAAATAAATGGATGGAAATACTATATAGTAGATACAAGCAATATAAGAGAACTAACTACTTTGCTATAATCCGCACGGGTTAAGTGAATGCATGCAAAGCCAATATGTATGAAGCAGGCAAAATCTACGCACCTTATACATGCAGGACCAGCCACCACATGCACCCCAAGGCGCAATTCACCAGCAACAACGCACACAAAAGCAGCACACACATCCACCACCACAACCTCGACGATCGTTTCGCCGAAACCGAAGCATCATCAGGAGGATAGGCTCCACGACAAAAATCGTAATGCATTACCTGCTTCATACACATTGGCTTTGCATGCATTCGCTTAACCCATGCGGATTATAGCAAAGTAGTTAGTTCTGTTATATTGCTTGTAATATGGAATTCCGCAAAGTAACGCCTGCTTCTATAAATCATTATATAGTAGATAATCTGTGGTAATTTTTTTGAGCGTACACAATTTATATTTCCTTCGTTTTTTCTTTAATCTAAAGTTTTATTTATTAGTGTTTATTTCATACAATGTAAGTCAAAACGTTCTGAATTAATGTCTAAGTTTGAAATCAGTGGTTCGATATAAAAGATGAAACGCCTCGGACAAAGGCGGAGTTTATTGTTGTTTTATCTCAGTCGAATAATTAGATGATCAAACGAACTTTCTAGAGTGAAATTCGATCTCAATTATCTTCACTTCGCCGAAGAGATTTAATATATTGCCTTCCTTATAATCACGAATTCTGTGATCTTAGAGTCTGAATTTGTATTTTGTAACTTAGACAATTAATAGCTGTACCAAAAACGGCTTTGCCCGCGTGGCATTCGGTGATTTAGGAAACTTTTCCCGAATTTTAGAAATTTTGAACATAAAAGTAGTTATTGTGAGTTAACCGTGAGAGATAGAGACATGCTGTCGTGGACTTTTTTGTAGTATTTTTATAGATCTACATTTCTCTAGTACATTACTTTAGCGCATCTCTGCTGATTTACGCAGCGCACGCGACTAAAGCTCCCAGCAAGCAAGATTTTTAACAACTGCGCGATCTCTTTAACACAATTTTTACACAATACCGATATGTACTATTTACCTAAACCATCCGGAAGTATTCCCTATGTTTTGGTAAAAACCGTACAAAAATCCGTTTAGTAGATTTTGAGAAAATCGATTACATACAGACAGACAGCTTTTTGCGACTTGTTCCACGACATGACTTGTATTACAAAAATAAGTATAGATGGATAGATTATTATTATTTTGCCCTTATCCTACTCTAAGTGGGGTCGGCACAACATGTTTTTCTCTTCTATTCTCTCCTATCATTCATCAATTCTAGCGCTACTCCTTTTATATGCATATCATACTTCACGCAATCCAACAATCTCTTTTTGGCCTCCCTCTAGTCACATATCCATGTACATTAATAATTAACTTTCGTTTGGTTACTTCATTTTCATCCCTCCCATCCCATTACTAACTTATAATGAAATAAAAATGTTTATTCAAATAAGCTCTTTTAAACACTTCTGAATCGCCAAGAATCAATATAATTAATGAAGCTACAACTGTTTCGCAATGTTGCTCTCACCCAGAACTAGCAAGAAACACAGCGATCAATCTTTTAAACATTTTTAATTACATTATTAAACCCCAGTCTTGTATGAAGATGAAAGGATTTTCAAATCCAGGCAATATTATCATCCAAATAAACTACACTTAGAGGTTTCGCCTCACCGCCATTAAAATCGCATCCATGGCAATAGTCAAGTGTCATTTCTTTAGTTTTTGTATAGTGGCATCACTGTGATCGCGTGACCGATGCCAGAGCGGGGATTTGGTTTTGGAGCCAAAATTGTTTATAAAAGGTAGAGTTCGCCACTTTGAGGGCTAAGTCACGACTGTGTCCGTTGCAGACACTTCAAAATCGATACATGCGTACAGCCACCGGCTGTCCGTGGTTCGTGCGCAACGTGAATCTCCATAGAGATCTCGATCTTCCTACGATAGCCGATCTTTTTAAACGATTCTCGAAGGCTTACTTCGAGAAAGCATCTATTCACCCGAATCCCCTTATAGCGGCCGCGTCCAACTATAAGGTATTCAACTTCCCCAACAAGTTTCACAGGCGCCCTAAGAGCGTCCTGAATGACCCCGACGATGCTATTACAGCATCCAACAATATACACACACAATTCACACACAAACAGCGTCTTCGCCGGCGAAGACGAGGTCCCCGCTTGCTTGTGTCAAGCGCCGTGATGCAGACTTCTTCAAAGTCAATGTGTTAGATACAGTCCTCCAAAACGCGCCGCTTTAAGCCGAGGTTCGGTCTCGCAGGAGACACCCTTAAGGCGACGCTCCCAATAAGTTACCGAGTGCCTAAAAACACTCATTTACTTATCAATTTTACCCGGCGAAGCTTCTGCGCTCGCCCATCCCACCGGTGACGCTGTAAAAGCCATCAGGGCTAACAGCATTAGACACATTCGAAAAAGAAAAAAAAAACTTTGAGGGCAGTCAATATGTACACTGTAGTCTTTGGGGCAATCTTGTTGTAATACTCGGCTCATACGGTTATTGCTATTGATACGGCTAGACGTTCATCCCTTGGAGTCTTGCTGTAAAGCGTGACTTGTACGATTATTAAACGCTCCCGCGCTTAGATCGTGTTTCAACTTGTCTTGGTTGGTCTCAACCAGCATGTTCATGCGTTGTTACTACGCAACTAGTATTACTGTGTCGTTTTAATATTACTTAGGTAGTTCCGCGTCTACCTAAATTTAGTGTTCTTTGTTATTATAATCTAACCTCAAGTGATTGTTACCCGTGATAAGAGTAGGTGATAATTTCTAACTCTACATCATTGTGTAATATGCTTTACGTACAAGCATATCTCATACACTTATTTTAAACCTTTCTGTAAACTTATCTAGTGTGTATTTCTTAAATAATAACTTCTATTTTTAAATAATTTATGGAGTCAGGCGTTACTTTGCCAATACAAAAAGTAATTAACATATTATTTTACTATAATCCGCGATAAAATAAAATTATATGCAATATCAAATGTAGTGTATTATCCGTTCTCTTACCTGATAGACGCAGAATTTATAAAATCTCATGCACTACCCGCCACCAATAACACAACAATACACATGCACTGCACACATTCTCCGCCACAATCTCAAATTTTTTTACGCCCCGTTACCGAAGTATCTTTAGAAGAGAGACTCGACGAATACTTGCGAATACACTCTACGAGTCTACATTACGTATTTTTTTTATCGCGGATTATAGCAAAATAATATTTAACTTCCATTTTAGAGTAAAAAGAACAAATGTTAAATGATCACTGAACGACCATTGTATACACATTTAGTATGTGCCATTTCAAGGATTTTAGGGTGTCTCGGGAGGATTTATTCCTAAGTCGTTTGTTCAGTAATGACAATCGAATTGCACGGACATATTTTGTACGCCAGGATGAGAATACTAATGTTAAACGCTGAAATACTAAATGCTGAATCGACGTCCGTATACATGGTAATTCGCACGATGATAAATGCTAATTTAGCTTAATTTAGAAATTGACCGATATTCCACACCAGCAGGCCTACCATGAACTCTTATTGTGACTCAATTGAAGACGTAAACGAAATTGTTTTGCTTTTTCATACCATGTCCTTTTAAAGACACACACTTTAAGTCGTTGCCGCATGAGCGTTCGGAATTCGTCCTAAGAACATGTGAGTAAAAGAGACAGAGTTGTCTATAGTTCATATAACGTTATCCTTTTCAAACCTTACGAACCCAATGCAATTCACACTTCATGGTACGAAAAGAAAGCGGTTCGCAGTCATTTGCATCTTCAATTGAGTCGCAATAAGAGTTCATGGTAGGCCTGCAGGCAAGTTATAGTCAAAGGAAAGTCATGACAGATAGAGGAGATGCATTTTGAATATCAATCAGATATCGTCATTTAATGTACGTGTCATTAAACATGCCATCGCGTACTATTCTGATCTATTCTATCTTGATCGTTTCTAACGCCTATCCACTGTCTCATAAGTTTTTGCAGAAATCTCGTAAGTTCTCACTTCTATTTTGAACCAGAGACTATTATCGAGCTGTGATAGCCCAGCGGTGAGACCGTGCGACTCTTTCGAGGGGAACACGAGTTCAAACCCGGGCAGGCACAAATGAGTTTTTCTATTAAAACTCATGTGTCTAATTGATAATTGCAATTTATCACACGCTTTTCGGTGAAGGAAAACATCGTGAGGAAACCTGCATATCTCTAGAGAATTCTGGAGATATGTGTAACCTACCAATCCGCACTGGAGCAGCGTGGTAGGTTTTAGCTCCAACACTTCTCTTCAGAAACGGAGAGAGAAGGCCTATTCCCAGCAGTGGGATTGTAACAGGCCGTTACTTTACTACTATGGCGAAGCTTGTGTCAATTAACCTTTCGAGCATTCCAAACTGTATTCGTGAAAAAATAATTTAAAGCTTAAACATTTAAAAGCGTTTTTCTCCAAAGTTATCTCTAGTCTTTTTCTTATTTGGGACGTCCCAACCACTGCTCTCGCTACGGTTACATTTTCCTCTTTATCTATGCATTATTCCAATTCACAATCTAGAACCGTTTGTTCAATTTAAGCTCCTTACTGCAAACGGAGAGAATATTTCTTCTGGAGTGCTTGTTTCAAGAAAATGTAATCATTTCCACCCATTGTTTCACGACGGGGGACTTTTTATCACTGACTGATTGTTAAATTTTTGTAATCATAGTTCCGGTTTTAATTTCGAATACGTATGTTAGTGATAACAATTTTAATATCAAAACAATTTAGATGACGATGAATGAAATAAACGAAGTATCGTTTAAATGATACAAAAGTATTTAGGAGCTTTAAATTCTTATCTTATAAAAGCGATTAAGAAATAATGCGATAAATATGATTGTTCTCTTATTCCGAATTAGAATAAAGTCCCGTCATTTGATCTAATAAACCATGTACTTTGAATTTAGAAATCTTTTTATATTAAAACCTCACAGATGTTTTACAAATGTTGTTTTATTTTATTAATTTTGAACAAATTCATTGATTTATTATATTAAATGAATGAATGAATGATATGAATATCATTTGAATTTATAAAACTATTAAATTCTTACAAATGTGTTAGAGAAATTGTTTTCTTTTATTCTTACTTTGAATAAAATTCGTTATAATATATTATATTATAAAGTAATATAAAACGAATGTGATTTGAATTTAAAAAACCTTTACAAAAAAACTTAAATCAAAATCAGCGGAAAAAACATGACTAATTTATAAAGAAATCCGAACTATGGATTCCAAAGATTAATGGACCAAATACGAACAGCCTCACATCGTTAAGAATACTTTTCCCAATTATTTCGTAGATATTTTGAATGGAATTGTCACCTCATTGTGTCCATATTCCACATTGTTTCGGTAATTGTTCCTAATTGCGTATTCAAGTATACCAAATTGAATCTTTTCACGTCACAACAAAAGAATAATAGTTTGTGAGAAATATTTTTATCACAGTGTATTTCTGAATTTTAAAATATATTTCTTATGACTAGTTTAATTTAGACAGTATTATCTTGTACAGGGTAGAGGAGTAGATATATCCACGCATTCTTATCATCTATATAATACTCAATACTATTGTAGGCTTTCTGTATCAGCCTCCTTTAAACAGTGTTTTTGCTAACAGTGCTGTAATGGCAAAACTAAAACCATTATTTTATATATAGTTTTATATTATAAATATAACATTTAAGATGTGTACGGTTCATTATTATTTTTAATGTTTAACCAAGAACAGATTAAATTAAAAATCACGACTAATTTCGTGTACAATTAAGATATTGCCCGCATTTGGCATGTGAACGAACAGTTTCACCGATAATTGACTGATTCCGCAAATTTTGAGGGGGAATAGAAATTGGCCATATTGAATTAATCTAAAAGTGAATTGAGTACTAATTCATTAAGTCAAGACCCTCTAGAGCACCGAGAGAAAAAATTATATTATTGCCATATTAAATTTTATTTCACACGTCCGCTGTCTTTTTACACTCCGTTTTTTTAATCTGAAACTCAGAATAACGCTTTCCATATCAATATACATCAACATACCATTTCAAAGGGCGCACCTATTTCGTCCTAGGCCGGTTCTGCTTCAATAAACAATTTGTCCGGAATGTTTGGGGTAAAGGGACGGTATAATCCTTATATCGGTTAAAGCTTATGTTGGCCGAGTAAATATTCATGGAGGTCCGGTTTAGTTTAAATATTTGGACCCTTAAATAATAATTGTGGACGTCGCAGTAATTTTAATAGTACTGTATCCTGTTGACAACCGCCGTGTGGTATCCGGCTGAGTAGAATAGACCAACTTTCATTTCTTACCGAGGTGTCGTAAAAGGCGACTAAAGTAAGTTGACGTCAGGAAGGCGGCCGGTCGTGAAATACGCAGCCAAATCATGTGACAACATGTTTGTAAAATGTCGTGCTGACCCCACTTACAGTGAAATCACGGCAGGAGGATGATGATGTAACCTGTTGAGAACCGTGTTCCGAATAGATGCCAGTCGCAGTCTATGGAAACGTTGTGAAGTAAAAAAATGTGGAGGTTTGCTATCATACTGCTAGGAATAGGCCTCCGTTTAGGGAAGGGTTGGAGGTAAGACTCACCACGGTGCTCCAAAGCGGAATGGTTATTTCCAGAGACGAGAAGCGGGTATGTCGGACTCCCACCGATTAACACCTGAATGCTTCCCCACGCTGCTGGTGGCGGGGACAGGGTACCGTTGTACACATTGCCCCCATTGCCACTATCAGCAACTCTAAACCCCAAAGAGCGCCACCCCTGGATCGGGGCCTCGCTCGACAGATGAATCGGCCACCTCGGGGATCTTTCCGCTAAAACCCCTGTTAACGTATCCTTTCTTCCACTAGTTACACAAATATTAATAGTAACCTCTTTTAAACTTTAACACAAAAACACTCAGCACTTGTTCACGATCTTCGCAGGTATTCCAAGAGAGCCGTCCAGCATTCGGCTTGCTCATATGTCCTCTCCTCGTTTCCCTTCCATTCGCAGTAGTTAGTGTAGTCATTGTACAATACAAGAATTTCAAAATTCATAATAGCAACGCTAACACCCCGTTCGGCAGTAAAGTTGACAATTCAAAAGCACTTGTTTACAAGTTTGCTTGAATAAAGAATATTTTGAATTTGAACACCTAGAGGGTCCCCTTTAGGGCGGCATACGACAGGCTTCGGCGAGTCGTCAGCGACCTGCTCGCCTGCAGCGGATTGGATTTTTATACTGATAATTAAAGCAATTCGTGCAAAATTATTCCCTAACCATTCCAAAACATCAAAAATGCACAACGTTAATATACAAGTGTTCACTTTCTCCGACACTCTCGGATTGCAACGGGCTAAATTTCTGACAAATCAAAAGTCAGAAAATTGATATACAGAAATTCACACAGACGGACTCGCGGGAAGAACATGGCTAATAATTTTCGATATTCAACCGGAACGCCTTGCCCCAATTTTTATAAAGGCTATTAGAATCAAACGAAATGACAAATTCGTTTCCTTTGAATCGACAATTTTTGAATTTGACGTAGGCCCGCTTCAATTCAACCTTAAACGATTAAAGATCATCCTAAAGATTAAGTTGATCCAGTTTTTGGAACGCTTTCAAATCTTAAAAAGGAAATAACGAGATACTTCCGTCGGATCTATTAAATTTTGACAAATTGACGGTCAAAGTACCTTTGATACACTTTCAATTTAAAATGTTAGATTTTTTCATCACAAAGAGAATACGAAGCTGCTATTAGCAGCGGCTTAGGTAAGAGGGAAGAGTGCGAAATTAAAAAATGATTAGGGCGTAGCTTAGGGATTTTACAAGATGAAACGGATTTTAAAGCCAAACGAAAATATCTTTTGATCTCGTACAGTCAAAAATACAGAAACATTATATGTAAAAGAAAATAAAAGATTAAAGTGTAATAAATCATTATTTATTTTGCATACAAAATTGCTTTTGCGATTTGTCGTGGAGTCTATCTCTTGAAGATGCTTCAGGCTGAGAAGCGATTGTTGAGTTTGTTATAGTGAATGTGTACAATGTTTATATATTGTGGTGAAGGTGGTTTGTGCGTGCGATTTTACGAATTCTGCATGTATCGGGCATGAAAACGGATAATTCATTCAACATTTAGCATTACACGTCTCATGATAATGCGTGTATTAAAGTTAATTAGGGAAAGCGAAATATATGAATCAAGTCTTGAATGAATAATTTTATGAAGATTGAAAAAGTTATTATAATGATTTATTTCTTAGACCACGGAGACTCCAAACGCTAGGTCGGATTCAGATAAAGTAAAAAAAGTAAAGTAACGGCCTGTTACTATGTCCACTGTTGGGCTAAGGCATCCTCTCTCCGTATCTAGAGAGAAGGGTTGGAGCTAAGACCTACCACGCTGCTCCAATGCGTATTGGTAGGTTACACATATCTTCAGAATTCTCTAGAGATATGCAGGTTTTCCCACGATGTTTTTCTTCACCGAAAACCGTGTGATAAATTGCAATTATCAATTAAACACATGAGTTTTTAATAGGAAAAACTCATTGGTGCCTGCCCGGGTTTAAACTCGTGTTCCCCTCGAAATCACCGCTGGGTTATCACATTTCCAGGATTCCAGATAATAATATATAACTAGTTTGCGATGAATAAATAACTAGTCGCATTGATATATAAAACATCGATAATTACAGAGCCGCATGATATCCGATTACGACGGGGGCATTAACGAGTCACCGCCGAATGGAAACTCATTTCATGACAAGACACGATTCCCGAGGCTCTATTTGTCATCGATGTTCATAAATAGGGCCCCTACTATTGTTATATTATATTGTTGTTAAAACCAATCTAAAACAGTTTCCGTTTAGACTAGATTGCCTAAATTATTATATTTCGTCTGCCGTGAAGTGGATATTTTTAATGACAATTTACAAAAATTAAAAAAAACAGTAAGATTGTTAAGAGGAATCTCCTCTTCAGAATCAGATGCAATCGACATCAACTTAGAATTTAAATTTTTTTTTCCTTATTGGTTTCGTTTACTGGAAATAATATTGTTTTTTTACCTATTTACTTCTTATGCTTAAATTTTTTATGTAGTTTTTTTGACGTATATTGTTTAATAATTTTTTGGTGCATGCTGTGACACCTTTATAAATTGTACATGCGAAATTATTTTTTTACTATGTGATAGTTTTATATGTAACAACTGGCCGTCCTAATAAATAAATTATGTTCATTAATAAAAATAAAACAATCATAAGATCGAGTAAAAAATTGCATTTCAAATAGGTCTCATATTATATGAATATAGGGACTAGGGCAAAAGCGCTTAACCGATATTAATGAGTAAATTTGGTAAAAAAGATGCATTTCATATAGGTCTCATATTATATGAATGTATTTATATTATCAGATCTGGCCACATACGAAAGTGTCCAATTTACTCATTAATATCAGTTAAGGGCAAAACTCTAGTTTCTACTTGAATGGGAGAACAAGATGTGGATTAGCAGATTTCACATATTGTTAGAATGATTTAGACATTTGTAGTTTTCGCAATGTTTTTCTTCACTGTAAATAGTAATGAAGTCAAAAACACATAACGGTTTAAACGCGTGAACCCATGTCATA
This sequence comes from Morpho deidamia, assembly GCA_947086505.1. NCBI lineage: Eukaryota > Metazoa > Arthropoda > Insecta > Lepidoptera > Nymphalidae > Morpho > Morpho deidamia. The sequence goes on from CAMTZC010000011.1 coordinate 2,610,686, forward strand.
AAATGAGCGATTAAATACTCACCGTATCCGTAGAGTGGGAAATTTCATTCTGTAAATCTCATTATTTTGCAATAATTCAGAAAAGTTTCTTACACTGCTTCTTGATCTAAGTTGAAGTGCCTTCAAATGTCTGATAACCTATACTATAAACGTTAAATTTTACATAAAGAAGTCATCATTGATCCCGCAGTTAAACTTTTTTAACATCCTCTTGTCACGCACGTTTCAATTCACGAGGAGAACGGAATTTGTAGCAGAGACGTGAAGATAGCTGTGGCGAGGTGTGGTGATAGACGGAGAGGTGCGGTGCGGCGCGGAGAGGTAAGGTGCAGAGGGGAGAGGTGCGGAGAGGAGAGTAGTAGCGCAATTTGACGTAGTCGTAAATTTTGCGCGGAGTTGATAAGTTCTTATATCAGAATAAAATTTTGAGACTAAAATTTGAAGACTTTGAAAAAATCCCTTCTTATTTATTGAATAAGTATAAACGAAAAATATCGTTGTTATACTATTTTTAAGGCCCGGTTATATTACGACCGCTAACAACATACTAAGAGTAAGAGTGACCGCAGAGTTTCTGGTTCTTCTTGGTTAGAGCACCTTTCCGAACCAGTTGTAGCTTCAATTTAATTTTAATTTGACGATTCAAAAGTGCTTGTAATAGGCCAATTTGAATAGACTTATTTGAATTTGAATTTGAATTTGAATACTTTTAGGGGTCAATCAAAAAAATGTATACTGTATATCGAGTAGTTGTTTTGAAAAAGACTTGTTTATTAACATTTTATGGAATTAATTATAGAGAATATAGTATCTTAACACCTCGTGCGCACGGGCGTAAAAAATACGTCGCGTTAAAACTCCGCAATAAGCGTAATAAGAAGTTTCGTATGGTATTTTCGGCTTGACGCCCCGCCTAGCGCCTTAAATGGGACACTGCTATCTGCAATAGATATCTGGATATCCATTTGTTTCATTTCGACGTATTTTTAACGCACGGTAAAAACCTCTCATGCGAACGAGGGGTTAATGCGACAAAAACAGCAAATGCGAACTATAGTAGTGGTTAAGTTCAGAACGAGTCGAACCACCAATACAATAATTGTAATCGGATTTCCGTTATTATCATAATATATTGACATTTTTGTTTGATTCGAAACGATTATTGGGAACAATTATGGTAACGAAAACTCCTCCCCAAAGAATTGTAAAGTTTCTTTACTCGTATTAAACAGGACATACTAAGGTCTCAATACAAAAAAAGAAATACTAAGTCACTACTCTACACATACTTTATAGGGATTATAAAAACAAAGTTAGTTTACTAGAGTAAGGAACCCTAAAATGTGCTATATATATATTATATAGAGGAAAGATTTGATGTATATATGTATGCATGTTTGTAATAATTTCATACAAAAACTATTGGTCCGATTTCAAAAACTCTTTCACCATTTGAAATCTGCATCTTTACTCGGCAACATAGGTTATATTACTTTTTTTTTAATATGGGTACCCTAATAAAAATGTAACAATGTGTGAATGTAACATTTCAAAAAGTGTCAAAAATATATATTCAGAAAATAAACGAACATATTATTCATATCTCCGGGTTATTTCTTACCACATTAAATATTTTATTTAAAAAAAATACCTATGAAATACTTTTTAAATTATTAAAATCGTACATACCAATCAAAAGATGTAATGAATTTAAAAATACTAATAATATTAATATAAAAAATATTAAATATTGAGTTAGCTCTTATTCCAAGGATACCAATGATACCTACGGATTTAGGCTATAACTTTTAAAAGAATTGACTTTCCAGTTGAAGGATTCATTTGCCTTAACCATTGATGATCCCAGGGCCAAACTTTAAATTTACAAAAATAAATCTATAGTCCGACTTAGTAGACTGTCCATTACCACGAGAACGATATGTACGCGGGTGAAACCGCGGGCAATAGCTAGTATTACAAGAAAGATAAAGCATATAATGATCTTTCTATCTCTGTATTATTACTAATATTTTTCGTTCATGATTTTTGTACTACCTACATCAATAATTATTTAGCATTTCTTAATTCCATCATCCTCCTGCCCTTATTCCACTCTAAGTGGGGTCGGCACAACATGTTAGAAACATGTTTTCACATGATTTGGCTAGTTATTTTACGACCGGATGTCTGCCTGACGTCAACTTACCTTAGTCACCTTTTACGCCTCGACAAAAAATGAGGGTGGTCTATCCTACACAGCCGGATACCACACGGCGGTTAGCATTTATTAATTTCATGTACTATAAAATCTTGTTTTTAATTTTTTAACTGTTTATTTTAAAACGGGTCTAATATTGACAGATATTCAGACCTAAACACCATTTTAATTTGTAGCAAATCACTAATGACACCGCAGTGTTGGGTATATAATACTGTCTAGACTGACAATACGTTTTAAAGAACGTATCACAATTTGATCGTGTCAGTCTGGACGAAACATAATACAATGAAAAGGCGAAAATAAACTTTCCACTTATTTTGTTCAGTATCGCTAATTAAACCACTCCCTTGACACAATGTAAGGTTTCTAATTGTAATGTAAAAGAAATCCGATATTATTTCATAGTTACTTTATAGAAACTATATAGCTATACTCACTTCTTGTTCTATCGGGTTAGCCCGACTAGTTTCAACACCATCCGGGGTATCACCATCCCTTCCCTTATCCCTCTCTAAGTGGGGCCGGCATGTTTTAGCTAGTTATTTTACGACCGGCCGCCTGACGTTAACCTACCTTTAGTCGCTTTTTAAGACACCTCGGTAAGAAATGAGGGTTTTTTTTATACAGGAAAAAACCCCTTATGGGTACCGCCGCCCCACGGGGACAGACGACGGTTATGTCGGACTCGCACCGACTAAAACGACCTGTTTGCTCCACCACGCTGCCTATGGCATGGACAGGTTATCGTTGTGCACATTGCCCCCATCCCCGCCGACAGCTCTGATCCCAGAGAACCCCTCCTTTGGGTAGGGACCCCTCGAAAGAAGTCCCCTTCCGCTAACCGGTGCATCGGGAGCACCAGGTGCACCGACCGCCTCGGGAACCTGTAAGCCAGGCGTCCGATATGCCCCGTTCGGAACGCCCGAAGGTCCCTATCAGGGTGGCAGACACTCCCTGCCTACCCATAAGAAATGAGGGTGGTCTATTCTACTCAGGCCGATACCACACTTATCTAATCATGAGCTTTTTATACGGCGTAACTAGTGAAGATATCGGCTAAGTGACTGGCATTGGTTAGGAACAAAAAGCTGTAGATCGAGCTCAGTGACGTACTATGGGAGAAACCGATAGCCAACAGTGGACACGGACATTCTGATGATGGGGATTATACAAGTAATTAATGTATAGAGACTGGTTATACTCAAGTTTTATTTTATCGCATGAGTCCGACTACTTTCAAGGGCTCTTATTCGTGCGGCATTATCGCGGTATGAAGCCGGTTTTTTTACATCCTACTTCCTACTTCCTACTTATGTTATAAATGCGAAAGTTTGTGAGTATGGATGGATGTTTGTTACTCTTTCACGAAAAAACTATTAGACGGATTTGGATGAAACTTTACAGTTGTATAGGTTATACATCGGAATAACATATAGGCTACAATTTGTAATGATTTTATGTAATATAACGATACATGCCAATAAAGTCTGAAAAAATGTGTCCTCTGAGAGCTAGCTCGGCGTACGCAATCTAAACCATTAGATTTACACAAATAATCGTAGTATTGTTTGTCTTTAATAGTTCTAAATAAAAGTCCGCGACAGCATATATCTATCTTTTATGTGGAAGCCACTATGACCAAAATTGTGAATCATAAATTAAATTAGATACTGTGGCAGACAAAATTCTTAGCGAGCGAAGCCGCAGGCAAAAACTAGTTAATTATAAATACCCACGCTAGTTTAAATTTAACAAAAGTAAAACAATTTATTATCAAAACGTTTATTACATGAATATAGACAATTATACACATCTGTAGGATACATATTGTATTATGAGATCATTTACATTACTAAAAGATATCCAATAATATACAGGATGGTACCGAGAAATGAATCACCTGATCATTTGTACGTAATAGATAACTTAGGCATAATTCATTCTTTTCAAATATAGTTTTACAAAAATGTATTCGAACAACATGTTGTTACATGTTTCAAATACAACCTGCTTTACATAGGTCAATATTGTAGTGTGATGGGAGCCTTATATTTTATTATGCATTAGTTACGTGTAAACTTCTTCTTCTTTCTCCTACCCTTATCCCACTCTAAGTGGGGTCGGTACAACATGTTTTCCTCTTCCATTCTCTTCTATCATTCGTCAACTCTGGCGCTACTCCTTTTATATGCATGTCATACTTCACACATTCCAACCATCTCTTTTTAGGCCTCCCTCTAGTCACATATCCATCCACATTCATATCCAACTCTCGTTTAGTCACATGATCTTCATCCCTCCTCATTACATGTCCATACCATCCCAATCTTGCACCTCTCATCTTTTCTTCAATGGGCGTAACTTTCATACTTCCCCTTATATACTCATTTCTTATTTTATCCAATCTTGTCACACCACACATCCACCTTAACATCCTCATCTCATTTGCATGCACTCTTCTTTCATCCATCTTTTTCATTGCCCAACATTCTGATCCATACATTACGTGTAAACGATAGATAAAATTAGACATTCACTGATAAGATCAATAACCAAAGCAACTAGTGCCTTGAGCTACGCACAGAAACAAAAGTGGAAATGGGCAGGACACGTAGCGAGACTTACAGGTCAGAGATGGACTCTAAAAGTAACTGTGTGGAGAGGCCCACGAGGTAAAAGAAGAAAAGGGAGACCACACACGATGGGAGGATGAAATAAAAAGAGTTGCAGGCCCAAACTGGGACACCTTGGCACTGGACAGAGATGGTCATCCATGGAGGAGGCCTTTACCCAATCAGGGGTTCTCGCATAATATATTTACTTAGAAAAGTCAAATATCAATTCAATCAATTATCATGTGATAAGGGACTCCGACTTAATACGTTAGAGCAACTTGAGATAATAAAAAATAACAATGGTCACTTAATTAACGAGCAAGTAAATGTATCTAATTCCGTTTTGCTACATGTGTTTGGAGGGGAGGGTATTGGTGGGAGTTGAACTATTTAAGATTGCTTGTATGGGTAGCGCGGCGCAGTACGATTTTTGTCGTGGAGCCTATCCTCCTGATGATGCTTCGGTTTCGGGGCGAAACGATCGTCGAGATTGTGGTGGTGGGTGTGTGTGCTGCTTTTGTGTGCGTTGTTGCTGGTGAATTGCGCCTTGGGGTGCATGTGGTGGCTGGTCCTGCATGTATAAGGTGCGTAGATTTTGCCTGCTTCATACACATTGGCTTTGCATGCATTCACTTAACCCGTGCGGATTATAGCAAAGTAGTTAGTTCTGTTATATTGCTTGTAATATGGAATTCCGCAAAGTAACGCCTGCTTCTATAAATCATTTATATATAAAAAATAAAAAAAGTACTGTATAAAATAAATAAATAAGAAACAACTAATAAGTAAAACAATGTATGAATTATGCAAGAAATAAATGGGCTTTATTATTATTATTATTACGTGTAAACGAGTATAAGATTCAGTATTTAGCCTATTATAAGAGAGTATTAAAGACTTCAAAGCATACGGTTGTTTGCTTTCGTAACCTACTCCGCACCTTACATGGTGACCTTGCAACAGGAGTTTGCCTCGTCGATGGTCAAATTCCTTACCATATATAGAAACAGTATCCAAAACAATGGAGTTAAATTATATTGAAGAGCTAATTTCAAATCGACACTGTCAACCACACATGTATGGATAAATATTCTGGCCTGAAAAATGTGTCAATATATATTTTCTATTTACTGTATCGCGGATTATAGCAAAATAATTTTTATTATTACTTTTGTAAAAATATATATAATTCTGTACCAGGCGTGAATATATTGATAAGTCAAGTTACGTCCTCTTACGTGTTTTTTTTTATCATAATAGGCATCAGGATTACCTGATATGGTGAATATTTCAGTGAAGTCTTTTATATCGCACATACAAATTTGTGAATATATGAGTAACTCTATTAAACGTATACTAAACGTTAAGCTATTTATGGCCGCCATGAAAAGTGTGCGGTTTGGACTTGTTAAGTTATTCACGTCCGGAACGGATGTATAATTATATTACACCGTTTAATTCCACAGCGATCCGAAACAAGCTGGATGCGACGGTGGTCCTTCGAAGCCGGATGAAGTCTTCAATTCAGATGCAAATAATTTCTATATCAGGAAAGAATATCTTGAGTCGTTAGGGATCAAATCGCCTATTACAAACTGGGTCAACGTCACTGATGTGAGTATCTTTGATATATACAACACATTGTTAGTTTAGAAAAAAATTTACAGATTTTCACAAATAATATATAATAGAGGCGATTTTCAATTACACCTTGGAAACCATTAAAGCTAACAGAATATTGTCAAATCGAAAAAAAAGTTTTTTAATTACTCAACTTGACTCTATACTATAAATATAAATATAAATAAATAAATATATGGGACATTTACACACACGGTCGTCCGTCCCCAAAGTAAGTAACTTAATACTTGTGTTATGGGTGACGGACAACTGGTAGATATACTACATATATAAGTTTAAATACATACTTAAATGCAAAAACACACAACAATTTGTTCATAGAAAATGTTGGCCCTCGGCGGGAATCGAACCCGCGACCCGCGGAGCTGAAGGCAGGGTCACTACCCACAGCGCCAACGGGTGACAAGTTGTTTAAAAATAATAAATGGGTTGACTTTTGAGAAAATTGCTTACTTTATTGAATAAGTTTCGTTATCAATATCTATACTAATATTATAAAGAGGAATGATTTGTATGTTTGTGTGTATGTATGTATGTTTGTAATGCATAGCAAAATAATTTTTATTATTTCTTTCGTGTTATGGATCTCCGCAAAGTAACGCCTAATTCTATTATTTAAATTAGTACCGTTTTAATTTTTTTTTTTAGGTCAAGGTCGGAATGATGTAATAGAGTACGGTCATTGATATATATAATTCTTGTGTTTAAAATACTTTACTGAATTAAATGAAATTTTACATAGGCTGCTGAGGTGTGTAGGTACCTCGGATTAAAATTGATATCATATGACAGGTACCATCCTGTTTATAGAACTTAAATACTAGCGACATTACTTAATTACTATAAAAATAAATAAAATACATCTTATTTAAAGGCATTATCCATACTAATATTATATATGCGACTTATGTTAGAAGAGGCAGTTGGTCTGTCCGTCTGTAACGCTATCACGGCTAATCCGTTGGACCGATATTGATATAATTCGGTACGATTGAAGCTGACATACCGAGCTAACATATACGAAGCTCCCAAAAACCATCCCATTATAAATGCGACTTATGTTAGAAGTGGCAGTTGGTCTGTCCGTCTGTAACGCTATCACGGCTAATCCGTTGGACCGATATTGATGAAATTCGATACGACTGAAGGTGACATACCGAGCTAACATATACGAAGCTCCCAAAAAACATCCCATTATAAATGCGACTTATGTTAGAAGACGCAGTTGGTCTGTCCGTCTGTAACGCTATCACGGCTAATCCGTTGGACCGATATTGATGAAATTCGGTACGATTGAAGCTGACATACCGAGCTAACATATACGAAGCTCCCAAGAAACATCCCATTATAAATGCGACTTATGTTAGAAGACGCAGTTGGTCTGTCCGTCTGTAACGCTATCACGGCTAATCCGTTGGACCAATATTGATGAAATTCGGTACGATTGAAGCTGACATACCGAGCTAACATATACGAAATTCCCCAGAAAAAAATTACAAGTTTTTTCGGGAATAGGAATTATACTATAATACATAATTGAGGGTAATTTAACACACGAATAAAGAAGCGGTTAAAATTAAAAGTTTTGGCATGTTACTATCCCACAACTGGGCATAGGCCGTTCTCTCCGTTCTTGAAGAGAAAGGTTACAGCTAATACCCACCACATTGCTCGAATGGCAATTGATGGGTTACACAAATCCCCAGAATTCTCTAGAGATATGCAGGTTTCCTCACGATGTTTTCCTTCACAAAAAAAGTGTGATAAATTGGAATTGTGATTTAGGCACATCAATTTTAACAGTAAACCCCATTGATGCCCGGGATTTGAACCCTTGACCTTGAGTCGTGAGATCTCACTGGGCTATCACTGCTTAAGTCACTGTGAATTTAGTATATCTTATAAGATAATATAACTCATGCTAACTATTCAGTATATAAAAACTTTTTTAAAGTTCTCCATCAAACATCTTTAATTTGACATTATATTTAACATAGACACATAATTAATAGTTTATCAGTAAATTTAAACTATCGTGAGTATTCATAGTTAATAAAGATACCGGCTATACTCACGTCTAATTCATGAGCTCTTTACACGACGTTATCGCACATGAGTTCCCGCCGCGATAACGTCGTGTTAAAATTATACGTGAGTATAGCCAGTATCTTTATTAACTAGTTTATCATTACTAAAATTCTTTTTTAATAATTATAATAAATTATTACAGTAAGCTCAATTGACTATTTACAATATTATTACATATTATTAATTTAAAACAATAGTGCTTTGCGAGTAAATATATATTTTTTTAGAACTGTTGAAGATTACTTTATACTGTTGAAGATTACTTAGATGATAAGGATGTGTGGATATAGGTGCACCTCTACCCTGTACAAGACAGTAATAAATAAATGTAACTTGTTCTAAGATTTATATTTTAAAAAGAGCAACCGCCGAGTTTCTTGCTGGCTCTTCTCGGCAGGAACAGCTTTCCGAACCAGCAGTAAAGTTGACGATTCAAAAGCACTTGTTTACAAGTTTACTTGAATAAAGAATATTTTGAATTTGAATTTGGACATATTACATGGTTTAGTATATATATTATAGTATAGTATATTATAGTATTATAGTATATTATAGTATTTTTTGAAAATACATAGAGAAAATATATATATTAAAATACCATTCCTGGTAACACTACTATATCTTAAGTCGTATATCTAAATATAATGGCATTGAAGGAAAACTACCAATGACACAAAAAAAGCGATTAAGTTGGAAATGGTTGACTATTAGTTACTTAAACATAGTTAATAGTTTTACTGAACATATTTGTAAATAAAAAAAGGTATAATTAATTTGCTATAATCCGCGATACAGTAAATAGAAAATATATATAGTGCTAAATGTGTGGACCATCCGTTTTTTCATACCCGATACGTGCAGGACTCGTAAAAACACATGCACAAACCTCCACCACCGCCATCACAATACACAAGCACTACACACGTTCACTAACACAAACTCAACAATCGTTTCGCCCCGCAACCGAAGCATCATCAGGAGATAAGACTCCACGACAAAATCGCAAAAAATTGAGGTTAGCCGGTCTCTCAACATTAATAAGTTTAAGCGAGTTGTATATATTCACAAGTTTGTATGTGCGATATAAAGGACTTATCGACACCGAAATAATCACCATATTAATTAGGCAATTATAATACTTGTTACGATTAACCATACAAAAGGACGTAAGTCGACATATCAACATATTCACACCTGGTACGGAATAATGTATACGTTTTGTAGCAGCTTGGAGTCTATAGTAATTTAATTAGTCACGTGTTAAAAGATATAGGATATTTTACAATACTTAAAATAGGCGATAAAATAATAGATACATTAAAATTCCACCTCGATTTGTCGAGTCTATAGTAATTTAATTAGTCACGTGTTAAAAGATGTAGGATATTTTACAATATTTAAAATTAGACGATAAAATAATAAATACATTAAAATTCCACATCGATTTGTCGAGTCTATAGTAATTTAATTAGTCACGTGTTAAAAGATATAGGATATTTTACAATATCTAAAATAAGACGATAAAATAATAAATACATTAAAATTCCACCTCGATTTGTCGAATCTATAGTAATTTAATTATTCACGTGTTAAAAGATATAGGATATTTTACAATATTTAAAATAAGACGATAAAATAATAAATACATTAAAATTCCACCTCGATTTGTCGAGTATATAGTAATTTAATTAGTCACGTGTTAAAAGATATAGGATATTTTACAATATTTAAAATTAGACGATAAAATAATAAATACATTAAAATTCCTACTCGATTTGTCGATACTCGAAGTAATCAGTCTATTGCCACGAGATATGAATGAAGTAAAGTCTGCTGACGACTTCATAAACATCCAAAACTCATCCTATGCGAAAATTCTCTGTTTTTATAGTTAAGGAAATTGATGAGTTTATACAAGATATTAAAAATAAATAAATAAATATATGGGACACTTACACACACGATCGTCCGACCCCAAAGTAAGCAACTTAATACTTGTGTTATGGGTGACGGACAACTGGTAGATATACTACATATATAAGTTTAAATACACTATATACATATATAAGTTTAAACACACGTTTTAAGTACAATAACATAAAAAAGAATACAAATGAACTAACTAAAAAAGGGCACGAACATAAAGTCAGTGGTAAGTAATGTCACTATTTAAAAAAAACCGTTTTACTTTACTCTAAAGCACTATTTTTTTTAAAAAAGGATACGCAAACATCTATCAGCCTCGGTGGGTGTGGCGAAGCGTACGTTAGCACACCCAGGCGTGGTCAACTCAAGGAACACCACTTGCCCATACTCTGTCAGCTTGCCGCACAAATTTATGAAATTCGTATTTAGTGGCAACTGAGGATTAAGCAATGACAATAATTTTGAAGTGCTATAATAAATCTTACTAATATAGGGTAATAACGGTCTTATATAAAAGTTATGACACACTTATGGGCTCACATAGTACTGTTACAACCGTATTCAACATGGGCATATAATGCTGACTTATTGTTTGGTTATTGACCAATTGAGGTCAATATAAAGTGTCGATCAGCAATATAGGCCTATAAAACTTATACATTTTTTCATAAATCTTACTAATATATATGGTAATAACGGTCTTATTCATATAAAAGTTATGACACACTTATGGGCTCACATAGTACTGTTACAACCGTATTCAACATGGGCATATATCGCTGACTTATTATTTGGTTATTAACCAATTGAGGTCAATATAAAGTGTCGAACAGCAATATAGGCCTATAAAACTCATACATTTTTCCAAATTCGTTCAGTTCTTGTGATCTAATCGACTTGCTGCCCATACCAATACCCAATACCAAGTACCATATACTTCGGCTCCAACCCGCTACAAGGTTTTCGCGCAAAAGTAGTCCAAGTACCAGTAGTTTAGATTAAATTAAAGTAATATTTTTTTACGAAATTAAAGTTAATAAGTTCAGTTTATGTTTTTCTTTATATATAAAACAAACTGGACGGTCTAACAGTACGTTTTACGAAAACATAGATGATACACTATAATATGGGATAGATACGCGACTAGAAGATTTCCGTACTCAAACAAGGGGCCTCCTTCCCAGAAGTTAGCCATCCCATAGTAAGAAGCTATAGTAATCTATGTTAGTAGCACCATCTACAGACATAAGGGATCAAAACATCAAAATGGAAATAAAAGACAAAAATATGGAGGTGGCCGAAAAACTATTGAAAATATACAGATTATTTGTAGTTGTAATCTTAAAAAAAAATAAATAAATAAATAAAAAAAAACATAAAAAAGAATACAAATTTACTAACTAAAAAAGGGCACGGACATAAGTCTGTGGTAAGTAATGTCACTATTAAAAAAAAAACTATGTTAGTAGCGCCACCTATGATTATACATCGTAAACTATGGTAGGTAGGCTTAATGCTTAATTTTAAAGAAAAATATAAATAAAAGAAAGCATTCATAATTAAAAAAATCATTTTAATACACAAGGAATGAAGGCACTAGTAGACATAACAAAAGTAAAGTCGAGGAAAATTCCGTCCCTACGTCCCGTCGATTCGTCCACATCACCAAGAAATACACGAATGGGCAAAACATCACTTAAAATCACATTGCACCACGTAACAAAATTTACAGCTAACTTGTCGAATTATTCACAATTATTGGATAGAAATCTTTAAATTAGACGAGAAATTCGGAATAAACAACATGACACATGATTGACATTTGCCGTTACGTTTCTATTAACGCAAGAATCAATAGAATAATTAATGCAAGAATCACTTCATAACTCGAGTTTAAAAAATATTTTATAAAAAAAAAAAAAATTCTGAAACTATTTCGAAATATATTTTCCCACATTCTATATAATGCGCATTTCATTATCACAAAATAAAGTTTATTGACACATAGCTGCCACCTAGTACAAGACTGAAACAACCATAATACTTTTGTTAGGGTCCCCTTCCTGATAAATAGCTTGGTTTGTATAAAAAAATTTTCTTAGTGAGTGACATCCCCATGTACAAAAACGTGTTATTCATAAACGCATTTTAGCACTCAATCATTCTATAAGTCTACTATAACTTAGAGAGCCCAGAATCTTACTACATCAGTGCTATAAGGTAAAAGATCTAAATAATGTCTATGGTTATATGTATCCGGTAGACACATATCTGTGGAGAATGGGGTATGATAGAGCAATTGGTCGCCAGATTTTCTTACAATGGCAACATTCGGATTTATAAACGCATCTTAACTATAGATCAGTTATAGAAGGTTTATGAATAAACAATTTTATGGAACATATTATAAGTTTGTAGCGTTTTAACTAAGGAGTGTCTAAAACCTTCTATAAGCTATTTTAATGAATAAGACCGTTAGAGTTTATTTTGTGGAATCCCATAATACAAAATTATTTATAATATTACGTTGTTATAAAACGTGATTCATCATTGTCCTGTCATTATCCCACTTTAAGTCTGATCGGCACAACAGGTTTTAAACATGTTGATAGATAATTTGGCTAGGTATAATACGTGATTGATGTAATACAATCAGAATTTTTCTAAATAAGAGAATAAATACGTTCCAGACGTGAATATGTTGATAAATCGATTTACGCACCACAACAATTGACACGTTATATAAATTTGTTACTTCTCACGTTTATCAAAATTGACTTAAAATATATTTTATTCCGTACCAAGCGTGAATATGTTGTTAAGTCAACTTACGTCCTTTTATAGTTTGATCATAATAGGCATTAGAATTACCTAATTTATATGGTAAATATTTCAATGAAGTCGATAAGTCTTTTATATGGCACATACAAATTTGTAAATATTTAAATAACTCTATTAAACGTATACTAAACGTAAATTTTTTAATGGCCGCCATGAAGTGTGCGATTTGGACTTGTTAAGTTATTCACGCATAGTACGAAAATGTCTGCGTTGTCCCTTTCACACCCTCTAGGGTCTCAAAATCTGGTAAATAGACTCAAAATCTCTAGATTTTGAGTCTATTTACCAGATACCATCATCATCATCATCATCATTCTCCTGCCTTTATGCCACTCTAAGTGGGTTCGGCACAACATGTTGCAAACATGCTGTCATATGATTCGGCTACGTATTTTACGACCGGCCGCCTGCCTGACGTCAACTTATCTTAGTCGCCTTTTACGACACCTCGGTAAGAAATGAGGGTGGTCTATTCTATGGAGCCGGATACCACACGGCGCATACCTTAGTCGCCTCTTACGACACCTCGGTAAGAAATGAGGGTGGTCTATTCTATGCAGCCGGATACCACACGGCGCATACCTTAGTCGCCTCTTACGACACCTCGGTAAGAAATGAGGGTGGTCTATTCTATGCAGCCGGATACCACACGGCGCATACCTTAGTCGCCTCTTACGACACCTCGGTAAGAAATGAGGGTGGTCTATTCTATGCAGCCGGATACCACACGGCGCATACTTTAGTCGCCTCTTACGATACGTCGGTAAGAAATGAGGGTGGTCTATTCTATGCAGCCGGATACCACACGGCACATACCTTAGTCGCCACTTACGACACCTCGGTAAAAAGGGAGGGTGGTCTATTCTATTCTGCCGGACACCACAAGGCTTTTACCAGATACCATCATGTAATAAATTTATTTATTTTATACTTTATTGTAGAAAATTTGGGTTTTCCCCTGGTCACAACATTAAGAATTCAAATAAGTAAAAAGAAACAAAATATATAAAGATTATTTATCAACTTACATTAATTATCCGTACCATCGTTGGATCTGGACCCTTGAACATTTGCACGTTCGGTCCGAACGTTAAGGGCGGGACTATGGGACCATTTGGTATCGCAATCGGTGCATGGGGTCCTATGACTGGACCAACCGGCCTCGGCCCGAGCATGGTATTAACCATGGGACCAGGAAATCTGTTAGGATTTGGCATCGGTCCTCTGGGAGCCAAACCAACATTACAATGTCCAGGAGGAATTTGACCAGGACCAGTCATAACTCCATTAGGAGCACGCGGATCGTTTCCTGCCTCAATACCGGGTATAGGTGGACAATTAAGGAATCCTGGGGGACGATTGGGCACAATAGGAAAGCTGGGACCTCTAGGGCCAACTAATCCAGCAGCCATCGGAATTCTTGGTCCTAAGGGTCCACTGATCTGTCCTCTGAGTGCAAGTTGCATAGGACTGGGGTGAGCTACAGGTATGTGTGCTCTAGGGCTTATCTTGCTTAACGGCCTGTTAAGAATTTGAGTTCTGATAACTGGAACGTTCTTTTCCTCCCTGTTCTGTCCGACCGGCCCAAACTCATTGACCGTATTGTGCTGAGCATTTTGTTTGTCCATGGGAGATTCACTTCGTTCAATATCCATGGTATCACTATTACTATCCCGTCTTTTAGGACTGTTGATATTACGAGCCAGTTTATACACTTCATCATCAATTGTGAGACCGATTCTTTTCAATAGACTCTTTTGGAATAGGCATGCGTCTAAATTTGAAGGTTTTCCTCTCAAAAATCTTTTATATTGTTCACCTATATCTGGCAATGGTTTCCCCCTCTTTCCCAATCCAGGCCCAATATCAAGCAACCCCTTAGGTAGTAATGGCTTATCACCTGACACACTGATCATTTTAACCTTAAGTACTTTGCCGTAATATTTCTGCCCATTAAGCATTGAAACAGCCTATAAAGAAATACTGCAATTCACAACTTTTTCTGTGATAGCCCCAGCGGTGGGACAGTGCGACTCTAAAAAACTAGTTTTTCTATTATAACTTATGTGTCTAATTAATAATTGCAATTTATCACAAACTTTTCAGTAAAGGAAAAATCGTGAGGAAACCTGAATATCTCTAGAGAATTCTGAGGATATATCGCCTCTTCACAAGTACGTCTCATAAAAACGTTTTTTTTATTATTTCTTTTTCTAATATCTTTTTAGCTTATTTTCAGAAAGTTATGTCATAAAATTTACATTAATAAATGCAACAATTAAATTGTTTTCCCACACTAAAATTATCAATATTTTTTAAATTTATCAACGTTTAAATGTTTTAAATTGCTCTTCTGTAAAGTTGTGGCTTGACAGATATCACGTTGTTCTTCTAAAGAGGCGAAGTGTATCCTACCAATCCGCATTGGAGCAGCGTGGTAGGTCTTAGCTCCAATTCTTCTCTCGAAAAACGGAGAGAGGAGCTCTATGCCCAGCAGTGGGACAGTGACAGGTAGTTACTTTACTTTTTTACATATTTTTTTATAAAGATTTCAAATAACATTGTCAATCATTGAAGCACAGAAATTAATTTAATTTTTGAATCTTTTGCTCATACTAAAATTATGAAATACAAGACGTGATGAGTTAAAAATCCTAGTTAACTTATGTAGAGCTGGAAAAAATGAAATTTCATTTGAAAATAAATATATTACATTACCTGCAGTGCTTCCAGTGGATGACTGTACATAACGTTAGCATATTTGGTGCTTATCGTACAAACTGAGCACACCAATACGCTTCCAGCGAGCTCAAGAACATCTTTTAGTTCTGATTTGTCGCATCTGAACTGTTAAAAAATTACGAAAAGTCGATTCAAAGGCAAATTACTCCTAAGGTATTTGGTGGAAAAGTGATAATAAAATTATAGGCGTATGCACACACACACGCAAACACACACACGCAAACAAACACACACACACATTGTAGAAGGTATCACTATATAAAACTGTTTTTATGTATGTTTAGTTGATTTTTAAAAGGCTCCTAGGAAGGCGATGGCGTTCGTGGTACAGGCTATCCTAGTGCGAGCGCCAAAGCACTCCTTTTAATTAATCCTACCTTTCAATTAAGAATTTATATATATTGTTATATAAGGTGTTCCGCACAAACGTGCGGGCGGATGAAACAACCTCCGAGACCTGGGCCCGTCGTCTCGGCGTCTCAACCTACCTTATGCGGCCGTCAGCTGTATGCGGTCCGGCCTCATGAGTCACTGCGTGTATATGTGTACGTGTGTGTGTGTGCTTGTATGTACTTGGCCGATTCCAGAAACTGTTGGCTCGCCTCTGCAGTCTTCCACGGACACGTAATGTCTGTTTCTCCCGGAGTATACACTTCACTATATCGGCTGAATAACACGAATAACACCCGGTGTGCACACAACCTTCGTAAGGTCACACGTTATTGAATCGTCTCTATATCGGGGAACAGTAACCCCAACGCGCACTAAAACCGCGGACGGTCGCGTCTTCTCAAACGCTTCACTGATTAAACGCGTCACTAAATCTGAGAACCACACCCAAAACGCATAATTACACGTGTGCGTTATACAATAAAGTCGTATACAGGCGCACGCGTCCTGTTTTTATCGTATTCGAAACATTACTAACTATCGGCGCTCGCGTCGACAATCGGATGCACAAAGGTCGTTGATCCGGCCGGTCGCGCCGCGTCGCGCGCCTCAATTTGTTCAAAACATAAGGAGTAAAACATTGTAATAGATCATAAGATAATAAGAAATAAATAAAAATTATTCGTTGTGTTCTTATTTTAGAAACTTGACGCAAATTTATCACTCCGAATGCTCATTGAATCCCTACTAAATATTATAAATACATTTTATCCGTCTGTATAGCTTTCACAACTAATCGGCTAGAGCAATGTTGATGATTCAATAGAATCGAAACTTATATAGATCTATACTAATATATAAAGCTGAAGAGTATGTTTGTTTGATTGTTTGTTTAAATCCTCTAATATTAGGAATTACTGGACCGATTTGAAAAATTCTTCAAGTGTAAGATAGTCCATTTATCGAGGAAGGCTATAGAATATATAAAATCACGCTAAGATGAATAGGGATAGAGGAACAGCAATAATAAATATTGCGAAAACGGCGCTAAGTAGACGGTGTAATTTATTCAAAAATCATTGTTTGTAGTTCCCCTCTAAAAAGCCTAGCTTAAAAGGTTAAACCACTTTATCCATAATTAACCATTCATATAAGTATTACAGTTAACTCAAATAATAAGACTGCAGTCCACGCGAACGAAATTGTGTTTAAAAGCCAGTGTATAGATAAAAAAAAAGATTAGAAACGTATATAGATTAAAAATCCCGTTTTTATATCTGGCCCGTTGGTGCAGTGGGTAGTGACCCTGCCTTCATCTCCACAGGTCGCGGGTTCGATTCCCGCCGAGGGCCAACATTTTCTATAAACAAATTGTTGGTCCTTCGAGCCTGGGTGTGTATTTGTATTTAAGTATGTATTTAAGTATATATGTAATATATCTACCAGTTGTCCGTCACCTATAACACAAGTATTAAGTTAGTTACTTTAGGGACTGACGACCGCGTGTGTAAATGTCCCATATATTTATATTTATTTATATTTATATTTATAGTATAGAGTCAAGTTGAGTAATTAAAAAACTTTTTTTTCAATTTCACAATATTCTGTTAGCTTTAATGGTTTCCAAGGTGTAATTGAAAACCGCCTCTATTATATATTATTTGTGAAAATCTGTGAATTTTTTTCTAAACTAACAATGTGTTGTATATTTCAAAGATACTCACATCAGTGACGTTGACCCAGTTTGTAATAGGCGATTTGATACCTAACGACTCAAGATATTCTTTCCTGATATAGAAATTATTTGCATCTGAATTGAAGGCTTCATCTGGCTTCGAAGGACCACCGTCGCATCCAGCTTGTTTCGGATCGCTGTGGAATTAAACGGTGTAATATAATTATACATCCGTTCCGGACGTGAATAACCTAACAAGTCCAAACCGCACACTTTTCATAGCGGCCATAAATAGGTTAACATTTGGTATACATTTAAGAGAGTTATTCATATATTCACACATTTGTATGTGCGATATAAAAGACTTCACTGAAATATAAAAAAAAAGTAAAGTAACAGCCTGTTACTATTTCCACTGCTGGGCTAAGGCCTCCTCTCTCCGTTATTGGAGAGAAGGATTGGAGCTAAGACCTACCACGCTGCTCCAATGCGGATTGATAGGTTAGACATATCCCTAGAATTCTCTAGAGATATGCAGGTTTCCTCACGATGTTTTCCTTCACCAAAAAGCGTGTGATAAATTGCATTTATCAATTAGACACATAAATTTTAATAGAAAAACTCATTGGTGCCTGCCCGGGGTTTGAACCTATGTCGTCTCTAGAGAGTCGCACGGTCTCACCGCTAGGCTATCACAGCTTCCACTGAAATATTCACCATATCAGGCAATCCTGATGCCTATTATGATTAAAAAAACACGTAAGAGGACGTAACTTATTAATATATTCACGCCTGGTACAGAATTATATATATTTTTACAAAAGTAATAATAAAAATTATTTTGGTATAATCCGCGATACAGTAAATAGAAAATATATATAGTGCTAAATGTATAGTGTACTATCCGTTTAACTGAGTTTATCTCCTGATGCTTCGGTCGCGGGGCGAAACGATTGTTGTGTTTGTAATAGTGAACATGTGTAGTGCTTGTTTATTGTGATGGCAGTGGTGGAGGTTTGCGCATACGTTTTTACTATCCCTGCATGTATCGGGGATGAAAAAACGGATAGTCCACTATACATTTAGCACTATATATATTTTCTATTCACTGTATCGCGGATTATAGCAAATAATTTTTATTATTACTTTTGTATTATGGATCACCGCAAAGTAACGCCTAATTCTATAATTTAAATTCCCTGCGAGAGAAGTTCAAGGAAACAGGTATTCTAAAATTGGCTTCACGGTATTATTTTTAGCAATTAATTTTAGAACATAATAATATACAAAATTATAAAAAGATTGGCGATTTATATAATTGACAAAGTAGGAACCGACATAAGCTTGCGGTTCCTGCTTTGGGCCTTGCAAAAGTACATAACTCGTTTGTGGGTTTGGGTATAAGATTCTGTAATAAAATTCCCCAATCTACTTTAACTTTACCATTACAGCTACTCTTCGAACCTGTACAAGACTATATGTAACTAGTAATAAGAATTATTCTTTTAAAAGGGCAACCGCTGAGTTTCTTGCCGGTTCTTCTCGATAGGAACAGCTTTCTGAACCAGCAGTAGATGTTGACGATTCAAAAGCACTTGTAAACAAGTTTACTTGAATAAAGAATATTTTGAATTTGAATTTGAATTTGAATATGGGGAGATACATGGTAAAAGAACCATACCACGCCATTGACTTTTCAAATGTTGTACCAGATTGGTTAGCTGGTTCATGTTTAGTCAAAAGTTAGTTTAGTTAGAAACCCTATCTTACTCCATTACCTGTTGAGATAACTTGAGCCTTTTAAAGAATTACATATAAAATTTTAGTACACAAAGTCCTCATCCTCATTGTTTGGAAGCACTTCATCATAGTGGTAAAGTTTCGCAATGCTTTCTAACCTTACTCTATCTCACATTAATATTTTGATAAGGTTGTAAAGTAAAATAAACTTCAAGTATTTCGCAACACAGCACACATTAACGGACCAGTTAGAATGAAAATATTAATAAAGTATTACTTACCATTCTTCTAAACATAAAGTCGAGTTTGATTCAGCATCACTCTCTGACGCTTCTTTTGAATCTTAAAAATAAAAAATAAATCTTTTAATTCATTAACCTTAAAGGTGATAGGACAAACGTAGGACCATGCGATTCGATCCAGGGTAGGCACCCATGAGATTTTCTTTTATAAAACTTATGTCTCATTGATAATTGCTATTTACTATACACTGTTCTGTGAAGGAAATCCTGAAATCTTGATGTAACCTGCATATATCTAAAAAATTCTGGTGATATTATGTGTAACATAATAATCCACATCGGAGTAGAGTGGTGGGTCTTCCTACTATACTCTCCATAAAAGAAGAAAGGAGACCTATGCCCAGCAGTGGGAAAATGAGGATTCATCTTTGCTTTACTTTTTATTAACCTTTACCCTACAATTCAACATATAACACAAAACATTATAATAACTATGGCATGCATATTTTTATGGACTCTCAGCCTCAAATCTAATAATAAAAAATATAGAAAAGAAGAATACAAAACATCTTTTTCACTATCATCATTAGTTATTTTAAGCACCTGCTTTAGTTCATTAGCATTCATCTATCTGGTCTTTCTAAACTTTTTTATATACCACTTTCAAATTGAGTCAGTTCCGGTGAACACTTACAGCTACATTTCTATCATATTATATTTCAAAACACACCAAAAAATTACATTATAATTAACTAGCTGTGCTATTGGCACAGCTACTTAATTATATGCGTGGAATTTGGTGATTTACGAAACTTTTCCCGAATTTTCAAAATTTTGAATATAAAAGTAGTTATTGTGAGTTAACTGTGAGTGATAGAGATATGCTATCGGCGACTTTTTTGTGGTATTTTTATATATCTACAATTTTCTACTACATAACTTTAGCGTATATCTACTGGTTTACGCAGGACATGCGACTAAAGCTCCCAACAAGCAAGTTTTTTTATCAACTGCGTGATCTCTTCAACACAATTTACATATTACCAATATGTACTATATGATTAAACTATCCAGAAGTATCTCACTATCTTTTGGTGAAAACCGTACAAAAATCTGTTCAGTAGATTTTGAGAAAATCGATAACATACAGACAGACAGCTTTTTGGGACTTTGTTTTAAAAAAGAATATAGATTGTAAACCCCAATTCTTTTTATATATAAATATAGACTCTATCCAAGTCTCTTGTGGACTCCTAGGGCTCCTGAAACACTCTGGAACTATGTTCAAAACATTATAATCTTATATAACTCACCATTACAATATACAACCAGTTTTCCTTCATCTTCCTTATTTTGTAGCTTTTTTAAAGCCTCCTGTAATTTATCCTTTGTTTCAAATTCAAGTCGAACTCTAAAATCACTCTCTGAATTTACATCTCTAATATTGGTAATTCTTGATCCATCAACATTACACTACAATATTATATTATATTATTTATATAATTAAATAAAACATTAATTAAAGATCACTCAAGTCAATAATGGAATACCCACAGATATTTAGACAATTATATGTTACTTTCCTCTTTTTATTAATTAGTTTGGTCTAACAACCTTACAAGTTGGCTGTATTTTTTGGAAGCTATAAGTAAGACGCTAAATGCTCTAAATAAAGTAACAAAATGATTTTTTTTAATGATTTAGACAAATAAGTTAATATAACCTGTAGTAATCTACAGGTGTTTTAATCAAAATTTAACTGCAAAATAATAAAAAGCTCAACATTCCTCTTTATTTATAAATGGTTAGCAAATCTGTGAATCTTATATTGAAATATCAAAAGAAAATAAAAATCCAAAAATTATCTATAAAAGTAAAAAGGAAACTTACTTCATCTTTTACAAAATTTGTAATTTGTTTAATTGACCATTCTCCTGGTATGTTTATAATTAATAACTCATAATTCCTTTTGTGTTCTGAGCCCTGAGCATTATGTGAGTTTGTAATGTTCTCAATTTTAGTAGCCGAATATCGCATTCTTTTAACAGTTTCACTTGAAGAATTTTGAGAATCCTCCAGTTCCATATCTGAGTTTTCAGAATTTTTCCGTTTCTTACCTTCCATGTCTTTAAATTTTGAACTATTTTTATCTTTAACATGATCTTCATGTTCTGTTAACTCTTCGTGACTTTCGATTTTTACAAGTTTAGATTCCATATTTAAGCGAATGTATCTACTTTTATTATTATCATATTACAATAAATTTATTAAATTTCATTTTATTCAACCTCTGAAATTCATAGTTATATACAATAGGACTACATAATGTGAACTAAACATGCTTATTTATTAAATTTTCTCAATAATCATTTTTAGACACCTTATGATATATTTAGAAAATTAAAATCAATTACAAATTGAAACGAATTTTCTATGATAAAAATGCCGAAAATTTTGACATTATCACCAGAGACAAAATTCTAGACAAATAACATTTTAAATTTTTATTAATGTCGTTATTACAAAGTCGACAAATTAAAAAAAGATTTATTTCATTTTAGGTCAGGTTATTAGTACCTACGAATCTTTAATATTACTATTTTTTATATTTTACACCCATATCTTTACAACAAACAATAACTATAGACAACAATATTGATTATAGAAACTACAATATTTTCTGCAGACGCTAAGGAGAGCCATAGTAATGAGTAATATTAATTTTTTCAATTTAATATTGCACATGATTTAAGGTCCAGCTCCAAGTTTAATGTAAGAATGAATAAAGATATCTAAATTAGGGCAGTAAAAATTAACGATTTCAATTACGATCCATGCCCACGATGATGATGATTCAATGTAATGATACTCGCATACCGATTTATCATAGTAGTTGTTATGTTTTAATTTTTTTTTTAATAAAAATATTTGGTAAAAATTTTAAAGGATTTATTTTTTTACTACACTATCAGTACATTAAAGTTATTTACTTTTTATATCGTCGCGTATAAAATTGTAGTACCTATTTTTTTTGTGTCAGTTTGAAGTTATAGGTCTTGAACTGACACATTACCATTTACCCCTCGTACGCACGGGCGTAAAAATTACGTCGCGTTAGAAGTTTCGTATGGTATATTCAGCTTAACGCCCTCGCCCTAACGACTAAAATGGAACACTGCACGATAAAATACGTCGCGATATAAATACGCTGTCGTGTGAACAGATACCTGGATACCCATTTGTTTCAATTCGGCGTAATTTTTACGCGCGATAAAAATCATCTCGTGAGGGGTTAATGCGCCTTAAAGTCTGAAATGACTGGATTTCCAGACGTTTACATTCTAACATAGCATATAAATTTTAATCTATATTCTATGCATTTTAATCATAGACTACTAACTAAAATAATTCTAATTTCTAAATTAAAAAAATATAACAAATTTGTAGTAAAATTCGTAAGATATAAAGTTAAAAATATTTAAACGAAAAACAATGGAAAAAAGTGAATTACTTTACGTGAGAAATATGGCTACAGTAAGTATTTAAGCAGCTTTGTTATTAATTTATGAAATACTAGAAGAATCGTAAGTTTACAAAAAGTTTTTTTTTGGTTTGCTAATGTACCTACTTAATAATTAGTTAAATTTATAGATTAAATTTAAAGCAAAGCTGAGAAGCGAAGATAATAATCTGATATTTTATATAACAAGCGAACTCTTTTTCATGAACATTTTTATCTCCTTTCTTTTATCCTCTGTGTACTGTATCACAATGCTATATACAAATTTACCTGTATTATGTTAGGTCCACTGGTTATATCCATACCAGGCTTAAACAATGCTTTTAACCGTAAATATAATCTGACAATCCTTATTGCAGTACTGGTGAGTCTAAGCTCCAATTGTTCTCCCCAAATAGAGAAAAGAGCTTTGCTCAGAGGTAGGATAAAACGTTTTTTTTATTTGAGTAAAGAATATTATCCCATGATAGCATCTCTTACAGTGTGAGTCTGACTAATATGGGGGAAACCAAGACATCTGGCATCTGACATCTATCAAAAATTATGTATAGAATATTATCCCATGTTTGTTTCTTTTACAGTCTGATTCTGAAAAAGATGAGGAAAACCAAGATATCTGGGATGATAGCAAACTGAATGATGCATATGATAAAGCTCTGAGGATAGCCAATGCGGAGGTTGCTAAACGGCTTGCAATGTCTACTAATACACCAAGTTCTAAGGATGGTGAGTTAGTTTTTGTTGACCATTTGAACATTTTTACAGTCTATGCAGGATATTTTTGCTCCCTGCATATACTCTCATAATCAATGAATGTTGTAAATTTCGCAATAGCTACTAATCTACCTAGGCACCTAGCTATTAACATGATACCTTAACAAATTATACAACTTTTGACGGTTAATAGTAGGGACATGAAATTTTGTTTAAATCTTTTTTAAACACTTGACTTGTAACTTGTATAAAATGCAGTGATATCACTGAACTTCTAGGTGCAAAAGTAAAGAATCCAGTACCCGTAACCACTACAACTTCTAACAAGAAAAAAGAGAAGAAAAAATGGAAAGCTGGTATGCATTGCAGGGCTGTGTATGAAGGAGATGGAGTGGAGTATGAGGCATACCTTATGAGAATAATCAATGATAAAGAGTGTGTTGTTCGATTTTTAGGTGAGTGGTTTTATACTGTTGGAGGGAACCAAGTAGATTCATCATCCACCTACCCTTATCCCAATGAGTTTTCTGTTAAATCTTATGTGCCTTTGATAATTATATTAATTATTCAGAGCTGTGATAGCTCAGAGGTAAGACCTACAACTCACAACTCGTAAAAGGCGACTAAAGTAAGTTGACCCACCATCTAGTATCCGATTGAGTAGAATAGACCACCCTTATTTCTCACCAAGGTATCGTAAAAAGCGACTAAGGTAAGTTGACGCCCGGCGTAGCGGAAGCCGGTCGTAAAATACGTAGCCAAATCATATGACAACATGTTGTAACATGTTGTACCGACCCAACTTAGAGTGAGATAAGGGCAGGAGGATGATGATGAAAATCCTCTACCGTGTAATATTCTTTTTGTATATGCATATTCATTACATAATATTTTAGCTCCAATCAACCCAAGCATAATGTATGTCGTAAACCATAAATTGTAGCATAAATTAAAATTTTAGGCTATGACAATACGGAAATTGTGCCAGTGAGCTCACTCAAAACTTCTCAGGGCAAAAGGGAAAGAACTCAGCAGATAGAAGACGCATTGGCAGAAAACTTAGTCAACAGGTTAAGCAACCATAATGATGAAATGGAATGCAGTGATGTACCACAAAGTTCCACTAGTACAGGTGTGCCTTTTTAATATAATTAAATTCGTTCAAATCAAAATCAAATAATTTGTTTGCATGCAATATATTCAAATTCAAAATATTCTTTATTCAAGTAAACTTGTAAACAAGTGCTTTTGAATTGTCAACATCTACTGCTGGTTCGGAAAGCTGTTCCTACCGAGAAGAACCAGCAAGAAACACGGTGGTTGCTCTTTTCAAACAATAATTCTTATCACTAGTTACATATAGTTATTAATGTCTTGTACAGGGTTGAAGAACATTTTTTTTGAGCATATTTTTAGTAGTGTTTTTAAACTGCTGTAATGGTAAAGTTAAAGTAGATTGTGGAATTTTATTATAGAATCTTATACCCAAACCCACTAACGAATTACGAACTTTTGAAGCAGGAACCGCAAGCTTATGTCGGTTCCTACTTTGTCTATTATACACATCTTTTTATAATTATTTATATTCATTATATTCATATGTACACAAATTAAATTACTAAAAATATACTGTGCAGCCAATGTTTCTTACCAGTTTCCTTGAACTTCTCTCGCAGGGAATCGCGCGAATTTAAATTTTCAATGCCTTTGTGAATGACAAGGCTCTTTTTTGTAGTACAAAATTTTTTTCAATGTCTGCGCATTTACCCCATAACATTATTCGGTTAGACATAATGTTATGTTATGTTATGTGTATGAACATTACAGTTAAATATTCTATCTATATTCTCTATCCTTACATTTGCTTCACAGTATATTTTTAGCAATTTAATTTTTATGCATAAGAATATACATAATCATAAAAAGATTGGTGATGTATATAATAGACAAAGTAGAAACCGACATAAGATTGCGGCTCTTGAAAAAGTGAATAAGTCATTTGTGGGTTTGGGTATAAAATTCTATAATAAAATTCCGCAATCTACTTTAACTTTACCATTACAGCAGTTTACAAATACTAACAAAAAAGGCTTATACAGAAAGCCTGCTATACTATTGAGGATTACTTGATAAGTATGCATGGATAACTACTCTTCGACCCTGACAAGACATTAATAACTATATGTAACTAGTATTAAGAATTGTTCTTTGAAAAGAGCAACCGCCGAGTTTCTTGCTGGTTCTTCTCAGTAGGAACAGCTTTCCGAACCAGCAGTAGAGTTGACGATTCAAAAGCACTTGTTTACAAGTTTTATTGTTTATAAGAATATTTTGAATTTGAATAATTCAAGAATAAGCTGTGATATATAAGATGTATGCATATAATACATCATATATATTAAATTATTTGTATTTCAGCGCATACAAAAATTAAATATTAAAAATATACCAATTCAAATGAGACTTACGCAATATCGTAACCCTCAATTGAATTGATATATTCTTAGTATATAATCTAAGCTAATCATGTAAAAATGTTTCATTTTTGAAATCTTATTTCATCGTATATTTGGATTATGGTGTACAATCCTTACTAATATTATAAATGTGAAAGTCTGTCTGTCTGTTACGTTTTCAGGGCCAATCCGCTGAACCAATATCGATGACATTTGGCTCAATTATTCCTTATATACCGGAGTAACATAGAGGGGTAGCTATAGGGATCCTTAATTCAACAGGAATTAGATGAAATTATAAAACGCTATCTATTATCAACATAATAAATTATTTTATTTACAATGTGTCAAAGTTTATTATATTAACGACCTAGAATCGAGACATTAAAGACCAAGTCAAATATGTAATTTAAAAGAGGTTCCATTTCAGAGGTTCACGTTGTTTGACTTATGTCGACACAAATATTTAAGAAAAGACTTCATATTTTGGTTTCTGTTTACTAACTTAAAGAATTAGATCCATAATACAATAGTACGACACGACGTACGTGGAGTCTATCTCCTGATGGTGCTTCGGTTACGGGGCCAAAACTATTGTTGAGTTTGCGATAGTGAACGTGTGCTTGTATATTGCGGTGGTGGTGGTGGTGGAGGTTTGTGCGTGTTTTTTACGAATCCTGCATGTATCGGGTATGAAAAAACGGATAGTCCACTATACTTTTAGCATTATATATATTTCTATTTACTTTATCGCGGATCATAGCAAAATAATTTTATTATTACTTTAAGATAACAGGCCGTTTAGGAATAAACCTTAAAAAAATAAGTGATGAAAACCTTGCAGTTTCTTTTTTCACAAATGTTTAAATATAAACCGTTTTTGTGGTTTTACAGCATCTTTAAAGAAAAAGAAAGAGAAAAAAATGAAAAATAACAAACATAAACCGATGAACGTGTTTGATTTGCCTGAAATATCAACGATGCCATTTCCAAATCTCGCGCAACTTAGAAATGTAAGTATAATCTTCATTACCTTTAAAAGCCTGGATTCTATTCTCTTTTTTTCTGTTGATTCTGAAGTCCATTTTTTTTTCAATATCACTAGCTGTCACAGCAAGTGTTGTTTTGCTATATAAATTATTTTAGGGAATTTCTAGTATAATGTAGCGGCCTGTTACAATCCCACTGCTGGGAATAGGCCTCTTCTCTCCGTTTCTGAAGAGAAGGATTGGAGCTTAGACCACGCTGCTCCAATGCAGATTGGTGGGTTACACATATCCCCAGAATTTCCTTGGGCTATGCAGGTTTCCTCACGATATTTTCCTTCGCCGAAAAGCGTGTGATAAATTGCATTATCAATTAATGCTGTACAAGACAGCAATAAATAAATGTAACTAGTTTTAAAATTTATATTTCAAAAAGAGCAACCGCCGAGTTCCTTGCTGGCTCTTCTCGGTAGGAACAGCTTTCCGAACCAGCAGTAAAATTGACGATTCAAAAGCACTTATTTACAAGTTTACTTGAATAAAGAATATTTTGAATTTGAATTAACTTTGTGGACGAACGACCGTGTGTGTAAGTGTCCTGTTTTCAATAAAATGACGCGCGCGACGCGACCGGCGGGATCAACGACCTTTTTATGCATTCGATTGCCGACGCGAGCGGCCGACAGTTAGTGACGTTTCGAATACGATAAGGACAGGCCGCGTGCGCCTGTATACGGCATTCTTTTATAACACACACGTGTAATTTTGCGTTTCGGGTGTTATTCTCAGTAGTGACACGACTTTATTGACATTTGAGACTGATATAAGTATTTAGTGACGCGTTTAACCAGTGAAGCGTTTGAGAAGACGCGACCGTCCACGGTTTTAGTGCGCGTTGGATTACTATTTCCCGATATAGGGACGATTCAATAACGTGTGACCGTACGGAAGTTGTGTGCACACCGGGTGTTATTTAACCGATATAGTGAAGTGTATACTCTGGGAGAAACAGACATTAAGTGTCCGTGGAAGAGTGCTGAGGCGAGCCAACGGTTTCGGGAATCGGCCAAGAACATACAAGCACACACACACACGTACACATATACACGCAGTGACTCATGAGGCCGGACCACATACAGCTGACGGCCGCATAAGGTAGTTTGAGACGCCGGGACGCCGGGCCCAGGTCCCGGAGGTTGTTTTATCCGTCCGCACGTTTGCGCGGAACATGTCCCATATATAGTTATATATTTAAATTTATAATTAGACATTACTTCAGTAGTAATACTCAATTATAAGATGAGGGAATATTAATTTTCCTGTCTACCAGATGGGAGGGATAGACATGCCGATACCACCACCGCCCACCACTAGTCTCGCGCGGTCGGAACTGGATACAGAGGAGCAGGCAGTATCCTCGATGCTGTTCAGCTGGTACATGAGTGGATATTACACCGGCCTATACCAGGGCATGAAACGGTACTCTATCTAATTTACTTTTCTTTACCAATAAATAAATATATACAGAGTGGTATCGATGATACGACATTTAATGAATACACTGATCATATGTACGTAATGGATAAAGAAGTAAAGTAAAGCGGCCTGTTACAATCCCACTGCTGGGAATAGGCCTCCTCTATCCGTTTCTGGAGAAAAGGGTTGGAGCTGAGACTTACCACGCTGCTCCAATAATAATAGAATAATCGATAGTAATAGAATAATTAATGTAATTTGTTACAATTTGCCTTTTGAAAAAAGCTTTTTTTGACATTTTCACCTTTCATTAAGTATCTAAAACTACGGTAATTTAAGGTATTATAAGCATAAAATGTTCAGAATGCCGTGTGGTATCCAGTTGAGTAGAATAGACCACCCTCATTTCTTACCGAGGTGTCGTAAAAGGCGACTAAGATAAGTCGACCCACCGTGTGGTATCCGGCTGAGTAGAATAGACCACCCTCATTTCTTACCGAAATGTAGTAAAAGGCGACTAAGATAAGTCGACCCACCGTGTGGTATCCGGCTGAGTAGAATAGACCACCCTCATTTCTTACCGAAATGTAGTAAAAGGCGACTAAGATAAGTCGACCCACCGTGTGGTATCCGGCTGAGTAGAATAGACCACCCTCATTTCTTACCGAGGTGTCGTAAAAGGCGACTAAGATAAGTCGACCCACCGTGTGGTATCCGGCTGAGTAGAATAGACCACCCTCATTTCTTACCAAGGTGTCGTAAAAGGCGACTAAGATAAGTCGACCCACCGTGTGGTATCCGGCTGAGTAGAATAGACCACCCTCATTTCTTACCGAGGTGTCGTAAAACGCGACTGAGGTAAGCTGACCCACGATGTGGTATCTGGTTGAGTAGAATAGAATAAAAACATGTTTGTAACATGTTGTGCCGACCCCACTTACAGTGGGATAAGGGCAGGAGAATGATGAAGCATGAAATGTTCAGCATCTCCTCCTTTATATACAAGTATAGGATAAACAAATATCTCTAATACACATATAAATTATATATAATACTCACCGGTGTTTACCCGAAATTTGAACCCATGACCTCCTGGCAAGAGTCAACAAGGTTAAATCTTCACAATCTTTCCAGGGCCCGAGAAGCAAGGAATAAATGAGCATAAATAAAAGTACCGAAACGTTTTCAAAATAAACTTTATTTTTAAAGTCACGTGACATCAGTAATAAAATATAGAAATGCCGTTATCCGTTAATAATAAATTAAAATACAATTATGCCTCCAGATTTCTGTTCTTACTATGTACAAAATATACAATTTGATAATAATTATGTGGTTTTATTTAACTGATTGGTGGGTTTTGGCCGCGTCCAATTGTTATGGATTTTTTCTGAGTTTACTCCCTTAGGATGAATTATCTTAAACGGGTATAAAAATCATAGAAAATCTTTCTTTTCTTTAATCTACAGAAAGGTTTAAATTAAGTTTAAGAAATATGCTCATACGTAAAGCATATTTATTGTGAATATAATTTATAGAATTAGGCGTTACTTTGCGAAGATCCATAATACAAAAGTAATAATAAAATTATATTGCTATAATGCGTAAAAACACATGCACAAACCTCCACCACTTCCACCACAATACACAAGCACTACACAGGTTCACTATCACAAACTCAACAATCGTTTCGCCCCGCAACCGAAGCATCATCAGGAGATAGACTCCACGACAAAACGATTGTTGAGTTTGTGATAGTGAACCTGTGTAGTGCTTGTGTATTGTGGTGGAAGTGGTGGAGGTTTGTGCATGTGTTTTTACGAATCCTGCACGTATCGGGTATGAAAATACTGATAATCCACTATACATTAAACACTATATATATTTTCTATTTACTGTATCGCGGATTATAGCAAAATAATTTTATTATTACTTTTGTATTGTGAATATATTACAATCGTTAACTTGACAGCGTTATGTTTTACCTCTCACACATTTATAAAAAAAAGAAAGATAAGATTAACTCGAAATTGTTATGAATATTGATTTTCCACTCTTTAGTTACGAATGCATTATTTTTTATCTCTATCATATAATCATTCATATAAAGAAAAAGAACCAGATGTTCATTTACATTAGCCGAATTTACATTGCAACACAGTTCATAATGACCACGTAAGGTTTATTTTATTTATTTACATCTATTATTATAATTATTAAATATAGTATTTATTATAATTATTAATTTTTTAAACAAAAATGGCAAATTCAGCACAGTAGTTTATTAAACGCTCTTTGTCTATTGCATATTCAAAGACAATCATACTTTAAGAGT
Organism: Morpho deidamia; assembly: GCA_947086505.1. Taxonomy (NCBI): domain Eukaryota; kingdom Metazoa; phylum Arthropoda; class Insecta; order Lepidoptera; family Nymphalidae; genus Morpho; species Morpho deidamia. The sequence continues at coordinate 2,642,294 of CAMTZC010000011.1, forward strand.
GAACTCCATTTTCTTTATACAAGTTTTAATTAGTCGTGGCTCTTATCGGAACTATTAATTAGATATATATTTATTAACTGTTGCTTTAATCGTTGATATTTCAGTTCTAAATTAATAGAAAAATACCACAAACAAATATTTCTGATTGGTGGGTTTTTTATATCTATTGCTTATGGACAAGTTAACTTATTTACTTATTCTATAAGAAATGGCGCTTTATGGAAAAACTGCGTGAATTAAATATGGCCCCATATTTTTCATAAAATAATATAACTACAATATACATCTCTTTTCGGTAAATTATATTTTTTAATTGTAGTTAAAAGGTTTATACTATAGCTAGATTTGTAATGGCTTTTTATCGTTTTTAGGTAAAGACCTTATATTAACAACTAATAATAATAAAAGAATTATGATGTTTTTAAAATAAGTCTTATATGCTCCTTCATAATAGACATAGCGTCTTCGCCAGCGAAAACGATATCTCTGTTTTTTGAAAAAAACTGTGGCTTCTTGCCAAATTTACTGTCCAAGAGCAGCGATCCAAATAAACAGAGTATTATAGATCATCATTCCATTGATATAACTAAGGCTGTAGATAAAAATTTTGTATTGAATATATTTAGTCACAGAAAAAAGCTAGGTTAGCTAATTTCCTGAGTTTTTCGTCGTTAAATCTTTATTTTTAGACCCCGCGATTTAATCGCTGATAAAAAATTTTCTACTTATTTCAAAGAGCATGGAAATGTATTTGTAATTGATAACAATGACGTTCCCGTATAGAAAATAAATAATATGGCAACATTTATATGTAATAAAATATACTTTCAACGCAATGGCAATTTTTTTTGTTTTACAACTCAATTTTACATTTTACTTCCTTTCTTTTTTTATCTGAAACCAGAGCATAGATTACAAAATAAAACAAGTTTTTTTTATATTTTTCATTACCGTTCCTTGCACTCGCCAATGTCGGTTCTCCTTGATTCTATAACTTTTATTTCGATAATTATTACATCAAGAGAAAGTGATATTTTTTTAACATTACCATAACATCGCACAGATAAATAATAACAGCATGATCGGAGCGTATGCTCTCTATTGACGTATTGTAAAGATGGACGCCGGAAATTTTTTCAACGCTTCCGTGTTTATGCTTTTCAGGAGAGCTCGAAATTACTTTGGATGCGTGTGTTAATGCATTTTTGAAACATAGTGATGATACTTGATGGATCTATTTATAATTCTAATTTGTATAATGTTTATACTATCAATACTGTATCGATCATCGATATTGCACTTTTCGAAACGGAAGTGACCTAAAAATAAACCAAACGTTTTTTTATGTATGTAGGTGCATTAATTTTTAATTCAATTAATAAATTGTATAATTAATTAATAATTAATTATACAATTTACTATTTAAAATGTTTAAAAATATAAAACAAAATAGTATTTTTTAATATACTTGGATTTTGGTCAGAGGACCGAATATTGAATAAGTTTTTTTTTTAAATAACGTCATTGCCATACATGCCATACATGATCGTAAGTTTGAAAATTTTGAAATTTAAAAAAAAAAAAATTATTTGTATTAAATTATAAATAGTCTTTGTCTTGTATAATTATTTGCAGAAAAAATCAATTTAATTCAACCATATATAATCAAATTTTATTATAATGATCCGTGAATTATAAAATGTTTTAGTTTATTACCGCATTACTATTTAACAGATCATAGACAATAAAGCGGTCTGCAGACATAGATTAAAGAGCTGTAATCCTTAATCTGTATATGAATAAATTTATTCTGATAATGAAATATTTTTTTAAGTTCAATAATGCTTATTTGATTTTTGTAAGATCTGAACACAGACAAATTAAAGAGAGGCCATCTTTCAATATTATTTTTGTATTTTAATAAATATTAGTTTAATATAGTTCGTTTTCTTTATTAGTATATTTTTTTCGTACGTTCATATTTTATACATCAAAAGTTTTGTTATTTAATGGGTCACTTTAGTTCTATTAATGCGATACATAAATTAAACAATATTTACATTAAATACCACAATTTACATATACTTTTAAGGCAGTTGCACACTTGTATATACTATTTAAAACTATAATAAACCACTTTGATCCGCTAAAACTGTTTAACGAGTAAAAGTCATCAAACACTGTTTAGTTCTCATTTTTAAACAATTAAAAGTCCTCTAGAACATTAGTCATTTAGTTGATTACTTATCAGTAATTTTGAGAGACCTAAAATTTAACATAATAATATATTTGGATTATTATGTAAAGTGCAAATAACGCTCGTAGTGACGTCAAAGTTCGTTTTTTTTGAAATTTTACCATTACAAAGTAATTTTCTTTTACTTTGGCTCACTGGCTGAGTTCTTCAACGTTTGAATTTGTTTACAAAACATTCATTAGGTAATTTATGTTTCAATACTCGAATACTATTTTCTCAATGAATGTAAAATAGTTATGAACACATATTACGAATTTCGTAGTAAAAAGTTTCATATTTGGCTCAATAGTTCGAGCATAACATTGCAACTTTATTAGGCTAACTTTAAGATAAGTAACATTAATCGGAACTATCTTGACTATAAGCAAATCACGCTGAAAGTAATTTTTATCGCTTATGATCAATAGAAGAATCGGAGAAAATACAACGGGTAGAAAATACAACTCCCGGAGTGCCGGCATATGAACCTGAATATTAACGTTGTGCATTTTTAATATTCTGGAATGGTTACGTAATAGTTTTGCATTAATCGCTTTAATTATCATTATAAAAGTACTATAATTTATGTGGTAAAATACAATATTCATTTATTGCGCTATACACTAACAAGACAATTTATTTCGCTGCCTAAACGAAACAGCAGGCGCATATTTCCTCTCCTACGCCTCGCCAGCGGTCTACTCTCCCTCCGTCTTACGAATTTTCGATCAGGTCACGTGACGCGAGTTTTACATCTTTTAACAATCAAATGTGCACGACGCCGTTAAAAAAGTTTTCACTTCAATAACAAACAAAAGTCTATTTTTGTTACGTCTCTATGGCTTTAAGCCCGCTATATATTTCTTCCTTAAGTCTCCACTGCTGTTTTAGCTTCCGAACTGTGCTCAGGTGAATATTGATTCAACTAGATGTATAAGATATTCAACGCAGGTTCTAATAGAAGCCTGTTTTGGTTCATACCAGCGTACTGAGCTCGTGGGTGTCATGGCTCAGGTCTATGGTGGCTGCTGGCACGCCTGGTGTAGCCGCACCTTCTCCTGGTGGGGTACTCGTTGGAGGCCTATAAAACATAATAATAATTCTTCATTTTAGATCATTTATCTAAATTCTTCCCTACATGGGCCGCACACCCCACAGATGGGCAACTTCATTATTTAGGGGGTAACAGAGAATAAGATAGAATGTTCCAAAAAAAAATTATGGATCTTATCCCCTCGCACACACGAGAGGTTTTTTACCGTGCGTTAAAAATACGTCGTAACGAATCAAATGGGTATCTGTTCACACGACAGCGCTTTTAAAACGCGACGTATTTTTATCGAGCAGTGTTCCTCTTTAGGCATTAGGGCGTTAAGCCGAATATAGCATACGAAACTTCTTATAACGCCTATTGCGGAGTTTTCCCCCTCCAAATAATCTGAGTGGTGATCCTTTTTGCGTCGCACTCATATTTTAATGTTTCTCTATAGAATCCATTTAAGTGAGTTTCTTTCTTGTTTTTTATTTCATTTACTATTCTTTCATTTCTTGTACTACATATAATGGTGTGAGCTAATAAATTTATTATTAACGCGTGTTTTTTAAACCCGTGCGAATGAGGCGTGTGTCTTAAAAATTAATAAAATGGACTGGACAAGAGTTGAACACTTCGCTCCGGGTCATTTAAATGTTATAGGTATTATATATAATGATAGGTTTCGGTACCAAACTAAATAATTAATAGGTATAATTGTCATTTAAGTTTCTGAAGTGAATTATATGAAATCGCGTGGAAATCAGTGTGTTACAATAGATAGGAAAGTAGTTATTGTGAGTTAACTATAATAGAGACATACTGAGTTTTTACGGACTTTTTGTAGTATTCTTATAGATTTACAATTCTCTACTACATTACCCCTCGTGTGCACGAGAGGATTTTTATCGTGCGTTAAAATTACGTCGAATTGAAACAAATGGGTATCCAGGTATCTGTTCACACGACAGCGTATTTAAATCGCGGCGTATTTTATCGTGCAGTGTTCCATTTTAGTCTTTAAGGCGAGGGCGTTAAGCTGAGTATACCATACGAAACTTCTTATAACGTCTATTGCGTAATTTTAACGCGACGTATTTTTTACGCTCGTCCGTACGAGGCGTTACTCCTGTGTATTGCTGCTGGTGTACGCGGCGACTAAAACTCCGAGCCAGCGAGTTTTTTTACAACTGCGCGACCTCGTTAACACAATTTATATAAAACCATAATGAATTATTAACCTGAACCTTCCTGAAGAATCTGAAAGATCTTTTAGTAGATGCCGTACATAAATCCATCATCATCCTCCTGCCTTTATCCCACTCTAAGTATGGTGGGCACAACATGTTACAAACATGTTGTCACATGATTTGCTTTTGTATTTTACGACCGGCCACTGACGTCAACTTATGTTAGTCGCATTTTACGATCCCTCGGTAAAAAAGAGGGTGGTCAATTCTACTCAGTCGGATACCACATGGTGGGTCAACTTGCCTTAGTCGCCTTTTACGACACCTCAGTAAGACATGAGGGTGGTCTATTCTACTTACTTCTTGCTTTACATAAAGACAGACAGCTTTTAGGGACTTTGTTTTATAATAACTATAGAAATCGTAAAACGTAATAATTTAATTAGATTAACGTATATAGTAGGGGAATACTGCTGGGAATAGGCCTCCTCTCTCCGTTACTAGAGAGAAGGGTTGGAGCTAAGACCTACCACGCTGCTCCAATGCGGATTGGTAGGTTACACATATCAACAGAATTCTCTAGAGATATGCAGGTTTCCTCACGATGTTTTCCTTTACCGAAAAGCGTGTGATATTCCAATTATCAATTAGATACATAAGTTTGAATAGAAAAACTCATTGGTGCCTGCCCGGGTTTGAACTCGTGTTTCCCTCGAAGGAGTCGCACGGTCTCACCGCTGGGCTATCACAGCTCGTATATAGCCAGCATGTTTATAGTTCCGGGAGGCATAAAAATTGTAATAAAAAAATCGATTATGCGGTTTCGATCAACTACAACTCATAACTGGTTATGTGGCGAGTTGTGTAAAATGAGACGTGGTTACGGTCAAGTTTCGCAATACCAAAAGACTAGTTTTGCAGCCGGTATCCAACTGAATAGAATAGACCGTCTTCATTTCTTACTGAGGTGTCGTAGAAGGTGACTAAGGTAAGTGGTCGTCAGGCAGGCGGCCAATCGTAAAATACCTAGACAAATCATGTAACAACATGTTGAAAACATGAACCCACTTAGAGTGGGATAAGGGCAGGAGAATGATGATGATTTATTAATAATAATTTATAACTATATTTATTGTAGTTAATGTGTAGACACTGGCTCTATTCACGTCTAATTCTATCGGGTTAGCCCAACTAGTTTTGAGCCTTATTCATGAGCTCTTTACACAAGCCGAGTGGTGTCCGGCAGAATAGAATTGACCACCCTCATTTCTTACCGAGGTGTCGTAAAAGGCGACTAAGGTAAATACCGTGTGGTATCCGGCTGCATAGAATAGAACACCCTCATTTCTTACCGAGGTTTCGTAAAAGGCGACTAAGGTAAATGCCGCGTGGTATCCGGCTGCATAGAATAGACCACCCTCATTTCTTACCGAGGTGTCGTAAAAGGCGACTAAAGTAAGTTGACGTTAGGCAGGCCGGCCGGTCGTAAAATACGTAGCCAAATATGACAACATGTTTGTAGCATGTTTTCCCGACCCCACTTGGAGTGGGATAGGGGCAGGAAAATGATGTTCTATATTCATTGTAGTTAATGTGTAGACACCAGCTATACTGACGTCTAATTTTATCGGGTTAGCCCCACTAGTTTTGAGCCCATCAAGGGCACTTATTCATAAGCTCTTTACACGACGTTATCACGGCGGGAACTAACTACGAATACTATTCAGGAAAGTTTAAATTTTAAAAATATTTATTGTATCATAAAACTCAGCTAAAATTTCCTAGTTCTTTAAATGAGTTACCTGATTATATACGGCCCTCCTTGCTGCAACAGAGTGATAGGATGGGTGTAAGGCGCGGTCATACTGTGGAAGCTAAGATTGCCCCCAACACCAGTGTTATTCAAGTGACCGTTGCCCATTATAACTCCGTTGGACGTGTTCATGTTCCCGCTGGTTGTGTTCAGGTCCGGAGTGCGGAAGGCCTTGACCAAACTGGTCTTCTCCTTCTGCCACACGAACACGTTATGGACCATGGCACAGCCGCAGAATACTATGCCAACTCCGATGAAGACAGAAGTGACGATCGCCGGCGTTGAATGGAACTGGATGAATGTGTAGAGGATTATACCTGAAATGAGATGAATTCTCTTATTTCGGCTGTAATGGTATACTAGATTTAAGCGCAACTTCGTTCGTGTGGACTGCAGTCTTATTATTTGAGTAAACCGTTTTATTTGATTTATAGAATTAGGCGTTTCTTTGCGGAATTCCATATTACAGAAACTAGAACAGAACTACTGATCTATAAACCGCGGGTGAGGCAAATGCATGCAAAGCTATGTGTATGAAGCAGGCAAAATTCACGTACCTCACAAATCCAGGATAAGTCAGCACATGCATCCCAAGACGCCTCCACCAGCAACAATGCACACAAGCAACACACACAACCACCACCAAAATCTCGACGATCGTTTCGCTCCGAATTCGAAGCATCATCAGGAGGATAGGCTCCACGACAAAATTGCAATGCATTTTGGTAGTGGTTGTGTGTGTTGCTTATGTGCATTGTTGCTGGTGGAGACGTCTTGGGATGCATGTGGTGACTTGTCCTGCATGTGCAAGGTACGTGAATTTTTCCTGCTTCATACACATTAGCTTTGCATGCATTCGCTTAACCTGTGCGGATTATAGCAAAGTAGTTCTGTTATAGTGTCTGTAAACCGTTATACGATTAAAGTGAGTTAACCTTAAAAGCTAGACATGCTGTCGAGTACTTTAATTTAGAACTTTTAGAGGGGAACAATTTTGTAACACATGATTTTTCAATAATCTTCACCGTTTACTTAGCGCACGCAAAGAAAGCTTTAAATTATTCCGTTTTCGCAATATTTTTTATAGCTGAATAGGATTCATCTTAGCGTGATGTTATATACTTACCGTGACTATCTTACATTCAATGAATTTTTCAAATCGGTCCAGTAGCTCCTGAGATTAGCGCGTTCAAACAAACAAACAAATAAAACTCTTTATATATAAGAATGGATATAGATATATCTGCAAGTATAAGTATACTACTATTGTATTAGTTTAAATATGTTTGTATCGTGCTATAAAGAGCAGCTCATATCCAGCACTCAAATGTTTCGTTAAATCCTCGCCATACATGGCGACCCTGCCAGGATATGTTATTGAAGGAAGTGATATTACGTCGCATTTCAACTGACTGAACTGAAACTCAAAGTTGGAAATTTTACAGGTAGTGTAGTAGGTTTTTTCTTAAAATAAATTGAGAAAACAAGTCAAGTTAAAAACGCTTTTAAGAAAGCTTTTACCAAAATTTTATGTCCCCACTGTTCCCTGTTGAAAAGTTCCCTCGCTTGGAGCCAATCCTTGCAGCAACAGGTCATGCTTATCATAAACATGCATAGGGACTGGGCCAGTATGTAAAATTTCAGCTCAATCGGACACCGGGAAGTAGGTCAAATTTAATTTGCAAGATTCCACTTTCAGAAACAAACAAGGTAAGTAAAATAAAAGCTTTAAAAAATAACAGTGTCTATGGACATTTACCTACATAAATTCTTACAAAAGATGAACAGTATTGTCCTTTACTTGTATTTAAAAAACTATATGAAACTCACCCGTTAAAAACACTGGAATTGATATGAAGAAGCCTCCTACTGCGCATACTCTTGTAATTGCAGATTTTTGCAGATATTTGTTTGATCTGGAACGAAAAAAACAGTTAGTAGACAGTTTCTGTGAACTTTATTTTATAACTAGCTATGTCAGCGGCTTCGCCCGCGTGGAAATCTGCGTGTTACAATTGTTTAATTCAAATTCAAATTTTAAACATAAAAGTAGTTATTGTTAACCATAAGAGATAGAGACATGCTATCGCGGACTTTTTTGTAGTATTTTTATAGATCTACAATTTTCTAGTATATTACTTTAGCTAAAGTAATATGACTATAGTTCCAGCAAGCAAGTTTTTTAACAACTGCGCGATCTCTTCAACACAATTTACATAATACCGATATGTACTATTTACCTAAACCATCCGGAAGTATTTCACAATCTTTTTGTGGAAACCGTACAAAGATCCGTTCAGTAGATTTTGAGAAAATCGATTACATACAGACAGACAGCTTTTTGGGACTTTGATTTATAATAAGTATAGATCAAGAAAAGCTGTTATAGCTCAGCGGCGAGACCATGCAATGAGTTTTTCTTGTGAAAATTATATGTCCAAATGATAATTACAATTTATCACACGCTTTTCGGTGAAGGAAATGATCTCTAGAGAATTCTGTGGATATGTGTAACCTACCAATCCGCACTGGAGCAGCGTGGTAGGTCTTAGCTGCAATCCATCTCTCCTAAAACGGATAGAAGAGGCCTTTGCCTAACAGTAAGATAGTAACAGGTATATATAACAGTAATTTGAAATCCAAACGAGTAATCCACAAAAATCGCAAGCCGGGCCTTATAGACCGCCCTCATATGCGAAACGAATGCGCTAAACAAAAGGTGGGGTTGTTCCTAATTATTTTTTATTTAAAGCTTCTGGTCTATTTGAGATGTATTAATAGCAATCGCGCCTTAATACAATAGTGCAAATAAAATAGATAATTTTAAATATTTGAACAAAAGGAATAAGAATGCCGTTTGGTATCTGGCACAGTAGAATAAACCACCCTCCTTTCTCACTGAGGTGTCGTAAAAGGTAACTAAGGTAAGTTGATGCACCGTGTGGTATCCGGCTGAGTAGAATAGACCACCGTCTTTTCTCACTGAGGCGTCGTAAAAGGTGACTAAGGTTAGTTGACCCACTGTGGTATCCGGTTGAGTAGAATAGACCACCCTCTTTTCTCACCGAGGTGTCGCAAAATACGACTAAGGTATTTTGACGTCAGGCAGGCGGAAGGTCGTGAAATACGTAGCCACTTATAGTTATGTCACTTACAGTGGCATAATGGCAGAAGGATGATGATGATGAACAAAATAAATAAGAATAATATTTAGCGTAATGAGATGTGTTGCTATCTGCCTACTCAAAAGAATCGCTTTGCAGTTTTGTTGTGGTGGTAATGCTTCGTTTTCGAGGCGAAACGATTGTTGTTGAGTTTGTGGTAGTGAACGTGTGTAAGTCTGCATAAATCGGATATGTCAAACGGATAGTCAACTCTACATTTGGCATTATGTATATTTTTTGTTTACTTTATAGCAAAATAATTTTATTATTACTTTTGTATTATCCGCAAATTAACGCCTTATTCTATAAATTATTTACTAAAAAAAACCTTTTTTGACAAGTTTACCTTTAGTTAAGTACCTACACCCACCGAGTGTACATCGTAAAAATTTAAAATTGGACTTATAAATGAAATCTACTTTTGGTAAATTGAAAAACTTTGGACAATGAAAAAAGTATACAGAAACTTTAGAACACGAACAAAAATTTGTTTCAATAAAAACTTCGGCTAATGAAATAAATTTTAACTTCAGATATCTTATCTTTTTGGTTTGTTTTCATTGTTACCGTAATTTCTCTTACATTCATTAATTGCTCTTACGCAATGCTATAAAAAAAAACATGACACTTGTCTATGGTTTCTTTAAAAAGATTAGCGACAAAATTTTCATAGAGTAGGCTAATAAGGTATTAGCCTTGAAATCAGCATATTAACACACTGTTTTGGAATTGTGACAGAATAAGTTTGAGTAACTTTATCATGATTAGATTACGTAAGGCGTCTGCTTGAGGTAAGGGGTCTAGCTGAACGTTGAGACCGTGTGCCTCTCTCTAGGGGGTAAAGGTACCAAGGAAACCTGCATATCTCAGGGAATACGAGGGATAATTGTAACGTCCAATGTTGCGGTCTAGCGTGTTGATTTAGCTCCAACCGTTCTCTATAAAAATGGACGGAGGAAGTCTGTGCCCAGCTGTGGCATAAGAAGACGGTATACTTTTCTTTTTTACTTTTATTTTTCCCGTATTGTAGACGATCGTTGGAGCAGCGTGTTGGGTCTTTGCTCCAATTATTCTCTATAATAAGGGAGAGGAGTCCCATGCCCAACAGTGGGATAATAAGAGGACGTTACTTTTTTTCGAGTTGTAGGCGATCGTTGGAGCAGCGTGTCGGATCTTTGCTCCAATTGTTCTCTATAAAAATGGAAGGAGGAAGTCTATGCCAAACAGTGGGATAAAAGAGGGCGTTACTTTTTACTTTTATTTTTTCCCAAGTTTTAAACCATCGTCGGAGCAGCGTGTTGGGTCTTTGCTCAAATTGTTTTCTATAAAAATAGAGGGAAGAAGCCCATGCCCAACAGTGGAATAATAAGAGGGCGTACTTTAACTTTTTTACTATAATTTTTTCCCGGGTTGCAGGCCATCGTCAGAGCAGCGTGTTGGGTCTTTGCTGCAATTGTTCTCTAGAGAAATGGAGAGAGGAGTACCATGCCCAATAGTGGGATAATAAGAGGGCGTACTTTACTTTTTTACTTTAATTTTTTCCCGGGTTGTAGACCATCGTCAGAGCAGCGTGTTGCGTCTTTGCTCCAATTGTTCTCTAGAAAAATGGAGAGAGGAGGCCCGTGCCCAACAGTTGGATAATAAGAGGGCGTAACTTTACCTTTTTATTTTTATTTTTACATGGGTTGTAGACGGTCGCCGGTAATCATAGACAATGTTTGGCGAGTACAGTATGCCCTCTTCACGTCTTATCGTTTGTAATCACGGATTATAAAGCTATTATTTAATCAGATAGTTGCCGGTAAATAAGTGCTCGCTGGGAAGATTAGGTTATCAGTTGCGTTCGCGCGTTTCCGCCCGCCGCCATATTGTAATTCACTTCTGTCAGCTGACGGGACCGGTTCGGTGTCTACAACGAATTCCAACTAACAGGTACGTATAATACACGCTAAAGTAATCGTGAACATTCCTCTCTCGTTTGTACTCGTGGGATTTTATTTTCGGTTTTGTTGTGAATGTTATGGCCGGCGAAATGGCGGGAACGGCTTGGCGCCATTGCGCTTACGTTCGGAAATAAGTTTTAATGTGCTGCTGAAGTATGCTATTTTTGCAACCAATTCTTACGTTAAACACAACAAATGCATAAACGAAGATATGCAGTATTAAGTCGGTGTAACCGTTGAAATTAAAATTGTTCAACTTTCAAATGACCCAATGAAAATTGGCCAAACTTTTCTATTAGTATGAAAGTTATCGTGTCAGTATTTAACCAAGTATATCACCACAATAATTTTTTCCCAGTTCCTGAAAAAAGGCGGTTTTATTTTAACCCTGGTATATAAGCTTTTATTGTAGCAAATTTCGACAATTTTGGTCTATTAACATACTGAAAGTATATGTTTATTGTTATTTTCTTTTTTACAGTTATATAATAAATTCATTTACATGATCCTAATAAATACTATAATCCATGGTACACACGACTTTGTTTGAGCCGTCTACAGTGTTAAAATACTCTTGATTACGTCAAATTTTCTTTTGTTTTATTCCCGAAGGGCATAGATATTCTAATGTAAATAAACTAAAGTATAGTAACGGCCTGTTACAATCCCACTGCTGGGTACAGGCCTCCTCTCTCCGTTTCTGGGGAGAAGGGTTGGAGCTAAGACCTACAACGCTGCTCCAATGCGGATTGGTAGGTTACACATATCCCTAGAATTCTCTAGGTATATGCAGGTTTAATTGCAATGATCAATAAGACACATAAGTTTTATTAGGAAAACTAATTGGTGCCTGCCCGGGGTTTGAACTCGTGACCCCCTCGAAAGAAAACAGTCTCACCGCTGTGCTATCACAGCTTCAAAAAAATAAACTAAGATTAATTTATTTTAATTTACAGTTTTCAAAAAGTTACCGGCTAGATTATCATCGAAAATAACTGTGATAGCCGAGCGATGAGACCCTAACATTATTTCGAGGGTCACAGGTTCAAACCCAAATAAGTTTTTCTTTTAAAAACTTGTGTGTCAATTAATATTCGCAAATTTATCACACGCTCTTATCCACGAAGGAAAACACCGTGAAACCTTTACTATGGATATAAAGTAATTTATTCCTTATACTACAGAGCATGTGCGTATTTAAAAGTAATTATTTTGAAACCTTTCACGCGATTCATCGGTAATTGCTTAAATCTTTATCTGTCGTTTTTAAACACATTTGTCTGCTACTTTGTTTTCTCTAACCTTTTTTTTATATATATTAAGATAGGTGCGGTAAGCAAACAAACAGAAGAAGAAAAGTAGGCGTAAAAAGATAGGCGTAAATATTTACAGAAATGAAAGTTAATAAGGTGTAGCGACGTGCCTAAGCAAATGATTACTAAATAAATGGATAAAAATAAAAATAAAATAATACATGACTATATGTGATGGTAACGCAATTGTAAATTTGAAGTTTATCAAATGAAGAGAAAAAAAATGATATACTAAACAGAAAAAAGGGTATGAAAATACACATAACTTTAAGAAAAAAATGATGATTATTTGTCAAGTGTTTTTTTGACATTTTAATAAAAAGTAAAACGACAAGACCTCAAGTACTCACACGAAAGTATGAAGCCATATTTACTTAAATCTTACAGATCTAGAATGAGATGATAATTCCTTATTTACACTCAAAACTCCACGACACGCATGTTTAAATATTTTTCATTCATCACTTTGTCCAGTTTGTGACCGTCCATATGAAAATAAACTCTAAAAAGTCCAGTTTAAATTCAAAATACATATGATATATGAAGTTTAGGGCGACCATATTTAGTCGAAACGCTGAGGAATGACTTGTAACAAAACCAAATATTTTCATAAGGATTCAAATTCAAATTCAAATTCAAAATATTCTTTATTCAAGTAAACTTGTAAACAAGTGCTTTTGAATCGTCAACTTTACTGCTGGTTCAGAAAGCCGTCCTACCGAGAAGAGCCAGCAAGAAACTCGGTGGAGCTCTTTTAAAAAAGAAGATTCTTAATACTAATTACATTTTGTCATAGCTATCCTGCACAAGGTCAAAGAGCAGCTATATCCACGCATTCTTATCATCAATGTAAGCCTCCACGGTATAATAAATAGGCTTTCTGTATCAGCCTCTTTTTAACAGTATTTTTAAATTGCTGTAATGCCAAAGTTAAAATTGATTGTGGAATTTTGTTATAGAATCTTAAACCCAAACCCACAAACGACTTACGTACTCTTACAAGGCGCAAAGCAGGAGCCGCAAGCTTATGTCGGTTCCTACTTTGTCTATTATATACATCGCCAATCTTTTTATAATTATGTATATTTTTATGCACAAAAATCAAATTGCTAAAAATATACTGTGAAGCTAACGTAAGAATACCTGTTTCTTAAACTTCTCTCGCAGGGACTCACGCGATTTCAAATTATAAATGCCACGTATGGCTCTTTTTTGCAATACAAAAATTTTCTCAATATCAGCGCATTTACCCCATAACATTATTCCATAAGAAATTATAAAAAACCTTTATTACAGTTAAAATAGCATTCTGACTCTAGATCTGTTGTTTCTGGTTATTTATTTATAGATCACCAGCAAAATACATACTTAAAATTAACTTTGTACATTTAATATATTAGACTGGCCCGTTGGCGCAGTGGGTAGTTACCCTGCCTTTAGCTCCGCGGGTTGCAGGATCGATTCCCGCCGAGGGCCAACATTTTCTAAAAAAAAATTTGTTGGTTCTTCGAGCCTGGGTGTATCTTTGTATTTCAATGTATTTAGAATTATATATTATTATATCTACCAGTTGTCCGTCACCCATAACACAGGTATTAAGTTACTTACTGGGGGGGATGAGCGACCGTGTGTGTAAGTGTATTATATATTTTTATTTATTTAACATTGTACAGCTAAAAATAAGTACTATTTTAATTAGACGAGATGACAACTTTCAAGTTACGACAACTGAGACATACGGTTAAACTAATCCTATCGTTAAATTAAGACAAAAAATGCATTATACAGAATAGAGGAAAAAATAATTAATACAAAAAATAATATGTATATCAGCTGCTGAATATAAAATATAACTGAGAGTTTAAGATCAGTACTTCTAGCGTGAATGTTAATGTGATATTAAATATTTTTATATTTTGAGGTTATGTACCTAAACTTTAATACCTTTGGTCCCCTGCCTGCCTAGCCCCAGTAACTAAAGGCTACTCGTGTCGTCTATAAATTTATTTATTTATTCGTGCAATAGGGCCGCCAACAGAAAATACATTCATTATGTTAATTCATTAACCTAACAAAGTTGAAATGTATAATGCTACCTAATACCGGATATATGTTTATTTTTTTAATTATATAGTTTATTTTTGTTAGAGTAAAGTACCCGGTTGTTACTATTCCACTACTGTGCATAAACCTCCTCTCTCCCTTTTTAGAGAGAAGGGTTAGAGATAAGAACTACCACACTGCTCAAATGCGGATTGGTAGGTCATATCATAATTCTCAAAAGCTATGCAGTTTACCTGACGATATTGTCTTCACCAAAAAGCAAGTGATAAATTGCAATTATAAATGAAACAAACAATTGTAACAGAAAAACTCATTGGTGCCATATGTTTGAACACGAGACCCCCTCGAAAGAGTCGCACAGTGTCACCGCTAGGCTATCACAGCTCTTATTTTCGTACTGAAAATATTTTGCAGCATCATGTCGGGCAAGCATAGAAGCTCAACTAGTGCCATGAAATGACAGATTGCCTTTAAATCGGAATACATCTAAAGGCCACATACTGGATTTATGACTGTATGACTGAAACTAATCGTTAACTTCTCGGGAGTGTGTTGAGAAGGCAGTATATTGCACTGACAATCGCGACACATTAGTATTAGTATACTCGGAACTGTCAATATCACCAACACAGGTTTTACCTAAAGTAACAGCCTGTTACTATGCCCACTGCTGGGCTAAGGCCTCTTCTCTCCGTTTTTGGAGAGAAGGATTGGAGCTAAGACCTACCACGCTGCTCCAATGCGGATTGGTAGGTTACACATATCCCTAGAATTCTCTAGAGATATGCAGGTTTCCTCACGATGTTTTCCTTCACCGAAAAGCGTGTGATAAATTGCAATTATCAATTAGACACATAAGTTTTAATAGGTATTCTTACGTTAGCTTCACAGTATATTTTTAGCAATTTGATTTTTGTGCATAAAAATATACATAATTATAAAAAGATTGGCGATGTATATAATAGACAAAGTAGGAACCGACATAAGCTTGCGGCTCCTGCTTTGCGCCTTGTAAGAGTACGTAAGTCGTTTGCGGGTTTGGGTATAAGATTCTATAATAAAATTCCACAATCAATTTTAACTTTGCCATTACAGCAATTTAAAAATACTGTTAAAAAGAGGCTGATACAGAAAGCCTATTATACCGTGGAGGCTTACATTGATGATAAGAATGCGTGGATATAGCTGCTCTTCGACCTTGTGCAGGATAGCTATGACAAAATGTAATTAGTATTAAGAATCTTCTTTTTTAAAAGAGCTCCACCGAGTTTCTTGCTGGCTCTTCTCGGTAGGACGGCTTTCCGAACCAGCAGTAAAGTTGACGATTCAAAAGCACTTGTTTACAAGTTTACTTGAATAAAGAATATTTTGAATTTGAATTTGAATTTGAATAGAAAAACTCATTGGTGCCTGCCCGGGGTTTGAACCTATGTCGTTTCTAAAGAGTCGCACGGTCTCACCGCTAGGCTATCACAGCTTGGCAGTTTTACCTAATGGATTAATAACAATTAAATCATTTATTTTTTCTTTTATTATGTAGAAGAAAAATAAAATAAAATAAAATTATTCCAACGAGTCAAAAGAAATCCAACCGACCCCCACCCCCTATATGTGTAAAGAATATAAATTCTTTTTTAATATTTGAAATTTGAATCTTGGTTTGACTTGGTTGAAGGAAAATTTATAATCAGAGAAAAAAGAACTTAGCAACGGAATAACAAAATGGATATAGAAGTGAATATAAAAAGCGAAATAAAATAGAAACTTAAATGTCGTTTCTTTGGTTAACGGAAACACAATTTTTATTTGCCGCTTAAAATAAAATTCTTTTAATTGTCTTGTTGTATATAGGTATAGTCTTGTTTGTTTTGATAGTTTCTCCTGTATTTTTATTTTCATGTCAAAATTTTGTATTCTGTGTATATAAAAATAAATAAATAAAATTAGTTGTCCCGATATATGGGTACGCATGGTAAACATAAAATAGTTGTAATTTTCGAAGGAATTTCTACCTGCAATATTCACAAGGCTAGTATGTTGTAATTTGACAAAGGTACAAACTTTTACTCTCAAAGATATGTCTTTGGACTCTATAGATATATCTATAAAGGTTATTATGCAATATCAAAGGGCTTAAAGGGCTATAGAAATTTGAAAGTGAAACCCAAATTACGCCCTTGATACTTTCGTAATAGAGATTGGAATTTAATGATAGTTTTTTTAAGTAAAAATTATAAGCACAGTATATTTTTTAACGATTTAATTTTTGTGCATAAGTACATAATTATAAAAGGATTGACGATGTATATAATAGACAAAGTAGGAACCGACATAAGCTTGCGGTTCGTGCTTTGCACCTTACAAAAGTACGTAAGTCGTTTGTGGGTTTGGGCATAAGTTTCTATAATAAATATCCGCAATCGATTTTAGCTTTGCAATTGCAACAGTTTAAAAACTGTCAAAAAGCCTACTATACTATTGAGGATTGCTTAGACGATAAGAATGTGTGGAGATAGCTACTCTTTGACCCTGTACAAGACAGTAGTGACTAAATGTAAAACTAAACTAATGATAAGAATTTTTACATTGAAAAGAGCAACCGTCGAGTTTCTTGGTGGCTCTTCTCGGTAGAAACAGATTTCCGAACCAGCAGTAGATGTTGACGATTCAATAGCACTTGTTTACAAGTTTACGTGAATAAACAATGTTTTTATGAATAGAGACCCCAACGAAGTAAAGTTGTTGTGATCTTGTTTACTCAAGTATAAAATATCTTAACAAAAATTTTTGCTCATCAAATAAGTACCACTTATGTATATCTATACATATTATAAAACAAAGTCCTCAAGTTGTCACTAAGCGATAAGGGTTGTCCACCACTGTTAGACATAATTTTTATACTTGTGGCAACACTGCCGCCATCTTCCTTCTTGCCCATATACTTGTCATCGAACGTGTGCTTCAACTAAAATAAAATATTAATTCAAATAAAACAAAGTTTAATTGCCGTAAAACAGCGTTACAAACAACCACATATTTTTTTGGGCCTTTTTCTATTTTTTTTAATATGTACTAGAAATTACCTGAAAATTATTTATATCGCAAAACAACGTGTGCCGGGTCAGCTAGTAGAGATCTATCATTCTAAAAGTGCACGCCCCTCCAATGTCTTTACTCACACACAAAAAACTTATGTACAGACGAAGTACACGCAAACTCTTTATTCTAATTGGTTACTCAGTTGCCAGACAGACACGAACGTAGGAGCACGCATCGATTATTGCCAAAAGTACAGTTAGCATGTCATAAAAAAAGAGGATTAATAATTTTTATTTATTATTCTAAATAATAATTAGATAAATATTTTTTCTTTTACAGAAAAATATGGAGAATTTTATAAAAAAATGTGGCGGAAAAAAAGGCAAAACTTAACATCTATCATTATTTCATCATTAAAGTCATTGCTTTAATTAAGGAACGAATTGACATGATTGATAGAAATATGTGGGAAAATACGTGTCGAAATGTGAATGATATTGAGATAGAATATATG
Organism: Morpho deidamia; assembly: GCA_947086505.1. Taxonomy (NCBI): domain Eukaryota; kingdom Metazoa; phylum Arthropoda; class Insecta; order Lepidoptera; family Nymphalidae; genus Morpho; species Morpho deidamia. The sequence continues at coordinate 2,660,603 of CAMTZC010000011.1, forward strand.
AAAAATTTTGAATTTATAATTGATGTTGAGTCTGGATCTGAAGATAGCGACGTGAGTGAATAGCGTTAAAATTGTAAATATTTATTGCCGTTTAATTTTTTTCTTTTTTTGCTAATAAAATAAATGAACAGACTACTGTACATTACATTTTATTTATCATTCTAATACTTGCATAATGAATATATGATATGATCTTTATTAAATTAAGTTGGCAAGCTAGCTCTTGATTGCGAATTCACCTGATGGATGCCGATGTAGTTTAAGATGGAAGTGCGCTAACTTGAAAGGGTTTGGAGATTAAACGTGTAACCATTCAGGGTTTTTACATGACATCGTACCTGAATGCTAAACCGCTTGGTGGTACGTCTTTGTTAGAAGGGTACGTCGGAAGTATCTATCTAGTCAAGACCAGGGATAAATTTTAGAAATATACTAATATGTTTTTTCTAGGATTCGAATGCGGAACTTCCCGTTTACAATCCACAGCGCTTATTATTACTCCAGGGAAACGTTAAAAACTTACTTTTTATTCTAAAGAATTTTCAACATAAATTTGATTATAAATATGAAATTAATTTTATTTTTATGCAAACGTTACTCGTAACCCGTGTAACCGGATTGGTTGGTCAACCAGTGCACAAATGATAGGAACGCGTGACAGAATAGACGTATTGTCTCATACAAAGCGTGCATTAAATGCTTGACTTATACCAGTCGAGCAATTACTTGAGCTTTAAGTGCGCGAATGAGTCGAGTCAGCTTTGAAATTGCTGCGCGCACACATATAGAATAGTACAGTCAATATTTTCTCTCACACATTAAAATAATGGAATTTGGTGGAGGGGCGTGCACTTTTAGAATGAAAGATCTCTACCAGTATATAAAAGGTTGGTTAGTAAAGGTAACATACCTTATAGACTCGGAAATAGCTAGACCGATTTTTATAACATTTTAAGAAAATCTTTAGATTGACCTAGCGGATATATAGTTTGGTGGCGATTGGAGCATTTTTTTTAAATTGATGAAAATAAGTTTTGTTTGAAGGGGAAATCGAAACTAGACTGAGCCACAGTAACGTCTAGCTGGACTGCTAGTTCAGTATAAGCTGCAGCATGCCCTGAACCGTCGAGTTTTCAATTTAGGCTAATCGCCACTCGTCGCAAGCAAAGAAGACCTACAAAGGTTGCTGAAAGCCTTCATTGACGAGCTATTATATCAGACGCGCACAGGCGGTATAATGCCCTAAGCGAGGTCCGCCGTTAATATATTATAATACAATAACAAATAATAATAATTATAAATTTACTTAAAGGGAAATAGTAGATTTATGAAGTGGATGATGAAGTGAAGAGTTATAACCAATATAACAGAACTAACTACTTTGCTATAATCCGCACGGGTTAAGCGAATGCATGCAAAGCTAATGTGTATGAAGCAGGCAAAATCTACGCACATTATACATGCAGGACAAGCCACCACATGCACCCCAAGGCGCCTCCACCAGCAACAACGCACACAAGCAGCACACACACCCACCACCACAATCCCGACGATCGATTCGCCCCGAAACCGAAGCATCATCAGGACGATAGGCTCCACGACAAAAATCGTAATGCAGTTATATTTGAAAAAAAAATGACCGCCAAGTTTCTTGTTGGCTCTTCTCGGTAGGAACAGCTTTCCAAACCGTCAGTAAAGTTAACGATTCAAAAGCACTTAAGAAATCTACTTTAATAAATTATATTTTGTATTTGGAATTTGAATTTGAATGAATTTTCATAAGCCTTAATTGTCCCGAATTTTATCAATATTAGTAGAGCGGAGTACCCCAGAAAGCTAAGAGTTACAAAGACTGACAGAAAATCAGACTTGCATTCGTATTATATCAATATTCGTATATATCTAAATATCAACTATCAATCAGACGAGAATATGAATATATAAGACCAATAAAATTGAAAATAATTCCAACTGTTTGTCTGTATCAAGCCAAAAACTTGATTTTATGGGTCAAGCGACAAGCGGTTTTATCAGAAAACCGGTAGCAAACGAATATTTGGGTTGATATAACAAGTAGACATGTTTTATATAAATAACGAAGAGTTTTTTTGTATTGGGAAAACATTGTAAAACTGAGCAAACGGCATATCATATAAAAATGGCGGTGTATATAGACAAAGTAGGAATTGACTTAAGCTTGCGATTCCTGCTTTGCGCCTTGCAAAAGTACATAAGTCGTTTGTGGGTTTGGGTATAAAATTCTATAATAAAATTTCACAATCTTAGCTCTGTCATTACAGCAGTTTAAAACACCCGTTAAAGGGAGGCTGATACAGAAAGCCTATACTGTTTATGGTATGGATGATAAAAATGGCTGGATTTATTTTGCTACACCACGACCCTCTACTAGATAATGAGTAAATATATAGAATTGTGTTTTGAAAAGAGCAACCGCCGAGTTTCTTACTGGCTCTTCTCTATATTCAAATGTAAATTCAAAATATTCTTTATTCAAGTAAACTTGTAAACAAGTGCTTTTGAATCGTCAACAATAGGAACAGCTTTCCAAATCAGCAGTAGATGTTGACGATTTAAAAGCATTTGCTTACAAGTTTACTTGAATAGAGAATATTTGAATTGAATTGAGTTGAATTTTGGATTGAATTAACACATTACCTAAATTTTACTTCATAGAGAAAGATACTTTAATTACCTCAGATGACGAATTTACTCACTAAAGCAGCCAAAACTGTTTTTTTTTCTGTGTGTATGAATCGTACATCGAATTAGGTAAGGATCTAAGAACAATATTAAGCTTGAAATAGAAAAATATTTTTTATTAACAAACGCACTAAAAAATAGAAAAATGAACTTAAAACAACGAATAAACTCGCTATCGAACTTCAAAACAATGAACGAAATATATTATTAGTGGCGCTTTATTTTTCAAATTAAAAAAGGTTTTAACAAAATTTCACGTCCCTATTGTTAACCTATAAGGAGGAACTTCTTATGGGGCTCTACTCCTCTTCTGGGGCTAATCCTGGCAGCAGCATCAATAAGCAGCAAGCAGGTCATGTTTATCATAAACATGCATTGTAACCGGGACTGAACCAGTATGTAATATTGCAGTTCAATCGGACACCGGGAAGTGGGTCAAATTTAACTTGCAAGATTTCACGTTCACATAAACGGTTTTTAATTTTTGTACACATTTTTAAAAAGTTTGGTTATTAGTTTTTTAACTGTATATTTTATTTGTAATTAGTTAAGCGTAACGTTGGATTTATACCATAAAATAATATCTATCCAGAGAAGTATAACTAGATTAAAAGATTATTTTGGTTATAATTAAATTCGAAAGTTTGCATTAAAATTATTTACATATTGATGTTTGTGTTTTGTCTATGTTAACCTCTGCAGCATAGACACACCTATGGTAACCAGTTTGTTGGGGTCAAAGTTCGGATGCCTATCTCTGACTAATTGGCAGACTCCTTTATAAAATTAGAATACTACACATTCCAGCACAGGGTGTGTCAAGCTTTTTAATTTTGGGAGTGTATTATCCGTACCCTCCAAAAACGTAAATTCCATAACCGCACTGTATGTCACAGATTAAAATATTATCCTGACCATCTGGATGCGTGGCGATCCCACTAAAGTGCGGTTTTCAAATAATTTTATTCCGCGCACCACCATTTTATGGAATAATCTCCCTCTAGCAGCGTTTTCGGATCGGTACGACATAAGTACCTTCAAAAAAGCGTATTTTCCATATTTTTAAAGGTCGGCAGCACACTCGCTCTGCGAGAGGTCGCGGGCGGCGGTGATAACGTTGAACTGCATGCTCGTCTGCCATCCTATTTCATAAAAAAAAACCCTGGACAAGGACCAAGGGTTTTCTATTCTTGCTTTCTTTCTTTTTTTAAATCCTTGAATGTTTTTGCAACCTTTATTCTTAATGAGTGCGATATCAAATCAAAATAATATTTTACTTTTGAATCGTCAAAGATTAATATGATTAACAACTGGTTCGGAATGTTGCTCTTACCGAGAAGAACTAGCAACAAACTCGGCGGCCAATCTTTTAAATATTTTCAATTATACATTATTAAATCGCTGTCTTATATGAAGCTGAAAGGATTTTCAAATCCAGACATTTTTATCATCCAAATAATCTTCAACTTTTTAATATGCTTTACGTATAATATTTCTTACACTTAATTTAAACCTTTCTAAATAATTTATAGAATTAGGCGTTACTTTGCGGAGATTCATAATACATAGTGGACTATCCGTATTTTCATACCCGATACGTGCAGTATTCGTAAAAACAAATGCACAAACCTCCACCACTTCCACCACAATACACAAGCACTACACACGTTCACTATCACAAACTCAACAATCGTTTCGCCCCGCAACTGAAGCATCATCAGGAGATAGACTCCACGACAAAATCGCAAAGCCTAAACCTAAGGCTTAAACACTTCTGTATGTATACCTATGTAACCTTTTTATATGTAGCTAACATCTTGTTGACCTACCATATCTCTCGGCATATATATGCTTTTATAGATAACTCCTGTTTTTACCGGCGAAAACCTCATGGTGTTTCACATTACTGCTTATTGATGAGGGCACGAGAATACTGAAAGCATCACGTCTACGCCCTCGTTAGCGGCCTACTCCTGCCACTATTGCGTAGCGAAGTACGGGCAAGGGGGAGCAACTGCCCCCTTACACTGAAAACTGTAACACTAGGACACTGACAGCTCGCAACATAGTTTCACTTTATAAGGCTTGCATAAGACCTGTTATAAAAAAAAGTAAAGTAGCGGCCTGTTACAATACCACTGCTGGGAATAGGCCTCCTCTCTGTTTCTGGAGAGAAGGGTTGGAGCTAAGATCTACCACGCTGCTCCAATGCGGATTGGTAGGCTACACGTATCTCCAGAATTCTCTAGAGATATGTAGGTGTCCTCACGATGCTTTCCTTCACTCATTGGTGCCTGCCCGGGTTTGAAGTCGTGTTCCCCTCGAAAGAGTCGCACGGTCTCACCGCTGGGCTATCACAGCTGTAGACCTATTATGTACCTCATCAATTCAAATTTCAAAATTTTTCAATATCAAAAATAATAAACCTATTTCTAATTATTATTTTACTTTTTTTTACCTCTCTTCAACTATTAATAAGACATACTCATACGTTAAAAAACTAGTAATCAAAACAATATATTATATAAAATCTACTAAAACAATATAGTTTAGGATTTTCTGTCATGTATAGAATTCTGGCTACGCCCTTGTCTGCCACTCTTGTTGAATATATATTTGAACCAAAACCGCCGCATTGAAAACACTTTACTGCATCACCTCAAGGAACCTTTCTTCAGATAGAGCGTGAATCATAGGAAACTTCTAGGAACGAGTTCATACAGGTTCATAAAGTATATATATTTATTTATTTATTTTATTTATAAAGTATGAAAAAAGGGTTACGCACAATTTAATCAATTTTAAAAACACTGCGTTGGTGTCAGAGGATATGTTAAACCGCGGAAATGCGCGGTCGGCGGTAATCTCATGTTGTTTTAGGGCTTCGTGGAATGCCTTAGTGTCAGGTGGCATTTCTACAACACGTGTTACATGTAGGGTGATTATTAAAACTTGTGGCCGCCTAGTTGTCGAAAATCATCGAAAAGTTATTAATATGTAAAAATACGGGCCACATCGCGACGAAATCGAGTTACCTTTTTGTTAGGTTCGACTTTTCGGCAGAGTTGCATCCGCCATGGTCACCGAATGACTGACTTATAAAAAGGTGACTCGATTTTGTCGCGACCCATATTACCCATACGTATTTTATTACATATTAATAAGTATGAATAGCGAAAGTTCAAAATCTACCATCGAAAAGTTGATATTGTGATGGTGAATGTGTGCAGTGTTAGTGTGTTGTTGTGTTGGTGGAGTTTTTAATCATATTTCTAACTTTGAAGTGCATGCATTTATACGAATCCTGTATTAGATCTACATTTAGCACAACTTTTTTAGACCTGTGTTAGCCCAGCGGTAAGATCGTGTGACTCTCGAGAGGATCACAGGTTCAAATCCCGGGTACCAATGAGTTTTCTTTTCTTTAATTTGTTTAATTGATAATCGCAATTTGACACACGATTTACAGTGAAAGAAAACTTCGTGAAAAAATCTAGGTATCAAGAGAATTCTGGAGATATGTGTAATCTACCAACCGTTCTCCAAAAATGGAGAGAGGTGATCTGTTCCATGTTACTCGTATGAAGTGTGACAGTAACGGGCCGTTACTCGTAAACAATATTATTATTACCTTCATATTATGTACCCTAGCAAATAAATATATAAATATATGGGACACTTACACACACGGTCGTGCATCCCCAAAACAAGTAAATTAATACTTGTGTTATGGGTGACGGACAACTGGTAAATATACTACATATATAATTTTAAACACATATTTAAATACAAATACACACCCGGGTCCATAGAAACAACAAGTTGTGTATAGAAAATGTTGGCTCTCGGCGAGAATCGAACCCACGACCCGCGGAGCTGAAGGCAGGGCCCATTGCGCCAACGGACCAGTCAAAGTAACCCGCCTAACGCGGAATTTTAACGCGACGTAATTTTTATTCGCGCCCGTGCGAACGAGGGGTAATTCTATAAGTTAGGTATTTGAAGATTTAACTAGAGGCAAACGGAGTCGCAACTGTAGTTTATTCAATACTTGCTTTGAAGAGCAACTCTGTTCGCGTGGACTGCAGTCTTATTATTTGAGTAAACACATATTAATTATGGTTAAAGTGGATTAATCTCAAAAGCTAGACATATGCTGTCGCGGACTTTAACTTTTACAGGGGACCAATTTTGTAATACATGATTTTTTATTAACTTTCACCGTTTACTTAGCGAACGAAAGGAAAGCTTTAAATTTTGCCGTTTGCACAATATTTTTTTTGCTGCTCCTCTCCTATTCGTCTTAGCGTATACGTATATAGTTTATTATAGCTTTTCTCAATAAATGGACTATCTTACACTCAAATAATTTTTCAAATTGGTCCAGTAGTTCCCGAGATTAGCGCGTTCAAACAATCAATCAAACAAACAAACTCTTCAGCTTTATATATTAGTATAGATATAGATAAGTGTTCCTGTAATCTAAAACAGTGATATAACTCAGTCAGTCAAGATTCAGACCGAAACGACTAGACAATACGCGACGCGGTCGGAGTGCGGAACATGTCATATGCACTGGAAGATTAAGTTACCTAGGTTTAACTATGAAAAAAGCATTTATTTTGTGTCACCAGAAAGTCCAGAAATCATTTTGCGGACTCGGTAAATATTTTCTTAACAAAGTTCCTCAAGACAATATTTTCTAAACTTGCCTTTACACAAGTTTAGAAAATATCTTAAATCAATAATACTACATAATGATGGATCCTCACGCAGCGACTTTGATCACCGTCAACTCGCTAGCGACTTTTATGCTTTTCTGTCCACATTAAAGCGGTCGTTCATTGTTATTCGTTCATCTTTAGAAAGGCAACAATTACTTTAATCATACACATTGCCGGTAAAGTTCAATAAATTCCACTACAAACTCACGTGAATAATTACGAAGGTCCGCACAGCTGGCGACCAGCGGCTTAATAAAATTTCGGCGATCAGCAGGCCTACCATGAACTCTTATTGCGACTTAACTTAAGACGTAAACGAAATTGTTTTACTTTTTCATACCATGACGTCTTAAAGACACACACTTTAAATCGTTGCCGAATGAGCGTTTGGAATTCGTCCTAAGAACATGTGTGTAAAAGAGACAGAGTTATCTATAGTTCATATAACGTTATCCTTTCCAAACATTACGACCCCAATGCAATTCACACTTCATGGTACGAAAAGAAAGCGGTTCGTGGTCGTCGTTTACGTCTTCAATAAGAGTTATGGTAAATTTGTATATGAGTCGCAATAAGAGTTATGGTAGGCCTGCAGGTCGCCGCAACTGTAGCGAAATCAAGTTGCTGTTAATATTCACGTCCGCACACACCAATTTTCCAGTCGCCAGCCTATGATCAAAGTCGAGTTTACCCTACTTAAAGCTTACTATACAAATTACAAATTGTCCTAGCCCAGTGATTGAAACCGACTATAATACATGATGACCGAAACTAAGAATACCTTGGTCTAATTGAAACTTATGGCTTACATACAAGGCTATATATGGTCTGACATTTGTTTTTAGAAAAATCTTGCAAAATAAGGAAAGCAGCCGGCCAGTTCGGTTTCGTAGAGCTTTGTCACTGTCACTCAGTTAGTATGTGACGTTTCGCACAGGTTCGTCAATCTGTGCGACAGAGACAATGCTCTATGATGCAGAATCTAGCCGATTTCTTCTAAGCCTCGATGTGCATTACTTATTGCCGCTAACTATAGGTACAATTTATATCAAATAAACACATAAATTTGTATATAAAACCAATAGTAAAAATTAAAATCCCGGGCAGTAGCCCGCGATTTTAATCCGTGACGCAATGTTAATAGTCAAGCGGTTTAGTCGATCCGTCACGAACTCATTACTTTAAATTATAATTAAATCAAATTTGACATAGATTCACTAATTACAATTCTATACAAAACCACGTGGTGTTAAAGTTCATCGACTTAAACTTTAAATGGGTCCATTGATAAGAGAAAGCATAATTCGTGTGTTTATAACATCTAGTTGCTTGTGATAAGTGAAATGGGTCTATCGATTATAATTTATCCATACCGTGAGGTCTATCTGTGTTACGCTCAACAGGAATAGGATGAAATTAAGAAACGCCATCTATTATCAACCAATAGAGGTTTTTTTATTCACGATTAGTCGAGTCAAGTCAAATCTGTAATTTAAAGAACTCGTAATCACGTTGTTTGGCTTATGTTGAAAAAGTTATTTTAAGAAAGTTTTTATATATTTTGGTTTCTGCATATTTAATTAAAGTTTTACTAAAATAAATAAACTACTAATATTATAAATGCGCAAGTCCGTCTGTAAAGTTTTTATGGCCAATCCGCTGCACCAATATTGATGATATTAAGAAAAATTAAATGTTATACCGGGGTAACATTGGGACAACATAATTCCCATTTTCCTTCTGGAAAAAGAAAAAACATATTGCTTTATTGAGGGTGCCGGTATATTTACTAATTCTTTATTTGTTGTGTTAATTAATGTCAGAAGGTTTCTATGAATTTAATTACATATATTAAATTTTACGGAATTATTTTAATTAGGAATTATTTAAAAAAACGATATTATTAATTGCTTTTATTATTACATATTGTATTTTTTTTAATTGTACAATAAAGAATATTTTATTGATTGATTGATATTCGTCTATAATCTACAGATCCACCGTATTCTTCAATCGTATTAACCTAATATCATGTAGCGCAGCTGGTAAAAATCTAATAGAACAGTTCATAAATCTATATAACGTTTCCGTGGTGTAGTGGTTATCACATCTGCCTAACACGCAGAAGGTCCCCGGTTCGATCCCGGGCGGAAACATAGCTTTTTAATTTTAAAATATCTACCTCACTTATGCCCGTGACTTCGTTTGTGAAACAGCGTTTAAATATCGTCGATTACGTACCTTTTTCACGTTCGAAAACGGACTTTTATAAGAATCAAAAAATACCAGAATAATTGTACTTATTGATGGTATTTTAAATATTAAGTTGCCCACTAAATATTATATTTTTTGGATTCGACTACGATTTTTCCTGACGTCTTTCTTCTAATGATGCCCCAGTTACGGTGTTATACGATTGTTTAGATTTTAGCAGGGAATATGTGCATTATTGCTGCTATTAGTGCCAATAACAATGTGCATATCTTTTTAATCACGAATCATAGTAAAAAAAATTATCAAAAATACAACCGAATTGAGAACCTCCTTACTTGGAAGTCGTTTAAAAATACTGTTTACTGTAATACCTACGTAGTGAAAAAAGATTGGCTAAAAAACATTACAAGAAAAACAAACAAGAATAAATCAATATACAATAATATTTTATTAAACTTACATTAAGCTATACGCGCCGTCCCTTCGAATCACTGGCCAACGGCTAGAGTTTAAAACAGGTTATAAAAAAAACAAGGACCAAAACCTTGGACAAGGCCGCACACGAATATTCCGAGCATTTCCGGTTTACGCCTAATAGTTTTTGAAATATTCGTTCTAGATTTGTCTGTACCATACTGAATACAATCTATACTAATATATAAAGCTGAAGAGTTTGTTTGTTTGATTGATTGTGTGAACGCGCTAATCTCAGGAACTACAGGACCGATTTGAAAAATTCTTTGAGTTTAAGATAGTCCATTTATCGAGGAAGGCTATAGGCTATATACCATCACGCTAAGATGAATAGAAGAGGGCCAACAATACTTTTTTTGCGAAAACGGCAAAATTTAAATTTTCCTTGCGTCCACTAAGTAGACGGTGAAAGTTATTAAAAAAACATGTATTGCAAAATCGTTCCCCTCTAAAAGTTCTTAATAAAAATCCGCGACACCATATCTACCTTTTAAGGTTAACCCACTTTAACCATAATTAATATAAGTATTACGGTTTACTCAAATAATGAGACTGTAGTCCACGTTAACGAAGTTCCGCTTAAAAGCCAGTACATTATACTATTTAAGAAAAGTATAAAGTATAAGTAATTAAAGTAAGTATAAGTAATTATATGAAACGGCTTAAAGGACTCGATTCCAAGACGTTAATATAAATGATTGGAAAAAAATGTATTATATGGAAAGAGTCAATAGTCAAAATGCAGTTAAGGCTGCCTACGTTTCCCATTAGACGAGATCGTAGCCAAGAACCTAGTCTTATCATATTTAAAAAAATTTTCAAGGAATATAAAAGTAACAGCCTGTAACTATGCCCACTGCTGGGCTAAGGCCTCCTCTCTCCGTTTTTGGAGAGAAGGATTGGAGCTAAGACCTACCACGCTGCTCCAATGCGGATTGGTAGGTTACACATATCCCTAGATTCTCTAGAGATATGCAGGTTTCCTCACGATGTTTTCCTTCACCAAAAAGCGTTTGATAAATTGCAATTATCAATTAGACACATAAGTTTTAATAGAAAAACTCATTGGTGCCTGCCCGGGGTTTGAATCTATGTCGTCTCTAGAGAGTCGCACGGTCTCACCGCTAGGCTATCACAGCTTCAAGGAATATAGATTATAAATAATAATGCGTAACTTTAATTATACTCCGACCTTGTACACTAAATAGCAGCGAAATTACATTTACTAATTTACAGTATCTAACGGGCCCGTGATGTATTGTAAAATCTTATGTCTTGAAAGAGACCCACCATTTATTAAATATGCAGCGCATATGTTTGCAATCTTGATATAATTTCAAAACTTATGCAAGGGATCATAATGTTAATTATAAAATGCTCAAATTAACTACGTATTTAATTTGATAATGCAGACATTTTGGATTCGGGCGAAGGGGACTCGCTCTAGACCAGCGGCGGTCAAACTTTTACAATCCACAAAGTTAGAGAAATTATAGAAACATGTGTCAAAACGTAATTAAAAACGGCTAATACAAAAGCCTACTATACTATTAAGGATTACTTAGACGATAAGAATGCCTAGATATAGCTACTCTTCGACCCTGTACAAGACATCAATAACGATATGTAACTAGTAATAAGAATTATTAAGAAAAGAGCACCCGCCAAGTTTCTTGCTAGTTTTTAACGGTAGGAACAACTTTCCGAACCAGCAGTAGATGTTGACGATTCAAAAGCACTTGTTCACAAGTTTACTTGAATATTTTGAATTTGAATTTGAAACTATAGCGTAATTTTATACTATCCATGCCGATGAACCCTCGGCGGGTCGGATTTAATGATTTCGCGGGTCGGAGTTGACCCGCGGATCGTACTTTGCCCATCACTGCTCTAGACCATCATTTGCCGCCCTAAGGGGGACCTCCGTAAGTTCCAAACGGGGTTTATAGGACGCCTATCTGATAAGGTCCCCTAGATGATCAATGATATGATGCTCCCGATGCATCGTCTAGTGAAGGGACCTCTTAGAGTGGTCCAGATAAAGAGGCGGCGCACTCTGGGATTCAGAGTTGCTGCTGGCGGGTTAGGGGGCAATGTGTACAATGGTACCCTATCCCCGCGACCAGCAGCGTAGCTGAATACTTAGATTGTTTTAGTCACTACGTGTCTAACATACCTCTGAAGGGATTTTCCTGATAAAAAAAGGCATTTTGGATTATCACAGAATTTGTTTTATCGCGTATTATTATATTTTTAAAAGCTTTTATTCTTATTTATTAATGTATGTAACATTGCAAGTTGAGTTTCGCTTTTGTCTAAGTCGCATGTAATTTTTTAGAAACCGCCGTCAAAATGTTTCACTACATGCAGAATGGTAGAAAGTGGTCATAGATTTAAAGGTCAAACGAATTTTTATTGCAATGAAGCTGTGTATCACTACTAAAATTATATTACATAGCGTAAAACTAAAGAATCTTCTCTTATACAGGCCGCTCCCAAAGAACTTTATTAAAAGTTTTTATTTTACTTGCCGTGTATATGCAGTGAAGATGGTATCTTGCAAGTTAAACTAAACCCACTCCAGGGTTTTATATGTTGGTTCAGTCCCGATAATAAGCGTGACCTTGTGCTACTGCCAAGGTTGAATCCAGACAGAACTCCTCAATGATTAAGAGTATGTGTAGTAATGAGATTTTGTTAAAACGCTTTTGTTATAAGCAATTTTTTGAATGAACTTATATTATATTGCATTTAGTAATTCATTTGCGATGCGTGTACAGCTGTAGATATCTAGCATCTTATTTACATAGATAAATGTACATTATTAGCAACGGAAATCCGCAAATAAATTAAGTGGCTTGCACACCCACGGATATAGTATTTCCGTTATACATAAAGTCGCCAAAATTTGCTCTCCTAATAAATATTGTGTTTAGACGATGAAACAGCTTCCTTTAACGTGTATGCAAATTAACTTAGATGTGATTATTACTTAGATGTTATTAGGGATTTTATTCTGACTTTTTTATTGTTTATAGACGAGCGCTTGACTGTAATCAGGCCTGATGGTAAGTATTGATACAGTCTAAGGTGGAACGCGCATGCCACTTCATGTTTTTTAGCAATTGCGCGATTTCTTCAACACAATTTACATTATACCCATATGTATTATTTGCCTAAACCAGACTGAAGTATTGCACTATATTTTGGTGCAAACCGTACAAAAATCCGTCCAGTAGATTTTGAGAAAATCGATTTCATACAGACAGACAGCTTTCTGGGAATTAGTTTTATAATAAGTATAGATATATTTACCAGTTGACTGTCACCCATAACATAAGTATTAAGTTAGTTACTTTGGGGAAGACCGTGTGTAAGTGTTCGCCTGCCTTCTTCAACGTCAACTTACCTTAGTCGTATTTTACGATCCCTCGATAATATAGAAGGTGGCTTATTCTACTCAGCCGTATACCACACTGTGGGTCAAATTACCTTAGTCGCCGTTTACGACACCTCGGTAAGAAATTAGGGTGGTCTATTCTACTCGGCCGTATACCACACGGTGGATCAACTTACCTTAGTCGGCATTTACGACACATCGGTAAAAAATTAGTGGTCTATTCTTCTCAGCCGGATACCACACGGCATTATCTTGAAAAGAGCAAATGCTCGTTTTGTTACTTACTCGTCTCGTCATGAGATAAATTGACGGTAAAGTATTTGTAAAACTCAATTTTATTTGAAAATTTTTGGCTAAGTTGAGCGCATTTTAGCGTAGAATTGACGCGGATTTAAGTAAAAGTTACCAACCGGAATCGAAGATTAACGGTTTCGGACACATATATTAAGTTACATTTAGATATTGGGATACCACACATCCGTTTTGCGATACGATGAACAAATAAAAATACGCACAGTTCTAAATATAAGCATGCCACGTTCTCACATCAGAAGCCGAGTAAAGGTCGGTCTACATTAGTCAAATCACATCAAAATAAGCTGTTCATTCAAATAAGCTGTTTCAACCACTTTTCAATCGTCAAGGATCAATATGATTAATGAAGCTACAACTGCTGAACGCAAGAAACTCGGCGGTCAATCTTTTAAACATTTTCAATTTTTATTAAACCGCAGTCGTGTATGAAGCTGAAAGGATTTTTATCATCCAAATAATATGCGATTTTGTAATATGCTTTACGTATAAGCATATCTCTTACACCTTTCTATAGACTGGTCTAGTATAGATTTCAGAATTTCATTGTAGAAGCGAATACCGAGACCAACGAATGAGTTGCTAACCCTGCTGGGTCGTGACATCACAAGCTTTTTGTGACCTCTCGTATGTCTATGATATACATCAAATTTCGTCTGGTCATATTTCTTTTTTTTATATAAGGAAATCCTCAAAAGTTACTAAACCTCCGAGGGCTGAGTTCTGGTTATGTATAACTCTTATCTAGTAAGACCCCTTCGACGGCCAACCTATTTCAGGGAAGTCCCAGGGTCTCTGGCGAACAGAAGCGGTGACTTTCTTGCACCGTGCAAACTAAAAAGCTCCATCCTAATCAATAAAATGAGGCTACTTTAGTTATATTGCGATGACCTATACTACAAAAACTATTTATTTTGCCACTGTCTCTTAGTAGAGTAAGAACTTGAACTTTTAAGAAGTTGCCCATTTGCAAAGTGTTAAAATCATTTACAGAATAAGGCGTTATTTTACAAATTTCCATAATACACAAAATAGTGAGATATTTTTTCCCTTACAAGTGTAATTGAATAAATAAGAAGCAATTTTCTCAAAACTTAATTTATTATTTTTTAACAAGTCGTCACATAGCCGGCGACAATGTTTTTTTTATACTATCGGCCTAACTATTTGAATGTTTTTTATGAATAGTTTTATTTGAAACATGTAGTAAGCAATTTTGTTATACGATTATAGAAAATCTATGTAATCCTAAAAGTAGAGCGTACTATCACGTGTTTGTTTTCATATCTTATGCATCCACGATTCATAAAACGTATGCGCTACAAACAACCACCACACTACAACTGCACACATTCACTACCACCGTATTAGCAATCGTTGCGCCCCGTTATCAGTAGACTCCACGTGTATGAAAACTAAAAGTAGACTTTCATTTACTATATATAGTTACAGTTAGTATTTATGTAGATTAAAATATAAACATAGTCATAATATAACTACTTGGTACGAAAATCTATATCTATACTTATTATAAAACAAATTACGCAAAAGCTTTCTGTCTGTATGCAATCGATTTTCTCAAAATCTACTGAATTGTACGGTTTTCACCAAAAAATAGTGCAGTACTTCCGATGGTTTAGGTATAGTACACATCGGTATTATGTAAATTGTGTCAAAGAGATCGCGCAGTTGTTATAAATCTTGCTTGCTGGGGGCTACAGTCGCGTGCAGAGATGAGTTAAAGTAATGTAGAAGAGAATTGTAGAAAAAATACTACAAAAGGGTCCGCGATAGTCTCTATCTCTCACAGTTAACTCACAAGAACTACTTTTATGTTCAAAATTTCGAAAATTCGGGAAAGTTTCGTAAATCACTGAATTCCACGCGAGCCGTTGTTGGCACAGCTAGTTTGTGTATAAAATATTGAATACGAATAACAGTCCAATGTGGAGTGATCTTAAAAGCAGATGCATTTTATTGAGTGACAAAAGATTCGAGTGTCTGTCGGATGCGTCTCGTGAGAAACGGCGCCCGACTCGGGAAACGGTTTACAATTTTGAAACGAAACGAGTTTAGATGCTTGAAATACGTGTTTGTGTTTGTGTTTATTCAAGGATGATGTCCTTAAAAAACGATCAAGTGCGTGATGGATCGAAAACGTTTACATTGATCTAGAGCAGTTTCTCCCAACGTAGGGCACACGTTACACAGGGGGCCAATTTCATTTGTTGCGATTCGAAAATGGAAATTAATGTAACCTTTTCGCTCCGGGCCATTTAAATACAATGCTAGATTTCGGGGCCAAATTAACGAAAAAAGCTATGCGTTTGTTATGCGAACAATTTTTTAATATTAAAATTTACGTTAGGGGGTCAATATAACTCATGGGCTGCTCGCTCATGGGCTGCAATAGAGGTACACCCACCATAAAGATCAACGGATTGCACTCCGGGAGTGCCGGCAAAAGTGAAAACTTGTATATTGACGTTGTGCATTTTTGATATTTTGAAATGGTTTGGGAATAATTTAATAATTTAAAAATTTTATAATTTCACCTACGCGGCGCGGGCGGTCTACTCTCCATTCGTCTTACGAATTTTCGATCAGATCAGATGTGCTGACGCGAATTTAGCAATCATTAGCCATCACAAAAAGTGCAAAACACGGCTGAATAAATTTTTGACTTCCAAAATCGCGTTTTATTGCATTTCATTCATTGCTTGAAATGAATCAGGAAATGAATTGAATTATGAATTACTAGCTGACGTTGTTTTGCCACATAAATTACTACAAAATTGACTTGACTTTTGACACATCGTAAATATAAAAAAAACTTTGATATGTTGATAATAGATTGCGCTTTTCAATGTGATACTATTCATGTTGAATTAACAGGATTTCTATAGCCTATATGTTACCCCGGTGTATAAGGAATAATCGTGCCAAATTACATCAATATTGGATTACATCATTCAGCGGATTCGCCGCGAAAGTGTAACAAACATACATCCATGCTTACAAACTTCCGTATTTATATAATTTATAGAATTAGGCCTTACTTTGCGGAGATCCATAATACAAAAGTAATAATAAAAATTATTTTGCTATAATCCGCGATACAGTAAGTAGAAAATATATATAATACATATAAATAAATGTACAATAGATTCGTAAACACACATGCACAAACCTTCACCAGCCACCACAATAGTCTTTTTTAACTATATTTATATTCCGTTGATTAGTTTGTTTGACTGTTAAATTTATTTTTTAATTTGTTTTCGTATTGTCACCAGTTGTACCGGATAAGTGTACAAAGTCTTAATAAATTCTGTCCTCTCAATATGGGCTAAAATTGCATACGGATACTTTTTTTAATCTAACTAGTTCTACGGATCTCCTTGTATTTGAGCATGTAGAGATACTCCGAGCACAGTTCGCTCCATCGCCCGCTAAGCGTTTCTGAGTCTTCTTATGAAGCCCATAGTGACCACGTTTCAGATCTGTGATAGCCTATCGGAGAGACCGTACGACTCTCTAGAGACGACTTAGGTTCAAACCCCGGGCAGGCACCAATGAGTTTTTATTAAAAAGTCATTGGTGTCATCCGCAGTCATCCGCATTGGAGCAGCGTGGTAGGTCTTAGCGCCAATCTTTCTCTTCAATAACGGAGAGAGAAGGCCTTAGCCCAGCAGTGGACATAGTAACAGGCTGTAACTTTACTTGTATACTTTTTCAGATTTGTATTTGTTCATTTCACTTATTAAATCGGGTGTTAACCTAAATGCACTGAATATTCACGTATCCACGGATATTTCATCCAAATATCCGTTCGACCCAGTTACGTTTGGTATGAAAGTAAGTTTACATTATCAACGTGAAATTACGCAAGCCGGCCACCGAGATAAGGAAGTATTGAGATTACGAAAGCATACATTGGGCGTTATCCCACTACAGTGGAGTATAGATCAGGAGGTTAACTGCGTTGGGTGTTTTTCAAATGATAAGACCTTTTAGAAAAGTTTCTCATTTACACTTTGCAGTGTTCACTTTGTTGTATGAATGTAGCATAGGCTCAAACATGCACTACAAGTAACAACATGTCACTACACGTCCACTCTCACCCAAGGCTCTGGTGTAGTAACGTGTGTGCGCTTGAGATAGTGTAATGTTTCCTCTGTACAGTGTTAGTGTGAGTATATTCATATATGTGTCTGGTATATAAATATACAAAGTAAGATAGACACATGTCAACCCACATACACTACACACTTAAAGGACCATCTTCTGAAGTTCAGCGATGATTTAGGCAATTTGGACTTTGAATAATACTGCTCTGAATGAGCACTTCTGTCAAACCACTGGCGTAGATTTTTTTGCCTTAAGATATAGCATAGAACAATCTTCTTTCACCTACCCTATTCTCTTCTATGCTCTATTATCATTCGTCAACTCTGCCGCTACTCCTTTTATATGCATGTCACACCTTACACAATCCAACCATCTCTTTTTAGGCCGCCCTCTGGTCACATGTCCATCCATATTCAAATTTAACACTCGTTTGGTCACAAGATTTTCATCCCTCCTCATTACATAACCATACCATCCCAATCTTGTACCTGTCGTCTTTTCTATAACTGGCGCAACTTTCAGACTTCCCTTTATATACTCATTTCATATTTTATCCAATCGTGCATAGAAAAGTGTAACTCATTAAAAAATATATTACACATATCCAAAAAGTAAATTAGCAATATTTTATTTAGCAATATTTTCTCTCTCACTAATGCCTGTTTTTTTTAGAATTTAAATTTGCGGTGTTTTGTTTTTTTTTCCAATTTTGAGTGCTACTCTGAAGTCTGAACACTGCACTCACGGTTGCAGCTGTCTTTTGTTATGCTACTACTGCCATTTGGCAGTTGGGGGTCTTTTTTTATGCTACTACTGTCATTTGGCAGTTAGCGGTCTTTTTTATGCTACAACTGCCATAACAGAAGACCGCCGTATTCCCGTTCAGGGTAGCAATCAAAATTGAAAAACAAACAAAAAACCGCCGTTTTAAATTCCAAAAACGAACACTCGAATTTTCGTTTTTTTAAATGTCAATAGTCTGTTATTCAATGAGTTTTACAGTAAAATATTTGGTTCAACCAACAGTGTAAACATTTGAACGTAACACCTTACTACAATAAAAAAAATGTATAAATGTTTCAAGTTCAAGTTTGTTGCACGTGTTCAGAGGTAAAATAAATGGTGGGGTTGAACCGATTACTATATAACAATGCTTGTTTGGATAATGCTTCGCTTTGCGATTTTGTCGTGGAGTCTATCTCCTGATGGTGCTTCGGTTGCGGGGCGAAACGATTGTTGAGTTTGTGATAGTGAAAGTGTGTAGTGCTTGTGTATTGTGGTGGCAGTGGTGGAGGTTCGCGCATGTGTTTTTACGAATCCTGCATGTATCGGGTATGAAAAAACTGATAGTTCACTATACATTTAGCACTATATGTATTTTCTATTAACTGTATCGCGGATTATAGCAAAATAATTTTTATTATACCTTTTTTTACTATTACTTTTGAGTTTTACAGCATTAATAAGGAGGATGGATGAACGTGAAAGCATCATCAGGCAAAGGCCGCCTCCTTTTGGAGACAAGGATTGCTCTAATACGGATACCGATCCGATAGATAACACATATCCTAGGAATTCTCCTGAGACACATATCTTCACGATGTAGTATACAGTACCTATAACAGAACTACTTTGCTATAATCCGCGTGTGTTAAGAAAATGTATGTAATGCTAAGTGTATGAAGCAGGCAAAATTCACATACCTTACACATGCAGGACAAAACAAACCACACGTATCCCAAGATGCCTCCACCAGTAACAATGCAACAAGCAATACACACAACCACCACCAAAATCTCTACGATCGTTTCGCCCCGAAACCGAAACATCATCAGGAAGATAAGTAGATAGTGTGAGAAGTGCGTTTTGTCCTGCATGTGTAAGGTATGTGAATGAATGTATTTTGCCTGCTTCATACACATAGCATTACATACATTCACTTACTTAACAGAAGCGGATTATAGCAAAGTTGTACTGTTATACTTTCTGTAATATAGAATTCTGCAAAGTAACGCCTGCTTATATTAATCTTCACGATGTCTTTCGTCACCCCAAAACCGCGTAATAAATTCTAAATATCAATTCGAAAAATTTTTATTATTTAATTAATTAAGCAATATAACAGAACTAACTACTTTGCTATAATCCGCACGGGTTAAGTGAATGCATGCAAAGCCAATGTGTATGAAGCAGGCAAAATCTACGCACCTTATACATGCAGGACCAGCCACCACATGCACCCCAAGGCGCAATTCACCAGCAACAACGCACACAAAAGCAGCACACACACCCACCACCACAATCTCGACTGATTTAGTACGTTGCAGTACGATTTTTGTCGTGGAGCCTATTCTCCTGATGATGCTTCGGTTTCGGGGCGAAACGATCGTCGAGATTGTGGTGGTGGGTGTGTGTGCTGCTTTTGTGTGCGTTGTTGCTGGTGAATTGCGCCTTGGGGTGCATGTGGTGGCTGGTCCTGCATGTATAAGGTGCGTAGATTTTGCCTGCTTCATACACATTGGCTTTGCATGCATTCACTTAACCCGTGCGGATTATAGCAAAGTAGTTAGTTCTGTTATATTGCTTGTAGTATGGAATTCCGCAAAGTAACGCCTGCTTCTATAAAATTATAAATTAATTAATTAAATTAATTAAAATTATATAATTAAAAACTGGTCTTAACATTACAGCAAAAGGCACTCTATTAGTATTCAAGCTACCTAACATTATTCCGGTAGCTGCACATAAATTTACGAGATATAAATATATACCATGCTTTACATTGAACCATTATCAGGGCAGTCAACTTTTCTGATCTTATATAAGAAGTAATGCATTACATCATATGCTTTTTTCACTATTGCATATCTAAATGCAGGTGCGTCGCCTTCCATAAAGTTTATATTTATTCTTGTTGAACAAGTTCCTCCGAGCTTGTTTGAGTTTTCCAATTAAAAACGAGTCGATGTCGCCTGTTTAGTACAATGAAATAGTTCTGATTTCCCACGTTAATTATGTACGGGTAAGTTTAGAAAAATAATTACGTTTTTACATACTTATTACTTTTGATAAAAGGTTAACGATTGTTCACTATTTAAAGGCATAGAACTGTTTGCATATTTAAATTTTAACTTAAGCCGTGAAGGCGGGATGGTAAATATAACGAAATATATGTCTTATGGAATATTGCTGTGGGGTAAATGCGCGGATAGTGAAAAAATTTTCGTATTACAAAAAAGAGCCATACGTGGCATCTACAATTTAGGTCCGCGTGATTCCCTGCGAGAGAAGTTTAAGGAAACAGGTATTCTAACATTTGCTTCACAGTATATTTTAAATAACGTAATTTTTGTACATAAAAATATAAAGAATTATAAAACGATAGGTGATGTATATAATAGACAAAGTAGGAACCGACATAAGCTTGCGACTCCTGCTTTGCGCCTAGCAAAAGTACGTAAATCGTTTGTGGGTTTGGGTATAAGATTCTATAATAAAATTCCGAAATCAATTTTGGTCATGCCATTACAGCAGTTTAAAAACACTGTTAAAAAGAGGCTGATACAGAAAGCCTACTTTACTGTTGAAGATTACTTAGATGATAAGGATGTGTGGATATAGGTGCACTTCTACCCTGTACAAGACAGAAATAAATAAATGTAACTAGTTCTAAGATTTATATTTTAAAAAGAGCAACCGCCGAGTTTCTTGCTGGCTCTTCTCGGCAGGAACAGCTTTCCGAACCAGCAGTAAAGTTGACGATTCAAAAGCACTTGTTTACAAGTTTACTTGAATAAAGAATATTTTGATTTGATTTGATTTGATAACATTATGTCATATGGAATCATGCTATGGGGTGCACCATCCCAAGATTTTAGTTTTAGGAAAAAGAGCGATTCGTACTATTTATAATATGAAACCTCAGTTAGCTACGCTGATGCGTAGATGACTCTAGGCTGGCTGCAACGATTAACGTGGAATCAATTAAACAAATTGCATATTTTTTAGATTATCCGCCAAGTTTCATGCTGCTCCTTGCGGTAGGAGCAAACTTTAGTAGCAGCTTCTTTAAAAAAAATTAACAATTTAAAAGTACTGAAAACAGTCTACTTCAGTATGGAATATTATAAGACATTTTGATATATACGGTAAATAAACACCTCACAAAATAACAATACCCTATTGAAAATTCATTTAATGTTTTTATGAATTGCTGAATTGAATGCATGCATTTATAAATAATGCTTACTTAACATTAATAGAAAATGACAAATTATAGAAATTAGATATCCCTAATTAGATTTCCTGCCTAAACGTTTTTATTGAATAATATTAATTTTGTCTATTCATTATATATACATATAATGAGATACATATATAGAGATAAGTATACGAGTTTCATACTCCCCTCATTATTTAATTTGACACACTTACAGGTCTGTGTATGACCCCCGTTACTCTAGTTAATCATAACTCTTTGCTATAATAAAGAATACCTTGAAAAATAATAGTGATTGTTTACTTTTTTAATTACTTTTGTTTAGAGTCTAGAATCAAGTTCTTTAAGGCCTTGATTATGTTTAATATTCAGTAAGACTAAAGACATCCATCATCCTCCTGCCCTTATCCCAATCAAATCAAATCAAATCAAAATATTCTTTATTCAAGTAAACTTGTAGACAAGTGCTTTTGAATCGTCAACTTTACTGCTGGTTCGGAAAGCTGTTCCTGCCGAGAAGAGCCAGCAAGAAACTCGGCGGTTGCTCTTTTTAAAATATAAATCTTAGAACTAGTTACATTTATTTATTACTGTCTTGTACAGGGTAGAACCGCACCTATATCCACACATCCTTATCATCTAAGTAATCTTCAACAGTATAGTAGGCTTTCTGTATCAGCCTCTTTTTAACAGTGTTTTTAAACTGCCGTAATGGCATGACCAAAATTGATTTCGGAATTTTATTATAGAATCTTATACCCAAACCCACAAACGATTTACGTACTTTTGCTAGGCGCAAAGCAGGAGTCGGAGCCCCAATTTAAGTGGGGTCGGCACAACATGTTACAAACATGTTGTCATATGATTTTGCTACGTATTTTACGACCAGCCGCCTGCCTGACGTCAACTTACCTTAGTCGCCTTTTACGACACCTCGGTAAGAAATGAGGGTGGTCTATTCTATGCAGCCGGATACCACAAGGCACATACCTAAGTCGCCTCTTACGACACCTCGATAAGAAAGGAGGGTGGTATATTCTATTCTGCCGGATACCACACGGTGATGCTTCAATATTGAGGCGAAGAGATCGTGATTGTGGTGGTGATTGTGTGTAGTGCTTGTGTGGATTGTTGATGGTGGCTGCATTTTGTGATACGTTTGGTGAGTCGTCCTGCATGTACAAGGTATGTGAATGTTGCTTGCTTCATACACTTAAGCATTACATAGATTCTCTGAACAAACGCGGATTATAGAAAAATAATTCTATTGTAACTCCTGTACTATGGATTTCCGCAAAGTAACACCTGCTTCATAAATCATTACTCCTATGTTGGCGCAATTTTCGTAAAAAGGAGGTACAAAGTTCTTGCTTTACGTATCTCCGTATATAAAATAGAATAGATCTTTATTTTTTGGCAGCATCATACATGAACTTATATGTAAAGCATATTACAAAATTGAAGATTATTTGGATGATAAAAATGTCTGGATTTGCAAATCCTTTCAGCTTCATACCAGACAGCGGTTTAATTGTGTAAAATTGAAATTGTTTAAAAGATTGACCGCCGAGTTTCTTGCTGATTCTTCTCGGTAAGAGCAACATTCCGAACCAGTTGTAGCTTCATTAATCATATTGATGCTTGACGATTCAAAAATGCTCGTAAGAGCTTACTTCAATAAAGATTATTTTGATTTGATTTGATTTAATTTGAACGGAAGGAATATTTCCGCTAATTCTTTATTTGCTGTATTGATTGTTTTGTTAATTATAAAATAAATAAATAATGTCGTATAAACATATATTTTACTAGCAATGCCTCGCGGTTTCACCCACATCCATACCGATGGAATGGAAAGTCTACGAAGTCGGACTATAGATTTATTTTATATATTATTTTATTATAAAAATGGCTATCATTATTATTCTTGGAATAAGAGCTAACTTACCAAATGCAGGTCCTGCTATAACGGTCGCTACAATGAATTTTTTATTGCATTATTTGCTTTCGAATTCTTAAATTCGTAGTATCTTTTGATTTGGATTTCGGATTTTAATAATTTAAAAAGTATTTTACAGGTATTGAAACGGTTTTTAATAAAATATCATTTAATAGGATAAGGATTAATACAGAGATATGAATAAAATGGTTTGAATATTTTACCAATTTTTACAATGTAAAAAAGTAGTTATATTGGCATAACTATAATAGTAAGACATATGGTATCACGGACTTTTTTGTGGATATTGATACGTTCTATTATACTGTAGAACATTTTTTTGTTCTATCATCAACAGTTACCGCAGCGCACGCGATGTAAGATTTTTACGACTTAATTCACACCTTATTACAATTTTGTTACGGATCCCTATTTTTTTAAAAATGTTATATAGCCTATGTTGCTCAGTGAAGAAGCAGCTTTCCAATGGTAAAAGAGTTTTTGAAATCGATCCAGTAGTTTTTGCGTGAAAACGTTACAAACATACATACATACAAACAAACATACAAATCTTTCCTCTTTATAATATTAGTATAGAAGTATAGAAGTATAGATGATTATTACGTGATATGGTTTATCAAGTTTTCAACTTCATCATCTTACAAAAGTAATAATAAAATTATTTTGCTATAATCCGCGACACAGTAAATAGAAAATATATATAGTGTTAAATGTATAGTGGACTATCCGTATTTTCATACCCGATACGTGCAGGATTCGTAAAAACGCATGCACAAACCTCCACCACTTCCACCACAATATACAAGCACTACACACGTTCACTATCACAAACTCAACAATACAACGAATACACGACAAAATTGCAAAGCTTTGCGATTTTGTCGTGTATTCGTTGTATTGTTGAGTTTGTGATAGTGAACGTGTGTAGTGCTTGTGTATTGTGTAATCGATTTTCAAAATCTCCTGAACAGATTTTTGTACGGTTTTCACCATAAGATAGTGCAGTACTTCCGGATAGTTTAAGTAAATAGTACATATCGGTAAAAAACTTGCTTATTGGGAGCTGGAGTCGCGTGCGCCGCTTAAACCATCAGATATACGCTCAAGTTAAAAAAGTCCGCGATAGCATGTCTCTATCTTTTACGGTTAACTCACAATAACTACTTTTACGTTCAAAATGACGAAAATTCGGGAAAAGTCTCGTAAATCTCTGAAATTCACACGGGCGATGCCGTTGTTGGAACAGCTAGTGTTTTATAACTGTTTTCATATGACATTGGAAATCTTTCTAAGTATTTTAATACTTGTTACCTATACTGCGTGTAAAAAATTAGCTAGTATTTATAAATTTCGAGCAGCCAACTAGGCATGTTGTGACAAGTCGTTCTGATTACCTTGTGAACGAGTGATCGTCGGAATCCAGGCGCGGTGCTGGCGACAGGTGGGAACCGGTCGTCTTCCGCGAACGAAGCCGTGCTGACCTTACTAACTCGTTGTCATGACCGAGCCTTCACAACACACCTTATTCTTGACTAATCCATACTAATAATATTAATTCGAGTCTGTCTGTCGATTACACTTTCAAGGTTAATCCGCTTGATGATTATCAATGAAATGTACAACAATTGAAAAGCTACCAGTCTAAATAAAGATTTTAAAATCCCGCTTTTTCTTCACGAACAGGAGTACAAATGATAGAGGGTATTTTGAAATTTAAGTTAATGCGAATGAAGTCACGATCGCGTCTAGTAATTATATATGTATAAAAACCTTGTATAATATATGAAAAAAGTCTAAATAATCGGTGTGCTTTTTACATTTTACTATTAATATTTCTTTATCTTTCTCTACTATTATTGTTAATGGGAAAGTCTGTCTGTCTATCTCTTACGTTTTTACTACTAATCCACTAAAGCAATACTGGTAAAATAAGATGAAATTGTAGCTTTTTCACTTTTACATATTGAATAAAATCAAGTTTTCCCTTTAAAGGAACAGGAAATAAGAAAAAGCATAATTGACGGGATTACAATGCTAAATTGACGCGAAAAAGTCGCGGGTACAGCTTGAAATATTATAAAGATTAAGTTTACATAAAATCCATAGTGCTATAGCCAATTTTAATCTATGTAGATCCATTTCTGGACATAGGTCTCTGCAAGAGCTTATGCTATTAGATGGATTTATTAATATATTAAAACCATGTCCATGTGGCACCTTATACATATAATATCTAAAAAACGCCTATAACCTATAGTTAATCGTGATAAATCATACTTAGGTTAGATACCTCCATTTTGAAATGTACTTGTGTTCCCTTCGCTATGCGGCCAAGTATATACAACTATATTTAATCAATAGGTATGGACTACGGAAGGCGAGCAGCGGTACTTACACTATGAAGTAAGTATGCGTCTCTCTGATACTCTTTGAATTGAAAGTTTGAAATTGTAACGTTTTAATTTTTTTATAATGACAGAACTTTACTGCAACCACTGAGTAATTTTACTTATCTGTATTATATATAGTTGATCTTTCTTTCTGTATCTTTGATACAGAAGTTATTAGCGTTGAAAAAAATGAGATTACAAATTTTTTTTAATCACTCTATTTCTTAATAAATGTACAATGTAAAAACAAAAAATAACTAAGTACTTATATACTTCTTATCTTGCTGGCTAAAACAAGTATAAAGTAATATTAAATTCAGTGAACAATATTACAAGCACTTTTGTTAAAATAAAAATTCAATGTATAATTGACTTTTTTCTTAGAGTTAGATGTCATCTGATTGCCCACTAAATTATTTAATATGTACAAGTAATTATATACTACGTGCGGTTCATTGAACCTTTACAAATTTACTTAGCTCGCCATAATATTCCAGTACCTACGCAAATCTTGTGTTTACATTTCTAATCATTGTGTATGCAGGCCATGCATAAAGTAATTTATATGATCAAATATTCCTTTTAAAGATTTAGTCCAGAAATTCGTAATTATAAGCAATAAGTTTTAAACAATATGCTGTTAGACCAACAGCGTCAACAGATAGAGTAAACTAGTATGAAAGCATCGCCTATGGCGGAAAAAGCTCTATTAAAATTTAAAATTATTTTCCCTTATTTTCCCAAGGATGGACAAACAGCATAAATTAGAGAACCCATGTGGTAGGGATACCTCTACTTCTATAACAAAACCCCAAAGTCAATTTTTGCCTCGCTGTCACAGACGGACGTAAGTTACAGTTTAAAAAATATACCAAAAGGAGGATAATATCAAAAGCCTAACTAATGAGGATTTTATGTATATGATAAGAATGCGTGGATATAGCTACTATTCGACCATACACAAGATATCAATGACAAAATATAACTAGTTATACGAACTGTATTTTGACAAAGCATTCGCTGAGTTTCATGCTGGCTCTTCTCGATAAGTTTTTTTATCATTTATATAATCCTTAATAGTATAGTAAGCTTTCTGTATCAACCTCCTCTAAGACATTTTAAATTGCTGTAATAGCAAAGGCTAAAATCTTTTTTTCCATCTTCCATCTTATACCATGTTTCTCATTATATAGTAATAATAAACGGCACAGATTTAACATAACAAAAAATATACTCGCTATATTAGAATTGTTAAGTGGAATATAGAGCTGAGTAACGACAAAAAAACGAATTATTTATTAATAATGTCATATTAGTACTAATAACATAAAAAATGTGCCAGTAATCAACCGTTGAACGCGGAACGTTTTTTACCGTGCCATTCAGATGTAACCGCCATCGAGAACCGTTAACACCTGCCTACAGGCAAACATACCAAAGATATTGAACAATAACATAAAAAATACGGAAACCGGTAACCTCATATATTGGTGCGCCCTGCGCATTCATATGAATAGAGATAAGTATCAAGTCATAGACAATAAATCGAGTTTTCTTCTTTTCTCTGGAATCTTGGATTTTCGCAGATTAAAAAGTGTCATTTTTCATATCATTCTTATTTTAGGTTTCTGTATACTGTTTCGTAAAGATCCGTTTAGCCATTGGAAGCTTACAAGTCTTACAGCGACACACACGTACAACAAAAGTAATAATAAAATTATTTTGCTATAATCCGCGATACAGTAAATAGAAAATATATATAGTGCTAAATGTATAGTGGACTATCCGTTTCTTCATACCCGTTACATGAAAGACATGCACAAACGTTTGCGTTTCTGTCGTGGTGTATATCTCCTGATGATGCTTCGGTTGCGGGACGAAACGATTGTTGAGTTTGTGATAGTGAACCTGTGTATTGCTTGTGTATTGTGGTGGAAGTGGTGGAGGTTTGTGCATGTGTTCTTACGAATCCTGCACGTATCGGGTATGAAAATACTGATAGTCCACTATACATTAAACACTATATATATTTTCTATTTACTGTATCGCGGATTATAGCAAAATAATTTTATTATTACTTTTGTATTATGGATCTCCGCAAAGTAACGCCTAATTCTATAAACACACGTACAAATTGTAGCCTTCACAATATTAGTAGAATAGTATGAATTACCGGTTTCAATTCATACATACCTGTTAATGTCCTTAAATATATACACAGTATGTTTTGTGACATAAGCTTGCGATTTCGCGATAAAAATCAACCCAATACACAAATAACGTACTCAATTCCACGAGTATTTTTATTGTAACCTAACATACTGAGCGCAATCAGTATTCAGCGGAACCGGTTCTTTGGTATTTTTAACGGATTGTCCCGAAGTCAAGATTGATTGATGTACAAATTTCAACTTACCGACCATTGGGTGCTGACGGCGAGTGCACTAGCTTCACAGCGAACAAGAACTGTATAGCACAAACTAACAAGCAACAGAGGTTCAAAGATAGCGTCAACGCGCACAGGGCCAACGTCACTTCGTAAACCACAGCGAATTCTTCTGGCGAGCTGGTCGCCGGCGCGGATATCTTGAGCAAGAACAACAACGCGAGTAAAGCTAGGAGCAGACTGACGAGGCAGAGTAAAGCTAGTGATGTCAGTGCTTCCTCTGTCGCTGCCCGCGTACTTCTAGTCCTTACTGTAGGTCGGGACATCGGGACGCCTGTGGCGTTCCCGTTGGCGAGTTTCGGCGGGGATGCGACCGGGATCGGCGTTACTATAGGCACAGCGGGTTGGGCGCCAGGGCTGACGCTCGCCGAGGTCCCGCCAACGGAATGCTTCGAGGAGTCCAACGTTGACACGTTCAGCGGGAGGTGGTGGTGCGGCCGCCGCGGCATGTTCTGGTAGCGGTCGGCATCGTTCGCCGCCGGCGGCCGCTGTGCATGCTTCAACATCACTCAGGTTTCGGGCCGCGAGCCTCCATCGTGTCGAAACGACATTCGGGCCGGTTGCTGTGGACGACCGCTTCGCGCGGCGGACGCGGCTCGACTGAGGGGCGCCGCGTTACCTGCCCACGTTATCGCACCGGTGCAGGGTGCATGTCTTCACTACGACCCACCAATCTTAATTTATTTATTTCCCGCCCGGTGACGCTGTAAAAGCCATTAGGGCTAACAGCATACAGTCAGTTCGAAAAACAAAAAAATTATTTATTTATTATCATTAATTTGCTTAAATACATTACATATTTGCCCGGTTAGGGCGTTGCAAATATTTAGGACACGTCTTAAATTATATATATATACAGACAATTAATTATTACTATAAATATACAAGTCAAAATATTCAATTTTACAATGTTTTAAGCGGTTTTTTCAGGTATAATTAATAATTTCAATTGAATGTCCTTTACTTCTTTCTCCTACCCTTATCCCACTCTAAGTGGGGTCGGTACAACATGTTTTTCTCTTCTATTCTCTTCTATCATTCGTCAACTCTGGCGCTACTCCTTTTATATGCATGTCATACTTCACACAGTCCATCTCTTTTTAGGCCTCCCTCTAGTCACATATCCATCCACATTCATATCCAACACTCGTTTAGTCACATGATCTTCATCCCTCCTCATTATATGTCCATACCATCCCAATCTTGCACCTCTCATCTTTTCTATAATGGGCGCAACTTTCAGACTTCCCCTTATATATTAAGAACTTTATATTAAAAATTTATATTATTATAATTATAATTATACTTTATATTAAGAACTTTACTTATATATTAAGAATATTAAATTTAATTTATAATAACCCGTTCTTTATTTTATCATTTATTTAATGTTTTGTGAAAATGATGTCATATTGAAATTATTATTATATATGTCAAGGAGTCAATTACCAATTAATATTGGTAAACTATTGAATTTATGTCACATTAATTAATATACTCATTGCTAAAAAATTCCGACAAATTATAAAAATCTTTCCCTAACAATGAATAATACTTCAAAACATTATTGTATTAATGTTAATCAAACTTTTGTTGAGTGCTAAGACAATCACATTGTTTATATAGAACGCGTGGCTGAATGAAGTGTTTTTTTTAAACTTTGCATGAGTAATGGGTCAAGACCGTGTGGTATCCGGCTCAGTAGAATAGACCACCCTCATTACCTACCGAGGTATTGTCAAAGACGACTAAAGTAAGTTGATCCATCGTGTGGTATCCGGTTGAGTAGGATAGACCACCCTCTTTCTTACCGAGGTGTCTTAAAAGGCGACTAAGGTAAATTGACCCACCATGTCGTATTCCGTTGAGTAGAATAGACCATCCTCTTTCTTACCGAGGGGTCGTAAAATAAGACTACGGTAAGTTGACGTCAGGCAGGCGGCCGGTCGTGAAATACATAGCCGAATCATGTGACAACATGTTTATAAGATGTTGTGCCGACCCCACTTAGAGTCGGATAAGGGCAGGAGGATGATGATGATGAGTAATGGGTCAAAAGAGTGAAGATGATTTAAAAATAACTTAAATATGTCTTTTAACCTGTGAAACGCTGCCATAGTGAAACAGCGACACTTTTCACAGATCGAGGTTTTAAGCCCCGTCTAAATTGATAATTGCAATTTATCAGACACTGTTTGGTGAAAGAAAACATCGTGAGGAAACTTGGATGTCTCATGACAATTCTAGGGATATGTGTAATTTATTATTCCTTATTAAAGTTTAGGCTATGCGAAAAGGCCTAGGACTAGTGTTAGGATAGTAAAAAACCGTAATATTACTTTTTAACCTCCATAGCAGAGGTTGACGGGTCGTCGTATTACTGAAGTTTCAAATTCGATTCTCAGTATGATAAATTAATTCCATGTAAATCAAATCAAATCAAAATAATCTTTTTTCAAGTAGCAAAAAGTTTTTAAAAGCACTTTTGAATCATCAAGGAACAATTAGATTCAATAAAGCTACAACTGGTTCGGAATGTTGCTCTTACCGAGAAGAACCAGCACGAAACTCGGCGGTCAATCTTTTAAATATTTCCAATTATACATTATAAAACCGCTATCTTGTATGAAGCTAAAAGGATTTTCAAATCCAGGCTTTCTTATTATCCAGATAATCTTCAATTTTGTAATATGCTTTATGTATAAGCATATTTTTTACACTTAATTGGAATCTTTCTGTACACTGGTCTAGAATGGATTGAGGAATTTTATTATAGAAGCGAATAACCTTTAAACTGTAAAGTCTTTTTTGAAGCTGTAAGGATTTTCAAATTTGAACATTTTTATCATTCAAATAATCTTCAATTGTGTAATATGCCTTACGTATAAGCATAGTTCGTACACTTAATTTAAACTTTTCTGTAAATAAGTCTAATTTGGAAGGTAAGGCAACGGTAAGGTATTTTCTTGTCTGGTCGGAGGCCTTTCAGCCGTGTCTGTTTACCTACCTACTGCTTAACTCGGTAAGATACGTGCCCTGTAACCATTGCCAACAATCGCAAAAAAAAGGAAAGTAACGGCCGATTAATATTCCTGAGCATAGATCTTCTTTGTCCTATGCATTAGTTTTAGTTTAAACTCACCACACTGCTTCAATGTGGATTGGCAGGTTACACATATCCCAGGAATGCTCCAGAGATATTCAGAATGTTTTCCTTCACCGAAAAGCGAGTGATAAATTTCAAATATCAATCAGGCACACAAACTTAACAGAGAATTAAAAATTCATTAATAATTTTTTTTTAAGAGAAAGTATCCAGATTAGTAAATCTAATTAATAAAATTAGGCGTTACTTTGCGCATATCTATAATACAAAAGTTATTATAATATTATTTTGCTATAAGTATATCGACTGGCCCGTTGGCGTAGTGGGTAGTGACCCTGCCTTCAGCTCCGCGGGTCGCGGGTTCGATTTCCGCCCAGTGCCAACAACTTCTATAAACAATTTGTTGGTTCTTCGAGCCTGGGTGTATATTTGTATTTAAGTATGTATTTAAAATAATATATGTAGTATATCTACCAGTAGTCCGTCACCCATAACACAAGTACTTAGTTACTTACTTTGGGGTCGGACGATTGTGTATAAATGTCCCATAGATTTATTATTATTATATATTCGATATTTGATATAAGTAGGTAAGTAGGTATAGAGGATTAAGTTAGTTTTAATATCAATAAATAAATACTTATAGTCTATGTCCGTGACATCATCTGTTGGGCTTCAATCTGAATGTCTTAATTTCGATATTCAGCTAATACTGAGATGAAGCCCTTTCAGAACTATGTACCAGATGTTAGATAATTAGATTAGTTGTTTAGATTAACTTTGTTTATCTGTTAATTTTGTACATAGAGCTGAATAAATATTTTTTTCATTTTATTTCATTTTCATTTCTATAATTCGTGATAAAGAAAAACATATGTAATGATAAATGCAAAGTGACAAATGCCTGGCCCGTTGGTGCAGTGGGTTGAGCTTCAGCTCCGCGGGTCGCGGGTGCGATTCCCGCTGAGAGCCAACATTTTCTATAAACAATCTGTTAGTTCTTCGAGCCTGGGTGTATACTTGTATTCAAAATTATATACGTAGTATATCTACCAGTTGTACATCACCCATAACACAAGAATTCAGTTACTTACTTTGGAAACGGATGACCGTGTGTGTCAAAAAAAAAGAAAGTAAAGTGTCCTATCCTCTTTCAGACACTGAAACATGCAGTATTCGTAAAAACCTATAGATTACCAACCACCATTACCGCAACAACACACTGCACATATTCACTACTACAATACCAAAAATTGTTTCGCCCCGTGGCTGAAGGATCATCTGCAACCTGCATATCTGTAGAGAATTACTGGGACATGCGTTCTCTACCAATCCGCATCCAGATTCTTTAGGTCTAAGCTAAAATCCTTCTCTCCAAAAAAAGAGGAGGGGTTTGCCCAGCAGTGGGATTGTAACAGACCGTTACTTTTACATACCCCATATGGGAGTAACGTTATACCCATTGCATTGTTCATTCGGGTGGTGAATGTGTGCACGGGACACGCGTTTTGACCCCGACACCTGTCTAGCAGATGTTTTAATATAAAAAAAAGTATCACATTGTGTCCGTCGATGCGTTATTAAGAGATCAAAGCTTTTATATGGATGGCATTTTAATAATCAGACAACTTTTGTTTTTATATCAAGCGATCACCTGATTGTAAATAATGATGACAGAAATTTGCGTGCCTATAAATTTGGCTCTTTTTGGGACAACTCCGCTTATCCTCCATAATTACCAACCAAAATTCTCGTAGATTCGTTTAAATTCAATTTTTTTTATATAAACAAGTTGAGCGGGCAAACGTTGCTTTGCCGTATAAATTATTTCTAGTTAATTTCTATTCTACACAAAAAAAAAAATAAATTACAAAAAGTAAAATAAAAATTTTAGGGGTAGACAACCCTTATCACTTAGGCGTATGAAAAATAGACCTACTGAATATGCATACAAAATTTCATAATAATCGGTCAAGCCGTTTCGGAGGAGTATGACATTGTGAAATGAGAATTTTATATATAAGAAAAATATATAAATAAATTTATGGAACAATTGCCCACACGGTCATTACAATAAAGTAACTTAATACTTGTGTTATTGTGTTATATTTATTTACGTAAATATATCATCATCCTCCTGCCCTTATCCCACACAAAGTGAGGTCGGCACAACATGTTACAAACATGTTATCACATGATTCGGCTACGTATTTTACGACCGGCCGCCTGCCTGACGTCAACTTACCTTAGTCGTATTTTACGACACCTCGGTAAGAAAGAGCGAGGTCTATTTTACTCAACCGGATACCACACGGTGGGTCTTACTTACCTTAGTCGCCTTTTACGACCCCTCGGTAAGGAATGAGGGTGGTCTATTCTACTCAGCCGGATACCACACGGCGGATCATGATCCATTACTCATGCAAAGTTAAAAAAAAACACTTCATTGAAGCCACGAGTCCTATATAAACAATGTGATTGTCTTAGCACTCAACGTAAATATATAAATTAATTAATTAAATTTTTATATATATAAGTATTTACTCAAATATATAAATACACTCGACTCAAATAACCAGCAAATTGTTTTTTGGTTGACTCTGTCTCTTGATAACACAAGTATTAAATTACTTGACGGTGTGACGGACAAACGTGTGTGTAATTACCAATATTTATTATTTTTATTTATAGACTGTAATAAATCAAATGAATTGTATCGTTGATTGGAAGAACGATGTCCTCACTGTCAGGGTAATATTGCATTTTCACTATGGTGACAATGATCGTAACAAATGGATAAATATTTAGTAATGATACTATTATCTTGATATGATCCGCGATTAATTTACAGCGGATTATGTATAAAAATTACTCGTTACTTTGCGGAGTCCCATTGTAATTTTATGTTATGGAGCTTAGCAAAGTAACGGCCAACTGTATTAATAATAATTTTAGATCATAAAGTCCATAGTAAAAGAAAACCTATTTTATTCTTCTGATAAGCATAAATATCAGTTACTACTCTCCTACACAAAAATTAGATCAGTAGACTAAAAAAAAGTGCATACTTACTCTATCCGCGGTTCACTTCAGAAGTCGAATTTGAATCTATTCTATAAATTTAGAAATATCATCAGATTGTAAGCCGTAGTTTTCACTTTTAATTCTATAACTAAGATTACATGATTGTATTTCAATTACTAAGCTCGCATCATTACAAAAATAAAGTTATTTTGCGAATGCTACGTAATATAAGCTTTTGAAGCTAAGCGGCCGTCAACGTAAAACAAACAAACTTGTCTTGAATGTGCAGATATCACAGTGTCCCTATTGCCCGGTGCCGTTGTATGTCAAAGGACCGATAGGTGGCCTGGCGGGTTCTCTCAAAGAATGCAGCGCGTCTAGTTAGCACCGCAACCAACATCACGACAAAGTTACTAGTCCACTTTTTATGACAGATTTGCGCTTGACGATTAATCTATTCTTTTACAAAGCCTCATAACACATAACACAATGTTTAACACGAACCCGCCTGAGAATAATACCGGGCGATATCACTAAATAAGAGCCCTTAATAAACTGTGTGGTAACCGGCAGAATAGAATAGACCACCCTCCTTTCTTACCGAGGTGTCGTAAGATTTTTTTTTTTTTTTTTTTTTTTTTTTTTTTTTTTTTTTTTTTTTTTTTTTTTTTTTTTTTTTTTTTTTTTTTTTTTTTTTTTTTTCGAACTGACTGTATGCTGTTAGCCCTAATGGCTTTTACAGCGTAACCGGGCGGGACGGGCGAGCGCAGAAGCATCGTTGAAGTTGCGAAATGCAGGAAGTAGAGCGCAGAAGCCCTACTTAAGTCGGGGAACGTCGTCCTAAGGGTGCCTCCTGTGAGGCCGGACCACGGCTTAGGGCGACGTGTAGTGAAATGGTGTCGTAAGAGGCGACTAAGGTATGCGCCGTGTGGTATCCGGCGGCATAGAATAGACCACCCTCATTTCTTACCGAAATGTCGTAAAAGGCGACTAAAGTAAGTTGACGTCAGACAGGCGGCCGGTCGTAAAATATGTTGTTGTGCCGACCCCACTTAGAGTGGGATAAGGGCAGGAGAATGATGATGAAATAAGAGCCCTTAATGATATAAATCTTAATGATAACTACGATATTATTTAATTGAACCTGCATTTTTTTTTTCTGACACCTTTTTTTTATGGAAGAGGAATGCAAACGAGCATGCGTTTCAAGATATCACCGCCGCCCACGTCCTTTCGCAGAGCGTATGTGCTGCCAACCTTTAAAAAAACGGAAAATACGCTTCTTGAAGATACTCATGTCGTACCGATCCGGAAACTCTGCTAGAGGGATTATTCCATAAAATGGTGGTGCGCGGAATAAAATTATTTGAAAACACTAATTCCGTTAGCCTTAAAGTCTTTGGAGAGCGTTACCGGAAGGACGGACGCAGAAGCATCGCCCCGGATGTTAAAAGAGGGACAGCAAGTCTTGAGCAAGGCTCGCAGCATACTTGGAGCGTCTTTAAGGGTGCCTCCTATGACACCAGACCTCGATTTAAAGCGATGCGCTGAGCAAGACTATATCGGACTTGAGCATATAAAAAATTGTACTCCTCACTGTGGCGTTGTGTTTCTATTTTTGTGTTCTTCAGTGGGGTCACCAGTGTGGCGTTGTGCTATATGGTTGTGGTTACTTCTTTTGATGTGGAGCGAAATTAAAGAAGGCAGGTGAAGATAGTTTTATTATGGATACGTCTAACAAGTTTGCTTATTGATTAGCGACTTATACGATGAATCTATTACGGATATATGAGATCCGCTGACTTCGCGCTACACTCACTAATAGTATTTTTATGACACACTAAATAGTGTGTAAAATGTGTAGTAAATGAAAAAGCAAAACAATTTAGTTTACGTCTTCAATTGAGTCGCAATAAGAGTTCATGCTAGGCCTGCAGATACCTGGATAGCCATTAGTTTTATTTCGACGTATTTTTAACGCTAAAAACGGTAAAAAAAACCTCTCGTGCGTACGAGGGGTTATTCTAAAAACTAAACTATTATTAGTTGTTTGATCGTTCCCGCCTCGCGGATGCGTCCTTCAATTTGAGACAGACTACGCCTGCGCGCACGCGTTGATACAAGTCTGATTTGTTTATAGTTTCGGGTAAGTTTTGGCACTGTTGTAATTTTAATTAGTGTGAGTGTTTAATAAATGTGTAGTTTAATAGTGCTGTCCTTATAATCAATTCATAGTATACGAAGTTCAGCCCGAACTATTCCTTTTATTTCGGGCAACCGAAACCCCGTAATATTGATACCCTACGTGAATCGTGATGTGTTATTGGCTCCCAACGTGATAACATTGTTTAATTTCAAACGAATAAAGTGACATTTTCGATAAAAGCTTTAGACGGTTTGTCGTCTTCTAAAATCTTCGATATATTTATATTGTCATATTTTATGTAATTTACACAAAACTTTGAAACACTATAAGTACAGTCACACACGAGTTTTTAAAATCCGAGTTAAACCTCACTTCCTGTCCGATTAATGAAATATCTCTATGTGTTCAATGTTAGAAATTGTTTGTATCTTTCATATATATTGTTATTTTTGTTTGTATTGTTATTTTATATATAACATTATTAGTTGCCCGTGTCTTTTTTTCGCAGCATCTCTGCATATGGGTTGATTACTAACTAGTAATAAGATCGCCCTATGTACGCATTAATTAAGGAATTTATTAATGTCCGTATGTTTTAGTGTTAGTTTTGTGTACAATAAAGTTATTATCTATCTATTTATCTACACTCGAACCTCATGTGAATCACTTTGTCTATAAATGAAAATTGCATGAAAGGGCGTTCAGTACTTTTTGAGTTTACCGGAGAGTCAGGTATAGACACAGCGGCGGATTTTATTTTAGAATATGTATAAATATTAGTACGTTTCCACCTTATAAACAGACCATTATAAAAATCAATATTCTTATTTCCTACATATTATAGCCATTTGTTTATATTGCGTTTATCAAAAAACGGTTTCATATAACATAGATGTTAAAAAAAACTTACAATCCATATAGCGGGTATGTATATTATATCTATATGAAATTATATATCTTCTATACTTATTATAAAATGAAGTCCCAAAAAGCTGTCTGTCTGTATGTAATCGAGTTTCTCAAAATCTACTGATCGGATTTCTGTACGGTTTTCACCAAATGATAGTGCAATACTTCTGGATAGTTTAGGTAAATAGTACATATCGGTATTTTGAATTATACTGCGTCCATCATATTATCAGTCTTTTGACATCTCACGCTCATTAAGTTTTGTATTGCTTACGTACAAATATCATACAAATAATATTTGTACTTTATGGATGGGTACCGCCCACTTAGTGATGTCACACATAATGGTTACTACGATTATGCCACAGATTAAAAATAATCGGTAGAAATCGATGTTACGAGTATTAAAAGACATTTAATAACATTATATAAAGTTTTACTTTCTTCTTAGTTAATACATGAATACAAATAAAACAATCAGGATATTTTAATTTATTTTATTAGCACGAGTCGTCGGAATGATAATCAACACTAGACTCCTCCGATGAGGAGTCTTCAGTAGCAGTTATTATTAGCTCTTGTGTAGATAATATATTATCAAACGCAATATCACGTTCCCAATCAGAGAATATTACTCTTTTAGTTCTTTCCACCACACTTGCCCAGTTCTCGGCCGTTACGTGGGTGCAAGCATTTTTTAGCAATTGCAACATTTTATTCGCTGTGAATGGGGGGCTTGTATTGCATCTCGCAGCATGCCCTTTTACTTGTGCCCATATAAGTTCTATTGCGTTGTACTGGCAGTGGTATGGAGGAATCCGAAGAACAGTATGGCCATATTCTGCTGCCATTTCATTGATTACATAGCGTTTTGCTCTCTTTTTGGTTTTTAATATTTTTATTAATTCAACTTTTAACATTGAGTCGTCCACATTTTCTCCATTGTCCCGAAGCCAATTAATTATTTCATGCTTTTTATTAGCCTGTGTTGGCATTTTGTCAATTTGACGGGAGTGGTAGGGCGCATTATCAATAAAAATTATTGATGGTTCTTCCAATGAAATGAGCATTTTTTTGAACCACTCTTCATACATATTTGCATTCATCTCTTCGTGGTAGTCATTTGATTTCTTCGATTTAAATGCCAACAGTGCGTCTTGTACAAATCCTTTTGCTGTACCTGCATGGCAAATGATTAGGCGCTCACCTTTTCCCATTGGTACTGAGGAAGTGGAATCAGCAGTATCATCAGTCCAGAAACGAGATAGTGTGTGGTTAGCGTTGAGCCATGTTTCATCCGTGGAAACAATATTTGCCCAATCTTGTATTTTCTTTGCCTCTCTTAAAAAATCACAACGTGCTATAGCTATATCTGTGCGTTCCATTAATAATTTTCTTTTATTTAACTTTTTATATGAAAAGCCAATTGTGTTCAAAACTTTGACCAAAGAAGATTTTTCACCATGAAATAGACCACTTCTTTTCAAAGAAACAATAAGTTTTCTCAAAGTTGGAATTTCTTTTCTCAAGTAGTAATCATATACATGACGACGAATAGCGTCAGCGTCAAAGTCATCAACAGCTGTCACCTTATGAGCCCGGCGCTTTCTTTTTGGTGTAGATGGTTTGTTTTGCTCCAAGCCGCTCCTGCCGTAGGCATCAGTAGTGATTTTAGTCACAGTTGATAGACTGATCCCCAACGCGGCTGCAACACGGTTTCGGACTTGCGTAATAGGTATAAGAGGTCCGCCATTTTGATTTTCTTGCTCAAAATACTCATGAAGTTTTAACACTAACTGTCTCGATTGTGCTTTCAACACACGTCCTTTCGGCATTTTCACGATCAATTAATATAAGTTTCACAAAAGTTTTTCCGAGGAATAAAGCTACTTAACTCAAGGTGTAACAGATGCAAGAGAACACTCAGCGAACGTAAATGCGTGTGACTATCACGGGCGTTTCGTTGAGAGTGACAGATCACGTTAAAATGGCGGCCGAGCGGAAGGTCTGTTGATGTTGCCAGTTGATGTATGATTATAATAAATACACACGGATTAACATTTATTTTCAAAAAACTAAGGCAATATTAAATCAAAATGTTGATTTCTATATCTGTTATTAGTTTACGTAGGTTATCATTAATCGAATTACTTAGGTACGTAATTCGATTAATGATAGTAGGTACTATAATCGGAATGGTATCGCATACGAGAATCTTTAGGACATCACTAAATATGTAAATCGTCAATCTGTCAAAAGATGGTTAATATAATGGACAGTGTATAAATTGTGTTGAAAAGATCATGTAGTTCAAAACTTTTTTGCTGGGAGCTTTAGTCGCGTGCTCTGCGTAAACCAGCAGAGATACACTAAAGTAATGTAGTAGAGCATTGTAGATCTATAAAACTACTAAAAAAAAGTCCGCGATAGCATGTCTCTATCTTTCACGGTTAACTCACAATAACTACTTTTCTGTTCAAAGTTTCGTAAATCGCTCAATTCCATGCGGGCGAAGCCGTTGTTAGCACAGCTAGTTATAAATATAATTAAGTTAATTTCTTGATTAGACCAAGCTGATTAAAAAAATAAAGTGGTGATTAAATAACATTTTTATCAATTGCGCAGAAGCACATCATAAAATGTAAAATAGGTACTTAGCGTGAGGTCAGAAGAGATAAGCCTCAGATGTTCGCGGGTCTGCGTTAATAATAGTACTATTTTTTGTTATCTGTCTGTGACCGCTCTCTAACATATTAGGAATTTAAATCGAAATGGTCGCGTGAGTATCATGTTTATATAACGAAAAATATAATAAACTGATGAAAAACCATATATAAACTCTTAAAATTACCAATAATGTATGATATACGCATTCTAATATCAAACTAATGATT
Source organism: Morpho deidamia (assembly GCA_947086505.1). NCBI lineage: Eukaryota > Metazoa > Arthropoda > Insecta > Lepidoptera > Nymphalidae > Morpho > Morpho deidamia. Next base: position 2,701,673 of record CAMTZC010000011.1, read on the forward strand.
TTATAGTATAAATTTGCGAATGCGAAAATAGTTGTTTATTCACCTTGAACTTAAAAGCTGTGACGGCAATAGCAGTGCTACCAACTTAATATTTTTCTTGAATACAATTTGTATGGCATAATTAACCAAATATATTGTCTTCTATATCCTCTTTCTTTTTATGGTAAATGAGAATAAACGAATAATATTAATTACTTTAAGCAATATAACAGAACTAACTACTTTGCTATAATCCGCACGGGTTAAGCGAATGCATGCAAAGCCAATGTGTATGAAGCAGGCAAAATCTACGCACCTTATACATGCAGGACCAGCCACCACATGCACCCCAAGGCGCAATTCACCAGCAACAACGAACACACAAGCAGCACACACACCCACCACCACAATCTCGACGATCGTTTCGCTCCGAAACCGAAGCATCATCAGGAGGATAGGCTTCACGACAAAAATCGTACTGCGATTTTTACGATTGCGTAGATTTTGCCTGCTTCATACACATTGGCTTTGCATGCATTCACTTAACCCGTGCGGATTATAGCAAAGTAGTTGGTTCTGTTATATTGCTTGTAATATGGAATTCCGCAAAGTAACGCCTGCTTCTATAAATCAATTAATTACTTCGTGGAGATCCATAGTATTAAAGTAATAATAATTATTATTTTGCTGTTTACGATAAAAGCAAATAGAAAATATATGTAATGCTAAATGTAACGCATGCACTACACAAATTCAAATTCAAAATATTCTTTATTTAAGTAAACTTGTAAATAAGTGCTTTTGAATCGTCAACATCTACTGCTGGTTCGGAAAGCTGTTCCTACCGAGAAGAACCAGCAAGAAACTCGGCGGTTGCTCTTTTCAAAGAATAATTCTTATCACTTGTTACATATAGTTATTAATGACTTATACAGGGTTGAAGAGTAGCTATATCAACGCATTCTTACCGTCTAAGCTTTCTGTAGTAGCCTTTTTTAAATAGTGTTTTTTTAAACAGCTGTAATGGTAAATTTAAGTATATTGCGGAATTTTATTATAGAATCCTATACCCACACCCACAAACCCACAAACGACTTATTTACTTTTGCAAGGCGAAAAGCAGGAACCGCAAGCTTATTTTGCTATCTACTTTGTTTATTATATACATCGCCAATCTTTTTATAATTATGTATATTCAATACACAAGCACTGCAAACACTCCCTACCACAATCTTAAGAATCGTTTCGCCTGATTTCAGACCTGTCATGGACGTGATAGTGATAGGGTGTGGAGCGTCTGGCATTGCAGCGCTAAAGCGACTCTATGATGCTGGACTTAAAGTGATGGGTCTAGAAGCCTCTGACCGTATAGGAGGAAGGATTTGCACTGTGCCATATGGAGATTGTTATCTAGATTTAGGAGCTTCTTGGTGAGAACCATTTTTCACTTCACATCTCTTTTAATTCTTGCTTTTTATTTCGTGTCAGCGTATATAAACAGCTGTTCCATTTTTATGAAATTTCCAGATAATAGTAAAATTATTTTGATATAATCCGCGATAAAATAAATAGGAAATATAAAAAAAGTAAATAAAGTAACTGTTACTATGCCCACTGCTGAGCTAAGCTAAGCTAAGACCTACCATGCTGCTCCAATGCGGATTGGTAGGTTACACATATCCCTAGAATTCTCTAGAGATATGCAGGTTTCCTCACGATGTTTTCCTTCACCGAAAAGTGTGTGATAAATTGCAATTATCAATTAGACACATAAGTTTTAATTGAAAAACTCATTGGTGCCTGCCCGGGATTTGAAACCATGATCGTCTCTAGAGAGTCGCACGGTGTTACCGCTAGGCTATCACAGCTTATAGGAAATATATATAATGCTAAATGTATAGTGGACTATCCGTTTACGATTTTGTCGTGGAGTCTATCTCCTGATGATGCTTCGGTTGCGGGGCGAAACGATTGTGATAGTGAACGTGTGTAGTGCTTGTGTATTGTGGTGGCGGTGATGGAGATTTGCGAATGTGTTTTAACGAATGTTGCCTGTTTCAGGTATAAAAACGAATATTCCACTCTTAATTTATCATTATATATATTTCCTATTTACTTTATCGCGGATTATAGCAAAATAATTTTATTATTACTTTTGTATTATGGATCTCCGCAAAGTAACTCCTAATTCTATAAATTACTTTAGACTGACTTTGAACGTAGGTTGAATCTTGTAAAATTTGGTGGCGATCGTAGTGTTTTATTAAATGTCAATGATATATATGTATATTTGTTTCGAGGGTAACTTAAACCAGATAACCACAACGCACATCCAGACTGCCAGTATAATATAATATTAGTAAAAAGTGCTAACTGTAGAAAGAAAGAAAGAATGAAAAAATATTTATTCAAACACTGTATAAAACATAGAAAACATACACGTACACCTATAATATAGTACAAATACGAAAACAAATTCTTGGTCTAGATTTTATACAGTCTTAGAAAAGGCTACACAGCTCGGCATGAACCGAATGTCATTAGCAATGACATAACTCGCCACCGATTTTCACCTGCGGCCTAGGTGACATCACGTACAACAGAATAGACAACACATACAACAAAAAATAAAAAAATAAAATAATTACTCAAATTATACGGGAATACACACAAAGTATTAAAAAAAAGCTGTGCGGTATCCAGCTGAGTAGAATAGACCACACTCATTTCTTACCGAGGTGTCGTAAAAGGCGACTAAGGTAAGTCGACCCGCTGTGGGGTATCCGGCTGAGTAGAATAGACCACTCTTTCTTACTGAGGAATCGTAAAATATGACTAAGGTAAGTTGACGACAGGCAGGCGGTCGGTCGTAAAATACGTAGCCAAATCATGTGGCAACATGTTAAATGTTGTGCCGATCCCACTTAGAGTGGGATAAGGGCATGAGGATGATGATGACACACAAAGTATTAAAAACAGTAAAAAAGGATAACAATAGACAAAACAAAACTGCAAAATTAAAAGGGTGAATTATATATTTAAGTTTAAAGGTAACTAAGGAGTTAACATTACGTATTAGTGTATCTGTTAGTGTTGTTTTATTTCCAGGTGTCATGGCGAAAAAGACAACGTGGTCTTTGAAATGGCCAACCCGCTTGGCCTTCTTTCTAGACCCAACCCTGACCATAAATACTTTGTACTTGCTAATGGAGACTTATTATCAAATGAAGAAGGAGATCATATTCTTCAGATTTTAGATGAAGAAGTAGGCAAAGCAAATAAAAATAACGCTAAATCGATTCACGATTGTCTCCTTGACTCGTAAGTTATTAAAAAAACAACTGATTTACTTTACGTTGAAATAAAGTTTTTAAAATGTGTGCGTGTGTCGTGTACGGAAAAAAACTTTATTTCAAACAACACACCTTTTACAAAAGTAATAATAACATTATTTTGCTATAATCCGCGATACAGTAAATATAAAATATATATAGTCTTAAGTGGACTATCCGTATTTTCATACCCGATACGTGCAGGATTCGTAAAAAAACAAATGCACAAACCTCGACCACTTCCACCACAATACACAAGCACTACACACGTTTACTATCACAAAGTTAACAATCGTTTCGCCCCGCAACCCAAGCATCATCAGGAGATCTCTACGACAAAATCGCAAAGCTTTGCGATGTGCTTGTGTATTGTTGGAAGTGGTGGAGGTTTGTGCATGTGTTTTTTTACGAATCCTGCACGTATCGGGTATGAAAATACGGATAGTCCACTATACATTTAGCACAATATATATTTTCTATTTACTGTATCGCGGATTATAGCAAAATAATATTATCATTACTTTTGTGTTATGGATCTCCGCAAAGTAACGCCTAATTCTATAAATTAACACACCTTTTATTTAACTTAATATTGCAGTCGGCTTAGTAATGCTCTTAATCCTTCTAAATGTGTGCGTTTTTCTGCATAGCCAATGAGGCAGGCATAAATGATAGTGTCATAATAAATAATTAGAGGGAAAATAAAACTCGTATACTTATATTTGTCTAATCCTTGGATAAATAATACACTGGATGCCGCCTTAGCTATTTTTGTGTGTCCGTTTTATGCTTGTGTGAACTTTTAGAACTGCATTAGTGTGCGTGATTAGGGAAGTACTTAGCTTATCGATCAGCTAAACTAGGCATCGATAATTATCGAAGCCTAGCTCAGGTACTGTAAAGTTAATATACAGTTGTAACCAATCTAGTTGGTTTACTGTTCAGAATATGTTTGTTATTTATCGTGAAATAAAACAAGGTTGTAATATAACAGCTTATATTTATTATTAACACATTTTGAGCCGAGATCTTTTTGTAGGCTCCCTATCCTCTAATCCAACAGCTACATGATACATAGCAAGATAAAAATATATATTTTTAATTGGTCACCTCCCGCATATATCTTAATGCCCCTTAAACAAAATCAATTTATTATACATATTTCTTACACTGTTTTCCACCACGGCATTTTTCATAACATAATGTATCCTAAGCTGTAAATATTTTTCGCAAATTGACTTTATTATTAAATATTTGTGATCATTAACGAAGCTATAGTTCATTTCCTTTCATTTCATTTCCTGGGAGAAATAAATTCGGTTTCCTTACGATTTGTAGGCTCTTTTCTCTTCCTCACAACCTAAAACATACCATGATGCATTAGATGCAAAGGATAACATGGAATATTTAGTGAGAAGTTATAAACAAGAATACTTACCAGTTGATAGGATTTTGTATATCCTTCAAATATGGTAGGAACTGCATCAGTTTTAAGTTGTCTTCTTGACAATCCTTCAATATAACAAGATTTTTCAAAATGTTTAGAGCAAAGCCTGGAATTTTTAGTAGGCTCCCAATTTCCTCGTCTAACAGCTTTTATCCACTGTTCTCTTATATGTGGGCATTTAGGAAACCTAAGAAAATAATCGAAAATTAGAGAATTCGCATTTACTTGGCTAGTAAATATAACTTTGACTGATATTTATCGATACATAATAATTCGTTAGTGTGTACATCACTACGTAGGTAACACAAAACAATCGAATATTTAATGATTAATTTCTATATTTTATCAGTATCCCACACTCGTGCCGGCTAGAGAATATCAAACTGTACTGATACATTATAATCTGAAACGCTTTAACTGAATAAGACGCTTTAATTTAGCATGCAAATGAGAGTCAAAGATTTACCTATGAAATGATAATTCCGTGTTTTTAACTCCTCCTTTCGTTGTTCTTGATGGACATGACAAGGCAGCACACGACATATTCGACCTTTTTTGAAAAAATATATCAGTAACACTCGTATTTGCTTTAGACTTCAAGAAATAATCTTCAACAAACTCAATGTTATGGCCTCACTTGGTGTCACCAACTGGACACATTTTTAGCGACGTTGCCAAACTTCATCACAATCTCTTTCACTCTTATGTATAGTTAGCGATAAGAACAGAGACAAACGATAAATCGCTTACACACAGACGCAAGATCGGCAACGTCTTTTGGCGCCGTCCAGTATATACTACGTCCATGGTCTAATCACTTATAAAAAAGAGAGACAGATAGATACCTCATTCGCTTCCTCTTTAATTATCTTTATTGTAATATGGCCCGTTTTTAAGCGACTTCCCTACTTTAACTATACAACCCTATAAAAATAATGCACACACAATTTAATAGCTCTATGGTTTTTTATTTCACCTTGATATCTGTCAAGTAATTCATTCTTTATCTGTGATTGCCATTACCAATAAATGGTGCGAAAATCATTAAATAGTTTAAACTTACATTACTTATACTAGTAAAAAAATCTTTATTGAATCTTACATGACCGTGCATTACATAGATGACGCAACCCTATTAAGTTAAAAGGATACTTGTGGCCTCGTACCTACCCTTAGTTACAATATAACAATGTTAAGACTATAATAAAAAAGTAACAAAATTGACATTAGTTATTAATAAAAAGTAAAAAGTACTTTATAAGTATGTAGACTTATAGTTTAATCTTAAATTATTCTAAAGGGCAAAAACAAATCCAAAGCTGAAAGAAGATACGGCATTAGTTCAATCTGTTATTGAGTGGTATGGAAGAAACAATCATTTAGGAGGACAAATTGATCCTAAGCATTCTAAGTCGTTAAAGGGATTAGAAGAATGGTGGGTATGCGAAGGAGAACCTTTTCTGAATTGGAAGGGAAAAGGTTACAAAACTATATTGGATCTGTTATTGGTAAGTTAATGTAACTGTGATATAGTCAATCTAATATAATGTATTATCATTATTAACTTTAAACGAGCAACTGATGTCTAAGGGCTTTAACGATTTCACGAAATTTAGTATGCAGGGGGTTTCGTGGATGATATATCGATCTAGAAATGTGTTTTCATGCAACAAACAACTGCTACAATATCATTAGAATACTAAGGTACATTTTACCGTTATATCCTAGGTAATAATAATTCAAGTAGGAAATCAGTCGGTCCTGAAACTAGAAGACCCCGGTTTGATTTAAGATTCTGTCCGATTATTTATTCTCTTTTTTTTAAATTCTGTATTTCGTGAGATAAACTATTATTTGGAGCCATCAACCAATTCGTATCCAAAACTATCTTCAATAAAATATCGAGCAAAGTTCGATCATCCAGGTCTTTTATAAAGACAAAAATTTATTTAAAGAGAAATATATCATTAAGAACTTTGGGAATTGAATCGCCAAAAATCTCCGCTTATAATTGAGTATGTAAAACTTGGACTTTATATTTATTTTAGAATAAATGTCCAGATGAATCCAAAGAATTGCCAATACCTATCCACCTTAATAAAGAAGTGGAGAAGATAAAATGGTGCACAAACCAACCGGGTTTGCAGCGTGGCAATCCGTTAGTTCAGATAAAATGCAAAGATGGCAGCCTGCATGCTGCAAAAAGTGTAATCCTCACGATGTCTATCGGAGTTCTGAAAGAAAGGTTCACAACTTACATTACATAAGATAATTCAAACTCTTAAAATCTTTTAAATATGATGTTCTTTAGCAGCATAACGAATTTTTAATTCTGTGTTCGGTCGATAAAGTTAGGCATATTAAGGCCTATCTTTTATAGATTTATGTTTCTTTAAAATTCTGAATTCTCTGTCATATTAATATCAATTAAGTATCATCTCATATGATTTATCAATAATTGCAACGTACATGTACAAAATCGTAACTCTCTTTTCTGTTCTAGGCACACTGAATTATTTAGCCCATCCTTGCCAGCAGAAAAAATTAATTCAATAAATAATCTACATTTTTGTATCATCGATAAAATTTATATTGAATTCACCCAACCTTGGTGGCCTAAATTTCCTGCAAATTTCATTATTTTATGGAAAGATGAAGATAAAGAGAAGTTTTCAAACGAGGAACGATGGATTACAGAAATTTTTGGTTTTAATACCGTGGAGTATCATCCCAATTTACTTCTTGCTTGGATTTATGGAGAAGGCGCAAAAGGGATGGAGAGCAAAAGCGAAGAACAAGTAAAAGCTGGGGTTGATAAATTGTTAAAATCTTTGTTTAATAAGGAATTTACTTTAACCCCAACAAAATCTATTTTGAGGTAACTAGCTACACAATGCTATTTATAAAATAGTATTTGAAAAATACCTTAAAAACAACAATGAAAAAAACTTATTTCTCATATATTTTTAAACTTTAATTTATCTATAAGAGGTTTTAGACTAGTATTTAGCCTATCCAAAAAAATAATAGATCAATTTAAATATTCTTATTTATAAATAATTTACTTTTCAGATCACAGTGGGCTTCAAACCCACTCACTAGAGGATCTTACTCCTATCGCAGTGTTGCCACAGAGGAAAATTCTGCTAGCGCTATACAATTAAGCGAACCATTATACCATGCTGATAGTTTTCCTGTGGTTTGTTTTGCGGGTGAGGCTACGTCACACCACCGGCACACTGCGGTTCATGGCGCAGTAGAAGCAGGTTTCCGAGAAGCGGATAGATTGATTGCCAGTTTAAAAAAATAATTTCTAAGAAACATGGCGAATGATGTGATTTTTTTGTATACAGCTCATTATGCATCGTAATATGTTGTTATAATCTCTACAATATTATTGTTAATGTGTCTGTACAAAAAGTTAGTAATGAAAAAACTTTTTTAAAAATAAAACTGATTATACAAGTTAATTTTTTATTTATTACTATACTGCACTACTGACTACCATTGTCAGATTTCAGTCCATGTAATATAATACACAGTACTGTTGGTCATAAGAAACTCAAATTTATTTAAAAATCAGAATTTTAAGATTTACTAAAATGATATAATGCGTTTATTATTGATGAGAATCGAGTTACTTTTAAAAAATAGGTATGATATATGTATAATAATTACACACATTGTTTCACACCTAATTGTATTGGTATTTGATTAGTAAAATTTCCAATAAATTGTAGATTAAACAATACCTATTCTCAACATATTTTTTATTATTAAATATATTGTGTATTAAATCCTTGCAAAGCAGCAAGCACCATAGATTACGAAAAAAAAGACAAGCATACAGGCAAGCACAGTAGAGTTATAATTAGTCTATGGTTATTATACTCGTACTGCGCCTCGTACCTCTGTGGTATATGTCACCATAGACTACTAACTAAAATATATGTCACTTTACCCGAATTTGACCTTAAAGTACAGTAACTTTGTATTTTTATTATAAATTATTTATTTACGATGTGTCAAGACTTTAAACGTGTGGTATCTTTTTAAAGCTATTACATTATGATGATATTCTTTAATCTAATTCTGAAAAAAAATATACACAATGGAAGAAATATCTGAAACCGCAAAGCCCGTGGAAAAGACGGTAAAAACCGCTCCAAAACAGAAGTTACTTCGTTGTATGGAATGGCTGCAGCAACAGAACGATCCAAAAAACAAGAAAAATACACAGTTTATTAACGAGACAAACGCTCTTCGAAAAAAGTTTTTAGAATCTAAGGATACAGATAACTTGACAGTACCATCTGGCGTTGCTGAACCCTCTATTAAACCTAAAGCTGTGGTAAATATCTATATCTATATTAATATATAAAGCTGAAGAGTTTGTTTGTTTGAATTTGAAGAATTCTTGTAGATATGATAGTCTAGATAGAGTGTATGATAGTCCATTTATCGAGAAAGACTATAGACTATAAAACATCACGCTTAGATGAATAGGAGAGGAGCAGCTTTAAAATATATTGCAGAAACGGCTAAATATAAAGCTTTCCTTGCGTGCGCTAAGTTAATGGTGAATGTTATTAAAAAATCATGTATTACAAAATTGTTCCCCTCTAAAAGTTCTAAATAAAAGTGCAACAGAATATGTCTAGCCTTTAAGGTTAACCCACCTTAACCACGATTAATATAAGTATTATAGTTTACTCAAATAACAAGATGGCAGTCCATGCAAAAAAAGTTGCGTTTAAGAGCAAGTTTATTTTAATAGTTCAATTAAGGAATGATAAGAATTAAAATTAAATCTAATATGAAATTCAGTCAGCTTAATTCCAAGAGTGTGATATGTTTTGCCAAGTTAGTAAAACATTTTATTGGTTGTTAACATCCAATATTAAACAGTTAAGTTAAACTTTTATTATTCTTTACAGCACATACAACAGTTACGAGTGAAAGACCTGCAAATGGAATGTGAATGGCAAACATGTAAAAGTTTTTTCTCTGATTATGTGCTCTTTCAAAAACATGTCGCAAATCATTCTTCTGAACTGGAAGTTATTAATGTAGATGGGTGTGGTGAGTTAAATATTTATAGTTTGTCTGCTGACAATGTAATAACAACAGCATATGATGAAAAAATAATTTATAGAAGAAAATTAGAGGGAATATTATAAACACATAATTAATTTATAGAATGAATATATGCTATGCGATTTTGTCTTGGTCAATCTCCTGATGATGCTTCGGTTGCGGTGCGAAACGATTGGTGAGTTTGTGATAGTGAACGAGTGTAGTGCTTGTGTATTGTGGTGGAAGGGGTGGAGGTTTGTGCATGTGTTTTTACGAATCGTAGAGTGGTAGGTCTTAGCTCCAATCCTTCTCTCCAAAAACAGAGAAAGGAGGCCTATTCCCAGCAGTGGGATATTAACAGACTGTTACTATACTTTTCCTTTTTCATTCACATAAGCAATGCTTTAAATTCACCATGAACACCAGTGACAGACATCTTTCAATTTAGTTAATGTTTAGAAAACGGCTATACTTCACTTATTTAATCAGGTTAGTGCGACTAGTTTCAAGCTTATCTGGGACACTTATTCAATAGCTCTGTACACGACTTTATCGCGGCGAGAGTTGTCTAGTCAGGCTAACCCGATAAAATAAGACTTGAGTGTAGCCAGTTTTTATACATTAACTATGAATACTAGTCAGGTAAAAGGCGACTAAAGTAAGTTGATCTGCCGTGTGGTATCCGGCTGAGTAGAATAGACCACCCTCTTTCTAATCGAGGCGCTGTAAAATACGACTAAGGTAAGTTAACGTTAGGCAGGCGGCCGGTCGTAAAATACGTAGCCAAATCTTTTTACAAGATTTGACTCCACTTAGTGTGGGATAAGGAATCACGATAGTTTAAATTTAAAATCTGTCAGTATATTTTTGTTTATTTTTTAAGTGGTCTACGTGTGTCTGTGGGATGTCTGTGGTCACAAAACATCAGATCACCAAGAAATGTTGCGTCATATTAACTACCACTCCTACCACGCGAGGCTTCTGGCCATTGGCTTCAATGGCAGGGCCACTTTAAAGTTGCAGAAATGTAACAAAGACTCAAGCAAGAGGAACCAATTGCCTCCGTTAAAGCATAAACATTGCTGCATGTGGGTTGGTTGCTCGGAGAGCTATAATTCTATACAGGTGAGAATACCTAGAGGGTAATCTAATCTAATCTAATCTAATCTAGGGTCGGGGACGCCTGCCGGTACAGGGCGGGTGTTCAGCTCCAATTCTGGACTATTCCACCCATTTCCCCTCATGTTGGGACAAGGGTCTCACTGTTATCACAGTGTCACCTGCTCAAACCTACCAGTTGCTCTTACAAACCTTATAATATCCCTGAAGGGGAAGTGCGACTCTTACGAGGGGTACACGAGTTCAAACCCGGGCAGGCACCAATGAGTTTTTCTATTAAAACTCATGTGTCTAATTGATAATTGCAATTTATCACTCGCTTTTCGGTGAAAACATCGCGAGGAAACCTGCATATTTCTAGAGAATTCTGGAGATATGTGTAACCTGCCAATCCGCATTGGAGCAGCGTGGTAGGTCTTAGCTCCAATCCTTCTGTTCCGCGCAAACGTGCGGACGGATGAAACAACCTCCGGGACCTGGGCCCGTCGTCTCGGCGTCTCAACCTACCTTATGCGGCCGTCAGCTGTATGTGGTCCGGCCTCATGAGTCACTGCGTGTATATGTGTACGTGTATGTGTGTGCTTGTATGTACTTGGCCGATTCCCGAAATCGTTGGCTCGCCTCAGCACTCTTCCACGGACACGTAATGTCTGTTTCTCCCGGAGTATACACTTCACTATATCGGTTAAATAACACCCGGTGTGCACACTACCTTCGTAAGGTCACACGTTATTGAATCGTCCCTATATTGGGGAATAGTAACCCAACGCGCACTAAAACCTTGACGGTCGCGTCTTCTCAAACGCTTCACTGGTTAAACGCGTCACTAAATACTTATATCAGTCTCAAATGTCAATAAAGTCGTGTTACTACTGAGAATAACACCCGAAACGCAAAATTACACGTGTGCGTTATAAAAGAATGCCGTATACAGGCGCACGCGGCCTGACCTTATCGTATTCGAAACGTCACTAACTGTCGGCCGCTCGCGTCGGCAATCGAATGCATAAAGGTCGTTGATCCGTCCGGTCGTGTCGCGTCGCGCGCGTCATTTTATTCAAAACACCTTTTCTCCAGAAACGGAGAAAGGCCTATTCCCAGCAGTAAGATTTGTAACAGTGTATTTTTACGTTTATATTTACTGTATCGCGGATTATAGCAAAATAATTTTATTATTACTTTTGAAAAATTATTTTGATTCGAAGATATCTGTCGTAGATGTTGTTCGACCACGTCAAGTCGCACATACACTGCTCGAAGGACTTGTGCTCGTGGGCGGGTTGTGGGGCCAAGTTCCCTCGCCGGCCTTTACTCACAATGCACGCACGCACGCACACCCGCGAACGCATGATCGCATGCTACCATTGCGGACAGCACTTCTCGTGCAACAGGAAGCTGAGCGATCATCTCCTGAGACAGGTGAGTGTTTCGATTTTGCGACTCCTGCTTTGCGCCTAGCGAAAAGTACGTAAATTTGTGGGTTTGGGTATAAGATTCTATATTCGGTATTCTTACATTGAATGCGCCTAGCAAAAGTACGTTAATCGTTTGTGGGTTTGGGTATAAGATTCTATATTGGGTATTCTTACATTGAATGCGCCTAGCAAAAGTACGTAAATCGTTTGTGGGTTTGGGTATAAGATTCTATATTGGGTATTCTTACATTGAATGCGCCTAGCAAAAGTACGTAAATCGTTTGTGGGTTTGGGTTTAAGATTCTATATTCGGTATTCTTACATTGAATGCGCCTAGCAAAAGTACGTAAATCGTTTGTGGGTTTGGGTATAAGATTCTATATTGGGTATTCTTACATTGAATGCGCCTAGCAAAAGTACGTAAATCGTTTGTGGGTTTGGGTATAAGATTCTTTCTATATTCGGTATTCTTACATTGAATAAATAAAGAAATAAATATATGGGACACTTACACACACGGTCGCCCTTCCCCAAAGTAACTTAATACTTGTGTCATAGGTGATGGACAACTGGTAGATATACTACATATATATTTTTAAATACATACTTAAATACAAATACACACCCAGGCTCGGAGAACCAACAATTTTTTTATAGAAAATGTTGGCCCTCGGCGGGAATCGAACCCGCGACCCGCGGAGCTGAAGGCAGGGTCACTACCCACTGCGCCAACGGGCCAGTCAATTTCACATTGGCTTCACAGTATATTTTTAGTAATTTAATTTTTGTTCATATGAATATAATCTATTTATCCTCCTGCCCTTATCCCATTCTGAGTGGGGTCGGCACAACATGTTACAAACATGTTGTCACATGATTTGGCTACGTATTTTACGACCGGCCGCCTGCCTGGCGTCAACTTACTTTAGTCGCCTTTTACGACACCTCGGTAAGGAAATGAGGGTGGTCTATTCTATGCAGCCGGATACCACACGGCACGTACCTTAGTCGCCTCTTACGACACCTCGGTAAGAAATGAGGGTGGTCTATTCTATGCAGCCGGATACCACACGGCACTTACCTTAGTCGCCTCTTACGACACCTCGGTAAGAAAGGAGGGTGGTCTATTCTATGCAGCCGGATACCACACGGCACTTACCTTAGTCGCCTCTTACGACACCTCGGTAAGGAAATGAGGGTGGTCTATTCTATGCAGCCGGATACCACACGGCACGTACCTTAGTCGCCTCTTACGACACCTCGGTAAGAAATGAGGGTGGTCTATTCTATGCAGCCGGATACCACACGGCACTTACCTTAGTCGCCTCTTACGACACCTCGGTAAGAAATGAGGGTGGTCTATTCTATGCAGCCGGATACCACACGGCACTTACCTTAGTCGCCTCTTACGACACCTCGGTAAGAAATGAGGGTGGTCTATTCTATGCAGCCGGATACCACACGGCACTTACCTTAGTCGCCTCTTACGACACCTCGGTAAGAAATGAGGGTGGTCTATTCTATGCAGCCGGATACCACACGGCACTTACCTTAGTCGCCTCTTACGACACCTCGGTAAGAAATGAGGGTGGTCTATTCTATGCAGCCGGATACCACACGGCACATACCTTAGTTGCCTCTTACGACACCTCGGTAAGAAATGAGGGTGGTCTATTCTATGCAGCCGGATACCACACGGCACTTACCTTAGTCGCCTCTTACGACACCTCGGTAAGAAATGAGGGTGGTCTATTCTATGCAGCCGGATACCACACGGCACATACCTTAGTCGCCTCTTACGACACCTCGGTAAGAAATGAGGGTGGTCTATTCTATGCAGCCGGATACCACACGGCACATACCTTAGTCGCCTCTTACGACACCTCGGTAAGAAATGAGGGTGGTCTATTCTATGCAGCCGGATACCACACGGCACTTACCTTAGTCGCCTCTTACGACAGCTCGGTAAGAAATGAGGGTGGTCTATTCTATGCAGCCGGATACCACACGGCACTTACCTTAGTCGCCTCTTACGACACCTCGGTAAGAAATGAGGGTGGTCTATTCTATGCAGCCGGATACCACACGGCACATACCTTAGTCGCCTCTTACGACACCTTGGTAAGAAATGAGGGTGGTCTATTCTATGCAGCCGGATACCACACGGCACTTACCTTAGTCGCCTCTTACGACACCTCGGTAAGAAATGAGGGTGGTCTATTCTATGCAGCCGGATACCACACGGCACATACCTTAGTCGCCTCTTACGACACCTCGGTAAGAAATGAGGGTGGTCTATTCTATGCAGCCGGATACCACACGGCACATACCTTAGTCGCCTCTTACGACACCTCGGTAAGAAATGAGGGTGGTCTATTCTCTGCAGCCGGATACCACACGGCACTTACCTTAGTCCCCTCTTACGACAGCTCGGTAAGAACTGAGGGTGGTCTATTAAGGGTTGCCTGGAAGAGATCACTATTCAGTGATAAGGCCGCCCTTTGTACATATACATAAGGTTTACTTTAAGTGATTGTATGTTTTTGTATGTTTTATGTTTTGTGCAATAAAGTTTATATCTATCTATCTATCTATCTATCTACTCTATTCTGCCGGATTCCACACGGCATTATTTCAAAACGGTTAATTATGGTATTAAATTACCGTATTCTAAGAACGTGGATCCAGAAACGGGGATCCCGTGCAGCATGTGCGGCATGCTATGCGCCACGGAGTACCTGAAACGCGAACACGAACGCCAGCATATCTCCGCATATGCATGCGCCATGTGCGACATGTCCGCGCCGTCGCGCGCCGCGCTCGCATACCACATGCGGTACCGGCACCTGCCCTCCAGCGATACTAAGGTGCATGCATGCCCACACTGCCCGCATAAGTAAGTCCGTAACAATTACTTGTAGTAAAATACTATTATTTTATTATTTTATTATTTTATTATTCTATTATTTTATTCATTTTTCAACTTTAATAATCTATGTATATAGTGTTTCATTATTTTTATTTTTCTTCCTTCCTTTTTTTTCATCATCCATTTTATTTTGGTCCCTTACAATTACTTATAGTAAAGTACTATTATATTATTATTCTATTATTCTATTCATTTATTCATTTTTCAACTTTAATCTATGTATATAGTGTTTCATTATTTTTATTTTTCTTCCTTCCTTTTTTTTCATCATCCATTTTATTTTGGTCCCTTACAATTACTTATAGTAAAGTACTATTATATTATTATTCTATTATTTTATTCATTCATTCATTTTTCAACTTAAATCTATGTATATAGTGTCTCGTTATTTTTCTTCCTTCCTTTTTTTTCATCATCCATTTTATTTCTTTTCATCTTCTTTCTGTTACTCATAGGTTGGTAGAGATCCCTTTTAGGGATAAGTCCGCCTTTTGTTTGTAAAAGAAATAAATAAATAAAGTAACGGCCTGATACTATGCCCACTGCTGGGCTACGAAGCAGGATTCGTAAAAACACATGTACAAACCTCCACAACAGCCACCACAATACACAAGCACTACACACGTTCACTATCACAAACTCAACAATCGTTTCGCCCCGCAACCGGAAGCATCATCAGGAGATATACACCACGACAGAATCGCAAACGTTTGTGCATGTTTTTCATGTAACGGGTATGAAAAAACGGATAGTCCACTATACATTTAGCACTATATATATTTTCTATTTACTGTATAGAGGATTATACCAAAATAATTTTATTATTACTTTTGTATTATGGATCTCCGCAAAGTAACGCCTCATTCTATAAATTATATAAAAGCAGTTATTTAGAGTTAACCATAAAAGGTACAGACATGCTGTCGCGGACTTTTTTGTAGTACTTTTATAGATCTACAATTCTCTAGTAGATTACTTTAGCGTAACTCTGCTGTTTCAAGGAGCGCACGCGACTAATGCTCCCAACAAGCAAGTTTTAACAACTGCTCGATCTCTTCAACACAATTCACATACTATCGATATATATAATATATATAGTCCACTATACATTTAGAACTATATATATTTTCTATTTACTGTATAGAGGATTATACCAAAATAGTTTTATTATAACTGCTTTTATGTTCAAAACTTCAATTAAACACACCGGCTTCCACGCGGTTGAAGCCTCAAGCATGAACAGTTCCATTACAAATAAATCCTCAAACAGAACAGTAACAAAGAGCGATCTCCTGAAGCACATGCCGATTCACACGCGCAAGAAGAAAAGGAAGAACGTCAAAGACACTGACGAGGAGCTATCAGAAGATGAGTTACAGGATGAAAAGAAGAAAAAGAAGCCGGTGAAGAAGTATGCATGTCACATGTGCCCGGAGAAAGAGGTCAAAGTGTTCCGCAGAGGGACGAGGTTGACCTCACACTTGGTGAAGGTGCATGGTGCTCAATGGCCCTTTGGACACAGTCGGTTCAGGTGAGAAATTAATTATTGATTACATCTTTGGTTCCCAAAGTAGTCAGATGGACCTCCAGGGGTCAACGAGAAAGTACATGTAGATGTAAATGTGAGAGACGAGAATTTTATATGTATGTAAAAAACCATAGTTAAGGTGAGATATCAATTATTGATTAAATCTTTGGTTCCCAAAATAGTTAGATGAACCTCCAGGGGTCAACGATAAAGTACATGTAGATGTAAATGTGAGAGGCAAGAGAAATTTAGATGTAGATGTAAAAAAAAACATAGTCAGTTTGGGTGAGATATCAATTATTGATTAAATATTTGGTTCCCAACGTAGTCAGATGGACCTCCAGGGGTCAACGATAAAGTACATGTAGATGTAAATGTGAGAGGCAAGAGAAATTTAGATGTAGATGTAAAAAAAAACAGTCAGTTTAGGTGAGATATGAATTATTGATTAAATTTTTGGTTCCCAAAGCAGTCAGATGGACCTCCAGGGGTCAACGATAAAGTACATGTAGATGTAAATGTGAGAGACAAAAGAAATTTACATGTAGATGTCAAAAAACATAGTCAGTTTAGGTGAGATATTAATGACTTATTACATCTTTGGTTCCCAAAGCAGTCAGATGGACCTCCAGGGGTCAACGATAAAGTACATATAAATGTAAAAAAACATTGTCAGTTAAGGTGAGATATTAATCACTTATTACATCTTTGGTTCCCAAAGTAGTCAGATGGACTTCCAGGGGTCAAGGAGAAAGTACATGTAGATGTAAAAAACATAGTCAGTTTAGGTGAGATAATAATAATTATTATTATTATTCCTTGTACACTGGGTAGATTAAAAAAAAATAAAGCTGGTATCAAATTATTGATTGACCAGCTTTATTTTTATTATAGCCTTTATTTATTCCTTTGTAAGATAACATATAATATTACATTTAAAAAATATATATTTTTACAAATAGAATACAATTTAACAAATGATAATTATTATTTTTTAAATTAACCAAATTTATGTCATAATTTTATGTCTAATTTAATATATTTATTATTATAGTTATTTTAAGGACCTCTCACGAGTGAAGGCCTCCCCCAAATGTATCCACGTGTCTCTGTCCGCAGCTGTAGATACCCACTGGTTTCCTGCCCTTTCCACTATCTCGTCCTCCCATCTTTCAAATGGTCCCCTTGTCCCCCCCCCTTTCCCCCTTTTCCTCTACCTAACGGCCCGTTCCAGTTTATTGCTCTTTTAGTCCATCTCTCGTCACTCATGCGCGCTATATGGCCTGCCCAAGTCCATTTGAGTTTTTTAGTGTTGTAAGGCGTCAATAACTTTGGTCAATTTTCTTGTATCTTGGTTTCTTTTTTTATCTTTCTTTTTTATGTTCAGAATACTCCTTTCCATCGCCCTCTAACATGTCTGGATTTTGTTATATGTGAAATTGTTGAAAATCCACGTTTGACTTGCGTAAGACAGACAAGTATGCACTGTGTTTAAAACTTTTTTCTTTATATGTAAAGGAAGATTTGACTTTAAAATATATTTATTAGCCCAGAATTTATTCCACGTGAGAGTTAGTCTTCTGTTTATTTCGTCGCGGTGTCTGGACTTATTGAAATATATCATTTTTCCTAAATACACATATTCCTGTACATATTCATATTCAGAATTATTAATTTTTATAGGTTTGTTTGGTTTGTTTTACAGCTTTATTTATTCATTCTTAAAAGATTTTCCTTCCATGAAAACAGTATGATCAAATGTAGATATGTCAAATTGTACGATAAAAGTAAGCACATAGAAAATTAGTGCCTACCGGGATTCTGGACCATTGAACCTAGATTGCTGAGCATAGAAACTGGTTGAGTATAGGAGTAGATCCATGGGAGTCCACCAGGACACTTTGGGAACTAGGGATATTGTGATGTGTTATGAATTAAAGTTAGAAATTGTTAATTAATATTTTAGGTATAATTCTCCTGTAATTATAATTGTTCTAGGTATCAGATAAGCGAAGATGGAATTTATAGATTAACAACTACAAGGTTTGAATACGAGGACATTTCTAAGAAAATTGTTGACGGTTATAGCAGTCCGAAAGAGTTTACAAACAATACATTCGAATTTAATGTCAGTGAAACAGCAGATGCAACGGAGACCACACCGAAAAGATTTGAGATAAAACTCAAAAATCATGTCAACGATAAAGATAAATTTCCAATAGATGATGGAAATGAAAAAAGTAGTGAAAATTGTGACCAGGGTGAAAGTAAAGCTGTAGAAATCATGATGTGTCATGTAGATGAAGAAGGAAATATTATAAACACTGAAACAATTCAGTCGTACGAACCTTTAGTATAAAGAGGTTATATCTAATTTTTAAATACAACAGTTCAGGGCATAGATAATAATAGAATCATTTTATCATCTGTTGATATATGAGTAATATTCGAGGTACCATAAACAAAAAATAGACGTATAGTTACATAGAAATGTACCATAGACAAAAATCAAACCTCTGAATATAATTGAATTAAGAACTGAAAAGTTTTTTATTAAAAAATATTAAATTAAGTCTAATTATTTATAAATAAGCTACAAGTCTGTGATCATTAATATTTACGTTTTAACATTATCTAAAGATGTTGTCTCATTTTATTATTAGCATTTCCTGATTATATTTTAAGACAAATAAAAAAATTTAAGTTTTTTTGCTAGAAATTTATAACCGTAATTTTTATACGTATTATAATTTCGTAACGTAACGCCTACTTTTTTAAGTCATTTTATAGTTGATCTTAATGTTTTTTATCAACATTCAATCAAATTATATTTTTTATATCATCACATGAATATTTATTTTCTGTCCAATATTTTATTTATAGTCTTTAATTACCGCCATCATAGCAAAATGGTTAGAGTATCAAGGATTATATCGTATAAATTTGGTTACTTGATATTTAGGTAAAAAAAGACGTGATGAAGACAAGTATATTTCTAGAGTATTGCTGGAATAACTGTAGTCTTGCATCAGTACATGATGAGAGATGTAAGCTAAACCCTCTTTTCCAAGGAGAGATGAGGTATCTTCATAGCTACTGATACTAACAAACTTTCTACTGTACTGTTATATTATAAAAAAACTGTTTCTGCTGCTACTAATTAAAAAAAATGTATCGGCATTGTTTTTATAAAAATGTTTATATTTAATTATATATTTGTATATCAGAAATAAATGTTTTTATTTCATACAAAATTGAAAGTTTTTTTTAAATACCTACTTGGTCATTCGACCAAAAACTATTTTGGAGATATTTGCTGGTTTCTTGAACAAAACGCTTCTTAAAAAACAACCCGATTTTAATCGTTATATAAAGAGAGATATATAGTGTTTTTATTGACTCAAGTTCTAGACCCGACTGTTTCCTGACTTAAATATCGTATTATATATTTACTAGCAGACTGTTTCAGACTTCAAGTCTTCTAATATTTGGCGAGCGTTAATTTCAATTTTGCGATAACTAAATTATATTGTGTGAATCTTCACACAATATAATTTAGTATTAGCATTGTTGCAGTGCATAATGGATGATAACCATTATTTTTAAAAATAAGACTGAGTATAGTCTATGCTAGTTTATCCTTAAAAAACAAATATATGGCATCGCTATAAAACGATAACTGTAACTCCACCATTTTTTAAATTATATTTCAAACGGAATTAAATGAGTTTTGATAAAAGCGCCGCTTTTACTCTTTTTCCCTAGGTATTTATTTCTTTCAATCAATTAATGACGAAAATCACAAGGTTGTTATCAAA
Source organism: Morpho deidamia (assembly GCA_947086505.1). NCBI lineage: Eukaryota > Metazoa > Arthropoda > Insecta > Lepidoptera > Nymphalidae > Morpho > Morpho deidamia. The sequence continues at coordinate 2,722,316 of CAMTZC010000011.1, forward strand.
TATATTAAATTCCGATATGCTTTTCAGGAGACCATTCCAAAACATAATATGTTTTGGAATTTTATTTCTTCCGCACTTCTTGCATACCTAAAAAAATTTGTAAGTGTTTATTTTTATTAAATAAAATTCTTATAATTATTTTATTTTTATTATATTAAATATACTGTGTACACTTTAGAGTAAAGTTATCGTTTGTATTAGTAAGCTACGAGTACAATTTATATAACTTTTAATTAATTACGACCAGTAATTAAAAGACGAAGTATTAAAAGTTTTACAGAAAAACAATAAAATATAAAAAATTGTTTAAATATTGTTTTATATTAGTTATAAAAACTTCTGATAACTATATTTTCCTTAATTTAGTTCAACAATATTAAAATTATTGAAGACTGGCCACACTGATGCCCTTGCCTGTCTTCAACTTGACAATTCATTCAATAAAATATAAAAACGTGCGTGCGAGACGGCTAGCGCGTAAAGTGCGGCGTATTTGCGGCTCGAAAAGAGTCCCACGTTGCAATAAGTACTTCGTATAGTTAATTAGTGTTCATCATTGCTTTGTTCCCGTCTTTAAGACAGCGGGCAACGAACGGAGATCATTTCACTCCGGCGCTGATGAAATCAACTATAAATCTAGAAGAAGTAGTGAATAAATTAGATCATCTTTCACCGCTAACAGTAAGAATGCCTAACATCAAAGTATTCAGTGGAAGCTCACACCCCGACCTGGCGCAAAGAATCGTGGATCGACTTGGAATCGATCTCGGCAAAGTAGTAACCAAGAAATTTAGCAACATGGAAACGTGTGTCGAGATTGGAGAATCCGTTCGCGGGGAAGACGTTTATATCGTTCAAAGTGGCAGTGGTGAAATAAACGACAATTTAATGGAGTTGCTAATAATGATCAACGCTTGCAAGATCGCTTCAGCGTCCCGCGTCACAGCGGTCATCCCTTGTTTTCCTTACGCTAGGCAAGACAAAAAAGACAAAAGTAGAGCGCCAATTACAGCTAAACTCGTCGCTAACATCCTTTCGGTGTCTGGCGCGGATCATATCATTACTATGGACCTTCACGCGTCTCAAATTCAAGGTTTCTTTGATATCCCCGTCGATAACCTATTCGCTGAGCCGGCGGTACTGAAGTGGATCAAAGAAAATATACCTGATTGGAAAACTAGCATAGTTGTGTCGCCTGACGCTGGCGGTGCTAAACGAGTCACCTCTATCGCTGATAGATTGAACGTAGAGTTTGCTCTCATTCACAAAGAAAGAAAAAAGGCTAACGAAGTTGCGTCCATGGTATTGGTCGGCGATGTTAAGGACCGTACTGCAATCTTGGTCGATGACATGGCAGATACTTGTGGTACAATCTGTCATGCTGCCGAAAAGTTAATAGAGGCGGGAGCTGTTAAAGTGTATGCTATACTTACACATGGCATATTTTCCGGTCCTGCTATATCTAGGATCAATAATGCTTGTTTAGAAGCTGTAGTTGTTACTAACACCATACCCCAGGAGAGGCATATGCAGGACTGCCCAAAGATTCAGTGTATTGATGTATCTATGATGCTGGCTGAGGCAGTTAGACGTACACACAATGGTGAATCAGTTTCATACTTATTCTCCAATGTTCCATACTAGTTAATTTCTCTTTTAATGTGTAATTAGGTTATGGTCTCCAACAGCACTAAAATCGCTTAAAAGTTGTTGTCAATTAAAATAATTTAGTTGCACCATCTGGAACTATTGTTGGCTTGTTAAAGTATGTTGGCAAATTAACAACAACAATATATTTTCTATGTTGTTGAGATGTATGTTGGACACCAACTTAGTTTTAGTTATAATCTCATTAAGTTAAAATAAGGCTAGCATTGTCTCATCTGCTCCAGCTTATGTTGATGCAAATAATGTTTGTAAATTTATGAAATAAACCTAATTGTATTTTGATACAAAACTTCATGACATAAACAAGTGTTTTTACATGTAGGATTATTTAAATCCGTAACAGCCTTTATTATAGTAATTATATAATTAGATGTTTTTGCATTTACATTAATAATATGACCTGATGCCATTTTAATGAATTTTAGAAGGCGATATGTTGCTAATTTGTAATAAAGGATTTTTAAAGGTATAAATTTTTTAACTAAATTGTGGTACTGAATTTAAATACATGAAATATTATAATATTAGATTATATTGTAAAGGTCAACAAATAACTGAAGCTAGAATTCTAAACAAAAAAACAAAGCAGTTTTAAAAGACATGTTTTTTTGTATATTTTCTTTTATATCTGTTATATTTTTAACTTTTTTTTTATTCTAAGCAATAGATATACATATATAAATTTAAAAATAGTTTAAAAGTTGTATTTTTCAGTAAATTGGTGTTATTTTATTATGTATATGTGTAGCTAATTGTTCGAAATTTATAATGAAATATTTTTATTGGCAGAACACAGTGCCATGTAATTTGTAAATTATATGAGATTTTCTTTTACTGGAATAGGACTCTACCTATTTATATTTGATCTATACTAAGATACAAATAAAGATAAAATTGTTCTGAAATTTTTCTTAATTCTCAACTACACCATAACCCTTAAATAAGTAGATATTAAAAAAAGAACAAATTCAAAAAAATTGAAATTTTACAATACTCTTCTTCTTTCTCCTACCCTTATCCCACTCTAAGTGGGGTCGGTACAACATGTTTTCCTCTTCCATTCTCTTCTATCATTCGTCAACTCTGGCGCTACTCCTTTTATATGCATGTCGTACTTCACACATTCCAACCATCTCTTTTTAGGCCTCCCTCTAGTCACATATACATCCACATTCATATCCAACACTCGTTTGATCACATGATTTCATCCCTCCTCATTACATGTCCATACCATCCCAATGAAATTTTACAATACATTATCAGAAAAATAATTAAACATTGCTTAACATACAGAAATTAATTTGTTAATTTTAATATTTTTTATCATTTTGTTACCTACACCTAAAAACGCTTAAATAACTTTAACAGCTTATTTTTATGTTGCTATGTGACCGAATTTCAAGGATGTAAGTTATTTGGTCGTTGCCCACCCAAAACGTTATAAATCGAAAACAAAATTTGTTTTGCTTACATCATGTCATTTATCTTCAGTTTATGATTTGACCTGAGGTCAATTGACATTTATGGTTGTTAGTGAGCGCGTCTGTTTCGATACCACATTTGAAAACAACAAATAAACTTGGCTTAAAGATAAACATGAAGTTTGTTTATGAATCTTCAATAACAATTTACTAATTGCTTTCGATGTTCTATTTTTTTATGAAGTTAAAAGTAGCCCAGGAGCTAGATTGTTTTTGGTCACATAGTGCAGTGTTTTTCAATAAAGTAATTATTTAATTATAAAAAAACCTTTTTACAACAAGATTTAAACACTCATACCATATGAATTCTCAATAACAATCAGCTGATCGCAGGTTTAGTACCTGCGATCAGCTGATCAGTTGATATGTGATTATAAACATTTTGCTTTATATTCCAACTAGTGGTACCCGCGTCTTCGTTCACGTCTAATGTGTACGGTTTTTGTATCCTATATATTATTACCATTTTTGTTACTTATTTTAAGCAGTTGGTAAGAATCGAATGCTTCATACATTAGGATATCAAAAAGTGTAAATTACAACTGTTGGACGTCTACGATTTGGCATAGGTCTTTCCTACGGACTTTCTGAGTAATACAATCTTATACCGCTTTGATCCAATGGCCCTCTACGAATGTTCGGGGTCTTATGTCTGATAAGGTCTGCCGACGCTGCGTTTTTTGATTTCGTCACTCCAGCATTTTCGGACCTCAAGTCTAATTTTTCTCACTATATTTCCCGTACATATCCAAAAGTAATAAAATTATTATTTTGCTATAATCCTCGTTAAAAGAAAATATATGTAAATGTAGAGTTCCTAAAAACACCTGCACTACCCGCTACCAATAACACAACAATACAGCACTACTCACATTCACTACCACAATCTCAGCAATTGTTTCGCCCCGTAACCTAAGTATCGTCAGGAGATAGAGATAGATAGATTTTGCCGTGGACGCTAGTGTTAGATAGTGCAAGTGTTTTTAGGAATTCTGCATGTATCAGGTATGAAAACGGATAGTACTCTACACTCCGCATTATATATATTTTCTTTTACCGCGGATTATAGCAAAATAATACATTACTTTTGTATTATGGACTTCCGCAATGTAACGCCTAACTTTATAAATTACCCTACATATCCATTCAAAAGAAAAATATGTTCTTAAGTATTATTTTTGAGTGATTTACGTGTCGTAAATAAACACTAATTCAGATCATCAATCAAAACATCAGCCGTTGTCTTCCTATCTGGATCAAAAATAGATACGGAATGGATACATCGAGTACTGTGTCACTCTATATCTTAGATTATAAATATGCTATCGTTATGTAATTAAATTTAAGACAGTTCGACGTTGTATCCGGTCTGAGTAGGTCCTAAACAGTTTAAGTAACGCGTTATTACCTAGTCGATAAATATTAGATCGATTATTAATATACAATTTGACGTCAGAATTAGGAAAAAATAGAATTTCATGTTGCCTTTTTTCAGTTTTCATTATTCTCTTGTGTTTATTTTTAGGTTTATAATTCTAACATAACTAAGAATGATGTAAAAAAAAGTAACGGCCTGTTACTGTCCCACTAGAGCGAAGACCTACCACGCTACTCCAATGCGGATTGGTAGGTTACACATATCCCTGGAATTATCTAGAGTTATGCAGGTTTCCTCACGATATTTTCCTTCACCGAAAAGCGTGTGATAATTTGCAACTATCAAATGTGTCTAACATAAGTTTTAATAAAAAACTTATTGGTGCCTGCCCGGGGTTTGAACTCATAATCGTCTTTAGAGATTCGCACGGTGTCACCGCTGGGCTATCACAGCTTTTTAAGAATGATGTAATCTATAATTGATACTACATAATTAATTTAAAACTATATGGGATATTTGTTGGATGATTTATCGTGTAATGCTGTTGAAAATCCTAATAAATAAATATTGATCCATTAAAATTAAAAATTAATTAAAAGATTATACTGAGTTCTATTCTAAATCAAAAGTCTAATCAAATTAAGGTCTCAGAACTAATCTAATATGGAGGTAAAATATAGCAATTCACGACTGTGTTCTCTACATCAGAGATCCACAAAAGTTTAGACCTTGATATGCTTTAGTATTCGGTTAGTTTTACCAAGTGAAAGTTCTTAGAAATCTAATCATGATAACCCAACGATTTAGACATATTCCTCTGACTTAGACTAGTTTTCCAGATGGATGAATGATTTTGTCTAGTAAAGTTGTAAGGTAAAATGACCCACCGTGTGGTATCCGGCAGAGTAGAATAGACCACCCTTGTTTCTTACCGACGTGACGTAAAAGGTAACTAAGGTAATTTCACGTCAGGCAGTCATCGGTGGGCAGGGAGCCATCGCGGGCAGCAATGACCTCCTTCTGCTCTGCGGACGGAGGCGACGGAGCGGTTCCGGGAACTTTTGTTCTGGATCCAATCTGCCGCTGGCGAGTACAGGTGGTAGCGACTTGCCTTAAGCCCATGGTCTGCCACCCTGACAGAGGACCTGCGAACGGGGTGTATCGGACGCCTGGCTTACAGGTCCCCGAGGCGGTCGGTGCATCTGGTGCTCCCGATGCACCGGTTAGCGGAAGGGGACTTCTCTTTCGAGGGGTCCGTACCCAAAGGTGTACTCTGGGATCGGGGCTGTCGGTGGGAATGGGGGCAATGTGTATAATGATACCTTGTCCATGCCATCGGCAGCGTGGTGGAGCACACAGGTCGTTTTAGTCGGTGCTAGTCCGACATAACCGCCGTCTGTCCCCATCGGGCGGCGGTACCCATAAGGGGTTTTTCCTGTATAAAAAAAAAGCGGCCGGTCGTAAAATGGTCAGAAGAATGATAATGAATGTCTTGGTAAAATCTAAAACACTTAGAAATTGAATCCAAAACGTTATAATTAAACTTAATGTTCGTAATAATATAATAAGGCCTAGATATGTCAGATAGTACCTAATATCGTAAAAACTGTAAAGTTTTGGATGTGGGAAGTGAAAACTTGTAAAAGTGATAGTGCGAAAAACTTATGAATATAACACAAGGAAGTAATTAAGATATTCAATTGAGTTTTTATTCCAATCCTCTACTCAAGTCCCGTAGCATAAGTTAAGTTACATCATACATAAGAATTTAAAACATTCTATAATTCTATAGTAGTTAGAATATCATTGTCGTTAGTCATTTAAGATACGTGGCAAGAAAAATACGTAATAATAGGTATTTTAATTCAAATTCAAAATATTTTTTATTCTATTTATAGTTCTTTTGAATCGTCAAATGTTTTTAAAGAAGCTACCACTGATTCGGGAGTTTGTTCCTACTGAGAAGAACCAGCAAGAAACGACGGATAATCTTTTAAAATAAAAGTTTTTACAATGTGATAGATGGTTACAAGTTAATTGTTGCAGCTTGGTGCGTAGCTGACTGCAGGCAAGATAAGATACTATCATTCAAATAATTTTCAGTTGAATAGTAAGCTTTATGTAGCAGCATCGTTTGATTTCTAAACTTGTGTAAAAGCAAGTCTAGATAATGATTTTCGGACCTTCTGGAGGCGCAATCTAGGCGTCATTAGTTTATGTCGGCTTCTAGTATGTCTCATATCTATCTCTATTTTTACTATATAAGTGAATATTTTTTTCCACAAATACTATATTACTGTAGATATATTGTGAAGCTACAGTCAAGACGCCTGTTTCTTTAAATTTCTCCCAAGAGAATCACGGGGTTATATATTATAAACACCACGGATAGATCTTTTTTGTAATACAAAGACCTTGTGGATATCAGCCGAAATATTGAGACTTTTACAAGCATTTTGGAATGCCCTCATTAAAAAAAAAAATAGATTATGTATTGTTTTATAAAACTCAAGTATTCCATTCCTTGCGATAAGTTAATACGCAATTATGTACGCTTAAAAAATACAGGCAGAAGATATATACCTACATAGAACAACGATATTTAGCCTTTACCCTTATTTAATAACTAAGAAACAATTTTCTCAAAAGTCAGCCCATATAATCTATTTCAACAACTTGATACAATGACGGCGACATGTTTTTTTACATTATGGACCTAACTATTTTAAGGAGATTGTATTTGAAACACGTTGTAACATATATTTACCAGTTTGCAAGTACAAAAGTAAAATAACTTTGACATTTTGCGCTACGTTTTTGATATATGAACATTTTAAATGTATATACATATATTGGGGCAATTTGTAGTATATATAAATATAATAATTATACCAACTGTACTTGCGGCTTCGGCCGCGTGAAAATCAGTGTATTTACTTGAAAATTTGGACCAAAAAGTATTTATTGTGAGTTAACCATAAGAGACATGCTGACGCAGACTTTTTGTAGATCTACAAATCCCTAGTATAGTACTTTAGTATATCTCTGTTGGTAAACGAAGCTCCCGGCAGGCAAGTTTTCTTCAATAAAATTTACATCAAACCGTAATACTACTAACCTAAACCTTCCGAAAGAATTGCTCTATCTTTTGGTAAACCTCTACAAAAATCCGTTCAGTAGCTCTTAGAAAATCGATCAAATACACTCAGCTTTTAGGAAGTTTCTTTTATTATAAGTGTAGATAATCGCATTTTGACATAAGAAATTATATTTATCCTATTGATATGAATAAGTCTTTCAAGGGCATGAAAAGTAAGAACAAATTAGCACCAAATAATTTATTCTTATATACAATCTGTAGCTTTGTCAAATCTCCATATTAACCTTTGAGCCTAACTCAATTTCCGCATTTAGAAGGTCGTTACAAAATCTGTGCGTTTGTTTATTACTTCAGCAAAGCCCCCACCAATAATATTTAAATCACATGTTACGTAATTAACCTAAGCTTAATGTGGTTTCAGAGCTGTGATAGCCTAGCGGTGAGACCGTGCGATTCTTTCAAGAGGAACACGAGTTCAGACCCGGACCAATGGGTTTTTCTATTAAAACTCATGTGTCTAATTGATAATTGCAATTTATCACACGCTTTTCGGTGAAGGAAAACATCGTGAGGAAGGAAGGATATCTCTAGGAAGGAAGGAAGGAGGCATATCTCTAGAGAATTCTCTAGGGATATGTGTAACCTACCAATCCGCATTGGAGCAGCGTGGTAGGTCTTAGCTCCAACCCTTCTCTCTAGAAACGGAGAGAGGAGGCCTATTCCCAGCAGTGGGATTGTAACAGGCCGCTACTTTACTTTACTTTACTTAATGTGGTTTCGGATAAAGGACTTTATATGCCTTTAAGTATGTCCTAATTTTTTCTAAATAATGAAAAGATTTTAATATTAGAATGGTTACGTATTAAAGTAGTGTTGAGCCTAAATCTAACATACTAAGGTTTTTTTGCGTTGAAATGCATTATGTAGGTTTCTGAACAATTTTAAGTAGCGTTAAAAATTATTAATATCAGTAAAATACTTAAGTTTTTATAGAAAAACCGGGTTTTGGTTTCCCCCTTTTTATGAGCCACACATCCATCATCACAGCTGATTAACACCATAGACATATATAACACAACGTTAAATTTGGTATAGCAATAATTTTGTTACAAAAATACCTAAGTATAATTATCAAAGATAATGTGCTCTTAAGCTAAAGGAGCAAGCTAAAGGATTAGATAAAATAAAAGTTGTAAACATTTTTTTTTAGTTTTTAGCCAAATAACGACCTGAGTCTCATAAATTCATTAAAGTAAATCATTTATAGTCGCAAATGTAATTAAGACTTCTTTTATTCTTTTAAATGATCACGTTATACCTCAATTCAAGATCATAGTCTTGTGTAGATTTTTGGTACAGAAAAAAAGATTGAAAAAAGAAAACACCTTTTCCGTTCTAGAAAAATGTATGAATAAATGTCCTGGGTGTTACTCAGTCTAAGACATTACTCTCTACAGACCTACTTAGAGTTCAAAGTCAAGTGCAAACCGTTTACTGTAAGAAATAAACACAACAAGTTCGGTAAATCAATGACTCAATGTGAAACGTTTATTTTTTGTTATTATAAATGTTAAAAGTAAATTCAAATGAGTTATTAAGAGGTTATTATAATAAACTAGATTTCTGACGGCATATTTTGTAAAATTACGATACCACCTTGACCTCGCGATATCTTTACAATGAAAACAGATAACGTAATACGAGTAAATATAATCTTAGAATATTATTTTGTTGTCTGTTGTTTAATATTAAAAAGGAAAGTTACATTTATTAAACGGTTTTAAAATATATTTAAAAAAAACTAAAAGACACGCTTCTATAGCAAATCGAACTAAAAAGTAAAAATTACGATAAATTTTATTACAGATTCCAATTTTTACATACTAATTTAATTTTTTTCGTATCTTTGCTCGTACCTCAAAGCAATTTTTCCCATTGAAATACTAGTGATTCGTTCCAGCTCCCAAAAACACATCCTCAGTCAAATTACCATTGTATTATTGACATAGAAGCGCAGGCCTTGTGTCATATTTTTCGTATAAATATCGAGCACAGGATCGTATATAACAAGCCCGACGATGCTTCTGCGCTCGCCCACTCTCTCGGTGACGCTGTAAGAGCCATTAGGGCTAACAGCATTAGTTAGTGTCCGAAAAAAAACGTATATAACAGTGCCTCCCAACTATGAAGTGCCAAGCCCCGAATTAGCCTTTCTAAAATACTTATGCTCTCCTTTCTAACACAAATTTTTCAATATTAAAAAATTAATTTTTCATTTAAGTAACTTAAATGATAGGTTATAGTAAGACGAATTTGTTAAATTTCGCACCTACATCAATTCATCGCATGTAAATGGCTCGTAACGAAAGTGTTAATTTAGTTTCGACTCCATTTTCAAATAACTTAAATGACAAGTTATAGTCAGAATTTCGTTAAATTTGGCGCCGAAATCGACTCATTGCATTTAAATGGCCCCTAACGAAAGGGTTAAACAAGTTTCGGCTCCATTTTCGAATTGTCCCCGTATGGAGCGTGGGCCCCACCTTGGAAGCACTGGTATATAAAAAGGCTTTTAAAAACGAAGATGCATTTTTTTTTTCGAATTGACTGTATGCTGTTAGCCCTAATGGCTTTTACAGCGTCACCGGGCGGGACGGGCGAGCGCAGAAGCATCGCCGAGGTTGCGAAATGCAGGGAGTAGAGCGCAGAAGCTCTACTAGCGTCGGGGAACGTCGTCCTAAGGGTGCCTCCTGTGAGGCCGGACCACGACTTAGGGCGACGTGTAGTGGAGGGCTGATGGTATGACTTTGATTAGTAATTGCGGCGTCGGAAGGGTGGCGAGAAGCCACGACCGACCGACGTCAGAAAACTGGGACCTCGTCTTCGCCGGCGAAGACGCTGTGTGTGTGTATTACGTGTATCTGTGTTGGCGATCTTTATTTGATCGTCGGGGGTCATACAAGACGCTTTTTGGACGCCTATATTTTCGATGGTCGGACCTAACTGGGATGTAGGTGGAAGCAACTGAAATAAGGGGGTTCGGGTGTACCTCAGATTTCTCGAAGTAAGATTTCGAAAAACGTTTAAAGAGGTGAGTAATGGTAGGGAGATCGAGGTCTCTATGGAGGTCAACGTTCCGCATGAACCATGGACAACCAGTGGCTGTCCGCTCTGCAACGAAGATGCAGGCTTTTGATAGTCAAATAGGAAACTGTTCATAATTACGTATAATAATAAAATATGTTATTGTTGATTATATCGTTGTTGACGGCAAATCATAAAATGTGCACGTCATTTTATATCATCATCCTCCTGCCCTTATCCCAATCTAAGTGGGGTCGGCACATTATGTTATAAACATGTTGTCACATGAATTGACTACGTGTTTTACGACTGGCCGCCTGCCTGACGTAAAAGTAGTAGTATTTTACGACATCTCGGTAAGAAAGAGGGTGGTCTATTCTACTCAACCGGATACCACACGTTATACGTCATTTTATAGGACCTGTTATTTATAAATGTAATGTAATGTTAATTTAATATACGAATGCTTATACAAATAAGAAAGTATTTTTATGCACGAATAAATATTGTATTATGTAATACTTAAATCTAGCTACGTCTCGCAGTCTAGCTCTGATATTCAGACAAAAGTATGTATACAATTCAAAGGATGTTATATTGAAAAGAGCAACCGTCGAGTTTCTTGCTGGCTCTTCTCGGTAAGAACGGCTTCCCGAAATAGCAGTAAAGTTGATTTAAAAGCACTTGTTTACTTGAATAAATAATATTTTGAATTTAAATGGAGTAAACGCGCGTAAAAATTTTGTATTACAAAATAGAGCCATACATAGCGTTTACAATTTAAGTCCGTGTGATTTCCTCCGAGAAAAGTTTAAGGAAATAAATATTCTTACATTAAAGTATATTTTAAGCATTTTTGTGTATAAAAATATAAAGAATTATAAAGCAATAGGTGATATATGTAATAAAGCCGTGTGGTATCCGGCAGAATAGAATAGACCAGCCTCGTTTCTTACCGGGGTGTCGTAAGAGGCGACTAAGATATATGCCGTGTGGTATCCGGCTGCATAGAATAGACAACCCTCCTTTCTTAATGAGGTGTTGTCAAAGGCGACTAAGGTAAGTTGACGTCAGGCTGGCGGCCGGTCGTAAAATACGTAGCCAAATCATATGACAACATGTTTGTAACATGTTGTCATTTGATTTGGCTACATTTATGTCATATGATTTGGCTAAGACATAAGCTTAAGGCATCTGCTTTGTGTCTTGCAAAAGTACGTAAGTCATTTGTGGGAATGAGTATAAGATTCTATAATAAAATTCCGCAATCAATTTTAGCTTTGCCATCATAGCAGTTTAAAAACACTGTTAAAAAGAGACTGATACGGAATACCTACTACCTATACTGTTGAGGATTTCTTAGATGATAAGAATGCGTCACTAGGAATACTCTCCGACCCTATACAATGACTAAATGTAACTAGTAATAAGAACGATGTTTTAAAAAGTCGACCGCCGAGTTTCTGCTGGCTCTTCTCGGTAGGAACAGCTTCCGAACCCGCTGTAGAGGTTGACGACTCAATTGCACTTGTAGACTAGTTTACTTGAATAAGAGTTGATTATTATGATTTTTTAGTTCAATTAAATGAGCTGAATTAATAAATTTTCAATTCAGTTCTAAAGTTTCTATTTTTCAAAACCACTTCCGAGCACTTTTAAATGTGCAATAATAACTTATCTAATCTAAAGGGGCAAAAATACTAGACGTTTTTATTCTTCTTTCTCTTGTTTACAAGTTTACTTGAATAAATAATATTTTGAATTTTGATTTTGAATATAGCTATAACCACTAAGTCCAAATAGATTCTCTTGTTAAGTGCAAAAATGATAAGCAACAATGAGGGTAATACTCGCATATCTTTCGTATAATTTTATGCAAAAACGGTTTCGATGTACCTTTGTGTTAATTTTGTTTCCAATTAATATCGTTATCGCTAACAATTTTACTTCTTTCAAAAATAATCATAAAATATTTAAAAAACAATATTTCAAAATAATATAAGTTTCTAAACCCACGACGCTGCTCCAATGCCGATTGGTAGGTTACACTTATACCCAGAACTCTCTAGCCATATGAAAGTTTCCGCAGGATGTTTTCCTTTACCAAAAAGCGTGTGACAAATTGCAGTTATCAATTTGACACAAGTTTTACCAGAAACACTCAATGATACTTGACCGGGATTTAAATTATACCAGAAAACTCAATGATGCTTGGGGTTTGAGACATGATGGCATGACGAATTGTTGATTGTAAATATGAATTCTCTATACAAAAAATCATCACCAAAGTCAAACAATGCAATGCAAAACAAACAACTTTTATAGATAAGTTGTTTTAATATTAACCACATAACAGAGTCACAGTAAAAAGGTAATCCATTTCAGTCGCATCCATTAGAGAAGTGACAAAATGAGATATTACGACAAATATTGTGAGGATTAATATGCTACTGCCCCCTATAACGCGTTCTAGTATAACGCGATTTCAGTCTCTCGTATAACGCGTGGATTTCCCATGTTTCATGTATTATAAAACTTACGTTTTTTATGGTGCATAAATAAATAAGTTATTTTATTAAATTCTTGTGTCTTGTGTTTGAATCGTAAGAACGTTGGTTATGCATATATATATATACATAAGTGCTATTTCTATAAATTTTATTTTAAGTCAACTAATTATTTATCAGTTGTAATAACACGCACTTATTTCGTTAATGACGTGGTTCTATCTTAATATTAAATTTGAATTCCCTTTAACGAGCGTAACATAAGAGAATGTTTCTACAAACCGTATTCCCATAACGCGGAATCAATCTACCGCGTTATAGGGATATTACTGTATTGATATACAATGTATCCCAAAATTAAACGATAAGCGATGATGGAGCTGCTAATAACTACTCAAGAAAAAGAGAATTACGGTATTCTCTCACTAATCCGGCACTTCGTTAGATCGACACGTCCAATAATCCGGCACCTTGGAGCCACAAACTCCTACCACAACTGTAAGAGTTAAACCAGATGATGCATTGATTTGTTTCAATACCTGCATAACATGGGCAATCTATGACATGGGCAGAAGAAAACGGCATATCTGCCAAAGATATTATAATTCTTCGCAACATGCGAGAAAAGGTTTTTAAGCAAGGACTGTAAGTTGCACAAAAATAGACCTCAAGTAAGGATTATTTTAAAACTATGTAATTACATATATTACGTACAATTTATTTCCTCTACGAAATGCTTTATTTGATTAATTACCTGACTTTTTCATTATAATCCAGTAATCCGAACAATCCGGCATCCTCCGGTTTCTAATAGTGCGTATTAGTGAGATTATTAAGGGTGGAATAAATTAAATGAAACATCGTTTATCTTACATAAGGTTTATTATAAGTTAGTGGGCATGGGTGTGGTGAGCCTGAGCGGCTGCTTTCCTCATCTGCACCAGGACGTTGCTCATCTCTTCACGCTTCCTCTTAGCACGGATGTGTGTGCCGAGACGACGTTTCAAAAACTTCAGTGCACGCTTATCTTTTGACACCTGCAATGGAACAATAAATTTAAATTCAATTAAATGTGGGTAGACCTGGAGAAAATAGACTATGGTACATCCTTACGGTTTCTACAGAGTATCCTACTGAAACACATCATTTGCATACCTATCCTATAAACTACTATTCCTATATTATCCTACTCTTACTAATTTTATAAATGCGAAAGTTTGTGTGTATGGGTGTATGTTTGGACAGATTCGAATGAAACTTTACAGTAATATAGGTGATACATCATGTTCAGTACTTGCTTATTGCACATTCCGTGGTTGGCTGTAAATTCTGCCGCCAACCTAATGGTATCGCTCGGTGGTACCGGATTGGTGGATTTCTGCGAGAGCGCCACCAGCGCCACCGACACGCAACAGTCAGTCGTCTCTTGACCGCTGACCTGTCCGACCGCCATAGCAGTGTCCGTGACTAACCGTAAAAACTTTGTGGTACCGTGTGCCTGTTCACCGAACTTTATCCCACCCGTGTCGTTACATTACTGTGCGTGATATTTCTGCCAATTTCGGGAGCTGGACGTTCCAGAGGGACGGTGAGTAGTTTTTACTTGTCGATCGCGGATCTTGTGTAATTTGGGGTACACTGGACACACCCATTCAGAACCAGCGAAATTTATAAAGGTCCTTCGAAAGCAGAACAACATATTTCTGCACCACATCAGATACAGATACAGGCTAAATTTGTAATGATTTTATGTAATTTTGGACTTAATATAATGATATATCGACTGTGAACTGGCAAATTGTACTATCTTATTTTGTCAACTTTTCTGGAAGAAGAAAAAACGTGAATATTAGTATGTTCACAATAATTTTTATGTATGAAAAAAACAGTTAACTTTAAATATGTTTATTTATTTACAAATTTTCTAATATATAATACTTATTGATACTGTAAATGTTGGGCAGTAGTATGCGATGCCGTCAAAAAGTGATTTGCCTTAAATTGAGATAGGACATATTGCCGGTTCACAGTCGATATGTCAATAAAGTTTGAACAAAATCTGGCCTCTGAGAGCTATCTCGGCATACACTGCCTAAACCATTGGAATTATATGAAGATTATGTACTGCAGCAATGTTTGTCTTGAATACTTCTAAATAAAAGTCTGCACAACATATACATACGTTTTAAGTGGTAGCCACTATGACCAAAATTGTGAACCACAAATTTAATGATATAAGAGACAATTCTATAATGCACATTATAGTTATATTTAAATTTACACATTATATTTAAAATTATCTAATTTTCAAATTACAATGCATTTATCAAACTTATATCAACATCAATACATTTTTATTTGCAAAATTTATGTGTCTATTTAATAATTGCACTCTTTAGTGAAAGAAAACTTCATATCTTTATTTATTGTGGGGATTAGTGTAACTGGAGCAGCATGGTGGGTGTAAGCTTTAATATTTTTCTTCTAAACAAAATATACATCTTTTTAATAAAGAAAGCGATATTAGTAATAGGCAAACTAGGAACCGAAATAAATTAATAATACCAAGGCTAAGGCTTCAGAAAGTACGTAGATCGTTTGTGGGCTTCGATATACTTTTTTATAATAAAATTCCTCAATCAATTTTGGACTTGCCTTTACACAAGTTCAAAAAAGCAATTAAAGAGACTCTCATTAATAAAGCTTACTATAATGTTGAAGACTATGTCATTGATAAGAAAGCTTGGAACTTAATTGCGACCAGCTATGTACTAGACGATATTATAATCTAAGTTTGTTAACAATAGTTAATACAAAACTGTAATATTTATTTTTTAAAAGAGTGACCGCCGAGTTTCTTGCTGGTTCTTCTCGGTTAGAGCACCTTTCCGAACCAGTTGTAGCTTCAATTTAATTTTAATTTGACGATTAAAAGTGCTTGTAATAGACCAATTTGAATAAAGACTTATTTGAATTTGAATTTGAATTTATGCCCAGCAAGTTTATGTTATGGAATTAATAGTGTATACAATACAAACCTTAAGCAATTCCATTGCCCTCTTCTCATAAGGTGCATGACCAACTACTTCACGTACCAGGTCACGAACAAACTTTGAATGCTTGGTTTGCAGCTGTAGAAAACATAATAAGGCAATGCTGTTACAAAATTTAAGTTATACAACAGAATAGTTTTTATTTTTGATGAAATTAAAATATCACACTTTACAAATCTGTAAACTATTAAATACATAGAGAATACTCAACATTATTAGTAGTACAACAACATCCTTAGGGAGTGTTTTGCTAAATAACTATACTATTAAAGAAACAAGGGTATACTAAATGGTGTTATATAGTACACAATAAAAACAGGATTGTATACAATAAAAACCCATCTTTTACAAATCTTGTATAATATCTAATACATTTTGCTGCTAGTCTTTAACCAATCAAACTACATCAACATCAGTATCTTCATAGCTTTTAGAAATTTATATTTCAGTGAAGTTTAGAGAGTCTAGTTCTAATCAAAAATTTGAAAGTTCAGTGCTCTCTGCATCTATGAATCATACAAAACTAAAACCTTAAATTTAAATATTTACTACCTTTACTATAAACATGATATATACAATGTGCTGTGATAGCCCAGTGGTGAGGCTGTGCAACTCTCTAGAGATGAACATGGGTTCAACCCAGGCAGACACCAATGAGTTTTTCTATTAAAACTTATATGTCTGATTGATGTTTACAATTTATCACATGCTTTGTAGGAAAATATCGTGAGGAATGCATATGTCTATATGTCTCATGTGCATATCTCTAGAGAATTCTAGGGATGTGTAATCTACCAACCCGCAATGGAGCAGCATGGTAGGTTTTAGCTCTAACCTTCTCCAAACAACCGAGAGAGGAAGCCAATTCCCAGCAGTGGGATATTAACAGGCTGTTACTTTACTTTTTTTACCTATAAACAATTAATCTTTGAAAATGAAGGAAATTCTGGATTGAATATCTCTTGAATGAAAGAGTTATTTGAATATTGTATATTCTTACATTAAGTTTACTCATATCAATAAGGCTTCTATAAATAAATTTTCTGCATTTTCATGTATGATTGAGACTAAAATTTTAATTATAATAGTTAGTATATATTTTGGAGCTTAATTTAATAATATATTAAAAAAATTAAAAGGGATTTTGAGAGAACAAAATTTTTAATGTTTAACAATGCCATTTCGTTTTAGTCATACAAGTACAAGTTAGTAGTTAAGTAGGAGTATAAAGAGTAAGTTTTTGTTTAATTTTAAGCGTTAAATTACTTAAAAAGAACAATTTTAAACTTCATTGAATATAAAAGTATATTTATATTTGCCATAGCAAAACATGTAAACTTAACCTCAACTATTTTATTATTATATTAAATACTTACACCCTTTAGCCTAGCAGGTCTGATCTTGATAGCTTTATCAGTTATACCCTTTTTCCCAGCGGATATTTTTGTTGTTTTATGACCTTTTCGCAGACCAACTGCGATCTCAAACCGCGGTGCCATGCTGAAATATACAAATAAACAACTACTTGAGAAAAAATATCGCTTTATCACAGATAACCTATATGTATTAGCACTAAATTTTAAATTAATTGAACGATCCGCTACAGGATTTTAGAGATAAATCAAAGTAAAAAATAACTTTACGTACTTTCTTGATTGACAGTTCTATTCAAAAGAAATTAATTTGACATTGACAATTGATTGTCAGTACTTATTCGAAACAAAGACAAGTAACAGCTTATATAAAAGAACAAGCTTTACTGAAATAAATTTTAATATATCAAAAATCATATTTAAATAATTAATTAAGTCCTTTTATTAAGGGCTTATAGAAAAATCCAAAGAGATCAAACCTTGTTTACGATTATGTAGTAAAGTGTATTATTGAATAAAGGCAAAAAATAAAAAGTGTTTCTTCAAATAAACTCTTTCTAATCATATTATATTAATCTTTTTTTTCCTAAGAGTAGGTACTATGACAATTATTAATAGTGTGATTTATTGAATTTTTATCCAATATTTATATTCCATTTAAACAAGTATGGATTAGTGAAGATGATGCCATAAATATCTTTAAACATTGGCTTACATATCTCTGTAATCAGATTACAGATCTCTGTAATCTCTGATGTGTGAGGATTATCTAATCCCACATTCTGGCGCCACACAAAAAACTATATCGCACCAATTCAAAAAATATATATTCTTCGGTTGGAGCTTTGTAATGTTATTTATCTCTGTAACGAACTATCATGTCGAATATAGATTATAACTAAAATAATCATGGACGTAGTATATACTAGTGTGTAGTATTTATTTATCCACGTATTTATTTTATTTTATTTATTTTACGTAGTGTATTATTTATCCAAGAAAATAATGTCAAAATAGTGTCAAAAGAAATTTGAAGTATTGAACATTGAGGTTATGTTATGTTTAGAAACAATAACGCAAACCGTTTCAGACCATATATAAAATACAGAAATGTGTTATATACTACATAGCAATTAGAATATATTAGTTTATGTAGTTTTTTTTTAAGGGCATAAGTTATTTAAATATAATGTTAAGGGTATACAATATTAATATCTAAAATGGAAGTTGGTGCAGTGAAACAAGCATTTAATAATGAGGTAAATGTATTTTATAAACAGAAAACTCATTTCTTTAATTCCACAAACATTATTCCTTGACATGGACTTAATATTGAATACATACTATATAACTTTTATATATAATATGAGGCTTACGCTGTCATTACAGATAATAATGCTCAAAAAGAACCTTAATCAAGCTAAAACACAGACAATACATAAACTTACAAGAAAGGCAAAGACATTAACAGAAAAAAAATTACCAGAACCCCAGAAAGAAAAACTAAAAAGAAAGGCTGCATCTGCTGTTCAAGAAGTGTTGATTATTAAGGTATAATTGAATGCTTTTATTATATATATTTTTATTACAAACAGAGGCTCTTAAAATTAAGGAACTCATAAATGAAAATATTTTGTTATAATCTGATATCTATAATATGTATACAATCTATAAATATAATCTATGTATAATCATACAAAATACTATTATTGTTATTACTTTTGTATTATGCATCTCTGCAAAGTTATGCCGAATTCAATAAATTACTTAATGATATACAATATTCATTATAAATTGGTAAATTTCACTCCTCATTAAATTCAAGTTATCTGTGTGAGAACACATTATTTAATCTCTCTCTCTCGCACAAAGTTTCTCGTAAAGCTTTTTTTAACAGATATCTCCAGAATTTGTAGGCTGAAATATGTTGAAACTATAAAATGAAATTGTTCCTGTTATTGCATTTAACATTGTGTTTAAAAAACTATTTCTTTATTTCAGAAAATCAAAGCAAGGGATATAGCACGGTTTACAGTTATTCATACAGGTAAATTAAATGAATTTCTAAACAAACCAATAGTGGATAATAATAAAGCATGTGCAAGGTTGCTACTTCACAAAGCTCTGCAAGATAAATATAAACATATAAGAGAAAAGTTTTTAAATATATCAATTAAAGACTTGTTTATGTCGAGGCAAGAAAGGCTGAAATTAAAGAAAGAAGCCAAAGAAAGGCAAAAGAATAAAAAGAAAGGGAAAGGTAAATCTGATGCTATTAATGTTGAAGGTGAATGGGATGTAGACATGACAAATAAGGATGTGAAAATTGTTGTTGATAATGATAGAATAGGGTCTGATGATGAGTTAGAATCAAAAAATGATATGATGAGTGATGATAGTGATGGTGCTTATGAGAGTAGTCGAACAGAAATTGAAGATGAATCAGAACATGGACACTCAGATGGAAGCAGAAGTGATGAGTCTAATGAGAAAATTGAAAATAGTGTAAATAGTAAATCTTTAGTTTCTATTGCAAAGAAAATCGATAGCGACGAAGATTCTAGAGAAGTGTTAAAAGAAATAAAATGTACAAAAAGTAAATCAAAACCAAAACTGATTGAAAATTTGAAACCAGACAAAACTGTGAATGAAGTAATCAAAAATGATGCAATCAAAAAGTTACATAAGAAAATTACAAATAAAAATAAAAACTTAAATAAGAAACTTGAAAAAAGGGACTTCAATAAAGTATCTGATGAAGGTCCAGCTGAAGCTACCAAAATGGTAGATCCATTTTTTATCACATCTACAGGAGAGAATTATTTGTCCCTTGTGGAACCAAGGCAACCAGACGAAGTGAAAGAAGCCCATAAAGAAGGTAATAGGCAATACAGAAGAGCTGTTATGTTTGGACATGCCCCAAAAATAAAACCCAAGACTAATAACTTTGAACCAAGGAATAAAAATAATAGCTTAGTAAATCATAATAAAAGTAACAAAAACTTCGACAAAAAACCTGCTTTTGGTATTAAAGATGCAAAGGTGGATAAAAGAAATGACAAAAATGAGATAGCACCTGAAAAACTGCATCCATCATGGGAAGCAAAGAAGAAGCAATCAAGTATCTTACCTTTTAAGGGCAAAAAGATTGTGTTCGATGAAAGTTAAATACAGTGGAATTATAATTTGAATTCTTTAATTATATATTTAAGAATATAGTAATAATTAAAATTTAAATGTGGTATGGTTCTTTTACCATTAATGAAAGCTTTGAGCCTTTATTTTATCACCGGTACATGGTTTTTTTATTAGGAACCATTTTATTATCCTCCTGACTTTATCCCACTCGAGCTGGGGTTGGCACAACATGTTACAAACATGTTGTCACATGATTTGGCTACGTATTTAAAGACCGGCTGGCGGCCTGACGTCAACCTACCTTAGTCGCCTTTAACGACACCTCAGTAAGTAATGAGGGTGGAGTGAATATATACTTCCGTTTTTGTAAAGTTTCGTGTTGCTCAGTTTGTTTAACATCATAATAAACACAGCTTTGAATGCTGTGTGGTATCCGGCTGAGTAGAATAGACCACCCTCATTTCTTACCGAGGTGTCATAAAAGGCGACTAAGGTAAGCTGACCCACCGTGTGGTATCCGGTTGAGTAGAATAGACCACCCTCTTTCTTACCGAGGGGTCGTAAAATACGACTAAGATAAGTTGATGTCAGGCAGGCGGCCGGTCGTAAAATACGCAGCCAAATCATGTGACAACATGTTAAACATGTGCCGATCCCACTTCCAGTGGGATAAGAGCAGGAGGGTGATGAAAAAACACAGCATTGAATCTGGTATCTTGTTAAGGTAAATTATATCTGAGAATATTATCGACATGTGATTATTGATTAAGTTGCAGATTTTAGTTTCTTTTTCTGAGTTCCCAAAAGAAAACCGGGATTTTTAGTATACTATACGTTGCCCAGGTATAAAAGCTTCATTTGTTTCATTTCGGCCAATTTATCAGTTAACCTAACTGTCAATTTGTTCATAATGTTTTCGGCTTCGAATTTGTCTTCACGTAGTATCTTTAATCTTAAACAGTGTAGATAGAGTTGGTACCGTTCCTATATATAGTCGTATTCATATTATTTCATCATTTTCATTTTCCTGCCCTTATCTCACATCTCCCTTGTTACATGACTTGACTAGGTATTCCACGATCGACCGCCTGTCTGACGTCAACTTACCTTAGTCGCCTTTTACAACACCTCGGTAAGAAATGAGGGTGGTCCACTCCACTCAGCCGGACACTACACGGCATATTCATATTATTTTGTGGAACAGTTTTTAATGACTCCAATAACATTTGTCGACACAACGGCTTTAAGGGCAGTTATTTCATGAATTCAAAGACGGAAAGTGCCTACTTAAATATTTAAAACGGTGTTAGATAGAAATTCCAATGTAAAGCTAAATCCAGACAGAGCCGTAGCTACTGCGGCATAATGTCTGCAAGCAATATGATTAAAACCATTTTGAGAATCCTAAATTACATTTACAAATGTACAAGGCCCGTGATTTATGACTTTCATTTCGGATCGTTGACGCGGACAATGTGTGGCTTCCATTGTTGTGGTGTTACCGCGAAAATTATACGCTTTGTAGCACATTGTTATATGAAAATTTATATACAGCAAGATCAGTCATATGACCTCTACAATTAAAAAGTGGGGAAGGATTTTTGTGTTACGCATACGAATTGGGGGTAGGCACTAAGAAGGCACTGTGTTAAAACATCATCATTCTCCTACCCTTATCCTATTCTAAGTTGGGCCGGCACATGTTACAAACATGTTATAATGATTCATAATGGCTAAGTATTTTACGACAGGCCTGACGTTACCTTACATTAGTCGCCTCTTACGATATCTCGGTAAGAAATGAAGGTGGTCTACTCAGTCGGTATCGCACGGCAATTACCTTAGTCGCCTTTTACGACACCTCGCACGGCATTAAACTCATTGAGTTATTATTCTATTTTTTTTCGAACTGACTGTATGCTGTTAGCCCTAACGGCTTTTACAGCGTCACCGGGCGGGACGGGCGAGCGCAGAAGCATCGTCGAGGTTGTGAAATGCAGAGAGTAGAGCGCAGAAGCTCTACTAGCGTCGGGGAACGTCGTCCTAAGGGTGCCTATTGTGAGGCCGGACCACGGCTTAGGGCGACGCGTAGTGGAGGGCTGATGTATGACTTTGATTAGTCATTGCGACGTTGGAAAGGTGGGACCTTGTCTTCGCCGGCGAAGACACTGTGTATATGTTACGTGTTTTTGTGTTTGCGATCGTTATTTGATCATCAGGGTCAAATAGGACGCTTTTTGGACGCCTATATTTTTGGTGGTCAAACCTTACTGGGATGTAGGTAGAAGCAACTGAAATAAGGGGGTTAGGGTGTACCTCAAATTTCTCGAAGTAAGATTTAGAAAAACGTTTAAAGAGGTGAGTAATGGTAGGGAGGACGAGGTCTCTATCGAGGTCAACCTTCCACATGAACCACGGACAACCAGTGGTTGTCCGCATGAATCGATTCTGTAGTCTTTGGAGCCTGAGCAATCTGACTTTTGAAACGTGCGCGAACGCAACGCTCGCATAGGACATTATTGGTCTAATGCAAGTTTTGTAGAGTGTCACTTTGTTGCGGAGCGAAATCTTACTTTTCTTGCATCGGATAAAGTCGTCCCATGACATATACAGCATTATTGCAGACTATGCGTATGTGCTCGTGGAAGGTCATGGAAGGTTGAAAGGTGAAACCTAGGTACTTGACTTTCTGTTGCTAGTATTATTCTAGAGTAGGGTTGATTGCAGTCTATGACTACACATCGATCACATATCCAAAATATATCGATCATGATAACAATTTATGCATTTAGTGGTTGCTGACGTCCATATTATATTGCTGACAGGTTGACAATTTGGGTCATTAAAATAATAGCGTTGACACACAATACGGTAATTGAGTTGACCGTGCGAATTAACGCTAGTCGAATTATAGCTTACAATGGTTTAAAACTTTGCAAATATAACAACTTTAAAAAAAAGTAAAGTATAGCTATTAGCTATATTTTCTCTTTCGTTTTGCGAACACAACAAATTTTCAGAAATGATAATTGCCTATATTATTTATAAACTTATTTTTCCTTTAGAGTTCCTCAATAAATAAGAGGCAATTTTCTCAAAAGTCAACCCATTTAATCTCTTTCAACAACTTAACACATAATGACAGCGATAATGTTTTTTATATTATCGACAACTATATGAAGGAGGTTGTATTTAAAACATGTATATTACTTAATTCACAAATCATCATCATCCTCCTGCCCTTATCCCACTCTACGTGGGGTCGGCAACGTCAACTTACCTTAGTCGTATTTACGACCCCTTGGTAAGAAAGAGGGTGGTCTATTCTACTCAGTCGGATACCACACGGCGGATCGACTGACCTTAGTCGCATCTTACGACACCTCGGTAATAATGAGGTTAGTCTATTCTACTCAGCCGGATACCACACGGCATGCTTTCAATTCACGAATATTATTGGTTATTTCAAGTGAAAATACAGAGCACAATGCAATGATAATTTTTTTGTGGTTTAATGTCGTGGCCCCTTTTTGGCCAGCAAAGATCGCGTTAAATCAAATCAATTTGTTTTTAATGACATCACTTTTGAGAAACAAAAATAAGAGAATAGTAAGAGGTAAAATGTACAGAAATGTAACGATACGAATTGGGACATTACTCAGATTAAGTTGTTGTATTCCTATTCCTTTAATAAATACATGTCTAAATACATATTTATCGCTAATTCCAGACATGAAGTGAAATGCAACATTCCGCGCGGCACGATTTATTGTCCCAAATTGCAAATGCCACTTGCATACTAGACGTATGAAATTCGTACACCTGCTTTGCACTAGAAATTGGCTGACATATTGCCGCTGCAATATGTTTATTAATGCGGGAACAATAGCATGGTGAAATAGCCTCTTCAGGGCTCCTTTTTCAAAAGAAGAATCAGTTAAGCAATTCAAATTCAAAATATTCTTTATTATTTAATATTACGGACACCCTAGTACTTTGGAATTATTCTAGGAATGCAGGCAGCGTTTCTGCGATATATCGCTAACCTGATTCTTTGAGCCAAAAAACCAACCAACCTTCTTTTCAACTGAAGAGGCAATTATTCTTTATTCAAGTAAACTTGTAAACTGCAACTTCAAAACGTAAAGTACTAGGCTCGCAGAATTTATATAATTTATATATTATTATGTAACGATATTCCTTTGCCTTTTCAAAATGGCTAATCCGTCAGGCGACTTGGGATTCGCTTAGACAGTACGTATGACGAATCAAAGGGACTTTGCCCAGGCTGGTTGAATAGAAACTGTAGAGCTCTTCAGGATATCCGGGCCGGCAATTGGCGAAGCATCTTCCGCCGAATAAGATCAATGGGCCAATGAAAATTAAGCTTGTTATAGTTGGAGTATAAGGGGTCAGTCTAAATTAAGGCTACAAAGCTCAGCACATTGCGATGGAGTGACATATATCCTAAGAATATCCTGGCTTTACATACTCTGTGATTGTCCATCGTCGAACTGCGAAACTAATAATAACAATTATAATATGATTTATAGAATTGGGCGTTACTTTGCGGAGATCCATAATACAAAAGTAATAATAAAATTATTTTGCTATAATCCGCGATACAGTAAATAGAAAATATAAAAAATTAAATGTATAGTGGACTATCCGTATTTTAATCCCCGATACGTGTAGGATTCGTAAAAACACATGCACAAACCTCCACCACAATACACAAGCACAACACACGTTCACTATCACAAACTCAACAATCGTTTCGCCCCGCAACCGAAGCATCATCAGAAGATAGACTCCACGACAAAATCGCAAAGCTTCGCGATTTTGTGCTTGTGTATTGTGGTTTATTTAATCGTATGGCATTTATGTCATGCGTTTCAATTATTATATTGAGAATGTCGAATACAATATTAATGTCAAAATAATTTAATGTTAAAAATGAAGAATTAATACATAAATTACATAATATCTAATAAAAATAAGAAAAACAAAACAAAATTAAAAAATATCTTTTTTACAAGTCAATGTCCAGGTTTTCCAACCAGTTGGTGAAAGAAGAAGGAAGATCAAACGCGTCACCAAATGGACCGTGGTATGCACGTATGGAACAACGCTGGATTATATATATGTTCCATAGTTTGATCTTCCTCAAATTCAAATTCAAATTCAAAATATTCTTTATTCAAGTAAACTTGTAAACAAGTGCTTTTGAATCGTCAACTTTACTGCTGGGTCGGAAAGCTGTTCCTACCGAGAAGAGCCAGCAAGAAACTCGGCGGTTGCTCTTTTTAAAATCTTTTAAAATCTTAATGCTTAATGCATAATGCTATGGAAGTAAACAAAATAAACAAGTTTTGCTGTTTCGACATCTGTAAATTGTCTTATCTTTCGAACAGTCACACATGGTGGAGGCCTTCCAACCCCATTTGTGTAGCAAGTAATTGCAGTGCCCATGCCCTGTTCGTAACCGATTTAGGCGGCACCACAATTTACGAGGTAGGTTGAAACCCTTTAGTTTTAGTGTGGGGTCGGAAATTTGTGACGCTGTTGGTCCAGATGCGACCCATTCTATTTTCTAGGCTTCCTGCAGATTGAAGTCCTTAATCTCATGGGCATCGGAGTAAACAGCACGGCGAGATTTTAGTCGTTTTGCTGGAGGGTTCGTAAAGATCTTGTTAACATGGAGTTGCGGGTTTGAATTAATTTTATCAATTTCCCTTTCCAGAGCTTGTTTTCTCCGGAGGTGTGGGGGGGCAATGTGCGACAAGACCGGAAGCCAATACCGAGGTGTGGATTTAACAGTACCGGAAATGCATCTCATGGTATCATTTAGCTTTGAGTCAATCTTATTTACGTGGGCACTGTTCAGCCAAACAGAGGCGCAGTACTCTGCAGCAGAGAAAGCCAATACTAGAGGTACGCAGACAGTCAGCGGATGCTCCCCAAGTTGTTCCACAGAGCTTCTGTATGATATTATTTCTAGATCCAACTTTTAGGGATAGCTTGTAGAGGTGCTCTTTGTAGGTTAAGGTCCTATCAAGGGTAACCCCAAGATATTTAGGGGTAGCATTGTATTTGAGTACCTCACCAGCAAAGAACACCCTTGGCTGATATCTCGCTAGATGGTTATACAGATGGAAACAACGAACCTCGGTCTTATTCGCACTGGGGATTAACCTCCAGGAATGGAAATATTTTGCGAGGATTACGAGATCATCAGTTATTTTCCCCTGTAACAAAGTCCTTACTTTGAGCTACCAGCGCGATATCATCTGCATATATAAATTTCGTGGCTGCGGTAGCGGGTAGATCATGGATATAGACGTTGAAAAGTGTAGGAGCCAAAACAGAGCCCTGTGGTAGGCCATTTTTCAGTTTTCTCCGTTTGCTTTTTTTCAAATCAAATCAAAATATTCTTTATTCAAGTAAACTTGTAAACAAGTGCTTTTGAATCGTCAACTTTACTGCTGGTTCGGAAAGCTGTTCCTGCCGAGAAGAGCCAGCAAGAAACTCGGCGGTTGCTCTTTTTTAAAATATAAATCTTAGAACTAGTTACATTTATTTATTACTGTCTTGTACAGGGTAGAAGTGCACCTATATCCACACATCCTTATCATCTAAGTAATCTTCAACAGTATAGTAGGCTTTCTGTATCAGCTTCTTTTTAACAGTGTTTTTAAACTGCTGTAATGGCATTGAATACCTCAAACTCTCTGTCGCTGAGCAGACTAGAAATTAGATTGACTATACTTAAGTTTGGAATAACTTTAAGCAGTTTACAAATTAGACCCTGTCGCCATACAGTATCGTAGGCTGCTGTAAGATCGATGAAAACTACAGTGGAGTTCAAATGTTGTTGGAAACCTGCTTCAATATGAGAAGTTAATGCCAAAACTTGATCGGTGCAGCTGCGGTTGTGTCTAAAACCAGCTTGCTCCGGTGGTATGCTCATCTCGACGTGAGGTAAGATCCTGGTGAGAATTAGGCGTTCAAGCAGTTTCAAAGTGCAGCTAATGAGGGCTATTGGTCGATAATTTTCCGGTGAGTCATGTGATTTTCCAGGTTTTAATACTGCAACCACTTTGGCTAATTTAAATTATTTAGGCAGGCTATTCTGTTGCAAGATATTTGAGAAAACGATGCCTACCAGTCTACGCCAAAAGGCCCCAAGTGTTGAAGGAACTCGTTGAAAATATTATCTGGGCCAGCAGCTTTGTTACTTTTGAGAAGCTTGATAGCTTCCATAGTTTCTAAGGAAGTAAATGGCCTTGACAACTCTGGGTCATGTAGAGGATTCTGCTTCAGTGCTTTGAGTTCCTTTTTTATATTTCTTGTAAACAGCTTGTCTCTTTTAACCCTGGTGACCTCCACTATACGAGCGGCGATAGTGTCAGATTTCACATTAATATCTTGCCTAGGAAGATGTTGTTTGCCGGTTAAAAAATGTAAGGTTTTCCAAGCTTTCCTACTAGATCTTTTGAAGTCCAAATTTGATACCGTGGACTCCCACTTATGTTTGCGGTTTTTATCAAGGGAGTGGAATAGCTCAGATCCTATGCTATGGTGGCCAGAAACTTAATATTTTTTATAAAGGCTTTCAATCTCCGAACTCCAGCTAGGTACATATTCCTTCCTGTATCCTCTAGGAATAATCTGCTTTGCAGCGTTTATTACAATATCCACAAATTTGTGATAATTTGAGGGTATGGGGTCCAGGTTGACTCTATTCAAAGAAGAGTCTACGCTTTTACGAAATTTTTCCCATTTTGCACGCCTGAAATTCCATATAGGAAGTGGCATCGAGTATGCAAGGGGAATTTTGAGACCGACTTCTAAAAAAACTGGCCTGTGTTGGCTTTTTCGGAAAATCTGATAACACTTTGCGGTTAGTTAGTATAGGCTGTTCAAATTGATCTTTTGACATAAAGGTAAGATCAGTGTTATAGTCTTTATTCCATCGAGCCGAGTGGAAAGTGCCTTTATCTTTAGCATCGTCGACGAGACATAATTTGAAGACTTCGGCACATTTTACTACTACAATTCCATTTACATCGGAAGTCTCATATCGCCAATCTGTATGATGGCTGTTAAAATCGCTTGTGTAGATACTAGGATGGTCAAATATTGGTAAAACTTCAGTGGGCCAAACAACAGATGGAGGTTTATAGACATTTACTATAGTAAAGTTGGCGACCTTTATTACAGTAGTGAAAATGTAATTTTCAACATTTGAGTAAATGTGCTGAACTTCTCGAAGGGTCGATCTTGGATAAGTAGCGATGCCGTATTTGGGATGGTGTAAAGCTTTAATCATGGCATATTCTGGTATTTGACCATGGTTAGTAATATCTGCATCATCTTTAGTATGGGTTTCCTGGACATTGACTATGTCAATTTTATTTTCCCGAAGGATTTTGTGAAGGTATTCACATTTAGCGCGGCTAATGCCCTCTATGTTAAGTTGTAAGATGCGGACTGAAGGCCCGACATCTTTGGTCCAAGGGCTCTTAGAAGAGCCTTTTGGTACATATAAAGCCATATCGATTTAAACTATGGCTAATAACGCTTATGTATGCCGCTTGTTTCGTCGCTCGTTTAGCACCATCCAGGGGACACGTGCAGGAGAGTATGAGGTAAATTCTTGCGGACGTGAGCGACGGGTATTGTGGTGGAAGTGGTGGAGGTTAGTGCATGTGTTTTTACGAATCCTGCACGTATCGGGTATAAAAATACGGATAGTCCACTATACATTTAACACTATATATTTTTTCTATTTACTGTATCGCGGATTATAGCAAAATAATTTTATTATTACTTTTGAATTATAATATGGGTACAATATCAGATAGATCTTCACAATATTTCAAAACAATTTGAATAAAATTAAGATGTCATATAAAATTATAAAGTCAAATCAAATTATAATATCAAACCTTAGAGTTGACGAATGATATAAAAGAATGGAAGATGAAAACATATTATGCCGACCCAACTTAAAGTGGTATAAGGGCTAGAAAATGATTTGATCAAAAGATAATTTGAAAGTTTATTTTTTAATAAAACTAATTAGATAAGCATAAATAAGATGTATCATAATAGACTTTAATTAAATCCGAATTTTATATTTAGACAATTCGTATACTATATAATTTTCCCATCAAGCGATAACTTGCATAAGCAGCAAAAACATCAAAGTTTGCTAAAAGGTCTGAACTATGAGAATAAAAACAGCTTACAAGTTTTTGCGAGCATCCCCTTTGACGGAATACATGAATATTAAAGAAATCTCTGCGTACTTTATTCTGAATATTGGGGTTTGCTTTATTTTATTTATTTCAGAACTTCAAATGAAAAAGAAAGATGGAGTACGAGGGACTAAAAAATAACGAATTTCTTCCAGATTATTATTTGAAACATATAGAACTGCATCTATAAAAAATTAAAACGGACACATCGACAAACAAAACTAAGCAAACCGTTCTCGTAAGTAAATAAGCCTTCGGGTGTTTTTCGGCTTTATTAAATAAATTAGCGGACTTCGCCACACGTTGCTGTAACTGAGCCAGCTTTCGAATTCGTTTTTTCCTTGAAATATTTTGGAATGTGGTAGTTTAATTTTACTTCTATCTTTATCAATAGGACCGAAAATGATAAAATTTTCCACAATTAAATTTAATACAACGGGGTGTTATATAGGATACAAAATTTAGGTTTTTTTGGGAACGTGTAAGCATTTTTATTTTGGGGGTACACGGAATGCTTAATTTATCGCCGTATGGTATCCGGCATAGAATAGACCCCCCTTATTTCTTACCGAGGTGTCGTAAGAGGCGACTAATGTATGTGACGTGTGGTATCCGGCTCCATAGATAGACCACCCTCATTTGTTACCGAGGTGTCGTAAGAGGCGACTAATGTATGTGACGTGTGGTATCCGGCTCCATAGATAGACCACCCTCATTTGTTACCGAGGTGTCGTAAGAGGCGACTAAGGTATGTGCCGTGTGGTATCCGGCTGCACAGAATAGACCATCCTTATTTCTTACCGAGGTGTCGTAAGAGGCCACTATGGTATGTGCCGTGTGGTATCCGGCTGCATAGAATAGACCACCCTCATTTCTTACCGAGGTGTCGTAAAAGGCGACTATGGTATGTGCCGTGTGGTATCCGGCTGCATAGAATGGACCACCCTCATTTCTTACCGAGGTGTCGCAAAAGGCGACTAAGGTAAATTGTCGTCAGGGAGGCGGCCGGTCGTAAAATACGTAGCCAAATCATGTGATAACATGTTTCTAACATGTGCCGACCCCACTTAGAGTGGGATAAGGGTAGGAGAATGATGATGGTGACGGAATGCTTAATTTAGTAATACGTGAGAGTAATACATATAAAGTATGAAATTCAACCATTACATAGTAATCCATTAATTAATTGCAGGTGACCGCGTATATCAGAAATTACGGATTCCATCTGTGCCTAATTATTAGATGCAATTATGTAAGATTAAGATTAAGATTGTAGGGTCATATAATGAGGAATGAAAATCAAGTGTTAAATATAAATGTGGATGGATATGTGACTAGACGGAGGGCGAAAATCACATGGTTTCACTGTGTGAATTATGACATGCATATAAAAAGAGTAGTGCCGAATGTAGGAGCGAAAGGCAGAGAAAAAGAATAAAAAAAAATGTTCTGCCGACCACACTAAGAACGGGATAAGGGCAGGAGAAAGAAGATTATATTGTATAACAAAAAGTATAATATATAACGTTATATGGTAGCGCCTGCAGCAATAGTTTGCATATACGGATTAAAAATATTATTGCTGTTGTATTTTTTACAGGCGCTATTTATACTGTAAAATAAAATTATTAATGCTAATGCTAATATCTGTTTGTATTTACTGAAAACGTTTTCAAATTGTACACCTAGGCCATCCTTATGAACTACATAATGATCCTTTAAGGAGTATTTAAGTTTACAGCTAATTGACAGATGCGGAAAAGGCATTTGATTTTTTGTTAGTTTAATTAATAACTGTTTACAACTTAATCACAGTCTGTCTCTATCAATATTTCTTTCATACCAGTTCTCACATTTGCACAACGTCAATTCCTCATACATGTATTTTCATATCAAATGGGTGGGATACCCAAAAGGCGTTTTTTATATGTAGCGATTTATTGACAGCTTAAGAAATATAACCTAAATTGGAAATATCCTAAATTGGATTAAGTATCAAAACTCGGTCAGAAAAATGTTCGATTCACAATTCGCTTTTGTTACCAAACGGATAAAAGTATTCGCAGACTTAAGACCAGGCGTCATTGTCGCGGGAAATACAGACGAAAAACCGAAAAGGTTTTTTTACACGGAAATGTAGTGCTCCCGATAACACTATAGTATATCCAAAAGTTTTGATTTAGGATTTAGAAGGTATCAAATCCTTTGCAGCGATGGCGTTAATACGTAAGTTCTGAAACCTTATCTAATGACTCCTCTTCAGAATTACAAACTAACATGATTGTGTAGAGGGCATACTCAGCTGTATTCGCCAATCATTGGCTATGATCGTCTAATTGGTCGACGATCAATTGACAATTGATTCATTGATGATCGATCCGGGAATTATAGGCTTTTCGGACACGTAACATGAACGCGTGTATCGTATGGTAACAATGACGAACGTCTGGACTATGGTGTGGACATTAACGATGTGACATTGAGTACTAAAAAATTGATTACCTCGATACGTTACCTATATTAAATTATTTAATACACGAATTTTTTCCCTTTAAAAATTTGCTTTTTTATTTTAATAATTAATTTTAATAAAGACTAATTAAAGTAAACTAGTACGAAAAAAATAGTGCTAATGCCACGACAACGGTGCAGCAGTTTTCAAGATTCGATTAAATTTTGTAGTTTACCTACATCAGCGTCATCTAACAATGCATGTCTTATCTTAAAAGACAAGAAAAAAGATCGAAAAAAAGCATAAAAAGATAATATTATAATCAAAATTTGAAAATTTCGATTTACTTAAACATTGTTTATGTCGGCGGGTAGCCGTACTTTGAATATCAACATCACGCCATTTGATTTAGATTGTTATTATGATGTTTAATTTGTCGATAACTACCTTTATTTCTAAACTAAAAACACGTGGTCATTATTTTTACCACGTGTTCAGAATTAAAACTGATTTATATTCACTAGTTACTTTGTAATAAATTTAAACATTTCATTTTAAAATTAAGAACATTTCTTTGTATGTAAAGAATAGTTTTAGTTGAAAAGGTGGGTACTTTGTTCAACCGAATGACACACCCAGTTTTTCTATAAAAAGCCGAGCGCGCGCCGGCGTGGGTCACATAAGTTATAAATTTTTTATAGATACACATAAGTTGTAAATTTCTGTTGTGAATAAAAAAAAATTAAGAATCGATTATTGTGATGAAATATTCGATTCATACAAAAATCGTTTATTTTTTGACATTCCTAGTGGGCACTTGTATTATAGACAATCAGACGATCATCGATCATCGCTGATGATGCAGGCATAAGAAGACATAAAAATCGAGTCTACGGTCCGCGGTACTCATGCGTTTGCATTTCACTCACCGTTTTATTTTTAAATCCTCGTCCACTCGGTCACGTACCTGGGAATGGGATCACGTTCTAAACGAATAATTACGATCTCAAAGCGCTGTTACACGATGGCGGAATAATTTTAATACGTCACCATTAATTCAATTTCCAGATTAAATAAACGCGTGACCCGCATCAGTTTTAATTAACTAACAATAAGCAGCCTTTTTCATTGAAAAACTTTCCGTTTTTAATAAATAATTATTTATAATTAATATCAGCATTTATCCAAGCGTTTGCGAAAAAGTAAACAAAGTCAAGTAAGTCCGGAAACACTAAATAAATCATCATCCTCCTGCCCTTATTCAACTCTATGTGGGGTCGGCACATCATATTACAAACATGTTAATGATTTGGCTGCGTAATTTACGACTGACGTCAACTTACCTTCGTCGTATTTTAAGAACCCTCGGTAAGAAAGAGGGTGGTCTACTCTACTCAACCAGATACTACACGGTGGGTCGACTAACCTTAGTCACCTTTTGCGATACCTCGGTACGAAATATGGTGGTCTATTCTACTCAGCTGCATACTCAGGTAAGTCGACCCGCCGTGTAGCCAGTACACGGCGGGTCGACTTACCTTAATTGCCTTTTACGACATCTCGGCAAGAAATGGGGGTGGTCTATTCTACTCAGCCGGAACACTAAATAAATATATAAACTGAATGAAAAAGGTTTTTTATGCATTTATTAGTTTTGAACTTTGATGGGAAGCTGACATTTGGGGATTTGCTTGGATTAGCAATACGCGCTGTTGAAATGTGGTAATTAACTCTTATTTCCGAAGGTCTTTTTCAAATTAACCGATCAGCATTTTGGCTTTACTTCAGTGTTTCAGAATAAGAAATGGATGCACGAACAAGCTTCCCTAATTTATTAACTCAATTATATTAATATTAATAATTATATAATATATAATATAACTTGTTTCGTTCTCTCGTCCGCGAAAACTGTCGTTATGTGAAAATACATTCCAAAAACATTTACAACTTTATTTATAGTCTGCGTCTAAGATAAGAAGCCCAAATGAAAGATTGTCTTTAAAAAGGTTTTATAATTTATTAATTTGATTTTACGATTAATTAAAATAACAATATTCATCAAGAAATAAGTAATAAATCACAGACAACAATTTGATAACTCTATGCCCTTTCAGTCTTAAACACGTCTCATAATCTTGTTTTCGCACCCGCTCCCGCGGTTGTCTCTGCTGTATTTTTTTCTCTTTCACTATCATCTATATGTCCCTTTCTGTCTTGGTCTTGTGCTTCCTTCAAAGAGTCTGGTAGTTTTTGGTTGTTTGTCTCTGGTAAAGTGAAAACAAGCAGTCCGGACAAAGCAGATGCTATACCAAATAATAAAGTAGGGAAGAACTCATAAAACCGCGACTGAAATAAAAAAAAAATTAAATAAATTATTTGGTCAAGAAATAAATAGTCTTCTAATATACTGCTTAATTATTATAAAAAAAGGAAAGCTACATAGGATCTCCTGCCACCAAAAACGAATCTCTAAGGATGGTTTTTTTTTAATGGATACATTGTGCGTATGCCTTGCATGTAAATGCAATACAAAACGATTTGACCACTAGCTTAATAAATGCCTAGACTAGGTAGATTGCAAGGTTTATGGGAGTTAAAAAAAAATTAATTAATAGCTGTTG
Source organism: Morpho deidamia (assembly GCA_947086505.1). Classification (NCBI taxonomy): domain Eukaryota; kingdom Metazoa; phylum Arthropoda; class Insecta; order Lepidoptera; family Nymphalidae; genus Morpho; species Morpho deidamia. Next base: position 2,757,434 of record CAMTZC010000011.1, read on the forward strand.
GATAGTAAAATAACATTATTATTTTTTAATAAAGTTTAAGCTTAAAATTAAAATTAGTAATATAGTTTTTAAGTTCTTGTTACTAACAGTTATGAGCCTTTGTAGCTTCAAACAAAATAAATTATTATATTATTATTATATTATAAGCGAATACTACGTTTACTTTTTAATATTGAGATTTTTAATATTTATATACACTTTCCTTATATTTATTATATATAACTATTTATATGTATGTTTCATATAATATAATTTTTATTTATTCTGTATCCCGCAGTTTCCTTATCCATAGATAAAACTTTACTTTTAATTATTAATATGTGCCTTAGTTCTGTACGGGACTATATTTATACATATAGAAAAAATTAGCTTTCAATCAAATTAAATTACTTATATTATAAATGCGAAGGTCTGTCTTTCTGTCTGTAATGCTTTCATTATTATGTGCTGGATCAATATTGATGAAATGTGGCACCAATAATTGACCAACGCCAGGAATAAAAAAACATTAATGAGCTATAAATTTGATGACATAGAAAATTACAGTTGGTGATGTGAAGTTCTTACCAGCAATGGAGTTTGCGGAGCAACAGCTGAGCCTATCCTTCCGATAGTGGAACAAATCGCTAACAGGGTCGTTCTGTAATTCGTCGGGAAAACTTCCGCCGCGAAAATGTATAGCGAATTATAAGCGAGGGTGATGAAGAATTTCCCGCCTAAATAAAACGCCGTAGACCAATTGCCACCTGTAATTGTTAAATGCAGTTAATAAAAGAAAGTTACCGCCGTGTGTTATTCGGCTGAGTAGAATAGATCCTCATTTCTTAACGTAAATGGCGAGTAAGGTAAGTTGACGTCAGGGAGATCGTAAAATACATAGTTAAAACATGTTCGGTGGAAGCTTACAAATTTTACCTACATCCTAGATAAAATCTATCATCCTTTTGGAGAGAAGGATTGGAGTTTAGGCCCACCATACTACTCCGACGATGATTGGTAGGGTACACGCATTTTAGGAATTTACCCGAATATGCAAACCGTGATAAAATAAATAATAACGAGTGGCATACATTTTTATTGAAAGCTTATAGGTGGGGTTTGAACCCATGGCCCTCTCGTAAGAGTCGTACGGTTTAACTATTCAACAGTAGTAGTAGTAGTAGTAGTTAGTTAAGTTAAGCAACACAAAATTAATATTAAAAATTATCCTGTTATCGAAACCGCTTTCCAATCACATAGGAGTAGAATGAAACATAGAACAAAAAAGGCGTAGAATGAAATAAAATCAATACGTTAATGGGCCATTCTTAAATGCTAAAGAATCACACAGTAAATTATTAAAGTATTTAATAGAAATTACCAGGCAAAAATCCATAATTGATAAGTATGATTCCAGTCAAAATATACGCCGTTGAAATCACTCGCTTCCTGCCAAATCTATCCAAGCAAATCAACTTGCATACGTTCGCTGGCGCCTCTATCACAATAACGACGATATAGTTCAAGTAACTGTTTCCTGACAACTCAATTGCATTGATCGATAGACCATAGTAGACCAATGTCGAAGTCGTCCAAAGGAAAGAACATGTGATTAATCTCTTCCAAATCATCGGCGACGTAAGCAGTTGTTTGAAAGTAGACTGATTCGTTTCAATAACTTTGCATTTCTTTGCATCTCGCTGTTGCATCGCTTGTTTTTCAACTTCATTGAAGTAACCTTTTGGCACTGATACGTTATTGACCCTCTCGCATTTTGATAGAACGTTTATACCTTCTTCGTAACGGCCCTTACTGAATAACCACCGGAAACTCTCTGTGAGCGTCCACAAGTAGCAGAATACGAGAATAGCCGGCGTGTAGATCACTAATAGTAGGTATCTCCAACTCTGCAGCCACCAGGATAGGATTGTTACAGTGACGCCTCCAAGGATGAACATCGTGTTAAACAGAAGACTGACAAAAACTCTGCCCTTTGGTCCGACGAGCTCCAAAGCTGTAAAACATATATAAATTAGAGGTTTATTAGGCATTCCAGGTTATACAGAATGTTCCAAAATTCAAGGATTTTATTCATGAATTTTGGAACATCCTGTACAGTATGAGAAGATAGACCTGCTTGCCTGCCCTAAAAAAAAAGAAAAAAATTTATAAAGTAGTTTTGAAATTTTTGGAAAATTAATACCGGATTATAATATATGTAACTAACAAGACCATAATTTTTGAATTATTTTTTGCATCAACAACCTAAATTGTGTATATTTAGTAAAAACCCCAAAACTCTCTTGCTTCTCTGTAACAAAATTCCACAACCAATAATCATCACAAATAAGAATAAATTAACATAAGAAGTGTTTTAAAATTAGTCAAATTAGGCTTATACAAAGATATTGCTGTCAATGATTGTATGAGGAAAAAGTTAATGGCTAAATGATTTTGGAATATAAAACTAACAATATTGCAACTGGGTCATAACATTCATGTCTTCTTGTATATTTTAATTATATTTAATTTCGTTGTTCTGCGCATCACTTCATTTGTCATTTGATTATGTAAAATAATTATTTCTGCAAATATCAAAGTAAGAGAGCGTAGAATTAATTTTGTTTTCATTTGTCATGGATTAAAACTAAATAAACCTATTATTTTTGATTCTGTCGTAATAAAGATTAGTTTTTGCATAGAAATTCTGGCTATAAAAGTAAAGTGACATCCAGTTACTATCCCACTGCTGGGCATAGGCTTCTTTTCTCAGTTTTTTGGAGTAGTGAGATTAGTAGGTTACACATATCCTCAGAAATCTTTAGAGATATGCAGGTATTGCCAAATTTTTCCTTCACCGAAAAGCGTGTGATAAATTGCAATTACCATTGAGATAATAAAAAACAACAATGACCACTTAATAATCGAGCAAGTAGATGTCTCCAATTCCGTTTTGCTACATGTGTTCGGAGGGGAGGGTAGTGGTGGGGGTTGAACTATTTAAGACTGCTTGTATGGACGGCGCGGCGCATTACGATTTTGTCGTGGAGCCTATCCTCCTGATGATGCTTCGGTTTCGGAGCGAAACGATCGTCGAGATTGTTGTGGTGGTGGGTGTGTGTGCTGCTTGTGTGCTTTGTTGCTGGTGGAGGAGCCTTGGTACATGTGGTGGCTTGTCCTGCATGTATAAGGTTCGTAGATATTGCCTGCTTTATACACATTAGCTTTGCATGCATTCTCTTAACCCGTGCGGATTATAGCGAGGTAGTTTTGTTATAGTGCCTGCAATTACCAGTTAGACACATAATATTTAACGAAAACTCATTGGCGCTTGCCCGAACCCGTAACCGAAAGAGTCGCACGGTCTCACCGCTGGGCTATCAAAGCTTAAACCGGCTATACTCACGTCTTATTCCATCAAGTTAGCCTGACTAGTTTCGCCAATCCGGGGCCTTTATTCATTAGCTCTTTATACGGCGTTTATACAGCGTAACTAGTCAGACCGGTTTCTATACATAAACTATAGATACTACTGATAGTTTTAATTCAAAAGAAATTAGCCTTATAATCTTCACCTCATACACCATATTTCAATTTATAATTTCATATTAAATAATTTATAGAATTAGGCGTTACTTTGCGGACAAACGTAATACAAAAGTAATAATACAAAATTCTTTTGCAATAATCCGCAATACAGTAACTAGAAAATGTATATAGTGCTAAATGTATAGTGGACTATCCGTTTTTTTACAACAAAATCGCAATCGTTGAGTTTGTGATAGTGAACGTGTGTAGTGCTAGTGTATTGTGGTGGCAGTGGTGGCTGTTTGTGCATGTGTTTTTACGAATCCTGCATGTAATGGGTATGAAAAAACGGATGAACCACTATACATTTAGCACTAAATATATTTTCTGTTTACTGTATCGCGGATTATAGCAAAATATTTTTTATTATTACTTTTGAATTTCATTTTAATTTTTAAAAAAGATCTTAACAAAATTTCATGTCCCTACTCTTAACCGTTGAGGATTTCTCTCGTCTGGAATTAATCCTGGCAGCAGCATCAGGTCGTGCTTATCATAAACATGCATTGTCATCGGGACTTGACCAGTATGTAAAATTTCAGCTCAATCGGACACCGGGAAGTGGGTCAAATTTAACTTGCAAGATTCCTTCACATACATACAGAGTTAAATAAAAACTATTAAAAATATACTGTCAACGTTATAAAAGAAACGTATCTTGCAGGCCTACTATGAACTCTTATTGCGACTCAATTGAAGACGTAAACTAAATCGTTTTGCTTTTTCGTACGATGTCTTAAAGACGCGACTAGGCGACTAAGGTAAGTTGACGTCAGGCAGGCGGCCGGTCGTAAAATACGTAGTCAAATCATGTGACAACAATGTTTGTAACAAGTTGTGCCGACCCCACTCAGAATGGGATAAGGGCAGGAGAATGATGAGTTATTAGGTCCTTACATATGAAATTGGCGTTTTCTATGGGAGGAACATAAAGTCGTTTTTTTTAAATGAAATATATTTAATTAATCAAAGTATGTACCATTGCTATGTATGCACTTTTGCCATCTCATAGGTAGTTCATTGATCCCCTTACTAAAAAAACCATTCGGGCGGGAATCAATAAAATCTGTGAAGGCGGTTTGGACTGCCCCATCGGAGTTGAATTTTTTTCCTTGCAAGTAGTTATCCAAATTGCGAAAAAAATGGTAATCTGTTGGAGCAAGGTCCGGAGAGTACGGTGGATGTCTAAGACATTCTAATTGAAGCTCCTCTGATTTGGTAGCCGTCTGTTGTGCAGTGTGTGGTCTAGCGTTGTCCTGAAGCAGCAGTGACCTAGAGCGATTGACCAGCCTCGGTTGTTTAGCAGCTAGCTTTTCCATCATGGTTTGCAGTTGCTGACAATAGATATCTGCCGTAATCGTCTGGCCAGATTTAAGAAAGCTGTAGTGAACGACACCGGCACTAGTCCACCAAACACTTACAAGCAACTTTTTTTAGTCAATTTTCGCTTAGGGCAGGATTTGGCTGGTTCGCCAGGGTTCAGCCATTGCGATGAGCGCTTCCGATTATCGTAGAGGATCCACTTTTCATCACAGGTAATGATTCGATTTAAAATTCCTTCATTATTGTGCCGGTTGAGTAAACGTAACGCAGCAGTCGACGCGCGTTTGTCGGTTTGCTTCACTCAATTCATGAGGTACCCACCTTTCAAGCTTTTTCACCTTCCCAATTTGCTTCAAGTGGATAAGAATAGTTTTATCACTAACACCGGAGCCTGCAGCTAACTCGGACGTGGTTTGCGATGGATCCGCTTCCACAATAGCCTTCAATTCTTCATTATCAACTTTGGTCTGCGGCCGTCCACGAGGCTCGTTCTGCAGGTCGAAGTTTCCAGAACGAAAACGTTGGAACCAAAAACGCACTGTGTTTTCTTTTGCGACACCGTCACCATACACATCATTAATCCTTCGAGCCGTTTCTGCAGCACTGGTGCCACGGTGGAACTCATACTCGTAAATAACGCGATATTTCATGTTTTCCATTTTGTAAACAGAGTGACACAAAGAAAAAAACAAAAGAAGAAAAAACTAATGAATTAGGGGGTTTGAAACACAAATGCATGAGTAAATAGCTGTATGAATTTCAATTCGGAATTCCTAACCATAAAGGTAATATTTGAGATCAAAGTGGCCAGTACGACAAAACGCCAATTTCATATGTAAGGACCTAATATCTATAGTTCATATAACCTTTTTAAACATTACAACCCTAATGCAATTCACACTTCATGGTACGAAAAAAAAGCGGCTCGCGGTCGTCGTTTACGTCTTCAATTGAGTCGCAATAAGAGTTCATGGTGGGCCTGCTGTATAAAATAAATGCTTCAATACTTGTTTTTTTATTTCAGCAGATATATTATAAAAACCTTGCAAAATACCGTCTATTTAAAAAAATGACCCTTTTTATATATCAAGCAAGTCATGCATTTAGTTTCACAGGGACGCCATTAAGAAGAATAATCAACGGAAATAACGTAAGCAAAAAGTGTAATTAGTCACAAAGAGCTGATGAGGCGTTAAGGTGACGGTTATTACGGTTATGGTAATGATAATACCATGGCAACTAGATGCTGTTTTTTAACATAAACACTACTTTCGTTTATATGTATAAATAGACTGATAGATAAACATAAAAGTAGATATTGGGAGTTAACCATATGAGATAGAGACTAGCTGTCGCGGACTTTTTGTTACACTTTTGTAGATCTACAATTCTCAAGTACATTACTTTAGTGTATCTCTACTAGTTTACGCGGTGTACACGACTAAAGCCCCCAGCATGCGAGTTTTTTTTCAACTGCGCGACCTCTTCAACTTAATTTATAGGATTAGGCGTTACTTTGCGGAGATCCATAATACAAAAGTAATAATAAAATTATTTTGCTATAATCCGCGATACAGTAAATAGAAAATATATATAGTGTTTAATGTATAGTGGACTATCAGTATTTTCATACCCGATACGTGCAGGATTCGTAAAAATACATGCACAAACCGCCACCACTTCCACCACAATACACATTTTTGTACACGCTTTTGCGATTTTGTCATGGAGTCTATCTCCTGATGATGCTTCGCTTGTGGGGCGAAAAGATTGTTGAGTTTGTGATAGTGAACGTGTGTAGTGCTTGTATATATATTTTTTGATATAATACAAGTAAATAGGAAATATATATATAATGCTACATGTAGAGTGAATATTCGTTTCCATACCTGAAACATGCAGCATTCGTTAAAACACATGCATAAACCTCCACCACTTCACCACAATACACACTGCACTACTGCACTACACACGTGCACTACACACGTTCACTATCACAAACTCAACAATCGTTTCGCCCCGCAACCGAAGCATTATCAGGAGATAGACTCCACGACAAAATCGCAAACGGATAGTCCACTATACATTTAGCATTATATATATTTTATATACTTTATCGCGGATCATAGCAAAATATTTTACTATTATTTTTGTATTATTCCGCCGTGTGGTATACGGTTGAGTACAATAGACCACCTTCATCTCTTACCGAGGTGTCGTAAAAGGCGACTAAGGTAAGTCGACCCGTCGTGTGGTATCCGGCTGAGTAGAATAGACCACTCTCTTTCTTACCGAGGGGTCGTAAAATACGACTAAGGTAAGTTGACGTCAGGCAGGCGGCCGGTAAATACGTAGCCGAATCATGTGACAACATGTTTTAACATGTTCTGCCGACCCCACTCAGAATACGATAAGGGCAGTAGGAGTAGCAGTCCGAGCATAACTTTTGTGTTATGAATCTCCGCAAAATAACGCCTAATTCTATAAATCATTTCAGTAAATTAACTTTGCATGCCTTTGCTAAATATTTGCCAACTCTGACCGCAAAAATTTAAATTTATTCGATTCTAATAGATTACAATGTATTCATTCAAGCGAACATTATCTAACAAGGTCGTGGGAGTTTTAGGTAACTGTTTATGTTTATTTATAAATGATTTAGAAAGCGATTTTACTCAATGGGAACCGACAACAATGGGTGACAAATAAATATTGTTTTGGACTGTTTTTAACTCAATACTACGAACAATCTAAGCGTAAACACAACGTAAAAAAATTATGTTTGTTGCCGATTAGATTATATTGCCCTTTTGCGTTGAATCGCCCACATTTATCTAATATGTAAACAAAAGTGCGTAACTCGTTTGTGGGTCTGGGTTTCTTTCTATAATAAAATTCCGCAATCAATTTTAGCCTTGCCATTATAGCAGTTTAACAATTTTTAATACAGTAAGCCTATGACTAAATGTAACTAGCAATAAGAATCATAATTTGATAAGAGCAACTGCCGAGTTTCTTGCTGGCTTTTCTCGGACCACCGGAACTGAAGGCAGGGCCACTGCCACCTACGCTAACAGTTCAGTGATTGATTTGAATTCCTTTAAAATTTGCTCCATATAAGACGCACTCGTCAACTTAAGTTTTAAAGTACTCTCAATTCTATAATATGTCTTTTTTGTTTTTACCGATTCCGGTTAGAAAATTACAATACAATACAATATACTTTATTGCCCCATGTTCAATAATGTTTCTTTCATGTAATATAATTCGTAAAACATTTAATAAAATTCGTTCGGAAAATAAAACTAGATGGCGCTGTACAGTAAGTATTGCCTCGCGCTAAGGAGTTGCTATAGTAAAATGTACTAAAAAAAATGTCGAATGTAGTTTCTCCCGATGTCGCTGCAAAAGCTACTTTGGCTAACAGCATATAGTCATTTTCCGAAAAAAAAACGAATTTAGTACAGTGGTATCCTAAATCAAGGTAAAAGGGTGGTTTTATTTATACCCCTATAGTATCCTCCCAGTTCAATAGTACGGTATCTAACACACCACATAAAAAATTATCGGAAACTAATATAAACAATATAAGTAATATATAAATATAAACATAAAATAATAAAAAACAGTTTAAAATAAGTGCTACACTTAGGCGGCCATATCGTTAATTAGCAATTTCTTCCAGGCAACCTTTGGGCTAGAGAATCTATTAATACCGGGAAAAACAGGTAGGTGTTGCTAAATCAAAAATTTAATGAGTACATACATACAAAATAATACATAAATAATATATAGTAGTATATATATGTAATAAATAATATAGATACATGCCAAATATACAAACATTCATACATATATAATACATAAAATATACAGCAAGATGGTAAACTAGATAGTGAGAGGAAGTAATTTTTCACCTTATGTTTAAAACTGTTTAAAATTAGGTATTTGCGAGAGTGTAAAAGACAGTCAGACTATCCTTTTTAAATATGTTTGTATGTATTTTGTTATATGCTGTAAGTTCAAGTTTTCTTACTTAACTTAGAGAAACCAGATCAATATTTCAACACCTCAAGAATTTCGTGACTGTGTGAATTTCGAACGAGTTTCGTTCTTTCGAGTTTTATTCTTACAGCTAAGCTATGTGTTTCACCTAGCAAATTTCCTGTGCTTAATACAGTAACGTAAACAATCCATAGTTCATTAGATTAGGAGAGTTTGACTTCCTAAAGGCTTTAGGAAGTCAAACAGCCCACGGAGCTTGCGTCAATCAACTATATATAGCAATAAATCACATTGTAAAAATACCTTCCGCGAGATAATATATGATTACTAGTATTAATGGTCACAATATTATGTGCGAATACACAAGGGCTAAATTATGAGTAGAGCTTGAAATGAACAATATTTTTAAAAACCTTTAATTGATGTCATCATCATGTGAAGGTGGAATCTTGCAAATTAAATTTAACCCACTTCCCAATGTCTGATTGAGCTGAAATTTTATATACTGATTTTTACATACAGTTTCAATTAAAAACCATGTTTATTTATTTATTTATTTAAATTTAACAATTGCATTATAAATGAAATGAGCAGATATTTATTGATGCTGGCACTATGTCGCCCTGTACCGCGAGCATCAACCTATTTTGTAGGGATGTTACGGAGGTGGGTTTACCGGAACCGGAGTCGAAACCGGAGTCGGAACCGGAGTCGGAACCGGAGATTTCATATTTGAATTATCGGAGCAAGAGTCGGAATCGAAGGCGGAGTCGGACGCGGAGGTTTCCACTTCCGCCTCCTTCATTATTAATCTAAAAATTGACCCGTAAACTGTACTTAGACAATATGACCACCACGATTTAAATAATTGAATATTTAAGCGCGTCTAACCATTCATACTGAAAATAAACAAATGAACGAGAGTTGCGCGTGCGAGGGGAGACATCCCCGGAAAACGAGTTACAACTTGTCGGTGCGCGTTCTGTCAGAATTCGCATGATAATTTCACCTTCGTTATACCTCCGACTATAATTTATCGGAGCCGGAGTCGGAGTCGGAGGTGTGAATTCAATCGCATGTTCCGACCTTTCGGAACTGAAGTCGGAGCTCCGTAACATCCCTACTATTTTGTAAAAACCTTTTTTAAAGTTTATTACTTGCCTTGTTACTCTTTATTGGGCTGATAAACAAACTGCTATCGCTTCCCTAGGTCACTCTACATAACACGTTCATGTACAGCTTGGATCTATTAGTTTTAAGGTTGGGACTTCTTGAGGACGAATGACCTCAAGAAATACCTCTTACGTCTACTACGAGTAGCACATACAAACTCTGCGTCATCTTATACTGGGTTGCCAACAAAACCCCTAAAAGCTGTCTGTTTGAGATCGATTTTCTCAAAATCCCCTGAACGAATTTTTTTATGGCTTTTACTAAAAGATAGCGCAATTCTTCCGAAAGGTTTAAGTTAATAATATATTAAGATTTTATGTATATTGTGGATGAAGAGTTCACGTAGTGGTTTAAAAACTCGCCTGCTAGGAGCTTTAGCCGCGTGCGCCGCGTAAACCAACAGAGACACACTAAAGTAATGTACTAATGAATTGTAGATCTTCGAAAGTACAACAAAAAAGTTCGCGACAGTACGTCTCTATCTGTTATGGTTAAATGACAATAACTACTTTTATATAATAAATTTCAATTAGAAATATGACGTTATTTTCGAGACTGTTTTGTGCTGTTCAGTAGCTGTAAGCCCTTTTTTTAATTATTGGAGTAATTATAGCCAATGGTCGCAATTCATACAGCCCTGTTCTTAATGGTCAGTCTCCTACATTGTCACATTTAATTGGCAACATTATTCCTATTTATTCTATATTCTATGTTTTATTTATATATTATTGTTATTGTTAGGTTAGTAACAAGATATTAATGTTACTTAATGGTTATTATTGATATTTGCTAAGATAAGGTGGTATGCAGTGGTAGGTCTTTAAAGTAGCAGCCTGTTACAATCCCACTGCTGGGAATAGGCCTCCTCTCTCCGTTTCTGGAGAGAAGGGTTGGAGCCAAGACTTACCACGATGCTCCAATGCGGATTGGTAGGTTACACATATCCCTATAAAATTTCTAGAGATATACAGGTTTCTCACGATGTTTTCCTTCACTGAAAAGCGTGTGATAAATTGCAATTATCAATTAGACACATGAGTTTTAAAAGAAAAACTCATTGGTGCCTGCCCGTGTTTAATCTCGTGTTCCCCTCGTCAGAGCCGCACAGTCTCACCGCTGGGTTATCACAGTTTACCACCAGGTAGGTCTTTGCTTCAATCCTTTTCTCCAAAAACGGAGAGCATTGGGATAACAACAGGCCGTTACTTTTATAGCTTGTTTATTTTCATTTTGAATTCCAATTTTGTGTACAATCTATCCTTCTGAAAGACTCAATTTTTTCTTTAAAAACTTACCAAGAACAAAACACGCTGTATAAACCCCACCCCCTATAGCTGGTTCCAGAAACTCGAGCACTATAAACATCTCATAATTCAATGAGAAAGCTCGAATCACACCGAACACTCCATTAGCGACGCTCGCAAACACCAGGGCAAGTCGTCGCCCATATCTGTCGGAGATGAGACCAGTTAAGGGTATGGAGATGAAGAAACCAGCGTTGTGGACGGTCCCTACCAGAGATCGCTTCCAATCTTGGCAGCCGAGGTTAAACTGAAACAAAAGGTAGTTTTTTTTTAATTTTGTTCAAAAGTACTGTTTTAAGGAACGTTTTTGTAAAATTTTGTTTTCTATAAACATCTATCATTATAGCAAAATAATAGTATCTTTTTTTAATTAATTATTATAAATGTAGCATGCAAAATTGTAAAAAATGTCTTGGGTAAAGCGAAATGATCAGGAGGAGAAAGATTTGAAGATATCTACAGATTACGCAAGAAATCTGTAGATTGTCGATTGTCAATATTGTTATTATAAATATATGGGACACTTACACACACGGTCGTCCGTCCCCAAAAGTAAGTAACTTAATACTTGTGTTATGGGTTACGGACAACTGGTAAATATACTATATGTAAAATTTTAAACACACGAAGGCCTTAAGAGCCAACAAATTGTTTATAGAAAATGTTGGCCCTCGGCGGGAAATCGAACCCGCGACCCGTTGAGCTGAAAGCAGGGTCACTACATCACTGCGCCAACGGGCCAGTCTTTAGCCATAGCCAGAGTAATTGGCACGCGCATCGGAGGTCGATCCATAGATCGAAGATCGAAATCAATCTTGGATTACGGATACATTATTAATTTCGGTTGGCATAGTTGGCTTTCTGTATTAACCTTTTTTAAATAGTGTTTTTAAACTGTTGTAATGGTAAAGTTAGGGTAGATTGCGGAATTTTATTCTAGAATCTTATACCCAAACCCACCAACGACTTATGTAGTTATGCAAGGCGCAAAGCAGGAACCTCAAGCTTATGTCGGTTTGTACTTTATCTTTTATAACGTATGTATACCTATACGTTTTCTAATGCCATGTGGTATCCGGCAGAATAGAATAGACCACCCTCCTTTCTTACCGAGTTGTCGTAAAAGGCGACTAAGGTATGTGCCGTGTGGTATCCGGCTGCATAGAATAGACCACCCTCCTTTCTTACCGAGGTGTCGTAAGAGGCGACTAAGGTATGTGCCGTGTGGTATCCGGCTGCGTAGAATAGACCACCCTCCTTTCTTACCGAGGTGTCGTAAGAGGCGACTAAGGTATGTGCCGTGTGGTATCCGGCTGCGTAGAATACACCACCCTCCTTTCTTACCGAGGTGTCGTAAGAGGCGACTAAGGTATGTGCCGTGTGGTATCCGGCTGCGTAGAATACACCACCCTCCTTTCTTACCGAGGTGTCGTAAGAGGCGACTAAGGTATGTGCCGTGTGGTATCCGGCTGCGTAGAATACACCACCCTCCTTTCTTACCGAGGTGTCGTAAGAGGCGACTAAGGTATGTGCCGTGTGGTATCCGGCTGCATAGAATAGACCACCCTCCTTTCTTACCGAGGTGTCGTAAGAGGCGACTAAGGTATGTGCCGTGTGGTATCCGGCTGCATAGAATAGACCACCCTCCTTTCTTACCGAGGTGTCGTAAGAGGCGACTAAGGTATGTGCCGTGTGGTATCCGGCTGCATAGAATAGACCACCCTCCTTTCTTACCGAGGTGTCGTAAGAGGCGACTAAGGTATGTGCCGTGTGGTATCCGGCTGCGTAGAATACACCACCCTCCTTTCTTACCGAGGTGTCGTAAGAGGCGACTAAGGTATGTGCCGTGTGGTATCCGGCTGCATAGAATAGACCACCCTCACGTCTTACCAATGTGTCGTAAAAGGTGACTAAGGTAAGTTGACGTCAGGCAGGCGGCCGGTCGTAAAATACATAGCCAAATCATTTGACAACATGTTTGTGCCGACCCCACTTAGAGTGGGATAGGGGCAGGAGGATGATGATGAATACCTATATGTTTTCTAATAACTTTTAGTTGACGGCCGTAGATTCTTGAAAAAAATATCAATAAACGCCGCCCGACTTCCTTCCTCCTTTCCCTTTACGATTTCCCGAATTATAGCTTTATGTAAAAAATCGTCATTGAGCTACAGTCTTTATGTATAAAATATAAGTCATTGTTGTAATTTTTTCCTATTAAGTAACTGTCGTGAAAACATGTTGAATCACCCAACATGTTTTTAAATATGACTAGCTGCTCAGTCACTGTGGATCAGTCAAGAATGCTCCGATCGCCACTAAACTTTACAGGAACAACGGCTGGGGTCAATCTAAAGATCATATGAAAATTTCATTAAAATCGGTATAGTCGTTTCGGAGTGTATAAGGGTCATACATATAAACAAACATTTTTATATATAAGACGATTAGTTGTCAATCTGATCTTGTAAGGTATATCTTTTTTACAGGTCTGTCCGTTTGTTACGTATTTATAACTAATCATAAGAGTATACATAATTATAAAAAGTGTGGCGATGTATATAATAGACAAAGTAGGAACCGACATAAGCTTACAGTTCCTGCTTTGCGCCTTGCTTTTCCAATACAGCAGTTCAAAAATACTATCAAAAAAGGCTAATACAGAAAGCGTATACTACACTACTATACTATTAAGGATTATTTAGACGATAAGAATGCGTGGATATAGCTTCTCTTCGACCCTGTACAAGACATTAATAACTATATATAACTAGTAATAAGAATTATTCCTTAAAAAGAGCAACCGCCGAGTTTCTTGCTGGTTCTTCTCGGCAGGAACAGCTTTCCGAACCAGCAGTAGATGTTGACGATTCAAAAGCACTTGTTTAAAAGTTTACTTGAATTTTTTTAGTTTTTTGTTTAGTTTAGTTTGACTTTTTGAATATATTAATAAAATCTATCACAATTTAAGCTTATATACCGGGCTATATAGGATTAAAAAGGGTAATAAAAATCGAAGAGACTAACTTCTTAAGGCTGACGCAAACGAAATTGCGGGTAGGACTAGTATTGTTAATATAAATCAACGACATAACCCAATAATTTCCAGTTCACGTGGTTTGAACCTGCTACGCACTGACTTGACTGGCTTAGTCTCACCGTTCAGTTATAACAGCTTTAAACAGCTATAACAGCTTTGACTGGCCTGTTAGCGCAGTGGGTAGTGACCCTGCCTTCGTGGTCGCGGGTTCGATTCCCGCCGAGGGCCAACATTTTCTAAAAAAATTATTGGTTCTTCCAGCCTGGGTGTATATTTGTATTTAAGTATGTATTTAAAATTATATATGTAGTATATCTACCAATTGTCCGTTACCCATAACACAAGTATTAATTAGTTACATTGGGGACAGATGACCGTGTGTGTAAGTGTCCCATATATTTATTTATTTATTAAAAACAAATAAGCAGATATAAAGAAATGTTTTGCAATTATAGTTCACTAATTGAAAATCCATTTGCGATATTCTACACCCGTGCTGACTCACTTTAACCGTAATCTTATTATACCATGACGGCGATAAGTTTGTGCAAACTGTTAGTTCTGCTAGAGGAAATACATAAAATATCAATTTATTTAGGACTACTCCAATTTAAGTGTTAAAAATATGCTTAAACGTCAAGCATATTACACAATTAAACATCATCATCATTCTCTTATCACTCCCACTCTAAGTGGGGTCGGTACAATGTGTCTTCGTCTTCCATTCTCCTCTATCATTAGTCAACTCTGTAGGCCTACCATGAACTTTTAGAAAACGATTCAATTTAAAGTCAGTACCTAAACCTTTAACCGCTTTCTTTTCGTACCATGAAGTGTGTTTGAAAAGGACAACATTTTATGAAATTTAGATAACTCTGTCTCTTCTACTCAAATGTTTTTAGGACGAATTCCGAACGCTCATTCGGCAACGACTTAAAGTGTGTGTCTTTAAGACGTCATCATCCTCCTGCCCTTATCCCACTGCATAGTCTGTCTGTCTATGTCTGTCTATGTCTGCATAGTGGGGTCGGCACAACATGTTACCATGTTGTCACATGATTTGGTTACGTATTTTACGACCGGCCGCCTGCCTTACCTTAGTTGTACTTTACGACCCCTCGGTTAGAAAGAGGGTGGTCTATTTTACTCTACCGGATACCACACGGTGGGTCAACTTACCTTAGTCGCCTTTTACGACACCTCGGTAAGGAATGAGGATGGTCTATTCTACTCAGCCGGATACCACACGGCGGGTCTACTTACCTTAGTCGCCTTTTACGACACCTCGGAAAGAAATGAGGGTGGTCTATTCTACTTAGCCGGATACCACACGGCGGAGTGCGTCTTTAAGACGTCATGGTATGAAAAAGCGAAACAATTTAGTTTACGTCTTCGACTGAGTCGCAATAAATGTTCATGGTAGGCCTGCTGGTATCCTTTTATATGCATGTCATACTTTACACGATCCATCCATTCCTTTTTCAGCCTCCCTCTAGTCACATATCCATCCAAATTCAAACTTAACACTGGTTTGGTCACGTGATTTTCATCCCTCCTCATTACCATACCAACTAAATCCGGCACTTTTCGTCTTTTCCATAATGGGCACAACTTTCAGACTTACAGTTTAATTTGTATAGAAAAATCGTAAGTATAGAAGTTTGAGCCATTAAAATGACGTGCATTGTGTGTCAAATATTCATAAATTTTTGAACATGTGTTAAAAATATTGTAAGTATTTATTTAGTCTAATAATTATTGCTTCATACTATGTTTATAAGTATTTTATTGTGAAATATATCTTGTTGTAGAAATAGCTACCAGACCTATATATAGAAATTCAAATTATCACGTATTTAGGTGTTTTTTTTCATTTCCATTACCTATTTCTTGTAATTGTCCATTATCTATATCTATACTTATTATAAAACAAAGTCTCAAAAAGCTGTCTGTATGTATGTAATCGATTTTCTCAAAATCTACTGAACGAATTTTTGTACGGCTTTCACTGCTGGGAGCTTTAGTCGCATACGCTGCAGAAATACGCTAAAATAATGTACTAGAGAATTGTAGATGTATAAAAACACTACAAAAAAGTCCGCGATAGCAAGTCTCTATTTCTTATGGTTAACTGACAATAACTACTTTTATGTTTGAAATTTGAATTAATAAAATTGTGACACCCTGATTTCCACGCGGGCGAAGCCGCTGGCACAGCTAGTTAACTATAAATAAATACTAACTGTGCCCGCGACTTCGACAAAGAAGAAATCACTTCATACACATTAGCTTTGCATGCAAACTCTTAACCCGCGCGGATTATAGCAAAGTAGTTCTGTTATAGTTTCTATAATATGGAATTCCGCAAAGTGACGCCTGCTTCTATAAATCATTAAAAAACAAAGTGTCTCATAGCGCGAAAAACACTAAGTCACTGGACCTTAAAAGTTAATTTATAAGTTTAGGTTAGCTTTAAGTTGCTTATTAGTCTTTGGCTCGATCGTAACTTTCTTATCCGTATTACTTCCTCCCGCATTTCCTTTTTGGTTGTACTTTATAATCAATAGTTCAAATTCTAATTCAAATAATTCTTTATTCAGTTGACTTTTACAAGCACTTAACGTACATTACAATTAATGTAATTTGACGATTAAAAAGTTACGACACCTTCGGAAATGTACTCCTACCGAAAAATAGAAAAATACATAAAGCGTAGCGAAATTATAAGGCACGTTATAATGCATAATGTAACCAAGTACGACAACGTAATTATTTATTTACCTTCTATAACACATACATAAGTCGTACATAAGTAGTTTGTGGGTTTGGGTAAAAGATTCTATAATAAAATTCCGCAATCTACTTTACTTTATTATTAGAGAAGTTTAAAACACTGTTAAAAAAAGGCTAATACAGAAAGCTACTATATTATTGAGGATTACTTAGACGATAACAATGCGTGGATATAGCTACTCTTCGAGCATGTCCAAGACATCAATAACTATATGTAATTAGTAATAAAATTATTCTTTGAAAAGAGCAACCACGGAGTTTCTTGCTGGTTCTTCTCGGTAGGAGCAGCTTTCCGAACCAGCAGTAGATGTTGACGATTCAAATCACTTGTTTACAAGTTTACTTGAATAAAGAATATTTTGAATTTGAGTTTGAATCTATACCTATTACATATTTAAAGACAATCTAGAACTTAGAGAATGAACTCAGCGCATTAGAAATGAGACATACGAATCAATTTTCATTCTTTATTTATAATTTGACATGTGTTTATATTAACAATTTATTTCGCACGATACAATGTATTTATCATAGTCACATCAAAACGCTGAATTAAATGTCAAATGACTATGTTTAAGTCATTATCGGGGCTAACTTAGCGTATCAACGTATGCCCGAACTAATTCGTTATGTTGATTCATAAATATAGAAAATACCTATCGTACCTGCAACATAGTTAGCGTCACCATTAGTGTTAAATAACCCTACATTATGTGATTATGGCAGTCCCTGAAGTAAATTTGACCGAAGCATCATCAGGAGATAGACTCCACGAAAAAATCGCAAAGCTGTTTTAAAATATATATAATTCTAAATGTAGAGTGGACTTACCGTTTTTAAAAGTCAATGTTCTGACGATTCGGGGCGAAAAGATCGTTGAGTTTGTGATAGTGAACGTGTGTATAATTATAGAACATATCAATATCCACAAAAAAGTCCGCGATACCATATGTCTAACTATTATATTTATACTAATATAACTACTTTTCTACATTGTAAAAGTTGATAAAATTGCCGACAGTAATCAAACCATTTTATTCATATATCTGTATTAAAATACCTGTAAAATACTTTTAAAATTATTAAAATCCGACATCCTAATCAAAAGATATTACGAATTTATGAATACAAATCGAAAGAAAATAATGCCATAACAAATTCATTGTAGCGACCGTTATAGCAGGGCCTGCATTTGGTGAGTTAGCTCTTACTCCAAAAATACTAACGATAAATTTTTTATAATTAAATAATCTACAAAATAAATCTATATTCCAACTTCGTAGACTTTTTAGATTGCTAGTCGTATATAAAAAAAATAATTAACATTATATATATTTCCTATTTACTTGATCGCGGATTATAGAAATAAATTTTATTATTACTTTTGTATAGTTTATGAGTTTGTTATTTTGTAATGCGTTACTTCAAATAAATATCATCTTTTTTTCTTTCTTTATCAATTTACCTCTTTCACTATGGAATGTTCTTCAAAGTACACGAAAGTGTCGCACTCGATTACTGACGATGTATCGAATAAGTGCGGCAGACAGGTGTTATTCGAGTAGTCATTACTTGTATTCAAGAAAGGCGCGTATCGGTGACATTTCGATGGGGTACCATCTTCTAGATGGGGTATTGTGAAGTTGACGTCACGATCCTCGCATTCTGGCACCGCGCATCTGTAAAAAAGTGCATTAATTTTCGTTTGTTTTGATATACATTTATTTTATAACTAGCTGCGCCGGCTTGACCCGCGTCGAAATCAGTTGTCACAAAAAAAAAACAAAATTGAAAATTTGAACGTAAAAGTAGTTATTGTGAGTTAACCGTAAGAGATAAAAAATGCTGTCATGCGTATTTTTTTGTAGTATTTATATATATCTACAATTCTCTAGTACATTACTTTAGCGTAACTCTGCTGGTTTACGCAGCGAACGCGACTAAATCTCCCAGCTAGCTAGTTTTATAACTACTCGGTCTCTTCAACACAATTTATATAATACTGATATGTACTATCGGTAAACTATGCGGAAGTATTGCATCTTTTGGTGAAAACCGTACAAAAGTTCATTCAGTAGATTTTGAGAAAATCGATTACATACAGACAGACAGTTTTTTGGGACATTGTTTTATTATAAGTATAGATATTGTTACAACATATGCCGTGTGGTATCCGGCTGAGTAGAATAGACCACTCTTATTTCTTACCTTGTCGTAAAAGGCGACTAAGGTAAGTTCACCTACCGTGTGGTATCCGGTTGAGTAGAATAAGCGACCCTCTATCTTACCCGCGAAATACGACTAAGGTAAGTTTACGTCAGGCAGGCGGCCGGTCGTAAAATACGTAGCCAAAACATCTAACAACATGTTTGTAGCATGTTGTGACGACTCCACTTAGAGTGGGATAAGAGCAGGAGGATGATGATGAAGGCGAACCCTTTTTTTGACAGGTTTTTCTCTTTTAGATTAAAACACTGTACAGATGATAAGATTTAGATTGCCACTACAGCAGTTTAAAAACGCTGTTAAAAAGAGGCTGATACAAAAAGCCTACTACACTATTGAGGATTATATAGATGATAAAAATGCGTGGATTTAGCTACTCCTCTACCCTGTACAAGATAGTAATAACAAAAGGTAATTAATTATAAGAATTTTATTTAAAAAGAGCAACCACCGAGTTTCTTGCTGGCTCTTCTCGGTAGCAACAGCTTTTTGAACCAGCAGTAAGTAGATTTTGACGATTCAAAAGCACTTCTTAACATGTTCACTTGAATAAAGAATATTTTGAGATTGAATTTGAATTATGGACTGCCAAATCTTCTGTACAGTGTTTTTTGGTTTAATCAAACAACCAGTCAAAAATATATATTGGTTTTACGTAACAATGAAACTATTTCCTAAGTGTTTCACATATTGCAAGTCAGATATTAATTTCACATCTTCTCACGTTCCGTTATTGCTAGGAAGTGATTTCTATGAAAATTTCTAGCGATAACTTCTGTTATCGGCTGTTTTACAAATAGCTTCACGCTTGACGACAACGATTCTAGCAGTCTGTTTCTTTCAATTTTATTGATAAAAACGTTTTTCGACGGTCACACATAATGTAATCCTTTAAAATTTAAGGTTAATCCATACTGATATTAAAAATACAAAAGTCTATCTGACTGTTTGTAAAAATTTGTATGAGTGAAATAAATAGAAACAGCGCATTCAACCTGTCTTTTCAAGTGCATAGTTGTTTTGAATTGCTCCATTAAATTTACTGCACATTTATTTATATCAGGGAAGCCCATTATAGGTCGTCACCTACCGACGGGGACGAGCGGCGGGTATGTCGGACTCTCACCAACTAAAAACCTGACTCTGCTCCACCACGCTGCTGGTCGCGGGGACAGAGTACCGTTTGACACATTCCCCCATCCCCGTCAGCAGCAGCTCTGTACCTCGGAGAGCCACCGCCATCAACCACCTCGGTGACCTAACTTCAGCGATCAAATCGAAATAATCTTAATTCAAGTAGGCTTTTTACAAGCACTTTTGAATCGTCAAGAATCACTTAGATTTAATAAGCCACACTGGTTCGGAATGTTGCTCTCACCAAGAAGAACCAGCAAAAAACTCGACGATCAATCTTTTGAACATTTAAATTTACATTATTCATTTGCAGTCTTATTTGGAGCTGAAAGGATTTTCAAATCCAAGCATTTTCATCATTAAAATAATCTTCAATTGTGTAATATGTCTTACGTGTAAGTATAGTTCATAAACATAATTTAAACTGTTCTGTAGGTAAGTCTAATATAGATTGCGGAATTTTTTGTAAAAGCGAGTACCGAGACCAACGAATGAGATGCTAACGAATGAGTTGCTATCATCCGATAAACCCCATTCGGATCACTTGGAGGTCCCCGTTAGGGCGGCATACGACGGACTACGGCAAGTCGCCTGCGCCTCGCTAATATTAGCGCTTGTATATCTACCAGTTGTCCGTCACCCATAACTCAAGTATTACTTTGAGTTAAGAATAAGAGTTACTTACTTTGGGGATGGACGACCGTGTGTGTAAATGTCCCATTATTTATTTATTTATTTATTTCTTATTCTCACAAGAATAAAGCCTCTTTTGATCCGCTACTTCTACCGAACAAGACCCTCAGGTCACCTTCGTGACCTGGGGCCCGAACACAGTCCAGGCCACAAGCCTGAGAGGACCAGCCTGGGCAAGGAGGTTCGGCTCGAAGCCCGTACCCCGACATCCCTAGGGGTAGCGAGATGACCCTGCTGCTGTCAAAGTCAAGTATATAAGTAAAAGATATAGGTTTTGTATAGATCTGATGAGCTCTCACATTAAAAGATATAAGAAGATATTATAAGAAAGGTTTTACATGTTTTTAAGGTTTTTTAAAAAAAAAATTCCAGAACTAATTATATATACCAACTTGAATGTTAGTATATAATAGATTTAATAGTAATTGCAATTTATCCACCCGGATCGATCTGATTTTGGGATAAACATATTTGGAGCGTTGATGACTGATCGACACTACTGTTTACTGATCCAAGACTCAACGGTAGATGTGAACAAAGTAGCGGGTAAAAGCGGGTAAAGCGGGTAGTGTAGATATATATATATATATATCTGTGATAGCCTAGCGGTGAGACTTTGCGACTCTCTAGAGACGACATGGGTTCAAACCCCGGGCAGCCACCAATGAGTTTTCTATTAAAACTTATGTGTCTAATTGATAATTGCAATTTATCACACGCTTTTCGGTGAAGGAAAACATCGTCAGGAAACCTGCATATTTCTAAAGAATTCTAGGGATATGTGTAACATACCAATCCGCATTGGAGCAGCGTGGTAGGTCTTAGCTTCAACCCTTCTCTCCAGAAACGGAGAGAGGAGGCCTTAGCCCAGCAATGGGCTTAGTAACAGGCCGTTACTTTACTATAGATATATATACGGGTGAAAGGTAAATCGTCTAATGTATATATTCCTCGGTAACGATTTAAAATGTAACATATTTTATTTCTTTAAATATATTCAAAATTTAATCGCTGTTCGTACAAATTAATCACGTGCGAACGCTTTGACTGTGGCCCACGTGCTAGTTTAACTGGTTTTCGCAAAAGCTGCATCTTAAAATAAACCGGTGAGCTCGATTGTTGCTATGTAAAAATAAATTAGCATTTTCAATGTTTAAACTTGTGTTAAATTGATATGTCATACATAATTTGTGTTAAATTGATATGTCATACATCAACCCTAAGCTTTCTCTATCGTTAACTATTTACTTTGTTAATTATTAATTTTTATTCGATGTTAACGAAATATTCTGTCAATGTTTAGATTGAACTATCAGCTAATATTGTAGTTTGATGGCGATCAAAGATTTTTTTAAAACTGTCAATGGCAGTTTGGTTGTACAGACTGAGCAACCCGGGGTCGGACTGTAGATGGATAAAACAATAAAAATATATATGGGACACACACACACGCATATGCTATGGGTGACAGACAACTGGTAAATATATACATATATAATTTTAAATGCAAATATACATCAAGGCTCGAAGAACCAACAAATTGTTGGCCTTCGGCGGCAATCGAACCGGCGACCCGCGGAGCTGAAGGCAGGGTCACTACCCACTGCGCCAACGGGCCAGTCAGATTGCGAACCAGCCAGTGTTACGGAGATCAAATTCGTACCGGGCATGAATAACTTAACAAGTCCAAAACGTGCGTTTCTTCTTTATTCTTCCCAGGTATAGATATTATTGGTATCTGAATTGAAAGCTTCATTCGACTTACCACCATTTATAATCCCATTGTAATAAGCACAAAACTATATGTACTCAATATCTATAATTTAAAATACATGATTTATAGAAGCAGGCGTTACTTTGCGGAATTCCATATTACAGGCACTATAACAAAACTACTGTAGTTTTGTTATATTGCCTGCAATTTAAAATACATTTAAATTATATATGTAGTATATATTAGAGCCGTGATAGTCTAGCGATGAGACCGTGTGACTTTCTAGAGACGATCATGGGTCAAACCCCGGGCAGGCAAACCAAAAAAAAAATGGAGAGAAGAGGCCTTAGCCCAGCAGTGGACATAGTAACAGGCCGTTACTTTACTTTACTTTACTATGTAGTCTATCTACCAGTTGTCCGTCACCCATGACACAAGTATTCAATAACTTACTTAGGGTGCGGACGACCGTGTGTGTGTCTCATATATTTATGTTTATTTATAATCAGTCGAAGTAGCTTTTGTAGCAACCAATAGCGTGTCATATTTTGGTTAGAAAAACGTTAACCCTAGTTAAACACCGATTGTATGCTGAGTTTAATATTCATTGCAACCTTAATAACGAGTATCTTAATAGCTTACATTGCATTTTATCAACTTTACTTTAGTTTTAGTTTATATTGTAATTTTGTTAGAATTTTTCAAATAAAATTAGAAGAACTAAGATAAGCCAATGTCTTTCTTTCAAGGTTCTCATTTGGATAATTTTATAAATATCTATCTATGAGCTGTGATAGCCCAGCGGTGAGACTGTGCGACTCTTTCGAGGGGAACACGAGTTCAAACCCGGGCAGGCACCAATAAGTTTTTCTATTAAAACTCATGTGTCTAATTTGTAATTGCAATTTATCACACGCTTTTTGGTGAAGGAAACCATCGTGACGAAACCTGCATATCTCTAGAGAATTCTGGAGATATGTGTAACCTACCAATCCGCATTGAAGCAGCGTGGTAGGTCTTAGCTCGAACCCTTCTCTCCAGAAACCGAGAGAGGAGGCCTATTCCCAGCAGTGGGATTGTAACAGGCCGCTACTTTACTTCTTTTTCTTATATCTATCTATACTTGTTTATTTATTCGGATCTTCAACAGCATTACACGATAAATCATCCAACATATATCCCATATAGTTTTAAATTAAGTGTGTATTACCAATTATAGAAGAACACATTATTCTTAGTTATATAGTCACAATTATAAACCTAAAAATAAACACTAGACAATAACGAAAACATAGAAAAAAAGGAGGAGGTTTTCGAAGTACGTTAATACTAAATCTACTTAACAGTTGAATAAAATCAATTTTTACCATTGAATATTTACTTATTATTAAACAAAGTCTCCCATAAGCTGCCTTGTGTGTGATCGATTTTATCAAAAATTACTAAACCGATTTTGGTACGGCTTTTATTAAGAGATTCAAATCTTGCGGAAGATATTTGTGAAGAAATTTTGTATTACGGTTTTGTGTTTTGAGGAGGTCGCAGCGGTATAAAAAAATCTCCCCTACTGTAAATTTTAATTCATGCGCCTCGTAAACCAGCAGAAGTACAATAAAGAAGGGAAGCAGGTTTAGAAAAATACTACGAAAAAGTCCGCGACAGCATGTCTCTATCTCTTACCTTAACCTTAACCCACAATTACTACTATTACGATCAAGATTAAAAAAATATATACTTTCAATTGAGAATTAAATACATTTTGTAACACACTGATTTGCAGGCAGGCGGAGCCCCGGACTCAGCTAGTATTGTTAAAAAAAAATAAGTTTTTAAAAATTAAACAACATATTAATATATCACATTATTTAAATTAAATACCAAATTGTTTTCCATTTGGAGAACGGAGCGTGACGCATTTATTAGTTGCACCCCTTTACCGGTATAAGCGTATGCATGTTTAGATTCTTAAAACCAGTGACAAAGTAATGTAATTATATCGACTAAGTACACTAAAAATTCTTACCTGTATTTAAGATCCATAGCCTCGAAATTGTAAACGGATGAGTACATCCCAGCTAGTAGCACAGGGATCAGGATTAAAAAATAATTATATACGTTAAACCTTCCAAACGGACCTAATATTTGCAAAATATCGTCCACTGTCACCTCATTTTCTTTACTCTTTTCTGGATCCATTTTTGTTTTTAACTTCAACTGTTCAGTCTTTGCACATCACTGTTTAAAAAAAAATGATAAATTTGATTTTTAATCTGTATTCTTATTTTAAAATTAAAACCGTAAATGGAACGCGAGGCGATTCGTTCGCGCGCCGGGGTTATAGTGCGCGCGAGTCGTTTAATTGAATGGTTTTATTGTAAAACTATTTTTACACGGCATTTTCTTATCGACTCAATTTACGATTTCTTACTATTTTGAACTTGTAGGTCGAACTCGTCTATTTATTTTCTATCAGTATCTATACTGATATTACAAATTCGTACGGATGCTGTCACGGTTAAACCAATATCAATGAAATTTACATGCAATTAAAGCTAACACCGAGGTAACATAAGATAAAAAAAAAATCTTTGGGGACAGATAATTTTTTTCTTTATTTTGAGAATAATTTGAGAAACTTAGGCGTTAATTTGGGGATACTTATAGTTTCTTAAGAATGAAGTTTAAAAAAAGGAAATCCCACTTCTGATTTTGGATATAACGCACTACGGAGCAAAATCTATAGAGTTATTACTATAGCAGGGAAAACAGGTAAAAAAAGGCCTTTTTTATTTTTATTTTTATTTATTTTAAGTATTTTGGTGTGCTCAGTCGTCCGTGTTGTCACCTAGGCAGCTGAAAATCGGTCCCGAGTGTCACTGCATATGTCACTCGGCTCATGCCGAGCTGTATGGCCTTTTTTAAGATTGCATAAAATTTAGATGCATAATTTGTAATGATGCTTTCTATCCTACTAAAGTGTTTTACTGTATTTGTCTATGTTTTATGCAATGTTTAAATAAATATTTTCTTTCTCTTTCTTTCATTCTATATCTTCTACTTAGTCTCGGGGATGGTTGTCCAGAAAGAGTGGTCAATTCTCGTGACGGACTATTCTACCCCATGTTGGGACATAGGTATCATTCCTGTCCCAAACAGTGTCACTCGCTTACCTACCAGTAGTTTAAACAAACCTGATATTATTCCTAAGAGGATATTTGTTAAGTCCTCAATTGTATGCTGACTGGAGCCTCTATCTTACCAGCAAGAACAAGGGGCACTCAACTACAGGGTAAAGACTCGTTTCTTCCTGTGCACACTCTGAGCACGTCTTTCTTTGTTCTTATTATTAATAGCAGTCCTACCATGACTCTTATTGCGACTCAATTGAAGACGTAAAATAAATTGTTTTGCTTTTTCATACCATGACGTCTTAAAGACGCACACTATAAGTCGTTGCCGAATGATCGATCTGAATGCGTCCTAAAACATTTGAGTAAAAGAGACAGTTATCTATAGTCCATATAACGTTATTCTTTTCCAACATTGCGACCCCAGTGGAATTCATACTTCATGGTACGAAAAGAAAGCGGGTGAGTTTAGGTACTGACTTTGAAATGAATCGTTTTCTTAAAGTTCATGGTAGGCTTACAAGTGTTTGTTCAACAAGCAGTGCCAAGTGGTAATACCTTTTTTATTTTTTAAGGCACATTTTCCCTGCTATGAGACATTAGCTGTTTAGTTTTCTTTATGTCGAAAGAATGCGTCTATCTTAGGACTAGCTCTGCCAGAGGGTTCGCCCGCGTGGCGATGTCATATCACAAAATTTTATAGAATTGTAATCTACAACGCATTATGAGTTAACCATAAGAGATGGAGACATGCTATCGCGGACTTTTTGTAGTATTTTTGTAGATCTACAACTACTTAGTACATTACGTTAGTGTATCTCTGCTGGTTTACGTGGCGCACGCAAGTAAAGCTACCAGCAGAGGAGTTTTGTACAACCTCTTCAACACAATTTACAAAAATCTAAGCCTTCCTTCCGGAAGAATTGCACTTGTATTTTTAGTAAAAACTATACGAAAATCCGTTTAGTCGATTTTGAGAAAATCATAATGACATACAGACAGATAGCTTAAGGGAACTTTGTTTTATAATAAGTATAGATTCCTATTGAAAAAATCTAGATTAATAGCCAATGCGGATGTAAAGTGCGTTCTATACTGTACTTATTAGAAATGAGGAAGCAAAATGCAAGTGTGTATTTATTATATATAATGACGTATGAATGTCAAACATCATACTTGCACCTCATCGTGCAAGTGTCCACACGATTGTCCGTGTTATCATACGATACATAAGAGTATAGTACGCGGCAATAATGCACATCGAGGCTTAGAGAGAAATCGGCGAGATTCTGCTTCATAGAGCATTGTCTCTGTCGCACAGACTGACGAAGACAGCGCTCTATGAAACCGAACTGGCCGGATGTTTCGTTCTTAACACCGATGTGCATTATTTAATTCCGGGTACTATACGATCATACGACCAGCGATAGACGATGATTGGCGAGTAGCAGAGTATGCCCTCTACACAATCGTGATCGCGCTTTATCGTTTGTTGTAATCGCCGATTATGAAGACATGATTAACAAGATACGTTGTCAAGTAACAAATGTTTCTATCCCACAGCTGGACAAGGGCCTAATCTCTTTTTTTGGAGACAATTCTTTGATCTAAGATATCTCAAAAATTTTCCAAAAATATGAAGCTCCATGCGACATTTTCCTTACGACAACTTTTAATTTTTTTTTTAATTTGTTAATATCAATGGGGTCATACGTTATTGTGTTAATTTTTATTCAGGACTTGAGTGACCTGGTATAATTATAATCCTTAATTTCTATGGATCATTGTGAAATTTGTGATACGAGCAATTGAGTACATAGATTGGGACGAACTTTAATCTAACACCCTCCAACTAATACTTACGTATTATGTAAGCAAAGTAAGAGAAATTTAACATTGAGGACATAAATTTGAAAGAACGTCTACCTTACACCCCCTATCAATTCTAGTAAAAATATGATCTACAAAAAGCAAATATTTTCATAATTCTTATTTGCAATAAGGTATTAAATGTTTTTAATTTACAGTGAGTTAAGTTTAAGAAAACTTGGACGCAAATGGTCTTAAGTTGTAATAGCAAGAATTTCAATATTCCTGGAACAAGATCGATAAATCTTGTTGCAAAACCTAAAAAACTTCAGTTAACATCTTTCTTAGAATCATCAAAGATAGATGGATGGCAAAATGACAGAAATGGCATTTACAATTTGTCCGTTTCATAATATTTTCATCAAAACCGAATGCAAACTAAGGTTGTTTATGGGTAACAGTTTAGATTTTATATTCTGCAAACTCTACCCATAAGTATGGATCGCTAATATATTCAAAACTATATCGTAAAATACTAGAATTCTCAATTTATTCATGAATCAAGTTATCGGAGTACGCCAAATTCTTTCAACAATCATATTATTAATTGATTTATACAATTAGGCACCACTTTGCGGTGATCCAAAAAAAAGAATATTATTATTTTGCCAAAATATGCGATAAAACTAGATATATTAACTCATAATAATTTTTTTCTTATCACACATAAATAAAAAAGAAAGCTAATAAATCTCTCTAGCTTATTATCAATGGACATATCATCATCATTCTCATCATTCTCCTGCCCTTATCCCACTCTAAGTGGGGTCGGTACAACATGTTAGTAACATGTTGTACCGACGATGATTTGGCGACGTATTTTACGACCGGCCGCCTGCCTGACGTCAACTTACCTTAGTCGCCTTTTACGACACCTCGGTAAGAAATGAGGGTGGTCTATTCTATGCAGCTGGATACCACACAGCACATACCTTAGTCGCCTGTTACGACACCTCGGTAAGAAATGGGGGTGGTCTATTCTATGCAGCCGGATACCACACGGCACATACCTTAGTCGCCTCTTACGAAACCTCGGTAAGAAAGGAGGGTGGTCTATTCTATGCAGCCGGATACCACACGGCACATACCTTAGTCGCCTGTTACGAAACCTCGGTAAGAAATGAGGGTGGTCTATTCTATGCAGCCGGATACCACACGGCACATACCTTAGTCGCCTGTTACGAAACCTCGGTAAGAAATGAGGGTGGTCTATTCTATGCAGCCGGATACCACACGGCACATACCTTAGTCGCCTCTTACGAAACCTCGGTAAGAAAGGAGGGTGGTCTATTCTATGCAGCCGGATACCACACGGCACATACCTTAGTCGCCTCTTACGAAACCTCGGTAAGAAAGGAGGGTGGTCTATTCTATGCAGCCGGATACCACACGGCACATACCTTAGTCGCCTGTTACGAAACCTCGGTAAGAAATGAGGGTGGTCTATTCTATGCAGCCGGATACCACACGGCGTTGGACATATACAAATCCAAAATATTCTTTATTCATGTAAATTTGTAAACAAGTGCTTTTGAGTCGTCAACTCTAGTGCTGGTTCGGAAAGCTCATCTTACCGAGAAGAGCCAACAAAAAACTTTGATACTTAATACTTGTATCTATATTTAGTCACTACTAATTCAAGTTAGGGTCGAACAGTAGCTATATCCACGCATTCTTATCACCTAAGTAATCCACAATACTATAGTATACTTTCTATATCACCCTCCCTTTAACAGTTTCTTAAACTGCTGTTACGGCAAAGCCATAATCGATTGCGGAATTTTATTATAAAATATTATATCTAAGCCCACAAACGGCTTACGTATTTTTGCAAGGCGCAAAGCAGGAGCCGCAAGGTTATGTCGGTTCCTACTTTGTCTATTATATATGTATATCACCTATAATTTTATAATTCTTTATATTTTTATATACAAAAATTTAATTACTCAAAATATACTGTGAAGTAAATGTAAGAAGAGCTATTTCCTTAAAATTCTCTCGCAGTGAATCACGTAAACTTAAATTGAAAATGCCAATAAATGACATACTTAAGGGTAGCTCCCTAGTATGATACTCTAAGACCACGTAAACAAAATACAAATCATCATCCTCCTGCCCTTATCCCACTTTAAGTGGGGTCGGCACAACATGTTACCGCCTGCCTGACATCAACTTATCTTAGCTATATTTTACAACATCTCGGTAAGAAAGAGGGTGGTATATTCTACTCAACCGGATACCACACGGATTTTAAACAAATATATAAATGCAATAACATAATAAACAATAATAACAAATGCAACAAACGTACATGTCAAGTAAATAAGCGATTCAATAAACTTTAAAGCAAACTCGATCGCATTACTAACAAAGTTGCAACATCGTAATTTTTCGCTATTCCATGGCGACCGCAATAACTCTTTCATAGAATTTATTACATTTTCACCACAACAATTCAAAACTTATTCTATAGGGTAATCCTATACTGTATTTAGTGTATTTTGTGGTAAGCATTTATATAAATAACGCTCGTAATGGTCGATCGTTGATTCCATGTGAATATTAACCGGGGAACACTGGTTCAACCAAGCAAGCACCAATTAGTTTTTCTACAAAAACTAATTTCCATTTGCTCAGTTTATATTTGTCATATAAAACAGTTTCTAGTTAATATATACACACCGGCTATACTCACGTCTAATTTTATTTGGTTAGCCCGAATAGTTTCGAGCCCATACGGGGCATTTATTCATGAGCTCTTACACGACGTAATCGCGATTGAAACTAGTCGGGCTAATCCGATAAAATTAGACGTGAGTATAGTCGGTGTCTATATATTGATTATGAATACTACTCAATAGTTTAAATTAAAAAACAGTTACTCAAAAACTTGTACGCAAAGGATAATATAAAACCTGCATATTAAGATAATTGCTGGAATATCTAGAATAAAAAAATGTGATTCTAATCGTCAACCCTGATCTCCAAAAGCAGATAAAAGGTAGATATTCAACAGTAGGATAGTAATAGGTCATTACTTTTATATAATTAAAAATACCTATCAAATGATATTTGTTTAGGAAATAAAAATTTTTGTGTGTTTTGATAAATCGATGTTGGTGAGACGTTGTCAATTACTTTGACATCACGCGAACAAAAGACACTATAGTAGAAGTATCAGTGTATATTTTAAATAAATTTGTTACAACAATTTTGAAATACAACCTCCTTCATATAGTTGGTCAATAATATAAGAAAACATTGTCGCCGTCAATGTTACTGTACTTTGAAGAAAATCGTTTCTTCTTTATTGAATAAGTGTAAAGAAAAAATTTAGTAGTTATTTTCAGAAGTGGGATGAAGACCTTAAATAAATAGATTGTAAAAAAATATCGTCTTTATAAATTAGTGCGGTTCAGTGTTAACGCTATTAGTTTGCTAACACGTTTAGATACTTACGTTAAGTTTCACGAACAAAATCGCGGGTACTACTAGGAAGCTATAAATCCGCAACTATTTGGAAATGTGAATATTCTATCCAAACATTCACGTTTATTCAACAACGGCCAATTCACGTAAAAATACGGTTTGCACACGCTGAAATTTTATCAACGTTTATTCTTTGCACAAGGATTTGTGTATTTGTTGGGTTGTCGTGGACCGTGTATCCGATATTGCACTTTCGGCTAAGAGAAGTGATTTCCGAAATGTATCGACAATTCTTAGTTATAATTTTATTGTGTTCATATTGACTTAAATTCAGATATAGATTTACAGTTAAAATTAACCATTTCTTTAATTTAAAAAATATAATATTAATTTAGTTTCAATTAAAAATTACGTTGAATCCTATATTATCAAAAGTGCGATGTTCCGAAAGAACAAAGAGTTAAAAAATGACATAGTTATAAATATTAATCTATCTATACTTATTATAAAACAAAGTTTCCAAAGTATGTAATCGATTTTCTCTAAATCTACTGAACGGATTTTGGTACGGTTTTTACTAAAAGGTAGTTCAATCCCTCCGGAAGGTTTAAGTTAATAGTACATACCGGTTTTATCTAAATTGAGTTGAAGAGGTCGTTTTACAACGATTTTTAGTGGGGTTGTAACAAATCGGGGTCGATTGTAGTTAAGAGGGGGGTATAAAAAGCGGTGTAAGGTGCTTCGAGACTCGAGCGACTATCATCCTAAACACTAATTTCCACACGGGCGAAGCCGCACGTATTGCTAGTATGAATATAAATAAGCATTGCGGCTTAGACCTCTGAATGTCCATTTGAGCAACTAAGAATATATATTGACTTAGCTACTCTTCCAATTATTACTATACATAAAGATCGGGTGTATCAGATGTCTTTTCTGCTTATTTCTGATTCTATTACGCAAAAACTCTCAAATAACAATTTCGATTATACTTTTCAGGTGTATCCCGTAGTTAATATTCGAATGAAACAGAATTTGTCATCAGGCACTTTAAGAAAAACATCTAGCGTACTTTTCGATTGCTGCCATTATAAGTTTACCATAAATCAAACCAAAATAATCTTTATTG
The DNA here is from genome assembly GCA_947086505.1 of Morpho deidamia. Taxonomy (NCBI): domain Eukaryota; kingdom Metazoa; phylum Arthropoda; class Insecta; order Lepidoptera; family Nymphalidae; genus Morpho; species Morpho deidamia. The sequence goes on from CAMTZC010000011.1 coordinate 2,789,961, forward strand.
AAGTAAGCTTTTTACAAGCACTTTTGAACCGCTAACGTACAATTAGATTTAATGACTCTATTACTGGTTCGGAATGCTGCTCTTACCGAGAATAACCAGCAAAAAAATCATCTTTTAAACATTAGAAATTTATATTATTTATACGTCTTGTTTGAAGCTGAAAGGATTTTCAAAACAGCCACAGTTATTATCATATATCTATCCATATATACCAATCATACGTATCGCACATATATTCACACCTATCTTTCCAGAATTAGCAACTAAATATATTTACTCGTCTAAATTTTAACGTATATTAAATAGCTGATTGATCTATTTCAGGAATATCGATAATGCAGCGCAGTACATCCTTAACCGCTAACCAAAGAAAGCTCTTTGTGGGATTGAAACTTTTTGACTCCGAAAGATTGTTATCTCCAAAGCAGCGTATGCGCCACCAAATAGTTAAAGTCAAGTCGAAAACAAAATGCACTAATACTTTATTTAGTGTTAGGAAAGTAATAATAATATTATTTTGCCATAATCCGCGATAAAGTAAATAGAATATATATATATAAGCTAAATGAGAGTGGATTATCCGTTTTCATATCTGATACATGTAATATTCGCAAAAACACATTTTAAATAAACAACGATTCGCAAAAGTCAATCTTCTGATACGGGGCGAGACGATTGTTGTGTTTGTGATATTGAACGTGTGTAGTGCTTGTGTATTGTGGTGGTGGTGGTGGAAGATGTGTTTTTGAAATAATTTTATAATTGCTTTTGTATTATGGATCTCTGCAAAGTTGCTGTAAAGTTTATTAAATTACTTATCTTCACACATAACATGGTAAAAGTATTATTATGTTATATTAGAGATCTTAACTGGAACTTATTACCTTAGTGAGCTTCCGAGAATTATGAAATAGAACTTGCAAGTATTGAGATATTTTGTTAGTTCTATATGGCAACAACGCAATCTGATGTCTGTCGTTTAAGCTATACTATATTTCAATCCCAGTTATGATCAACAAAGACATTAACAAATATAAGACACATAGACAGTGACCTCCAAAATATTTAAAACCGTGACCCCGTTGAAAGAGTCGAACGGTTTCACCGCTGGGCTATCACAAAGCAAACAATTTAATATGTGATGAATAATAAGTTACTAATGTTTAATTTTTTCTTTGATGAGAGCATATTATTAGTATAAAAGAGAACGTCTAATGTACTATCTTGAGAAAAATTTGAACCCGCGAAAATTTAAGGCTCACCTGAGGCCAGTTAGGCCGTGAGCACACTGTGAAATTAGATACGTGTTTAATGTTTGACACGGCGTCGCACTTTCGCCGTTGTTAACCTTTGCACAGAGCAGTACAAATGTAGAAGATGTTAAAAAAAATTCACACAATAACTTACGATGCTTTTTTAAAAGTGCACATCACTTAAATGTATTATTTATATATTATTTTGTCCATATTGTTTATTAATAATTGTTTTATTCTCATTGTTCACGCACATCTTTAATTCAAATTAGACATTCAAGATATTACAAGCAATATAACAGAACTAACTACTTTGCTATAATCCGCACGGGCTAAGTGAATGCATGCAAAGCCAATGTGTATGAAGCAGGCAAAATCTACGCACCTTATACATGCAGGACCAGCCACCACATGCACCCCAAGGCGCAATTCACCACCAACAACGCACACAAAAGCAGCACACACACCCACCACCACAATCTCGACGATCGTTTACGCAGTACGATTTTTGTCGTGGAGCCTATCCTCCTGATGATGCTTCGGTTTCGGGGCGAAACGATCGTCGAGATTGTGGTGGTGGGTGTGTGTGCTACTTTTGTGTGCGTTGTTGCTGGTGAATTGCGCCTTGGGGTGCATGTGGTGGCTGGTCCTGCATGTACAAGGTGCGTAGATTTTGCCTGCTTCATACACATTGGCTTTGCATGCATTCACTTAGCCCGTGCGGATTATAGCAAAGTAGTTAGTTCTGTTATATTGCTTGTAATATGGAATTCCGCAAAGTAACGCCTGCTTCTATAAATCATTCAAGATATTATTATTAGAAGTAACCATTTAAAGCGCTAATATGTTTACCAGATGACCAAAATATTACTGACACTAAAAATGTTGGAATAGGAAATAGTCAAATGACAGTCTGTGTTGTTGTTAATACGGGATGCGGGGTTCTTGAGTGATCGATAGCGAGGGTAGGGACTTTTCATGTGAGTGGGGATTGCCTTAAATAGTGAAACTTGACGTAATTAGAGAAATTCCGTTCAGATTCTGTTGGGCTCTGTCGATTGTCGTTGTTAACGTGATTTCTAGTTAAAGTGTATTTTGAGGCGATTAGTGAAGTCAAGCTGAAAGCGAATAGTGAATCAATACAAATTTAATAGTGAGAAAGTGAAGATGTTACGATCCAAGACCTTCTGGGCTCGTTTCACTTATTACCATTTTCTTATTCTTGATTATAGACTAGTAATCTTAAATTAAACCAAATTTCTAAAATATTGCTCCAGCGGATTATCTATGAAACCGTAATAGACAAACAGACTCCCTTTACCTTGTAACTATAATAAGTATGGATTTGAATAGTTATTTCAATAGACTTTATATATCGTAAGGAAATATAATGACACATTTGTGAAGAAGGAATTAGTATTAAATTTCAAATCAAATGAAAATAATCTTTACTCAAATAAGCCATTTCAAGCACTTTTGAATCGTCAAACATCAATATGATTAATGAAGCTACAACTGGTTCGGAATGTTGCTCTTACCGAGAAGGACCAGAAAGAAATTCGGCGGTCAATCTTTTAAATATTTTCAATTATACATAATACACAAATAATCTTCAATTTTCTAATATGCTTTACGTATCATCTCTTACACTTACTTTAAACCTTTCTGGAGATTGGTCTAGTATGGATTGCGGAATTTAATGAATGCATCTGTGCCGTGGGTAATCTGTGTCAAGTTAAGATTTATTCACCGCCGGGGGCAAAGCATTAAGCGAAAACCTCGTTTTCTTATGAATGCATCACCCGCTTCATTAATATTCCATTACTTTTATGTTGTTTAGGTGTAAATATTAGACGCCTAAGTGTTTAAAAAAATAGAACTAATTAATTCTATGTGATTTTGTGTATTTTTGTCCGAACTGACTGTATTCTGTTAGCCCCAACGGCTTTTACAGCGTCACAGGGCGGACGCATGGTCGAGGTTGCGAAATGCAGAGAGTAGAGCGTAGAAGCTCTACTAGCGTCGGGGAAAGTCGTCCTAAGGGTGCCTCCTGTGAGGCCGGACCAGGGCTTAGGGCGATGCGTAGTGGAGGACTGATGGTATGAGTTTGAATGGTCATTACGACTTCGGAAGGGTGTTACACATGTATTTCGGGATGTCCGCAAGCAAAAGTATTATTTACTCTAATCAAACCCAATTCCTGCAGCGTTACTGCTAAGACAAGCACTGACAGACTAACTCCTTACATCTACCCGCTCCTTTACTTATATTGAGATTAGCCCGCCAAAACTTAGTCGTTATTACACTACTATACAACTTTATTTATTTTATGCATTATGCTATCTGTAATTTATTATAATATTTGTATTTTATCATCGGCCTATATATATTATTATTATATAACAATCATTTTATAAAGATCCATGTGCGCCACCGGAAGTAGGTAGACTATGACACATTACGCGCGTTAGTGGTATTCAACAAGGGTGTCGTGAAACCACGACCAACCGAAGAAAACTGGGACCTCGTCATCGCCGGCGAAGATGCTGTGTGTATTACGTGTTTCTGTGTTATTTGATCGTCAGGGTCATATAGGACGCTCTTTGGACGCCTATATTTTAAGTCGTCAGATGTAACTGGGATGTAGGATGAAGCAACTGAAATAAGAGGGTTCGGTTGTATCTCACATTTCTCGAAATAAGAATTTGAAGTTTAAAGAGGTGAGTAATCGCGGGGTGATCGAGGTCTCTATGGAGGTCAAAGTTTCGCATGAACCACGTACAGCTAGTGGCTGTCCGCATGAATCGGTTGATTTAATGTACATTTATGTATTGCTGCGTTGTCGAGTCCGGCATGCATTACCACGGAAAGTATATCACTTGTAGCAAAGATCTTTCTAATCGAGGATTATTTAATTAAAATTCTTGTTTAAAATATTCTGTATTCAAGTAGACTCTTTACATAAGTTTTGAAGTTTTTAAAGTGGCTACTATTGTTTGGAATTTCTTATTTTTTTCTTTTTTGTACTTACGTTTTCTTCTACCGAGAATATATTTATATAATGGTCCCTAAGGTAACTTAATACTTGTGTTATGGATGGTAGAAAACTTTTATTATTTTTATATATACATTTATAATGTTAAAACACACTTAAATACATATATACACCCAGAAGCTATATTTGCCCAGCGGTGAGACCGTGGTACTCTTTCAATGGGTCGTAGGTTCAAATCCCAGGTGGGCACCAATGAGTTTTTCTGTGACAGTTTAAGTGTCTACTTGATATTTGCATATTATCACAAGATTTTCGGTAAAGAAAAATATAATGAGGAAACCTGTATAACTCTAGAGAATTCTAGGGATATATCTTAATTCCAAACTTCCTGTCCTCAATTGGAGAGAGGAGGCCTATGCCCAGTAGTGGGATAGGAGCAGGCCGTTACTTTATATACCTTGATTTGAAGAACTAACGTTTTGCATATAGATAATGTTCTTTTTCTCGGCGAGAATCGAACCCAGCACTGCCGGAGTATAAAGCAGGGTCACTATCATTTGCGCCAACGGGCTCGTCGTATACTATAAAAAATAAATTAATATATAAATTAAATAAAAACTCAAATGATATTTTAATATTTTGCAATTTTAAAGTAAACCATCGTTAGCGTAAGCGATATCTGTACACCATCTGATAAATTCGCTATCAAGCAAATTTCTTTCTAATATCATTTTATTTTTATTTTATTTATACACTTTATTGTACACCACAGAGAAAACATACAGGAAAGGAAAAAAAAAAACAGCAATAAAAGAAAACAAACTGTAACGTACAAAAGGCGGTCTTATCGCTTAGTAGCGATTTCTTCCAGACTACCTTAGGGTTAAGGAGAACTGAAATATGTGCGGGTGGTGCACTATTTTATGGGTAAATACATACTAATAATACAAACCAATACATAGATGACATCTACACATCATAAAAATATATAAAAATGATAAATATTAAATCTATAAACTATTAAATAATATACAATAAATACACAACAATTATCTTAATAATAATAGTCATCTTAATTGTTATTAGATAGATAATATTGTTTTACAGAATTTTTGAAAATTTCTAATGACTTGGACTCTTGTACATTTAATGGCAATGCATTCCATAATCTAACTGCCTGTACGGCGAAAGATTTACTAAAAAATATAGTTTTATGCCTAGGCATTCTAAGCATTAACTTGTACGGTGAACGGAGAACTTTAGAATGCTTGCCAAGAAATTCAAATTTTTCTTTTAAGTACGAAGGAGTATTAGCGTGAAATAGCACACAGTACAGAATAGAAAGTAAGTGGAGATTCCGGCGACATCGAATAGGGAGCCACTTGAGCTGATGTCGAAACTGTGATATGTGATCATATTTGCGTACGCCAAATATAAATCGAATAGCGAGATTTTGGAGACGCTCAAGCTTGTTAAGTTGGTCATCAGTAAGGTTGAGATAGCTTGCATCGGCGTAATCGAGAATAGAAAGAAGAAGAGAATGTGCTAACATAATTTTGGTAGGAATTGGAAGAAGATAGCGCAACCGTCGCAAGGAGCTCAAAGTTGCACAGATTTTACGACCCACTTCCTTTATATGTTGGCCCCAAGATAGTGTCTCATCAAGATGCAAACCAAGATTTTTAACTGATTTACAGTACGGTATTATAGCACCGTTATATACTACAGGAGAAAGTTTTAACCAGTCAACCTTCTTTATCATATTACGACTACCAATGAGAATAGCCTGTGATTTTGCAGGATTAATATTGAGACCGTAATACTTACTCCATTCTGAAATCGCAGCTAGATCGGCATTTACTTTGGATACTGCATTTTCAAGATTGTCCGGCATCGAGGGGCAATAAATTTGGAGATCGTCTGCATACATATGGTAGAGAGAAGAAATTTTGGGAGTTATGGAATTCATGAAAATAGCAAACAGCAACGGGGACAGCACTCCGCCTTGAGGTACTCCAGTGGTCACGTCACACCATGATGAGAATATTTCATCAGATCGAACGCGCTGTCGTCGGCCACTGAGGTAACTTCGAAACCAGTCTATCACTGATGGAGATATGTTAATGGAACGTAACAGACTTAGCAGTATATCATAATCTACGGTATTAAAGGCGTTGCTAAAATCTAGCAACGTCAGTAATGTAAGCTGTTTATTATCCATAGCCCAACGAATGTCGTCAGTGACTTTGATAAGCGCTGTGACCGTACTATGTCCAGGACGAAAGCCGGATTGAAACGGACTAAGAAGGAAGTGATCACTAAGGAAATGGCTAAGTTGTTGGTATACTAACTTTTCGAGAAGTTTTGAAAGGAAAGGTAGAATGGAAATAGGGCGAAAATCAGAAGAGACACATGGGTTGTTCTTTTTTGGGATAGGAATAATTTGTGCACTCTTCCAGGCATCAGGAAATTTACAAGTTTGGATAGAATGATTAAGGATATGGACTAATATAGGTGAGACTATATCGAGGATAGGGACAATCATTTTTCGGCTAATGCTATCGGCACCAACAGCATTCGAAGAGATGGACAATACGTTCTTCTTAACACCACAAACAGTGAAAGGCTTGAAAGTAAACGGTAGGAAGTCAAGAGTTGGTAATGACGAAAGAATATTAAGTGTGTGTTCTTTATTGAGACTATCAATTGTACCAGAACTACGAAAATGTTTGTTAAGGAGTTCAATGTCAATATTTGCAGAAGTTTTATTAGTAGTTTTACCAACTCCAAGCGTCTCAAGAAATTTCCAGGTTTTAGCTACATCACCGCTCTGAACTGACTTATGAATGTGGCGTCTTTGTGCATCTCTACACGATGTGTTGCAGCGATTACGAGCCTTGTGATATTTAATAAGATTGGAGTCGGTGGGATTCAATTTAAGTTTGTATTTAGCTTTATTTTTTAACTCCATCAACTGTTTGATCTCTTCAGACAACCATGGCGCAGGTAAATGTTTCAACTTAATAGGTTTTATAGGTGCATGGACGTCGTATAATTGAGTTAACAGGCGATTAAAGATCTCAACTTTCTGATCTACTGTGTTAGCGTTAAGAACATCACACCAGTCTAGTTTTCGCGCATCTTCACAAAGATTAATATTATCCATTCCTCCAAAATTACGTTGCAGAAGTATTCTCGAATTTGCCTTAGGGGGTCGGATTTTATAAGAGAGATAAATCAGATCATGATAGGAAAATGCGTCAGCAGGAAACTGACCATGCTTTTTGACAAGGTCAGGAGAAGATACCATAATAAGATCTAGAAGAGAGGGAGTACAGCCAGGAAGAAGGTGTGTCGCATGTAAGGGAATAATATTCAAATTACAAGATTCAGCTATTCTTACTAATTTTTTGCTACGATAATCGTCTTTAATCAAGCAAGTATTGAAATCCCCCATAATAATAGAATGGCTGTACTGGGCAACCAAACTTTCTAATAAATTTTCGAGTGACTGAAAATAGTTTGAAGTTGAAGGAGGACAGTAAAAAACACCAAGTAAAATTTTGGAGTAGGAGAGTGTTACTTCAATAAGTAGATGCTCGGCTGCATCAATTGGAGGAGGTTGTGGTGATGAGCTAACAAGCGTAAAAGGGATATACGAACGGAGATAGATTGCTACACCACCACCACCTCTGCCAATGCGGTCGTTACGAATAAGCCGAAATCCAGGTAAAGAATAAGAAGTAGAAGGCAAACAAGGTTTCAGCCACGATTCTGAAATTAAAATTGCATGTATATTACGAGACTCAAACGAAGCAAGCAAATCTGGATAGTGAGCCGGAATACTTTGAGCATTTATGTGAACGATATTAAAATTTTTCAGGGAGTCTGAGAAACAAGAACCAAGGGCGATATTAAGTGGAATGAAAGTTGATGTACTGTGAAAACTATCATCACTAGACAATTCATCACAAGAAGTCAGAGATAAATAATTACTACTGCTGCTAATATTAGATGACATGAATTAATATAAAAAATAAATATATAAATATATATATATATAAATATATAAAAACTTAACAAAACTAAATATGTACTATTCAAATAATTAATAAAAAAACTCAGCTACTCCTTAACCCGCCAGCTACAAAAGATATATGCGACATTATATTAGGTAAAAGAATAAAAATATATAAAATCAAAAAATTTAAGAGAAAAAAAACATTACCACAGACTTAAAATTATCAACATAAATAAATACAATTTTGAGCTGTGCAGCTTCATTCTTCTATACGTTTACACGACTGTTACCGAACGAACTATAAGAATGATCACTTGTCAATTGTCAGTTATCATCTGTCAAAATAAATAAATTATCTAATGGTACACATATTATGTAAACAAAGAAAGTTAATACGTAAGTAACACGAAAATTTAAAAGAAAAATAAAAGAAACAAAGTGTTACGTAATAATTAGTGACATAATACTTGTCTTAAATGTTCAGAAAAGGAGTGTTACGTAATAATTAGTGACATAATACTTGTCTTAAATGTTCAGAAAAAGGAGAAAAAAAAAATACTTAAAAATTAAAAATGTATGCAGAAAATAACTTATTTTCTCACAAATCTTTTAGATCTGGGGATGATAGCCTTAGTGTTCTTAACAACTTCTACAACTTATATCGCTTTATGAAACTCCATCTGAGATATTGTGCTTAAAGTTTAAGGAATAAAGAAGTGTTTTTAGTATCATAGCATTTCTTATTTAAAATTTGTTTTGTTCACGTTTTACAAGCTCTATATTTAGTTTCAGTTATGTTCAGGTAAGTTGACCCACTGTGTGGTATCCGGTTGAGTAAAATAGACCACCCTCTTTCATACCGAGGTGTCGTAAAAGGCGACTAAGGTAAGTTGACGTCAGGCAGGCGGCCGGCCGTAAAATACCTAGCCAAACCAGGTGACAACATGTTTGTAACATGTTGTGCCGACCCCACTTATAGCATGATATTTAGTTTCAGCTATGTATTTATGAAGCCCAGAGATGAGACCGTGCGACTATCTAGAGACGACATGGTTTCAAACCACGGGCAGGCACCAATGAGTTTTTCTATTAAAACTTATGTTTCTAATTGATAATTGCAATTTATCACACCCTTTTCGGTGAAGGAAAACATCATGAGGAAACCTGCATATCATCAGAGAATTCTAGGGATATGTGTAACCTACCAATCCGCATTGGAGTAGCGTGGTAGGTCTTAGCTCCAATCCTTCTCTCCAAAAGCAGAAAGAGGAGGCCTTATCCCAGCAATGGGATAGTAACAGGCCGTTACTTGACAAATTTTATGTATGTATGTAACCGACTCTTTGGAACTTGATCTTAAACCTTTAAAGTAACGGCCTGTTACTATCGCGCTGGCCAAATTATTATTGGTGATATATGATTAGTAGGTTAGAAATAGTATAAAAGTATAATAGATGACAAAGTAGGAACCGACATAAGCTTGCGGTTCCTGCTATGGGCCTTGCAAAAGTCAATAAGTCATTTGTGAGTTTGGGAATAAGATTCTATAATAAAATCCCGCAATCGATGTTATCTTTGCCACTACAGCAGTTTAAAAGCGCTGTTAAAGGGAGGTTGATAGAAAAAGCCTACTACACTATTAAAGATTATATAGATGATAAAAGTGCGTGGATGTAGCTACTCCTCTACCCTGTACAAGATGGTAATAACCAAATGTTATAAGAATTTTATTTGAAAAGAGCAACCACCGAGTTTCTTGCTGGCTCTTATCGGTAGGGACAGCTTTCCGAACCAGCGGTAGATTTTGACGATTCAAAATCACTTGTTAACAAGTTTACCTGTATAAAGAATATTTTGTCTTTGAATTTGAGATATATCCTTAAAAAATCCTAGATATTCGAGTTTTCTTTACCGAAAAGCGTTTGATAAATGGCATATATCAATTAGTCACATGAGTTTAAATAAACTCATTGTTAACTGCCCGGGGTTTGAACCCGTGATCCCCTGGAAAAAGTTAGAGCGCAACTGTCATAGGTTCGCAATAAAGAGTAGCGTAGTGACTGTTAAAGAGATCAACAACTTGGAAAAGCAAGAAAACACGATTTTTTTAATATTCCACAGCACGATGGCATAGATGGTATTGAAATAAGGATTACAACGTATTTAATTAGCTTTATTTCGAATTAGGTCACTTCAATACAAAGCGAGCAATATGGATTATTACATTTTAAACTAGAAAGATGTTTAAACGAGTTCACAAACAGTAATTAAGAAAACAAATAGTTATTGAGGAGCTTTTCTTCCTACCATAATTTTATACCGCTTTATGACATCGCTCTGCACTCACTTAGAACAAACTTTACTGGAAAAGAAACCGAGTTCCCCTGTTTGAGAACTATTGCAATATGTTGGGAGTTGGAACGAGTACTTGAAAAGTTTTGTCCGCTATCTTTGGCATCTTTTTTATTGTCTTATGCTCGTACGCGAACAATATGATATAATATAACTTCAAAAAGCTCGGAGATCCCCTAATTTAGTTGTAAAAAGCTTAATATAGCACTCTTCTCAAAACAAAACAAATAATTTATAGAAGTAGGTAGTTACTTTGCGGAATTCCATAGTACAAAGGAAATCTTTATATATAATAATGAATTGCTGTTCGTTAGTCCCGCTAAAACTCGAAAACTAATAAGAGGAAAAATTATAACCGTACTTATTCTAATAACGGACGGAACGGACGGAATCTGCGATAAAGTAAATAGGAAATATACGTAGTGCTAAATGTAGATTTAAATGTAGACTGTGGACTAGCGATTTTCATACGCGATTCATCCAGGATTTGTGTAAACACACGCCACCTCCACCACAATACACAAGCACTACACACGTTCGCTATCACAAACTCAACAATCATTCGCCCCGCAACCGAAGAATCATCAGCGCATAGACTCCTCGACAAAAAAAATCTATTTATTTTATCACGGATTATAGCAAAATGATTTTATTATTATTTTCCAACTATCTAAATTTTATCTTCAAATCAACATCATCTTCAGCCATTTTGGATCCAGTTGTGGTCGTAGGCCTCTCCCATATTCTTCGCCTCCATGCCATACCGTCTACCCATCACTTGGGAGGACATTCATGTGATAAGAGCATTCCGGAAGTCTCCATTCCGGAAGCCGATATAATTATCATCAGATAATGCGCAAAAAAGAGAGACAGATAGGTAGTCTCATTTGATTTTTCTTTTTCAATGTATATAATAAGTCGTGGCAAAAGTACACGTAAATACTTGTGTTCGATATAATTTTGCAATGGCTTAGTTAGATTTATTCAATAAATTTAAACCAAAATATATGAAAACTTTCTTTTAATAATTCCTTTTACATAAGCCAAACAACAATGATGTAAACACACAGAGAACCTTCTTTGTTACAGATTGACATGACTTTGACTTTGACAGATCATGAACTAAATAACTTTTATAGGTTAACAATAGATGGCGTTAATATAATATAAATCTTGCTTGTGGTGCATACAACTTGTATGTTACTTAAGACACGTCAGCAAAGATTACAGTGTACATAATGAAACATGTCAGTCCTAGATATAAAAAAACCCCATTCACACGTAGTCTTTTGCCGTAAAACGTGTCTAGTTAGACGTCACGTTCGTGTAACACTCAAAAGGGGTTTCTTTTATTATCATCATCGTCCAAAAAGACACGATGCAACGGTGTTGAATATCTTAAAATTGCTGCTTTCAATCACACAAAGAGCCTTCACAGTTGTCTGCAGTTAGAGATTGAAAAAGAATATATCGATATTAATATTTCAAGATCTTTTTTCAAAATTATTAAATTCCAAATTATTCAGTAAAAGTAAAACTAATGTACACATCTGTTAATATTCCGTTGTTTGGGCCAAGGCTTGTTGACTTAGAAAATAAGGTTTAGAGCGTAGATCTCCAACGCGAATATCTTACGAACTTTCTAGAGATATGCAGGTATATGATAAATTTCTATATTGTCAAGCACAAAATTCATTGTAAATATAAACTAAATACATTTTTTTAAAGCTCATAGATACCCGTGATGACCTTTCCATGCTCACTCGCTGTACTACCAAGACTTTAATGTCCAAATTTTAACGTCTTAGTTAAGTGTGTACAATACATTCTCTGCTGAGAGAAATAAACAAGTCAATTAACACAACAACAAGACATAAAATACAACATAAACAAACCTTCAAGATTCATTGAAGTTTTTCTATTTATTTATGTTGGTTTACAACAAAAACCAAAGCCATTAGATAAAGTAATCTATGAGAGAAGCTGTCAAACGTCATCGCTCATATTTAATCTGTTACTTTATTATTAATTTAAAAAAAAAAATATATAATATTATAATATAGTATCTTTATTATCTAACTGGTAAATGATGTTTTGCTATATAAATGATTTCTAGAGAAGTTCTAATTCGCTTTATAAAAAAATTGTCTAAAAAAATAAAATTAAAAAATATTAGGGGTGGGCAACCCTTGTCACTTAGGGGTGTTAAAAAAAAGATAGTAGCCGAATCTCAGACCAACTGAATATGCATTTAAAATTTCATATAAATTGGTCAACCCGTTTCGTAGGAGTATGGTAAATTTTTAAACACGCTTTTCGGTGAAAGAAAATATCGTGAGGAAGGTTGCATATCTCAAGATAATTCTGGGGGATATGTGAACTAATTCTCACTGGAGTAGGGTGTTGGATCTTAGCTCCAAAAACGGAGAGAGAAATGTCCAGCAGTGGGGGTAAAAATGGGCTGTTTACTTTTATGTAGATTATCGATAATATATCACCACAACACTAGACGACGATCTAGAGAAGTGCAATATTTTGGCCGCGACCCGGGTGTTGTCTGAACAAAGGGGTCGAGAACAGCTTAGTTGCAACCGAGGAAATCTCTGTAAGATACACCTGGAATTGTACCCGCTGATAGCTTGGCGAAACGTTGAAGATAATAACTAGCTATTGTACTAAATAGCAGTGGAATTGCGTACATTGTTTAATGAGTATTGTATGTGCTATTCAAGGAGACGATTATATTCGGTTGAGTAGGATAGACCACCCTCATTTCTTACCGAGGTGTCGTAAAAGGCGACTAAGGTAAGTTGACGTCAGGCAGGCGGCCGTAAAATACGTAGCCGAATCATATGACAACATGTTTGTAACATGTTCTGCCGACCCCACTCAGAGCGGGATATGGACAGGAGGATGATGATTCAAGGAGAAGATTACAACCTCAATCCAATAACGTTAATGAAGTTTATAGTTATATCGTTGTTTTTAGTCAGAAAACCTATTGTGGATCGTCGGCGCCTGGCAAGGACGAGCTGATGGTGTCGGACTCTCACCGACTAAAAACCTGTCATTGCTCCACCACGCTGCTGGCGGATAGGAAAGGGTAACGTTGAGCGCCTTGCCCCCCCATCCGGAGCGTAGCTTCTAACCTACTCTAAGGTCTATAACTCTATGGTTGTTACGTCTACTCAGCGTTTGCCGCTTTCCCAGACTCTACTCGACACCTGAGGTGTCATGTTCCATGCCTGGGAAAGAAAGATACTTGAGCTCAACCTCGCCTCTGTCCTACCTAACGTCGGTGGGATCGGACGCCATTAGTATTTAAGATTTTAGCATAGTACATAGTAGCAATAATTATAATTAATGAACTGTAAATAAATAGATTTATTTGGATAGTGAGTTTTGTGTACCCAACAGTTGCCACCCATAATTTGGTCAGACCTACCACGCTGGTGAAATGCGATGTTGGTTACACTCATCGCAGAAATTCTGTAGAGATAAGCAAATTTCCTAATTTTCCTTCACTGAACAGAGCCTATGAGCCTATAAGTTGTATATATCTAAATAATACCTATAATAAATATATAATTTTTAAACCGGAATAGATGAAGGCAGGTCATACGAAAGAAGTGTTCAACTGAACACGATCCTCGGTAATGAGGGATCGATTGAAGAAGAAGAAATAATGCCTACAGCAAATAGTTGAAGCAACTATTTCAGTCTCATTTTAAACCGTGAAAACGGATGCGCAGTTCGGTAACAAGATGCACAAAATATCGCACGAGTTGAATACGTGCATAATTATTTGTAAAATGGGAATACGTAAATATAACTGTATTTTTGTGTGAATGTTAGAAATGTTTTTACACTCCAAAGTTTTTACTCCTTCACATCTACTTTCTTTATACACTACATTTTTTTTTATTGAACAAGTTATTTGTGATGTCAGTGAATTAATTGGACACTTTGAATTTTTATTTTTATCATATAAAACAAAATGTGATGTATATCTTAGACATACGAGAGGTCACAAACAGCTTGTGATACCTGCGTCGCGACTCAACAGAGTAAGGAACTCATTTGTTGGTGTCGCTATTAGATTCTATAACAAAATTCCTCAATCCATTCTAGACCAGTCTACAGAAGGATTCAAACTTAGTGTATAAAATATGCTTAAATATAAAGCATATTATAAAATTGAAGATTATTTGTATGATAAGAAAACCTGGATTTGGAAATCCTTTCAGCTTCATACAAGACAGCGGTTTAATAATGTATAATTGAAAATATTTGAAAGATTGACCGAGTTTCTTCCTGGTTCTTCTCGGTAAGAGCAACATTCCGAACCAGTTGTAGCTTTATTAATCATATTGATGCTTAACGATTCAAAATTAATAAAGATTATTATTTCAATTTGATAACCTTTTTTAAAATATCTTTACTTCGCTTTAAACTTCCTTGCTTAAGATAAACTTATTATAAATAGTTCCATCAGTGAATCAAATTGTGCTAGGCTTGCATGAATAAAAATATTTTTATAGAACAATCATTATGTATGCAGCTGTAGCTTAAAATTTTGTACTCTTAGAAAACAATAGCGCACAGGAAAGTTCAATCTAAACTGTAAAAGCACAAAATCAAAATTTTTAATTTTCCCTCCATCATTACAAAAGAACGTGCAACGCATTCCGGTTTTATCACTGAAAACGATTTCAAACCAGACAAATATATCTTTTGCAGTCTCATTTAAATCGGTGCGAGTGTTCCTCGGTGTGTAAAAAGTATTGTATTTTGGATGAAAAATCAGTTTTATATTGTAGTTTTACAGGAAATTAGAACCGTGTGGTATCCGGCTGCGTAGAATAGACCACCCTCATTTCTTACTGAGCTGTTTTAAAAGGCGACTAAGGTAAGTGCCGTGTGGTATCCGCCTGAGTAGAATAGACCACCCTCATTTCTTACTGAGGCGTTTTAAAAGGCGACTAAGGTAAGTGCCGCGTGGTATCTGGCTGAGTAGCATAGACTGCCTTCATTTCTTACAGAGGTGTCGTAAAAGGCGACTAAGGTAAGTGCCGTGTGCTATCCGGCTGAGTAGAATAGACCACCCTCATTTCCACTGAGGTGTTTTAAAAGGCGACTAAGGTAAGTGCCGTGTGCTATCTGGCTGAGTAGAATAGACCACCTTCATTTCTTACCGAGGTGTCGTAAAAGGCGACTAAGGTAAGTGCCGTGTGGTACCGGCTGAGTAGAATAGACCACCCTCATTTCTTACTGAGGTGTTTTAAAAGGCGACTAAGGTAAGTGCCGTGTGGTATCCGGTTGAGTAGAATAGACCACCCTCATTTCTTACTGAGGTGTCGTAAAAGGCGACTAAGGTAAGTTGACCCGCCGTGTTCTATCCGGCTGAGTAGAATAGAGCACTCTCATTTCTTACTGGGGCATCGTAGAAGGCGACTAAGGTATAGTACCCGGCAATAAAGAATGCACATCGAGGTTTGAAGAGAGAAATCGGCTAGATTCTGCTTCATAGAGCATCGTATCTGTTGCACATACTGACGAACCCGTGTGTGACAGAGACAGCGCTCTACGAAACCGAACTGGCCCGCTGTTTCGTTGTAAACATCGATGTACATTATTTAATTCCGGGTACTATAGGCGTCGTCAGGCAGGTGGCCGGTCGTAAAATAAGTAGCCAAATCACATCACAACATGGTTAAAACGTGTGCCGATTCCACTGATGAACCCTCATCAGTGGAATAACATGATGAATGTTATTGTACTATACAAAAACATCTCACACAACCTTAAGTCTCATAAAATCGAGTTAATTGTATTTACTTTCCGTGTAAAAGCTTCTGAAGTGAATACCGGGGATGGTTGGAGACGAGAGACGCGCCGTAGAAAACTTTTCCCGGAGTTTTATTGAGGAATTTAGTTTTTCTACTTTTTCTGGTCGGAATGTTTCAGCACTCTGTTGGTAGTTGTTAGAATCCTGTTCAAAGTAGTAAGTAAAGGTCTCGTTTAGTAAAGAGTTTTATATAATGGCACGTATGTGAAAGTTGTTACGAATAAAAACTATTTACTACTTTCTAACTAAAATTTTACCAGGAAAGGTGTACTTAATGAATTAAAGTAAAGTTAGTAAAGTAACGGTTCATTACAATCCCACTGCTTTTCATAGGCCTCCTCTCTCCATTTCTGGAGAGAAGGGTTGGAGCTAAGACCTACCACGCTGCTCCAATGCGAATTGGTAGGTTACACATATCACTGGAAACCTTAAAGATATGCAGGTTTCCTCATGCTGTTTTTCTTCATGGAAAAGCGTGTGATAAATTGAAATTATCATAATACTCGTATATTTCATCTTAATCTAATCAAACATAAAAAAGTTAAAAAAGCTTTTAAAAAGCTCTTAAGAATATTTTATCTCCGTAGTGTTAACCGTTGCGGAGTACACTCATATGAAGTCAATACTGGACAAGCTTATCAGATCATGCTTATCATAAACATGCATTATCATAGGGACTGGACAAGTATGTAAAATTACAGCTC
This sequence comes from Morpho deidamia, assembly GCA_947086505.1. Classification (NCBI taxonomy): domain Eukaryota; kingdom Metazoa; phylum Arthropoda; class Insecta; order Lepidoptera; family Nymphalidae; genus Morpho; species Morpho deidamia. The sequence continues at coordinate 2,807,134 of CAMTZC010000011.1, forward strand.
AATCGGACATCACAAAGTGGGTAAAATTTAACTTGCAAGATTGCTTCCTTACATACACGGCAAGTTGATTCATTCAAGCTTCTAATTTATTTTGGTGTAAAACATTGAAAAATCATCAAGTAGAAAATGGTCCGTAGAGTAGAATTTGTTTTTTAATTATGATATTTAAAAAAGTGAATTATGCTGGAGTATTACCTAGTCATAGACAAGCTTGTAAGTGTTACAATAAATAATAAAAGAGACGTTGATACTCCTATACTTATCTTTGTCTAATCGCACATAAACAAGAGAGACACATAGACACAGTTTCATTTGCTCATTGATTACAAAATGACACATTTTATGCTAGCTCCTACTCTAGTGTTTATGGGTTTTAGCCCTTAGATTAATAGGAAATCCATAAATAACTCTAGACGAAAATGCCATTGACATGTTATATAAGCAAGTTATGCAGATTTAGCATTTTTTAATATAACACAAATTAATTTAAAATTTCGAATTGACGTTACGTTGAAATGCAAATTATTGACGCACGTATACAAAACAAGAAAAATTATTCACTTAAATATGGTAATAATACATTCTGATAAGAAAATTAACCATTTATATAAAACATTAAAAGGTCAAATTTAGTTGGATGTTAAAAATGTCGACTATAATACATGTAACAATCAAATAATAATACTAAAGAAAATAATAAATTCTTTTATACAAGGTGTCTTAAAACAAAGTTCTGAAAAAAAAATATAAATACGAGTAGTCAAAAAATTGACCCAAAAACCACGTTGAATACTGATTATGTTTTACATCCATTAAAGCTATAGACGAATAAAATTAATCTCTTCCCAATTTGAGCATAGATATCAACCAAAAACAAAAAAGACATATTATGTGTGTGATTTAAATGCATGGTAGCTGTGTAATGATTTATTGATATATTGTATTTTTAATTTAGGTCCCAACAGAAAAAAATCATAAATTCAAATCAGACAGGCACCTATCATTTTTATATATATAAACTAGTACATTACTTTAGCGTTAGTCTGCGACACTAACGCTAAAGTAACTAAAGCAACCAAGTTTTTTAACAACTGCTCGATTTCTTTGACACAATTTACGATATGTACTATCTACTTAAACCATCCGGAAGTTTTATAAAAACCGTACAAAATCCGTTCAGAAGATTTTGAGCAAAATCGATTACATACAGACAGCTTTTTGGGACTTTGATTTATAATAAGTATAGATAATATAAATGCCTTTGTGCTTGGTGTTTATACCTATATTTTTAATCACGGATTATGGCAATAAATATTTTCATTATAACTTTTATACCTATATTTATTGATATGCTTTACTATGGGATAAAATATCGTGCATAATATAAGTACCTAATATATCCTTAGACTAGACTACATTTCTAGGACATGTATCACTTAAATTGTATAAGAAAATCTAGACTATTTTTTTTGTAATCATGGTATTTAGAATATAAGGAGGTCACATTTGTAATGAAGTTGAGGTAGATTATACTCGTAGGTCTTATGCAAGCCTTTTATAGTGGCAATATGTTGCGAGTTTGTCAGTTTCCCAGTGTTACATTTTTCAGTGTAAGGGGGGGCAGCTGCCCCCCTTTGCCCGTACTCACTACGCCCATGCTGATCGATAATATAATATAGAAACTTTCTTTTGAGACACCTTGTACCATTACAATAAAATGTAAATTTCGATAAGAGACATTATGAATTATTAATATATCCTCTTCAATATGTTACTTGTCTGGTTTTTAATCGTTAAACATATTATAAAAACGTGATGCGATATTATTATTATCTATGAGCGTTAAATATATCTTTAGAGTTGTTACGTCGTGTAATGCGCCGGCGTAATCACATTTTGTATACATCAGGAGTATATACAATGTCTGTTACAGTGTTGCCAGGTGCGCTGTGATTACAGTAGATTCACTGTAATTAAACTGCTTTCACTGTAAACTATAATCAAAAAATACAGTGTATGAAAAATACTGTAATTATAATAATGTTAACAAAATAAGCTGTGATAATCTAGTGGTGAGACCGTGCGACTCTCTAGAGACGACATATGTTCAAACCCCGGGCAGGCACCAATGAGTTTTTCGATTAAAATTTATGTGTCTAGTTGATAATTGCAATTTATCACACGCTTTTCGGTGAAGGAAAACCTGCATAATCTCTAGAGAATTCTAGGGATGTGTGTAACCTACCAACCAACATTGCAGCAGCGTGGTAGGTCTTAGCTCGAATCCTTCTCTCCAAAAACGGAGAGAGAAGGCCTATACCCAGCAGTGGGATAGTAAAAGGCCGTTACTGTTGTACCCAGCAGTACATTTTAGTGCTTTTTGGACTTAAAATAATATATTAGTATTAACACATGCTTCTCCCTTGACATAATATCCATAATATCTCTCTGAGGGTATTCAAATACATTTGATTTATGCAGGTTTTAGGCGTAGGGTAAACTCACAGATACGGTTACCTACGACGCGTCGCAACCGTGCCTTTAACCTGACACTTCTGCATACTTAAGTAATTACTTAAGCTCGGTTGAATATTTAGAGAATAGTGTATAAGACGTGGGTGCGCCTGCTAACGTGCATTTAATTTAAGCCTTTTACATGTCACGATATATCTTATGTCGTCACTAAATATCATGATTATTGACTGGCCCGTTGGCATAAGTGGAAATGACACTATCTTAAGCTTCAGGGGTTGCACATTCGATTTCAAAGGAGAGCTAATTATAAAAAAAAATTTGGTTCTTTGAGTCTGGGTGTATTTACTTTTAAGTTATATATGTATATATTTACCGGTTGTTTGTCACTCGTAACATAACAAAGATACAAATACGGATACAAATATTTACTTTAAGGACGGACGATCGAGTAATTGTTCTTTACATATTCATTTATTTATTCCATTAAATTCCTGATTTTTATATAGAAACAGGTATATATTAAATAGATAAACCTCGTCAACAGAAATTGTCGTTCGTTAAGTTTAAAGAACTCTATTCGTTAAGAGATCAACATTACATTTATTGTAGCGTCACATTGCTTATAACCACTGGAAGATAAAGATGCGTTTAATGATCACTTTAGTTGATTTATGAGTCAATGATTAAAGTAATTGCACGGGTGATATACAGGCGTGTACTTACGAACGTTAAATAGTAAAATACATTTGTAATTGGCATCTCGTGTTATATAAGCACTTTGTTTTTCCTGTTAGTTATCGATAATTGAGAGTTTTAAATACTAAAGTTGCTATATCTATAATTAAATAAATGAGTGACAATAAATCGTAGTCGTATCGACAGTCGTTATCGTAAGTTATAAAAAACACTTTACTGCTCTATGATAATAGTGAAAATATGGACAACTTTAGCGTAACGACTTCTTAAAATTTTAATTAAGTTTAACGAAAAATTAACACCTGTCCACCTTTAAATACATAAACGTAAAACCGCCTTAAGGCTTGCGATCATGGACTATTACGATGGTGCGCTGATGAAAGGAGGCTTAACTTTTTTGAATCCCATCCACCTTATATACATAAACGTAAGACCACCTAAAGGCTTGCGATCATGGACTATTACGATAGTGAGCTGATGACAGGAGGCTTGGCTTTATCTGAATCCCAATTATAGGCTCTATTTAGACCAGTGTCTCCCAACATTGTTCGAGCCAAGCCCAACCTTAAGTTAATATGTGTATCCGATATATACTTATCACATTAGATTGTGATCAACACACTTAACTGCGAAGTTCGGAGACATTCACTTAATATAACGAGCAATTAAATGCATATCACCGTTGTCATTCAAAGATAAAAGCTTAAAGAACGGTATCATAACAAGACTTATATTAGTCCGTGATCATCACACCAATATGCACGGCTTCGGAAACGTTCGCGCAAAATGAGGGGTAGTTAAGTGCGAATCGCATTCACCATTAGCTTTTTGAAGGCAGTTTTTGCTTACACTAAATTAGCATACGTGTTTTTTTATTTAAAAGGGTCTGTCTACAAAGACAAGATTCAAGCTTAAAGATTGGACAAAAAGTACAAAGATTCAAGTAACTTAATTTTACTCTCATAGGAAGTGCAATTCGTATGAGAGAATATATCCTCAGGAATATTCACATTAATGAATATCATGCTCGACTCAAATGGCTTTCCAGCCGTCCGTCCGGCGAAATTTCCATACTCTTTCTCTTCTTTTTCTATCCTTTATACTCCGCACATTCTTTGTCACCCTTAAAAACGGTTTTGTTTTCTAGATTCCAATACCTTCACCTTAATCTCCGCTCCCACTCTGATAATAAACTTCAAATGCCTTCTAGCCACACCAGGTTTTACAGTAACTCGTTTACCATTACACCAGTAAAATGGTGGAACGCGCTTCCCTTATATGTGCGAAAATAAAAATCCCGTGACCATTTTAAAAAAACGTTTAAAGCAACATTACCTCTCCTTGGGCTGTTTATAAAATTGTATTATGTTGTTATTTATTAATAATTAGTAATTGTTATATTATAAGTAAAAATAAGTAAAGTAACGACCCGTTACAATCCCCACTGTTGGCCATAGGCCTCCTCTCTGTTTCTGGAGAGAACCGTTGGAGCTAAGACCTACCGCGCTGCTCCAATACAGATTGGTAGGTTACACATATCCCCAAAATTCTCTAGAGATATGTAGGTTTCCTCACGATGTTTTCCTTCACCGAAAAGCGTGTGATAAATTGCAATTATCAATTAGACACATAAGTTTTAATAGAAAAACTCAGTGGTGCCTGTCCGGGGTTTGAACCCATGTCGTCTCTACAGAGTCGCACGGTCTCACCGCTAGGCTATCACAGCTTTTATTTTTATTTAAACCGTTATGTACTATTAACTTAAGCCTTCCGGAAGAACTGCTCTACCCGTAGTAAAAACCGCACAAAAATTCGTTCAGTAGATCTTGAGAAAATCGATCACATACAGAGACAACTTTTGGCGACTGTATATATTATAGAGTTGTGAAAGACGGATTTGCTAATATTAGTCAGAAGATAAAATATGTACGCAGCATTGCTTCTCCATACACGATTCTAAAGCAGCTTGCAAAACAATAATTTTTTTGATGCAAAAATTCGTGTGCTTTTTGTCCTTAAGAGTTGATATTTAAGTGGGAAAACCGATAGCAGGCGTGGCTATATAAAATTGCGAACAGAACCCAAATTAATATTATAAAAGATACACCGGGATAAAGTAGCGGCCTGTTACAATCCCACTGCTGGAAATAGGCCTCCTCTCTCCGTTTCTGGAGAGAAGGGTCGGAGCTAAGACCTACCACGCTGCTCCAATGCGGATTGGTAGGTTACACATATCTGCAGAATCTTTAGAGATATGCAGGTTTCCTCACGATGTTTTCCTTCAGCGAAAAGCGTGTGATAAATTGGAATTATCAATTATACACATTAGTTTTTAATAGAAAAACTCATTGGTGCATGCCCGGGTTTGAACTCGTGTTCCCCTCGAAAGAGTCGCACAGTCTCACCGCTGGACTATCACAGCTCCGGGGTAGCATAAAGAATCCCGTTTTTCTTTCGGGAACAGGGGAAAACACTTTGCATTATTGACGATAATTAAACGGTCAAGCTGTCGCCTATTAAGTTGCAGGTACCAATAGCATAAATAAAACAACAGGTTTTTATTTCAAAATATTTATTGTGTAAAATGGTATAAACAAACAATGTGAATAATACTTAATTCGGAGATTTATCGGAAATATCAATTATGGAATTGCTTTAGACAGTATAACTATATGAATATCTTCTTTCTTCTTTCTTCGTCAACCGATGGACGTCCACTGCTGGACGTAGGTCTCTTCGCGGGATCTCCACACCATACGATCTTGCGCCGCTTGGATCCAGCGGCTCCCCGCGACCTTTTTGAGGTCGTCTGTCCACCTCGTGGGGGGTCTGCCGACGCTGCGCTTTCCGGTGTGGGGTCGCCATTCCAACACCTTGAGACCCCAACGTCCATCGGTTCTCCGCACTATGTGCCCCGCCCATCGCCACTTCAGCTTCGCGACACGCTGAGCTATGTCGGTGACTCTAGTTCTTCTACGGATCTCATCATTTCTGATTTGATCACGTAGAGAAACCCCGAGCATAGCTCGCTCCATCGCCCGCTGAGTGGCTCTGAGCTTTCTTATGAGGCCCATAGTCAGCGACCACGTTTCGGATCCATAGGTTATAACTGGCAACACGCACTGTTCGAAGACCTTGGTCTTCAAGCACTGAGGTATCTTGGACGAAAAGATCTCGCGTAGCTTCCCGAACGCTGCCCATCCGAGTTGGATTCGGCGACTAACCTCTTTCTCAAAATTGGACCTACCTAGCTGGACCGTATGTCCCAGGTATATATATTCGTCTACAATTTCGAGTGCAGAGTTCTCAACGATGACCGGGTGGCGCGGAACATGCGAGTTTGACATAATTTTTGTCTTACTCATGTTCATTTTGAGGCCCACCTGTTGAGATACTCTGCTGAGGTCGTCGAGCATTGTGTTAAGGTCCTCCAGAGACTCTGCCATAACGACTATGTCGTCGGCAAATCTAAGGTGAGTGATGTACTAGCCGTTGATGTTGATGCCGTATCCGTTCCAATCCAAAAGCTTAAAGACATCCTCCAATGCAGCGGTAAACAGCTTCGGGGAGATGACATCTCCCTGTCGCACACCTCGCCGCATTTGGATTGGTCTCGTAGTTTTGTCTTGGATACGGACAGACATTGTGGCGTTTTCATACAAACACTTCAGCACTTGGACGTACCGATAGTCGATTCGGCATCTCTGGAGCGATCTTAACACAGCCCATGTTTCCACCGAATCAAAGGCCTTCTCATAGTCCACAAACGCCAAGCAAAGTGGCTGGTTATACTCTTCGGTCTTCTGTATAACCTGCCGCAGCGTGAATATGTGGTCTATGGTACTATAGCCTTTTCGGAAACCGGCTTGTTCGGGAGGCTGGAAGTCGTCGAACCTACGAGCGAGACGATTCGTTATGACTCTCGAAAACAACTTATAAACATGATTCAGCAGCGCGATGGGTCTATAATTCTTCAATAAGGCGTTATCTCCTTTCTTGAAGAAAAGAACCACCACGCTCCTGTACCATGCTTCCGGCATAGTACCTTCGTGAATGACGGAATTGAACAGTCGCTGAAGGACTTTAAGTACCGGTTTACCACCCGCCTTCAGGAGTTCGGTTGTGATTCCGTCGTCACCTGGAGCCTTGTTGTTCTTGAGTTGTTTCAGAGCCATACTAATCTCGTATAGGCTGACGTCCGGGATATCTTCGGTATAGTGTCGGGTCAACTTGGCTCGTGGATCTTTTGCCAAATTGACAGCAGGCTGTTGTGTTGAGGTGTATAACTGCCCATAGAACCTCTCAACCTCTCTCAAAATCTCAGGACGAGATGAAATGATACTACCAGTATCGGTCTTCAATCGCGTCAGCTGCCTCTGCCCAATAGACAGATCTCTTGCGAACACTTTTGAGCCCCTGTTACGCTCAATGGTATCACGAATGTATTCGGTGTTGAAGTGTCGCAGGTTACATTTCTGAGCCTTAGAGATCTGTTTATTGATCAGACGGTAGCGCGTCGCGTCCACTGAAGATTGTAGCCTCATTTCGTTCCTCTCATCCATGAGCTTGAGAGTCTGGGTCGAGAATTTTTTGGTTCTCTTACGGTGTGTCTTATAAAATGTTGACCCCACCGTATGGACAGTTTCCACCAACCTGTTGTTTACATCGTCCACAGAAACGCAGTCAGCTAGGCAATCAAAACGGTTCATCAGCTCGAGTTGGAAATTCTCAGGGTTTTGAATATGAGCTCGAGTTGGTCGGAGCGTAGACTTCACTAGTCTGGACCTTTCCAGCTGTACGCATATATTCAATGAGCCTCTGACCAAGCGGTGATCGCTCCCCGTCTTTACGGTGTTGATCACAGAGACATCATTGAATATATGACGCCTGGTTGACATAATGAAGTCGATCTCGTTTCTCGTGGAACCGTCGGGACTAATCCAGGTCCATTTTCGATGCGGCCGTTTCTTGAAGAAAGAATTCATCATATAGAGGTCCTCCCTCTCCAAGAAATCGGCCAGCATCTGGCCCCTGTGGTTCCGTTGCCCGTATCCAAATTTCCCCACTCTCACCTCTGTGCCGCTTCGCGTGCCCAGCTTTGCGTTGAAATCCCCCATCACAACAGTGTAGAAGGTTTTATAGGCATGCATGGCTCTAGAGCCATGCATGCCTATAAAACCTATGAGGATATATCTAGATATATCCTCATACATGGCCTCCACCTCTTCCTCTGGATGTGCCGATGTCGGTGCGTAAACCTGTATGACCTTCAGCGAATACCGTTTGGTAATTCTGAGTATAAGGAACGCGACCCTGCTCGACACACTCTCGACTTCAACAATGTTGTTGACAAGGGACTTGTGGACGAGAAACCCGATACCACCTTGGGACTGTTGGTCGCCCTCCCGGTAGTAAAACAGGTTGCCGGATTTTATCATCATCGTGTCCTCCCCCTCTCTTCGGACTTCCGATAATCCTATGACATCCCATCGCAACTTGTTTACTGTTTCTTCCAGCTCGATTATCTTTTCGTCTTCCCTCAAAGTGCGTGCGTTATATGTTGTCAGGTCAAGTCGTCGGGGTTGGCAGCGGAATCTCTGCCGGAGATTCTTGACACCCCCTGCCCCGCCGTTACCCGAACCGCTGCCAGAGCTGGGAATAGCGGGGCTGCCGGGAACTAGGGGCTGTGGCTTCTTGTGTTTATCCATGAAGGTTATTGCCAATAATCACCACGCTTGGCATGCGGGTTGGTGATCGCAGTGCTGACCATGTCGCACCGACAGTGCTGCTGCCCACTGTCGGTCTGGTAATATTTAAGTCAGCTATTTAAATGGTTATACCGCCATTTGTCGGTCGCCAGAGCCTCGTTGGTAAATCTGCAGGGTGCACCACGTGCAGGTGAGGTTGACAATTAAGGAGACTGATTGGGACGAGCCTCCTCCTTACACCCCTTATTATATGAATATAAATAATTATAAAAGGATTGGCGATGTATATAATAGACAAAGTAGGAACCGACATAAGCTTGCGGCTCCTGCTTTGCGCCTTGTAAGAGTTCGTAATTCGTTTGTGGGTTTGGGTATAAGATTCTATAATAAAATTCCACAATCTAAATTAACTTTACCTTTACATCAGTTTAAAAATACTATTAAAAAAAGGTTAATTCAGAAAGCCTATTATACTATTGAAGATTACCTGGAAGATAAAAATGCGTGGATATAGCTTCTCTTGAACCCTGTACAAGACATTTATAACTATATGTAACTAGTGATAAGAATTATTGTTTGAAAAGAGCAACCGCCGAGTTTCTTGCTGGTTCTTCTCGGTAGGACCAGCTTTCCGAACCAGCAGTAAAGTTGACGATTCAAAAGCACTTGTTTACAAGTTTACTTGAATAAAGAATATTTTGAATTTGAATGTATCATAAAACAACGTTACAATTGAAAGCCGTCTTAGCTTTAAGACGTTAGATTAAGAAATAAATAAAACGGTTCCTGAACTTTTTGTTGCTTTACATGGCATTGAGAATAATACTACAATGAGAACTTTATCTATAGGCCAACTGTTTTACTCAGTCCTCGCTTGCGGGGTACAAGGGCGCGGAGGTATGACTGAGTTAAACTGTTAAGTATAAGTAACCGCTGCTTTGAAGTATCAAAAATATTAGACCACAGAATAAATGAACAAAAGTGAATATTCAAATCGAGTAATTTGGTAAAGTGTAATTTTACATTAAAAAAAAATGTGTTTCTCATATTTAATAACAATGCTTTTTCTGCTGACGTCTTATCCGTGATAAAAATTAATACTTTATAATATTGAACGAATGTTAAAAAACACCTTTTTGGTAGTTAAAGGTTTGATTTTATAACGCATGTTGTTATTCTCATCATATTAGAGATTTTAATAAATAAAATAAGGTCAATAATAAAGGTTTTGTCAAACTTAAAACAACAAATAATATTGTAGAAAGAAATATTAAATAATCAGTAAAATAGATTAATGCAAAACTATAAATTATTTCTTTCAAAGAGATAAAATGATAGGTTTATCTTAATTTCGTGTCTTTTCTAAGATAATTTTAAAGTGATACGCTTAGAATATCTACGATTTAATAAAAATGGCAGGCCTTCAACTATTGAACATAGCTGGTCATAAAGAAGCTTTGCTGGTATATCACAAATTAATTTAAGTCTGAATGGCCGTGTGTCCAGCTGAGTAGAATAGATCACCATTATTACTTACCGAGGTGTCGTTAAAGGCGACTAAGGTAAGTTAACCCGCCGTGTGATATCCGGCTGAGTGGAACAGATCACACTCTTTCTTACCGAGGTGTCGTTAAAGGCGACTAAGGTAAGTCGACCCGCCGTGTGATATGCGGCTGAGTGGAACAGACTACACTCTTTCTTACCGAGGTGTCGTAAAAGGCGACTAAGGTAAATTGACCCACCATGTGATATCCGGCGGAGTCGAACAGACCACACTCTTTCTTACCGAGGTGTCGTAAAAGGTGACTAAGGTAAGTTGACCCGCCGTGTGATATCCGGCTGAGTGGAACAGACGACACTCTTTCTTACCGAGGTGTCGTAAAAGGTGACTAAGGTAAGTTGACCCGCCGTGTGATATCCGGCTGAGTGGAACAGATCACACTCTTTCTTACCGAGGTGTCGTAAAAGGTGACTAAGGTAAGTTGACCTCAGGCAGGCGGTCGGTTGTAAAATACCTACCAAATCCTGTGACATGTTTATAACATGTCGTGCCGACCCCACTAAGAGTGGGGAACAAGGTGTTCGTGGAAACCCACAATAAAAACTCTGTACCGCTAAAAACTCGTAGTATATCATATTATATTGTTGGTGGATCCTCAGATTGTCCTAGAATCAAGAATATTCCCTTTATCGTAAATCTAATAAATGAAACTAAAACAATGTTGCCACAATAGGACAATATGCGCGAACCTCCATTGTCTGCTTTATGTTCGGAACATAAAGGAAAGATAAAAATGACATTCAAAAACTTATTAAATCCGCTTTCAGTAAGCTGTAACGAAAGAAACTGTGCATAATGCACTATGTAATAATATGGAGATAGTGCATAGCAAATAGATTTATAGAATATTCATAGCCATTCTCAGTAGAGTTATGCAATTTATCATCATTCTCCTGCCCTTATCCCACTCAAGTGGGGTCAGCACGACATGTTACAAACATGTCACATGATTTGGCTACGTATTTTACGACCGGCCGCCTGCCTGACGTCAACTCACCTTAGTCGCCTTTTACGACACTTCGGTAAGAAATGAGGGTGGTCTATTCTATTCTTCCGGATACCATACGGCACAGTAGAGCTATGCAATTACTCAGCTCAATGACCATGGGGGGTTAAACACTCTCTAAGGACTTTTCAGGTCGCCTCGATCGCCATCTCTGAGATAGTAGGAAAATATAAAGAGTTTTATCCAATAGCTAAATAGATGTCGTAATGTCCACAATATTTTAGAAAAGATAGGTTAATTACGCCGTCATGTACAAAATCCCTACAGCTCCTTGTATCGTCAACGCAATCCGAATGGCTCTTTTTGTTTTCAAATTTCATCTTTTCTACATTTTCTAAAAAAAACGTGCAAAACTCGGTCAATCAGGTAGTTTTATTAAATGGGTCACTATAGAAATGCAGTATAGCGCCATCTAGTGGATTATTACGGTAACGTTGCAGAGACACATCTGAGATGGTAGATATGTCAATATAGATAACACCACCTGACTACGAGATATCCCACGGATGAGACACCATTGATTTTGACACAGCGGTTTGGGACCTCAGACCCCACCGAATAAGACATCCCTTAGGTCACCTAGGTGCCCTGGGCCTACAGCCCAAACACAGTCCAAGCCTATAACCTGAGAGGACTGGCCCGGGCAAAAAGGTTCGCCTCGAGACCCGTACCCCGCTTACCCTCAAGAGTACGCGAGAAGACTGCTGCTGAGAAAGCATTAAAAACAGTTCTCTCTCATTCATAACTCGACGAAAATGTAGAAGTTTCTCATCTATATCCTTTTATATACTAGAGGTGCCAACAACGGTTACGCCCGCGTGGAATTCAGTGTTTTACGAAAATTTTCCTTAATTTTCAAAATTTCTAACATAAATGTGGTTATTGTGAGTTAACCGTGGCAGATAGAGACATACTATCTATATACTTTTCTGTAGTATTTTTATAGATCTGCAATTCTCTTGTACATTACTCTATCGTATCTCTGCTGGTTTACGTCGCGCACGCGACTAAAGCTCCCAGCAAGCAAATTTTTTAACAACTGCTCGATCTCTTTAACACGATTTACATAATACCGATATGTACTATTTACCTAAACCATCCGGAAGCATTTCACTATCTTTCGGTGAAAACTGTACAAAAATCAGTTCCGTATATACATACAGACAGACAGCTTGTTGGGACTTTGTTTTATAATAAGTATAGATTATCTATGTCAATGATACTAAGACCTGGGTAGGTAATTAGGTATTCTAAGGATCTGCAAAAATTCAGACAGCATAAAGACAGTTATATTTTGCTTCGTCATCCCATGCTTCCTATGGGAAGCGTCCTATGGGAATAAAAATCGTTATCCACGTTGTAGAAGCATTCGTCCGTATAAACTGTTTGTTTATTTCGTGTCCTTAAAGTGTCCTTTGTTTTATTTCATTGTTTTCATATCAAGTGTACATATTTGTAGTAAAATCTAGTGTAACCTTTCCAAATGTTTTTCCAAATATTGTTCTCAAGCAATGTTGGTTATAGTGATCTCTATTCAGCGATAAGACCCCAATGACGGTAAATAACACTAGTGTTTATAAAAATAATATTTGTATTTTATTCTTAGACTTGCTATGCGACTTCGCCCACGAGATTACTAGTGTCATAAAAAATTTTGCGAATTGGAATTATGAATATAAAAGTATTGTGAGTATATAAGAGAAAGAGACGTGCTATCGCGGACTTTTTTGTAGTCTATTGTAGGTATAAAATTCTCTAGTTGTTTGCGCCTAGTGTGGACGGCGTCTAATGTACTGACAATATGATAGTCTATGGCAGTTATGCAAATTTTGAATTACTGAAAATAAACGGACTACTATTTTGACAACCGCTAGACAGTTAACATTTTACTGCAGCTAATTTAAACCAATTTTTTATTTAACCTGCAATCTTCAAATAAACGTTTTGAGAATAGTATTTTCTTCTCTCAGCGGATTTATGTTTGAAATATCGAACATTTCGTTAGTGTACGCTATAAAAGCTGTCAGCAGGCGAGTTTTTTAAGAAACGCACGACCATTTCAACTCAATTTACATAAAACCGTTATGTACTATTGATTTAAACCTTTCGGAATAATTTCACTACCGTTTAGTAAAAACTGTACAAAAATCCGTTCATTAGAACTTGAGAAAATCGATTACATACAGACAGCTTTTGGGGACTTTATAATAAGTATAGATATATTGGATGATAAATCTATTTGGGTTTTCTTTGGATGTGGCCAAGGGTGTTTTTTCATTTTGGATATTAACCATAGTTATAATAAGTACAAGTAATTTAATTCTTTTGATTTTTTATTAATCAGCGTCTTCTTTAGGTTTCCTTCGCGACAGGGCCTCAGCTTCCTCGATGGTGTCAGGCAACCTGACGTTTCTTGTTTCTGGTAGAATAAATACCAGTACGCTCGATAGACAGCACATTCCTCCAAAGAGGACCGTCGGCATCGACTTGTGGTATTCCGACTGTGAACATGTTTTTATACATAAAAGATTAAAATTCAATCTTAATAGATATGGAGCAAGCTGCTGTGATAGCCCAGAGGTGAGACGGTTCTCTAGACGATGATCGTCTAGAGAACGGTCTCACCACTGGGCATTGACTTGTGATATTCCGAATGTGAACAATTTTTTATACATAAAAGATTAAAATTAAATGTTAATAGATATGGAGCAAGCTGCTGTGATAGCCCAGAGGTGAGACCGTTCTCTAAACGATGATCGTCTAGAGAACGGTCTCACCACTGGGCATTGACTTGTGATATTCCGAATGTGAACAATTTTTTATAGATAAAAGATTAAAATTAAATGTTAATAGATATGGAGCAAGCTGCTGTGATAGCCCAGAGGTGAGACCGTTCTCTAGACGATGATCGTCTAGAGAACGGTCTCACCTTTGGGCATCGACTTGTGGTATTCCGACTGTGAACAATTTTTTTATACATAAAAGATTAAAATTCAATCTTAATAGATATGGAGCAAGCTGCTGTGATACCCCAGAGGTGAGAACGGTCATATACGTATTTGGTCTCTTTGGTCTGGTATTTGGTCAAATATGTATTTGGTCTCACCCCTAACCCTAAGGGTGCCTGTCCACCGGAGCAGAGCGGAGCAAAGATGTAATGCGGAGCGGAGTTGCGGAGTGTGTCTGTCCATCTGAGCGGAGCGAGAAGGCGGAGTGGAGCGAGATAGAAATGTGGAGCAGGGTGGAGCGAGATAGAAATGTGGAGCGGAGTGGAGCGAGATAGCAATGTGGAGCGGAGTGGCAGACTGTTTTATAATATGTGGAGCTAGGCCTCGAGGACGCGACGAGTCATTTTGAGGTCCCAATCGTTTCCCCTCTCTGTTTCCCCGTTCCGTTTCTCCGCACCACTTCCCAGTTTTGTATGAATTTTGAAATATTACTGATGAGGAGCGGATATTTTGTGCAATTCTATTGGTTAATATTTCTACGTATCTCCGCTCTCCGCTTCAGTAGATAAGCAGCCTAATGGCGTTCAAACCCTAATGGCAGGTACCAATGAGTTTTATGTGTAAACTCATTGGTGCCTGCCCGGGTTTGAACTCGTGTTCCCTTCGAAAGAGTTGAAAGGCTATCATGGTTATGGTACTTATTAAATAACTAATCGTAGTTGTTGAAATGTTACCAGTAAAGGCGTCAACGGTGCTATCAGTGATCCTATCCTGCCCGCCGTGGAGCACACGCTGATCAGGGTCTGCCGCATGTTGGTAGGGAACACTTCCGACACGTAGATGTAAACGGAGCTGTAGGTCAGGGTCACGCTGAATTTCCCGATGAGATACAGGGGCATGGACCACAGATCCGCTGTGGGAGAAAAAAACATCTTAAAAGATATATTTTTAACCCCACATAAGGCCGAAGCTGTGATAGCCCAACGGTGAGACCCTGCGACTCTCTAGAGACGACATGGGTTATTGTGGGGGTTATTAAACATGGGACATGTTATTAAAACTTATGTGTCTATTTGATAATTGCAATTTATCACATGCTTTTCGGTGAAGGAAAACATCGTGATGAAACCTGCATATCTCTTGAGAATTCTAGGGTTATACGTAACGCATTGGAGCAGCGTGGTAGGCCTTAGCAACAATCCTCTCCAAAAACGGAGAGAGCAGACCTTAGCCCAGCAGTGGGCATAGTAACAGGCCGTTACTTTACTACTTTTATAAGTCCGAGGAAACTAGGAAAGTTACGAATATAATTTTTTTCAACTCAAATCTTTTTAAAATAACTCTAAATAGTTACATTTAATCGTTACTTTCTTGTACAGATTTCTTATCATCTGAGTAATCCTCAACAGTATAGGAGACTTTCTGCATCAGTCTCCCTTTAACAGTAACGTAAGTAAGTAAACTATTGTAATGTCTTATTGTAATATATATATTTATTGTTGTGCGGTATGTTTGTTTCTACTGTAAACCAGCCATGCAGCTTGATTGCTGCATGTATGCGAAATAGGAGACCTTATTTGGTCCCGAAAATATTTTAAATAATTAAGGGTTGGAAGCTTTTTTTAGGACTGACTGTATGTTGTTAGCCCTAACGGCTTTTACAGCGTCATCGGGCGGAACGTGTAAGAGCAGAAGCATCGTCGAGGTTGCCAAATGCAGAAAGAAGAAGAACAGAGCCCAGAAGCTCTACTGATGTCGGGAAACATCGTACAAAGAAGAAGAACAGAGCCCAGAAGCTCTACTGATGTCGGGAAACATCGTACAAAAGGGTGCCTCCTGTTAGGCTGGACCACGGCTCAGGGCGACGCCTAGTGGAGGGCTGATGGTATGACTTTGATTTGTCATTACGACGACGGAAGGGTGGTGAGAAGCCACGACTGACCGACGTCAGAAAACTGGGACCTCATGTTTTCCGGCGAAGACGCTTTGTGTGTGTATTACGTGTTTCTGTGTTTGCGATCATTATTTGATCGTCAGGGTCATATAGGACGCTTCTTGGACGCCTATATTTTCGGTGGTCAGACCAAACTGGGATGTAGGTAGAAGCAATGAAATAAGAGGGTCCGGGTGTACTTCAGATGTAAGACTTCGAGCTAAGACCCATCACGTTTATCCAATACGGATTGATAGGTTACACATACCCTAAGAAAACACGAGAGATATTTTCCGGTTTCCTCACGATGTTTTCCTTCAGCGAAACGCGTTCTATCAATTGTAAATATCATTTTAAATTATGTTCAAATAAAAATGTTTTACTTTCTTTCTCACTTCCTTTTCTTATACATGCACCTTAACCTTTGCGAAATCAAATTTCGCAAATCAAATCAAAGTAATCTTTATTCAAGTAGCCTTTTTACAAGAACTTTTGAATCGTGAAGGATCAATTAGATTTAATAAGCTACACTGGTTCAGAATGTTGCATTTACCGAGAGCAAGAAACTCGGCGGTCAATCTTTTAAACATTTAAATTTATTATTAATTTGCAGTCTTGTTTAGAGCTGAAAGGATTTTCGAATCCAAGCATTTTTATCATTCAAATAATATTCAATTGTGTATGCTTTACGTGTAAGCATAGTTCGTAAATTTAATTTAAACTTTTCTGTATATAAGTCTTGTTTGATATCAAATGTCAGTTTTACATATACTTGCAATAGCATACTTCCCGATTCCTTCCCGCACGCACTTCTGTCTCAGAAACGTAGACCATATAATCATTTCATTTAATCAAATTTAACCTGTCTTATTCTTACTAGTTTTTACTAATTGTATACTCCATAACATCGTAAGTCTGATAAGTGTATACTTACTCATCATTTGATTACTACGTTTGTAGTAATCAAATGATGTTTTGATTACTGAATTGATTCATTGATTCATTTGATCAATGAATTACTGTTTAGTTTTGTTGTGCATGTCGTTGCCATCTTTAATTAATATAGCATTTAGTCAAAACATTTTATTGTATCGTGTATAATCTTAAATGTATTTAATGTATATATTGTTGATGGCCTAATAAATAAAATAAAAGTCGCGCGTCTCATGAACGATCGCCGCATGCGCATAAATTTGCTTTAAGTTCGCACCGCACCGCTAGCATTTTGTGATTGTGTAGTGTTATAAGTGTTAACATCAGTGAATGGACAAAATGCTGGATACGACATCACAAGTAAGTGCCTCCATCCCTCTTTGGCAGTTATTTTAATCCCGCCCAGTACCAGACGGCTGCCATATTCCACCTTGTTATATGCAAGTATTTTGGGGGTTTCCGGGAACCAGTAAATAATTAAATATACAGTCCACTTCATTAAGGCTCAAGAATAATTCTTTACCCTGGGCCACACTCCCGCATGTCCAAGTTTGATCGCAGTCAATATATATGTATGTGTGAAAATACTGACCTAAGCAACTAGATAGAAAATGTTGAAGACCTTGAAATAATTTAAAAAGAACCATCAATTATAACCATATCTGTCACACACGTGGGAAATTGTTACGCAATAATAAAACTGGGTCAATGTTCACGTCGGCTTACTCATACTATGACCTCGGATTAGAAAAAAACAAAGATAGAGCGCACGTTACTTACAAATGAAGTTTCGGCTTAAAAACCACAAAAGTATACCTAACATATTTCTCAGATTCTCAAATTAAGCCTAACGTCATCATAAAGCAATGTCCGCCGAGTATCCGGCTAAGTAGAATAGACCACTCTCATTTATTACCGAGGTGTCGTAAAAGGCGACTAAGGTAAGACGACCCGCCGTGTGGTATCCGTCCGAGTAGAATAGAAGACCATCCTCATTCCTTACCGAGGTGTCGTGAAAGGCGACTAAGGTAAGTTGACCCACCGTGTGGTATCCGGTAGAGTAAAATAGACCACCGTCTTTCTTACCGAGGGGTCGTAAAATACGACTAAGATAAGTTGACGTCAGGCAGGCGGCCGGTCGTAAAATACGTAGCCATATCATGTGACAACATGTTAACATGTTATGCCGACCCCACTTAGAGTGGGATAAGGGCAGGAGGATGATGATGTCATAATAAAGCAATGTGCATAAGAGTAGTACTGTACGTGGGTTGAGATGTGTGATGTTTACTTTGTATATTTATATACAGGTCATAAATGTACAAAACATACTGACATTAGTGTAGAAAGGAAACCTTGCACTGTATCAAGCGTACCACGTCAGTAGCGCCAGAGACGTACGCGGGATTGGACGTGTAGTGATGTTTATTTATCCAACAATAGTGTATATTTATACAATATAAGTGAACACATACAATAAATGAGTATATTAGTTACATAATACAGGTGTCCAGGAATCAACGACCTTGATTCCGTGACTTAAATCATGTAAAATTACGCGTCAATTAACCCCAAATATAGAAGTCGCGTTTTTCCTCCTGTTACCAAAGGAAAATCGCGAAGTTATTATAATATGTTCACATATAAGTTATCTCTCAAATTTTATCTATATTCCAGTGATTTAGCAGTGAATATCAAAGCAAAATATCGCTCAGTCGGCATCAGCTCATATCTCAAAACACTCGTTTATCGGGGTACCATTAATTCAATGTACGGAACTCAATAGTTTAATTTAATTAATGTTCATATAAGTTAATCTCGCTAATATAATAATGAGTCAATAGTCAAGGTCGTACACTAGCGTACTAAACAATTAATTCCACATTAACTGCTTACATAATATTTGTGATTCGTGTATTCAAACAAACTAATATCTTAGTTTACAAATTTAATAGCCCACGCCAATATATATAAATAGAATGTTAAAGGCAGCCACAAACGGCGAAAATAATAGAATATTTTATCTAAAACATTTAACGTTTAAA
Organism: Morpho deidamia; assembly: GCA_947086505.1. Lineage (NCBI taxonomy): Eukaryota > Metazoa > Arthropoda > Insecta > Lepidoptera > Nymphalidae > Morpho > Morpho deidamia. The sequence goes on from CAMTZC010000011.1 coordinate 2,826,439, forward strand.
AATTTACCTTAATTTTTTATTATAAACAAAGTATTATATAAAAACAGTTAAAAATAATAAGAATATTAACTGTTTAATAAAAACTTTGAATGTTCTTTAGTAAATACGACCTCGTCAATTCTGTGAAGAATTATTGCGATGCACCGAAATTTTGTCTTGTATTTTGGTTTTATTAGAAGTTTATTACTTATTTTATGACGATAAAAACTATACTATTCATATTCTATATTTTCATGAAGATATTTGTAAAATGAATGGAACTAACGATAATAAAAAAATTGTTGATATCTAATTTGATACATTACAATGTTTCAGAAAGTTTAAAAAAAAACTCATTTTATTCTAATATTTTTGTTTTCATTTTTATATCAAAATTTACGCCGTGTGGTATTCGGCAGAATAGAATAGACCACCCGCTTTTCTTACCGAGATGTCGTAAGAGGCGACTAAGGTATGTGCCGGGTGGTATCCAGCTGCATAGAATAGACCACCCTCATTTCTTACCGAGGTGTCATATAAGGCGACTAAGGTAAGTTGACGTCAGGCAGGCGGCCGGTCGTAAAATACGTAGCCAAATCATGTGACAGTGACACTTAGAGTGAGATAAGGGCAGGAGAATGATGATTTTTATATCAAAATTTGCATCAATTATTGTTTGAAGTGTTATGTAAATGTTGTGCGTACCTATAATTTGAAAACAAATAGAAAAGATGATATATTGAATGTTTGAGAAATTAGTTTATTAATGTATATGATTTCTAGTTGGTAGGCCTTAACAATAAATAAAAAAAAAAATAAAAAAAAAATTAGAACATAATGACATGAGCTATAGAGTCAAGGTAATCACTGATGTTATGAAAAGTTCTTTGCATTTACGCATATCATGTAATGGATAGCAAAACTCTGGTTTTCTTCTCATTCTTAAAGCAGAAATTTGCTTATTTTGTGTAAATTTGAAGAAATTCTGTTGTTACATGTGTACATGAGTTGTTTACTTCATAAACCAAATAATTGTATGATGTAAATAATGATTTACATTAAATAATGTATCGTGGTAGATAGATTTTTTTCTGAGCGATATCGACTGCTTAAATACATGAGTAGGAAGATTTTGTATAACACGCGCCGTGTGTAAAGGCCTTAAGTGTATTTATAGAATTCCGAACGTTTTGCAATGTTGAGTTACGAAGTTAAGGATTGATACAATGTTTTTCTGTTACTTTAAGATCAAAATCTTTGAACAGTGTGTGATGTCAATGACCTATTGCTCCAAAATCTAATTAGCTCCCAGTTATCGGGCGAAGTTCAATAACTATTATAATAACTTTATAAAGTTATTCAATCAGAAAGAAGCTTTCGTAAAAGCAGTCTGTGACGTAGATCAATGAGGTGTGGTACAAAAGTGGCTGTGCGTAGAGGGAAAGTCTTGTATAATAAGACTGGACAAACATTAAGTACAAAAATATGAAAATCTAGGAAATCTGTAATTTAACTGGAGTTACTGATAGAATGAAATATCAAGATGTGAAAATGGCAACTCTACACCGGAAGTCGCAGCATTGGTAAATACACAAAGCGGACACGCAAGATTTTTTTGGACACTTACACGGTCGCCCATCCCCAAATTAAGTAACTTAATACTTGTGTTATGGTTGACGGACAAATGGTAATATACTACATATATAATTTAAATAAATACTTAAATACAAATAGGCTCGAAGAACCAACAAATTGTTTATAGAAAATGTTTGCCCGCGGCGGGAATCAAACGACCTGCGAAGCTGAAGGCAAGGTTATTACCCACTGCGCCAACGGGCCAGTCAAAATAGTGATTAGCTACGTCCACAAGTTAATCAAATCATGATTATATTTTACGCAAAATTATTTCATTGGTATTATATGTCAAATTCGAAACCGAATTCCCTTAAGCTTGTGTCAATTATGTCATGCACAGACATGAATACACCACAATAAGGATATTCTATAAGGATATTAGTGAACATAATTTATTTATTTCTTACAATATTATTTCGTAACCCACTTTTACAAGATGGTACTAGAATAAAAGGTAATAATTTGGCCGTGCAAGTGGGGAACGTCTGACTCCTAATCAAGAACTAGTTCCTAGAAAGCCTCCTAGAAAGCCCATTTCAAGAGTTTTCTTTATACCAAAAGCTCGAACCATTGTCGGAAAAAACTCGCCAATATCCCGAATGAGTTCTGAATACCATTTAAAAAAAAAGTAAAGTAGGGGCCTGTTTCAATCCCACAACTGGGAATAGGCATCCTCTCTCCGTTTCTGGAGAGAAGGGTTGGAGCTAAGACCTACCACGCTGCTCCAACGCGGATTGGTAGGTTACACATATCTCCAGAATTCTCTAGAGATATGCAGATTCCTTCACCGAAAAGCGTGTGATAAATTGCAATTACCAATTAGACATATGAGTTTTAATAGAAAAACTCATTGGTGCCTGCCTGGGATTGAACTCGTGTTCCCCTCGAAAGAGTCGCACGGTCTCACCGCTAGGCTATCACAGCTCATAATCACAGCTGAATACCATTGCTTGAGCTCAATTTCACCAGAAATTAATATATTTTTGTGACAGTTTAGCAAAGTTTAAAAGTATCATATATAAACACTTATATGCATATTTGTTTGTCTTTTTTTTCTTTTTTCATTTTAAGTTTTTGTTTGTCATTTTAACTTTTAATTTTTGGTATTTTTGTATCTGTTTTAATTAATAGTAGACTGAACCGTCGAAACAATGCTGTGTACATCTATAATTGGTGCGTGTATCAGATGCTAATCAATTTTTTATACGTGTGCTGTTGATGTTCCGTTATAATAATAATAATAAAAAACTACTTTTTAGTAAGATACTTTGAGATTATCATTAGTTCTGCAGACCTGCCTATTTGCCATACTTTATTGAATAATATGGATTCTCTGGATTACCATAATATAGCTTAATATTCTAGTGATAAAAAGAAAAAAAAAAGAAAAATAATCTTCTGCAAACCAATAACAAATATTCTAACTGCAAATAATTTTCACCGCCAAAAGATCTAAAGGTTTTTCTAGAAAAAATGTTTGGCCAAGATTCGTTTTACACATACTCAAATACCAAGAACTAAAATAGAAAGTTTTATTTAAGAGTTTTGTATACTCAATATCCCGGATAATCTATCCATCAATCATAAAACAGAATGTGTAGAATCTGTATGTATTTTAAATAATATTATTTGTGTAACGTGTCTGTGTATTAGTGTGTACTTAATTGTATGTATGTCTATTATAATACACCACCTACCTACATTTATCTTACAACTTTCCTAATCCAAAGGTTGTCTGAAATCGCTTAGAAGCGATAAGACCGCCTTTTGTACTCGAATTTTTTATTTTTAGTTGTAATTGTATATTTAAATTTTTTTGGTGTGCAATAAAGTATATAAATAAATAAATAAAACAGTAATGCGTATGTATGAATGTATTGAATACTCACATCTCGGCAGGAACGCGAACAGCAGATTCGTGACAGCACACATCGTATAAGTCACAATCATAGTCCTTTTCCTACCGTACTTGTCCAAAACGATCACAACCACTATATACGCGGGTATCTCCACAAGCACAACCAACATAAAACTCACATATTTATTAGAACTCAACGACACAGAGTTTATCGACAATCCGTAATACACTAAAGAACAATTAAGCCACAGGAAGGAACATATCAGCAACCTCTTCCATATAATACTGGATCGTAATGCTTTTGACAATTGAGATTTCTTATCCTCAGTTTGGTTCTCTGGTTTCAACAATGGATCAGACAAAGCGTCTAATTCCAACGTTCTTGGATCTAGATTGTTGATTTTGGCAGCTTTCTTCAAAGTGGATATCGCTTCATCCTTCCTGCCTTTGCTGAGGAGCCATCTTGCGCTTTCGTTCATGAACCAAACGTATATTCCGACGATGATCGCTGGGCTGTATAAGATCAGGATGTAAGTGCGCCAGTTGTTGACGAACCAGGCGAGAAGGGCGATAAGTACGACGCCGACGACGAAAGTCATATTGCACATAGCCGAAACTATGACCCGCTGCTTTATACCAACTAGTTCCACGACTGTAAATAAAGATTATCTTTCCTTCACTATACTAACAAATAATAAAAGAAAATACAACAAAATATTGAAAGCATTCTAATACAATATCAAATCAATCAAATCAAAATAATCTTTATTCAAATAAACCATTTCAGGCACTTTTGAATCGTCAAGCATTAATATGATTAATGAAGCTACAACTGGTTCGGAATGTTGCTCTTACCGAGAAGAACCAGCAAGAAACTCGGTCAATCTTTCAAATATTTTCAATTATACATTATTAAACCGCTGTCTCTTATGAAGCTGAAAGGATTTTCAAATCCAGGCTTTCTTATCAACCAAATAATCTTCAATTTTGTACTATGCTTTACGTATAAGCATATTTTAAACACTTGATTGGAATCTTTCTGTCTGGTCTAGAATGGATTGATGAATTTTATTATAGAAGCGAATAGCGAGACCAACAAATGAGTTGCTAACTCTGCTGAGTCGCGACGCAGGTATCGCAAGCTGTTTGTGACCTCTCGTATGTCTATGATATATATCAAATTTTGATTTATACGTACTTATATTTTTCCGTACAAATAGAATATTACTATATATATTGTGATGCTACGTCAGTATGCCTATTTCTTGGAACTTTTCGCGAAGGGACTCACGTTGCTTCATATTATAGATAGCCCGTATGGCTCTTTTTTCTTCTTCTTTCTCCTACCCTTATCCCACTCTAAATGGGGTCGGTACAACATGTTTTCCTCTTCCATTCTCTTCTATCATTCGTCAACTCTGGCGCTACTCCTTTTATACGCATGTCTTACTTCACACATTCCAACCATCTCTTAGGCCTCCCTCTAGTCACATATCCATCCACATTAATATTCAACACTCGCTTAGTCACATGATCTTCATCCCTTCTCATTACATGTCCATACCATCCCAATCTTGCACCTCTCATCTTTTCCATAATGGGCGCAACTTTCATACTTCCCGTAATATACTCATTTCTTATTTTATCCAATCTTGTCACACCACACATCCATCTTAACATTCTCATCTCATTTGCATGCACTCTTCTGTCATCCATCTTTTTCATTGCCCAACATTCTGATCCATACATTACGACAGGTCTAATAACTGATTTATAAATTTTCCCCTTAAGTTTAGGTTTATTCTCTTTTCCAATGGGAACAAAAATCTTTTCTATATCGGCCGCTCTACTATACGCATTATTCCATGGTTGGTTATCCTAATAAATGAAAATTAAATAAATAAAACAGTCGGAACTTACCAAACACATATGCCGAAGGGTACAGACCACCGCCAGCAGCAGCCTCCAAGAAATGCAACACCAGATACGTGATGTAATCCCCCGAGAATGCTCTCGATATGCCAAAGATGAAGCTGGCTGTAGCCGCCATACCTACAGCCACCCTTCGACCGAATCTGTCTGAGATCGCACCAGTGACAAGCATCGCTGCGAACATTCCCGAGTTATGCACGGTCCCTACTAAGGCTCGCTTCCACTCTTGGCACCCTAGATTGAACTATATACAAAATTTATTATTAACTGTTCATAAATTATCTTTGGACTTAAGCACTGAAGTTTAGGATACTTTTATTCATAGAGCTATTATATGATTTATTGAAGCAGGCGTTACTTTGCGGAATTCCATATTACAAGCAATATAACAGAACTAACTACTTTGCTATAATCCGCACGGGTTAAGCGAATGCATGCAAAGCCATCACCAGGAGGATAGGCTCCACGACAAAAATCGCCAATAATAAACCACAAAATTCTAATTTTGCAAAACATTTGCTAGAAACCGGTCATAAAGTGCCTAATGACCATTCATTTCATATTCTCCACACTTGTGATAAGGGACTCCGACTCAATACGTTAGAGCAACTTGAGATAATAAAAAATAACAATGGTCACTTAATTAACGAGCAAGTAAATGTATCTAATTCCGTTTTGCTACATGTGTTCGGAGGGGAGGGTATTGGTGGGAGTTGAACTATTTAAGACTGCTTGTATGGGTAGCGCGGCGCATTGCGATTTTTGTCGTGGAGCCTATCCTCCTGGTGATGCTTCGGTTTCGGGGCGAAGCGATCGTCGGGATTGTGGTGGTGGGTATGCGTGCTGCTTTTGTGTGCGTTGTTGCTGGTGAATTGCGCCTTGGGGTGCATGTGGTGGCTTGTCCTGCATGTATAAGGTGCGTAGATTTTGCCTGCTTCATACACATTGGCTTTGCATGCATTCACTTAACCCGTGCGGATTATAGCAAAGTAGTTAGTTCTGTTATATTCCTAGAGCTATTATACTAAGAGTCATCATCCTCTTGCACTTATCAGTCGGTGTCGGCACACCATGTTATCACATGATTTGGTTATGTATTTTACGACCGGACGCCTGCCTGGCGTCAACTTAGACGCCTTTTACGACGTAAGAAATGAGGGTGGACTATGCAGCCGGATGCCACACAGCGCATACCTTAGTTGTATTTTACGACACCTTGTTAAGAAATGAGGGTGGTCTATTCCACTCAGCCGGATACCACACGGCATGATATAAGAAAAAGTAAAGTAACGGCCTGTTATTATCTCACTGCTTGCCTGCTCCATTTTTTTTTGTAAAGACGGATTTGAGCTAAGTCCTACCACGCTGCTCCAATGCGGATTGGTAGGTTACACATATCCCCAGAATTCTCTAGAGACACGACATTCCTCATGATGTTTTCCTTCTCCGACAAACGTGTGATAAATTGCATTTATCAATTAAACATAAGTTTTAAGAGCAAAACTCATTAGTGCTTGCCCAGGCTTTGAACCCGTAACCCATTCTAACGAGTCGCATGGTTTCACCGTTAAGGTATCACAGCCTCATTATTACGTTACAATAACTATTTAATGTGGTCGTAGCCAAATCATATGACAACATTTTCATAACATGTTGTACTAACCTCACTTATAGTGGTATAAGGGCAGGAGGATGATGACCTTACTTTTTCTTATAATGTAATACTACTTTATACTTTATTTAAAATAAGATCCGCATTTTTATCATTTGTTTTAATTTAGCAAATAAATACTATATAATCATTATCAATACTTGTATTTGGACTTCCGATCAAAATATGTACTTAATTTAATAACATGCAAATGTTGATAAGTTTATTTTTGGTGAGGTCACCCTCAACGCTTTCAAGATACGTTAAGTAGAAATCGAGTTTCCATCTCTACTCACAATAATAATAAGTCATAACTACTCATGATCCAAAGAATGTATCTCTTTAAACAAGTCAAGTTAAAAAACTTTTAACAAAATGTCCGACCCCAACTGTTTACCGTTGAGGAGTTCCCTCGTCCGAAGCCAATCCTAACAGCAGCATCAGGTCATGCGTATCATAAACATGCATTGTCATCGGGACTGGACCTCTATGTATTTATTAAACGCTCTTGCGTTTAAATCGTGTTACAACCTGTCTTGGTTAAACAAGCAGGTGTAACTAGTGTTACTGTGTCGTTAAAATATTGTTCGGGTAGACCCGCGTCTACCTACCCACATTGTTCTGTGTTATTAGAATCTAACCTAAAATATTTACTATTCATGATCGTAAGTGTAATTTCCGCCGTCTCTAATGATGTATATACTTTTTACATACCTCTTTGACGAATGATTGTCCATTCTCATAGACGAAACTGTCGCACGGAATGGTTTTGTTTGTGAACTCTTCGGGAAGGCATTGTTCGACCGTCCTGTTTTCTATTGGTGCGTACCGCACGCAAGATTCCGGTCGGTTCTTCTCGTTGTTTGTGGGTATAGCGTAATTTAACCATGATGTATCGTTGAATCTCTCTTCGCAACCGTGAACTTTGCACCTGACGAAAATGGTATGAAAAAATCAAAATAATCTTTGTTCAAGTAGGCTTTTTACAAGCACTTTTGAACTGTCATGGATCAATTAGATTTAATAAGCTACTGGTTCGGAATGTTGCTCTTACCGAGAAGAACCAGCAGAAGAACAGAAGAAACATTTTGAAATTACATTATTTATTGGCAATCTTGTTTGGAGCGGAAAGGATTTGAAGAGCATTTTTATCATTCAAATAATCTTCAATTGTGTAATATGCCTTACGTATAAGCATAGTTTTTACACTTAATTTAAACTTTTCTGTAGATAATTCTAATACAGATTGCGGAATTATATTGTAAAAGCGAGTACCGAGACCAACGAATGAGTTGCTAACTCTGCTGAGTCGCGACGCAGGGATTACAAGCTTTTTGTGACCTCTTGTATATCTATGATACACATCGAATTTGGTTTGATACATATGAATATTTTAAATGTAAATTTCGTATGATAAATATAAATAAATATATGGAGCATGGAGCATTACACACACGCAGAGGTAGCGCACTCTGGGGTTCAGAGTTGCTGCTGGTGGGATACAACGGTACCCTATTCCCGCCACTAGCGAGGTGAAGCAAAGAGGTTGTTTTAGTCAGTCCGTCCAGAAATAAGACAAAACTTGCAAGAGCAAACGATCGCTTGATTATACAACACCGTCTAAATATAGTAGTTAGTTACGCAAAATATCAGCGTATCGATTTCCGAACTTCCGTCCCAATACACTCTAAAGGACCGTATCAATAGGCTTATCAGTCAAACACGCACGAGTTACAAAATTACGGTGATTAAAATAGACATTAGTAACAAGATAACAAGAGTAATGGTATTAAATCTGAATTTATATTTGATTAAGATCAGCAGGCCCACCATGAACTCTTATTGCGACTCAATTGAAGACGTAAGCGACGACCGCGAACAGTTTTCTTTTCGTACCATGAAGTGTGAATTGCATTGGGGTCGTAATGTTTGAAAAGCATAACGTTATATGAACTATAGATAACTGTCTCTTTTACTCACATGTTCTTAGGACGAATTCCGAACGCTCATTCGGCAACGACTTAAAGTGTGCGTCTTTAAGACGTTATGGTATGAAAAAGCAAAACAATTTAGTTTACGTCTTCAATTGAGTCGCAATAAGAGTTCATGGTAGGCTTGCAGGGATATCCTAGCGAGTAAATTATATGTGATTCTTAACAAAAGAGTTGACAATTCAGAAAAACATGGTTTTTCTAACCTTGTGTTGTTTATATTTGGACTAATTTTGCAAGAGCAAAATAGAGAATGAAATTAATAACATAAGAATTGATTGAATTCACTATTTGTGAAAGTTAAGTCGGTTAATAAAAAAAATAGGTTCTTTAATACGCTGTTTATCATACGTCGAGAGAGTTATTTTAAAAAAGTTTTAATATATTTTAGTTCTTGTTTACCGGGTAAATTTAACTGAGTTATTACAATGTATAATTAATATAAGTAACATTTACTAAAATTATCAAACTATGCTCTCGAGAAAACGATAAATGTCTGTCTCCCTGGATCGATCTGATTTTTTTGATTGAGATATTTGCAGGGTTGGTGAGTGACAGAAGTTCCTGTTAATTCCAAGACGCAAATGAAGTTGCGGGTAAAACCTAGTTTTAGTATAAGCCGTACAAAAATCCGGTTAGTAGATTTTACGAAAATCGATCATATACAGACCAGCAACGTTTGGGAACTCAGTTTTGTAATATGTGTAGATATCGATTAGCAAAGTCAAAAAGAAAATTGCTGCCAAAAATTATTATAAATCAAAGTCCCCAAAAGCTGTCTATGTAATTGTTTTTCTCAAAATCTACTAAACGGATTTTTATACAGTTTTTACTAAAAAATAGTGCAATACTTCCGGATGGTTTAGGTTATTAATACATAAGTCTTTTATTTGATTTATGTTGAAGAGGTCACATGGTTGCAAAAAACTCGCCTGTTGGGAGCTTTAGTCGCGTGCGTCGCGTAAACCAGCAGAGTACACTAAAGTATAGTACCCGGCAATAAATAATGCACATCGGCTAGATTCTGTTTCATAGAGCATTGTCTCTGTCCCCGTGTGAAACGTCAATACTAACTGAGTGACAGTGACAGCGCTCTACGAAACCGAACTAGCCGGCTGTTTCGTTCTAAACATCGATGTGCATTATTTAATCCTGGTTACTATAATGTACTAGAGAATTATAGAAATACAGAAATACTGCATAAAAGTACGTGACAGCATGTCTCTATCTCTTATGGTTAACTCACAATATTTCGATTCGGGAAAAATTTGACACAGATTTCGCAAAGTTGCTGCTGGCTTAACTAGTTTTCAATATTATGTACTAATGTGGAAAAGCTAATTATCCATAGTGTGCTATAGCATACCTCTATCTATGATTAACTCACAATATTGCATGGCCCGTTGGCGAAGTGGGTACTGACCCTGCCTTCTGCTCCGCGGGTCACGAGTTCGATTCCCGCCAACATTTTCTATAAACAATATGTTGGTTTTTCGAGCCTGGGCATATATTCGTATTTAAGTATGTATTTAAAAACTATATACATATGTATATATTTACCAGTTGTCCGTCACCCATAACACAAGTATTAAGTTACTTACTTTGGGGATGGATGACCGTGTATAAATAACTATTTATATCTTTAAAATTTCAATTCGAGAATAATCTTGTGACATACTGATTTTGTACACGGGCGAAGCCGTAGGCCGCAGCTAGTTTACTTATAAATTCTAACTTACCTGTACATTTGTTCTTGAGCTTCAAAGATGAACCCGCATTCAAAGAAACTCGTCAATAGCACCGGGAAAAGGAGCAACACGAAATTAAAAAGATTGTACCGTCCGTACGGTCCGAGACTCTCTAATATCGAGTCCAGGTTTATTTCTTTCTTGTGTTCCATTCTTGTATGACGGTCGCGGTATCTGAAAATGGATTGTACTTTTAAGTTAAATAAAATCAATCTTTATTCAAGTAAGTTCTTGAAACTTTTGAATCGTCAAAGATCAATAAAATAAATATAAATAAAATATAAATATAAATATATGGGACCCTTACACACACGGTCGTCCGTTCCCAAAGTAACTTAATACTTGTGTTATGGGTGACGGACAACTGGTAAATATACTACATACATAATTTAAGTACATACTTAAATACACACACACCCAGGCTCGATGAACCAACAAATTTTTTACAGAAAATGTTGACAGGAATCGAACCCGTAACACGCGGAGCAGAAGACAGAGTCACTACCCACTACGTCAACGGGGCAGTCAATGTAATGAAGCGAACGCTGCTTCGGAATGTTGCTCATAACCAGCAAGAAACGGCGGTCAATGTTTTAAACATTTTCAATTAAGCTAATTATTCATTAAATCTGAAAGGATTTTCAAATCATTTTTATAATCTTCGATCATGTTTGCTCTACGTATAAGCATATTCCTTACACTTAATTTAAACCTTTCTGTAGGCAAGTCTAATGTGGTTTGTTTCAAGACAGATTTTCTTACAGCGATTCGCTCGTGCTTCGCAATTAATTCGCGATCTAGTTTGAATACTGCGCCAGAATTTTAGACGCGCGTAAGGTTTAGTCATCTGGCCCATTAGCGCAGGTGATGCTAATAACTCTACCTTTAACTCTGCAGGTCACTGGTTCGATTCAAGCATTCAACATGTTTTGTTTATTCGATATCTGGGTTTATTTATATATATAAGTACTAGTCTTTGCCTGCGGCTTCGCTCGCATGGAATTTGGTTTGCCACAGTAACTAATTAAATTAAATTTATGATTCACAATTTTGGTCATAGTGGCTTGCACATAAAAGGTAGATCTATGCTGTCGCGGACTTTTATTTAGAACTACTCAAGACAAACAATACTACGGTACATCATCTTTGTGTAACTCCAATGGCTTAGGCAGCGTACACCGAGATAGCTCTCAGAGGGAATATTTTTTCCGACTTTGTTGACATGTATTGTTATATTATATGAAATCATTACAAATTGTAGCCTATATGTTATTCCGATGTATTACCTATATAAATATAAAGTTTCATCCAAATCAGTCTTATAGTATTTTCGTGAAAGAGTAACAAACATCCATCCATACTCACAAACTTTCGCATTTATAATATTAATAAGATTAATAAGATCATAAGATTTATTTCAAATTATATAAGCATGTATATATTTACCAGCTACCTGTCATCATAACACAAGTATGGACTTACTTTGGGTACGGACGACCGCGTGTGTAGTTGCCCCATATATTTATTAATTTGGCTATTATTTTAAAAGATATTTAATTATATAGTATAACAATTACAGTTGATAATACTGAAATTGACATAATAGATTTTCAATAACAGTAAATATTAAGTAGGTAAGCTGTGAAGTTGTTGAACAAGTATTTACAGTTTGTTTCTATGTCACATTATATATTTTAATTTTAAATCACGCATAATCTGATTTAAATAACGAAGTTCATATTAAAATATATAAACAGAAAACTGGTAAAATAAATAAAGTGCGTATAGTAATTTCGTTCTAATCGCTTTAGCTCGTTACGGTAGTTAACTGATGGCTAAAGATCGATAATGTTGAAAGTCCTCATATCACTACGGTTGCATTATGCGGTTGCGGTTAAGTAAGTTTACATACTGTTTACATTGTTCGGTTACCTTGAATTACAGTAGCAACAATATAGACTTCCACGAAGTTGAACACATCAAAATAAATATATTCGTACCGTTGTTTCAATCGGCTCGTTATTATTATTTGCAATTTCTTTAAATTGCTAAAAACTTAAAAGTTGCCTAAGTTTAAAGATTCCATAGTACAAGTTATGATACTTTTGTTAAAAAAAATCTGTATATATAATCTGAAACCAAAGTTTTCGAACAGTGCGTGTTGCCAGTGATGATCTACGGATCCGAAACGTGTTCGCTATGGACCTTATAAGAAAGCTCAGTCACTCAGCGGGCGATAGAACGGGATGCTCGGAGTATCACTACGTTATCAAATCAGAAATGAGGAGATCTAGAAATTTATTTCGCAGGTTATTACTTTTTTACAAATACTAGTAGCAATAGTAGTGTTTCCTAATTCTTTTTACAATTTGGTAATAATTTTTAAAAGGTTTTTTTTAAAGTTGTCTGTATATTGTTTTAAATCGCTCCGTTTCTTATTCAAATAGAATATGTAAACCATGTGACACGATATGCCATTTAATTAACATATTCTGTCCATTGTGAACATTGCCTTGCCATTTGTATCTGTTGCCTAATAAACACTTTACATTAATTTGTCTATATTATAATAGAATTGACCCTGTTTCACTTTGAATCACTGTTTTGTTAGTTTTGATACTTCAAGTGAGCATTGTTTAAGATCTTATGGGAGATCTTTTAGTTTGAAATGCCTCTTATTTTGAAGAATAAAGTCTACAAACAGTTAGTGTTCTTAATAATGTTATATTAGGTAATATATAGATACCGGCTACACTTACGTCTAATTTTATCGGGTTAGCCCGTCTAATTTCGAACCCATCCGGGGCACTTATTCATGAGCTCTTTACACGACGTTATCGCGGCGGGAATTGCGTGCAGCAGCTCGTTGGGCGCGACTCATAAGTGACTTTGGGAGACGGTTGCGGCGTTAGTTTATTAATTAGACGTGAGCATAGCCGGTATCTATACATTACCTATGAATCTACTCGCGATAGTTTAAATTTAAAAACGTCGTATTAATCCGTATCTCGGCCGCATGATATGAAATATGTGGATCTTTAGCCATGCTTCGATTGCCTCGACTATGTACCGGAACTTGCAATGTTCGTAAACGATACGCTAAATGGACAGTCGTCATCAAATAGTCAGCAAGGAGCCGCTCTACTCAAATTATGTTCTATGAAGACGCTTACGACCAACAATCCATTCCAACGATCCATTGAAAGATGTAACAAGATATATTCAAATTCAAAATATATTGTTTTCAAGTAAACTTGTAAACAGGTGCTTTTGAATCGTCAACATCTACTGCTGAAGAATAAGTCGACAGTAAGATAGAAGTGGTATCAATTCTACTTTGTTTCCTACACCGAGATACGACAGCATAACTTCATGACGCAAAAGTAATTCAAATATTATTTTGCTATAATTCGCGAATCGCAAATTTCTCATAGGAAGCCTCAGAGTCGCTCAGCGGGCGTTGAAGCGAGCTATGCTCGGAGTATCTCAACGTGATCAAATCAGAAATGAGGTGATCCGTAAAAGAACGAGAGCCACCGATAGAGCTCAGCGTGTCGCGAAGTTGAAGTTGTGATGGGCGGGGCACACAGTGCGGTGAACTGAATGGCGTTGTGGTATCAAGGTGTTAGAATGGCGAAACCGCACCGGAACACGCAGTATCAGTGGATCCCCTATGAGATAGACCGATGACCTCAAAGTAGTCGCAGACAGCCCCTGGATTCAAGCGGTAACAAGATCGCGTGTTTTGCAGATCGTAGACCGATGTTCAGCACTGAACGTCCATTAGTTAATAATGAAAACAAAGATAAAAGTAAACTAGCGGCCTGTTACAATCCCACTGCTGGCAATAGGCCTCAACTGTCCGTTTCTGGAAAGAAGGGTTGGAGCGTGGTAGGTCTTAACCTACCACGCTCCAATGCGGGTTGGTAGGTTACACATATCTCCAGAATTGTCTAGAGATAAGCAGGTTTCCTCACGATGTTTTCCTTCAACGAAAAGCGTGTGATAAATTGCTATTATCAATTAGACACATGAGTTTTAATAGAAAAACTCATTGGTGCCTGCCCGGGTTCGAACTCGTGTTCCCCTCGAAAGAGTCGCGCGGTCTCGCCGCTGGGCTATCGCAGCAAACGAAGATAATCCGTGATAAACTTTATGTATAGCGGATTTTAGCAAACTCATACTTTCATTAATTTGTTTTATAGACCTCCTCAAAGTAACGCATGATTCTATAAATAACGACGTGACTAGTTCAGTTCAATTACTCTTTCAGTGTAAGAGGTCAATTGCAGACTTAATCGCTGTACTAACGATGCGAGTTAACCTTATAATCATAATTAACGATATAAGTCAAGAGATACTGTAATATATAGGCGCTATCAACGAAACCGGTTAGCAAGTTACTGAGAATTAATTTCGTTTTACTGCAAACAATATGATAGTAAAGTATAAAAAAGTAAAGTAACAGCCTGTTACTATGCCCACTGCTGGGCTAAGGCTTCCTCTCTCCGTTGTTGGAGAGAAGGATTGGAGCTAAGACCTACCACGCTGCTCCAATGCGGATTGGTAGGTTACGCATATCCCTAGAATTCTCTAAAGATATGCAGGATTCATCACGATGTTTTTCTTCACCGAAAAGCGTATGATAAATTGCAATTATCAATTAGACACATAAGTTTTAATAGAAAAAACTTATTGGTGCCTGTCCGAGGTTTGAACCTATGTCGTCTCTAGAGAGTCGCAGTCTCACCGCTAGGCTATCACAGCTTAGTAAAGTATAAGTCGACGAAAAAATCGCAAAATAAGTAATTTAGTACTTGTGGCATGG
This sequence comes from Morpho deidamia, assembly GCA_947086505.1. Taxonomy (NCBI): domain Eukaryota; kingdom Metazoa; phylum Arthropoda; class Insecta; order Lepidoptera; family Nymphalidae; genus Morpho; species Morpho deidamia. Next base: position 2,842,061 of record CAMTZC010000011.1, read on the forward strand.
GTGACAGACAACTGATAAATATAGTACTTATATTAATATACATAAATTCTTAAGTACATAAAAATACCCAAACTCGAAAAACTAGAAGATCGTTTTTAGATTTTGTTGGTTTTCGGCGGTAATCGAACTGACGACCAGTCATTCCTTAGAGCAATTAAAAAACACATAAACCAGAATCAACGGTATTTTAACACTTAAATAACTTTATTTGACACGAAAGAGGTCAATAATATAGCTTATCAATTATAAAAAAAAACACCTACCTTCCGAAAGAACCACCGGTAAATTAATATTGAAACTACTCGGAGGCTGTATCTTTATCTATTGAGATACCGTTAACCACAATTTTCACGTAATGCTTACGTTTACTGTAGATATCTCACGTCCATTTGCTGTTATCTACATAAATCTTTACAGATTATCTTAAATGAATAGATAAGATAGTGTCTTAACATAATGATACACGTGTTAACTTAATTCGATTGTACAACAGCTTATGAAAGCACAAGCAACTTTGCCGAATTCCGTAAGATGAAAAGGAAAATTTGTTTAGCTATAGTTCGCAATAAAAGAAAAATTAATGTATATTAAATCAATCCTATAGTATTTCATAATAGTCAACATTCACAAAAAAGCTGGTATAGCCCATCAGTGAGATCATGTGTCTCTCTAGAGACAATCATGGGTTCAAACTCCTGGCAGGCACTAATAAGTTTTTCTATTAAGATTTATATGTCTAATTGATAGTTGCAATTTATCACACGCTTTTCGGTGAGGAAACCTGCATATCTCTAGAGAAGTCTAAGGATATGTGCAACCTACCAATCCGCATTGGAGCACCTTCGAGGCCTTTACACGAGGTACTTTTTTACTTTAAACATTCACAAAGGCCCCCTTCGGCAAATAACTGCAGTGTTCTAGATTTTTTAATTTCATTAGGAGCTTTTAAATATAACAGTTGCAAAAACCTTGATGGCATCATCTAAATACATGTTTCTGAACAATGCCTGGAGTGGAAAGCATACGGCTTAAGTAGCAATAGAAAAAACTCAGATAAACTAGACCTAATCAAATCAGGGAGAATTACAATGACAAATCTTATAAAGCGCCATACATTTATATATAGGCTTTAATTTGCGGATATCTATTATTAAACTATTCTGCTATCAGTTTATAAAAATATTACTATCGAAAACTAGCTGTGCCCGGAAATCTGCGTGTCGCAAATTTTTTCTAGAATCCAAAATTTAAACACAAAAGTAGTTATTGTGAGTTAACCATAAGAGATAGAGACATGCTATCGCAGACTTTTTTGAAGTAGTTTTATAGATCTACAATTCTCCAGTACATTACTTTAGCGTATCTCTTCTGGTTTACTCCCAGCAAGCAAGTTTTTTAACAACTGCGCGATCTATTCAACACAATTTGCATAATATTGATATGTACTATTTACCTAAACCATCCCATGTATTGCACAAAATTGGTGAAAAGCGTACAAAGATCCGTTCAGTAGATTTTGAGAAATCGATTACATACAGACAGACAGCTTTTTGGGACTTTGTTTTATAATAAGTATAGATTTTAGCATAATTAATTTATTATTACTTTTTTTATCCCTAAAATCATTTACTATAGATTGCTAGTGGATGTAGCAATCTGAAAGTAACACCAAAAAGAGGACAGTAGATAAAGTGGGTAAGGTAAATCATCATTCTCCTGTCCTTATCCCACCCTAAGTGGGGTCGGCACAACATATGTTATATGTTCTGGCTAGGTATTTTACGACCGGCCGCCTTCCTGACGACAACTTACCTTAGTCGCCTTTTACGACACCTCGGTAAGAAATGAGGGTGGTCTATTCTATGCAGCCGGATACCACACGGCACATACCTTAGTCGCCTCTTACGACACCTCGGTAAGAAATGAGGATGGTACCTATTCTACTCAGCCGGATACCACACGGCGGGTTAAAGCTCAGTTAAAAATATTCAGTAAAAAAAACTATATTTAAAAACTTTTGGAAAACAACCTTTTCGACGTAATATATACCGCTATATATTATATAAAGTTTTTTACTAAAATATAGTACCATTCTTTCGCAAGGTTAAGGTTAATAGTAAATTATCGTTTAATGGAAATTGTGCCGGCTGAGAGCTTTATTCTCGTATGGTATAAAAACAGATAGTACTCGACTACGATAGTAACAGATATGGAGTAATAGATTATCGCTGATCGCGAATTATAGCAATAATGTTACCAATACGTCTATACTAATATTATAAAGAGGAAAGATTTGTAAGTTTGTTTGTATGTATGTATGTATGTTTGCAAAAACTACTGGATAGATTTCACCATTGGAAAGCTGTTTCTTCACTGAGCAACACAGGCTATATGTCATTTTAAAAAAAAAGGATCCCTAATAGAATTCTAATAAGTTGTGAAAAATTCACTCGTAAACATCTCTCATTGCGTGCGTTGCGGAAACTACTGAGGATAAAACTAAAGAATGTTCTACAGTATTATAGAACATATCAATATCCACAAAAAAGTTCGAGATACCATATATCTAACTATTATACTTATACCAATATAACTACTTTTTTACATCGTAAAAGTTGATAAAATTGCCGACAATAAACAAACCACTTTATTCATATCTCTGTATTAATCCTTATCCCATTGAATGATATCTTATCAAAAATTATTTCAATATCTGTAAAATACTTTTTAAATTATTAAAATCCGACATCCCAATCAAAAGATGTTACGAATTTAAGAATATAAATCGAAAGAAAACAATGCCATAACAAATTCATTGTAGCGACCGTTATAGCAGGGCCTGCATGTGGTGAGTTAGCTCTTATTCCAAGAATACTAGTGATACCCATTTTTTATAATTAAATAATCTACAAAATAAATCTATAATCCAGATATAGACTTTCCACTACCACGAGATCGGTATGGACCCGGGTGAAACCGCGGGGCATTGCTAGTATACTATAAAGAAACTACGTCTAAACATTACGCACGTTCGTGTATCTAGGTCACATTGCTCGTGCTATAATAAACCGATAGATCTAGACATAAGATAATAGCAGTTAGGACTAGAGACAAACTTTACATTGACTTTCAATTGAGACTCAATGTTTACTTTATATTGCCTAATGTTGCAGAAATACCTAAGAACCTTTTAATAAATAAAGAACAATTAAAAACAAAAGACAAGACTGTTTTTCGTTGTTTTTGATGTGTGAAGTTTGTTAATTTGTAAGGTATGACCTTAGATTCAAATTTTCAATAGAGCGCTCACTTAACATCTTTTCAGAACTACGCATTTCGGAAGATTTTACAGTTTACAAACTTTCAGAGAGAAACAATAATTATATTATTAGATTTTATTCGTTCCTTATAGAAAAATAGGATTTGTTTTATATTCTTTATGATAGTTAAATGTATAAGCTTTATTTCTTTTAAATTTCATCAAATCAAACGTTTATGTACTATTAACTTAACTCTTTCAAAGGAATTGCAATCCCTTGAAGTAAATACCATACGAAAACTCGTTCAGTAGATTTAGAGAAAATCGATGACATACAGACAGCTTTATTTATTTATTTATTTCTTTATTGTACAAACAAAAGGCGGACTTATCCCTAAAAAGGATCTCTACCAGCCAACCTATGAGTAACAGAAAGAAAAGTGAAAAGAAATAAAATAAAATAAAATTGATGATGAAAAAAAAGGAAGGAAGAAAAATAAAAATAACGAAGCACTATATACATAGATTAAAGTTGAAAAATGAATGAATAAAATATATGCTTTAAAAAATATAAGATTTTAGGACGTTGTTTTATGATAAGTATATAGTATATAGATTAGTACACATTCTATGGATATATACTTATTCAAAATCCACGATAACCTCAGTGGCTTTCAGATGTGTTAATCTTGCACTTTATAAACATAGAAATTAATCCAAATTAATCAGTAAAATTTAAAAACTAAAAAATATAGTAACTTCTTAAAAGAAGCTTCTTTTGATAATTTCTATAAGATTCTTTTATAGCAAAACTATAATAGTTAGACGTATACATTTTATAATAATGTAGAGCAAAGAAGCAGCTTTTCAATGGTGAAAGAATTTTTGAAATCGGTCCAGTAGTTTTTGCGTGAAAATCACAAACATACATAAATACACACAAACATACAAATCTTTCCTCTTTATAATGTTAGTTTAGATAATACTAGTTTCGCTCACGTGAAAGTCTCACAAAATTTTCCCCGAACCGAAATTTTTAACATCAAAGTAGTTATTGTGAGTTAACCATAAAAGAAAAGACTTCCGGACTTTTGTGTAGTATTTTTATAGATCTACAATTCTCTAGTACATTACTTAAATGTATCTCTGCTGACGTACGCTACTAAAGCTACCCAGCAGGCGAGTTTTTGTACAACCGCCCAAACTCTTCAACACATTTATATAAAACGGTAATGTAGTATTGACCTAAACCTTCCGGAAGAATTGCACTTTTGTTTACTAAAAACTAAGCTGTGATAGCCCAGTGGCGAAACCGTACGACTCTTTTGAGGGGAACAAGAGTTCAAACCCGGGCAGGCACCAATGAGTTTTGCTATAATATTAAGACGCATGTGTCTAATTGATAATTGCAATTTATCACACGCTTTTCGGCGAAAGAAAACACCGTGAGGAAACCTGCATAACTCTAGAGAATTCTGCAGATATGTGTAACCTACCAACTCGCATTGGAGCAGCATGGAAGGTCTTAGCTCCAACCCTTCTCTCCAGAAACGGAGAGAGGAGGCCTATTCCCAGCAGTGGGATTGTAACAGGCCGCTACTTTACTTTACTAAAAACTGTACCAAAAAACCGTTCTGTAGATCTTGAGAAAATCAATCACATACAAACAGACATGTTTTAGGTTTATTTGTTTTTTAATATCTATAGATTAATAGCACATATAAAGTATTACCCATGCTATTTAAACGTACAAATATTTCTCGTTAACAGTAACTCGTCAGATGTGGGTCGCATAGCTAATAGTTAGTGGTGTAAACACCGCCAGATACTTACTAGGGATGTGAAGAAATGATCGATTTCCATATATTTATCGATTGTTTTATTAATGCAATCGATTTCCTAAATATTATATGTACTTAAATACATTTTATTAAAATAAAAGTAATAATAAAATTATTTTGCTATAATCCGCTATACAGTAAAAAGAAAATATATATAGTGCTAAATGTATAGTGGACTATCCGTTTTTTCATACCTGGTACATGCAGGATTCGTAACGTCTCATTCTATAAATTACATTTTAATAATTACCCTCTTTTGCTTTTTACTTTTCTTGTCATTGAAGATGAGATTTGTATTTCGACGGTTGTTCTTTTCAAAATATAATTCTTATAACTCACTGACTCAAGTCACTACTCTCTTGTACAGGGTCGAATTAATACTAAACGCATTCTTATCATCTATGTAATCCTCAACAGTTTATTAGGCTCTCTGTATCAGACTCTTTTTAAGATTTTTTAAACTACTGAATATTAATTATTTATATTAAACTAGCAGCGCCAACAACGGCTTCGCCCGCGTGGAATTCAGTGATTAACGAAACTTTTCCCGAATATTTAAAATTTTGAACACAAAAGTAGTTACTGTAAGTTAACAGTGAGAGATAGAGACATGCTATCGCGGACTTTTTTGTAATAGTTTTATAGATCTACAATTCTAAAATTAATTGCGGAATTTTATTATAGAACCTTCATAACTGACAGTTGAGGTTTGTTCCGATAACTGCAGGCCTACCATGAACTCTTATTCTAACTCAATTGAAGACGTAAACGACGACCGCGAACCGCTTTCTTTTCGTACCATAAAGTGTGAATTGCATTGGGGTCGTAATGTTTGAAAAGGATAACGCTATATGAACTATAGATAACTCTGTCTCTTTTACTCACATGTTCTTAGGACGTATTCCGAACGCTCATTCGGCGACGACTTAAAGTGTGCGTCTTTAAGACGTCATGGTATTAAAAAGCAAAACGATTTCGTTTACGTCTTCAATTGAGTCGCAATAAGTGTTCATGGTAGGTCTGCTGAGCTCGCAGATAAAGTCGAAATCAGCATGCAGTTTACCTGTAAACACTGCGACGTAAATGTGGGTCGCATAGCTAATCGCGCCGCGTGATAAACCAACAATGCCAGATATCATTCCCACACTGATATACAAGCTGTAACCGCATCTCCGACAACTTAAGTGTTCAAATACCCTAATTGACGTACTGTATTTATTACAAATTTCGTTTCTTATTTCCTAAGAAAAAGGTTTAAACTGTATCAACCCTGTATAGTAAATTCAAGTAGAGTAATTGCCCGTTACTATCCCACTGCTTGGCATAGCCCTCCTTCCTCTGTTTTAGGACGGAAGGGTTGGGGCTAAGACCTACCATGCTGCTCCAATCCGGATTGGTAGGTTACAAATACCCCATAATTCTCTAGAGATATGCAGCTTTCGAAGAATTAGCGAAATCGGTTAAGCTGCTCTCGAGATATGCGCTTAGCAAAACATTTTACGTTTCATTTTTACAATATAGAGATAACGCAATAGTGCCGTGTGGTATCCGGCTGCATAGAATAGATCACCCTCAGTTCTTACAGAGGTGTCGTAAAAGGCGACTAAGGTAAGTTGACGTCAGGCAGGCGGCCGGTCGTAAAATACGTAGCCAAATCATGTGACAAGATGTTTGTAATATATTGCGCCGACCCCACTTAGAGTGGGATAAGGGCAAGAGAATGATGATGATAATGAGAGATAATGCAATAATGTAATTCTGCAGACTTTGGTTTTCGGATCTTATATCTTTGAAATAATAAAAAAAACAACAGTAGTAAAAACTATAACATTATGCACTTCACATTTCTATTCTTTATGCAAGTAAACTCGTAAGCAAGTGCTTTTGAATCGTCGACTCTACTGCTGGTTTGGAAAGCTATTCCTACTGAGAAGAGCCAGCAAGAAACTCGGCGGTTCCTCATTACAAATATAATACTTATAACTAGTTACATCAGGTCATTACTATCTTGTACAGGGTAGAGGAGTAGCTATATCCACCCATTTTTATATAATCCTCAATAGTATTGCAGGTTTTTTGTATCAGCCGCCCTTTAATAGTGTTTTTAATCTGCTGTAGCGGCAAAGATAAAATCGATTGCGGAATTTTATTATAGAATCTTATACCCAAAACCCACAAACGACTTGTCTACTTTTGCAAGGCGCAAAGCAGGAGCCGCAAGCTTATGTCGATTATTATGTCTATTATATACATCGCCAATTTTTTTATAATGATATATATTCCTATGAATAAAAAGAGCCATACATGGCATCTTCAATTTAAGCCCGCGTGATTCCCTGCGAGAGAAGTTTAAGGAAATAGGTATTCTTACATTTCCTTCACAGTATATTTTAAACAATGTAATTAATAAAATTACATAGGTTATGTATATAATAGACAAAGTAGGAACCGACATAAGCTTGCGACTTCTGCTTTGCGCCTAGCAAAAGTACGTAAATCGTTTGTGAGTTTGGGTATAACATTCTATAATAAAATTCCGAAATCAATTTTGGCAATCCCATTACAGTAGTTTAAAAACACTGTTAAAAAGAGGCTGATACAGAAATACTGTTGAAGGTTACTTTAATGATAAGGATGTGTGGATATATCCACACATCCTTGTGCACTTCTACCCTGTTCGGTAGGAACAGCTTTCCGAACCAGCAGTAAAGATGACGATTCAAAGGCACTTGTTTACAAGTTTACTTAAATAAAGAATATTTCGAATTCGAATTTGAATTTATGTACAAACATATATATAAACAGTGCACAAACATATAAATAAAGAGCCTGTGTACACCGAATTATTAGTTGACAATGTAATTTTAATTGTGTAGATTTTATAATTTTCACAACAAAGCACAGAAGATAAACAGCGGAATTCATTGTCAAAGCAATTTTAACAAACGTCATAATAAATATAATGTTCTGAACCAACCAGTTCCGCTCGCGTTCAAATGAATTCGTCACGATTTGAGTACTTCAAATTGTTTTATGTGACAAAAGTAATAATAAAATTATTTTGCTATAATCCGCGATACATCCGCACGGGTTAAGGGAATGCATGCAAAGCTAATGTGTATGAAGCAGGCAAAATTCACGCACCTTACACATGCAGGACAAGTCATCACACGCACCCCAATACGCCTCCACCAGCAACAATGCACACAAGCAGCACACACAAGAGCGAAACGATCGTCGAGATTTTGGAGGTGCCTTGGGGTGAGTGTGGTGGCTTGTCCTGAATGCGTCTCCGAAATTAGATTAGGAGGTTTACAATGAACCTGTAAATGCCGTGACAAATCATATCGTAAGGCATTTTAACGGTTGACTATTTACTTAACGGTTACTAGACGCTATAGTAACGAATACTAACGGTAAGTATTGACTGACTTGCAGTACTTATACTGGCCCATACTCAATTCTAAAATCTATTTACATCGACTTCTGCAAGTGCTTAGATGTCATCGACTATTTTAATATTTCGAAAAATTGCTACTTACCGTGAGGGTCTGCACAAACTTTCAAAGAAGAATAAATTTCACTAGACTAATATATTTAATTCGGTCAAAAAAGGTCATTAATTTTATAATATAATTTGATTAATACATCAATTAAAGAGCATTTTATTTAAGCAAAGGCTATAATAGAAATGTGAATAGAATTTACTACTATACACTAATTATTTTTTTTATCTCATTCTGACGTGTAATTTAAATATAGGTAAGAGCGATGTATATAATATAATATTATTACAAAACAGTCCCAACAGCTGTCTGATCGATTTGCTCAAAATCTACTAAATTTTTACGATTTAAGATTTTGTACGGTTTTACTAAAAGGCAGTGCAATTCTTTCGGAAGGTTAGAGTTGGTAGTGTTTTACAGTTTTATGTAATTTATTTTGAAGAGGTCACACGGTTGTAAATCTCTAGTCGCATGCGCCGAGTGGACCAACAGAGATACACTGAAGTTATGTACTAGAGAATTGTAGATCTCTAAAAATACTACAAAAAGTCCGAGACAGCATGTCTCTATCTCTTATGGTTATCTCACAATAACTTTATATAAAAATTTCAATTAAATACACTGATTTTATATAGCTTGTATAATATAAAAGGTCTACAAATCGACACCTTTGCTTTGCGGCTCGGACTTTAAAAAAAAATGCACTCAAATAATTTGCTATCAAATTAAGTTGTAAGAACGTGTTTTCTAAATTGAATGATAAACAAAGACATTGGAAGTGTCATATGAATGTCTTTAAAGCGATTTCCGTTTCAATAACTCATCCTGTTTAGATAAGTTTGGTTGACCTCTAACCTCCTCTGTGACACATCTTAACAGCTTCCGCTTTAAAGAAATTAATTCCACAAATAAATTTTTATATTATAAATGTGAAAGTCCGTCTGTGCCGTGTTTACGGCTGATCCGCTGGACTAATTTTGATGAAATTTGGTAAAGCTTATGAACCGGGGTATCATATAGGTTAAGTAAACAATGCAATTTCCACCGGAAAATGAAAAATACATGGTATTTAAATTAACTTAAGTCGTCGAGGGTAATCTAGTGTATATATCATATATTATAATTACCCTCGACTTCTTATCAACTTGTAGTGCTAAATTTCATCAATATTGGTTCAGCGTATTAGCCACGAAAGCGTAACTGACAGACTCTGGAATTTATAATATTAGTATGGATATATCCGATATATTTATAAAAAAATACTATCAATAATAAGATAAAAGATTTATAAATAGGTATGCATTATATATTTCGTAGTTCTGCAAACATAGACGTACGCATAAACTTTCATGCACGCACACACATAACCCACACACATAACCCACACACACACACATACACAAGTCTACTCAAAGCAAAAGGTGTAATCTCAAACAACTTCACTCAAACAGACACTAGCGGAAATCTATTGTACTCATGGAAGGAACTGCCTTCTGTAAAACAGGGTTTGCCTAGTACAGGAGGTAGTGTAAATCTGTTAAAAAAATACTAAATTAAGGTGTCTAATAAACTATTTTATTATATATTTTTTTATTTATGTGCGGATCAGCTGTTAGTAATCACTGTACAATTAAAAAAAATAGTGTTTGTCGATAAAAACGTTATCACAGAGAATTGTTGCCATGCATAAAAATTTAAAGTAAATTTAATCCCATTGTAGTTTATGAGCGGAGGCTATTGTCAAATAACCATTGTGTAGATATTATTTTTTATGGGGTTCGAACTCTGTCTGAGTTATTGAATGAGGATGGATAGCGTTGAATAGAACCGTTCGTTTTTATTTCATTAGTTAAGATCAACAAAAAGTAAGATGGACTACAGGGGACTAGAATTGAAGCATTCTATCGGCTTAGTATTTCACAATTTCTAAACCCTCTGGTCGTAGAGGTCGCTTTATACGAATACAAAATTCTCACATATTGACATGACCACTCGCATTAAAAACATAAATGAGGCCATGAGAGCCAGAATGACCTAACTGACAGTTCCTCAATACTGAGTTTCATTTAATTAATGAATAAGACGCTTTGTGTGGGTAAAATAACTTAAAAATAAAGACAGCAAATATTTATGACAGATATTAATATGATAAAGTTGCAATTATTTTTAATCAGAGCTAACTGTTTTTCTTTAATACTGTAACTATTTGTTTGAGAAGTTAGGCGTCCTTACTGATAATCCTTACGGTTTGTTGTCCGTGAAACCTATTAGTCTGTGGCATCGTGCCATGAATTTATTTTAGTCCTAAGAAAAATTGGAGGCGTCAAAGGGTTCGATTCCAGGCCGATAAATAAACTAATATAAAGAACTTCATTCAAATCAAATTAAATCAAAATAATCTTTACTCAAGTTAGCTCTTTCGAGCACTTTTGAATCATTAAGGATCAATATAATTAATGAAGCTACAAGTGGTTCGGAATGTTGCTCTTACCGAGAAGAATCAGCAAGAAACTCGGCGGTCAATCTTTAAAACATTTAAATTTACATTATTTATTTGCAGTCTTGTTTGGAGCTGAAAGGATTTTCAAATCCAGGCATTTTTATCATCCAAATAATCTTCAATTTTGTAGTATGCTTTACGTATAAGCTTATCTTTTACATTAAATTTAAACCTTTCTGTAGATTGGTCTAGTATGAATTGCGGAATTTTATTGTAGAAGCGAATACCAAGACCAACGAATGAGTTGCTAACTCTGCTAAGTCGCGACACAAGAATCACAAGCTTATTGTGATCTCTTGTATGTCTATGAAATAAATCAAATTTTGTCTTATACATATGGATATTTTTCCGTGCGAATAGAATATTACTATATATTGTGATACTACAGTAAGTATGCCTATTTCTTTGAACTCTTATTTTTAATTTTATGTTATTAATATATTTTAATGTTACTCTATCTTTTTCTTTCAGTTATCTGTTCGCGATGCAGAGTAATTAAACAATACAAGTTGATATAAAAAACATCTTACTATTTCACTTTATGTATAGCGAGATATAATTGGATTTTATTATATTGTCATGTTCTATAATGCACTGTTGTAGTATGCACCGCTGTTTTTATATCTACAATCTGAACATATGTTATATTAATTGAATTAGATTGATAAGCACGTATTTAGTAATTATCTTTAATCTACATCGCGTCGTCGCGTGAGGAATTTAATTAAGTAAATGGATTTTTTCCGTAATAGAAAGAGTACAGAAATTATATAGATAAACTGTAACTAATATATCTTTAGAGACTGATATACTTTTACTGCACTTTTTCCAACTGAAAATATTACTGTAAACGAAAATAGTATTATTTTGAATGGTTTTATTTATTTGGATTATAAGTATATAAGAATATTGTGTTACCTGGTTTTATATAGTTCTCCATTAGAAATGTTTTCTGTGAATCCCTGTTATTGAAAATTCCTGGATTAAATGTAAATGTAGTATTTGATACATCCAATAAATTATTTGAAGATCAGTTTTAAACTACATATTTGAAACTGTACTGTTCAAATTTTATTTCAAGTTAATTAAAATTCTTATGGTCCTTATATACCTCAGATGCCTATTCTATGGATAATGTGTGTAACTATTTTTTTTTCGAACTGACTGAATGCTGTTAGCTCTAACAGCATTTATAGAAGCATCGTCGAGGTTGCGAAATGCAGATAGTAGAGCGCAGAAGCTCTACTAGCGTCGGATAACGATGTGTGTAACTACGAAAAAGTCGAGTCTTGAACCGTCTCGTGAGAGGGTTTTTTCCGAATTAACTGATGTGCAATGGTGATGCTGACGTTGGTGGCGGATTAGATTAGTTTAGGGTATGGTCGACACTGAAAACCGTTGTTGGAGGCTACCTCAACGTAAACTGAATGGTGTTTCATTTTGCAACTTCACATTTCTCTGCATAGGTATAATTTTAATTAAAATTGTCTATATTGTCTATATAACCTTACTGTTTGTAGGGTAACGCCTCGTTTGGACGAGCGTAAAAAATACGTCGCGTTATATTGTATGGTATATTCAGCTTAACGCCCTCGCCCTAACGACTAAAATGGAATACTGCACGATAAAATACGTCGCGATTTAAATACGCTGTCGTGTGAACAGATACCTGGATTGTTTCAATTCGACGTAATTTTAACGCACGATATAAATCCTCTCGTTCTAATGAGGGGTAAGTGTGACAGTTGCGAATAAAAGGTTTTGATTGATTTGAAATCAAAATATTATTAATTCTTGAAATTCCTCACGATATTTTGATATTCTTTGATAAAAAGACCCAACTAGATACATTTTAGAAATGATGTCATCATATGTCAATAAGGGCATTGGCGGTCAAAGGGTCAAAGCCGTATGTATTATTTTGAATAGCGCTTCGGGGTCTGTTTAGGTATGATTTTCATTTTGTTCAAAGGCGTTTTACACCTTGAAGCAACTAAAAGTAGCGGCCTGTTACAATCCCACTGCTGGGAATAGGCCTCCACTCTCCGTTTCTGGAGAGAAGGGTTAGAGCTAATACCTACCACGCTGCTCCAATGCGGATTGGTAGGTTACACATATCTCCAGAATTCTCTAGAGATATGCAGGTTTCCTCACGATGTTTTCCTTCACCGAAAATTGCAATTACCAATTTGACACATGAGTTTTAATAGAAAAACTCATTGGTGTCTGCCGGGGTTAGAACTCGTGTTCCACTCGAAAGAGTCGCACGGTCTCACCGCTGGGCTATCACAGCTCATAAGTTGCTTTTTTCCTCTTTCGAAGCAACTATAACATGTAAAAATAATAAGGACATATTATCAAATACCTCGCCCTTTCTGTCAGTTATACATTAAAACTACTGAAAGGATTTTAATGCGGTATTCAGCTATAAAATAGTGATTCAAGTGTAGAATTGTAAAGATTTCGTGTAAATTTGTGACGTGTCGGAAAAAATTAAACCACCACGGATTTTAAATCGCAACTGCTTATTTCCCTGTGAGAAATAACAAAACAATGTGATTGGTATTCCTCTTTAATAGGTCTACGAAACAATCCGCCTTGACATATTATCTACCTTTTAAATATAGCTTACTATACTTATTCTAACTTTTAAGAAAATGATTAATGTAACGTCAGATACAAATTCATATTCAAATTCAAAATATTCTTTAGTCAAGTAAACTTGTAAACAAGTGCTTTTGAATCGTCAACTTTACTGCTGGTTCGGAAAGCTGTTCCTGCCGAGAAGAGCCAGCAAGAAACTCGGCGGTTGCTCTTTTTAAAATATAAATCTTAGAACTAGTTACATTTAGTTATTACTGTCTTGTACAGGGTAGAAGTGCAGCTATATCCACACATCCTTATCATCTAAGTAATCTTCAACAGTATAATAAGCTTTCTGTATCAGCCTCTTTTTAACAGTGTTTTTAAACTGTTGTAATGGCATGGCCAAAATTGATTTCGGAATTTTATTATTACAGAAGCTATGATAGATTTATTTTCCTTTAATTGCGTTTGTTAAGAAATTCTATGTAATATTAAGTGTAAGAAGCAGGCAACGTTCACATACCTTACACATGCAGGACCAGTTACCACATGTATTACAAAACGCCGCCGCCACCAACATCCACACAAGCACTACACACATCCGAACCGAACCGAAGCATCAGGAAGATAGGCTCCACGATAAAATACGTAATGTCTTACACTTAGCATTATATAGATTTTCTCGACAAACGCGGATTATAGTGAAATAATTCTATCATAACTTCTGAACCATGGAGTTCCAGAAAGTAACGCTTGATTCTATAAATTATGTCATCATCATTCTCCTGCCATTATCCCACTCTAAGTGGGGTCGGCACAACATGCTACAAACATGTTGTCAAATGATTTGGCTACGTATTTTATGACCGGCCGCCTGCCTGACGTCAACTTACCTTAGTCGCCCCTTACGACACCTCGGTAAGAAATAAGGGTGGTCTATTCTATGCAGCCGGATACCATACAGCATTTAACTTAGTCGCCTCTTACGACACCTCGGTAAGAAATGAGGGTGGTCTATTCTATTCTGTCGGATACCATACGGCTAGGTTCTATAAATTATGTAACGTCATATATTTCTCTACTAAAGGCTAAAAAAATATTTAAGTTTGCCATAGCTTACTGTGACCATTTAAATTTCTACAAATTTAGTCTCTTGTTACGCAGGTTTTGCAAAGCTATGAAAGGAAAGCTTATCAACTTAAATACATACTTACAGAAAGCATTTTATTGCAAATTATGATACTTCGCATAATATGCTCTCTTCTACACGTAAAAAAATCTATACGAAATCCTATTCTCTAATGAAATTGATTCAATCGAGTCAATTCTCGATTATCAAACGAATTATTTATAGTTTTGTATAATGACACGTTTTATAAAGCAAAAGGAATCGTGGGAACCGTTTTATAGCAGATTCTGTTTCAAGGCAACTAAGTTCGTTTATTTTTAAGCGGACGCTTAGTAGTAGAAACTCGATCATAAAGAATACCAATAATAAAAAATATGATTATATTCGACATTCAGTAAGATTAAAAACAATATCAATCTCGACGTTTACCGTAAACAAAAGAGTAGCAGCATGTAGCCAAAGCTTTTGGTTCCTGATTTTATTTGTTAGTGAAAACAAAAGGATAAAATAAACCGCCTTCCTTTTACATACAGGTGACTGCAAGTTAAACAGTCTTATCGTATGTTCTTCCAATTTTGTCTCAATTCCTTACTAGACGCTTACATTAATCGTGATGTCTCAATAAAGAAGTTTTAAAAGAAGATACCACATAGTAGTTATTCTACTCTTCGATCAGTGATACCGAATGGAGCTGTACCTTGGTTGCTGACTATGGTACATAAATATGCCAGGGTCTTTCATCAGGCGATGGGGTGGGCTATTTTTGGATCATCTCTGAGTTATTAAATCGGAATCGAGAAAGATCTATTGAGGTTACGCATTACTGTATATTTCATCGTGTTGCAAAACTAAAGTTGCAATGGTCAAAACATATAGAACAAAGCACTGTTAGGCGTAAGGTTCCTAAGCTTTTGGAATGGCAACCCTGCTCTAGGAAACAAAGCGTAAGTTTATAAATCATAGTTGAATCAAGAAAACAGAACCCAAAAAGGTAATACGTAAATGCGGGATCCAAATAAACGATTATTTGGCTTCAATTTGAATGCTCTATGGTTGGAAAAGAGGAATTCATTAGATATTTATTAACTATGTAGTGTATAAATTATTTAGATTTCAAATATTAAATTTACTTATTAATCATAAATTATCATTAATATAAATATTAATAAGTGAAAAACTATTTTAAATACTGTTCACCAGATGATATTGCATTGCACTATAATGTTGCTAAGTTTTATAAAAGAGATCACTAATTATTAATCAGAAATACCCTTTTGAAAGCTTGCAAAACGTTAAAATGTGAAAGTTTTAAAAAGTTAGTGTAATTATTTAGTCTCGAAGAATCCATATATTGTCGACAGCAAGGGCGCATGGATATACACTTAGCACATCTGATTTTAACTTATCGATTTCGACAAATCCCATCTTGTTTGTATACAAATTGTTTTCGTAAAGCCGACATATAAAAAAAAACTTATGTTTATGTACTCACACGTATAATGTTCTAGATATTCCAAAACAATGGAATGTTTCAGTTAACCTCAACACAACACGTGTCCACTTTAGCACCAACTAATTATTTATATTAAAATTATTTATATAAACAATATTCTAGTGATCGTTGAATTAATTATCGAATTTAGAAATCGCAGGCCGGCCGGCGTGCGTGTGTCACAGACCACTAGTTCGCGTTCACTCATTGGCTGGAATCAAACAACGCCGAGGTGATTCGACGCTACCATGAAACACAATAACGCCACGCGCTTACGCCGCTGTATAACACTTATCACTGCCAGCATTTTATTTATATCCATTGCTGTTTATTATCGTCATTCCATCTAATCCTTACATATATACGAGGCTTTGTATATCTATATTTTTTTATTATCATTAAGTTTTATATCGATAATTTTGTTACAGTCATGCAGTATGCATCGCATGTGTTCTCATCAGTCATCGCTTACAGTTTAAAACTGACAATGATGTTACAAGCAATATAACAGAATTAACTACTTTGCCACAATCCGCACGGGTTAGGTGAATGCATGCAAAGCCAATGTGTATGAAGCAGGCAAAATCCACGTACCTTATACATGCAGGACCAGCCACCACATGCACCCCAAGGCGCAATTCACCAGCAACAACGTACACAAAAGCAGCACACACACCCACCACCACAATCCCGACGATCGTTTCGCCCACGCCCATAGGCTCCACGACAAAAATCGTCGATTTTTGTCGTGGAGCCTATGGGCTCCGTTGTTGCTGGTGAATTGCGCCTTGGGGTGCATGTGGTGGCTGGTCCTGCATGTATAAGGTACGTGGATTTTGCCTGCTTCATACACATTGGCTTTGCATGCATTCAACCTAACCCGTGCGGATTGTGGCAAAGTAGTTAATTCTGTTATATTGCTTGTAATATGGAATTCCGCAAAGTAACGCCTGCTTCTATAAATCAGACAATGATGTTATTTAGTTTCTTATTGTTTAACTTTATGGCTCAGTGATTCGCTATACTTATAATTCAAAGTTGGGTAAATTAAGCTCTCTTTCTTCACTGATCTTTTTAAAATTACATATTAAAACATACAAATATTTGATTGCACCTTTGATTATGAATAATATAAGAAAGAAAAATAATTGAAGATTGAGTAAAAAGTTTATATTGAGTTAATTGAAGAAATTATATTATGCAATTTATTTTTGTTTTTGGTGCTTTCTTTGAAGTTATTACCTATTTTAAGTATCTGTGAGAGATTTATACACAGTCAGACTCACATTAATGACAATAGTATGGAGTCCGGATGTATTACTTATCTTTACAACACTAGTTAACCCCGGCCATGCTGCGTTTTGAGTCAGCCTGACCCTGTCTGATTATAATTAATGACTGGAAACGCTTACGCGTTCCCCGTAGGAACTTTTTAGTATAGTTGCTGAACCCGCGGCGCCTTTCGTGTTAACTTATGATGTACTAGCAAAGCCCCGCGGTTTCACCCGCGTCCATACAGATCTCGTGGTAGTGGAAAGTCTACGAAATCGGACTATAGATTTATTTTGTAGATTATTTAATTATAAAAAATGGGTATCATTAGTATTCTTGGAATAAAACTTAACTCACCAAGTGCAGGCCCTGCTATAACGGTAGGTTAGGTTTGTTATGGCATTATTTGATTTCGATTTACATTCTTAAATTCGTAAAATCTTTTGATTGGGATGTCGATTTAATGGGATAAGGATTAATACAGAGATATGAATAAAATGGTTTGATTATTGTCGGCATTTTTACCAACTTTTACAATGTAAAAAAGTAGTTATATTGGCATAACTATAATAGTTAGACATATGATATCGCGGACTTTTTTGTTGATATTGATACGTTCTATAATACTGTAGAACATTTTTTTGTTCTATCATCAATAGTTTCCGCAGCGCACGTGATGATAGATGTTTACGACTAAATTTTTACCAAGTTATTACAATTTTATTAGGGATCCCTATTTTTCTTTAAATGACATATAGCCTATGTTGCTCAGTGAAAAAGCAGCTTTCCAATGGTGAAAGAATTTTTGAAATCAGTCCAGTAGTTTTTGCGTGAAAACGTAACAAACATACATACAAACAAACATACAAATCTTTCCTCTTTATAATATAAGTATAGATGAATGAAGGAATTCCTCCGTAGGCGATTTTTTTTCTTCTACTACCGAACTTCCCCGGCTTTGCACGAGTAGTAGAAAATATTAAGTTACGCATTCTCCGTTAAGCCATTACAGATTATTATTTAATAATATCAAATAACGTTACTGTGTAAAATGGAGTCACCGCTTTATATGTTGTTGCCACAGTGAGCTAATTTAAATTGTCGAGTTTAACTTGTACTATTTATTTGTAAGAACTTAAATAAAAGTTACTAACATACTCGTATTTCATAAGTCTGTTACTAACATTTATGAGCCTTTCCTGTTTACATTAAAGTACATTTTAAAATTCAAATATCGATTCACTGGAAATACCTTTTTTGTATGTAGTTTTTAAATGATGTATAATAGGTATTGAAGTGTTTATTTGAGATTATTTCAAAGCTTTTTAAGACAATAAATTTATATCTCTGTCGGCCGTGATCCAAATTCATGTAAAATGTATGATCTGTGGGCCTATCATGAACTCTTATTGTGACTTAAATGAAGACGTAAACGACGACCGCGAACCGCTTTCTTTTCGTACCATGAAGTGTAAATTGCATTGGGGTCGTAATGTTTGAAAAGGATAACGTTATATGAACTATAGATAACTCTGTCTCTTTTACTTACATGTTCTTAGCACGAATTCCGAACGCTCATTCGGCAACGACTTAAAGGTTGCGTCTTAAAGACGTCATGGTAAGAAAAAGCAAAACAATTTCGTTTATAATTTCAATTGAGTCGCAATAAGAGTTCATGGTAGGCCTGCTGATCACGTTGCCTTATATAGCAATGTTGATCACTAATCTAAGGCATTTTGCACACTCAGCGATTTTGTTGGTTTGTACGTTTTTTATAACACTTCTTCTTAGTCGAGGTCTTCATTGCTGGAGGTCGTGTCTAGATGGAATTATTACTGCGAATTACGTCATGCACTAAGGTTTTCCATGTTTGTCTGTCCTCGGCGGTCTTTAAAGCTTCGGTGATAGGCAGGCCTGTAAGTGTCTTTACTTGGTCTGACCAACGGGTAGGTGAGCGACCACGTGGTCTTTTCCCGTCGATCTGCCCAACAACCATCAGTTGTTTTATAACACAAGTGTAGGTATGTTTATTTATTTGCATTTAAAAAGGTTACTTATTTGCCCGGTTACGGCGTTGAAATATAATAAAGATATTGCAGTATATTATCATTTTTTTATAAGAAGAGGTAGCCCCGCGTCCTAAACGTAATTAGTGAAATAACTTAACACCTTACATTACAGAATACACATTTTATTAGGTCATATAATTAATAATTTCAATTTATTGAATGCGATTGAATCTAATAAAAATAAATTGATTTAATTTTCGTTTCCGAGTGCTATATAATTATAGTTATTATTCCTTTTTCTGCCTTTATTTCATCCGTATACGTAAAATGTAAACAATCTGTGATATGATATGATGACTTTCTAGACGGTCACGAGGTTCCGGGCAGCCACACACAGAAAAATTGATTATTTTTCTGTTAAAAAACTTATGTGGCTAATTGATACTTGCAATTTATCACACGCTTTTCAGCGAAGGAAACACCTAGAGGAAACCTGCATATCTCTGTAGAATTCTTAGGCTATTATAAACTACTAATCTACATTGAAGCAGGGTGGTAGGTTAAAGTTCAAACCCTTCTTTCAAAAAAGGAGAGAGCCCACGAGGAGGATAGTAACAAGGCGTTACTATACGTAACGTATACTTGTACGAGAAAAAAGAAAACAACTTAGTTGTATTTTTAAGACTGCATTTTCTATCGCTAAAGTCGATAGAATTACCTTAACCTTGAGATTCAACGTCTATCACCGTTGTTATTTTTTTGTGAATTTTCAGTTAATTTGAATTTTACTCAAATGAAATTGAAAAGTCCTCATAAGCTTCTATACACTTTGCTTGCTGTACATTAACGCAGTGATAACACGCTCGAGACGGCGATCAAAACCTGCCTAAACCATAAGAAGCCTTACATTGTTTTATCTATAACTTACCGGCGTATACAGACTTTGTACTAGTAAGTAGGTTATCATTTTTCTTTAATAAGAAGAGATAGCCTCAAATCCTAAACGTAATTATTGAAATAACTTAATTATTTTTTATTATTCGGCTGACAAAGTTAAAGGCTTACCAGAAGAATAAGATACATATACTTAAAGTTGGATGGCAATGACATAGAGTGTAGAGTTTACATATCAATGACTTAGAGTAAGAAAGTCAGCCTAAAAGTGACATATTACAAGAAAGAGGAAACAAATGAAGCTGATCTTTCTGTCTCTTTTTTTCGAGTTTCATCTTCCCTCATTATATATTGTGTCATTGTCACTTATAGCCCTGCCTATTGTCTAAGTAAAATAACTCTTTGGCCAATGATTATGTAACGCGGTCAGTGTTCCTTCATTTTGTTTGTTTGAACGTAAAGGTTTTAAACGTTTAATTTCTTTATAAATATATTTTATTAGTTCTGTTCCAACTTTTTTGAATCTGGGGAGCATCATTAGTATAGTAACTTGCGTTCGTTCATATTCCATCTGTTTATATAAACACAAACGTGCACAGAATTCGAATCTCAATGTATTGCGGTCGAAAGTGACTTAACTAAATATAGATAGCACTCCAATCAATCCAGCAATGTTCCGGAATGGCTGCTATCGTGCAAATATTGGGAAAAATCTATTTGAGTTACTGACAAATATGCGATGCTTGTATTTAGTTATCATCCATTGAATATTTTTTTTAATTTCAGCAATGGTGTTTTCCAGTGGATCTCATCATCATCCTCCTGTCCTTATCCCACCCTAAGCGGTGTCAGCACATGTTACAAACATGTTGTCAAATGATTTCGTTACGTATTTTACGACCGGCCGCCTGCCTGACGTCAACTTACCTTAGTCGCCTTTTACGACACCTTGGTAAGAAATGAGGGTGGTCTATTCTACTCAGCCGGATACCACACGGTGGGTCGACTTACCTAGGCGCCTTTTACGACACCTCGGTATGAAATGACGGTGGTATATTCTACTCAGCCGGGTACCACACGGCGGGATGGATGGCATGAACGACACATGGATCTGTTAAGTATATTTCTTTAAAAATCAGACACTTATAGCAAATTTTCATAACAATAACATTGCCATAGTTTTTCTGAAGGCGCTTTATGAAATTCAAAAGGACAACCTTGTTATAGACAGACGTTTAATTTTTGCACGCTTAGTATTAAAGTGGCTTTATTCAAAAATATGTTTTTGGCGAATTTCAATAAAGCGTAGCGTCTATAAAACTCAACAACAACAACGACAACAATTAACAAAACTTGTGAATGTTAAAGAGACCCATAACTTTGAAGAGCAAGAAAACACTGATTTTTAATGCTAAATGGCATTGAAAAAAGGCTTACAATGTATCTAAATCACTATAACAGAACTACTTCGCTATAATCCGCACGGGTTAAGCGAATGCATGCAAAGCTAATGTGTATGAAGCAGGCAAAATCTACGCACCTTATACATGCAGGACAAGCCACCACATGCACCCCAAGGCGCAATTCACCAGCAACAACGCATACAAAAGCAGCACACACACCCACCACCACAATCTCGACGATCGTTTCGCCCCGAAACCGAAGCATCATCAGGAGGATAGGCTCCACGACAAAAATCGTAATGCATTACGATTACGATTACGATCGCATCGGTTTGTTTCGGGGGAAACGATCGTCGAGATTGTGGTGGTGGGTGTGTGTGTGCCGCTTTTGTGTGCGTTGTTGCTGGTGAATTGCGCCTTGGGGTGCAAGTGGTGGCTGGTCCTGCATGTATAAGGTGCGTAGATTTTGCCTGCTTCATACACATTGGCTTTGCATGCATTCACTTAACCCGTGCGGATTATAGCAAAGTAGTTAGTTCTGTTATATTGCTTGTAACATGGAATTCCGCAAAGTAACGCCTGCTTCTATAAAGCATTATGATTTTGTCGTTGAGCCTATCTTTGCATGCATTCGCTTAACCCGTAGCGAGGTAGTTCTGTTATAGTGCCTGTAATATGGAATTCCGCAAAGTAACGACTGCTTCTTTAAATCACGTATCTAAATCAATTAAGCTTAATTTTGAATTAGCCCACTTTACTAAACGTGCGTTTTGTTATTAAATTAAAGTATTAATGCCCATCTATATTCACGGGACCTAATTGCATTTTTTGTACTTCGATACGTGTTTAGAACTAAATATACAGGGTTGCGAGTTTTAAGAAAAAAAACGATTTTAAAAGAAATTATCCAGAACAATTTATTTATGATATAAGCGTGTTTGAGCAAACCTTATTAAATAGAAATACATTTTGTAATAAATATATATAATGTTATAAATCATTAATATTGTAGAAAAATTTGTACCTTGAACTATACAAATATTTGTATCTTAAATTCGGTAATCATGAAATCATGTAATAGAAACATAGACACAATTTACTAAACTAATTTAAATATATTACAAAAATGTAATTTAATTACTGTTATATTTAAATGTCATTTTATAAATTATACATTTAATTAAGTTTAGAATCAAGTATAAATGTTTAAAATAAAAAGCAAGCGAAGACATATCAAGTAGAAGATAAAGATTTAAGTCACAGTCACAAATCTTACTTTCAAATATACAATCACAAATATAGAATACGTCGAAATATACAATCATGAAATAGGAACTTACGTTAAAATCGGTGATTTTGGATTTATGTTGAATTATACAGAATTATTAGGCTGAATTATACGAAATCGATAAATGTAGGTTAAGCGGAATCTTTCTGGTCCTTTTTATAGGATAACCTTTCAGCCTCTTCGATGGTGTCCGGAAGAGCAACGTTGATAGTCTCCGGTAGAGAGAACACCATTAAGCTAGCTACCAGAGCCATGCTACCGAAGAATATTGCTGGCAAGTTGTCGTAAAATCGAACCTGCGGACAAAAAATATTATAAACCCTAACTAAACACATCCTGTATAACCATATGATATTATACAAAATTCCAATTAGCCTAAACCGGGAGGGACGGGCGAGCGCATAAGCATCGTCGAGGTTGCGAAATGCAGTGAGTAGAGCGAACACACACAACAACACGCACATAATCTAACCTAACCTAAGTAAACAACACACCCTGTATAACCATGTGACATTACACAAAATTCCAATTTAGCTACACATAAGATTTTTTTTCGAACTGTCTGTATGCTGTTAGCCTAAACCGGGCGGGACGGGCGAGCGCATAAGCATCGTCGAGGTTGCGAAATGCAGTGAGTACAGCTAACACACACAACAACACGCACATAACCTAACCTAACTAAACAAACCTGTATAACCATGTGATATTATAAAAAATTCCAATTTAGCACACACATAACAATTTTTCTCCGAACTGTCCGTATGCTGTTAGCCTAAACCGGGTGGGACGGGCGAACGCATAAGCGTCGTCGAGGTTGCGAAATGCAGTGAGTAGAGCGAACACACACAACACGCACATAATCTAACCTAACCTAACTAAACATCCTGTATAACCATCAGATATTATAAAAAATTCCAATTTAGCACACACATAACAATTTTTTTCTGAACTGTCCGTATGCTGTTAGCCTAAACCGGGTGGGACGGGCGAACGCATAAGCGTCGTCGAGGTTGCGAAATGCAGTGAGTAGAGCGAACACACACAACACGCACATAATCTATCCTAACCTCACTAAACACATTCTGTATAACCATGTGACATTACACAAAATTCCAATTTAGCACACATATAACAATTTTTTTTCGAACTGTATGCTGTTAGCGTACAGCGGGCGGGACAGGCGAGCGCATAAGCATCGCCGAGGTTGCGAAAGGCAATGAGTAGAGCGCACACACACAACAAGACACATATAACAAACAACTCCCGCTGAGAAACTCATTTCAACGGCCTATGCCATCAGAATAACACAAAAAATTACAGACGTTTAAAAGCAAAATTTGGTTCGTTTGCTTACTACAGCATGATGTCTTATTGAATACTGTTATGGGGTAAATGCGCAGCTTGGAAAAATCTTTGTACAGCACAAATAGACCATACGTGTAATTTATTTGACTGGCCCGTTGGCGCAGTGGGTAGTGACCCTACCTTCAGGTCCGCGGGTCGTGGGTTCGATTCCCACCGAGGGCCAACATTTTCTATCAACAATTTGTTGGCTCTTCGAGGCTGGGTGTGTATTTGTATTTAAGTTGTATTTAAAATATATATATAGTATATTACCAGTTGTCCGTCACCCATAACACAAGTAATAAGTTAGTTACTTTGGGGATGGACGACCATATAAATAAATAAATAAATATATGGGACATTTACACACACGGTCGTCCATTCCCAAAGTAAGTAACTCAATACTTGTGTTATGGGTGAGAGACAACTGGTAAATATATACATATATAGTTTTAAATACATACTTAAATACATATATACACCCAGACTCGAAAAACCAACAAATTCTAAATAGAAAATGTTGGTTCTCGGCGGGAATCGAACCCGCGACCCGCGGAGCCGAAGACAGGGTCACTGCCAACTGCGCCAACGGGCCAATCAATATATATTTATTATCATTATTATTATAATTTAACTCCCAGCGAGAAGTTATAGAAAATACTTATAGATGCTCCTAAATTAGCTTCGCAGTATCTATACTAATATTATAAAGAGGAAAGATTTGTATGTTTGTTTGTATGTATGTTTGTTACGTTTTCACGCAAAAACTACTGGACCGATTTCAAAAATTCTTTCACCATTGGAAAGCTGCTTTTTCACTGAGCAACATAGGCTATATCTCATTTTCAAAAAAAATAGGGATCCCTAATAAAATTGTAATAACTTGGTAAAAATTAAGTCGTAAACATCTATCATCGCGCGCGCTGCGGAAACTATTGATGATAGAACAAAAAAATGTTCTACAGTATTATAGAACGTATCAATATCCACAAAAAAGTCCGCGATACCATATGTCTAACTATTATAGTTATGCCAATATAACTACTTTTTTACATTGTAAAAGTTGGTAAAAGTGCCGACAATAATCAAACCATTTTATTCATATCTCTGTATTAATCCTTATCCCATCAAATGATATTTTATTAATAACGGTTTCAATACCTGTAAAATACTTTTTAAATTATTAAAATCCGACATCCCAATCAAAAGATTTTACGAATTTAAGAATGTAAATCGAAATCAAATAATGCCATAACAAACCTAACCTACCATTATAGCAGGGCCTGCATTTGGTGAGTTAGCTCTTATTCCAAGAATACTAATGATACCCATTTTTTATAATTAAATAATCTACAAAATAAATCCATAGTCCGATTTCGTAGACTTTCCACTACCACGAGATCGGTATGGACGCGGGTGAAACCGCGGGGCTTTGCTAGTATTATATAAAATTATAGAAAAAAGAGCGCTGTACATAACATAGAAAGTAATGTTAAGTTGTTAATAAGTCATAAAAGTTATATACAACCCAGTTGCAAATTAGTGACCCGGCAGGAAGTGTTCCCTACATATATACTGCACGACTATATTATTGTTGCGATAAATAGGACCGAGTATGAGCATCCTTAGAGAGAACGGTGAAATTCCACCTAAATTAATTGCAAGCTAATCGACATTGTTTGCGGTAAACAACGGGAAACGTATTATCCATTAACGAAATGGAAAGTTATGATTAAATCCTAATAATCCAATTAAGATTGAACAACAAAGTTGTTGCGAAAGTAACAACAACATTAAACTTTATACAACTTACAAATAATACGTATAAACTAACAAAGTGAGCTATTATTACAACGTTGGAGTAAGATTGAGTGGTTTTAGAATTGTCTCTCTTGCTCTTGACGAGGGATTTTTGGATTAATCGTATGTTGTTGTAGGCGTGTTACATTCACTGAATTAGGGCCCGTAACCGTTTAATAACAACAAATCATCATCATCAGCCTCCTGCCCTTATCCCACATGTTGTCACATGATTTGGCTACGTATTTGGTTACGACCGGCCGCCTGCCTGACGTCAATTTACCTTAGTCGTATTTTACGACACCTCGGTAAGAATGAGGGTGGTCTATTCAACCTAACCGGATACCACACGGCGGGTCAACTTACCTTAGTCGCCTTTACGACACCTCGGTAAGAAATGAAAGTGGTCTATTCTACTTAGCCGGATACCACACGGCAACCTTTAATAACAAATATATGAGACAATGACAAACACAGTCATCTGTCTGCGAAGTAACTAAATTATTACTTGTGTTGTGTATGTATTATTAAACTAAACCTTCCTCAAAAATACTACCGCACTACTACTTTAAGTAGAACATCGTTCAAAAATCCGTTACGTAGATTTTGAGAAAACATACCAACGATCAAATCATAACAGACTGCATTTGAGGACTTTCTTTTTTAAAATATGTATACATAGAAGATAAAGTAGTATGTTGTTATATTGTGTTCCTTATGTCTCTGACCTATTTTAATAAACAATCAGTAATTTTTTGGATTAACCCAGCGGATGATTCTGTAAGGCTAATGTTTTGTTGCAAGGGGGAAATCGAAACCAGAATAAGCCATAGCAACACGTGGCCTAGCGTGCTAGTTTATTTAAATACTTACCAATAATGGCGTCAACGGAGCTAAAGTAGAACCCACTCTGCCCAGGGACGAGCACACGGCGAGCAGGGATTGCCTGACGTTGGTGGGGAACACCTCCGACACGTAGATGTACACGGAACTGTATGACACTGTTATGGAGAACTTACCCGATAGATATAGGACAAGAGTCAACCATTTTTGATCTGTGGATAAGGAAACAACTTAAATACTGTTACGAATTTGTGGCATCTACAATTTAAGTCCGCGTGATTCCCTGCGAGAGAAGTTTAAGGAAACAGGTATTCTAACATTTGCTTCACAGTATATTTTAAATAACGTAATTCTTGTACATAAAAATATAAAGAATTATAAAACGATAGGTGATGTATATAATAGACAAAGTAGGAACCGACATAAGCTTGCGACTCCTGCTTTGCGCCTAGCAAAAGTACGTAAATCGTTTGTGGGTTTGGGTATAAGATTCTATAATAAAATTCCGAAATCAATTTTGGTCATGCCATTACAGCAGTTTAAAAACACTTAAAAAGAGGCTGATACAGAAAGCCTACTATACTGTTGAAGAATACTTAGATGATAAGGATGTGTGGATATAGGTGCGCTTCTACCCTGTACAAGACAGTAATAAATAAATGTAACTAGTTCTAGGATTTTAAAAATATCATATTTTAAAAAGAGCAACCGCCGCGTTTCTTGCTGGTTCTTCTCGGTAGGAACAGCTTTCCGAACCAGCAGTAAAGTTGACGATTCAAAAGCACTTGTTTACAAGTTTACTTGAATAAAGAATATTTTGATTTGATTTGATTTGAATATGCGAAAAGAGCTCATAATGCATACGTCATAGAGCTCAAATTGGACGGGGGGAGTTTACGAACATGCAAAAAGAGATCGTAATTTACATGTTATAGAGTTCAAATTCGCTTGATGCTAATTCTCTGGAACATTCACTTTGTTTACGAATCGTGTTCGGTATCTCTGCTAGGACTCGCGAATAGTTGTGTACATTCTCGAAATGGGTTCTTTCGATATATAAGCGGCCGTATCGAGCGCCTCGACGTTTAGTTAGCGAATAGCGATCAACAGCGAAAATAAAAGTAAAATAATAGTGAACTCGACTTTGTTATTTGAGAACGGACTGCATAGAGACTGTAAGTACTAATTTTGTAGTGTAAAGGTGAATATAGCGTTTTTAACGAGTTACCAGGTACTTTCATCCAAATCCACGAACAATGTACGTAGCAATACTAATTATGTTAAACGTTAAATCTATGAAATAATTTATAGAAGTAGAGGTGAGGAGTGGTGAAGAGAGAAATGTTATTGGTGACTGCGTTATTCCATAGTACATAAGTTATGATAAAATTATTTTTAACTCCACTATGAGTTTGTCGTTAAGCCAATCTCCTGATGATGCTTCGGTTACGGGGCGAAACGATCATTGCCATTGACGTAGTGAATGTGCTTGTGTAGTGTGTTGGCGGTGGTGTTTGTGAACGGCGCGTTAACTAATCCTATGTATGAGGTATGAGAACTGTTTTTTATTTATTACATAGATTTTCTCAACAAACGTTGATTACAAAATATATCATAACTTTTGTTTATTTATTTTTATTAAATAAATATTAAATTCATTGATTTATAATTATAGCTGAAATCCTCCTTACCGTATTTAAGGTTGTATTTACCGTTTAAAGCCTGATTCAAAAAGAAAATGAAATACTTATGGATACTGACTGGCCCGTTGGCGCTGTGGGTAGTGACCCTGCCTTCAGCTCCGCGGGTCGCGGGTTCGATTCCCGCCGAGGGCCAACATTTTCTATAAACAAATTGTTGGTTCTTCGAGCCTCGGTGTGTATTTGTATTTAAGTATGTATTTAAACTTATATATGTAGTATATCTACCAGTTGTCCGTCACCCATAACACAAGTATTAAGTTCCTTACTTTGGGGACGGACGATCGTTGTGTAAATGTCCCATATATTTATTTATTTATTTGTTTATCCTCTTCTACAACAAGAATCTATAAGTAAGAACATTTTTCAATTTTCTGGACATCGCGGGTGACACTAAGCGAAGTTTGAAGCCATAATAGTAATATGCTAATCCTATCGCAGAGCTAGTAATTAAATATTCCACAAAATTTTGTGAACATTTATTAGTGACTTAAACACTATTTTGTGTTAAACTATTCCGGCAATGATTAGGTAAGGGTCATCCCTTCATCCCTCCACATCATTGTGACAGTATAAATTTAAAGAGAAGACCCATTACACTTCAGTTTGGTTTAACTAGTTACGCATTTGCCAGAAATATGGTTTCATCATCATGTTTACATCCGTAATATGTAAGGAAGCGTGAAGATTTAAGAAATATTACCTTCTTTTTATTTAAATTATTCACATGAGTTTTTACAGAGACTCGTCGGTGAATGGAAATCCGCGAAAACTTGGAAACGCCTACATGCTATATGCTTATTAGAATAACCATAATTTTGTAATCGAGGGTTTAAATTTCTACAATATTGTCATTTTTATTCCGATTTTTGAAATAAATGTACATACTGTCCTAGTCGGTTAACTATTATCAATTTAAAATACCTTTGAATTTAAAAAGAGCCATCATTCTCCTGCCCTTATCCCACTCTAAGTGGGGTCGGCACAACATGTTACAAACATGTTGTCACATAATTTGGCTACGTATTTTACGACCGGCCGCCTGCCTGACGTCAAATTACCTTAGTCGCCTTTTACGACACCTCAGTAAGAAATGAAGGTGATCTATTCTATGCAGCCGGATACCACACGGTACATACCTTAGTCGCCTCTTACGACACCTTGGTAAGAAAGGAGGGTGCTCTATTTTATTCGTTGAATTCAAAAAGAGTACATTATTATTATTATTTGTATTGAACATCTAACACTTCAATAGTAAACCGGTTTACGAGACACTAATAACGACAGATGGTAAATCCTAGGCGGGTATATAAAACTCGTAGACAACCCCATTTCATATAAAATTCTACTTAAAATACAGTAAAATTCGCACCAGAGTCCCCGGGAATCTTATGTTTTATCGCCATTAAAATTGCAATATCAAACCTACATCAAAACGTTACCACCTTCATTCATTTATTCATGCAATGTTTGTTAAATAAACTAAAGTTTCTAACGTTTCGAGTTCTCTGAAAGCCAAGATAGATTAAAAACTCTATTTTGCGACGGGAACTGCTTTGACTCAAATGATTGGGATTCTTTTTTCCGCCGTGTGGTATCTGTCTGAGAGGAATAAACCACTCTCATTTCTTACCGAGGGGTCGTAAAATGCGAATAAGGTAAGTTAATCAACTTAACTTAGACGCCTTTTACCACCGTGTGATATCCGGTTGAGTCTACTCAAAGAAAGAGGTAAGAAAGAGGGTCGTCTATTCTAATAGACGACCATCTTTCTTACCGAGGGGTCGTAAAAGGCGACTAAGGTAAGTTGGTCAAGTTAACTTAGACGCATTTTACCACCGTGTGGTATCCGGTTGAATAGAATAGACGACCCTCTTTCTTACCGAGGCATCGTAAAATACGACTAGGGTAAGTAGACGTAAGGCGGGCTGCTGGTCGTAAAATACGTATTACGGTTCCCGTTGCTGTGGTTTTACATAGAGGTAAGTTTATTTTTGTAATTAATTTATTTATTTCAAGTAACTTAGACTCGTTATAACATTTTACAACATTTTAGCAACTTTAAAAAAAAAATAATTCTATTTAGTTTCGATAAATAAGAAAATTATATTGTTTCAATTAAACTATGTTCGGTTGTCCCAGTTATACCTGCTACCAGCTCTTATACTATAAGAGAAACCACATTTCATCGACCGACGGATGCCGAAATGGGCTTTACTTGAATATTCCATTAATTCAGGCTGTTGAGTAAACATCGATCACTAAATAAACAATAACTTGGCAAAATTTCGACCAAATTTGGTGAGATGCCATTTCAGAGCGTTCATTCCATTGCCGATTTCAGGTGAATATTCAAGAACTTTACTCGAAACTGCTATTATAGACTTAACATCAACGATCTTTATTATTACTTTCATGAAAAATTTAAGTTTAAAATATTCTTTATTTAAGTGAACTTGTAGACGAGTGCTTTAAAATTAATTTAATCCGCTATTAAGTAAGTATAAAATATATATAATGCTAAATGTAGAGTGAACTATGCGTTGTCATACCCGATAGATGCAGGATTCGTTAAAACACATGCACAAACCTCCACCATGTAACAGTCTTAGCCCTACATTCTTGTCAAAATAAATAATTATTAAAATTTCAAGATTTCAGCAAATAAATGATTTCTTGTCACGCAGTTTCATTTTTTCGCATGTATAATTGATGCTCTGAACATAATACATCAAAATCAGAAAAGCCAAATTTTTATCTTATTGACCGAACGTCGCGACAGTCGCCGTTCTATAGCAAAGAGAGTGGGCGGAACACGGAGCGCATAAGTGACGCGTAATGTAAATGTAGATAGGGCGATACACAATATTAGTTGAGTTTTAGGATATTATTCATCATAATTATTTTATTACGTTAGATATAACGTTAGGTAATGTGTCGAAATCGGCTATACTAGTCTAATTTTTATCGGGTTAGCCCGCGGCGGGAAGTGCCGTCGTGTAAAGAGCTCATCAATAAGTGCCCCGGATGGGCATGAAGCTAATCGGGCTAACCCGATAAAAATTAAACGTGAGTATAGCCGGTGCCTACACATTAACTATGAATACTAATAACGATAGTCTAAATTTAAAAAGATATGAGATTGTCAAAAATATCAGTAAACACAGTATATTAAAGTATACGATTTTGGATTAGCAACTTTATCTCTTATTCGCATCATCGTGCCCGGGTGCGATTTGAAAAGATATTTGATGGCGGGTAATAATATTTTATTATCTTTCTCTGTTTGCCGAAGGGATTTCCTTATTTTGATGTGACCGGAATTCATTTATTTGCTCTTGATATTGAATTAATAGTTTAGCTTTTTATATATCGTTATAGATTAAATAAGGATCTTAAAATAAGTGAGCACAAATATTTATCTTACTAAAACCATATACGTATATTTGCTAACGGAAAAAATTTCTTCTTGTTCCGCACAAACGTGCGGGCGGATGAAACAACCTCCGAAATCTGGGCCCGCCATTTCGGCGTCTCAACCTACCTTATGCGGCCGTCAGCTTTATGCGGTCCGGCCTCGTGAACAACTGCGTGTATATGTGTACGTGTGTGTGTGCGCATGTATGTACTTGGCCGATTCCCGAACCCGTTGGCTCGCCTCAGCAGTCTTCCACGGACACGTACTGTCTATTTCTCCCGGCGTATACACGTCACCAACGCGGTTAACTAACACAAATAACACGCGGTGTGCACACAACCTTCGTAAGGTCACACGTTATTGAATCGTCCCATATCAGTAAACATTAATCCCAACGCGTACTAATACCGCGTCGCGGTCGCGTCTTATCTTTATAGTATTCGAAACGCTTTACTAATTGAACGCGTCACTTAATGTAAAACCCACACCCTTCACTGGTTAAAACGCGTCACTAGATACTTATATCAATATCAAAAGTCAATACAGTTGCGGTACTATCTAAAACCACACCCCAAAAACGCATAATTACGCGTGTGCGTTTACAATAAGATCGTATAAAGGGCGCATATCGTACATGCGCGCGGGCGTCCTGTCTTATCGTAATCCAAAACGTTACTAAAAATGCTACGTAATAAACGCGAGCGGCGAGCGCAGACCACACGGCACTCGAATTCACAATAAAGACAGCTTCGACGCGATTTATACAAAACACTTCTAAAAGTCTTTTTATAATAAAATAAACATCATTCTAAAATTTTTTTAAAGTGGAAATATTAGGAAAGCTATTGAATCAACTTTTTCTGATACACGTGAAGTTTTTGTTTTTAATTGAATGAACTTTATATCCATTCTTTCTCCAAAAAGTAAACTAAGCAATGTTGAACATTGCGAGTTCTAGTGATCGCTTCGCCCCGAAACCGAAACATCATCAGGAGGTTAGGCTCCACGATAATTTGCGACGCTTTGTTTGCGATTTTGTTTGTTCTTAAGAATTCTGCATATACGGATAGTCCACTCTAAATTGAGCATTACATACATTTCTTATTCACATTATCGTGGATTATAGCAAAATAATTCTTTTGTAACTTCTGCCTTTATCCCACTTTAAGTGACATCGGCACAACATGTTACAAACATGTTGTCACATGATTTGGCTACGTATTTTACGACCGGCCGCCTGCCTGACGTCAACTTACCTCAGTCGTATTTTACGACTCTTCGGTAAGAAAGAGGTTCGTCTATTCTACTCAACCGGATACCACACGGAGGGTCAATTTACCTTAGTCGCCTTTTACAACACCTCGGTAAGAAATGAGAGTGGTCTATTTTATTCAGCCGGATACCAGACAGCGGTCTATTGTAACTTCTGTACTATGGAATTCTTTAAAGTAACGCCTTTTCTATAAATCATCTATACTTATTATAAAACAAAGTCCCAAAAAGCTGTCTGTCTGTATGTAATCGATTTTCTCAAAATCTACTGAACGGATTTTTGTACGGTTTTCACCAAAAGATAGTAAAATACTTCTGAATGGTTTAAGTAAATAGTACATATTAGTAATATGTAAATTGTGATGAAGAGATCGAGCAGTTGTTAAAAAATTTGCTTGCTAGGAGCTTACGCGTACGCTGCGTAAACCAACAGAGTTACGGTAAAGTAATGTACTAGAGAATTGTAGATCTATAAAAATACCACAAAACAGTCCGCGATAGCATCTTTCTATCCCTTACGGTTAACTCACAATAACTATTATTATGTTCAAAATTGCAATTAAATACACTAATTTACTCACCTTTTGGTAGAAATGATAGACTTATACACAAAAACGCACTCAAAACATAAGTTATGATCAACACTTTCTTCCGTCCATATCTGTCGAGGACCAACAGACACACAATATTCGCTGGTATTTCTACGAAGGCCACCAGCATAAAGTTCACATACTTATTACCGGCTAACGACACAGAGTTAATTGATAATCCGTAATAAACAAAAGTACATGTTATCCACAGAAACGAACATATAAAAACTCTCTTCCTTATTATACTAGATTTGATCACTTTCTTAAAGTTAGACTCTTTCTCTGTCTCACTTTCGACATTTTCCGTACACTTGGGATCTTTGAGATTAATCTTTTCACTTTCATAAAGTGGAGCTAGAGTTTCATCAGATAAGTCAACACCATTCATTTTAGCTGCCTTTGTTAGAATCGTAGCGGCTTCTTGCAGACGCCCTTTACTGATCAACCATCTAACACTTTCGTTTAGAATCCAGTAATAGGATACAACGAACATTGCTGGTATATAAATAAGTCTGAGGAGGTGTCTCCAGTTTTGAAGCCACCAAGAAAACCCAGCTAAGGACATTAGACCCATCACATAAACTGCGTTTATTAGAGTATTTCCGAATACCCTCCCTTTAGGCCCTACTAATTCCATTGCTGAAAAGAAATATATTGTAACTAACATGTCAAAATCTACTTAAATAGCGAAATTACACATATCGCTCATGAGGTGCAGTCGAGGCACAACTTTAAAAAATCTAATTTTGAGCTAAATGGGCTTTAAGTTGTGATTGCTAAGAAAAATGCATAAAAAATGCTATAGTTTGTTTACATGAAGAACCTCATATTGAATTATGAATTGTGCCGATATTGCCGCTCAAAAGATAACACTTTAACTAATCTTAGTCCAAAAAAAGTGTTTTTTGAGTTGTGCTACTATTGAAACCAATGAACGATATATTAAAACAAAGTCATCATCCTCCTGCCCTTATCCCACTTTGAGTGGGATCGGCACAACATGTTACAAACATGTTGTCACATGATTCAGCTACGTATTTTACGACTGGCCGCCTGCCTATCGTCAACTTAACTTAATCGTATTTCACGACCCCTTGGCAAGAAAGAGTGGTCTATTCTACTCAATCGGATACCACACGGTGGGTCAACTAACTTAGTCGCCTCTTACGACACCTCGGTACGAAATGAGGGTGGTCTATTCTACTCAGCCGGATAATATACGGCATAAAGTAAGAAATTAAAACTTCAATACCTCATTGCACATGCTTATTTTATGATAAATTATGACTGATGGACATCAGTCATGATTTATTCAAACCATATTATGGGACATGTAATGAATTAGGTAAATCTGTTAAGTTATTAATTTATTCATAGCATCATTTAGCCAATTGATTAAATATTGATATTGATTTATCGTTGTGGACTTATTTCACAAATGACTTAAAAAATAATCATATAGAAAGTTAAAAAATTTATAATGCACGTAATGTGTATTTTTTGTTCGAAATAAGTGTGCTCCTTTTAGTTTGATTTCTTTAATGTACATAATATTAGAAATCAGTTCTTAAAATTGATAGATCCTAAAAATAAATACTTCCATCAAAAGACTAAATGGCTGTAATAATGAGAAGATTACTTTTTTAGAATATTTAAAGTAATTGATAAAGCCATTTCTTATTTTATCGGGTCAGCCCAACTAGTTGTGAGTCTATCCGGGGCACTTATTCATGAGCGCATTACACGGCTTTATCGCGGCGGGAACTGTATCACTTCCGCCGGATGGACTCGAAACTAGTCGGACGAACCCGATAAAATAAGACGTGAGTATAGCCGGTTTCCGTACATAAACTATGAACAACTACGCACGATATTTTAAATTTAAAAAGTTTATTAAATTAGACATAGGCAAAAAAAATAACTTAGGTATCAAACACAAGGACGACCATTATTAAAAATGAAACTCTCTGAAGAAAAGTCTGGTAAGAAAGAATAACTCTGTACATAATTTAAATTTACATACAATAAAAATAGGACTTATCATTGAGGATATGTACTTACCAATAACAAAGGCAGTGCTGTAAGCACCAGCACCTAGAGCCGCTTCGAGGAATTCGAAAGCAAGTAGCGCGACGTAGTTAGGTGAAAAGGATCTCAGAAATCCGAACACACCATTCATAAGTGACGCTATAGACAATGCGAGTTTCCTACCATATCTGTCCGATAAGATGCCGGTAAGAGGCAGTGATATGAACAGACCGACATTGTGAACGGATCCGACGAGGGTTCTTTTCCAGTTTTCACATCCAAGGTCGAACTAAAACAAGGAAGTAATGTAAATGTAAATTAACATAAAAATCGTGTGATGTCTAAACACCATAGTCCAGCTAACGTCTGGTCGTTTGAATCAGAAGAAGAAAGTAAATTACGATATAGGTAATGGAAGAAATAACCTCCTAATCTTTTTCAATCACTAGATTTCCCCTATTGAATAAAGATTTTTAAGAAAATTATCAATGCCACACTATCTTACACTTCTTAAATGACTCTCAGCGATATTTTTGAGATCTTATGTCTACCAAGTCAATGGCCTACCAACGCTACATTTCGTTCGCTTCTTGCACAGATCTGTTTGATGTGATCCCTTCCTCGCCATTTTACTATCGTACCACCAGACGCCGAGAAGGGCCCAACCAATATACAGTTGACATTCCAAAAATACGCACTAAACGCTTTCGCTCATCGTTTCTCATGAGCACGGCCAAACTATGGAACTCCCTTCCCGCATCTATCTTTCCGTACTCTTACGATCTGATGAAATTCAAAAAAAGAGTGAATAGGCACTATAGTGGCAAGCGCAGTCCACCTTAGGCTACATCCTTCGCTTTCCATCAGGCGAGATCGTAGCCAGGCGTTAGCCTTTGATCATAAAAAAAAACTTCTTTGGGCATCTTAAGACCCTAACGCCCATTTTCTATGTGTTACCCATTATTATAATGAGCTTCACGACATTCGAGGCTGTATCGGTCACTTAGGTCCTTCTAGTACCTCGTATATTAAAAAAATATATATTAGCGAATATATAAATGACCTTTGAGATGTTTAACAATGTAAGATTATGAGACTGATATTAAAATAGAAGCTCGACTATTGCCTGGAATTGCATATTAAGGTTGCCTCATATGAGATCTGATCTTAGGGACAACTTTTGCGGATTATATCAAAGTAGTTCTGTTAAAAATTTTGTATTATGGAATTCCGTAAAGTAACGCCTGCTTCTATAAATCACTTTTTCCCATCACAAATTTCGATTACTAGATAGGGTACGACAACACTGGTCGATCTAACAGGCATCTATATGCAATCTGCTATTAAGGTGATGAATCTCGATTTTCGAAGTATCTGGTTATATTTAGGCTACTTTTGCTTATTTAATTTATGATATAATAGACACAAAGTCAACAAAAACTTAAAATATATTAAAACTAACTTAATAATAACAATAATAAGAAGAAATAAAAAAATTATACATAGGTATATAAACTAAATCTAAAACATCGATCATCATCATCATTCTCCTGCCCTTATCCCACTCTGTGGGGTCGGCACAACGTGTTGCAAACATGCTGTCATATGATTTGGCTACGTATTTTACGACCGGCCGCCTGCCTGGCGTCAACTTACCTTAGTCGCCTTTTACGACACCTCGGTAAGAAATGAGGGTGGTCTATTGTATGCAGCCGGATACCACACGGCATTTACCTTAGTCGCCTCTTACGACAACTCGGTAAAAAGGAGGGTTCTGATTCTGTTCTTTCGGATACCACGCGGCTTCGAAAACATCGATCTCACTGCAAATTTATGTTAATTTATATTAAATTTTAATATAATTTATTATAATTAATATGAAACATTTGAAAACGTTAATGGCGCTTTGGGTAATATCATTTTTGTGTGATTTAATAACGAAATGGAGTCATTAATTTCTATAATATTTCAGAGTACAAAATTTAATTATCCAAATTTCATCAATGTTGACTCACTGGATTAACTGTGAAAGCATAACAGATTGTTTTGTTTTCTTATTGATCTCGAAGCTTATATCCTAATAGCTTTTGAAAACACCGCGAGATATACATATAGTTGAGGATATTTTTACGCTAAAGTTGACGAAAATAAACTCGCGGTTACATCTACATCCTATATCATACCGACTCGTCACTATCTTTTATACTTCAATTATTATAAAATATGTGCCGACCCCACTTAGGGTGGGATAAGGGCAGGAGGATGATGATTTACCTTACCCACAATTTTAATCTGAAAAAATACTGACTTAGAAAGTCAATATTTTAAACTGGGTCCAGTTTAAAAAACTGACTTTGAAGTTTAATTTTATCTATTGTCCTCTTGTTGGTGTTACTTTCAGATGGCTACACCCACTAGCAATCTATAAATGAAATGAGTTTAGGGATAAAAAAGTTATAATAAATTTAGTATCCTAAAATCTAATACTTATTATAAAACAAAGTCCCAAAAAGCTGTCTGTCTGTATGTAATCGATTTTCTCAAAATCTACTGAACGGATCTTTGTACAGTTTCACCAAAAGATTGTGCAATACTTCCGGATGGTTTAGGTAAATAGTACATATCGGTATTATGTAAATTGTGTTGAAGAGATTGCGCAGTTGTTATAAAACTTGCTTGCTGGGAGCTTCAGTCGCGTGCGCTGCGTAAACCAGCAGAGATATGCTAAAGTAATGTACCAAAGAATTGTAGATCTATAAAACTACTACAAAAAAGTCCGCGATAGCATGTCTCTATCTTTTATGGTTAACTCGCAAGAACTACTTTTATGTTTAAAATTTGAATTCTAGAAAAAAATTGTGACACGCTGATTTCCACAAGGGCGAACCCGCTGACACAGCTAGTCTTTTATACTTCAAAGTGAACGATGATGGTTACGACATACACATAAATATATGAATGGTTTGACGAATATTCGTTAAATTCTTTGTTAGATTATTACGTCATTTGCTCTATAGGTCGAGAGTTTGAACTAGTTTAGGTAAAGATACGTTATCACCACGCCTTTACCATGAGTGTGAAACATTCGAACATCACGCGTTAAGTATATTTATAGTCTTAGAGTTTACGATTAAAACTCTATGGTCACAACAGCGACATCTTTTGTAAAACTCATTGTTATATCTGTTGTTGCGGCGAATATCAAACGATTCCCGATATTGGTAGGGTCTATATTATATTTAGTATTTTATATTTGCCAATTGTTTTAGAGAGCATGTAATGCTGTTGGTTTTGCCGTGTGGTATCCGGCAGAAAAGAATAGACCACCCTCTTTTCTTATCGAGGTGTCGTAAGAGGCGACTAAGGTATTGTGCCGTGTGGTATCCGGCTGCATAAAATAGACCACCCTCATTTCTTACCGAGGTGTCGTAAAAGGCGATTATGGTAAGTTGACGTCAGGCAGGCGGCCGGTCGTAAAATACGTAGCCAAATCACGTGACAACATGTATATACATGTTGTGCCGACCCCACTTAGTGTGGGATAAGGGCAGGAGAATAATGATGATGTAATGCTGTTGGTTGAAATTACTATCCGTAAAGCTACTGTGAAATGAAGGTGGAATTTTGTTGTTTTCTAGGAACCTAGACCGTTAGGACTAAATCATTAGCATGGTACGTCTAAACCTAGAAGTCATAGAGAATTTGCTCCAGTTAAGACTGTTATCGGACTTTATAGAAGGTAGAATAATAACCAGTGTTCATAGTAGGAAAGAACAACTCGATATAAATATTTTTCAACAGTTTCAATACGATAATGATATTTTTATTTGATTTTCCTCATCAATAATCATAATTTTTGTGTGCTGTAATGTGGTAGATGCAAAAAGATGGTGCGAACATTTTTAATTTCCTAGCATTAAACTAACTTAATAGTATGCAAATATTTTTGTAACATAATTTAAACATAGCAGCATTTTTTTAAATATTAAAATATAATAAGTTATTTCATTTTTTACGGTGATCTCTTGGTTAATTTGTTGATGTATGAGAGTTATGACGGGCCGGAGCGATTAATCGTATGACCGATAATGCTGTTTTCGCAACACGGACGCTCTTATCTTTACGATACTTTTAAATATCGATATAACAAACTACAGAATCGATCAATTTAAAACAAATGGATCTTTGTAGAAACAACTTGGAGTCAGTCGATACAAGAAAATCGATTACTGAACATTCACTTATAAAATTGGCTTCCACATAAACCCTACATTGCGCCATAGTAAATATCAATGTGTAGGGACCTTGATCGTATGACACATATGTACATATACCCGAATGCGTGATGACTAGTCACAGTAAATTACACTAGCCCTACACTACACGTTGTTCTAAACCATGATGCACTTAAAATTAATATCTTCTGGGCTCTACACACAAAACAACACAGCATCAACGATGTTTGTACCCCTGATGAGAATTACAAAGGTAAAACAAAGATAGATTTTTTTGTAAATACATACTAATAATATAAATGCGAAAGAATGTTTCTTTGTAAGGCTAATCTGTACTGAGTACTGACTGTACTGAGCAGTTGACTTTATATGTATTGGACACAAATAAAGCTTATAAACCGAGGTAACTTATAGGATAAAATTCCCGTCTTTCTTTCGGTACCAGAGAAAAACATACTGAATTATTTAGAGTGCTTAAACGTTTAAGTTGGCGTGGCGTTTTCAATACGTTGACGAGTAACTGCATAACAATATGATAACCTCACTTATATAACATTTAAGAGATAATCGTATTGACATTGTTATCAATGCAGCGACAGAAAAACTGATAATATATCAACATTAAAGCGTTATCATAAACGCGGATGTTTCTTAAATTCAGTTATTGATAAGAACATCGCTTTGATTTTTATCAGTGCATATGTATTAAACGCTAAAGTATATATAATTTTAAAATTACAAGTGCGAAAGCTTGTTTTCATTTTATACTAACACTAGCTCTGCTTACGGCTTCGCCCGTGTGGAAATCAATATGTCATAAAGTTTTATCCCTCTTTATATATCAGGTAATTGAAATAAAACCATTTTAAGCTAAGCCTTCATCAATAATTGTACTATCTTTGATAAAATCAATCAAATACAGTTAGACATCGTTTGGGGACTTTGTTTTATAAGAAAAATTCATTCACAGAGACGAGGAAGAGCAGTTTTTTTCAAGAGACACATTTTAGGTTGGCTCTGCTACTAGTATAATAACTCTATAGTTCTAGGCCATTTCTTACATATACTTACGTCTCTAACGGCTGAATCTTCATCGCTGTAAACATAACTATCACAGGTTTCTATAACTGATGCATTGAAGTCATCTATGCTGCAAGTGTCACTGATATTAGCGTATTGATATCGCTTGCACTTTGACATCACATCTTTGTCTACTGGAATGGCGTATTCTAACCAGGTATTGTTATCAACGCCTTCGCATTCTGGAATCTTGCATCTGAAAATGGAATGCTGGTTAAGGTTTTTATTTGAACTTTTATTTCGATTTAAGATCATTGGATTGTGGGTGTTTTTAAAATACACTTGATAATTTAGAGTTTGGAATCATCTAGCTGGGATAACATTTACCGCAAACAATAGTTCTCATCATTATTTTTTTTTAAAACGCTCAAGGTACCAAGTTTCCATGGAACATTGTTATGTTGTACCTTGTTTTAAGGCCTACAGAAGCTCTCTTTCTATTTGTTTCAGCCAATTTGCGATTGGATATGTATGTCTCTTCATGAGATATCCACGCCTTTTTACGCCTAAATCGTTACTCACAACCTTTTTAAGGTCGCTGATCAACCATTAAGGGATTTACCAACGCTAAATTTTTCGGTGCGAGTTCGCGAAACATATCAGTGTAACGAAAACTATATAATTTATAGATTTAGGCGTTACTTTGGGGAGGTCCAACACTCTCTTAATATAAATATGTGGGATACTTACGCACAAAGTAAGTAACTTAATACTGCGTTATGGGTGACAGACAACTGGTTGGACAACATATATAAATAAAAATACACACTCAAGCTCGAAGAATAAATTGTTTATTGAAAATGTTGGGACTCGGCGGAAATGAACCCGCGGCCCCCGGAACTGAAGTCCACTTGGGTCACTGCCAACTGCGCTAACGGGGCCAGGCATATTGGTGTGAAAATCAATATAATAAATAAATAAATATATGGGACACTTACACACACGGTCGTCCGTCCCTAAAGTAAGTAACTTAATACTTGTGTTATGAGTGACAGACAACTGG
The DNA here is from genome assembly GCA_947086505.1 of Morpho deidamia. Taxonomy (NCBI): domain Eukaryota; kingdom Metazoa; phylum Arthropoda; class Insecta; order Lepidoptera; family Nymphalidae; genus Morpho; species Morpho deidamia. Next base: position 2,884,553 of record CAMTZC010000011.1, read on the forward strand.
TAATATACTACATATATAATTTTAAATACATACTTAAATACAAATACACACCCAGGCTCGAAGAACCAACAAATAGTTTAAAGAAAATGTTGGCCCTCGGCGAGAATCGAACCCGCGACCCGCGCAACTGAAGGCAGGGTCACCCACCCACTGCGCCAACGGGCCAGTCAAATAATATGTAATGTAGTGTATGTAATCGCGAATTAACAATATTATGATTAATTTATAAGAGCATACAATTTTAAAGAATGTTTTGTATCAATCCAATTTGAGTCAATATATTGTGAAATCCCAATATATCGTTGAAATTTCAAGCCTTACAAATCCCGGTTTGCTTCGTATATCGAATTATGATCGGTCGTTCGATAGGTGACGTTAAATCGATTTGCATATGTATAGGAATCGAATTGAGCTTAGATTTATTCAAGAGGCGATTGTCGCAATCCATTGGAAATGTGAATTATGGGGTGTGTCCCATTTAGAAGGCCCACGAGATTGGGCTTGGCTTGGATTACTAATAAGTACACGGTACCGAGCTTAGCTCGGTTAATTTTTTAAGCTATTGCATAGCTTCTATCGCGGGCCTTGAGCGTGGAGACCGAATCCAGAAATTCCGTAACGAAAAAACCTAACACCCCCCACTCTGACCGGCACAGCGGTGCTACTTTCTAGTAGCGTTCTGTGCGCCCCGGGGCGCACACGCCAGTTGACGGGTTAATTACTCTTTTCAATTATTTTGAAATATCACTCTTGTCTCTTTAGTTCAGCAACCCGCCTTTAGGTGGCATTGGTTGTATTGGAAAACTACCGTTAAGACCGACATGTATTGAAAGATAATAAAAATATTTTGAACAATATTAACATCTCATTTTTCAATAAAAGAAAAAAAAAATGTTTTTTTATCGGTCACCACGCTCAAAGTGTAACTTGAAAAAAAATTACTGCATAAATAAAATAAATATATAATTGTAATTGCATAAGTTGATAAAAAATGCTATGCAATAGCTTTAATAGTGCAACACGTATTTTTTTAAAGATATACTTTTACATAAATAAGGTGCGTTGATAATAGGCTCCAAAAAATAAGCAATGAATAAGAATCATTTTTAAAGGGGATTTGTGATATCTGGACTAGAACTGGGGTATTGCAATTGTTTGGACTGCCCGATTACAGAAATGACCTATTACAACTTTATAAATAACAGCGAAATAAACTTTCGTATTATAATTCTATTGTTTCAGTTTTTCATTGCATGAAAACAGTGAGAAAATGACTTTTTTTTTAAATCAAACCTAGCAAAATCGATTTATCACCGCCGAAACCCTACATACTAAATTTCATGAAAATCGTTGTAGCCGTTTCCGAAATGTAGTCCATATTACATATAAGTTTAGTTTTTTCAAAGGTATTAATGGATATACATCGAAAAAAAATTATATTACGAAAAACGACCATACGTGACCTTTACGATTTAAATTCGCGCGCTTCCCTGTGAGAGAAGTTCAAGGAAACAGGTATCCTTACATTGGCTTCACAGTATATTCTTAGCAATTTAATTTTTGTACATAAGAATATACATAATTATAAAAATAGTGGCGATAGACAAAGAAGGAACCGATATAAGCTAGCGGTTCCTGATTTGCGCCTTGCTTTTGCAAGTACATAAGTCGTTTGTGACGTAGACGTTTTTTATGTCTTAGACGATAAGAATGCATGGATATAGCTACTCTTAGACCCTGTACAAGACATAAATAAGTATATAGTAATAAGAATTATTCTTTGAAAAGAGCAACCGCCGAGTTTCTTGCCGGCTCTTTTCGGTTGGATCAGCTTTCCAAACCAGTAGTAGATGTTGACGATTTAAAAGCACTTGTTTACAAGTTCACTTGATTAAGAATATTTTGAATTGGAATTTTGAATGCAAAAGTCGCCGCCGTGTGGTATTCGGCTGAGTAGAATAGGCCACCCTCTTTCTTACCGAGGGGTCGTAAAATACGACTAAGGTAAGTTGACTTCAGACAAGCGGCCGTTCGTGTAGCCATATCATGTGACAACATGTTTGTAACATGTTCTGCCGACCGCTACTTAGAGTGGGATAAGGGCAGGAGGATGATGACCATTTATGGGCATTGTAGAGTATGCGGGTTGAGATGTGTGTATATATATCATCTTGTATATGTATATACAAAACACATACGTATAATATATACATGAATATATTCACATAAACGTACAAAGAAAACTTCCAATGCCTCAGAATACACCACGTCAGTATCACGAGAGCTCTCAGAGGGAGTGGACGTGTAGTGACCTTTTGTTACTTTAATTGCGTGTTTAAATATAAAGTCATTTTGGACGGTAATGCATTTATAAAAAATGTGTTCATTTAATGACAAATGGACGATCGCAAATACTGATTAAGTGATAATCTATAATTGCACTGTTTATTGCATTAAATATTTAACTTTGCAATTATCTTTATCGCTATCTGTTTGTTAACTGACTCTGATGATTTATATCGATAAAAGATAACAGTCAACATATAATTACAATCAAAGTATCGTGTATGTACTATCAATCACTAGGTACGAAATCCGTCGAAAATTCTAACCGGATTTGCAAACCTAAACCGGGTCTCAGCCCGTGTATCGAATTATGATCGGACGGACGATAGGTGATGCCAAATCCATTTGCATCTGGCTCCCGATTTATATAGGGGCTAAATTTCAAGCGATTGCTGATAGGAATTTGCAATATCTCTGGCTTGATTTTGTATTTGTTACAACAATTTGCAATGACAGTAAAAATACACCAAAAAAACGTAATTTTTTTTTTTTTAATAATTTATCGTATATTATTACGAATTTCATATTAGTTCAAAATTACATTTATATGCTAAAACAAGAATTTATAAAAACTTAAAACAAAATTAAAACTAACTAAATAATACTAAAAAAAAATTTTTTCTTTAAGATATTAAGATTTTTTTTTAATTAATTTTTATTTTATTTATTTAATTAATCAATGCATATTTCTGACTAAAAGGCGTTAATAAAACCTGTTAGACAGAAGGAAATATATATACGACTATAACACGACTTAGTAAGATAATTTGTGGATAATTGTTCTCACCGGTCAGTCCATGCGACTTTTTGATATTTGCATATGTTCAAACCCCGGGCTTGCATCAATGAGTTTTTCTGTTAAAACTTATGTGTCTAATAGATAATTTCAATTTACCACACGCTTTTCGGTGAAGGAAAACATCGAGAGGAAACCTACATATTTTCGAGAATTCTGGAGACATGTGTAACCCTAATCCGCATTGGAACGTCGTGGTGTGTCTTCCATCCAATCCTTTTCTCCAAAATCAGAGAAAGGAAGCCTATGACCAACACTGCGATAACAAGAGTTTAGTACTATAGAAATAATAGTGAAACTAACAGTTTTGGAACTGTTTTAATGAAGCCTAGATGGCACCAGTCTATTGTATCGCGCTAATTTTTTTTCTTTCTAATTACTATAAGGATGGGCTCACCATCAGTTAGGTTAGACAATAGTAAAATTATTTTGCATTAATCCGCGATAAAGTAAATAGGAAATGTAAACAATGCTAATTGTGGAGTGGACTATTCGTTTTCACACCCGATACATGCAGGTAACGAATCCTGCATGTATCGGGTATGAAAACGAATAGTCCACTCTACATTTAATGTACATTTCCTATATACTTTATCGTGGATTATAGCAAAAAAATTTACTATTACCTTTGTATTATGGATATCCGCAAAGTAACGCTTAATTCTATAAATTATTCGGTTAGACTCTTTAGTAGTTCGCAAACTTTAAAATATTACTAAGAAAGGTTCAGTTCTTCGTTAAGTGTATATCGGTGTAAATTTATTCATGGATTTCGAGATTTTAGTCAAGGTTTTGTTCTTACAAACAGACAGTAAAATAAGAATTTATTAGTTTTATACTATTGACAGATCACATTGTTCTGTCGTTTCTAAGATCATCAATTAACTTAATTCCAAGATTACTGAGTTAAGTGCTAATAAAATAGCACTAACTCAGTAATCCTCTAATTAACAGAGTTTATTCCTATTTAATTGGAGTTCGATAATTAAGGGCTGTACTAAGGATTGGGACAAATTGCCTCTTAGCTAAAGCTTTGTAACTAGTAATAAGGCAAATAACGGAGTTGATCATAATTTCGTTTCTGTTAAATTATTTATATTTTACAAACAGGCTTACGGGATTATCAGAAACTGATCTAACATCTATACCGAATATCCGTCTAAGTCTAATTCAAATTCAAATTCAAAATATTCTTTATTCAAGTAAACTTGTAAACAAGTGCTTTTGAATCGTCAACATCTACTGCTGGTTCGGAAAGCTGTTCATACCGAGAAGACCCAGCAAGAAACTCGGCGGTTGCTCTTTTCAAACAATAATTCTTATCACTAGTTACATATAGTTATAAATGTCTTGTACAGGGTTGAAGAGAAGCTATATCCACGCATTCTTATCTTCTAGGTAATCTTCAATAGTATAATAGGCTTTCTGAATTAACCTTTTTTTAATAGTATTTTTAATCTGCTGTAAAGGTAAAGGTAATAATGTCTTAATATGTTATCTGGCCCAGATAAAGCATATCTTATAAGAAAACTATTCGACATCAATCAATTCATTTTTTTTAATTTAAACTATCGTGAGTAGTATTCATACATTATGTATACTACCGAAACCGACTATACTCATATCTTATCTTATCGGATGAGCCCGACTAGTTTCAAGCCCATACGGGATTGAAACAGTTCTTGATTATGATGAAACTATTGATTCTTATTCTTGAGCTCTTTTTGCGGCATAAATCTCTTATGCGGCCTTTCTATAATTCTTGAGGTGAACGGCGGAAACTGAACTCAGTTCCCACCGTTAAATAAATAAATATATGGGACATTTACACACACGGTCATCCGTCCCCAAAGTAAGCAACGCCCTTTGGTGAGAGTGGACGTATTGTTGTAGTGACATGTTGTCACTTGTAGTGCGTGTTTGAGCCTGTGCTATATTTATATAACATTAGTATATTAATACATCAAAGCGAACACTACACCTACAACCCGAACATCGTTAGTTTTTCGGACACACCAAAAGGAGTCGCTGGATGATATCTATGAGGGTATGATAATATGGACGCTCGTTTGGACACTTGCACGATGATCGTGTCAATATAAACGATTACACGATTAACAATCATCGATTATAGTGAAGTGCTGGGATTCATATTCTCAAAGCTTTTCTATTGGGAGCTATGATACCACGGGAAGAGCGCGGGTCACGTACTGGTACGTTTTCTGACGATTGATGTTTGAGCGCGGGTCACGTACTAGTACGTTTTCTGACCATTGATACTTGAGCGCGGCTCACGTACTAGTTCGGTTTAGTGCAACAACATGGTTTGATTGTAGGTACAAAAGTGATGAATAACGTGGCTAACTAAATTTACGGGCAAAACGCCCGCTCCGCTGCAAAATATACCTGAACACAATTTATTATTTTTTCAAGTAAATTTGTAAACAAGTCTAAGATATTTTTGGCAATTAATTAATATTATAAATACTTACACACACGGTCGTCAGTCCGGAAAGTAAGTAACTTAATACTTGTGTTATGGGTGACAGACAACTGGTAGATATACTAAATATATAGTTTTAAATACATACTTAAATACAAATACACACCCAGGCTCGAGGAACCAACAAATTGTTTGTAGAAAATGTTGGCCCTCGGCGGGAATCGAACCCGCGACCCGCGGAGCTGAAGGCAGGATCACTACCCTGCGTCAAAAGACCAGTCACATTGTTATATTATCATATTGTTCGGTAACTTTTCCATATGTGTGCTTTTGAATATCTCTCAATGTGTCATCTCTCAATCAAATTGCCCACCTGTTAGATGTTGACCTTCCTTTGGGAAACACTGTACTATATAGTCCGCTTCGCATTTATAATATCAGTGAGGATTAATGAATACACGAAGCAAGTAATTCAATTGATATTAGTCACGTGAAGCCCTTGATTGATAGTGGCGGTATTAGAACATCTGTGAGTGATAGCGTCGGTAATCTGTTGGTTACTTAGTCTAATTAATAGTATTAGTTCTGATATGAAGACTAATTTACAATAACTTTATACTAAGATAATCCGTACTAATACTCATCATTCTCCTGTCCTTATTCCAATCTAAATGGGGTCGGCACAACATGTTGTGATATGATTTGACTAGGTGTATTACGACCGGCCGCCTTCCTGACATCAACTTACCTTAGTCGCCTTTTACGACATCACGATAAATTATGACTAACAGCATCTTGTAAAATAATTTATAGAATTAGTGCTTACTTGGCGGAGATCCATAATACAAAAGTAATAATGAAAATATTTTGTTTTAATAAAGTAAATAGGAAATATATATAATGCTAAATGTAGGGACGAAATGTAGGACTGTCCGTTTTTATGCCCGGTACAGGCAGGATTCGTAAATAAATCTATTTCCTGATCATGCTTCGGCTGCGGAACGAAACGATTGTTGAGTCAAATATGTAATTTAAAACAGGTTCCATTTCAGAGGTTCACGTTGTATGGCTTACGTCGAAAGAAATATTTTAGAAAAGACTTCATATTTTGGTTTCTGTTTACTAATTTATAGAATTAGATTCATAATACAAAAGTATGACGTACGTGGAGTCTATCTCCTGATGATGCTTCCGTTACGGGGTTTAACGATTTTTGAGTTTGTGAACGTGTGTAGTGCTTGTGTATTTTGGTGGCGGTGGTGGAGATTTGTGTGTGTTACGAATCCTGCATGTATCAGGTATAAAAACGGACAGTCCACTCTACATGTAGCATTATATATATTTCCTTTTTACTTTATCGCGGATTATAGCAAAATAATTTTATTATTACGTTTGTTATTAGAGTGGACGTATTGTTGTAGTGACATGTTGTCACTTGTAGTGCGTGTTTGAGCCTGTGCTATATTTATATAACATTAGTATATTAATACATCAAAGCGAACACTACACCTACAACCCGAACATCGTTAGTTTTTCGGACACACCAAAAGGAGTCGCTGGATGATATCTATGAGGGTATGATAATATGGACGCTCGTTTGGACACTTGCACGATGATCGTGTCAATATAAACGATTACACGATTAACAATCATCGATTATAGTGAAGTGCTGGGATTCATATTCTCAAAGCTTTTCTATTGGGAGCTATGATACCACGGGAAGAGCGCGGGTCACGTACTGGTACGTTTTCTGACGATTGATGTTTGAGCGCGGGTCACGTACTAGTACGTTTTCTGACCATTGATACTTGAGCGCGGCTCACGTACTAGTTCGGTTTAGTGCAACAACATGGTTTGATTGTAGGTACAAAAGTGATGAATAACGTGGCTAACTAAATTTACGGGCAAAACGCCCGCTCCGCTGCAAAATATACCTGAACACAATTTATTATTTTTTCAAGTAAATTTGTAAACAAGTCTAAGATATTTTTGGCAATTAATTAATATTATAAATACTTACACACACGGTCGTCAGTCCGGAAAGTAAGTAACTTAATACTTGTGTTATGGGTGACAGACAACTGGTAGATATACTAAATATATAGTTTTAAATACATACTTAAATACAAATACACACCCAGGCTCGAGGAACCAACAAATTGTTTGTAGAAAATGTTGGCCCTCGGCGGGAATCGAACCCGCGACCCGCGGAGCTGAAGGCAGGATCACTACCCTGCGTCAAAAGACCAGTCACATTGTTATATTATCATATTGTTCGGTAACTTTTCCATATGTGTGCTTTTGAATATCTCTCAATGTGTCATCTCTCAATCAAATTGCCCACCTGTTAGATGTTGACCTTCCTTTGGGAAACACTGTACTATATAGTCCGCTTCGCATTTATAATATCAGTGAGGATTAATGAATACACGAAGCAAGTAATTCAATTGATATTAGTCACGTGAAGCCCTTGATTGATAGTGGCGGTATTAGAACATCTGTGAGTGATAGCGTCGGTAATCTGTTGGTTACTTAGTCTAATTAATAGTATTAGTTCTGATATGAAGACTAATTTACAATAACTTTATACTAAGATAATCCGTACTAATACTCATCATTCTCCTGTCCTTATTCCAATCTAAATGGGGTCGGCACAACATGTTGTGATATGATTTGACTAGGTGTATTACGACCGGCCGCCTTCCTGACATCAACTTACCTTAGTCGCCTTTTACGACATCACGATAAATTATGACTAACAGCATCTTGTAAAATAATTTATAGAATTAGTGCTTACTTGGCGGAGATCCATAATACAAAAGTAATAATGAAAATATTTTGTTTTAATAAAGTAAATAGGAAATATATATAATGCTAAATGTAGGGACGAAATGTAGGACTGTCCGTTTTTATGCCCGGTACAGGCAGGATTCGTAAATAAATCTATTTCCTGATCATGCTTCGGCTGCGGAACGAAACGATTGTTGAGTCAAATATGTAATTTAAAACAGGTTCCATTTCAGAGGTTCACGTTGTATGGCTTACGTCGAAAGAAATATTTTAGAAAAGACTTCATATTTTGGTTTCTGTTTACTAATTTATAGAATTAGATTCATAATACAAAAGTATGACGTACGTGGAGTCTATCTCCTGATGATGCTTCCGTTACGGGGTTTAACGATTTTTGAGTTTGTGAACGTGTGTAGTGCTTGTGTATTTTGGTGGCGGTGGTGGAGATTTGTGTGTGTTACGAATCCTGCATGTATCAGGTATAAAAACGGACAGTCCACTCTACATGTAGCATTATATATATTTCCTTTTTACTTTATCGCGGATTATAGCAAAATAATTTTATTATTACGTTTGTTATTTTAGCATTGTGTCACATAAATACATTATATAATATCCACTAGCTTTTTACAAACCAGGAAACGGACATGAAATATTTTTTTGTCAAAAATTGAATCCGGCTCCACATTTCAATCAAAGCGTAACGTTTGGGGAAAAAAAGTCATTTGAGAGTAATCCCTATGGAGTCTTATATCCGCGTATCGAATAACGAATTACGATAGGACGGTCGTTGGGTTACTCTGAATCGATTTGCATACGTTCATATTACTTTTGTTGACCCGAAATTTATGGCTTAGTGGACTAGCGAATCTTTAGCACGTTTTTTCGATTTAACTTCATATACATGTTTGATTGTTTATATCCAACATGTATATGAAATAAAATCGAAAATACCGAAATAAGTGTGTAAGGTTATCATATATAAGGTAATGGCACGGTATAAATCCGAAAAGGCGTCACGCCATTTTCACAATTATTATATACTAAAGTTTTTCGTTATTTTTCACTTTTTGGTACGAAATCGCGTTTTCTTACTATTTATTTTTTCACTTTTTATCGAGATTGATTGTTTTGTTTATTTATACACTTTATTGTACAATAAAAACAAATGGAAAAGAAAAAAATAGCAATAAAAAAAACATTTGTTATTTTGAAAAAAAAAATAATTGTTTTTGGACATTTTAAATTATTTTTAAGTTATTTATTTTATTGTCACGGGTTCCTGATCAAAATTTAAAGTAAATCTGGCCGTGGATTATTGTTCATCGCACTTGTTACGTCCACTTAGCGTTTCCATGCCTGGGAAAATCACTTCGCGCCACCTCGCCTTTCCCTACCTAACTTCGGTGGGATCGGACGCCATTATTATTTAAGATTTAAGCCTAGTACATAGTATAAGAAAAAATATAATTAATTAACTGTAAATAAATAAATTTAATTCAACTAAACATAGTACCATCCAACAGTCGCCACCCATAATATAATTCACGCCCAGTGTAAAAGTGACCTAATTAAAAAAAGTTGTTTTATAACAAATTGCAATATAACGTAGCGTAGCGCATCACAATACGTGTGTCAAAGAGACCCATAACTTGCAAGAAAACACTAGCTTTTATAATATGATGTGATGTCATTGAGGGCATTGAAATAAGATTTACAAAGTATCCCAATTAAGCCTAATTCTGAATTTGGTCTTTATTCGGCTCGGCTCATCTTTCCTCATGCGTACGGCCAAGGCATGGAATGCCTTCCTCCATATATGTTCCCGAATTCCTACGATTTAGCTAAATTCAAAAAAAGAGTGAATAGGAACTACATTGGCAAGCGCGGTCCATCTTAGGCTGCATCTGTCGCTTTCCAGATTGTATGTAGCCAGGCGCTTGCCTTATCCCCTCGTAGGCACGAGAGGATTTTTGTCGTGCGTTCAAAATATGTCGAAATGAAACAAATGGGTATCCAGGTATCTGTTCACACGACAGCGCATTTAAAACGCGATGTATTTTTATCGTGCAGTGTTGCATTTTAGTCGTAAGGGCGAATTATATTATGGGTGGCGACTGTTGGGTACACAAAACTCACTATCCAAATAAATCTATTTATTTACAGTTAATTAATTATAATTATTCTTATACTATGCACTATGCTAAAATCTTAAATACTAATGGCGTCCGATCCCACCGAAGTTAGGTAGGGAAAGGCGAGGTTGACCGAAGTGTCTTTCCCAGGCGTGGAACACTACACCTCCGGTGTCGAGTGGAGTCTGGGAAAGCGGCAATCGCTGAGTGGACGTAACAGGCGTAGGGCGTTAAGCTGAATATACCATACGAAACTTCTTATAACGCCTATTGCTAAATTTTAACGCGACGTATTTTTTACGCTCGTCCGCACGAGGCGTATCTTATTTAAAAAAAATACTAAGCGTGCGATATAGTAATATCATCTTTTAATCTTATGGATGTATTGGAGTGAAGTTGGCGCCGATCGGTTGAATGAGAGAGAAAGAGAGAGGGAGGGGAATCTAATCGTGGATTATAGCAAAATAATTGTGAGTATGAATGGATATTTGTTACTCTTTCACGGTGAATCCACAATATCGATGAAATTTGGCACAATTATTTCTTATACACAGGAAGCTAAGCTGTTATCGCCCAGCGGTGAGACCGTGTGCCTCTCTAGAGACGATCATAGGCTCAAACACCGGGCAAGCCAATGAGTTTTTCTGTTAAAACTTATGTGTAATTGATAATTACAATTTATCACACGGTGAAGGAAAACATCGTCAGGAAACCTGCATATTTCTAGAGAATTCTAGGATGAGTGTAACCTATCAATCTGCAATGGAGCAGCGTGGTAGGTCTTAGCTCCAACCCTTCTCTCCATAAACGGAGAGAGGAGGCCTATGCTCAGCAGTGGGATAGTTACAGGCCGTTACTTACACAGGGTTACATATAGGCTAAAGAAATCCTGTTAATTTTACAGGAACAGGATCTATTATCAACATATCAAAGTTTTTTTATTCACGATGTATCAAAGACAAATCAAATCTGTAGTAATTTATATGGCAAAACAACGTTTGCCGGGTCAGCCAGTAGATCGATAAAATAGAAATGTGAATGATTTTTTTTATTTTTGGTGAGAATTTCAAGGCATGCAAATCAGATCGATCAATCTCAGTCCAATGCAGCCGATGTTTGTATAAGTAATCATTCTGGCATCACCTATTTGTAACTCAACTATTGGTTTTTGTAACATGGGTATGAAATCCAACTTGAATTAGGTGGGTGATTTATTATTTTAATAAGTTCTCTGGTAACTGATACATTTCGGAGAATGTAATATTAACTTTAGACTTTCTGAAAAATTGTACTATCTTTTAGTAAAACCATACAAAAATCTGTTTGGTAGATTTTTAAAAAATCGATCACATACAGCTTCAGACAGCTTTTGGGGACTTTGTTTTATAATATACAGGCTGTGCCAGGGGCTTTGCCCGCGTGGAAATCAGTGTTTTAAGCATTAAAGTATTTATTGTGAGCGCATGGTGGTACATGGTACTTATGGTTACATGAGAGATATAGACATCCTATCACGGACTTTTTTGTAGTACTTTTAAAGATCTACAATTATCTAATACATTACTTTAGCGTATCTCTGGTGATTTACGCAGCGCACGTGACTAAAGTTCCCAGCAAGCAAGTTATTTAACAACTGCGCGATCTCTTCAACACAATTTACATAATACCGATACTATTGGAGAACTCACAAAATGCCATAGGGGTATTTTGTGACTTGTCCAAAGCATTTGATTGCGTTTAGCACGAGACTTTATTGTTAAAGCTTGGCCATTATGGTATTAAAGACAGTGCGCTTCGTCTCATTGCGTCTTATCTTCACAGCCGGATTCAAAGAGTGTGCATTATTGAGGTGCAGTCAGATATCAGATCAATCCTTGGTCCCTTTCTGTTTTTAGTTTATATAAATGATTTACCATATTTCATTCATAATATTTGCAATATTGTACTGTTTGCGGATGATACATCTTTAATTTTTAAAGTAAATAGAAATGACCATAATATTGACGAAGTAAACAGTGGTTTATTGCAAGTAGCCCATTGGTTCAGGGTAAATAATTTGGTACTAAACTCAAAGAAAACAAATTGTATTGAATTTGCATTACCTAATGCTGCAAAAACAGCAAATCTAAAATCAGGCTACAATCAATGTATCGTTGTATCGCGGATTATATCAAAATAATTTTATTGTTACTTTAGCACTAGCGTTTTTTTAGCATTTTTACCCTGTCTTGTTTTTTTTAATGTGTAATTTAGCAAAATAATGTCTGCTCTTATAAATTATACGCATAATGTGTTTTATCGTTATGAAAATCTATGGGCCTATTTGAAGCTAACATTTTGAATATCAATCATTTCCGTCGAACCGAAATGACATTCACCCGATATTTTTAGTCCTATTATTCAGATCACATACGTTTCATTTTATTATTTGAACGCGTGATTTGAATTTTAAATATTTTGATATTTATTATATGCTAACCTTGCTTATAATATATTAAATCATTGTAATTTACAAATGTCAATCAAGTGTGAATAAGTAAATGTTATTGTGTTGTAAATGTTGATAATGTAGTTTCGTCGAATTGTCGATAATATCTACAAAATTGTAACAGATTATGAAAGTAATATGTAAAGTTAGTGTCCCTTCAGGTGACAAAAGGGGTTGTTCTTCTCCCCACAAAGAATCAACTAAGCGATTGAACACGGAAACGCTGCCAGCATTCTTGGGACCATTCCACGTATGGCATGATTCGTACAGCACTAGCGTGTAAGTAAATAAAGACAATAATAAAATAAATAAATATATGGGACACTTACACACACGGTAGTTCGTCCCCAAAGTAAGTAACTTAATACTTGTGTTATGGGTGACGGACAACTGGTAGATATACTACATATATAATTTTAAATACATACTTAAATACAAATACACACCCAGGCTCGAGGAACCAACAAATTGTTTACAGAAAATGTTGGCCCTCGGAGGGAATCGAACCCACGACCCGCGGAGCTGAAGGCAGGCTCACTACCCACTACGCCAACGGGCCAGTCAAAGATATACGTGACTTGTTCATTTTTATTGTATATATACAAATACAAATGTTTATTCATTTCATAAAAATATAATATGAACAAGTTGCCGAAAGATGGCGTTGTTAAATATTGACACGCGCTATTATTTGTCTACTTTGAAAACTACAAGTAACGTAATATTTTGTCTAGCATTCATTTCCAGAATCTATCAGAATTAGTTATTGTTCGAAAATAATAAGTCAAGGTAGGGATGGACAGAATCATGAATCACTTAGTGATCATGATATGATTCACTTATCATATAGCATCATCTGCTATTGAATATTAGATAACTGCTATTGCTATTCAAAATTATGGATATTCCATAAAATAGTAAATTCATATTACAAAGAAATGTTTTCATTATATCGTATGTGAGCTGTGATAGCCCAGCGGTGAGACCGTGCGACTCTTTCGAGGGGAGCACGAGTTCAAACCCGGGCAGGCACCAATGAGTTTTTCTATTAAAACTCACGTGTCTAATTGATAATTGCAATTTGTCACACGCTTTTCGGTGAAGGAAACATCGGGAGGAAACCTGCATATTTCTAGAGAATTCTGGAGATATGTGAAACCTACCAATCCGCATTGGAGCAGCGTGGTAGGTCTTAGCTCCAACCCTTCTCTCCAGAAACGGAGAGAGGAGGCCTATGTCCAGCAGTGGGATTGTAACAGGCTGGTACTTTACTTTTTTTTACTATATCGTATGTATCGGAGGTTATGTGGCACTTTTACGATATTCCAAGTAAATATATTACCTAGAATTGACCAAAATTATTTTTATACATAAAAATCTAATTCTGATATCTGGTTCAATATGGTCGATATTTCGGGATGATGTGACACTTTTACGCTATTCTAACTGAAAGTATAACCTAGAAATAAAGACCGTATTGAATATGATTAAAGAATTACATTTGTTTGTAATAATAATAACTTTGTCCAGTGATAGAATAATATAATAGCCAATAGCATTTTTGCTATTTGCTATTTACGCTCTTAGCGATTCAGCGATTACTGGACTAAATGATTGCTTATACAAACAAATGTAGTCCTTATATCCTATACATTGCATACGCATATAAGGCCTACATTTGTTTGTGTTCATAATAGCAATCCCAATAGCAGCACGATAACCGTGGTCACCTTTGATCATATCATGAGCGAATATGTTTCTCAAATCGCAATCATACCCAAGCTTAAATCAAAGTCTTAAGAGTTTAACAAACTCACTCTCTCGTATTCGTCGATATTTTGGGAGGATCTACAATAGGCAGTTCGTAATATTATAATCATTTATTTTGTATTATGGAATTTCGCAAAGTAATGCCTAATTCTAAAGTTATTCCGTACATATCATAAAACAAAGTTCACCGGCGCGTCTGCTAGTATATTCGCGATCAGCTTAAAACTGAACGGATTTTAATACGGTTTTTTCATAGCACTGATTACAAAGAAAGTTTGGGTGTACAATTTGTTTAGGTTCTACATAAATTAGTTGAAATGTGACGATTATTGATAATTTAGGAATAGGCTACTAAACGAGATTTCACTGAAACTTCAGTCTTAACAGTTTGACGAGGTATTAGGTTTTATGTAAGTCAAGTCAGATGCGTCTTCATGACCGAAGTTGGTAAGAGGAAATTATTAGGTGTTAAAAAAATTAACTGTTACTAAAGCGTTGCAATTCATACAAAATATCAAAATATCAATAAATATCAATTATAGTATGGTATTGTTACAAAATAAATCGAGATAGGCACGGATTTAGTTTGCGTTCCGTGAACATCGATTTCCGCACGTCTATTGCCTCGCATTCGCCTCTGTTCATTATAGTTAATAAAACTTTAATTAACACTGGCAATAAGCCGATTTTGGAGCGTAAGTGGAGCGACTATGTAACATATGATTTTATACCGAGTATAATAGACAATTTTGATTAAAGTTATAATAACCAACGAAACAGTCAGAATATGTTTCCATAAATGAATTCTATAATTAAGATATAGTTTTACTAGAAGGAGTTATCCCTTCTATTTACTTCATATCTATTTATGATGACTTTGTAAGCAACTCTAATTCCGCCGTGTGGTATCCGGTTGAGTAGAATAGACCTTCCTCATTTCTTACCGAGATGTAAAAGACGAATAAAGTAAAGTTGACGTGAGGCAAGCGACCGTCCGTAAAATTACAAGCCAAATCAACTAACGACATGTTTAAAACATGTTGTGCCTACCCCACTTTGAGTAGCAGGAGAATGATGATTTATAAGCAACTTCAATTCCTTTATAAAAAACATATCCAGTCTCTATGTTCACCGTTCACTTCCACAACCCTCACCACCGTCATTTTTATGAGAACAACCTCCCGTGCAAACCGCCATCTTTTACCCCATCTTCATCAGTGTTGCCAGCACAACATATATATAACTTATAAGTTATATATAAAATTTAATAACTCGTTAATCGTGCCCTTTAAATGAAATAAATTTTCCTTTTTCGGTATTTCTTGATTATTGAGGCGAAAATTATATAATGGTTTGATACAATACAAGGCAACAGAAAACCATTTATGGCATTGATATTTAGAATTGCCGGCGGAGGCGAAACCTTACATGAAGATAATGTATGCCTTAAAGCTATTTATCAATTTGACGAAGGTAAATCATTAGAAGCCCGTACGAGGATCACATTCAGAGAAAGCCTTCCTATTAGGCTTGTAGACAGATTCAGTCTCCACTAAGCTTTGTGGACGGCCCTCTATTATGTTGAGGAGAAAATACACTAAGACGCATTCGAGATACACGATTATTTTTTTTAAGTATAGAGCTGGTTGATATATTTTATGGATGAATAAGCGGATAAATGTATACAATCACTGCTCAATATTCGCAACACTAGAATCCGCTAAATGATGCCGACAAAAAATATTCTGCTTTACGAAAAAGTCCTTTTTAAGAGAATTAACGTTGGTATAGAACTGAAAAATATAATCTCGATCGTAGGGTAGAAAAGCACACTCTTCTAAGCACCAGGTTTTTATGATATTCTGACAATGAACTAATAACTTACTTGTTAAGGTTTTGTATTAGAGTGTTGTTGCAGCATAGCTCACTCTCATAATAATTTTAGAACAAAATATCTTAAGATGAAGTAAAAAGAAAAATATTTAGGCCCTTCTTTAATAAATGTATTTTTTTGTGAAGTTACTGTGAAGTTGAGTGTAACCCTTCTCTCCAGAAAAGGAGAGAGGAGGCCTATGCCCAGCAGCGGAATTGTAACAGGGCTACTTTACTTTTACTTACTTTTACTAGCATTGCTTTTATTTTTTTTCCTCATTAATTTGCTATGCAAATATCTTTTTGGAAAAGATTAAATGTGACCATTTTTATTACATTCTCTTAGGTTATATAAAATACATATGGTCCATTCCCAACACCACAACTGCGAATACAATGATGATGAATATAAGGAAACTGCTAAGTAATTTTTCAGTAATATGTCAGTTTCAATTAACATTAATGCGTACGAATGTATGAACTCCCCATTAATTGGAGGATTTCTCGGTTAAACGTTAATAACGCCGAATTAAG
Organism: Morpho deidamia; assembly: GCA_947086505.1. Taxonomy (NCBI): domain Eukaryota; kingdom Metazoa; phylum Arthropoda; class Insecta; order Lepidoptera; family Nymphalidae; genus Morpho; species Morpho deidamia. Next base: position 2,901,727 of record CAMTZC010000011.1, read on the forward strand.
TCAAATAATGTGTACAGAGAAATTAATAAATCAGTTAATTAAGACGTTAAATGAAATAATTATCGAAAGCCTTTAATTGATAGCGAATTTAATTAGTCGTATTTTTAATGTTCTGGACAAACCTTTAATACAAATTGGATAACAAAGCAAATATAAGCATACACCAAGCGAAAACAAGTTTCCTTCTTCTTAAAATAAAGTCTGAGTATTCGTCCGGGTAAATGTATGTTAAGCTATATGTAAGTATGTGTGTTGAACTGTGATAGACCAGCGGTGAGACCATGTGACTCTTTCGAGACGATTACGAGTTCAAACCTTATGTATTATGTATCTCCGCAAAGTAACGCCTAATTCAATAAGAATCTAATTGACTATTGTCAACTATACTAACATTTAATTTTTTAGTTAGATCTTATACAAAAGCGTGTTTTTGTGTTGTTTTAAAATTTGTTGTATCCTATTTCTCCAGTATATAATCACAGCCGTTAAAAAACAATAATCATAGTATATAAAATAATCAAACAACGCCGTGTGGTATCCGGCATAGAATAGACCAACCTCCTTTCTTACCGAGGTGTCGTAAGAAGCGACTAAGGTATGTGCCGTGTGGTATCCGTCTGCATAGAATAGACCACCCTCATTTCTTACCGAGGTGTCGTAAAAGGCGACAAAGGGAAGTTGACGTCAGGCAGGCAGCCGTTCGTAAAATACGTAGCCAATCATGTGACAACATTTTTGTAACATGTTGTGCCGACCCCACTTAGAGTGGGATAAGGGCAGGAGAATGATGATAAAATAATCAAACAATTATACATAATTTTGGTATTATGAGGCAGATGACAGGCTACGCTGAATGCAAATGTATGTAAATGCATCGGGCTTCTCAAATGTACTGCTTGCGAATAGCATTATACGTGAACTCAGTATCGTGCTTTGAAGCATAATTTCAATAGGACGTTGATTGAATATAATACGAAGATCCTATGGGACCAATTTCTAGCTTTGCGTGCATATATAGTAATATTATAAAGAGGAAAGATTTGTTACATACAAATCCTTCTTTGTTTGTAATGTTTTCACACAAAAACTACTAGACCGATTTAATAATTCTATTACCATTGAAAAGCTGCATCTTTACCGAGCCACATAAGCTATATAATTTTGTTATAGGGATCCCTAAAAAGATGTAGTAAGGTGTGAAAAACGTAGTGTTCAATACCGCTAACGTGCATAACGCGCCATAGTCTACAAACTTCCGGTGGCGCACATTGATATATAAATACGATGGTTGATTAATAAATAGGCTAATAATAACGATATACACTAAACATTATATAATTATGCATGTAATAAATAAGGACATAAAGTAGTGTATCAAAGACTAAGTTTTGGCGGGCTATTCGCAGTATAAATAAAGGAGAGGGTAGATGTAAGGAGTTAGTCTGTTAGTGTTTGTGTTAGCAGTAACGCTGCAGGAAATAAAGTGGATCGTAGAAAACTAACTTTTACTTGCGACGTCCCGGATTACTTCTGTAACAGTAGTCATCACGTGCGCTGCGTAAACTATCGATGATAGAACAAAAAATGTTCTAACGTATTAAAGAATGTATCAATATCTAAAAAAAAGTCCGCGATTCCATATGTCCAACAAATATACTTATGCCAATATAACTATTTTTATACAATGTAAAACTTGATAAAAGTGCCGATAATAATCAAATCATCATCATCATCCCCTCCTGCCCATATCCCACTCTGAGTGGGGTCGGCACAACATGTTACAAACATATCACATGATTTGGCTACGTATTTTACGACCGGTCGCCTGCCTGACATCAACTTACCTTCGTTGTATTTTACGACCCCCCGATAAGAAAAAGGGTAGGCTTTATTCTACTCAACCGGATACTACACGGCGGGTCGACTTACCTTAGTCGCCTGTTACGACACCTCGCTAAGAAAGAGGGTGGTCTATTCGACTCAGCCGGATACCACACAACGGGTCGACTTACCTTAGTCGCCTATTACGACACCTTGGTAAGAAACGAGGGTGGTCCATTCTACTCAGCCAGATACCACACGGTGGGTTAACTTACCTTAGTCGCCTTTTACGACACCTCGTTAAGAAATGAGGGTAATCTTTTCTACTCAACCGAATACCACACGGTGGGTCAATTTACCTTAGTCACCTTTTACAATAGCTCGGTGAGAAATGAGGGTAGTCTATTCTACTCAGCCGGATACCACGCGGCGGGTCGACTTACCTTAGCCCCTTTTACGACACCCCGTTAAGAAATGAGGGTGATCTATTCTACTCAGCCGGATACAAGGCGGGTCAACTTTCTTTAGTCGCCTTTTATGACACCTCGTTAAGAAATGAGGGTGGTCTATTCCACACAGCCGGATAGCACACGGCATATACTCGTAGAGTTACACATTTTAATAAATAGAAGATTGGAATACTGTTGCTATGTTTCATGTATATGAGGGTGTGGGATAATTCTACAGAATTTCAGAAATGTATGACGGTACAGTGGCAGATGACAACCGGAGCTCTGTTGGATGCAAATATATGCAAATCGGTGCATCGGGTGTCGCAAATGTTGCACTATACAACAATCTACGTAGGACCATTTGCTTGCAAGATTTGCAGCTTCGTAGTGCGATGAGCTTACAAAGTGGCTGATTGCTGCTGCCTTTATAATGATAGGTCTTAGAGCTGGTGTAAACTACGGACATATTTCAATCTTAGTTAACAAAACTGGGCAATCTCGAAACTTGGTATTTGACTATGAAGTTAGCTACTTTTCGACCGCGGAGCCTATGGCGAAGTGTAACTAAGTATAACTAATTCTTGCCTGCTCCAAATTGTACAGTCACTTTTAGCTTTGCCATAACAGCAATTTAAAAAACAAAAACTATTTAATAGAGGCTGAACATAAATACTAAGGATTACATAAATGATAAAAATGTGTGTATTTAACTACTTTTAGACCTTGTACAAAATAGCATTGACACAATGAAACTATTTATCGGAATTATATTTTGAAAAGAGCAACTGTCGAATTATTGACTCTTCTCGGTAGGAACAGCTTTCAGAAACAGTATTAGACTTTACGATTCATAAGCACTTGTTTGCAAGTTTACTTGAATAAAGAATATTATATAATAAAGAATTATAGTACTTATATCACTAAACAGTCGGTGGACAAATAATTAATAATATTAAAATAATGTGTTAATAACGTTAAAATTCCAGAGCATTTTAATATACTTTAATATTATTATTATACTTTAATATTAATTCGTAAACTCATATGTGATTAGTTCTTACAGATATTATATTCCAGGTAATATACGCTTATAATTTCGATCATTTAAGTTCAACCTTCATAAAACATTTCAGAGACAGAATGTCTGTGAAAGCTAACGCGATTTGAAATTACGCATGCGCTATGAGTTATTGATATAATTCGGCAAATATAACCTCAAAAACACGAAATTCTAATCCTTACTACTATTCTATGTTATATAACCGTCCACCATTATTTAATTAAAACATAAAATCCTTAGCAAATAACTTTTGAGAAGTGAAATTTTTACTTACCTGTAGTTTATATCTGATGCTTCAAACACGTACACAGATCCAAACATTCCCGCCAAGTACACAGGGAATAATAGTAACGCATAATTCACAATATTATACCTTCCGAAATATCCCAATTCCTTCAGAATCCCATCTAAACCGAAATCTTTACCCATTGTTTCACTTTTTCACTACGATTTCATAACATCTTGTTAAAAGCTGTGTCAAACACGTGGTTGTAGCTTTCATTTAGTAAAATTTGACGTGTTTATTACGCATGCGTACTGTTATTTTTTTTTTTACGCGCGAAATATATAAACACGCACAAATTACAACGAACTCTGCCGTTGACCAGCGGCAAAGCACATCTGGTTGTATAAAAATAGTAGAATCAAAGTCCCGCTAAAACCGACACATGACGTATGTGAGATAGGGATAAAAAAAATTTCGCGTCGCCCTTTTGAATGTGCGTGAAAGAGATAAATATAGTTTTAGCGTTACACCTTTCCTTACTGTTAATCGGATGTTAATAATATTATCGGACGCTTTATAAATATGACGAATTGGGTGTTACTATTTAAAAATACAGATTAATAAAATAAATACAGTTATTATGCAACTTTAGGTTTTAAATGTACTTAGTTTTTACTTTTTTTTGTGACAATATTATAATTATTCATTTAGAAAATTAGGGCTGTAATTGTTTATGCAGGTACATAACTAAAAATGATTGGAAGATAATTAATACGATCACACTAATCATATAGTAAGTATTATTATGTCGCTGCTGGTAATACCATTTTCGTGATTTGTCGATCACGTTTTTTCACCACAGCGTCATTAATGATAATGATAACCTAAATTCGAGTATAATATTAGTAAATGAACCCTCCACTACATTTCGTTTTAACTAGGGATCTGGCCTTTTAGAAGACTCCTTTAGTACCACTTTTCACTACACTGAAACTAAATAAAGACTTTAAGTCTGTCTTGTCGGAAATATTGATAAAAATGTTTAAATAAGCTTATATAAATGCCCTACAAAAAAGGTATCATTTCGTAATTAATTTGATTTTATCTTTAACATGCAGTACACCGAGTGTAGAGTCAAGGTAATACCGCTTGTAAACGGGTAACAATTATTTATAAGCAGGGTGACCGCTTTTTCTATTTTGCAGCTAGTCCTACTTTGCTATTTTACTTGCTGACGACTATATATTTGCATATACATATATTATCTTACATAAAACAGAACAACAAAGAAATCCTCGCCGATGATACAAATGATACAATTTTTTTATTCGCTTCTTTTTTTCACATTCTTTTTTTCGTTGTGAAATTTTCCATTTCTGAAATCGTCAAAAAATCACGCGCAACTAAGACAATAACTTAATACATTTTATTATATCTTAGGAAGCGCCTATTTATAAGAGCTTATAGAAGCTTACTTCGAAAAAAATTTTTTTGAGTTTAAGATAGTATGATTAAAGGATCATGATTTATAGTTAATAAAGATACCGGCTATACTCACGTCTAATTTTATCGGAATAGCTCGACAACGGCGGTGGTCGCCCGTCTTCCGAGTGTTCCATATCACTCTGGTCTTCTTCGTCGCTTATGAATAAGTGCCCCGACGGGTTCGAAACTAGTCTGGCTAATCCGATAAAATTAGACGTGAGTATAGCCGGTATCTATATATTAACTATGAATACTAATCACGATAGTGTAAATTTAAAAAAATCATGGTTTAAATATATTTTGGACTGGGGAATCGTGGTCTCGTTTGCTGTTCAGTTCAAATCTCATTTAAGGGCCAAAATTCCTCAAAGTATCTTGGATCAGGCGCTATGGTAGAACTATAACCTTTGTCTCGGCAAGCATAGAAATGTTAAAAATTCTAAATAACCGCATTTTTCGTCTAAGAAATCGAGATTGACAACAGAAGCTTTCTCATTACGATTTAAACCTTAGCACAACTGAAGTATGAATTAGGTTTAAAAGTAAAGTAAAGTAGCGGCCTGTAACAATCCCAATCTCTCCGTTTCTGGAGAGAAGGGTTGGAGCTAAGACCCACGCTGCCCCAATGCGAATTGGTAGTTTACACATATCTCCAGAATTCTCTAGAGATATGCAGGTTTCCTCACGATGTTTTCCTTCACCGAAAAGCGTGTGATAAATTGCAATTATCAATTAGACACATGAGTTTTTAATAGAAAACTCATTGGTGCCTGCCTGGGTTTGAACAGGTGTTCCCCTCGAAAGAGTCGCACGGTCTCACCACTGGGCTATCACAGCTCAATTAGGTTTAAACATCACTGTAAATGTTTAATACGCCTTTTATAAATTAAATAGATCTGTATTTTAATGTCCGTACTGATTTCCTTGACGTGGTTACATTACAGATTGCATATATGGGCGGAACTGTCAAGTCTAATTTTTCAATCTACTATGAATTTCAATGACGAGGTTTGTTCGTTTAACCCTGAAATTAATATTAAGTGCTCATTTATATATAAAAACTGATAAGATATATTTTTGGTGCTATACAAAAGCGGAAGATAAAAAGAGCTTTACTCGGAAAATGTATGTTTGATGAAATCTAAAATCATCATAAATCTCATTTCTGACCGAGGTGTAATAAAAGGTGGATAAGGTAAGTTGACCCATCGTGTGGTATCCGGTTGAGTAGAATAGACCACTCTCTTTCTTACCAAGGGGTCATGAAATACGATTAAGGAAACTTGACGTTAGGCAGGCAGCCAGTAAAATACATAGCCGTAGAAGTCATATGACAACATGTTTAAAAGATGTTTAGCTGAGCCACTTAGAGTGGGATAAGGGTAGGAGGATGATGATGAAATCTAAAATAAGGATTTTTTTTTATGTTTAAAGACTAGCGCCTGGCTACGATCTTGCCTGATGGAAAGCGAAGGATGTAGACTAAGGTGGACTGCGCTTGCCACTATATTGCCTATTCATTTTTTTTTAATTTCTTTAGATCGTAAAAGTCCGGAAAGATAGATAGATAGATGTGGGAAGGGGATATTCGAAGAACCAAACAAATGGCATTACCTGACAGATCGCGACGTTGATGTGTCGGTTCGGGGAATGTACTTTAAGGAATATTATAATCTCAAGGCAAAGTGGCAAAGCAGCATCTGAAAACGTATTAACGGTGGTCTTTGCTTCAAGACGAAGATAAATAAGTTGTAACGGAAGGAAAAGAAAGAACGTGGAGGTTGTTGCATGTTTAGATACGTGTGGTGATTTTTCCTGCATGTATAAGGTATGTGAATTTTACCTGCTTCATACACATAGCATTACATACATTCTCTTAACAGACGCGGATTATAGCAAAATAATTCCATTATAGCACTATGGAGGTTAATTATATACATTTTTGATTTACCTCACCACCATAAAACATTTATCACTAAGACGTGATCTATAGGCCTACCATGAACTTTTAGATAACGATTCAAGTTAGTACCTAAATCGAACCGCTTTCTTTTCGTACCATGAAGTATGGATTGCATTGGTCGTAATGTTTGACAAGGATAACGTTATATGAACTATAGACAACTCTGTCTCTTTTACTCAAATGTTTTTAGGACGCATTCCGAACGCTCATTCGACAACGACTTAAAGTATGCGTCTTTAAAACGTCATGGTATATAAAATAATTTAGTTTACGTAATTGAGTCGCAATAAGAGTTCGTGGTAGGCTTGCTGTTCCAAACAATCTTGAGATAGTGGTTACTTAAGCATAAGTAAACATTGCTAGGTTACCGTAAGAGACTTATCGGTGTATTATACAGACTTAGCCGCCGGTAATATTATGTTAAATCGCTAAGAAGATTATCTTAAGTTCACAGTAAGTTATAATTCATGGTATAACAATGAGACGATGTGATATGTGAATTTCGTTGAGCGATTACTCGGAACACGATTTAAGACTATGTAGCGGGTTGTTGATGTTCTTGTAAGTATGTCAACAAATTTATTAGATTTCGCTCTTCCAAAAGTTTTTTTTATTTGAATAGTTTAGACGACAAATTACCAAGCCATGTGGTATCCGGCAGAATAGAATAGACCACCCTCCTTTCTTACCGAGGTGTCGTAAGAGGCGACTTACCCCTCGTACGCACGAGAAGATTTTTATCGTGCGTTAATATTACGTCGAATTGGAACAAATGGGTATCCAGGTATCTGTCCACACGACAGAGTATTTAAATTACGACGTGTTTTATCGTGCAGTGTTCCATTCTAATCGTTAGGGCGAGGCCGTTAAGCTGAATATACCATACGAAACTTCTATAACGCCTATTGCGGAATTTCCGTCCGAACGAGGCGTTACGTAAATGCCGTGTGGTATCCGGCTGCATAGAATAGACCACCCTCATTTTTTACCGAGGTGTCGTAAAAGGCGACTAAGGTAAGTTGACGTCAGGCAGGCGGCCGGTCGTAAAATATGTAGCCAAATCATATGAAAGCATGTTTGCAACATGTTGTGCCGACCCCACTTAGAGTGGGATAAGGGCAGGAGAATGATGAGACGACAAATTACTGAAAAACAATGAACGCTTGTCTCAAGAGATCTTGCTTTTCTATAACGTATTAAAATTGGCTTAACCCAATAATCATTTTCTTTGAGATAAAAGAAAGGGACATATATCTGAGAGTTTGAGGTAACGTTTTGTGTGTAGAGAAACCATAACAGAACTACTTTGCTATAATCCGAGTGGGTTAAGCGAATGCATGCTATGCTAAGTGTATGACAACACTTACATTCATATACTAAGCATTGCATGCATTCGCTTCACGGGATATCATATAAAAAATCAATCAAAGGAAATAAACTCATATGAATTTTTTTTTAATATTATTTTATTTTCATTGCGCCTGTCAAAATTTTATAGCGATTTTTAATTCAGTTGTATTGCCCTTTAGTTTAAAATATATGTTTCCGTAGTTTACTGCGAACTAGTAAAAACCAAACTCACTAAAAATTTATATTAATGTTTTTTAAAGCCTTTTTTTTGTTAGGTATTTCTGAATTTCAACAGGGTGGTTTTTAAATAACTCTTTTATACATTTAATTGAAATACAATCCAAAATTTAAAGTTTACTTTCTATTATTTTATGTATTTTCTTTTGATTTCAATATTTTCTTTTCCTTTTCATTTAGAAATGCTGTTACTGCTCTGTCTTAGCTCGTATCTCAGTAGCTTCCTAAGCCTTATCATTCCTTGTTTTTTCCCTTTCTTCTTTATTGTCAGAACCCTTGCTTTACATTTATTTTCTCGGTAACAAATCATATCATATCAAACCTTACAATAGTCAATGCAGTTATTAGTAGTCAGCAAGTGATTGGAATACAGTGTATATGTAAAAGTAGTATAAATTATAATAATATATTTGATATTCGCTTTCATTCTGTGTTGATGTGAACCAAGCTACACGGTACCAAGGTACACGAGTCATTACGCCGTTGTAACTTTTTGAAAACAAAAGATATCAAGCTTTCACTTGTACAAAATAACTTTATCACTCAATAAGCTTAGAATATAGTCTTGTTCGAATAATACAATATAGACTCCTGAACAGAACTATTCACTTGCGAAGATAATTTTAAGCCTTCATAGAACCTCAATAAACAAGGGAGCCTTGCTATCGTTCAAGTTTCATTGTACAAAATTGCTAAGTGGATTATCGCAGGACGCTTTTGTCTCACTGAATAGAGCTTTAGTATTGATAAAAATAAAAGACAAAACATGACTAATTAGATATTAGTATGCGACTTTTCATGATCCCAAAAGAAATGCAAACTATATTCAAATTCAAAATATTCTTTATTTAAGTATCAAGTATACTCATTCACATAATAATAAATTTATATTCAATTTCAAATTCAAAATATTCTTTAAAGTTCAAGTAAACTCGTAAACAATTGCTTTTGAATCGTCAATCGTCGTCGAGAAGAGCCAACAAGAAACTCGGCGGTTGCTCTTTTCAAAGAATAATTCTTATTACTAGTTACATATTGATGTCTTGTACATAGGCGAAGAGCTATCTATATCCACGCATTCTTATCGTCTAAGTTATCCTCAACAGTATAGTAGGCTTTCTGTATCAACCTCTTTTTTTAACAGTGTTTTAAAACTGCAGCAATGACAAGGCCAAAATTGATTGCGGAATTTTATTATAGAATCTTATACCCAAACCCACAAACGATTTACATACTTTTGTTAATCGCAAAGCAGGAGTCGCAAGCTTATGTCGGTTCCTACTTTGTCTACTATATACATCACCTATCGTTTTATAATTCTTTATGTACGAAAATTAAATCGCTTAAAATATACTGTGAAGTATATACTTAATAGTCTTTTATTCTCCGTTATCCCACTCAAAGTGGGGTCGGCACAACTTGTTTTTGTTTAAAGCGAACTTTGAGAAAACTTGTAAAACGTAAGTTCATTGAATAGCGAACCTGTTTCGTTACATGTTAGATGTTTTTAACGAGTATGTTTCGTTATTCAATGAACTTGCATCGTTTGCACAAGTAACGAGAGACCTAACAAGGTCTCATAAAGTTTACCCCCATTTATTTGTAAACTACACATCGCTTCCAAGATTGTTGCCGTAAAAAATAATGGTTGCCGTCTCTAACTATCTTTTGTTCGTATCGAAAGTAATTTTATTGGAACATTTTTTTCTACTGTTCCTAAACAAAAAAATGTGCTACAGAAAGCTTACTTATATTATTTTTTTTAATTTATTTATTAGGCCATCAACAATATATACATTAAATACGATTATACACGATACAATAAAATGTTTTGACTAAAGGCAGGAGAATGATGATGGTATTTAAGATATATTTAGCTCATATTAGTAATGTAGGTGAGGTACATTATAGGTCTTATAAAGTGTCACTGTGTTGCGAGTTGTCAGTTTCCCAGTGTTTTAGTTGTCAGTATAGGGGGGGCAGCTCCCCCCCCCCCTTGCCCGTACCTCACTACGCCCATGGGTTTGGGTATAAGATTCTATAATAAAATTAGTTGAAAAACACTGTTAAAAAAGGCCTAATACATAAAGCCTACTATTCTATTACTTAGAGGATAATAATATAGCTACTCTACGAACAAACAGTAATGACTAAATGTAAGTAGTAATAAGAAAAAATATTTAGAAAAATAAATATATGGGACACTTACACACACGGTCGGCCATCCCCAAAGTCACTTAATACTTGTGTTATGGGTGACGGACAACTGGTAGATATACTACATATATAACTTTAAATACATAATTAAATACAAATATATACCCAGGCTCCAAGAACCAACAAATTGTTTATAGAAAATGTAGGCCCTCGGCGGGATCGAACTCGCGACACGTGGAGCTGAAAGTAGGGTCACTACTCACTGCGCCAACGGGCCAGTCAACTTGAAAAGCAACTGCCAAGTTTCTTGCTGGTCCTTCTCGGTAGGAATAGCTTTCTGAACCAGCAGTAGAGTTGACGATTTAAAAGCACTTGTTTACAACTTTACTTGAATAATATTGAATAATATTTTGAATTGAATTTTGAATCGAATTTGAATACTATTCTATTGAATATTATTCATTCCCAGCCGAATCGTTTGATACAATTCCCTTTTCATCAATACCGCTTCTAATGGTCCGTATAATACCACTATAGGATCTTAGGATCGACTAATCTGTTTCCCATCAATGCCTGTACACAGGACAACACTAGTTTCTAAATCTATTCACAAACGGCTTACAATAACCACAATAAACTAGTGTTCTGCGCCGTACGTATCTATATCGCAGGCTTAATTCAATCAATCGCATATCGTTGAATCAATTGTATAGTACAGCGATGGTATCAGGGGAACTCTTATGTATGAGTAGCTAATGATAGATAATATTTAGTTTTGTTTGACTGGCCCATTGGCGCAGGTGGCAGTAACCATTTATTCAACTCCGGGTAGTCGCGGGTTCGATTTCCACCGAGGGCTCACATTTTCTACATAAAATTATGTGTACTAGCTGACATTCATCATCATTCCTCTGCCCTTATCCCACTCTAAGTTGGGTCGGCACAACATGTTACAAACATGTTGTCACATGATTTGGCTACGTATTTTAGGACCGGCCGCCTGCCTGACGTCAACTTACCTTAGTCGCTTTTTACGACACCTCGGTAAGAAATGAGGGTGGTCTATTCTATGCAGCCGGATACCACACGGCATTTACTTTAGTCGCGTCTTACGACCGTGTACTAGCTGACATTGTTTTGTCATATAAATATTAGGGGTCGATAACCCTTATCAAATCGGTTTAGCCGTTTTGGAGGAGTCTGGTTACTAAAATTGTAACTAGAAAATTTTATATATAAGATAAAACAGTTAGTGGTCTGTCATCCACAATACAAGTATTAAGATTCTTTCTTTGGACACCTACCACCGTGTGTACTTGTCACATATATTTTTTTTAGGCATATATAAAGGTGGAATTCCACCAGTGTGCAGAACTGTGCAGCACAGTGAATGCACAGTGTCAGCACAAATGTTGAATCTGGTCAACATTTGGCGCAGGTGGCAGTAACCGTTTCTTCAACTCCGGGTAGTTGCGGGTTCGATTTCCACCGAGGGCTCACATTTCCTACATAAAATTATGTGTACTAGCTGACATTCATTATCATTCCTCTGCCCTTATCCCACCCTAAGTGGAGTCGGCACAACATGTTACTAACATTTTGTCACATGATTTGGCTACGTATTTTACGACCGGCCGCCTGCCTGACGTCAACTTACCTTAGTCGCCTTTTACGACACCTCGGCAAGAAATGAGGGTGGTCTATTCTATGCAGCCGGATACCATTACCTTAGTCACCTCTTACGACCGTGTACTAGCTGACATTGTTTTGTCATATAAATATTAGGGGTCGATAACCCTTATCAAATCGGTTTAGCCGTTTCGGAGGAGTCTGGTTACTAAAATTGTTACTAGAAAATTTTATATATAAGATAAAACAGTTAGTGGTCTGTCATCCACAATACAAGTATTAAGATACTTTTTTTGGACACCGTGTGTACTTGTCACATATATTTTTTTTAGGCATATATAAAGGTGGAATTCCACCAGTGTGCAAAACTGTGCAGCACAGTGAATGCACAGTGTCAGCACAAATGTTGAATCTGGTCGATCCACTCAAGCAAACATTAACAAATTGTGCGCGAATATTCTATAAATGTTCGCGCACATCTATGCACATTAGTGCGCGTACACTACAAACAGTGGTCAAAAGTCAGATTGCTCAGGCTCCAAAGACTACAGAACCGATTTATGCGGACAGCCACTGGTTGTCCGTGGTTCATGCGGAACGTTGACCTCCATAGAGACCTCGATCTCCCTACCATTACTCACCTCTTTAAACGTTTTTCGAAATCTTACTTCGAGCAATCTGAGGAACACCCGAACCCCCTGATTTCAGTTGCTTCTACCTACATCCCAGTTAGGTCCGACCATCGAAAATATAGGCGTCCAAAAAGCGTCCTGTATGACCCCGACGATCAAATAACGATCGCCAACACAGAAACACGTAATACACACACACAGCGTCTTCGCCGGCGAAGACGAGGTCCCAGTTTTCTGACGTCGGTCGGTCGTGGCTTCTCGCCACACTTCCGACGCCGCAATGACTAATCTAAGTCATACCATAAACCCTCCACTACGCGTCGCCCTAAGCCGTGGTCCGGCCTCACAGGAGGCACCCTTAGGACGACGTTCCCCGACTTAAGTAGAGCTTCTGCGCTCTGCTCCCTGCATTTCGCAACTTCGGCGATGCTTCTGCGCTCGCCAGTCCCGCCCGGTGACGCTGTAAAAGCCATTAGGGCTAACAGCATACAGTCAGTTCGAAAAAAAAAATACAAACAGTGGACTCGCTTCGACGTGTACGCACTCGTTGTTCGCGAACTCAGTTTTGCTTCCGCTACTGGAACGAAAACATTTGTTTGTACGCGCAAATCTTTAATTAGGAGTGGAGGAATGAAAAAAAATATTAAGAATAATTTTATAAAAAATATATTAAAATCATCATTCTCCTGCCCTTATCCCACTCTAAGTGGGGTCAGCACAACATGTTACTAATATTTTGTCACATGATTTGGCTACGTATTTTACGACCGGCCGCCTGCCTGAATTCAACTTACCTTAGTCGCCTCTTACGACACCTCGGTAAGAAATGAGGGTGGTCTATTCGATGCAGCCGGATACCACACTGCACATGAAAACAATTATATAGTCACATATTTAGTGTATATGTTTTCATTCTGGGTGAACACGTCACTTAAAAGCATGCACATATATTTAAAAAACCTTCCATAAAATGCATATTGCATTAAAAGCACGTTCAGATACTTCCTACCTTTAATGGAAAGTCATTTTCCAGCGGTGGGATAGTAGCAGGCATATAATTAACCATTATATCTCAACAGAACGCTATAATATTAATGTTACGCGTGTACCCTATGTTTAACTTACCAGTCTATACGCCTGTTAATTGTAGATAAGGGCTTTGGATAATTTAATGCGTCAAGAGAAACCTGTTAACTGTGATAGTGCCGTGTCAAACTTAACTGTACATATTAATAATAATTTAGCTATTTACATAATAAGTATGACGTCGTTGACATTAAATTAGACTTGATGAAATCGTTTACTTGATTAAACCTGTGCAAAACATTAATAACTATATGTAACTAGTAATAAGAATTATTCTTTCAATAGAGCAACCGCCGTTTCTTGCTAGTTCTGCTCGGTAGGAACAGCTTTTCGAACCGGAAGTAGATGTTGACATATCAAAAGCACTTGTTTACAAGTTTACTTCAATAAATAATATTATGAATAAAAAAAAACCATTCAAGTAGACTGTTTTCAGTACTTTTGAATCGTCAAAGTTTTTAAAGAAGCTACTCATACCACTGATTCGGAAGTTTGCTGCAACCAGTAAGAAACTTTGCGAAAACTTTTTTTAATCCTTTAAAAAAAATGTTTTTTATCGATGTGCGTAGCTGACTACAGTTAATATATGCTTATATCACTCAAATAATCCACAATTGTAGAGTAAGCTTTATGTAGTAACATCGTTTTAAGATAATTTCTAAACTTGTGTTATTGTTACAATATGATATAATATAGTAGTATAGTAGCGGCCTGTTACAATCCCACTGCTGGGAATAGTGATAGTTCTCTCCGTTTTTGGAGGGAAGGGTTGGAGCTAAGACCTACCACGCTGCTCCAATGCGGATTGGTAGGTTACACATATCTCCAGATTTCTCTAGAGATATGCAGGTTTCCTCACGATGTTTTCCTTCACCGAAAAGCGTGTGATAAATTGCAACAATCAATTGGACACATGAGTTTTAATAGAAAAACTCATTGTGGCCTGCCCGGGTTTGAACTTGTGTTCCTCTCGAAAGAGTCGCACGGTCTCACCGCTGGGCTATCACAGCTCTATGATATAATAATTTATAATATATAGTTTCTAGTTCTGCCCGCATGTCCTATGTCTGTTTGTATTGCAAACATCAAAAGGGACAACTGCAAACATTCTAATCTGTAATTGGATATACAAACAACAAATCTCATATTGTATGTATTAACACCAACTATATAGTTCTACGCTTTAAACTCTTGATAGTGTGTCTCTAATAAATCGATATCTATCTATACGTATTATAAAACAAAAGTCCCGAAAAGCTGTGTCTGTATATGATCGATTGTCTCAAAATTCACAGAACAGATTTTAGGCTGGATTTTACTAATGTAGTATGAATTAAAATGTCGTGCAATATCCGGAAGTTTTAAATTAACAGTATAGTACCCGGCATTAAATAATGCACATCGATGTTTAGAACGAAACAGCCGGCCAGTTCGGTTTCGTAGAGCGCTGTCTCTGTCCCTCAATTAGTATGTGACGTCTCACACGGGTTCGTCAGTCTGTGCGACAGAGACAGTACTCTATGAAGCAGAACTATCCGATTTTACTCGACATTCAGGTCGAAACCAATGCAGCCAAACAACACATTTTAATCGAACTTCACAAACAAAGCATCTGTTATTTTTTATTCGCAGTTCATCATCATCCTCGTGCCCTTATCCCACTCTAAGTGGAGTCGGCACAACATGTCGTCACATGATTCGGTTACGCATTTTACGACCGGCTACCTGCCTGACTTCAACTTACCTTAGTCGCCTTTTACGACACCTCGGTAAGAAATGTTGTTGATCCATTCTACTCAGCCGGATACCACACGGCGGAACTGCTCGACAAACTATCTGCATCCATCTCCATCATCATCCATCATCTACCAAAAAGAAATGCGAGTAAAAAGTTTGTATAAAATAGTTTTCGTTACGTAAATTTAACATCTACGTATACTTTTGGCTACCAACGCGAGATACCTGAATGGGGCTCTTTCTTACAAAACAGTCAACATAAATTCCAAAGAGTCGTCTAATAGCTGTCGGGGCGGAAAATGCGAGTTTGCTGATGTAGTTAAAAGATCTACGGATTTGCTCGAAGCTCAACGACCAGGAAATGGATCAGGTTAATGTTGTGGAACAGAATAAGTTCAGCGCGTGATAAAATACTTCAAAATCCATACTTATATTATAAATGCGTGAGTCTGTCACGCTTTCAAAGCTAGTCCGCTGTAAATATTGTCAAAATTTGGCACAATGAAGGCTTATACAATCACAATCTCAACAATAATTTTGCCCCGTAACTGAATCATAGTCGGGATATAGAACACCACGACAAAATAGCAAAGCATTGCGAGAGAGATTGTTGAGATTGTAGTACTGAATGTGTGCAGTGCTTATGTATTGTTTTGTTATAGACGGCGGGTAGTGCATCAGTTTTAAGGAATTTTGCATCTATAAGGTATGAGAACGGATAGTACACTCTACATATAGCATTACATATATTTTCTTTTATCGCGGATGATGTGTCGAAGTCAAGTTTGTAAGTATGTAATAGGTTTTATATAGGAATCCCGACGACCTCTCACATTGAAAGATGTAGTATAAGAAAAGTTTTACAATATTTTCCAGAGCAAATGATATACCGAATTTAAAGTTAGTAAATTGTTATAAATTTAATAGTAATTTAAATTTTTCAATTCAACCCCTCGGATCGAGCTAATTTTTGTAATGGAGATATTTGCAGAGTTGGTGAGTGACAGAAGCTGCTGTTAAGACTCAGCGGTCTACGTGAACGAAGTCGCGGGTAAAAGTTAGTAAAGAATAATTTGAATTTGTATAAAATAATTTGATATATTTTATAGCTGTTTTTGTTTCTGAGCTAGTAAAGTAAAAAATGATCTTTTTTATGAAAGAAAACTCTGCGTCACCAGACCTATTGAACTATATAAAATGGTTAGGTTTTAACAGCCGTCGAAACTGGCACGTATGGTCAGCAAAGCCTAAAATAAGGTTTTAACAAAGAGGTTCGTTAGCACATTCGTGATTCCCGCCGTTTTATCGAACATTTTTCAAAGAAGGCAAAGGGCTGACGCTGAACTGATGAAACCGCCATTTTTTTATTTTCCTTTCTGTATCTTCGGAACAGGTTTTTGTGTGAAAAACTAGGTTATAGTATAAATATGAAATATTGTAGATAAGTATTAGGTATTTATCTACTCTATAATTGAATAATACTTACTTATAGTAAAATAATATTTTTAATCATACTTATGATTACGTACATTCAAAAATCAAGGCATAACTTCAGCAATGCTATAGACAATAATATGTAATCCCTTTTCAAACATACTTTAACCAAAAGAGTATATATTTTTGTGTCTGCGTGCATGTAATCGCGCATGTAATCATTTTTGTTGATTCAATGTTCTTTTATACATTATTAAAAATATATAAAAAATTACCTGTCTGCGCTCTCTCTTTACATAAACTATAACTATGCTGGGGTTCATACACCTTCCGTGTAATATGCATAAGAAGGGCTAAAAGTTTTTGTTTCACGTATTAATATACAAATACTTTAATCACGGAAGTTTCAATATTACTATAATATTGAATGTCGGTAAACAAAACACCTCGGAGCAAATGATAAGCTGTATTTTGCAAAGCCGAGTTTAATGAGTTTCAAGGCAACGGTAACGTTGTATCGTTAGATTTTCTTTTGTACGACGGTTCAAGTTAAGCGCTTATAGCGTTTTTATTTAATTTTCTATTGTGCATCCAAACTAATAGAAAATTATTTAGTTTTCTATTGTACATCCAAACTAATCCACCGTGTGATATCCGACCTGTAGAATAGACCACCCTTATTTCTTAGCGAGGTGTCGTAAAAGGCGACTAAGGGTAGTTGACGAAAGTCAGGCGGCCGGTCGTGAAATACGTAGCCAAATCATGTGACAAATATGTTTATAACATGTTATGCCGACCCCACTTAGAGTGATATAAAGGCAGGAGGATGCTGATGTACATCAAAATTGATAAAACAAATGTGATAGTCTGTCCGTAATGATTTCACGGAAAATCTGCCGGAGTAATAATGATGAAATTTGATACCCTTTAAGTTTATATACCGACTGGTCAAGATATTTTATTTAAAAGATTATCCGACGAGTTTCTTTGTGATTCTTCTCGGTAGGAGTGAATTCCGAATAGTGATAGCTTCTTTAAGAACATTTGAAGAATCAAAAGTACTGAATTAATGATAATTTGAATTTAAGTTTTTACGTATCTACATCCTCCTACCCTTATCCCACTCTAAGTGGGGTCGCACAACATGTTACAAAACATGTTGTCAAATGATTTGGTTACGTATTTTACGACCGGCCCCCTGCTTAACGTCAACTTACCTTAGACGCTTTTTACGACACCTCGGTAAGAAATGAGGGTGGTCTATTCTACTCAGTCGAATACTATGCTGCATTTTTACGTATAAATATAGGTATTAATTTTGTTTGTCATAGTCTTATTGAATTTAAGTAGACATAATAGCATTATATCTGAAACCGCGACTTTGTTATATTTGAGACCACGTCAAGGTTCCTAACATAATGTCGCCTGTTGCTCCATAAAGCCATCTTTCTGACAGTTATTCAATAGCTGCGAAGACTTTATTCGATAAATTCCATTTTAATAAAATAAATCATTCCCAATTTCATCAGGGGATCCTATGTAATTTGATTATCTTTATTAGAAAATTAACAGCACTGCTTTAAAGGCTATTAAAACTTATTAAACTGTTTTATTTAATGTTTATTTGATTTGAAGTGTTTCTTGATTAAGGCGATTGTGTGTGAAGTTATTAATAATAATAATTAATAATAATTCAGTTAATGTGTTTATGAAAACATCTTAAAGTAAGTTTTTGATAGTTTTGATTCAGTTCATTTGTTTGTTTCATTCAGTTGTGACTCAGCATATCACAGTTGTTGCCCACGTAGGAAATAATATGGCAATTAAAAATAAGAATTAAGTATTTTTTTTTATTTCGGATATTTCTAATATCATCATCCTCTTGCCGTTATCCCACGCTAAGTGGGTTCGGCACGACATGTTAAAAACATGTTGTCACATGATTCGGCTACGTATTTAACAACTTACCTTAGTCGCATTTTACGACCCCTCAGTAAGAAAAAGTGTGGTCTATTCTACGCAACCGGATACCACACGGTGGGTAAACTTACCTATTCCACCTTTTACGACACCTCGGTAAGAAATGAGGGTGGCCTATTCTATACAGCCGGATACCACATGGCATTACTAAATATATAAAGTATTAAATAAATAACAAATAATATTTCAAAATTTTAAGGATATAGTTCTCATCAATATGGTTTGCAGTGGTTTTATTAGACCCCTACAAAATCCTTATAGCGTTGAGTGGCTTCTTTTGGCAAATTTCGCGAAGAACTCTCTCAAGTCTCTCAACAAGCGTTCCTGAGTAATTAAAGGGGAATACCTTTCATTTTGCTCCACGTTAAGTACGGACAGCCTAGCGTTTACTAAAAATCCTTAACGTCGGGCCCTATCGAATAAAAAGCAAAAGCTTTTCGATAATTTATAGAATTAGGCGTTACTTTGCGGAGATCCATAATACAAAAGTAATAATAAAATTATTTTGCTATAATCCGCGATACAGTAAATAGAAAATATATATAGTGTTTAATGTATAGTGGACTATCAGTATTTTCATACGCGATACGTGCAGGATTCGTAAAAACACATGCACAAACCTCCACCACTTCCACCACAATACACAATCACTACACAGTTTCACTATCACAAACTCAACAATCGTTTCGCTCTGTGATGGAAGCATCATTAGAAGATGAACCCCACGACAAAATGGCAATGCTTTGCGATTTTGTCTTTTCATCTATGAGAACGGATAAATAAATATATGGGACACTTACACACACGGTCGTCCATCCCCAAAATAAGGAAATTATTACTTGTGTTATGGGTGACAGACAACTGGTAAATATATTACATATATAATTTTAAATACATACTTAAATACAAATATACATCCAGGCTCGAAGGACCAACAAATTGTTTATAGAAAGTGTTGGCCCTCGGCGGGAATCGAACCTGCGACCCGCGGAGCTACCCACTGTGCCAACGGGCCAGTCAAATGATGGAAAGGATGGAAGGCTGCCATTTCTCGACGGTCATAAGGGGACCTGGTGGTATGTTTTCCACAACGGTGTACCGAAATACACACACCAATAAATACTTACATGCCAGATCGCATCACCATCCGTCGCACCTGTCCTCTCTGCCTCGGACTCTTATAAACAGGGCCTTAAATATTTGTGACCCACAATATTTCAACATCGCAAAGCTTTGCGATTTTGTCGTGGAGTCTATCTCCTGATGATGCTTCGGTTGCGGGGCGAAACGATTGTTGAGTTTGTGATAGTGAAACTGTGTAGTGCTTGTGTATTGTGGTGGAAGTGGTGGAGGTTTGTGCATGTGTTTTTACGAATCCTGCACGTATCGGGTATGAAAATACTGATAGTCCACTATATATTAAACACTATATATATTTTCTATTTACTGTATCGCGGATTATAGCAAAATAATTTTATTATTACTTTTATATTATTGCTATTCTTAGCATTTTTATATTTAATATTATATAGACATTGTATAAGATTAATTTTAAGTTTTGTATAATCACATATCTCTACTATTTTTTGGTAAGTTATTGGAGATATGTACAGCAAAAGCTGTGATAGCCTAGCGGTGAGATCGTGCGACTCTCTAGAGACGACATGGGTTCAAACCCCGGGCAGGCACCAATGAGTTTTTATATAAAAAAAACTTATGTGTCTAATTGATAATTGCAATTTATCACACGTTTTTCGGTGAAGGAAAACATCGTGAGGAAACCTGCATATCTCTTGAGAATTCTAGGGATATGTGTAACCTACTAATCCGCATTGGAGCAGCGCGGTAGGTCTTAGCTCCAATCCTTATATCCGAAAACGGAGAGAGGAGGCCTTACCCTAGCAGTGGGCATAGTAACAGGCTGTTACTTAACTTTTTTTTACAGCAATTACATAGACATTTTTTTTCGAACTGTATGCTGTTAGCCCTAACGGGTTTTAAAGCTTCACTGGGCGGGACGCGCGAGCGGAGAAGTATCGTCGAGGTTGCTAAATTCAGAGAGTAGAGCGCAGTAGCTCTACTAGCGTCGGGGTACATAGACATATTTATTAAAGAAAGCGGTTGCCTGCTTCTTGATTAGTTTTTTATCTGAGACGTCAATAAGTGATATGCCAAATGTTGTCGTTGCTGAGTGTTAAGAGATAAAAATCAAGTAACTCTATATATTCACCAATATCCGCTTCACATCAGCTTAATAATTCAAAGGGGATTTAGCTATGGACTGGGTTAACTTTCGTTAGCGAGTTACCGCTGAACAAAACTCTGAGTTAAGACACGTTTTCATTGCGATCGATTAATGCAAATTTATTGAACATATTGTATCATTAATATTAATTCAATTTAATTTATCAAAACGGTTACAACATTCCTTTTATATTATTCAATTAATTATTGCAATATAATTAGTCTTTAAAATGGCGACTCAAATCTATGGAAATGAAATACAATATGAAAAAAAAGACAAAATAGTAATAATGAGATATAATGAGCTGTTTCTGAGGTACTTTTACATTAATAATGGATGTAAAGTTAATTACAATTGAGTAATTAGTAAACTCAAAATATTAGACTAAAGTAATAATATAAGAAAATAAATTTTCAACTGTGAATCATCTGTAGAGTTATTATATTAGAGTAGGACGCCAACCTTAAATGTACCCTATTACATTAAAGAGAAATAAAAATAAAGTAAATGATGGTTATATATCTGTCTTCCTTTTTTACGTATGATCAGACAAATACGAACTATGCGAGTTTCTTCTTCCTTCTGATTATTATTTGCAACACTCACTTACAGGCTTGTCTAAGGCTCCCCTGCTTTAGTATAAATAATCTAATAACTCTATGTAGATGTCAAATTTGAAATTTTTAATAGTCTAGAATTCAATTTAAAAATGATATTATAATAGTAAAACAGTTTTTTTTACTAATATGCTTAAAAATAAATATATAGCATAATTATTAATTCATTGATTAATTAAATATTAAAATAAATATTTTATTCCTCTAGAGACAAAATATTTTTATTTGTGCTAAATATTTCAGAACGGATCATGGAGAAAGATAGACAAAAATGATAAATCAGCAGGCCTACCATGAACTCTTATTGCTTCTCAATTGAATACGTAAACTAAGTTGTTTTGCTTTTTCATACCATGACGTCTTAAAGACGCACACTTTAAGTCGTTGCCGAATGATTTTCGGAATACGTCCTAAAGCATTTGAGTAAAAGAGACAGAGTTATCTATAGTTCATATACCGTTTTCTTTTTCAAACATTACGACCCCAATGCAATCTACACTTCATAGTACGAAAAGAGAGCGGTTGAGTTGACTTTGAATTGAATCGTTTTCTAAAAGTTCATGGTAGGCCTGCAGATAATATAAAATGTTGTGGACAATCCTTCGATAGACTATACACTCTTACTTAAACACCGAACTGCAATTTGCAATAATCCATTAAACAATATATTTTTACACGACCTAAAACCAAACCTAAGACTCCAAAGAAGGACCTTAACAAAACCAACAAACTAACAGAACTCACTACCATCTCAGCCTGACATATTTTACGCATCCGGTTATGTGATATTAAAATGTGAAACAATAGCCCGAAACAATATCTCAGTGCTGCCATCTATCGCCAACAGCTCTGACATATTAAAATGATAAATCAGAGGGAATAAATATTTAGCGTAGTTTTAATTGTGCATATATCCTTTTAATGGTATCGACTGAGTAGAATAGACCACACTCATTTCTTACCGAGGTGTCGTAAAAGGGGCTTAGGTAAGTTGACTCACCGTGTGGTATCCGGTAGACCACCCTCTTTCTCACCAAGAGGTTGTAAAATACGACTAAGGTAAGTTGACGTCAGGCAAGCGGCCGGTCGTAAAATATGTAGCCGAATCATGTGACAACATGTTGTGCCAACCGTGTTAAAAAGAGGCTGATACAGAAAGCCTACTATACTGTTGAAGATTACTTAGATGATAAGGATGTGTGGATATAGATGCACTCCTATCCTGTACAAGATAGTAATAACTAAATGTAACTAGTTATAAGATTTATATTTTAAAAAGAACAACGAGTTTCTTGCTGGTTCTTCTCGGTATGAACAGCTTTCCGAACCAGCAGTACAGTTGACGATTCAAAACACTTGTTTAAAAGTTTACTTGAATAAATAATGTTTTGAAATTTTTGAATTTGACTCCACTTAGAGTAGGATAAGGGAAGGAGGACGATGTTGAGTTTTATTTGCGCAATCACTTATTTCAGAACGGATCATGGAGAAAATCTGATAGCCCAATCACGACATGCAACCGCGGCCCAGCTTAAAACGGGGCTTAAAGATTTATCAGCTCAACAGTTCAGACTTCACATTTAATATTCGATCTGAAACCTATATTCCATACTAAGTACCCTTTCATTGTCCGGGTGGAAATTGAATATTTCTGATGGAAACGATATTTCAGCAATATTCCTTTTGTAATTCACGCGATATTACGATAGTAATTTCTGTTCGAAGGACAATAACGTATTTACGTGCGCGCGTACATTGATTTATAATATTCAAATTTATATTTGTCACAAATATTCGTATTCACACTACTGCCGTGTGGTATCCGGCTGCATAGAATAGATCACCCTCATTTCTTACCGAGGTGTCGTAAGAGGCGATTAAGGTAAGTTAACCCACCGACCACCCTCTTTCCTACTGAGGGGTTGTAAAATACGATTAAAGTGACGTCAGGCGAGCGGCTGTTCGTAAAATACACAGCCAGATCATGTGACAACATGCTTGTAACATGTTGTGCCAACCCCGTCTAGAGTGTGATAAGGGCAGGAGGATGATGATGACATATGATGTAATAAACGCTTCAGTTGGCGCGAATGAAGTCGCAGATACAACTAACGGTTAACAAAATTTCCGGAAAGCTTTTAAAAAAATAGCTTAAAGTTTATTAAACGGCATAATTAAAAGCACTTGTTCACTTGGCAAAGAAATCTAACAGTGAAGTATTTTTAATCCCTCCTCTTAATTTCCATGCCAAGTTTGGCTCAGATAAATCGTTTGTACGTGATGAGGCGAAACTGAAACGGTGACGGTTGAGTGATTATCGCAAATTACTTGTAGTTAAAAGACTTACTGGTGAATTTATATAGAAAATATTTAATTAACTTTATTTATTAATATTGTTAGACAAGATAAAAAAAGCACATGCACAAAGGCAGACTTAACCCTAAAAGGGATCTCTTCTAGTCAACCTTTAAGTAACAGAAGGAAAATAAATACATAGAACACTCCATAGGTCGTCCATCTCCAAAGTAAGTAATTTAATACTTGTGTTATGGGTGACGGACATCTGTTAAATATACTACATAATATATAATTTTAAATACATACTTTATTACAAATATACACCCAGGCTTGAAGAACCAAAAATTGTTTAAAGAAAATGTTGGCCCTCGGCGGGAATGAAACTCGCGACCTGCGGAGCTCAAAGCAGGGTCACTACCCACTACACCTACACGGGCCAGTCAAAACTAAATTAAAATTAAAAATTAGGCTTAACTTAGTTAGATATCCTGTAATCGTTATTTCAATGCTAGTTATGACATCATGCTAAATCATCGTCATCTATCTGCCCTTATCCCACTCTTAATTGAGGTCGACACAAGATGTTACAAACATGTGTTCACATGATTTACTTTAAATATCAAAGATGTATCATCAACAAATAGAGTTATATCGCAAATACTATGAGCAATGACAGCGCTCTAAGAAACCGAACTGGCCGGCTGTTTGGTTCTAAACAGCGATCACTCTCCTGCCCTTATCCCACTCTAAATGGGAAAGTATTGCATGAGATTGGGATGTTTCAGATATGAGAACGGACAGTACACTCTACATTTAGCATTACATATATTTTCTTTTGGCGTGGATTATAGCAAAATAATCCTTTAATTACTTTTGTCTTTTTAAGTTAGTAGAGCTCACCTTAGAAGATTGGATCAAGAGACAGACTAAAACTAGTTCTGCTAAACACTCCAAATCCACCCCTGGTTGGTTCCATATTCTGTCAATAAAATATCGCGCAATTCGCTTGTAGGACGTGACGCCGTGATCTCATCAAAATTTCATGGCTTTCATATACAATACATCGGAAGTTATCGGTTAAGTTCGGTTCAGTTCGATAATAATCTATCTCATGAAATATACGGGTGAATAAACTGTAGATTAGATAGAGAGAGAAATAAACCCCGAAAAACAGGCTTTGATAAGACAGTAAAAAAAAAAGTGAAAAAATTTATGCTTATTATAAAACAAAGTCCCCAAAAGCTGGAAGCTCCCCAAAAAAGGCTGTCTGTATGTAATCGATTTTCTTAATATCTACTGAACGCATTTTTATTCGGTTTTTATTAAAAGATAGTACAATTCTTTTGGAAGGTTTAAATTAATAGTACATAATGATTTTATGTAAATTGTGTCACGCGGTTGTAAAAATACTTACTTACCTTTCGGGAGTTTTACTCGCGTAGCGCACGCGACTAACGCGTTAGCTAGCAGAGATGCACTAAAGTAATGTATTAGAGAGTTGTAGATCTATAAAAATACTACAAAATAGTCCCAACTAGCATGTCTCTATCTCTTATGGTTAACTTACAAAAACTACTTATATATTTAGAAATACACGCGGGCGAAGCTGCAGACACAGCTAGCTTCTTAATATACGTAAAAAAAATTTAACGAAAGTGAATGTATTATCGTGAAATAAGTATAAATCTTCAAGTACTATAACTACAATATACGATTTTCTTTTACTTTTAGTTTTAAAGACGGTGCTTCAGTTAATGCTTTTGCTTATATAAAGCATGGTTTATTTAAGGGAAAAAAGACGCTTTTAAGATTTATCGTGTATATTCACTATAACTAAATCCATACTAATATTATCAATGCTGTGATTTGTCTGTTCTGTGTAATCCACTGCAGCAATGTTGAACGAATTCAGTACTTTAGACGCTTACTTACCGGACTAACATTTAGGTTAAAAAAAGTACCGTTTATACTTTGGAAATAGGGAAAAAGTAACTAAATTGAGAGTATTTCTCAGTTAAGGTGTATCGTTTCGGTGGGTGATATTGTGTCTTCTGCAAACAGTATACTTATGTCACAGTTCCTCTATTCTTTTTTCATACATATCGATGTCTTTATTCCTACTATGGCTTTATATAACTATGTACTATGAAATAATGTACACAAATTTGCCCCATGTACTTTATCGTTTTACTACTCATTCATTACAAGCAATATAACAGAACTAACTACCTTGCTATAATCCGCACGGGTTAAGCGAATGCATGCAAAGCCAATGTGTATGAAGCAGGCAAAATCTACGCACCTTATACATGCAGGACAAGCCACCACACGCTCCCCAAGGCGCCTCCACCAGCAACAACGCACACAAGCAGCACACACAATCTCGACGATCGTTTCGCCCCGAAACCGAAGCATCATCAGGAGAATAGGCTCCACGACGAAAATCGTAATGCAAGGTATATAGCAAGGTAGTTAGTTCTGTTATATTGCTTGTAATATGGAATTCCGCAAAGTAGCGCCTGCTTCTATAAATCATTTACTCATTCATTACTTTCGAACATTTTTTTCAAATATCAAAGTCCACTTTCCCAAATCGACAAACTATTATATCACTTTTTAGTGTTCTTTTTAATCGATAGCATCTAGTAAATTTTTAGACCAAGCCTGCGGACTAACTGTTATTTTACTACGACTATGCGGCATTAGCAAATCGGGCATACCACCATTTTCGCATTTTAACGACACAAGCAATGCACTAGTTGTGCCGTGTGGTATCCGGCTAAGCAGAATAGACAACCCTTATTTCTTATCGAGGTATCGTAAAAGGCGACTAGGTAAGTCGACCCGCCGTGTGATATCAGGTTGAGTAGAATAGACCACCGAGGAGTCGTAAAATACGACTTAGGTTAGTTGACGTCAGGCACGCGGCCGGTCTTAAAATACGTTGCCAAATCATGTGATAACATGTTTGCATAACAACATGTTGTGTCGACCCCACCAAGAGTGGGATAAGGGCGGGAGGATGATGATGAAGCAATGCATTAGTTCTTCAAGCATATTTCTTTCCGCAACCGAAGAATCCTACTAAGGTAGTTTTTTCGTATCGTATTCGTTTCACGTATGTTTCTACGCAATTCGCTATGAAAACAAAATAATACAGATAGGCAACTGTGTGGTGCGGTGAGTTAGCAGGAAATGCCGAAGTTTACTTAGGGGAAATAGTTTTTAGTGCAGGATCAATGATGTTGCAACTTCAAGAATATCATATAGAGGGTACGTAATAAGGTAAACGTAGGGGTGGGAAATAGCCCTAATATCAATATATCTGTCAAAATGATCTTTTGTAGAAAGTGCTTCCTTTAGACCACAGTTTATGGAATATTTAAAGCTGTAAAATATATTTATGGTTACATTAATGTTAGGGGTTAAAGAATTAATATTAAACAAATATAAATAAGTAATTTAATACTTGTTTTATGGGTGACGTAAATATAAAGATATATACTATATTTTTACATACATACTAAATACATATACCTCCTTAAGCAATATTAATGAAATTCATAAATACATAAATATATGGCACTTACACACACGGCTGTCCGTGACTGACGGACAGACGAAGTTACTAAGCTTGAATTATTTGTTACAGACAACTGGTAAATATATATTTATTTAATATATATTATATAATTATTACATTATATAATTTTAAATACATATACACCCAGACTCGAAGTACCAATATATTTATAGAAAATGTTGGCCCTCGGCGGGACCGCCGTGTGGTATCCGGCTGAGTAGAATAGACCACTCTCATTTCTTAGGGAGGTATCGTAAAAGGCGACTAACGTAAGTTGACCCACCGTGTGGTATCCAGTTGAGTAGAATAGATTACCCTCATTTCTTAGGGAGGTGTCGTAAAAGGCGACTAAGATAAGTTGACCCACCGTGTGGTATCCGGCTGAGTAGAATAGACCCCTCATTTCTTAGGGAGGTGTCGTAAAAGGCGACTAAGGTAAGTTAACCCACCGTGTGGTATCCGGTTTAGTAGAATAGACCACCCTCTTACTTACTTAAGGGTTGTAAAATACGAATAAGGTAAGTTGACGTCAGGCGGTCGTAAAATACCTAGCCAAATCGTTTAACAACATGTAACATGTTGTGCCGACCCCGCTTAGAGTGGGATAAGGGCAGGAGAATGATGACTATAATTACTTTGTAATTTCTATAAATTATGTAATACAATTACATAATTTATAGAAAATTAAATTATGTAATTTCTACAAATTGTGTAATCCTGATAGTCATGTTTGCATATGTGAAATGATCAAGTCTATTGAAAAACGCCATAGTTTTATGTTAATCTAATCTTATATCTGTCTATAAATGACAAATATTATTAAGGCGCAGTTAACCCTTCTCCATACAATTTTTAATCACAAGAAAGAGCTCTGTAGGCCTACCATGAACTTTTAGAAAACGATTCAATTCAAAGTCAGTACCTAAACTTTCTTTTCGTACCAAAGAAGTGTCGATTGTATTGTGGTCATAATGTATAAAAAGGAAAACGTTATATGAACTATAGATAACTCTGTCTCTTTAACTCAAATGTTTTTAGGGCGCACTCCGAACATTCGGCAACGACCTAAAGTGTGCGTCATTAAGACGTCTTTGTATGAAAAAGCAAAATAATTTCGTTTACGTCTTCAATTGAGTCGCAATAAGAGTTCATGGTAGGCCTTTTTTTTTTTTTTTTTTTTGTCAGGAAAACCCATTATGGGTCCCGCCGCCCGACGGGGACGAGCGGCGGGTATGTCGGACTCTCACCGACTAAAAACCTGACAGTGCTCCACCGCGCTGCTGGTGGCGGGGACAGGGTACCGTTAGACACACTTCCCCCATCCCCGCCAGCAGCAACTCTAAACCCCAGAGTGCGCCACCTCTGGGTCGGGGCCTCTCTCAAAGTGGGCCCCTCCCTCCGCTAATCGATGCATCGGGAGCACCAGATGCATCGACCGCCTCGGGGACCTAACTCCAGCGAACGTCCGATAAACCCCGTTCGGAACGCTCGGAGGTCCCCATTAGGGCGGCATGCGACGGACTTCGGCGAGTCGTCTGCGCCCCGCTCGCCTGCGGCGGATCGGATCCAAGGACTCGACTTCCCGAATCCGCCCCGCCGCCTCCTTCCGCGAGATTACGTCCTCGCAGAAGGAGGCCATCGCTGCCCACGATCTCTCCCCGCCCACCATGGCACGAATCACGGCGGGCAAGGAGAGATCGTGCCCCACCTGTGCCACGAGTTCCGCCCGCTGAACCGCCCAAGCTGGGCAGTCTGCAAGCGTATGCAGCGCCGTATCAAATTCGGCGCCGCACTCGTGGCACTCACCGGACGCCTCGCGCCGGGCCACCTTCCACAGATACCACCCGAAACAACCGTGTCCGGAGAGCACCTGCGTCAGGCGAAAGGTGAGGACCCCATGCCTCCTGGCGACCCAGCCCTGGAGAATGGGCTGGATGGCTGCAATCGTCCAAAATCCTGCACTGGGCGATTCCAGCCGCCGCCTCCATTGGCGGATGAGCTCCACCTGAGCTTCCCTCCGCCAATCCACCTCTACCACCGCTGAGCTTCCCCCCGCTGAACGGGCTTCAGCTCTTCGGTGGTAGGCCCGAGCGAGCACCTTGGCCTCTAGGTCCCATGGAGGGCACCCGGCCAAGGCGCAGGCCGCCTCACCGGAGATGGTCTGGTAGCCCCGCACCAGTCTGACCGCCATAATCCTTTGCGCCCCGCGCAACAGGGGCAGGGATTTAGCGGTCAGCCGCTCCGCCCATACGGGAGCGCCGTACAGGGCCATGGAGCGGACCACTCCGGCGTAAAGGCGCCGGCAGCCTGCGTTGGGCCCCCCCACATTTGGGAGGAGCCTGCTCAGGGCTCCGGCGGCTGCCATCAATCTAGGGGCGAGCCGCCGGAAGTGGGTCTCGAACGTCCACCGGGTGTCGAGAATTAATCCCAGGTACTTGAGAGTACCTGAGATTCCGATGGACGTCCCGCCCACCACCAACCGGGAGCCCACCGGGGGCGCCATCCGAGGCCTGTGGAAACAAATGGCCTCAGATTTCTCCAAGGCCACCCCCAGTCCCAACCGGCGAATCCGGGCCACGACGTGAGCTGTGGCCACAGTCGCCAGTATACGGGCCTCCCGGTAGGTGCTTGCGCGGGCAGTCACGAGAGTGTCGTCTGCATAACAAAACAGACGCACTCCCGGGAGCATCTGCCCGCGCAGCACCCAGTCGTAACCGATGTTCCACAGGAGGGGGCCTAAGACCGACCCCTGCGGAACACCGCACGACATCCTCCGCTCCTTCCACCTACCCCCAGACGTCGGGTACCTAATAGCGCGCTCGGCCAAATAGTCGCCGACAACGCGCTGCAGGTACGAGGGGATACGGTGGAAGCGTAGGGCCTCCCTGATCACTCCCCAGGGCAATGTGTTAAATGCGTTGGCAATGTCCAATGACACTGCCAACACCACATCACCCCTGGTTGTCGCCTCCTCCGCCAGACGTCTTACACCCTCGATACAGTCGAGGGTGGACTTGCCTTGACGGAATCCGCACTGGAGGCGACTGAGGTTGGGCCCTACCTCCTGGAGGTGCTGGAATATACGGGAAGCTATGATGCGTTCAAGCAGCTTTCCCGCCTCGTCCAGCAAAACGATCGGCCGATACGCGGAGGGTGTATCGGCCGGTCTTCCCTCCTTTCTGAGCAGGACCAGTCTTCCCGTTTTCCACCTACGGGGAAAGAGGCCCTGCTCGAGGCAGGCGCTGTAGGTCACCCTGAGTTCCGACTCCATTGGACCCAAGGCAAGCGCCCAGGCGCGTCCAGGAATTCCGTCGGGGCCAGGAGCGGTAGATTTAGCCTTCATTCGGCTTACCGCCTCCTGTAATTCCCCCTCCGACACCTCTGGCGCACCTGTCACAGCTACCTCCTCCTCGGGAGGCGCCATAAGAGGTGGCTGCACCTCAGCACCCTGCGGGAACAGGGCATCCACAATAACCTCTACGAGCTCCGGCCGTAGGCTCTCGGTGAGGGGGGGGGCACGGGAGCGAAGTTTTTTTCGCACCGCTAAGTAAGGCCTTCCCCACGGATTCCGATCGAGCTCTTCGGCCTGCTCTTTGTGGACCCTGTCCTTGGCCTCGCCAATGGCCTTCCGCAGGGAGATACGGGCAGCCTTGTAGACCTCGTATCGACGCCTCTCCTCCTCGATGTCGCGTTGTCTGCGACGCCTATACCTGGTGTACTGGCGGCGCGTAGCCACACACTGCTCGCGTAGCCACGCTAGGTCCTCCGACCACCAGTACACCCCACATGCCGGCCCTGTCCTAGACACCCTCGGCATGCTGGCGTCACAGACAAGCGACATCCGCCGCTGGAGGTCCTCGACTTCCGCGGCAACATCCCCACCCGTGGGTCCTGCTACCCACGCCTGGACAGTTGCGGCCTCGACCAGGAACTCGGGATCCATCTTTCTGATGGACCAGCGAGGACCGCCGCCTCTATTACACCGGGGGGAACTGGGAGTGAGAATGGGTCGTGTGGAGACCTCGAACCAAATATATCGATGGTCCGAGAGAGACTCCACACCCACCATTACCTCCCAGTTGCTGACACACGGGGACATGGCGGCATCGACAAAGGTGACGTCAATTTTTGAGCCACCATTCCATCGCACACATGTGTCAGCTGTCCCCCGGTTCATGACGACCAGCCCAGCCGAGGCCAGCCAACTGTCCAGGAACCTCCCCCTGACACACGTGACTGGAGACCCCCACGCAGCGGATTTTGCGTTGAGGTCTCCAGCCAGGACCACCTTGCCGGGGCGTAACCTTCTCACCAAGTCTCCGACTTCAGCCATGTAAAGCTCGAAGTCGGAGAACAGTTTGTTTGGTGAGAAGTACACCCCAATGACAGATACGTCCCCAATTTTGGCAGAGACGTACCCGTGTCCTCTCACCACGTACTCCAGAGCTGGAGAACAGACTGTAGCCCTGGATGCGATGGCTACCGCTCCATCATGATCTCCGACCCACTCTTCGCTTGATGGAACGAAGAGGGGCTCAGAGACCACGGCCACATGCACCATGCGCTCTGCCAGAGTCTGGAAAAGCAAATCTTGAGCTCCACCAGAGCGCATGATGTTCGCCTGAAGGAATCTCAAAGAGGACATTATTGATTATTGACCTCCATAGATTCCTCCATTGCCCGGCTCGTTGTAGCTTGAGCCGGGTCGGCGGTGGGTGGCGAGGGGACCCTCAGGCCATCACCCCCCCTTCCCCTTCTCGCAGGGACGGACGGTGCCTTGCACTGCCCGCCACCAGCCCGATGGTCAGCCTTCAGCCCTGCTTTTTGGCAGCTCCCACAGTGCGGAGCAGCTGAGCAGGATTGAGCCTTATGGCCATTTTGACCACAGCGATAGCACTCATCGCTGCGGTCAATCGCCGAATTGCATTCTGCCCGCAGATGCCCTTTTTCGAGGCACCTGAAGCAGCGGCGAGGACGGGTTTCCAACAGTTGGACTCGGGTGGACACCCAGCCCACCAAAAGTCTGCCAGCCGCCACAACTTTCTTAGCTACCGCCACTGGAACCCTTAACCAGAGGGAGCCAAGCCCCCTCTCAGTCCTACGAATGGCTCCGGTCTGTATATCCTGATAAGGACATTCACCGACCCGTGCGACAGCGACAGCGACGTCTCCCTCCGTGGTGGCGTCATCTAGGCCCACGATACGTAATTCAGCGCACTTTGTGGGCGTAGTGATGTGCACCGCCGGCTCCTCCTTGAAGAATTCACGGAGTCGGCTGGCGAGAGTCCCCGCCGTCTGCTCTTTTGTAGGCCCGGAAATCTCGAACATTCGGGCCCCAGTGGCCGCCTTCTTTAGCCTCATCCCCCCTTCCAGACCCAGGTCGTCGATCTTGACAAACCGACGCGCCCGGGTTAGGACTTCCATGTAAGATAAGCCCTTATCCAAGGCTTCTTTGCCCACGGTTACCACAACCGCGGCCGAGCGAGGGGTCTGGAGTTTCTTCCCCCCTTGCTTCGGCCGCGCCTGAGCCGTGGCGACCCCGGACATGGCAGGAGCCACGGCAGCTTTTGACTTCCCCTTGGATTTGGCACCCCTACGTGCCACCACGTTCCAGCCCTCACTCATAGAAGCGGGGGCTGGGAGTAGTGGTCGGGGCTCTTGGCGAGTCTTCACCGCGTTAGCCCCTGCCTTTTTCCTTTTGGCTTTTTTCCCGATGGGAGCCAAACCAGGTAGTGCAGGATCAACCACCCTTATTTCGGGCCGCCGAACTTTTTGTGGCCGATTGGAGGCTGCCTCCGGAACCTTTTTGGCTGCCTCTGTCTCCCTTCTCTCCTTCTCCATCGCTCTCCTTTTATCTGAGGCTAATGGTGGCCTCAACCTCTCTTCAGGTGGGAGGCGTCTCTCCACATTGTCCAGCCGCGCTGTAAACATGTTCCGGAGCCTAACTATCTCCTCTTCCACAGTTAGGCTTTTCACAGTCTGTGGACTGTTTGTAGGAGCCACCTCTTTCCCAGATGCATTGTTAGCACAAGTCTTCATCATCTCTTTTAACGCTGAAATCTCTACAGAGAGATTATTGACTACCTGTGCCAACCTGGCATTATCTTCCTTAAGGAGCTTTATCTCCTCCGTCTCGGTCCTATCGGCCAACGTCTTTGCAGCTTCCTCCATGATCTGGGCGACCTTATTTAGAGTTCCCCGGCACTTGCCATTGAGATTTTTGGACTTGCCAACGGTCGCCCTCATGGTCTCGGCGTTCTCCGCAAGGATTTTGCTGACGCGAGACGTATCCATATCCTTTATAGTCGGTTGACCTGACTGTACGCTGATTGATGCCGAAGATCGGCCTCTCAGCCACCTCTTATTTGTCCCGTCCATATCTACGTCTTCAGAAAGCCTTTCACGCTCTAAAGCGTCCAAAGCCTCTTGAAGGCCTGTTTCGGAACCCCACGCATGGGATCTGGTATCCGCTTTTTTAGCGTCCGGATCCTCATCCGAATCAGCGGGACTCCCGCGATCTTTTCGGCCTCTTTTGTTAGAGCGAGCACTGACGTCCGTGCCACTCACATTCTCTAACGACAAACATTTTGTCTTATTAGAAGTTTTAGTCGAGGTTCTACCCGAACTAACACTCCGAGTTCCACATCCGGTATTTATTGAACTGCGCGCTGTATCGCGCCGCGTTCCTTTACGCGTATCTGCGGAAACACCAGCCAAGCCGGTCTCATCTCCACTGATACCCCCTCCTATCTCCTCCGAAGCACTGGTTGCCCCCCCAGATACGATGGGGCGACCACGGCCAGTGCTGCACGGCACCCGCGGAACAAGTCCGGAATGCGTTGCATCACTGGTCGTGGTGAGGGATTCCCCAGATGAACTGGGACCCTCCTGGGTGGTCGTACGCCTGTTTGTAGCCATTGCTTCATGATTGTTGTGGGAAGCCCTAGCGACCGGATCCCCCCCGGCCATTCATCCTCTCAGCGGGCTTTGACCTTAGGATTGGGGTAATTTTTATAGAGGTTGTCTTCCTCGCGGCCCCGTCCCCCAAAGGAGGAGCGGCCCCCGGTTCCGCATTAACTTGCGGATTACGGTGTGAGAGGCCCTAAATACCGAATAACCCTCCGGCCATTCATCCCCTTGGCAGGCCCCAAACCTGGGATTGGGGTGATTTTTTATAGAGGTTGTCTTCCTCGCAGCCCCACCCCCAAAAGGAGGAGCGGCCCCCGGTTCCGCAATTACTTGCGGATTACGGTTTACTCCGCCCGACGTGACTCCCGAGTTGAGAGTCAACAGCCTACCAGCCACGAAACACGGCCAGAACGGCTCGCCGCACGGAAGGACGTTTCCGTCCCCACTGGGTAATTTTTTATAGAGGTTTTCTTCCTCGCAACCCGAAGGTCCCCGTTCCCATTGCTGGGCTTCCGGGCTTGGCCAACGGTGGCCGAAACCATGTCCAGATAGACTTAAGATAAGCCCGACTGAACCCGTCACCCACTGGAGACTCCATCAACCCCCCTTGGAGTCCCCGGCCAATACAGATTGCCCTCTGCTCATCAGAGGGACAACTGGATTGGCCACCCCACAGTGGTCCGTTCGCCAAGCCTATGGAATACTCAAATACGTATTAAATTTGAGTATTCCAAAGGCCTGCCCAGGGTGCGCCACGAGGAGGCCGACCGACTTTGGCACCCCTCATGGTAGGCCTGCTGCTATCAATACACATACAATCATAACAGAAGAACAAAAATAGAAAACAAATAATCTATAAATTGTTCCTAGTCATACATTTTATTGATAACGGAGTTTATCCAACAGTTGTGGCAAAGATTGTTGTTGTAACCTTACATATAACTAACACTACAGGATTTAAGGCGCAGTTATAAGGTAATTTTATTGACCATATTGCGTGCTAAATACAAACCGTTCCATATATTACATTATACGACGTATCTCGGACTCTAATATCACCAATTTTGACGCATATATCCATACAAGAAGTAAATTGTTTTCTGGTTACACTATAATATGTAATACTCTAATCTAGAATACCGAAAACAATGATAAAATAAAACAAAATCTCATAAGTATCCTTTTTATTTTTTATTTTTTTATTGCACGTAGAGAATAATATAAAAAAGAAAGAAGAAAAAAGAAAAAAAAAACCATATGTACAAAGGCGGACTTATCCCTAAAAGGGACGTCTTCCAGTCAACCGTCAGTAACGGAAAGAAAAGGTCAAGAAGTTAAATATGGATACTGAAAAAAGCAAGGAAGAAAAAGAAAAATTACGAAACACTATACTTCGGTTGAATCTTCATTATCGGGCAACAAACAATAATTTTTTATTAAATTAAAAAGCTTGGTATCTAGTTTAAAGTAATGTTGTCGAAGCCAACCACAAAACTCTACACAATGTCTATGCAAACCTATAGTAACAATTAGGCACTTTCAAAGTGATGTGGCCACAAAATCGATAATAATAAGCTAATACTTTTACGTCGTTCATATTTGTGATTCTCACTTTCTAGCGTAAAACTCAGGTATGTTCCTTTTAATACTGGTAGCGGAATTCATCTTAACCTTCCCTGAAACGGTCATGTTTAAGGTCTTGCAAATTTAAGTCATATTTATTTATATTGAATTAGTAAATATTTTAGTTCTACCTGGTATATTTACTTTTAGGATATATTTAAAATTATTTTGGTCTTACAAACTTTTAGTTTAGGTCTTGGAAATTATACATTGATGAAGCAAAATCCCGTCCCACTATATAAAGAGATTGGTATTTACATCCGTAAAGGAGGTAATAGAAGTAAAAATGGCTGCTTTATGATAGTTTAAACATGGAGATTTATTTACCTTTATTGATTTAATTTCTAATTAAACTTAGTTTATCACCAATTTATAACTACCCAAATTCATCTTCTAATATTCATTTATATAATTGATTAATATGCTTAACTTCCCCTTAAAGTTTCAAGTTTAAGTTCATTGTTATTAACCTTCATAGTAATGACCCTTTTATAAATCGTGATAAATAAATATATGCCTCAGTTTGAGTTAGAACATCATAGTAACATGACTGATAAAGTCGCAGTGGTGACTGGTTCAAATAAAGGTATAGGCTACGGTACTGTTAAGGAACTATGTAGACGAGGAGTTGGCACAGTTTATTTAACTGCTCGAGACATCAAAAGAGGGAAACAAGCAGTTGAAAGTTTACGGAAGGAAGGGTTTAAGCCAGAATTCCATCAATTAGACATCACAGACGAAAATAGCGTTGAAAAATTCGCAAATCACTTAAAACAAAAATATGGAGGTTTGGATATTTTAATCAACAATGCTGCAATAATTCAACAAAATGTATTGGAAACAACTTATGAAGAGGCTAAATATGTTATCGAAGTAAATTATCGAAGCATGTTCATAATTGAAAAGTATTTATTCCCAATACTTAAAGATTACGCGCGAGTAATAAACGTTTCAAGCGATTTAGGGCATATATCTAATCTTAAAAATAGTTATTGGATTAATAGGCTGACGAAAATTGACGTAGAGATTCAAGACATCGAAGACTTCGTCGATTGGTTCTTGGGTTCTTTAAAAACGAGAGCTTTAAAGGAACAAGATTTTGCAGTGATGGCGTTTCTTGCGTATAGAATTTCGAAAATTGCTGTATGTGCTTTAACGAGGATTCAGTACAGAGAAATCGGTAGGAATATCTCAATTAACTCCCTTCATCCTGGTTTCGTGAAAACTGATATGACGAAGCATCATGGATTCATGACTGTAGAAGAATCGTGCAAATCAGTAGTTTACTTGGCCCTAGATTGTGATCAGTCGGTTAGAGGGAAATATATATGGTATGATAAAAGCGAAAAAGACTGGACAGATCGTAATATGGAATTACTTTGTACGGATAAAGAAACACTACGCAAATATCTTGATCTATTACTGGCGAAAACATAATATTTTTGTTTATTTTTCGAGATTGGTATACAGGAACAAACTTCGTTCATATTTATACTTTAATATAAATCACTTCCTTAATGAAGTAAGTAAAGCCAGTGTCTACCAAAAATCAAATAAGGTATCATTTCTCTATGATTGAAATCTTGACGTAAATTGAGATTTATTTGAGTTAAGTTTCAATTAAAGTTTATGTTGTTATATAAAGTTTAACGGATTTTTATTTTGTGATATTTTGACTTTTCAGGATGAAACGGAAGTCAAAAATGTGAAATTTGTTTTATTAACTTGAGTTTAGTTTAAGTTTGTTGTTGAGTCGATGTTTGGGGTGTATACACTAAATCTCACAAGTCACACAAAGGGCGGCCATCACCGCTTTCGCTTCGTAGTTATTAGTTTTACGCTATTTAATAATACTCATTTATTCAGATATGGTATTACAAACAGTACTTATATGACATACCTGTCTTTAACGCAATACTGAATGGGTGTACAGCGCAGCGTTATAGATTTTGGGGATGAAAGGTATACTAAAAAAGGTCAGAGAGGATACCCATGCGACACAAGGTCATTAGCATTAGCATGGTCCGATTATGGATTACGTCTATCGACCACACATTTTTTAAAGTAATACAGCCGTGATCGCTGAATGCTCCTCTATCAGGGGATCTCGAGTTTGTGTACCCGGAAAGCAACTTAAATGTTCCATAATAAACTATTTCGATTATTTGATATTTACATAAATTGTAAATTGCTGTATGTCAACAAATCTATCTAAAACAAAATAATGTTTCCTTTAATAGAAACATTGATTGATTGACATTCTTACCTATATACTCGTATTACTGGACAAATTTTGGGACATCCTTAACTTGCTTATCTGCATTAAAGACGCGTAGCAGGTGAATTTCATTTCCAAAAAGAGTCTTTACGGACCAAGTTATACATCAAATCCTTTATGTATTACAAATTACAATTAAATAATAAACTTAGCGTAGATTTATAATGATACTAACAATATACTTTTTTATCAACTTTTTCATTGTTCGTAGTTCGTATTGGTTTTAAAATACACCAAGCGATGTTTGATCATCATTTGTTTTATAAAAACAACATCCGATATCCATTCAGCGGTGAACCAATTATTCTTTGCCTTCATTTCTCTGCAAACAAATGAGTCAACATCGTGAACAGAAGCCGTGGTCGCGAGTCGCTTGTTTTACACATCCCGACAACGATACCACTTTGTTAACATTAATGTTAACACGTTCTTCTGACTAATTCTCGACCTTGGCAGAGTGTTTGGTAGACTACTGTGTTGCTGGATTCGGGATCGATTTGTATTGGATGAGATTTATGCTCATATTATATTGTCGTTTATTGCGGATTATAGAAAAAAAAATTATTGCTTTTGTTTTGAATTGTCGTTTCTTATTTGATACCAGCCGACTGCCGTGCGATTCAAGGTTACAAAACCCATGAGGCTTTTCCATCCAGGTTTGCAAACTTTATCTCAAACAGTATCAAATTAAAATTCAAAATTCAAATTCAAAATATTCTTTATTCAAGTAAACTTGTAAACAAGTGCTTTTGAATCGTCAACTTTACTGCTGGTTCGGAAAGCCGTCCTACCGAGAAGAGCCAGCAAGAAACTCGGTGGAGCTCTTTTAAAAAAGAAGATTCTTAATACTAATTACATTTTGTCATAGCTATCCTGCATAAGGTCAAAGAGCAGCTATATCCACGCATTCTTATCATCAATGTAAGCCTCCACGGTATAATAGGCTTTCTGTATCAGCCTCTTTTTAACAGTATTTTTAAATTGCTGTAATGGCAAAGTTAAAATTGATTGTGGAATTTTGTTATAGAATCTTATACCCAAACCCACAAACGACTTACGTACTCTTACAAGGCGCAAAGCAGGAGCCGCAAGCTTATGTCGGTTCCTACTTTGTCTATTATATACATCGCCAATCTTTTTATAATTATGTATATTTTTAACACAAAAATCAAATTGCTAAAAATATACTGTGAAGCTAACGTAAGAATACCTGTTTCCTTAAACTTCTCTCGCAGGGACTCACGCGAATTCAAATTATAAATGCCACGTATGGCTCTTTTTTGCAATACAAAAATTTTCTCAATATCAGCGCATTTATCCCATAACATTATTCCATAAGACATAATGCTATGGAAGTAAGCAAAATAAACTAGTTTACTAGATGTACTTATCTATCTTTACTCATCATCAGATGGAGTAACTGTGAAATGCGAACCTCTACCAAAATGATGTAAATGATATTTGTTACCCATAATCTATATTATTAGAAGAAATAGAAACATTGTTTTGGGAGATTACAGCGTCAAAAAATAAGTACTTTAAGCACAAACTAAAACAATTGCACTCTAATTTTGAGCCAATGTCTGAACGTCAGGAATAGTCCATGAAATGTAGTTTGTTTTTGCATCAAATTATTTTTTTTGTTCATAATCGGTTTTGACGACTAACTGTGCTACGTGGAGTGGCGGGGAGTAGGTCGGTTGTAGAATAGAACTATCTTACATCGGTCCTATCTATCTATCTTACCCCGTTACCAACACGCATTTAAGTTACAACAAAAAGTTTTTTTTAGTTTTTTTTATTTTGTAGAAAAAACTAACCTCGTTTTATAACAGATTTTGAATAATTATATTTAATTAAGAATGGGGAAGATGTTTTCGTTTCATTACGTTTAGTTCTTTGGAAGTTTCGTTTCAAAGTAATTTATTACGGGCTCATTATTGCTTAATAGGCATATTATTTGATCATTGTATTGTGTAAACCACTTAAAAATCCCTACCAATAGTGATTTTATACATACTTAGCCGCATTCATTATTGATTTGGAATGCGTTAAATGTTAATAGCTATCTTATTTCTGTACAATTAACGCATATCGAAACCGTATCGTTGTGTGGAAATGTTGTTTCTAAATAATTGGACTGTCAGTTGTGGCGAAGTCTTACCTGGATGCTCCGACAGAGTAATCAAACATCTTGGCGAAATTGGTTAACGAGATCACAAGTATTGTTACTCGTTGCGTATACTAGATCACGAGTTTCACTCTTATCTCATTAGTAGCATTAGGATAAAACACTTGTCCGCCATGTGGTATCCGGCTGAGTAGAATAGACCACCCTCAATTCTTACCGAGGTGTCGTAAAAGGCGACTAAGGTAAGTGCCGTGTGGTATCCTGCAGAGTAAAATAGACCACCCTTATTTCTACCGAGTGGTCGTAAAATAGAACTTAGGTAAGTTGACGTCAGGTAGGCGGCAGGATTTTAGCTCGAAACTTTTTGCAAATAAACACGTCTAAAAAATTTTATTTTTCATGCAGAAAATCCAGGATTTTCACCACTGGTGCACTGTATAATGGACAACCTGATATCACTTCCAGATTTTAAAGTTCTCGCGACAAATCGAGCGTCGCACGCGACTTTGTCCGTAAAACCGGTGTGCAATTACGGTTTTACGCAATTAAGTCCACGAGTTTTCACCCGATTTCCATGCGGTCTGCACTGTTGTGTAGCGCCTATTGAAACCTACGCACTGATATGTTACACTTATTTAAAAACTTATTTTTGCCACTTGTATGATTTTTAACCGTGGTATCCGGCTGAGTAGAATATACCACGGTCATTTCATACCGAGGTGTCGTAAAAGGCGCCTAGGTAAGTCGACCCACCGTGTGATATCCGGCTGAGTAGAATAGACCACCCTCATTTCTTACCAAGGTGTCGTAAAAGGCGACTAAGGTAAGTTGACGTCAGGCAGGCGGCCGGTCGTAAAATACGTAGCCGAATCATGTGACAACATGTTTATACCACGTTGTGCCAACCCCACTTAAAGTGGGATAAGGACAGGAGGATGATGATGATGATTATAATACTAACGCTTAAGGTTTTTCTGAAATAAATGCCATACGATTAAAAAAATGGCGGCAGTAGGGACTTTTTTATATGAGTGAGTTATATTACCTTAAATAGTAAAACTGGACGCAGTGAAGGCTCTGTCGTATGTCGTCGTGAAGGTAATTTCTTGTAAAATTGTATTTATTTGTTGATAAGTCAATCCAAGGTGAAAGTGAATAGTGAATTAATACAAGTTTTATATAGAGAGTTAAGAGGTTTCGTCTCAAGATCTTCATGACTCGTTATACTTGTTGATCGATTTATGACTGCTGATTAATTAATTACTTAGTTGGACTGCAGTCCAGCCCCAATAATATTCTGTAAACGTTAATATATAAGATGGACTCGCCTATAATGCATCATTTCACTAAGGTGCTTGTTAGGCAGTCCTGAAGTTCTGTTAACATTTTCTTTTTTAAATTTAATATTACAGTTTTTATTTATCTATCTTTTGTCTAAATTTGTACTAATAACAAAATGGGCCAGAGTTGCGGCTTCGCCCGCGTGGAAATCACTAGCGTGCCACTAAACTTTTCTAGAATTCAAATTTTAAACATAAAAGTCGTTATTACGAGTTAACCATAAGAGATAGAGACATGCTATCGCTGACTTTTTTATAGTAGTTTTATATATCTACAATTCTCTACTACATTACTTTAGCGTATCTCTGCTGGTTTACGCAGCGCATGCGACTGAAGCTCCCAGCAAGCAAGTTTTTTAACATATGCGCGATCTCATCATCACAATTTTCATAACACCGATATGTACTATTTAT
The DNA here is from genome assembly GCA_947086505.1 of Morpho deidamia. NCBI lineage: Eukaryota > Metazoa > Arthropoda > Insecta > Lepidoptera > Nymphalidae > Morpho > Morpho deidamia. The sequence continues at coordinate 2,944,414 of CAMTZC010000011.1, forward strand.
TTAAACCATGCGGAAGTATTTCACTATCTTTTGGTGAAAACCGTACAAAAATCCGTTCTGTAGATTTTGAGAATATCGATACAGACGGAAAGCTTTTTGGGACTTTGTTTTATAATAAGTATAGATGTATACAATTTATGACAAAAGTTATGATAAAATTATTTTGCTATAATCAGCGTTCAAGAAAACCTTTGTAATGCTTACTGTAGAGGCGAAAACCGTTCTCATACCTTATACATGCAGGATTAGTTACCGCACGTATCACAAAACACTTTCTTTTCTCTCTATTTATCGCTGTATACAATCTAAATCTCCTAAACGTTTTGGTTAAAAGGTGTTTTTCAAACTTCTGAACTTGGAATATTACTCCCGAGTTTCGATGATAAATATTTTTGTTGTAAACTTACTTGAATTACTTGACTCTAAATTTGCATACTCATAATATTATTCCAACTTGATGGTATAACTTAGTTGCGAGAGCGGATTTTGGATAAGTAATATGTACCCTATAACTTGAGTTTTTTTTATAGATTTTTTTAACACAGCAATATTTCAAGCAATATAACAGAACTAACTACTTTGCTATAATCCGCACGGGTTAAGCGAATGCATGCAAAGCTAATGTGTATGAAGCAGGCAAAATCTACGCACCTTATACATGCAGGACAAGCCACCACCACAATCTCGACGATCGTTACGCCCCGAAACCGAAGCATCATCAGGAGGATAGGATCCACGACACATGTCCTGAAGTTTAACAGTTTGTAGCCATCACAGTTTTTACTTCAAAAGGCAAACCATAAAAATATATATATATATATATTAGCTAATGCCTATAAAATTTAACTGAAAGTTATTAAGATCAGCATTTTATATTTAGTGTAACATAGATTGTGTTTTATCGAAGATTCATCATCATTCTCTGCCCTTATCCCACTCTAAGTGTGGTCGGCACAACATGTTACAAACATGTTGTCACATAATTTGGCTACGTATTTTACGACCGGCCGCCTGCCTGACGTCAACTTACCTTAGTCTATTCTATGCAGTCGGATACCACACGGCACGTACCTTAGTCGCCTCTTACGACACCTCGGTAAGAAAGAAGGGTGGTCTATTCTATTCTGCCGGATAACACACGGCGTTGTGTTTTATCGTAGATTATAACAAACTAATTTATTCATTACTTTTGAAAAGTCAGTATATTTCGTTCTTAAAGCAACAAGGGGAATACAAAGGACAACATTAAGCTTGATAAGATCACAAAAGGGAACATTATTAAATTGTTCTTGAGAATATCTAGGTCATTTTAAAACCTTCTCCGACGACATTTTATTTTTCCAGGATCTTTGTTGCATTAGGATGTCTCGAGTGAGTGTATGAATATTTTAGCCGGTCTTTTGTGAACGTTTAGTGTGACAGGATCCCTTTGTCTTGTGCCAAGATATTATCCTTACGAATACACGTGTTACATCGTTGAATATCATTTACTAGCGCGCCGGCTTTACACGTGTTTCAAATTCAAATTCAAATAATTCTTTACTCAAATTGACTTCTACAAGCGCTTTTGAATCGTCAAATTACAATGAAGCTACGACTGGTTCGGAAAGGTACTCTAACTATAAAACTCGGCGGTCACTCTTTTCAAAAATAAATATTTCAATATTGTATTTGTTGAAATCAAAAATTACAATATTATCTAGTGCGTAGCTAGTCGCAATTTAAATTAAAGTTTTACATACTCCTCAACAATATAATAATCTTTATAAATAAGTCTCTTTAATTATTTTTTTGAAATTATGTAAAGGCAAGTCCAAAATAGATTGAAGGATTTTATTATAAAAAAGTATACCAAACCCACAAACGATCTACGAACTCATTGAAGCCGTAGCCGTAGCCTGCCGGAAAGTGGAGTCGGCACAACACGTTTTAAACATGTTGTTACATGTTTTGAATAGTTGTTTTATGACCAATCATTGCATTACGTCAACTTACCTTAGTCGCCTTTTACGACAAGTCCGTAAGAAATAAGGCATAAGGCGATCATTATTTTTTATAAACATTCATGTTCCCCAAATCGCGGGAACATGTTTTCATTAAAATATACACGCTTTTTTATTAGTTTCAATGGCGTAAATGTTTGTCCCCGTCAAAGATATAAAAGGGAAAAATTTCATTATTTTTCCCATTTAGAAATTTGTTACGTCTCTGTTTAGCGAGCGCGAACATAACATCTCAACTCGTAATGTAAAAACGCCGGGGAGTTTTGAAGACGTTTTACAAAACAAAGTGAAGCAAATGGACCGAGATGAGATACAAAAAGAAATAACGTCTCGGGCTTATCATCCGATTCCGACATTGCTCTGTCCTCGAATTCATTGAATTCTCTTGAACGTTTTATTTTTGGTTCCGATGTTCGACGAAATAAAATTTTAGAGACGAATGCAAATGGTGGTTTTCGAATTGAATTAGACTGTTCGCCTGATTTTCGATTTCTTTGATTTTTGTTGGTATTGATAATGTAAATGAATGGACAGGGAATTTTTCTCTCATGCCGAATTGTTTTGTAGCAATTAATAGGATGGAATATAGATTCTTTTTTATTATCATTCAAATTCAAATTCAAAATATTATTTACTCAAGTAAACTTGTAAACAAGTGCTTTTGAATCGTCAAAATCTGCTGGTCCGGTAATCTGTTCCTACCGAGAAGAGCCAGCAAGAAACTCGGCGGTTGCTCTTTTCAAATAAAATTCTTACAACTAGTTACATTTAGTTATTACTATCCTGTACTATGATGTTACTACCCTGTATATAATATACAGGGTAGAGGAGTAGCTATATCCACGCATTTTTATCATCTATATAATCCTCAGTAGTATAGTAGGCTTTTTGTATCAGCCTCCCTTTAACTGCGCTTTTAAAATGCTGTAGTGGCAAAGACATAATCGATTGCGGGATTTTACTATAGAATCTTATACCCAAACCCACAAATGACTCATTTACTTTTGCAAGGCGCAAAGCAGGAACCGCAAGCTTATGTCGGTTCCTAAAAATTAAGTAGTGCAGCAATCAACGAACTTTCAAGGTTTCTCACACCATACAGGAATACTACCGACTCGCTCTTCACCCAAGTCCACGATGTTTTGCAAGCCACAAGATTTTGAAAAACATGGAGATCTGTTATCCGCTAAAAAGTGATCCGTGGCAAAGGTCACGACCCTCAGCACTGAGGAGAACGAAACAAGGAGGAGGTCTAGATAGAGTGGACAGACAAGATTGGTTGAATAGAACTGGTAATGTTAGGTTTTGTGAGGCATGATAATGTGAGCATCGTACATGGTGAATGAAATCTTCCGCTTCTTCTTGTGCCCTTCACTACTGAAGGTTGGCCGTTAGCAGATTGTAAGCCACTCTGTCCTTCGCTTGAATTGCTTCCGTTGAAGAATGAAATGTCAACCAAAAAATTAATTTACCATATTTCTAATTTACCATACCCTCGCTTGAAAAATAACCGTACATTTTTTAAATGAAATAGTTAATGAAAATAGTTAATCTTAAGCATTATTTTAATCTCTACATGCTTACGAAACTTCAAACATTTTAAGAATTTTACATGTTATTAAAAGTTGCCTTGCTGTTGTTCAATTTAATTAAATAGTGAGGCCTTGTCCCAGTTCAAAGTTGGAAATTTCGAGATTAAAGGAAAGTATCAAAGAATTTTCATTAGGCCCAAGTGGGATTCATTTCCTTCGAGTCGATCTTGGAATTTAAAGTTGGGATATTTCTAAGGCGGAGAATATCGAAGGCATTTTCATAATCAATCAAATTCCATTTGTTCAAGCGACAGGGTACCGGCCTTTGGTATTAGGGCAGCAATTTTATTTATCTTTGCAAATGGAATTAAATATTTCGGGCGGAGTTTCTTGGTTGGTATTATAGAATGCGTCTATAGACGTCGACGGTCTTGTTTCTTGTTTTGCTTGTGTTTGTTCCGATATCAGACTGTAGAGTATTTCTATCATATTCTTGCTTACCGTAATCAGATTTCACATCATGTATTTAAAAATATCCATCTGTGTAATTTGGGATGGCTCATCGTAGAAATTGGCATATATGGTCAATCTGTCTGCCATATCTCGGCAGATCTAAGTTTAGTAGTTGTAAATCCTTTTATTACAGCGGGAAGAAATTAAATACGTAAGAATATATATAATATGTACTATAGTAGCAACTGAGGCGGTTTTTTTAGGTGAATGTTTTATAACCATTAGATAGTTATGAGATAGTGAATAATAAGGGTCTTTTAGTGAAATACATATTATCGACAGATGACAGAAAAAAAACGTTCTCAGGATAAGAAAATCTGTGATCTTTTTTCAAATTACGCTGAAGTATTCGAACAAATAGAAAAGAAAGAATGGTTTTCAAACGTTTTTTTTGTATTCTGGAATATTATGGTCTAAAAAAACCATTATAGTTCTATCCAACCATATAGTCATTGAATTTCCTAGTTTTATTTCTGAAAAGACTAAACTATATTCCAAACGAATGGCCCAGAGTTTATGGGCGCCATTCCGTTGAATTTTATTCAAGTTGCGTGAACTAGTCACTATGCTCTCCGTTTCATGCAAGTTGAAAAGGTGAGTGTGGGCCACATTATGCTGGTCGGCCTTCGTAATATTTCATAGTGATTTGTGATTTATTCCCAACTGTCCCGAGTTAGAATCGAGCAAACAAATTGATTCAATATGTCTTCCTGTCTGAACAACAATTATTTGTGTTGGGGAAACTCGTCTGGTTTGTGTCAAACGTTTGTTTGTATGTTATTTTAGTTCATATTATGAATAGTAGATAGGTTTTAATATCTTATTTAGCACCGTTTACTTCTACGTTTACATTTAGGAATAAGAGAAAAACGCATGGTTTGTTCTTGCGTATTAACTTAAAGGGGATTTACTTAGCAGAGGTTGACACGAGCTGCGACACTCGCATTACGCGACACAGACTTGACACATGACACACATTGTAAAACATAAACTGTGTGATACACAATGCAACATGGATTGTGCGAAATAGACTGAGCGACACGGATTGTGCGACATGATCTGCGCAACACGGACTGTGCGACATGAACAGTGCGACAGGATTATGCAACATGGACTGCGCGACACGGATTGTGCGATATGGACGGCACGACGGACTGTGCGACATGGACTGCGCGACATGGATTGCACTATGTGAATTGTGCGACAAATAATGCGCGATACTATTACATCATAAAAGTAATGATAATAGTAGTTTTGTATGTCTACGTTTATATCAAATTTATGTTATGCTAAAATTAAAGTGTACTATCCGATCATATCTTATATATGCAAGATTCGTTATATGCATACACTACAGATAACCACCACCGCATCACTACTCCACCTAGCACTGAAAACATATACCACCACAATCTCAACAAAACAAAAGACAAAATTGCAAAGCGAGTCTATTATACCCACAAAGAAATATGATTGTATAGGATAAAAAGTGTGGATATTGATATAATAACAAGGAGTCCATTTTTATCTTCTGATTACGGGACCCTAAAAAGAAATCAATAAAAAAACCTAATCTTCACGTCCGGCTTCTGTAGTGCGATACCTAAAGCGGTGGTTCCTTTCAATTTCGTATTATACGAGGCAAGTTCTGGAAATAAAACGGAAAACGAAGCCAGTTTCCATGAAAAATCTGTACAGTCGCGCATTTACGCTGAATATATGCGCATATATTCCCCATCGTTAGGTTTCCACTTATAATGCAAACAAAGATTTAGAACTACTGGATATGTCAAATCAAATCAAATCAAAATAATCTTTATTCAAGCAAGTTTTTTACAAGCACTTTTGAACCGACAAGGATTTATTGAAGCTGTACCTGGTTCAGCATGGTTTGGTTGACATTTTAAACATTTTAAATTTACCTTATTTAACGCAGCCTTATTTGAAGCTGAAAGGATTTTTAAATCCAAGCATTTTTAGGATTAAAATAATCTTCAATTGTGTAATAAGCCCTACGGGTAAGCATAGTTCGTACACTTAATTTAAACTTTTCTGTAGATAAGTCTAATATAGATTGCTGAATTTTATTATGATTTATTTTTCTCGATATTTATATTTCGATTATGTTGCAAACATGTTGCCACATGATTTGGCTACGTATTTTACGACTGGCCGCCTGCCGGACGTTAACTTACCTTAGTCCAATTTTACGACCCCTCTGTAAGAATGAGGGTGGTTTACTCTACTCAACCTGATACCACACGGTGGGTCAAGTTACCGTAGTCGCCTTTGACGACCTTACGCCTTTTTCGTCGTCGATAAAAAATAATTCACAGCTGTTTATAATGACGTTTCAGTAATTCTTCCAATTTAATTTCCTGCAACAAAGAAAGAAAAGTATATCGGATGGTCAATAATTTGCCGTGAGTAATAAGCACAAATTTGAATACAACATATAAGGATTAGGCTATTGAGCAGACCCTGCTTAAATACCGCTATATGCCTTACAGAAAGACAGATCCAGTAAATCTATATGTTTGTTAACTTAAATTATTCTGAACGATATCGAGAACTTTATATTCTTACAGCGGCTTATAATAATTGTTTTTTGGAGTATGTGGTTTTGGAGTAATAATAATATATATACTATTATAAATAATCTTATATTAAAATTTGAAATTGCGTAAAGGCATGCTCGAAATCAGATTGTGGATTTTAATTATTAAAAACTTATAGCAAAGTCCACAGATCTTCGATAACTACGGATTTGTCACCATACGTATCACAAACCTATACAAGCCCTACACACATTCGCTACAACAATCTCTGGCGTCATTTCGTCCAATAACCGCATCATCAGGAGATAGGCTCCACGAAAAAAATCGTGCATCGAAAAATTTTGCATTTGCATTTGCATGTGTAAAGTACGTGAACGTTTTCTGCTTCCTACACTTGTCATTAAATAGATTTTTAATAAACGCGGATTATAGCAAAATAATTCTATTATAACTTCTGTAGTACGGAATTCCGCTAAGTAACGGCTACTTCTATAAATTATGTAAGACCATCTGTTACAACAAGCGAAGAAACTATATTCATGTTATTATATTATGTACTAAAATTTTAATTTCAGAGCTGTTATATCATTTAAAATCTCAGTTAATGTTTTTTCTTATGTTCTTATTATTCTCTTGAGTTTATTTTTATATTTAAAATTGTTATTAGTTATAATTAAAACACTGTAAATAACAATGATGTGATCTCCTATAATTGGTACTACATAATTAATTTAAGAATATATAGGATATTCTATAAATCATTCAATACTAGCTAAGCTAGACTTCGTTTCGGTGGACCGTTGAATCTTGGAATAAACAGTAGCTTTTGTCACTCACCAACTCTGCAATGCAATTACTATTACATTTATTAACAACTTACTAACATTAAATTCGGTATATACCGTTGTCACTGGAAAAAGTTGTAAAAAAAAACAAAATAATGTAAAACCTTTCTTATATTATATCTTTTAATATGGCAGGTCATCAGGTCTCCTATATAAAACTTGACTTGACACATCTTGAATAAAAAAACCTTGATATAATGATAATAGAAGGCGGTTCCTATTCCTATGTTGAATTTACAGGATTTCTTTAGTATATATGTTACCCCGGTGTATAAGTAATAATTGTGCCAAATTTCATCGATATTAGTTCAGCGAATTGGCCGTGAAAACGTAACGGACTTATAGAATTTTCATCATCCTTCTGCCTTTATCCCACTCTAAATGGGTTCGGCACAATATGTTACAAACATGTTGTCACTTGATTTGGCTATATATTTTACGACCGGCCGCCTGCTTGACGACAACTTACCTCCGTCACCTTTTACGAAACTCGGTAAGAAATGACAATAGTCTATTCTATTCAGCTGGATACCACACGGCAGACATATAGAATTGTGCATTTACAAAATTGGTCGTATATTTATTTTAGTTAATAACCCATTTTACTTACATTAATTAACCTTGTAATAACTCATATAAATTTATTTAGTAAACAGAAACCAAAATATATAAAAACTATCTTTTGACGCCAAATAACGTATAGTACCCGGCATTAAATAATGCACATCGATGTTTGCAACGAAACAGCCGGCCAGTTCGGTTTCGTAGAGCGCTGTCACTGTCACTCAGTTAGTATGAGACGTGTCACACGGGTTCGTCAGTCTGAGTGACAGAGATAATGCTCTATGAAGCTGAATCTAGCCGATTTCTCTCTCTAAGCCTCGATGTGCATTATTTATTGCTGCGTACTATAATATTTGTAACCTACTTCTAATAACACAGATTTGAATTGACTTTGAACACAGACAGACATTCGTATTTATAATATTAGTATGGATGTTATGCTGTTGGAGATCCGGATAAACAAATAAATTAATGTCTAGTCAATACAAAGTAGAGTATTAATATAAACAGGAACAAATAAAGTATTATTAGGTTAAAATGTTGTTACACAGATAGTGCTATCTCGATTGCTCCGATGCAAAACGCTAATAAATAAGTATGATATTGATTTTGCAAAGGTTATCGAGTAAGAGACAAACAACCATTACGTAAACATTTCCATAATCCGAGATTGGTTTAAGCCAACGTCCATATTAGTATTAATACAAAAGTTTCTCTGTCTGTTAGTCTGTATGTTATGCTTTCACTGCTGTGTAATCAATTGGAGTAGTATAGATTTAATACGGCAAACTTCGACTTTATTTAAGAAGTCTATTACATTTATTAATCTTTTACATTATTTTATATTTTCATCGTAAAAGTGCACAACGCTACTAAAGAAGTTTTCACTTACATACAGACAAATATCCTTAAAGGTGTCATAAAATGGTGAAATAATCGTTATCATACTTTTTAATCTGTTATATCATAGTCATTATTCTCCTGCCTTTATCCCACTCTAAGTGGGGTCGGGTTAAGTGTTACAAACATGTTGTCACATGATTTGGCTACGTATTTTACGACCGGCCGCCTGCCTGACGTCAACTTACCTTAGGCGCCTTATTAGACACCTCGGTAAGAAATGAGGGTGGTCTATTCTATGTAGCCGGATACCACACGGCACATACCTTAGTCGCCTCTTACGACACCTCGGTAAGAACGGAGGGTGGTCTATTCTATTCTGCCGGATACCACACGGCGTAATCTGTTATATCATGGAAGGCAGTGAAATTTTCCATTCTAGTTAATAAATTTACCGTAACCTTATCAATGCACATTTCAACTTGTAACCTGTATCATGATACCGTTATCGCTGCTTATAAAATCGCTATATTATAAACAATCGCCAGCTACGTGCGTCTTTATGAAGTTACTAGCTGTGTCAGCGGCTTTGTCCGTGTGGAAATCAGCGTGTCACAATTTTTTCTAGAATGCAAATTTTAAACATAAAAGTAGTTATTGTGAGTTAACCATAAAAGATAGACATGGTATCGTCGACTTTTTTAAGTACCACCAGTAAACCATTTATTTAAAAGTTAGAATGGATACAAAGAGCTACCGTTAATAAAATAGATATTTACCGTGGTGGATTTGAACCTACTCGGACATACATTGTCATTAATATATACCTTATTATATTATTTTATTATTAATGTATACCTCGAAGGAATCAGTTTTGATGAAAAAGGGGACTTTTTCCAAGATTATTATTATTATCATACTATAAAACAAAACAAATTGTACCCTAAAATATTCCTTATGAATCATGTTTCTATTACAGAAAGTTGCAGAAATCATGTAAAAATTGATTTACTAATTTAGTTAATTGTACCTTTCCTTATAAATTACCTGTCTATTGCAGAAAATCACGTGAAAATCAGTTTGATATTTTTTGAGTTAATACCGAAATGACGGACAAAGAAGTGGGGATATAACATGCGAAAATTAACTCAAATGTTTAATATAACTGTAAATTAAATTTTATTACTTTCTCTTAATAATTTTTCGAATGTTGAGTACACACTATGAAGTTTAAGATTTGGATCTGCCCATTCTTGCTCTGTTTTGTCAAACCAGAAATATTTTCCTTTAACTGACTGATCAATATCTAAAGCTAGATAAACAGGAGTTTTGCTGGACTCTTCCATCGTCATAATTCCAACGCCCTTTGTCATATCAGTTTTAACAAATCCTGGATGCAAGGAATTTATTGATATACCTCGCCCTACTTCATTTTGCTGCATTCTGGTTAAGGCGCAAAGAGCAACTTTAGAAATTTTATACGCTAATAAAGGTGTTTCCACGAAATCTTCATCCTTGACGGTTCCATTCTTTACAGAGTCCAAAAACCAATCGATGAATGCATCAATATCTTCTCGTTTAATATCCTTTTTGGTCAGTCGATTGATCCAGTAGCTGTTTTTTAGATTTGAAATATGCCCACAATCACTAGACACATTAATAACCCTCGCGTTATCCTTTAAGATTGGAAATATATATTCTTGAATAGTAAGTATGCTGTAGTAGTTAACATTAATAACTTGAACTGAATCTTCGTATGTCGTCTTTGTGAAATTTGCAGTAAGGAGCCCTGCGTTATTGATAAGAATGTCCAAACCGCCATGTTTTTCTTTCAAATATTGGGCAAATGCTTTAACACTATTCTTATCTGTTACTTCGAGCTGATGGAAAAGTGGATGTAGGCCTTCTTTCTTCAAACTTTCGATAGCTTCCTGACCTCGTTTTACGTCTCTTGCAGTTAGGTAAACGTGTCCAACACCTCGCTTACATAGCTCTCGAACTATAGCGTAACCAATTCCTTTATTTGAACCAGTCACAACTGCAACTTTGTCAGCCATATTTACAACGATAGCTGGAATCGTAATGTCATAATATGTATGTAATAAACAGTATTTATTTTTTGATAAGCGCAGTCTAAAGCTAAATAAGAAAAAAAAACACTTGAAATCCGATACATGTTATTTAACTTGGCTTGTTGCATTCATGGATTTTTTGTATACTATGTATATGTAAGCATTTATTTGAAAATGAATTATATTCATATACTTGGTATACCTAGTCTCCGACTATTTGTACGGTGATCGAAATTCACGGATTTGTGTAATAAATAAATAGATAAATAAATATATGGCACACTTACACACACGATCGTCTGACCCCAAAGCAAGTATCCTAATACTTGTGTTATGGGTGACGGACAACTGGTAGATATACTACATACATATATTATTTTAAATACATACATAGATAGAAATATACAACCAGGCTCGAAGAACCAACAATTTGTTTACAGAAAATGTTAGCCCTCGACGGGAATCAAACCCGCGGCCCGTGGAGCTGAAAGCAGACTTAGAAACATGGTGATCTTTCTGCTTCCTGTAAATCATATTACATCCTAAATGATTTTTACCAGCATTTATTAAAATTGCTTTGTTTCTCTATCTTTTCAACTCGAAATCTTTATTCGAAATTTAAGCCTTTAGAATAAGGTAGAGCTAATCTGTTGATGAACTCTTTAGGTCACAAGTAAGACTCCTTTTTCAAGAATCAGCCTAGGGATTTAACGTGATGTAGAAACGCTCTCAGGATTCCTGGAACCATTTCAGTTGGTCATGATTTGTATATACAGCGTGTTATATTGTATGGGTGGAACTTGTATATTATCTTTCCTTTGCCACGTACAATATTTGCATTAATGGCGCTTAGTAATCCTCTATGATCTAAGATTGATGATGTATCCAGTTTGAAAAACATATATTTATAAGGCAATTTTTATTTACACTGCGAATAATGAATACACAGAAAGACATGATGATTTAAATAAATTGTAAAATAACGATAACATTCCAGTATATCTTTATCATTTATGATAATATAGCTAAATGATAAAGGTTATCGTTGTGAAGTTAAACACGGTGCAGACCATGCACTTGCTAAATAGATATTGCTAATTTCAAACACGTAATAATACTTGTTTTAAACTCACTCTAAGAAAAATATATATAATACTAAATGTAGATGTACAAATTAAAAATATTCTTTATTTATCTCTTATTTGACTCTTTCAAAGTATAATTCTTATTACTAGTTACATATAGTTATTGATGTTTTGTACAGGGTCGAAGAGTAGCTATATCCACGCATTCTTATCGTCTAAGTAATCCTCAATAGTATAGTAGGCTTTCTGTATTAGCCTTTTTAAAAATAATATTTTTAAACTGCTGTAATGATAAAGTCGATTGCAGAATTGTATTTTAGAATCTTATACCCAAACCCACAAACGACTTTGTACGTGCTATTGCAAGGCGCAAAACAGGAGGCGCAAGCTTACAAGTATGTCGGTTCCTACTTTGTCTATTATATTATATGTTATATATAGTCCTTTTGCAAACTTAAAAAAAAGGGAAGTTATTAATAAGATGGCAGATACAAACTATAAAACTACTAATATTAATAATTGAAATGTTTATGCTTTGCCCATGTCTTTGTTTCAATACATTACGCAACGCAATAAACTTGACCATTTTAGATTAGAACTTTATGTAGTAAACTAGACCTTTCGGCCAAAAATATACAGCTCAAGATTCCATGACGTCATCTATTCGAGCAATCCAATCTATTTCCTCAGGACAGCCAATTTCGTTAGGTCATGAACATGCATCGTGTTTTGGAAATATTTATTTAAAGGTAAGACGCCTGTAGATGTTTGTTGCACTAAAAATTGATATTATAGAATTTGTAGTGCTGTATAAAATTAAAAGTCAAATATTCTATCCGACCTCAACTAATGTTATTTTTTTACAATTTACTATTATTTCAGAACCATTTTCATTGATGAATTGGCACAAAATTTAGGCTTCATATAGGCACTCTAGTTTGTTTCTAGTTTTTGGTGTCGTAAGAGGCGACTAAGGTATGTGCCGTGTGGTATCCGGCTGCATAGAATAGACCATCCTCATTTCTTACCGAGGTGTCGTAAAAGGCGACTAAGGTAAACTGACGTCAGGCAGGCGGCCAGTCGTAAAATACGTAGCCAAATCACGTGACAACATGTTTGTAACATGTTGTGCCGACCCCACTTAGAGTGGGATAAGGACAAGAGAATAGGCACTCTAATTTGAAGTTAATTTATCGGAAAATTATTAAATTAGTTGGCAGGTAGAAGACAGCATTGAAATGCTATTTCAAACAATGATATTATTAAAATACTTATTGCGCCTTGCGAAATTACCAGCAGGGATAGGAGTCAAGAGTACGATGGTTGTGTAGATCTACTACTTATTATAAAACAAAGTCCCCAGAATTCTCGAAATCTACTGAACCGATTTTAGTACTGTTTTTACTCAAAGGTAGTGTAATTCTTCCGGAAAGTTTAAGTTTATTGTACATTACGGTTTTATGTAAATTTTGTTGAAGAGATCGCGCAGTTGCAAAAACAACTCGACTGCTAGGAACTTTAGTCGCGTGCGCCGCGTAAACCAAATTCACTAACGTAATATACTAGAGAATTGTAGATCTACTAAAGTCAAAAACACTCCAAAAAAGACCGCAACAACATGTCTCTTTCTCATATGGTTAACTCGCAATAACTACTTTTACGTATAAAACTTCTATTAGAACTAGAAGGCGCAAGCACAGCTAATTATAGATAAAAATTAAGTTTTTATTATTTTCTAGTGTTCCTGCAAACTTACAATTTTATTTGTTTTTTAATTTTGTTTGCAAGATTAAATTGGTATGTAATGAGGAGGGATGAAAATGTGACCAAACGAGTGTTGAAAATGGATGGATATGTGAGGGAGGCCTAAAAAGAGGTAGTTGGATTGCGTGACGTGTGACATTCATGTAAAAGAAGTAGAGTCAGAGTTGACGAATTATATGACAGAATGGAAGAGAAACATGTTGTGCCAACCCCACCTAGAGTGGGATAAGGACTGGGGAATGAAAATAAATATCCATCTTTATGAATCTTGATTTCAATTAAAAACTACATAAACTTAATATCAATTATATTTATTTTTATAACATAATTTAACATTACATTTTATTACAATAATTTGAGTATTAGTTTTTGAAGAAAAAATAACCTCATGTTGGTGCTTATTGCACTTACATATTTTTGTGTTCGTTCGGAATCAAATTTATAAAATATTTAAAGCTGTGTTGTTAATCGCAACTTAACGCAGTCAGTTTGTATTTGTCCCATATATATAAAAAATATTTGCAAATAATATTCTAACAGTAAGATGTAAATATTTGGTATAATATTGTAATAACGACCTTTATTTACTTGTGAAACATTTGTGGCGTTCGTCATGTGAACTCATTATAATTTGTCAGCCTCTTTCAAACTTTTCTCAAATACTGTGTACTTACAATGCAGTTTAAGATTTGGATCTGCCCACTCTTTTTCTGTCTTATCAAACCAGAAATATTTCCCTTTTACTGACTGATGAATGTCTAAAGCTAAATAAGTAGGAGCTTTGCTAGATTCTTCCATCGTCAAAGCTCCAACACCCTTAGTCATGTTAGTTTTCACAAATCCTGGATGCAAGGAATTTATAGATATACCACGCCCAACTTCATTTTGCTGCACTCTAGTCAAGGCGCTTAGAGCAACTTTGGATATTCTATACGCCAATAAAGGTGTTTCCGCGAAATCTTCATTCTTAACGGTTCCATTTTTAACAGAATCCAAAAACCAATCGATAAATGCGTCGACATCTTTTTGTTTAATATCTTTTTTTGTCAGCCGATTGATCCAGTAGGTGTTTTTTAGATTTGAAATATGACCACAATCACTTGACATATTAATAACCCTCGCATTATCTTTCAAAATTGGAAACATATATTCTTGAATAATAAGTATGCTGTAATAGTTAACATTAATCACTTGAACTGAATCTTCGTAAGTTGTCTTTGTGAAATTTGCAGTAATAAGTCCTGCGTTATTGATAAGAATGTCCAAGCCGCCATGTTTTTCTTTTAAATATTGAGCAAATGCTTTAACACTATTATTGTTTGTAACTTCAAGTTGATGGAAAAAGGGATTTAGACCTTCTTTCTTCAAACTCTCAATAGCTTCCTCACCTCGTTTTACGTCTCTTGCAGTCAGGTAAACGTATCCAACACCTCGCTTACATAGCTCTCGGACTATGGCGTAACCAATTCCTTTATTTGAGCCAGTTACAACAGCAACTTTGTCAGCCATGTTTAGTTCAATAGCTTGAATCGTAATGCGACGATATAAATGAATTAAATCGTTTATATAATAATGAGGGCGGCTTAGTGATAATAAACACACTTTTGAAGTCTGATATATGAAAATTAGAATGACATCGACTTTAAATTGTAACAAATAAGCGATTTAGGATGAGATGGACAATATCTTCGATTTGAAAGCATCATCTATCAGATACCATTAAGATAATTTTATTTATTGATGTACAATAACATTGATAAGCAAATGATAACGAAATTTATCGATAGTCATTTACATTTAATATTTAGATCTAAACAATCTAATTATTTAGTCGTACAAACAGAGACTTGAATATTTAAAAATGAAGTCACTAGCTATCCGAAGATATATTAAATTTCTCCATAAAATATTCAATGGAAAAGTGGATGATACTCAACTGTTAAGTAGATTTAGTATTAATGTACCTCCAGAACCTCCTCGCATTTCATGTCCGTTCTTTAAGACCAAGTTTGCTAGAACGAAACTGGGAGCAGAATACCCCAATATCACGTATCTCGCGCTTATATAATATCTGCACAAAGGAAACATTATTGCTGGATATTGGCTGCGATGGTCTTTCATCGTCTATGAACAAAAAAAATTAATTTTAATTTCAGAGTTATAGTAGTGGAACCTTAATGTTGTTGTTTGCTCTTTTTTCTATGTTTTCATTATTCTCTAGTGTTTATTTTTAGGTTTATAATTGTGACTATATAACTAAGAATGATGAGTTCTTCTATGTTTGTTACTTCATATTTAATTTAAAACTATATGGGATATATGTTGGATGATTTATCGTGTATCGCTGTTGAAGATCCGAATAAATAAATAAATATGAAATTAGATTAAACTAATTAGTAAATTTATTTAAGAATATTTAAATCAAGTACGTGGCTATACTTTTTAAGATGCGAACTTAGACGTTAAAGTCATCGTAGATTCCGATAGATATCGCCACAATTTTTTGTGTGCATGTGTTATTTAATATTTTATAAAATAAGAGTCTGCAATGTTGGTTATTGAACAGTTAAACAATAGTATCAAAATGACAGTTTTTGTGCAAGAGTTAATGAAAAAATGGGATTTTAAATATAATTAATAAATGTAACAATTTATAATAAAAAAGATAAATCTTTTTATAAAAGCTCTTGTAGATTAATGCAGCTTGCTTCGATCATATATTTATCCAATCAAAAAGTTGTAATCTATTTGGAAGCTTTCAGTCACATGTGATTGATATGAAATAGATCTGGAACGTTATGTATTAATCAAATTTTATTCTATTTTATTTTTACATACTTTATATTAGTTTCACCGTTACGTATGTATGTATGTTTGTATTTATATATGTACGTAACCGACTCCTTTGAAGTCAATTTTAACCCACTTTGAACGGATGCATTTAATGAAAACATTGTACATTTATCAAGAATGGTGACAAGAGCAAGTAATTTGATGAATTTTGGATCATTAAAAATTTTGGTTTTCACTTTTTATAATTTAGTTTTATAGTTTTTTTACCCATAATTATTAATTTAATTACAATGATGATAATGCAGTAATATGTCGCCGATTTAATATCGATCTTTATATTTTGCAACCACTGAATTAATGATACCTTGGATGATCTCGATTTGGGTAATAAAATATTATGCATATTTTGTTTTTACTAGGTATACGTATTGCTCTACAATCTTCTCTATCTTTTATTGTAAGTATTAAGTTGCATCAAAATCGGTT
The DNA here is from genome assembly GCA_947086505.1 of Morpho deidamia. NCBI lineage: Eukaryota > Metazoa > Arthropoda > Insecta > Lepidoptera > Nymphalidae > Morpho > Morpho deidamia. The sequence continues at coordinate 2,961,469 of CAMTZC010000011.1, forward strand.
AAGTCATTCCAGAGAATGCCCTATTAACTTAAAACTTCCTCAAGAATTGCATCTTATGGTTAAAATCGTACAAAAATCAGTTCATTACATTTTGAGAAAATCGATTATAATCAGACCACATTTGGTGACTTTGTTTTATAATATGTATAGGTAATAAAAAGAGACAGTAATACTAATATATAAAGAAGCCATGATAAATACATGCAACTGATTATCACTACTTGTTACACAAGCATTTGTCTAGTGATAACGATTGAATCAACAATTACTTAGCATATTATTCCGTAAACATCATAAGGAACTCTAGATTATGTGATTGCGTAATAACTTCAACTGCATTAATTGGCAAGATTAATTCATATCGATGCATAAATAGTTGCTTATCTTCTCTTCTATACTTATTTATTCTAGACTTTTATACTTAGCTAGTTACTAAATTACTTAGCCTAGTTCAGTACTTAAAAAGAAAATTTTCAAAACATATTTTATTGGATTTCATTCCATGTCCCTCAAACAGGACTATCCCTTTTACAAGCAAATCATATTAAAAACTCCCTTCAAATTTGACTTAAATCCAAGGAAGGTTACTATTTGTTTAGACAAATAGGGGTTTTCCAAACTAAAGACCGTAAAACTATGCAGTAGAGTTCAAAAAGTTCGGAATGATAGTAAATCTACAGGCACGTGCTTAAAAGTAGTTAATTCTGAACTTATAACGTATACAAATGAATACATATTCATAGCAGGGTGGCGCGAGTTTGCCATTTGGGATTAAAAACTACGATATTATTCTCTTTTACACCCTTTGCATCCTGGAGCGATCGTAAAATTGTATAGTACAGTTTAAAACTCGGTTCTGTAGTAAAACTACATTCATAAGTACTTGCTTAAGACAACCTTAGCTTTCGATACGTTTAAATCAATTGAATACGATTACATAAGGCTGAGTAATGTTGATAAATAAGAGAAAATAAACTAATATGTGCTCCTTTTTTATATTATACTAAAATAACGAAAATGTTTTCATAATAAATTCATAATTTTAAATGTATAATCGTCGTATTTAATTGAATTAATCATAAATGATTATAATGGAAGGCAATTGAATGCGAATTCATCGAAAAGTTGCCATTTGAAAAACGAACAAATGGATGTGCTTTCATCTTTCACCTCTTAAAATTTGTAATGTCAATGACCTCGCTATTATCGAAAACAATATAATCATTCTGAACAAAGGTTTGGTTTCTCAAATGACAACCTCAAAATTCATTTTGAGGTTGTCATTTGAGAAAACAAGCTCTTGCACCACTTTAAATTTGTTACTTAAAGACTCTACAGAGTACAGATGCGTTCTTAAAAACCGTTAAGTCTATTTTCAAGTCAATTGAATACAAATTCATTGAGGTTGTCATTTGAGAAAACAAGCTCTTGCACCACTTTAAATTTGTTACTTAAATACTCTACAGAGTAGGGACAGATGCGTTCTTAAAAACTGTTAAGTCTATTTTCAAGTCAATTGAATACGAATTCATTGCGAGGTCGAGTAAGTGGAACAGATGGAGTGATTCATCACGCCTATACAAATGGGTTGCGTGCCGCACCACGATTACCCTTTACCGAGTGGGAGGAATCGCTTTATTATACTCCAGCACAACATTTATACGTGTTTCGTTAAGGTTTCTATTACTGTAATACTAGTTTCTTAGAAATAACGTTAAGAATGTTATAAGTTTTCTACCATTTCATGTATCTAAGTAAGTTTGAAGCGATACGTTCGCAGCTTAAGCTGGAATGTCGATTCGCACTGAAAAGCGTAATGTTGATAGACCATATAACCTCAAAATGATAACAGTTATGATAGATATTTTTGCTATAGTTCGCGTGGGTACGAAAATCTATGTTATGTTAAGTATAGGAGGCAAAACCGTTCTCATACCATATATGTATTAGGTATGAGAACATAATCGCAATGCAACGCTTTGCTTTGCGATTACGTTCTAACTTAAGTCAAGCCTTTGTTGGCATCAGGATAAAAATGCGTGTTGCTTTTAAATGTGCTTATTTGCGACTGGTTTTATTACTTAGCTATACCAATATACCATACGTAGCATTATGTCGCTACAATATATAAAGCAAAAACGCATCTGTGAGTACTTTAAGAAGCAAAGGTTCTGTATTTTAATAAGTGATACTTATCATCACCGTGATTCGTCGATGATAAATATCACGTTCAATCACGTGATTGTAAAGTAATCATAAAGTACATATAAATGATATGGTGGTTAACATAGCATCCCGGATTAAAAGATAATCAAAGGCTCAAAACTGGAAACACGCATGCGGTGAGCCGCTTTACATACCACGCGTATGCGGTAAGGGAAGAATGTGGCTTGATTATATCATCCGACACGACTTCAACACTTGTTGTGTCGATCAAAATCAATCAAATCAAAATATTCTTTATTCAAGTAAACTTGTAAACAAGTGCTTTTGAATCGTCAACTTTACTGCTGGTTCGGAAAGCTGTTCCTGCCGAGAAGAGCCAGCAAGAAACTCGGCGGTTGCTCTTTTTAAAATATAAATCTTAGAACTAGTTACATTTATTTATTACTGTCTTGTACAGGGTAGAAGTGCACCTATATCCACACATCCTTATCATCTAAGTAATCTTCAACAGTATAGTAGGCTTTCTGTATCAGCCTCTTTTTAAGTGTTTTTAATGTGCTGTAATGGCATGGCCAAAATTGATTTCGGAATTTTATTATAGAATCTTATACCCAAACCCACAAACGATTTACGTACTTTTGCTAGGCGCAAAGCAGGAGTCGCAAGCTTATGTCACTGAGAGATCATGACACTGAGAGATAAAAATAAATACATCACACGCAAACGTTTTTTTTATTATATACTAGCGCTGCGGGCTGCTGTGCTTAGTCCAATTTCGAATTCCCCTCGAAAACTAAACTGTCATTGACAGTTCAAAAAAATATTCCGATCGCCACCTAATTTTATAGGGTTATCTGCTGGGTCAATATAAAAATTGACTGTAAATTTCATTAAATCTGTCTAGCCATTTCGGAGTCTATAAGACACTTACATATTTTCTCTTTTATAAATATATGTCGCATCCATGGCAACCATCATTGTATGACGATTATGATGATTTTACATATAAATAATTTATAGGTATATTTTTATTACATAAAGGTAACTTACTTTTGTTATTTGAATGCGTTTTGAACATCACAGACATTTAAATTGATCTTATATGATGAGTTCACAATATTTTAGATAGTTGCTGATTAATAAAAATAGATTAGTTTTCGCGTAAAAATTGTTAAACTTTTATTTTTTAATTGTAAATATTAATAAGCACAAAAGTTTTTCACATTAATTCTTTAGTCCTTGGTAGCTACTCATGACCAATAAGCCATCCTGTGTGCATTAATAATCCCGTAGTGAGGGTCATAGTATCTCAAAATTCGACCATCACAAAGCGGTAAAAGGTTGTGAAGCTATAAGAATTTTTGGCGTTAATAAGCATTATTTTCGCTAACATTAATATGTTAACACTACAATTAGTACAAGCAATATAACAGAACTAACTACTTTGCTATAATCCGCACGGGTTAGGTGAATGCATGCAAAGCCAATGTGTATGAAGCAGGCAAAATCTACGTACCTTATACATGCAGGACAAGCCACCACATGCACCCCAAGGCACAATTCACCAGCAACAACGCACACAAAAGCAGCACACACACCCACCACCACAATCTCGACGATCGTTTCGCCCCGAAACCGAAGCATCATCAGGAGGATAGGCTCCACGACAAAAATCGTACTGCGTCGCGCTACCCATACAAGCAGTGTTAAATAGTTCAACTCCCACCAATACCCTCCCCTCCGAACACATTTAGCAAAACGGAATTAGATACATTTACTTGCTCGTTAATTAAGTGACCATTGTTATTTTTTATTATCTCAAGTTGCTCTAACGTATTGAGACGAAGTCCCTTATCACAAGTGTGTGAGAATATGAAATGAATGGTCATTAGGCACTTTATGACCGCTTTCCAGCAAATGTTTTGCAAAATTAGAATTTTGTGGTTTATTATTCCTAAACGCAGCCATATGTTCCCGGACGCGTTGGAAAAAAATTACACTTACAGCGATATAATGTTTCAGTTGTTCATACTTCAAACTCTTTCAGTTGTTTTTAAAATTATTTGCAGTGGTGGTGCATATTGTTTCTTCTTTATCATAAATTATATAAATATACATAAAAGATATTATAAATTTGTTTACATTCTGATCGTGAAGTATAAAAGGCAGTTGGAATTCGCACCAATTAATGCTTAAAACGGAGTGCGCGCGGAAAACTAGTGTGTGTAACGTGCGAAAGTTTTCTGCCTTTTTGACTGCAAAAAAGGCATAGTTTTATTCAGTTCCAGAACATTTTTGTGAAAAAAGCATGTGATATATTTTTTTCCCTGTGGTAAAGGATATTGCGTATCATTTGTACTGAAATATTTTCAAATGTATCGTAAATTGAAATATGCTGGAAAGAATATTGCAACATAAAATAAAAAAATTGTGGCAACTGCCGTGTCAGTTAGAGCACGTAATTATTAATAAGATTTCGTGAATACAAACCCTGGGCAAATACCGCGATTAGAATAGAGATAGTATTTTAACGTAATCTGCTAATTGCGAATTACAGCCAAATAATATTATCCTAACTTTTTGCTATCTAATATTTTGTTATTAAAATAAACAAATAACTACAAAAATGTTCTATTTTGTTTATAAGCTAACCGTTTCACTCAGTCCTCGCGTGCGGGGTGCGCGTAAGAAGGACGAGAAAGGACATTGAGGTAGATGCGGGCGGTCACCTCTTTTATATTACACTACGAGCGCTTGGCGAGGACTGAGTAAAGCGGTTAGCTTATAATAATGTTTATCATTGTGATAATTGGCCAATTGGAGTAGTTAGCCGTGACCCTGCCTTCAGCTCTGCAGGTCGTGGGTTCGATTTCCGCCGAGGGCCAATATTTTCTGTAAACAATTTTCTTGGTTCTTTTAGTTTAGGTGTATATAGGTATTTAGGTATGTATTTACTATATAAGTATGTATACATGGTAAAACGAATAATAAGTATGTTTTGTAAAATGCTATTGGCTTGTCATCCTACTCCTACTAATATTATAAATGCGAAAGTTTGTGAGTATGGATGGATGTTTGTTACTCTTTCACGAAAAAACTATTGGACGGATTTGAATTAAACTTTACAGTTACATATGTTTTGTTTTGGAATAACATATAGGCTACAATTTGAAATGATATAATGTAATATCACGATACATGTTACTAAAAACGGAAAAAACCTGTCCTCTGAGAGCTATCCTGGCGTACGCTGCATAAACCAATGGACCTACACAAAGATGATGTACCATAGTATTGTTTGTCTTGAAAAGTTCTAAATAAAAGTCCGCGACAGTATATATCTACCTTTTATGTGGAAGCCACTATGACCAAAATTGTGAATCATAGCTTTAAATAAATTTGATACCATTGTACAATGCACATTTTAGTATACTTATAAAACTGTTATAAAAATCAATACATTTGTCACTTTCAGTATTTTAAATAGATAAAGTTTAAGTAGATAAAGTTTGTCTTTCACACCAAGTAGTTTGGCCGAATAGTTTAAAAGTTATCACGATATGATTGAATTGAATGGAGTGCCATAGAGTGCTTAATAAGCGCAATGTTTTAATGTGGCAGATCAAATTCCACGCGAGCGAAGCCGCGGGCAAAAGCTTGTAATAAATATATTTATTTATTTAAAAAAACAGGTCAAAAGAAATAGAATACAGGAGTAAAAAGCTTGCTATAAATAAAACAATCAATTCCCATATACAAAACGTAATCTCCGTAAATGTTTAATTTCGTTAACAATCAAGAATATTTTGGGCCGCGTCCAAACAGCCAGATTTTGTCCGATAGCATTTTGTCCTGACATGTTAAGAACCATATAATGTAGATTTATATTGTGTTCGCGACGAATAATTGTTTTCATAAATTTATTTTATGTTCACGAAGCATAATATTCATTAATATTTGCACTTCATTCACTTTGTTTCTAGAATTGAATAATTTATAGAATGCGAGGTGTATCCCAATCGAAAAACAGTGTTAGTAGAATAGATGAAGATATGATTTTAAATTTTTTGCAGAAAGCCGTTAGTTCTAAGCGACATAATCCAACGTTAGGCCTATGACGATCTAAAAAATTACCTTTTAGCCGATTTAAAACTAAGCTCTTTAATTATCTTTTGGAAATATGTTATGATATTGATGATTTTACAGTTAATTGTAAGGTATGATGTTTTTGATTTTTTTATCATACACACAGTCGTCCATCCCCACAGTAAGATATCTAATACTTGTGTTATGGGTGACGGACAACTGGTAAACATACTACATATATAATTTTTTATATACATACTTTAATAAAAATATACACCCAGGCTCGAAGAACCAACAAATTGTTTATAGAAAATGGTTTGTCCTCGGGAATCGACATTTATTTGACATATTAATTTTATTTTGTTTCACATTTGCACGCTACTATATAGCAAGTAGTTTATGGCTGTGCTTGATTAGTTTTAAGATCATTTTAATATTGTACCCATAGTCCACAAATAATAATGATTATTAATATTCTCTTTTATTTCTCTTAATACTAAATTTTTACATTTTTATATATTTTTAATGATAAAAAAAAACTAAATAATTTAAAAAAACATTTAAAAATATAAAAAATCGTCGGAAGCGGGGCAATACCCAAGCTACCAGTAGCTAGGGCTCCAGAGTGAGGAATTTCCTCACAATGCGTGCCGTTTCGAGTAATACCGCCCTCTGTATCCGACTCTTGATCCAACGAATTCAAAATTCAAATTCAAATTCAAAATATTCTTTATTCAAGTAAAATTGTAAACAAGTGCTTTTGAATCGTCAACTTTACTGCTGGTTCGGAAAGCCGTCCTACCGAGAAGAGCCAGCAAGAAACTCGGTGACGATTAAGCGATGGTTGATCGAAGATGTTGATCGAGGCTTTTCGCAATCAGACCGTTAACCGAAACAATTATTGTGGAGTCAACATTCCACTTGGCGGTTATCTCATGAGAAAGGTCTAAATATTTTGTTAATTTTTCTTTTTCCGCCTTTATGTGGAATGTCCGCCTTATGTGGAATGGTAACATCAACAACAATTGCACGGCGCGCTAACCGGTCTAGTAACACTATATCAGGTTTATTGGCAGCATGAACCTGTCAGTGATTGATCTGGCGATGAAAATGTGAAAATGAAAATATATTGCTCACTTTTGAGCTAACTAAACCGACTCACGTCAAGACGAGGTACTTGACGGGTGTGATGATCGTAACACGGTGTAAGGGCTTGAAAAAAGCTACCACTGGCACTTAGGAAAATTATAGTGCCACGTAATGGTGTGTTTACATGTGTGTAAAACGAGATAAAATTATACATTTATAAAGTTGTGCCTTCTAAAATTAGATGGCGCTGCACTGAGGGCCTGGCCCTATCGAGTGTCAATTTAAGAAACATATAAGCCTTGTATTGTATTACGTTATAAGAGGATTCCGATACAGTCCACCACAGCGCGTCGCTATAAGCCGAGGTCTGGCCTCACAAGAGGCACCCTTAAGGCGACGCTCCAGATGTTGCGAGCCTCGCTCGAGACTCGTTCTCCCAGTTTATACAATATACCCCCGGCGAAGCTTCCGCGCTCGCCCGCTCTCTCGGTGACGCTGTAAGAGCCATTAGGGCTAAAAGCATTAGTTAGTGTCCGAAAAAAAACGTTATAAGAGAGATTAAAACGAGTTTTAAGAGATTAGAGATTAAAAATTCGAATGCTAATTCGTCAGTAATATACGTGATCCATAAACAAAATAGTTTCATTTCTAACACATGTATTATTGTTTACAGAACGCTTTACCATGTATACTTATTATAAAAAAAGTCCACAGAAGTTGTCTGTTAAGCCTGATTGGAATACCATCATTGTTTAAGCATATAAAAAAATTGATTTGATTGAAAATGATTCCTTACATTATAAGAGATGGAACAATTTTCCTAAGCCTTTTTTGTTTTGTTAATTATTAACCGCAGAAGGTTCTTATAAAAGATTCTTTGTACATTTAGCGTCACATATGAGAATTTAAATATTATATACTTTCGTATATAATATTTTATTCATCTTACTCTTAAGGATTATTAACTACTAATAATTTTTAAATTAAATAGTTAAATCTGAATAAATTCAAATAATCACTAATATCTATATTGTAACATTTTTCAACATTAATCCATGAATATAGTTTCGTTATTTTTCTTTTTCTTCCTTTCTTTTTTCACTATCCATATTTCACTTCTTGCCTTCTTTTTGTTACTCAAAGGAATCTGGAATCCCTTTTAGAGATAAGTCTGCCTTTGTACATATGCTATTTTTTTATTTATTTTTTATATTATTATGTATGTGGAATAAAGAGAGAAATAAAAAAAAAACACCGATTAGCTGCGGGTAGCGTCTCAGAACGCAGGTAGTTGGTATTAAAAATAATATCTAGTCAATAGCTTATTAAAATACGCAAGTATGTAACTATGCTTTAGAAACTAGGGTCCTTCACTAACATTTATCCTTGCCTTTGACGTCACAGTAAACTCTTGTCAAAGCAATTTAATCCTTTATCAAAGGCGTTAGGGTTCATGGGATTCCAGAAATAGATTGTCACATGGTAACCTCTAGAACATAAATCGTCTATTAGAGCCAACAATTTCGTGACATTTTAGTCTTCGAAATATTTCGATATGTGTCTTACTCGTAAAATCGTAGCAGTACGATTTTTGTCGTGGAGCCTATCCTCCTGATGATGCTTCGTTTTCGGGGCGAAACGATCGTCGAGATTGTGGTGGTGGGTGTGTGTGCCGCTTTTGTGTGCGTTGTTGCTGGTGAATTGCGCCTTGGGGTGCATGTGGTGGCTTGTCCTGCATGTATAAGGTACGTAGATTTTGCCTGCTTCATACACATTGGCTTTGCATGCATTCACCTAACGCGTACGGATTATAGCAAAGTAGTTAGTTCTGTTATATTGCTTATATATTCCCCACTTAAGTAAAAGGGGAAGACAACGATGATTATCTTTTTGTAGTGTAAATAATAATTCTTAACCCTACCTACTACCCCTTGTTCTGTATTGTCATGTCAAGTGAACCATTATTAATAAATAGGTCTACAGCTGTGTACAACCTTTGGCCTCATGCCACTAACTTGTTACTCAGTTAAGACTGTGTCTTGTTTGGTAAAGTATTGCGCTGTAAGAGATCGTGAAATAGTAGGGACGTGACTTGGAGTGAAGAAATGAATTTTCTTCTTTACAATAAATAGATTTGTAAAAAATCGTTATTTTCCAAAGGTTTCATTTCGTTAATAATAAAATTACCCTTTCCATATTTTTTTTATTCATTCCTTGACCAATTTTAGCAAGCACATTGTACACCTATACTTGAGAAAAGCTCTCAAAGAATGGCCAGTCTGATTTGTGGATTTTCATTAATCCGTAAATTTTTGGAGAGGTTGGATTATGGGGACGTAACTGTGACAATAGGTCTATATCATCAAATATCTGCAATAATTTGGTAAGATTCTGTCTATTTGATATTTGAGCTGTGATAGCCCAGCGGTGAGACCGTGCGACTTAAATTCAAACCTGGGCAGGCACTAATGAGTTTTTTTTATTAAAACACATGTGTTTAAATTGATAATTGCAATTTATCACGCGCTTTTCGGTGAAGGAAAACATCGTGAGAAAACCTGCATATCTCTAGAGAATTCTGGAGATATGTGTAACCTACCAATCCGCATTGAAGCAGCGTGGTAGGTCTTAGCTCTAACCAGAAACGGAGAGAGGAGGCCTATTCCCAGCAGTGCGATTGTAACAGGCCGCTACTTTACTTTTTTTTACTTGAGAAAAAAGCACCAAACTAACATCATCTATTGTTGGTGTATAGCAATATGCAGCCCAAATAGACCTAGGCCTGTGCTAGGGCTACAAAGAGTCAATAGGTTTTCGATTTTTCTTCATGCCAGTTAACGACTAATATGAACTAATATATAATATAAAAAAAATTAAGAGATAAATAACGAATTAGAAAAAAAAGAAATGACTTTTTAAGCTTTCTGTATAATCAAAAAAATAAAAAATAAAATAAACCCACCACCATGAATATAATTTTGTGTGTGTGGATGTGTGTGCGTGTATATTAAGTTGTAATGTGCATATAAAATAATCAATTAGAACAAAGATTAATTAAAGCGGACTATTTAGGATCATAAATAACATATGTGTCGTGTTTGCGAAAATCAAATTTAAATCCCTAAGAAGTAGTAGGTGGATTTGAAATAACGGCTGGTGATATCAAGCATACTAGTAGTAGGCAATATTTCATTTGCGATAAAATTAGTTTTTCAATATACCCGTAATTATATATGTAAATCAATTTTTTGCAAATCGATTAACAACAGTGGGTAGTGCCCCTGCCTTCAGCTCCACGGTTCGCGGGTTCGATTTCCGCCTAGGGCTAACATTTTCTATAAACAATTTGTTGGTTCTTCGAACCTGGGTGTGTATTTGGGTGTATTTAAGTATGTATTTAAAATAATATATGTAGTATATCTACCAGTTGTCCGTCACCTATAACACAAGTATTAAGTATTTACCTTGGGGACGGACGACCTTGTGTGTAAGTGTATCATATATTTATTTTAATTTTTGTTTTTTATTATTTATTTATTCTATGAGTTTATACCGTTCCCAGATAAAAAACGGTAATTTCTAAAAGTCACGTTATATTAATAAATAGGTAGATAATGATAATAAATACATAAATATCTACTGACCTAACTAATATAGAGCGTGTACAACAACTCAAAGTTATTATGTAAATAACAAATTGTTAAAATTAAATTCAGATGAATTGATAATATTCATGTCATTTATTATCAATTGATCTCAGTACATGTAATTATTTTAGGACACAAATAGATTTGCACAGCCATCGTAGAGTGTTAAAATAACCGTGTTTTACAGCTAATTTGAATTCGTGTATGCTAATTTCGAAACTGAAATAATACGTTAAATTTGGCTCGTTTGTAGGATTTTCGACGTGCGGAGAATATTAAATTACGTTGAAAATGTAATACTTTTGTGAGTGAATCACGTGGAAAGTATAATATATATTGTGTGTACTGGTAACGAAATAACGTAAAGTTGTGTGAAACTTGATTTCATATATTTTACAAAAACTGGTTGAGCTATAAAGAAAACATTGTTACATTCTATTCTTATTTACAATAAAAATGTAAAGTGGAATTTTAACGCGACGTAATTTTAACGCCCGTGCGTACGAGGGTGTAATATATCTAACATTATACGAACAATATTTGACTACTAGCTCCATTGGAATTACTTCCAGCGGCGATAAATGTATTATCATAAATTTTAATAAAGTTAATAACATTTGAGAGTTTAGTTGACTGTTATAATATAATTGCGTGACTGTTACAATTATACTATTGCTTATAATTATATAAAAGGTGTTAGAATATAATACGTCATGATTTCTTTGAAACGCTTCCGTTTCCGGTCAAGTGAGAATGCCTAAAATGGCGACTTTGAAATATTCGGACAGTTAGACAAAAGCGTGCAACCACGATAGACGCGAAGTGAGCAAATAAAATAAATATATAAAAGAAAATTGTTTGTGTTTTTACACTAGTACTATATAATCTGCTGGGAATAGGCCTCCTCTCTCCGTTTCTGAAGAGAAGGGTTGGAGCTAATACCTACCACGCTGCTCCAATTTGGATTGGTAGGTTACACATATCTCCAGATTTCTCTAGAGATATGCAGGTTTCCTCACGATGTTTTCCTTCACCGAAAAGCGTGTCATTAATTGCAATTATCAATTAGACACATGAGTTTTAATAGAAAAACTCATTGGTGCCTGCCCGGGTTTGAACTCGTATTCCACTCGTAAGAGTCGCACGGTCTCACCGCTGGGCTATCACAGTTTTCACAGTATCACAGTATCACAGCACTATATAATCATGCACACATAGAATGGTCCCAAGAATGCTGGCAGCGTTTCCGCGTTGAATCGCTAAGATGATTCTTTGTGCGAAAAAGGAGCCACTCCTCATGTCACCTGTAGGCCTACCATGAACTATTAGAAAGCGATACAATTCAAAGTCAGTACCTAAACACAACCGCTTTCTTTTCGTACCATGAAGTGTGTTTGAAAAGGACAATGTTGTATGAACTATAGATAACTCTGTCTCTTTTACTCACATGTTCTTAGGACGAATTCCGAACGCTTATTCGGCAACGAATTAAAGCGTGCGTCTTTAAGACGTCATGGTATGAAAAAGCAAAACAATTTAGTTTACGTCTTCAATTGAGTCGCAATAAGAGTTCATGATAGGCCTGTTGAAGAGGCAATTAACCGAGACATTGTTAAATATTTCCCCAAAGTACATTATTAATTCTTGGCTGTCTATTTTGCCAACTGAACGATTATAGCTCGCTTACCTGTAATACCACGCGTGGGGCAAAAGGTGGGCGTGGCTATCGGTACTCACGGAGTTTAAGTTAGTTGACCCATAGAAATATTGTCATCATCATCATCATTCTCCCGCCCTTATTCCACTCCAAGTGGGGTCGGGACAATATGTTCTAAATACAATATGTTGTTACGTTGTCTGCTACGTATTTCACAACCGGCCACCTGGCTGGCGTCAACTTATCTTAGTCGCCTTTTACGACACCTCGGTAAGAAATGTGGTTAACCTATTGTTCTCAGCCGGACATCACATGGCAGGTCAATTTACCTTAGTAGCCTTTTACGACAACTCGGTGAGAAATGAGGGTGGTCTATTCTACTTAGCTAGATACCACACGGCCCTTCAATTTACCTAAGTCGCCTTTTACGATACCTCGATTAAAACTGAGGGTGGTCTTTTCTACTTAGACCGATTCCACATGGTGGCCAAAGAAATATAAGAATAAGCAGAATTTATAATTTTGTAAAGATGACAGATTTTCCTAATTTACTATCACGCTAACGCAACCTATATCTGTCTTATGGCCGGCACCTGCGTCACACAAGTTACGTGTTACTATTTGCCTTATAAAATCATGTTTTGGGGTAAAGCGATAGCGATAGGCGATGGGGTATAAAATATATTTGAAACATCCACTGCGGCATGCACTACAAACAATAAGTATATTGATAGTTAGGTAGTTTTTAGTGTAGATACTAAAATAAAATAAAAACACGCCCTTTCTATAATTTATAGAATTAGGCGTTATTTTCAGAGATCCATATTACAAAAGTTATAACAAAATCGTTTTGCTAGAATCCAAGATTAAGTAAATAGAAAATATATAGATTGTACAGAGGATTATCCATTTTCATACCTGATATATGCAGGATTCGTAACAAAACATGCATAAAGCTCCAACACCGCCACCACAATACACAAAGCACTACTCGCGTTCAATATCAATAACTTAACAATCGTGTCGCACAACCGAAACATTATCATGGAGGACTCCACAACAAAATTGGAAAGCGATGCATCACCCGATTAAGCATAGTTATATACTAATTGGTTCAACCCCCACCATTTATTTTGCATCCGAACGACCTTTCCGTTACACGATCACGGCTTCATATTAAATGTACGTGAATACCATATATCCACGTAAAATCGTGAGCGTGTACCGTATAAATTCCAGACAGGCATAATCCCTAGCGAACCGAGACTCAGCTACTTATATGCGGAAAATCACGTGTACATTTTAACACCATTTAGTTACACGGCAAAGCGTTTTCGTTAGACGGAAATATTTCATTTTATCCTTTGAGGGTGCGTTGTTATGAAAACAGGTCTTTTGCCGAATTTCCGGGACCCATTCAGAAAGGGGAAACATCGGAAAGATTTATTAAATTCAACCAAAACTCCCTCAGGCGAGTCCCTGTCGCTTTTCGGGAATATTAAGAGGAGACCATATGTGCGAAATGAGAGAAATAATTTGGGTTATTTCTGGAATCTTGTATGGATATTTTACGCGTGTTTTGATTTTGCGAATCAATTTCGTATGTCATATTCAAGAACTGATGATAATTTATTTATCTTCTAATATATTAAAATTAATGTTTGTCTGTATGTCCTTTATAGGCTCTGAAACGGTTTGACTGATTTTAATGAAATTTTCATACAATCTTTACGACCTAGCTGATAATCCTGTACAGTTTCAATATATTTCATCTTAATTTACAAAAGTAAAAGTTAACATAATGTTAGCGTATACATGATCTCATCAGAGTTTTTCCGTATGCCAGAGCCGTCGACATAACATAAATGATATATACAGTACATTTATAATACTTAACAATGTTGTGTAATGCATTTTTAGAATGTATTACTCTAAGAGCTAATATATTATTAACTAACTATTGAGGTGTGTTTCGAGGGGAATTTGCCAATCGCCTAAACCAGACTCAGCCGCAGCAACGCGTGGGATGACCGCTAGTTACTATATACCCAAAGATAAAATCGAGTTTCTTTTGTATAAGGTTTCACGTATCGCCAGAGTTGTATCCACCTTGGTGACGATCTGACTGGGCCGCCGCGGCGTCTTCGTTCGCGAGTACTAGTCATTATTTTCTTTATCTACCCTCACTTGAACATCACAATCCACATAAGGTCTCTTGCACACTACACTGATATTCGATTTAGCTGGCAACGATTTCTTTCGCAAGTTGTATTTATCAATCAATGGATTCAAAATTATTGACAATCTGAAGCGCTTTTCTCAGTTGAAGGAGAAGTGGTGTTTTTGTAATTTAATGGGTTCACGCACCACTCTTGTATAATAGCGAGCATACGTTGACAGGACTTTGGAATCCAGAAATTCCATCTAATCCAGTCATTGCTCCCCGAATCAAGCAGATGGTCTGCGATCGCTTACTTCGTTGGCTGTTTATTATATTTATTTCTTTTAAAAGCTAGTAATTTTTTTTTTAATTAATACATATTTGGAGAATTAATTTTCGTATTCTGGAATTGGGCACAGTAACGCATAATCCAATAAGTCACTTTATCATTTCCCTTAAAAAAAAATAAGGGAAGTGTAATAATATGTGTAGTGTGATGAAAGTAAAATTACTTTCACTACACTGCATATTCACTTTACGCTATGTTATTTTTTTGTTGAGCATTCAAGTAGAACAACAACAACCTAATCCCATGTCACTTTAGTATTTCTCTTTTATAATTTTCATCACAAAAATAATTGTAGTGTAGTGGAAATTAACTTACTTTCCTTACACTGCTCATTCACTGTATTATATAAAAGTAATTGTTTTTGCTGAGAATCCAATTAGACGCCAACAATCTTATCCTATGTCACTTTAGTATTTCTCTTTTATAATTTTCATTACAAAAAATAAGTGTAGTGTGATTGCAGTAAAATTACACTGCATGTTCACTTTACGATATCAAAGTAATTGTTTTATACTGAGAACCCAATAAGACGCCAATAACCTAATCCCATGTCACTTTATTATTTTCTTTAATAATTTTCATTACAAAATAAATTTAGTGTAGTAATATGAGTAGTGTAGTGAAAGTCAATTGACTTTCACTACACTCTTTCACTGCACATTCTCTCACACTTCACGATAACAAAGTAATTGTTTTTGCTGAGAATTCAATTAGACGCCAACATCAATCCAAAGTTCGTAATGGGTCAAAGTTTTCCATTTTGCAAACGAATGCAGCCATTAAACCCGAGCGAACAATTTATGACACTTCCAACACCTAACTACTGGAGGTTTTCTGCATTAATATGTCATTAACAAATATTTAATGGGCTTAACATTCCCGCGGAGTAGAAACTCTGTTTCACTACTTAAAATTCAACTATGCTAATTTATAAACTGAATATGTTTAAGCCCTCTCGTCGATAGGATTTAAGCCGTTTTGAGAATATCAAATTACTTTCCAACTATAATACATTGTGTTCAGTGAAATAACATAATTCTATTAAATATCACTCAGCGTTTCGCTCGTCTGATGTAAATGCATTAACAAAATACATTTGGGCCGAAATTATATGCATTATGCTCAGTAGTCTGTGAATGAAATATGTGCGGGAATCAATAAATATTTCCGAGGACATCTATAATCTATACTTATTATAAAGTCCCAAAAAAGCTGTCTGCCTGTATGTAATCGATTTTCTCAAAACCTACTGAACGGATTTTTGTACGGTTTTCAGCAAAAGATAGTGCAATACTTCTGGTATATTACATAACGGTATTATGTAAATTGTCTTGGAGAAATCGGGCAGATGATAAAAAACTTGCCTGCTGGGAGGTTTAGTGCGTGCGCTGCGGAAACCAGCAGAGATACACTAAAGTAATGTAGTAGAGAATTGTAGACCTATAAAAATTATACAAAAAAGTCCCCAATAGCATGTTTCTGTCTCTTACGGTTACCTAACAATACCTACTTTTACACAATTTGGATTTTCTTGATGATTTCTAATTTTGACGAAGCCGCTGGCACAGCTGGTAATATTATAAATGGCGAAATTTGTCTGACCTTCTGTCTGTTACGTTTACTCGACTAATCCACTGGACCAATATAGTCGAAATTTGTTACAATTTAAACTCTACATTTACATTCCATATATTTGCTTTTATCGCGATTTATAGTAATAGTTCAATAACTAAATTGACACAATGTGTCACTACTCGGCAAATGCCTTATCTATCAATTTTGGAATAGGTATTGGAGCTTAATCTACTCCAATATCCCAAGAATTAGCTAGAGATTCCCCGCCGCGCATTTTGTATCATGATATGCAAATATCATCATCATCATCCTCCTAAGTAGGATAAGGGCACAACATATTACAAACATGTCGTCACATGATTTGGCTACGTACATTATGACCGGCCGCCTGCCTGACGTCAACTTACCTCAATCGTATTTTACAACCTATCGGTAAGAAAGAGGGTGGTCTATATTCTATTCAGCCGGATACCACACGGTGAGTTGACTTACCTTAGTCGCCTTTTACGACACCTTGGTAAGAGATGAGGGTAATAGAATAGTGAGTAGAATAGACCCTACTCAGCCGGATATCACACGGCATCATGATATGCAAATATCAGTTGCACGTCATTGTTTTATAACACTGATAGGCTTATAATTGTATAAGCCTATCAGAACGCCGTGTGTTATCCGGCAGAATAGAAAAGACCACCCTCCTTCCTTACCGAGGTGTCGTAAGAGACGACTAAGGTAAATGCCGTATGGTATCCGGCGGAATAGAATAGACCACCCTTCTTCCTTACCGAGGTGTCGTAAGAGGCGACTAAGGTAAATGCCGTGTGGTATCCGGCAGAATAGAATAGACCACCCTCCTTCCTTACCGAGGTGTCGTAAGAGGCGACTAAGGTATGTGCCGTGTGGTATCCGGCAGAATAGAATAGACCACCCTCCTTCCTTACCGAGGTGTCGTAAGAGGCGACTAAGGTAAATGCCGTGTTGTATCCGGCAGAATAGAATAGACCACCCTCCTTTCTTACCGAGGTGTCGTAAGAGGCGACTAAGGTAAATGCCGTGTGGTATCCGGCAGAATAGAATAGACCACCCTCCTTCCTTACCGAGGTGTCGTAAGAGGCGACTAAGGTATGTGCCGTGTGGTATCCGGCAGAATAGAATAGACCACCCTCCTTCCTTACCGACGTGTCGTAAGAGGCGACTAAGGTAAATGCCGTGTTGTATCCGGCAGAATAGAATAGACCACCTTCCTTTCTTACCGAAGTGTCGTAAGAGGCGACTAAGGTAAATGCCGTGTGGTATCCGGCAGAATAGAATAGACCACCCTCCTTCCTTACCGAGGTGTCGTAAGAGGCGACTAAGGTATGTGCCGTGTGGTATCCGGCAGAATAGAATAGACCACCCTCCTTCCTTACCGAGGTGTCGTAAGAGGCGACTAAGGTAAATGCCGTGTTGTATCCGGCAGAATAGAATAGACCACCCTCCTTTCTTACCGAGGTGTCGTAAGAGGCGACTAAGGTAAATGCCGTGTGGTATCCGGCAGAATAGAATAGACCACCCTCCTTCCTTACCGAGGTGTCGTAAGAGGCGACTAAGGTATGTGCCGTGTGGTATCCGGCAGAATAGAATAGACCACCCTCCTTCCTTACCGAGGTGTCGTAAGAGGCGACTAAGGTAAATGCCGTGTTGTATCCGGCAGAATAGAATAGACCACCTTCCTTTCTTACCGAAGTGTCGTAAGAGGCGACTAAGGTAAATGCCGTGTGGTATCCGGCTGCATAGAATAGATCACCCTCCTTTCTTACCGAGGTGTCGTAAGAAGCGAATAAGGTAAATGCCGTGTGGTATCCGGCATAGAATAGACCACCCTCCTTTCTTACCGAGGTGTTGTAAGAGGCGACTAAGGTATATGCCGTGTGGTATCCGGCAGAATAGAATAGACCACCCTCCTTACTTACCGAGGTGTCGTAAGAGGCGACTAAGGTAAGTGCCGTGTGGTATCCGGCTGCATATAATATACTCTCATTTCTTACCGAGGTGTCGTAAAAGGCGACTAAGGTAAGATGACTTCAGGCAGGCGGCCGGTCGTAAAATACGTAGCCAAATCATGTGACAACATGTTTGTAACATGTTATGCCGACCCCGCTTAGAGTGGGATAAGGGCAGGAGAATGATGATGTATAAGCCTATCAGAGTGAAGAAATCACACAAATGAAGAAAAATTAAAAATGCTGGAATCAAAACGAAACTTTTACGCTCGGTATTTTAGCATAGTAGTTCTGATACAGATTTTGCCAATTATTTACATTTTTCCATTAGAAATGTGTATTTGTATCTTTAAAACCGGGGGTTTAAACCGACAAATCACGTTCTATACCACCTGCACCTAGTTTGCAAACCATCATCATCGTCACCATCAGTATTCTGCCCTTATCCCGTTCTAAGTGGGGTCGGCACAACATGTTATAAACATAGTGTATTATTAGCAAGATATTTTATGACCTGCAGCCTGCATGATAACAACTTACCTTAGTTCCCTTTTACGACACCTCGGTAACAAATAAGGGTGCTCTATTCTACTCAGCTTGCTACCATCTGATAAATAATGGGAAAATCATTTTAACAGAGAAACCGCCCAGTTTATTTTTAGCTTTCTCGGTAGATAACTTTACTAACGAACAGTAGTTAAAGATTCAAAAGCATATGTTTACAAGTTTACGTGAATAAAGAATATGTTAAATTTGAATATGATAAACTTGATTGAGATATCTTCGTCTTCTTCTTCTTGTTCAACAGATCGACGTCTACTGCTGGACATAGGTCTCGTTAAGGGATCTCCACACCTCACGGTCCTGTGCCGCTTGGAACCAGCGACTCCCCGCGACCTTTTTGAGGTCGTCTGTCCACCTCGTGGGGGGTCTTCCAGTGCTGCGTTTACCGGTGCTGGTTCGCTATTCCAGCACCTTAGGACCCCAACGCCCATCGGTTCTACGTACTATGTGCCCCGCCCATTGCCACTTAAGCTTCGCCACACGATGAGCTGTGTCGGTAACTCTGGTCTGGTGTGTGGTAACTCTACGGATCTCCTCATTCCTGATTTAATCACGTAGAGATACACCAAGCATAGCTCGCTCCATAGCTCGCTGAGTGACTCTGAGCTTTCTTATGAGGCCCATAGTCAGCGACCACGATCTGATATTCTGATATATAATACTTTATCGTAAAGACGTATATACAATGGGCCGTACTTTACTTTATTTTATGACTATTTTACATAATTATTCATGTAATTTCCATTTCACTTAGCGATTAATGTTTACGTCATCAAACTGATTTATTACTTAAAATTTAACAATGTTAATCTAGAAACTGAATTCGTTTATACCCATTATACTAATGGGTAGGGTTTAGCGTATTGTGTGGAATATTAAATTACATTCTAACTGTTATATTCTGTACTAGAAAGTCTGAGCTTACGAATAATATATTATATAAAACATTGCGCTTTTCCTCTATACTATGGTTTTTTAGTATAAATGTAAATAATTAGATATAAACCTTAAAATACTTTAGTGTTATGGCATGTACTTTCTAAATGAGCTATGATAGCCCAGCGGTGAGACCGTGCTACTCTTTCGAGGGGAACACGAGTTCAAACCTGGGCAGGCACCAATGAGTTTTTCTATTAAAACTCATGTGTCTAATTGATAATTGCAATTTATCACACGCTTTTCGGTGAAGGAAAACGTCGTGAGGAAACCTGCATATCTCTAGAGAATTCTGGAGATATGTGTAACCTACCAATCCGCATTGGAGCAGCGTGGTAGGTCTTAGCTCCAACCCTTCTCTCCAGAAACGGAGAGAGGAGGCCTATTCCCAGCAGTGGGACTGTAACAGGCCGCTACTTTACTTTACTTTTTTACTTTCTAAATAATTCCTTAATTTTTTAGAGGCTGTTTTTACTTCTGTCTGCTGTTTTAACTTGAAAATATTGGTACGCTAAGTATTAAAGTGAGGGAATTCAAAATTAGGATTAATTGAGATACATATTGGTGCAATAGATGCTATGCAGCTGTGTACAACTTTTGGCTACATGCCACTACCTTGTAGTTAGCTTGACTTTGTGACCTTTATTGAGACATCTTTAATGCTTTAAAAGCCTTGAGAAAAAAAAGTTATATTCAATTGGCTTGGGAACGGAGACAGGCCCTAATGTGGGATGCAACATGCGTTGATACGTTAGCCTCGTCCGATATCAGGGAAACGGTGTCAAGACTTGGAGCTGCGGCGGAAATGGCCGAATCCGGCAAGCGGCGAAAGTATACATCTCTCGTTGAGAGTTATATATTTGTGCCGTTTGCAGTTGAGACCCTAGGGCCATGGAGCCAAAGTGCAAAATTTTTTTTATCCGTTTTAACACCTAGGTTGATAGCCTCTTCGGGTGACAAGAGGGCTGGCTCCTTTTTTGCACAAAGAATCAGCTTCAATTCAGCGATTCAACGCGGGAACGCTGCCAGTATTCTTGGGACCATTCCACGTGGGCATGATTTGTATAGTAGTAGCGTATAAGTAATTTAAGATAGATATAACTTACATATAGTACATATTTGTTATAAAAAAAAAAAATGACTCACGTATTCAGTAAAGTCATGGATACATTTAAAGTTTGTTATTTAAAGGCGAGTTAACCATAAGAGTTAGAGACATGCTGTCGCAGATTTTACTGTAGTGTTTTTATAGATCTACAAATCTCTAGTACATAACTTTAGTGTATCTTTGTAGGTTTACGCGGCGCACGCGACTAAAGCTCCCCGTAGGTGAAGTTTTTAAGAACCGCACTATCTCTTCAACATAATTCATATAAAACGGTAATGTGCTATTAACCTAAACCTTCCTTAATAATTGCATTACCTTTTAGTAAAAACCGTACAAAAAGCCGTTCATCAGTTTTGATAAAATCGATCACATACAGCTTTACATAGCTTTACATTTTTACATAGCTTTTGGGGACTTTATTTTATATTAAGTATAGATATTAACCGGTTATATAAGTGTAACTATTTTACAAAAGTAGTAATAAAATTATTTTGCTATAATCCGCGATACAGTAAATAGAAAATATATACAGTGTTAAATGTATAGTGGACTATACGTTTTTTTTTCATACCCGATACATGCAGAATTCCTAACAAACACATGCACAAACCTCCATCATTGCCACCACAATACACAAGCACTACACACGTTCACTATCACAAACTCAACAATCGTTTCTCCCCGCAACCGAAGCATCATCAGGAGATAGACTCAACAACAAAATCGCAAAGCTTGTGGTGGAGGTTTGTGCATGTGTTTTTACGAATCCTGTATGTATCGGGTATGAAAAAAAAACGGATAGTCCACTATACATTTAACACTATATATATTTTCTATTTACTGTATCGCGGATTATAGCAAAATGATTTTATTATTACTTTTGTATTATGGATCTCCGCAAAGTAACGCCTAATTCTTTAAATTACTGTAACTATTTTAATAAATATTCCACCAGCGTGAAGCGAAAGTGTAATAGACAGACAGATATACCTTTGCATTTATAATATTAGTATAAATAAATATATGGGACACTTACACACGCGATCGTCCATCCTCAAAGTAAGTAATTTAATAGTTGTATTATGGGTGACAGATAACTGTTAAATATATACATGTATACACAAATTATTTTAAATACATTCTTGAATACACACACCCAGCCTTAAAGAAACAACATCGGCAGGAATCGAATCCGTGAACCGCGGAGCTGAAGGCAGGGTCACTGCCAAATGTGCCAACGGGCCAGTCAATTAATATAGATTAAATGATTTATAGAAGCAGGCGTTACTTTGCGGAATTCCATATTACAAGCAATATAACAGAACTAACTACTTTGCTATAATCCGCACGGGTTAAGTGAATGCATGCAAAGCCAATGTGTATGAAGCAGGCAAAATCTACGCACCTTATACATGCAGGACCAGCCACCACATGCACCCCAAGGCGCAATTCACCAGCAACAACGAACACAAAAGCAGCACACACACCCACCACCACAATCTCGACGATCGTTTCGCCCCGAAACCGAAGCATCATCAGGAGGATAGGCTTCACGACAAAAATCGTACTGCAGTACGATTTTTGTCGTGAAGCCTATCCTCCTGAAAATCGTACTGCAGTACGATTTTTGTCGTGAAGCCTATCCTCCTGAAAATCGTACTGCAGTACGATTTTTGTCGTGAAGCCTATCCTCCTGATGATGCTTCGGTTTCGGGGCGAAACGATCGTGGAGATTGTGGTGGTGGGTGTGTGTGCTGCTTTTGTGTTCGTTGTTGCTGGTGAATTGCGCCTTGGGGTGCATGTGGTGGCTGGTCCTGCATGTATAAGGTGCGTAGATTTTGCCTGCTTCATACACATTGGCTTTGCATGCATTCACTTAACCCGTGCGGATTATAGCAAAGTAGTTAGTTCTGTTATATTGCTTGTAATATAGATTAGTAACTAAAAGTAAAAAAAAGTTTATACAAAACCTGAAAATTGTTTAAATCAATACAGTATTTCTGACGTAATCACAAGAATAACCTAAACGTGCTATATAATCTCGAAAACGGAAATCTTCGTTCTATAATAATTCACACTTCAAACTTCACTTTGGAAATTTGAACAGCAAAAAGCATCCTTGAGAGTTTTCGAGCGATTATCTCGAATCGACGTAATTAATTTGACACAAAATGTTTTTGAACGGGACAAAAAATATATTCTGGCCTTAGGAGTAAAGGTAAAAAAGGAATTACTAATATTACTTCTTATTAAATGGTGTTGTTTTGCCAATCTGCTCCGACTTCCGGTACCTTGGCTCGCTTCTACAGGAAAACGGTGAAATTGATCGCGATGTGAGGAATAGAATGAATGCAGGATGGATGAAGTGGCGACAGGTCTCAGGGACAGTAGTGACCCCCTAATGCCCCTTAAACTTAAAGGGAAAATTTATAAATCGGTCATAAGACCTGTCGTAATGTATGGATCAGAATGTTGGGCAATGAAAAAGATGGATGAAAGAAGAGTGCATGCAAATGAGATGAGAATGTTAAGATGGATGTGTGGTGTGACATGATTGGATAAAATAAGAAATGAGTATATAAGGGGAAGTATGAAAGTTGCGCCCATTATAGAAAAGATGAGAGGTGCAAGATTGGGATGGTATGGACATGTAATGAGGAGGGATGAAAATCATGTGACTAAACGAGTGTTGGATATGAATGTGGATGGATATGTAACTAGAGGGAGGCCTAAAAAGAGATGGTTGGAATGTGTGAAGTATGACATGCATATAAAAAGAGTAGCGCCAGAGTTGACGAATGATAGAAGAGAATGGAAGAGGAAAACATGTCGTACCGACCCCACTTAGAGTGGGATAAGGGTAGGAGAAAGAAAGACTTCTTACGGTATACCTAATATAGTTTCGAGAATATACTTACACTTTTTCATTGTATAATATTTACTTTTATTTTGTTATTACTGTACGCAAAGTTACGTGTAATTTGTACGCGATTACATTACATTACGATTTTGTCGTGGTTCCTATCTTCCTGATAATGCTTCGGTTGAACTGCGGAACGATCGTCGAGATTGACGTAGTCGTGATCCAGTCAATAACCGCGATAGCGTAACAGATAGTCACACATACAGAATTTTTGCATGTCATCATCTTCCTCCTGCCCTTATCCCACTCTAAATGGGGTCGGCACAACATGTTAAACATGTTGTCGCATGATTTGGCTACGTATTTTACGACCGGCCGCCTGCCTGACGTCAACTTACCTTATTCGACATTTACGACACCTCGGTAAGAAGTGAGGGTGGTCTATTCTATGCAGCCGGATACCACACGGCATTTACTTTAGTCGCCTCTTACGACACCTCGGTAAGAATTATAACACATACAGAATTTTTGCATGTGTTATAATATTTAATAAGAAGTATCCGACATAAGCTTTGGACTCCTTGCAAAAGTTCGTAACTCGTTTGTGGGTTTGGGTTAAAACCGTAACATTCTACGATACAATTTCACAATCAATTTTAGCTTTGCCAATAATGCAGTTTAAAAACACTGTTTGAAAGAGGCTGATACAGAAAATTTACTATTTATACTATTGAGAATAAGATAGATTATATCAATCGATATAGCTACTCTTCGACCATGTACAAGGTAGTAACGACTAAATACAACTGGTTATACAAAAATATTATATTAATAAAATACTTTTAGTTATATTTAGATAAAGGCAACCTCCGAATTTCTTGTTAGCTCTTCTCGGTAGGAACAGCTTTCCGAACCAGCAGTAGAGTTATCGATTCGAAAGCACTTATTTACAAGTTTGCTTGAATAAATAATAATTTGAATTTGTGTATCATTAATATAGAGTATAAAGAAGATGCTAAAACGTTAAGCGTTTTCTACGGTAGAGGATTATTTAAATGATATAAAAGCGCGAAATGAAATTGTATCCGACTTCATGGAAGACTGCAGTTTTAATTATGCAAATTAAAAAATTTAAAGATTATCTGCTTAGTTTTTTCCTTATTCTATTTAAAGAGAAACCATTCATACCAATGGTTCATTAATAACTCAAATGTATAATAATAACTAACTTCTGTGCAATGAAAAAGGTTTTTAAAATTATTATACATAACTTCTAGTGCCGCCTAGTACTATCCGGCTGAGTGGAATAGACCACCCTCATTTCTTACCGAGGTGTTGTAAAAGGCTACTAAGGTTAGTCGACCCGCGGTGTAATATCCGGCTGAGTGGAATAGACCACCCTCATTTCTTACCGAGGTGTTGTAAAAGGCGACCAAGGTTAGTCGACCCACCGTGGGATATTCGGTTGAGTAGAATAGACCACCCTCATTTCTTACCGAGGTGTCGTAAAAGGCGACTAAGGTAGGTTGACCCACCGTGTGGTATCCGGTTGAGTGGAATAGATCACCCTCTTTCTTACCGAGGTGTCGTAAAATACGATTGAGGTAAGTTGACCCGCCGTGTGGTATCCGGCTGAGTAGAATAGACCACCCTCGTTTCTTACCGAGGTGTCGTAAAAGGCGACTGAGGTAATTTGACCCGCTGTTTTGTATCCGGCTGAGTAGAATAGACCGCACTCATTTCTTACTGAGGTTTTCGAAAATATTACTAAGGTAAGTTGACGTCATGCAGGCGGCCGGAGGTAAAATACGTAGCCGAATCATGTGACAACATGTTTATAACATGTTGTACCGACCCCATTTAGAGTGGGATAAGGGCAGGAGGATGATGTATAGTATTAACAAATCCATGAGATTCACGTTAAGTGATGGGAGCAAAAGCAACAGATTCACATTGCGTGAAAGAGTACAGGCGGCTTTAGCGTAATAAATATTTTACATCTGACGGATGGTTCTGTTCTCCCTAAGTGCATGCCTGTATGTGTATCATTCGTAAGGCATAAATATATTAAAGTTGAGAACACACTTTATCACGGCTTTAAAATATGAATTAATTCAGACAAACAGCTTTTTGGGACTTTGTTTTATAATAAGTATAGATACCTATATAGAAAATATAGGTATATTAATTTAGTTTTTTTTAACAAATATATTAAGTTATGTTATCTGTTACTGACGTTCGGTGTTCGAGTCTTCGAACTAAAGCCGAGTGGTTACCCATTTTGTGACGTCACACCACGCCTTTATTATTAAATTTGTTTTTTTTTTAATTATTTCATGTACGTGGTGTGTACGTAACTAATAAAGTTTTTATTTATTTCTTTAAATTATTTAAAAATAAATTATTTGCATTATTTATAGAATAAGGCTCTACTTTGCGGCGATCCATAGTACAAAATTAATAATAAAAATAGTTAAATAGAAAATATATTAATGCTAAATGTATAGTGGACTATCAAATCAAATCAAATCAAAACAATCTTTATTCAAATAAACCATTTCAGGCACTTTTGGATCGTCAAGCATTAATATGATTAATGAAGCTACAACTGGTTCGAAATGTTGCTCTTACCGCGAAGAACCAGCAAGAAACTCGGCGGTCAATCTTTTAAATATTTTCAATTATACATTATTAAACCGCTGTCTTGTATGAAGCTGAAAGGATTTTCAAATCCAGGCTTTCTTATCATCCAAATAATCTTCAATTTTGTAATATGCTTTAATTATAAGCATATTTTTTACTCTTGATTGAAATCTTTCTGTACACTGGTCTAGAATGGATTTTCAGATATTCATGGATAGATCAGTTTTTACATACCCGATACATGCAGGATTCGTAATAACAAATGCACAAACCACCACCGCCACCACATTACACAATTATATATATTTTCTATTTACTTTATCGCGTATTATAGCAAAATAATTTTATTATTACTTTTGTATTATGGATCACCAAAAAGTAACACCTAATTCTATGAATTATTTATTTATGTAGCGTACTGAGGTATGTAGGTAACTAAAATTTAAATTAATGTCGTATGATCGGTATCGACGTGTTTAATGATGACGTTTATCACAGATTCACTGATTTACGCTCGGTGTGTCACACACATTACACCGCAGTGAGCGTTAAGCACAATGTGTGGATTTAAAATTCCATTTCCGCGTACGTGATCGCGTAAGTTCCGATCCGGATTCCGGTATTCCGCGAGCAAGCTTCTGTTTGCTTTCCGCTTCCGCTTTACCTGCCATTTTTTGTTGTATTTTTTGTGACTATCCATCTTTACCTAGCTTCAACGCGAGAAGCTTAACTTCGGAAGTAACGTTAAAATTACGTAAGATAAAGTTATATTCAACTAAAAGTAAATATCTGTTATCTGTGTTCCTATGCATGCAGGATATGGAATCCTGCATGCATAGGAACACATAGTATTACCACATTGTTAGGACTGCATACCATCATAATCTCAACAAACGTTTCGCCCCGTAACTGAATAATTGTTACGAGATAGACTCCACGATAAAATCGCAAAGCGATGCATCATCCACGCAAGCAGAGTTATAGTAATTAATTCAACCCCTAACATTAGTTTCGTCTTCGAACACGCGCGGAATTGAAACTAGAAACTTTTATTTAAGCGTTAATTATTGTGCCATTGTTATTTTTAATTATTTCTCATTGCTCTAAGGTGTTAGAATGGTGACTCCGCACCGGAAAACCCAGTGTTGTAAGACCCCCTACGTTGTGGACTGACGACCTCAATAAGGTCCCGGGTAGCCGCTGGATTCAACCGGCACAAGATTGTGTGGTGGACATCACGTGAAGAGATTTTTGTCCAACAGTGGACGTGCATCGGTTGACCAAGAAGAAGAATAAGAATTCCTATACTTTAGAGCAACTCGAAATAATGAAAGCTCGATAAATTAATATTATAATTCATTATTATCCTCCTGCCCTTATCCCACTCTAGGTAGAATCGGCACACCATGTCATAAAACATGTTGTCACGTGATTTGGCTACGTATTTTACGACCGGTCGCCTGCCTGACGTCAACTTATCTTAGTCGTATATACCTCGGTAAGAAAGAGGAAGGTCTATTCTACTCCACCGTATACCACATGGTGAGTCAACTTACCTTAATTGCCGTTTACGACACCTCGATAACAAATGAGGGTGGTCTATTCGACTCAACTGTATACCACACGGCGGGTCGATTTACCTTAGTCGCCTTTAACAATACCTGGGTTATAAATGAGGGTGGTCTATTCTACTAAGCTGTATACCATACGATGGGTCGACTTAACTTAATCGCCTTTTACGACACCTCGGAAAGAAGTGTGAGGATCGTCTATTCTACTCAGCCGGAAACGACACGGCGGGTCGACTTACCATAGTCACCTTTTACGACACCTTGGTAAGAAAAAGGGTTGTTTATTCTACTCAGAAGGATACGACACGGCGGGTCGATTTACCTTAGTCGCCTTTTACGACACCTCGATAAGAAATGAGGGTGGTCTATTCTACTCAGCTGGATACCAAACGGTGGGTTGACTTACCTTAGTCGCCTTTTACGATACCTCGGTAAGAAATGAGGGTGGTCTATTCTACGCAACCGGATACCACACGGTGGGTCAACTTACCTAGTCGCCTTTTACGACACTTCGGTAAGAAATGAGGATTGTCTATTCTACTCAGCCGGATACCACATGACATATAAAATAATATTATCATTATCTATATTCTATTCAAAATTCTAAATGATTCATTGTCCGCTTAGCAATGATATTTTGAACCACACCTCGCAATACTTAGGCCTGATGAATATTGGGGTCGTATCAGATTAAGTGTTGTTTGGTGAGCGCCGATGAAGGCTGCGATTATGGCTGGTTATACAGAGCTCTACTCGGTTTATTTCCACGGAATACCAAATTTAGATTTCAATTTGTATTGTTTTGTGTCTGTATTGTTATTGCGTTTTCAAACTATGTTTGGATTCAATTCCATGAACATGATTGTGTGTAGGGTAAATTTTCGTTAGTCACTGAACTCTTTTTGTATACCTTTTTGTTGTTAAAGGAAGATAAAGTGTAACTCACCTTTCTGCGAGACGAATTCTTTTTCCTCGATTTTAAACTTTGTGCGTTTTTAGTATATTTTAATTTTTGTACATAAGAATATACATAATTATAAAAAGATAGGCGATGTATGTACAAATGTAATACCAACATTACATTTGCATTACGATTTTTGTCGTGGTGCCTATCCTCCTGATGATGCTTCGGTTTCGGAGTGAAACGATCGTCGAGATTGTGGTGGTGGTTGTGTGTGCTGCTTGTGTGCAATGTTGCTGGTGGTAGCGCCTTGGAGTGCGCGTGGTGGCTTGTCCTCCATGTATAAGGTGCGTAAATTTTGCCTGCTTCATACACATTAGTTTGGCATGCATTCGCTTAACCCGTGCGGATTATAGCAAGATAGTTAGTTCTGTTATATTGCTTGTAATATGGAATTCCGCAAAGTAACGCCTGTTTCTATTAATCGTGGTCTATTCTACTCAGCTGGATACCAAACGGTGGGTCGATTTACCTTAGTCGCCTTTTACGACACCTCGGTAAGAAATGAGGGTGGTCTATTCTGCTAAGCCGGATATCACACGGCATATAACGAAAACGAAGACATATTTTGCAATTCATCAGACGCTCTTTGTTAAAGATCAACATTATAATGCATATAATGAAAGTCGGTTATGCTTTGGGAAAACTTTATAATTATACGTAGGAAATGCATGCTTTAATATACGATTTTCGTACGGTATTGAGGGAAAATGTGGCAAAACACGTCTCAAGTTCGGTAGAGGGTCGGGAGGTTCATAAGAGGATTAAACACGGTAATAAGGTTTGCTCGCCGCTCTTTGGACTAGGTCAAGTAGGGCTTACTGGAATTTTCTTACCGCCCAACCTTATATAGAGAATATACTTGCTCTTTTGTTTTCCTAACTTAATTTTAATTTAACTGACATGAGAAGTGAACTGAAACGTCCGCCGTGTGGTATCCGGTTGAGTAGAATAAACCACCCTCATATCTTACCAAGGTGTCGTAAAAGGCGTCCAAGGTAAGTGCGGTGTGGTATCCGGATGAGTAGAATAGACCAACGTCATTTCATACCGTGGTGTCGTAAAAGACGAATAAGGTAAGTTGACCC
Source organism: Morpho deidamia (assembly GCA_947086505.1). Lineage (NCBI taxonomy): Eukaryota > Metazoa > Arthropoda > Insecta > Lepidoptera > Nymphalidae > Morpho > Morpho deidamia. The sequence continues at coordinate 2,991,915 of CAMTZC010000011.1, forward strand.
GCCGTGTGGTTTCCGGCTGAATGGAATAAACCATTCTCATTTCTTACTGATCTATCGTAAAATACAACTAAGGTAAGTTGACGTCAGGCAGGCAGCTGGTAGTAAAATACGTAGCCGAATCATCTGACAACATGTTTATAGCGTGTTGAGCCAACCCCACTTAGAATGGGATCAAGGCAGAAGATGACTGAACGTTGATAATGTATTTCAAAACTGTGAAGTTATTTTTATTTATCTGTGTATATAATTAATTAATAAATAACTTTATCAATTACATTATAGTACTGCAAATTCATATAGAGAATAATCTAAAAATTCTCTTTGATTTCTTGTTAAAAAAACAAGCAAAAGTATTATATTTTCTTAAAATAATTTTAAGGTTAATGAAGATACCCGAAGAATTTTCAAGTATTTTCCGAGGTCGGTGTTGGGTATATTGATAATCTTCTCATTACATTTTCGGCTGTAGGTTTTGCAATGCCAGAGATAATGGCCTTCTGTGAAATTTGTTTCTGCCCCAAAACTCTATGGCGTTAAAGCTAATATTTGAAACCTTAATTATATTGTATAAACGATAAGGTAGATAATCGTTGTAAAAATTTGTAGAGGTAGGCGTTACTGCGTCGGATTATTTAGTATTAATAGTAAAAGTAAAGCAACGACCTGTTAATAACACAATGCTGGGAATAGGTCGCATCTCTCCGTTTCTGGAGAGAAGGCTTGGAGCTAAGACCTACCACGCTGCTCCAATGCGGATTGGTAGGTTACACATATCCCCAGAATGCTCTAGAGATATGCAGGTTTCATCACGATGTTTTCCTTCACTGAAAAGCGTGTGACAAATTTCAATTATTAATTAGATACATATGTTTAATAGAAAAACTAATTGCAAAAGTAATAATAAGATTTTTTTGCTACAATCCGCGATACAGTAAATATAAGCATGGAATACTTCCAGGGCATTTATTACCCACAAGAGAACATAACTGTCTTGACCACTTTATGCTGAAAACAATAAAGAATAAGGAAATTCCTATGATTACTGTACTCAACTCTACAATTACTGACCATCGAATGATTTTTTTGAGGTTATCCAATGTTGCTAAGCGAAACAACTACATTAAAACTATTACAATTACTGATTTTGAAAAAGCTATATGTGAACTGGATACTGATAATATTATGCATCTACTTTTAATAAATAACCCTACTAATTTAGCTGAATTGTTAATAAATAGATTAAGAAATAATTTGTTGAAACATACTCTAACTAAAACTGTTTCCAGCAAAAACCGTATATTAAAACCTTGGATAACCCCAGGGATCCTCCGTTGTATTAGGAATAGAAACTCTATGCAAAAAAAGCTGAAAGCCGACCCTGAAAATAAAATTCTTAAAATCACGTACAGGCGATACAGAAACTTTTGCTCGAATATAATTAGAAGGTCAAAACAAAATTATGACAGAAATAAATTACGCTTAGCTAATAACAATATCAAATCAATTTATAATGTTATAAATAACGTAACAAACCGTAAGCAAAATAGTGCTATTAATTTGCAATTACTTGGTATTAAAAGTACAGAAACCGACTCGGTAAATTTTGTAAACAACTATTTTGCCAATGTAGGTAAAACATTAGCAGAAGAAATTTTGCATAGGTCAACTGTGCTGCAAAGTGATAATTCATTTTACACTAAGAATTCAGAAGTTTGTTCTTTTGCCCTTATGGCAACTGACCCTGAAGAGGTTTATTCCGTTTTATGTAGTCTTAAGTCGGAAAGCGCCCCTGGTTTAGATAAGATATCAACAAAGTTCTTAAAAAGCGCACACAAACAAGTAATACCCATCATAACGCACTTAACTAATCTTTGTTTCGATCAAGGTACATTTCCGCCGTCACTTAAACAAGCAGTCATTACACCAGTACATAAGGGTGGAGATGGAGAAAGTATCTGTAATTATAGACCAATATCTGTTTTACCTGCTATTTCTAAAATAATTGAAAAACTAATAAATAATCGACTCGTTAAATATTTGAACGCATTTAAATTACTTTCTAAATCCCAATATGGCTTTAGGCAAGGGATGTCGACTGAAGATGCTGTGATAGCATTAACATCTCTTATTGTTAAGCAAGTAGACAAAAGAAAAAAATGCCTAACAGTCTACCTAGATTTAAAAAAAGCCTTTGATACTATCTCTGTCCCCATCCTTTTGCGGAGGCTTGAAGCCATAGGAATACGAGGCACCCAACTTGCTTTATTTGAAAGTTATCTCAGTGACCGAATCCAACGAGTTAAAATTGGAGATTGTGTAAGTGATGAAGTTTGTCTTACGTATGGAGTTCCTCAAGGAAGTGTGTTAGGTCCAACTTTGTTCCTTATTTATATCAACAATCTTTGTGATATGGAACTCCGCGGAGGCCATTTATACACTTATGCAGATGACACTGCCGTAGTTTTTACAGCGGACACTTGGGAGGAAGTTAAAGAAATAGCGGAACAGGGGCTGGCTAAAATTTCGCTATGGTTAAATATGAATTTGCTCACTTTGAATACCGATAAGACTCACTATATATGTTTTACAAATAACATTAGTACACAACCAAAGTCTGATTTCCAAATCAAAATTCATACCTGTAATATTAATCCTATCACGAATTGTTCTTGTAAATCAATCGGTAAGCTAGATAAAATTAAATATTTAGGTGTAATGATGGACCAACGGCTATCCTGGCATTCGCATATAGAACTTCTTATGAATAGAACTAGAAAATTAGTTTGGATATTCAAGTCCTTGCGAAACATTGCTTCTAAAACTCTTTTAAAACAAATCTACATTACTTTAGCTCAATCTGTCTTAACATATTGTATACCAGTCTGGGGTGGTGCTACTAAAATAAAATTTTTAGAAGTAGAAAGAGCTCAGAGATATTTGTTAAAAATAATGTTTTTTAAACCATTTAAATTCCATACTGAGAATCTTTATCACCAATTTGACTTATTAACTGTACGAAAATTATATATATTACACAGTGTTCTTAAACTTCATAAGTCTTTAGTTTTTCAGCCAGACGAGAGTACTAAAAGAATAAAGCGTTTGGTAGCCCCTATAGTTCGGACTAAAACCTTCTTCGCTGATAAACAATATCTTAGTCAATCTTCATATTTATACAATACTATCAACAAAAAAATCAATATTTTTGAAATGCCTCTAAAAAAATGCAAAGTAACGTTAAAAGAATGGCTAAAAACTAAGAACTATGAAGAGACTGAAGCCATTTTACAGAAAATTAAATTATAATAATAAGTATGAAAATGTATTATTTATTTATAAACCAACACATACGCCATAGAACACGCTTACACACACCACACACATACCACACACACACACATGCACACGCACACGCCAAATAGCATATTAAATATAGATATAAGTATAAAATATGTATTAAAGAAATAGTACTTTGTAATATCTTAGTTTAGGAAGAGGGGGATCTCCTAACACAAGCATTGTAATTCATGCTCAAAAGGAGATCTCATTCATAATAATATTCAAGAATGTACTATGCAAGTTATTGAAATAAAATATTTTTCATTTTTTTTTTTTTTTTAAATATATATAGTGTTAAATGTATAGTGGACTATCCGTATTTTCATGCCCGATACGTGCAGGATTCATAAAAACACATGCACAAACCTCCACCACTTCCACCACAATACACAAGCACTACACACGTTCACTATAACAAACTCTACAATCGTTTCAAGCTACAAGCTTACCATCAACTTAGATGTTAAAATGCCTTCAGTAAGGTTAGTTTTGTTTTATCCTGTTAGTGAAGGTGAAATAGCTATTTTCCTACTAAAGTGAGGTACAATTGTTAAACTTTTCATCTACATTGGCCTTGAAAGCATAACACAGAGATATACAGACTATCATATTTATATCTTCTTCTTCTTCTTCGTCAACCGATGGACGTCCACAGCTGGACATAGGTCTATTTATGGGATTGCCACACCACACGATCTTGCGCCGCCTGGATCCAGTGGCTCCCTGCGACCTTTTTGAAGTCGTCTGTACACCTTGTAGGGGCTCTACCGACGCTGCGCTTTCATATTTATGTAATAGGTACTATTAATATAAACGGAACACATGCACTGTGATTTCAGTGGCAACTCCAATTTTTCCCGAATTACCTTAAATACCTTTTGTTAGTCTGCTCCGACTTCCAGAACAACGGAGAAATAGATCGCGATGTGAGAAATAGAATGAACGCAGGATGGATGAAGTGGCGACAGGTCTCAGGGACCCTATACGACCTCGTACGCCCCTTAAACTTAAGGGTAAAATTTATAAAACGCTCATTAGCGTCGTAAAGTGTGGATCAAAATGTTGGGCAATGAAAAAGACGGATGAAAGAAGAGTGCATGCAAATGAGATGATAACGTTAAGGTGGATATGTGGTGTGACAAGATTGGATAAAATAAGAAATGAGTATACAAGGGGAAGTCTGAAAGTTGCGCCCATTATAGAAAGGACGAGAGGTGCAAGATTGGGATGGTATTAACATGTAATGAGGTGGGATGAAAATCGTGTGATGAAACGAATGTTGAGTATGAATGTGGATGGATATGTGACTAGAGGGGAAAGTATGACTTGCATATAAAAGGAGTAGCGCCAGAGATAACGAATGATAGGAGATAATAGAAGAGAAAAACATGTTGTGCAGACCCACTTAGAGTGGGATAAGGGAAGGAGAAAGAAGTACTATTAGTATTGGATAATTTCCATAAGCATGAATAACTTCCAATACAAATAAATAGTAACGATACTTTTGAATTCAGATTTCTTTATTGACCTTCAATAATAACCCTTTTTAATCATCATCATTCTCCTGCCCTTATCCCACTTTAAGTGGGGTCGGCACAACATGTTTGTTACATGTTGTCACATGATTTGACTACGTATTTTACGACCGGCCGCCTGCCTGACGTCAACTTACCTTAGTCGCCTTTTACGACACCTCGGTAAGAAATTAGGATGGTCTATTCTATGCAGCCGGATACCACATGGCACATACCTTAGTTGCCTCTTACGACACCTCGGTAAGAACGGAGGGTGGTCTATTCTATTCTGCCGGATACCGCACGGCGTAGAAACCCTTCTTAATATGAATTCTTTATATCATACACCTGATAATTACTAGCAATAGTGAGTCTTAAACAAGTATGAATACTGAAATCTTTTTTATTCACTTTTTCTTTATAAATTTCCCGAGTGAAACCACATCAACAATGCCTACATAATGTTGGGCGAAAACACCGTTTTTAATGCCCTTAATTTTGACCCCTTAATGACTACAGCGAACTGTAGGTACATACGACCTCCATAATTTTCTCTAAAAAGACCCTCGTCTAAATAAACGGCACAGTAATTACTTTCTCAGTTGTTCATTGTTTAACTGACATAATCATCATGGCCGCAATCACAGTCCAGGTAAAAGTAACTTTATTTGGAAGCGACGGTATTATTTGTTAAGATTATTGCAAATTTCAAAATTTTGTACCTGCAGGCCTACCATGGACTCTTATTGCGACTCAATTGAAGACGTAAACGAAATTGTTTTGCTTTTTCATATCACGACGTCTTAAAGACGCACACTTTAAGTCGTTGCCGAATGAGCGTTCGGAGTACGTTGTAAGAACATGTGAGTAAAAGTGACAGAGTTATCTATAGTTCATATAACGTTATCCTTTTCAAACATTACGACCCCAAAGCAATTCACACGTCATGGTAGGAAAAGAAAGCGGTTCGCGGTCTTCGTTTACGTCTTCAATTGAGTCGCAATAAGAGTTCATGGTAGGCCTGCTGGACGAGCAAGGCTTGCTCGGTATTTTAGCTCGGTTCGCTCTAGTTTCGACTTTCTCTTAAAACAGATCTTTCATTGGCAGTTAAATAAAATGCGTCGATACTATAGGATTGTAGGTTAGTACAAAAGTTATGATAGAGTTATTTTGATATAATCCACGTTTGTTAAGAAAAATCTAAGTAATACTATGTGTAAGAAGCAAAACCGTTTTCATACCTTATCCATGCAGGGCCAGTTACCACAAGACACCGCAATCGCAAAGCCTCATTGGTGCCTGCCCAGTCACCGGGAGGACGGAGCGCAGAAGCATTGTCGGGTGTGAAACTGGGAGAGCGAGCCTCTTAGGAGACTCACTTCAGCGGATGGCTTATATATTAGAGTAGGCGAAGCAGGAGGAGGGCCGAAGGGCGCGACGCGGACGTCGGCTCGCCATTTCATTAGCTAAGGAAATTTTAATTGGTGGCTTTTTAAATCTGCAATATCTTCTGAAGTATTTATTTGATTTATATAGTATTAGGGACAATTTTGATCAATATTAAATGGCAAAGCTATCGCACGCATTTATTTTGATAAAGAATATACTAAATAGAAGAAAACGGTAAAAAATAATGTAATATTTTTAATAGGAATTTTGAACACAAAGTAGTTATTGTGATTTATAGAATTAGGCGTTACTTTGCGGAGATCCCTAATACAAACTACTATTAACTATAGACTCCACGACAAAATCGTCTATCTCCTGATGATGCTTCGGTTGCGGGGTGAAACGATTGTTGAGTTTGTAATAGAGAACGTGTGTATTGTGGTGGGAGTGGTGAACGTTTGTGCATGTGTTTTTACGAATCCTGCATGTATCGGTTATGAAAAAATGGATAGTCCACTATACATTTAGCATTATATATATTTTCTATTTATTGTATCGCAGATTATAGCAAATTTAATTTTATTATTACTTCTGTAGTTATTGTTCGTTAACTGTAAGAGATAGAGACATACTATTGCGGACTTTTTTGTAGTATTTTTATAGATCTACAATTCTCTAGTACATTACTTTAGTGTAACTCTGCTGGTTTACGCAGCGCACGTGACTAAAGCTCCCAGCAAGCTAGTTTTATAACAAGTGCCCGATCTTTCCAACACAATTTACATAATACCGATATGTACTATTTACTTAAACCATCCGGAAGTATTGCACTATCTTTTGGTGAAAATTGTACAAAAATCCGTTCATTAGATTTTGAGAAAATCGATCACATACAGACGGACAGCTTTTTGGGACTTTGTTTTATAATAAGAATAGACTATTTATATAAGTACTTTCATCGTAAAGTTACTCGCAACGTTTTGCTCTGGCGTATAGAGATCAATCTAAATGGGATAAGGGAAGGCGGTGATACGCCATCAATCACAAGTGATCTCAGTGTTTACAAGGGAAGGGTGACGCATATTATTTACCTAAAGAATTATAGCATTGGAACCTATGGGCAGGCTATTTTCTAAAAGAGTTAACTTCAAACGCTTGAGATATTAACAAAGAAACATGAAATATTTGATCGTCAGTGGTTCTACTTTTAACGTTAAAAAAAATAAATTGAACCGTTTGTGAAAAGTGTTACATTAATATTTTTATTGCACTATAATACACGTGAGTATATCCCGTTTCATCATTATCATACTCCTACCTTTATCCCACTCTAAGTGGGGTCGGCATAACATGTTATAAAACTTGTTGTCACATGATTCGGCTACGTATTTTACGACCGGCTTGACGTCAACTTACCTTAGCTGTATTTTACGACACCTTGGTAAGAAAGAGGTTGGTCTATGCTACTCAGCCGGATAACACACGGCGGGTCGACTTACCTTAGTCGCCTTTTACGACACCTTGGTAAGAAATGAGGGTGGTCTATTCTACTCAGCCGGATACCACACGTGAGTATATCCCGTCTCCGAACATTAATTATAATAGACTGCTATATAAGTTTCGGTAGTGCTTAATATTATCAATATTACTGACAGGCACACATACTTTCACTTTTATATTATTTGTATGGAGCATTGATATATAATAGGTAATTCTGTTAAGTATTAAATTTTTTTTTTAATTTATTTATTTATTTCTTTTTGTACAAACAAAAGGCGGACTTATTCCTAAAAGGGATCTCTACCAGCCAACCTATGAGTAACAGAAAGAAAAAAAAATGGATGATGAAAAAAAAGGAAGGAAGAAAATGAAAAATAACGAAACACTATATACATAGATTAAAAGTTGAAATATAAATGAATAAAATAATAGATAATAGTGATATTTGAATTAATTAAAATGTATAGCAAAGTAGTTAGTTCTGTTATATTGCTTGTAATTAAAATGTAATTAAATACTGATATTAAGCTACTAAATTTAATTTAAATGACTTGAGACAAATATTTTCTAGTCTGTGACTTAAATGTTGATGGGGAAGGAGATTTGCGATTGATACAGGTAAATCATTCCACAGCTTTACATCTTGAAAGCTAAATGATCTCGAGTAAGTCAGTGAGGAGCATTTAGGGAAGGCAAGATCTAACGTATTTAAAGATCTTAGCCGGCCACATCCAACATCCGAAAATAAGTTGAAACGCTCTTTAAGATATATTGGAATTAAAGGATTAAAGAGAACTTTATAAAGAAGTGATAGAATATGTAAATTTCTTCTGGATCGTATAGGAAGCTAATTAAACTTATGACGGAACTCAGTGATGTGGTCAAACTTACGAAGTCCATAAATATATTTAATAGCTACATTCTGAAGCCGTTAGAGCTTATTTTTTTTTTATTATTTTTAGCAACGCAGTAAAGTTTAGTGTAATTAAAATATGCTAATATTATACGTATTTACATGGAATATTTTATATGAATTTTATATTTTGCGGGCATAGAAAGAAATAAAGTAATAGACAAAGTAGAAACCGACATAAGCTTGTGGCTTCTGCTTTGCGTCTTGCAAAAGTACCTAAGTTGTTTGTTGGTTTGGGTATAAGTTACTATAATAAATTTCCGCAATCTATTTTAGTTTGCCATTACAGCAGCTAAAACACACTGTTAAAAGAGGCTGATACAAAAAGCCTACTTATACTGTTGAGGATTACTTAGATGATAAGAATGCGTGGTTATTGATACTCTCCGACTCTGTACAAGACAGAAATAACTAAGTGTAGCTATATTTGTAATAAGAATTATGTTTTGAAAAGAGCAACCGCCGAGTTTCTTGCTGGCTCTTCTCGGTAGGAACAGCTTTCCGAACCAGCTGTAGAGTTGACGATTCAAAAGAACATGTCTACAAGTTAACTTGAATAATGAATATTTTGAATTTGAATTTGAAATTGAGTGGAAGATATTTAATTAATAATGTAATAAAATAGTTTTATATGCCTCTCGCTGTCGACGACTGCATTTCATTAATCACAATTATCGATACATATTTTAAAACAAAGTCCCCAAAATCTATTTATCTGTAATGCGATCGATTTTACTTACAGGACGGAATTCAGAACGATTTAAATTTTAATAAAAGATCACAAAGGTACAATCTTGAGAAAGGTTTAAGTGAATACATTATATAAACTTTTATGACACACTGATATCCTTTAAGGCGAAATCGCGTGCACAACTAATTGACTATCAAATCAAATCAAAATAAACTTTATTCAAGTAAGCTCTTTCGAGCAATTTTGAGTCGTCAAGGATCAATATGATTAATGAAGCTACAACTGGTTCGGAAAGTTACTCTTACTGAGAAGAACCAGCAAGAAACTCGGCAGTCAATCTTTTAAATATTTTCAATTTTAAATTATTAAACTGCAGCCCTGTATGAAGCTGAAAAGATTTTCGAATCCAAGCATTTTTATCATCCAAATAATCTTCAATTTTGTAATATGTTTTACGCATAAGCATATCTCTTACACTTGATATAAGTTCTAATCTTACACTATGAGTGTAACGCTGAAAATTCCACTTCGATATTATTGACAATTTTAAATTGAAACTTATAAAATTTGACTTACCGCGCCCATAATAAATAATAAATATTATTTATAAAATAAAACAGAAATTATAATAAATATAATTATAATAAATTATACTAATGATTTAATACTTATGTAACACATAGCATGTGGTTACCTATAATTGTAAGAACAGTTAAATTTAAGTGATGTGAAGTAAAGTAAAGTAGCGGCCTGTTACAATCCCACTGCTGGAAATAGGCCTCCTCTCTCCATTTCTGAAGAGAAGGGTTGGAGCTAAGACCTACTACGCTGCTCCAATGCGTATTGGTAGGTTGCACATATCTCCAGAATTCTCTAGAGATATGCAGGTTTCCTCACGATGTTTTCCTTCACCGAAAAGCGTGTGATAAATTGCAATTATCAATTAGACACATGAGTTTTAATAGAAAAACTGATTGGTGCCTGGGTTTGAACTCGTGTTCCCCTCGAAAGAGTCGCACGGTCTCACCGCTGAGCTACCACAGCTCTCATGTGAAATGTGCGTTATAAATATTGTTACTACTGTTTCTTATGTTGGTGATCCAAAGAAAGAAAGAAAGAAATAAATAAATAACTTTTCTGTAGACTGGTCTAGCATTGATACTATAAATCAGTAAACGCCTAAAGGAAATTGAAACACGTTTCATTGAGTTGAAAATCGTTCATTATATTTGCTCTAATTTTGTGATCGCAACGTGCATATTATATTCAAATTAATCATACGCCACTTAAAATCGTATTTATCATCACTCTCCGAGTGTCGTTTCGTATTTAAAGACGGATCCCCGGAGAGGAGAGATCAATCTTACGGGTATTAGGCGACATGTCGAGCCAACATCAATCACACGTGATCGGAATGCTTAGAGAGAGGCGAGGAAGAATATTCAAATGTGTGGATCAATGCGGTCGAAGATTTCACGTTTATAAAAGTATCTATAGTTTTTGATATAACATGATTGATGTATGTAGTTTTCAAAATATACGTTTATGTCTCTCATTGTTTCATTAACTTATCATAAGTGTTAGATATGGTAAGATATGAGTGGAATGATAATGAGGAAGTGTTTTATCTACAATAATGTTATGTCATTTCGTGGGTAGAATAAAACCGAATGAATGAAGGTAAAAGATTGTGACCCGAGTCTTGTTCGCGAGCGACATTCAACAGTTTAGTGTTAACAAAGCCAAAATTGATTGCGGAACACTATTATAGAATCTTATACCCAAACCCACAAACAATTTACGTACTTTTGTTAAGCGCAAAGCAACAGCCGCAAGCTGATGTCGGTTCCTACTTTGTCTGTTATATACATCACATATCGTTTTATAATTCTTTATATTTTTATGTACAAAAATTAAATTACTTAAAATATACTGTGAAGTAAATGTAGGAATACTAAGAATACCCTTTGCACATATGTAACACATGTTTTTTCTTTTTTTTTCCTTTTTGTGTTTTATGTGCAATAAAGTTTTATCTTATCTTATCTTACCAATGACAAGATAAAAAGCGTATCGAATTTTTAAAAATAAAGGTAGTTATAATTCCGAAAGTCGAATGCCAAAATGAAAACTGGTTTAGGGACGCTATAGCAGGCCTTCCATGAACTCTTATTGCGACTCAATTGAAGACGTAAACTAAATTGTTTTGTTTTTTCATACCATGACGCCTTATAGACGCACACATTAAGTTGTTAATGACCGTTCGGAATGCGTTCTAAAAACATTAGAGCAAAAGAGACAGAGTTATCTATAGCTCATATAACGTTTTCCTTTTCCAACATTACGACCCCAGTGCAATCCACACTTCATGGTACGAAAAGAAAGCGGTTGAGTTTGGGTACTTAGGAAACCGGGTGACTTTGGACTGAATCGTTTCCTAAAAGTTCATGGTAGGCCTACAGGTCATAATGTTACTAGACATATATCTATTTTATGACTTTATGTAAAGCTCGCGCCACATCCAAGCCGGTTGTTATTTCGAGGGTCGACTTCTAATTATCCAACTTAAACAATAAAAGGGCGCCAACTAGTTTCGGGTCTAATTTGAAGCAAATTGTTTGAGCCAACATTTGGGGTGAATTTTTTTAACTTAATTGCCCCCTTGTGTTTGGGATTACATATATATCATTCAAAGGTCATAATAAAATTATATTTCTATAATCCGTGATGAAGTTAATAGAAAATATATATAATGCTAAATGTACAGTGGACTATCAGATTCTTAATATCGGGTATATATTTTCTATTTACTTTATCGCGGATTATTAAAAAAAATATTATTACTTTTGTATTATGGATCTCCCCAAAGTAACGCCTAAATCTATAAATTACATATTTCATTGTTTCTGGTTCTTGCCTTTTTAAATATTTAGGCCCAAAGCCAGCGGTATAGTTGATGGTGTGAATTTTAATAAGGGAGTAAGTAATACACCTATTACTTTTCTATAAAGACTTATAGGTAAATAATATTACCCATTCAGCGTGATTTTCTCTGCAATATAATTATTTTAAACCTGAAGGAACTCGAATAAATCTATTTAACTTTTATCTATATACAGAAGTTATGATATAATTATTTTGCTATAATCCGCGTTAGTCAAGAGAATCTTTATTATGCTAATTATAGGAAGCACGACGTTCATATACCTTATACATAAAGGACCAGCCACCACACTTATCACAAAACACCGGTACCGCCAACACATAACACAAGCACTAAACAAACTCTTTTACGTTCCGCCCCGTAACCGATCGCGGATTATAGCAAGATTAAATCATTTATTTTATATTAACTTACGCTTACTTCTATAAAATATCTATCTGTTTATTTGGGTTCCATAATTAAATTCAAAATATTCTCTATTCAAGTAAACTTGTAAACAAGTGCTTTTGAATCGTCAACTTTACTGCTGGTTCGGAAAGCTGTTCCTACCAAGAAAAACCAGCAAGACACTCGGCGGTTGCTCTTTTTAGAATTTAAATTTTAAAACTAGTTACATTTAGTTATTACTGTCTTGTACAGGGTAGAAGAGCACCTATATCCACACATCCTTATCATCTAAGTAATCTTCAACGTATAGTAAGACTTTCTGTATCAGCTTCTTTTTAACAGTATTTTTAAACTGCTGTAATGGCATGGCCAAAATTGATTTCGGAATTTTATTATATAATCTTATACTCAAACCGATAAACGAATACAAGTTAAAACCGTGTGTAATTTTACTCTCATTACTTTTCAAGACATAGATCCTAAATACCGAAAAAATATAAATAATAATAATAATTTCTATACATTAAATTTTCAAATGAACATAGTTAAAAGCTCTTGTATAAATCAGGTCGCAGAACATGAAATACTAAGCTTAAGTAATCTAAAGATTATGGACTAAGTTTGGGCGAAGAATTTAGAAACTCCCATAATGACGTGACCTTAAAACAAAAGCTTAATGTTGGCGTGACTTTAAAGAGCCTTTCAGTATAAGGCTTGTCTAACCTTAATGTTGATTTATAGTAAGCTAGCTTTTACCCGCAACTTCGTTCGCGTGGAATGTAATCCTGGAATAAACAGAAGCTTCTGTCGCATTCCAACCCATCAAATATTTCCATCACAAAAATCAGATCGATCCGGCGGTTTCAATTGCAGTTCCTATTGCAATGAATCCGCTACCCGAAACTTCAACATTAAATTTGGTTCCCTTTATGGTATTAATTAGGAAAGATATATACCATAAACCATAAAAATACATATATAACATATACCATAATCATATATGAGCCGTGATAGCCGAGCGGTGAGACCGTGCGACTCTTACGAGGGGGTCACGAGTTCGAACCCCAGGCAACCAACCAATGAGTTTTTCTATTAAAACTCATGTCATAAAAAATGGTGGGGTTGAACCGATTACAATGCTTGTTTGGATAATGCTTCGCTTTGCGATTTTGTCGTGGAGTCTATCTCCTGATGATGCTTCTGTTGCGGAGCGAGACGATTGTTGAGTTTGTGATAGTGAACGTGTGTAGTGCTTGTGTATTGTGGTGGCAGTGGTAGAGGTTTGTGCATGTGTTTTTACGAATCCTGCATGTATCGGGTATGAAAAACGGATAGTCCACTATACATTTAGCTCTATATATATTTTCTATTTACTGTATAGCGGATTATAGCAAAATAATTTTATTATTACTTTTGTATTATGGATCTCCACAAAGTAACGCTTTATTCTATAAATTATTTAAAACTCATGTTTTTTTTTTTTTTATTTATTGTTTAACTCAGGTTTACATTTTTGTTAATATTAATAATTTCGCCAAACTATATAATAGTTTGTTGGCGAGTACATACATACACGCTCAGCTATCTAATGACAGAAAAAAAAATACAAAAAACATGCGCTTAACACTATTTTCTCTTATACATTACAAAGTGGTATTATTATTTATTATTACTACTATTACTGAAAGCATATCTATGAAATAATTCTTTTAGTCTTCTTTTAAGAACTTCTTTACTGATTTGCTTTCCCCAATCTAAAGACCTTAAATATTCCAGCTCATTATATAATTTAGGCACTAAGTAACCATTTAATCTTTTACGATAATAATTTTTCACCCTTGGTAAAGCTAATTTATATTTTCTTACTTTTCTTATAGGTTGTTTATATGTCACCGGTTGAATAATATTTTTTTCTGAATAATAATTCTCTCTCACTAAGATGTATTTTAATTTAATATCTACTGGTAATATTTTAACCTCTCTAAATAGCTTTAGATAGTTCCCTTTACACTTTATTTTGTGGCTTTTATTTATTAAATTTTTAATTATTCTTAATTGTATCCTTTTAATTTCATTAATATAAGTATTGAAAGTTCTCCCATATATACTTAATCCATAGCTAAGGACAGAATCTGCTAGTGCATAGTATACTACAAGCATAGTGTGTTTATTTAGTACTCTCGTTAAATGGTAAAATTTACTCAACACTGATCTTAGCTTATTACATACTATCCCTACTTGATATTTCCAATTAAAATGTCTATCAATATATAAACCCAAGTATTTATATTTGTTCACAAATTCTAATTTTTGGCAATAACATGAATTCTTATTGGTATGTATACAATCATAACTATGCCCAATTATACTTATATCACTGTGCTTGATACTTTTTGCCTTTAAATTATGCGGTGAGTAAATATGCATGCATTTGGTCTTTTCTAAATTTATGATTATACCGTTGTCATGTGCCCATTTAATTACATTATCGAAATCTGACTGTACAATATCGCGTGATTCTACTATATCATACGAAGAATATAAGAGACACATATCGTCTGCGTACATAAATACTCGACATTTTTGTATTACATTAACTACGCTGTTAACTAGCATTAAATACCCTAATGGTCCATATATGGAACCAGTAGGTACTCCTAAACTTACATCGTAATCCTCTCCTTTTACACCATTTATTTCTGTGCGTATCGTTCGCGCTGATAAGTAATTACGAAACCACTGGTTAGTGGGGCCTGCAATGCCACACTCTTGCATGGCTAAAAGTAACACGTCTCTGTCTAAAGTATCGAATGCTTTTTTATAATCAATGAAAACCGCTAATATTTGATTACCCTTGTCAAGACTGGCATTAATTTCCTCTGAAAATTGGGTTAACGCAGTTGTCGTGCATCTACCTTTCCTGAACCCATGTTGAGCATCCGTAAATATATTATATTTTTCTAAGAAACAGGACACCTGACCTATTACTATTTTTTCCATTATTTTGTTTATTACTGATAGTATGGCGATTGGCCGATAATTAGTATATTCTAAGTGATTTCCCCCTTTATAAATTGGGCGTATAATTGATTTTTTTAAGTTTTCTGGATATAACCCTTTTTCTATACACATGTTTATAAAGTTAGCTAAGATTGGACTAATCTTTTCACTCACATATTTTATATCCTGAACCCTAATATTATCACAACCCGGAGCTTTATTCATATTTAATTTACAAATAATTTTTTTTACATCTTCTCCATTTATTTTTACATATCTAAAAGAAACAGCAGGTTGTTTAACATAGGATGTCCTATCTAAAAATTTTGTATAACACACATGTTTTATACTTTGAATTTCCTCAGTAAAGGTTTTGGAAAAATTATTACATATACTTTGCACATCACTTATTTTACCTAAATGTTTCATAATTACACTATCAACGCTCGGTTTTATTCTCCCTAACCACATATTTATAGTTGACCATATTTTTTTGTAATCCCCGTTGCAATTCTTAACTTCTTGTCTTCTATGTTTATTTTTTGCTAAATTTATTAATTTATTTACCCTATTTCTATATCTAGTATACTCTAATCGTTTATTCATATTACTCGGAGAAGCTTTCCAAGAACGAAATAAGTTATCCCTCTTTACAATCATATCATACAATCGTTTATCTATCCACGGTTTTGTCGCTCGCTTACATTTTACAGGCTTCAATATCATACTTTCTTTATATATGTCGCTAAACAAAGTCTCTAAGCTATTATATAACAACAAAGGGCATTGAATATTTTGAAATTTAGTCCACTCACAAATATTTAACTTTTCAATGACTAATCGGTTACACAAGATATGTCTATCACGAGTATTAATCACGCCAGTATTATAAAGACGCTCATAGTTCGTTGCAAACGTAACACCGATCGCATGATGGTCCGAGATATCACACTCAATTAGAAACGAGTTTACCGGAACATTCTCGTGGTTACGCCACTGTCTCGCTCGCACCCACGCGTGATCAATGCACGTCTGAGTGAGACGGCCGTCGACTATAGCTTCCCGCGTAAACTCCGTCGACGGTATTGCACAC
This sequence comes from Morpho deidamia, assembly GCA_947086505.1. Classification (NCBI taxonomy): domain Eukaryota; kingdom Metazoa; phylum Arthropoda; class Insecta; order Lepidoptera; family Nymphalidae; genus Morpho; species Morpho deidamia. The sequence continues at coordinate 3,008,685 of CAMTZC010000011.1, forward strand.
TGAAGTCCGAGTTCACACAAGGTGTTTTTGTATCTTATCGCAGTTGAATTTAATTTATTTTGTATAATATAATATATCTATATTGACGTCTCCTATGATAATCAAATCCTCATGTCTTGAAAATTGTTTCACTAATTCACTTATTTGTTCTATGAAGCGAATTTTATTTTTACTGGGAGGTCTGTATAATGCCAAAATATGCAAAATATCCTTATCTATTTTTAACGTGGTGTATAATGCTTCAAAAGAAGTAGTATAAGATTCCTTCATCGTTAAATTTAAGTAATTCTTTACGTATAATAATATCCCTCCCCCTTTGGTTAACTCTCGCGTCTTGTAATATTGTGTGTTCCCTTCTATAGTATACGAGGGGATCTCATCTTCTCTGATATTTATTTCAGTTAGTATGATTACATGTATTTTATATTTCGCTTTATCTAGTAAGATCAAAAATTCATCAAAGTGCTTTCTAAGTGATCTTATATTTAAATGGAAAATATGTAATTTTTTGTCAAATGAACTATAATTATGAGTCCATAAATCAATGTTTCCATATCTATAATAATCTATTTCTGAGGAAAAATCAATAAGGTCGTCGATTTTAATTAAATTTTAAATAATCCAGTAGTGTGTACGCGCGCATTACTTGCAATTCTCGTTCAACCCACTATATTTTTAATGTCGTTTTCTGAAGTAATCTTATAGATTTTGGTGTCATTTTCCTTTTTAGCCAACACATTCGAATTTTGAACCCATACATATTTACATATACCTTTCAGCTGGTTTTTAGCAGACCAGAATAGCTGCCGTTTTTGACGTGGGAGGTCTTCGTTTATGTGGATGGGCCTAGCGCTGTTGTTCCCATAAATATCTCCATTTGCTAATCCACTCTTTCTAGAACTGATCCACTGCTCTTGAGCAGTCTTAGTCTTGAATTTTATTATAACTGGTTGCACTTTGCCATCACGTTCTCTGCCTACTCTGTACACTTCCTTTATATAATCCGGGTTCAACTTCAATTTTTGGGCCATTTTACGTACTGTTTGCTCGAGCTGAGTGCTGCTTTCATTTTCCCGCTTTTCGAGCCCCACGATTTCCACATTCTTGCCTTTCATGCCTTGTTCGATGTCTAACAGTCTTTCCTCTAATGCCTTACTACACTTTTCTAGAAATACATTTTTTTGCTCTAAAAATTTCATTTTTTTTTCCGTATCTTCTTTAAACTCAACCATCTGCTGGTATCTTTCAGCATAAAAATCCACGGCTTCACTCAGGTTCTCAATCTTTTTTTCAATTTTATAAATCACTCCTAACTTTTTGTTGATTTCTCTCAACAGAGTCTCGGTAGAAGACCCCTCAAGGTTAACGTTTATTTGTGGCGTCTCTTCACTTGGCAATTGGTCCTTTACAATTAATAATGTCCTCTTTGGCCAAGGATACAAACAAACGGCATTTTGAACACTGCACCATGTTGATATTTCAACTGTAAATAATGTTCGCGCATGAAGTTGTATCCTAATGCACAAGCGTCCGTCCGCCGAGCGCGTACGCACGAGACCGATATGTGTCTAATTGATAATTGCAATTTATCACACGCTTTTCGCTGAGGAAACCTGCATATCTCTAGAGATTTCTGGAGATATGTGTAACCTACCAATCCGCATTGGAGCAGCGTGGCAGGTCTAAGCTCCAACCCTTCCCTCCAGAAACGAAGAGAGGTGGCCTATTCCCAGCAATGTTTTGATTGTAATAGACTGCTACTTTTATAATCATATAAAATTTGTAAAACCTCTCTTAGTGAACAGTAGTTTCTTGCGGTAAATCTGTTAATGTACATTAGGTCACCTAATTTAGTAAAATAACGAGCACATATAAACGTGTGTTTTAAAAATTCAAAACGTTCGTTAAATAACTTTTTAGTATAATCATTACTTTTTACATATAATAATTCTCTTGAATCAATATCGATGAAATTTATTTTGACATACAAAGTTATACCAACAAAGTTGGTACAACTTTATTTAATAAACGACAGAGGTTTTATAATATTCAGTCCGCAATAACCGCATACGGTTAAGTCGGTTAGAAGGAGTTACGTAACGAAAATGAAGGTAATTCTGTCCATTTACAATCCTTGCTGAGGCTGAATACACGTAAAACGTGACAGGAATCTTTATATACAGGTATATACGTAGCTATAGCCGTGTTAGAAGTCCGTCCGTGTCCCTTTTTAATATTGTATTTATTATAAACTATATATTTCAAATACATTTTATTAAATCTTAAGTAATTTTTTTTAATGCCGTGTGGTATCCGTCTGAGTAGAATAGACCACCCTCATTTCTTACCGAGGTGTCGTAAAAGGCGATTAAGGTAAGTTGACCCGCCGTGTAGTATCCGGCTGAGTAGAATAAACCAACATTAATTATTACCGAGGTGTCGTAAAAGGCAACTTAGGTAAGTTGACCCGTCGTGTAGTATCCGATTGAGTAGAATAGATCAACATTATTTATTACCGAGGTGACGTAAAAGGAGACTAAGGTAATTTGACCCGCCGTGTAGTACCGATTGAGTAGAATAGACCAACATTATTTATTACCGAGGTATCGTAAAAGGAGACTAAGGTAAGTTGACCCGCCGTGTAGTATCTGATTGAGTAGAATAGACCAACATTATTTATTACCGATGTGTCGTAAAAGGCAATTAAGGTAATTCAACCCGCCGCGTAGTATCCGGCTGAGTAGAATAGGCCAACATTATTTATTACAGAGGTGTCGTAAAAGGCGACTAAGGTAAGTTGACTCGCCATGTAGTATCCGGCGGAGTAGAATAGACCAACATTATTTATTACCGAGGTGTCGTAAAAGGCGACTAAGGTAAGTTGAGCCGCCCTGTAGTATCCGGCTGAGTAGAATAGACCTACATTATTTATTACCGAGGTGTCGTAAAAGGCGACTAAGGTAAGTTGAGCCGCCCTGTAGTATCCGGCTGAGTAGAATAGACCTACATTATTTATTACCGAGGTGTCGTAAAAGGCAACTAAGGTAAGTTGACCCGCCGTTTAGTATCCGATTGAGTGGAAAATACCACCCTCTTTTTACCGAGGTATCGTAAAATAAGACTAATGTAAGTTGACCTCAGGCAGGCGGACGGAAGTTCGTAAAATAACTAGCCAAATCTTAAAACAATATTTTTAATATATGTTGTGCCGACCCACTTAGAGTGGGATAAGGGCAGAAGCATGATCATGATTAAATTGAATTTTGCTCCATAGTTGATAACTATTCATACTTTAATTTATAGAAGCGAGCTTTACTTTGCGAAATTCCATACTACACCACCCTCGCCACCTAAGGTTGTTCTAAGGGTGCCTCCTATGAGGTCGGACCACGGCTTAGGGCGACGTGTAGTGGGGGTTGGTGTTATGACTTTGATAAAAAGTCACGGCCGACCGACGTCAAAAAATTCGCAAAAAAAAACGCCGGCTAAGACGCTGTGAGCGCGTATAACACGTGCCTGAATTTGCGATCGCTATTTGAATCGTGTTCGCTTACCGCTTTCGTTATCGCTTTTTTGCTTAGTTATCAAGTTACCAGATATATACTGGATAACTCATCATTCTCCTGCCTTTATCCCGCTCTAAGTGGGGTCGGCACAACATGTTGTCACATGATTTGGCTACGTATCTTACGACCGGCCGGCTGCCTGACGTCAACTTACCTCAGTCGCCTTTTACGGCACCTCGGTAAGAGATGAGGGCAGTGTATTCTAAGCAGCCGGATAACACACGGCACATACCTTAGTCGCCTCTTACGACACCTCGGTAAGAATGGAGGGTGGTCTATTCTGTTCTGCCAGATACCACAATGGATATACTGTACAGTATATACTGGATATTAATACTCAATAAACTCTAAAAGTCCAATTACAGTATAAAACGGTAAAACAATGTTGTAACTATTTTATGAGATCAGTAACATAAAAGTTAAGGGGCTGTTTAAAGGTAAACGGTTATAAATCTTTCAGAATGTAACACAAATCCTGAAGTAGTAAAACTACGAGTTATATTTACTGAAATGTAGAGAGAGTGAAATAACATATAATGTTTAATACAGATTGTGGAATTTTATTGTAAAAGCGAGTACCGAGACCAACGAATGAGTTGCTAACTCTGCTGAGACGCGACGCAGGGATTACAAGCTTTTTGCGACCTCTGGTATATCTATGATACACATCGAATTTAGTTTCATATCATATGTATACATATGAATATTTTTTTGTACAAAAATAATATTATTATATATATATTGTGACGCTACTGTAAGTATGCCTATTTCTGTTCAGCCGGATACCACACAGTGGATAGAGTCTGATTGAGTATTTGCACTATTATTACAGAGATCCAATCTAAACAAGACTCAAAACAAACGAATATCATTTAATCGTAACTTTGATCGTCTATAGTAAGTATGTATAACACCCACATAACGTTACAAAACAAACATTGACATGCCAAATCAATTTCTCAGAGTCTAATTTAACTTTAATGACCAATGCTCGAATTGCTCGTACAAACAACTTTACTATTTAAATTAGTCGATCGATTAATCAAAATTTGAGACGTAATATAATAGTAAAGTAGCGGTCTGTTACAATCCCACAGCTGGGCACAGGCCTCCTCTCTCCGTTTCTGGAGAGAAGGGATGGAACTAAGACCTACCGCGCTGCGCCAATGCGGATTGGTAGGTTACAAATATGCCCAGAATTCTCTAGAGATTTGCAGGTTTCCTCACAATGATTTCCTTCACCGAAAAGCGTGTGATTAATTGCAATTATCAATTAGACACATGAAGTTTAATAGAAAAATCCATTGGTGCCTGCGCGGGTTTGAACTCGTGTTCCCCTCGAAAGAGTCACACGGTCTCACCGCTGGGCTATCACAGCTGTATATGTTTCTATGCCATAAATTTACATTAATATATGATAGTATATGTATGTAAATTTAGGGCATAGAAACAGTAAAGACGTGATGAGCGTTTGATAAAAAAATTAACCATTTTGTCGTGGAGTCTGTCTCCTGATGACGCTTCAGAAATGGGATGATACGGTTGTTTAGATTGTGGTAGTGAATTGTACAGTACTATTGGAGTGTATTGGTGCGTTCTCATCATCCTCCTGCCCTTATCCTACTCTAAGTGGGGTCGACACAACATGTTACAAATGTGTTGTCACATGATTTGGCTACGCATTTTAGGACCGGCCGCCTGCCTGACGTCAACTTAACTTAGTCGTATTTTATGACCCCTCGAAAGAGAATACGAGCCCGCAAACACGAGGCTTGGAGTAAATTTTGTAGCAGTATCGAGTCTAACAACACGGCCGCTAGGGTGAACAAGATCCTGCTAAATGGGCAGGTTCAATATCTAGGGTCACTCAAAAAGGCTGACAATACCTACACCAAGTCTGACAAAGAAACAAGTGATGTTTTGCTGGAGTCTCACTTCCCTGGCTGCACTATTACAACAGAGAGGGAATGGGATGAAGAGCCACACTACATACCAACAGCAGAAGATTGGCAGCTGGCTTATCAAATTGTCAATAATGATAAGGCACATTGGGCCATAAACTGCTTCCGTCCATTCAAAGCGGCAGGCCTGGATAATATATTCCCGGCAATGTCGCAGTGGGGTGCAGGTGAAGTTACCCCTCTGCTGACGGATATATTTAGGGCCTGCATAGCACACAGGTATACACCAAAGAATTGGAGGGAAGCAAAAGTAATCTTCTTGCCAAAACCAGGGAAAAGTGATTATACTGCAGCCAAATCATTCAGACCTATTAGTCTGAGCTCTTTCCTTCTTAAAACCCTGGAAAGGCTCTGTGATAGGTATATAAGAGACGTGGTGCTGATGAAGAAACCGCTTAACCCTAATCAACATGCATATAGTGCAGGAAAATCTACAGAGTCTGCTCTCCACAGCGTTGTGGGTAAGACTGAGTCGGCTCTAGAACACAAACAGTCATCACTAGGAGTCTTCATAGACATCGAAGGAGCCTTTGATAAAACAAAATTCAACAGCATAAGCCAAGCTCTGGCTAGGCAAGGTATTCATGAAACCCTCTGTGGTTGGATTGATAACATGCTTAGATTTAGAGCGGTACAGTTCACTGTTAACAAGACAACAAGAGCAAAGGTGGCTATGGGATGTCCCCAAGGGGCGTTCTTTCCCCACTGTTTTGGAACCTTGTGGTAGATGACCTTATCTACAGGCTAAATAACAGTAGATACTTTACTACCGGCTATGCAGACGACATAGTGATTCTTATTAATGGCACGTGTGAGAAACTCTTATTTCAAATCTTGCGAAACGCCCTTAGAATCATAGAAAACTGGTGCACTGAATACCATTTAGCTGTAAAACCAAGCAAAACAGAAATGGTATTATTCACAGCCAAGAGATCGATAAACATTACTAAACCACCAAAACTCTTTGGCGTAGAACTAACCTTTTCAACAAGTTTCAAATACCTGGGCGTAACACTTGACGACAAACTGAATTGGCAAAAACACATTGATGACAAACTCCGGAAGGCTTGCTTATCGCTGGCACAATGCAGGCGACTTCTTGGGAACACTTGGGGTCTAAAACCCAGTATAACCAGGTGGTTATATACTGCTGTCATAAGACCAATAATAACATACGGTTCAGTAGTATGGTGGCCCAGAACCACACTGAGCTCGGTGCAGACAACCCTCAATAGCTTCCAAAGACTGGCGTGTCTATCCATTACTGGGAGCATGAAGACAACACCAACAGCGGCACTAGAAGTGGCATTAGGCCTTCCGCCTCTGCATCTTCTTATGAAAGAAAAAGCAGCGGCAGCAGCACTGAGACTTAAAGCTCTGCACCTTTGGAAAGACAATATAACCATCAGACACTCAACAGTACTAAAGGATGTTATACTCAAGCATCCCCTTGTAGTGGCTGTGAGTGATCGAATACCTCGTGAATATATATTCTTAAGGCACTATACAGTACAACTTACGAAAATGCTAAAGAATACTCCGGAGCTTCCGAAGTACGAATATACACGTATGGATCCAAGATGCGATCAGGCACAGGTGCCGGTGTCTTTTCCCAGGATCTTAAGATCAGAATTTCGACTGCTCTAGGTTCCTTGAATTCTGTATATCAAGCAGAATGTATAGGTATAATCAGAGCAGCTCCAACTGTCAAAAACAGAGGGGTAACAAACTGTCGAATCAGGATCCTCTCTGACAGTGCTGCTGTACTCCAGTCCTTAAAAAAAGTAAGGGTCACATCGGGATTGATAAAAGAGTGCCACGAGATCCTGGAGACTATCTCAGTAGAAAACCAGGTGGTACTCCAATTGATCAAAGGTCACAGCGGTTCACTGGGCAATGACGCAGCAGATGAACTAGCCAGAATAGGCTCAAATATCACGGTTGAAGGACCTGAACCTATTGTCCCATTTCCCTTTAGCCTATTAAGATCATGGCTTAGAGAGATGACCATGGTAACCCACAATACACTCTGGGCAAACCGGACCGACTGTAGGCAGTCCAGAGACGCAATGCCGTCCTTGAATCCTCGTTTGACCAACAGTCTTCTTCGCATGAACAGACCCAACCTGCGAAGAATGATAAGCCTTATCACCAGCCATTGTCTGCAAAATAAATACCTGTTCTATTTAGGTGCAAATGACAGCCCCATTTGCAGAGGATGCATGAGGGAACTGGAAACACCATCTCACGTCATGCTATATTGCACGGAGGTGGCAAAACATCGGGCGAATATTCTTGGCTCACCGAGGACATTGCAAGAAGCCTTTGGTGCTCCGTCTGGGGTCCTTCGCTTCTGGAAGGAGCTTGGCTGGCTGGAGTAACCAGCCCGCTTTCACCCTCACGCACAATGGTCGCCAAAATGCGACTAAGTGCGGAAAACAGCCCGCCAACAAAGAAGAAGAAGAAGACCCCTCGGTAAGAAAGAGGGTGGTCTATTCTACTCAGCCGGATACCACACGGCGGTGTTTTGGTGCGTTCTAGGAATCCCATATGCACAAAACGCATACTACACCCTATTTTTAGAATTACATACATTTTGTATAGTCGCGAATAGCAGCAAAACAATTGATTATTTTTTGTACTCGGCAGGATAACAATATCGCTGCATTACCCTGATCGAGCGATACCTTATGGTCAAGAACACTTAGAATATTAAACATTTTTATCTATATACGCACATTGGAGGAAAACGCAAGTAAATAAATTTGGGAATGACCTTGGGATACTAAACTCCAATGGAGCACACACAACAACTTTTGCAAGGAAACTTAGTTCAGCGACCTACGCTGTTCGAAAGATAAGACATCCCTTAAACAGGGAGGCTGATAGGGAAAACCTACTATACTATTGCGGATTATATAGATAATAAAAATGCGTGGATATAGCTACTGCCTGGATATACTAGCCATGTACTAGATAGTAATGAACAAATGTAACAAGTTATAAAAAAATACAACCACCGATTTTCTTGCTGGCTCTTCTCGGTACGAACAGCTTTCCGAAAAAGTAGTAGACTTGACGATTCAAAGCATTTGTGTACAAGTTTACTTGAATTTCGAAAAGAACATGAAAGTCTTTTACATACCTATTTAATTCCTTTTACACTCATATAGCCTGAATGTTGATATTATGTATCTCGCGGTTTGCCGTTCATTATTTTTCAACATATCGCATTCCCGGAATGAGAGCGCCCGTGATTTTCGCTATTCCTTTTTATTCTCCCTAGCTTTCCCGACCTGCTCCAGGGCGCAATGTTTTAAGCTGACCTACATTTGACATGGTTTTAGTTTTCACATTGAGCGCTGTCTGACCTCAAGAACGCATTTAAATCGACGTTTCGTAATCGCATTTTTAACTGAATAAATTCATGCATGGCCATTTGAGTGTATTAAGATTAGAGTCAGTTGTGCTGATGGTGTTACTACAATACTAGCAATGGCTTGATTGCCCAACGGTGAGAACGCGTAACTTATTTTATCAATATTTTCATACACATAATGAGTCAATTATACTCAAACGTCATTTATTTGAGGATCGTTTAGTTGTTTTACTACTTTTTGCGACGTATTTGGCGAGAGGAGCAGAAATAGCCTGTTTCACCATATTAAAACACGCTTTTTAAACAAACGAAATATTATCACTTCTGATTCTGACACTAAAAGCCTAGGTAATTAATTATAATTTATCTAACCTCCGTTTATAATATATTTCGGCATATATTGAGTTAAAAAAACATGTTAAAGTAAAGTAAAGTATCGGCCTGTTACAATCCCACTGCTGGGAATAGGCCTCCTCTTTCCGTTTCTGGAGAGAAGGGTTGGAGCTAAGACCTACCACGCTGCTCCAATGCGGATTGGTAGGTTACACATGTCTCCAGAATTCTCTAGAGATATGCAGGTTTCCTCACGATGTTTTCCTTCACCAAAAAGCGTGTGATAATTTTTTTTTTTTTTATAAATTATTCACCAACAAAATACACACTTCACATTACTCTAATACATTGAACAACTTAAAATAAGTAGTATTTTAATTAAAGGTAATAACAACTTTCAAAGTAAGTTACGACAACTGAGACATATAATTTAACTATAGTAATTTTATATAATCGTAAAGTTAAAAAAAAAGAAAGAATGAATAAAAAAGAATTGCAATTACCAATTAGACACATGAGTTTTAATAGAAAAACTCATTGGTGCCTGCCCGGGTTTGAACTTGTGTTCCCCTCGTAAGAATCGCACGGACTCACCGCTGGGCTATCACAGCTTTTTTCACACAAAAAAAACATGTATAATATACAAAATAATGTTGAATTAACGGTTTGATGGTGTATGAGTGTGATTGGCTTTCAAAAAAATTTGCATATGTTCTATTTGGAATCGTTATATTAATAAAACAATTAAGTATTAACAATTTGACTGACTGGACAAAAATCAATTCTACAGTTTTGAACTTGGAACAAACAAAAAACATTTTGGCACTTAGTTCTGGTAAAAATATAACGTTTATTGGTACTTTGAATATGAAAAAAGGTTGAAGTTATATTAATTATTATTTCACATTTACTAAAGAATAAAATGAAAACTTTCGGTGCATTGAATTTTAAAGATACATTTTAATTAGTTTTAAAAAATAAACCTGGGACCGAATTCGTTAGAAAGTATACTCACGAGAGGCCAACAAAGATCGTCGAAACCAAAATCCTTTCGCATCATGTAATGCGTTATCCTCGAAGATTTATTGCAAGGGTGGAAAGTTCAAGGTGCGCATAAATCACGTAAAGGGAGACCCATTTTAGGGACGAAAATTTTAATTCTGAATTAAATGATTTTACTGCTTATTTTACAGTATTAAAAGACATCTAGCAATGGCTGGCAACATCATTCCATCTCTTGGCGGTAGGCAACAATATGGCGGCACGGCTGACGTCACATCCACTTCATTTTGGCGGTAAAGAAGCATCACTGACGCCGCTTTGGCTGTAAGTTTTATGGCACTCAACTATCATGGCTTCCTTTGGCTTTGGCTTAGCTTGGCTCATCATAAATAAATAAATAAATAAATAAATATGAATACATGGGACACTTATACACACGGTCCAACCCCAAAGTAAGTTACAATACTTGTGTTACGAGTTACGGACAACTAATAGATATACTATGTAGTTATAACTAACTAATTTTAATTATAACTAATTTGAAATACATACTTAATTACAAATGTACATCCAGGCTCGAAGAACCAACAAATTGTTTATAGAAAATGTTTGCCCTCGGCCGGAATAGAACCTGCGACCCGCGGAGCTCAAAGCAGGGATACTAACCATTGCGCCAACGGGTCAGTCATAGGGCGACATGTTACAACTTAACAAACGTCTTAGGATGCTAGGGCGTAGCCAGGAAACAAAGGGGGTAGAACTTTCTAGACTATATTATTTGAACCATAGTTTTTAACATATGAGTAAGTGAGTTAGTAGTGGAGGTGGGGTAAATTATGGCTCCTATGCAAGCCCCATAAAATGGTGACTTTTATAAGGTTTTTGTAGTTAATGTACAGAACCGGTCGATCATACTTACGTCTTATTCTATCGGATGAGCCCGACTAGTTTTAAATTTATATGGGAACCTAATTCATGAGCTCTTTATACTGTGTTATAGCAGTGTAAATCGTGAGTTGAACTTTGTATTTTTTTTTATTAATAATGTTTTTAATGTTTTTTTAGGCACGTCTTTACTTATAATAAAACAAAGTCCCAAAAAGCTGTCTGTATGTATGTAACCGATTTTCTCAAAATTTACTGAGCTGATGTTTGTAAAGTTTTCACTAAAAGATAGTGCAATATTTCCGGGTGGTTTAGGTATAAAGTACATATCGGTATTATATAAATTGTGTTCAAGGGATTGCGCTTAAAAACGTTGTTAAAAAACCTGCTTGCTGGGAGTTTTAGTCGCGTGCACTGCGTAAACCAGCAGCGATACTCTAAAGTAATGTACTAGAGAATTGTAGTATACCGCAAAAAAGTCGGCAATAGCGTTTCTCTATCTCTTATGGTTAACTCACAATAACTTTGAAGCGAATAGTCAGTTTACCAGCCACCGGTCTTCTAATGCTCTCCCCTTACGTTCTCCTCGCTGGAATGTCTCATTTTATGGGTCAATTATTTATGGGGACCCTAGTGAAAAATTGGGTTCTTCTGTTGTAACAATTATTTTCACGGAAGGTTGACTGCGAGGTGCTGATGTGGCAGTGACAGGTGCCGCCTGCCACCGGTTGTTTTATTGCGCGTGTCCATTGTTAAGGCAAATGTTTAATTCGCACGCCATTTAATAATTTTGGTTAATAAAACCTCATGGAAAATACCCATGCATTTCCGAGCTCAGAAATATAAATAACAGTTTACACTAGGGTTTATTAAGTGCATGTATGAAAACCGTACTAATAATAAAAATGTGAAAGTCTGTTTCTCTTTCTGTTACACTTTTAAGGCTATCCGCTATAGTAATAAAGATTGGTACAGTTGATGCTTATATGTATTCTGAAATAACATGTAGAATATAAAACAATCCCGTTTTTCTTTAGGGAACTGCAAAACTCCAGTAAATTATGTATTGAGGGTATTTTACGTCAGTTGCCGTGAATAAAATAATGTAAAATTCAAAAAAGTGATTTGTCTAAGACCTTTTTAACACTTTTCATATTTTTGTTATTATATATTAATACAATTTTTACAAAATCATCATAAATTATATATTTGAACCTTCCTCATAAATTAATCTATATTTTAGTAAAATTTGCATACACATCCGTTCAGTAACTTATAAGTATATAGCGAACAGATAGACAGATAAACGTGGCGGAGTACTTTGTTTTATAATATGAAAGAAAGATTATATATTTTTTGGTTCGTTGTGTTTATTAGATACCTTTTTACTTGTCAGAACAAGTTCCACGAAAGCCATAATAACGCTCTGTGCCTTTTATTCCTGTCATAACTCGTTGCTACAATTAATATAATTAATGTAGTGGAAATTGCGGTCTTAATTGCACGCAACGCTTTGGACAGGACCTTCTTTAAACTTTACAGTAAGGAAGAAGGTCGTTTGAGCTTTACGTCTTGTTTTGTATGTGTTTGGACATTTTTAATACATTCCGTCGTCATAAAAAATAACTTCTCTTTATGAATACCTCTGTTGATTATTTATGTTTAGGAGGCATTATTGTGAAAAAAGAATTCAAAATATTATTTATTCAATTAAACTTGTAAACAAGCGCTTTTGAATTATCAACTCTAATGCTGGTTCGGGAAGCTGTTTCTACCGAGAAGAGCCAGTAAAAAACTCGACGGTTGCTCTTTTCAGAATAAATGTTTATTACTAGTTACATTTAGTCATTACTAAATTGTACAGGGTCGTAGAGTAGCTATCACGCATTGATTATGTGCCGTTCCGCACACATTTATTCACTGGCCCGTTGGCGCAGTTAGTGTGACCCTACCTTCAGGTCCGCAGGTCGAGCGTTAGATTCCCGCCGAGGGCCAACATTTTCTGTATATGATTTGTTGGTTCTTCGAGCCTGGGTGTATATTTGTATTAAAGTATGTATTTAAAAATTATATATCTTGTATATTTACCAGTTGTCCGTCACCCAAAACCCAAGTATTAAGTTACTAAATTTGGTGGGGGTCGGACAACGGTGAGTGCTAATGTCTCATATATTAAAAATCTATATATTAAAAATATAAAAAAGTAAAGTATCGGCCTGTTACTATGCCCACTGCTGGGATAAGGCCTCTTCTCTCCGTTTTTGGTGAGAAGGATTGGAGCTAAGACCTACCACGCTGCTCCAATGAGGATTGGTAGGTTACACATATCCCTAGAATTCTCTAGAGATATGCAGGTTTCCTCACGATGTTAAGCATATAATCGATTATAAAAAGCATATAATCGAAACTTACTACGTAAAATAGTATGCCCAATCTGAAATCGTGAACCAAGTCTCGAGAGTTGTACAAAACCCAAATAAAACTTTTGTAACAGCATATCTGCAATGCAAATAAAGTAGGAAATAGGGCATGCGATGTGACCTGCCTTCGCTGGATCGATACCTGAAGATAGAAAGTTAAACGATGCATTCTTCTTTAAACATTCGGCCCATTCAGATTTGCGTTTTTTTTTTATACACACACTGCTGTTCCCAAAGTAACTAAATACTTCTGTTATGGTTGATTAACAACTAGTAAATATATATGATTGATAATGTTACGTATAGGGGTTCGTGGATTTGGATGAAAATACCTGGTGACTCGTTAAAACACTTTATTAAACTTTTTATTACAAACTTACTACTTACAGTCTCTACACAGTCCGTTGTCCAATAAAAATCCCGAGGTCACTAATAATTCACTTTTACTTTCGCTTGTTTATTCGCTGTTGATCGCTATTCACAAACTGAATGTCGCGGCGCACGATACGTCTGCTTATATATCGAACGAACGGCTTTCGAGAACATTCGATAGACCTTGAAACGATCGTAAACATGTTTACCAATAACATGTTTTGATACACGTCGAATGTTCCAGAGAATTTGAACTCTATGCGACTTAGTTTATGAACCGTTTTTGCTTGTTCGTAAGCTATCTCGTACAATTTGAACTTTATGACATATGCATTACGAACTCTTATCGCATGTTCGTAACATTGCCACCGTCAAATTCGAATTCTATGACATACGCATTACGAACTCTTTTCGCATGTTCGTAACAATAAATAAATAAATAATAAATAAATAAAATCTTTATTGACTCCAAAAAATGTAACATTTCAACTTTAAACTATACAATTTAAATCGAACTTACAACAAAACTAAAATTACTTGAGCACTAGCGTCTAAACTAGGCGGAGCCTGTATCTTAGACACTAGTCTCTTCCAATAACACTAACTTAATTAACTCGAAAAATTTATAAAAGTGGGTACTTTCCAATAACATTTACAGTTACGGTCATACTGAGTAATATATACCCACCTCCACGTTATAAAAAAGGTTACACCACTATATTGTGAACTTAAAATATTAAAAGAATTTTTATTTATTATATGTATATATTGCAGTGATTTTATATTTTTATTTTATTATATATTATTTAATTTATGCAGAATATTTTTAATTTAATGTATTGAATAGGTTTTCTATATTCTCATAGTTTTGAGTTTTTAACCAGTTAATTAATATCTTCTTACAATGATAATGGTTTAAGGTATACAAATTTAGTAACTTATTTAATTTTTTATAGAGCATGGGACCTAAATAACATTGAAATTTTTTTACAAAGTATGATTTACATCGAATCATCGGACAGACTATATCTTTACGGCGAGTGCTCATTGTGTCAGTATTATAAACTAATTTTTGATGTTGCGACATTATTGTTTCTTTTACAAATAATTGCCTTACTGTCAAAACATCACAATTAGAGTAAAGATCAGCAGTTGGGTATCTAAATGACTTAAATGTCATTACCTTTAGTAACGCACGCTGTGCTCTTTCTAATTTAATAAGATGTGTTTAACGTGCACCTCCCCATGACGTAATACAATATGTCAAAATGGGTTGTGCTAGTGCAAAATAAACTGTTTTTAAAAGATTTATATCAGCAACATGTCGTAGTTTCTTAAATATATATATAAGTTTCCGCATTCTTCCTGCAAGTTGATTAATGTACTCAAAGTTGGACTCCAGTCCAAGATAATCTTTCGTCAAGCAAAACACCAAGATATTTTATATCTTTAGCACGATCGATGTAATTGCAGTCACACTGCTTAGATATACTTCCACATGTATGTATCTGAATTTTAAAGACGTCCTCAGTGGGAAGCGTCCGTTGTATATTAGTAAAAAGGACATATTTTGTTTTGCTAACATTAAGTGTAAGCATATTTAGGCTTAACCAATTGGTAACAACTTGAAGGCCCAAATCTGCGTATACTCTAACATCATCCCATGTTTTCTCATAAAATACGAGTGCTGTGTCATCAGCATATGTGAACAGCTTACAGTTTTGTATTTGTAGTCTACATAAACTGTCAATGTATATTAGAAAAAGCGTAGGTCCTAATACACTACCTTGCGGGACACCGTGAGTAATAAACGCATCCTTACTAATATGGCCCTGTATTGCTACTCTTTGAGTTCTATCTTTTAAGTAGTCTTTAAATAATTCATGAGCTATACCTCTGACACCGATTTCATCCATTTTATTTAGTAAAACAGGAATAGAGACAGTGTCAAATGCCTTGGCAAGATCTAGAAAGACGCCCATACATTTATACTTATCATTAATGTTTTTAGCAACAAAGTCAGTCAAGTCAGCCACTGCATGTGAAGTTGATCTGCCTGCTCTAAATCCATATTGGTTAGGTGATAATATATTTCTTTTTTCTAAGTAATTTAATAATCTTGCATTTACAACTTTTTCCATTATTTTAGATAGGGCTGGTAAAACTGAGATTGGGCGATAATTAGAGACACAGTCTTTGTTTCCCGTTTTGTAAATGGGATGGATAATAGAAGTTTTGTATACTCGAGGGAAAGTTCCGGTGTCAATACATAAATTAATAATATGGGTAATAGATGGAACAATAATGTCGCACACTATTTTTAATAACTTTGTCGAAATGCCATCAAAACCTGCAGCACTATCAGTTTTTAACTTCATTAAATAGATTTAATCTCTTTTTCCGATGTTCCTAGCATAACCATAGAATTTAATTGAGAAATTTTTGGCTCACATTTGTAAATCATACTGTTGCTTGAGATTTGTTTGGTAGATAATTCATTAGCAATATTAACAAAATAGTTATTAACCTTTTCAACAGCTATTTCGCTAGTTGGTCCAATTTTTAAAAGATCAGATGATGTAGTAATTTGCTTATTTCTATTAGTAATTTTATCAATGACTTTCCATTTCATTTTAGAATTTTTTTCACATTTTTGCAGCTCATTCATTTCAAAATTTCGCTTAAGTCTTTTAAGCAAATTATTACAGAAATTCTTGTATCTTTTATAAGTTATACTTAAAGTTAAGTTTTCCGGCTGTCTCTTACATTTTAGGTGCATTTGGTCACGGTTCCTAATACAACGTACCAGACCAGGTGTTATCCATGGTTTTAAGCAACGCATTCTTCTAGGTGATCGTGATTTTAAGGAATTATTAGCGATCGCAGTTTGTAAAATAGTAACCAATTGTTTCGCACTCCAGTTTGGGTCACTTGAATGATTAATATCATCATAATTTAGCGATTGCAATTCAGTAGCTACTGCGTCGTAATTAACTTTATGAGTATTTTTGCTAGACAAATTATTAACTATTTTGCTTTTTAAATTTATTGAGGTTAGTACAGGTGAATGATCTGTTAAAGGGGCCTCTAAAACAATCGTTACAGCTGAATGGTTTGATTTTATCATTACATGATCGATACAATTTTTAGCTCGAGTAGGGTACAGATGGCCAGGTTGTAGACCATGAAAAGCTAAAAGATTTAGATATTCCATAGAATTAGCATCAATAGTATCAACTTTGATATCAATATTTAAATCACCCATTATTATTATATTTTTATGATTCTTGTAAGTGTTTAGTAATTCATCCAATGATACTAGGAAATCATCAATTTTTTTGTGAGATGGAGATCTATAAATACCTATAACCACGGTTTCAAAATTAATTTCAATAACTAGGCAGGTAGCATCACGTAACAATATTTCTTCTACAGAGCAATTTATCCCTTGTTTTATGTATGCTACAATTCCATCATTTTGGTTATAATTATTTTTAGTATAATATGTATTATAATTTAGTATATATGGGAAATTAAAAGTTTTAGAATTCCAAGTTTCCGTTAGAATATATATTTCACATTGAATATTTAACCTAGATAAAAGAACTTCAAATTCTGAAAAATTTTTGGAAATACTTCTTATATTTTGCGTTAAAATATTAACACTACTTTTATGAAACTCTTTTGATTGTAAAACAGACACACCTGATTCCGGTTTGCACTGAAACGATGACATTGCACCTATTTTATCTATATGGTCAAATAAACTAATATCTTCATGAAAATTGAATTTTATAACTATACGAGTGTGACACTAGCGCAAGGGAAAAACTGTCTATAAATAGTTACAAAACATGTATTCTTGTTATTTTGCTCTATTTTTACATAGTTAAAAAATATAAAAAATTGTATAAATTTCTGCATTCTATTGACAAAACCACCAAAAATCAACATACACTTTTTAAGGTAAGTATAATTAAGAACATATAAAAATAAATAACTAAATATAAAGAAAAAGAAAAAAGGCGAGACACTTACTAAAAATAGTCACATTTTGTTTTTAAGAGAACTTAATTGAGATTCATCCTTGATTTCAATATGCGGTGACCCAAGAGTTTTCCGGAGATAGATCTTCCCGTTACTAGTCCAGCAAAATTTGAAATCTTCAGTCTTCGCGAAATCTCTTGCGTGAAAGAATAGTTTACGGGTTTTATTAGTTAATGCCTCAGATAAATATATGGAAGTTGGTTCACCTTCTAACCCTATAACATTAGAATTTAGGCGTTTGTGAGGATGCTCCTTATTGTAATGCTTAGCAGCTTCAATTATGTCTTTTTTCAATATAACTGTAGTCAGTTCCGCAACAATTGTGCTCTTACCAGATTTCCCATTTAACCGATATACATCTCGAATGCTATTTTCTTGAATGTTTACATTAAAGGCTTTACATGTATTTTTGATAATCCCACATAATTGACTTTTAGTCTCTGATTGCTTTGATGTGGGTACGTTCCTCATTTCTATAGTAGCCAATTTTGAGTTTCTCTGCATGTCTTCTATTTTGTCTTCCAGTAAAGCTATTTGAGAGAGATATTGTTTGCGTTCTGTTTGAAAGCTGTCCACCTTTTGTTTCATGGCTTCATATTGCACGTTGAGGAATTCTAACGATTTTTCTATCTCTTCATTCGAGTGTTGGATTTGTAGGTTTTGTTGTTTTATTTCTGCAATTTCAGTAACTAGCTTGTTTAACAATGAATTTTGGGTGTTTTTCCATTCCTCGAGCATTATTCGTATTTCGTCTTTAAACGAAATCAGTTGCTCGTCACTTGATTCACGTTGCCTTTTACTTCTTTGAGATACAAACCGAGGTGTCAGCGGGTTTGGAGGGATATTCGATACATCTGAATCTGATAAAGTAGACTGCAGCACTTGTCCTGGTGGAGTTCTTACAGGTTTTGGCATAATTCCCACAGGAGAGTCCTAAGTTTATGTGGTTACACTTTCTATGACTAATGCAGTTGATAAACGCTCTTTGTTCTTATGGGCGCCTGGTACTTTATAATTCAGTTTAAGTAAAAAATATATTGAAAATTATTTATTTAGTAATTAAATTTAAATTTAACACACACGTCCAGTTGTTATTGTGGTCCGAGGGGAAGAGGATAATATATATGATACACAGACATATGATTTTGAATATACTTAAATAATCCAAAAATCCCGCAATCCACGGAGGGATTAATATAAATATATGGGACTTTACTTGTACTTTTAACTTTACTGATATAGTAAAGTCGAATGTTTGACTATATGTGTATTTGTGCCGATTGAAATTCATACTAATAATAAATCTAAAATTGTTGGTTCTGTCTGTCGACTCAACAACAGCTTCTACACTTTTCTCTGAGGTTTACACAGCCTCGACTTAGCTTCTGCACTCGCGTTTTCCGCCCAATCACCCGGGAAAAGCAATTAGGGCGATACCATAATACTATTACTGCAAACTGACTATATGTCAGTTTGCAGTAATAGTATTCCCATGCCCTAAATACAAATTTTTTTGAAAAATATGTGCAAATGAATTTGCTTCATTGGTACTACGCTTAAATACTGTAATGATGCAGACAGTGAGAACGACAAAGTTCCACAGTTGGCACAAGAGTTTGATTGTTAAAACTTTGTCGGTTCAGAAGGAGTCAGTTGGGAACTGCCATTCATTGTTACCATAAGATAAAAGTTAGGAGTTAGAGAGTTAGAAAATATATTCACGAGCGTCGACTTCTCTTTATGTTCACGTACCACCTAGAGAGTAAAAGTTTGAGGGCGAGCTATTTATAAAAATAATGATCGAGTAAAATTTGTCTGAAAAATAACAGGTCAGGTATAAACAATAACAATACTTGACATAATTTATTGAATTAGCCGTTACTTTGCGTAGATCCATAATAAAAAATTTATGCGAAAATTATTTTGCTGCGATCGGCGATAAATTAAATAGAAAATATATTATATGTAATGCTAAGTATAGTGTAAATGGTATCCGGTTGAGTAGAATAGACCATTCAATACTACTATTTCTTACCGAGGTGTCAAATTCAAATTCAAATAAGTCTTTATTCAAATTGGCCTATTACAAGCACTTTTGAATCGTCAAATTAAAATTAAATTGAAGCTACAACTGGTTCGGAAAGGTGCTCTAACCGAGAAGAACCAGCAAGAAACTCGGCGGTCACTCTTTTAAAAAATAAATAGTACAGTTTTGTATTAACTATTGTTAACAAACTTAGATTATAATATCGTCTAGTACATAGCTGGTCGCAATTTAGTTCCAAGCTTTCTTATCATTGACATAGTCTTCAACATTATAGTAAGCTTTATTAATGAGAGTCTCTTTAATTGCTTTTTTGAACTTGTGTAAAGGCAAGTCCAAAATTGATTGAGGAATTTTATTATAAAAAAGTATACCGAAGCCCACAAACGATCTACGTACTTTCTGAAGCCTTAGCCTTGGTATTATTAATTTATTTCGGTTCCTAGTTTGCCTATTACTAATATCGCTTTTTTTATTAAAAAGATGTATATTTTGTTTCACAAACACTATATTATTATAAATGTATTGTGAAGCTACAGTAAGAATACCTATTTCTTTAAATTTATCACGAAGCGAGTCACGTGGTTTCATATTATAAATCGCACGAACAGCTCGCTTTTGTAAAACAAATATTTTTTGGATATCAGCTGCTTTACCCCATAGCAAGATACCGTATGCCATGATGCTATGAAAATAAGAAAAATAGACAAGTCTTGCTGTTTCAATATCAGCTAATTGCCTAATCTTCCTAATGGCATAAGCAGCGGAGCTAAGTTTACCACAAAGATTCGTTATATGGGGTCCCCATTGCAGCTTTACATCCAAGGTAACTCCCAGAAAAACAGCTAATTCTTCTGTTTTTACTACTTCATTATTAATTTTTACTGTATGTACTAATTTTTCAGCATTAGGCAATGCGAATTCTAAACACTTAGTCTTATTTGTATTTAATATCAAATTATTTATTGCAAACCAATGCGATACCTGTGACAAGGCCCTGTTCACATCGTCAACTTTCGTTTTTGTTTTGTCAATCTTAAATAATAATGATGTGTCATCTGCGAAAAGTACTACGTCACAAATATTGTTAACATAAAATGGCAAATCATTTATATATATTAAAAACAGGAAGGGACCGAGAATAGAGCCTTGGGGCACACCCATTTTCGTGATTGAACCGGATGACTTTACATTATTTACACATACTTTTTGAATTCTATTACTAAGATATGAGGCAATTAGGTTTAGTGCAGTACCTTTTACCCCATAATGGCTTAGTTTTCGCAAGAGAGTCTCATGCTGAACACAATCAAATGCCTTTGATAGGTCACAGAAAACACCTAGGGCGTTCTGGAACTTCTCCCAAGCATTA
Source organism: Morpho deidamia (assembly GCA_947086505.1). Lineage (NCBI taxonomy): Eukaryota > Metazoa > Arthropoda > Insecta > Lepidoptera > Nymphalidae > Morpho > Morpho deidamia. The sequence goes on from CAMTZC010000011.1 coordinate 3,030,066, forward strand.
AAAACATGTTTCATTAATCTTGCACCCGCATCTGTTGTGGATCTACCCTTTGTAAAACCATACTGCTCAGAATGAAGTAATTTATTCGAATTGAAATGATCGAGCAGTTGATTAAGCATGATTTTTTCAAAGATTTTACTAAAAGCTGGTAGTATTGAAATTGGTCTGTAATTGTTTGGATCTTTTTTATCTCCAGATTTAAACAGAGGAACTAATTTACTATGTTTCATGAGATCTGGAAATATACCTGAATCTACAGTTTTATTGAAAATTTGAGCTAAATGAGACGCAAGGACATCAATGATATTCTGAATTGTCCGTACTGACATTCCCCATAAGTCTTCCGTTTTTTTTAATTGAATTGTTTGGAAGCTTTTTATAACATCATATGGGGTAATATGTTTAAAATTAAAGACAACGCCACATACAGTGACGCTCTTTTGTAAAAGATTAAGTGCTATTGTTGGCGAGGAATTAATATATTTAGTAGTAGTAATTGGTATGTCTCGAAAAAAACTTTCAAATGTGCGGGCTACTTCTAAATTGGAAGTAATAATTTTGTTACCGATGCTAAGTTCAAGATTATCATTGTAATTGTGTTGAATTTTATTTTTACCAATTTCATCGTTTAAAATATTCCACGTCGCTTTTATTTTATTTTCAGAAGTAGCGATCTTCCTTTTTATATATAAAGACTTTGCTTGTAAGCAAACAGTTTTAAATAATTTTGAATATTTTTTTACATAATCGGTGAATATGGGGGTTCGATTGAACTGTTTTTGTGCATACAAGTCAAACAAGTTATTCCTGCTTTTGTAAATGCCAACTGTTGCCCAGTCACTGAACTTTAGATTTGGTGATATTTTTTTTTCCACAACTTTAAAGACACGGTTAAATTCAAGGTTAATTAAGCTAAAGAGAGAATTATAAAGTTCATCCGGATCATTCTGTGTAGCATTAATTGTGGGTAGTTTAGCTAAGATATTATCTTTAAAGGTATTCATTTTTTTAGTAGTAACAGGTCTTAATTGAATTATTTTCTTAAGCCTTTGTTCAAGGCCAGGAACTGATATTTTCTGTCCACTATGATCTGATCTTAAGCTATTTATAATTGATTTAAGTAAGATTTTACAATTGCAAAATATATTATCAAGGCAAGTAGCTGAAGTTGCAGTTATTCTAGTAGGTTCATTAAAAACATTATCCAGGTTAAAACACCTGAATAGGTTAAGTAATTTACATCTTTTAGCACTCTTCACTAAAATGTCTACATTGAAATCACCGCAAATTAAGATTTTTTTAGATGAATTACTTATCTTCTTAAGTACTTCCTCCATAACTTCTTCAAATACATTAAAATCGCCTGAGGGCGGCCGGTAAACGCAAACAACAAGATATTGCTCCAGCTCAACACTAGACAGCTCAACAGTGTGTTCTACAGAGAGACCCAAAATGTCATTTCTTTTTTTATAATGTATATTGTCCCGTACTAATATAAGAGAACCCCCATGATTTGAACCACGGTTCGCGGTCTTTCTGGAGAAAGCACTGGATACTGCATAATCCTTAATATTTAACAATAATTGCGAACTATTAAGCCAGTGCTCAGTTATGCACATAACATGAATGTTAAATTTTTTTAAAAATAATTCTAATTCGAATTCTTTGCCAGATAATCCTTGTAAGTTCTGGTGTACTAAATTCATTTGACAAGGCTTATCTGTTGTCCTTATTTCTAGTTTAAACTAGTATTATCACAACCAAGATTAATACTAGGAATAATACAAGTACTACTACTAGTACAGGAGTCAAAAATAGAAATATTAGTACTATTAGTACAGTTAACATAAGAATCAAAAGAATTGTCGTAAAAGATGTAGGCAAAACATGTAACAACATTTTCAAAACTTTTGACTGGCCCGTTAGCGCAGTGGGTCGTGGGATCGATTCCCGCCGGGGACCAACATTTTTTATAAACAATTTGTTGGTTCTTCGAGCCTGGGTGTATATTTGCATTTAAAATTTAAATATGTAGTAGTTTTACCAGTCGTCCGTCACCCATAACACAAGTATTAAGTTACTTACTTTTGGGACAGACGACCGTCTGCCAACCCTACTTAGAATGGGATAAGGTCAGAAGAATGATGATGATGATATAAACAATTATAAAAATTAAGATAATTGTAGAATAAGGCGTTACTTTGTGAAGATCCATGCAAAAGTATAGTAAATTATTTTGCTATAATCCGCGATAAAGTAAATAGAAAATGTATATAATGCTTAAAGTAGAGTGGACTATCCGTCTTTATATATCAATTTAACGATCTACATATGTACGTCAGACCTACAATAAAGTTTAAACAAATAAGCGGAAAGCTATTTGCGTTTCCTTAACTCCAAAATCGTGTTCCCTAAAGCAACGATAATTGGGCGCACCGTGAGGGCAACAAAGTTCTACATTTATCACATGAGTTTGATTGTTAAAACTTTCTCAATCGTTCAGATTTGGAGAGGAACAGCTCTTCTGTCGCCACAGGATAAAAGTTTACGGAGTTAAAGTATACATTAATTGGATCATAACTTTGATAAGCCGAGGAATCTTTGGCGAGGAATATTTACATAATATGATTTAAAATGGTAAAGACATAAATAAATAGATATATGTGTGACAATAACATAAACGGCAGTCTGTCCCAAAAAAACTTAATACTTGTGTTATTGGAGATAGACAAGTGGTAAATATATAGTGACATATAAATTATATCTAGGGAATTCCAAATGTACATTATAAAAACTAAACAATTTTGTCCAAAAAAAAAATAGGGCCAGGCAATCGTTATTTAATTTGTATATAAAATTTCATAAAAATCTCTCAAACTTTCAAATTGTGACATGATTTTATTAAAAGCTTTTATTTTATTTAATTTATTTATTTATTTTTTAACAGGAAAAAACCCCTTATGGGTACCACCGCCCGACGGGGACAGGCGGTGGTTATGTCGGACTCGCACCGACTAAAACGACCTGTATGTTCCACCACGCTATTTAACTAACGTATGCGAAGGTGCAATCTTGCACCCCACTTAACACTTGATTTAAACCACATCCCGGTGTCCATTATAGAAAATGTTGGCCCTAAGTGGAAATCGAAACCGCGATCCGTGCACCTGAAGGCAGTGTCATTGACAACTGCGCCAACAAGCCAGACAATATAAGATATGGCAGAGTGAGAATGACAGATAGAGTGAGATGTTCCATTGACAACTAAATAAGGGCCAGACAAAATAAGATATGGCAGAGTGAGAATGACAGATAGAGTGAGATGTTCCATTGACAACTAAATAAGGGCCAGACAAAATAAGATATGGCAGAGTGAGAATGACAGATAGAGTGAGATGTTTCATTGACAACTAAATAAGGGCCAGACAAAATAAGATATAGCAGAGTGAGAATGACAGATAGAGTGAGATGTTAAGTTATTAGTCCTGGTTAGTTGAAATAACTCAGAACTACTACTTTTATTAACCCAAACTAGACGTGCAGTCGCATCGCTTTCTGTTTTTACAGGATATATTTCGGAGAGTCAGATCTGATCTGAACAGATCGTTTGATCTGATCCCTTCCTCACCGTTTTACAATCGGATAACCAGACGTCGCGAGACTCCACCGCTATACAATTAATTTACCAAAAATTCGTAGAAAGCGCTTCAGGTCATCTTTTCAGATGCCTACAGCCAAAGTATGGAATTCCCTTCTTGTATATATCTTCCCGGATTCTTACGATTTGCATAGCTTCAAAAGACTAATAAATAGGCACCTAATTGGCAAGCGCGGTTCATCTTAGGCCGCATCTTTCGCTTTCCATCAGGCGATATAGCAGCCAGGCGCTAGTCTTATCGCATTAAAAAAAATATTTTTTGATATGTTGATTTTTGATGCATAAAGTAAATTTCAATTTTATATTAGGTATAATTTATTTTATAAGTTAACTAAATGACTAAAACAATTTTTTTAAAAAGCGTTTTCTATATGCCAATCCAATCTCAGTTGTAGAAACAATTTAAAAGGATTACGTAATAAAAAAATAAAGGATTAAACTCTTAAAAATAAAGGCCCAAATTCCGTACCTAATGTTTGAAATCACAACCCTTCGTAGATTTCACACAATTAACAGATTTACCCGAAACTTTCAAGCGAATATGCAAATTTATACAATCCGCACACATTAAACACATATTCAACGAAATGTCGCGGAAAGTGAATGTGGCAAAGTTTCTCAGTCGTCACGAGAGTGTGATTGTTGTAACTTTGTCAATGTAAGTCGTCAAGATACTAGTATACTATAAACTCGATTACGCTACAAGATAAGAGTTGGGATATGAAAGTATGTTATATATAGAATATTGGACTTTTTCCTGTTTTTTCATTTGCTATTATTTCACATACATATTGTTAAATAAAAAAAAAGAATATTGCACATATACAAAGGCGGACTTATCCCTAAAAAAGGATCACTTCCAGTCAACTTTTGAGTAACAGAAGGAAAAGATAGGAAGTCAAATGCGGGCAGTATAGAATGAAAGAAAAAGAAATATTAAAAAAAAACTATGTCCCTATATTAATATTTGCACTCGAGATAACACAAAAGTTAAAAAGGAACAATACAAAAAAAAGAAATAAAAAAATAAAATAAAGTATGTTATGAAAATGTTTCAATTTCATTATATTTTCCATTAATGTCTTTAATAGTGTTAATATATAGGAATATATTAATAGCTTTTATTATATATATCTTTATTAATAATTGTAGTATTACTTTAACAAAATTGATTTCTTATATATGTAACTATATATGTAATTTTTAATATGTCAAAATTATTATTTATGTCAATTAATTATTATTTATGTTAATTTATTTAATTTAATTTATTTTCAAAGTCAATATATTTATTTATCTATTATTTAAGGGCCTCTCATTGAGTATAGGCCTCCTCCATTATTTTCTATCCCCTCTTACTTCTCTTCTAACATCGTTAAGTACATATAAAAAGATATTAATTAATTTTAAAATTGACAAAATACACATATAAATATTTCGCTATAGAACCCTGATATTGCAATTGCCTTCCCAAAAAGGTTAGAACCTTTTATTGGCGGAGAAATATTGTTCCAGCATTTGATAACGGAGTATTTAAAGGAGATTTTAAACGCTACAGTTCGATGAAAGGTATAATAAGTTGCTTTTGGCAAGCTCTATAGCAGATTATGTTCTAATCTATCACACTCAAACACAATACTCAAAATATTATTTATTCAAATAGACTGTTTACAGTACTTTTGAATCGTCAAATGTTATCCATCCATTGCAGTTTTTCAAAGGAGTAGAAAGTATTAAGTTACTTATAGCACCCAACATTAAATAATGCACATCGATGTTTAGAACGAAACAGCGATGTGTCACTGTTACTGTCACTCAGTTAGTATTTGATGTTTCGCACGGGTTCGTCAGTTGTGCGAAAGAGACAATGCTCTATGAAGCTGAATCTAGCCCATTTTCTCTCTCTAAGCCTCGATGTGCATTATTTATTGCCGGGTACTATGCTTTAAGGATGGACAATCGTGTAATTGACCCATATATTTATTTATTTCAATGAATGGTCTTTTGTTATTTATAAAAAAAGTAAACCTAATGGCGAGGTAGACTGTTTTTACAATCACATTCAAAAAAGGCAACAACGAGAAATTGTGTGGAAATGTAATAAGCTTTCGTGTTACAAATGTAACAAACATCAATCCTCTTAGACTTAGGGTTGACTCAAACTAGTTTATTGGATTTACATGTCTTAAAAGCGTTTATCTTAAAAAATTTATAAATATAAAATGGTCAAATTTCATGTTAGCCACAATTCAATAGCAATTCCGAGAACAAGTCCGTGATGAACAAGTACAACACAACAACTAGCATTTGACTTAGCAAGATAAAAAATACCCAAAAAGCTTTTTTTAAGCAAATTGTAAGCACACAGTATGGGATTTAGGTTTAATAAAGTTCACTTAGAGGAAAAGTGCTAACAACTAACTTACATATATACTTATATAACATTTGTCATAAAAGCTTTAAGAGAAATTTATTGAACCTTATTAGACAAGAAGATTTTATTCCCTGTGCTTCTAATAACATCAATAATTTTTTGGAATTCACATTCACTAGATTAAAGGGTACTCCTTTGTTACGTACAAAGTAAAAAAAATGTTCACCTTACCCTCTCATTTATTATGTAAAAAAATTATTAAACGCATGGCTAAAAGAATTAAGTTATGAGGAGACAGAAGCTCTACTGGAACCAGTTTTATAATTGTAAGTAGAAAAATAGATAAATAGATATGTAACCATTTCTAAACTATAGTGACATATGTAACTAAAACTAATTATACTTTCAAATTGCATTTATAGACTGATGCACAAAAACACGCACACGGACAGTCATACCCATACACTCACACACACCCATTCGAATAACTCACACGCACACACAATTACACATACACACCCAAAAACACAACAATAAGTATAGATAGATATAGATATATAGATATAAACGTTTTAGAGATATAAATATTAAACGAATAGTAATAAAAACCATGTAAGCTTATAATTATTATTGTTATAGAAGAGCGAGATTCTTCTGATACAGGCATTGTCATGCTTACTAGGTCTCAAAACCCTGTATTTAATTAAACTAAATACAGGGTTTTGAGACATGAAAAAAAAAAATTATGTAAATATACTTATTTACTTCATATTCGGTCATCTTATGACCACTGCGTGATCAAAACATACAGTAAAAGTTCTGTAACTTCATTAATTATAAAGTCGATTACGAGGCGAAACGATTGTTGCTTTTTCAATTTAAAATATCGTGAGTTCTATGCATAGTTAATGTATAGAAACGGGCGGGTTTCGTGGCATTTATTCATAAACTATATGGGCTTGAAACAAGTCGGGCTCACCCAATAAAAATAAGAAGTGAGTATAGCCGGTTTCTAAACATTAAGTATAATTGTTGAGTTTTTGACTGTGAATGTGTACAGGTATGAAAAGGAATATCACACAAAATGTATTTAATGCTAATTGTCCACAATTAGCATAACATATATTTTCCTATATTATATATATAATTATTATATGATTTATAGAAGCAGGCGTTACTTTGCAGAATTCCATATTACAAGCAATATAACAGAACTAACTACTTTGCTATAATCCGCACGGGTTAAGTGAATGCATGCAAAGCCAATGTGTATGAAGCAGGCAAAATCTACGCACCTTATACATGCAGGACCAGCCACCACATGCACCCCAAGGCGCAATTCACCAGCAACAACGAACACAAAAGCAGCACACACACCCACCACCACAATCTCGACGATCGTTTCGCCCCGAAACCGAAGCATCAACAGGAGGATAGTAGTAGTAGTCGTACGTAGATTTTGCCTGCTTCATACACATTGGCTTTGCATGCATTCACTTAACCCGTGCGGATTATAGCAAAGTAGTTAGTTCTGTTATATTGCTTATAATTATTATGCTTCATAACAAATTATAGCAAAATAGTGTCACTATTTCCTTTGCATATTACTTAGTTTTATTAATTGATTTATTATTTCACCATAAACATTTTGCTGGTTCAGCTAGTTCACGTTGATTTCGCTGAATTTTGTCCATTAATTTATACTGCTGAATTTGCGTCAGCCCTATTATGTACTTACCACATACTACGAGCTACTAAAACTTTTAACGTTCAGAGTCGTTATTTGCTCCGCCTGTAATTATACGTCGTTTATTGCGGTGTTGTTCGTGTAACCATTATTTTTGACGTTGCATCCACCTGCTCTTGGTTCTTGGCTATAAATAGACGTCGTTAAGTTTTATATCCTAATCTCCATTAAAAGTTTAATTTATTATACCCATATAAATAAATATTGTTTTATTTTAACATTTGAGTTATATTAATGTGACTAATAACTATTAATAAGGTTGAAATCGTCAAAAATGTCTTAAATTTAAAACGGAGCGTCAACAATTTGTCGTTTGTATATTTAATAGGTAAGATTTGTTTACAGTTTTCGTTTTCGTTACTACACTTATGAAAATAACAATTTCCTTGTAAAGTTTCTTAATATTGTCCTTCCGATGATAGAAAAAAGATTTCATTTACGTAAGGTAAGGTTCTGCTTACTATGAAACCCAAGCAGATAAAAAAAAATATTTAAAAGTGATATTAAAAAGTGTCGAACCCACGAAAATAAATCAGAATGAGCTTTGAGACCTCAGCACTTAAAATTCCTGTAGACCTCTATGAAATACAATGGGTGTAGCCAAGTAGCTTTTAAAATAGACCTTCATCTCGAATCGTTTACGAAAAATCTCTTTTTCTAAATTTTTGCTAGCTTCTGATTGTTAAATTATAATTCTCTTCACTCAAATATACTTTTATGATCTTTTTAATCTTTAAATATTAAACTTAACCCTCACCTGGGTGGCCACTATCTAGTTTTTCTACTTTCTGTAATGTGTGGTTCTAGACCGAGTTTCGGCAGAATGGAATGTAATGTGGTTTTACTACAACTATATTTTATATATATATATATATATAGTTATTATATCCCACTTCTGAACTGTAATAAAAACTCACAGGACTTGGAACTCACTTTATTTTTACTCTCACAAATATCAATCGACCGACTCGAGCGCCCGCTGCGCTCGAAATGGCCATACAAAAACAGAAGGTAGTGTTACTTATCGCTTTTAACTATCCAAAAGCTAACATTTTATTCTTTATCAAAAAGCGAATGTACGAGGATATATGTATCTAGTAAAGTAAGTGAAGTAAAGTAGCGGCCTGTTACAATCCCACCCCCACTGCTGGGGGTGCATATGCAGTGGGCATAGTAACAGTCTGTTACTATGCCCACTGCTGGGCTAAGGCCTTCTCTCTCCGTTTCTGGAGAGAAGGGTTGGAGCTAAGACCTACCACGTTGCTCCAATGCGGATTGGCAGGTTACACATTTCTCCAGAATTCTCTAGAGATATGCAGGTTTCCTTACGATGTTTTCCTTCACCGAAAAGCGTGTGATAAATAGCAATTATCAATTAGACACGTGAGTTTTAATAGAAAAACCTCATTGGTGTCTGCCCGGGTTTGACATTGTGTTCCCCTCGGAAGAGTCGCACGGTCTCGCCGCTGGCCTATCACAGCATATCTAGTACTAACATGAAAGTCATTATCTTTATTAAGGATTGACTGTTTACAAATGAAAGATGGACATTAATTTTTTATATAACAAACAGAAAAGCTTACAAAAAGAAGTGCCCTATCCAATTATTCTTATACACTCACACTCTGCGTTTCTAATTAAAGGCCACGAGTTAATCTCAATTGCGTCGGTACTTTATACGGTTACTTTATAATGCGTGACATCATTAACGATGGATCGAGGGGGAGAAACGGCTGAATTATTTATCGAGTTCTTTTCCAGTCTTGATAAAATGAATAGGGGTGTTTTATCTTAATGTTATTGCGAAAGTTCTCGTTTAATATCCTGTGGAGCGTAAATTATGTAAACTAATCTAATAGTCTTTTAAATTTAGTATCGAACTACACATAAAGGGATTTTATCATAATTTTCTATCCCTGATCTTGCTTTTAATTGTGTCGGTACAATATATTTTCTCTTTTTTTTTTCGAACTGACTGTATGCTGTTAGCCCTAATGGCTTTTACAGCGTCACCACGCGGGACGGGCGAGTGCAGAAGCATCGTTGAGGTTGCGAAATGCAGAGAGTAGAGCGCAGAAGCTCTACTTAAGTCGAGGAACGTCGTCCTAAGGGTGCCTCCTGTGAGGCCGGACCACGGCTTAGGTGTTTTCTCTTGCATTCTCTCTTATCAATCGTCAACTCTGTTGCTACTCCTTTTATGCCTGTCTACTTCACATGGAATGGAATGCCATTCATCTCTTTTTCAGTCTCCCTCTAGTCTATGTATCTATATTAGACTGGCCCGTTGGCGCAGTGGGTAGTGACCCTGCCTTCAGCTCCGCGGGTCGCGGGTTCGATTCTCGCCGAGGGCCAACATTTTCTATGAACAATTTGTTGGTTCTTCGAGCCTGGGTATGTATTTGTATTTAAGTATCTATTTAATGTTATATGAGTAGTATATTAGGTCCTTACATATGAAATTGGCGTTTTGTCGTTCTGGCCACTTTGATCTCAAATATTACCTTTATGGTTAGGAATTCCAAATTCAAATTCATAGAGCTATTTACTCATGCATTTGTGTTTCAAACCCCCTAATTCTATTGTTTTTTCTTCTTTTGTTTTTTTCTTTGTGTCACTCTGTTTACAAAATGGAAAACATGAAATATCGCGTTATTTACGAGTATGAGTTCCACCGTGGCACCAGTGCTGCAGAAATGGCTCGAAGGATTAATGATGTGTATGGTGACAGTGTCGCAAAAGAAAACACAGTGCGTTTTTGGTTCCAACGTTTTCGTTCTGGAAATTTCGACCTGCAGAACAAGCCTTAATGAAGAATAATGAAGAATTGAAGGCTATTGTGGAAGCGGATCCATCGCAAACCACGTCCGAGTTAGCTGCAGGCTCCGGTGTTAGTGATAAAACTATTCTAATCCACTTGAAGCAAATTGGGAAGGTGAAAAGGCTTGAAAGGTGGGTACCTCATGAATTGAGTGAAGCAAACCGACAAACGCGCGTCGACTGCTGCGTTACGTTACTCAACCGGCACAATAATGAAGGAATTTTAAATCGAATCATTACCTGTGATGAAAAGTGGATCCTCTACGATAATCGGAAGCGCTCATCGCAATGGCTGAACCCTGGCGAACCAGCCAAATCCTTAAGCGAAAATTGACTAAAAAAAAGTTGCTTGTAAGTGTTTGGTGGACTAGTGCCGGTGTCGTTCACTACAGCTTTCTTAAATCTGGCCAGACGATTACGGCAGATATCTATTGTCAGCAACTGCAAACCATGATGGAAAAGCTAGCTGCTAAACAACCGAGGCTGGTCAATCGCTCTAGGCCACTGCTGCTTCAGGACAACGCTAGACCACACACTGCACAACAGACGGCTACCAAATCCGAGGAGCTTCAATTAGAATGTCTTAGACATCCACCGTACTCTCCGGACCTTGCTCCAACAGATTACCATTTTTTTCGCAATTTGGATAACTACTTGCAAGGAAAAAAATTCAACTCCGATGGGGCAGTCCAAACCGCCTTCAAAGATTTTATTGATTCCCGCCCGAATGGTTTTTTTAGTAAGGGGATCAATGAACTACCTATGAGATGGCAAAAGTGCATACATAGCAATGGTACATACTTTGATTAATTAAATATATTTCATTAAAAAAAATACGACTTTATGTTCCTCCCATAGAAAACGCCAATTTCATATTATGTAAGGACCTAATATTTACCAGTTGTCCGTCACCCATAACACAAGTATTAAGTTACTTACTTTGGGGATTGACGACCGTGTGTGTAAGTGTCCCATATATTTATTTATTTATATACATTATGAAATTTATAGAATTAGGCGTTACTTTGTAGAGATCCTTAATACAAAAGTAATAAAGATACTATTATATATATTATAATAAGATAATACAATTATCAATAGGTATACATTATATATTTTGTAGTTCTGTACACATAGACGTACGCATTATTTCATGCACGCACACACATAACACAATTACATACACATGTCTACTCAAAGCATATAACTTCACTCAAACAGACACTAACGGAAATTTATTGTACTAATGGAAGGAACTACCTTTTGTAAAACAGGGTTTGCCTAGTACAGGTAGTGTAAATCTGTAAAAAATGCTAAAATAAGGTGTCTAATAAACTATTTTATTATTTTATTATTATTATTATTTTGCTACCGCGATAAAGCAAACAAATCGATTAACATGTAATCAATAAATAAAATTGTATAATTTTTAAAAGCTTTTATTTACTTGACGTATGTGAAAGTGGAATCTTGCAAGATGGATTTAACTCACTTCCTAGTGTCCGATTTAGCTGGAATCTTATATACATACATCATACATACATCATCTTATATACATCATACATACATCATCTTATATACATAGTCCAGTCCAGATGGCAATACATGTCTATGATAATCATGACCTGATATAACTGCCATGATTGGCGCCAGACAAGGGAACTCATCAAAGGTTAATAGTAGAGATCTGAAATTTCGTCGAAGAGTAGCTATATCTACACATTATTATCATCATCATTCTTCTGCCCTACTCCCACTCTAAGTGGGGTCGGCACAACATGTTACAAACGTGTTGTCACATGATTTGGCTACGTATTTTACGACCGGCCACCTGCCTGACGTCAACTTACCTTAGTCGCCTCTTATGACACCTCGGTAAGAAATGAGGGTGGTCTATTCTACGCAGCCGGATACCACACATTATTACCATCTAAGTATAATACTGGATATCAGATTTTATGAAAATCATTATATGTACAAGGTCGATTAAGTACGCAACTAATAAATTCATGTTAACAAATTCTCTTTGATACAGGTAGCGATCTTGTATGTAATGTTAAGCTTTAATTTACTTTAAGCCTGTAACACTTTGACAGAGCACTTTGCGTGGTAACCGGTTCAATTACGGGTGATGGTAAAGGCGTGTCCACATAACTAATAATTGATTTTGTATTTATCGAATCATCGTTACAGGGATTTGCCTCACCGTCCATACTTGATGAATTCACGTGGTTAAATGATTTATAGAACTTTACTTTGCGGAGCTGTGATAGCCCAGCGGTGAGACCGTGCGACTCTTTCGAGGGGAACACGAGTTCAAACCCGGGCAGGCACCAATGAGTTTTTCTATTAAAACTCATGTGTCTAATTGATAATTGCAATTTATCACACGCTTTTCGGTGAAGGAAAACATCGTGAGGAAACCTGCATATCTCTAGAGAATTCTATTGATATGTGTAACCTACCAATCCGTATTGGAGCAGCGTGGTAGGTCATAGCTTCAACCCTTCTCTCCAGAAACGGAGAGAGGAAGCCTATTCCCAGCAGTGGGATTGTAACATGCCGCTACTTTACTTTTTTTTTACTTCGCAGAATTTAATATAACAGAAACTATAACTTTGCTATAATCTGCGCGGGTTAAGCCAATGCATGGAAAGCTAATGTGTATGAAGCAGGAAAAATTCACGTACCTTACACATGGAGGCCAAGTGACCACATGCATCCCAAGACGCGTCCACCAATAAAAATGCAAACAAGCAATACACACAATCACCATCAAAATCTCGATGATCGTTTCGCTCCGAAACCGAAGCATCTTTAGTAGGATAGGTTCCATGACAAAATCGTGATGGGATTTCGTCGTAGAGATTTTGGTGGTGGTCGTGTGTATTGCTTGTTGCATTGTTGCTGGTGGAGGCCTCTTGGGATGCATGTCGTGACTTGTTCTGCATGTGTAACGTACGTGAATTTCTCCTCCTTCATACACATTACCATTGCATGCATTCGTTTAACCCGTGCGGATTATAGAAAAGTAGTTCTGTTATAGTCTCTGTCACGTGGTTAATTATATTCAGCAGTACAATCACTTTCATAAATTATTTAAAAAAAAACTTAAGTATTTAAGTAGAGACGCAGATACTTCAAAAACAGACAGAACCTTTTTATACGTTTCAGTCCACTTTTATAGGCAAAAACAAGTAGTTTAACTAGTTTTTCAGTTTATATGAAGTTGAAAACAATATTATATTATTATAATTAGATTTCCATATTTTTATATAATTATTATAGTTATTTGGGTCCAAGATTTTATAATAAATTTGAGCAATCAATTTTATCCCTACCATAGAGAAAGCCTACTATGCTGTTGAGGATTATATAGATGATAAAAATCCGTAGATATAGCTACTCTTCAACCTTGTACAAGATAGTAAGTAACGATTAAATGTAACTAGTTATAAGAATTATGTTTTTTAAAGGAGAAACCCCGAGTTTCTTGCTAGCTCTTCTCGGTGGGAACAGCTTTTTGAACTAGCATTAGGGTTGATGATTCAAAATCACTTGTTTACAAGTTTACTTCAATAAATAATGTTTTGAATTTATGTTTTTGTGATAATGGCCTACGTTATGACCTGAATGTGTCTGAATAGGTTTTATAATTAAAAGGGTTTTTAATTTTATGGCTACCTTAAAGTGCTCTTCTCATTTCCGCTGAAACGTTATTTCGTAAGTCCCTTTTCAAGTTTTATGAAAAGCCTCAACTTAAATAAATAGTAAGCATTAAAACAAAGAAGACTGCCCTTTGAGGTATATAAAAAGCAAGTTAAAAGTAGCGATGTGAGTGCGACTTTATAATGTGTTCTATTCACGTCGGCCTTCATACGAAATTCTCATGAAAAGTTCACTCGTTCTGACGTCAGAACGCGTTTTAGTATATTAAATTAATTAGGTGTCTACGATGGGCGCTCAGGTCTTTCTCAATTAGCAACTTAATTCAATTAGAAGAACAATTATAAGCAATGTAAATGTATCTTTACTTATCTTTACTTCCTTCATTTTGAAGTATAGAAATCAAGATAGTAAAATGGTGATGAACAGTTCATATTTGCAATGCGATCTTTCGGACCAATTCACGTCTAATGTAGCTATATCTTTTTAAGGGATTTCCAAGCTGTGATAGCCTAGCGGTGAGACCGTATGACTCTCTAGAGACGATAATGGGTTCAAACCCCGCGTAGATACCAATGAGTTTTTCAATTATAACCTATGTTTCTAATTGATAATTGTAATTTATGACACAATTTTTGTCGAAGAAAAACATCGTGACTATGTACCTGAAATGGACTATTTGTGGTGGAAGTTTGTGCATGTGTTTTTACGAATCCTGCATGTATCGGGTATGAAAAAACGGATAGTCCACTACACATTTAGCACTATATATATTTTCTATTTACTGTATCGCGGATTATAGCTTTTTAGAAGAAATATAGTAATTTCTCTCTGCCCTTGAAATGATTCGGGACTGGAGAGTACTGAAATAAAATAAAATGTCACGTACAACCTTATTCTGGGGTGAAAGTTACAATTGCGATACGAATATAAAGTAACGGTGCCAATACAAAATTGTACTTCCCGAAACATGTCCTTGAATTTCAGGAATATCATATTGAATTTTTATTTTTATTTTCTCTCTTTAAATCCGCTTTGTGGTGTCCAGCTGAGAAGAATAGATCACCTTCATTTCTTATCGAAGTGTCGTAAAAGGCTACTAAAGTAAGTTGACCCACCGTGTGGTATCTGGCTGAGTAGAATAGATCACCCTCGTTTTAATCGAGGTTTACCGTTTCAGCTAGTTTTAATATACATTTTGCAGTTTAGACCCTACGGCCGTGGAATCAAATGGTAAAAAATTTCCATTCCATGTGGACATGATTTATATAATACTAGCATGTAAGTTATTTTAGATAAATATAACTTGTACATTTTTGTTGTAAATAAATGTATATATCCATATTTTAATAAACATTGAACTTCCAATTTTAATATTTTAAGTAAACAGTTACAGATTTTGATGTTGGTTACGCAATATACGGGGTGTATATTTTGCCGTCACAACGTGAAAATCTATTTAAATATGCTATATAACTTATAGGGACCGCCGTGGTATCCGGCTGAGTAGAATATACCACCCTCATTTCTTACCAAGGTGTCTCAAAAGGTGAATAAGGTAAATTGACGTAAGGCAGGCGGCCGGTAGTAAAATAATTAGCCACAACGAGTAACAACATCATTAAAAATATTGTGTCGACCCCACTTAGAGTGGGATAAGTACAGGAGAATGATGAGGAGAATGACAGGAGATTTAAAGAGAGTAAAAATTAATTTTTACTCTCTTTAAATCTCCTGTCCTTTTGTTACCAATGATATTTCCGTAGACTCATTTTAGTTTGAATAATTAACTTTATATAGCGTCCGTATATTAGTACTGCTTTTTTACCTTCTTTTTTATTTTAGAATGCTGTGTCCTACAGGTGATCGTTAACAATACTATCTGGTTCTATCACTTGTTTGCGTAGATATTTGGTTATAATACCGCGAGTATGGCAAGTTGATGCGCCGTGTAGTATCCGGTTGAGTAGAATAGACTACCCTTATTTTTTACCGAGGTGTCGTAAAAGGCGACTAAGGTAAGTTGACCCGGCGTGTGATATCCGGTTGAGTAGAATATACCACCCTCATTTTTTATCAAGGTGTTATAAAAGGCGACTTAGGTAAGTTGACGTCAAGCCGTCAAGGCCGGTCGTACAATAACTAGACAAAGCATGTAACAACATTCTTAAAACATGTTATGCCGACCCCACTTAGAGTGGACAGGACAGGAGAATCATAGTTTTCTCTCATTAAATCTCCTGTCCTTTCGTAAGCAATAACATTTCCGTACACTCATCATAGTTTAAATATTTTTTATAAAAAATACTATCAATTATAAAAAATACTACAAATGCCTATCACTTTACTGTTTTGTGTAAATATTTTGATGTAGTACTGTGCAACATTCTATTACAATCTTACATTTTTTTATTTGAGCCATAAAATGGTAAATTTATCATTCAACAAACGCATAATTTAAGTCGATTGTGCAACTATTTATCTCATTTCTCATATGGTTTAAAGCCTTTTAAAGTTACTTGTATTGGAGCAAATGAGTTATTTTAGTATATCTATTTACCACTGAATCATCTTATATGGAAATCTACAGGTTGATCCATATCATATATGGTTTTATATAAGAATTACAATGAGTATTCCTAGTAAATTTCCTCAGTACAATAGTACAAAAACCAAACTGACATTTCAATATTTCGATAAAAATGTATGTATCTAGAAATTTGCAGAAATATACAATGGTAAATTTTAAACTTTCGCGATTCATACTTATTACTTACTGTCAGTTCATGACCAAAGATGAGAGTCGGTTCGTGACTATGGCGGATGCAACTCTGCCGAAACGAACCTTGTAAAAAGGTAACTCGATTTAGCCGCGATGTGACCTGTTAATTTATATAATAAGAAATATACAATGTTCGTACAAAGAATCAGCTTATCGATTCAACGCGGAAACGCTACCAGCATTCTTGGGACCATTCCACGTGGGCATGATTTGTATAGTACTAGCGTGTTAGTAATTTGAGATAGACATAACTTGTGCAACTTTCAAAATTGAAAAACAAAAAAATTCTAGAGCAAATCGCTTTCAAAACACGCAAGTTTCTCGAACATTTCAAACTTAAGAATCTTTTGACTTTTGCGATAGCAAAAATAAAAGAACCGAACCGAACTCCATCCAAATTGATTCGGTGTTCAGTAACAGCTGCATTAAAATACAGAGTCACGTAGGTTTTTATTGCGACGCAAATGTTACTACAGGGGAGTGCTAGTAAAACGTTCTGGAAAAACGCCTTCTGTGATTCTTGAATATCCAATGCTCTTTCGAAATATCTTTAAATAACAAATGCCCGATTGTCAAGATTTAGATCACAGTCATGTATAAAATAGAATATATCTTATATATAAAATTCTCGCGACACGATGTTAGTTGCTATACTCGTCCGAAACGGCATAACCGATTTTTATGAAGTTTTATATGCATATTCAGTATATCTAAGAGTGCTGTGTGGTATCCGGCAGAATAGTATAGACCACCCTCATTTCTTACCGAGGTGTCGTAAAAGGCGACTAAGGTAAGTTCCAACTAAGGTTAGTAAGTCCACCACAATAAACAAGCACTACACACGTTCACTATCACAAACTCAACAATCGTTTCGCCTCGCAACCGAAGCATCATCAGGAGATAGACTCCACGACGAAATCGCAAAGCGATTAAGGTAAGTTGACGTAAGGCAGACAGCAGTCGTAAAATACGTAGCCAAATCATGTGACAGCATGTTTCTAACATGTTGTGCCGACCCCACCTGGAGTGGGATAAGGGCAGGAGAATGACGATGATTCAGAATATCTAAGAATCGGCAACTCATCATCATTCATGGTCTATTCTATTCTGCCGGATACCACACGGCGTATCTAAGAATCGGCTTCTATCTATTTTTATATAAACCCTAAGTGATAAGGGTTCTTCTACTTTCTCTTTGCTCATTCCCACGTTAGGTAGGGTCGGCTCTCCTAATTATGTCGCGCCATGATGATATGTTATAGTTTGTCGGGTCATTTAAACTATTTAATTTTAACGTATTCGCCATACTGGTCCACCATGTTAATTTGGGCTTTCCTCTGCCTCTCTTGACTTCCGATAGGCTCAATGCCCTTTTCACAACATGATGTTCATCCCGACGCATCATTTTCACAATGATGTTCATCAAATTCAAATTGAAAATATTCTTTATTCAAGTAAACTTGTAAACAAGTGCTTTTAAATTGTCAACTTTACTGCTGGTTCGGAAAGCTGTTCCTACCGAGAAGAACTAGCAAGAAACTCGGTGCTTGCACTTTTTAAAATATAAATCTTAAAACTGGTTACATTTAGTTATTACTGTCTTCTACAGGGTAGAAGTGCACCTATATCCAAACATCCTTATCATCTAAGTAATCTTCACCAGTATAGTTGCTTTCTGTATCAGCCTCTTTTTAACAGTGTTTTTAAACTGCCGTAATGGCATGGCCAAGATTGATTTCTGAATTTTATTATAGAATCTTATACCCATCCCGACGCATCACGTGTCCGTACCACCTCAAACAGTTTTCTATTAGTTTATCGTGGATCGGGGTCACCTTAAAGCTGCCACGAACGTATTCATTTCGGATCTTGTCTAGTTTGGTTACCCCTCCCGACCATCGTAGCATATTTATCTCCGCTGTATGTAGTTTTTGTACATGCGTCTCTTTCACCGTCCAGCATTCCGAACAACGTTGAGCATCGCGGGCCTCACTGCCATTTTGTAAGTGATAAGAGTTGTCGACACCAAACATTTTTTTTGGACAATTTTTTTGTAATATACACTAAAAATTCCATAAAATACATAACTTGTTTAACAAGAAAAGCTAGTTTTAATATATATTTTGCAGTTTATGCCCTACGGCCGTGGAATCAAATGGTAAAAAATTTCCATTCCATGTGGACATGATTTATATAGTACTAGCATGTAATAATTTTATTATAGATAAACATAACTTGTACATTTTTGTTGTAAATAAATGTATATATTTATATTTTAATAAACATTGAACTTCCGATTTTAATATTTTAAGTAAACAGTTACAGATTTTGACGTTGGTTGCGCAATATACGGGGTGTATATTGCGCAACTGTTTAAATATGATACATAACTTATAGAGACCGCCGTGGTATCCAACTGAGTAGAATAGACCACCCTCATTTCTTACCAAAGTGTTGTAAAAAGCGTTTAATGTAAGTTGACGTCAGGCAGGCGGCCGGTCGTAAAATAGCCAAAACATATAACACCATGTTTAAAACATTTTGTGCCGACCCCACTTAGAGTAGGAAAAAGGCAAGGAGAATAATGACATAATTTATAGGGATTAAAATAAGCAGGTTGTTTTAACGACCGTCTGCGAACATAATATAAAAGTTTATAAATTTTTATAAATAACATTTATTAGGATTTAGTATCCCAACTAATAACGCAAAGCCTCGTAATGAAACGTAAATATTATCTAATAAAATATCACCACTTTCGGGGCGCGTAATATTTTTTATGGCTCATATACCCTCAATATTCTAGCAGAATTATTATTATCGTACTACAACACTCTGATATTAAGCTCGTGCCGCATTTAAGGGTTAATTGAGCTCATTTACCCGGTTCTGTCTTGACTTGTTATGTTATGACCGGTTATTTATTGCTATAACTGGTAAACAAGTACCCTGGTTATGTAATGGACCTATATTTATCTATACTTATTATAAAACAAAGTCTTCAAAAGCTGTCCGTATGTGTGTGATCGATTTTCTCAAAATCTACTGAACGAAGGTTTAAATTAATAACACATTACCGTTTTATGTAAATTGCGGTCAACAAGTCGTAGACAGACTCATGTGATGAGAGCTTTATGCGGTTTGAAGACCAAGAGCTAAGCTAACTTAATATAGTTTAGCTCAAATAGCTAACGTAGTTTTTCATACCTGTATGCAGACTGATAAGCTGTGATAGCCTAGCGGTGAAACCGTGCGATTCTCTAGAGACGACATTGGTTCGAACCCTGGCAGGCACCAATGAGTTTTTCATTAAAACTTATGTGCCTAATTGATAATTGCAATTTATCACATGCTTTTCGGCGAAGGAAAACATCGTGTGGAAACCTGCATATCTCTAGAGAATTCTAGGGATATGTGTAACCTACCAATCCGCATTGCAGCAACGTGGTAGGTCTTATCTCCAATCCTTCTCTCCAAAAACGGAAAGAGGAGGCCTTAGCTCAGCAGTGGGCATAGTAACAGGCTGTTACTTTTATGCAAACTGCAAACTACGCAAACAAAGCTGTGTGACTTAACAAAAATATGTGAAGCTAAGTTAGTTCCGATTTTCCTCCACCGATACGTAATTTACAATCAATACACTCTTTCCGTGTAAAATATAAGATTTTTTTGCTGGATAAACAGAAGGGAGTGTAAATACATACTATATTACTTTCTTAAAATATTATCGTAATTATTTTTAATATGTATATACAATATATTATTTATATGTATTATTATTGACTGGAGACTGGCCCGTTGGCGTTGTGTGTAGTGACCCTGCCTTCAGCTCTGCGGGTCGCGGGTTCGATTCCCCCGTTCTTCGAGCCTGGGTGTGTATTTGTATTTAAGTACGTATTAAAACTTATATATGTAGTATTATCTACCAGTTGTCCGTCACCCGTAACACAAGTATTAAGTTACTTACTTTGGGGAACGGATGACCGTGTGTGTAAATGTCCCATATATTTATTTTTATTTATTTATTATTTATTATCAAGTATTATTATAATTATAAGCTGCATTTCATATATTTTCCTTATAGTTGTGCCACGCTAACTGTTAATATTTTTAAGTCACATGTATAGATGTATAGATGATTATTGTACTTTATATAGTATTTTTCTATTGCGATTTTATTTCATATTTTTATTTTTTATATTCTTTGTTTCTATACCATCAAATTGTTAATTTATTTTATTATTTCTTATGTTGTTACTGACGTTGGGACGTATTAGTATTAATGTTCGGCTGCTACTGAAAATCAGTGTTGGGCTTCCCAGCTCAACAATAGCTGAGTAGCTACCATTTTATACCATTGCACTGCCTTTATCCGTATTTTTGAACTTTTTGTTGTTATATAAGTGCATAGTTATAATAGTAGTGCAATTATATAAATAAAGATATTCTGATTCTAGTTGTGTATGACGATGCGCAGCTATACTAACTAAGCTAAGCCCCTCCTGCTTACTTGCACTTCCTTCGTCCATCGAATTCAACGTCAAACACTGATCGAGCTTCCGCTTAGTTCTTGGTGTGCATAGGTCAAATTTTTATTTTATCTTAGCTTCGCCTAGCTAAGCTGGTTTAGTTTAGCTTCAGAGTAGCTTAGCTTTCGGTCTGCAACTCGCATTGCTCCCGTGCGCTGCGTAAACCAGCAGAGATACACTAAAGCAATGTAAAACAAATTAATAATAATTTTGCCATAATCCGCGATACAGTACTATATAAAGCAAAATAATTTTATTATTACTTTTTTATTATGATCTCCGCAAAGTAACGCCTAATTCTATAAATTATTTAAATCAAAGTGCTAGAGAATTGTAGATCTACAGAAATACTACAAAAAAGTCTACGATAGCATGTCTCTATCTCTTATGGTTAAGTTGCAACAAATGCTTTTATGTTCAAAATTTCAATTCGGAAATTTTGAGACACTGATTTCCACGCGGGCGAAGCCACTGGCACATTTAGTACTTATTATAAAACAAAGTCACCAAAAGCCGTCTGTATGTGATAGATTTTCTCAAAATCTACTGAACGGATTTTTGTACGGTTTTTTACTAAAAAGTAATGTAATACTTCTAGAAGTTAAGGTATAGTACATTACGGTTTTATGTTAATTATTTTATATTAAATTATTTTGTATTGCCCACGCGGCCGTTAAAAAAACTCGGGACCTTTCATTTTTTTATACGATAAGGCTAGCCTGGCTGCAATCTCGCCTGATGGAAAGCGAAAGATGCAGCCTAAGGTGGCCCGCACTTGCCAATTAAGTGCCTATTCACTCTTCTTTTGAATCTTTGCAAATCGTAGGAGTCCGGGAAGATAGATACAGGAAGGGAATTCCATACTTTCGCTGTACGCATTAGAAAGGATGAGCTAAAGCGCTTTGAACACATTTTTGGTACATGATCTCTAGAGTAGTGAGCTTTCTTTGAGCTAGCTTACTGTTGCCTACGATTCTTCTGGCGCGACGATCCACAGAGTTAAGTGCCTGAAGTTGATACTTGGCGGATCCATCCCAATGAGACTACAGTACTCCGTACAAGAACGGACCTGTACCTGACATAAAAAGTAGCAGCCTGTCACAATCCCACTGCTGAAATAGGCCTCCTGTCTCCGCTTTTGGAGAGAAGGGTTGGAGCTAAGACCTATCAGGCTGCTCCAATGCGGATTGGTAGGTTACACATATCCCCAGAATTTTCTAGAGATATGCAGGTTTCCTCATGATGTTTCCTTCACTGAAAAGCGTGTAATAAATTGCAATTACCAATTAGACACATGAGTTTTAAAAGATAAACTCATTGGTGCCTGCCCGGGTCTGAACTCGTGTTCCCCTCGAAAGAGTCGCACGGTCTCACCGCTAGGCTATCACAGCCTGTGATATAAGGTTAAGATTTGTTCAGGTGTGAAGTACTGTTTCACTTTGTTTAGGATACCGAGTTTTTTGCGTCAGTTTTAGCTTTTTTCTCAATGGGTCGCCCAAAGTTCAGTGTCGGAGTAAGCTGCATGCCCAGGAGCTCTAGATGTTCTGTTAATTGTACGGAAATATTTCGGAAAGTAGGAGTCAATAAAAAGGACTCCGTTTAGCGGTGAATAAACACGTCTGAGTCACTTAACACCAAAGTAATGTACTAGAGATTTGTAAATCTAGTAAGAAATAACTGAAAGTTAAGACGGGATATTTATATTTCTGTACAACTTATTACTGGCTATTAAAATAATCCTGAATTAACCGGCACTCCATAAGAAAATTCAAAGTTTTATTACTGTTCGTTCGGTGGTTCAAAAGTAACTTTAATCGATTTAAAACGTTCCTAGCCGATTTATAAGGCGGCAACGGAAAACAGCCATTTTCAAGTTATCTGTTTGAACCTTGGGGTAATTTGTTTTACTGGAGTTGCTTAGTAAGATTTACGCAAGTCGGAGGGAGAAATAATGGTGAATCGTTCGATGTTAATACAAACATTTTTTAATACTATTTGTATAAAATAGCACCGCCGTGTGGTATCCGGCTGAATAGAATAGACCACCGTAATTTCTTACCAAGGTGTGGTAAAAGACAACTAAGATAAGTCGACTCGCTATGTGGTACCCGGCTGAGTACAATAGACCACCCTTATTTCTTACCGAGGTGTCGCAAAAGGTGACTAAGGTAAGTTGACCCACCTTGTGATATCCGGTTGAGTAAAATAAACCACCCTCTTTTTCATCGAGGGATCGTAAAATACGATTAAGGCAAGTTGAGTACCCATAGAGTATAAATAACAAAAAAACTTTCATGAAACAATAACTTTAATATCGTTCCCAATAAAATAACATTTCCAAAATATGATATACAAAGCGAACAAAACGTCAAAATTATTTCATCACACCTTTCAACGGATCGTCTTTCAAAAGAAATGATAAATGAATTTATCTTTGTAATCCTTCAAGATCTTTGTGCAGATGTAAACGTGCCAGTCATCATAACGGGCTGAAATGTTGAGATGCTTTTAATTTAAACAAAAAGCAGAAATAAAATATGGCACCAATTATACTGAGGAGGATAAAGGATACAATGAAATTATAAAGGGCAGTTTTAGCATTTATTACGCGCTGAAATAAATTCTCTAATGTCACTTTGTTTCGTGTTTTGGGCAGCCTGAGTTTTACTGTTGATAACTTTTTACGTAAAAAAATAATAAGGAATAACTGTAATCTTTACTAAATGATAATGCCAATGTTTTTAGAAGATTACACCAAGTGAGTTTAGATGGAATTTATCAAAGTAAAACCTACGAAACATAAGGGCTTCGTGTTCGTATAATTTGCTGCCAAGTTTTAACATAGCGACTAAGTTAAATAATCTCGGCAGACACCAACGCGCATCATCCACTATGGGGGTGCGACAATCATAATAAAAGAGGTGAGGAATTAACATCTTTTCTCTTTAGCTATAATTTAGACATCGCAAACGTGGGCAACGAACCCACCTTTGTATCAACCCGATATCAGACTATAGTAGATGTGACTTTGACTTCTAACAATGCCTTGAATCTATTTTCAGATTGGCATGTTTTGGATGAGCTTACATGTTCAGATCATAGGCGCATTTGCTACAAAATTCAAATTGATGCTCAAGAAAACGCGTTAACACTTAAACGTAACCCCCGCAAGACAAACATGGCGCGGTTCAAGAAATATCTCACAGAATCGCTGAAAGACATCTCCATGCAGGATATGAGCACAAGTAAACACAACATAGATCACAATGTGGTCAATGTAACCAACAAAATGAAAACCAGCCAAGAAAAGGCTTGCCCACTTTCAAAAGCTGAAGTCTTCAAAACAAAAAACTTCTGGTGGGGTCCAGAACTTGAAAGATTGAGACAGAAACTGTTCTAAGAAAACTGTTCAACCGAGCTAAAAACACCAGATTAGACACTGACTGGGAATCGTATAAAGAAACTCAAAGTCACTACAAAAAGATAATACGAGCCCACAAACACGAGGCTTGGAGTAAATTTTGTAGCAGTATCGAGTCTAACAACACGGCCGCTAGGGTGAACAAGATCCTGCTAAATGGGCAGGTTCAATATCTAGGGTCACTCAAAAAGGCTGACAATATCTACACTAAGTCTGACAAAGAAACAAGTGATGTTTTGCTGGAGTCTCACTTCCCTGGCTGCACTATTACAACAGAGAGGGAATGGGATGAAGAGCCACACTACATACCAACAGCAGAAGATTGGCAGCTGGCTTATCAAATTGTCAATAATGACAAGGTACATTGGGCCATAAACTGCTTCCGTCCATTCAAAGCGGCAGGCCTGGATAACATATTCCCGGCAATGTTGCAGTGGGGCGCAGATGAAGTTACCCTGACGGATATATTTAGGGCCTGCATAGCACACAGGTATACACCAAAGAATTGGAGGGAAGCAAAAGTAATCTTCTTGCCAAAACCAGGGAAAAGTGATTATACTGCAGCCAAATCATTCAGACCTATTAGTCTGAGCTCTTTCCTTCTTAAAACCCTGGAAATGCTCTGTGATAGGTATATAAGAGACGTGGTGCTGATGAAGAAACCGCTTAACCCTAATCAACATGCATATAGTGCAGGAAAATCTACAAAGTCTGCTCTCCACAGCGTTGTGGGTAAGACTGAGTCGGCTCTAGAACTCAAACAGTCATCACTAGGAGTCTTCATAGACATCGAAGGAGCCTTTGATAAAACAAAATTCAACAGCATAAGCCAAGCTCTGGCTAGGCAAGGTATTCATGAAACCCTCTGCGGTTGGATTGATAACATGCTTAGATTTAGAGCGGTACAGTTCACTGTTAACAAGACAACAAGAGCAAAGGTGGCTATGGGATGTCCACAAGGGGCGTTCTTTCCCCACTGTTTTGGAACCTTGTGGTAGATGACCTTATCTACAGGCTAAATAACAGTAGATACTTTACTACCGGCTATGCAGACGACATAGTGATTCTTATTAATGGCACGTGTGAGAAACTCTTATGTCAAATCATGCGAAACGTCCTTAGAATCATAGAAAACTGGTGCAATGAATACCATTTAGCTGTAAACCCAAGCAAAACAGAAATGGTATTATTCACAGCCAAGAGATCGATAAACATTACTAAACCACCAAAACTCTTTGGCGTAGAAGTAACCTTTTCAACAAGTGTCAAATCCCAGGTATTTCCCAGGTATTCCCGTAACACTTGACAACAAACTGAATTGAAACACATTGATGACAAACTCCGGAAGGCTTGCTTATCGCTGGCACAATGCAGGCGACTTCTTGGGAACACTTGGGGTCTAAAACCCAGTATAACCAGGTGGTTATATACTGCGGTCATAAGACCAATACGGTTCGGTAGTATGGTGGCCCAGAACCACACTGAGCTCGGTGCAGACAACTCTCAATAGCTTCCAAAGACTGGCGTGTCCATCTATTACTGGGAGCATGAAAACACCACCAACAGCGGCACTAGAAGTGGCATTAGGCCTACCGCCTCTGCATCTTCTTATTAAAGAAGAAGCAGCGGCAGCAGCACTGAGGCTTAAAGCTCTGCACCTTTGGAAAGACAATATAACCATCAGACACTCAACAGTACTAAAGGATGTTATACTCAAGCATCCCCTTGTAGTGGCTGTGAGTGATCGAATACCTCGTGAATATATATTCTCAATATTCTCATATAGTGCATACAGTACAACTTCACGAAAATGATAAAGAGTACTCCGGAGCTTCTGAAGTACGGATATACACGGATGGTTCAAGATGCGATCGGGCACAGGTGCTGGTGTCTTTTCACAGGATCTTAACATCAGAATTTCGACTGCTCTAGATTCCTTGAATTCTGTATATCAAGCAGAATGTATAGGTATAATCAGAGCAGCTCAAGCTGTCAAAAAACAGAGGGGTAACAAACTGTCGAATCAGGATCCTCTCTGACAGTGCTGCTGTACTCCAGTCCTTAAAAAAAGTAAGGGTCACATCGGGACTGATAAAAGAGTGCCACGAGATCCTGGAGACTATCTCAGTAGAAAACCAGGTGGTACTCCAATGGATCAAAGGTCACAGCTGTTCACTGGGAAATGACGCAGCAGATGAACTAGCCAGAATAGGCTCAAATACCACGGTCGAAGGACCTGAACCTATTGTTCCATTTCCCTTTAGCCTATTAAGATCATGGCTTAGAGAGATGACCATGGTAACCCACAATACACTCTGGGCAAACCGGACCGACTGTAGGCAATCCAGAGACGCAATGCCGTCCCTGAATCCTCGCTTGACCAACAGTCTTCTTCACATGAACAGACCCAACCTGCGAAGAATGATAAGCCTTATCACCGGCCATTGTCTGCTAAATAAACACCTGTTCTATTTAGGTGCGACTGACAGCCCCATTTGCAGAGGATGCATGAGGGAACCGGAAACACCATCTCACGTCATGCTATATTGCACGGAGGTGTGCAAAACATCGGGCGAATATCCTTGGCTCACCGAGGACATTGCAAGAAGCCTTTGCTGCTCCGTCTGGGGTCCTTGGCTTCTGGAAGGAGCTTGGCTGGCTGGAGTAACCAGCCCGCTTTCACCCTCACGCACAATGGTCGCCAAAATGCGACTAAGTGCAACATAGCGACTGCCTTCTTACTAACTGCCTTTTAAGACCTAAGAAGAAAATCAGTTTAGTAAATCTCTTATTCTTATCATTTGTTCAAACAATTGCCTATCGAGTTAAAAAAAAGTAAATCTGAAGATTGTTACATCTTTTGTTCCAACTCCTCATTGCAATGTTAAAATCAAATTAATGAGCGTTGTCAGAATTTGTGAAAACGTTCGTCGAGATGAGGACGTATTGCGGCGCGATGAAAGGACGCCATCATTCTCATGTAACACAATAGAAATATAAATTTACGTTCAACGAATAGGTTTGCATTGTGATTAATCTAGGAAAAATAATTTAAGTGTTTTGAGCATACTATCTGTTAGCACTTAGTTAGTTGAAAAGAATATTAACTAGACTAGGTATTACTATATACTCGTAAATATGTAAGGTATTCTTACATTTGTTTTACAGTATATTTTTTGCAACTTAATTTTTAAATCACCATCATTCTCCTGCCCTTATCCCACTCTAAGTGGGGTCGGCACAACATGTTATAAACATGTTGTCACATGATTTGGCTACATATTTTACGACCGGCCGCCTGCCTGACGTCAACTTACCTTAGTCGCCTTTTACGACACCTCGGTAAGAAATGAGGGTGGTCTATTCTATGCAGCTGAATATCACACGGCACATACCTAAGTCGCCTCTTACGACACCTCTGGCTTTGCGCTTAGCAAAAGTGCGTAAATCGTTTATAGTTTTGGGTATAAGATTCTATAATAAAATTCCGCAATCTACTTTTACTTTACCATGACAACAAAAAACACTATTAAATAAAGGCTGATACAGAAAGCCTGTATACTGTTAAGGATTACTTAGATGATAAGAATGTGTGGATATAGCTGCACTTCTATCCTGTACAAGACAGTAATGAATAAATGTAACTAGTTATAAGATTTAAAAATAAACAACCGCCGAGTTTCTTGCTTGGCTCTTCTCAGTAGGACCAGCTTTTCGAACCAGCAGTAAAGTTGAAGATTCAAAGGCACTTGTTTACAAGTTTACTTGAATAAAGAATATTGAATTTGAATTTATTAATTGATAATGAAAACTTTGATGTGACTTAAACTGCACATTATTGGTTAAGTTTTTAATGTAGAACGAAAATATATACGAGCACTTCTGTACCTGCCTAGTGGTTTATTCTAGAAATAAATCGAACCCATGATTGTATCGTAGGGCTGAGCATGTGCCAGGGTGCTAGTTTTTGTTTATAGTTTACCTAATTTACTGAGTGAGAGCATAATACCAACAAATGCTTAGAAGTATGGCAGGAAAAATCTTTAAGGAAAACAATTTAATTTATAGAATTAGGCGTTACTTTGCGGAGATCCATAATAATAAAATTATTTTGCTATAATTCGCGATACAGTAAATAGAAAATATATATTATACATTTATACATTTTATATATTTTATTATTACTTTTGTAATCTTTTTTTATAACGAGATATAGTAACAGGAATATTTATATTTCGTATGTTTGCATGGTATATAAGCTTTATTTTACCTAATTTCATCAATATCAATACAGCGCCTCAGCAGTACATGTGCGACAAAGAGATTTTGCATTTGTAATATTTACTACTTCTACTCGCAACTTCATTCGCCAACTAAGTACTCTCAATAATGTGATATGTATGCTTCCCTGTTCCGAAAGGAAAACGTGTATTTTTATCCTATCTTTAAGTGTGACAAATTTCTTCAAAATTGACCAAGTAGTTTAGGCGTGAAAGCGTAATATACAGACAAGACAGACAGATAATGAGACTTTTGTAACATTTATACGACATTTATAAACCTCCACTTATAGCAAAATAATTTTATTATTACTTTTGTATTATGGATCTCCGCAAAGTAACACCTAATTCTATAGATTATATAATTAAGATTATTTTAACACTAAATATGTTCAAATTCAAATTCAAATTCAAATAAGTCTTTATTCAAATTGGCCTATTACAAGCGCTTTTGAATCGTCAAATTAAAATTCAATTGAAGCTAAGCTGTTGTGAACGAAATCGCGGATACAAATAGTATAATAGTATGAGTGTTAATCTATTCTTTTTTGTATATTTAAAATTGTTTAATGTTCAAAATTTTAAATTTTAAATACTTAAATTTGTCTAACTGTAAATTTTATTCTGGTTTTTGTTACTCTTTATTTAAATTTAAAAATAAAAATTAAATTAAAAATTAAAATTAAAATTGATTACTGTTCACATCCTTTAATAATCCTAACGTCGTTAATTTTTAGTAAAAACTTTGTTGGCAAAAACTTAAGTTTTTTGTTAATTATGTACAATAATATTTCATGCTATATATTGGATAAATAAATAGTAATAACCTAAAACTTTATTAAAGCGCCTAACAACCTTTGGGTTAAAATAATATATGACGGCACATTTAAACCGTCATTAATCAAATATGGTGATAACCAATTATCGCAAAATATTGAAAGCAATTACGCCAAAATTTATTGTATCAACAACGGAATATTAATAGCAAGTAAGGGTCCTCAACATAAATTACAAGTGTCATTAATTATACCCAGTAAAGTAGCTCTGGCTCTTGTAAATTTATTACTTCTCCGTATATTTATTCATGATTTGAATAATTACGATTAATTTTGGCAAAAATAATTGCTAAATTAAAATTTGTATCAGTTTTCGGCTGATTTATAGAAGCAGGCGTTACTTTGCGGAATTCCATATTACAGGCACTATAACAAGACTACCTCGCTATAATCCGCACGGGTTAGACATTTGCATGCAAAGCTAATGTGTATGAAGCAGGCAAAATCTACGAACCTTATACATGCAGGACAAGCCACCACATGCACCCCAAGGCTCCTCCACCAGCAACAAAGCACACAAACAGCAAAACAAAATGACACTACAAAATCATAATACATTACGATTTTGTAGTGGAGCCTATCCTCCTGATGATGCTTCGGTTTCGGAGCGAAACGATTGTCGAGATTGTTGTGGTGGTGGGTGTGTGTGTGTGGTCGACTTACCTTAGTCGGCTTTTACGACACCTCGGTAAGAAATGAGGGTGGTCTATTCTATTCAGCCGGATGCCACACGAATATAAGAACAACAATAACATAAATAAAATTAATTTGCTATAACTTACGATAAAGTAAATAGGAAATATATATAATGCTACTCAGAGACACACTCCACAAAAAAATCGCAAAGCTTTGCGATTGTGTCTATCTCCTGATGATGCTTCGGTTGCGGGTCGAAACGATTGTTGAGTTTGTGATACTGAACGTGTGTAGTGCTTATCTATTGTGGTAGGAGTGGTGGTGGTTTGTGTATGTGTTTTAATGAATGCTGCATGTTTCAGGTATGAAAACGAATAGTCCACTCTACATTTAGCATTATATATATTTCCTATTTATTTTATCGCGGATTAGAGCAAAATAATTTTACTATTATTTTGGTGTTATGGATCCCCGCAAACTAACGGCTCATTCTATAAATTATTTTAAAAATATTGTTTGTTTTAAACCAAACCTCTGTTTAAAAGAACGTTTTTTTTGCGTCAATGACTCTAGACTATGACTGCTTTGTTGCTCGCAATTCAAAGTTCTAAATGTTTGGGAACTTTTTAAGTTCTAACAGCTGTTAAATATTGAAAAAATAAGTTCAATTAAGTAAAGGAAAAGATTTTTGAATGAGACTCAATGGTGTGAGAAGGTCTCTACCGAATTTATCCATTTAACTTTTAAGGCACGTCACTTAAAATCACTCAGTAGGCGATGGAACAATGGAAATCTTGATTTCTGATTTGAAAACGACAAGACAGAAGGGCCAAACCTGGAAAACTTTCCCACTTTGTGGATTACATAGCCCTACTGAAATGGGAATTAGTATGGGGGGCATTTTTCCTATAAGAAATAATCAAACTATTAAGTGAAAGTAGTAGCAGTAAATGTAAAATGGTTAAAATAGTAAGTTACTTAGTTTGAGTTAAACCAAAAGGGCTTAT
Organism: Morpho deidamia; assembly: GCA_947086505.1. NCBI lineage: Eukaryota > Metazoa > Arthropoda > Insecta > Lepidoptera > Nymphalidae > Morpho > Morpho deidamia. The sequence continues at coordinate 3,061,819 of CAMTZC010000011.1, forward strand.
TAATATTATTATTATATTTTATTTATTAACTTCATACTGTAAAACAATTATCTTATTTTTAGTAATACAATATAAATATTTTATAATATATGAGTTACTTATCTATATATGTAAAACAAAGTCGGGTTTGTTACAACACTTATAACTCGAGATCTACTGGACTAATTTTCATGGTTTTTGATTTGTTGGATTTGTCTCCGCCCCGAATAGCAGAATACATCTTAATAACAATGAGAAATTGACGAATACATAATTATGAAAATAAATAAATGTTCCTTCGTTTCGTACCTGTCAAACATTTTTTGTCATCCTGTCGAATACTGTAAGTAATGATTGACATTTATGCATGCGTTCAGAAATGTATTTTGTGTAAACTTTTTAAAAAGGGTGAATAAACTATTGTCTGTATTTTTTTATCAATTAAAATGGTTGAAAAGTGCATTAAGCAGATACATAGAAGTTCCTCAAATATTTATGCGTGCGTACAGAAATAATGACAAATAATTAACATTTACGCGAGCGTTTATAATATGTCATTGTATTACGTTCATCAAAGCCTAAATTAGTTCAGCTAAAAGGTAACACGCTATTCATTGACTGGTGGGCGGTACGAAGTTCTCCGGGTCAGCTAGTATTATATATATAAGACTACAAATTTATACCAAATACGAATTGGGACATGACAATATTCTAAAGTCCCGTAGAAAGGAGTTTTACGAATTTTCAGTAAGTAATATTTTGGACAAAAGGAAAGTCTTATCGTAAACAATTACAAGACTTTCGGGAATACCGGTTTTAATTGTCGAGTTTTGATGTTTCCTTATATTAATAATGTTTCCAGTGGGAGCTTCATTATTCCTATTGATCCTTGACGATTCAAAACCGTAAAAATAACAATAAAATTATTTTGCTATAATCCGCGATAAAACAGTTTCCGCGCGAAATTTGCTTTATCGCAAGCAATAGTACAATACACTAATTTTATTATTGTATTGTACTATGGATCTCTGCAAAGTAGCGCCTTATTAAGGATTCAAAACTTCTTGAGAGAGCTTATTTGAATAAAGATTTATCATCCTCCTGCCCTTATCCTTAAGTGGGGTCGGCACAACATGTCACAATCATGTTGTCACATGTAAGAAAATGTACTCAGTAAGAAAATGAGGGTGGTCTATTCTTCTCAGCCGGATATCACACGCCGGGTCATCATTTGAATAATGATTATTAGGATTTTATTTGACTTTGGTGTGCGTATGACAGTTGACAGTAGGATTTATATAGCTATTATACTTAGAGTAGGGAAGACAGCTTAAACTGTGGAACATTACTATAAGGAGAAATAAGGAAACCAAATAGCTGTGATCTATGTGCCTCTCGTTTCATGTGCTATGAAAAACATGAGACAAAGATGAGATATAGTACGCGGCAATAAATAATGCATGCAATGCAATAATGCATCGAGACTTAGAGGGAGAAGCTAGATTCTGCTTCATAGAGCATTGTCTCTGTCGCACAGACTGACGAACCCGTGCGAAACGTCATATACTAACTGAGTCACAGCGTTCTACGAAATCGAACTGGCCGGCTGTTTCGTTCTAAACATCGATGTGCATTATTTAATGCCGGATACTATATATGAGTATCATCTTGTCTCTCAATATTAATTGTGTCCATTGTCACAACTCTAAGTGTCCCCTACTCTAAGTATTCAAATTGAAATTCGAAAATATTATTTATTCAAGTAAACTTGTAAAGAAGTGCTTTCGAATCGTCAACTCTACTGCAATTTCGGAAAGCTGTTCCTAACGAGAAGAGCCAGCAAGAAACTCGACGGTTGTTCTTTTCAAATCATATTTCTTATTCCAACTAGTTACATTTAGTCATTGAGCAGGGTGCGAGGATAGCTATGTCCACGCATACTTGTCATCTAAGCAATCCTCAACAGTATTGGCTTTCTGTACCAATCTCTTTTTAACAATGTTTTAAACTGTAATCTATAATTACTCTACAATTTAGGTTCAACAAATATAGTTTTTCTAGTATCTAGTGCAAGAAAATTTCAAGAGTAGATGATTAATCAATCACCTCGGTTGATCGCCTCTTCGGGTGACAAGAGAAATGGCTCCTTTTTCGCACAAAGAATCAGCTTAGCGATCCAACGCGAAAACGCTGCCAGCATTCTTGGGACCATTCATCGTGGGCATGATTTGTATAGTAGTAGTGTGTAAGTAATTTAAAATAGATATAACTTGTACATATTTGTTATAAATAAAATAAAAAAAAAACAATATTATATTTTAATCTTTTTATATTTTTGCTAATAAAACTGTGCCTCTGTCAATCCAACACGCAATAATTTCCGCTCCGTTCCAATATACATTTAACTTTTCAACTTTTCCAAATTAGACCGTCAAGATGTCAAAAAACAAACATATTAATGGTTTCGGAAATAATTTGAAAATATAACTTTGCATCACGAATTATATATATTTTTTATCGATTGGAGATATATGGATTAATGTGTATTCGTTTTAACAAATTTTATCTTTAGCAATGAAGCTGTCTTTTTATGCCCTTAGATTGTTAGTTTACTTGTTACCTGTTACTATTAGTTACCTGTTAATTAACATTAAAGTTTATTTTATCAAGCACTATAACAGAACTAACTACCTTCCTATAATCCGCACGGGTTAAGCGAATGCATGCAAAGCTAATGTGTATGAAGCAGGCAAAATTTACGCACCTTATACGTGCAGGACAAGCCACCACACGCACCCCAAGACGTCTCCACCAGCAGCAATGCACACAAGTAGCACACACAACCACCACCACAATCTCGACGACCATTTCGCCCTGAAACCAAAGCATCATCAGAAGGATAGACAAAAATCGCAATGCGACACGCCACCCATACAAGCAGTCATAAATAGTTCAACCCCCACCACTACCCTCCCCTCCGAACATATGTAGCAAAACGGAATTGGATACATTTACTTGCTCGTTAATTAAGTGGCCATTGTTATTTTTTATTATCTCAAGTTGCTCTAACATATTGAGTCGGAGTCCCTTATCACAAGTGTGAAGAATATGAAATGAATAGTCATTAGGTACTTTATGACCGCTTTCCAGCAAATGTTTTTTTTGCAAAACATTTTGTGATTGTGGTGGTGGTTGTGTGTGCTGCTTTGTGTCTCTGTTGGTTTACGCAGCGCACGCGACTTAAGCTCCCAGCAGATGAGTTTTTACAACTGCACGATTTTTGAATACAAATCAATTAAAACCGTAATGCACTATTAATTTAAACCTTCTTGAAAAGTTACATTATCTATTAGTAAAAATCCGTTGAGTAGATTTACAGCTATTAGAGACTTTGTTTTATAATATGTATAGATTTACAAGAATATTGAAGGGGCTACTGGATTATCAATCTCACTGAAGTAAATAATTAATAAAATTAATGATTGAAATATCTTACTGTTGGCGATTTTAAGTCTAATAAGTATATTATAAACACATTTACACATTTCTAGTTTATAAAATACTTAGTATATTCAAAATTTACGTCCTTTACTTCATTTACTGCCAAGAAAAAGTTAACACTTCCCCTAATTCATGTAAATCACACTAAGTGACATTGGCAAATCAAATTATCTAGAGGTTCGAACAGCTAACATGAATTACTGCTCGCCCATTACGTTAACTTGCCTTCTACTCTGTTTAAATTGTGAATTTAAGTCATCTCCCAGCTAGAATAATTCTGAGTTAAAAAAATGTATTTTTAGACTTATAAAATCTAATTTGTAAAAAATATACATCAACTTTTTACATCTCTGATTTAATCTACAATACGTATCGCCTTATCATCAAACAAAATATCATTGAACAAAAATTACTACACAATATAAACGTAAAAAAAACTACATAATACATTTAAACATAGAACTTAATAGGTAAAAAATATGTATAAGATATGTATAACCTACCAATCCATATTGGACCAGCGTGGTAGGTCTTAGCTCCAATTCTTCTCTCCAATAAACGTATAGAAGAGGCGTTTTCCCAGCAGTGTGATATTAACAGGCCGTTAATTTACAAGTGTATTTAATAAGACATTGTATGCGATTGCATCTCTCCAAATTCACCATTCAGTTTAACAATCTAGGCACGGAGTACGTTCACTGATTTAGATTCGCTCAGCGAACTATGAAAGGTATGTATACGGAATATCTTAGGAGCGTTTGGAAGTGTTATCTGAAATACACCCGCAGTGTTTACTCGTTATTTTAATGGCGAAGCTGAAGAACGCAGTGAACATACAGATGTGCTCAACATTTAACTTAAAAATTCTGAATTGGAGATTAATAAGGGATGGTTTGTCGTCCGGCTCGAAGGACCATATGTTAACATCAGTGATAATGTATCTTTGGGAGTTCTGACGATCCGTTAATTATAGTGGATTGTATAAATAGAGTATTACACTTCTGTTACATGGCGCAATGAATAGACAATAGGTATGTTTTGATTTTTAAATTTAAACTATTGTGAGGAGTATTTATAGTTAATATATAGACACCGGCTTTACACGGGTCTAGTTTCACGACGTTATCCCGGCGGTAACTTGAGTTCCCGACGCGATAACGTGCTCATGAATAGGTGCTCCGGATGGGCCCGAAACTAGTCGGGCTAGCCCGATAAAATTAGACGTGAGTATAGCCGGTGTCTAAATAATAACTATTTGCATCTCGTCGGTCAAGTCAGCCGCGCTCTCCAAGCAGGGCGTCATGGGTTTTGGATCGGAGCAAGAGAGACAAAAAGCGAAAGAGAGGATAAGCAAGAAAGGGACCGACCTGACCGTCGAGGAGGTCAAAAATAAGGACCCGCTTTTGGTCATCAGAGGAGTATTAGCAATTAACACCGATACCGACATAATTAAAGCTCTAAGGAACCAAAATCGGGACTTGTTTGGCACCCCCGACGGTGAGGAAGATAGGCTGGAAGTGAAATACAGAAGAAGAGCGCGAAACCCCCACATTAACCACGTTGTGGTCAGTGTGTCGCCGCCGACCTGGCAAAGAGCAGTCCGGGCAGGCCATGTGCACGTTGACTTGCAGCGACTGAGGGTGGAGGATCAGTCTCCCCTAGTGCAGTGCACGCGATATCTAGGCTACGGCCATGGGAGGCGTTTCTGTGTAGAAACCACAGACGTCTGTAGCCATTGTGGCGGCCCCCACGTAAAAGCAGCGTGCGCCGACTGGAAGGCAGATCTACCACCCTCATGTCGAAATTGCACAAAGGCTAAAATTGAGAAGTCTGGCCATAACGCGTTTAGCACGGACTGCCCATTAAGACAGAAATGGGATAATATAGCGAGGTCGACGGTGGCATATTGCTGAGGGCGTTTCAAGAGTACTAAAGGGATTGGAAGTCAGAGAGAGTGAAAGAAGTTGTGAACAGGAGCGAATGGATATGACTGGAAGTGGCTATAAAAGTGTGAATGTAAGGAAAATCAAGGTATTGGTAGCACACGGTCCGGACTGCAACCTTCCAATAGACAGCAGTAAATCAACACCAATGTTGTGCGTGAGCAAAATAACTTTGCATAGCGTTTCGCTCTATATGGATAAGATAAACTGCGGAAAGACTCGTGTGCACCATATCAGCTGGGTTAGTTGGGGAGTTTCGGAAACCATAGTCAAAAGTCGATGTAATAAAACCGCAAAAACTGGAACTTTGTACCTAAAAAAGAATATAAAATATAAAAGTTGTAAAATGTATTGTATAGGATAAGAAATCGATGCTAAGAATAATATAGTAAATATATTACGTATAGCATAAGAAAAAAACTGTATAAACAATAAGATCTTAGTTTTTAGTTTTTGTTGTATCGTCAAAATATTACCCTGTTAACGTGACCGTCCAAATGTATATACTGTGATATATAAAACGTTAAACTTAAATGTTAAAAAAATAAGCAATGTTGTTAAGATAAATAAAGATAAATAGTGTTTAATGTTATTACCCTATATATAAACTAAGTAAGATAGATAGTTAGTTAGATGTAGTTGGGCATCCCACCCAAGATAGCGTGAAAGGTTAGAATAAAAGAAAGATATAGTATGCAGAATGAAAGATGAGAACAAGCGAGAACTGGTATAAAAGAGAAAATATCGACAAACATAGGCTCCGTCCCCCCATGATGGAGGTAGCAGTATAAAAAAAAAATAATAAAATAAAAAAAGAAGCAGGGCGCATGAGACGCCAAGTCAAGCCATGGCTTGAACAGGATTCAAATATTTCTCCGGGTATCGGATAATATTATTCAAAACAAAGCTTATTGAAATAAATACATTTAGATTAAACACAAAATCATTTTCACCATTAATACCTCTACTCTCTTAATATGTATCTAACGCAAGATCTTCTTGCACTCAATTTGAGGTCATATAAATTATATGAAGTTGTCAATAAAAATTTGTTTAATATAACATACTAGCCAGCCAGCGGCTTTGCCTGCGTGGAAATCAGCGTGTCACAATTTTTTTTATAGAATTCAAATTTTAAACATAAGAGTATTTATTATGAGTTAACCATAAGAGATAGATGCCATGAGACATGCCATCGCGGACTTTTTTGTAGCAGTTTTATAGATCTAAAACTTTCTAGTACATTACTTTATTTTTATATTAGCGTATCTCTGCTGGTTTACGCAGCGCACGCGACTAAAGCTACCAGCAAGCAAGCAAGCAGCAGTTTTTTAACAACTGCGCGATCCCTTCAACACAATTTACATTATACGGTACATTTACGTAATTACAGTACTATTTACTTTAACCATCCGGAAGTATTGCACTATCTTTTTGTGAAAGATTTTGATAAAATCGATTACATACAGACAGACAGCTTTTAGGGACTTTGTTTTAAGTATAGACGCAATCACTTAATCTATACTAATAATATATAAAGCCGAAGAGTTTGTTTCATTGATTGATTGTTTGGACGCGCTAATTTCAGAAACTACGCGACCGATTTGAAAAATTATTTGTGTGCAAGATAGTCCATTTATCGAGGAAGGCTATAAGTTATATATCATCACGCTAAGATGAATAAAAGAGGAGCAGCAATTATAAATATTGCAAAAACGGCAAAATTTAAAGCTCTCCTTGCGTGCGCTAAGTAAACGGTGAAAGTTATTAAAAAAATGTGTATTACAAAATTGTTCCCCTCTAAAAGTTCTTCATAAAAGTCCGCGACAGCATATGTCTAGCTTTTAAGATTAACCCACTTTAACCATAATTAACATGTGCTATGGTTTACTCAAATAATAAGACTGCAGTCCACGCGAACAAAGTTGCGTTTAAAAGCTAGTTTTAAAATAAAGACCAAAAACAATTTAATGATCTTTATAATTTCTATCTTTTGTCCTTTACCCCTTTGATTGCTTGGAAGAGATAGTTACTTAGCGATAAGACATTATACTTGTATTTTTAAATCTTGTGTATGATGTTTATTTTACAACGCCGTGTGGTATCCGGCAGATAGAATAGACCACCCTCCCTTCTTACCGAGGTGTCGTAAGAGGCGACTAAGGTAAATGCCGTGTGGTATCCGGTAGATAGAATAGACCACCCTCCTTTCTTACAGAGGTGTCGTAAGAGGCGACTAAGGTAAGTTGACGTCAGGCAGGCTGCCGGTCGTAAAATACGTAGCCAAATCATGTGACAAAATGTTTGTAACATGTTGTGCCGACCACACTTAGAGTGGGATAAGGGCAGGAGAATGATGATGTTTATTTTACAGTAGGATAACAGTGCAAAAACAAAATTATATTCTATATTATTAATATTACCCTCACATTCCTGAATATAAAAATGTTTGGTAACTCAATACGGGCAGTTTCAATCGTATTGTATAAACAGGCCCAGGTTTATTGCATATCCCCTCCGATATGCCTTAACCTAATATGGCCTACTCGATTTGTTTACAAAGGAAAAATTTATTCATGAATTTTTCTGCTCCGAGGGTCCGGCTCCGATAAAATACACTTTCCTCGCATAAGTTACTTTCGCTAGGGCCTTTATTCCGCCCGACAAACATCCTTCATATTTTCTTTTGTAACTATTGCTTGGGCTTTCAAGAAATTACTTCTTCGCTTAAGTTGAAAAACTTCTGATAAAGGTACAACTTTGTATTAGATTTCTTTTTGATAAACTCGAGTGTTTTTTTTTGTTATATTATTGATATAACGGCAATTTACTTTAACTCCTTAATTGAGTTTAACTTTACCATTACAGTAGTTTAAAAATACTATTAAAGAAGGCTAATACAGATTAGACGATGGATATACGTGGATGTAGCCACTCTTCGACCCTGCACATATGTAACTGGTAATTAGAATTATTCATTGAAAAGAGCAACCGCCGAGTTTCTTGCTGGCTCTTCTCGGTAGGAACAGCTTTCCGAACCAACAGTAGATGTTGACGATTCAAATGCACTTGGTTACAAGTTTGTTTTAATAAAGCATATTTTGAATTTGAATTCTGAATTTATAGTGAATATGTTGTTCATCCTGTATTAGGTGTGCCAGCAGCTTCGGCCAGTGTATCACAAAATAAAAAAGTGATTGTGAGTTAACCATAAGAGATAGAACAATGCTACTAGAGATTTTTTTTCAGTATTTCCGTAGATCTACAACTCTCTCATACATTACTTTAGTGTATCTCTACTGGTTTACGCGGCGCACGCGATTATTGCTATTATTATTTTTTTACAATCGCGCGACCTCTTCAAAATACTTTAATTAAATGAAACCGTAATGTAATTTAAACCTTTCGGAAGAATTGCGCTATCTTTTCGTGACAACCGTACAAAAATCTAATCACTAGATTGTGAGAAAATCGATCACATACTTCGATCGATCACAGCTTTATGGAACTTTGTTTTATAATAAATATAGATAGATAAGTGCATTCTTATGTATTGAAAAAGTCCAGTATTTGACATAGGTTTCCGTAAGAGACAGTCTATGCCAGTCTTTTATTAGCTGTACCGCTGCGATAACGCTGGGTAAAGACCTCACGAATCAGAGCTCATGATGAGATTTAAACTAGTCGGGCTAACCTGATTGAATAAGAGGTAAGTATAGCCGGTTTCTATACATAAACTATGATACTGCTTACGATAGTTTAAATACAAAAATTGCTAGTCTTTTATTTACTACCAAAAAACAAGACATTTTATGAATGGGAAACATTCTGAAAACATGACATGGGATACCGAACATTTATGACGTAATTCCTAAACGTTTGCTTTGAGCTGTTAGGTTCTAATATACATTTATTATGGTCATATTTGAAGTTTTTATAACAAAGACAAAGTTATATTAAAAATTAGCAATAAAATGCGTTAATACTGGTCCAGTTTTGGTGACAATGCATGTTTATGATAAGCACGACCTGATGCTGCTGCCAGAATCGGCTGCAGATGAGGAAACTCCTTAACGGTTTGGACGTCTTCATTTATTAATAGCTTCTATTATTTTTAACATATTTACAAATAAAAACGTGAACATATTTATATCTTTACTTTTTAACTTTTTATTAATCATTTTGAAAATTTACTTTTAAATCCGGAATTTATGACGAAATTCAAATTTAACGCTTCAAAGTAACAGCCTGTTAATATTCCACTGCTAGGAATAGGCCCTCTTTCTCCATTTTTTTGGAGAGAAGGATAGGAGCTAAGACCTACCACGCTGCTCCAATGCGGATTGGTAGGTTACACATATCCCTAGAATTCTCTAGAGATATGCAGGTTTCCTTACGATGTTTTCCTTGATCGAAAAGCGTGTGATAAATTGCAAATATCAATTAGACACATAAGTTTTAATAGAAAAACTGATTGGTGCCTGCTCGGGTTTGAACCTATGTTCGTCTCTAGAGAGTCACACGGTCACACCACTGGGCTATCACAGCTTATTTAACGCTTACGTGAAGTCTATTTCGATAGTTCCAACTATCGAAATAGTTATGATCACATTTGAAGTTAGAACGCTTAGTTTCGAAGCTTTAAAGTCATTTGCGTACCCGATAAAGCGACCGATCTCACGATTGGCAAATTTGCTTAAAATTTCGCCAAATTAATGGAGCGGACCAAAATTTAATTTGCAAATTGGGTAAGGCGGCATGTTTGACCTGACACACGGTACACGCCGAGCGATTACTTAACACGACGCATCTACATAGCTAAATGAAAATGTAAAATTTCCCGCCGTAACATTTTCCAAGTGGAAGCTGAAAATGTGCTTCAAGTAAGTGCGGAACCTCATTAATTATTAGCTGTGTTTTAATTTTTTTGGGCGGATAAAATCTGAAAGGTGATTCACCTGTAATTAATACTAATATGCCTGAAAATATTAAGTAGTATAAAAAAAGGTGTTTCGCGGATTATAGCAAAATAATTTTATTATTACTTTTGTATTATGGATCTCCGCAAAGTAACGCCTAATTCTATAAATTATTTAATTAAGTAGTATATTTTGGAACAAAAAATTTTGCTGCTACGTTTTGAGATTGGAGTATTTACTAATATACCATAATTTAATTGGCGCAGGTGGCCTCTCCTGCCTTTTGCCCCGGGGGTCACGGGTTCGAATCGAGGGTTAATATTTCCTAAAAAAAAATTGATGGTTCTTTTGGGTATGTCTGGGAGACAAAATTATTAAACAATTTGTCCTTTTATTTATTAACAACTTAGAATACCACTGTAGTTCATATGGTAAAGAATTTTATTAAAAATACTTGAGAATTTATTAAGTTATATATAAGTAAGGATAACATAAACTTCTATTAAATATAAATTTTTTACGTTCTAACTTGTGAAAATTTTATTTTATGCCATAATTTTCCTGTTCTAAAAGGTCTAAGGATAACGAGGAAATACTCGTAGATGAAATACACCATGAGATGGTCGATGTTTTTTCAATGTTACCAGATTCAGTGAAGAATTTTAATAATAAAAAAATATTTAAAAAATAAAACTGGTAAACCCTTTTTCTAAATCTAAATATACTACTATAAAAATAGAATTAATCCTAATGATAGTATAAAATTCATTAATATGTATTGTATTAAAACCTGACTTCAAGACCTCAAACAATAAGCCTGTGACGAATTTCGTATTTGAAGTATTTTGAAATACAAATATATATAATTATAAAAATTAACTTCAACTATTAGGAGATTAAAGTTCGTAAAAAATATCTAAAGCAATATAACAGAACTAACTACTTTCTGGATTTCCAGTGCGGATTATAGCAAATATATTGCTTGTAATATGGAATTCCGCAAAGTAACGCCTGCTTCTATAAATCAAATATCTAAAGATAAAATTACTTAAAAGTATAAATATTATAAAAAGTAAAGTAACAGCCTGATACTATGCCCACTGCTGGGATAAGGCCTCCTCTCGCCGTTTTTGGAGAGAAGGATTGGAGCTAAGACCTACCACGCTGCTCCAATGCGGATTGGTAGGTTACACATATCCCTATTAATTAGGGATTATTAATCCCTAATTCTCTAGAGATATGCAGGTTTCCTCACGATGTTTTCCTTCACCGAAAAGCGTGTGATAAATTGCAATTATCAATTAGACACATCGAAAGAGTCGCACGGTCTCACCGCTAGGCTATCACAGTTTAGTATAAATATATAGTAATAAAAATATATGAAATATTTTTTTTATAAATATATGATCGCTAGTCAATGATAAGGCCCTATCAATATATCACGCAATTTATATTGTATATTTTTGTTTTTAAGTACTTATTGTAAATTCTGTGGTGTACAATAAAGGGTGTTCTATGTTTTATATTTTATCTATCTATCTATATATTTATTTATTGTAAAACCGTTTTCTTTAAATTTTAATAAACGTTGAAAACTAACGTTCGATATGTAAAGGTGATTTCTGCGACTATAAAGTTCGAAGAAGTAATTTTATCTGACCCGGTTCCGAGCTAAGAAATTTGCGTCCAGTACTAGAGAGAACCATTTGTAGAATGGTTTTATTCCTGCGAAGGAACCGTCTATTTATCTACTCTTTCTCGCAATAACTTAGAAGTATATATTTTACTGGTAATGTTAATTTTGTTTTTAGATTGTATACGTAAATAGAATATTACATTTTACGACACCTCTGTAAGAAATGAGAGTGGTCTATTCTACTTAGCCGGATACCACACGACGGGTCAACCTACCGTAGTCGCCTTTTACGATACCTCGGTAAGAAATGAGGGGGATGTATTCCACTCAGCCGGATACCTCACGGCGGAATATTTTACAGGTAATATTTAATCACTACCTAATATTAATGCTTACTTTAAGATATTTACCTAAATAATTTATATAATTAGGCGTTACCTTGCGGAGATTCATTATATAAAAGTAATACTAAAATTATTTTGCTATAATCCGCGATACAGTAAATAGAAAATATATATAGTGTTAAATGTATAGTGGACTATCCGTTTTTTCTTCCCCGATACATGCAGGATTCGTAAAAACACATGCACAAACCTCCACCACTGCCACCACAATAGACTCCAGTCTATCTCCTGATGATGCTTCGGTTGCGGGGCGAAACGATTGTATAGTTTGTGATAGTGAACGTGTGTAGTGCTTGTGTATTGTGGTGGCATTGGTGAAGGTTTGTGCATGTGTTTTAACGAATCCTGCATGTATCGGGTAAGAAAAAACGGATAGTCCACTATACATTTAACACTATATATATTTTCTATTTAGTGTATCGCGGATTATAGCATAATAATTTTATTATTATCTTTATATTTAGCTAAACTTAGTTCAAAAAGGATAGACGCTTTGCTACACATTCGGTATTAAGCGAAGTGAAAGAAACACTTTGAATTTTCTTTTGTGCCCGTCGTTTGACAAAAGTCGCCAGGGCCGTTATCACGCAGAACTTGCTTCGCCGTAATTGTTTTCGATTCGTTTCCGTATTTTTTTTCACTGTTCGTTTCTTTTGGCCTTTGTTTGGGTGAAAAATCGCACAGTCATTAAAGGGAGCAGCGCGTCGAGGTGTAAAATGCTATCGTTTACATTAGCTGCCTCAAATTTAACGGTTGTAGGAAAATACGTCTGTTGAATTTTTATTTTTGTTTGCGTTTGAAAACTAATTGAACATTATTGATTCTGGTGGGCTGTAATTATTATTAAATTTTTAAAGCTAAATTATTAAAGAAAATGGGAACTTTTGGGCTCAATTGTAAAAGGTTGAGGCTTGAAATAAGCGGCCATCATCATTCACCTCTCACCTCGGTAAGAAATGAGGGTGTCTATTCTACTCAGCCGGATACAATCAATCAAATCAAATCAAATCAAAATAATCTTTATTCAAATAAACCATTTCAGGCACTTTTGAATCGTCAAGCATCAATATGATTAATGAAGCTACAACTGGTTCGGAATGTTGCTCTTACCGAGAAGAACCAGCATCATCATTCTCCTGCCCTTATTCCACTCCCAGTGGGGTCGGCACAACATGTTACAAACATGTTGTCACATGATTTGGCGCCGTATTTTACGACCGGCCGCCTGCCTGACGTCAACTTACCTTAGTCGCCTTTTACGACACCTCGGTAAGAAATGAGGGTGGTCCATCCTATGCAGCCGGATACCACACGGCACATACCTTAGTCGCCTCTTACGACACCTCGGTAAGAAAGGAGGGTGGTCTATTCTATGCAGCCGGATACCACACGGCACATACCTTAGTCGCCTCTTACGACACCTCGGTAAGAAAGGAGGGTGGTCTATTCTATTCTACCGGATACCACACGGCACATACCTTAGTCGCCTCTTACGACACCTCGGTAAAAAATGAGGGTGGTCTATTCTATGCAGCCGGATATCACACGGCACATAGCTTAGTCGCCTCTTACTACACCGCGGTAAGAAATGAGGGTGGTCTATTCTATGCAGCCGGATACCACACGGCACATACCTTAGTCGCCTCTTACAATACCTCGGTAAGAAATGAGGGTGGTCTATTCTATGCAGTCGGATATCACACGGCACATACCTTAGTCGCCTCTTACGACACCTCGGTAAAAAATGAGGGTGGTCTATTCTATGCAGCCGGATATCACACGGCACATAGCTTAGTCGCCTCTTACTACACCGCGGTAAGAAATGAGGGTGGTCTATTCTATGCAGCCGGATACCACACGGCACATACCTTAGTCGCCTCTTACAATACCTCGGTAAGAAATGAGGGTGGTCTATTCTATGCAGTCGGATATCACACGGCACATACCTTAGTCGCCTCTTACGACACCTCGGTAAAAAATGAGGGTGGTCTATTCTATGCAGCCGGATATCACACGGCACATAGCTTAGTCGCCTCTTACGACACCGCGGTAAGAAATGAGGGTGGTCTATTCTATGCAGCCGGACACCACACGGCACATACCTAATTCGCCTCAATACTTATAAATATATAGTAAAGGAAGAGCAATCGCATCGCACAGCTTCATAGTCTAGCTTTATTTTGTTTTAAAGCGCTCTTAAATCCTTATTCCGAAAAAGTGTATATCGTCTACGAACCGGCGCAATATCCGGGCCGATCCGCGCTTGCGTCGACTGTCTACTGGAAGATTTAGAGTGCTAATAAAATGTTCATCGTTATTCGAGACTTCAATTTTTCCTTTACACAGACAGTTTACAAGTAACAGTTCCAAATTTGTGCTATTATAAGTCTCTATTTGTATCCTTAATGTAAGGAAAATTGCGATAACTAAAAATAATAATACGAAAATATTTTATGATTTTTAGATGTAGGTGCTATTTGCGGAATTTCATATTACAGAAACTATAACAGAACTTTTATTTATTTATTTGTTTAATATTTTAAAAATACATTAACAGAACTGCTTTGCTATAATCCGCGCGAGTTAAGCGAAAGCATGCAAAGCTATGTGTATGAAGCAGGCAAAATCGTAATGCATTACGATTTTGTCGTGGAGCCTATCCTCCTGATGATGCTTTGGTTTCGGGGCGAAACGATCGTCGAGATTTTGGTGGTGATTGTGTGTATCGCTTGTGTGCATTGTTGATGGTCTTAGGATGCATGTGACTTGTCCTGCATGTGTAACGTATGTGAATTTTGCCTGCTACATACACATTAGCATTGCATGCATTCGCTTAACCCGCGTGGATTATGGCAAAGTAGTTCTATTATAGTTTCGGTAATATAAAAATGTTAATTTTGTATTACGGAATTCTGCAATAACCGCCATTTTAGTATTTCTTTTGTTCAAAAATATTTTTTAAATCAATTTTTCATAAATTGTATTATGGCCAAAGTTGCCAAAAAAAATGCCAAAGTTATCTAATACATTTAAGCGATCAGTGGATTCATTAAATTTTGTATTCGTATATGTATATATTATCGAATCAAATCAAAATAATCTTTATTCAAGTAAGCCATTTCAAGCACTGATTGATTCAAAGGTGCATTCAAATAAGCTCTATGAAACACTTACGACTCGTCAAGGATCAATATGATCAATGAAGCTACAACTGGTTCGGAATGTTGCTCTTAACGAGAAGAACCAGCAAGAAACTCGGCGGTGAATCTTTTAAATATGTTCAATTATACATTACTGGAAATACGTGCGGCTTCGCCCGCGTGAAATTCAGTGTTTAGCATGTTGTAGTCGCTCGAGTCTCGGCATGAGACTGGCTCTCTGATACCTGACACCGCTTTTTATACCTATTCCCCCCTCTAAACTACAATCGACACCGGTTTGTTACTACCCCCCAATAAAAATTGTTATAAAACGTCCTCTTCAAGTCAATTTACATGAAACGGCTATGTTCTATTAACCTATACCTTTCGGAGGAATTGCACTACCTTTTAGTGAAATCCGTTCAGTAGATTTTGAGAAAATCGATTACATACAGGCAGACAGCTTTGGGGACTTTATTTTATAATAAGTAAAGATTAAACCGCTGTCTTGTATGAAGCTGAAAGGATTTTTAAATCCAGGCATTTTTATCATCCAAATAATCTTCAATTTTGTGATATGCTTTACGCATATACATATTTCTTACATTTATATTAAAATTTTCTGTAGACTGGTCTAGTATGGATTGTGGAATTTTATTATAGAAGCGAATACCCAGACGAATGAATTTTTAACTCTGCTGAGTCGCAACACACACCACACACCGTGTGGTATCCGGCAGAATAGAATAGACCACCCTCCTTTCTTACCGAGGTCGTAAGAGGCGACTAAGGTATGTGCCGTGTGGTATCCGGCTGCATAGAATAGACCATTCTCAGTTCTTACCAAGGTGTCGTAAAAGGCGACTAAGGTAAGTTGACGTCAGGCAGGCTGCCGGTCGTAAAATACGTAGCTAAATCATGTAACAACATGTTTAACATATTGTGTCGGCCCCACTTAGAGTGGGATAAGGGCAGGAGCATGATGATGATTAATCGGGACACAGGAATCACAGGCTTATTATGACCTCGTGTATGTCTCTACGTGCTAAATTAGCGTTGCGACATTTTTCACTACCTATTTCATAAGATCATTGCTATGCCAGTTATTTAAACCATGTTATTCTGAGAAGCATTATTAAGTTTGTTATAGCCTTAAAGACTTCATTTTACTCGTCTAGACAGCTTTTATATAAGCAGATGAAGAGTAATGAAAGGACATGCTGCCGAGGTAGTTTCTAAATACAATTCCCAAGACGTAAAAGCTTTTACACAGAGTATTCTAATTTTCAATTAAAGTGCTAATTTGCGGTATTGTTATATTATAGTTTTTAACAAGTTACATTACAAATAAGTTGAGGTTGCACGTAGTTACAGCTTTTGAATACAGATCTATATATAAATGTTTGAGATATTTTGTTACCGCCACCAAACTATTTTTTTTTGCTTAGATTAGATAATACAATAGAAGATTTTTTTGTCTTAAATAATACGAAATTCTCTGTCTTTTTATTATATAATTTTTTAATTGAAATTTAACTAAGTCGTTATTCACTAAATCATAATAAAGAAAAGTTTTATCAGAGTCCGTTGCACACCAACGAAGACTTTCACTGTTTTACTTACTTGAACTGTACACACTTAGTGCTATCCGGCTCGAAGGACCAAACAATGTTAATCAAACACCGCACCCATACTGAACCGTATTTATTTTTATACAATACAATATTGTACTAATACTTTAAAAGGAACATCTTTAGCGTGACGTAATAGACAACAGCGCCACATATTTTGGTGGTGGTAACAAAATCATCATCATTCTCCTGCTCTTATCCCACTCTAAATAGGGTCGGCACAACATGTATTAACCATGTTGTTACATGATTTGGCTAGGTATTTTACGACCGGCCGTCTCCCTGACGTCAACTTACCTTAGTCGCCTTTTACGAGACCTCGGTAAGAAATGAGGGTGGTCTATTCTACTCAGCCGGATACCACACGGCGGGAGTAACAAAATTTCTCAAACAATAAATATTACATTATATTATAACAACCCTTTTCTCGAAAAGAAAAAGTGACCTATGTCCAGCAATGGCATAGTCAAAGCTTGCTAATTTACTTTTATAGTTCAATTTTGATTCAAAAAATAAAGAAAGAAGAATTGAGCTCAATTCTTCTTTCTTTATTCTTATTTAAAAGCTTTTATCTAACTGTCTTGTATGTATATAAAGGTGAAATCTTGCAAGTTAAATTGAACCCATTTCCCGATGTCCAATTGAGATGAAATTTTACATACTGGTTCAGTCTTGATGACAATACATACCAATGATAAGCATGACCTGATGCTGCCAGGGTAGGCTCCAGACGAGGGAACTCCTTTTTGTCGAATAACGACATAAATTTTTATTAATACCTGACAAGTTGCTGTCAAGGGATGATTGATTCTTTTGTCGCACTAATTAAATAATAAGCATTTTTGTTCGAAGCGATTTCGTACATCTTTATATATTTGCGCCCTGAAATTTAATGATCAATCATTTTAGGCAATCAATCACGAACGGTTCATTACCAGCAAAAATTTCCGAGATTGGCATGTTTTATAGGTGCCTACCTTTTTCATACTTCTATTTCGCCTTGCGCCAATATTCTTAAGAACTAATTTATTTAGAATTTTCTTTATTCTTATTCAAACTATAATTTGTCTTTTATAAGTAGATTTGAAATCGACAAATTTTAATGAAGCTTCTAATGGTCCAGAAGGTGTTTTTATAATGCAAGAAACTCGGTGGTCACTCTTTAAAATAAAGATTTTACTTATTACAATATTACTAAATTAAGTGCGCGCCGTATCGTATTCGACAGTAGAATAGACCACCCTCATTTCTTACCGATGTGTCGTAAAAGGCGACCAAGAAAATCTGAAGTCAGGTCCGTCGTATAATAACTAGCTAAAACAAGTAGCAACATGTTTAAAACATGTGCCGACGCCACTTGGAGTGGGACAAAGCACCTCCACCAAAGCACACAACAACAGCAACAAAGCACACAAGCAGCACACACACCCACCACCATTTGTGCGCTTTGTTGCTGGTGGAGGAGCCTTGGGGTGCGTGTGGTGGCTTGTCCTGCATGCATAAGGTTCGTGGGTTTTGCCTGCTTCATACACATTAGCTTTGCATGCATTCGCTTGACCCGTGCGGATTATAGCGAAGTAGTTTTGTTATAGTGCCTGTAATTTTTAATATGACTTGTTTATTGGTGCACTCACATAGTGCGGAGAACCAATGTGTGTAGGTCTTAAGGTGTTAGAATGATGACCTCGCACTGGAAAACGCAGTGTCGGTAGAACCCCTAGCGGCAAAGGATAATGTTTTATGAAGATCATGGTAAGAGTAGGTCTCTTACCATGATCTTCCCATGATCAGAAGTGGACATCTATTGCTTGATAAAAAAGAAGAAAAGAGAGATTTTCTATTTGATTTATCGTGGATTATGCTAAAATAATGTTATTGTTACTTTTGTATTGCGAACCTCCGCAAAGTAACGCCTAATTCTATACACATTTTAAAACGTACAATCTGTAAAGTAAACACTTCCTCGCTAATTGAGTTGCGTGCCGTTAAAAGGGTTTATCGGCCGCCGTCATTTAATTCCGTGAAAGCCTTCGCAGGTGCTAATAATATCAGCAATGGCCTGTGACTGCGCTCTACACCAGTTAGCCGCACGACAATATTTTATATCCAAGCTTTTTATTTAAATTTACTTTATATTCAAGTCAAAAAAGCTTTTAACAAAATTCATGTCATAGTTAATAAGGATACCGGCTATACTCACGTCTAATTTTATCGGATTAGCCCAACTAGTTCTTACCACCCCCCCGCCCCAGCCACCTACGAGTCGCGCCCAGCGAGCTGCTGCACGCAGCTCCCGCCGTGATAACGTCGTGTAAACAGCTCATGAATAAGTGCCCCGGACGGGTTCAAAACTAGTCGGGCTAATCCAATAAAATTAGACGTGAGTATAGCCGGTATCTTTATTAACTATGAATACTACTCACGATAGTTTAAATTTAAAAATTCTTCTCCCTAGTGCTAACCATTGACGGGTTCCCTTGTCTGAAGTCAATCTTGGCAGCAACTTTAGACCATGCTTATGATAGACATTCATAGTCATCGAAACTGGATCGGTATTTAAAATTTCAGCTCAATCGGACACTAGGAAGTTAAATTTAACTTGCAAGATTCCATCTTCATCTACACACATTTGAAGTTGAAAAAAAAAGGTCTAAAGAAGGTTGGTTTTTAAAATAGGTATTTGTTTCTCGCATTATTACAAGAGGAACTACTCCAAATTTTTATCAAGGACTTAGTATATAGGAAGCTCTTTTAAACGATTGCCAAAACCATTTCCCAAAGCCATTTCTGCAAAACTTAAAGTATAGTACCCGGCAATAAATAATGCACATCAAGGCTTAGAGAGAGAAATCGGCTAAATTCTGCTTCATAGAGCATTGTCTCCGTCGCACAGACTGACGAACCCGTGAGTGACAGTGACAGCGCTCTACGAAACCGAACTGGCCGGCTGTTTCGTTGTAAACACCGATGTGCATTATTTATTGCTGGGCACTATATATGTACTTAACAAAATTCATACCATTGTAATGTATAGGGATATCATTTCGGCAAATACTTAACATAAAACCGTAATGGCGTGGTAAGAAGGCATGTCTCTAAACAGGGAGTTAAGATTGCAAAACTATGGAGAAGCACGAATGAGTTTTCTTTAAAAAAATTCGTGCTAAATAGTTATTTACGATTGCTTGAAAACGCTCTTTTCCACGAAATGGAATTATTGTTACTTAATTATTGTCTCTTAATGATACCATCAAAAGAGCTCTTGCCACCATCGACGTTTCTGCTCTTCTCGAGCCTTCAGGGATAAGTCGAGATGATGGCAAGAGACCAGACGGTTAGACACTGGTTCCTTGGGAACGGGGACGGGCCCTAATGTGGGACACAACATGCGTTGATACGTTAGCCTCGTCCCATATCAGGGAAACTGGAGTTGCAGCGGAAATGGCCGAATCCGGCAAGCGGCGAAACTTGCACCTCTCATCGAGAGTTTTATATTGTTACCGTTTGCAGTTGAGACCCTACGGCCATGGAGTCAGAGTGCAATTTTATCCGTTTTAACACATCAGTTAATTGCTTCTTTAGGTGACAAGAGGGCTGACTCTTTTTTCGCACAAAGAATTAGCTTAACGATTGAACGCGGAAACGCTGCCAGCATTCTTGCGACCATTCCACGTGGGCATGATTTGTATAGAACTAGCGTGTTAGTAATTTAAGTTAGACATAACTTGAACATTTTTTGTTGTAAATAGCCCCTATAAATAAATTAAATAAATATACAATTTTCGTACAATCATGTTGCAAAGTATGTGTATTGTTAACAATATTACTAATCTTAGTTTAAAAAAATTTTACATGTTAAATATGATTATTTATATTACTGTGCTTTCAAAATAGCCATTAAAAGATATCACTTGACATCCTTTTTAAATGTTATAAATTAATATTAATAAAAGTACATACAATGAAATAATCACAACAGTACTAAAATATCTAGGTTTTTTTACTCTGATTTTATCATTAAAGTCGCATCCCACATGTTTCTGCGCCCGCCTGCCTTACTCGGTGACGCTGTAAAATTAGGGCGAACAACGCTATACCGAAAAATAAAATATTCATTGTTTCTGTATCAAATAATTTTAATGAAACCTTCGTTATTCATACATTGCCTTGAATAAATCTGGAAAAAATCCATTCGTATTCTCCCTCACATTAAAACGGCTCAAAATAAGCTAAGGTAAAGTTCTACATTACATTCCCCTTCAAGAATTATTTATGTAGGCTTTTGTATTACTTTTATACCTTGAATAGAATTCTGAAGCGAAAAACGAGCTTACTTTTGTGAATCGCGAATGTTTTGCTAGCCCCTAAAGTCTTGGCTTATGCTAATAAAAGGTATACAATAAGTTTTTTTTTCATATTTTATTTATCGATTACTTAATGTTTATAAGACCAGAAACTTTTTTTTATAAGAGTCATTCGAATTTGCTTAAACATTTTCATCAGGTAGTTTAAAGCCACCGTTGCTATACTAAAAATAATCAATAAATATATGGGACAATTACACACACGACTGTCCATCCCCAAAGTAACTAACTGAATACTTTTGTTGTCAAAAGTAATAATAAAATTATTTTGCTATAATCAACGATAAAGTAAATAGGAAATATATATAATGCTATATGTAGGGTGGAATATCCGTTTTTTCATACGCGTTACATGCGGGATTCGTAAAAACACATGCACAAACCTTCTCCACCACCACCACATACAAATGCACTACACACTTCACTATCACAAACTCAATATATACCTCAATACATACATATAGACACCTACTCAAAGATTCAACAAATTGTTTGTAGAAAATATTCACGGAAATCGAACCTGTGGAGCTGAAGGCAGGGTCACCGCCCACTGCGCCAACGGACTAACTAACAAATTTTTTTTTTACATACTTGGTTTCGCTTTTAATAGAACCTTTAAAAGTTTTGATTTCAGATATTAATTGAATCTTTGCTGTGAGATTACCGTATTTAATTTTCGAAGTATTTCCTTTTTTGGAATTCGTTATTATCTATGTCGTTTTCAGGTAGGTTTAAGAAATGGTTGTAGCAAAATTTCATATCTCTACTGTTAACCGTTTGATGTTAACCGAACTGATAGGAGCTAATCCTGACAGCAACATTAGGTCATCCTTATCATAAACTGTGTAAAAAAATGTTGGCCCTTTGGCGGAACCCGCGACCCGCGGAGCTGAAGGTAGGATCACTACCCACTGCGCCAACGGGCCAGTCTATATGAAATAAATAAAGTAATGTACATATAATTTATAGACACGAACGTCTGAATAAAAAGGTAGTAAAGTTATAAACAAATGGCAAATACCTAAACCGACATTTAAATTTGAACCAGCGTAGAGCTACAACTGTCGTATTAAAATGTCGGCTGCAGCACTCCCTGGCGGCTGGGAACTCTAAAATCTGTCTTTTAAGACCCAGCGGTGCAGTAAAGTTTATTCAAACTACAGCCTTTTGCAGCTATATGGTTCATGTAGACATAAACCATATTTGTACTATACAGGATAGTACCGAAGACACGACATTAAATGAATCTACTGATGATTTCTACGTAAAAAAAAAAAAAAAAATTTCTTTATTTGCAGAAACATTTTTTTACAATAGGGGTGTATTATATTTATTGTCTAGTAGAAATGTTTCACCTAGTATTGTAGGCATGCAAATTTACAAAATAAAAATTAATTTAAAATTATGTCAATACTATTTTCCTGTTGAATGTCAATAAAATCTAATATCTCAATTTTTCTATTATTTATCTAATCTTATTATGTCTAAAATGCTTATCTAATATGTTGTTTTAAATTTTAATATTTAAGTATTCGTCAATTGTATAGAAGCACCTTTCTATAAGCCACATTTTAAGTTTAGACTTAAAAAGATTAAGCGTAAGTTCCCTTATCATTTTTGGAATTTTATTGTAGACGACAATGGATTTTATTGCGCAATTATTTGATAGTAAGGCACTTCTTGAACTCTGTATTCTTTTTTTTTGTGGGATCCCTAAGTCGAACTCTGCTTTCAACACTTAAGTTTTCAAAAAGTTGCGGATTCTTTTTCACGAAAATTCCTACTTCTAAGATGTACATAGATGTCAAAGTCAATAATTTTTTTTCTTTAAAAAAGGGCTTACATGATTGCAGAGGTCCGGCACCAAACACAGCTCTGACGCATTTTTTTTGTGCTATGAATAATATTTTTGTATGTGTGGAACAACCCCAAATTACTAGCCCATACCTTAATAATGAGCAAACATATGCATGGTACGCAACAAGGGCAGTATTTTGATTTAATGTTTGTCTAACTTGTCTTAGAGCAAATACAAACCTATTTACTCGTGAACATGTCTGTAGAATATGAGGTTTCCACGAGCAATGCTGATCAAGAATTAGTCCCAAAAACTTCACTTGATCACATTTCTGAATAGTTTTGTCTAGGTAATTAATTTGTATGTTTACATTTTTAGCTTGATAATTAGAGAACTGTATGTATTTTGTCTTCGTTAAGTTTATTTTTAATTTATTATCGTAAAGCCAGTCCGAAATTTGATTTATAGTAGTATTAATGTCATTTTCATAGTCACTTTTATCTTTATCATTAGGAATAATAATTGTTATGTCGTCTGCATATAATATACATTTATGTCTAGTTACTTTTGGCAAGTCATTGATATAAAGCAAAAACAATAAAGGGCCCAAAATACTTCCTTGTGGCACTCCGGTCTTGTTATATTGATAATTAGATTTATAAACTTATTCTTCCGATTTTTTATTGATATTTATCACCTCCACACATTGCTTTCTGTTATTCAGATAGCTTTGTATCCATTTCAATGCAATTCCTCTAATGCCATATTTTTCCATTTTATTTATTAATATATTATGATCAACAAGGTCAAATGCTTTACTGAGGTCAAAAAATATTCCTGTTGTTGGTCTTTTCCTATCTATATTTGTCGTAATTGAGCTAATAAGCGTATATGCCGCACTAGTTGTCGATTTAGACTTGATAAATCCGTTTTGTTCATCTAGTATAATATTGAATTTGTTTAGATATGATATTATTCTATTATGCATAATTTTTTCGAAGATTTTAGATATTATTGGAATGAGAGTTATGGGTCTGTAGTTGTTTAGTTCTTTTGGATCATTTTTTTTATGTATAGGCCTGACAACTGACACTTTTAGCCTTTCTGGGAATGTTCCTTGACTAATTGAAATATTGATTAAATAACTTAGTACGTGAGCTATATTTTCAACAGTGTTTTTTAATATATACGTTGAAATATTATCATATCCGACTGCTTTAGTATTGTTTAAAGTTTTTATCACTTTTATAATTTCTATGTCTGTACATGGATTTAAGAAAATGCTGGAATTATGATTTTCCAAACTGTTATAAACAATAGGTGTTCTATTTGAATTATTTATATTTTTAGTTGCAACACCAATAAAAAATTCATTAAATGCAGTTGCGATATGTTTTGGTTCTACAATTTCATTTTGATTTACTCTTATCATATTTATTTCTTTACCAATTTTATTGGAATCATTCTTATTTTTAATTATATTCCATGTTGCTTTACACTTATTTTTGGCATTTTTTATATAACATGTGTTCGTAGTCTTTTTAGCATTCATTACACATCTTTTCAATATTTTAGAATAATTTACATAATAGTATTTAGCTTCAGTAGATTTATCTTTATACATTTTTATTCTTAGACTTCTTTTTGTAAGACTGGATATACGAATACCCTTAGTAATCCACTTAGGTGCAGTCGATTTTAGGTTCATTCTTATTCTTTTCTCCGGAAAACAGAGATCGTAAAACATTGTATATTGATTGTGAAAAATATTGAATGCCTTGTTGCAGTCTATTTCTTTAAATACTTCATTCCAAGTTATTTTTTTCAAATACTCATTAAATTTCCTTACATTATCCTCCGAGTAATCTCTTCTTGTCACAAATACATATTCAAACTTTTGTTTAGTTACAATAGGAAATCTAATCATTTGACAGGTATTATGGTCGGATAAGTGTAATTCGTGGACTGACTCAGTTACTTTCTGGATATTGGTGATTATATGATCTATACATGATTTTTTTCTAGTGGGCTTTTTAATATGTTGAGTAAGATTGTTAGAGAGCAATATGTGTTTATAGTGTCGATTGATCTTATTATCTACTAATATATCAATGTTAGTGTCACCGGCTATAATAATTTTTTTGTTTCTATTCCTTGTTAATTTATGTAGTAAAACTTCTAACTGGTCGAGGAATATGTTTTGATTTGAGGAAGGTATTCTATAAACGCACACAATAACGCAATCTATGCAGGGGATTTCTATTCCACAGCATTCGAAGTTTTTTTCCATACATAGATTATGCAATGTAGGAAGATTATTGTATTTTATAGATTTGTGAGTAAGAATGCAAACACCTCCTCTTTTTTCATTTTTCCTCGAGTAGTAAGATGCTAAGTTATAATTTTTTAAATGTACATTGAATTCATCTCCTGATTTTA
Organism: Morpho deidamia; assembly: GCA_947086505.1. Classification (NCBI taxonomy): domain Eukaryota; kingdom Metazoa; phylum Arthropoda; class Insecta; order Lepidoptera; family Nymphalidae; genus Morpho; species Morpho deidamia. The sequence continues at coordinate 3,087,573 of CAMTZC010000011.1, forward strand.
TAAAAGTTTCCGAAAGACATAATATATTTATAGGATTATTATTCAGCAAAAATTCATTTAAACATAGCTCTAGATCATTTAATTTATTTAACAGGCCCGCTATATTCTGATGGAGTACCGCTATTGTGTTTTGCAAAAATAATGATTTATTTTCGACGAAAAAATTGCTTGCTTTTTAAAGAACCATAACTTCTATCAATTGGTTGTATTGATTTTGTTTTAAGGACTATAGGGAAATAATATGGAATAGTGCCTTTTTTAGCTAAACTATGAGTTGTAGATAAGCAATGGGTTTGGATGTCATTGGTAATAACTGGGAAATAATAAGGTATGGTGCCTTTTTTTGGTAATTTGTTAAAGTTAATATTTTGTTTTTTCTTATTGTACGTCAAGTATTTATTAAAATAACTTATATAGTCAATGGTAGAATATATTTTATGACACAGATTTTGCAGTTTACGTTTGCGACTGAAAGATCCCACATTATTTATGCGTAAGAATGTACAATTTTCATTATTCTGACAAAAAGATTCTAGCATATTGTTAAGCTTGTTTTCATTTAAATATTTACTATAAGTTATGTCAAGTACAATAATGTTAATATTTTTGAAACGATTAACGACCTCTGTAAAGTTAGCTAATAGTTTAACAGGATTTGTATCATGTTCACCAATTGAGAATACGATATAATTTCTGGAGCTGTCTTCAACTTCTGTGCAACTGTTTAAGATTTCATCTGATTTAGCATTTGGTTTTGTTACTGAAGTTATATTGTAACGCCCAGGGTCAATTTGAGTCGTTCTTTTACTCGTCATATTTAGCTCAGCTGCTAAGTTAATGCATTGTTTCCCACCATAAATGTAAATAGTAGATTCTTTGTTACGTATTTTGCGTTGAGAATTGTCAACCCTATTGAATCGCGTGTGAGATGATTGCTCTTTTTTCTCTTGGTGGTTATTCTGTGTTACAGAGTTGTCAGCGTCGTTATCTTGTTGTCCTAAATACATAGTGCTAGCGTCTATCAACTTATTTGGAGTAGAACTAAGTTGTAATGGTAGTTGTATTTTACTTTTATATTTTGATTTATTCGTATTATTAATCTTCTTTGTATTTGGGGTTGATTCTGTATAAATTTTTTTCAGCTGTAATATTGTAGTTTGTAAATCTGATATTTGTTTTCGTAGAGTAAAGTTCTCCAAGGACAAATTATCTACTTCGCAGTGTGCGGTTGTCAATTGATTTTTTAAACATTCTATTTCTTTGCGTAAATCTTCATTATTATCACAATTTATAGTTGACAGATCCGGTAAGCTTTTAGCCATATAGTTCGATTCCGATTTTGTCGAGTCTGTGGATTTTTCTAGTGAATATTTTAATTGTTTTTGAGAATTTTTAGTCTTACGTGTTGTTTTCATTTTAGATGCCTTTTTGAATATAATCTTAAGTTTTAAATTTAATTTTATTCGGATTCTTTTTTTATATATTTAATTTACTTTTAAAGTATCTCAAATATTAAAAATCAAATTGAAAAGTAACTTTTGTTCTAGCCCACACTGAGATTCGATCTTCGGACCATCCTCATCATTGATCTTTTTTGTACCACTACACCAACAACGATAATTCATTTATTGTCAATTTTGAAGCAATATCTGTGCGTCAGCAAGTTGTGATGAGAATTTTTTTGTAGCTACCGTACACTTGCAATTATCAGTATAAATATCACTGTTTTTCAATAGTAATTTAGATGAAATATTTCGTATATATAAGAACTATTTAGTAAATTCTTTAAATAAAGTACTAGTTAATAAAACACAAATCACTATTCCTTGAAATAATTGATTAAACTCTTTATAACAAACAGTTGTTTTTATTTACACTATTCACCAGAATCAGTTAATTATTGTTTTTACGCAAAATATCTTTGAACTTTAAACACTTGTTTGTGCACCTTGGTACTATCGTTTTTAGTTATTTGAAGCTATATGCACAAGGAAATTCACTTATTTTATATTTTTTAACTTGTTTTTATTACGGAGCAACGTTGACACGTTTGACAGTTGTCAATCGTGTCAGCCGTGTATAAAAGATAACTATAGCATAAATCTTCTTAAATATCTATAGAAATCTAGCTTTGTAAGTAATGGTTGACTGACCTGGAGTGACGCGCTCGTTCAAAAAACAGTAAAAAACAATTACATGTTTTCTCTCCCTCGCACCAGTATATTTAGTTTTTTTGGTCAAGATTATTTTTCGTGTCACGTGTCGCAATAGGGTACGGTACTTGATTTTTGTAAATTGTATTTATATTTTTAATAAACGTAAAATATTTCATGCGGTTAAAAGACTTCGCTGAATTAACTAATTGTATGTAAGGTACTGAGGTGTGTAACTAAAATTAAAAATGTCGTATGATCAGTACCACCGTGTCATCGGAAATAATCGAATGTCAATTGTTTTAGCTGCGAATTGTAATACCGGAAATAGGTTTAGTGTCTCAGTAAGATAGGTCATTTAAATACATATATAGTTGACGCTTCCATATTGAAATCAACAAATAAAATTCATAGACGTCCTAAGAGCGTCTTTAATGACCCTAATGATATCATAACATTGTCAAATCAAACTATCTTACAATATCACACACACAATCTCTGTGCCAAGACAAGGTCTTGGTTCCGCCTATTTATTAACCAGTCAAGGCGCCAAGCCGCAGCCGTTATGATTCAAAAACTTCTTCAAAGTCTAGATTCCTTCCAAAACGCGCCGCTTAACTAACATGCACAAAACATGCAAAAAGTAGGCTTTACTTGCGGAAATGAATATCAATATATGATGAAAAAATTATTTTGCTAAAATCGCCGGATACATTGTTGATTACACTAAAATAATTTAATCATTGCTTTTATAAAATTATAATAATAATCCCATAGCTGGACAAAGGCATTTCTCTTCTTTTTTGGAAAGAAGGGTCACAATTTGGACTCAAAACGGTTTTCCGAGGCGGATTGGTTGGTAAGACTTAATCTAAGACATGCAGGTTACTTAAAGGAAAATCTTTTACAGAAAAACACGTGGCTAGTTATAAATATCAAATGATTTATAGAAGCAGACGTTACTTTGCGGAATTCCATACTATAAAAAGTAGTTCTGTTATAGTATCTTTGTAAATATCAATTAGGCAATTAAGTTTTAAAAGGAAAACATGGAACTTGCCCAGGATTTGAGCCCATTACCCTCCTTAAAAGATTACAAATCACATATCAAATAACAGAGTTTAAAGATTTTTATTAGCTCCACAGAACTATGTACCAAAGTTCAAGTCATAAAAAATCACTTAAAACAACACCTAAGGGTTAACTCTTATTCATACCTCTTAAGTTATTCTGCGTGCAGCATCTCTTTTACAATTCGCTGAGCAAATTTAAATCAGTAAATGCAGGCCGTGCCTTGATTCTATAATACCATTACTGCTCTATAACAAAAAAATGCTCCATATATTTATGTCTGATAGGATGTTATTTGTCTGTTATGTAAGTGAAGTGAAGCTGTGATAGCCGGAAGATGACACCGTTAAACTCTCGACAGGGGTACACGGGTTCAAATCCCGGGCAGGCACCAATGAGTGTTTCTGTTGAATAGTATGTGTCTAATTCATATTTACAATTTATCGGTAAGGGAAAACATCGTGAGAACCTGCATGTCTCACGAGAATTCATGGGATTACCAATCCCAGCCACTGATAGCCCAGTGGTGAGACCGTCCGACTCTTTCGAGGGGTACACGAGTTCAAACCTCAGGCAGGCACCAATGAGTTTTTCTATTAAAATTTGTGTCTTATTGTTAATTGCAATTTATCACACGCTTTTCGGTGAAGGAAAATATCGTGAGGAAACCTGCATCTCTCTAGAGAATTCTGGGGATATGTGTAACTTACCAATCCGCATTGGAGCAGCGTGGTAGGTCTTAGCTCAAATCCTTTTCTCCTGGAGGAGGCCGTAGCCCAGCAGTTGGCATAGTAACAGGCCGTTACTTTACTTTACTTCTTTATGTAGTAAATTGTATTCTTTCGAATAAAATACTTTTCATCGGTAGTCTCGAACTTTAAAAAATCAAGCAACTTCTACCCAAACCCCTTTGATTGTCATTTGAATTCGAGAATAAATTAATTACCGTAGAAATTCCGGTCCGTTTAAGTACTTTATGTGTATCCGACTGGGTAATTTTAATTCGAGCTTCGGAGATATTCCGTTTACATCTCTTTCATAGTTCACTGAGCGAATAACAAACCAACAAACGCAGTTCGTGCTTGATTTTCGAACAAAACCACAAAATGTATTTCAGAAAATATACGGTTAGTTTGCTTTCTTATATTCGCTTAGTTCGCGTCTACTTATTTGTTAAATACCCTCAACTATATAGTACGTGTAATTTTGTTCTGTTCTCCCGCCTTTGACCCTTTGACAGATACACACAGTCATGACTTCCGGAATATTTAAGTAAAATTAAATATTATTAATTTAACTTATTTACAATACTACCAGCACTCGTTTTGATACAAGTTTACCTAGTAACTTATTGTAACTTAGTGACTTTCGAATACAATAAGTTAGTACAATAAGTGAGTATGCGGTGTGGTATCCGGCTGAGAAGAATAGAACACCCTAATTTAGTACCGAGTTGTCGTAAAAGGTGACTAAGGTAAGTTTACCCGCCGTGTGGTACCAAGCTGAGTACAATAGACCACCCTCGTTAATTACCGAGGTGTCGTAAAAGACGACTAAGGTAATTTTACCCACCGTGTGGTATCCGGCTGAGTAGAATAAACCACCCTCATTTCTTACCTAGGTGTCGTAAAAGGCGGCGAAGGTAATTTAACACGCTGTATGGTATCCGGTTGAGTAGAATAGACCATCTTTCTTACTGAGGGGTCGTAAAATACGACTAAGGTAAGTAACGTCAGGCAGCCTGCCGGTCGTAAAATGCGTAGCCGAATCATGTGGCAACATGTTAGAGCGGGACACTTCGAGCGGGAGAATGATGATGATAATATACAAAATGTTTTCTATACGTGCGATCTTACTGAAGATCTTAAGTGAAAACTGTATATTTTTTAGATCAATCACAATCTTGATTTATTGCATGTAATTAAATTTTAAATCCAATGCAGTTGGGGAACAGCGAAGCAAACAGTAGAGAGGGTGTAGTCGGCGTAGACATCTGACTAATACTCCTGAGATATTCCGTGTACATCTCTTTCATAGTTCACTGAGCGAATGGCAATTAGTAAATACAGCTCCTGCCTTGATAATGTAAGTGGTATGCGACTGCACCTCTACCAGCAAATGTATATTTGCTCTCTAATGTATATATAAAGGTTCTGCAAAAGGACCGTATTAACCCTTTGACCGACAAGAAGCGGGGAGTGTACGAATTTTTACCTTCATTTTTAGATCATGATATTTACTATATAATACAAAAGTAATAATAAAAATTATTTTGCTATAATCCGCGATACAGTAAATAAAAAAAATATATATAGTGCTAGATGTATAGTGGACTATACGTTTTTTCATACCTGATACATGCTATGATATGGATAATTCTTCGCTTTGCGATTTTGTCGTGGAGTGATAATGCTTCGGTTATGGGTCGAAACGATTGTTGAGTTTGTGATAATGAACGTGTGTAGTGCTTGTGTATTGTAGTGGCAGTGGTGGAGGTTTATGCATGTGTTTTTACAAATCCTGCATGTATCAGGTATGAAAAACGGATAGCCCACTATACATTTAGCACTATATATTTCTATTTACTGTATCGCAGATTATGGCTAAATAATTTTATTATTACTTTTGTATTATGGATCTCCACAAAGTAACCTCTAATTCTTAAAATTATTTAAATTACTATACAATAATTATACCGACCGTGGAGGAGTTCGTTCGTCGCTTGGTCGACACCACCTGGATTTACGCAAAACCAACCGGACACGACACCACCCGAAATAGACGCAGCGGTCTGGGAGTTACTATTCCCAGACCCTTCCACCGGAAACGACATCCCTCAGGCCACCTAAGTGGCCTGGGCCAACCGGCCCGAACATAGACCAGGCCCACAGGCCTCCGAGGACCACCCCGGGCAAAGAGGTTCGCCTCGAGGCCCATACCCCGGCACCCTCACAAGGTACCGAGAAGACCCGGATTGATTGATAATAATTATACGATATTTGTATACCATTTCCTTTGTTATAAAATTCCTCGTTAAACGCAATAAACCATTTTATAATAACTTAAATTTATTATTATTGGTGACAAAAACATTTTGATTTACCAAACTTGAATTTGTGCACCGTGAAAAATTACTAACGAGATGTTTTATGATAGGATCAGTGGGAATTATTTTTCTACTATAATGACATTTAAAGGATTGTAATCAGACATGTTATATAGTACAATAAAGGACCCTTTTCTTACCTTTATCAGAATAAGCCAGATAAATAGGGCCGGCTATTGTGACAAAAACATCAATACGAGATTGCTATTGACTTCCACTTGAATGTATTGTTGTGGAAATTTATGATAACTTTCTAAGGCAGGATTTGGGATACACAAGATGTAATATCCAATCTCATTTATAGGAGTATTACAAGGGCTGATTGTTATTACTGACCATTGTAGAAACCTTGTTTGAAATCCAGAAGTAATGATCATATTTTTTTTGCTAAAATCAGCGGTTAGTGAAAATGTATGTATAGTACGCGGCAATAAATAATGCACATCGAAGCTCAGAGAGAGAAATCAGCTTGATTCTGCTTCATAGAGCATTGTCTCTGTCGCACAGACTGACGAACCCGTGTGTGACAGTGACAGCGCTCTACGAAACTGAATTGGCCGGCTGTTTCGTTCTAAGTTCTCGATGTGCATTATTTATTGCCGGGTATTGTACCGCCGTTTGGTATCCGGCTGAGTAGAATAGACTACCCTCATTTCTTACCGAAGTGTAGTGAAAGGCGACTAAGGTAAGTTGAGCCGCCGTCTGGTATCCTGTTGAGTAGAATAGACCATTCTCATTTCATACCGAATTTTCGTAAAAGGCGATTATGGCAAGTTGACCCGCCGTGTGGTATCCGGCTGAGTAGAATTGACCAACCTCATTTCTTACCGAGGTGTCGTAATAGGCAACTAAGGTTATAGCACCCGGTGTGTGATATCCGGCTGAGTGGAATAGACCACCCTCATTTCTTATCTAGGTGTCGTAAAAGGCGGTTAAGGTAAGTTGATTCCCCGTGTGGTATCCGGCTGAGTAGAATAGGCTATCCTCATTACTTATCGAGGTCGTATAAGGCGAATGAGGTAAGTTGACGCCAGGCAAGCGACCGGTCGTAAAATGACTTTCCAAAACATGTAACATGTTTAAAACATGTTGACCCCAATTAGCGTGAGATAAGGGCAGGAGAATGAATAATGAATAAATGTACCAATACGAGTATAAATATATTCTGGGGTTTCATGGTTAAATATTTAATTGCTTAAATTTTCGCTTGTTTAAGCTAGACCATTATATATTCCTTTATGTGTGATTTATAAATTGTCGTCAAAAACAATATATGAAGCTTAACAACTATTTCTAAATATTTAAATAACATCAAGATAATTTTATATGATTATGTACAGTTATTAGAAATAATCATAATATTCATAATAGAAAGAATAAAATAAACATTAATTAACTCCGTCTAGACATAAACAATTAAACGAAATTCAAGAGATTTAATGACCGCTTAACAGAATATAATATTTACAAAACGTTCTATGTTTTATAAATAGAATGGTAGAGATCTCTCATTCTAAAAGTGCACGCCCCTCCACCAAATTTTTTTAATGTGTGAGAGAAAATATTGACTGTACTATTTTATATGCAGCCATTTCAAAGTTGACACGACTCATTCGCGCACTTAAAGGTCAACTAATTGCTCGACTGGTATAAGTCAAACATTTATATGGCGGAGAATGCACGCTTTGTATGAGACAACACGTCTATTCTGTCACGCGTTCCTATCATTTGTGCACTGGCTCACCAACCAATCCGGTTACACAGGTTACAAGTAACGTTTGCATAAAAATAAAATTAATATTATATAATATTTATAATCAAACTTATGTTGAAAATTCTTTAGAATAAAAAGTAAGTTTTTAACGTTTCCCTGGAGTAATAGTAAGCGCTGTGGATTGTAAACGGGAAGTTCCGCATTCGAATCCTGGAAAAAACATATTAGTATATTTCTAAAATTTATCCCTGGTCTTGACTAGATAGATACTTCCGACGTACCATTCTAACAAAGACGTATCATTAGCATTTAATAATAAGACAGACACACTAGAAACCGAAATAAACTAATGACGCCAAGGTTGCGCCTCCAAAAGGTGCGAAAATCATTTGTCGGTCTCGGTACACGTTTTTATAATAAAATTCCTCAACATTATCTAGACTTGCCTTTACACAAGTTTAGAAATTATCTTAAAACGATGCTGCTACATAAAGCTTACTATACAATTGAAGATTATTTGAGCGATAGTAGCATATCTTAACTGCAGTCAGCTACGCACCAAGCCGTAACGATTAATTTGTAACCATCAATCAAATTGTAAAAAAAATATATTTAAAACAAGAATGTCCGCCGAGTTTCTTGCTGGTTCTTCTCGGTAGGAGCAAACTTCCGAATCAGTGGTAACTTCTTGAAAACATTTGACGATTCAAAAGTACTGTAAACAGTTTACTTGAATAAAAAATATTTTGAGTTGAGTTGAGTATAATTCTATAAATTATTCATCTATGCATTAATTTTTCATATATATTATGGATTTCAATGGCCTACCTTGGATTTGTAATTTCGAATTCTTTGGAATTGTCGCGCGCTAAAATCAAACCAAGAATATATTTAATCAAATCACAAAGCTAGTTTAACGGGAGAAATCACCAATGAAGTATAAAACGATTTTCTCAAATGCAATTCCAAATGAAGCTTTTCAATTCTCAGTAGCTTTAGTAAGCTGTTCACGAGAACGCAGCGCGCCGATAAAGTGGGATTGATCTCGTACGGGATCCGGGATTTGGACACGTAGGTGTCCGACGAGCTGTGAAATATACTCGAAATTTTTACGTTCCTTCTTATTGTTAGAGCTTTATTTATAAATGAAACTATTGTTATAAAATTGCTGTTCATTTGAGCTTTGTAGGTGAAATGCTTCAATTTGTGTATATATTTTATTAAAGTAATAGATAATATTGAAAGGGCTTAACTTCGGATATGATTCCCGGTTAGGTTAACCTATCTTTAGGAGGTATTTTATGAATTAGCTCTCATTTTCGATGGCAGTAAGTGATGTAGATATATTGTGAAACATATACATTGGCATATGCGTATAGTATAAGCTTATATTGATATATGTATTAGAGGCGTATCGCTTGGGCATGGGCTGCGTTTGGCGCTATTAGCAAAGTCCTAGACGGAAAACTATCATTCGCCCTGAAAACGATTCTTTAAGCAATGTTGTTGTTGACTGCAGCAGCAAGTTGACTGGCCGGTTGGCGCAGGGAGTAGTGCCTCGCGGGGTCGATCCCGCCGAGGGCCGACATTTTCTATAAACAATTTGTTGGTGTATATTTGTATTTAAGTACGTATTTAAAACTATATATGTACATATTTACCAGTTGTCCGTCACCTATAACACAAGTATTAAGTTACTTAGTTACTATATATAATAAGTGTAAATATAGATAGATGTTGTAAAATATTATGTAAATCGAAATTGCGGATATAGTAGTGCAATCTCAATCGTAAAGCAATTACTAACTGAAGTGCCTAATGCGATGATGAAATGTACGAGAAGTGAATATTTCTCAAGTTTTGTGATTCCAGCTGTGGATCAGAGGGAAATGACAGGGAAGAGTCAATTATACGCAAGGACGGCGCAGTAGAGGGAGATCAATTCAGCTTTATCATAATTTGGTTGTGGTAACAAAACATAAGAGGAAGCGTATTAAATTTACAAGTATATTTCTTTATAGAATTAAGCGTTACTTTGCGGAGATCCATAATATAAAAGTAATAATAAAATTATTTTTTGCTTTAATCCGCGATAAAGTAAATAGAAAATGTATATAATGCTAAATGTACAGTGGACTACCCGTTTTTTGTTCATACCCGATACATGCAGGATTCATAAAAACACATGCATATATTTCCACCACCGCCACCACAATACACATGCACTACACACGCTCAGTATCACAAACTCAACGATCGAAACATCATCGGGAAAAAGACTCCACGACAAAATCGCAAAGCTTACAAAGCTTTGCTTTGTCCACTCTACATTAAGCATTTTATATACTTCCTATTTACTTTATTGCGGATCATAGCAAAATAACTGTATAATTACTTTCCAGAATTGCATAGTACAAATGTTATGATAGAATTATTTAGAAAACTTTTCAATCCTTAAGCGAAGCATCATCAGGAGATAGACTCCATAACCTAATCGCAAAGCTTGCTTTATCACGGATTATAGCAAAAAAATAATTTTATTATTTACTTAAGTATAATTTTGTTAAGCCAAAATTTGATAATTGATCTCAAACATAAGCATATATTTAAGTAAATTCATTAATGTATACAGGGTACATATAGAACTATTTTAAAATTATTTCTAAATTTACACCCTTTGTGATATATTAAATTGGTTGTGAATATTGTATAATATTTAGCTACCAAGAGCACAATTTTATATGTTTTGCCACCCAATTTACCAATCAAATTTAATGAAAATCCTAAAATCAAGGTAGTTTGTGTGCATAAGTCAGTCATATTTTTACCTAAAAGTTTTAATGATTTTTACTCTCAATCCACCTTTGCCAAACGTGCTGTAAAAAAAGTTTAGACACTACTGTGGCAAGGTTTTTTTAAAAGTTGACACAATTACCTAAGATTCTCAAATTTGATATAAATATACCTACCATAGAAAAAAAAAGATATGCGTACTTTTTTTTAAATGTAATTCATTTTGCAAATTTATGTTACTAAGATCACTTTTATCATGTATCCAATTTTATTTGGAAAATTCTTGCCAAGCACCTTCTGTTTCTTTTGGTTTAGGGATTCTACATGCTAAGCTAAATTCCAGGTACGCATTTCTTATGATATAGTGCGTACATTCTTCATTCTCCTGTCCATGTCCCACTCTAGGTGTGGTCGGCACAACATGTATTAATTATGTTATTACATGATTTGGCTAATTATTTTACGACCGGCTACCTTTTTTTTGTCGCGAAGAGGAAACGACCAGCCGCCTGCCTGACATCAACTTACCTTAGGCACTTTTATGACACCTCGGTAAGAAATGAAGATGTTCTATTCTACGTAGCCGAATACCACACGGCGGGTCAACTTACCGTAGTCGCCATTTAAGACATCTCGGTAATAAATGAGGGTGGTCTATTGTACTCAGCTGGATACCACAAGTCGGGTCAACTTACAACAACTTACGTCAAAGCTACGTTCACACCAAGCGGTTGTAACTTGCGGCAAGCACTCTTGTAAGTAGTAGGCCTATCGTGAGGTAGATTGCAGAAATAATCGTTTGATTGTGTAAGGTACTTAGACGAAGGAAATTTCGAGTTAAGAAAATATTGTCAAACGGTGTGTAAATATAGAGGTGTCGATAAGATATCGGTTACAAAAAATATGACGTTTTAAAGCTTCGGGACATTCAAGATTTGCAAACAAAGCATAGTTGATGAAATGAAGCTAAATCTTTCCAAATGTTGTATGTATTTTTAGCCGAAAAGTAACGCCTGATTTTATAAATTACGTGTAATAAACTTTTGATATATTTTTTATGTTTATAGTTTTTATGAAAACTATTTTTATGTAAATTATTTTTTATTTTATTTAATAAGCTCACTAATATACATAATATCACTATATCTATTATGTACTCTTTAAAAACATACTAATATGCATATCTTTAACGTATTATTAGTATTTAAGTGTATATAACATTTACCAATTAACATCATGTAAGCCAAAAATATAAAAAATTTAATAAAAATATGTTATTTACATTTTTACTTTATATAAATTTTTTTATGTTGTTTATGTAAGGTTCCTTAACTTATAATGATGAACGGCTTTGTATTGCATGTCAATATACAAATATTTTATATCCGTATAGAGAGATGGCTGACTATTTGAAACATACTAAGCCTAGAAAGTTTCTAGTAACATGCATCTTTATTTCTATTATCTGAGGTAAGGCATAAATATTATCTAGAATTTAATTTAAAACTTGAGTATCTTCTGTAAAAGTAATACTAATATCATTTTGCTATAATCCGCGATAAATTAAATAGAAAAAATATATAATGCTAAATGCAGAGTGGACACACATAGGATTCGTAAACCACATGCACAAACCTCCATCACGGCCACCACAATTGTGTATTGTTAGCACTACGCACTTTCACTTACTCAACAATCCTTTTTCGCTGCAACCGAAGCATCATCGGGAGATTCACGACAGACACCGCGACAAAATCGCTTTGCAATTACTATTTACTTTATCCCGGATTCGAGCAAAATAATTTTATTATTACTTTTATATTAAGGATCTCATATGCCGTGTGGTATCCGGCTGAGTAGAATAGACCACCCTCATTTCTTACCGAGGTGTCGTATAAGGCAACTAAGGTAAGTTGACCCACCGTGTAGTATCCGGTTGAGTAAAATAGCCCACCCTCTTTCTTACCGAGGGGTCGTAGTGGTCGTAAAATACGAAGGTAAGTTGATGTCAGGCAGGCGGCCGGTCGTAAATACGTAGCCAAATCATGTGACATGTTTATAACATGTTGTGCCGACCCCACTTCGAGTGGGATAAGGGCAGGAGGATGATGACCCCTATATTTATAAATCGTTTGACAATATTTTCTTAACTCGAAATTTACTTCACCTAAATAATACCCAAAACTATAAACGATTTACGCACTTTTGCTAAGCGCAAAGCCAGAGGTGTCGTAAGAGGCGACTTAGGTATGTACCGTGTGGTATTCAGCTGCATATAATAGACCACCCTCATTTCTTACCGAGGTGTCGTAAAATACGACTAAGGTAAGTTGACGTCAGACAGGCGGCCGGTCGTAAAATACGTAGCCAAATGATGTGACAACAGGTTTTATTATGTTGTGGCGACCCCACTTATAGTGGGATAAGGACAGGAGGATGATGATGAGGATGATGATTTTGTATTAAGGATCTCCGCAAAGTAACGCCTAATTCTACAAACCTTCTATATATTAAGTTAAGTGCGAAACCCGTAGAGTATTACAAATTTTATGCATTCACTCTGCTGTTAGCAAAGTCAATACCAATGAAACCGTCTCCAAAACTAATTTCTTAGTAAGAAAGCGGCGACCGAGCGGAAATGATACTGGAAATTTGATTAAAACAACTTGGAGCTTTTACGTTTATTTTTTAAACTCGCTTTTAGCGTTGTCAAGTATTTTGCAGTAAATTATTACTGAACTCTTGACTAAAAAATGTTGAATTTTATAAGGAAACTACTGATAATAGGAAAATATCATTTGAATTCGCTCTGGCTATGATATCTATACTTATTATAAAACAAAGTCCCAAAAAGCTGTCTGTCTGTATGTCATCGATTTTTTCAAAGTCTACTGAACGGATCTTTGTTCGGTTTTCACCAAAAGATTGTGCAATACTTCTAGATGGTTTAGATAAATAGTACATATCGGTATTATGTAAATTGTGTTGACGAGGTCGCGCAGTTGTTAAAAAACTTGCTTGCTAGGAGCTTTAGGCGCGTGCGCTGTAACCAGCTACTTAAACCAGTAGAGATACGCTAAAGTAAGCTACTAGAGAATTGTAGATCTTTATAAGTACTACAAGAAGTACGCTAGCATGTCTCTATCTCTTATGGTTAACTCACGATAACTACTTTTATGTTTAAAATTTGAATTCTATAAAAATATTGTGACACGCAGATTTCCACGCGGGCGAAGCCGCTTCATAGCTAGTATATAAATAAAAATGTGATACACATATGTTTCGTATGTATATATTATAGGCGATTGTCTATACCTGTTACTTTTTTACTTTTTTCGAGCTACGTTAAGTGTTTAAATACCCTTTATTATGTAGATGTAAAGGTAAAGTTAAAGTAAAAGCCCGGTACTTAAAAGGAGACTTTAATTATAGCAAATTCCATCCATATTAGTCCAATGGAATTTACACATTTACACACACGGTGTCTGTCCGCAAAGTCAGTAACTTATTACTTGTGTGGCAATGGCACAGACAACGTAAATATATACATACATAATTCAAATACATACTTAGGTACAAAAATATACCCGGAATCGAAAACTGCCAACAAATTGTTTGTAGAAAATGCTGGCCCTCGATGGGAAATGAACCTACGACCCGCGGAACTGAAGATAGGGTAACTGTCAACTGCGCCAACGGGCCAGTCAAATCAAATCAAATGAAATCAAAATAAAAGTAAAGTAAAGTTGCGGCCTGTTACAATCCCACTGCTAGGAATGGGCCTCCTCTCTCCGTTTTTGGAGAGAAGGCTTGGAGCTAAGACCTACCACGCTTCTCCAATGCGGATTGTAGGTTATACATATCTCCAGAATTCTCTAGAGATATGCAGGTTTCCTCACGATGCTTCCTTCACCGAAAAGCGTGTGATAAATTGTAATTATTAATTAGACACATGTGTTTTAATAGAAAAACTCATTGGTGCCTGCCCGGGTTTGAACTCGTGTTCCCCGTGAAAGAGTCGCACGGTCTCACCGCTGGGCTATCACAGCTCTGATTTCGAAACCAAAATAATCTTAATCAAATAAATCATTTAAGGCACTTTTGAATCTTCAAGCATCAATATGATTAATGAAGCTACAACTGGTTCAGAATGTTGCTCTTACCAAGAAGAACCAGCAAGAAACTCGGCGGTGATTTTTTTAAATATTTTTAATTATACATTATTAAACCGCTGTCTTTTATACGAGTATGAATTGCCGTGAAAGACTATGACATACTTAAGATATTTCCAATATTGTCATGAAAACTTCTTCTAACCTTACAATTTGATACAGTTTCATAGTCTCTGAACATACAAACCTCTGAATCTGAACAGTCTTACGAAAACCTTAACGAACAATATTAAATTACTCGTTAGACGTCGAATGCTTCGTTTAACGTCCGTAATAAAATTAATTCCATTCACACCCATTTAACGAAAAACAGTAGTATTCTTTTTCACAATTAGTATTAGGTACTTTTTTACTTTGTTTTTATTTTGCCTGCTGGTAAGAAATGAAAGCGTTCTAATCTAGAAAGTGCTAGAATATTAAACTCTACATGCTATCGTATATATCTAACTATTTTAGCAGTACGGTTCTTGCTGTTGTGCTGACTTTCACCATGAAGACCATGATTTAGAAAATTTAAATGATATTTCATATTCAAATGGAAACCCATAAGACATCTGGTATACCATTGCATGAAAAACAAGGCAAAAAATATATTATATATTAAATTTAACAATAGCACCCTCATTAACGATCAGATAAATGTTTCTAGATCACACTTGTTACACATGTTCGGAGGCAAAAAATGGTGGGGGTTGAACCGATTAGTGTATAGTTATGCTTGAATGGGTGATGCGTCTATCTCCTGATGATGATGGTTGCGGGGTGAAAAGAATGTTAAGTCTAAATAGTGAAAACAAAAGTAATAATAAAAAAATTCAAAGTAATAATAACATTATTTTTTATACGTAACCACGCACGCGTGGAAATCAGCTTGTCACAGTTTTTTTCTATAATTCAAATTTTAAACATAAAAGTAGTTATTGTGAGTTAATCATAAGAGATAGAGAGATGCTAGCGCGGACTTTCTTGTAGTACTTTTAAAGACCTACAATTCTCTAGTACATTACTTTAGTGTATCTCTGCTGGTTTACGCAGCGCACGCGACTAAAGCTCCCAGCAAGCAAGTTTTTAACAACTGCTCGATCTCTTCAACACAATTTACATAAAACCGATATGTACTATTTTCCTAAACCATCCGGAGGTATTGTTTTAGCTTTTGGTGAAAACCGTACAAAAATCCGTTCAGTAGGGTTTGAGAAAATCGATTACATACAGACAGACAGCTTTTTGGGTTTTTGTTTTATAATAAGTATAAATTTTAATGGAAAACAACTATCTCACAGAGTGCTGAACTCCATTTGCGCCACGAATAACTGAATTAACAACAAATAAGCTTTTATATTTTCAAATTGCAATCAAGAAATGATAAAGTAAAGTATGTACTTTTTAAAACTTCCTACTTGCGAAGATCAAAGGGGGTATATTTATGAATTCCCATTACGTCACAGCAGCCAACAAAGAGTGACAAAATTGAAATTTCAAAATGAAGTGACAGTGGGTAGCAATCTACGATATTGGGATTTCACTTAACACAGTAAATTTCCGCGAGAACAATTTAACTTTCTTTTTCAACGAAAATATCTTTATTTGCATTTATAGTATACTTGCTTTTACTTACTTTGTTGGTGTTATGACCTACAGAGTAAATATATTCAAAAAATATTTATTAGAATAAACTCGTCACAGAATGCTATTTCTACCAAGAAGAGCTAGCAAGAAACTTGAGGGTTGCTCTTTCCAAAACAATTCTTATAACTAGTTACATTTAGTCCTTGCTATCTCTTACAGGGTCGAAGAGTACCTATATCCACGCACTTTCATTATCTCCTCAACAGTATAGTAGACTTTCTGTATCAGCCTCCTTTTAATAGTTGTTTTAAATTGCTGTAATGGCATAACTAAAATTGATTGCGAAATTTTACCATAGAATCTTTAGAATATCAAAATCTTTAAAGATAATATGAGAATAAAGATTATCCTATTTTATTTATTTATAACAAAAATGTACAAGTTATATCTATCTTAAATTACTTACACGCTAGTACTATCAAGCCCATGTGGAATGGTCCCAAGAATACTGGCAGCGTTTCCGCGTTGAATCGCTAAGCTGATTCTTTGTGTGAAAAAGTAGCCAGTCCTCTTGTCTCCCGAAGAGGCGATCAACCGAGGTATTAAAACGGATAAAATCGGAAAAATTTTGCACTTTAGCTCCATGGCCTTAATTAAATTATAACATACTAGCTGTGCCAGCGGCTTCGAACGCGTGGAAATCAGCGTGTCACAATTTTTTTCTAGAAGTCAAATTTTACATAAAAGTAGTTTTTGTGAGATAGAGACTTGCTTTTTCAGACTTTAGTGTAGTATTTTTATAGATCACAATTCTCTAGTACATTACTTTTGCGTATATCTGCTGGTTTACGCAGTGCACGGGCTAAAGCTCTCATCAAGCAAGTTTTTTAACCACTGCGCGATCTCTTCAAGACAATTTACATAATACTGATATGTACTATTTCCCTAAACCATTCGGAAGTATTTCACTATCTTCTAGTAAAAACCGTAAGAAAATCCGTTTTAGCTTTTGGTGAAAACCGTACAAAAATCCGTTCAGTAGGGTTTGAGAAAATCGATTACATACAGACAGTCAGCTTTTTGGGACTTCGTTTAATAATCAATATAGATACAGTTTATATTATTATTAAAGCAGTGGTTATGGAATATCTTTGTGCTGCTTGGTTGATTGGTGAATTCCTACAATTCTCTATCATATATGAAAATTGTTGTTTTTCTGCTAGTACCAGTGACTTCGTACGCGCCAACTTAATCATTGAAATTTCATCAATAATGCATTATTTATTTCTTCCTTGTTTCTGAAACAGAACGAAAACTTTTATTCATCAATTACCCCATTGTATATGCTTTGATTGTTTCATATTTCAAATCATAACAGACAAACAGACAGACCTTAACATTTACAATATTAGTAGCTATTAAGGGAACATAAACAGTTTCTTAGTTTAAATATATCTATAATATGATACTATCAGGAAAGTTCTGTGTGGTCCCCAAAATATACACAAAATTTCACATACATAGAATATTTTTATCTTGTTAAAGTTTTGGGATTTCAAAGTTTTCAGTCGCTCGATAAGAGCTACCCTATTTATGTTGATGATACTTCAGACTCGGAATCGTAAAAGATAGTTAAGGTAACTTCAACAAAATATCGAAACAACTTTGTGATGTATTTGAAGGGAAAATAAAGATGGGCAAAAGTAATTCCTATTTTAAGATACCAATGAATTTTTATCAATTTATTTTCAAAAAAAGGAACCAAGCAAGTCAATTTGGATCAAGTCAACGGGCCAGCCCGTTGGCGCAGTGGGTAGTGAGCTTAGCTTCAGCTCCGCGGGTCACGCGTTCGATTCCCGAGGGCCAACATTGTCTATAAAACAATTTGTTGGTTCTTCGAGCCTGGGTGTATATTTGTATTTAAGTATGTATTTAAAACTATATATGTATATATATACCATTTGTCCGTCACCCATAACACAAGTATTAAATTACTTACTTTGGGGATGGATGACCGTGTGTGTAAGTGTCCCATATATTTAATACAGTTTTTTTTATTATTATTATGGAAGTAGGCGTTTTATACTACAAACGTTATAATAGAATTATTTTGTAAACTTTATCAGTCCTTAAATGCATTGCGATTTTCAGTTACGGGGCGAAACAATAGTAGATATTGTCGCAGTGAATGTGTGTAATGCCAGTGTATTGTGATGCCGGTGGCAGTGTCTTGTGACTAATCTTGTATGTATAAACTATTAGAACGGTCTCTACTTCCTACACTTAACACTACATAGATTTTTTTAACTTGTAACTTTTGTACTATGAAATTAATGATTCAGTCTATAAATAATTTATAGAATTAGGCGTTACTTTTCGGAGATCCATAATACAAAAGTATTAATAAAATTATTTTGCTATCATCCGCGATACAGTAAATAGAAAAAATATATATTGTGCTAAATGTATAGTGGACTATCCGTTTCATACCCGTTACATGCAGGATTCGTAAAAACACATGCACAAACCTCCACCACTGCCGCCACAATACACAAGCACCACACACGTTCACTATCACAAACTCAACAATCGTTTCGCCCCGCAACCGAAGCATCATCAGAAGATAGACTCCACGACAAAATCGAAAATTCAGTCTATTTTAAAATGGTTGAGGTCTGATTTAGATGAGTGCTTGTGATCGCTTTTTCAGAAAGAGTAAATATCACATCCGAAATACGTTATTTTTTTATATATTTTATAAGGAAAAAATTATTCTTGTCACCATTTGGAGTGCAAATCATCATCCTCCTGCCCTTATCCCACTCTAAGTGGGGTCGGCACAACATGTTACAAACATATTGTCACATACGTATTTTACGACTGGCCGCCTGCCTGACGTCAACATAACTTAGTCGTGTTTTACAACCCGTCGGTAAGAAAGAGAGTGGTCTATTCTACTCAGCCGGATACCACACGGTGGATCGATTTACCTTAGTCGCCTTTTACGACACCTCGGTAAGAAATGAGGGTGTCTATTCTAATCTGCCGGATACCACACGGCATTGGAGTGCAAATATGTTATCGATAGAATTCAAACGAATGAAAAAGTTCCTTAAGCTAGCGAACACATAAGATTTATAATGTAAACTTCAAGAGTTTCTTTGTGTCACGTTGTAGTTGCCAGCCGAAAACGTCCGTGTCCAAGTAAAAGGCGTTTGCGAGATTACAAATATTTATAAATTAGTTCATATAATTTTCTACTAACGAAAAGGAGACGTAACGAATTTTCGTTTTCTACAACAATATGTAAATAAATTTCCGAGCAGTTTTAATACCCATATATATGTTATTGACTAATCATCATCATCATTGGTATTGTCATTGACTAAATAAAAATATAATGCACATGCATTATATTTTTATTTAGTCAATAACAATAAACCTCAAGTCAAAATTTTTATTTAACAGTTAACCTTGAAATGAACTTAAAAGTTTAATTTTACTAGTGAGCAATATAAAAGCTGTGATAGCCTAGCGGTGAGACCGTGCGTCTCTCTAGAGACGACATAGGTTCAAACCTCGGGCAGGCACCAATGAGTTTTTCTATTAAAACTTATGTGTCTAATTTATAATAGCAATTTATCACACGCTTTTCGGTGAAGAAAAACATCGTGAGGAAACCTGCATATCTCTGGAGAATTCTAGGGATATGTGTAACCTACCAATCCGCATTGGAGCAGCGTGGTAGGTCTTAGCTCCATTCCTTCTCTCCAATAATGGAGAGTGGAGGCCTTAGCTCAGCAGTGGGCATAGTAACAGGCTGTTACTTTACTTTACTTTACTGAACAATATTGTTTAACATTTATTCGTTAAATACTTATTTTTTATATTACATACCTGTACATACATTGATAAATTTTGGCGGCTATCAATAACAATAAGGTTATTTTTATGACCACTTAGAACTTACATTTTGTTATTATCATTTATCAGTGATTGAGTTTACGATCATGAAAATCATAATTGATGTCATAAGAAAGCTATTTGCAAGCGATATAGTGAGTTAAACCTTTTTTATATGTACGCCGTGTGGTATCCGGAAGAATAGAACTAAAAGAATAGAACAGACCACCCTCCTTTCTTACCGAGGTGTCGTAAGAGGCGACCAAGATAAGTGCCGTGTGGTATCCGGCTGCATAGAATAGACCTCCTTTATTTCTTACCGAGGTGTTGTAAAAGGCGACTAAGGTAAGTTGACGTCAGGCAGGCGGACAGTCGTAAAATACGTAGCCAAATCATCTGACAACATGTTTGTAACATGATGATTTGCCCTTATCCCACTTAGAGTGGGATAAGGGCTAGAGAATGATGAACCTTTTTTATATGTCAGGTAAACCCCTTCTTTATGAGTACCGTCGTCAGTGGGACAGTTAATACTATTATGTCGAAGTTACACCAAATGGAAACCAGATAGGGCTCTACCACGCTACTAGTGATGAGGATGTCTGGACTTTATTAATGTTGAGAGATCGGCTATACTCACGTCTTATTTTATCGGATGAGCCCCGTATGGGCTTGAAACTAGTCGGGCTCATCCGATAAAATAAGACGTGAGTATAGCCGGTCTCTCAACATTAATAATGAATACCACTCACGATAGTTTAAATTCAAAAAGATGTCTAGACTGTCTGTTTATTATCAAATTGAATATAGGGAGACCTTTATAAAATGATTCATCTTGTTATGAAGCTAAAGTATTTACGGCATGTATGACGAAGATTTAAAATTCTTAGTCCAGGGATGGCAAACCAAATGCAAGCAATCTTTGGGCAAATCACCACGAATTACAGAATTCATAATGCACTAAGAGAAAAAGTGAAGTTGGTATGTTTCAAAAGTGCAGGTTCGTTACCAAATAATTACAGTTAAAATTTTTGGATTGCAATTTTTACCCATTAAACATTTGCTTCAAAATAATAATAATAATAAATAACTATATAAATATATGGGACGCTTACACACACAGTCGTCTGTCCTCAAAGTAAGTAACTTAATAATTGTGTTACGGGTGACGGATAACTGGTAGATATACTACATATATAATTTTAAATCCATACGCTTATAGTTAATGTTGGCACTCGGCGGGAATCGAACCCGCGACCCGTGGAGCTGAATGCAGGGTAACTACCCATTGCGCCAACGGACCAGTCAAGAAAAATGGCATCTTGATGGAAAAAGGTTCGCCTACCCTGTCTTAGGGTAGGGAGTAGCGAACCCTTAGTGGACAACGTCTATAGTTTTATAAAACTAAGTCCCAAAAAGCTGTCTGTCTGTATGGAACCGATTTTCTCAAAATCTACTGAACGGATTTTTGTATGGTTTTCACCAAAAGATAGTGCAATACTTCAGGATAGTTTAGGTTAATAGTACATATCGGTATTATGTTAACTGTGTTGTGCAGGTGGCTTCGGTTGTAAAAAAACTCGCCTGCTGGGCGATTAACTCGCGTGCGCCGCGTAAACCAGCAGCACCAGCAGAGATACACTGAAGTAATATACTAGATAATTGTAGATCTACAAAAATACTACGAAAAAGTCTGCGATAGCATGTCTCTATCTCTTATGGTTAACTGACAATAATTACTTTTTATGCACTAAATTTCGATTTTAGACAAAATTTTGTTGTATTGATTTCCACGCGGGCGAAACCGCTGGCACAGCTAGTTAGTAAATATTCCGCTAAGCGCACTTTACTCTTGTTCCACACAACATCTCGTGAACAGTTTAAATTGCTTTTTCAGACACAGCGCGTCTATTCCAAGTACTAACAACAGTTTCTTCTCGATATTAGTCCCGGATCAAGTTAAAATGGTTTTTGCTTGCAAGTTAAAAAAACCGTTACTTTGCATATATAAAGGAATCGAACGGCGCTTTCTTTGTGAAACGTACAAATGGATGGTTATTTAACGCTTATCGTTTAGCTTTGTTTCGATATCGTAAATTATAGTTAGATTTGAAATGCCATTCATAAAGATTTTAAGTTCAATTTTATCATATTTTTTCCACTACAAGTGGAGTCCGTGCAACATCGTTTAAACATGTTGTTACATGATTTGGCTAGGTATTTTACGACCAGCCGTCTGCTTGACGTCAACTTATTTTAGTCGCACCTCAGTAACGAATGAGGGTGGTCTATTCTACACAGCCGGAGACCACGCGGCGGTTTTATCACGTTTTATGGTATTATACAAAAAAGACCCCTTTTTTCGTGAAAAACGCAAAGAGGTTAATTTAACGCTTAACTTAACATCATATAAAAGTAATAATAAAATTATTTTGCTATAATCCGCGATACAGTAAATAGAAAATATATATATAGTGCTAAATGTATAGTGGACTATCCGTTTTTTCATACCCGATACATGGATTCGTAAAAACACATGCACAAACCTCCATCACAGCCACCACAATACACAAGAACTACACACATTCACTATCACACACTCAACAATCGTTTCGCCCCGCAACCTAAGCATCATCAGACTCCACGGAAAAATCGCAAAGCTTTGTTTGCGATATTACATTTAGCACTATATATATTTTATTTATTATTACTTTTGTATTATGGATCTCCGCAAAGTAACGCCTAATTCTATAAATTATTTAACATCATACATATAAAACAGAGTCCACAAAAGCTATCTGTCTGTATGTGTTCAATTTTCACAAAATCTACTAAATGGAGTTTTGTACAGTTTTTATTAATAGATAGTGTAATTCTTGGGAAAGGTAAAGGTTAGTTAAGTAGTACATCCAACTGGTGCGTAGACGGGCAAGAAACCTGTCGTAAGCTTGTCTAGGTAAGAGTTAAATTTCTCATTCCATCGGTCACATAAAAATTGACACATTATTGAAGATTATTTCTCTCTTATTAATTTTATATGTTACTAGTTTTTGCCCGCGGCTTCGCTCGCGAGAAATTCGGTCTGCCACAGTACCTAATTTAATTAATTTTATGATTCACAATTTTGGTCATAGTAGCGTCCACATAAAAGATAGATATATGCTGTCGCGGACTTCTATTTAGAACTATTAAAGACAAACAATACTACGGTACATCATCTTTATGTTACTCTAATGGTTTTGGTAGCGTACGCCGAGATAGCTCTCAGAAGCCAGAATTTTTTCAACTTTATTGAAATGTATCGTTATATTACATAAGATCATTACAAATTGTAGCCTATATGTTATTCTAATGTATAACCTATATTACTGTATAGTTTCATCTAAATCCGTCTAACAGTTTTTCCGTGATAGAGTAACAAACATCCATTCATACTCACAAACTTTCGTTTATAATATTAGATACAAGCTATATCTGTGTTTATGCATTCTATATTATTGAGTTAGTTGACATGTGCGAACGGCTCATATATAAAGGTCAAGAATCTTAAGCTAGTTAACCTTAGTAGGTCTTTTTTGAAATCTACCCTTTTACACACACCATTCAAATATATAATAACAATCAGAAATGAAATTGGCTAAATATGTAGACCTTTAGACCTGGGGTATCCGCCTGAGTATAATAGTCCACCCACATTTCTTACCGATATGTCGTAAAAGGCGACTAAGGTGAGTTGACCCACCGTTTGATATCCGGTTGAGTAGAATAGACCACCCTCTTTCTTACCGAGGTGTCGTAAAAGGCGACTAAGGTAAGTTGACGTCAGGCGGCCGGTCGTAAAACACGTAGCCAAATCATGTGACAAAATGTTTATAACACGTTGTGCCGATTCCACTTAGAGTGGAATAAGGGCTGGAGAATGATGATTAGACATGTTTAAAAATGTTAGTATTCATAAAAATAAAGGAAATAAGAAGCTTTTTTCATACTTTAATGTGGCACTAAATGAAATAAACAACTGTTGATTTAGTAATTATACACTCGATTTTAGCCTAAAGGCTAATTACATTGCTATCCACATTTATTCATGCATGATATTGCAAATATATTATGATTTTAACATGTACTGTCAAATGCAAATTTTGTTTATATCGCTATGATATCCATATTACATAACTAATAATATAAATGTACTCTGTCTTCTGATATACATAAATATATCTGTAAAGCCTACACGGAAAACATCAAATGTATAGAAATCGGTTCAGTAGATTTTGATAAAATCTATCACATACAAACAGATAGCTTTTGGGGACTTTGTTTTATAATAAGTATAGATTATTATAAAACACTTAAAAGCTTTAAATGCGTATAAATTTTGAAATTGACCGGCTTGTTGGTACAGTTGGCAGTGATACGGCCATCAGCTCTGTAGGTAGGTTGGGTAAGTGATATCCTGCCGAGAACACATATTTTCTTTTTTTTTCTATTAATATTTTCTGCAAAAAATCGTTCGAGTCTGGATGAACTGCGAATGAATGAACGAGACTGAAGGGTGAATAAATGTATCTGAGTATGTATTTAAAATTATAAATGTAGTATATCTACCAATTGTCCGTCACTCATAAGCATAACACAAGTATTAAGTCACTTACTTTGGGGACGGACGACCGTGTGTAAGTGTCCCATATATTTATTATTTATTTAATAAGCAGGCGTAGCCGGCAGCACTGCTAGTTATGCAAAATTGTATTTTGTAATTTGTTATTAACCGCTATTAAATGCTCTTTGCAACATACGCGACTGTACCTATTTAACTAAATAATCGCTAGTAATATTTGTGTTAATTATAACAAGCAATTATCAATAACTGATCCATTGACCACCAATTAAACCGGTTAACGGTTAACGGGTTTTGGTCACGACCGTGATTTGTGGTCGGACCCATTAATGTGAATAAAGCAATTACATTGTTATTGTACACGCACCGGCCCTTTTATTTAACGATCCAATAACTTTGGGCTTATAGATAAATAATATTCACGATTTGTGAACTTAAAATTTGCTTGGACCTTAAAATGCCTTCTATTTCGTACACGACTGCAGCTTAATGATGGAAATTAACACTTTTGGCGGAGCAACATTATTTCACATCAAATTTGATAAATGCTTATAGATACTACGTTTATGAACGTTGGTATGCCGTGTGGTATCTAGCTGAGTAATAGACCAATAGTAATAGACCAACCTCATTTCTAATTGAGGTGTCGTAAAAGGGCACTAAGGTAAGTTGACCTACCGTGTGGTATTCGGTTGAGTAGAATAGACCACCCTCTTTCTTACCGAGCTGTCGTAAAAGACGACTAAGGTAAGTTGACGTCAGGCAGGCGGCCGGTCGTAAAATACGTAGCTGAATCATGTGACAACAAGTTTATAACATGTTGTGCCGACCCCATTTAGAGTAGGATAAGGGCAGGAGGATGATGATGATGTTTATACACGTAGGTAAAAATATGTATTTTATACGTGTTTTATTTAAGAAACGTGCATAAACGGCTGAAGCTGAAGCCAATTCCTTTAAGCTTTTTAGACTGATGGCACCGCTCCACGTTAGTCTTTGTTTTGTACACGTGTATCATAATCAAAACGTTGTAAATTGTTTTTTTTGTTATTGAGTATATACATATACTGGCACTACAGTGCCATATACATAGAGTTATTATACACAGAGTAGGAATGGAAATAAAGAGAAATAAGGGTGATCTATCTGTCATCCTGTATGTGAGACTAGCTGTGCCAGAGGCTTTTCGAGTTTCTCAAACTTTGCAAGTTTTTCAAGCTTTGCAGATTTTTCAAGAATAGAAATTTTAAACATAAAAGTAGTTATTGTGAGCTAACGAGATAGAGACATGCTATGGCGGACTTTTATGTAGTATTTTTTGTAGATCTACAATTCTCTAGCAGCTGGTTTACGCACAGTAACCACAGTTTTACGCACAGTGTTTACGACAGCGCGATCTCTTCAACACAGTTTACATTAAACGGAAATGTACTATTGTCTTAACGTTACGATAGAATTACAATACCCTCAGTAAAAACCATATAAAAATCTGTTCAGTAGATTTTTAGGAAATCGATTACATACAAACAGACAGCTTTTGGGAATTTTGTTTTAAAATATTTATACATTTGACTAAAAGATGATTTCATCATTTCATCATCATCTTTCAGCCCGTTGGCGATTCCCGCCGAGGGCCAACATTTTTACAACCAATTTGTTGATTCTTCGAGCCTGGGTGTATATTTGTATTTAAGTTACTTACTTTGGGGATGGACGACCGTGTGTGAAGTGTTCCTTATATTTATTTTAATATTTTAATGCAATATCTTTATTTCAAAGTTGTTTCAAAATCACTACCGCGGTAATTCAAATCACACCTGGAAGTACTTAAAACATAAAATTCAAATTTTAAGTAAATTTTCTAACCCAATATTTGCAAAGGTGATATAAATATCACCTTTGCAAATATTCCAACAATACAATTCTTTAAGGAGTATTCAATCGAAGTAAACTCATTCCGCTCTATAAACATATCGAAACTCAATTTCGGTATTACAATACCTACTTTAACTCCGTAATGAATTTCGAGCTCCTTTGTACTAATGTAGGCTCATTTTATCGGACACGATGGCACTGATAAAATGAAAGGCTCATTTGATATCGTCGGGGCTTAAGAACGGAGGATAAGTGTTGACAAATGTTCGTATAATTTATGCCTGTAATAGCTATATAAAACCTTTTTATTCCGCGACCTTCTTGTTCAGTATTCGAATCCAGAATTCAATATTTTTTTTAAAGATGTTACTGAACGGTAATGTATTTTATCTACTCTGATACTATAATACAAAGATTATAAAACTGAAAACAAAATTGTTATGACAAACATTACGTACAGAACAAAAATTAAAAATAAAAAAGTTTCATTACGATACAGGTCTTGTATGGACTGTATCATAATGTAAGTTTTTATTCATAACGATACACCTATACAACTTCCAGATGGACCAAGGAGGTTGAACCTCTACCTTAAAAAAAAAGGTTTCAATGAATGAGTCCGCGGCGACGCAACACGCATGCGCAATCGATGTTTGCTCCTTGGCGCCAATATATACCATTTAAAAAATCTTTTCAATATTTAAACGAAGGTTAGTTTTGTTTGTAAAAAAATAAGTTTTTGTGTAAAAACATGTCTGAGAGCGGGGATAGTGGTGATTGTACACCACCAGATATTCTGAAAGCTGCGTCAAACATGACCGTGAACCTGTTGCTGACGAAATCTAGGAGCAACTATATTAAATGTTACCACGGGTTCAAGAACATCAATAATTATTACAAGTAAAAATAAATTTGTTGTTATATTCAGCGTTTTATTTGCAATATTGTTTTACGTATTATAGTATGAGAGTCGATAAAGTAGTGTATGATACTGTACATAACTTGGTCTTATAACACTCGTGTGACACTATAAAAAAACTCGCCTGTGGCTCGTTTTTTTAAACCACACTCGTGTTATAAGAACCCTTATTATGCAACAGTATCATAAACTCCTATAACAAAGAATTATTATAGTACAGTAGTGGTCAAGCCAAGGCCACGCGTAGGCGCCCTGCTAGGAGCTTGCGGGGGGCGTACGCGGGCCGGACCGGCCGCCAGACGCGCAACACCACGCTACGCGAGCGCACACTCCCTTTTTTGCTTGTACTGTATAACCGCATTCATAAAACCTTCTATACAGTCCACTTTCTTTTATTTTGGGGATCGGGACTCCCACGAATACATTGTCTGGGCACTGACCCCACCAGTAGAGATGCCAGCCTAATATGTGCATCATCATCATTCTCCTACCCTTATCCCACTCAGGGTCGGCATATGTTACAAACATGTTGGCACATGATGTGACTACATATGTTCTGATCTCTGGAGCAACATCGGTAAAATTTTGTATAATTGTAGCTGATATATCGCGTCAACATATAAGATGCAAAAAATCTCGTAATTCCTTTGGGTACAGGAAAAAAATAGTATAAAATTGACGGTATTTAAACTTTAAGTAGAGGCAACAACGTCGTGGTCACCATAAGCATAAATGTAAATCCAATTAGTCATAATTTTCATATGTTTTACGTCAATAATCTATATACCTACTTATTATAAAACGAAGACCCAAAAAACTGTCTGTATATAATCGATTTTCTCATGTACTAAACGGATTTTTGTATGCTTTTCTTCAAAAAATTGTGCGATACTTCCGGATGGTTTAGATAAATAGTACATCGGTATTATTTAAATTGTTGACGAGGTCGCACAGTTGTTAAAAAAACTTGCTTGCTGCGCACGCGACTAAAGCTTCCGCTTTAGTCGCGTGCGTTGCGTAAACCAGCAGAGATACTCTAGAGTAATGTACTAGGGAATTGTAGATCTCTAAAACTACTACAAAATGTCTGTAATAGCATGTCTCTATCTCTTATGTTTAACTCACAATAACTAATTTTATGTTTAAAATTTGAATTCTGGAAAAAAATTGTGACACGCAGATATCCACGCGGGCGAAGCCGCTGGCACAGCTAGTTTTTACACAAAATGAATCAGGTCAGGGCTTTACGGTGAATCAATAACATTTCTTTTCCGGTTATTTTTATAAATCGGCGACTTGTGCCAGTCACACTGATTCGCGGCCCGTCACGAAGATTAATGTTCTTCGCCTAATTAGAAAACTGTTCTGACATCTGATTAAAGAACGCCCACTGGAAATAAAAGATAAAATGGAGACAATACCGTACCTTTAGGAAACAAAATCATCATCATTCTCTTGCCCTTATCCCACTCTAAGTGGGGTCGGCACAACATGGTACAAACATGATTTAGCTACGTATTTTACGACCGGCCGCCTGCCTGACCTCAACTTACCTTAGTCGCCTTTTACGACACCTCGGTAGGAAATGAGGGTGATCTATTCTATGCAGCCGGATACCACACGGCACATACCTTAGTCGCCTCTTACGACACCTCGGTAAGAAAGAAGGGTGGTTTATTCTATTATGCCGGATACCACACTTCACACCTTTAAGAAGCAAAAGTAATAATTAAATTATCCGCGACAAAGTAAATAGATAATATACATAATGCTAAATGTAGGGTGAAACTATTGGATTTCATATCCGATACATGCAGGATTCGTAAAAACACATGCACAAACCTTAACCACCGCCATCACAATACACAAGCACTACACACGTTCACTGTCACAAATTTAACAATCAATTCGCCCCGCAACCGAAGCACCATTAGAAGATGGACACCACGATAAAAGGGCAAAATCATTCTAAATTTAGCATATAATGCTATATTTTTTATTTACTTTATCGCGGATTATAGCAAAATAATTCTATTATTATTAGTTTAATATAATTATACATTGTTACTTTTGTATTATGGATCTCCGCAAAGTAACGTCTTATATATCTATATCTATAAATTATTTAACAAACATACAAGAAAGTGAGCAGTATTTTATATGCAAGGCGGTGTTGAAAATACTTAATGTTTTGTTTAAAAGTCTAAAATAATCTTAAATTATATAATCTTAGAAAATAATAATATTCTAAAAAAGTGAACTTAGTTAATTCAACTTTGTAATATATATATTCATATTTCAAAACAGGTTATGTTATTATACAAGTCTTTGTGCGCAGCGACGTTATTACACGTCAAATCTGATAATTGGTAATTGACACGACGTTTATACACGTCGGCAAAATGTCTTTCTTTAAAAAACGTATATAAACAGCTGAAATTTCTACAAATTTCTTCAGGCTACGTTATTACGCCGTATTATTTTAAATTTTTGGTCTGATAGCGCCGCTCCACGTTGTAGTTTGTACACGCGTTACATCTAAAGTAGGGCGTCATTAATCGTAATTTATTTTGTATGAGAAAATGTAGTGTCGAACAACAAACATTTGAAATTTGAAAGTGTTAAATCCATTTATTTTTTTATATTTTAGCGAGAGAAAGATGAAATTTGTTAAAAAATAATATCCGTTCCTAATATCTTACGTTCAAAAACAATTTTACTGCAATCAATTTCTTACTCAGTAAGGATTGTATAAGTTAAGCCAGGGTTAAAGAAAAATAATTCAATAACCGATCTTTTATATTTCCTTTAACTATTTTTACTGATGCCTGACACAAACGCAGCTTGTCAGAAGATTGATGTCCGTCGCCTAATTAAAAAACCTTTTTCATATTTTTTCGTTTATAGTCTTTCGTGTAAAATCGTATACAAAATCGGTCCAGCTGGTTCAGAGTCTAAAAGGAACTGTTTTTCTTGATGCCGATGAAAAATTTGGCTTTATTTTATCCGGTACTAGCTGTCGTTGAGGCTTCGCCCGTGTAAAAATCAATGTGTTACTAAGTTTTTCCCACGCTAATCCCAACCTTGAAGAAATTCTAATAAAAGCCAAACCTCAAGAAATGCACTATCTTGTAGTAAGATCCGCACAAAAATCCGTTCAGTAGATTTTGAGAAAATCGATCACATACAAAAGTAATAATAAAATTATTTTGCTATATTCCGCGATACAGTAAGTAGAAAATATATCTAGGGCTAAATGTATAGTGGACTATCCATTTTTTCATACCCGTTACATGCAGGATTCGTAAAAACACATGCACAAACCCCCACCACTGCCACCACAATACAGAAGCACTACACACGTTCACTATCATAAACTCAACCCCCCAATCAAACAATCGTTTCGCCCCGCAACCGAAGCATCATCAGGAGATAGACTCCACGACAAAATCGCAAAGCGAGCATTATCCGAACAAGCATTATATAGTATTATATAGTAGCCGGTTCAACCCCACCTTTACCTCTGAACACGTGCAACAAGCTTGAACTTGAAACATTTATCTGATCGTTAATGAGGGTGCCATTGCTATGCGTAATGATTTCTAATTGTTCCAAAATATTTAATTTTAAGCTTTTTTTCACAGGTGTACAGTATTTCGAAACAACGGTCATTAGGAACTTTATGACAGGTGGGTTTCAATTACGAATTAAAAATATACAAACGCATTTATTATATAAATCGCCAAGCATATGATATGACGTCATATGACGTCACAATTTCATCTGTATCGATATCCTGATGCAGTATCGCAAACTGGCAAATATCTCATTCGACCAGCGACACAATTTAGGAATAATTCAACCACAATTCACATTCATAACCACAATTCACCCATCAAACATCCATCCGGTTAACTGATGGTCAGTAATTAGTTATTAATTATTGACAATTACTATTTCCGCTATATCCTATTGTTATATTTAATTTATATAATTAAATTTATATAATTTATAGAAGTAGGCATTACTAATATATGAATAAAAGAAATATCATAATTCTCCTACCCTTATGCGACTCTAAGTGGGGTCGGCATAACATGTATTAACATGTTTTTACATGATTTGACTAGGATTTGTTTTACGACCGGCCGTCTGCCGGACATCAACTTAATTTAGTCGCCTTTTACGAAAACCTTGGTTAGAAATGTCGGTGGTCTATTCTACTCTGCCAAATAGCACACGGCGGGTCAGCTCACCTTAGTCGCCTTTTACGACACCTCGGTGAGAAATGTGGATTGTCCAGTCTACTCAGCCGGATATGAGGTACTCACACGGCGGATCAGCTTATCGTAGTCGCCTTTTACGACACCTCGGTGAGAAATGTGGGTGATCTATTCTACTCAGCCTGATACAACACGGCACGTCAACTTACCTTAGTCGACTTTAACGACATCTCGGTGATAAAGAATGGTGGTCTATTCCAATCACCACACTTATGACGAGTAAACTCATCATCCTCTTGCCCTTATCCCACTCTAAGTGGGGTCGGCACAACATGTTACAAACATGTCACATGATTTAACGAGTAAACTAAGCTCCCATTTTGAAATACAACTCAAACCTCATGCATGACCCATAAATTACAGTGAGCATGAGCTCAATAGTAATAGTTAACAATACGTTCAATTGTGTATTCAATATAGCACAAGAGGTCTCGAATAAGTTTTCGCTATTCTAACTCTAGTATGAACTATTCTATGAACACATACGACTTGAAGTCATGTATATTATTATAGTGGACGCCCAGAGGTTTCAAAACGACAAATTCATAATGAATAAACTAAACTAGATCTGTCTACAGAAAAGTTTAAATGAAGTGTAAGAAATATGCTTATAAAGTAAAGTAACGGCCTGTTAACTAACCCACGCCTCCTCTTCATTCTAGGAGAGAAAATTTAAGCTAATACTTACCACGTTGCTCAAATGCGGATTGGTAGGTTACACATATTCCTAGAATTCTCTATAGATATGCAGTGTCCCCACGATGTTGTGATTCATATCACATCATCGTGCCAAATCATTTTGGCTAGGTGTTTTACGACCGACCGCCTGCCCGACGTCAACTTACCTTAGTCGTCTTTTACGATGAGGGTGGACTATTGTACTCAGTCGCATACCACACGGCACTTACCTTAGTCGCCTTTTACGACACTTCGGTAAGAGATGAGGGTGGAGTATTCTACTCAGCCGGATACCACACGGCACTTACCTTAGTC
Organism: Morpho deidamia; assembly: GCA_947086505.1. NCBI lineage: Eukaryota > Metazoa > Arthropoda > Insecta > Lepidoptera > Nymphalidae > Morpho > Morpho deidamia. The sequence goes on from CAMTZC010000011.1 coordinate 3,120,745, forward strand.
GCCTTTTACGACACCTCGGTAAGAGATGAGGGTGGTCTTTTCTAGTCAGCCGGATACCACACGGCGGGTCGACTTACCTTAGTCGCCTTTTACGACACCTTGGTAAGAGATGAGGGTGATCTATTCTACTCTGCTGGATACCACACGGCATAATGCATTTAGTAAGCACAGGGGTAAATATAAAAAGTTACGCGAAACCGTTACCAACGCGGGCGAAGTTTTAAGCTCTCACAGATAATCCTGGCTTACTTTCCAACCGGCTACAGGTTTATCATTGTATGGTTTAAGTCTTTTCACCGAAGTTATAAATGAAATTAAATTAGATATTCCAATTAAATTGGCTTTGTTTAACTACCTTCCCATAATATTTACTACGATAACTATGTTTATTAGTAAAAGATTAAAGTCCCGAATCCTAATATGAGGTCCTTACATATGAAATTGGCGTTTTGTCGTACTGGCCACTTTGATCTCAAGTATTACCTTTATGGTTAGGAATTCCAAATTCAAATTCATACAGCTATTTACTCATGCATTTGTGTTTCAAACCCCCTAATTCATTTGTTTTTTCTTCTTTTGTTTTTTTCTTTGTGTCACTCTGTTTACAAAATGGAAAACATGAAATATCGCGTTATTTACGAGTATGAGTTCCACCGTGGCACCAGTGCTGCAGAAACGGCTCGAAGGATTAATGATGTGTATGGTGACGGTGTCGCAAAAGAAAACACAGTGCGTTTTTGGTTCCAACGTTTTCGTTCTGGAAATTTCCACCTGCAGAACAAGCCTCGTGGACGGCCGGAGACCAAAGTTGATAATGAAGAATTGAAGGCTATTGTGGAAGCGGATCCATCGCAAACCACGTCCGAGTTAGCTGCAGGCTCCGGTGTTAGTGATAAAACTATTCTAATCCACTTGAAGCAAATTGGGAAGGTGAAAAAGCTTGAAAGGTGGGTACCTCATGAATTGAGTGAAGCAAACCGACAAACGCGCGTCGACTGCTGCGTTACGTTACTCAACCGGCACAATAATGAAGGAATTATAAATCGAATCATTACCTGTGATGAAAAGTGGATCCTCTACGATAATCGGAAGCGCTCATCGCAATGGCTGAACCCTGGCGAACCAGCCAAATCCTGCCCTAAGCGAAAATTGACTAAAAAAAGTTGCTTGTAAGTGTTTGGTGGACTAGTGCCGGTGTCGTTCACTACAGCTTTTTTAAATCTGGCCAGACGATTACGGCAGATATCTTTTGTCAGCAACTGCAAACCATGATGGAAAAGCTAGCTGCTAAACAACCGAGGCTGGTCAATCGCTCCAGGCCACTGCTGCTTCAGGACAACGCTAGACCACACACTGCACAACAGACGGCTACCAAATCAGAGGAGCTTCAATTAGAATGTCTTAGACATCCACCGTACTTTCCGGACCTTGCTCCAACAGATTACCATTTTTTTCGCAATTTGGATAACTACTTGCAAGGAAAAAAATTCAACTCCGATGGGGCAGTCCAAACCGCCTTCAAAGATTTTATTGATTCCCGCCCGAATGGTTTTTTTAGTAAGGGGATCATTGAACTACCTATGAGATGGCAAAAGTGCATACATAGCAATGGTACATACTTTGATTAATTAAATATATTTCATTTAAAAAAAATGACTTTATGTTCCTCCCATAGAAAACGCCAATTTCATATGTAAGGACCTAATATTATTTTAAACCTATGGTCCCCCACTTCTAAAATTATAAAAATAATATTGTAGAATCAATATAATTATTATTTTTTAAAACGAAATTATATCAAACTAATTTTAAGTAATTATAATTTAATATAATCCAATCTTAATATTATTGTATAACTTTAAATCCCGAGATCCTAATCTATCTATACTTATTATAAAACAAAGTCCCAAAAGGCTGTCTGTCTGTATATAATCGATTTTCTCAAAATCTACTCAACGAATTTTTGTACGGTTTTCACCAAAAGATAGTAAAATACTTTTGGATGGTTTAAGTAAATAGTAAATAACGGTATTGCCTAAAAAAGGTTGTAAAAATCGAGCAGTTGTTAAAAAACTTGCTAGCGGGGAGATTTAGTCGCGTGCGCGTCATAAACCAGCAGAGTTATGCTAAAGTAATGTACTAGAGAATTGTAGATCTACAAAAATACTACAAAAAAGTCCGCGATAGCATATTTCTATGTACGGTTTTCACCAAAAGATAGTTCAATACTTCCGGATGGTTTAGGTAAATATTACTTATCAGTATTATGTACATTGTGTTGCATAGATCAAAAATATGATTCTTTCAAGGAGGCGTTTGCCCAACAGTCGAGTTACAGTCGCAACTGGAATTAAATTTACCTCTACACACAGACAGACTTTGACAAGGATTTATATGTTAGATTATATAGTTTTTTTTAGCAAGGATTTACGTGTATAAATAAATATTATATTTTCTCATTCGTTTGTAAAGTCAAAACGCTTTAATTGGACTCGACGTTGTTATGATAAAGGAAAACCCCATCTGTTATCGTTGTTAGAGATAAGCTTTACCTTTTATGATACGTAAAGGGAAATAGAGCATTAAAGCTTGCGGTTTGGAAACGCGAAACCTTTTCCCCTTTTTTATGTTCTTATTTTTACGCATGTGGAATAAATCTCTACTATTACAGCCAAGTTTTTAACAGTGAATTCAATGCAGCGGTACGAATATACGCTTATTTCTTCTTTTTCTTCATTTCTAATATTATGAATATATATTTTTTTTAATGTACAAGTTATATCTATCTTAAATTACTTACACGCTACTACTATAGAAATCATGCCCACGTGGAATGGTCCCAAGATTGCTGGCAGCGTTTCCGTGTTGAATCGCTAAGCTGATTCTTTGCGCGAAAAAGCAGTTCAGCCCTCTTGTAACCCGAAGAGGCGATCAACAGATAAGATATTATTGATAACAACCAATCAAAATCAAAATCAAAATAATCTTTATTCAAGTAAGATGTTTTGAGCACTTTTTAATCAAGGATCACTATGATTAATGAAGCTACAACTGGTTCGGAATGTTGCTCTTACCGAGAAGAACCAGCAAGAAATGAGGCGGTCAATCTTTTAAATATTTTCAATTTAATATCGTTAAAGCGCAGTCTTATATGAAGCTGAAAGGATTTTCAAATCCAGGCATTTTTATCAACCAAATAATCTTCCATGTTGTAATGCTTTACGTATAAGCATATCTCTTACACATGATTTAAATCTTTCTGTAGACTGGTCTAGTATGGATTGCGGAATTTTATGAACTATAAGTGACAATTTAAACAATTCTTCAGTTTATATAAAGCTCCTAAAGCTGCTTGGAAAATTATTATACTTTAAAAAGGACGGTAAAATCTTAATGTATCAAAAAAATTATATTCGTTTGTCCTTTACGGACTCCGAAATGCCGGACCGATTTTCATCACATTTTCTGACTATATTTAGCATGACCCTGCGGATGATTCTGTAAAGTTTCGTGCCGATTGGAGCATTTTATTTTAACTGTTCGGTTCGGATTCGAGGGATATTCGAAACCAGTCTGAGCGACAGCAATTCCTAGTCGGACAGCTAGGAAGTAATAATAATTGGAAATACTGCCTTATAATTATAAAATGAGTTTTTTTTAATTCAGAATGTACAAATTATTTCCATATCGGACACTTATTGGCATTTTTAAAAATTGATAGCATTTTTAAACCTCGTCGTAAGAAATATTATTTATCATTTATAAAAAGTTATATATATATTTGCTTATGTTGCTGAAGAGTTAAGTGAACACTCAGCATTTTATATCAATAGAATCAGTCGACTTAGGAACCGCAAATCACCAACAGTAATAGCTGGAAACAGAGAGTATACGCCTTAGTAGCATGATGTTGACGTGTCAATTATGAGATTAATAAGTTTCTTAACTAAGAAAGTGACTTTGCAAAGTAGCAACTTTAAACGTCCAAACAGTAATTATGTCTATAAAACCGCTATAGTTTTCATGACAAGTATTTAAAGTAGCGGCCTGTTACAATCTCACTGCTGGGAATAGGCCTCCTCTCTCTGTTTATCGAGAGAAGGGTTGGAGTTAAGACCTACCACGCTGCTCCAATGCGGATTGGTAGGTTACACATATCTCCAGAATTCACTAGAGATATGCAGGTTTCCTCACAATGTTTTCCTTCACCGAAAAGCGTGTGATAAGTTGCAATTATCAATTAGACACATGAGTTTTAATAGAAAAACTCATTGGTGCCTTCCCGGGCTTGACTTCGTGTTTCCATCGAAAGAGTCGCACGGTCTCACCGCTGGGCTATCACAGCTCAAGTATTTATTGGTTATCTAACTAATAAAGTTATTCATTTGCTTCTATTATAATCGCGCAATTCTCATGACAATTAATAGTTATTTATCTAAATTATGAAATTATTATTTTACTTCTATTATAATAGCGTAATGAACTATGTTACTGGAAAATAAGTGCTATGCTATAATGCCCCACACGGTTTAATCTATTCATATATATAACGTACATAAAATACATTATAGAAATATATATATTTTTTCAATAACAAAACAGCTGTGATAGGTCAGCGGTGAGATCGTGCGACTCTTTCGAATGGGTCACAAGTTCAAACCCCGGGCAGGCACCAATAAGTAGTAACAAGCAGTTATTCTCTCTCTACTTAATAAGAAAATTAAATGTCTTTTTTGTTATAACAGTACCTTATTTAGCAAGTTTTCCAACATTTATATAGCTAAGATATTCTACAAGATAATCTCGGCTTAGGATTATAGTCGTCTGACGTTTGATCTTTTTAAAAACCCATTTATGTTACAGCTAAGGCTTTAAGGCGGGAAATTTAAAATTTATGTTGCATACTATGTGTTATGCGAGCGCAAAGACTAAACGGATTTATTTATGCATACGGTGTGGAAAAGAATGTTGCAAGAATAAACATAAGTGCCATGAAAATGTTGAAAGATTTTTGAAGTGAAAACTTGTTCAGTGGCGTTATGGAATTTTTCTGATGGGTAAAAAATGTAACTCGCATCAATGCACGTGACCTGATCAAAATTTCGTAACACGAAGGGAGAGCAACTATATTTCTACCAAGCGGCGAATAAATACACCTTCTTTTTCAAACTGACTCTATGCTGTTAGCCCTAACGACTTTTACAGCGTAGTACACTAGGCGCGACGGGCGAGCGCAGAAGCATCGTCGAGCTAGCGAAATGCGGAGATTAGAGCGTAGAAACTCAAAGAACGTCGAGGAACATTTTCTTAAGGGTGCCTCCTGTGGCGGGAAAATTTCTGCGCCTGCGGTTTTGTTTATGTGGAAATTTATACTTTTTAATGCAAAACAATTGTAATAGCTCTGAAGTGTTAAATTTGTAATGTTGTATAAATTGTTATGTTTGTGTGCGTTAGCGCAATATATGAATATTGTATTTATACCTCACAAATGATAGTAGTACTTTTATACTCATAATTAAAGCAATTCGTGCATAATTATTCCCTAACTATTGCAAAATATTAAAAATTCACAACGTTAATATTAAAGTGTTTACTCCTGCCGAGAGTGCAACCCGTAGATTTTTTGAATTTATCAATAGGTCAACTAATTGTCACTGATTTGAAATTGCCACTTGAAATGGCTTTATATGAGGAGCTTAAGAACCTTTGCCTTCTTTGTAGGTCATAGAAGATCTACCAATTATTACTGGCTTTAGTCTTTATTATTATCTTTACCCAAGAAATGGAGTAAACACTATTTGTTTTTTGTTAAATTTAAAACCAAACATTAACACAGCAGTCAATTACTTGAGTTTGTAGCAAAAGAACATTGTATGTAAAAAGGAAGTTAATTTCTGTTTCAAAAGGGTTTTACTGAATCTTTACTGAATTTAATACTTATTATAAATCAAAACTTATAACTGACTAAACGTAAATTTACACTTTAAAAACGCGGTTTTAAAGGTTACGACCTTTTAAATAAATAAATGCAAATTTTAATATATATGCATATAAATAAAGTTTAAAAAGACTAAAAATTAGGGGCTCAAAACGGAAATACTAATTATGTAAATTTCAAAAAATTGCAAGTGATTCAGAATGTCGTATATGACGAGGTAGACTGTTCCATAGTTTAACAGCTTATGGCCATAAAGTAATTACTGTAGTAATTTGTGTGACAAGTTGGCATTTCGAGCCAATTGTCACATTGTCGTCTAATCATATTTTCTTAATAAAATCGAAAACACGAATAAGTAACTTTTCTAAAATGTCGGCTTAGGCATTCAAACTTTTAAATTTATAACGATCATCACGCGTAGAAAAAGCAGTAAAACAATTCTCCGTGGAAAGGTAGAGAGATTTTACAAACACAAGCCCTTCCGAACGGCTGCTCCGTAAAAAGAAAAGATAAGTCGTTACCTTTTATGATATGTAAAGAAAATAGGACGTTTAGGCTTTGAGCTTTTGAAACACCATTGAAAGTATATATACTTACGTTTTGAAAGCACTTGGATTTTAAGTGTCACATAAGAAAAGTCACATTATGTCTAAATACCATGTTTCGGCTGTACGCCTGAGATATTATAAACCTAAGTGCTTTGTCCAAATTTGACATCTCAAATTATTAAAACGTAAAAACGAAAATAAGCATTTTTTATCATACGCAAAAAAAGATGGAAAATTAAATTGAAAGAACGATACAATAAAATTTACATACATTTTAAATTTGTAAAAACCAATAGAATCTACGGAAATACGGAAATGGTTTTTCCATAAATTAACGCTTATAATTTACGGAAAATTAATAGTCGTCATATCAAAATGATATAATTGGTTGCTATTACAATCACCATAGAGTTATTATACTAGAGTAGGGAAGCCAGCCTAACACATGCCATATTACAATAAAGAGAAAGCCAATGATAGTGTTACTATCTGTTTCTCTTTTTTCTGTGTGATTAGACAAGGATGAAGTATACGAGTTTTATATTCCCTCTCATTATTGATTGTGATAATCACTTACCTAAGGCCTCCCCTACTCTAATATAATAACTCTATAACTATCACACTTCATCATCATCCTCCTGCCCTTATCCCACTCTAAGTGGGGTCGTACGGGGGCTACGTATTTTCGACCGGCCACCTGTCTGACGTCAGATATCTTAGTCGTATTTTACGACCCCTCGGTAAGAAAGAGGGTGGTCTATTGTACTCAACCGGATACAACAAGGGGGGTCAACTTACCTTAGTCGCCTTTTACGTCACCTTGGTAAGAAATGAGGATTGTCTATTTTAGTCACCCGTATACAACATGGCGGCTCGACTTACCTTATTCACCTTTTACGAGACCTCGGTAAGAAATGAGACTGGTCTATTCTACTCAACCGGACACAACACGGTGGGTCAACTTATCTTAGTCGCCTTTTACGACACCTTGGTAAGAAATGAGGACTGTCTATTTTAGTCACCCGTATACAACATGGCGGGTCGACTTACCTTATTCGCCTTTTACGACACCTCGGTAAGAAATGAGGGTGGTCTATTCTACTCAACCGGACACAACACGGTGGGTCAACTTACCTTAGTCGCCTTTTACGACACCTTGGTAAGAAATGAGGACTGTCTATTTTAGTCACCCGTATACAACATGGCGGGTCGACTTACCTTATTCGCCTTTTACGACACCTCGGTAAGAAATGAGGGTAGTCTATTCTACTCAACCGGATACCACACGGCGGTTCAACTTACCTTAGTCGCCTTTTAAGACGCCTCGGTAAGACATGAGGATGGTCTATTCTACTCAACCCGATACCACACGGCAATAACCCTACCCTATAAATATTAATTCTCATTCTTCCTTTTTTTTTTCGAACTGACTGTATGCTATTAGCCCTAATGGCTTTTACAGCGTCACCGGGCGGAACGGGCGAGCGCAGAAGCATCGTCGAGGTTGCGAAGTGCAGAGAGTAGAGCGCAGAAGCTCTACTAAAGTCGGGGTACGTCGTCCTAAGGGTGCCTCCTGTGAGGCCGGACCACGGCTTAGGGCGACCTGTAGTGGAAGCTCATTCTTACATAAACAGACCAGTATGATTAAAGCCTTATCTATAAACACAATAGTTTCGTTTAATTGTAATTAGATCAATTTCAACAAAAACATACCCCTTCTTGTACTGTTTCGACGTAACGAGCATAAGGTATCAAGTTTTTGATACAGCGAAGATGTCCTATTGATTTGTTGACGATGTTGACCCAGTTCTGTGACATTTATATTTCATTTCCTTATTTGCCGTATTGCAATTGTGTCTGCGAACAATACTTTTGTATTTTTGTACCGTAACCTCGAGTTTAATAAAATTAACTAATTAATATAATCAAGCGTTAAAAATTATAGTCAACTAGCTGTGCCAACGGATTCGCCCGCGTGGAAATCAGCGTGTCAATTTTTTTCTCAAATTCAAATTTTATACATAAAAGTAGTTATTGTGAGTTAACCAAATGAGATAGAGACATGCTATCGCGGACTTTTTTGTAGTATTTTTATATATCTACAATTCTCTACTCCATTACTTTAGCGTAACTCTGCTGGTTTACGCAACGCACGCGACTAAAGCCCTCAGCAAGCAAGTTTTTTAACAACTGCTAGATCTCTTCAAAACAATTGAGATAATACCGATATGTACTATTTACCTAAACCATCCGGAAGTATTTCACTATCTTTTACTGACAATCGTACAAAAATCCGTTTAGTAGATTTTGAGAAAAATCGATAACATACAGACAGACAGCTTTTTTGGACTTTGTTTTATAATAAGTATAGATGTTGAGTAGTCATAGCATCTGCAGGTTTTAATAAGACCGAAATATGAAATTTAAAAAAGGGAAATTATAAGATTTTCTTTTCTAAAATGTATCAAACGTATTAATAATAGCAACCACAAGTATTTTAGGTTTGTTAAACCGGATGTTTTATTTTTTTACAACCTTTTTCTTGCATCCGATAGAAATCCATGGCTCTTCACAACCCTCTTTGAGAGTTTTGTACGCCATAATGTCTTGACTCCAGCGGTTCAATGGGACTTCATCATCATCAAATTATCGGCTCTAAAAACACTGTATCTTTTGCTAATATGTCGCCTTTTTACCTTGAAAACTAAACATCCATCAATCTGTGCAATATTAGTCCCTGACATATGCCATTAATATTTCGGGCTATCTCGGTTATTTGGTTTTACTACATCTCCTCATTTTCAAAACATTAAGAGTTCTTTCCTTTGCTCAATGATCTTTTTAGCCGATAAATGATCTTAAACCTTGCAAAATATAAAAATACTTGCAATGAATGCTTCGCCCGCGTGAAATACAGTGTTTAGCATATAGTCGCTCGAGTCTCAGCAGGAAACTGGTTTTCAGATACCCTACACCACTTTTTATACTTATTCCCCCCTCTAAACTACAATCGACACAGGTTTGTTACAACCCCCACTAAAAATTGTTGTAAAACGACCTCTTTAACTCAATTTACATGAAACCGTTACGTACTATTAACCTAAACCGAATAAACGAATTGCACTACCTTTTAGTAATATCTGTACTAAAATCTGTTCAATAGATTTGGAGAATATCAATTGCATACAGACAGACAGCTTTGGGGACTTTATTTTATAATAAGTATAGATAGATAGATCAGTGTTGAAATGTTTTACAATTCAATTCAAGTTTAAAAAATTAATCAGAAGATTAAATATTAAATTACGTTTATTTTTCAACACCGAATTAATACAAATTTAATGTTTATCGGCTGCCTATCTTTCCAATTTCATCAAACACATTTATGTCTCTATCAAAACCACCCCAACAGTAGCTTGAACAATAGAGACATCAATTAATCTTATATTCATCAAGTCAATGCCTTTAATTTGTTTTGGAGGGTAAAGGGTCTTATTTATCAGAAACAACGTTATACACGAGCGTGACTTTGCAACTATATGGAAAATTCATTACAATATTATTTGTCATCCAAATTACCTTTCAGTATGCTGATTTATTTATGAATGTGAGCAAGTTTGAATATAAAATCCGGCTCGAAGGACCACCATCAATAAAGTTAATTTGCAATAAATATTATAAAACCAAGCTTGTCAACATTTTTTAGATTTTTTTGGGCAACATGGTAACGGCATGAAATCTCAAAGGTGAAACTATTAATTAACAAGTATTTTGTTAATTATCAATCGGTATATAAACTACAAGCTTTTACCCGCGACTTCGTCCGCGTGGACCGTAGTTCTGAAATAAACAGTAGCTTCATTATAATAGCTCAGTTAAATTTATGCAGTAAACCGAAATCAAAATATATAAAAATTTCTTCTAAATAACTCCTTCGACGTAAGCTGAACAACGTGATAAAGAACCTCCTTTTTATAACAGATTTGACTCGTCATACATAGTGAATTAAAAATTTTTGATAGGTTGATAATAGATGGCGTTTTTAAATGTCCTCCAGTAAAAATCCTGTAGAATTAACAGGATTTCTGTAAGCCTATATGTTATTCCGGTATATAAGAAATAATTGAGCTAAATTTCATCGATTTCATTTCATTGGTTCAGCGGATTCGCTGTGAAAGAGTAACAAACACCCATCCATACTCACAAACATTCGCATTTATAATATTAGTAAGAGTAGAAGTAAGATAAGACAATGGATGCGAATATTAGATAAATATACACGCAGACAGACATACTTTCACATTTATAATATTACCATGGAGCGTGGAAGTATGTATGGCCAACCATTTGCCAAATGTTACCGACCCACAACTTTTAAAAGGACACTTAACTACTTAAATTGGAAAGTAGCCATTAGACCTCAAGTGGATTACGAACTAGTCTAGAATCGAGAAGCTATTAAGGATCTCTAATAACGTGTGAGTACATTGTTCTTAGTTCTAGCGTCTTTTACTATATAATAGGTACTTTATTTTAATAGTACCGTAACTTCTAAGTGCTATATCTGATAGAGAAAGTCTATCTATACTATTGAGGATTTAATGTAAGTAGATTTAAAGTAAGTATTAATATGTGTTCATCGCCCATTCCCACCGTATGGTATCCGGTTGAGTATAATAGAGCACCCTCTTTCTTACCAAGGGGTCGTAAAATACGACTAAGGTAAGTTGACGTCAGGCAGACGGCCGGTCGTAAAATACGTGGTCAAACCATGTGACAACATATTTGTAACATGTATCCTTATCCCACTCTAAATGGGGTCGGCACGACTGCCGACCCCATTTAGAATAGCATAAGGGCAGGAGGATGATGGTTCATCGCCCATGCTCAAGATAGAAATGATAGAATGCAACTAATATATTTCGAAAATATAAAAATTATATTTTGAAAGGAGCAACTGCTGATTTTTTGGCTACCTCTCGTAGTAGGTACTTTTTTTGAATAGTGAATTTGACTATTCGAAAGCACCTCTTTACTTACTAGTAAATTTTAAACAAAAGTATATTGAACATGAATATATTACCTTCTTATATAACTGTTCTTTCTTATTTTTTTATTATATGTAATCATAGTACTTGAGAAGAAAATACGGTAGATATGTAGACAAAAATTTAAAAGGTTTTTTTACATACTTCATAAATAGAGTTAAAGTTAAAAAAAACGCAAGAAAAAGTATAGCTATAGGAAATCTCATTAATTTTATAGAAAACTAGCTGTGCCAGCAGCTTCGCCCGCGTTTAAATCAGCGTGTCACAATTTTTTTCTAGAATTCAAATTTTAGACATAAAAGTAGTTATTGTGAGTTAACCATAAGAGATAGAGACATGATATCGCGGACTTTTTTATAGTATTTTATAGATCTACAATTCTCTAGTACATTATTTTGATTATATATTTTTTTGAATACTTTATCGTATCTCTGCTACTTTACGCAGCGCATGCGACTAAAGCTTCCAGCAAGCAAGTTTTTTAACAACTGTGCGATCTCTTCAACACAATTTGCATAATAACGATATGTACTACTTACTTAAACCATCTGAAAATATTGCACTATGTTTTGGTGAAAACTGTACAAAAATCCGTTCAGCAGATTTTGAGAAAATCGATTACATAAAGACAGACAGCTTTTTGGGACTTTGTTTTATTATAAGTATAGATATTATGCTCATACTGTATTATCCTACTAATAAAGGAGAAAGTTTGAAAGAACGATTGGCTTAGACTTACATGCGTAAATTTTGCTCAAGTTATTTTAAGCCAAAAGTTTTATTTCAGCCAAGTTGTTACTACTTATCGGTGATAATTGTGTGTTCGGGCAATTTTTTCCGCCGAGGGTAATTGGGGCTTACTGCACCTGAGGCGGTGCGGGTAGGTGGCACAAAAATGTCACACAAGAGAACAAAGAGATCGGTCGGTCACCGCGCAACACGGTGAATTCGGTACTCGCGGTTAAGTGGTGTTTATATCGGTTTTCGGTGGACATTTATTATTAATATATTCAGAATATTAAAGACAAATTGGTGGCTGTGTAAAGTAATAAAACGGAAGAACGATTACATTAGTGATTCCACTAATAAAAGTGGGTTTGTTATACTCCGGCCGGAGCGGCGTGGACACCATACCCTATAAAGACGCCTCCCAGTGAAAGGTCAGTATCCTTTGATTATTCGGGGTCGAGAAATTGCCGGTTGTCTGCCTATCCTAATTACGCTCACCAACTGTGGCTATCGAAGGGCAAGCAGTAGGCGCGAACATAGTGCATTGCCCAGAAAAATAGAAAATAGTATTAAACCTTCAACCCTTCATACAGTCCTCTCAACCACCAACCAGCGACCTCGGTCCACGGACGAGTTTCCTTATAATTAGGGAACTTTTGCTCCACTGTGAAACAGCGTGGCGGTGCTAGTGAAACATTATATTTAGTTAATGAAATACCCATATCATTGTTATGTCTTTCTAACCCATTGCTTTAGGAAGGGCCTGTTATATCTGAGCTTTAATGCCATTCAGTGAGATAGTTGACAAGTTCAAAGACGGACTATTATTCCGGTAGATAGAGTTACAACAATTCACAGATACTTTGGACGTCTACGACCCGGAGCAAATGCCCCGTAATAAAATCAACTTCCAAGGAACGTGCCTCGAAGTTAAATAAATAGAATAGTTATTCTCTTATTATTTCCATTTCCCCGAATACAAATTGCCAAACTGGGGACTTTTGTTGGCCAACTCCCTTAACTTCCGTATAATACGTACATTTGTTTATGCTGCAACAACGACTAATTATCATGATGCTTGCTTTTATCGGCAACTTCGTCGACGAATTAATATGTCTCGATTTCAGACAGACGAATGCGTTGAAAAAATCGATTATAATCGATAAAAAATTGCTTATATCGATTTTTAGCTTAACAAATACTTTAACGTTAAATAATTTATAGAATTAGGCGTTACTTTGCGGAGATCCATAATACAAAAGTAATAATAAAATTATTTTGCTATAATCCGCTATACAGTAAATAGAAAATATATATAGTGCTATATGTATAGTGGACATCCGTTTTTTCATACCCGTTACATGCAGGATTCGTAAAAACACATGCACAAACCTCCACCATTGCCACCACAATACACACGTTCACTATCACAAAGTCATAAATCATTTCGCCCCGCAACCGAAGCATCATCAGGAGATAGACCCCACGACGAAGCTTTGCGATTTTGTGACATTTAGCACTATATATATTTTCTATTTACTGTATAGTGGATTATAGCAAAATAATTTTATTATTACTTTACCATTAATTAATTTTTAGACAAACTGCGACGGGAAATCACGATGCTCATAAATGAGCAAAAGGTTGAAGGCAGGGAAGTATGGATTTTTTGTTTATTATTGACTAACCAACGCGGTGAATGTGACTTCAGGATTTCGGCGAGCATCAATGATTGTAATCTCTATTTAAACTTATGTGTATATCTTTGAAATTGCCATGTGGTATCCGGCTGAGTAGAATAGACCACCTTCATTTCTTAGCGATGTGTCATAAAAGGCGACTAAGGTAAGTTGACCCACCGTGTGGTATCCGGTTGAATAGAATAGACCACTCTCTTTCTTACCGAGGGGTCGTGATATACGACTAAGGTAAGTTGACGTCAGGCAGGCGGCTGGTCGTTGAATACGTAGCCAAATCATGTGACAACATGTTTGGAGGGTGACGATGATGATTGACGTTAAAACAACAAACGTTGCAACTTAATAATATTATTTTGTATCAACTCATTCCTGAAAAACAACGAAAAACTAACAATGTTACAAAATAAACTACTTGAGATTGGTTTGATTCGATAAGTCTCTGCTTACATCTGTTGATATAAAAATAAAACAAATAACTTCCCTTGTTACGGATTGAGTTGTGGTGTAAGTTATGAGAAATTAGAGTTTGACCAATTTTTTATTCTTTATAAATAAAATTATTTTAAAAGAAAATGGACAATGGAAAAGCTTTTCGATAAGTGACCTTTTCCAGTTACTCTAAATTTTTAGGGAAGGATAATATAGTGTGATGTAGGTACAATTAATATAAAATTATATCCATACTTAATGATGTAAATGCAAAAATCTGTTTCTATCTCTATCTTCGGAATTCCGGTCGCTGGATACAAATCCCTCAGATTTAATACTGAGAAAATATATTATAAGTGAAAAGGGCCTTGTTAAGACCTCATCATGAGTAGCTGATTTAACCATCTACTTTTGATTAGGGTGCAGACCTGATATGTTCTGTATTCGTATAATATATATTATAATCCGGTAGAATCGTGGGACACTATGAAGTTTTAGCTGGTAAAAGACCAACATATGTACGCATTGTAGCATCTATGAGTAATGCATCGCTATGTAATTTGATTGTCTATCGCCTGGCGATTCTTTGGTTACGGGTCGAAACGATCGTTGAAATTGTGGTAGGGAATGCGTGTTGTACTTGGGTAGTTTAGTGGTGGTGGAGGTTTTTAGTGCGTTTTTACTAATCCTGCATCAGGTATCAAAAGTCTATTCGAGTCTATTGCGGTTCATTGCAAAATAAAATTATCATTAGCTGTTTTATTATGGATCTCCGCCAAATAATCCCTAAATCTATAAACTAATTACAAAAGTAATAATGGATGAATATGAAATGGATGAATATGAATGGATGAAATGAATAATGGAAAGTTATGGATCTCCGCAAAGTAACGCCTAATTCTATAAACTAATTACACTTAAATAAGAATATTTTGTATTTGAATTTAATTGTATATTAACTACAGTGAGCCATGTTTTATATGAAACCTATAGAGTTAACCTTATAAATAGCTAGAACAATTCCATGCTGATAAAGATTTGTATTAACGCACGCTTTCTCTTGTGTTTTATGATCATATAAATTTATTCATAGAATTCAATTTAGTTTATGTGTAGGTACCTTGACCCTTAGCGGGGAATAAACGAAGCCTATTACGTACAACTTTTGCTTATGTTTCTTTCTTGTCCAATGTTTGTTTCAATTTACATCTGTTCGTTAGCAAAATTATAAATATTGTTCTGCAATCGAAGTATGCGACGTAGAAACAATATATTCTATTTCATTTGATTTTATAATCGTTTCATTAGTACCCAGATATATGGGAAATAAGATTTGAGATATTTAAGCCTTTAAATAACGCTAAAATAGCGATGTGACGTCACCCTTGTCGCCTTATTATCGCTCACCTATACCCCAATATAAGCCATAGCCAATCATTTCTCTGTGCCTTTTGATACAGTAAAAGTGTATCTAACTCATCATTCTCCTGCCCTTATCCCACTCTAAGTGGGGTCGGCACAACATGTTATAAACATGTTGTCACATGATTCGGCTACGTATTTTACGACCGACCGCCTGACGTCAACTTACCTTAGTCGTATTTTACGACCCCTCGGTAAGAAAGAGGGTGGTCTATTCTACTCTTCCGGATAACACACGGTGGGTCAACTTACCTTAGTCACCTTTTACGACACCTCGGTAAGAAATGAAAATGGCGGAAAAGTGTCTAATATAATGCCTGTTTATATCCCATTGCTGGACATAGACCTCCTCTCTCCGTTGTTAGTGAGAAGGATTGGACCTAAAACCTACCACGCTTCACCAATGCGGATTGCTAGGTTACACATAGCTTTGGAATTGTCTAAAGATATGCAGGTTTTCTTACGATGTTTCATCGAAAAGCGTAGTGTAAATTGCAATTATCAATTAGACATACAAGTTTTAATAGAAAACCTCATTGGTTTAAACCCGGGCAGGCACTAATGAGTCACCCCATCTGTATAAGTTGTAACTTTGATTAATTTTTATGTGTTAATTATTATCTAACCTACCCTAACATTAGTACCCTAACTTAATACCTATCGAGATGCTACTCTAATACCAATAGAAGTTAATGCTCTCTCAACCATCGGACGGTCGTTTATCAAACTCTTGTGTTCGGTACAAATGGCTTATTTCCTGTTCGGATACATATATATGCAGGATTCGAGCCCATTTATGTATAAGCTTTTACAATGGCTTCTGTGACACTTAGTACAGGGTTTTAAATTAAAAGTCAGTGGTACTTACTCTCTCAGTTCCTTTATATACTTTACACTGTTACACCGATATTATGATAATATTGGTACACTCGGCGACAAGCAATGCCTGCTCTCTGTTATTCCCACTCTCCTGTCCTCTCATGCTGTTATAGCTGTTACAACTTTTAGCGCCATCGTCCATTGCTTATAGTCAATACAGAATCTTAATTTATAAAATCAGCTTTCATAAGTAATAATAAAATTACATTGCTATTATAGCAATATACGATCGCAACATCAACAACGATCGTAGAGTCTATCTCCTGATGAATCTCCGGTTGCGGGGCGAAAAGATTGTTGAGTTTGTGATAGTGAACGTGTGTAGTGCTTGTGGATTGTGGTGGCAGTGATGGAGGTTTGTGCATGTGTTTTTACGAATCCTGCATGTAACGGATATGAAAAAACGGATAGTCCACTATACATTTAGCACTATATATATTTTCTATTTATTGTATCGCAGATTATAGTAAAATAATTTTATTATTACTTTTGTATTATGGATCTCCGCAAAGTAACGCCTAATCCTATACATTATTTAAAATAAGCTTTGATAATATTTTGTAATGTCAATACACTCTCTTTATTTACAAAATCACCGTTAATGATACAATGTTGATGACATACAACTCTATATTCGTAGTAATACTATAAATGCGAAAGTCTGTGTATTTCTGCCCATTTGTCTGTCTATCTGTCTGTTACGCTTACACGAATAGTTTGCTGGAAAAATATCAATATAAAAAAAGTAGTAAAAAAGCTGTGATAGCCTAGCGCTGAGACCGTGCGACTCTCTAAAGACGACATGGGTTCAAACCCCGGGCAGGCACCAATGAGTTTTTCTGCTAACTCATGTGTCTAATTGATAATTGCAATTTATCACACGCTTTTCGGCAAAGGAAAACATCGCGATGAAACCTGCATATCTCTAGAGATTTCTCTAGGGATATGTATAACCTACCAATCCGCATTGGAGCAGCGTGGTAGGTCTTAGCTCCAATCCCCTTCTCTTCAAAAACGCAGAGAGGAGGCCTTAGGTCAGCAGTGGGCATAGTAACTTTATATCAATATAATTTTGTGCAATTAAAATTTGTATATTATTCACTTAGCCTATATCTACATTTACGTTTGAATCGAATCAAATATCACTGTGCCAGAGTATTATTTGCTCAAACAGAATATATCAATTTTATTTCAGCACTAATAACGTATAATTTCATAGTTACGTGCAAGGAAGTGGCAAATTATTCAAATGCCAGTTAGGTGCAGGCGCGGTTATTCTCAGGCGGAGAATTCCGCTTCTAAATGGCTTATTAATAAGTAAGTCGGCCGTGATTTACTTGATTACTAGGTTAAAATTTGCTTTTAGCATTTGCATTGCATTAGTTTCAGAAAGGATTATTTGAATTTAGACTATGTTGCCGCCGTGTGATATCCGGCTGAGTAGAATGGACCATCTGATTAACCGAGGTGTCGTAAAAGACGACTAAGGTAAATAATTTATAGAATTAGGCATCACTTTGCGGCGATCCATAATACAAAAGTAATAATAAAAATTATTTTGCTATAATCCGCGATACAGTAAATAGAAAATATATATATTGCTAAATGTATAGTGGACTATCCGTTTTCTCATATCCGTTACATGCAGGATTCTTAGAAACACATGCACAAATCTCTACCACTGCCACCACAATACACAAGCACTACACACGTTCACTAGCACAAACTCAACAATCGTTTCGCCTCACGGCGAAATCGCAACGATTTTGAAGTAAACGGATAGTCCACTATACATTTAGCAGTATAAATATGTATTTTCTATTTACTGTATCGTGGATTATAGCAAAATAATTTTATTATTACGACTAAGGTAAGTAAACCCGCCGTGTGATATCCGGCTGAGTATAATAGATAATCCACATTTCTTACCGATGTGTCGTAAAAGACGACCAAGGTAAGTTGACCCGCCGTGTGGTATCCGGCTGAGTAGAATAGACCACCCTCATTTCTTACCAAGGTGTCGTAAAAGGCGACTAAGGTAAGTTGACCCGCCGTGTGGTATCCGGCTGAGTAGAATAGACCACCCTCATTTCTTACCAAGGTGTCGTAAAAGGCGACCAAGGTAAGTTGACCCGCCGTGTGGTATCCGGCTGAGTAGAATAGACCACCCTCATTTCTTACCAAGGTGTCGTAAAAGGCGACCAAGGTAAGTTGACCCGCCGTGTGGTATCCGGCTGAGTAGAATAGACCACCCTCATTTCTTACCAAGGTGTCGTAAAAGGCGACCAAGGTAAGTTGACCCGCCGTGTGGTATCCGGCTGAGTAGAATAGACCACCCTCATTTCTTACCAAGGTGTCGTAAAAGGCGACCAAGGTAAGTTGACCCGCCGTGTGGTATCCGGCTGAGTAGAATAGACCACCCTCATTTCTTACCAAGGTGTCGTAAAAGGCGGCCAAAGTAAGTTGACCCGCCGTGTGGTATCCGGCTGAGTAAACTAGATTAACCCTCATTTCTTACGAACATTCCGAATCAGTTGTAGCTTCATTAATCATATTGATTCTTGACCATTCAAAAGTGCTTGAAAGCGATAATTTGAATAAAGATTATTCTGATTTGATTTGATAGATCGTTAAAGAATTTCGGCGATAAGGAACGCAAGGAGAAGAGCAGAGAGGGAGTTTACAAGATTATTTTTGCTTTAATTGCTATTACATAGTTAATTTACAATTATTCGTAATATTCAAAGGTCCAATGTACTATTTTTCTAACCAAAAAGACCTCACAAACTCATAACGGAAAGCTAATAAGTTTCCAGGGACCGAGAAAATTAAACAAAGGCCAGTAATTATGAATGCCAATCTACTTTATAATTAGCCAAAAGGGAGTAATAATGGTACGGCACACTCAACTTAAATCAACTTGCTATTTGATTAAATTCAATTTACCCACCTTTCAGGGTAACTTTGTTATGTTTGGGCTTATTTTGATACGTGTTTAAGCTTTTATATATTTTGATATGATACGTGATATTTCGTATAATCCGAAAGGTATCTCTTCTTTCTTTCCCCTACCCTTATTACACTGTAAGTGTGGTCGGTATAACATGTTTTTGTCTTCCATTCTCTCCTATCAAATTCGAATTCAAAATATTCATTATTCAAGTAAACTTGTAAACAAGTGCTTTTGAATTGTCAACTTTACTGCTGGTTCGGAAACGTAAAACGACCTGTATGCTCCCCATGCTGGTGGTGGCGGGGGTAATGTACTTTATTTGACCCCACCACCGCCAGCAAGCAACTCTGAACCCCAGGGTGCGCCACCTCTGGGTCGGGGCCTCTCTAAAAGTGGCCCCTCCCTCCGCTGGACGATGCATCGACCGCCTTAGGGACCTTATAAGGAGGGCGATAAACCCCGTTCGGAACGCCCAGTAGGTCCCTGTTAGGGCGGCATGCGACGGACTTCGGCGAGTCGCCTACGCCCTGCTCGCCTTCGGCGGATCAGCTCCGAAGGTTGAAGCTATAACTGGTTCGGAATGTTAATCTTACCGAGAAGAACCAGCAAGAAAATCAGCGGTCATCAATCTTTTAAACATTTTCAATTTTATAAAATTAAACCGCGGTCTTCTCTGAAGCTGAAAGGATTTTCACATCCAGGAATTTTTATCATCCAAATGATATTCAATTTTGTAATATGCTTTACGTATAAGCAAATGTCTTACACTTAATTTCCTTTTTGTAGACTGGTCTAGGTATGGGCAGCAGATACTATTATCTGTGTGTGACATCTTCTAAGTTAAACAAACTAGAAAAATCATCGTCATCCACCTACCCTTATCCCACTATAAGTGGGGTCGACATAACATGTTACAAACACGTTGTCAAATGATTTGGCTGCGTATTTTGGCCTGGCCACCTGCTTGACGTCAACTTACCTTTGTGGTTTTTTACGACCCCTGGGCAAGAAAGAGGGTGGTCTATTCTACTCATTCGGATACCACACGGTTGGTTTGCGTACGTTAGTCGCCTCTTACAACACCTTGGTAAAAAATGAGGGTGGTCTAATCTACTCAGCCGGATGCCACACACCATAAACAAACTAGAAAAATAAATTATAATAATACCGGTGAAACGTCTTCAAAACAAATTCTATAACGTAAATTGCCTTTCACTCAGTTCCCAGAAGTCATTACCAAACAATACAATTTATACCTCCAATTTTGAGATAAACAACAAAAAAAGAATAATATTCCCGTAACGGTAGTTAGAGCGGCCCTGGAAACATTATATCACCTTTGTCCTCTACCCTCGGAGGTGTTTCCTAACCTTTTTTTCACAAACTCCAATAACGTAAAGTAATGGCGCATAAATCATCTAAATTACCCGAATATAGCAATATTTTTACGTTTGCCCTGGTGTATGGATTCAAATAGCTATGTTTATAAATTATTAACTATTTATGTGAGCTTAAGGTTTAATAAAAGAGAACGAGGAAAACGTTTATGTTAAGATTCAAATATTTTTTTTCCAGACATAGTGCGAACTCCACACCTTCATATAAATCCTGCTTAGTGTGTAAGTGTATTTATAATATATCATAGAAATTGTATTGGAAAATGCATGTAAATATAAAAAGTAAATATATATAACAATACATACACGATAATTCTGGTAATAATCATTCATGAAAAGTATTACTTTCTAGTACAGGGTAATATAGATTAAAAGTTATGTTATTTGTAGTTTAACTATAGACGCTGGCTATACACATGTCTTGTTCTATCGGGTTAGCCCCTACTTTAGAGCCCATTCGGGGCCCTTATTCATACGGCGTTATCGCCGACATCATCGACAAAATAATATTTGAGTATAACCGGTTTCTATACATTAAGTAAAGATTATTTGACCCAGTTTCTTATGCGGAAACTCACGTATAGAATATATGCACGGAAAGAATAAGACGTGAGCAGACGTGAGCCCGGTTTTAAACTATGAATACTACTCCGGTAGTTTTTATATTTTTTTTAAATATTTCAATTTTTTTACGGAATTTATATTTTACCTTTTAATTGCTATTATTTAAAAAAAATCTCCTTAAGTTTCTTTTTCTTAAAAAAATATTAAAATATAACTACTATTTCCACTTACTAATTTTCACTGTGTCGAATTAACAGTGAAACACTTCCTAAATATATGCTTTATTTATGTCACACCTAATGTTCATGAGATAAAAACTTTTTATATACGAGTATAATAGAATGTCCGTGTAAAAACATATCTTGAACACCAATATATATGAATCCAACGAATACCTTCAATCAATCAAACGCCAAAGTGACATCTTATTTCCTGCTAGGAATACACCTTTAATGGACATAGTGTAAGTATAAATAACAGATCTTGGCATTCCGAAATGTTCAATCAAATTCAAAATGCTTCTCCTTGTAATTTTATTTAAACCTGGAAAACTATATAAGTTACTAAAAAGCTTCTAATGTCATGTTTTTTATTTTTCATCGTCCTATAGGCAAGCGTAATGTACATTTAAATAGTATTGGCGAAAATATTGAACCTTGGGGGACACCTACTCAAATTAATTTAAAATTAAAGTTATAAACATCTACCCGCCCTTTAGAAATAGGTATGCGGCAGAATAGAATAGACCACCCTCCTTTATTACCGAGGTGTCGTAAAAGGGAACTAAGGTAAGTTGACGTCAGGCAGGCGGCCGGTCGTAAAATACGTAGCCAAATCATATGACAACATGTTGGTGCCGACCCCACTTAAAGTTGGATAAGGGCAGGAGAATGATAAGCCCTTTAGAAATACTAGTTACAGTACTGAATTTCACAAAAGTAGGCTTCCTAAGGTGAATTGATTTATATAAATTGCTTCTTCGCAAACTTCACTTACATGAAAACTTCAGCTAGTTTATGCAGTGATCATTTAAATTATTTAAATTATATCTGTAACATAACTTAACATAGTCAAGGATGCGTTTATGATTTAAATAACAGATGGCGCCCCTAGTATTTTACTCAGCGTTAAATTGGTGGTTTTATAATTATATTAAAAGTCCCCAAACAATTTCCACTTTTAAATTTTCCACAATCACTCACAAGTTCCTCTGGCTTTAAGTAAATCCTAATGGAACGCGAAGCCTAAGTAAACCATAAACCGTGCATCTTCCAGTACATCCTTATCTGGAATATAGTGTGCGATACTCTCTGTACATGACAATAAATTCGTTACTACGTCTGTCCTATTCGACGCGTTACATATCTTTGTTTATTGTTCAAGAATGAAAAACTAAATGAAAAAAACTTTTGTTTAAGAAGTGTCTAAAGCATAATTAACCGTTTAATTTAAATTTCAAAGTTTAATTACAATTTCACGAAGAAACATTTAAACAAAGAAGAAACAAGATAATATTTAAAAAATACTTTAGCGGCATAGCTGGGCTTACGGGAAACTTATTTCATTACGTGGGACTTTATTTAAGTTGCGAGCTTAGTGTGTGAAAACCAGTTCTGCGAACTTTCTCTATTAAGCACCCATAGATAGAGTTTCTGTGTGTTTTTAACTAATATTATATCGTTATGAAACTGCCCACAATGTTACGGGGCTGTTCATAAAATACGTTCGCATACGAGGGAAAGGGCTAAGCATGATGAGCTGTGACAGTTTGGTGTCTCCGGCAACGTGACGTTCGCTATTTATTAAAATTAATAAATTAATTAGTAATTTTCTTTTTCAACGCTTATTAAACGCGTATTTAGTAAATAATAAATATGTAGAGGTTTATTTATTAATCAATTATTATTAATTATTGATTTTTGTAACTTATCAATGGTTTTTGTTAGAGTGAATGTGTAGGAGGGCTTACTTAGTAATACTTAGCTATTTCTAAATTAATTTGTTATAAATAGTTAATAATACATACCCATTTTATGGAAAACCCTTTCGTCTAAATCTATCATATTCAGGGGAGTGTCTTAGTTTTGCTGACGTCATATTTTTAGGGGGGTAACAAAAAGTGTGACACAGCGTGATACTAGAGGTCAGGGGTAGAAAAAGCTTATTTTAGCGTGACGTATTTTATGAACGGCCCCCACAAGAATCTCTTCTATTTATAATTTCTATCTAATTTACCTGTCCATAACTTCTAATCTGTTCTTCGATTTAGTTTATTTCTTGTATTCTGTCAAGATTTGCTTATTATTCTTAATTATATGTAAGGCATTAGGGATAGACCCGCGCGATAATACTCTAACATACAGAAATAAAAAATCGTGCGTTTAGTCTGAATTCAAAATTAGTCTTAATTGAGTTAGATTCATTGATCCCTAATTCAATTCTCGCTCTTCCAAGTTATGGGTCTTTTTAACATTTACGCGTTTTGAAGACTGTTTTGAAAAAAACTCACTTTAATAAAAAGCGTGCAATATATAGACAAATAATTTTAAATTATTAGATTACCATATAGGTCGCATTTATTTATGAATTACTAGGTTTGTCAATATGTTAGAATTAAATAAGATTTGAGGTCCTTTATCACGCTCCATATATCAATATGTAAAAACTAAATAGGATTTCAGTCAATTTTTCAGATCCTTTACCAAATCACGGTTTATATTTCAATCAAATAAAGCGACAAGAATAATTTAAAATTTAGATCAATGTGATAATATCAAAACAGTAATGTTAATTTGAAATTCGCCTTTCATGGATCACTTTAAAAAAAAAACTTAAACATAGACCATAAAATTGTCCGTGAGATTCCTAATATCAATTTTACGAGGTGTAAAACTTTACGCGTTATCAATATAATTAAAGTGTAAAAGACGATGGGCTGTTTTAGAGGTGATAAATTTAAAGTTATGAGCCTACAGTGTAAAATTTTAATTGGGAATATTGAGGAGAAAGAAAGAATAGACGGATCCGATAATTTTACTGCTGTATATAGAACTCTTTTTACGATTTCGTTGTGGAGCCTATCTTCCTGATGATGCTTTGGTTTCGGGGCGAAATGATCGTAGAGATTTTGGTGGTGGTTGCATTTCGCCACACAACAACTATATTGAATTAGGTCACTTTCATACTAAGCGTGCGAAATTAAATAATAAATAATTATAATTGTATAATCGATTATTTAACAACAATTAATATATGAATTTATCGATAATTACATATTTTTTTATCTTTTTATTGCATCATTTTTATCTTTGTGCTATCTCCAGTGCAAATATTAATCTAGGTACCTACATAGTTTTTCGTTATTTCTCTTTTTCTTTCTTTTTCAATTACCCGTATTTCACTTTTGCCTTTTTCTTTCTGTTATCCAATGGTTGACTGGAAGAGATAAGTCCGCATATGTGGGATTTTTTTTCTCTTTTCTTTTCTGACGATCGTAGAGATTTTAGGAAGTATCCTAAAATTTCTACGATCGTCTCGCCCCGAAACCGAATAGATAGGCTCCACGACAAAATTACGATTGCATTACGTATTGCATTACGATTTTTCGTCGAGATTTTGGTGGTGGTTGTGTTTTTGCTTGTGTGCATTGTTGCTGTTGGAGCCGTGTTGGGATACGTGTGGTGACTTGTCCTGCATGTGTAAGGTACTTGAATTTTGCCTGCTTCATACACTTAGCATTACATACATTCGCTAGGCACGCGCGGATTATAGCAAATTAGTTCTGTTATGGTTTCTGTAGATCTTTTATCTTTACATCTACTCTTTTGGGTTTCGAATCTGCTTACTTCTTTAAAGTCTGTTTTGGAAACGCTTCTAGCTATGCTCGTTGCTTGCATAATGACTATGACATAAAAGGTGACAAATAAAGAGATCTTACGTATGGGGCAGAATATTCCAATATCATGTATCTCGCGTTTATATAATAGCTGCATAAAGGATACGTTATCACCGGATATTGGCTACGATGGGCTTTCATCGTTTATGAAAAACATCGTTTATAAAAATCTAATTTTAGAGTTGTAATATTTGAGGGTTATTGTTTTTTTATGTTTTCATTATTCTTTTGTGTTTTTTTT
The DNA here is from genome assembly GCA_947086505.1 of Morpho deidamia. Taxonomy (NCBI): domain Eukaryota; kingdom Metazoa; phylum Arthropoda; class Insecta; order Lepidoptera; family Nymphalidae; genus Morpho; species Morpho deidamia. Next base: position 3,146,488 of record CAMTZC010000011.1, read on the forward strand.
ATGTTTAAAATTATTATTAGTTGTAGTTACTTATAATTGTAACACTTGAACTAAGAATGATGTGACGTCTTAAAATTGGTACTACTATACTATATACATCTACATTTAATCTAATCTAATCTAATAGACAAAGTAGGAACCGACATAAGCTTGCGACTCCTGCTTTGCGCCTAGCAAAAGTACGTAAATCGTTTGTGGGTATGGGTATAACATTCTATAATAAAATTCCGAAATCAATTTTGGCCATGCCATTACAGCAGTTTAAAACCACTGTTAAAAAGAGGCTGATACAGAAAGCCTACTCTACTGTTGAAGATTACTTAGATGATAAGGATGTGTGGATATAGGTGCACTTCTACCCTGTACAAGACAGTAATAAATAAATGTAACTAGTTCTAAGATTTATATTTTAAAAAGAGCAACCGCCGATTTTCTTGCTGGTTCTTCTCGGTAGGAACAGCTTTCCGAACCAGCAGTAAAGTTGACGATTCAAAAGCACTTGTTTACAAGTTTACTTGAATAAATAATATTTTGAATTTGAATTTGAATTTGAACATCATCATCCTCCTGCTCTTATCCCACTCTAAGTGGGGTCGGCACAACATGTTACAAATATAATGATACATGATCTGGCAACATATGGCTGACGTCAACTTACCTTAGTGGCCTTTTACGACACCTCGGTAAGAAAGAGGGTGGTCTATTCTACTCAACCGGATACCAAACGGCGAATCGACTTACTTTAGTCGCCTTTTACGACATCTCGGTGAGAAATGTCAAACGGCAACATTAGCATGAATATGTTGTACACAAAATGTATCTGTGTACAACCTATTTGGGTATTTATTTTACGGTATCCAATTTAATAAATTTTTTCGCGCATTCATTTCGCAGCTGCCCTAATCGGATTACTAAAACAGTGCCATTTAATATTTTATCGTAAGTAGATTGAAAATAAATTGTCTCCGAGTTCATCGGATTACTAAAACTCCGTACATTTGTCCGTCGAATTTAATGAGAGATTACATTTTATTGACGAAATGTTGTGATCGTCTTTGAATTTTTAGATATCAGAGAGAATCGTATTGTGTCTGAGGCACATTGTTCGTGTGGAAAGTAGGTAGACACTTTTGACATACCCACACTTTATGACGTAAGATCGCTGGTAGAATTTACCGTGAAAAGAGCTGCTACCATCTACATTCCTGCTCTTCTTAAGCCATCAGGGATCAAAATAAAATAGTGCTGATACCTTAAAAACGACGTAGACCTTAATGTCATAGGTAACATGCGTTTAAAGAGTAGGTACGATATCAAGAGATCTCTTAGAGATAAGTTTCATATCGTTAAACCTATTAGACTAGCTGCGAAAGGAATCGTCGTATCCTCCAGTCATTGCGAATTACATATACGTAACATTTGCAGTTTAAAACCTACGCCATCATATTACTACAGTTAATTGCCAATTCTATTTCTAGTATGGTAGTCTAGACTTCTATATCTATTCTAGAGCTGGCCAACATTGAGAACAAAAATAACCGACATTTTTGGGACCTTTTCATGTGGACACAAATTAAAACAATACGATCAATAAGCTATATCGGGGTAACAGGGTAAATCTCATAATTCATTATTGAAAGTACTTAAACGCTTAAGTTGGCGAAAATGTAGTTGTGATTACCACTAGTGACTTGACTTGGAGTGGAAAAAATCGAATACTAAATAATCGATTTTCTTCCATTCAATATAGATCAATTTCTAAAAATCGATTAACTCGTATCGAATACGTTGATTATTAATAATCGATCGTATTTGCTGAAATTTTTATCAAAAAATCGTTTTTTTTAATATTAATAATTTATTAGATTAAAGACTAAAGTGGACTAATATGAAGTAAAAATAACATAGACACACTCGTGATATTCGATTAAGGTATTTAGTTATTGTCGAAATCAATGTAGCCAACATTGGTTTCATCCAACAACGAATATCTACGAGAAGAAAGAGTAAAAAAAGAAGGTAATTAATTCTATCAAAATCAATTTTCTAAACATTATAACTCGAGTTTTAAAAAATCTTTTATAAAAAATCGATTATCTCATAATAATAAAATAATCGATTAGTATAAAAATCTGCAAAGCAGTAAGGGAATTACTACTACTATTTTCTGACATCCCTAACTGCTAGTAATCCATAATGTTCTAGGTATTTATTATTTTGACATAGTAGAATAATTACTACCGAGATTCCATTCGTAATCGTTTCCAGCAAAATATTTAAACTGTACGATTTTATCATGACGATGCTCAGTTATTTTTCAATTTCATGATCTTGAGAAAGCGCTTTAAGTGTATTTAAGCGGCTAATAAGAAAAGAAAATTCTATTGTTTCCGTTACAAGCGTATTTTAGCTATCAACGGAAATGTAAAGCGAATTCTTTATTTCGTGGGCTGTAAGAAAGAACCAGTCTATGTCTTTCCAATCGCCAAACATAAATTTAATTATTTAACTGTTGATGCCCGAAAGTTTATCCTCATCGACATAAGTGTTATATTTAACTCATTTATGAAAAAAAAACTTATTGTTTATACCAACGAAGGCAGGAAGGAAATATATAGATTAACAAAACAATAAAAGGAATAGGAAAAAAAATTGTACATGCATATTGTTAGAAAAGAAAGTTAAAAAAATAGCACATACACAAAAAAGAACTTATCCCTAAAAGGGATCTCTTCTAGTCAACCTGTGAGTAAAAGAAGGAAAAAGACAAGAATTGAAATGTGGGTAATATAGATAGTAAGAAAAAGAAAATTAACGAAAAACTAGATACCTACATTTAAATTTGAATTCCAGATAACACAAAACATAAAATAATTACGATTACATTACATTTAAGTCTGGTAGAAAAATATTTATGATTTCGCACAAAATTCCTTGATAAATTTTTAGTCCACCGGAGATTTAAACAACCAAATTCCATTTTAATCGTTTACAAGCAAACTTTGGAGCTCAATTTAATCTCGACGACGCCCAGTTATTTTTCAATTTCCCAGTTCTTGGTGAAAGCATTTGGAAGTACATTGTTGAAGCAACGATTTAAGGCGACAAAGTCCATTACTGTTGAAAATTTAACTTAATTACCGTGATTTTTAAAACGATTTTAATTTATTTGATTTTCCTTAACATATTTGTTAAGATTAAATACTTTACTAGATTTCAAAAAAAATTTATTAATTATACATTATAGTGTCCTAGATGTCAGGTGGATATACATTCTTAAAGTACATTAGCGTCTTACATCTCAGGTGGATAATATATTCTTAAAACAGTCGCGTCAAACTGCTGGATTGGAGCAACACAAAACCTAAAAATCCCTTCAAGACAGCTCTAGAAAGTTCAATAGTTCAAGAAGATGCGCATTAGCTGTGAAGATTAAAAAAGGGCATATAAAATAAGAAAACAAGGAGTCTATGGTGGCCAACAAATATCATAAGGATCAACGACAACCTCATCTGCTCTAAGTGCATCCTGCTTCTCAACAAATAGGCTCCGTCATTTCAAATCCTAGTCCTAGACTTCTCTATTGATATTGGAGGTAATCCATCAGAAATGCTATTAAACTTTCAAAAGAGTTTTCGTAAGAATTTACGATCTACTAGGTAAATTTTCTTGGTTTGGATTTACTTCGCAATTCTTTTGTATTACCTTACTACATATATATTGCTTAATCCAGTATTGTATGTAAGCTCGGTAGTCTCTGACATTTTATTTGCATAATCTAGTAGTAAACTAGGTGTTAGAATTCAATAAATGAATATTTGATGTCGGATGCTTCGGTTAAGGTCACTCCATATTGGAATATCTTTTGTAATTTATATTTCCTACAATTTTAATATCGTAAAATCACACAACTATGTCCAAAGCGTTTTCTCTGTTCCCGAAGGAAAAAACTGGTTTCTTTGATCCTTTACGATGACCCGGTGTCAGTCAAAATAAAACTATATCGAGCAAATATAGTTCTAGTTTCAGAATATCTTACCTTTGATAACCTGAATAATTTCAATTATTTCTAATTGGGTTCAGATCACGTTTTAAGAAATACGTATCCAGCATTTATCGTAATAATATAGTTCATACCATAACATTAATATTGGGTAAAAGTTATTTCAATGTCGTAGTTCAAGGTGAACTCAGTGTGAGTTCCTTGGGGGCTTAAATATATGATGCTAGTATTTAGGTCTATTCACTCTCAGTTTGCCTCTTCATAAACTACTAGTTAAAGTTGTTCGCGTTAACTTTAGTGTTTAAATATTCTCAAATATATACTTTGTTTTTTGCTGTTCCTGCTGAAAACATTGGAACTTTTTTACTCTATTTGATAGCTCGGTCTATGAGCTTTACGTATGTCAAATTTCTTTTTCTAGCGAAACAAAGGAGGGAAAGAGATACATATAGATATTTACGCATTAATAATATTAGTACGGAATAGTTTCGCCCAACGATTTCGACTTGTAAATAGGCAATGTAAGGTAACCTGTTAGATTTTAACCTGTTAACTAAAAGTTTTATTGGAAAATATTAGTTTGTTATTCCAGGTTTGACCCGATGAAAAGCGGTATAAAACGTACACAAACACACGCAAATAATACATAGGCCACTCACACAGAAATGTCCAAATTTAGCATTAAAAATATATGTAAGATAAAACATCTACTCGTAATGTGCAAGCGCCCTTACAATGACAAGTTTGTTTAACCCTGCTACGAATGCTAGTTACTACGTAGTTTCTATCTTGCCTCCTGAGGGATGGTACTTAATTACACACCTAAAATTAACAACAAGAGATGTAACTAGAAACAGTTTGTCTAGAGATTTGAACGTAATCTACACCTTTGTAGCATTTTAAAAGCCCTCTATGCTCAAAGACAAATAGTAAGACGTTTTTCTATAAGTCCGTTTTTATACATTTATTTTTCTTTACATCCACGTATATGATTTTTTTTACAATAAAGACATTACAAGGATATCAACAACATTTAGTTTTTCAGAAATGATGAACTCTGTGAAAGTAAAGCTCTTTTAGAAAGTAGTCTTGTCTAATAATACCGTTACTCTCTTAAAGTAAAGGTTGAGGTAATAGCTCTGAAAGTTTGTAATTATAAAGCGAAATTAGATAAAACAAATTGTTTGCGAGTTTTTATAAATGTCAAAGGTCATAGCGCAAACTTTATAGCATTCCAAAGATAGAGTAAATATAACAAAGGATTTTAATTATGAATGTCAATCTTCCTTATAATGAACGAGTCAAAAGAGAAAAGTCCCATTTTTCTGACGTCGGTCGGACGTAGCTTATCGCCACACTTCCGACAACGTGATGACTAGTCATATCATAGCCCTCCACTACACGTTGCCTTAAGCCGTGATTCAACCTCAGAGGAACCCTTAGAACGACGTTCCCTGACGCTAGTGGAGGTTCTAAGCTCTAATAAAATTCCGAAATTAATTTGGCCATGCCATTACAGCATTTTAAAACCACTGTTAAAAAGAGACTGATACAGAAAGCCTACTATACTGTTGGTGCACTTCTACCCTGTACAAGACAGTAATAAATAAATGTAACTAGTTCTAAGATTTATATTTTAAAAAGAGCAACCGCCGAGTTTCTTGCTGGCTCTTCTCGGTAGGAACAGCTTTCCGAACCAGCAGTAAAGTTGACGAATTTAAAGCACTTGTTTACAAGTTTACTTGAATAAAGAATATTTTGAATTTGAATTTGAATTTAATGAGACATTTCGCAATCTCAACGATATTTCTGCAATTGCCCGTTCCGCCTGGTGATGCTGTAACATTATGGCTAACAGCATGTAGTTAAAAAAGCTTCTCTCAACAAACGCGGATTGTAGCAAAATATTTATTTATTTTTATTTAAGATAACTTTATTGCATACAGGGATATACAAACAATATCATTAAAAACTAAATTATACACAAATAGGCGGCCTTATCACTAAGGTGATATCTTCCCGGCAACCATTACACTAAGGACTTTAAAACTGGATACGGATAAGTGGAGCTAAGATTTAAATAAATATATAAATGTTATATGTCAAAATAGTTTATTACTTTTGAAGATATATTTCCAATCCATCTTATTAACGGCCTGTTACTATCCCACTGGGCATAGGCTTCCTTTCTCCTTTTCTTGAGAGGTGTTGGAGCTAACACCTAACACGCTAGCATTTTATACATATCCCCAGAATTCTCTAGGGATATGCCTTGCTTGCCTAACGATGTTTTCCTTCACCGAAAAGCCTGTGATAAATGGCAATTATAAATTAGACAAGCAATATAACAGAACTAACTACTTTGCTACAATCCGCACGGGTTAAGTGAATGCATGCAAAGCCAATGTGTATGAAGCAGGCAAAATCTACGCACCTTATACATGCAGGACAAGCCACCACACGCACCCCAAGGCGCAATTCACCAGCAACAACGCACACAAAAGCAGCACACACCCACCACCACAATCTCGACGATCGTTTCGCCCCGAAACCGAAGCATCATCAGGAGGATAGGCTCCACGACAAAAATCGTACTGCAAAAATCGTACTGTACTTGGCAGTACGATTTTTCGAACGATGTACGATCCGCACGCAAACCCGTGCGGATTGTAGCAAAGTAGTTAGTTCTGTTATATTGCTTGTAATATGGAATTCCGCAAAGTAACGCCTGCTTCTATAAATCATTTATAAATTAGACACATAAGTTTTAACAGAATAACTCATTGAATTGCACGGTGTCATCTCTGGGCTATCACAGCTCTCATTCCATCTTACTCTGCGAGAACTTCGAACAGATTTCAAACGTTAGTTGGACGAGAAATTTTTGCTTCGGATGTAATTAAATCTGAAGTTGGATCTCGTTAAGCTCCATTAAGTTCAAACTGATGATGAAAGAGTTTTTACTAGTTCGCAGCGGCTACTTCTGTGCAATTACGCGGTATTGATTTATACTTGAGCAGAAATTTGAAGTGCTTTTAGGAAACTGGAAATATTTGTGGCTCTTTTAATATGTTATTAATGTAATATATAGTTATCGAAATCAAGCTCTGCAAATAATCACAGATTTTTGAAGGATACTTGTATATATCTAGGAAATATTGGGGATATGTGCAAACTTACAATTAGGATTAGAGCTGCGTGGTGGGTATGAGGTAATTCTAACTTCTCTAAAAATGGAGAGCGGCGTCCTATAAATAAATAATTATTTTTCTTTGTATTAATTTAATTTAAATTTTTAATTTAAACTATCGTGAGTGGTATTCATAATTAATGTTGAGAGACCTGCTATACTCACGTCTTATTATGGGCTTGAAACTAGTCGGGCTCACCTGATAAAATAACGTGAGTATAGCCGTTCTCTCAACATTAATGATAAATATATGTAACCAAAAAATATATAACCGGCTGAATAGAATAGACCACCCTCATTTCTGGGCGAGGTGTTGTATAAGACGACTAAGGTAAGTTGACGTCAAGCAGGCGGCCGGTCGTAAAATACGTAACCAAATTATGTAACTGCATGTTTAAAACATGTTGTGCATACCCCACTTACTGGGATAAAGTCAGGTGAATGTTGATCTTGTGTAAGAAATAATATAGAACCGGGCATCACTATTCTTTCGTATTTAAATAGATTTCATCAATATTGATGAAATTTGACATAACCGATACTCATAGACTGAGCCGTCATATAGAATTAAAAAAAAACCTTTTCTCCCGCGGTAACAGAAAAGCAAGTCATAAATAAAATCAAAAAAATTTCAATTATAAATACAAACATATACCATAAAAATATTAATAGGTATATTTATTAAGGAAAACTAAGTCGTATATATCAAAGACTGAATTTGCGTAGACGGCGCGGATTAGGAAACGGAAATACTGGCAAATACGCAATATTTATTCATCGCTTCATGTGGATATCATCAAAGGAACAGATATCGGCTAAACGATGTGAAACATTCGAAAAATAGCTCTCTCGAATATGACAAGTTACCTCATAAAACTGTACGGACCCCTACTAAGGTTTTTAATTATATAGATTTATGAATTTAAACTAATCAAATCAAATCAAATCAAAATATTCTTTATTCAAGTAAACTTGTAAACAAGTGCTTTTGAATCGTCAACTTTACTGCTGGTTCGGAAAGCTGTTCCTGCCGAGAAGAGCCAGCAAGAAACTCGGCGGTTGCTCTTTTTAAAATATAAATCTTAGAACTAGTTACATTTATTTATTACTGTCTTGTACAGGGTAGAAGTGCACCTATATCCACACATGCTTATCATCTAAGTAATCTTCAACAGTATAGTAGGCTTTCTGTATCGAGACTGGTATTCATAATTAATGTTTACAGACCGGCTATACTCACGTGTTATTTTATCAGATGAGCCCGAGTAGTTTCAAGCCCATAAAAGTAAAAAAAAAGCGAAGCCCATAAAAAAGTAAAGTAACAGCCTGTTACTATGCCCACTGCTGGGCTAAGGCCTCCTCTCTCCGTTTTTGGAGAGAAGGATTGGAGCTAAGACCTACCACGCTGCTCCAATGCGGATTGGTAGGTTACACATATCCCTAGAATTCTCTAGAGATATGCAGGTTTCCTCACGATGTTTTCCTTCACCGAAAAGCGTGTGATAAATTGCAATTATCAATTAGACACATAAGTTTTAATAGAAAAACTCATTGGTGCCTACCCGGGTTTGAACTCGTGTTCCCCTCGAAAGAGTCGCACGGTCTCACCGCTGGGCTATCACAGCTCTTATTCATGAGCTCTTTATGCGGCGTTATCGCGGCGGCTACTGCGTGTTACGGCGTCGCAATACGAAAATACGACACGACGCGATACGACGCGATGCGATACGAGACAACGCGATACGAGTCGCGCCCAGGGAGCTGCTACACTGTTGACAAATATGGAATATAAAATAAAAAGTATTTTATTTGAAATAAAAGAATCCGAAAACATAAGAACTAAAAATACAGATGTTGATACCATAGTGTACATGGTATGTGTAAATGGTTAACTACTCAGCTTAAAGCTAACACGATATCTCAGCGTTGATTTTCAGCAGCCACCAGATGGTTGCAAATAAATTGACAGTGATGACCTAAGTGGATTATATATAAAAGTGAAAATAAAATATAAATAATAATCAATATAATATAAATATATGAATACTACTTACGCACATTTACTATATCCTCGTACACTGAAACAAACGCATACGCATTCGCAGACACACGTATATTTATTATAAAAAGCATTTTAAATTAAAATCCACTTTACATATAATTATGACCACAGAAGTCATAACAGAGTTCTATTAAGACTAAAGAGTTCCGCAAAGACAAAAAACCTCTGCTTCTATAAATAATGGTCACTATCAATTAAGTAGATAAGTATATAAAAAATATATCGAATTCAAATTCGAAATATTCTTTATTGAAGTAAAGTTGTAAACAAGTGCTTTTGAATCGTCAACTCTAGTGCTGGTTCGGAAAGCTGTTCCTACCGAGAAGAGCCAGCAAGAAACTCGGTGGTTGCTCTTTTCATATAAAATTCTTATAACTAGTAATAAGGTCAATCGGTCATTACTATCTTATATAGGTAAAAGAATAGCTATATCCACGCATTTTATCATCTATATAATCCTCAACAGTATAGTATCAGCCTCCCTTTAACAGTCTTTTTAAACTGCTGTAGTGGTAAAGACAAAATCGATTGCGTAATTTTATTATAGAATCTTATACCCAAACCCACAAACGACTTATTTTCTTTTGCAAGACGCAAAACAGGTACCGCAAGCTTATGTCGGTTCCTGCTTTGTCTATTGGTTGTCCGTGGTTCATGCGGAACGTTGACCTCCATAGAGACCTCAATCTACCTACCATTACTCACCTCTTTAAACGCTTTTCGAAATCTTACTTCGAGAAATCTGAGGTACACCCGAACCCCCTTATTTCAGTTGCTTCCACCTACATCCCAGTTAGGTCTGACCACCGAAAATATAGGCGTCTAAAAAGCGTCCTATATGACCCTGTCGATCAAATAACGATCGCAAACACAGAAACACGTAATACACACACACAGCGTCTTCACCGACGTCTTCAAGACGAGGTCCCAGTTTTCTGACGTCGGTCGGTCGTGGCTTCTCGCCATCCTTCCTACGTCGCAATGATTAATTAAAGTCATACCATCAGCCCTCCACTACGCGTCGCCCTAAGCCGTGGTCCGGCCTCACAGGACGACGTTCCCCGACGTTAGTAGAGCTTCTGCGCTCTACTAATTCTTCTCTGCATTTCGCAACCTCGACGATGCTTCTGCGCTCGCCCGTCCCGCCCGGTGACGCTGTAAAAGCCGTTAGGGCTAACAGCATACAGTCAGTTCGAAAAAAATAAAAAAATGTCTATTATATACATCGGCAAATAATAATTATGTATATTCTTATGCACAAACATCGAAAAGCGGGTCCATAGTAAGGGATAAGTTCGATCCAAACGACAGAGCATGAATCAACGATAACACAGCTCCATACATCAGTCGTTTGAACATCTCTTAATCCTCCCCCCACTTGAGTATATTTGTGAGATATGACGTCATACGTCAAGGGGCACTGTCTTGCGTGATATCGCCGTGGTAATTTAGCAACCGTAAAATATGACGCGTTTTATTCCCCCGTAATGGTTACCAGCGTCTTTCAGGGAATCAAATTTAAACTGTGAGGGTGTAATGCTCGGATAAAGGAGAGTAATAGCGGCCTATTATAACTGAGCGATGGAAGCCTGAGCAAGAGTTGTGGGTGGAGATAAGAACTTTTATCCACTTACCAAGGAAGATAATAATCTTCTTTTGTGCTTACTTTGCAATAAATTTACAACTCTATATATTCTAGTATTAGCTGCAATCTTTTGTTCGGCATCAAAGGATAAGAGATTGTCGAAGTTATTAGTAGTTTACTTATTGTTAATTTAACTTTCACATTAGGAAAAAATTTCATCTAAATTTTCGACGAATAAAATTTTTCATCTAAATTTTTACACTTATCATCATACTCCTGCCCTTCTGCTTTTCCTCTTATTCAACATGAGGTCAGCAGAACACGTTATACACATGTTCTTACATTATTCGCTTAGGTATGTTACAACCGGCCGCCTGCCTGACGTCAATTTACCTCAGTCGCCTTTTACGACCGACACCTCGGTAAGAAATAATGGTTGTCGGTTCTACCCAGCCGGATACCACATGGTGGGTCAACTTACCTTAGTTGTCTTTTACAATACCTCGGTAAGAAATAACGGGAATGTATTCTCCTCAGACGAATACCACAAACTTTAAATTTTGGAAATAACCAATAACGGTTTTTAACGTTATCTACATCAGTAAAAATGTACTGAACTAATAGAACGCATATATAGCGATGCGTAGAGCAGAATTTAATATATTAACGAACTATGTATAAAAAAGAACTAAGTATAGTGATGGAAACTAAATTTAAAAATAACTTCAAATTTATCAATTCCTTCTTCCTCGTTCGTATTCTTCCCATACCAATTTTAATTTTGCACCCCTCAATATTAGTTGAAGTTTCAATCGCCCCCTCTGATAGCCTATACGATAAACTATCCCAAATTTTATGGTAGTTCGACTACACGATAATGGAGTAGAATTTTGACTTATAATTTTGAATGTTTTTCGTGAACGTTATTTTTGGATATACGATTTTACCAATACAATTTTAAAAGTACATTTTATGACAGGTATTATTACTAACCTGTTAGACAGACAACTGACAATACTGAGAATAAAGGAAGATTCAGCGTGCTCAGAATATGGAGGAAAAGAAATAAGTATTCTTACGGCTGAATGTCATATATACTCGCTGGTAGGGTGGGATATATTGAAACGCATTAAAGTTTAGGATGTAATAAATATACCCTTCAGAGATATTATTAGGTTTGTTTAAGCGACTTATGGGACTAAGCAGATGACACTGTCGGGACAGCAGTGAAACCGATGAAAAACCACCATGGCTAAATAGGTGGATTAGTCGAGGTAGTTAGTTACAGGATCTGACCACCCATCCTTTACCGACATGCGTCCCAGAGCCGAATTTGAAATAGAATTCCATTTTAATAATATAAACTTTGAATTTTAAAAAGTCTTGTTACATTCGTTCTCCTGCCCTTATCCCACTCTAAGTGAGGTCGGCACAACATGTTACAACATGTTGTCACATGATTTAGCTACGTATTTTACGACCGGCCGTCTGCCTGACGTCAACTTGCCTTAGTCGCCTTTTACAACACCTCGGTAAGAAATGAGGGTGGTCTATTCTATGCAGCCGGATACCACACGGCACATACCTTAGTCGCCTCTTACGACACCTCGGTAAGAACGGAGGGCGGTCTATTCTATTCCGCCGAATACCACACGGCGTTTTAAAGTCTTTTTAATACTCGCAAAAGATACGGTAACAAATTAACTGTAGGATTTAAGGAAACAATAAATACACTGTACTCTAGAGAACAGATTTCGACTTATACTTTTCTAAAAGCTTACAAGTTGGTGTAGATTTATGTGCCGCTGCAAAACGGAGTTGGCCGCCGTGACGGATACGGTTCACAACGGGAACCCCGGGAACTTTCAAAGGATCACTCTTTAGTACGGGCGTAGGCCCAGTGATACACTGAAGGAACGAAGTGGAGCTAGGCTATATCCAAAATATAATAATCAACAAAACCTTATCCATTCTAACATATCGGTTAATTGCCTTTTGTTGACAAGAGAACTAGGTTTAAAGATTCAACACGTAAAAGCTGCCAGCGTTTTTAAGACCATTTTACGCGGGCATGATTTTTATGATAGTACTATAGTAGTATTTTACTTAGACATAACTTTTATATTTTCAATCTTCAATCAACGATTGCCTGAATAAACTTTACTATGTAAAAATCTCATATCTTCTACTTCTTCAACCGACGGATGTTCACTGTTAGACATAGTTTCTTCACATGATTACCGCACGACACGGTCTTATGTCACTTAGATTTTTCTGCTCCTCGTAACCTTTTGGACGTCGTCACTTCATCTTATGAGGGTTCTACCGACGCTCCGTGTTCAGGTTCAGAGATTCCACAACTCTAACGCCCATCGGTTCTTTGTACTATGTGCCCCGCCCATTGTTATTTTAACAACGCGACACTCTGAGCTATCTCGTTATTATACTTTATCCGTTCTAAACTATATCGATAATTTTCTCCTCATTTATAAATTGGCCATGCATGTAATTTATTTCATTAGGAAAATTATGAATATATAAAAAAAAAGAATGGCCGCCGAGTTTCTTGCTGGTTCTTCTCGGTAGGAGCAAACTTCCGAATCAGAGGTAGCTTCTTGAAAACATTTGACGATTCAAAAGTATTGTAAACAGTCTACTTGAATAAAGAATATTTTGAGTTTGAAAAAAAAATGATTTAAGTTGATGACCAGATAACGCTCCTGGACAAGACGGATCCCAACTTGAACCTTTGGGTTCAAGTTCAACCTTTGGGTTACATGAACTTAGTCCCGAATAATTCGGGATAGTTTAGAAAGAAATTAATTGATACGGTGTATAATAAAATATTACTTTATTAGCATCGCTTGCTATATTGCTATACTCTAAGACTAAGTATACAGTACCGTGACGAATTATTCCGAAAACTCGGTTCTCAGCGGAGGTAGCGACGAAAAATATATGTTAATAGCATTTTGGACCAAACCGTTGTTTAGGATCGTATTATGGATTCCTATAAACGTTTTTGTCTGTAAACATTTTTATACTTTTAAAAGTTTATTTCTGCATTGATTTATACGCGAGTCTTTATATTTCAACCTTTTTTTAAAACCGCGCGACCTCTCCGATTTACATAAAACGGTAATGTACTATTAACCTACACCTTTCGGAGGAATTGGTCTATCTGGTAAATTTTAAACTTTCGCGATTCATACTTATTATTATATAAATAAACGGGTCACATCGTGGCAAAATCGAGTTACCTTTTTACAAGGTTCGACGTTTCGGCAGAGTTGCATCCGCCATAGTCACGAACTGTCATAATTGGTCTATCTTCTAATAAAAACGGTATAAAAATCCGTTCAGTAGATTCAAATAAAAATCGTTCACATACAGACAGCTTTGGGGACTTTGTTTTATAATAAATTCTAACCCATTTCATATAGATATAAGATGTGTGTCGCTATATACATATGTACATTGTATTATTCATTCATCGGAAGAAATTTAATTGCATCAAACTGTTAAGTAAGTAAGTAAAGTAACGGTCTGTTACTATGCCCACTGCTGGGCTAAGGCCTCCTCTCTCCGTTTTTGGAGAGAAGGATTGGAGCTAAGACCTACCACGCTGCTCCAATGCGGATTGGTAGCTTACACATATCCCTAGAATTCTCTAGAGATATGCAGGTTTCCTCACGATGTTTCCCTTCACCGAAAAGCGTGTGATAAATTGCAATTATCAATTAGACACATAAGTTTTATTAGAAAAACTTATTGGTGCCTGCCCGGGGTTTGAACCTATGTTGTCTCTAGAGAGTCGCACGGTCTCACCGCAAGGCTATCACACCTTATCAAGCTGTTAAACTGTCAAACTGTTAAACTAAAACTTATTCTCAAAATATTTTTATATAAAAGATAAATGTTAGTACAAATTGTGTATTTTTGATCTTATTATTTGATACAGTTCTTTAGAATTTCCAAAGTCTTCGAGAATAATCTCATTAAGATAATCCATTTTCTATGAATCAATATATATTTATAATCATCATCATCCTCCTGCCCTTATCCCACTCTAAGTGGGGTCGGCACAACATATTACAAACATGTTGTCACATGATTTGGCTACGTATTTTACATCCGGCTGCCTGCCTGACGTCAACCTACCTTAGTCGCCTTTTACTACACATCGGTAAGAACTGAGGGTGGTCTATTCTATGCAGCCAGATACCACACGGCACATACCTTAGTCGCCTCTTACGACACCTCGGTGAGAAAGGAGGGTGGTCTATTCTAATCTGCCGGATACCACACGGCACATACCTTAGTCGCCTCTTACGACACCTCGGTAAGAACGGATGGTGGTCTATTCTATTCTGCCGGATACCACACGGCGTCAATATATATTCATAATATATCAATATATTATGAATCCATATCAGTATATCGTATTGTTAATATTGAGGATAGACTCCATAAAAAGCGACGCTTTTGTCGTGGAGCCTATCCTCCTGATGATGCATTGGTTTCGGGGCGAAAACATCGTAAAGATATTTATAGTGGCTTTGTGTATTGCTCGTATGCATTGTTGCTGGTGGAGGCATCTTGGGATACGTGTGGTGACTTGTCCTGCATGTGTAAGCTATGTGAATGTTGCCTGTTTCATGCACTTAGTATATACATTCTCTTAACACGCGCGGAAAAGAAAATAGTTCTGTTGTAATTTCTGTAATGTGGTATTCCGCAAAGTAACGCCTGATTCTATAAATCACCATTTTAAGTATTAATTACTTCGTTAGATATTCTTCACGCAAAGATACGGGATAATACGAAAACGTAAATTGTTGGAACACAAATTGAGTTGGCTACCTACTCACTGCAGACAGTTGCAATATCCGGAGGGACTGCGGCCGCTCTGTCCACGACAGAAACTCGGTAACTGGATAAATAATTAAGTTGCCACGGCTTATCTAATTTACTGATACAAAGTCGGAATGCACAGAAATAAGAATTTGCGTCTTTGTCTAGCGAATACTGTTTTAAAGTTTCTTTAAAACTTACCAGCATGTTTTGGACGTTAGTATACTCTTTTATAAATACAGTATTAAATTTTGCAATGTGTTTATAGTGTCCATGCTATAATATGAAACATATTTTACTATATAAAGCTGAAGAGTTTGTTTAATTGTTTGAACGCACTAATCTCAGGAACTACTTGACCGAATTGAAAAATTCTTTGATTGTAAGATAGTCCATTTATAGATGAAAGCTATGGACTATATAACATCACGCTAAGATGAATAGAAGAGGAGCAGCAATGAAAAATATTGCGTAAACGCCAAAAATTTAAACCTTTTCTTGCGTGCGGTAAGTAAACGTTATTCAAAAATCATGTACTACAAAATTGGTACGAACAGATATGGATTTACATTGAAATATATATATTACTATTGACTTAAGTATTTTTTTTATTACTAGAAAAAAAACCAACCCGATTCCTCCATAGGTATTCGTTGTACTGAGCGATTTATTCGAACCAACTTAGTGTAATATTTGTTGTGAGTAGTGTACGTTATAATTTAGTGCCGTGTGGTATCCGGCTGCATAGAATAGACCATCCTCAGTTCTTACCGAGGTGTCGTAAAAGGCGACTAAGGTAAGTTGATGTCAGGCAGGCGGCCGGTCGTAAAATACGTAGCCAAATCATGTGACAACATGTTTGTAACATGTTGTGCCGACCCCACTTAGAGTGGGATAAGGGCAGGAGAATGATGAGTGTACGTTATAATTGAATGTAAATTGCATTCTAGTTGCCATTTGCAAGCACTAAAGCAATAAGTTCTCGTACATACCGCACAGTAAATATGAACCAACGTAGAACACCTTAAACAGTGTTTGAGAAATCTCAATTTATTTGTACATTAAACATGGCATTGCAATGTGATTATGGCAACAAAAAACCAGAGACTAGTTAGTTTTAACTTAAAGTTAAAAGGAGAAGTTAATACTACACACTACACCCTTCCGACGCCGCAATGACTAATCTAAGTCATACCATCAACCCTCCACTACACGTCGCCCTAAGCCGTGGTCCGGCCTCGCAGGAGGCACCCTTAGGACGACGTTCCCCGACTTAAGTGGAGCTTCTGCGCTTTACTCTCTGCATTTCGCAACCTCGACGATGCTTCTGCGCTCGCCCATCCCGCCCGGTGACGCTGTAAAAGCCATTAGGGCTAACAGCATACAGTCAGTTCGGAAAAAAAAAGTTAAATAAATGTTTTTTTTGTTTTTATCATTGACTCAAGATTTAAAAAGGTACTTTAATATCAAACTATACATTTCAGCTATTACTTTATATTATATTTATATAACTAAGAATTATTTATTTTTAATTACTATTACTAGCGGTGAGACCGTGCGACTCTCTAGAGACGACATGGGTTCAAACCCCGGGCAGGCACCAATGAGTTTTTCTATTAAAACTTATGTGTCTAATTGATAATTGCAATTTATCACACGCTTTTCGGTGAAGGAAAACATCGTGAGGAAACCTGCATATCTCTAGAGAATTCTAGGGATATGTGTAACCTAACAATCCGCATTGGAGCAGCGTGGTAGGTCCTTCTCTCCGAAACGGAGAGAGGGGGCCTTAGCCCAGCAGTGGGCATAGTAACAGGCCGTTACTTTACTTTTACTTTTATGTAGTATATTTACCAGTTGTCTGTCTCCCATAACACAAGTATTAAGTTACATACTTTGACGACCGTGTGTGTAAGTGTTCCATATATTTATTTATTTATTTTATTTCCAATATTGACATGTAAGAGATATTCTAAATAGGAAATGAAACTGCAAAGACAGCTTTCATTAAAAGAATAAAAAACGGAAGGTATTCGTTCTATTCGCTTTTGGTTACAAAATTACTTCGAAATTTAGATCAAAGAGCTCTTTTATATCTACATTGCAATTCACTGCGCACGGTTAGTTCGGTGTTTTTACATTTAAAAAAACCTTGCTTACGTTCATTTACAGTACATTCAAAATGGCCTGATTTTTTTTCAGGGTTCCGTAAACGGGATTGTGAAATATAGCGCATCTGAGTGAACCATATATTATAAATGAGAAAGACTGTCTGTTATGCTTTGCCTGCACATTCGCTGGGACAATATTCATGTGTGTTTATATATAGAAGAGCTAGCAAGAAGGTTGGTTGTTGCTCTTTTCAAATATAGTTTTTATAACTAGTTACATTTGCTCATTACTATCTTGTACAGGGCACAGCAGAAGCTATATCCACGCATTTTTTAAATCTATATAATCTTCAATAGTATATAGGCTTTTTGTATCAGCCTCCCTTGAACAGTATTTTTAAATGTGCTGTGGTGGCAAAGACAAAATCGATTGCGAAATTTTATTATTTTATTTTAAATTTTATTATATTATTATTATAGAATGTTATACCCAAACCCACAATCGACTTATTTACTTTTGCAAGGCGCAAAGCAGGAACCGCAAGCTTATATCGGTTCCTACTTTCTCTATTATATACATCGTCAATCTTTTTATAACGACGTATATTCTTATGTACAGAGCCGTGTGGTATCCGGCAGAATAGAATAGACCACCCTCCTTTCTTACCGACGTGTCTTAAGAGGCGACTAAGGTATGTGCCGTGTGGTATCCGGCTGCATAGAATAGATCACTCTCATATTTTACCGAGGTGTCGTAGAAGGCGACTAAGGTATGTGCCGTGTGGTATCCGGCTGCATAGAATAGACCACCCTCATTTCTTACCGAGATGTCGTAAGAAGCGACTAAGGTATATGCCCTGTGGTATCTGGCTGCATAGAATAGACCACCGTCGTTTCTTACCGAGATGTCGTAAGAGGCGACTAAGGTATATGCCCTGTGGTATCCGGCTACATAGAATAGACCACCCTCGTTTCTTACCGAGGTGTCGTAAAAGTCGACAAAGGTAAGTTAACGTCAGGCAGGCGGCCGGTCGTAAAATACGTAGCCAAATCAAATAACAACATGTTTGTGACATGTGACGACATGCCAAATGTAGCAGAGAAGAATACTAACCGTAAGTACACACTCACATAAATTCGTTAAACATAACATAAATCAGGTGCCTCTCGGGGCGCATCCTCGGAGATTCATCAGTAATGATCAGCATTAACAACACCCTAGAGCACTATTAGCTCTTAAGAATTAAGCGTGTTTTGTTGTTTTACGTCAAACTTTGTTCTAAGCCTCGTAATGAAGATTTGCGATGTCAACAAAATTTTTACTCATATCTTTCTTAATTATATACAACTCACCGTTATTACATTTTTATGTTAAAATATTTATATTATAATCAAGAAGAAAAAGTAGAATAACGAATAACATTTCAACATTAAGAAAATGCAAAATAGTTCTAAAAATAAATATACTTACATAACCTTTGACGAACACATAAGTACAGTCCGTTACAGAGTAGCATATGTTATAGTACGATTTTATCTGATGATATGTAAAAAGGGCAAGACGTCAATCCGTAACAAAGTGACACTACAAAATTTGCATAAAAAAAATTATAGTTAATATATACCACCGCAACCGTCTCTAACCGCGGTAACTTGAGTTTCCGACGCGATAACGTCGTGTAAAGATCATCATGAATATCATATCATGAATAAGTGCCCCGGATGGGTTCGAAACTAGTCAGGCTAATCCGATAAACTCAGACGTGAGTATAGCCGGTGTCTACACATTAACTATGAATACTACTCACGTTAGTTTAAATTAAAAAAATATATATGTTATTTTGTAATAATAGATTATGTTAACCTATATCTATACTTATTATAAAACAAAGTCCTCAAATATGTCTGTCTGTTTGTAATCGATTTTGTCAAAATCTTCTAAAGGTATTTGTATACGGTTTTTACCAAAAGATAGTACAATTCTTGAGGAAGGTTTAGATTGATAGAACATTACATAAGAATTCTTGCGGGGTTGGGTTTTAAACGGGAAAACTTTGTGACACACTTATTTCGACGCGGGTTAAGCCGCAAGCACAACTAGTAATTAATTAAGTAATATTATATTGATAGTTTTATTTACAACATTGAACATTAAAAAAAATCAACATCGGTTCTATTTGTTGATGAACAAATAACTTCTACGCTCGATTCAATAATTTCATTATACAAGCCATATATCAGACTGCCTCGAGGGCACCTTCTCGAAGGTTCGTCAGAAATTATATACATTAACAACCCCTTGGGGCGCTGTTGGCTTTTAATATGCATGCTTGTTTTGCTTGCTTACGCTTAATAATAAGAAATATGATCAAGGATTAAAATAACACTCGCCATATAAGCCGGTCGTCATCATCTTCGTTATATAATTACTAGCTTTTAAACGCAACTTCGTTCGCGTGGACTGCAGTCTTATTATTTCAGTAAACCGTAATACTTATATTATGGTTAAAGTGGATTAACCTTAAAAGCTAGACATATGCTGTCGCGGAGTTTATTTAGATCTTTTAGAGGGGAACAATTTTGTAGTACACGGTTTTTGAATAACTTTCACCGTTTACTTAGCGCAAGGTAAGCTTTAAATTTTGCCATTGTCGCAATATTTTTATTGCTGCTCTTGTTAGGTGAAAACCGTACAAAAATCCTTTCAGTAGGTTTTGAGAAAAGAGATCACATCAGACAGATAGCTTTTGAGGATTTTGTTAATAAATAATAAGTATGGATTAATATTGGGACTTGAACTCTTCTTACTCAGATTGGTGCTAAAATAAAACAAAGGTACATTTGATGATAATTCAGAGTATGCAAACTCTAGCGATGAAGTGAACAACAAAGAAACCCAAGATAAAACACTATAGTCTGCGCAGGAAGTTAAAATTTTTATGAATTATAAAAGGAAATAGCATTAAAAATAAGCTTTTAAGCTTTTAATACGGTCGTAAAATTACTGATGTGAAAATGAAATAGTTTTATGTATTAATAAATGTCGCGGTTTTGCCTGCATGAAAGCCAAATCCTAACCCTACGGGAATGGATTTAATATCAATTAAAACCTTCCTCAAAAATTGCATTTCTTTCTTACTTTGCATGAATAATTCTTGTATGAAGCTGTGATAGCCTTGCGGTGAGACCGTGCTACTCTCTAGAGACGACATAGGTTCAAACCCCGGGCAGGCACTAATGACTTTTTCTATTAAAACTTATGTGTCTAATTGATAATTGCAATTTATCACACGCTTTTCGGTGAAGGAAAACATCGTGAGGAAACCTGCATATCTCTAGAGAATTCTAGGGATATGCGTAACCTACCAATCCGCATTGGAGCAGCGTGGTAGGTCTTAGCTCCAATCATTCTCTCCAAAAACGGAGAGAGGAGGCCTTAGCCCAGCAGTGGGCATAGTAACCGGCTGTTTCTTTTTTACACGTTGCCTTAAGCCGTGATTCAACCTCACAGGAACCCTTAGAACGACGTTCCCCGACGCTAGTGGAGGTTCTACGCTCTAATGAGACATTTCGCAATCTCAACGATGTTTCTGCAATTGGAGGCCTTAGCCCAGCTGTGGGTATAGTAACAGGCTGTTACTTACTTTTTTTTACTTACTTCTTTTTTGCATCTTTTAGTAAAACCGATATAAACGATATTCCGTTAAGTAGATTTTGAGAAAATTGATCACAAACAGACCAGACAGCTTTTGGGAATTTTGTTTTATAATAAGTAATTTATACTTATGTATAAATTAAGTAAAGTAAAAAGTAAGTAATACTTCTCCTAAAAAGAGTCAGAAAGAAACTTGATGTTACATTTAATTTTTATAACTACATTTTGGTATTGCTATATTGCGTACGGAAATACATATTTGAAATAACCTACAGGCACTATATAGCGTTTAATGTCAATGAATAATTATGTATAACAATGGTTTGGATCAATGACACCACATTGTGAATAGTAAAATTAGAGTTTGAGGATTAGATATGACAGATTTTCGACAAATACTCGTATATATATTATATTATTAGATCCTTTATTATATCAAATGTTTTGCAATCAAAAGTCATTTTCTTGCCCTTATCCTACTCTAAGTGGGGTCGCCACAACATGTTACAAACATGTTGTCACATGATTTGGCTACGTATTTTACGACCGGCCGCCAGCCTGACGTCAACTTACCTTAGTCGCCTCTTACGACACCTCGGTAAAAAGGAGGGTGGTCTATTCTATTCTGCCGGATACCACACGGCACTTACCTTAGTCGCCTCTTACGACACCTCGGTAAAAAGGAGGGTGGTCTATTCTATTCTGCCGGATACCACACGGCACTTACCTTAGTCGCCTCTTACGACACCTCGGTAAAAAGGAGGGTGGTCTATTCTATTCTGCCGGATACCATACGTTGTACAATCAACAGTACTGTTATAAATGCGAAAGTCCATCTGTTTTGCTTTTTCGGCAAATTAGCTGCTATTGATTAAATTTGGCACAATTCAAGATTACATTATTAGGCTACCGCTTACGAAACAATCTATACCAAAATCGTTTATACGGAACCATCTGATGTTTATGTCTGAACTAGTTTATTTTTAGTTTTGCCTGAAGTTCATCGCACTCACATTTTGTTCAATATTTCAGTCTACCCGTAAATTAAACAACCAAACGCCACCGACATTTCGAAACACAATCCCACTTAGCCAGTCGAGTTTACTTTTTAATGGCTTTCGAAAGCGGAACCTTTTCAATTTAACTCGTAAATATTTCATACGGAACAGTCGATCGGTTTCATGACTACAAACAACTTTGTTATAGACATTTAACTGCAATCCTTATCGAATTTTCTATATAATCGAGATTTGATAAAAGTTATGGCTTGTTACTATCCCACTGCTGGGCTTTCTCTCTTTATTAAGAGAGAAGGGTTGGAGCTAAGACTCATCACGCTGCTCCAATGCGAATTAGTAGGTAGATATAACCCAGAATTCCCTAGAGATATCCCGGTTTCTTTCACCATAAACGTATAGTAAGTTGTAACGCTTTTACTGGCTCTTCTCGGTAGGAACAGCTTGCCGAACCAGTCGTAGAGTTGACGATCCAAAAGCACTTGTTTACAAGTTTACTCGAATAAAGAATATTTTGAATTTGAGTTTATCACTGTTTAAACCGGAGATTTTGTTTGGTATAAAAATATGCACTAGTAAAATAAATTGCCATCACGTTGTTTTATCTAATAGATTTTTTTTTAAATACAAGCCGACCCCACTTAGAGTAGGATAAGAGCAGGAGGGTGATGTTTTTTTTTCAATAGAAATTCAGACCATTTTTAATAAAGATCATAGCAATATAAAGTCAAGAATATTAACACAAATGTATATGTATAGCCTTTATTATTTCCTTAAATACATACAATATACATAAAATGTTTTTACAATAATTATAATAATTACATCAGCACAATTTGAATTTAAAGATAAAAAACTGTCAATGATTATTTAAAAAAAAATTAAACTAAATTTATGTCATGTTCTA
Source organism: Morpho deidamia (assembly GCA_947086505.1). Lineage (NCBI taxonomy): Eukaryota > Metazoa > Arthropoda > Insecta > Lepidoptera > Nymphalidae > Morpho > Morpho deidamia. The sequence goes on from CAMTZC010000011.1 coordinate 3,169,871, forward strand.
ATGTCATAATTTCTAATTATAATTATATTAAGGACCTCTCTCGTGTAAAGATCTCCTCTAAATATCTCCACGTGTCTCTGTCAGAAGCTGTAGATACCCACTGGTTTCCCGCCCTTTCCACTGTCTCATCCTCCCAACTTTGAACTAGTCTTCCCCTTTTTCTTTAACCTAACGGCCCCAACCAAATATATGTTAAACTAAACTTTGCCAAATGTTTTAGTTTTCACATTTCCACTTCCGAGAGAGATATAAAATTTTGTTAGTATATACCAAAAAGCGGCGTTTCGTACTAAAATGAAAATGACTTTTCGAAAACAAAAACAGACAATAACACTACGGACTTTACTAATGCAGTTATCTTGCCCGTATTCGTTTTGTGTAAAAGCTGTATGACGTAACTAGGTTTGGTCACGTTGTCGCAAATATTTGTATGAAAAAGCACTTTATCTTTGTATATTCAAATTCAAATTCATAATATTCTTTATTCAAATGGACTGTTTTCAGTTCTTTGGAATCGTCAAATGTTTTTAAAGAAGCTACCACTGATTCGGAAGTTTGCTCCTACTGAGAAGAACCAGTAAGAAACGACGGATAATCTTATCAAATAAAAGTTTTTACAATTTGATAGATGGTTACGAGTTACAAGTTAACGCCGTGTGATATCCGGCAGAATAGAATAGATCACCCTCATTTCTTACCGAGGTGTCGTAAAAGGCGACTAAGGTAAGTTGACGTCAGGCAGGCGGCCGGTCGTAAAATACGTAGCCAAATCATGTGACAACATGTTTGTAACATGTTGTGCCGACCCCAATTAGAGTGGGATAAGAGCAGGAGAATGATGAGATGGTTACAAGTTAATCGTTGCAGCTTCGTGTGTAGCTGTTATAGTTTATGAAATGCAAACGAAACATATAAATTTATTAATTCACTGAACGGTTAATATGATTTGCTCAAATAAGAAATAAAAAAATTATATGAACTTACTACTAATATTGAATAATTTAATAGTAAATAGCACAAATTGTCTGTTAATAAAATAGTACTGACACTTTCTCCTGCCCTTATCCCACTCTAAGTGGGGTCGGCGCAACATGTTACAAACATGTTGTCATTTGATTTGGCTACGTATTCTACGACCGGCCGCCTGCCTGACGTCAACTTACCCTAGTCGCCACGACACCTCGGCAAGAAATGAGAGTGGTCTATTCTATGCAGCCGGATACCACATGGCATTTACCTTAGTCGCCTCTAACGACACTTCGGTAAGAAAGGAGGGTGGTCTATTCTATTCTGCCGGATACCACACGGCACATACCTTGGTCGCCTCTTACGACACCTCGGTAAGAAAGGAGGGTGGTCTGTTCTATTCTGCCGGATACCACACGGCATTTACCTTAGTCGCCTCTTACGACACCTCGGTAAGAAAGGAGGGTGGTCTATTCTATTGTGCCGGATACCACACTGCACATACCTTGGTCGCCTCTTACGACACCTCGGTAAGAAAGGAGGGTGGTCTATTCTATTCTGCCGGATACCACACGGCGTACAAAATAGTACTGACACTATCGTACTGATAATGCTGAATTTCTATATAGCTCTATCAGCTTATACGAATAGTTATAACACCTATATACCACCTGGGGAAGGTATTCCCCAGGAACAAAAAAGTAGGGGAGGTCATCAGAATAAACAGACTAAGCTTTCGCTTGTATACTCCCAAAATTAGTAAATGTAAGACATACGCTTAGATCGTTATATCAAGTTTATGCAGTATGAAATGGCTATCATATCACATTTAATCTCAGTTGATACCCGCACTGAATAGTTCAGGATCGACGGCATTATGCAAATTTAGTACTGAAATCTGATATAAATAAGGGTTATAATTCTTTGGAAAATCAACTCGCCGATGTGTGATACAAAATGCACGTAGACTTAATAGAGAACCTAAGTATATCGCATGGGATGCAAAAAGCAATGTTCACAATGAAAACGAAGTTTTAGAGACAAAGGATAGACTCGCTTTGTAATCACCTAATGCAATGTTCCCTTTTTTGTAGTAATATAACTCAAATTGCCGGTATTGTTGTGACATCTGTAAAAACATTAGTTTCCAAGAATATTTGGACACAAAGGTATGTGTGATACGGCTTTCTTGTATGTGATAATATATATGTTATATCTGACTAACCCGTGAGTGTAGAGAGCCAGCCTTTATCTCCGGGGATCGCGGGTGCATGCTGAGGACCAACATTTTCTAAATACAAATTCTTGTATTTTCGAGTCTGGGTGTATTTAAGTATTTATTTTAAATTATATAAGCTGTGGTAGCACAGCGGTGAGACCGTGCGTAACTCTAGAGATGGTAATGGGTCCGAACCCTGGGCAGGCAACAATGAGTTTTTCTATTAAAACTTATGTCTCTAATTCATCATCCTCCTACCCTTATCCCACCTAAATAGGGTCGGCATAACATGTTACAATAATGTTGTCACATGATTTGGCTACGTATTACGAGCGGCCGCCAGCCTGACGTCAACTTACCTTAGTCGTATTTTACGACCCCGCGGAGGGGTTATACCACACGGCGGGTCAACTTACATTCGTCGCCTTTTACGACACCACGGCTAGAAATGAGGGTGGTCTATTCTGCTTACCCGGATACCACACGGCGGACTTATGTGTCTAATTGATAATTGCAATTTGTCACAGGCTTTTCTGTGAAGGAGAACATTGTGAGGAAACCTGCGTAACTCTAGAGAATTCTAGGAATATGTGTAGCCTACCAATCCGCACTCAAGCAGCGTGTAGGTCACAGCTTCAATCCTTTTCTTCTAAAACGGAGACAGGAGGCCAATCTAATCTGACACAGACCATGGATTTTTATTAATTTATAGAACTATACAAATATTCGTTTTGAAATATTTTTTATCGTTTGTGTATTCAAATTTTCAAATCAATGTGAAAATGTTGTAAAACTGGCGTTTTTTACCAAGTATATATAAATTTTTCGAGGTAAAGTAACTAGAATCCTTAATAGCTTATTTCTTCGGCCATTACATAATTTGTAATTTTTATCCGTCTATTGTCTCTACAAAAAATACTTTGAGAAACCCTTGAGGAAAATTATGGAAAAATTCTGGTTCTTTCAGGGATTAATTCAAATTTATACAGACATTAAAGGTGTCATTGAAATTAAAAATCTCAAAGTTGTCCGAAATCTTTAATATCTATGATAATTTAGATTGAAATCAAATGTAAGATGTCAATTTGATTATCGGTTGGTAAAGTTTTTTTTATTTGTTACAAATGTGCACTTGACTGTTATCTCACCTGATGGTAAGTAAATATGCTATCTCAATTAAAATTTCGGAAATCTAAATAGATTGTTTTTACTTTTGTACTCTCTCCCTATACCTCTTTTACTCAAAAGTAATAAAAATTTATAAAATAAGCCGTTACGTGGCCGAGATCCATAATACAAAAGTAATAGTAAAATTATTTATTATTACTTTTGTATTATGGAATTGGAATTAATACTTTTGCTAATACAAAAGTATTAATACCAATTTTTATTATTACTTTTGTAATAAAAATTTGTATGAACATCAACGCTGATACTTTGTGTGAATTTTTTGTGGATAAATAGATATTTTTTTTTCTTGTATCGTTCCCTGGGAAATAATACAATATTTTGTAATTCAATATACGTAGCACTGGAATATTTTTATCATACTGTAGCTCTCAGAGGGAATTTGTCGCTTTCCTTATTACAGTTGGTGCAAGGCACAAGATGTTAGTAAAATGTTTCTTTAAACTTTAATGAAACACAAATAGTCTGACCAGTTGGTTAGCGCAACTGAAATTAGTGCATGTGTAGTGCATCAAAATATTTGGTACCTACAGTTTCATTTGAGCCAAATTAACGGCACGTTTTCGTACCACTTACGTCAAAGAAACTATTGTTTTCAACTTAAATCTTTAAGGCTTCCACTTAAATGATAACGCAATTCTTAAACGCTAACATTAGGCAATTATAATTTTTTTTCAACAGAAAAGGGATCAAAATATCTGCATTCCGAAATATCAATAAAAACTATATGAACAATTAATACAAGCTATTGTGCATTCACTTTAATACTATAACGTCATTTTTTAAGAATGAAAATAGAGCAGAGCCCATTAAGTAATGTACTGGTTATTAAAATAGTATTAGCATTTTAAAATACTGTAAGACTAAACGAACTAGCAATGTTATCTCTAATAGACAAAGTTATTGATACTATTTCAGACTAAGTTTACATCGAAAATTTTGTTAATTGATAATCTCCAAAAAAAACCATACTTTGTGTTGAATGTATATTTTTAACTTACACTCCGCTATAATTTATGTTAATTGTTAAAATAAATAAATTTTATATTAGTATTTGATCGATGTTTACAATTGGTATCATTAGTGATAGAACTATAACTACGTTTTAAATAATCTAATGGACATTTATCATACAACAAACGTGCATGTAAAACAAAGTCGTCTATGATAACATATAATAATAATAAACATATGGGACACTTATACACACGGTCGTCCGTCCCCAAAGTAAGTACTTAATACTTGTGTTATGGGTGACGAATAACTGTTAAATATATCATATATATAATTTAAAATACATACATAAATGCAAATACACACCTAGGCTCGAAAAACCAAGAAATTGTTTTATATAATATGGTGGCCCTCGGCGGGAATCGATTCCGCGACCCGCTACGCCAACGGGCCAGTCGTCTTTAGCGTAATACTTAATCTATCAACGAATTCATAAGTACGGCTTTGCAACTTGCTAGCAAACTCAGTGTCATGACGCGTGCACACATGGACCAGAATTAAAAATTCCCAAAAAAAAACTTTTAATCAAAAGTGTCATGGCTAATAGATCTAATAAATCAAACAATAAATAATAAGTAACTTATAGCTATGTCAATCATCATAATGCTTGTCAACAATACGCGACGAAGGAAAACTTGAATATTAATGGAATGCATCCTCCGCTTATAACTTGAACCCGATATAAAGACGTCAAAGACAAGCGCTAACTTGAATTCAAATTCAAATTTAAAATATTCTTTATTCAAGTAAACTTGTAAACAAGTGATTTTGAATCCTCAAAATCTACTGCTGGTTCCGAAAGCTGTTCCTACCGAAAAGAGCTAGCAAGAAACTCGGTGGTTGCTCTTTTCAAATAAATTTTTTAAAACTAGTTACATTTGGTTATTACAATCTCGTACAGCAGAGCAGTAGCTATATCCACGCATTTTTATCATCTATATAATCCTCTCTAGTATAGAAGGTTTTTTGTATCAGCCTCCCTTTAACAGCGCTTTTAAACTGCTGTAGTGGTAAAGATAAAATCGATTGCGGGATTTTATTATAGAATCTTATACCCAAACCCACAAATGACTTATTTACTTTTGCAAAGCGGAAAGTAGGAACCGCAATCTTATGTCAGTTCCTACTTTGTCTATTATATACATCGCCAATCCTTTTATAATTATGTATATTCTTAAGCACAAACATTAGATTGCTAAAAATTAAACAGCTGTAGTGGCAAACTACTAAACTTTCGAAGAAAAACTTGAATATTAATGGAACCTTTCCTCCGCTTTTGACTTGTACCCGATATAAAGACGCCAGAGACAAGCGCTGACTTAAATAATAACTCTTCTCTAGTTTACTCCTAGGAAATAGTGACACAATGCGAATAATGCGGACCGTACTCCAGATCTTCTTGGCTTAGTATTAGATGGAATTTTACTTTATTAAAATAAAATGCTAATAACATTTTCCTTCATTTTCTTTATGATCCGCGCTCTCTGACTTATTAAGTTCAAAGTATTAAGATCCGTTTGCTTATTACTTTAAGTTATACCGCTATTGTTAGTCAACTAATTTCTCTAAGGAGCTATTCCCTACTGATCTCAATGGACTGTAATTGAAGAATTGTATTTTCAATCTTATTTCTTTATCTTCTATTATTTATTTTTATTGGATTTATCTTATTATTTGTGTTTATTATTGGACGTGTAATTATTAATAATAAGTGACTAAATATTATTATATATGTTTTATATAGCAATCTAATGTTTGTGCATAAGAATATACATAATTATAAAAAGATTGGCGATGTATATAATAGACAAAGTAGGAACCGACATAATCTTGCGGTTCCTACTTTGCGGAAGCTTTGCAAAAGTAAATAAGTCATTTGTGGGTTTGGGTATAAGGTTCTATAATAAAATCACACAATCGATTTTATCTTTGCCACTACAGTAGTTTAAAAACCCTGTTAAAGGAAGGCTGATACAAAAAGCCTACTATACCATTGAGGATTATATAGATTATAAATAATGCGTGGATATAGCTACTCCTCTACCCTGTACAAGATAGTAATAACCAAATGTAACTAGTTATAAGAATTTTATTTGGAAAGAGCAACCACCGAGTTTCTTGCTGGCTCTTCTCGGTAGGAACAGCTTTCCGAACCAGCGGTAGATTTTGGCGTTTCAAAAGCACTTGTTTACAAGTTTACTTGAATAAAGTATATTTTGAATTTTGAATTTGAATATTGATAGAAAGCAATTATCGTAAAGTCATTCATTAATTCTCCTGTGCTTATTCTACTCAGAGGTCCTCACAACATGTTATAAACGTGTTGTCACATGATTTGACTAAGTATTTTACAACCGGCCGCTTGCCTAACGTCATTTTACCTTAGTCGCCTTTAACGACGCCTCGGTAAATAAGAGGGTGGTCTATTCTAATCAGCCGGATACCATACGACGGGTCAAGTTACCTTAGTCACCTTTTACGACAGCTCAGTAAGAAATGAGGGTTGTTTATTCTACTCAGCTGGATACCACACACATATAAGGCATAATGTTAAAATTCTGATTCTAATATTTATAAAATGTTTTGAAATTTTTTTTATAATATCAAATATAAGCATAATTTGGGGCAAAGCAAGAGTATATATTTTCAATTTTCAATTAATATCGTAAGCGACAAATGAAAAAAGTTTCAAATTGACTTTGATTTAATCTAACTTGCGAAGTTATTTCATACCCGTACAATCTCCCTTAGCTGTCATAAATATTTTAATATTATGTTCTTGAGTACCTTTGATATACCCTTATAAAATGAAATTCCGTAGTGCCATATTTTTTCGTACCTCGCGAGTTGTTTAATTAACTTCCGTGTTGTTACAATATTAGTCATTCCGTGCGGTAATGTTATTTAAAATAATGGTGACACAACACTTGCACGTAAATTGCATATTTTGTGCCAACAAAAGTTCATTATTTTTAAGTGAATGTGTATGCTCGGACCACCGCTACCTTTAATGTACACTCAACGCTGTGTAATATATTATAAAAACGATATTTTTCCTATACAAACAAACAAAATTGTCAAACAATTGAATTATTTTTCAACAACTCGTCAACTCCGCGCACAAATCACGACTATATCAAATGGCGATACCACTCTCTTCCGCACCGCACCGCACATGTCCTCTCCGCGCCGCACCGTACCTCCCCGCCTGTCACATCGCCTAAGCTATCTTCACATCTCCATGCTACAATTCCGCTCTCCTTTTTTTCCTGCCTTTTTTTGTGAACTCAAACTAAAGTCTTCAGAAAAATATCGATTTGTAAGTAAGTCCCTATATAATTTAGCGTCTGATACTGCGTGCGATGAAAAGAGAGTAACTTTCGAATTTATTCATTATTCATCGCGACTCATTCATTTAAACGATTGAGTAACTTTTTGAACTTTCTTTTATAAAACTGAGTTTGTGGTAACCTATAAAGTAAATCTTTTATAAAAAATAAAGGAATAAGTTATACAAAAGAATTTATCGGGAAATCTCCGAAACCTAGCTAAATTTCATCTACATTACAGAATGACTGTCTGTCTGCGCAGAAATACAACAGACAGACTTTCGCATTTATGATATTACTATGGATATGTATTAAATAAATAAATATATATATGGGACACATACACACACGGTCCGTCTGTCCCCAAAGTAAGTAACTTAATACTTGTGTTATGGGTGATGGACAACTGGTAGATATACTATACATATAATTTCAATTACATATTTAAATACAAATATACACCCAGGCTCGAAAAACTAAGAAATTGTTTATAAAAAATGTTGGCTCTCGGCGGCAATGGAACCCGCGACCCGCGGAGCTAAAGGGTCACTACCCACTGCGCCAACTGGCCATTAATGTTATCATAACTGACTGAATTCCTTTTTAATTTTTTTTAATTACCAAAGTTAGAAAACAAAAACGGGCCAAGGAATAAAAATATTTATCTTCCAAAGAATTCCAGGTAGCACATAAATTGCGGTCATAAATCAGTAAATGTTGCTTCATCACTCAATTTCGGTGGTTCATTTATTTTGTGGGATTGTGGGGCGCTAGTTTTGGACATGTTCCTTTGGTATCATATATCTTAGTATAAGATCGATGCTCTGTTTCGTTAGATTAATCCGGTATTTGAACTCGATTCATTTATTGCTTAAGCGTCTCATATGGAATTATATAATGAACCTTTTTATTTTTATTCCTTAACTAGCTGTGCCAGCGGCTTCACTTGCGTGGAAATCAGCGTGCCACAATTTTTTTCTAGAATTCAAATTTTAAACGTAAAAGTAGTTGTTGTGAGTTAAATATAAGAGATAGAGACATGCTAATCCGGACTTTTTTGTAGTAGTTTTATAGATCTACAATTCTTTAGTAGATTACTTTAGCATATCTCTGCAGGTTTACGCAGCACAAGCGACTAAAGCTCCCAGCAAGCAAGTTTTTTAACGGCGTTATCTCTTTAACACAATTTACATAATACCGATATATACTATTTACTTAAACCATCCGGAAGTATTGCACTCTTTTGGTGAAAACTGTACAAAAATCCGTTCAGTAGATTTTGAGAAAATCCATTACATGCAGACAGACAGACAGCTGTTTGGGACTTTGTTTTATAATAAGTATAGATATAGACGTACTTTAAATGATTTATAGACGCAGGCGCTACTTTGCGCAATTCCATAGTACGGAAGTTACAGTAGAATCTAGAATACAGTAGAACTATAATCCGCGTTTGTAAAGAGAATCTATGTAATATCAAGTGAATGTAGCAGACAACATTCACATACCTTATACATGCATGACAAGTCACCACACGTATCCCAAAATGCCAGCACCAGCAACAAAGTAAAGTAACGCCCTGTTACTATGCCCACTGCTGAAGCCTCCTCTCTCCGTTTTTGGAGAGAAGAATTGGAGCTAAGACCTACCACGCTGCTCTAATGCGGATTGGTAGGTTACACATTTCTCTAGAATTCTCTAGAGATATGCAGGTCTCCTCACGATGTTTTTCTTTACCGAAAAGCTTGTGATAAATTGCAATTATCAATTAGACACATGAGTTTTAATAGAAAACCAGGCAATACACACAACCAGCACCAAAATCACCAAGATCGTTTCGCCCCAAAACAGAAGCATCATCAGGAGGTAGGCTCGACAACAATTATTAATTACGATTTTGTCGTGGACCCTATGAATGTTGCCTGATTCATACACTTAGCACTACATACATTCTTTTAACAACGCGGATTATAGCAAAATAATTATATTATAGCTTCTGTTCAATTTTTTCCTTACCTAGTATCTTTCATCTTATCAGCGAGAATATAAGGCACTCAGCGATAAGATGAAGACTTGTTTTTTCATCCCCACACTCTGGGCACGCTTCTATTCTCATTATTGGAAGGTGTCTTTTTAACAGGCAGCGCCCAGTAATACCTGTTATAATTACCACATTCTCCCTACCTAATTCAAATTCAAAATATTCTTTCTTCACGAAAACTTGTTAACAAGTGCTACCGATGGTTCGAAAAGCTGTTCCTACCGAGAAGAGCCAGCAAGAAACTCGGTGGTTGCTCTTTTCAAATAAAATTCTTATAACTAGTTACATTTAGTTATCACTATCTTGTACAGGGTAGAGGAGTAGCTATATCCACACATTCTTATCGTCTATATATTCCTCAATAGTAAAGTAGGCCTTTTGTATCAGCCTCCCTTTAACAGCGCTTTTAAATTGCTGTAGTGGCAAAGATAAAATCGATTGCGAGATTTTATTATAGAAATTACTTAGTCAGTGAATATTACATAATACAGTAAGATAATCAAAGTTTATGCTAAAATGCACTCCTGAATGAGCAACTTTATGTTGTATTAATGCAAGATAACCGCTAGCGTAAGCTATATTTCATTCGTTCCCCGGGGAACTTGCACGTATTGATGCTGAATGTTTTAGTTTACACTATACAACAGTATGAATATTTATTACCTTACTTGTGTTATCCGCGATTTAGCGCGCGGGGGAACTGAATATATCGCAATTACAATGTATAGTACGCGGCAATAAATAGTGCACATCGAGGCTTAGAGAGAGAAAATCGGCTAGATTCTGCTTCATAGAGCATTGTCTCTGTCGCACAGACTGACGAACACGTGTGTGACAGTGACGGCGCTATACGAAACCGAACTAGCCGGCTGTTTCGTTCTAAACATCGATGAGCATTATTTAATGCCGGGTACTATACTCGTAGTTTGTGATATTGCTGAATGGTCCTCTTCTAAGGATTTCGCCGGCAAGCAACCTAAGGCTTAGAAGTCACACCTATCGTATCACCTGTACATAGAAATGTAAGTAATGTAAGATTAAAGTTATGACAGAATTATTTTACTATAATCCGCGTTGGTTTAGTGTTGGTTTGGGATTTTGTCATGGAGCCTATATCCTGACGATGCTTCGGTTACGGCGCGAAACGATCGTTTAGATTAACGCAGTTAATCTATACAGTGCTTGTGTGGAGTGGTGTTGGTGGTATTTTCTTATGATACGTGTGGTAATTAATCCTGCATGTATAAGGTATGAGAACGGTTATGCTTCCTACACTACGCATTACATAGACTTTCTTAAGAAACGCGCATTATAGGAAAATAATTCTATTTTAACTAATTTATAGAATTAGGCGTTAGTTTGCGGAGATCCATAATACAAAAGTAATAGCAAAACAATTTTATTATTACTTTTCTATTATAACTATTGTACTATGTAATTCTGCAAAGTAACGGCTAATTCAAAAATATAAAATAAGGTACTAAATTTAATAAGGCGATAACCACACTGGCCGCAGCATCTCTGCGTGCTGCAATGTTTACCTGTGTTTTGTACGGTTCAAACCCAGACGCAGTTCGGAGCGTATGGTCCGCAATGCGAGACAAGGCATTGAACCTCATGAACGAAGTCATACTGCTAGCGTTCAGTAATTGTCACGAATGCGATCTCGTAAAACCTATAAACCGTTTCCATTTCCTCTCCCCCCCCCCCTCGTACTTCCAATACCGAAATCGCATCTCGCGTTGCGGTCGATTCGCAGGCTCAGAAGCGCAAAATGAGTCGGAGCGTGGAATGAGGTAAACAATGAGGTCGTATTATACCAGATTTGAATACCGATTTCGCAGAACACTGTTACTTTTGATAATACTTCACCGCAATTTAAGCAGATGCAGTTTTAAATCGCATCGCGAGTTCTCAGTTTATTTGGGCTATGATCAAATCAAATCAAAATAATTTTTATTCAAATAAACCATTTCAGGCACTTGAATCGTCAAGCATTAATATGATCAATGAAACTACAACTGGTTCGGAATGTTGCTCTTACCGAGAAGAACCAGCAAGAAACTCGGCGGTCAATCTCTTAAATATTTGCAATTATACTTTATAAACCGCTGTCTTGTATGAAGCTGAATTCAAATGCAAGCATCCTTCTCATCCAAATAATCTTCAATTTTGTAATATGCTTTACATGTAAGCATATTTTTTACAGATACTCCTTATCTACAAGTCTCTTCTTTCCCTTTGCTCGTTCCCGCTTTAGATAGGATCGACTCTCCTAATTATGTCGTGCCGTGATGATCTATCATCATAATCATACATAAACTTCATAATAAACTATATATATATATAACTTTAATGTAGTGGCCATACTGGTTCACCATGTTAATTTAGGCCTTCCTCTGCCTCTCTTGACTTCTGATAGGCTCAATGCCCTTTTTACAACATGATTATAATCTCGGCGCATCACGTGTCCGTACAACTTCAAACACCTTTCTGTAAGTCTTTCGTGGATCGTGACCTTCTTAAAGCTGCCAAAAACGTATTCATTTTGGACCTTGTCAACTTCTACTCGTTATATATAAGTATACGAATATTATATGTGAAAGTCTGTCTGTCTGTTCCGCGTCATTCCATGGCTAATCCACTGAACCCATATTGAAGAAATATAGCTTACGTATTGAACACTTAAAGCTTATAAACTTGGGTTCTTCAATGTTCCTGACATTGAAGAAACATATTGCTTAAATGCTTAAGTTCGCACGAACAATGTCTAGGGTCATAATCATTCTCCTGCCCTTATCCCATTCTTAGTGAGGTCAGCACAACATTTTTAAACATGTTGTCACATGATTTGGATAAGTATTTTACGACCGGCCGCCTGCCTGACATCAACTTACCTTAGTCGCCTCTTACGACACCTCGGTAAGAACTGAGGGTGGTCTATTCTATGCAGCCGGACACCACACGGCATGAACAGTGTCCAGGGTATCTTTAGAAATATGAATAATAAAATAAAAATAAACTTAATCTTTCTTAGGTTTGCTTAAGGAAGTATTTTGAATAAAACAAAAACAGTTATTGTTTCAGTTTATTTGTTGTAAACAGTCTTATAATCGAGCGATGATTTCACAATGGAACGTAAACAATATTTCAACTTTGGCGAGTCTAAGCAAACTTCGGTTACAAGAGTTAAGTCCATAAATATCATCGTTGTACAAAAGTAATAATAAAATTATTTTCATTTTATCCGCGATGGAGTAAACAGAAAATATATATAATGCTAAATGTAGAGTGGACTATTCGCTTTTTTCATACCCGATACATGCAGGATTCGTAAAAAACATGCACAAACTTCCTCAATTATCACAATACACAAGCATTCACGTTCTAAGAAACAGAGAATCGTAATCGTAAATCGCAAGAAAGGCTTTGTTCGGAGGCAAAATAATGGTGAGGGTTGAGTCAATTACTATATAAATGCGTCGTCTTGCAATTTTGTCGTGGAGTCTATCTCCTGATAATGCTTTGGTTGCGGGGCGAAAAGATTTTGAGTTTGTGATAGTGAACGTGTGTAGTGCTTGTGTATTGTGGTGGCGGCGGTGGAGGTTTGGGCATGTGTTTTTACGAATCCTGAATGTATATGGTATAAAAACGGATAGTCCACTTGTTTTGAATAAAATGACTCGCCCGCCGGAGGGGCGAGCGACGCGAGCGGCGAAAGCAAGGACGTTTAGGCATTCGATTCCTACCAGAGCGGCCGCCCGCTAGTCATCCTTCAAACACGATAGGGAGAAGCCGCGTGCGCCGGCATTCCTTTCTTACGCACACGTGTAATTTTGCATTTCGGGCGTTATTCTCAGATTTAGTGACGCGTTTAACCAGTGAAGTGTTTGATAAGACGCGATCGTCCACGGTTTTGGTGCGCGTTGGGTAATATTCCCCGATATAGGGACGACTCAATAACGTGTGACCTTACGAAGGTTGTGTGCACACCGGGTGTTATTCAGCCGATATAGTGAAGTGTATACTCAGGGAGAAATAGACATTACGTGTCCGTGGAAGAGTGCAGAGACGAGCCAACGGTTTCGGGAATCGGCCAAGTACATACAAGCACACACACACACATGTACACATATACACGCAGTGACTCACGAGGCCGGACCACATACAGCTAACGGCCGCATAAGGTAGGTTGAAACGCCGGGGCGTCGGGCCCAGGTCCCGGAGGTTGTTTCATCCGTCCGCACGTTTGCGCGGAACACCACTCATATTTAGCTCTATTTATATTTTCTTTGTACGTTATCGGGTATTATAGCGAAATAATTTAATTATAACTTATGTATTATGGATCTTCGCAAAGTAACACCTAATTCTATAAATTACCATCGTTGTCTTATCACTTTACATCGGATACACCTTAAATTTACTTTACTATTTACAGAGTTTTAAACGTGAATTACTTTAAAAGCATAAAAATCCAACGCAATATTTACATTTTAATGACTACGTTAACATGAATATATAGTTACAAATTAGCATTGTCATAAGTATTTTTTCTAGATATAAATTGCTGTAAGAACTCCCCTTAGCAGCCTCCGTGAGACCTGTTTACAGACAAAATACATCATTTTTAGAATACCTTAGTAAATACTTTATGCCGTGTGGTATACAGCTGAATAGAATAGACATTTCTTTTTCTTACCGAGGTATCGTAAAAGGCGACTAAAGTAAGTCGACCCGCCGTGTGGTATCCGGCTGAGCAGAATAGACCACCCTTATTTCTTACCAAGGTGTCGTAAAAAGCAACTAAGGTAAGTTGACCATCTGGTTGAGTAGAATAGACCACCCTCTTTCTTACCGGGTCGTAAAATACAACTAAGGTTATTTGACGTGAAGCAAACGGCCGGTCATAAAATACATAGCCAAATCATGCGACAGTTTGTTTGTAACATGTTGTGCCGACCCCACTTAGATAAGGGCAGGAAGATGATGATCACCTTAGTAAATACTTTAGTAAAGTCGGCCAATAACGGCCTGCTACTATCCCATTGTTAGGCATGGTCTCCTCTCTTCGTTTTTAAATGCCGATGGGTAGGTTATATATACCTTGAATTATTTACAAATATGCAGGTTTCCTCACAATGTCTTCGTTCACCGAAAACCGTGTGATAAATCGCAAATATCAAGTAGATACAAAAGTTTTAACTGAAAGACTCATTGGTGCCTGCTCGGGGTTTGAACTCGTGACTCTCTCGAGAGAGTCGCACGGTCGCACCGCTGCGCTGCACATACGCATATGTCTGGTACACGCTTAATTGTCTTACAATCATTAATGAATTAACAGTCAAGTAAACTCATCAAGTGATGGTCAGAGATTTGAACCCATTAAAATGAGATCACGAGTTTAAATAATTATGTTTAAACATCATCCTGAAGCGTAATAATATTGTCTTACATTAATAGTGTTTAAATCATAAGAAACAAATATATAAGAGGCAATAAACTTAATAGTGTTCGAAAGTTCTTGAATTTCAAACGAATTATAAAATTTAAACACAATTTCCAATGAAACAAAGTTAGGGATGAATGTTTAATAGAAATTGTAACATTTGTGAGTGGCAGTTATACCGTGTTAGTCAAACCTAATTCCGCGGAAGTTACTCGGAAAGTTTCGCGAGTTATACGAATTCTGACATTAAGTTAGGGAAAAAGTTCATTCCATACCTCCGGCGACGCTTATTTGATTGCCAAAGTCCTCCGCGTACGGATTAAGCTTTATTTCTGTAAAAAAAAAACAATAATTAGAACTTATAACTTAACATGCTGTACATGCAATTTTATTCGCGTCAACATAAGTGTTCAAATACTCTTA
Organism: Morpho deidamia; assembly: GCA_947086505.1. Lineage (NCBI taxonomy): Eukaryota > Metazoa > Arthropoda > Insecta > Lepidoptera > Nymphalidae > Morpho > Morpho deidamia. The sequence goes on from CAMTZC010000011.1 coordinate 3,185,500, forward strand.
ATTCTGTACTGTTTTTGCATTATTCCTTTTCTTTGAGGAAAAATATTTTTCTTTAATTCTAACGAATTATTCGCGAAGATGTAACAGAAATACATTCAGACAGACTGTTTCATATCTAAGTGGGTAGAATAGATTTTTAAATCATTCAATTGGAGCCAGAAATTTATAAGAATTATTATAAGTGCTTGAGTGGTATATATTTTGGCGGTCGACCATTTTATCTGATTCGGGAAATTTTTGGTACATCAAAAGAAAGACAAAAGAAAGACGGTGATTGCTATTTTCGAAATAAAATTCTTAAAACAAGTTATATTTCGTTTTAGTTATCTGCACAAAATCGAAGAATAGTTACATTCATAAACCATAATGGTATAAGATTTCTCTACTTCCTTTGATAATTATTTTACAGTCGCTGTGCCCACGGCTTTGCCCGCGTGAAAATGTGTCACTAAGTTTTTCGGGCATAAATCCCGACCTCTTGGAAATTTGAATACAACCAAATCCTTCCTCAATAATTGCACTATCTTTTAGTAAAGACGGTATAAAAATACATTTCGTAGTTTTTGAGAAAATCGACCACATACATACAGATAATTTTTGGGGAATATATTTTAAAATATGTATAGATTGTAATTAATGGCAAAACTAAAATTGCCAACATAATATTTTGTATGAAAGTTGTTTATGTTTCCCTATGACTACCCCTTAGCTGGAGGCTGGAGATGTGATAGCCCAGCGGTGAGACCGTGCGACTCTTTCGAGGAGTACACGAGTTCAAACCCGGGCAGGCACCAATGAGTTTTTCTATTTAAACTCATGTGTCTCATTGATAATTGCAATTTATCACACGCTCTTCGGTGAAGGAAAACATCGTGAGGAAACCTGCATATCTCTAGAGAATTTTGGAGATAAGTGTAACCTACCAATACGCATTGGAGCAGCGTGGTAGGTCTTAGCTATTCCCAGCAGTGGGATTGTAACAGGCTGCTACTATACTATATACTATACTATACTACGCCTTAGGTTTGGATACAAAAAAAAAAAAAAGTTTTAAAAAATTAATTCGAGGATAAATTGTATAAACTTAATAGTGATATCTCAAGTAATACATCATATAATACTTGTATTTTTTTTAATGTAATTCTTCTTTAATTTGTGCAGTAATTAACGCTAACTCTTATTTCACTTTTTGTATTATTTTAAACTTAATTTTTAAGATATATTTTACTCTTTGTTTAAAAATAGAAATACAGAGAAATCGACTATTATTATTTTAAATCACATTCAAAATCATTTTCACATGTGTGGTAGAGAAATCTAAAAGCTTTCGGATATTGAATATACGCGCCATATATAGAAATAAAATGTTATTGGTACGCGACGCCGCTTCCATTCGCCGCGATCTGGCCTCGCTTGTTTTGGCAACGTGCCCGATAAACACAATTCAGATTTCATGACATTTGCTGCTTTTTAAATAGTTTTTATACTGCTTGTTTGTCTTATAAGGGTTGCGGGTAGCCGCTGCATCCTAACGGCAAGCAAATGACGTCAAAAATTTAAATCTATACTAATACTAGCTGTGCCAGCAACGGCTTCGCCCGCATCGAATTCACTGATTTACGAAACTTTTCCAGAATTTTTGAAATTTTGAACTTAAAAATAGTTTGTTGTATTGTGAGTTAACCGTGAGAGATAGTCACATGCTATAGCGGACTTTTTTGTAGTATTTTTATAGATCTACATCTCTCTAGTACATTACTTTAGCGTATCTCTGCTGGTTTACGCAGCGCACGAGACTAAAGCTCCCTACAAGCATGTTTTTTAATAATTGCGCGATCTCTTCAACACATACACAATACCGATATAAACTATTTACCTAAACCATCCGGAAGTATTGCACTATTTTTTGCTGAAAGCCGTACAAAAATGCCTTAAGTAAATTTTGAGAAAATCGATTACATACAGACAGACAGCTTTTGGGACTTTGTTTTATAATAAGTATAGATTTAAGTCGAAAGTTATTTTTAAGGGGCTAAGTAGTAGCCGAAAGCTTATGTCGGATCTCAGTTTGTCTATTATTTAAATCGTCAGTTTTTGTCCTTTATATCTTTTTATTTTTTATATCTTTTATCCTGCATATTTTTTGCACAAAAACTATGATGCTAATGTAAGTACACCTATTTGCCTTAACTTCTCTCGCAGGCTATCACGTGGAATTACATTGTTAATGCAACGTATAGCTCTATTTGGCAATGCTAAGATTTTTACAATATCCGCGCATTTACCCCATAACAGTATTCCATAAGACCTATTGTTATGAAAGTAAACAATAAATAATATTTGCTGTTTCAACGACTTTACACTTTACTATCTTTGTGAAAACTGAAATTTAAGAGAAATCCAGCATTGAAAGTCCATCGGTTTTTAAAGAAAAAGAAAAGATCTTACCATAAAGTCTTAATGTACCCTCGCTCTTCCCCAAGGAGTTAGTGCTGACGCAATTGTAAGTGCCGATATCACTTTTGGCGAATTGGCGGATTGTTAGCCACATTGACACTTTGTATGATGACTTTTCTTCCCGTATTGTGTACTTTGGCCTAAAAGAGAATATTTAATGAGACAAAGTTGTTAAATATCCACGGTACCTGTCCGTTCAACAGTCTTTACCATCACTAAAGAGCATTGACGCACATATCGCACGCTTAGAATAATTCAGAATTAGGGATAATTGATCAATTAAAAAATATTGTCTTTAGCACCCACGAGTTTGAAGGATTATTGTCACAAAACAACTTGTTTTAATTCGGTCACTTTAATACTAAGAGTGCGATATATGTATACATAGTACCCTTACGGAAAGCATATTTTTATTTTATTAGCATAGCATAGCAATAGATAAATATATTTTTGGAATTTCAACACACAGTTGCGGCGGTGGTGACGTGAGTATAACCGGTCTCTCAACATTAATAATGAATACCACTCACGATAGTTTAAATTTAAAAATTTCATAAATCTCATGCGATCCTAACCGGCACGTATGGTCCTTCGAGCCGGACATCGTACGGTAACTCGTGCAATGCAAAGTGATTTAGAGCGCATTTATGTGTTCATTCTGTTCGAATTTAGAATGGCAGATGAAATGTTAGGTTTTTTCCCTGAAATGAATAACGTTGACAAACATCCAACTAAATAACAAGCTAAATAGCACAAGTTTAAAGTAACTTTTAAAAGAAAACTCAACGGTCCCTTCGGACGTTCAAAGCCTTGATAGATATATCTAATAGATAGATCAAACTCCTTCTTTTTGAAGTTGTTTTAAAAATAGATAGATCAAATACAGTTTATCATCAAAATCATGTTGGGCTTAAAGCTCAAAGCGTATGAGCGAGTGATGTAGACGTCGCAGTTTTTATGTTTCTTTTGTGCAATTTAATTTACTTTTTTTTTAATGAAATGTGTGTCTAGTTTTTATATGAACTAGCTGTGCTCGCGGTTTCACCCGCGTGGAAATAAGTGTGTCACAATTTTTGATAGAAAAGTAGTTATTGTGAGTAAACAATAGGAGATAGAGACATGCTGTCCCGGAATTTTTTGTAGTATTTTTTTATACCTACAACTTTCTAGTATATTATTCTAATGTATCATTGGTGGTTTGCTCGGCACACGCGAGCAAAGCTCTAAGCAGGTTTTTTTTTAACTTTAGCGCGACCTCGTGAACACAATCCATATTAACCCGGAATATTTTATTAACCTAAACCTTTTAGAAGGAATGTAACTTAAAATGTAACCTTTTAGTAAAAACTGTACAAAAATCCGTTTTCTAGATTTTGAGAAAATCGATCACATACAGCTGTCTGTAGCTTTTGGGGACTTTGTTTAATAATAAGTATAGATATTTTCATCGAAGCAAAAATTGCAAAGTTTTCTTAAATTTTAAATAAAATTTGAAAATTTCACCGTTGAAAACCTTTCTAAAACGTAATTATTATTTATAATAATAACTTGTTTCTGAAATTTTGAACAGCCATAAAACTGAACTAAATAAAGCTATTCCAATCATAACTTCTGTACAAATTTCTTTTGAGCGAAATTAAGGACGTTAGGGACACAAAATTAATTTTTGAGCAAACTTTTTTAATCAATGTTACAAGATTTTATGCATTCATTCTACAGGGAATGGAGTCTACAAATTGTTTTGAGCTACATGAAGGACCGTTTACAGCCTTTATAGTCTAAAATATATTGGATTAAATTGGAAGTTTAATCTTGAATCTTTCACTAATCTATTTCTGTACTTTCTAAGTTTTAAAAGTTTAATTTCAAAGACTGTACCGTGTTGGTTTCAGATCACAAATCATTAATGATTATATTATTTCTTTAATTGAATACGACAGGTATTCAATAAAAACTCATATCATTTAGATCAGCATTGATGTAAGTTACTTAAAGGTTGATTCCTGCCAAGAGCCAGCATTTTCTATAAAAAATTTGTTAGTTCTTCGAGCCTTTGTTTATATTTATTTTTAAGTATTTATTTAAAATAATATATGTATTTATTTATCAGTTGTCTGCCACCCATAACACAAGTATTATGTTACTTACTTTGGGGACAGTGGCGACCGTGTGTGGAAGTGTCTGATATATTTATTATTTATTTTATGTTACACACATACATTCTCCGGCCCTTATCCCACTCTAAGTGGAGTCGGCACAAAATGTTACAACATGTAGTCACATGATTTGGCTACATATCTTACGACCGACCGCCTGCCTGACGTCAACTTACCTTAGTCGCCTTTTACGACACCTCGGTAAGAAATGAGGGTGATCTATTCTTCGCTGCCGGATACCACACGGCACATACCTTAGTTGCCTCTTACGACACCTCGGTAAGAAAGAAGGGTGGTCTCTTCTATGCAGCCGGATACCACACGGCACATACCTTAGTCGCCTATTACGACACCTCGGTAAGAAAGGAGGGTGGTCTATTCTAATCTGCTGGATACCACACGGCGTTATTTTTTATGTTACATTTAATATTTTAAGTAGTAGTAGCGATCTTAAGCTGTCTTTTGGTAAGACTTTCTAGAAAATCCGTTAGTTGTTTTTGAGTTTAATGCGAATATTCCTATAGAAAATATTGGCCATCGGCAATAGACGAAAGCCGTTCGATGAAACTTTCGGAGGCAGTCATTAAAAATATAGTACCCGGCAATAATAAATGCACATCGAGGCTTAGAGAGAGAAAATCGGCTAGTTCTGCTTCATAGAGCATTGTCTCTGTCGCACAGACTGACGAACCCTTGTGAAACGTCACATACTAACTGTGTGACAGTTACATCGATGTGGATTATTAATTGCCGGTTACTATACTTACTGTTACATTGTAAAATATATATATACATACACTACTAGCAAACTTTATCAGGCACAGTATCGATCATCCTTTTATTTACTAGAGAAGATTCTAGATAGACTCTCGATGGACAATTTCATTACATTTTAAACTCTCGAAGCAATTTGTCCCGCCCATTCAACCTGAAAACGTGTCGAGGTTTCTCTCGTCTTGCGACGATTCAAGTGGAGATCGCTCTTTAAATTGTTCAATCTATTAGATAATTGCAAATAGATGGTTGTTATTCGATTTGATTCCATTTATTTGCAATTTAAACTTCAATTGGATGCAATCACGCCTGATGTTCAAAACAAAGTATAATAAGAATAGAAATGTAACTAAGTAAGAAAGCTTGGATTTAAGTTGCAGTTGGACTTGATTGTAAGCTTTTTGATTTGTTGAATAATCTAAACTTATTATAAAACAAACTCCCCGAAAGCTGTTTCTCTGTATGTGAACGATTTTCTCAAAATCTACTTAACAGATTTTTTTGCACGGTTTTTACTAGAAGATAGTGCAATTCTTAAGGAAGGTTTAAGTTTAATATGACCTTATATTGAAAATTCCTGCAGGGTCGGAATTAACAAGGGAATAACTTTTCGACATACTGATTTTCACGGGGCATAAGCAAGTTATATACATATATTATTAAAATAATTACGACGATTATCGACCTATTCCAAATCATTTACTTCACAGATTGTTAAATTGTGGAACAAACTGCCCCTTTCCTTATTTAAATCCCTTACAATATCGTAAGGCACCGGTGACTAAAGACAATATTATTTAGTCACGGGGGCTCTCGATCCTTATGTGTTTAATTCAAAACTGATCTTTTCGTAACTTTTTAAATTATAACATTTAATTCTTATAAGGATAAGAATATTGGGTATGGTTCAAAGGTGACAAGTTAAAAAATCGAACTTGTCGACGTCAGTCCTTCAAGCGCTAATAGATGCCGTTAGTCGCGGCCCGCATAATTTTTAGCAGCAAATTGATAATATTACTGCATTTTAAGTTAAATAATATATAATATTGTACATAAATATAAAGTTAATTATAACATTATTTAATTATATCTATACTACATTTTACTGTAGGTGATACCCATTTATGTATAAACATGTTATTGATTTTATGTATGTTTTATATTATTATATTTGATATGTATTAATGTAACATGATTTTAAGTTTTAGAGTGGCTTTGGGTCTCAGATTGGAAACCACATTGTGCATTAAGCACAGATGTCCATGTGGACAAAGAGGTAGACAGTTTTGGCATACACGGACTTTCATGCCATAAGAGCTCTGGTAGGCTTTTCCGCCATGGTTCTCTTAATGATACCATCAAAAGAGCTCTTGCCGCCATCGACATTTCTACTCTTCTCAGCCTTCCGGGATATGTCGGGATGATGGCAAGAGACCAGACGGTCTGACACTGGTTCCTTGGGAACGGGGACCGGCCCTAATGTGGGACGCAACATGCGTTGATACTTTAGCCTCGTCCCATATCAGAGAAACGGTGTCAAGACCTGGAGCTGCGGCAGAAATGGCCGAATCCGGCAAGCGGTGAAAGAAAGTATCTCTTGTTGAGAGTTATATATTTGTGCCGTTTAAAGTTGAGACCCTAGGGCCATGGAGCCAACGTGCAAAAAAAAAATTATCCGTTTTAACACCTCGGTTGATCGCCTCTTCGAGTGACAAGAGGGCTGGCTTCTTTTTCGTACAAAGAATCATCTTTATATTTTCTAGCATTCTTGGGACTATTCCACGTGGGCATGATTTGTATAGTAATAGCGTGTAAGTAATTTAAGATAGATATAACTTGTACACATGATTTCTATATATTCATATAATATTTCAATGAAAAAATAGATGATAATCAACTGTTAAGTAGATTCAATATTAATGTACCTCGAAAACCTCTTGGCATTACATGTCCGTTATTTAAGACGGATTTTCCTAGAACGCAACTGGGGCAGAATGACGCAATATCACGTATTTTGCGCATATATAATATGAGCGAAATACGCGCTTATGTATAAAAGACACTATCACTGTATGTGGGCTGCGACGGGCATTTATCATTTATGACAAAATTTGGTTCAATTCTAATTTCAGATTGTTATATTTGAGTTTTTTTTTCTATTTTTATATTATTCTCTTGTTTATTTTTACTTTTAAAATTGTAATTACTTAAAATTTTTAAACTGTATCATTGGTACTACATAATTAATTTCAAAATATATAGGATATTTGTTGGATTATTTTATATGTAATGTAAGTTAAAGTAATATGTGTTAGATTATAAAAGAGTCCAAAACTTACCCATCTAAGAGCATTTCTCCTCGATTCTTGATCCAGTAGTTAATCGTGTTGGGGTACGCTTCAACGTAACACTTGAGCTTAACGTCCGTGCCAAGTGGGGCACCGAGGAGTTGATTTGGCACTTTCACTGTTGGTGCAACTGTTGAAGGAAATAATTTGTAAAAGTAAGCAGTATGTAGTAAAAAACCCGCCTGTTTTATATTAAGACCAAAATCGCACTGTTTGTTAGTCATCTGTAAGTTAAGTTGTTTGTCTATTACGCCTAATCCTTTGGAACAATATTGATAAAATATGAAATATAACGGTTTAACATGTAAAAAATAGATAAAATTTCTTTCAGAAACAGAACAAATCATAGTACATACTATGGTTACTTCTTCTTCTGTCGGATTCTTCATTAGTGAAGGATCCGACCTAATCTGATCGTGTCCTAAATGAAAGTCCTTCATATTTCTTACAATATTCCTCCATTTCTCCTGGTTTTCGGCCTTTCTTAGGGCGGATGTTACGGAGAGACCAGTAAGTGCGGTCACTTGGTCACACCAGCGGTGATCGGACGCGGGGTCGTTTTCTTTCGACCTTGCCCACTACTATCAACTTGTCAAGGTTATCTAGTTGACGGCGAGCAATGTGATCAAAGTATCCCAAGATTCGTTGGTAGCACAATGTTGAGAGGCGAATCTTAACTTTTAATTGAGCCAGTATAGACTTATTGGTCCTATTGGCGGTCCATGGTATGCGAAGCATCCTTCTCCAGCACCACATCTCAACGCGTCAATTTTCTTGCGATCTTTTGCCAATGCGTAGAGGATTATTGAAAATACCAAAGTACGGACAAGTCTGATCTTGGCGACATTAGAGATCCTACGATCTTGCCATATGCGGGTTAATTTGCTCATGGCATTCTTCGTCATTTGTGTCCTTCTTTGGATTTCCTTCTCGCATCCTCCTTGATCAGATAGCAACGATCCGAGATATACGAATTCTTTATAATACCAACCACTTAAATTCAGAAAGGGAGAAGAAAGTATGATATCAAGATTAATAGCCAGATAAACTAGGTGTGCACTGGATCTTAATTATTTCCGTAATCACCATGTAATTTGCCGCTGTAATTACTTCGAGATTTCTCTTCCGTAGTGACATATGAAGTAAAGTCGTTGGCGTCGTGCCAACATGGCTTCCTATACCGCTACGTTTATATTAAGGTGGACGGGATAATTTACCAAAAATAATGGAGCCTTAAACTTAAGTTTCTACATTATCAGAAGTGGGATATCTATTTTTCACATTTTGCTATGTCGCCTTAAATATAAATTCTTAACTTGAATGACCAAAATCGGTTTTGAATTTCCGGTCCACCAAATGCAATAGATTTTTTCACTATTAGTGAAATAATTATTATTCAAGATGCCACACTTCAACAACATGTACCATAATGATTTGTCTTAACACATACTAAACTTATACTTTGTTTTAATCGTCTTAACATATACTTAACTAAAGCTTCGTCTAAACACACTCAACTAACATTTCATTTTATCACATACTCAACTAACGCTTCGTCTTATGACATACTCAACTAATGCTTCGTTTTAAAACATTCTCAGCTAACGCTTCGTCTTATTACATACTCAACTAATGTTTCGTTTTAAGACATGTTAAACTAACGCTTTGTCTTATCACATATTCAACTAATGTTTCGTTTTAAGACATATTCAACTAACGCTTCGTCTTAGAACACACTCGACTAACGCTGCGTCTTAGCACATAGTCAACAAACGCTTCGTCTTAGCACATATTCAACAAACGATTCTTCATAGCACATACTCAACGAACGCTTCGTCTTAGCACATATTCAACAAAAGCTTCGTCTTAGCACATACTCAACTAAAGCTTCGTCTCAGCACATACTCAACTATCGCTTCGTCTAAGCACACTCCTAACTAACGCCTCTTCACATATACTTATCGAACGCATCTTCTTACTTATGCTTTGTCACAACATATACTCAACTAACACTTCGTATTAAGACATATTCAACTAAAGCTTCTTTACCAATGTAAAGTGTTAGTGTTTGTTGTATGGCAACAAAGTCGCAAAGCGTAAAATACTTACAGTTAACATTTAAAGTGATTCTCTTGCTGACGGCTGGCGGGACATCGTTAGAAGCTATGCACAGGAATGCTCCCATCTGTCTGCGGTCTACACGCCATAGGGGCATCGAACTGCCCACGTAGCTTTCAACTGTACAGAAATTATATATATTCGTATCCAAATTTGTATTATAAATGACAGAAACTATATCAGAACTACTTTGCTATAATCCGCGCAGGTTAAGAGAATGTATGCAAAACTAATGTGTATGAAGCAGGCAAAATTTACGCACCTTACACATGCCGGACAAGTCACCACACAGACCCCAAGACGCCTCCACTAGCAACGATGTACATTAGCAATACACACAACCACCACCGAAATCTCTAAGATCGTCTCGCCCCGAAACCGAAGCATCATCAGGAGGATAGGCTCCACGACAAAATCGCAATGCATTGCGATTATAGCAAAGTAGTTCTGTTGTAATTTCTGTAATATGGATTTCCGTAGAGTAATGCCTGCTTATATAAATTATTATAAATGAATTACATTATTTTTTATTAACAAATTTACAATATATTTTTAAATATTTTCTATATAAAAATACAAAAAAATATTTAAGTTGTCCCGGCGTGTGGTATCCGGTTAAGTAAAATAGACAACCTTTATTTCTTACGTAAAAGGCGACTAAGATAAGTTGACGTCAGGCAGGCGGCCGGGAGTAAAATACGTAGTCAAATCATTTCATAACATGTTGTGCTAACCCAAATTAGAATGGGATAAGGGCAGGAGAATTATGATCATGGCATACATTTACCATTAGCTCATTTACTACACAACCTTCGAACTTTTAGCTTCAAATAAAGGCTTAAAAAACGATAATTTCTTTACAAGCACTATAACAAAACTAAGTACCTTGCTATAATCCGCTCCACTAGCAACAACGCACACAAGCAGCACTTGTGTGCGTTGTTGCTGGTGGAGGAGCCTTGGGGTCCCTGTGGTGGCTTGTCCTGCACGTATAAGGTGCGTAAATTTTGCCTGCTTCATACACATTAGCTTTGCATGCATTCGCTTAACCCCCGCGGATTATAGCAAGGTAGTTAGTTCTGTTATAGTGCTTGTAATATGGAATTCCGCAAAGTAACACCTGCTTCTATAAATCAATAATTTCTTTATTGCAATTGCTTAAAAGATCGGAAGTCATTAATTCAAAACTTCTTATTATCGGAAGTTAAATCTGTTCAGCTTGTTACAAAATTAATTCTCTTTTAAAGACTATAAATTTATTTCGCGCTTGAAATGTTTAACTGTTCTTCAACGAAACTCAAGTAAATTGATTGCATTTACAATCTGATCTACAAAACGGAGCTGCGTTTTTACATCGAAACTCATCAATTTCCTCATGAAAGTTCAATTTCAGTGGCAGACGGAGCGAATGATTAAGTCGAGGATTTTCTTTATTTTCCTAGAACCAGGTTGTTCTGAAAGTGGTGCAATCCTATTATTTCTCTAGGATTATGATGGATCGGAAATGTTATTAACTTTGAGAATATTTTTATTCAGAAATAGCAATTTTATATAAAAAGTTATCCGCGACTTCGTTCGCGTTAAATAAAGTGTGAAAATTCCCTCAATAATTAAATGTATTTTTATTGTTTCTGAAATAACAACCTGAATTAGTTTAGCCCGGTTAGTTAGATTTAGGCTAGTCCGGTATATAAGCTTAAATTTCTCATCAATATCACTCCAGTGGATTAGCCCTTTCACAGACGGACTTTCCCATTTCTAATATTAGTCATCATCATTCCCCTGCCATTAACCCACTCTAAGTTAGGTCGGCACAACATGTTGCAAATATGTTGTCACATGATTCGGCTACGTATTTTACGACCGGCCGCCTGCCTGACGTCAACTTACCTTAGTCGTCTTTTATGACCCCTCGGTAAGAAAGAAGGTGGTCTATTCTACTCAACCGGATATCACACGGTGGGTCAACTAACCTTAGTCGCATTTTACGACACCTCGGTAAGAAATGAGTCGGATGCGACACGGAGAGTCGACTTATTCTATCGATGGTCATCTTAAATTAATGATAATGGACCATCCCTGTTTCTAAGGCAAAACAAAATTGTTGATTTTATTCAATGCCTAGCATTTTTATCGCACTTACTCAGCTTTTAAACCTTCTCTGGAATTCCACAAATAACTAAAGACTAAAATTAGCCGAATCGGTCCAGCCGTTCTCGAACTTAAGCGGAACTAACGAACTCCAATTCATTTTTATATATATAGATAGAAAGAATAATAAGAAATATCAGATTTTTATATCAGGGTGCCGTGTGGTATCCGGCTGCATAGAATAGACCACCCTCGTATCTTACCGAGGTGTCGTAAAAGGCGACTAAGGTAAGTTGACGTCAGGCAGGCGGCGGTCGTAAAATACGTAGCCAAATCATGTGACAACATGTTTGTAACATATTGTGCCGACTCCACTTAGAATGGCATAAGGGCAGGAGAATGACGATGAGATTTTTATATCAGTTTAAGACAATTTTTTAAACTAATAGTTTTACAATAACTTTTAAAGTAAGTAGTTTATTTGTACAAATATTCTATCACTATTTCCCTTGAAGCGGAAAATACAGATAAAAGCAAAAACCGCGCCCCAATCTTCTTAGCAATTTGCGAACGCACCTGTGACTTCTTTGCTGCTATAAAGCTTAGAACATATCAACGGGATTCAAGATTTGAATAAATAGCTTCGAGAATGTTGACACATTGTTAGAAATGTTGAGCTTCAGATGCTTTTGTTGGGAATGAAATATAACCTTACACTTTAGCTTTAGATAACATTTTACATGTATGACGTGTTATATAACGTTAGATTAAGGAAATGCACTGTGAATGGTCTATATCTTGATTTATTTATTCTTTTACAGATCACATGCGTGCATTGAACAACTTAAAATAAGTAATATTTTAATAAGAGGTGATAACAACGTTCAAATTAAGTAAAGACAACAGAAAGATATGTTTAAACTATTCATCATCCTCCTGCCCTTATCCCACTCTAAATGGGGTCGGCACAACATACTACAAACATGCTGTCATATGATTTGGCTACGTATTTTACGACCGGCCGCCTGCCTGACGTCAACTTACCTTAGTCGCCTTTTACGACACCTCGGTAAGAAAGAGGGTGGTTTATTCTACTCAACCGGATATCAAACGGTGGGTCAACTCACCTTAGTCGCCTTTTACGACATCTCGGTAAGAAAGGAGGGTGGTCTATTCTATGCAGTCGGATACCACACGGCACACTCATATAAAAATCTGATATTTCTTATTAATCTTTCTATCTATATATATAAAAATTAATTGCTGTTCGTTAGTCCCGCTGAAACTCGAGAACGGCTGGACCGATTCGGCTAATTTTAGTCTTTAGTTATTTGTGGAAGTCCAGAGAAGGTTTAAAAGGATGGTCCATTATCATTAATTTAAGATGACCATCGATAGACGATAAAACATCGATTTTTAAAATCGATTTTGCATTATTTAAAATATCGTTGCGCATATCCTTACTAATATTATAAATGCGAAAATCTGTCTGTCTTTTATGATTTCACGGTTTTACTTATATACCGGTAACAAATAAGCTATAAAAATACAACCGGCCGCCTGCCTGACTTCAACTTACCTTAGTCGTCTTTTACGACGCCTCGGTAAGAAATGAGGGTTGTCTATTCTATGCAGTCGGATACCACACGGCATTTACCTTAGTCGCCTATTACGACACCTCGGTAAGAAAGGAGGGTGGTCTATTCTATTTTGCCGGATACCACACGGATAAAAGATATCGTTAAACTATTCTTGTCGTTAAATTAAGACACAAAATGGATTATACAGAAAAAGTAAAAGAAAATGAATACAAAAATATATTATATACAGTTACTGTCTATAAAATATAACTAAGATAATTTATAGAGTTAGGCGTTACTTTGCGGAGATCCATAAGGTTTGTGCATATGTTTTAGGAATACTGCATGTACCGGATTTGAAAAAAACAGATAATCCACTATACATTCATGCATCTATACTTATTATAAAACAAAGTCCCCAAACGCTGTCTGTGTATGTAATCGATTTTCACAAGATCCAATGAACAGATTCTTGTACGGTTTTGACTAAAGGAATAGTGCAATTCTTTTAAAGGTATAGGTTAATAATGCATAACTGTTTTATGTAAATTGTGCTAAAGAGGTCACGCAGGTGTAAAAGAATCTTGCCTGCTGGGAGCTTTAGTCACGTTCGCCGTGTAAACCAACGGAGAAACGCTAAAGTAATGTACCAAAGAAGTGTCGATCTACAAAAATACTACAAAAAGACCGCGATAGCATGTCTCTATCTCTCATGCTTAACTTACAATAACTACTTTTATTATTAATATTGAGAGATCGGCTATACTCACGTCTTATTTTATCGGATGAGCCCGACTAGTTTCAAGTCCATACGGGGCTCTTATTATGAACTTGTCGGGCTCATCTGATAAAATAAGACGTGAGTATAGCCGGTTTCTCAACATTAATAATGAATACCACTCACGATAGTTTAAATTCTAAACTACTTTTATGCTCAAAGTTTCAGTTAAACACACTGATTTCCACGCGGGTAAAGCTGCAGGCACAGCTATTTAAATATATTTTATTTTATCGATTGCCTCGTTGGCCCAGTGGGTAGTGACCCTGCCTTCAGCTCCGCGAGTCGCGGGCTCCATTCCCGCCGAGGGCTAACATTTTCTATAAATATTTTTTTTTGGTTCTTCGAGCCTGGCTGTATATTTGTATTTAAGTATGTATTTAAAATTATATACATATGTAGTATAGCAGTTTACCAGTTGTCCGTCACCCATAACACAAGTATTAAGTTACTTTCTTTGGGGATGGACGCCAGTGCGTGTAAGTGTCCCATATATTTATTATGGTTATTTATTTATCGCGGATTATACCAAAATATTTTTTTTTCTTTTACTTCTGTTTTAATACGTTTTTAACATAGGTAACATTGCATTTTGCTGGTAACCGGGGTCAGAATAGTCCCACTTTTACTTCGACCTATATTTATCTCACCTTTATATGCCGCCTGCACAACTCGTTAGGGGTGAACAGAGTTACGGCTAGAGAATAAATACCGTTCAAGTTACCGATTAAGCGTTTTTAATTCGATTGTGTGCAGTTTCTCATTAAGCTAGAACAAATTATTGAAAATATCTCAACTTTAATTACTCTTAGATTGGAAAGTAAATCTAGTATAATTTGAACTGAACAAATTTTACAAACCATGTTTGTTTAATCAATGGTCCTTGGATTAGTTTAAATAATTTAAAGTAAGATATTTTTAATAATAATTTATAAAAGTAATCATCACTGCCGTGTGGTATCCGGCTGGATAGAATAGACCACCTTTATTTATTACTGAGATGTAGTAAAAAGCGACTTAGGTTAGGTTAGGTTAGTATATTATATGAGTTGTTTTTGTTAACACAATTGTCGACTGACTCTGGTGTGCGGTAAAACTTTAATAAGTTTATGTTTACACCTTTATACTGTAACTCAAAAAAATTGTCATGTATGAACAAATAAATAAATAAAAAAAAAAAAAGGTAAGTTGACCCGCCTTGTGGTATCCGGTTGAGTAGAATAGACCAGAATCACTTCTTGCCCAGTTGTCGTAAAAGGCGACTAAGGTAAGTTGACCCACCGTGTGGTATCTGGCTGAGTAGAATAGACCATCCTCATTTCTTACCGAGGTGTCTTAAAAGGCGATTGAGGTAAGTTGACGTCAGGCAGGCGGCCGGTCGTAAAATACGTAGCCAAAACATGAAATAACATGTATGAAGAAAAGTAATCATTACTTTGCGGAATTCTGTGCTACAAATATGGAATACCGCAAAATGACACCTCTGTAAATTTCTAGTAATACCTACGACCTAATTCGCGGCAACTTAAGAGTTTAAATACCGTCAATAATTCAAACAAACCAACAACAATAACAATAAAAAAACTAGTAATAAGTCACTGTTTAATGATTCAAGGTGAAAATCAATATATTAGTAAGCAATATAGAACTTAGTAAAGTAAAATTCTGTTATCAATATATTATTATATAGAAAAATAAATGCTTTAATACATCACGAAAGGAAATTTCATAAAGCAACATTTCGCATTCCAACACGCCACTCGCACATTTTGAGTCAAACACTTCCTTATAACACGAGCATTTAAGTAGTTAATTTGAGGTAATTTTATTCAGATAACATCTATATGATTGTGATAATGTGATGATATTTGATAGAAAATATATTAAAATTGAAGTAACGATCATCATGTTCCTGTTATAAACATGTTATCACATGATTCAGCTACGTATTTTTTCTACCTAACTGACTTTAACTTAGTCGTATTTTACGAGACCTCGGTAAGAAAGAGGGTGGGCTATTTTACTCAGTCGGATACCACACGGTGGGTCAATTTAACTTAGTCGCCTTTTACGACACCTCGGTAAGATATGAGGGCGGTCTATTCCACTTAGCCGAATACCACACGGCATTAAAATTAAAGTAATGATATAAAACTGATTTTGTGATAGCAATTACGACTTCAATCTCCCAATGTTTTGTAGTATCAATTTTGCATTTGGGTATAAGATTCTATAATAAAATTCCTCGATCACCAATTTTGTATTTGAGTATAAGAGTATATTTCTATATTAAAATTCCGCAAGCAATGTAAGCTTTGCCAGCATTTTGAAAAAACTGTTAAAGGGAGGCTGATACAAAAAGCCTACTGTTCTGTTGAGGATTGCTTAGATGATAAGAATATAGCTTCTATATGACTCTGTACAAGATAGTAATGACTAAAAATAACTAGTTATAATAATTGTTTTGTAAAGAGCTATCGCCGAGTTTCTTGCTTAAGACAGCAACAAAGCACACAAGCAGCACACACAACCACCACCACAATCTCGACGATCACTTAGCTCCGAAACCGAAGCATCATCAGGAGGATAGGCTCCACTACAAAATCGCAATGCGTTTTTGCGCATGGAGGTATGCTGGTGGAGGCGCCTTAGGGTGTGTGTGTGGTGACTTGTCCTGCATGTGTAAGGTGCGTGAATTTTGCCTGCTTCATACACATTAGCTTTGCATGCATTCGCTTAACCCGTGCGGATTATAGCAAGGTAGTTCTGTTATTGTGCCTGTAATAAGAATAGACTTAACAGCATATTGCAAAATTTAAATAAGAATGACAATAAAAAAATACAAATATTACATAATGTATAACTCGAGATATTCCTATTTAGTTTTTACAGTTTTACCGTAATTAATCTTTTAAATATGTCAAGAGAACAAGTTGTAAAATTGATATCAATAAAATTCTTGTTGTAACTACTACAAGCTCGAAATAAGAACGTATTATGTGCATAATTATGCGCACACAGTATTATGTGCACACACAAATGGCGGAGGGGTAAATGAAGTAAAATGAAAATATTATAAGTCTTTAAACATTATACGCACAACTATACGCACGAGGTCTGAAGGGATTAAATCAAATCTATTCTCAATTAAACAAGAAAAGTAAAATGTTATACTCACCCTTATCAAAATTCCTTGACAATAAAATACTTACCCTTATCAAAATCCCGTGATGAAGGCTTTTTTAGTAATATAGGTTCATGATCTTCTCTCCTCCATGTAATCTTAGGTGGCGGGTGACCCGTAGCTTTACACGTGAGCGTGGCGTTTTCTAACTCCTGAACTGACACATCCCCTGATGTGTCATCACTAACGATGTCCGGCGGTACTGTTGACAAATATCAAACATTAATGTTTTTTTATCTACAACAAAATGTAAGTTATGTCTATCTTAAATTACTTACACGCTAATACTATACAAATCATGCCCACGTGGAATGGTCCCAAGAATACTGGCAGCGTTTCCGTGTTGAATCGCTAAGCTGATTCTTTGTGCGAAAAAGGAGCCAGCCTTCTCGTTACCCGAAGAGGCAATCAACCGAGGTGTTGAAACGGATTTTTTTTGCACTTTGACTCCATGGCCCTAGAGTCTCAACTGCAAACGGCACAAATACATAACTCTCAATGAGAGATGCATACTTCCGCCGCTTGCCGGATTCGGCTATTTCCGCCGCAGTTTCAGGTCCTGACGCTGTTTCCCTGATATGGGACGAGGCCAATGTATCAACGCATGTTGCGTCCCACATTACGGCCCGTCCCCATTCCCAAGGAACCAGCGTCAAACCGTATGGTCTCTAGCCATCATCCCGACTTATCCCCGAAGGCTCGAGAAGAGCAGGAATGTCGATGGTGGCAATAGCTCTTTTGATGGTATCATTAAGAGAACCATGGCGGAAAGGCCTACCAGAGCTCCTATGGCATAAAGGCCCGTGTATGCCAAAAACTGTTTGCCTCTTTTCCACATAGACATCTGTGCTTAAGGCACAATGTGGTTCCTAATCTGAGACCTAAAGCTACTCTAAAACTTTCGTTATCTAACAGTGTGCCAAGATCTTTAGAGGATTAATTAATTATTAACATTAATGTGATTTTAAATTTTAAACTATCGTAAGTAGTGTTCGTAGTTCATCTAAAGAAACTTTACTCGTAAGGCTTTACTCACGTCTTATTTTATCGGGTTAGTCCGACTAGTTTCGGGCCTATACGGGGCACTTATTCATGAGCTCTTTACACGACGTTATCGCGGCAATAACTGTCGCGACTTGTGGGTAGCTGAGGCGGGAGGGGGGAGATGGTAGCGACGGTGTTGATGTTGATTACACCACTGGTTCATATAAAACCCGATTTGAACTCGGGTTCAAATCGGCAACGCTTACGGTGTCGGCACCGTAAACGTTGCTGGCACAAATTTCCGTGCATCCAATGCATCCGATGACGAGGACCCCTCTCCCTCTTCGTCCGCCCCAACCACCTACGAAATTTCTTTAAATAATCGGTTATTGTAATAAAGTAACCGATTAATATAAAAATAAATTCTTTTTAGACATCCCAAAAGTATTTCTATCCTTGAGTCCAAACGCGCCAATAGGTGGCGCTGTTCAAACTTTAGATACCGCTATCGTTTAGTTCTCTGTCGTATATATAACGTCGGCGTCACGGAACACAGTTACTAGTCCGTTTTGATTCCCCCATGACACGTCGCTTTAAGTTGATGTTCGGCCTTACAGAAGGCACCCTTAAGACGATGTTCCCAATGATATCACGTGTCTCTCCTGAGGCTCGAAACGGCGATGCCCCCCGGCGATGCTTCTGCGCTAGCCCCATTTCTCCCGGTTTCGCTGTAAAAGCCACTTTGGCCAACAGCATATTGTCATTTACCGAAAAAAAAGGTACACAGTTGAAGTAGGTACTTGCTACTCCCGTGCTCTTTCTAGTGCGTGTTATGTTCTAACTATTATTAGTGATAGTCATAAAAATTTTAATAATATCGAACAAAAGTATTGATTGTAATTGTATAGATACCGACTATATTCAATTTTATCAGGTTAGCCTCACTAATATCAAGCTGCTGCACGCAGTTCCCGCCGCGTGAACGTCGTGTTAAGAGCTCATGAATAAGTGCCACGGATGGGCTCGGAACTGGTCGGGTTAACCCGTTAAAATAAGTCAGTATAGCCAGTTTCTACAGATAAACTTATCTTGAATCTACTTTAACTTCAATTCCTCCGCAATCGACTTTAACTTTACCATTACAGCACTTTAAAAACACTATTAAAAAAAGGCTAATACAGAAAGTCTACTATACTATTGAGAATTGCTTAGACGATAAGAATGCGTGGATATAGCTACTCTTCGACCCTGTACAAGACATTAATAACTATATGTAACTAGTAATAAGAATTATTATTTGAAAAGAGCAACCGAGTTTCTTGCTGGTTCTTCTCGGTAAGTACAGCTTTCCGAACCTACAGTAGATGCTGACGATTCATAAGCACTTGTTTACAAGTTTACTTGAATAAAGAATATTTTGAATTTGAATCAATGACAAGATATTTCTCTAGAGATTATCGGGCTATAACAGGCATTACTAAAGCTCTAATTTCTTTCCAAAATTCTTTCGTTATTTTAGTAGAATTTTGTAAAAAAAATATCATTACTCAGAAATTTCAGTGGATGGCAAGTTCAAAGAAAAACTATTATAAATAATGACCGCCTCAGTTCTCGCAGTTCAACCCTCACGAGAGCGCTTTGTGATGAAAAACCCCCCACTTAGTATATAAGAGTCTCACAGCCTGTAATCACTCGCTGTTTTATTTCTAGAAATCATTGAAGTTGTTTTTTCTGTATTTTTACCAAGAATTTTTTTACGACACTACTGCGTAGTTTTCATTTATTCACACTTTAAGTTTTAAACTTATTCTTTAATTAATCTTCTAATAGAAACAGAGGTTTAAATTAAGTGTAAGGAGTATGACTGGCCCGTTGGCGCAGTGGGTAGGGACCCTGCCTTCAGCTCCACGGGTCGCGGGTTCGTATATCGCCGAGGGCCAATATTTTCTATAAGCAATTTGTTGGTTCTTCGAGCCTGGGTGTATATTTGTATTTAAAATTATGTATGTAGTATATCTACCAGTTGTCCGTCACCTATAACACAATTATTTTTATTACTTTATTTATATAATTATTACTTTGGGGACGGACGACCGTGTGTGTAAGTGTCCCATATATTTATTTATTATTTATATGTTTAACCATATATCTTGTTTTCAATTTTAACTATTAATTTATTAAACGCCTGTATTAATTTCAAGGGCAATTGTTTATATCAGACATACAGGCGCTTTCTCATTATTTCGTGACAGTTATTGACATTTGTTTTTTCAGATCATATTCCTTTTTTGTACACTCTAATTTTTGCATTGCACTCTTCACGAAATACATATTTTTATTTCTGAAAATTCCCCAACTATATGCTTATACGTAAAACATATCACATAATTGACGATCATAGAAATGATAAAATGCTTTTAAATCCTTTCACCATCATCATTCTCCTGCTCTTATGGGGTCTGTTGCTTCTGCTGTTCGCGGGTCGGCATAATCTTATAAACATGCTGTTACATGATTTGGCTATTTTACAACTGGCCGCCTGCCTGACGTCAACTTACCTTACTTGCCTTTTACGAGACCTCGGTACGAAATGAGGGTGGTCTAGTTTGCACACATAGTATCTATGAATATCTATATCTAAATATAGATACTCATGTATGTACTATGTGTTTTAACAGTTTACAAACGCAAAAATGGGAATTTTTATCCTGTATGATAGTCTGGAAGTAGGAATTTTCTACTAAAAGGAGGCTGGTACAGATAACCTACTAAACTGTTAAGTATATAGCTTCTCTTCCTTAAGATAGGAATGCCAAAATATAATTGATTATCTTTGTAAAGCAAACGCCGACTTTCTTACTGGCTATTTGGACCAGTTTGCCCAACCAATAGTAGACGATTCCAATAAGTCTACTTGAATATAGAATATTTGAATTTGACTTTCGCATTTTTATAATATTCATAGAGATATAACTCGATACTAGATATGCCGTGTGGTATCCGACTGAGTAGAATAGACCACCCTCTTTTTACCGAGGTGTCGTAAAATACGTCTAAGGTAAGTTGACGTCAAGCAGGCGGCTGGTCGTAAAATACGTAACCAAATCATGTGACAACATGTTTTACATATTGTGCCAACCCTACTGAGAGTGGGATAAGGGCATGAGGATGATGATGAGAGATATTATTACATACTAAAGTATCCATCCATATGGGTAACCATATGCAGGCCACAAGTGATAGTGATACAATAACTAATGATCGGGAAGATGAAACTCATATACTTGTCCTTGTCTAATCACAGATAGAAGAGAGAGACAAACAAATGAAACAAACCTTCATTTGTTTTCCCTTTATTGTATTATGGCACATTTTAGGCTGCTTTCCCTACTCTAGTGTAACAACTCTATTATGATTTTACCTGATATGGATTATCATACTGTCTTTCGTAATGTCAATAAATTATTAATTAATTTCCTGTTACATACCTAATCCTATGATAGACACGTGTACGATAATACCTGGAATAAACCTATCACGGGTCATCGGTCATTACATTTTAATCCTGTATGATCCACGTTATCGAGTTGCATATATTATGTTTAAACTTAATATATTTTGATATAAAAAATTATTTAAATTTCAAAAAACGTTTTAGGCATGTTTATTAGTTAAACCCTGGCTGGAAAGTATTTGTCTAAATTTTGTTTCACAACGTAAAAATAAAACCAGTCGCTGCCATCTATCGAGCTACAGCGTTTACATTTAAGGCTTTCGTTTGATACATCTTCGATCCATGTTAGCTTAATCAGAACTTTTGCTAGTGTCCGTTAGATGGGGCGTATCATACAATATTTAAAATTAAATTGGGCTAGGGAGATTATTTTATAGATATATAAGTTTTGAATATTTCGCCCCTAAACATGCCCAAATATCGAAATAATGACCTTTAAAACTAGTAAGAATATTTATTGTCCTATCGATACTATAGATATTATCGATACTATTATCATCACATATTAACTAATATTATCGAGTGGAGGCCGTAGTATCGACAGAATAGATACTATTACGTAACAATATTATCGATACCATCGATAATATCGATTTTTTTCATGTAGTACTACCGATATTATCGATGAAATCATTGTATTAAATCAAAAATAGTATCAATACTGTCGATAGTATGTAAAACCATCGATAATATTACTCCTACAGGTATATCAGTTTTCGAAAGTATCGATACTATTGATAGTTTTAGTCCTAAAGGTATATAAGTTTTCGATAGTATCGATACTATCGACATTATCGGTACTATCGATAGGCTATTCATAATTTAGCGATAGTGGACTATCGTTGGGCAACACTGATCGTAACCTCTCAACGATGCTTCCACGCTCGGCCACTCTCTCGGTGACGCTGTAAAAGCCATTAGGGCTAACAGCATTAGTGTTCGAAAAAAAAGCCCATCGTAACCCGCATGAACTTATAAAGTTATAAACATGTAAAGTTATCAAATTCAATGAATTGTAGCGGATAGATGTAAGTATCTCATAGTAAATAATCTATTTTTCTTTTAAGTTTCATATTTCTAAATAGGTCGTTTAACACGACACGAAATAATCAATATTTTAATAATTAATAAGAAAAAATTCTTATTAAATAGACCAAAAAAATGTCAGATGCGCTGCTTGCAAAACAACAGTTTGTTTATTTTTATCTCTAGTATACATATATAGATAAATCTTAAGCAACGAACTACAAAAACTTGAGATAATAATACCATATATTACGATTGTGCAAGAACCCTAACGTTCCGAACCTTTTTATAGTTCTTGGTGTGTCATGTTCAGCAAAAAGTTTTGTGTTAAAAAATGATAGTCCCTTTTTGTTCACGCTAAAGCTCATAATGTGCTTTCCCGGTTTTATTTTTTACTGTCACTCGACTTACAAGCGGCTGTTGCGAAGCGTAGGTGATAAATGAAATTATTTTCTAGAATGTGTATTTTAGGTTTTATAAATGTAAACTACCCGAAGTTTTTTGTAACGTTATTTTGTTACAGATGTGTTTGGACACTAAAGTTTTTAGGCTGAAGTATTTTTTGTGGTTATTTATAATACCGAAACATAGTCACTAACTACCTACTAACTAATCGCACGCTTACTATTAAAGTGACCTAATTCAAAAAAGTTGCAATAAAGCGTGACCTAACGCCTACAAAACTAGCGAGTTTTAAAAAGACCTATAACTTAGAGGAACAAGAAAACACCAGCTTTTTTAATAGAAATAAGTAGTTCGTAATGTAATGTGATAGATGACATTGAAAACAGTATCACAATATGTCAAACTCAAAAGTAATAGTTGCTATAATCCGCGATAAAATAAATAGGAAATATATATAATGCTAAGAGACCGGCTATACTCATGTCTATAATCAATAAGATGTGAGTATAGCCGGTCTCTCAACATTAATAATGAATACCACTCACGATAGTTTAAATTCAAAAATATATAATGCTAAATGTAGAGTGGTCTATTCATTTTCATACCTGAAACATGCATTCGTTAAATTACACGTACAAACCTCCACCACCACCACAATACACAAGCACTACACAGGTTCAGTATTACAAACTCAACAATCGTTTCGCCCCGTAACCGAAGCATCATAAGAAGATAGCATCTACATTCTACATTTAGCAACGCCGGGGGGGGGGGGGGGGTTAACATGTCATTCATTCATCGTCGTTTATTTGTTTATTTCCAGTATCAATGGTTAGACGCGCTTGAGTATTCAATTATTTAAATCGCGGTGGTCATATTATCTCAATGCAGTTAATGGGTCAATTTTTAAATTAATAATGAAATAGGCGGAAGTAGAAACCTCCGACTCCGATTCCGACTAATAATGAAGGAGGCGGAAGTCTCCAACTCCGCTTCCGATTCTACCTTCGACTCCGATACTTCAAATATGAAATCTCCGGTTCCGACACCGTTTCCGGTAAACCCACATCCGTAATATCTCTAGCTTTCAGCATATGCAACTTGTCGACGTCAAACCCGCTAACTCTATTGACCAATGATCCCTGGTGACATTTATGCGAGATATTGGCGCGCATGCATCAATCATGTCGGATTAAACTGATCAACGAAGAAATGAAGCCTTTATTGTAGCTTATAGGCAAATTTTACTATCTATTTTGAATATTTCGACAGGTTTTATTGAAACAATTTTTGCCACACTTTTTTTTCTAATGTTCGCTTTAGTTTTCGTGTATTACATTTATAGAAAAAGAAATTACAATCAGCATTCTCCTAACCTTATCCCACTCTAAGTGTGTCAGCACAACATGTTTTAAAACTGATTTTGTTAGGTAATTTACGATCTGACTTCAACTTACCTTAGTCGCCTTTTAAGTCACCTCAGTAAGAAATGAGGGTGGTCTATTTTACTCAGCCGGATATCACACGGCAATTACCTTAGTCGGTTTTTACGACACCTTGGTAAGGCGACTAAGGTAAGTTGACGTCAGTCGTAAAACACCTAGCCAAATCATATTAGAACATGGTTACAACATGTTGTGCTGACCCCATTTAGATTGGGATAAGGACAAGAGAATTATGATGATGTATGAATGTGTAATTCGGCTCTACTTTCCTTTCCTAAATTTCCTGATAAAAAAGGTATATACCTTGGTAAAGGTATATATCTGTTATATACCTTGATTAGAGATAATCTATAAAATGCCAATAGCAAAGTGTACTGTCCATTTTCATACCTTATACATTGGTTTGTTAAAAAGCATTTACTACAGATTACCACAACAAGCACAGTACACTAGTATTGCACACAATCACTACCACAATCTCAAAATCATTTCGCCCGTAACCGACGCGTTATCAGGAGATAGTTCCAGAACAAAATTGCACAGCGATTTATTACTACAGTACAAAGTAACTATAGAAATTGGAAGTACAGTACCCGGCAATAGAGCTGTGATGGCCCAGCGGTGGGACCGTGCGACTCTTTCGAGGGGAGCACGAGTTCAAACCCGGGCAGGCACCAATGAGTTTTTCTATTAAAACTCATGTGTCTAATTGATAATTGCAATTTATTACACGTTTTTCGGTGAAGGAAAACATCGTGAGGAACCCTGCATATCTCTAGAGAATTTTGTTGATATGTGTAACCTACCAATCCGCATTGGAGCAGCGTGGTATGTCTTAGCTCCAACCCTTCTCTCCAGAAACGGAGAGAGGAGGCCTATTCCCGGCAGTGGGATTGTAACAGGCCGCTACTTTACTTTTACCCGGCAATAAATAATGCACATCGAGGCTTAGAGAGAGAAATCGGCTAGATTCTGCTTTATAAAGCATCGTCTCTGTTGCACAGACTGACGAACCCGTGTGTGACAATGACTGTTACATATATGTATACAACGTTTTCGACTTACAAGATTAGAACACGGTAATGCAAGTTCACGTCTCTACCTCGATATCTATCTAAAGATTCTTCATAATATCCTCTTTCGATGTCTTTGTTTTAAATCACGTTATACTCTAACATGATTTGTTTTGGACATTTCAAACGAACTTATTATCAAAGAGCTTATTCGGACCCTTTCCATTCAATTTAAATATTTGGACATGTATAAATATTTTTGTCATTTATTCTTGTTGTGAGTTGTTTACCATCCTTTTATACTCGTGGGAAGATACTTATGGTGTAAAGTAAGGTCTTTCTTTTATTCTAATTTGTGTACGGATCCTTTTATAGAGGAAGTTTGAATATGCTTATAAATAAAGTTCTCGTATCACAATGATAGTTGCCATGATCCTCTGAAACGGTTTTTATGATATTTTATATGCATATTTAATAGGTCCGAGAATCGGCTACCATCTATTTTTCATGCGATTTTGTCGTGGAGTCTATCTCCTGATGATGCTTCGGTTGCGGGGCGAAACGATTGTTGAGTTTGTGATAGTGAACGTGTGTAGTGCTTGTGTATTGTGGTGGAAGTGGTGGAGGTTTGTGCATGCGTTTTTACGAATCCTGCACGTATCGGGTATGAAAATACGGATAGTCCACTATACATTTAACACTATATATATTTTCTATTTACTGTATCACGGATTATAGTAAAATAATTTTATTATTACTTTTGTATTTTTCATACCCCTAAGTGATAAGGGTTGTCCACTTAAAACATTTTTATTTTTTAGTCATTTTTTTTATACTATACACTAGACTTTCCCTAGAAATCAAATTCAAATTTAATTCGAATTCAAAATATTATTTATTCAAGTAAACTTGTAAACGAGTGCTTTTGAATCGTCAACATCTAGTGCTGGTTCGGAAAGCTGTTCCTACCGAGAAGAGCCAGCAAGAAACTCGGCGGTTTCTCTTTTCAAAGAATAATTCCTTTAATTTATTACTAGTTACATAAAGTTATTGATGTCTTGTACAGGGTCGAAGAGTAGTCTATATCCACGCATTCTTATCGTCTAAGTAATTCTCAATAGTATAGGTTTTTTTTTTTTTTTTTTTTTTTTTTTTTTTTTTTTTTTTTTTTTTTTTTTTTTTTTTTTTTTCGCCACACTTGGGGCCAAACTCACCCAGGTCAAGGGTGACAGCTTCCGCGATGGGATACGTCTGCTGCCGCCCTGCCTGTATTGGAATAATATGCTTAAATCTAATACCTAGCTTATAACTATAGTGTGTGGGTTTTATCGCTATTTGGGGGGGGGGACGAATTCCTTGATTATAGCTATTCCGGTTAGGGCATCTTATGGCTGTGTTGTGTGTTGTGTTTGTAATGTGTGTGAACGTTGGGTAGTGGTAAGCATCAGTGTTATGTTGTGCAGTTTATAGTGACGTGTGGATGTTAAGTGTTATTGAAACGTTTCAGATTGTCCAATAGTATAGGTAGCAGACTTTCTGTATTAGCCTTTTTTTTAAAAGAATCTTATACCCATACCCACAAACGACTTTTGTACTTTTGCAAGGCGCAAAGCAGGAACCGCAGGGCTTATGTCTATTATATACATCGCCTTTCTTTTTAAAATTATGTATATTCTTATGTACAAAAATTAAATTGCTAAAATATCTATACTAATATATAAAGCTGAAGAGTTTGTTTGTTTGAACGCGCTAATCTCAGGAATTACTGGACTGATTTGAAATTTTTTTTAAGTATAAGATAGTCCATTTATTGACGAAGGCTATAGACTAAATTACATTACGCTAAGATGAATAGGAGAGGAGCAGTAAATATTGCGAAAACGGCAAAATTTAAACCTTTCCTGGTGTGCGCTAAGTAAACGGTGAAAGTTATTCAAAAATCATGTATTACAAAATGCTTTTAAGATTAACCCACTTTGAACATAATTAATATAAGTATTGCGGTTTACTCAAATACCAAAACTGCACTCCATGGGAACGTAGTTGCGTTTAAAAGATAGTAAAATAACGTTTGCGGGGTCAGCTAGTAGTTTTATAAAATTACATTTAGTAAGTGTTAAAAAAATTATATTGAAAATCTTTCGTCACGCGATTTAACATAATTTTGTTTATAAGTTATAATCAAATATCAATAAATCAAGCATTCTATAGAGTTATTTCCTAAGAATATTTTATGAAAGAAGCAATAACATTGTCGTTTCACAGGTGCTCTCGTGCAATATGAAAAATTCAAACAAAACTAATAAACTGGGGAATAGGGGAAAGGAAACGTCAAACTTTGCAAAGAGCATTTCCATACAACTGGCCAAGGAGAGATGGCTGTAAAAAACTAATCGAGTCGCAAAGTCAGGTCGCATTCGAATATGAAACAAGTTAGAAATTGGGAAAGGAATCGCGACAGCCGCCATGCAAATCGCGGGCGCAAATAAAAGTAAATTGGCAAACTTTCAGTATTTTTGAGGCGAGTGAAATATATTCGTTTCCGAATTGCCCAAACTGCGGGAGCTAACTCAGTACGCGGGAAATGTTAATTTGCTACCGCCATTTTATCGGATTGCTAATGTTCTAGTGTGCTCAACCTTTTAAAGGTTCGGGCTAAACGGATGATGCAAAAATTGTTGGCCACTATAGTAAACATTTATATTTTATCTGTGCAATTAAATACCATATCAAATTTGTAATTTGTACCATAAAAAATATTCTTACAATCATTTAAAAACAATATTTATATAACTAATATAATAAAGTGCCGTGTGGCATCCGGCTGAATAGAATAGACCGCTCTCATTTCTTACTGAGGTGTCGTAAAAGGCGAATGCGATAAGTTGACGTCAGGCAGGCGGCCAGTCGTTAAATACGTAGCCAAATCATGTGACAACATGTTGTGCCGACCACTTAGAGTGGGATAAAGGCAGAAGGATGATGATTTATGTAACTAATACCAAAACTCAACTATATAGTAGGTACTGATTACTTTTAAGTACAGCTAACACTCCTACACGCGGTAGTAAGGTTTTTAGAAAAAGCTATGTTGTGTGAAACGCCCACAATTTAAAATAAGGGTCTTTTACTACATGTTGCGAATTTTCTAATATTCGTAGACGGTCTTTCAAATTTTGTTCAAGGGCCACACGGGTCGTTTTAACGACTTATCAGCTAGACCTATTGATGAAATTTGGCGCAATTAAAACGTACACCGGGGAAACATATTTCCCGTTTTTCTTTCGGTAACAGGGAAAAATATATTTTGCGTTATTTGGGGTACTTAAACGATAAATTGGTGCGAACGAAGTCGCGGGTACCACTATATAGTTAATAATAATTTTAAAAACTTTGAATCATGTATGTTATATAGTCCTGGTGATGGTAAAAAAGTATTACACAAATATATAAATTATTTTTATATTTTAACGTTTTAATATAATAGGCTTGAACATTTCATAGCCCATCCGGGACTATTATTCATGAGCTCTTTACACAACTTCATCGCGACAGGAACTGAGTATAACGGCTTCAAACTAGTCGGGCTAACCTGATTAGAATAGACGTGAATATAGCCGGTATTTACACAATAACAAACAGTACTTTCATTCGATATTATTGAAATTTTGAAGTACTAACTACTGATAGTAAATAGAACATAACACGCACTAGAAAGAGCACGTGTTTTCCAAAAAATAGTCTACAACATGGTCATTCGAGTAACAAGTACTTAGATTGTGTTCTGTGACACCGACTTTATATAAACGCTAGAAAACTCAACGATAGCGGTATCTAACTTTGAACAGCGCCACCTGTTATAGCGTTTGGAAACTATGACTCCTATGAATTATAATCAAGAATTTCTTGAAAAGAAAAATTATCTTATAAATTGAGATCACAGTATATTATTAGCGAACATACAAATAAGTAGACAGTAATATATAATCCTACTTATCCTACTAATATTATAAATGCGAAAGTTTGTGAGTATGGATGGATGTTTGTTACTCTTTCACGAAAAAACTATTGGACGGATTTGGATGAAACTTTACAGTTATATCGATTATACATCGGAATAACATATAGGCTACAATTTGTAATGATTTTATGTAATATAACGATACATGTTAATAAAGTCGGAAAAATTCTGGCATCTGAGAGCTATCTCGGCGTACGCTGCCTAAACCATTGGAGTTACACAAAGATGATGTACCGTAGTATTGGTTGTTTTGAATAGTTCTATATAAAAGTCCGCGATAACGTATATCTATCTTTTATGTGCAAGCCACTATGACCAAGATTTGAATTATTAATTTAATTAAATTTGATACTATATTACAAAGCACATTTTAGTATATTTATCAAACTCTTATAGAAATCAATACATTTGTCGCTTTCAGTATTTGATGTAGATAAACTTTGTCTTTCAAACCAAGTAATTTTGCCTAATAATTTAAAAGTTATCACGATATGACTGACTTCAATGGAGCACCATAGAGTGCCTACTATGCGCGGCGAACGAAGATTGTTTGGAATTCGTCAGTTTTCAAGTTAGCCATCCGAAATTTTGGATGTACGAGTAACTAAAAAACTTAATGTGGCAGACCAAATTCTACGCGAGCGAAGCCGCGAGCAAAAGCTTGTAAACAAGCTTTTAATTATTATATTAAAATATAAACGACAAAAAGTTTTAAGAGTTTAACTCCTGACGATGCTTCGGTTAGGGGGCGTAACAATTTTTGAGATTGTCATATGTTGTGAATGTTGCATTGCTCACGGATAGGGATACTTTTGGGATGTCAAAATTAAAGGTAATTTATCACAATAATCAATTTTTAAAAATTGAATATTTAAACAATAGATATCGGTTTTATATAAATCGATAATATTGATGACGCTTTTTATATTATCCCCTTTATTCTTTTCTTTTATGATGAGCTATGCGTTGTTGGATGAAACCAATGTAGCCAAGCAACACATTTTCGAAAACAGCGCATCTGTTAATTCGTAGTTGTCCACTTAAATAAGACTTCATTCTACTCAAATATTAAAATAACAAAGTAAATTTTAAAATAGGCAGAAAAAAAGCGGTCATAAAACACTTGTTTAATAATTTATCGGTTTGATATAATCGATTTTTTATAAATCGATCTATTTGGAAGGGAGAAAATCTATTTTTTATTACAAAGCTGTGATAGCCTAGCGGTGAGACCGTACGACTCTTTAGAGACGACATAGGTTCAAACCCCGGGCAGGCACCAATGAGTTTTTCTATTAAAACTTATGTGTCTAATTGATAATTGCAATTTATCACACGCTTTTCGGTGAAGGAAAACATCGTTAGGAAACCTGCATATCTCTAGAGAATTCTAGGGATATGTGTAACCTACCAATCCGCATTGGAGCAGCGTGGTAGGTCTTAGCTCCAATCCTTCTCTCCAAAAACGGAGAGAAGAGGCCTTAGCCCAGCAGTGGGCATAGTAACAGGCTGTTACTTTACTTTTTTACTTTTTTATTACAAAAGTAATAATAACATTTTATTTTATTAATCGATTGTATCCACTTCAAGTTACATTCGTAAGTACTATTCAAATATCAATACTTTTTACTCAACATTCGATGTTAATTGTTATAATTTCTTATCACTGTATAACTAGTCGTTATTTGAACATAACACGCACTAGAAAGAGCACGTGTTTTTCAAAAATTCTACATATATGGTCCTTCTCCGGATTTTCGGCCGTGTATCGTGACACCGACCTTATATATACGCCAGAGAACTAAACGATAGCGGTGTCTAACTTTGAACAGCGCCACCTATAGTTGCGTTTGGAAACTATGAATCGCAAAGTTTTAAGAGTTATACTCCAGCAGGCCTACCATGAACTCTTATTGCGACTCAATGGAAGGCGTAAACGACGACCGCGAACCGCTTTCTTTCTTTACCATGAAGTGTGAAGTCGTAATGTTTGAAAAGGATAACGTTATATGAACGTTATAGATAACTGAGCGTTCGGAATTCTTCCCAAGAACATGTGAGTAAACGAGATATCGTTTACTCACATGTTCTTGGGAAGAATTCCGAACGCTCATTCGGCAACGACTTAAAGTGTGCGTCTTTAAGACGTCATGGTATGAAAAAGCAAAACAATTTAATTTACGTCTTCAATTGAGTCGCAATAAGAGTTCATGGTAGGCCTGCTGACGATGCTTCAATTAGGGGGCGAAACAATTTTTGAGATTGTGTCATGTTGCATCACTCACGGTTAGGGATACTTTTGGGATGTCAAAAATTAATTTATTTCTATATTAATCGGTTAGTTTATCTCAATAAATTATATCTTATTATCGATTATTTAAACGATAGGTATCGTTCATTTTTTAAATCGATAATATTTATTAGTGACCTTTTTTTATTATCCTCTTTATTGATGATGCGTTGTTGGATGAAACCAATGTTGGCACTGCCAAATTCCCGCCGAGGGCCAACATTTTCTTTAAACAATTTTTGGTTCTTCCAGCCTAGGTGTATATTTGTATGTAAGTATGTATTTAAAATTGTATATATAGTATATCTACCAGTTGTCCGTCACCCATAACACGTATTAAGTTACTTACTTTGGGATCGGACGACCGTGTGTGTAAGTGTCCCATATATGTATTTATATTTATATTTATTTATGATGAAACCAATGTAGCCAAGCAATACATTTTTGGAAACAGCGCATTTGTTAATTCGTAGTTGTGCACTCTAATAAGACTTCATTCTACTCAATTATTAAAATGAAAAAGTAAATTTTTAAATAGTAAAAAAAACGGTCATTAATAATCGTTTCGATATAATCGATTTTTAATAAAACGATCTATTTTGAAGGGAGAAAAATCGATTAGTTATTAATCTATTTTGTCCATTCTGAGTTTCATTCTTAGGCTCAATATCACTACTTATGTAATACGTTGTTATAATTGTTAATCATGGTAATGATAATAATCATAATAATTTTAACATAACACGCACTAGAAAGAGCACGTGTTTTCCAAAAATAATTATAAAGAAAGGTCTTTTTAGTGGCAAGTACCTCGCCTTTGTTCCGTGACGCCGACGTTATATATACGGCAGAGAACTAAACGATAGCGGTATCTAACTTTGAACAGCGCTACCTGTTATCACGTGTGTAAACTATGATTCATATGAATTATAATCAAGAATTTCTTGAAAAGCAAAATTATCTTATAAATTGAGTGCACAGTATATTATTAGCGAACATAAAAATATATTGACAGTAATATATAATCTGAAAAAAACGACAAAAATGCGAGTTTTAAGAGTTTATCTCCTGACGACGCTTCGGTTAGGGGGCGAAACCATTTTTCAGATTGCGTTAGAATGTGTGCAGTGCTTGTGTACTGTTGTATTATTGGTGGTGGGATTATAAAACCATAAATATAGGTACGTTAAATATCGATAGTATTTTTTTGCCGCGACGAGGAAAAAAGGACGCCTACCAGCGGACTAAACAACCTCCTCTATCTCTCCCAATCAGCACGGAACCTCTTTCGCATTGCTTCGTGCTGATCGTTTATTTAGTGTCCTTCCCTCTCTTTTTTCTCTTTTTCTTCCCTCCAACACCCTCACACTTATACCACTCTTCTTTCCATGACATTCCATGAGCACGTGCGCATAGTCTGCAATAAGGCTGCGTATGTCATGGGA
The DNA here is from genome assembly GCA_947086505.1 of Morpho deidamia. NCBI lineage: Eukaryota > Metazoa > Arthropoda > Insecta > Lepidoptera > Nymphalidae > Morpho > Morpho deidamia. Next base: position 3,219,129 of record CAMTZC010000011.1, read on the forward strand.
CGACTTTATCCGATGTTATGCAAGAAAAGTAAGATGTCGCTCCGCAACAAAATGACACTCTGCAAAACTTGCACAAGACCAATAATGTCCTACGCAAGCGTTGTGTTTCAAAGGTTAGATTACTCACGCTCCAAAGACTACAGAACCGATTCATGGAGACAGCCACTGGTTGGCTCATGTGGAACGTTGATCTCCATAGAGACCTAGATCTCATAATCATTACTCACCTTTTTAAATGTTTTTCTAAATTTTACTATGATAAATCTGAGGTACACCCGAACCCCCTTATTTCAGTTACGGCCACCTACATCCCAGTTAGGTTAACACCAAAAATATAGGCGTATATACACCCTTCCGACGGCGCAATGACTAATCAAAGTCGTACCAGCAGCCCTCCACTACGCGGCGCCCTAAGCCGTAGTCCGGTTTCACAGGAGGCACCCTTAGGACGACGTTCCCCGACGCTAGTAGAGCTTCTGCGCTCTCTTCATTTCCCAAACTCGGCGATGCTTCTGCGCTCGCCTGTCCCGCCCGGTGACGCTGTTAAAGCCGTTAGGGCTAACAGCATACAGTCAGTTCGAAAAAAAATCACAATACTGTTGCGCCTGATATTTTAGAATACTAATTCCTTAATTATTTTGCGTTGCTTATATAAAATGATCAGGAGCTTTTGCGTATTCTTTTAATTAACGTCGAACAATTTTTATGTGCAAACATCGTAACCTGAAAGTGTATCGTGAAATATTGAAAGTTAGCTTTGACTGAATAAGACTGAGTAAGTTATAAAAGTGAATAACACGTAATTTATAGAATAAAGTGTACTTGGTGGAGATCCATAATACAAAAGTAATAATAAAATTATTATTTTTGTAATATCTCGTTTGTACTATCAAAAGTAATAATAAAATTACGTTCCTATGTCATAATTATAATCCGCGATAAATTAAACGAAAAAAATATATAATCCTAAATGTTTTGTGGACCGTTTTCACGCCTGATACATATGTGTATATACAGGAACATATATAGTTTTTGGAATAAATATCATCATTTTCCTGCCCTTATCCCACTCTAAGTGGGGTCGGCCGAACATGATATATATGTAAACATGTTGTCACATGATTCGGCTACGTATTTTACGACCGCCCGCCTGACTTACCTTAGTCGTATTTTACGACCATGTTATAAACATGTTGTCACATGATTCGGCTACGAATTACGACCCCTCGGTAAGAAAGAGGATGGTATGTTCTACCAACCGGATACCATACAGTGGGTCAACTTATCTTAGTCGCCTTTAACGACACCCCGGTAAGGAATGAGGGTTGTCTATTCTACTCAGCTGGATACCACTCGACGGTTTTCAGAATAAATGATTATTAATAACAATGGTATAATTGCTCGTAGTGCTAGAGTGAAATCTAAATGTAAGTGAAGTAAGTCACGGCGTCACATATGATGATCAACTACGCCTTGATCATCATGTATCACGCTCGTTTCCCCATCCCTATCGTTGTCCAATAAAAAATTTCCGTTTTAGCGCCGATGTATGTTTATTATGTGGCGCTAAAAATATGTATGCAGGATTCGTAAAAATTCACGCACTACAAACATCTACTACCGCCACCATAATACACATGCATTACACACATTCACTATCACAAACTCAACAATCGTAGCGTAGTGCCTACAAAACTCGTTAGTGATTAATTAAATTTTTTTAGTTCGTAGTGTGACGTCATGGATGGCATTTAAATAAAAATTACTATGTATCAATTAAGACTATTTTGGACTACGGTCTGTTTAATACTAAGTGTGCGATATATTTTATATTTGCCTTATCGTTGATTATAGCAAGCTAATTTGATTATTACTCTTGTCGAAGTAGGTAACTTGTACTAATATATTAAACAGCGGGTTTACGAAAAATTTAAAGAGCAGATAGTCACTAGAGATGGGTAGGTTGCGAGGTAAAGACAAGAAAGATATATATCATTGCAAAAGATATAATCATTCTCTAGCTCGCATGTGTTTCAATTATATCTCTATATATTTATACTTAAGAGTCAATTTTCGTGATGAGTTACGGCTCGTTCAGAGTTAGAGAGAAAGAGATGGGCATTTTCGGAACGACAATCCTTAAGATGTGACAAGCTACAAGAGCCGAAGATATAAAGGATATATCTTGTTTTAGCTGCCTTATTCTCTATATGAGCCGTACTGAGCTAAATAAGTTAGAGATATAAGAGAGTGATATATAATATATATTCTGAAATCGAAAAGATATGAATTATAGATCACTCTTTTCTTGTCAGGGATACATTATGCCAATAGTCGCCTTCTCGAGTCTACCGTGATGACTGATGACTGATTCCGTTCAATATTTTTAATTTTTATACTCCAAGAACAAGAGGCAAGAGAATCAACCGATAGCGTATAGATATAACACGCACTATCACGTGTTTTCCAACAAATTTGTTCTTAATATATTTCATTTTTAAATAACAATATTTGCCAGTGTTTTTATTATTTCGGTAAATGACAATATGCTGTTAGCCGAAGCGGCTTTTACAGCGACACCGGGAGAAAGGGGCGAGCGCGGAAGCATCGCCGGAGTGGGTGGTGGGGCGAGCCTCAGGAGAGACTCGTGATATCAATGGGCACGTCGCCTTAAGGGTGCCTCCTGTGAGGCCGAACCTCGGCTTAAAGCGACGTGTCGTGGGGGGGGGGCTCAAATCGGACTGGTGGAAAGTCCTAATATCATAATGGACGGGGTTGTGCGCCCCGGCCACTAAACCTAAGAAAACGGGGACCTCGCCTTCGCCGGCGAAGACGCTGTGTGTGTGTTAAATTGTTAAGTGAGCTGGCGTTGGCGATCGTAAAACGATCGTTAGGATCTGTAAGAACGCTCTTTGGGCGTCTGTACTTTTTCTTGTTACTGACTTTGTCGTAACAAGAGTACTCGGCCAAAGACCGGATCAAAGGGTTGGGATTGCCAGTGTTCTGTTAGGTAGGTAACCAAACGATAGCGGTGTCTAACTTTGAACAGCGCCATCTAGTTTTGCTTTTGGAAAAGTTTAGTAACGGCACTTCGAATATTTTCGAGGCGAAAAGTGTGCTCCCAAGTGATTTAGCGACACTTCTAAACATACCTACTGACAGATTACCAACAACAATGCGATAAAATTATTATTATTATTAATTTATTTATTTAACACTCAAGTTTACATTTTGTTTTAGTACTAATGATCTCTCTAAACTATACTAACTATATATAACTCCAAACAATAGTTGGCGATTGCACTCTAAACTATCTAATAAAAATTCATTATGTTGTTTATTCAAGTAAACTTGTAAACAAGTGCTTTTGAATCGTCAACTCTACTGCTGGTTTGGAAAGCTGTTTCTACCGAGAAGAGCTAACAAGAATGATTTATAGAAGCAGGCGTTACTTTGCGGAATTCCATATTACAAGCAATATAACAGAACTAACTACTTTGCTATAATCCGCACGGGTTAAGTGAATGCATGCAAAGCCAATGTGTATGAAGCAGGCAAAATCTAACTGGCAAAATCTCTAATCTAACAAAAATCGTACTGCCAAGTATGATTTTTGTCGTGAAGCCTATCCTCCTGATGATGCTTCGGTTTCGGGGCGAAACGATCGTCGAGATTGTGGTGGTGGGTGTGTGTGCTGCTTTTGTGTTCGTTGTTGCTGGTGAATTGCGCCTTGGGGTGCATGTGGTGGCTGGTCCTGCATGTATAAGGTGCGTAGATTTTGCCTGCTTCATACACATTGGCTTTGCATGCATTCACTTAACCCGTGCGGATTATAGCAAAGTAGTTAGTTCTGTTATATTGCTAGCTAACAAGAAACTTGGCATATATACATACATATGTACATATTAAAGAGTTGTATTATATTATCTATTATAACTACTATTACTTAAAGAATATCTATTAAATAGTCCTTTAAGTCTCGTTTTAAGAACTCCTGCACTGATTTGCTTTCCCTAATCTAACAACCTTAAATATTACATATCATCAAAAATTTTGGTACATTATGGTTATGTTTACATAATACTCTAAATGGGGTCGGCACAACATGTTACAAACATGTTTTCATATGATTTGGCTATAAGCTTTAGGTATAAGATTCTATAATAAAATTCCGAAATCAATTCTGGCCATGCCATTACAGCAGTTTAAAACCACTGTTAAAAAGAGGCTGATACAGAAAGCCTACTATACTGTTGAAGATTACTTAGATGATAAGGATGTGTGGATATAGGTGCGCTTCTACCCTGTACAAGACAGTAATAAATAAATGTAACTAGTTCTAAGATTTATATTTTAAAAAGAGCAACCGCCGAGTTTCTTGCTGGCTCTTCTCGGCAGGAACAGCTTTCCGAACCAGCAGTAAAGTTGACGATTCAAAAGCACTTGTTTACAAGTTTACTTGAATAAAGAATATTTTGAATTTGAATTTGAACATTCGGCATGTTTACCGATAAGTTGTTTACGATATCCCTAAGGTCTCGCGAACGTTGTCGAACTTCGGTTCGTTCGATATATAAGCCGACGTATAGTGCGCCTCGACAATCAGTTTGCGAATAACGATCAAGAGCGCATAAACAAGCGAAAATAATAGTGACCTTGGCATTCTTATTGGACAATGGACTGTATACGGACTGTAAGTACTAAGTTTGTAGTAAAAAGTCGAATAAAGTGGTTTTAATGAGTCACCAGGTATTTTTATACAGATCCACAAACCTCTGTACGTAACAATAGTAAAGCTTTCGTTAAGCACTTTTTTATTTTTTATAAAGATTAAGAAATTGAGATTGAGAAAGTATTTCAAAACTGTAACAGTATTTCTAACTTTATTTATTTAAAAAGGCTTCCTTATTGTGGTCGGTTCACAACACACCATATACCGCCATTACTCGCTTTGTCAGTGCGGCTGACATCGGCTTCAATAAATTGAACAAGTTGAAATTGAAAAAGAAATCCCGGAGCGTATGCAAATAGTACAATATTGCTAAACTATTCGACACTCTCTCGGGGGACGATTTTTATATCTATACCCGACCGTAAGTGGGAAGAATTTTTATAATAAGCCACACCCTTCGGAATACAAATACTCCTCGACTTTACAGGATTTTGATGATTGAAATATTTTTGTTATTTACGTATACGCTCTTCACTATCGGCGATTATCGTTGATTGTGTAACGTCTACATTCGGTACGATTAGTGAGTACGCACACAATCGTCAAGCGATGTGGTTGACCAGATTAGTGTCCGCCGTGTGGTATCCGGCTGAGTAGAATAGACCACCCTCATATCTTACCGAGGTCTCGTAAAAGGCGACTAAGGTAAGTCGACCCACCGTGTGGTATCCGGTTGAGTAGAATAGACCACCCTCTTTCTTACCGACGGGTCGTAAAATACGACTAAGGTAAGTCGTCGTCAAGCAGGCGGCCGGTCGTAAAATACGTTGCCAAATTATTTGACGACATGTTTGTAACATTTAGAGTGGGATAAGGGCAGGAGGATGATGATGATGAAATTCATGGATTAGTGTGAGAATAAACTCAAAATGCATTTTAATTTCATTCTTTTTTTCATTGATCTCAAGTGAATCAACACACTTAGAATAGACAAATGGGCCAAGTTTAAAAGTGTGGTTAAATTAGCTCTTTTACCTTAGACCAATTATGCCTAGAAATTCTTACAATGAACTAACTTCATTAAAATAAAACCCAGCGCAATTAATAATTAAATTTTCTCATAGTCTCTCTCCGCGTCGACTTTAAAAATGTGTCTAATTATAAAATTTTCTTTTAATTTATTCATTTGCTTTCGTAGGATGGCAACGTTTTTGAATATTTTCAGAAACGTTCCAAATTATTACGTTATCATCATTCTCCTGCCCTTGACCCACTCTAAGTGGGGTCGGCACAATAAGTTACAAACATGTTGACGTATGATTTGGCTACGCATTTTACGATCGGCCGCTTGCCTGACGTCAACTTACCTTAGTCGTATTACGATCCCTCGGTAAGAAAGACGGTTATTCTACGTAATACTTTGTTTAAATACATAGCAACTAAATTCGAGTGTTATAACTAAATGTCAGTAATATTTTTTAAATCTGCAGTGGCAAAAAGTTTGAAGAAATAATGATTTTTTTTATTGACGCTTCTATCACCTGTAACGAAACCCACCGCACCGCAATTTTAAAAGATGCTCTGTCTAAGTAGAACTTAATTACCTCGCATTCACTAAGACAATGTTTTTCAGTTAGGGCAGCTGAATCTCAGTCGAGAGAGACTGAAATTCAACAATTTAAATTGTATAATAAGTACTTTAAAGTAATTCATCGTATTTAATAGTAATTTTATTATAATTATAGTATAATAATGCTTTTTCTTATAGCTAATTAGAATTACAGGGATAAGGGAGCTGAGTGATTTCAACAGCGGAAAAAGGAGTGAAGCAGACGTTTCGTCAAGCGGTTTCATGACAAGTGTGTGTTCAAACTAACTAACTTTAATATGTCTATAGTAGGATACGTGGTGTAGTATTTAAAACATATGTCTTATATGTAGTAAAATAAAAGTGAAATATAAGTATGGTCACATTCTCCAGTCCCAAGAATGTGCAAAGCCCTAAATTTACACACAGACTCACTACGAAAGTTTCGGAAAACTGTATTCTGTAGTCTTTAAAGTTTTAGTTAGAAACATTTTTTTGAATATTCACATTAATATTGATAGTATTATTATTTTTTGTAGGTCATGCTGTGTTCATTTTTAATTAATTATTACATTTTGTTAAGTTTCTATTTACATAAGTTAGTATGTCAATGTATAAGTGTGAATTAGTAAGTGTAAGTGAACCAATAAATAAAAAAATGTTTGGGCTAAAGTAGTGTCGTGTTTTAGGTTCAATTGCTAGAGCATTTAAGAGTTGTGTTATCATTTAAGTGTTAGAATTAAGATTGATGTCGGGAACTGTATTTTTTTTTACTTGTGTTAGGAAAATATGCCACTTATTTGACTACAATAAAACCGTATAAAGCAAAATTACTGAATATTTCGTAGAATTAGTTTCTGTCGTGCTAAACAAATGGGCAGACTATTTGCGTTTCGTTAAATTTTAAAGAAATCTTTTACAATAAACTTTTCTCAAATTAATGAATGTGTTCACCTTTTTACCGTATTATTTTTATTAGAAGGTCAAGATTTTGAACTGTGACCTACCTTCATAAATTCAAAGGTTGCCACCCTACTATGAGCAATGACGTTAATATTTCACGGCAATATTTCAACCTTTAACGAGGTCAATTTTTAATTCTTTAGACACGGTTTTAATTTAGAAACGTCGCGTTTCACATTAACGGGCCCGCTTTATCATTGAAAGCGACCAATTAGTGTACTTACAGATGCACTAATTGCAAGTAAATAATTATTTTACGTTCATTAAAACGTTCCATCTTATTTCACTGAAGAACTTACTGATGCTAGAAATTATTTAATCTATATACTAATATATAAAGCTGGAGCGTTTGTGTGTTTGTTTGAACGCGCTGAATTCAAAAACTACTCGCCCGATTTGAAAAATTCTTTGAATGTAAGATAGTCCATTTATTAGGAAGGAAAGGAAGAAGGTTATAGACTATATAACATCACGTTGAGATGATAAGAAGAAGAGTAAGAATAAAAACTATTGCGAAAACTGCAAATTAAAAGAAATTAAAAGCTTTTCTTGGATGCGCTAAGTAAACGGTGGAAGTTATTCAAAAATCATTTATTACAAAAATTTTACCCTTTAAAAGTTCTAAATAAAAGATCGCAACGTATGTTTAAGGATAAAACGCTTTAACCATAATTAATATAAGTTTTACGGTTTACTCAATACAAAAGTAATAATAAAATTATTTTGCTACAATCCGCGATAAAGTAACTAGGAAATATATATTGTGCTAAATGTATAGTGGACTATCCGTTTTTTATAAAATAAATTATATTTATTATTTTCCGTACAAAAACGGCTAGTCCACTATACATTTAGCACTATATATATTCTCTATTTACTTTATCGCGGATTATAGCATGATAATTTTACTATTACATTTGTATTATCGATCTCTGCAAAGAACGCCTAATTCTATAAATTGTTTACTCAAATAATAAGACCACGCGGACAAAGTTGCGTTGAAAATCTAGTGATATATAAAAAAAGCAGAGACATTCTAATTGTGGGTAAAGTGTTCGTACATCTCGTGGAGAGAATAACTGGAATTTAGACCCGACATACGAATCACCCACTGATTCAATGCGGATTTGCAAGTCACCATTTCTCATATGCCAGCATTTGCCCGAAGATATGCTCACTGTAGTGTATGCGGGTTGACCTGACTTGACCTTGTATACTTATTTACAAAACACATACATGTAACACATACATGAATATACTCACACTAATATAATGTACAAAGGTAACATTACACTGTCTCAAACGTACATACGTCAGTAACACGAGAGCTTTTGGTGAGAGTGGACGTGTAGTGACTTACATGTTGTTACTTTGTTTGAGCCTATGCTATATTCATAGAACATTAGTCTATAATAATCATATTAATTAAACCTTGCTTAATATTTCCCTATCCAACAGCTTTCACAAAATTACAACTAAACACGGCGTCAGCTGCATTTTATAGGCCGAATCCCACGTTTACGCTCTCTCTACGGCAACTTTTGTGTTGTAGAAAATGGTTAAATTAGCACCATGACATCAGCAATAACAAAATGGTTAACACCGATCACGTTAATTTCAATCAACACCTCACTTTAAATCACCTTAACTATTTCAATTTAGTCTTCAAAATTGCGAATTCTTCTATGAGAAGTCACGCAGTTTTGATCACGGTTTGCTGATTCATTATAAATAACTTATAAACGTCACTATGCGGGGTTCCACGGTACAAAAGTTATTATTGAATTACTTTGCTATAAACCGCTTTTATTATTTGATAAGAAAGTCTATGCAATGCTAAGTGCAGGAGGCAGAACTCCTTCACATACCTTTACTGCACATGTCACAAAACACCGCCACCAGCACCACACGAGCACTACACACATTTACTACGACGATCTCTACGATCGTTTCGCCCCGTAACCGAAGCGTCATCAGTTGGCCTACCATGAACTTTTAGAAAACGATTCAATTCAAAATCAGTACCTTAACCCAACCGCTTTCTTTTCGCACCATCGACAACGTTATATAAACTATATATAACTCTGTCTCTTTTACTCAAATGTTCTTAGGACGCATTCGGAACGCTCATTCGGCAACGATTTAAAGTGTGCGTCTTTAAGACGTCATGGTATGAAAAAGCAAAACAATTTAGTTTACGTCTTCAATTAAGTCGCAATAGGAGTTCATTGTAGCCCTGAAGGAGATAGGCTTCGCGATAAATCAAAGTTAATCGATTCTTCAAAGAAAAATGCATTTCCACGACCATTTTATCTAGTTTCAAATACAACACAGTTATCACCATATACTACTGTAGTTTATTACCTTTATACCTTTCTGAATAAAGTACAGAATATTAAATGAAATGATTGATATAATTTATTGAGAAATACGTCGTTAATTAACGTTTATTATTCTACTCTGTAAGTAGTCAAAAACTCCGGCTATATTTAGTACGCCTACACGTAATTATCGTACCAACTATTAAGCCAGGAAATTAGATGGGTATAAAAAGCAATACAGGTATGTATCTAATCTATCTAATGTCTTGTCTTGTCTTGTTTATAAGTCCGAAATTCTGTATGAATTTTGGAAATGACTCCAACGATTGAATGATGAAACCCCCAACATGGGTGTTTCGGGGTTTATAAATCGATGTTTGTTTATGAAAAATGTTTTATCTATGTTTTCAGATATTAAAAAACTGCAATATAAATTGAATCCAAAGGTTAATTTTGCTGTCATTCGTAGCTTTAGTGGGGAATGAGCGGACTAATGAAGCGAAATTACACGGGATCGAGTCCGTAGATAACACCGGCCCTTCATATCCTATTTATTTTTTTATATCCAAAAAAAAAATAACGAGCAAGACTCAGTCACCCAGTTAGTTGTTAAAACCGGCAATAAATAATGCACATCCAGGCTTGGAGAGAGAAAATCAGCTAGAATCTGCCTCATAGAGTCTCTGTCGCACAAAATGACGAACCCGTGTGGAACGTCACATACTAACTGAGTGACAGTGACAGCGCTCTACGAAACCGAACTAGCCGGCTGTTTAATTCTACACATCGATGTGCATTATTTAATGCCGAGTACTATACTTGCTTTTTATTTGATTAAAGATTTGAGTAAAACCCTTATCTCACTGACAAATGAGCCTAGACTAGACCTCCAGAACGGTTGGACTGTTTACGTTTTCTAAGTCGTCTTCTGAACGGTTTGGCTATTTTTCAGTTTAATAGCATCATTTATTATACTTGGAATGTATCAATTTCCTTGAGCGAGGATTTATTGTTACTATAAGTTGATGCAAACGTTGATCTTCTCAATGAGTGAACATTGCAAGCTTTTGTTTTTTCAAGTGATGAAAGTCCAGTGTCAGACACATGTCGCTTTAAATTGACACGCTATATTGTGCTACTAAAGGTCGCGTAAACTTTTTAGGTCTGCTTAGGGATTTGCTCCTACTAGGTAACCGGACTCAATGGAACTCAGTTGCTCTGCACGGACTTGAAAATACATTATATTGTTGGGACCATTTCATATGTTCTTCGTTTTCCTCATTTGACTTGAAAAACAACTGGGTCGCTACCGACTAAATTCGAGTACTAAAATTTCTATTTTATACTTTGTATATTTTTTTTTGCTATGTGTGTGGTAGATAGCCCTTACAAATGTTAAAAACGTTTATTTATTTATTGTTCTTTTTCTTTATTTGTGGGGAAGATGTTGTGGGTATTTGAATAATAAAGTAGTTGTCATCCAACAGTCGTTTCAATGACACAACAGGTATGATTTGTATAGTACAAGAGTGTAAGTAATTTAAGAAAGACATACCTAGTTAATGTATAGAAACCGGCTATACTCACGTCTTATTTTTTAACCCGACTAGTTTCGAGCTTATCCGGGGCACTTATTCATGAGTCTTCCGTGACGCTCTGAACACAGGGAATACTTTGAAATCGCGTGAAGAAGCCCGCTACCTACTCGTGAACTCATGTCCTAACCTAGCCGGGCTAACCCGATAAAATAAAACGTGAGTATAGCTGGTGTCTATATATTAATTACGAATCCTGCTCACGATAGCGTCAATTTAAAAATAGACATGTGTTCCATATATGTGTTGTGAATAAAAGACTCCCTTTTATTTAATAATAACTAAATGTGGATAGGCTTGGATATACAGGGAACATATTAAAACAAGCTCAAATCTTTTAGATACCATTCCTTGCATGCTTCTGTAGCAACAGATCTAAGCTAGAATTTTCATAGACGATAAGAATGCGTGGATATAGCTTCTCTTCAACCCTGTACAAGATATTAATAACTATATGTAACTAGTGATAAGAATTTGAAAAGAGCAACCGCCGAGTTTCTTGCTGGTTCTTCTCGGTAGGAACAGCTTTCCGAACCAGAAGTAGATGTTGACGATTCAAAAGCAATTGTTTACAAGTTTACTTGAATAAAGAATATTTTGAATTTAAATAATAATACTGACCCTTACGCTGAGCTTCGATACTCAACAGACTCATTCAATTTTTAAACTTAAAATATTCTTTATTCTATTGTACTTGTAATGTACTTGTCATTCCTAAATAATGTGCAAAATTCTGTAGTTTTTTGCCTGTTTATAAAGCTGTAATAACCTGGCGGTGAGACAATGTGACATTTTAAAGTTTATCACGAGTTCAAACTTATGTGTCTAATTGATAATTGCAATTTATCACACACTTTCCGGTGAAGTAAAATATCGGGAGAAAATCTCTAGAGAATTCTGGGGATATGTGGAAGCTAACCCAACGGAGAGAATAAAACCCAGCTGTGGGATAGGATCGGGCCTTTACTTTTACCATTTATATATATGAGGCATTTACGCACAAGGTCGTCCGTCCCCAAAGTAAGTAACTTAATACTCGTGTTATGAATGACAGAAAACTAGTGAATACATATATACGTATACAGTTTTTAAATACATATATAAACCCAGACTCGAAGGACCGACAAATTGAACGTGTATAGAAAAATTTGATTCTCAACGGGATTCGATCCTGCGATCCTCCAAAGGCAGGGTCACTGCGCAGACGACCAGTCAGGTGTAAATGTATATGTATGCAAATGATTTTATAACTGCGTGCGTTACAAAAGCCTATGTTTTAAACTCTGTCCGGACGAGTCAAAGTATAATAAAAAATATTGCCGGACACACGTGAATTATACCACCATTAGGGCGCGGTAGATTGAAGGTATCTTGAGCCCTAATAAATTTCAGGCCAACCCCAAAAACATTTCGGGGTAAATAAGGGAACACTGATATATTGCTTAGTCTTAGTAGATTAATTTGATATTATGACCTTTTTATCGGTGACAGGTTTGTTTGTTTTTATCCTGTTTATTGTATAGAAAAATTTCAACGAATAGAAAAAACTAGGTGTGGTGCCGTGTGGTATCCGGCTGGGTAGATTAGACCACTCTCATTTCTTACCGAGGTGTCGTAAGAGGTGACTAAGGTAAGTTGACGTCAGGCAGGCGGCCGGTCGTAAAATACCTAGCCAAATCATATGACAGCAGTCTTAAACATATTGTGCCGACCCCACTTAAAGTGTAATAAGGGCAGGAGAATGATGATGATTAGAAAAAACTAGATGTGCTAGAGTTTTCGCGTAAGTCAGTCACAAAATTTTGAAGCTCTTATCGCTTATAGCTAAAAACTCTTAAAATGCATTTACCAATTACTGTAAAAAAATATCATAGGGTGATTTAATGCTAAGAATTCAGAAGAGTTCAGAGAGGAAGTGAAAATTATTTCAAAACTATATAATCTATATTAACATTAACCGTTACAGAGCTTTGTTTCCGTCAGACTCGTTTTTAAAAAAGCTGAGATTGTCAACAGCTGTTGTTTGTGTATAATGATTTATGGCAATCACGTTTTACGTCAAGCCATTTATGTAATTAATTTTGTAAAATGATACCTACTTCAATATTCTAATTTACCTCATAGTATAACTAATAATTAATTAATATATAATTAAGTTTTATGATATGATATACGGTTGTATCTTGAAAAATACTAGGAAAAATCGTCCCACAAAATAATCAATAATACAATAATCAATACGCAATATTAACTCTCCCATGTTATTTTATATATCATATCAAATATGATATATTTACAGATAACGTACCAAGTTAACAATATAAGATAAAAAAATGTTATCCTTTTGAAATTGGTAAAAACACAACAAATAATTAGGGGTTTTCAAAACTAAAATTGACGCGAACGAAGTTTCGATTACAAATCAAAATCGATTGGGTAAAAACAAAACTATGTAGATGGAAAATAAAAATAATCAAGGAAAATTCTACATTTTGATCCCAAATAAAACAAAGAAAATAAGAAAAAAACTCTTTTGCAAGGAGTCAATTGATTCTCGCAACTTATAATATTTGGGGATCTATACAATTTTAGCCGTTTTGTGGTCGGGTCACCAATTTTAAATGCCAGGATCCAAAAGTCCATCAAAGTTCATCGATCTCCAGTTTAACTACTCGTTTGACTATGTCACTCATTTTGATACACATAAAATCTCCTTATTACAGATTAATTTGACGGGACGGGATTTGAACCCCTATCTGGGATCTGAAACCTTGGGAAGTGGTACGACTTAGAATATAGTGTGATATTAAATGAATCCACTGATGACTTAAACGTATAAGAAACTTTGAAATAATTCAATCTTCTGTAATATCGTTTAAAAATGTTCTGGAAGAAAATAAATATAATTTAATTGAGATCTGGCTTTGTTAGTAATGGTCACTGACCTGACACGGCGCGCTTGTTCAAAAACGAGAAGAAATCAATAACAGTATGGTTTTGTCTCCCGTACCTTTTAGTTTTTAGGTCAAGGTTGGCGTGTACGGTCATTAATAAAAATCGTGCTTTTTTTATAAAAAATAAAACAAAATTTGTGGGTGCTGATAAGATGATAGGGTGCTGAGGTGTATAGGTAACTACCTGAAATTAAAATTAATGTCCCATTTTCAGTATCACCCTATATAAGCTAACACCCTATATAAGTAAACAGTATGATAGAACAGCCCCTTGATAGAACAAAAAAAAAACACTTACCAAAAACATCAATGCAGCCAATCTGCCAGGTCATTGTAGGCTGAGTGTTGATCTGGCACATGTAACAGCCTCGGTCCTCAGCTCGTAATGGTCTGATACGCAGCTGCCAGGTCCTTGGAGCGTCTAAGCTGACAGCATATCTGGACCCAAGGACTGCTCGTTCGTGCATAGTGAGAACCGTTTGGTCTTCAGCTCGAAGCCATCCCACCTATAACAGATATGACCGGCTGATTCGATTGGCTCGTTGGCGCAGTTGGCAGTGACCCTGCGTTTACCTCCGCAGATGGCGTGTTCGATTCCCAACATTTTCTATAAATAATTTGTTGTTCCTTCTTGCCTGGGTGTATATTTGTATTTAAGTATGTATTTAAAACTATATATTGTAAACGGCAATAACAAGAGATCGCTACTTCCGTGCGCATTACGAGTGCAGCCGATGGATAACGAACATAGCCGCAGATTTATTTTATTTTTTTTTCGAACTGACTGTATGCTGTTAGCCCTAATGGCTTTTACAGCGTCACCGGGCGGGACGGGCGAGCGCAGAAGCATCGCCGAGGTTGCGAAATGCAGAGAGTAGAGCGCAGAAGCTCTACTTAAGTCGGGGAACGTCGTCCTAAGGGTGCCTCCTGTGAGGCCGGACCACGGCTTAGGGCGACGCGTAGTGGAGGGTTGATGGTATGACTTAGATTAGTCATTGCGGCGTCGGAAGGGTGACGAGAAGCCACGGCCGACCGACGTCAGAAAACTGGGACCTCGTCTTCGCCGGCGAAGACGCTGTGTGTGTGTATTACGTGTTTTTGTGTTGGCGATCGTTATTTGATCGTCGGTAGCCGCAGATGTTCTCGGCGCAACGTTCGGACTAGTGGTTGTCATGGAGACGGAATAACAAGGAACCATCTTGTGTGATTTGTATTATTGTATTAATTGAAGTAGAAGATTAATTAATACTCACTTCTGAACATTCTTTAACAATATGTATATATTTACCAGTTGTCTGTCACTCATAGAAGAAGAAGAAGAATACTCTTTATTGTACACACAAAAAAATAAAAATTACAGATATTAACACACAAAGACAGGTACAATAAGGCGGCCTTATCGCTAACCAGCGATTTCTTCCAGGCAACCTTATTCGTTATGGAGCTGCTGATAAGAAAGCAGGTAGGATAGTGCACCTCAGAGTACATAAAGATAACTATAAAATTAAACAATATTTATTACTCTAAATATAATAAACTTACATCAAGTACACACGAATATGTAAACAAATACTTATATAATATATAAATAAATGTATATATTATATAAATGCACTCATAACACAAGTATTAAGAAACTTACGGGGACGGACGAACGTGTGTTTTAAAAAAGAATTATTTAAAAAATGAGTCAAAGTAGCAGCCTCTTATAATCTCACTGCTGGGCATAGAACTCCTTTCTCCGTTTTTTGGAGAGAAGAGTTGGAGCTAAGACCCATCAAGCTGCTCCAATGCAGATTCGTAGGTTACACATATTCCCTACAGCAGAGACATGTAGGTTTCATCACGATGTTCTCCTGCACCAAAGAGCGTATGATTAACTGCAAATATCAATTAGACACATAAGTCCGAATTTTAGACCCATGACCTTTCCTAAGAATATCAGTCTCACTGCTGGGGACAGCTTATAAAAAAAGTATAATAAAAAGTAAGCAGGGACTTTGCGATTTTGTTACAATTTCAAAGGAATCATCTCAGTTCGGCCAAGTATTTGTATACCGCATAATGCATATGAGTAAAATGAAAAAATGCTCTTATTCACTGTATGAACTGCCCCTTATACATTGAATCATGAAATACTATATTCAAATTCAAATTCAAATTCAAAATATTCTTTATTCAAGTAAACTTGTAAACAAGTGCTTTTGAATCGTTAACATCTACTGCTGGTTCGGAAAGCTGTTCCTACCGACAAGAACCAGCAAGAAACTCGGTGGTTGCTCTTTTCAAACAATAATTCTTATCACTAGTTACATATAGTTATTAATGTCTTGTACAGGGTTGAAGAGAAGCTATATCCACGCATTCTTATCTTCTAGGTAATCTTCAATAGTTATAATAGGCTTTCTGAATAAGCCTTTTTTTAAATAGTATTTTTAAACTACTGTAAAGGTAAAGTTAATGTAGATTGTGGAATTTTATTATAGAATCTTATACCCAAACCCACAAACGAATTACGAACTTTTGCAAGGCGCAAAGCAGGAACCGCAAGCTAATGTCGGTTCCTACTTTGTCTTTTATATACATCGCCAATCCTTTGTACAAAAATTAAATTACTAAAAATATAATATATAATTACTAAAAATATAGGGTTGTTACTTCATTTACACTCTTCGCTCGTGAAACTGATGTTCGATTTAATTAGTAACAAAGAATTCTGAATAATAAACGAGGTTGTGCTTCAAAGCAAGTTTCATTATTTTCATGCTTATATTTCCAACGCGATGAATTTAGCATAACACCGATAACACTGTCTTATTTAAATAAGAAACTCATTCATAACACTCCTTGACGTTGTAATATCAGTAGATAAAATGAACTGAAGGAATATTTTGAAGGATAGAACAAAGAATAAAGAATAAAGTGGGGCAAAACAAAAATTGAAGCAATTATAGCCATCCTTCCATAATTTCAGATCAAATCAGAAAGTAATAAATCGTTGTGTTAGATTTAATAAGACATAAACGTATGGAACACAGTTTTTTTTATTCTGACACCAAAGTTCATGCAAACGAAGTTGTAGACAAATTGCTTCACAGATTTAGATCAAATTTGCCATAACCTGCATTAACATATTTATAATTTTAATTTTCATATAAAGAAAGTAGGACTGCTCAGTACGAGAGGAACCGCAGTTTCAGACATTTGGTTCATGCACTCGGCCGAGCGGCCGGTGGTGCGAAGCTACCATCCGCGGGATTATGCCTGAACGCCTCTAAGGCCTAAGGCAGCCTAGCCGAATCCGGCAAGGATATGCTCACTGTGGAGCCCCAAGAGTCGGGAGGCTACAAACAATGTACAATATACAATTTTACGTATACATTATTCAAATTCAAATTCAAAATTCAAAATATTCTTTATTCAAGTAAACTTGTAAACAAGTGCTTTTGAATCGTCAACTTTACTGCTGGTTCGGAAAGCCGTCCTACCGAGAAGAGCCAGCAAGAAACTCGGTGGAGCTCTTTTTTAAAAAAGAAGATTCTTAATACTAATTACATTTTGTCATAGCTATCCTGCACAAGGTCAAAGAGCAGCTATATCCACGCATTCTTATCATCAATGTAAGCCTCCACGGTATAATAGGCTTTCTGTATCAGCCTCTTTTTAACAGTATTTTTAAATTGCTGTAATGGCAAAGTTAAAATTGATTGTGAAATTTTGTTATAGAATCTTATACCCAAACCCACAAACGACTTACGTACTCTTACAAGGCGCAAAGCAGGAGCCGCAAGCTTATGTCGGTTCCTACTTTGTCTATTATATACATATAACATTATTTTTTTGTTTATCCACACAAAAGGTGTTATAGGTAAAAACTAGCTTCTGAAGCAAAATTGTAAGACAAAAATATACTTGGAGTCTGTAATCGATTTTTCTTATTCAAGTTTTATTTATTTACTAGCTGTGCCACGGCTTCGTCCGCGTGGAATTAAGTGATTTACGAAACTATCCTCGAATTTTCGAAATTTCGAACATAAAATTAGTTATTGTGAGTGAACCGTGAGGGAGAGAGACATGCTATCGCGGACTTTTTTGTAGTATTTTTATATTATACAACTCTCTATTACATTACTTAAGTGTATCTCTGCTGGTTTACACAGACCACGCGATTAAAGTTCCCAGCGAGCAGGTTTTTTAACAACTGCTCGATCTCTTCATTCGCCATCACTTCAACAGAATTTACAAAATACCGATATGTACTATTTACCTAAACCATCTGGAAGTATTGCACTATCATTTGGTGAAAACCGTACAAAAATCCGTTTAGTAGATTTTGATAGATATATAGATAGATGTTTTTGTATTAACAGCATAACACGATAAATTATCCAACATATATCATAAATAGGTTTAAATTAAATATGTTAATAAACATTTCTTAGTTACAATGAATTATAAACCTAAAAATAAATACAAGAGAATAATGAAAACATAAAAAAAATTACATTAGGGCTCAAATTACAACTCCGAAATTATTATTTTTTAGTACAGTTTAGCTGTGCTATGCCAATGTGAGAAGCTACTAGTTTAGTTATACCATACAGTAATCAAAGTCTTGGAAAGTTAAGCGATTAACATCAATTATGAGTCGTTCTCAAACAGGCTGGCAACTTGCCTAACGTACAACAATGCACAAAAATCAAAATGCACCTCCTCCAGTTTACGAAACGCGTCGTGAATTTTAATACTACACACGTACGTTTTCGGCCACAGCCTAGGAAGTACTATGAATTTTAATATCACTGCAGAATGAATATTAACGACATATTTTACTGCGAGATCTTTGAAAGAATTGTTCAATTGTTTTGTTTATACAACTTTATGATTCAGAAGATAAGGATTTTCTATACTTATTATAAAACAAAAAAGTCTTACTCTACTTATTATTAAAATCTTACTCTACTAAGTCTAATTATTATCTATACTTGTTATAAAATGAAGTCCTAAAATCTGTCTGTATGTAATAGATTTTCTCAAAATCTACTAAGCGGATCTTTGTACGGTTTTTATTAAAAGGTAGTGCAATTCCTCCGAAAGGTTTAAGTTAATAGCACATAACCGTTGTAAATGTAAATTGAGTTGAAGAGGTCGTTTTACAACAATTTTAGTGGTTGTAGTAACAAACCGGTGTGGATTGTAGTTTAAAGGGGGGAATAGGTATAAAAAGCGGTGTAGGGTATCAGAGAGCCAGTCTCTATTATATATATTTTTCTTCAGGAAAGAAGAAAAATAAAAATAACGAAACACTATATACATAGATTAAAGTTGAAAAATGAAAGAATAAAATAATAGATAATAGTGATTATTTGGATTAATTAAAATGTTTTTTTCATTACACCTCATTAGAATACCATACGAAGCTACTATCAGTGTAATTCCTAGCAAGCAGTAACGGCATAAGCTTTCCAAAAAACACTCTCGTTGTTATTAGTAAACTTGTGTAATTATAGATTATTTCTGATCGTATTAATAAACATACAACATTGAAAATCCGGTTTACATGCAGCTTCATTAATTGGTACCAAGATCAGCTCAGTAATCTAGTTTAGGGTTGATTGCTCATCAAATATTAATTTATATAATAAGCTTGTCTGTATTTACGGTAACATATTTGGTTCTATAGATATAAAGGGGCTTATTAGCGTAAATGTAAATGCGCAATAAATGTAAAAAAATCAAATTAAACTGAATTGAATCAAAACGATATTGTCTGCATAATTCAAATTTAAATTCAAAATATTATTTATTCAAGTAAACTTGTTCGGAAAGCTGGGTCGGAAAGCTGTTCCTACCGAGAAGAGCCAGCAAGAAACTCGGCGGTTGCTCTTTTCAAACAATAATCTTATTACTAGTTACATATAGTTATTTATGTCTTGTAAAGGGTTGAAGAGAAGCTATATCCATTCTTATCGTCTAGGTAATCTTCAATAGTATCTTCTAGTAAGGGCTTTCTGAATTAGCCCTTTTTTCGATTCCTCCATATGCGATGTAGCTGTGCCATTGCGCTCTCGGCCATGCCTAGAGATGTTACGATTAACATCTCACGGAAAACTAAGATGAGACTTGTAGAATCTTTAGTTTTTATGATTTTCAGCTATGGATCGGAGACATGGACCCTGAAGAAGGCAGATCGTTACCGAATAGACGCGTTTGAAATGTGGTGCTGGCGAAAAATGCTTCGCATTTCGTGGACTGCTTTCCGCACCAACGCGTCTATTCTGAAGGAATTAAATATTAAGACCAGACACTCCACCATATACTTGAAAAGAGTGCTAGAGTTTTTCGGCCATATCGCCCGGAAGGAAGGTAGTAGTAACCTGGAGCAACTTCTAGTCACAGGAAAGGTTGACGGCAAACGCTCTAGAGGCCGTAGTCCCATCAGATTGTCAGACTAGATCTGATCTTCCTTGAATACCAGCTTACACAATGCTCTCCTCGACGCCAAAGACAGACGCAAATGGCGGACCATCGTCAAAGAGAAATTACTTCCTCAAGAGGGGGAATCACGATCCTCAGTAATGAGGGTATCGACGCGAGGAGGAGAGGATATTATGGCACTTTACAACTTTTTGAATTCAGTCTCCTTAATGCTAAACGTTCGATGTATATATACATATGTTGTGCCGTTTGCAGTTGAGACCGTAGGGCCTGGGAGTCAAAGTGCAAAAAAGATATCCGTTTTAACAGCTCGGTTAATTGTCTCTTCAAGTGACAAGACGGCCAGCCCTTATTCGCACAAAGAATCAGCTTAGCTATTCAACGTGGAAACGCTGCACTCATTTTTCGGACGTAGGCTTGATTTCTAAAGTACTAGCGTGTCAGTAATTTGAGATAGACATAACTTGTACATTTTTGTTGTAAGTAAAATAAAAAAAGGTAGATTTAGAAATAATGTATCGACCTACTGGTCATCACTACACTACGGCTCAAGCCAAGCCTGTGTATTTTGCTGTTCTTGGGCCACCTATTGTTTCTCCCTTTCGCCAGCTGATTTCTTTTGTTTTTTCTCCGATTAGTCTCTTTTGTCCCGACTTCTTATTGTGTATTATGAAAGCTAATTCGACGCAGTGATTGAGGTCCGGGTCGAGATGAGTGACAATGTTCCGCTTATTGTTTTCGTGTAATTAATTTTCTGATTGCTTTAGGGATGATTAGTGGACTGTGCGTGTTGTTTGGGGCTATATTTTCTCGGGAAATACACGTAATTTCTTTCCGTTGTAATTTAGCTTTGATCTTTCGTTTTTTATCTGCTTTTAAATTTTTCATAGAATTTTAACATATGCTAATAAATATAAAGAAACGATTTTTTAGAAATCAATGACCGTACCCTATTACGGCACACGAAACGAAAAATAATCTTGACCCAAAAACTAAATAGTTTGTTGCTAGGGAGAGAGAACAAGAATTTATTGTTTTCTCCTATTTTTTGAACAAGCGCACCGCGTGAGGTCAGTGAACCATTACTAACAAAGCTATATCTCTTCCAAAATACATTTTTTAAAACCATATTTAAGATGATTGAAATGAAGAATATGCGAAATTTATTTATTACGTACAAATTATCTATGGATTCATTTAATATCGTATCGTTGGTACCACCCTGTCTAGACATAAAATTGGTCTGGAGGCTTAGCAGCATAAGCGTAACGAACATGCAGACAGATAGCATTTCCACCCTGTATAAGAGTACCTTCAACCAGATAAAGGATCAAAACAGAAGTAAGTATAAATATAGGATGCCGAGTCACAAACTAAGTTTCATCCAAACTCAAATCAAACTATTGTGTTCCGTATTCCGTGTTGTGTTCCGTAGAAAGAGCACTTTAGCACAAACTACTTTCTTTTCTTTAGTTCTTTCCTTTTCTAATTATTACTTACATAAAGTGTAGCTCCCTACGCATATACAAGCGCCATCTAGCGCGCGACCAGTAGTTCAGTTGTCTGTCGACTCTCAAGTGTTGTGTATGGCGGACGCGCACGCAATTAATCAATAATTAAAATACCACATCAAAACGCACAAAACCTTAAAATCGCCATCGCGCCTGTGGAATCAGCTGGAAAAGGGGATCCCCGAAGAAATAGTAAGCTCACAGAAGGAAAGGTGAGTTACACTTTATTTTCAAAATTTCTATTCATTCAATTTACCATACATAAACTTTTACTACGAACCGGATCATTTTTACCAAGGCTTTTAAGTATTTTGTGCTAAAATCTATTTATTATACAGTCCACATATTCATATTTATTCATTATTCAAATATTGCATCGTTCTAAAACATATTCAATAACTTTTTCTTTGTTCTCAAGTTGTTAAATTTTGTAGCACCTACCTACACACACTTTTATATTCTTATAAATACGTATTGATTTCATCATAATTGTGCGTATAGTGTTCATTTTTCTTATATTACTTAATTCAAACACGATTCGATTTAAATATAACATATTATATTCATAAATTTCTTATAACTTTTGCAAACGCGTCTCCGCCAGTGCAGTGTGCTAGGTACAGACCACACGAATAATAAACTATTTTATTCACATACATTGTTACTACATTTTCATTCGTACACATATAACCAAATATTTGCGCATTTTCGTGTTAAATATTGGTTATCCTATTCGCGGTTTGTCTTTGTTTTTTCGAACGAGACAAGTAGCATTTTCGCTATAATCCGTATTCCACACTTTACTTAGTTTTTTC
This sequence comes from Morpho deidamia, assembly GCA_947086505.1. NCBI lineage: Eukaryota > Metazoa > Arthropoda > Insecta > Lepidoptera > Nymphalidae > Morpho > Morpho deidamia. The sequence continues at coordinate 3,241,986 of CAMTZC010000011.1, forward strand.
GAACAAAGTAATAAACATAACATTTTCGTGCTTACTTACGTTTTGTTTTTGTTTTTCCGAACAAAGCAAGCAGTATTTTCGTGCTGTAATAGGTACTATCTACTTTTCACATTCATATTCATACATACATTTATTCTGCTACATTTGTATTTTCGTACAAATATAAAATATCTACACATTTTCGTGCTAATTATTATTACAATATCGTGTTTTCATTATTTCATTATTGCGTTTACTTTTGTTTTCTTTTCCTATTGTTAACATGGAGCTAGAACAATTGATGTTCGAAAGAGATATTGCCTTAAGTAAATTACAGCGTATGGCTGATTGTACTGAAAACGAAACAGAATTTCGAGTTCGAGCTAGGGACATAAATACTACTAAAAAACAGTTTTATACAGTTCAAGGTAAAATAGAAAAACTTTTGGCAAAAACAGATGAATTTAATAAAGATGAGCAGTTAGCTATTAGAGATAAATTTGATTGCTTATACTATGTCGTTCAAGTAGCATTAGATAATTTAAAAATAACTAATAGACGAAACAGTTCGGCTAGTGCGTCGCAAGCATTAGGTCATAATCAGCCGGCGACTACTTCGAGAATAAACTTACCCACAATTTCTTTACCTTTATTTAGCGGCAATGTTACCGAGTGGAATGCATTTTATGATTTATACAGATCTTTAGTTCATGATAACGAACAACTAACCGATGTTGAGCGTTTTCGTTACTTGTTATTGTCATTGCGTAATGAACCGTACAATCTTATTAAATCATTTCCGATCACCGATTTAAATTATCAAAATGCTTTACAGCTTTTAACAAATCGATACGACAATAAGAGAATTATTGCAACTAAACACTTTGATAAAATTTTTGATGTTCAACCAATATGTGATAAAAACTTAGAACAGGATTTAAGAAATATTCTTAATATTTGTCACGAAAACTTAACCGCTCTGCGGTCGTTAGGTTTACCGGTGTCACGGTGGAGTTTTGTACTTTTAAACATTTTATTACGTAAAATTACTCCCAATATTCGAAGACGGTTCGAATTATCATTAAAATCTTCAAGCGAGATTCCTGATGTCAATGAATTACTAGATTTCCTTGACAAAGAACTGTCCGCTTTAGAGGTGATGTCGTCAGCGTCGGAGCGGACGCAGCCCGCGCTCGCTCGGCAGCCCGCCACCGCAGCCCGCGCGCCAACCGGCTCGGTCCGCGCGCCGCTCGCCCCTCGCTATGATTCATCGACGCGACAGAATGCAGCAGTATCTCGCGCGCGTTCTGACTTTAATAACTCTCAATTTAAAGCCAACTACAATACAAATTCTATGCGTCCCGCGCGTAAAGTTACTTTTCATAGTTCTACGGATAATAAACCTAAATATACGTGTTGCTATTGTAATGAACATACACACTTATTAAATAGATGTGAATTATTCAAAAAATTAAACATATCTCAGCGTAAAAGTTTCATAACAGAAAATAAAATTTGTTCGAATTGCTTATTTATCGGGCATGATTTTAAAGCTTGTCAATCACGATACAGTTGTCGTATCTGTTCTCAGCGTCATCATACTTCTATGCATGAAGATAGCACTTCTTCATCGGAAAATAAACCTTCTACGCATAACTTGGTTGCGGAATTACCTCAGTCCTCTGAGAGTTCGTATAATAATTCTACGGTTTTACTCACCACAGCGCTTTTGAATATTAATTCAACGAATTCAAGTTCTCACTGTTCTCAAAATATTATCCGCGCTTTAGTCGATCAAGGATCGCAAGCTACACTCATAACGGAGTCTTGTGTTCAGCGACTCGGTCTTCAACGATTCCATACTGCGCTCAGCACCACGATCACCGGCGTAGGTGACAAAGATAATCAGCCTCGAGGCTACGTAACGTGCGTGGTCACTCCGTATAATAAGTCGGAACCCAAACTTTATATCGAAGCACTTATTTTACCGAAAATTACCAGTTACATTCCTACAATTCCTAGTTCTTTTGATAACATTCCACATTTACAAAACCTTCCTCTAGCAGATCCTGACCTACGTTCTTCTCGACCTATCGAGTTATTGTTAGGCTCGGACTACACCGATCGTATTCTTCTTCACAACAATATCAAGGGCCCATTAGGCACACCTGTTGCTATAAACAGTATTTTTGGATATTTACTAAACGGCAAGATAACTCATTTTACTTCACAAGTTTGCGTCAACGTTAGTACATATCAACTTGATCTACAACTACAGAAATTCTGGTAGCATGAATCGATGCCAGAAAGGAAATCTCTCACAAACGATGAAGTTCTTTGTGAATCCATTTTTGTTGATACTCATTCCAGAGACCCAACAGGGAAATACATAGTTTCGCTTCCCTTTAAGGAGTTTCCACCGATATTAGGTGACTCCTATGCAATCGCCTTTTCGCGTCTTAAGAAACTTGAGACGAAGCTCTCGTGTAACTCTGTTTTACGAACAGAATATGTTCAATGTCTCCAAGAATATTTAGACTTGGGGCATATGGAGCTTGTTCAATGTCCTTCATATTATATTACAACTCCGTATTATATTCCACACCACGCAGTTGTTAAGAATTCTTCTGCTACAACAAAGGTCAGAGTAGTCTTTGACGCTTCTTGTAAAACGACTTCAGGTCATTCGTTAAATGATAATTTATTAATTGGTGAAAAATTACAGCAAGATATAACTGAAGTTCTGTTAAAATATAGACTGCATAATATCGTTTTTACAGCGGACATTAAAATGATGTATCGATATATTGAAATTCGTACAGAAGATCGAGATTTTCAACGAATTCTTTGGAGATTTTCTCCTAATGATCCTGTGCAAGTATATCGCTTGCGCACTGTTACTTTTGGTGTGGCCTCAGCACCCTTCCTTGCCTTGCGAACCCTGCGCCAACTGGCACTAGATGAGGAATCCAGTTTTCCGCTTGCATCGCAAGTATTATTAAATGATGTTTTCGTAGATGACATTGTGTCTGGAGCTGCTACTCTGGATGATGCTTTAATATTGCAGCGTCAGCTTACAGCTCTTTGTAAATCCGGTACATTTGAACTTCGCAAATGGACTTCTAATAGTCAGGAGTTTTTATCGTCTATCAGTAAAGATGATCGTAATCATGACAATACACTACTACTTTCTAGTCTGGATAATGATTCGTCAGTTAAGATTTTGGGACTTCAGTGGAATCCAAAAACAGATACCTTTTCTTATCACGTAGATACACCCTCTCATAAATGCACAAAACGAATAATGCTGTCTGAAATATCAAAAATTTATGATCCACTAGGTTTTCTTAGTCCGATAACATTACTAGTTAAACATCTGATCCAAGTTCTGTGGAGTTCTGGTGTAGGATGGGATGAAACACCCCCTCAAACTATTTGTGACTTATGGTCTTCATTTATTTCTGAACTTCCTCAGTTAAAGGATATTTCGCTTCCGCGACAGGTACTTCCTTCTTACAAGGAAATACAGTTGCATGGCTTTTCTGATGCTTCAGAGAAGGCCTACGCCGGTTGTGTTTATTTGCGGGTTACAGATCAGACGGATAATATCCATTTATTTCTTATTATTGCTAAAACCAAAGTTTCTCCTTTGAAAAGAATTTCTCTGCCACGTCTAGAGTTGTGTGGCGCTCTTCTAGTATCGAAACTTATTGAAAAGGTTCTTCATACCTATGATAAAATTATATCTATTGATGATGTCTATGCATGGAGCGATTCTTCAATCACACTCGCATGGCTTCGATCTCCTTCTCACGAGTGGCGTACTTATGTAGCCAATCGGGTTACAGAGATAACTAGCCGCGTACCAGCGTCACATTGGCATCATGTTCGCTCAGCAGATAATCCTGCGGATTTACCTTCTCGCGGTGTTTTACCTTCACAGCTAAACCAAGAGCAATGGTTCACTGGTCCATCGTGGCTTAAAACTCCACAACATGAGTGGCCTATTTCTAATATCGATGCGAGGACAAATGAGGAACGGCGAAAACATACTTTGGTTACACAAAATCAAGAAGTACCTATAGATTTACAATTTTTAACACGGTTCTCATCGTTAACTCGTTTGCTTCGGGTGGTTTCATTAATATACCGGTTTTATTACAAATGCCGTAAAACTAAATCATATTCATCAAATCAAATTACAATTCATGAAACTAAATTCGTTCTTCATCGAATTATTTTTCTCGTTCAAAATGAAAACTTTAATACAGATATTTTACGTATCAAAAATAATCAAAACTGTTCTATTCGTTTACAAAAACTTAAACCTTTTCTTGATCCTGTTGGACTTGTCAGGGTCGGCGGCCGCATACAAAATGCTAATATACCTTACGATGCTAAACATCAAATACTATTACCCAAAAAACATTTCTTTACAGATTTAATTATCAATTATTACCATAAAATAAATTTACATGTCGGACCACAGACATTACAATATATAATTTCCCAGACTTACTGGATTTTATCAGCCAGAGACGCTATCCGTATGTGTACTCGTCGTTGCGTGCGTTGCTTTCGTACTCGACCGACCGCTTCTCAGCCAATCATGGGTCAGCTTCCAGCCGCAAGAGTTTCTTCTCTTCGGCCATTTTTACACGTAGCTGTAGATTTTGCAGGACCTTTTTATTTAAAATCGAGCCCATTTCGTAAAGCGAAAGTTTATAAATCGTATGTTTCAGTCTTTGTCTGTATGTCCACTAAGGCGATACACTTAGAAGTTGTTCCTGATCTTACGACCGATTCATTCCTTAACGCATTGCGTAGATTCATTTCTCGACGCGGTCTATGCTCGAATATCTATTCGGACTGCGGACGTAACTTTGTCGGATGTGATAGGTATTTAAAGGAACTATACAAATTTTTTCAAAGCGAATCAAATCAACAATATATTCAAAATAAACTCACAGACCTTTCCATAACTTGGCATTTTCAGCCTCCGTATGCTAGTCATTTTGGCGGTATATTCGAGGCCGCTGTTAAAAGTATGAAGACTCATCTTTATAGAGTCGTCGGTTCTCATACGTTAACACATGACGAATTCAATACACTTTTGACACAAATCGAGGCAATACTAAATTCGAGACCTCTATGTATTCAAAGTAATGATCCTACAGATCCATTACCACTAACACCTGCACATTTTCTCATTGGGGGACCATTGACTTCTTTGCCTGAAATAGATATTAATTCATGTCCAAGCAACCGCCTTACTAGGTGGCAATTATTGCAACAAGCAGTTCAGCACTCTTGGAAACGCTGGAGTATAGAATACCTGCACCAGCAACAGCAGAGAAGTAAATGGTTTCGGGACACAAAACACTCGCCTCTTACAGAGGGTTCTGTAGTGGTGATCATGGATAATATGCTACCACCACTGCAATGGCGTCTGGCCCGTGTGCACAAGTTACACCCAGGTGCTGACGGTATAACTCGTGTCGTCACAGTGCGCATTGGTAACACGTACACTAAAAGACCTGTCGTGAAGGTCTGTCCCTTGCCCATAGATTAGATTATACTTTATTTTTCTTTATTACATTATTCCTTTATCCATTTAGCATTATTATAGTTTATTTTTTATTATTATTTTCAATACGTTAAAATAAGCCAGTTATTTTAAGGTCGGCGGCATGTTCCGTAGAAAGAGCACTTTAGCACAAACTACTTTCTTTTCTTTAGTTCTTTCCTTTTCTAATTATTACTTACATAAAGTGTAGCTCCCTACGCATATACAAGCGCCATCTAGCGCGCGACCAGTAGTTCAGTTGTCTGTCGACTCTCAAGTGTTGTGTATGGCGGACGCGCACGCAATTAATCAATAATTAAAATACCACATCAAAACGCACAAAACCTTAAAATCGCCATCGCGCCTGTGGAATCAGCTGGAAAAGGGGATCCCCGAAGAAATAGTAAGCTCACAGAAGGAAAGGTGAGTTACACTTTATTTTCAAAATTTCTATTCATTCAATTTACCATACAGACTGTTTTAACCGAAAACAGTAGTTTCACCGCTTAGTTTGACCGTTACGGCAAACACCAGTAAACCCGGTTCAGCTGGTGTGGGAACAAACATTTGTGACCCACTTAGGCCGTTGTCTATTTACCCTTGTATTGCATGGCTTGTTTCGGTGAAAAATAATTACCTATATTAATAGAATAGAAACCATCATTCTCCTGCCCTTATCCCATTGCCCTTAAGGTATGTGACCTGTGGTATCCGGCTGCATAGAATAGACCACCCTCATTTCTTACCGAGGTGTCGTAAAAGGCGACTAAGGTATGTGCCTTGTGGTATATGGCTGCATAGAATAGACCACCCTCATTTCTTACCGAGGTGTCGTAAAAGGCGACTAAGGTATGTGCCTTGTGGTATATGGCTGCATAGAATAGACCACCCTCATTTCTTACCGAGGTGTCGTAAAAGGCGACTAAGGTATGTGCCTTGTGGTATATGGCTGCATAGAATAGACCACCCTCATTTCTTACCGAGGTGTCGTAAAAGGTGAATAAGGTAAGGTGACGTCAGGCAGGCGGCCGGTCGTAAAATACGTAGCCAAATCATGCGACAACATGTTTGTAACATGTTGTGCCGACCCCACTTAGAGTGGGATAAGGGCAGGAGAATGATGATTCTTCTGACCTTATCCCGCTCTAAGTGGGGTCGGCACCACACGTTCTCAACGCTTTGACTATTTATTTTACGACCGGCCACCTGCCTGACGTTAACTTACCTTGGTCGCCTTCTCAACACATCAGTAAAAATGAATCTATTCCACTCAGCTGGAAAATACTATACGGCTCGTGAACTTACCGTAGTAACCTTTTACGACACCTCGGTAAGAAATGAGGGCTGTCTATTCTACTCAGCCGGATACCACATGGCGGGTTAACTTACCTTAGTCATCTATTACGTCACCTCGGTAATTAATGAAGGTAGTCTATACTACGTAGCCGAATACCACACGGCGGGTTAACTTACCTTAGTTGCCTTTTACGACACTTTTGCCGAATTGAGTTGAAGAGGTCACGCAGTTGTTAAAAAAATATTTGATACTGGGAGCTTGGAGCGCTGCATAAACTAGCAGAAATGCACTAAAGTAATTATAGATCTACAAAAAAGTCCGCGATAGCATGTCTCTATCTCTTATGGTTAACCTACAATAACTATTTTTATGTTTTAAATTTGATTTCCAGAAAAAAACTGTCACAAGCTGATTTCCACGCGGGCGTAGCCGCTGGCATAGCTAGTATGAAATAAATTATACATAATAAGCTCCAATTTTTGCGATCTCTTATAGTTAACTTGAAATAACTACTTTTATGTTTAAAATTTCAATTAAACTGCACTAGCTAATACGCGGGCGAAGCCGTAGACACAGCTAGTTTATATTTAAATGTGTTATACATTAGGCTTAACTTGTAAGTTTTAATAAGCTTTAATAAGCTTTTATTAGCTTTTCTACAAAACGGTTGTGCAAACAATATGACTGTACAAGGAAATACAAACTTTCATTTCCATTTACATGAAAGCTGTATTTAAACGAGTGGTAAAAGTTAGTTATTTCGGCAGTACTGTCATATTAACTATGGCGTTGAATACCGTTTCGCGTTGAATGAGCTTTGCATTAATTATAATAATATTAAAACGCCACTTTACGTCTTCATTATGGCAATTATTGAAAAGCGCTTTCATTAGCCGTAATCCAATTATTTCGTAGTATCGTTATTTGCAGACAGCTTATAATACAGCTTTAAAGAGGTATCAATTTAATCATCAAAACATATCTGGTCTTAAATTTTTTTAACCATACCTGAATTGCTGAAACTTTTAATTTACCAGGTTTATAGAGGCTTAAAAAAAAGTAAATACATCACAAATAAATTGGAAATAAAAATATATCATACTAGCAGTTCCCCGCGGTTTCACCCGCGTCCATACCGATCTCGTGGTAGTGGAAAGTTTACTAAGTCAGAGTATAGATTTCAGCATCATCCTCCTGCCCTTATCCCACTCTAAGCGGGGTCGGCACAACATTTTAGCATGTTGTCACATGATTTGGCTACGTATTTTACGACCGGCCGCCTGCTTGACGTCAACTTACCTTAGTACTTTACGACCCCTCGGTAAGAAAGAGGGTGGTCTATTCTACTCTACCGGATACCACACGGTGGGTCAACTTACCTTAGTCGCCTTTTACTACACCTCGGTAAGGAATGAGAATGGTCTATTCTACTCAGCCGGATACCACACGGCGGGTCGACTTACCTTAGTCGCCTTTTACTACACCTCGGTAAGAAATGAGGGTGGTCTATTCTATGCAGCCGGATACCACACAGCGGTAAGTCAGACTATAGATTTATTTTTGTAAATTGAAAGTTTGGTCTTATCAATAATTAAGGCAAAGGAAATTTTCAACGGAATGTATTCATAGGTACACAAATATAATAAATACGCTACAATTGTTATGGCAATATTTGCTTTATATTGACATTATTTAAAATTCGTTACATCTTTTGATTGGAATGTCCAATTTTAATAATTTAAAAAGTATTTTACAGGTAATGAAACAGTTTTTAATAAAATATTATTTAGTGTGATAAGGATTAATACGAAGATGTAAATATTATGGTATCATTATTGTTGCCAGTTTTAACAACTTTTACAATGTAGAAAAGTTATATTGGCAAAACTATAATAGTTAGACATATACTTCAGACTTTTTTGTAGATATTGATACATTTTATAATAATGTAGAACATTTTTTTATCTCTCATCAATAGTTTCTGCAACGCACGCGTTGAAATATTTTTATGACTAAAGTTTTCACACCTTATTACAGTTTTATTAGGGATCCCTATTCTTTTGAAAATGTAATAAAGCCTATTTAGCTCAATAAAAAAGCAGCTATTTTATAGTGCAAAAATTTTTGAAATCGGTCCAGTACTTTTTGCGTGAAAACAATACAAACATACACACAAACATACAAATCTTTCCTCTTTATAATATTAGTGTAGATATAGATAGGTGGCACAAAAGTAATGTCATAATATGAACGTGCCTTCATTTTTACAAATGGCGTCAAAGAGAGGTGGTTATAGTAACACGGGACATTTCACTACTCACTTTATGTTTTCCAAGGTTTGTGACAGCACAACCGAGGACCGCTTCTCTGCCCAAAAAGAAAGTATGGTTGCCGATTGGCCTCTCGAATGCCGGTTCCTCCGAAAATTTCTTTGTGGTTGTTTGTGAATCTGGAACAAGTATTATCACTCATTTATCTATACTTATAAAACAAAGTCCCAAAAAGCTGTACTTTTTAAACCAAAAGATAGTGCAATACTTCCGGATGGTTTAGGTAAAATGATACATATCGGTTTTATGTAAATTGTGTTAAAAAGATCGCGCAGTTGTTAAAAACTTACTTCTCGGGAGCATTAGTCGCGTGCGCTGCGTAAACCAGCAGAGATATGCTAAATTAATGTACTAGAGAATTGTAGATCTTTGAAACTACTACAAAAAAGGATAAGGACATTAACATGTCTCTATCTCTTATGGTTAACTCACAATAACTACTTTTATGTTTAAAATTTGAAGTGTATAAAAAAAATTGTGACACGCTGATATCCACGCGGGCGAAGCCGCTGGCACAGCTAGTTGATATATAAATCTAGTTTAATTCATCATCCTCCTGGCCTTATTCCACTCTAAACGGGATCGGCACAACATGTTGTCAAATGATTTGGCTACGTATTTTACAACCGGCCGCCTGATTGACGTCAACTTACCATAGTCGCCTTTTACGACATCTCAGTAAGAAATGAGGGTGGTCTACTGTTCTAAGCCGGATATCACACGGCGGATAAATCTAGTTTACTTGTTAAATATAATTAACTAGTGGCCGCAACTTTTTTAACGCCACATTAAACGTTTCAGTACACTCAATAGCTTCTCTGCGAATTAACCGTGAAAGCGTAAATGATACACATATAGACTTTCTCATATAAATCAGTATAGAGAACAAAAAAATTTAGATATTTTAAAATATTAAAAAATCTGGAGCGCCTCGTTCACGTTAACTTATGTACTACATATATGCTGCGGAACCGAAGCAGATAAATAGTACCCGACAATAAATAATGCACATCGGGCTTAGAGAGAGAAAATCGGCTAGATTCTGCTTCATATAGCATTGCCTCTGTCACACAGACCGACGAACCCGTGTGTGACAGTGACATCGCTCTACAAAACCGAACTGGCCGGCTGTTTCGTTGTAAACATCGATGTGCATTATTTAATGCCGGATACTGTACTTTTGATTTTAAAATATAAACATGAGATGATATCTACAGAGTATGGAGAGAGCGTAACCTTGCAAGTTATTAGGATTCCAGAGTAAATACCCTCTTCACTGTACGTGCCGCTTTACCTTAATGAGCAATTAAGTGATAGCCTGTTAAGATTTTGGTCAAAACGTTATGATAGAATTATTTTGCTGTAATCCACGTTTGACCATTTTGTCCGAGGCTCTTTCTATTAGACTGTTAAGCTAAACAACAATTTAAATAATATAACAATTGAAAAGTAACGATAATATTATTTTGCTATATTCTGCGTAAAAATTAAAATTAATCACAATAACTGACATACATATAAAAACTTGTGTTAAATTACTTAATAAACGGCTTATTGTATAAATTATTAAAATAATTATAAACAATCTTATGGATAAATTCCAAATAGATGGGTAGTTACAAAAATATATATGTACGAAATTAAGCAAAGAAAAAATCCATAGCGGGTATTTCTTTTTAAATATGCATACCGAACTCCAAAACTTGAGTTATTTTGAAAGCAGTTGTTCGAAAGTATTTTAATTTGCATAGACAATGTAAACCCACCGGAAAGGGCTTCCTTGTCAATTAATATTAAACATTTAATTTGGCGAGCAACCTGAAGTTTGTCTCAAGTTAAATTAAACGATTATTGAGGATTACGACCAAGGTCAATTTAGTGAAACCCAGGGCAGTATGACTCCCAAGAATTAAAAGTTCTATTGAAAATTAGTAATGAAAAACTTAAGTTTTAATTCATTAAAGAACTTCAACCCCGTAGAAAGTTGAAAATACCGTCTGAAAGTTACCTCAGTTGATTAATATGGTATGGACATGTCATGAGAAAGAGCTGTGATTGCCCAGCGGTGAGACTGTCCGACTCTTTCAAGGGGAACACGAGTTCAAACGCGGGCAAGCACCAATGAGTTTTTCTATTAAAACTCATGTGTCTAATTGATAATAGCAATGATTCACACGCTTTTCGGTGAAGGAAAACATCGTGAGGAAACCTGCATATCTCTAGAGAATTCTGGACATGTGTAACCTACCAATCCGCATTGGAGCAGCGTGGTAGGTCTTAGCTCCAACCCTCTCTCCAGGAAATGAGAGAGGAGGCTATTCCCAGCAGTGGAATTATAACTGGCCGCTACTTTACTACTTTACTATGTAATGAGGAGGATGATTGAACGTGAAAGCTTAAGAGACAGACAGAGAGGTTCTTGTATTTATAATATTAGTATGGATGTATATTTTATGTTCGTATATATAACATCTCATCATCATCATTGAGCTACTCAGCTATCTTTATTATAATCATCATCATCATCATCCTACTGCCCTTGTCCCACTCTAATTGGGGACGGCACAACATATTAAAAACATGTTGTCGCATGATTTGGCTACGTATATAAAATTTGAATATTTTACTAATAATAATTATTTATTTAGATTGGCCCGTTGGCGCTCTGGGTACTGTGAGTGTCACAGCTCTTGTGCAGCCATGGATACATCACACGTTCCATGCGCTACTATGAACAAAGTCCATAGCGATCCATCACTGCCGCGGCGTATCACTTCAGCATCGTAGCACAATACGTTGACTAGCTAGGTTACCCATTGTCGCCATTTCAGACGTAAAGGCTAGCTTCCGCAACGCCCAGCAACATTCGGTCGTGGTTCCGTCACTACTGAGAGACTAAGAACAACGTTTCCGATGTCCCTTCATCAAACAGTAACATTTCAGCTATCACATTGTACCGGCACTACTTCAAGCGGCCTAAGCGTCCAAAAGTCGAGAAAGGCACACGGCAACGACCGAAATCACCACAGGCCTAACTCAACCCGTATCACAAAGGCACGTAAACTGTCTGTGTCAAATCAAAGCCGAATAAAGGCACACCGCAGCAACCGGAGTCAACCACGGGCCTAGACCCAGCCTCAAAAAAATGGAGCCTGTCGTAGACTTTTGGGCAAGGCACACAGCAATGACCGAAATCGCTGCCGGCCTAAACCTCAAATCTTCCACCAGTACCCGCCAGAGCATGATTCGGTACAGTGCCATCACTACTCAGCAAAGTTTCCTCCGCCGAGTAACATTCAGACCCTATAATCGTTCGAGGTGAGGTAAGCGATATAATAATCTCTTACACTCTAACGGTCAAGTCACATTCACAGCCTCTCCAAAGATGGGCACGATCTTGCATCTTGAACCATTATACGAGAGCGGGCACTTAGATGTGTATTTGTTATTAAATTTCGTATTTGAAATAGTCGAGGTAAAACCTCAACTAATATTACGTATCGCCCCAGTACACATCTACAATAACATTAGTTCAATAATTTATAAGTGTCCGTATAGGTCACTTATGCGCTCCGTGTTCCGCCCGCTCTCTTTACTATAGAACGGCGGCTGTCGCGACGTTCGGTCAAAATGATGAAAATTTGACTTTTCCAATTTTTATGTTTTATGGCTAGAGCATCAATTATAGATGCGAAAAAATGTAATTGCGTGACAAACAAACGCTTATTTGCTGAAATATCGAAATTATAAAAATTATTTATTTTTGATAAGAATGTAGGGCTGAGACCGTTACAGTAGTGACCCTACCTTCAGCATCGCGGGTCGTGGGTTCGATTCCCACCGAGGGCCAACATTTTCTATAAACAAATTGTTGATACTTCGAGCCTGGGTGTGTATTTGTATTTAAGTATGTATTTAAACTTATATATGTAGTATATCTACCAGTTGTCCGTCACCCATAACACAAGTATTAAGTTACTTATTTTGGGGACGGACGACCGTGTGTGTAAATGTCCCATATATATTTATTTATTTTATTAATATATTAGTTATTTTTGAATTTAATTCGCTAAGAAAATGTCCGTGAGTATGAAGCGGAGTTAAATAAATGTGTGTAACATTAATGTCAGATGTAAATACACTCTCAGACAAATATTTAATATCCATCTTTTACACAGGCGAAGTTCTGGCATTCACAAGTTCACTCTACAAATATTAGTCTTGCTCGCGCACTCTCTAGAGAAATGTATGGGCAAATAATTTTTCGTCATTGGGAATATTTTTCATATTTTAATTTCCAAGAATATTTTATTTTTCCCTCTTTTTAACTTTTAGCAGATTGCTTTTAGATAGTTTATTTTTTTCAAATCATGAATTTAGCTTGTTTATCGTGTCTTTAATGTTATTTGAATAAAATATTATAAATTATTTTACTCGGTAGGTTAGCTGGAAGATATCTCTGTCAAAGAGATAAGTTGACCTTTGTACACTTTTTAATGGATAATGTTTTTCTTACGTTTTTTTATGGTCCATAAACAAATTAATTAATAAATAATCGCCTCTTCGGGTGACAAGAGGGCTGGCTCGTTTTTCGCACAACGAATCAGCTTAGCGATTCAACGCAGAAACGCTGCCAGCATTCTTGGGACCATTCCACGTGGGCATGATTTGTATAGTAATAGCGTGTAAGTAACTTAAGATAGATATAACTTTACATTTTTGTTATAAATAAATAAAACCGAAAAGTATTATATGAGCCGTCGAAGAAAGTTATAGATAAGTTAAAAAGTGTTTGTGATTGTTGATGTGATTTTTTACAATCTACCGCATTCATATTTCAAAGAACCGATAAATTTTGGGGTCTTAAGTTGCTAGGCGATCTTGCAATGAAAAATCCTATGTCCAACGGTGGATGTCTATTGTCTGACCGGAGTGAGAGATGAAAGATTATACAGAATATTCAATAGGACTCAATTTATCATTCCATTGCCAAGATGTGTAAAGAACTAAATCGAATAAGTAATTAATAAAAGTAGACGGAATTCCCTACTAAAAATGTAATAAAGAAGATAATTTTTCATTACATACACTTGTTTTTATTTATTATAATTTGTCCAATTTCATTAAATAAAAGAAAACTCTAAGTTTATATTGACCATAAAGATAATAAATCTGGTATAGCAAATATTCAAAATCCCATTAACAGGCACTCTGATTATTAAGCAAAAGTATCTACCCAACCAACTTGCTTACCCAAGTTTTTTTTCAATCAGTGAACCTATTGTAAACTAGAAACCGACGCGCTGCCATGATCACTTACTAAGTGCGTCATGATAAAATGGATTGATTTTGACCCATGACTTTAAAGAACTGATTTGCTTATGTCAATTACAAACTCACGAGTTCACTATTATCTTAAGGCAAAGTAATAGTTTCGTTCGAGCAAACTTTGATGCCTGCATAAGTTTCTCTCCTCCTGTGCTCTGTTATTAAAGCTGTATAAACTCGAAAGTTGTGCTACTTGTATATTTATATAGTTCGTATATTATATAGTTATTTATATATTTAGTATCTGTTCATTATTATCTTATCGACGTATTTTGGAAGATGCCGTCTGCCCTAAAGATACCAAGTCTTCAGCTACGTGAACTTTCAGTGCCTATTATAAGTTTCGTAGATTTTAAGCCATTTACGAAGTTGCCTCTGTTTTATGCAAAACTTTAACCAAAGTTTATTAGTACGAAAAGAGGACGTTTTCAAGTGTTTTATGCAGAATATTATAGAATTATTAAGGTTGTTTATTTTAATTAGCTGTGATAGCTTAGCTGACCGTGCGAGTAGACACTATTAAAATTAATGTACCATATACATTTACAATTTATTACACGCTTTTCGGTGAAGGAAAACATCGCTTGGTGAACTGCATATCATGAAATTCTGGGCATATGTGTATTGTGTAAAGGTTTCATCACTATGTTTTTTCCTCCATGGAAAGTCATGGTATAATGTATAAACATCAATATGATACATAAGTTTTTATAAAAAAAACTCATTGGTGAGGATTATGCGGTCTCACACATCGGCAATCACGGATTTCTCAAAACAAAATTAAATATTTGCATCGAACTGAATTAACTGGAGTGACTAAGTACGATTGTCTTTTAATATGATATAGTCAAAATGGGTTATTTATGTAGCCGTAATCAATAAATATTACCTTTAAATTTGAACAAAAATGTTTTGAAACGATACCATCATTTGACTTGACAACGTATTTTATTAAAATAATCGATATTTAATAATCGATTATTTAAACATTATAAATCGATTTAAAAAGTTGATTATATTAATTACCCTCTTTTTTTCTTGTCTTTTAAGATAAGATATAGGTACGTTGTCGGATGAAACCAATGAAACAGCATATTTTAATCGAATTTCGCAAATAGCACATCTTTTATTTTTTATTCGTACCTATCCACTTTAACCCTTTATAAGGCCGAGGAAACTGGGAAGATTACGAAACTAATAACTGGTATACTAGTTAATATTTTTTTTGTAAATTTAAGATTTTTCCAAAAATTGGAAAGTTAGTAGAAAATTTGGTGGCAGCATATACATATGCCACTGAAAAAAAGTTTTTTTAGTTCTGCCATACTAAGAGGGTTATATAAACATTTTTATTTTGTGGCATCTATTCTGCCTTTATCTTAAAAAGAGTTAATTAGTCTTTATTCTAACTAATTATCATATAAAAAAGCAAATTTTTTAATAGTCAGAAAAAAGTTTCGTTTGGAGATAATAGAGTTTTTATAAATTGATTTATTTTGAAGGGAGAAAAATCTATGATTTATTAATCGATTTTTTCCAATCCAAGACACATCCCTACAAAACATATAACCGCGATAAGACATTTCGAAGTATAAAATGCATTTTCGGCAGAGCAGTTCCATTTGGGTTATTGATCCGCAGTCCGCAGGCATGTGGGGCATTAGCATTCGGTGTCAGGTGGGGACCGTCCCCGTGTCACATTCTCGTCCCCACGCCTTAGATCCGGCGGTAGACGATAAAACCCTTTTCGTCGGCAACAATTTATATTCGTCGAATTTATTTCTACTTTATATAAATCTGTTCGGTATTCCGAGAACGGTTTGAATGGAGGTTTATAAAATGTTCATGGTTTAAATTTTGTTTGAATTCTTAAAAAAAGCCTGTTAAAATACATTGTATTGTATGAATATAGATTTGTGTTGTATGAATATCGCGCAGGCTCAAACACGCACTAGCAGCGTGTGTCTACACGCCCACTCTCGCCCAGGGCTCTAGTATTACTGACATGGTGCGCTTGAGACGCTGTAAGGTTTCATTTCTACATTAGTAATAATGTGTGTGTACTGTTCGTACTTCCACCCGATAGCGTTATATCGGCTCTCTGCTTCACACACCGCACGCGCGTCCGTCCTCACCCGTGGTCGTAGTGAAAGTGAGTAATTCTCTTCCCTCGCCCCACTACTATAACGCGCGGTGTGCAGGCATGAGACGACAGAACCTCCTTTATTATAAATCTACCTTCCATCAAAACTTCTATTCTTATTCACATACACTACATCTCTCCTTTATTTTAATTAAAATAAGTTTATTTTCAGTAGATCAGTGGTTATCATTTAAAACATTTTATTACATCATTCATCAATCACCATAACACATTTTCGTTTCTGAAGTCTAAAAATCACTAATCCTACAACTATGTAGTTTACTCATTTTCCTAACTCCATTCTTCCTTCGCTTCTCACTAACTAAATATATTCCTTTCACTTATACTTCTTTTAGCTAAGTATTATATTTATCTGGACCTCATTTTCTAATTGCTTCTTTCACATCTATTTTAATATTAGATATCACTTAATGCCTCACTCATCTGTATTCTCCTTTTTCCCACACTTCGGTTGCCTCATACATCTTCCGGCACTCCTGCATTCCATTCGTCCTTCATTCCTCCTTATTGTTCCTTGTTGTCGTTGCCTGCATCTCTTGGCCATTTACTACCTTCCATTCTTCCTCTCCCTTTTTCGTGTAAAATATTTCGTCTCAACTATTGTCCAGTTTCGTCACTTTCAATCTCTATGTCACCTCCCAATCGTAGTTTAGCTGTCTTTTCCCGTTTGCGTACTGTTTCCTTTTTCTTTTAGTTCCCTGTTATCACGAATACCCATGTCATCAGTTTTATGGGTAACATCCTCGAGCCGCCAAACTTTTCATTCATGGCCACAATACCGGGATGGCCCTCATGTGCTGTCAATAATTCTCTGTCTCACAATTCCTTAGATATAACTATTTTAGTCTCTCTTAAAAAGTTTCCTTCATAATAGCAAGTTCATTTGTAATTTATAAAATTAAGTCTAAATAATCTTTATTCAAGAAGGCTTTTTGAATCTTTTTGAAGCACTTTTGAATCGTCAAGGATCAATTAGATTTAATAAGCTACACTGGTTCGAAATGTTGCTCTTACCGAGAAAAACCAGCACGAAACACGGCAGTCAATCTTTTAAACATTTAAATTTACATTAATTATTTTCAGTCTTGTTTGAAGCTGAAAGGATTTATATCATTCAAATAATCCTCAATTGCGCAATATGCCTTACGTGTAAGCATATACAATTAATTTAAACTTTTCTGTAGATAAGTCTAATATAGATTGCGGAATTGTATTGTAAAATCTTAAATTGTAAAAACTTTGATTTCTAAGTCCAATTTTCTATTCCAATTTTCTGACAGATCACTTCTTTTAAGGGATCTGTTTTCATGGCTAAGTCAGGAATTCATTTACCCACTTAATTTATTAATCCCAGAAAGGTTAATAAATCTGTGATGCTTATCGAGGCTTTCAGCTTTTGAATAGATATTCAATATTCAGATATTTTCTAATGATTTTATTTTCTGTTTTGCAAGTTTGTGGTCTAGGAACCTTCAGATACATTTTCATTTTCTCAACACAATCTTAATTACCTGTAAAACTTCAATGACCTTTTTTTTAGATTAGCGTCATGTTCTATTTGGTCTTTTCTGAACATAAGAATGTCTTCAATAAATTGATCACGTCTTCACTTTCTCAAATTCAGAGGATTCTACCAGACAACATTCGTTTTCATTGATAAAGTCCTGTGGTCGATTTAAAGGTCGTTACGGATCTCGAATTTTAGCAACCTTTCTAATCTTAGTCTAATTCTTCTATCGTAGGCAGAGTGATTTATTGTTGCCGCCTGATAAATTGTTGTTAATAATTGTGGCTATTGTTTGTAATATATGTAAGTACGAATTTTCTTAATTATTAATATGTTCTTTCCCAGTATTGTTTTATGTTATATGTCTGTTTATATAAGTCATAATGTATATATATATTTTCTACTTCTGTTCTGTTCTGTGTTGTCACTTTCTTTTCGTTTTTGCATTATGGTAGCCACTGAAAATCAGTGTTAGGGTCCCAGCCCTAGCTTAAAGCTGAGTGGTTTACCATTTTGTGACATATTGTTTTTTAATTGTATTTAGTATATTGTTTCTTACTTCTAATATCCTGTATTTTTTTCTTGTTTTTTTTTTTTAATTTGTTATATTTCTTTTTATTGTTTTTTCTTTTTTCTGTATAAGGTCACAAATAAAGTTTTTTGAATTTGAATTTGAATTTTCGTTTCGAATTGTTGAATTTGCCCATCTCATATTAACACAAAATCGGATACCACAGTTCTCTTTTAAGATAGGCACTGTAAGTGAGATCCAGTCTAAAAGGCCATCTACTTTTACACTGTTATCTTTCTGAAGGACTTAATTGATTATAGCATTCATCTTTTCCTATAAGGGAATTGGAATGAGTCTTCTGTGCTTGCACCGTGTCATCTATCTTTTTCTATAGGCGATTATGCTGCAGTTTAAAGTGTCTGATTTTCTTCATTTCGCATAGATTTTATCATGGTCATTTCTCATCAAATGTTAAGTTTTTTGTAACTACCACAATTGAAATGTCTTTTTATTATTTTCTGATTTACATTTCCGGTTATCTCTTCTTCTTCTGAGCATATCTTGGTTATTTTATCTTTAAAACCAAAGTCATTTGTTTATAACCTCCAATGAATAAGCTTCGGCCATCAATGAGGTCTTCAATCGTCGGTATCTCATTTGATTTTAATTTATTATTTTTTCTACTGTCTGAGCTACATTTTCAGCAATTTGGTCTAGAAGTTAAATATTTAACAACTTATTGTCATGACCGAACAATGAATTTCTGAAATTTCTGCTTTTCTTCCTGTTTCTCTTGTCGAAATGCGTGTCTTTCAAATATTTTACTATTTCATTCAAATATACTGGTTCTTTAAGTATTCATCTTATTTCTTAGTCATCAACACATCATTCTAATCATGAAGATGAGAGTTTCAGCTTCGGAATTGTTAGTTTAGTGCGTATCGGGAATATTGTAAAATACTTGTTATTCCGACCTACCCCAATGCAAAATATGTACTCCCTTTTGAGCAGGTGTGGTGGCAGCTTCTAAGTAAATATCCCCACTCCTTTTCCATATTCAATGTCGTACATAACAAATTAAAATTTCCTTCGCATCCGACTTTTTCCAGTGTAAGATTTGCCAAATTTACCAGGGACAGCAAACTATGTTATTTCAAGAAACGATCGTTATTTTTCTTGACATGCTTCCTCAATCACCATTCAACTTCCATCAAGAGACGGTCGTCATTCGTCCTTGACATGCTTCCTACATCATCAAACTTCCATCCAACTTCCCATCAAGAAACGTTCGTGAACCGTCCTTGAACAACTTCTTCACATAAATCTACCGTCACATAAATTAACATTATTAATAATTATCCGTTTATTATCCGTTATTAAACAGCTTATTTAATCATCAAACTTCACATAAATTAAGAGCATTACGACCTTACGTCAAGTAATGGCATCATCCATTCTTGAACAACTTCTTCAGTCATCAAACTTAATATCAAGTAACGGCATCACCCGTTCTTGACTTACTTCCTCAATCACCAAACTTTACATCAAGTAACGGTATTATCCGTTCTTGAACAACTTCTTCAGTCATCAAACTTAATATCAAGTAACGGCATCACCCGTTCTTGACTTACTTCCTCAATCATCAAACTTTATATCAAGTAACGGCATCATCCGTTCTTGAACAACTTGTTCAATCATCAAACTTAATATCAAGTAACGGCATCACCCGTTCTTGACTTACTTCCTCAATCATCAAACTTTACATCAAGTAACGGCATCATCCGTTCTTGAACAACTTTTTCAATCATTTAACTTTACATCAAGTAACGGCATCATCCGTTCCTGACCAACTTCCCCGAATTTATCAAGCTACTCAATCATCTAGAGATAAGCATCATTCATCTCAAGATTTTCTATCAATCTATCATCCACTATTTCTACAATTATTTATTAATCATATATAATTATCGTATCGACACATTAATTATGTATTTATATATGTATATACGTGCATATTTATTTATACACGACTGATATATCACTGAATATAATTAAAGTGACATTTTCGTATATATAAAAACCGATTTTCGTGAAACTTAATTTGCACTCTCAGTAATCAAATCTCACTCTTAGTATATATATAATGTACACTAGAAATCTCCCAGAAACAACTCACATGGCAAAACAACGCTTGCCTAGTCAGCTAGTAATATTATAAAAAGTATATGCACTTATTTATAGTTTATGAAACTAATTTAACAATTTTATTATTTTTATGAGCATATCTTATAGAACACTCCGCACACAAACACTACAATAAAAAATGTCCCAGCGATTGTCGTTACCGCGTTCAAATAACAATAACAAAATTGACCCCTACGACATTAACATAACAAATTCAACACGTTCAACCTGCTCTGAATATATATAAAATATTTTAAATTTTTCTACACCGTTATGTAAGTTACTTATTATTTAATTTCCAATTATAATATTTCCATTTTACTGTTACCGTCATCTTCTTTTTTTTTCGCGTTTAGCTACTACTAAACGTGACAGTTTTTCCATAGTATCACAATTGAAATAAATTTACAACAGTACTCACAGACTCGTCGCCAATGTACTGTTCGTACTTCCACCCGATAGCGTTATATCGGCTCTCTGCTTCACACACCGCACGCGCGTCCGTCCTCACCCGTGGTCGTAGTGAAAGTGAGTAATTCTCTTCCCTCGCCCCACTACTATAACGCGCGGTGTGCAGGCATGAGACGACAGAACCTCCTTTATTATAAATCTACCTTCCATCAAAACTTCTATTCTTATTCACATACACTACAGTGTGTCTTGTATAAAATCATACAAAGCAAGAATCACACATTTATACCCACATATACATCAATAAAATATTATATAGATATAAATGAAACATTGTAATGTATTGGCAGCACTATAATGAACGTTCCTTTCTAACCACGTCCGTACCAATCGCATGAGTTTCATTTTGTACCGAGTATTTATTATATTTTTTATCTTTATTTTGCTTTTTTCTTTAATGAATTTGGATAATACCTTAAGAAAATGAGCTGTTATGATAGCCAACGTCAAAGTCTTTGTGAAAATCGACGATACATATCAACCGTTTGTCGGCGCCGTTTTTGCTATGCCGCACTAATTGCTGTAACAAGTTGTGGCGCGCTAAAGAAGTTCTTCAGAAGTATAAGTAGCCGGTACATATTTCAACATGGGCCGAATTTTGTGGTCAGAGTATAGTCAATTGCTCGTTGTGTAACAATTATCGTGGTGTTGCATTGGTCTCGTCTTCGTTGGCATAAGATCGTATTATACACCGTTATCAACCAGTGGTTGTCCGTATGAATCTGAGCAATCTGATTTTCGAAAGAAACGGTAAAAAGAAAAAAAAGATGAATGAAGGGGGCATAACGCTTTTTCCTTAAGGGACGTTTTCTACAACTACTCGGGTTTTAAAAATTTATTTCCCAAGAGAACTTAGACTATTTAAATAAATAAGTAAATAAATCTTTATTCTTCAACACACCTCAGCATAACAACAGTATAAATTAAGAATAAAAACGTTACTTATTTGACCATTAAAATAAAAGATTTCGTTCGCTTAGACGTATGCACCACTGAACAATTTAAAAACCTTAAACAATACATTTCATAATTTTAATAGAAATTACTTTAATTATTATAAAAAACAAAGAATAACTTAAAAATATTCTCAACATGTCATTTCTCCATCCCTTATGATTTTAATTGCGAAATTTATATATTGCCTTACAACGAAATTGTGCTTACAAATTTATTACAGTTCAACCTAAGCTTGAACTCGGCGGGAAACTACAGTTTTATTATATTTGCATGTTATCCGACGAATATTTATACCGTTATCAAAGTTGCAGAATCCGCACCTGATGCTCAAACTAACGCTAGTTTTCGGAAAGTTAAAACATGTTCCGAACTCAAAGAATCAATAATTTTGGAACGAGTGATCTATTTTAAATTACTTTAACCGCTCTGTTAAACATATTTTATTACTGTTTTTTACTCATAGATTAAAGTAATTGTTATAAATTTGGACACAAAAAAAAATTGACACTCACAGAAGCAATGAGAAAAAAGCTAGAAGGGTTTGAAATGTGGGTGTACCGACGAATGCTAAAAATATCTTGGACGCTAAAAGTACAAAACATCACCATACTTTACAGACTAGACTAAGGCACAGAGATTTTAAGAACAGTTTAAACTCGTAAGCTTCAATATTTTGGCAATATAATGCGCAATAATAAGTCTCAGATCCTACAACACATTATGCAAGAAAAGATCCAGGGGAGAAGAAAGACTGGCAGAAGAAGAATATCCTGGCTTAAAAATTTAAGACAGTAGTACAGCAAAACGAGGATCGCTACAAATAGCCATGATGGTTGCTAACCTCCGATAGGAGATGGAACGAGAAGAAAAAGAAATCATTGAGTAAGAGCTAACTCTGAAAGACTCATCATAGGACTCTTTGGCCAGTTTTAGGATTTTTACAAAATTTTCCTTACTTTTTTTTTTCTTTATAGTTTTAGTTTTGTCGTTATAACAGTTTATATATAAATGAACGTGGGTCTATCTACTACAGGATGGAAATACTTAACGCGTAATATTTTTGACTTCAATCGTTAGCTTTTAGAAAATGTCAAGCCGGTAAAGCGAGAAAATCAATAAAGCCCTCGTTACATTGATTTTCTCAGTCTTCAAGGAAATGAGGAAGCCGTCAGGGTGGCACTTATTACGTGAAATATTCCAATGACGTCGATAATATAGAACATCTGGCAACTTTATTAATAACCGTGGGAATTTACAAGTAGTCAATATGGTTACTCAAATATTCTATACAACCTGTTAGTTGATTTTGTTCGGTTCAGTAATTGACTACTATAAATTATGTACTGTATTTTTTTCTTGTTCCAGGAGGAAAAACAGGATTGTTTTATTCATCAAAAAAGTCTGGTAAAAAGTTCAATTAAATATAGATTCATATATTGTTTTTTTTTATAAACTATCCGGCCGTTATGAATATTTCTTAAAATAGCAAAAACCCAAATCTCTTGCCAGTTCTCGCATTTCTCAGTGCGTAAATAAAACTTATAAATTATTAGGGCAAATTAATTTCAAGTTACTTGACTACTACAACTTTGTTTCCTTTTAATCTATAGCTGTATTAATTGATAACCATATCCATTGGATTTTTCTATAATAACAAATAAATATATGCTGCACAATAAGTCTTGAATAAAAAATTAGTCAGGGCTAAACTTTAGGAAAAAAGAGATATTTAGAAACCGGAAACGAAAACGTATGTAGAATGTATGTATGTAGTAGAACGTATGAACTATAGACGAAGGAATCACCAATACTCAATTGAAGTTACAAGATATGTACAAAAATATCTAATCAATGTTGCAAATTTGGGTAAATATTTTTGATGGTTTCCGTTTGATCAATTCAGTTGATGAATCCGTTTGAGGAATTGGCAGTAAAAATTTTTCTCAATACCTTCATCAAGCAATTAGGGAAAAGGTGCCATCGATTTTCTCCCAAAGAAGGGGGTTGGGGGATGTAGTAATATCCTCCCCGAGTGAATATTATATCAAACATCTGGCGCTATGAGTATGCAATTTGATACAGGTCAGTAGCTTCTGAATTGTTGAAATGGAGGCAACATTATAGGTGTTTAATAAGAATATATTGCTCAAGTTAGTCATTTATCTACTTTACCAAATTCAACTATGTTATTAGTCTATAGAGGTTCCCAAATTATTCTTCGTAGATACTTTTAAGCTGCTTCCGGTAGACCCCTATCATACATTTCTACCATATTTACAAAACTCAATAAAAAATGACATTACGATATGTGAACCCCATTTTTCTTGTCACTCCAATTTAATTGGTTCCCGTCGATCTTGCATGGATCCCTGGGGGTCTACCTGGACTACCTTGGGAGCTAAGGTCTCATGTCTGTAAATGAATATGCAAGAACATGCAAGTTTATGATCTATATCACACGTCAAAACCTTACTTAGCATTAACAAATTTACATGCAAAACGAAAAAGGAAATATGAAGTGGTTCGGCGTATGCAAACAATTCGCATCGCAGCTTGGCGAGCTTCAGAGTTATTATGCATAGTAGGAGATCAAAACACTGGTCATAGATAATACACTATATAGGATATAAATAAGAAACTCTGCTGTTTTACTTGCCGTCTCAAAGGTGTCACTGCAACGTTACCGTAATAATTCACTAGATGGCGCTGTAATGCGTTCTTATAGTAAACCATTTAATCAAAAGTATCTGGCTAACAGAGGTTCGCTCGCTATTTTTTTTAGAAAATATAAAAATGATGAAATTTAAAAACAAAATCAAAAAGAGTCAATCGGATTGAGTGATGATACATGGATTCTATCTCAGCTGAGTTGTAGTGACAAAGTCACGTGATATTGTATGTGATATTTTAGATATTCCGACATATATTAAGGAGAAGAAGAAAAATAACTTTGAAGCTTAAAATAATTGCACATAAAAATACAGAGAAAAAGGAACATTAAGACATAAGTAATAAAAAAACTAAAGTAGCGGCTTGTTACAATCCCACGGTTGGGAATCCGCACTCCGTTTCTGGAGAGAAGGGTTGGAGCTAAGACCTACCACGCTGCTCCAATGCGGATTTGTAGGTTACACATATCTCCAGAGTTCTCTAGAGATATACAGGTTTCCTCACGATGTTTTCCTTCACCGAAAAGCGTGTGATGATTTGCAATTATCAATTAGACACATAAGTTTTAATAGAAAAACTTATTGGTTCCCGCCCGGGTTTGAACTCGTGCTCCCCTCGAAAGAGTCGCAAGGTCTCACCTCTGGGATATCACAGCTCACATAAGTAATAGTTACAATTAAATGTGCACGGGTGGTCTAATCATATTGATGTGATCTCTTCCAGATAAGCTTTTAAACTTTTGGATAAAACTCCCTTTCCTGGTCGTTTAGATATGGCAATTGCAACTATCTGAAAAGTGGTTCTTAGGTCTCTAAGAACCACTTTTAACCCCTCTAGCAGTTGTACGGAGAATGCAGAAAGGACAGATAATGATGAAGAAGACAGTAGTTTTCAAGATGATAAGGATTAGTAGTTATCCCTTTTGAAAATATAACCCAAGTTTCTTTAAGTGACAAAATCTTTGTTCAGTTACAAAGCTTTATAATTTTCTTAAATGTGTCCAGTAGATAATCCTTTGCCAATTGGCAGGATTAATAGATGGGTTGTTTCCTATCAAATATGATTGAATTATTTTATTATTGACCTTTAAGTACTTATCTAGATTGATGGCTAGTTTTTCCTTGTTAACAAATTTAAAATTCAAATTCAAAATATTCTTTATTTAAGTAAACTTGTAAACAAGTGCTTTTGGATCAACATCTACCGCTTGTTTGGAAAGCTGTTCCTACCGAGAAGAACCAGCAAGAAATTCGACAGTTGCTCTTTTCAAACAATAATTCTTATCACTAGTTACATTAGTCAGTCAGTTACTAATGTCTTGTACAGGGTTGAAGAGAAGCTATATCCACGCATTCTTATCGTCTAGGTAATCTTCAATCGTATAATAGGCTTTCTGAATTAGCCTTTTGTTGTCAGTTATAAATCATGTAACTACATTGGTAAGTAGTTCTTTGATTGTCTATTGGAATCTCTATCTATAAACGTATTACATATCGGGAATGACACGTATTTATTTATTTTAATTAAGTTACTCCCGGGATTCTGCTTTCACTACAGCATTAAGTACAAAGTAGCCTATGATGCTATCCAGTTATGGGCGTAGCGAGGTACGGGCAAGGCCCCCCGCTTACACTGGAAACTGTAACACTGGGAATTTGACAACTCGCTACATAGTGACACTTTATAAGGCTTGCATAAGACCTATTATGTACCTGATCAAATCAAATTTTAAAATTTTTCAATATCAAATTTTTTTTACCTCTCTTCAACTAGGACATACTCATACGTCAAAAATTGTTTTAATTAGGAGTAATTAAAACAATATTTTATATAAAATCTACTAAAACAATATAGTTTAGGAGTTTCTGCCCTTCTATCTAGTACTTAAACATTTTAAGATTTCCACAGTAGATTGCTTTAAAAATGTCATAAATTAGGCCAATGTAAAGTTGTGTTAAAAGCTTAGTTTATTCGCACACCGTTTTCAATCTTTTATCTCTTAAGAAATGGCATCACATTTTATGGTTACGGTTTCTCTAAGATGAATATTATATCGAGCATCTGGTGTCGTGAGTGTGCGCAATTTATTCTAGGCCAGTAGTTTTAGGACTAAATTTTTTACGGAATAGATAAGGCATTTCACAACAGGCTCTATTGGTAGGTATAAAGATTTATATATCATCATTCATCATTCTCCTGCCCTTATCCACTCTAAGTGGGGTCGGCACAACATGTTACAAACGTGTTGTCGCATGATTTGGCTACGTATTTTACGACCGGCCGCCTGCCTGACGTCAACCATAGTAGTCTTTTAATACACCTCGGTAAGAAACGAGGGTGGTCTATTCTACGCAGCCGGATACCACACGGCACTTACCTTAGTTGCTTCTTACAACACCTCGTTAAAAAGGAGGGTGGTCTATGTTATTCTGCCGAATACCACATGGCTAATAAAAATGTATATATATTTATTTATATTTTATATATCATAAAATAAAAATGAGTCTGTAAGTGAAATAACAGGTTCTGTATGTTTTTTTGATGGGCTAATTTGCATCTTGTACCGGGAATAGAACCGTGGAATTTGGCAGCTCGGGACTTCTTCTAAGAAGTCAGCACACTAACCACTGTGTCACAGAGTTTACGAATCGATTGGTAATCCACATAACTATAGTTCATTACTGGCTCATGTCGGTAGGAACAGCTTTCCGAACCAGCAGTAGACTTGACGATTACTTGAATAAAGAATTTGAACTTAAAATATAACGTTACGTGACATTAGATTAATCAATAAATTGCTTAACATTCGGACATTTGGAACATTCACATTAATTAAGCCGTCATGACGTACTGTTATTGGGAAATCTTTTGAACATTTTTGGACGCAGCAATTTCATTTATATTTCCCCGTTTAAATGTAATAACACGTTGCGAAACGTTTTGTGTACAAATGGGAAAATTCATCCCGTAAAACTTATCTCTCGGGGATTTTATGTTAATATTTATATTTTTGTTGTGTTTTTTTATACACACACACAGCACAGTCCTCCACAGCGCGTCGCTTTAGGCCGAGGTCCGGCCTCACAGGAGGCACCCTTAAGGCGACGCTCCCAGGATGTTGGGAGACTCGCTCTACACGATATTCACCCGGCGATGCTTCCGCGCTCGCCCGCCCTCTCGGTGACGCTGTCAAATCCTTCAAGGCTAACAGCATTAGTTATTGAACGAAAAAAAAAATGTTCGTGTATCGACTTCGCCTATCATCTCCCACAGATTTAAAGTGCATCCCACTGGAACACCACAATTAAGCGACATTATAAACAGTGCATCTTACGGTATATCCATTATCCATACTTGGAATACTGTGAAGGACCCTTCCGCGATACTATTTGTTTTCTTGTATGTTTACTACTATTCTTTCACTTGTACAAACTCCTTCCCCGTCCGTATGTCCATCCCGTTCGACGCGTTACATATATTATTATCCTGTCCCCGTTAACATATTTTTTTTTATCCTATTCTAGCTGTGTGAGCGGTTTCAGCCGCGTGGAAATCATTGTCACAAATGACAAAAGTAAATATTGTGAGCTAACCATAAGAGATAGAGACATGCTATCGCGGACTTTTTTGTAGATCTGCAATTCTCTACTACATTACTTTTGTGTATCTTTTGGTTTCCGCGGCGAATGCGACTAATAAATACTCTCAGCATGCTAAACAACTGCGCGACCTCTTTCTTCAACACATTACATAAAACGGTAATCCTTAACCATTCGGTAGAATTGCACTACCTTTTAGTAAGAACCGTACCAAATCCGTTCAGTAGGTTTTGAGAAAATCGCATACAAACAGACAGCTTTTAGAAACTTTGTTTTATCATATATATAAATTTCATCGCTGCTGTCAAGTGTAACAGAGATACAGACAGACAATTAGCCAGACAGACGGACGTTGTGTATGGAATACAATATAAATCTGGCATAGTAAATGATGCAAAATCTTGATGATATAGAAATATAAATTTATACTTGTTGTGTTGTTTTGGCTTTATTTTAACTATTTTAACAAGACATATTATTAAGGTAATAATTTTATTCTAGTTTCGACTCTGTGGTTTTGATTTAATACTCAAATACACATAACCGACACCAAGAATGTGGTAACTGAATTTCGCTACCAAAGATGCATTGCAATACAGTTTCCAAAATTTACACCAAGCTTCAAATAATAAACCGGTCGGTTCTATTAATTGTTGCACCGGCAAGCAATATAACTAGTATGCTAGCACATCTGTTGAAACTCGGTTAATTTTAGAGTTAATATTAGTTCTAATGGATAACAGGAAGGGAACTTTACTGCGCACAAGCTGATTCTGAAGCTCCTCCTCTCATTAGAGAAGTTGAAATTAGACATATTCCTAGAATAAGATTCGTTAGACATAGTCCTAGAATTAGGTAAATATATCGGACAATTTATAGAATTATGCCTTAATTTGCGGAGATCCACAACAAAATATTAGTGCAAAAGTAATAATAAAATTATTAAGCTATAATCCGCGATACAGTAAATAGAAAATATACATAGTGCTAAATTCGTAAAAACACATGCACAAACCTCCACTACTGCCACCACAATGCACAAGCACTACACACGTTCACTTTGTGTAGATCCATTATACAAAAGTAGTAATAAAATTATTTTGCTATAATCCGTGATAAAGTAATTAGAAAATATATATAATGCTAGATGTAGAGTGGACTATCCGTTTTCATTCCCGATACACGCAGGATTCGTAAAAACACATGGACACACACGTTCTACACACGTTCACTATCAAAAACTCAACAATCGTTTCGCCCCGCTACCGAAGCATCATCAGGAGATAGACTCCACGACAAAATCACAAAGCTTTGCGAACGTATGTAGTGAACGCTGTGAACGAAGTGCTTGTGTATTGAGGTGGGAGTGGTAGTGTTTGTGCATGGGTTTTTACGAATCCTGCATGTAACGGGTATGAAAGAACGGATAGTCCACTATGCATTTAGTATTTGCTATGATCAGTGATAAAGTAAATAGAAAATATATGCTAAATGCTAAGTGTAGAGTGGACTATCCGTTATCATACCTGATACATGCAGGATGCGCTAAAACTCGATAATTGAATATCTATGAAGGCATGTAATTAAATATCTGATAACTAGTCTACCATATCCTTGTTTGAGCCGTTGTCGCAGTGGGTAATCCGGCCTTCAGCTCCGCGGGTCGCGGGTTCGATTCCCGCCGAGGGCCAACATTTTCTCTAAACAATTTGTTGATTCTTCGAGTCTGGGTGTATATTTGTATTTAAAATTGTATATATAGTATATCAACCAGTTGTCCGTCACCCATAATCCAAGTATTAAGTTACTTACTTTGGGGTCCGACTACCGTGTGTGTAAGTGTCCCATATATTTATTTATTAAATCTAAATCGGCCCGAAGGGGACTAGCGCAGGAATCCATTGTGTAAACGCAGTACAAATAAAAACAGTCATCGCCATTAGAACAGTTTCGTTTTAAGATTTATTTGTATAGATCTTTCGATGTTTAATTTGGTAAGAGGTTTTGCTACTGTACGATATCTTTGATCGTGTGATCGTCAATAAACGATGATCATCATCCTTCGATTTCCTTTGATACGTGTCTGAAAATTCGACAATTGTGGTGTTAGGTGATAGGTACAGGGTAGAACAGTAGCTATATCCACGCATTCTTATCGTCTAAGTAATCCTCAATAGTATAGTAGGCTTTCTGTATCAGCCTCTTATTAACAGTGTTTCAATACTGCTGTAATGATAAAGTTAAAGTAGATTGCGGAATTTTATTATAGAATCTTATACCCAAACCCACAATATAAATTAAAATTTTACATAGCCACAGCTGCACCAGAATCTGTCTTCTCGATACCGTGGCACCCTGCCAATTGAGGATCTTCTATCAATATGGCGACAGCTTTTATATACACTATCAAAGCACCAAGAATTACAGTAAATAGGAGATTTTTTGTTTTTATGAATACCAGCAATAGAGAGAGAAGGTTAGAAGGAGAGGGTTCTGTAGTTATTTCGTTTCACGCACACAACGTCTACGTTGGTGAAGACGTGGTCCCAGTTTTGGAGGTCGGTCACTCGCGACTTCTCGTCAATGACTAATCGGAGTCATATGTATAGTATTACCCTTTGGATGACGTTTCCAGACGTTAGTAGTGCTTCTGCTCTCCACATTCCTCAACCTCGACAATGCTTCTGCGCTCGCCTGTTCCGCACGGTGAAACTGTAAAAGCCGCTAGGGCTAATATCATATAGTCAGTTCGAAAACAAAATTATCTCTAAGTAGGAAGTATAATTTTTAAATTCAAATTCAAATTCAAAATATTCTTTATTCAAGTAAATTTGTAAAGAAGTGCTTTTGAATAAAAATTAAGTGCTGACTTTGCTGTAAAGATAGAGAAGAAGAAACTGTAAAGTTAGTGTAAATTGTATAAATGCGCAAGACAAAATTTAAAATATCGGATTATAAATCAAAATGTATGTATGTTCCTTCGTTACCTTTTATCTGTTATGCTTTTGCGGCTAACACGCTAGAGTAATATTGATAAAATTTGCTATATTTAAAACTTACATGCCGCGGTATCATAAGGGATTATAGAAATACTGTTTTTCGTTTTATTTAAGGGTATTTTATCATAGGTGATGCGCACAAAATCGCGGGTTTCTGTAAGACATACTTATTTAGACTAAACTATTTCTGTCTGTTGCTCCATGAGAATCTATATATATAAAAATGAATTTTATTTATTTATTTCTCTTTATTGGCATAACGCGTCAATGGACGAAACAATTTCGCTTTTTCTGTTTAATTTGTGTTAAAAGGTTCTTATAAACAGAAATTAATAACTCTATCAGAAAAGTAGAAAATTTAAGAAAACTTTCTCACTTAATTATTTCAATTCCATTATAATATTCATAGTAAGGACATGACGACTTCTGTTGTATTAGCGAATAATATTAAAAAAATAAGTAACACGTATTTAGAGCAAGGAATTTCTAAGTCTTCGTACTATGCTGGTTTACATTTGTTTCGCAGGGTAAGCCGTTCTATAACTATTTGACCCATTAGTCTTAAGATTAGTTGAACTATGTCAAGGCAAAGCTTCAAACACTAAGTAATACTGTAAAGTATGCTTATGTAGCAACCTCAAATAAATCCTTCCTCTTTCGTTATATTTTAAGTTGCTACACTTAAAATATAACGAAAGAACACTAATGTTCCGGCTCGAAGGACCACTTCTTTCTTCTTAGTTGTTATGAAGAAATATATATAGGCGCTGGTAAATAAATAAATAAATATATGGGATATTTACACATACGGTCGTCCGTCCCCAAAGTAAGTTACTTAATACTTAATGGGTGACGGACAACTGGTAGATATACTACATATATAAGTTTAAATACATACTTAAATACAAATACAAACCTAGGCTCGAAGAAACAACAAATTGATTATAGAAAATAGTCACCACCCACAGCGCCAATGGGTCAATCAAATGATACAAAGTTGGTATTTTTCGCTCAGGTTTAATAGTCAGTATTTTAAAGAGTGTGTTGTCCGTTACAAGTTCTTGACAAAATTTAAAATGTGCCAAATGAGGCAGATAGATATAAAAGAGGTGTCAAATATTGATGTGGCTTCGTTCACAACAATGACATCGATATAACTTTGACGAATATGCAAGTATTACATCGTACTGCATTCCATCCCTATACCAGAAACAGCTAGTATGATGTATCAGTTAACTTTTGCATCTGTTTTCGACTGTATGTATATAATACATAAGCTCAGTACCCGATTTGCATCAAAGTTCAAAGATAAACACGAAAACACCTAAAGTTGATTGTATGTAGCCTATAAAATGCAATTAAACGCATTTCAAGCGGATGGTTCCAAGTTTGATTTCGATCTATCTTTACTTGGAATGTCTGTCTATTTTTTCATTGATACGCAATCAATATATGGAATATAGTGCAATTGTTGCAGGGTTAAAAAATTACAAACATGACGTTAATGATGAATACAGAAATGATGTTTGTTAGTCTCACTAAAACTCGAGAAGGGTTGAATTGTTTTGGTTAATATTGAGTTTGAAATGTTCGTTGAAGTCCAAGGAAGGTTTCAAAGGTAAGAAAATATCAATAAAGAAAAATAGTAAAAAAAATCAAAAATATTAGTTCATAAATTAAGTATTGAGGGAAGAAGATAGCATAGACTGTGTCATCATCATCCTCCTGCCTTTATCCCACACTAAGTGGGGTCGGCATAATATGTTACAAACATGTCACATGCTTTGGCTATGTATTTTACGACCGGCCGCCTGCCTGACGTCAAATTAACTTAGTTGTATTTTACGACCCTTCCGTAAGAAAGAAGGTGGTCTATTCTAGTCAACCGGATACCACAAGGTGGGTCAACTTACCTTAGTCGCCTTTTACGACACCTCGGTAAGAAATGAGGGAGGTCTATTCTACTCACCCGGATACCACACGGCATATAGCATATACTGTGTAAAACTAAAATTTCCGTAGCTTGGCTGAGCTAGTCTAATACTTAGCTAGACAGACAGTTCTATTTTGAGAATGTCTTATAACATTAGTATGGATATGTTTTTATCTATCTTGTATATCATAACACTTACCTTTCAAAGCCATGGTGGGTAGCAAAGCCAGAGCCTGCAGCATGGACCAAAAACAAGATCTCTCGCTCCTCATTCCGTCAACATCAATTATTTACACGATATCATCCGAAACTGTACATTTTCTGTCCGCGTGCACTCTTGCGTACATTAATAACAATAGATGGTTCATTTATTTACACTTTTGAGTTCATTTATTTTTCAAACTGTAGCGTTTTATTGCAATTGCATGGGGTGTTCTACATTTTCACCAATCTCTGCAGTCGTTCAATTAACTATATAAATATCCGATTCCGGTTCGATTCCCGCTGAGGGCCAACATTTTCTATAAACAAATTGTTGGTTCTTCGAGCCTGGGTGTGTATTTGTATTTAAGTATGTATTTAAACTTATATATGTAGTATATCTACCAGTTGTCCGTCATCCATAACACAGGTATTAAGTTACTTAGTTTGGGGACTTTAACTCAATTTATATAAAACCGTTATGTAATATTATTATATTAACCTGAACCTTTGGGAGGAATTACACTAGCTTTGAGTAAAAACCTTACACAAATCCGTTCTGTAAAGAGAAAATCGATCATACACAGACGGACAGCTTTGGGGACTTTGTTTTATAATAAGTATCGATATAGATTTGGTTGATAAGTAGTTATAAACGGCTTATCCTTGTAGTTTTTTCTACAATTAAAGCTTTCTTATTTATAAGTTAAGGCTTTATTATGATACTTTAGAATATTGCAATGCTAAATAATTTTTCCAACTAAAAAGGGTTGAGATATCAATAAACGAAGACTAACGACTTTTCTCTATTTAAGATACTAAGAAATACTATTGAATAACTATTTACTCGGGAAATCACGGCGCGTTTTAATTTTATGTACCTACCCTAAATAAATAAATAAATATA
This sequence comes from Morpho deidamia, assembly GCA_947086505.1. Lineage (NCBI taxonomy): Eukaryota > Metazoa > Arthropoda > Insecta > Lepidoptera > Nymphalidae > Morpho > Morpho deidamia. The sequence goes on from CAMTZC010000011.1 coordinate 3,276,589, forward strand.
TGGGACACTTACACACACGGTCGTCCATCCCCAAAAGTAAGTAACTTAATACTTGTGTTATGGGTGGCGAACAACTGGTAAATATATACATATATAGTTTTAAATACATACTTAAATACAAGCACACACCCAGGCTCTAAGAACCAACAAATTGTTTATAGAAAATGTTGGCCCTCGGCGGGTATCGAACCCGCGATCCGTGGAGCTGATGGTAGGGTCACTACCCACTGCGCCAATGGGCCAGTCGTAATAATGGGATATGTGATTTTTTCCCTTTTCCTAAAAGAAACACAATATTTATAATCCTATATTTCACTTGTGGTATCAATATTCGTATTGCATGTATAATATAAGTATGAATATGGATCACGAGCGTTTTGTAATTTTTTTTCTCAAATATTTTTTCTTTCTGGTGTAGAAAAGCATTGTTAGTGAGCCGGCATATCTTTAGAATCTATAGAATTTATAGAATCTAGCTCCAGTCTCTCTCAAAAAGGAATGCCCAGCTGTGGGATGGTAACATGATGTTACTATTCCACAGTGATAAAAACTATTATTACTAAATTTTTAATTACATTTACAAATATCACCGGTACAAAAGAACAATACACCCTAAAATACGAATGCACTGAAATCCGAGCCGAATTTAATATGAAACAATGCAACAGCGACTCATTCCAATGATTGTTTCGGACCGATTGGATTGATTGTAGCCAATTAGCTTGTATCTGTTTCCCTTTTTAAAAACCAATCCATTGTCGGATTGGATTCATATTTATAATCTCTCGGTCCAATTTTGTGATCATACATAAAACAAATCTTGTTCATTGACCCTGACTCCGCCTTCAGTTTTGAGAGTTGCGAATTCGAATTGAGGCCAATGTATTCGAAATTAAATATTTTGGTTAGTATTAAAGTGACCTAATTCAAAAAAGTTTCGTGGTAAATTGCATTAAAGCGTATAGAGGAGCCTACAAAACTCGAGACTGTTGAATGACCAATGTGATGTCATATACGGCATTAAAATAAGGATTACAATGTATTTACATAATTTTAAATTCGGTCACTTTTATTCTAAACTGATATATACACAGATTCGAAGCAGTAAATTGTTTTTTGACACATATATATTTACCAGTTGTCTGTTACCCAGAACACGAGTATCAAGTTACTTACTTTACTTAGGGGTGTGTGGTTGTCCCATATATAAAAAAATGATAAATCCCAGACTTAATTAAAAAATACCCGAGTGGAGTTTGCTTTACCAATTTAAAGCGATCTTTAAATGGCTCAACTGTCATAAATTTAACTTGAAAACACTTTTAATCAAATTACCTTTTTAACTTATTAAAATAAGTTAAAAGATAGATATATCACTTTAAATGTGAAACCTCAAAACAATAGATACACAAATATTATATATATGTAAAGAATATAAATTCTTATATACATAAAAAACACCTCTTCTGCGAGGAGGATAATATTCATGACTTTAAAATTTATTATGGGGGTGCTCCTTACTTGGTAAATTTGCTACTTGCTACATGTATAAATATTAAATCAGAATTTTATGATATCTGGTTCAACTTTTGCGAATCTAAAAACCTCAAAAAGATATTTCTGAAATGACCTTTGGGTCAATCAAATCATATTATATAAGCTTTATTCGTTTTAACTGACATCCAAGTGATTCAATTCCTTATCTTTGTTATGCAAATATTTAAGGCTGGAAAGTGTTTCACCTGTTAGCAAACTAAAGCCTCTTATTTCGTATTTAAATCACCCACACAATCACGGATATAGTTTAGTGATTTATGCAATTACAGCAGTTTAAAAGACTGTTAAAGAGAGGTTGAAACAGAAAGCCTACTATATTGAGGATTATATAGATGATAGGAATACGTGGATATAGTTGTTCCTCTACCTTGTACAAAAAGGTAATGACTATATGTAACTAGTTATAAGAATTATATTTGTAAAGAGCAACCGCCGAGTTTCTTGCTGGCTCCTCTCGGTAGGAACAGCTTTCCGAACCAGCGGTAGAGTTGACGATTCAAAAGCACTTGTTTACAAGTTTACTAAGAATATTTTGAATTTGAATATAAATATGCTAAACATAAAAGCTTAAAATTCAGTTTCTTTGCTCTTTTTCAGCAGTTACACCAGCTACAAAGGAGCGAAAATATTAAAAACGTCTACTTTCATGCCTTAAAGTACGGACTTTAAGGAAACGATCTTCCTTTTTCGGGAAATTCCCACAGGGCTTAGTAAATACTTTATTACTAGTATAAGTTCGGAGTTATATAGAGAAATCTCTGAGCACTTTGGTAACTTAATCTCACTGCAGTGATCGTTTAATATGTTACTATAATAAAATAAATATTTTTATAGTATATATCTTATTTTCTTAAATTAACTTTATACAAGCTTTATGCGGCGGATTTATGTCTGGACTGAAGGCCTATTTCACTATAACTATTTCTATTTCTATAATATAATTCACATCAATCCGTTTCTCCGTTCGTACGTAAAGGCATGTATATAAAAACACAAAAACACTTCCAGATATCGCGGATTATAGCTAAATATTTTTAGTATTACTTTTGTATTATGGATCTCCGCAAAGTAACGCCTAATTCTATAAATTACTTCCAGATTTATAAGATCAGTCGATTTTATAACTGTCAATAGACAAATATACATTCATTATATTTATATCGTGAATATAAATGAATAAATTTTTGAATATATACGTATTTGAACCCATTTTTCCTGTCCAGATTTCCCGATATTGAAGATTCGGGTTTTTTTTTAAATTAATTGATTCCTAAGTGATATTTGATTGCTTTTATTATCAGATCATAGTCCAATAACAAGACTCAAATGTAAAACCAGTGTTATGATTAAAAGTACAAATAGTATCTGCAACTTAAATTTTACTTTCACTAATCCTTCCGTGTTGGTTTGTTATATTACGAACAAAATCAATACTCTATTCCCTCCTTCTTTGAATAATAAATTACAAAAAGGAAAGCTTTGATAAAAGTATTTTTAAAAAATACTTAAAACGTGATAATTACAATGTTCATTTCACAATATCAAATCATAACTTTGGGATCAGAATATCCGGTTCACGACAACAATCCACTTAGTTCATTTCCTTTATTCACTAAACATCGCAACAAGTCGAAATTGGTTCAACCGCGAACTCTCGTAGGCGCGTGCGAACCGCACCGGTTCCCGTAGCGTACTGGTCTCGTAGCACCCTGCTACGATCCGTACGTAGCGTCTACGTACCACCGCATGAAAAGGCTACGCTCAAACGTTTAAACCTTACGCCTTTTGCATGAATAGAAGTACGAATGTGTTTTGTTTCCTTTCCCCGGTGTTCTATTTTTTTAAAACAAAGAGTGTTTGGATTCCCTTACGTGAAGGCTATTTGTATTTTTTTTAATATGCCGCAGGGGAGACATCTTGCGAAATAAGACGGTTCAACAAAACGTATGAAAGAATTTTCATACGTTCTGTTGACAGATGAATAATTTACAACTGTTTTCAGACGTTCCCTATTTCTGGAAATATAATACCGATGTTATGTTATGTTATTATTTTTATACGATAAGTTTTATAAGGAATAAGTTTATATATTGTGCGTATATCAATGTACATAGCTTATTAAGTCCAAAATGCACACTTTTCAGGGCAGCCATGACTAGGTATAAAAGAAATCGATTTCATTGAAATAATCACAATATAAATTGGGCAATCATAATGCATATATATTATAATTAAAAATATTAAAGGACGTAAGTCAACTTATTAACATATTCACGTTGGCACGGATATTTATTAAATATTTAAGGATTCTTTAGATCTTTGATAAACTAAGACTAAGAGAACGTTATTCTCATATCCATTACGTATTAAAGGAATAATCTGAAGGTGTGCAGCAGGTTTCATTATGATGTTATCCTTAGGTGTCATGTGCATGATGATTTTAAATATTTGTGAACACTTAAATCGAGTGCCATATTAATGAAGGCCGCATATACTCGATTGATACACGGTGAGTTTTATAACAACGGAAAAAAATGCATGAAAGAACTCTAGGATATGTAAACCTGCCGTACGCATTGCAGCAGCGTGATTGTTCGAAGCTTCATACCGCTCGCTCTATTGAGAGGAAAGGCTTTTGTCACAGTGTTATATTAAAAACTGTTATTTAACTGTTTTCTACTTTGAAACAATAAAGAAACTGCACAAAGCTTCACTCTGCGTATTCTGACATGGTGTGGAAAACTTTTCTTTGTAATTTATATACAAGAGTTATTTGAATAAAAGGGACAAAAATCGATTATTTATTAATAGATTTTTTCCACTTCAGCAGGCCTACCATGAACTCTTCTTGCGACTCAATTGAAGACGTAAACGACGACCGCGAACCGCTTTCTTTTCGTATAATGAAGTGTGAATTGCATTGGCGTTGTAATGTTTGAAAAGGATAACGTTATAGAACCATAGATAACTCTGTCTCTTTTACTCACATGTTCTTAGGACGAGTTCCGAACGCTCAGTCTGCAACGACTAAAGTGTGCGTCTTTAAGAAGTCATAGTATGAAAAGCAAAACAATTTAGTTTACGTCTTCAATTGAGTCGCAATAAGAGTTCATGGTAGGCCTGCAGGTTACATCCCTACTAGGGCCGTGGATGAATGGACGAGATTTGCGCTCCCGTACTGTGTTTGATTAATGACCGGCTCCGAGAAACCCGTGGATCCACTTAAGGACACGTCATTTGTTGTCGAAATACATTTATATTAAGATAATACACTGAAAATATTTTGACGCTGCATTTATTTGGGAATTACTGAAATCATCATCATCATCCTCCTGCCCTTATCCCACTCTAAGTTGGGTCGGCACAAGATGTTATAAACTCGTTGTCACATGATTCGGCTACGTTTTTTACGTCCGGCCGCCTGCCTGACGTCAACTTACCCTAGTCGTATTTTACGACACCTTGGTAAGAAAGAGGGTGGTTTATTCTACTCAACCGGATATCAAACGGTAGGTCAACTTACCTTAGTCTCCTTTTACGACATATCGGTAAGAATTGTGGGTGATCTATTCTACTCAGCCGGATACCACACGGCGGGTCGACTTACCTTAGTCGTATTTTAAGACATCTCGATAAGAAAGAGGGTGGTCTATTCTACCCAGCCGGATACCACACGGCGTAAAATTAATAAAGAATAATATAAACAATTATATTACTTCTATCCATATCTATAATAACGCGACAATTTATTCTTGGAATATATATAGTAGTATATTCCAAACAAGTATTATACGAATACTTAACTTAGTATAAAAACTTAACGAATAGCAAAGTTTTTTATATTATTGGAAATTTTTGAATGATTGCTCTATTTCACGACCAACTAGATGTAGTCCATGGGCCAGGGGACTGACATGAATGTATTTATCCTAAGTGAGATGAGGCTAAGGCAATTAAATTAAATATTTTTTTTAAATGATGTAAGCCGTGTGGTATAGAATAGACCACCCTCCTTGCTTACTGCGGTGTCGTAAGAGACGACTAAGGTATGTGCCGTGTGGTATCCGGCTGCATAGAATAGACTACCTCATTTCTTACCGAGGTGTCGTAAAAAGCGACTTAGGTAAGTTGACGTCAATCAGGCAGCCGGTCGTAAAAACGCAGCCAAATCATGTGACAATAAGTTTGTAACATGTTGTGCCGACCCCACTTAGAGTGGTATAAGGGCAGGAGAATGATAATTTTTTAAATGATGTATAGAAGCAGGCGTTAGTTTGTGGAGTCCCATAGTACAGAAGCTTCATAGTGCTTGTGTATTGTGGTGGCGGTGGTGGAGGTTTGTGCATGTGTTTTAACGAATGCTGTATGTTTCAGGTATGAAAACGAATAGTCCACTCTACATTTAGCATTATATATATTTATTTACATTTCATCATTTTATTTCATCGCGGATTATACAGAAATAATTTACCTATTACTCTTATCTCTTCAATTTCTCTTGTCATTTTTATTTTTATACTAATCTAGCTGTGCCAGCGGCTTCGTCCGCGTGGAAAACTGCGTGTCACAATTTTTTTCTAGAATTCAAATTTTAAACATAAAAGTAGTTAATGTGAGTTAAGCATAAGAGATAGAGACATACTACCGCGGACATTTTTGTAGTAGTTTTATAGATCTACAATTCACTACTACATTACTTTAGCGTATCTCTGCTGGCTTACGCAGCGGATACGACTAAAGTTCCCAGCAAGCAAGTTTTTTAACAACTGCGCGATCTCTTCAACACAATTTGCATGCGATGGCTACTATTTACCTAAACCATCCGGAAGTATTGCACTATCTTTTGGCGAAAGCCGTACAAAAATCTGTTCAGCAGATTGTGAGAAAATCGATTACATACAGACAGACAGCTTTGAGGGACTTTGTTTTATAATAAGTATAGATACACCGGAATTACTCGATAAACGTTGATATATTATACCTTTGTTTTATTGTAATAAATTAAAAATATTTTTGTTCAGAGACCGGCTATACTCACGTCTTAATTTATCGGATGAGCCCGACTAGTTTCAAGCCCATACGGGGCTCTTATTCATGAGCTCTTTACGCGGCGTTATCCCGGCGGGAACTGCGTGTAGCAGCTCGCTGGGCGCGACTCGTGAGCGGCTGGGGCGGGGTGAGGGACAGTTGCGGCGGTGGTCGCGCGTCTTCTATAACGTCCTGGTCGCTCTGGTCTTCGAGCGAATAAGAGCCCCGTATGGGCTTGAAACTAGTCGGGCTCATCCGATAAAATAAGTCGTTAGTATAGCCGGTCTCTCAACATTAATAATGAATACCATTCACGACAGTTTAAATTCAAAAAACTAAAAATATATTGTATTTCGTTTTAAGAAATTATATTGTAAATTGTTTTATTAAGTTTTTGTATTAGGTCCTTACATATGAAATTGGCGTTTTGTCGTACTGGCCACTTTGATCTCAAATATTACCTTTATGGTTAGGAATTCCAAATTCAAATTCATACAGCTATTTACTCATGCATTTGTGTTTCAAACCCCCTAATTCATTTGTTTTTTCTTCTTTTGTTTTTTTCTTTGTGTCACTCTGTTTACAAAATGGAAAACATGAAATATCGCGTTATTTACGAGTATGAGTTCCACCGTGGCACCAGTGCTGCAGAAACGGCTCGAAGGATTAATGATGTGTATGGTGACGTTGTCGCAAAAGAAAACACAGTGCGTTTTTGGTTCCAACGTTTTCGTTCTGGAAATTTCGACCTGCAGAACAAGCCTCGTGGACGGCCGGAGACCAAAGTTGATAATGAAGAATTGAAGGCTATTGTGGAAGCGGATCCATCGCAAACCACGTCCCAATTAGCTGCAGGCTTCGGTGTTAGTGATATAACTATTCTAATCCACTTGAAGCAAATTGGGAAGGTGAAAAAGCTTGAAAGGTAGGCACCTCATAAATTGAGTGAAGCAAACCGACAAACGCGCGTCGACTGCTGCGTTACGTTACTCAACCGGCACAATTATATAAGGAATTTTAAATCGAATCATTACCTGTGATGAAAAGTGGATCCTCTACGATAATCGGAAGCGCTCATCGCAATGGCTGAACCCTGGCGAACCAGTCAAATCCTGCCCTAAGCGAAAATTGACTAAAAAAAAGTTGCTTGTAAGTGTTTGGTGGACTAGTGCCGGTGTCGTTCACTACAGCTTTCTTAAATCTGGCCAGACGATTACGGCAGATATCTATTGTCAGCAACTGCAAACCATGAAGGAAAAGCTAGCTGCTAAACAACTGAGGCTGGTCAATCGCTCTAGGCCACTGCTGCTTCAGGACAACGCTAGACCACACACTGCACAACAGACGGCTACCAAATCAGAGGAGCTTCAATTAGAATGTCTTTGACATCCACCGTACTCTCCGGACCTTGCTCCAACAGATTACCATTTTTTTCGCAATTTGGATAACTACTTGCAAGGAAAAAAATTCAACTCCGATGGGGCAGTCCAAACCGCCTTCAAAGATTTTATTGATTCCCGCCCGAATGGTTTTTTTAGTAAGGGGATCAATGAACTACCTATGAGATGGCAAAAGTGGATACATAGCAATGGTACATACTTTGATTAATTAAATATATTTCATTAAAAAAAAACGACTTCATGTTCCTCCCATAGAAAACGCCAATTTCATATGTAAGGACCTAATATTACCACGCGTATATGATATAGGCTGTCGTTAAATATTTTTTTCGTATAATAAATTGCTATGAAACTCATCTGTGTCAACATATTGTTGGAATCGGCCAACATTTCAGGTCAACGAGTTATTATGATGGATAGTGATTTTATCGAGGGAAAAATTAAATATTTGCCATCGATAAAACATCGTATCTATTGCTTCTAAATGCCTATAATCCTTTTAACTAATGTGACCGGTTAGTTTGTTCTTAAGATTATTTCTTGGTGTTGATATTGCTCGGGCTTACAAATTTCTATGTCATCATTCTCCTGGCCTTATCCTATTCTAAGTCGGGTCGGCACAACATGTTACAAACATGTTGCTGGTGTGGTATCCGGCTGAGTAGAATAGACCACCCTCATTTCTTACCGAGGGGTCATAAAATACGATTAAGGTAAGTTGACGTCAGGAAGGCGGCCGGTCATAAAATACGTATTCAAATAATGGACGACATGTTTGCAACATGTCGTGCCGACCCCACATACGAGTGGAATAAGGGCTGGACGATGATAAATAGCAAAATAATATTTTCATCACTATATTTTAAATTAAAGTCCACGACATTTCAATTTTTTTTTGCAATATCTGGTCGAAATCGTCGCGATTCGTCCGCAGCGTAAGCATTTAATACGGAAAACAAAAGTGATGAAGCGACGTTATAAAATAATTAATTGTGACGAACATTTTCTATGGGGGCGACGAATCAAAAATTCATGACCCCTGTTGGTCCGGAGTTTTATTGAAGACAATAAAACTTACATTTCAGCGGGATGTTATTACTCATTCATAACAGCTACGCCAATTCCGACTTTATTCTCACGTGCCATAAGGATGAAAATGAAAATTTCACTATTAAAAAAGTTTTATCCAAGCGCTAAAAATGGCGTTCTCCCACATAGCTGTTTACGCAACTAATTGGCAACTGTAAAACACGTTTATTTCCATTTATCAGAATTTGCGAAACGTAAATGCATTATTGAAATATTACTACGAGTTTTGATAATTTTTGGTGTATATATTTGTTGTTATGGTGAGCTGTGTGGTATCCGGCAGAATAGAATAGACCACCCTCCTTTCTTACCGAGGTGTCCTCAAAGGCGACTAAGGTAAGCTGACGTCAGGCAGGCGGCTGGTCGTAAAAAAAGGAAGCCAAATCATGTGACAACATGTTTGTAACATGTTGTGCCGACCCCACTTAGAGTGGGATAAGGGCAGGAGAATGATGATATTTGTTGTTATGTGATGGAGTGACTTACATAAAAGACAGTTCAAATTTTTATTTTCTTAGCTTTCACTGCTAATCAAATGCTAATCAATATTGATGAATTTCGGAAGAATTAAAGCTTATATCCCACAATAATAAATCCTTTTTACTTCAGGAAAAAAGCACATAGTACATAATTGGGGGGTATTTAGACATTTAAGTAGAGGTCGAATGAAGTTGCGTTTGCAATTTCGTAGGTATATGAAGTTTCGTACTACTATAATAATAAAATAAATAATATAATATAATAAAATGAAATACTAAAAATAATATTTTTTTATCCATGTCTTGGCAATAAAATCTTTGACTCTTCTACGAGTTTACCATACATTACAAAAGGTACAAAATAATGACAATATTAATTTTCTATAAACCAAAATTAACGTATCAATAACGTCAGAAAAAAATCTAAAAACTATAAACTAACGGTTTTTGGATTAACAATTGAAATTGTAATAGTGAATTGGTATAGTTCTTGTGTATTGGTTGTTTGTAGTGCATAAAAGTAACGACCTGTTACTATCCCACCGCTGGGCATAGGCCTCTCCGTTTCTAGAGAGAAGGGTTGGAACTAAGACCTACCATGCTGCTCCAATGCGGATTAGTAGGTTGCTATATCTCTAAAAGTCTCTTGAGATGTGCAGGTTTCCTTAAAATGTTTTTCTCATCGAAAAGCATGTGATAAATTGCAATTATCATTTAGACACAAGTTTTAACAGAAAAACTCATTGGTGCCTGCCAGGGGTTTGAACCCGTGACCCTTCGAAAGAGTCACACGGTCTCACCATCAGGCCATCACAGCTTATGTTCTTGTGCATATGTTTTACGAATCATGCATTTTTAAGGTATCAATACAACTAGTTCACTCTACATTTGCCATTACTCTCTCTACTCTATACTCTAATCTGGGAATAAAATTAGGCAATCATCATTCTCCTGCCCTTTTCCCACTCTAAGTGGGGTCGGCACAACAAGTTGTAAACATGTTATTACATGTTTTAGGTAATTATGTTACGACCAGCTGCCTGCCTCACGCCAATTACGCTAATCGCCTTTTACGGTACCTCTGTAAGAAGTGAGGATGGTCTATTCTACTCAGGCGGATATCACATGGCGGGTCAACTTATCTAAGTTGTTAATTTATAGAATTAGGCGTTACTTCATTTAACACTATATATATTTTCTTTTTACTGTATCGCGGATTATAGCAAAATAATTTTATTATTACTTTTGCCTTGTACGACACCTACGTAAGAAAAAAAAAGTAACAGCCTGTTACTATGCCCACTGCTGGGCTAAGGCCTCCTCTCTCCGTTATTGGAGGATTTGAGCTAAGACCTATCACGCTGCTCCAATGCGGATTGGTAGGATACACATATCAACAGAGTACTCTAGAGATATGCAGGTTTCCTCACGATGTTATCCTTCACCGAAAAGCGTGTGACAAATTGCAATTATCAATTAGACACATAAGTTTTAATAGAAAAACTCATTGATGCCTGCTAGGGTTTGAACCTCTAGTCTCTAGAGAGTCGCACGGTCTCACCGCAAGGCTATCATAGCTTATTTAACGTAAGAACGTAACGTAACGTAAGAAATGTGGGTGTTCTATTCTACTAAGCCGGATACCACACGGCGGGATTAAAGTAAAGCAATGTTATTATTTTTGATTTATGGACCTCCGCAAAGTAACTCCTTATTGTATAACAAAACCTACTTTAAGCACTTTATCGATTACTTATTTAAAGATTAATGCCAAAGAAGCCCACTTAAGTATGGGCTACTTAATACACCGATTGAACTGTGAAGGGCTTCCCTAAGAAAATTAATCTACACGTGACTGCGACCTCACCTATAAGGAAAACTATGACGTCATATTTATCACAAGCTTATGCCCGCGGCTTCGCTCGCGTGGAATTTGGCCTGCCACATTAAGTTTCATGACAGATCATTTTAGATTTAAATATATATTTTTTTATTTAGTTACTCGTACATCCAAAATTTCTGATGTCTTAATCGAAAACTGATGGATTTTATACTATTAGGAGGCACTCTATGGCGCGCCATTCAAGTCAATCATATCGTGATAACTTTTATACTATTCGGCCAAATTACTTAGTATGAAAGACAAAGTTTATATACATCAAATACTGAAAGCGATAAATGTATTTATTTTTGTAAGAGCTTGATAATACTAAATGTCCATTGTAAAATAGCATCTCATTTAATTAAACCTATGATTTACAATTTTGGTCATAGTGGCATCCACATAAAATACATATGCTGTCGCAGACTTTTATTAAGAACTATTCTAGATAAACAATACTACGGTACATCATCTTTGTTTATCTCCAATGGTTTAGGCAGCATACGCCAAGATAGCTTGCAGAGACCAGATTTTTTCCGACTGTATTTACATGTATATTACATAAAATCATTACAAATTGTCGCCTATATGTTTTTCTGATGTATAATCTATATATATATACTTGAATAAAACATATTTTGACTTTGAATTTGAATATAACCTATATTACTGTAAAGTTTCATCCAAATGCGTCCAATAGTTTTTTCGTGAAAGAGTAACAAACATCCCTCCATACTCACAAACTTTCACATTTATAATATTAGTAGGATTAACTTCCTATTGTTGCTATGGCTCAGTCTGGTTTCGACTTTCTTTCAAAACAACAGTTTTAAAAATGCTCCGATCGCCACCAAACTCTGTCCAAACCAAATGATCCTGTATCATCAGTTGGGACATTTGAAAGTTTGTGTCCAGTCCGTTCAATTCGGAGTTTATAAAGAACATACAAACAAACATTCTTTTTGAAATTGTACATACTGGTCTGACCCGATGAGAATGCATGTTTATGATAAGCATGACCTGATATTGCTGCCAGGATTATCTCCAGACATACCCCGTGACTTCTCCAAATGTATACAAGTTTTAGTGTTAGAGGTTTAAATAGAAAATCTCATTCGTAACTGCCTGAACTATGTTTGGACTTAATTTAAACCTATGACCCACTCTGGAGAGACACAATCTCAAATATAAATCGGCTATAGGCGGTATATCGGCTAAATTATGAAGATGGCAATTGGGGAGACAGACCTGGACAGCCGCTCTCATACCTCGACCTATTCACGCGGCTAAGCCCAAAGGTAACGGCTATGAGTTAATAAAGTGAAAAGATATAGCGTAAAAATATTTGTACGTCCAACAAATGGCGTCTCACTCAAGCGGAACGTAAGGTTTTCTCCGGCCGGATCATTAATCAAACCAACCACAAGAGGGCGTAAATGTCGTCCATTCATCCACAAACGTACTGTACACACTTTTGTATATATAGATTTATCCATGTGTCATGTATTCGAGCTTAATAGATTGTACGCGATTATAAATCTTACCCATTCTTTATATTCTTTCATTCTCCTGTCATTATCCCACTCTAAGTGGGCGAAATATTTTTCTCTTCCATTTTCTCCTATCATTCTTACCGTGTGGTATCCGGGTGAGTAGAATAGACTACCCTCTTTCTTACTTAGGTGTCGTAAAAGGCGGTACTAAGGAAAGTTGAGTAGATCGCCCTCTTTTTTACCGAGGGGTCGTAAAATTGACGTCAGGCCGGTCGTAAAATACGTAGCCAAATCATTTAACAATATGTTTGTAACATATTGTGGCGCCCCACTCAGAGTGGGGTAAGGGCAGGAGGATGATGATATCTCCTATCGTTCGTCAAATCTTGCGCTATTCCTTTTATATGCATGTCATTTCTAACACAATCCAACTATCTCTAGCGATCTCTCTGTATTCACATATCCATCCACGTTCGTATTTAACACTAGTTTGGTCACAAATATGCTTATACGTAAAGCATATTACAAAATTGAAGATTATTTGGATGATAAGAAAGCCTGGATTTGAAAATCCTTTCAGCTTCATACAAGACAGCGGTTTAATAATGTATAATTGAAAATATTTAAAAGATTGACCGCCGAGTTTCTTGCTGGTTCTTCTCGGTAAGAACAACATTCTGAACCAGTTGTAGCTTCATTAATCATATTGATGCTTGACGATTCAAAAGTGCCTAAAATGGTTATATGGCCTGAATAAAGATTATTTTGATTTGATTTGATTTGACTCCTCATTATATGACCATCCAATCTTAATCTTACACTTCGCGTCCTTTATTATTCATTGTTTAATTTAATTTAAACCAACATCAGTGTATATCTATACATTTCATTATGTAACTGATATTTGGTAATAAATGGATATGAACATTTGACTACATTAAACGAGTTCCAACATTGAAACTAAGATATAACCTTTTTATTGTATACGTTAGCCCGGTATATTTTACTGAATTTTATTAATATTGCTTCAGTGCTCCAGTGCAATAGTGCCCCATCCCTCTAGTAATATATCCATTCTCATTTATATTACATTAGAACTTATTTTTTAACATGATGTGGTTTTCTTTTTTTTTTAATAAGTCCTATCAAACACTTTTGAATCGTCAAGGGTCAATATGATTAATTAAGCTACACCTGGGTCAGACTGTTGCTCTTACCGAGAAGAACCAGTAAGAAACTCGGCGACTATCTTTTCGCAAATTCAATTTTACGTTATTAACCGCAGTCTTATGAAGCTGAAAGGATTTTTAAATCCAGGCATTTTTATTGTCCAAATAATCTTCAATTTTGTAATATGGTTTACGTATAAGCATTTCTCTTAAACTTAATTTAAACCTTTCTGTAGACTATTTCTTCGACGATTTCAGAATTTTCTGCACATGTTAACTGTGGCGTCTTGCACCCAAGGGGTGGCTCCGACCACAATGGAACAGTCTTAACGCCTGACTATAATTCGATGTCCGGTGGGCAGCACAAAAACAATACAATGCACGCACCTTGGACTGCTCAGCACCGCCCTCGATGATCTTTCGCCAGCCGGGATTATTACGATTGTTTTAGATGCATAGCATGGCCGTGGATTAGCTTGTTCACTTACACTTGAAGGGCAAGCTCCAACTTTTGACGGATACGCCGTGCATGACAGATCGTATAAAACTGTGTTGCTAATGCACGAACACCGAACATCTAATAGTTTTACGATAATGGAACATTAACCCTTTTTTTTGATGAAATTAATTAAATTAACGCATATATACTTGAACAAATAACTTAGTAATTTATTTTGTAAACGTTATGATTGAGAGAGTATGGATGATAATAAATAATGCGGAGAGATGAAAATCATGACCAAATGAGTGTTAAATATGAATGTGGATGGATATCTGCCTAGAAGGAGGTAGAAGAAGAAATAGTTGGATTGTGTGAAGTATGTATATGAAAGGAGTATACGACGAATGATAGTATAGAATGGAAGCGAAAAATATTAGCGTCGACATCACTTAGAGAGAAATAAGTGCCGATGATTCTTCCGTAAACATACTAACAAACTAATCAAGAACGCATAATAGAATCACGTACATCGAACAACAATATTGTATCATAACTGCTGAGGTAATTACGCATGTATAAAGTTGCCAAACTTCGGTCATTAGGACTGCCCCGGTGAGTGTGTACAACGCGTTATATCTAACCAAAGAGTCAGGTGGAATACAACAAGACGATTTAAGTCATAAACTTCAGCGATTCTACTAATTTATTTATTTACCTTTGTACCATTTTGACGCTAGCAGATTGACTGATTTGTTTGAAATTGTTACGGACAGATAGATCTGTAACACGTTGGCTACTTGTTATTTCAGAAAAAATCCATCATAATTCTGGAGTTTTTTATCTTTATCTTTAGTTTTTCTAGTTACTATTGTATCTACAGATTCATGCCATCTCCATCATAATCGAATAAAATTGAAACATCTTTCATGTAACTAATGTAGGGTACTTGAAACTACGGTTTACTTTTGAGAGAAGCATTAATAAAATCATAAATTTTAACATAATTCCGGAGATAAAACAAATAATACTAGTGAAGTTAAAAACGATTTAAACAAAATTTTATGTGACCGTTAACTATTGAGGTGATCCCTCGTCTGGGGCAATCCTGGCAGCAGCATCAGGTCATACTTACCATAAACATGCATTTTCATCGGGGCTATTTAAAAATACTCTATTTCCATCTAAAAGTATGGCTTAGTTACTTTTATAGCGATATCTTTGATTTTATAACTTTTTAAATTGGTAATCTTGATAGAATTGAGATTTTTGTTTCTTTAGTTACAGAATTTATAACAGAACTACTTTGCTATAATCCACGCGGGTTAAGCGAATGCATGCAAAGCTAAAGTGTATGAACCAGGCAAAATACGTACGCTCCACGACAAAATTGTAATGCGTCATTATGATTTTGTCGTGGAGCCTATTCTTCTGATGATGCTTCGGTTTCGGGGCGAAACGATCGTCGAGTTTTGGTGGTGGTTATGTGTATTGCCTGTATGCATTGTTGCTGGTAGAGGCGTCTTGGTATGCATGTGGTGACTTGTCCTGCATGTGTAAGGTACGTGAATTTTACCTGCTTCATACACATTAGTTTTGCATGCATTCGCTTAACCCGCGCGGATTATAGCAAAGTAGTTCTGTTATAGTTTCTGTAATATGGAATTCCGCAAAGTAACGCTTGCTGCTCTTAATTATAATTATTACCTTTTGTGTACCAATAGAGCATTGCTATTTTTTTTCTTTAAAGGTGTATTAAAAAATAAATAAAATCAATGCGTTTGTGTATTG
This sequence comes from Morpho deidamia, assembly GCA_947086505.1. Classification (NCBI taxonomy): domain Eukaryota; kingdom Metazoa; phylum Arthropoda; class Insecta; order Lepidoptera; family Nymphalidae; genus Morpho; species Morpho deidamia. Next base: position 3,292,916 of record CAMTZC010000011.1, read on the forward strand.
CACCAAGCACTTAAACGTGTAGGTGCGCAAACTGCCAAAGTTCTACCTATTATGTCAAAACAAGTTTCATTGGAGCTTTTCGTTACAGTTATTAATGTTCAAAAGACTTTAACTGTATAAGCCTATTGTGTACATCACAGCAGTTTAAAAACACCATTTAAAAAAGACTTATACAGAAAGCCTACTATACTACTATACTATACTTAGACGATAAGAATGCGTGGCTATAGCTACTCTTCGACCCTGTACAAGACATTTATAAGTATATGTAATTAGTAATAAGAATTATTCTTTGAAAAGAGCAACCGCCGAGTTTCTTGCTGGTTCTTTCTTCTCGATAGAAACAGCTTTCCGACAATTCAAAAGCGCTTGTTTACAAGTTTACTTGAATAAAGAATAATATGAATTTGAATTTTTAATTGAATTTTCGTTGTATACAACACCCACCCGCAATTTCGTCCGGTTCATCTTAATTCTTCAAATGCTCTGAATGATTTTCTCAATATTTTTGCGTTCCTTTTCTCATATTCGGCTGAGCAGAATAGACCACTCTAATTTTTTACCGAGGTGTCATAAAAGCGACTGAAGTAAGTTAAGTCGCCGTGTGGAATCTGACTGAGTGGAATACACCACCATCATTTCTTACCGAGGTGTCCTAAAATACCTGGCCAAACCATGTAATAATATCTTTAAACATGTTGAATGGATATGTAATTGAATGTACTATACAAGAATCAAGCGTTGAGAAACCCCCAATTTTAAAAGTAATCTTTTCTCATCTTCCATAAATTACCTCGCCTTGCTTCCTTAATCTCCCTTCATATTATGGTAAGATAATCTTGAGTAAATAATATAAGGCCAATTTTTATTTCATGAATTTTCTGTCATCCCTTTGATGCGAGGGTGAAAATAAGACGCATTCGGGAGGGCTGCCATCTCATTTGTACCCTCAATGAGACTACGCGTCGTTGGGAGTTATTGGAATATTTAATCTTTGATGAGACATATGATATACTCTCTATCAGATATTCGTTGCATATAATCTTTAAATTTCCTTAATTTAAGAATCACTAATAAAATATTAATTTAATGCCGCCTATTTGGTTTTAATTGTCTATTCTAGCAACAATTTATAGAATTAGGCGTTACGTTATCCATAATACAAAAGTAATAATAAAAATATTTTTCTATAATCCGCGATAAAGTAGAGTAGATGTAGAGTAGACTATCCATTTTCATATCCACTTGCAGGATTCGTAAAACACATGTACAAATCTCCACTACCGTCATACAATATACAAGTACTACACACGTTCACTATCACAAACTTAACAATCGTTTCGCCCCGCAACCGAAGCATCATCAGGAGATAGACTCCACGACAAAATCACAAAGCGATTTGGAGATTTTGTATCGGGTATGAAAACGGCGTATCATTTTGTATCGATTTTTCAATATTTGGTAATAAGTATAGTCTAATAACTGAGATCGGTCTAGTCTTGCTTAGTCCGTATATTGTCCTTATATTTTCAATAAACATATACAACAAAAAAACAATTTTAATGAAGCCCCCACAGAAATTATGCAGGAAAACATATCTTGTGTAAGGGAATCGTCAAAGCAAAGGAAACAAACAAGCCACACCCAAAAACAATCCACCGAACGCACCAGATATACTGGCGTGTCCCAAAGGAAATATAAATACGTTATAGAGATATTGTACAATCAGCTTCAGATATGTGTGTAAGAATGTTTCCGAACGAGGGGGGAGTGCAAGAAAGGTAAATAAATAAATCTTTATTCTTCAACACGTCTCAGCACAACAGTATAAATAAAAAATGATTTATAGAAGCAGGCGTTACTTTGCGGAATTCCATATTACAAGCAATACAACAGAACTAACTACCTTGCTATAATCCGCACGGGTTAAGTGAATGCATGCCATGCCAATGTGTATGAAGCAGGCAAAATCTACGCACCTTATACATGCAGGACAAGCCACCACATGCACCCCAAGGCGCAATTCACCAGCAACAACGCACACAAAAGCAGCACACACACCCACCACCACAATCTCGACGATCGTTTCGTCCCGAAACCGAAGCATCATCAGGAGGATAGGCTCCGGTGAATTGCGCCTTGGAGTGCATGTGGTGACTGGTCCTGCATGTATAAGGTGCGTAGATTTTGCCTGCTTCATACACATTGGCTTTGCATGCATTCACTTAACCCGTGCGGATTATAGCAAGGTAGTTAGTTCTGTTGTATTGCTTATAAATAAAAAATAAAATAAAAATAAAATAAAATAACGCAACAAGAAAAAAAAGGAACCCCGACATTTGTCGTATATATACACACGTAAAAAGTGTATACACAAATTGATAAACTTTGTGCATACAAACGTGCATCTCATTCATCAAGGTGTGAGCGAGATGGGAGAGTTTTTGACAGATTGCAGTGACCGCGAGTGGTGTAAGGTATAAAGTATATTTCAATTTTGTGGATATCAGTGAATTTAGGAACCACGATTTTATTAATTATATTTTTCTATATAATTACTATAATGAGTAAATTGTATATTTTTTTTATTTCTTCGCTTAATATGTAAGCTTCTTTATGATAAATGCGGCGTTTACTTTTAAATAATTAATACATTTATATAGTAATCTAGTATATAAGAAATAGTAAATGTTTTAATGTATGTAGTTGTAAGTAAACCTTTTAAATAAATAAAAAGTGTGAGGTTAAAATAAATTTTAAGAAAATAAAATAAAATTATATTATAACTATTAACAACATAAAAATATAAAAAAGTGAATAGGCTTAAGTAAAAAAAAAATAATTAGCTCAAAATATTTGTATTATAGTAAAAAATGGTATCTTTTTCATATTGTATATATCGAAGATTTTCAAAATAACATTCATCATTCTCTTGCCCTTATCCCATGTCTAAGTGGGGGCGCCATAACATGTTTTAAGCATGTTTTAAAATGATTTGGCAAAGTATTTTACGACCGGCCACCTGCCTGACGTCAACTTACCTTAGTCGCCTTTTACAACACCTCGGTAAGAAATGAGGGTGGTATATTCTACTTTGAAAACAAATATTCGCTGTGTGAATTTTTCTAAATAAGTGAAACAAGTGAAAGTGTATATTATAAGACTTTCATATTTATGTATAGCATTTCCAGTCCTCTTTTTTTGTACAGTCCAGTGTACCTATAAAGTCCAGTGTACCTATAAAGTGTATCGGAATCCCTTTTCGCGAGTAATATATAGTGGACCATTATAAATTGGAACACGTAGTCTCTCGTTTTCGAAACACAACCGATATAATTGGTACATTTGAACGAAAACTAAAGGGTCGACTGGTATTGGACAAGTTAAACTTTCAATGGAATAGTTACTTATAACGATGAATATTTATGAAAACAATTGGTTCTTTGAGTTTAGGTGTATATATTTAAGATATATATATTTTAATTTTCAAATTTATACAAAATTACTAGTTGTCACCCATAACATAAGTATTAATTTACTTACTTTGGGGGCCGATGACCGTGTATTTTTCCCATATATTAAAAAAAACAATATATATTATGGACTCGCTATTGTTAGATATTATTATGGTAAAAACAATGACGATCACTTTTGATTAGAACAAGTATAATAGTTATATTATAAAAAGTCCCCAAAATCTGACTGTATGTTTGATCGATTTTCTAAAATATACTGAACTGATTTTAATACGGTTTTAATTAAAAGATAAAGCTATTCTTGGTCAAAGTTTAAGTAAATAGTTAAAATTTTACAGCTAGTAATTTTATATAATCCAAGGCAAAATTTTTAATAAACAAACCAAGGTCTCTTTACTATTTTGTTATCTTTATTATATTGTTACTGATATTTTAAAGTAAATTATAATTTTGCATTTTCAAAGATATTTATTGAAATTTTTGCAGTGCAAAGACTCGTAATACTAAGCAATATATGATGCGAAAACAGATGGCGCTATTCGAAGTTAGATCGCGCTATCGTATTGTTCGTATTGTCAAGAAACAAGATTGGGGAAAAGTACGGGACAGTGTGGTGACTTGATTATATTTAAAAAAAAAAGACAAATTACATGATTATTTTTTCTCCCCTTTAAAATAAATTGATTATTTTTAACCGATTTTTCTGACTATTTAAAAAGTTGCTTTTTTATGTTATTGAATTTATATTCAATAAAAAAATAAATAAAGTACAAATAAAGAACCGAAACAGACGCGCTGTTTGCATAATTGGATTACAATGATTAGTTTGTTAAAAAAAATCAAAAGTGCGTAAATAATATAACCGATTAAAAAATAATTTTTAATGTCTAAATAATCAATTTTTTAAATCGATTATTTTGATAAAATAATCGATTAATAACAACACCAACGTACAAAAGTAATAATAAAATTATTTTGCTATAATCCGCGATACAGTAAATAGAAAATATATATAGTGTTTAATGTATAGTGGATTATCAGTATTTTCATACCCGATACGTGCAGGATTCGTAAAAGCACATGCACAAACCTCCACAACTTCCACCAAAATACACAAGCACTACACAGTTTCACTATCACAAACTCAACAATCGTTTCGCCCCGCAACCGAGGCATCATCAGGAGATAGACTCCACGACAAAATCGCTTTGCGATTTTGTCGTGGAGGTTTGTGCATGTGCTTTTACGAATCCTGCACGTATCGGGTATGAAAATACTGATAATCCACTATACATTAAACACTATATATATTTTCTATTTACTGTATCGCGGATTATAGCAAAATAATTTTATTATTACTTTTGTATTATGGATCTCCGCAAAGTAGCGCCTAATTCTATAAATTATTTAACACCAACGTAGTTTCAAACTTCAACTTTTACTATTCGACGTATTTCCTTATCTGTGATTTCATCACATAAAGACGTTCTGCCACATTTTGCAATGCCCGCTTAGTATTTATGTAGTGCCCGCTTAGTACTTAGTGCTTCTGTATGCAGCTAATAACATAGTGCTTTAGTAAGACCATGATTTTAAACCTATAGTATATAGGTGAATTGTAAAAAAAACAACTAAGCACAGTTTTAATAGAAAGAGTCAGTATTATCTGTCCAAGGTTGAACCCTCCTAAATTAAGCTATCAAGCTTATCATGACTTCTCAATTAAGCTAAGAAAAAATCCCGCCATACTCCAGATTATAAAATAAATCCTTTTTTATCGATACGATCTTCTAAAAGTAAACATGAAGGTATCTATACTAATATTAAAAAGAAGCAAGATTTGTATTTATGTATGTTTGTAATGTTTTCACGCAAAAACTACTACTGGCCCATCAAAAATTCTTTCCTACAATTGGAAAGCTGCATACTCACTGTACAGTATAGCACACACATCTTACATTTTCAAAAAAATAGGGATCCTAATAAAAATAGAATAAGATGTGAAAAAATTATTCATAAAATCTTTCATCGCGTGCTCTGTGGAAACTATAGATGATAGAGTAAAAAAATATTCTACAGTATTATAAAACGTATCAATATCTACAAAAAAGTCCGCAATACCATGTCCCACTAGTATAGTTATGCCAATATAATTACTTTTTTTTAAGTAAAAGTTGTTAGAAGTGCCGGCAAAAATCAAACCATATTGTTCATATCTCCGTATTAATCCTTATCCCACGAAATGTTCTCACATTAATATTTAATTAAAAACCGTTTCTATACCTGTAAAAAACTTTTTAAAATATTAAAATCGGAGATTCCAATCAAAAGAAGTGACCAATTTAAAAACGTCAATCAAAAGAAAATATTGCCATGCCAAATTCAATGTAGCGACCGTTATAGCAACGGTCTCGGTAGCCTGCAACTGCAGTGGGTTAGCTCTTATTCCAAGAATGCCAATGATAGCCACGGATATGACTATACGTTTTAAAATATTTCAATTACCATTTCATTTATAAGACAAAAATAAATCTAGAGTTCGACTTAGTAGACTTTCCACTACCACGTGATCGGTATTTACGCTGAAAACCGCGGGGAATTCCTTGTCTTAAATAAATCTACTATAACTTTTTAATCATTTTAGTGAGTTACTCCAACTTTGTTATAACTTAATTCTCCTAACACGATCGGCCAATCTTTCGAATATAGGAGCTTAGAGCGCCGCCTTAAATGCAAATTATAAATGTTTCTATAAAGAGTTCAATTTATATTATAATTCGATGGCTTCCCGCTAGGGAGAACATCGTTGAAGGCACTTCAGCTAAATAGGGTAGAGCTCAACATCACAATACAGGGCATGCATTATAGCAGAGAACAGTGTTAGCACTAAGGCGATTAGCTCATTTTTTAATTATAATACCCGGCTATAAATAATGCACATCGCAGAAAAAATCAAGAAAAAATCGACTAGATTCTGCTTCATAGAGCATTGTCTCTGTCGCACAGACTGACGAATCCGTGTAAAACGTCACATACTGAGTGACAGAGACAGCGCTCTACGAAACCGAACTGGCTGTTTCGTTCTAAATATCAATGTGCATTATTAAATGCCGGGTACTATACTTACGTACATATAGACAATTATCTATGTGACATATTTCTTAAAAGTAAGTATAGTAGCGGCCTGTTACTTTCCCACTGCTGGGCATAAGCCTTCTCTTTACGTTTTTTGGACAGAAGGCTACCAACCTGCATATCTCTAGAGAATTCTGGAGATATGTATAACAGCGTTGTAGGTCTTAGCTCCAACCCTTCTCGCCAGAGAGAGAGGAGGAGAGAGGAGGCCTATTCCCAGCAGTGGGATTGTAACAGACCGCTACTATTTGAGCCTCTCATAACCTTGATTGATACTTGTGCGACGAACATTAAATTTATCTGATTATACATTACTGACAAGCGATTTAAAAAGAATTCATGTTTCTTTATCATGTTCACGATAAAAATATTCTTTTAGAGTGATACAAGATTTGTACTTTGTTTTGCGATAATATCAAGGCCAATAAAAATTATTCACTCTTTCTATAATAAATAATGCATAAAAATAGTAAGAAAATATATGTAATGCTAAATGTAGAGTGGACATCCGTTTTCATATCTGATGCATGCAGGATTCGACTACACTAGAAATCTAAACCAATACACGAGCACTACACACATTCACTACAACAATCGACGATGACGATGGACGTAGAGATTGTCGTAGTGATTGCGTAGTGTGTTATGTATTGTACGATAGGAAACCCTGCATGTATAAGGTATGAGAATGGTTTCTGCTTCCTACACTTCCTACACTATCATAACTTTTGTACTATGTAATTCAACAAAAGAAACGCCTAACTCAATAAATTACTTTATGTTTTCCTCAAAAACTCTCAGCGTGTTGGTTTGTTAGTCTTTCACGTCCTGAGCTAAAAACTGATTCAATTCTTTTGATGGATATCGTTTAAGATATAAAGAGTGACATAAGCTAATATTCGTTTCTATAATAAAGTCGACGTCAAAGTTGACCCAAATAAGTTTTTAGTTCAAAATTAAATCATAAAATTCAAGAAACCTGATGAATTTTTTGTTATATGACAGTCAAAACAAATTTTATCGCGGATTATAAAATGTATAGGTTATAAAGGTTTCAACAGCGTGACGTCAAAACTGTTAATAACTCTAATCTAATAGACCGATAATATTAGATAATGCATTTACATTTATAAGATAGTAATACATTTGAACGACATACAAATTTCATTATTTCATTATACATCAAAATATGTCATGATTCACTAACAGCTGTTTGATACCATAAAATAAATAATACTACTAGTAATATGATGTTTTTCTGAAGTTAAAATAGAACGAAAAGCTTCGTAAAATTTTCAGATAAAACAGGTTACAATAGAATTCTTTTGATATAATCCGCGTTTGTTAAAAGAATCTATGTAATGCTAAGTGTATTAAGCAGGCAACGTTCACATACCTTATACATACAATACACGTATGACAAAACGATGATATAAATATTTATATTATTGTTTTGTATAATAAAAATATTTAAAATAAAATTCTATCATGGCTTATGTCCGAAATTTCGCGAAATAACGGCTGCTGCGATAAATTATTTATAGATAAAAATTCATTAAAAAATTAAAATAAACCTCACGAAGTATTTACTGAGAAAATCATTTAAAGGAAAATTTAATATTGATAAATATAGATAATATAAATAATCTTGACTTTAGTCAAGATGTGTAAAGAATGAATTAATGGGATGAATGACATAACAAAATATATATTAATATCGAATTTAATGTATGTATTATTATACAATAGTAGAAGACATGAATATTGATAATATGAATAAAGCTCGTTTGTTTGTGCTTAGGAAACCGCCGTAAAACTAAGGGCGAAGAAAAAAAGCTTCGCTTTGTTAAATTAACTTCCCTTCTATTTAAATAGAACTAACGGATTTGTATCATATTGAGAATATTGAGAGTCATATATAGTATGAGCTATTTGTTCAGATAAGATAGTTTGTATCGCCCAAATGAATCATTATTATCCATATTTCCTAAAATAGTTATAATGAAACCAAAACAATTATTAAATCTTAGTAATATTTATTTCTAATAACATTAATTATATATCACAACCACACAAATACTCATTAATAAACGATTATCCATAACTTGCACTAACTAGACAGGTCTGATTACTTGCAGCAATTTACTATCTACGACAAATTGATCGGCATCATATTCGATTTCTTCAGCAGACAGAGCATTGAAAGCCTTATTTTCGCCTGCTATTGTGTCTTTAGCGGATTCTCCGGTCATTATTTTTGGGGCTGGCGTCGGTGTTTCTACAACAGGTGTTTCTGTCAGTCCAGGTGTTTCTGTTGTTGTTGCACTGCCTTCTCTGAGTTCGTTCAGTTCATCCCTAAGTCGATTCCTTTGGCCAGCTATTGCCAATGTCGATACGAACAAACAAAAGCACAACAAACTTAGAAACACTATGATTTTGTTGTTCAGTACCCATGCGAGTGTTCTATCGCAGTAATATTTGCAATTCATTTTTGAATGGTTCTTTTCGTTTTCCCAAACACAACCATATACGACAAAGTTTGATATCTGTTTCAATTTCGTTTGCCTTTAATTTTATTGTGGGTTTTATCAATATGATATAAGGCTATCTGATACTTTGACTGTCACACCATATTGAATTCTGAATGTACCCAAATAAAGTTTAAATTATCGTTTAACCTGCGCTAAGATTAATACTGATAACGGATTGTATGAATTTCGTTTAATCCACAATATATTGTTTACTGAAGAACTGTTGTATTAATAGAAACATGTATTATCTATACATATTACAAAACGAAGTCCCAAAAAGCTGTCTGTCTGTCTATGTAATCGAAATCTACTGAACCTATTGTGTCACAGATTTTTACTAAAAGTGCAATTTTTCTTTAATCTTTAATCGCGTGCAGCACGTAAACCATCAGAGACACACTAATGTACGTATTAGTGAATTGTAGATCTTTAAAAATACTACATACAAAAAAGTTCGCAATAGCACCTCTCTATCTCTTATGGTTAATTTAGAATAACTACTTTTATGTTCAAAATTTCAATTCGGGAAAAAATTGTTACAGTGATTTCCAGTTAGTTATTTTTATAATTTTGTGAAGATATATTTTTTAAGAATAAGAATATATATGACATATATCAATAAACTAGTGTTTAGCGAATAATTAACACAAGACTTCGTTCGACTGTGTTTTGTTGTTTTTTTTTTTGTGAATGTGTAACAGACAGATAAACAGATTTTCGCATTTTTATATATTAAATATGAATACTCTGGTTATTACACTTTTCTACTAGTTATTTCAATAAAGAACTTCTTAAAGCAAGGTTTACTAGCAAAAATCGCTGGTTAGCTATAGAGCCGTTTTCTTGTACGAATCTTGGTTTTTAGTTTATTTTTGTTTATACTTTTGTTAAAATTTTCAATAAAGATTGTTCTTTCTACCTCTACCTACCTCTATCTGCCTCTAAAGAAATCTACCTTCTATTTTATTGCATTAAGACTAATTGCCGATTGATGGAAGATAATAAAATTAGGTAATGGAGTGATATTATAATTGTTTATTTGTCAAAGCGACATTTAAGCGGAACTTAATATGTAAAGGAGCATTTAATAACATAATATAAATAAAATATTATAATCATTATGACATATTACAATTATATTGACATAAAATAATTTATAATATTAAAATAGTTAATAAAATTTGCATGTCAGATATATGACTATACATGTTGCTACTAAATGTTGCTAATACCTTGTTCCACCTGTTGTTATCATGTTTTTGGCAAATAAATTGATTTGAATTGGAAAAAAGCGAGCGGGATTGCTCCATCGTTGTTTACGCCGAATAAGACACCTCGATAGATATTTGTAAGAAAAAATATTAGGTCATTACATATGAAGTTGGCGTTTTCTATGGGAGGAACATAAAGTCGTTTTTTTTAATGAAATATACTTAATTAATCAAAGTATGTACCATTGCTATGTATGCACTTTGCCATCTCATAGCAACATAGAGTTGAATTTTTTTCCTTGCAAGTAGTTATCACAATTGCGAAAAAAATGGTAATCTGTTGAAGGTCCGGAGAGTACGGTGGATGTCTAAAACATTCTAATTGAAGCTCCTCTGATTTGGTAGCCGTCTGTTGTGCAGTGTATGGTCTAGCGTTGTCCTGAAGCAGCAGTTGCCTAGAGCGATTGACCAGCCTCGGTTGTTTAGCAGCTAGCTTTTCCATCATGGTTTGCAGTTGCTGACAATAGATATCTGCCGTAATCGTCTGGCCAGATTTAAGAAAGCTGTAGTGAACGACACCGGCACTAGTCCACCAAACACTTACAAGCAACTTTTTTTAGTCAATTTTCGCTTAGGGCAGGATTTGGCTGGTTCGCCAGGGTTCAGCCATTGCGATGAGCGCTTCCGATTATCGTAGAGGATCCACTTTTCATCACAGGTAATGATTCGATTTAAAATTCCTTCATTATTGTGCCGGTTGCATATCTTAACTGCAGTTAGCTACGCACCAAGCTGCAACGATTAATTTGTAACCATCAATCAAATTGTAAAAAAAATACATTTAAAAAAAAGAATATGTACGCCGAGTTTCTTGCTGGTTATTATCGGTAGGAGCAAACTTCCGAATCAGTGGTAACTTCTTGAAAACATTTGAAGATTCAAAAGTACTGTAAACAGTCTACTTGAATAAAGAATATTTTGAGTTTGAGTTTATTTAGTTTCATTGAAGTACTAATGATAATAATTACCACGGACTAGACCCACAGTAGCACAATATCGCTGGGTATTGTGTGGGAAATTACACACGGAGCGGGGGCGCACCACTTTTATTAATAATGCATCGGAATGTCGTGAAACCCTTTAGTAATCTTATTATGTATGAAAAAATGTAGTGCCTTAAGACACACATGTGAAACCATATGCGCCGCTCAAAGTGTTTAAGCAACGTTAATGTGACTCTTGCAAACTATATTTTCACATTACATATCCAGTACAAAACAATTATAAAAAAATATTAATTTCCTTTCAGTCCATTCAAATTCAAAATATTCTTTACTCAGGCAAACTTTTAAACAAGTGCTTTTGAATCCTCAACTCTATTGCTTGTTCGGAAAGTTGTTCCTACCGAGAAGAGCCAACAAGAAACTCGGCGGTTGCTCTTGTACAAGGTCAAAGAGTATATTGCACCTAAATATACACTATTGTTTACATATATTTTTAGGAAAAACACCGAATTTGATGATATCAGTATTTACTGATAGAATAAATCCCAAGTTATCCTTATCTTGTCCTATTTTTTGTTGTGAAGTACACTACTGAATAATCTCTCAGCTAAAACGAAACGAAATATGTTTCTTTTAAGAAGTTATCAAATATTTTTTTTGGATTGAGGATTTGCCGTCACAGTCGATATATATCCGTATTAAAACATATTATCTATTATAATGCCTTTTAAATACTCTGCTATGTCAGCTTGAGTTATGGATTAGATTGCATTTATGTAATTTACGTAACTATTAACTTTGCGAAAATTGATAAATTTATACAAAAATAATATTGTTATTTTACGGTAACTATATAGACACACCCACACACACATGCACATATACACACGCATATACACACGAACACATACACAAACACATATACAAACGCATATACACACAAACACATACACACACACACAAACACACACAATAAATAAAAATATACTTACACTAAAGTAACAGCCTGTCACTATGCCCACGGCTGGGCTAAGACCTCCTCTCTCTCTGTTTTTGAAGAGAAGGATTGGAGCTAAGACCTACCACGCTGCTCCAATGCGGATTGGTAGGTTACACATATCCCTAGAATTCTCTATAGATATGCAGGTTTCCTCACAATGTTTTCCTTCACCGAAAAGCGTGTGATAAATTGCAATTATCAAATTAGACACATAAGTTTTAATAGAAAAACTCATTGGTGCCTGCCCGGGTTTGAACCTATGTCGTCTCTAGAGAGTCGCACGGTCTCACCGCTAGGCTATCACAGCTTACACTTACATACACCCATATTATATATCATAAATAAAAATAACTTAGAACTAACCTAGTTTTAAATTTTGTTATTAATAAACAAATACAAACACTGTATGACTTATTAATAACGGAGGGCACTGGCTCCTGAAACACAGTTAATTCTAGTTTAGGGGCCAGGGTTCCAATATATTATGTCAAAATTTATGTATGCATAAAAAAAATATATACTATTATTATTATTTTGCTGTGATGCGCGATGAAAAAATACGGGTTTGCCGGGTTGGAGTGCCGGCAGAGGGGAACACTTGATTATTAAAGTTGTGCATTTTTGATATTTTGAAATGGTTTATGGAATAATTTTGCTTTAATTATAATTCTTCTTCTTTCTCCTACCCTTATCCCACTCTAAGTGGGGTCGGCACAACATGTTTTTCTCTTCCATTCTCTCCTATCATTCGTCAACTCTGGCGCTACTCCTTTTATATGCATATCATACTTCACACAATCCAACCATCTCTTTTTAGGCCTCCCTCTAGTCACATGTCCATCCACGTTCATACTCAACACTCTTTTAGTTACATGATTTTCATCCTCATAACATGTCCATACCATCCCAATCTAGCAGCTCTCGTCTTTTCTATAAAGGGCGCAACTTTCAGACTTCCCCTTATATATATCTTTATATATATCCTTATATATAGCTTTAATTTTCAGTATAAAAGTATTATATTTATGTGGTAAAATATAATATTGATTTGTTGAATAGCAGCGTACACAAAAATTTTCGCCGTGCGGGAGAACGAGAGTAGGATACTTCCTCTCCTACGCTGCGCCGACGGTCTACTCTCTATTCTACATTTTTTACTCATCGCAAAAAATCCACAACACCGCTAAAGTCTTCTAAATAAAGAGTGTATTCTATCAATATCAACAATAGTTATGCCTAGAAACGGAATCGAAAGGAGATAAAGTCCATGGTTAAGTCAAAAAGACCTTTCAATTTTTCTTAACTCACTTAGTGGAGTGATGTCCAGCTTAAACATAAGTAGATTTCACAATAAAACTAAAAAAATTAAAAAGTATCTTAAGTAATCTTGATGATTCCAATAATGATGAGGAACATGAACGGGAATGACTGGGAGATTAAGCGGGGCAAATATCCTTTCTTTTGGGAGAAACCAGCGATCGTTTTTCCTTTGAAAAATGAGAGAAACCACAATTCTTTAAATTGCAGATTAATAATAAAATAATAATAATTAATTTATTTGGAAAAGAAAAAAGGCATACATATAACAATTTGAGGCTATAACCGCATTAGTTGAAAACTGTGTTGCAGTTACTAGGACCTCCGCAAAAACACAAAGATGCAACGTTCCTTAGCAATATGTTAAACAAACTAAAGCAAATTAAAACAACTTTACCTATATTACTACTTCTAATCTATTATATCTATTACTACTACAATTCTGTTTTACATTACAATAACTATTACTACGTACTACTTATTTTTATTTGTATTAGACAATATAATGACAGGTATGTGTATTACTCAATAATATCCTACGATGATACTGAAAATCTATTAAGCGTCATACAATTATGACGCTTAATAGATTTTCAGTATCATCGTAGGATAAAGATTTTAACCAACTAGTAATAGAATGTTTACATTTATTATTATTTAGTCGATAAATGTTAAGTAATTTATTTATTCGGATATAAAACGATGAACTTAAGAATAAAAAATGACGACGATTATAAGCAGATTTAACAGAGTAAGTTGGACAAACATTGTGAGATCTACGTTTAGATTTTAAAAAATTGGGGTCAAATATCAAGTGTTTGTGTTTGTTAAGTATAAAGTATATACTTTATACTAGAGTTTTCTTAAAATTAAGACATCAGTGAAAGTGTACAAATCGCTAGTAGGAAACAACTTCGGTTTCCATGTGATAACTTTTAATAACGCTCTTTGGGCCCTCTCAACACGCATTATGTGGGTCTTAGCAGCGCCACCCCAAACAGGAATGCAATAAGCTATTATAGACTGAGCTAAAGTATAGTAAATAGTTCTTTATAACGGAAATTCAGCAACATGACGTTGGTTTTTAAATATATAAATAAATTTTCTAAGCCGAGCGACAATTTGGTCTATGTGGGGATTAAAATTCAACAAAGAGTCAATCACTACGCCTAAGTATTTAATATGGTCTACAGATTAGCGCACACATAACCAAGGAAATTCTCTTAAGATATGCAGGTTCTCTCGCGATACATAAGTGTTTATAGAAAATGACAACTAACTATCTTGGTGAGTTAGTAGTCCAAATAAAAGGTAAATAATAATGTGAACAAAATTAAAAAATATATCCTACTTATTGAAGGACCGCCGTGTAGTATCATGCTGATAGTGATATAACATTGTGTAACACAAGTGAAGCATATAAAATATTATTTTTACTTTCATTTGTGTAACAGACACTTAAATGTTGGAATAGGAAATAGTCAAATGTAGGTCTGTGTTGTAGTTAATACTGGAAGCGAGGTTCTTGAGTGATCAATAGCGAGGGTAGGGACTTTTTATGAGAGTGGGGATTGCCTTAAATAGTGAAACTTGACGTAATGAGAGAGATTCTGTTGAGATTCTATTGAGAGTCTGTCGATTGTCGTCGTTAATGTGATTTCTAGTTTATTTTGAGTCGATTAGTAAAGTCAAGCTGAAAGCGAATAGTGAATTAATACAAGTTTAATAGTGAGAAAGTGAAGATGTTACGAACCAAGACGTTCTGGGCTCGTTTCAGTTGATTTGTTTGTATTTTGATTTGATAATTACTAAAACATGTAAAAAACAAATTATATTATTAAGGCTTATTTGGTATGTTATCCGGCTGAGCAGAATAGACCGCCCTAATTTCTTACCGAGGTGTCTTAAAATTCGACTAAGGTAAGTTGACCTACCGTGTGGTGGCTGAATAGAATAGACCAGTGGTCGGCAAAGTGCGGCTCCGGAGCCGCATGTGGCTCTTTGGCTCCTTAAGTGAGGCTCTGGCACAAATATCTACGGAAGGCGCAATAATATTATCAAATAAAACAAATACTTTGTAAGAAAAAAATTACATCTTATTTTGATAAATTCTTCTAGAAATCCAGAACATGTATTATTTTTTGTTTAAGTTAATTAAAATGTTATATTGTTCTAAAAATATGTAACGAACATCGAGTTTAATTTCGGGTAAAAAGTTTTATTTAGTGTACTACTTACTTAGTGTAATAACCGTTTATTAAACATGCAGATTTGGCTCCCAATTTTTTTTAAATTGTTGTAATGTTCATATTTTGCTCTTCGGCTAATAAGTTTGCCGAACACTGGATAGACCATCCTCATTTCTTAAAGGCGACTAAAGTAAGTTGACGTCTGGGAGGCAGCCGGTCGTAAAAACTAGCCAAATTACGTAACAGCGTGCTTAAAACATGTTGTGCCGATTCCACTTAGAGTGGCATAAAGGAAGGAGAATGATGATTGTACTTATTGAAAGAAGTAGTCAGTTTCCGATAACAGCAAGCAATGTTGAAATAGCGCTCAACGAAGCGCCCAAAATATTCAACGAATAAGATTAGATTGGTTATCTGTTTAAAATATATCAAATAAGAGACAACAATAAAATGTAATCTAATTTTCTAGCGTGTCGAATGTCTCTAGGGAAATCACACCAGCTGCGCGTCACAAATGATTTCAAGTGTCATTTCAAAATGTATTTCATTTTGCTATTTCTGAAATGGGGAATTGACACTGATTACAATAAATTTACAATTCCGGCACCCTAAGGAATTACAGAGACTACAGATGGAGAACGCGAGAATTTAATCTATTTAAGAAAGAAAAAATATAACTTCCCAAACTACGACTATCTATTACCTACTTCCGAAGTAAAACTGCATATTTTATGCAACGTATACAATTATAAGTCACCAAAAAGACAAATACAAAAGAAACATTTTTATATATCAAGAATGCATATGAAAAAACAGTGATATTAAAAAAAATAATGCAGAACAATTGTCAGTATTGCACAATAAGACAATATCTATTACACAAGACATTCGCAACGAAGCCATAGTATGCGATATAACAATATAATAACAAGACACTTAGACACGACATGGCGGTCTGAAACAAAACAACACTGCACGTATTTCAAACAAGACAATCACCAAAATTACTTACCAAGACAAGATGGCAGACGCATTGTATCCAAACTTGGTTCATTTGGTACGTTAAAAAGTTCACATCTGTATTGTTGCAGTCTGTACTTTCTTTATTTTATATTAAATAACAAGAGCCGTTGACAAAAAATTAACACTTACTCGAAAATCACTCATTAAATCAATTCATTCTTTAACATGACTTTCATTACTCACGACTACAACAAAGGAAATTTTAACGATATAATATTTAATGTAATGTCGCGTGTTATCCGGCTGAGTAGAATAGACCACCCTCATTTCTTACCGAGGTGTCGTAAAAGGCGACTAAGGTAAGTCGACCCGCTTTGTGGTATCCGGCTGAATGGAATGGACCACCCTCTTTCTTACTAAGGGTCGCAAAATACCACTAAGGTAAGTTGACGTCACGCGGCGGCTGAGTAGGATAGACTTCCCCCATTTCTTACCGAGGTGTCGTAAAAGGCGACTAAGGTAAGTTGACGCATTGTGTGGTATCCGGTTGAGTAAAATAGACACTAAGGTAAGTTGACGGCAGGCAGCCAGTCGTAAAATACGTAGCCAAATCATGTAACAACATGTTTGTAACATGTTGTGCCGACCCCACTTATAGTGGGATAAGGGCAGGAGGATGATGATAAATGTAAGAAAAAATCCTCTGTAAATGTCTGAATACGTAAAAATGAGTAGTAAAAATACTTCACTGGATGGTTCAGCAAGAATTTATGGAATATATTCTCATTAATCTGTAAAGTTTAATTATTATTAACCCAAAACTAGAAATCGTTTGAAATAAAAGCTTATTTAGATATTTCAATAAACGTTAAAGTAAATTGTGCTACCTTACTCATAATAGATTAGGTATATTTTGACGTTGAAACTGAATTTTGTCTGCGAAATGAAGATAGTATTGTCAACGATATAATCTGTTGAATGAACGCCAACTCCGCTAATCGCGGCTGAATCAACAGTCTTGGCAATTGTGTGGAAGTTATTCGAGTGTGTGTACAGGAATTGAACATCTGAATTTATACTGTAACTTTATAGTACTGATACTAGTACGGCCACCCGTAACTATCTCTTAGGTGACTGCTGTTGGAACCCTCGACCAGGGGTCATATATGGGGTCATAAGGTCTGTATGATGTTAAGAGACGTTAAGTCAGTTCGCTTTAATCTTATGTTAGGTAAAACTAACCTATTTGAAGGTCATTTCTATAAATAACTTGACCTTGAATCCATACTAAAATTGTTAATGCAAGAGTGTGTATCCACTTTTACGCTTTCCTAGCTAATCCGCTGGACCAAATTGATATAATTTTGTGCAATATAATTATGCAAAATTTGTGCTCGTTAAAACCGACCTATTTTAGATCGGCTTAGATTTAAAAAAAATGGGTATATGAAAAAACATTGTACATAATTGAGAGTATTTTAATAGTCAAGTTGACGTTAGGGAGTCACAGATACAGATTGTAAATTGACGTATATAAAATCACTACACTCATAAATATATGACGATAGCTACGCGATAAATCAATATATAATAGATTATATTAAATTCATAGAATCTTTTATCAACATTAATCTGGAATAGATCAAATCAAAAAATACTTTATTACTACCCACATAAATTTTAATATCCCATATCAACGATGTAACTACTAGATATCCTGATATCATATTGACAATATGCAACGATAACAAAGGAGTCCAACCAAATTATAGCATTCTTATTTAGCCTTTATTGTAAACTGTCGCGTGAGAATACGTAAAGAAATATAGCAAAATGTATTATAGATACTATTGGAATCGAACAAAAGCTTGGATGTTGAACAACAAAATTATAGTGTTTCTCAGTTTGTTGTGTTTCTCTCTATTTGTGTCAACACTAACCCTTTCGAGTCAGAGGAATAGATTAAGAAGTGAAGTGAATGAATTTCGAGAAAGTTTAAACTCGCCTTCAACTACTGCAGTACCAACCATAACACCCACGGTAGAGCCTACCGAAGTGCCAACTATAGCACCTACTGAGGCACCTACTGAGGCACCTACTGAAGCACCGACTAAAGCACCGACGGAAGCACCGACTGAAGCACAGACTGAAGCGACAACAGAAGCTACAACTGAAACACCAACGGAAGCAACAAGTGAAGCAACAGAAGCTACAACTGAAACACCAACGGAAGCAACAAGTGAAGCAACAGAATCACGTACAGAAACAACGACTGTGATGCAAACCGATGCAACGACCGAAACATCTACGATAGTGTCTACAGAAACAACGACTGTCATAGAGACTGAAACAACGACCAACGCTACTGTGTGACCGAATAGAGTCTTAAATGCTTGAAATGACATTTAATTAGCTCGAATTGTTGTTATCGTTCACCTGCTATCAGTAAATCGAGTGCAAGTTATAGTTGTATATTCAATAGCTAATAATTTTTAGCCTTTGTGTAATAAAGCGATTTACGTACTGGAAAATCTGTTAAGCCATAATAATCATCATCATTCACCTTCCTATCTATTTCATTAAGTGTGGTGGGCTTAACATGTTTTAAACATATTTTTATTTGATGTTGCTAGATTACGACCGGCCGCCTGCCTTCGTCAACGTACCTTTGTCGCCTTTTACAACACCCGAGGTGTTGTAAAAGGTTGTAAGACGTGAGGGTGGTCTATTCTACTCATCTGGATACCACACGGCGGAATAAGCCTTATTAATATAATTTGTTTATTACATGTTTTTGTTATTATTAAATCAAAATACAAACAATGCAAATGAAAGTAAAAATAATAGTTTATATGCTCCACTTAGAAGGACATTTATTTTTTATTGTTGCATAATGTTACACACGACTGTGCACCGGCAATATGTCCATATCTCTAATTTTAAGCCAAATCACTTATTAACGGCATTGGGTAGTACTGCCCATCATTTACCGTATGAACATGTATTATTTACTAGAAATTTGGAAATAAATAAACATAATTAAAGTCAACTGTTTTTTATTTCATAAAAATTATTGCGAATGTATAAATAATCACGTTTTATTCTTCTTTCTGAAAAGTTGTCAAAAATATGATAGGACAATTTGCCAGTTCACAGTCGATAATTTTATATTAAAATGAAATATACCTGAAAACTAAAATACTATTTATATTATTTCATACTGATTTGTTTTGTTTATTTATAATGAATTCGAAGTGTTTTTATTGAATTAGAAACTAAGATATGCTCTTAACCAGGACAGATTATATTTTAGTGCTTAAAGATTTATAATTTGCCAAAATAAGTCGAGCTTACTAATAATGTGTATGTTAATTTGGTAGTATATACTTATATTATTGTATGTATTTAATATGTCTTTGAATGTACAAGATTTCGTGTATAGAAGTTAAAATATTTTTGCTGATAGCTTTCCAAAATTATTTCATAAATTTATCAATATAATGTTTTAACTTGTTGTTTAAACGTGTTTTTTTTAATGTTTTAACTTTATTTAACTTTAGTGTTATTAAGAAACAAAACAAAATATCATTAAATTATTTATTTGAAATAGTCTATGATGTCTGTCTAAATTTTGAATCTAAATATTGATGGTTTGGAATGGTTTTTTGTGTCTGTCTAGTACGGGTAATATTGATGAAATTTGGTACACTGAAACCTTGGCTAACATTTATACGTACTATAAAACTAAATCATCAAAATCTGTAATCGATTTTCTCAAAATGTACTAAATAGACTTTTATACGCTCTTTATTAAAGGATAGTGCAATTTTTGAGGAAAGTCTAGGTTAAAAGTACATTAACATTACCGCGATGAAACAATTTACGAGGAAAAAAGGAACACAATGAATTTCATGCGGGTGAAACCGCGGACGCAGTTGGAAAAAGAATGTACTTGAGTGTTGAAACTTTTAAGTCGACGGTAAGGCAGTTGCGGGTACGCAGTGGCGTCGTTAAATGTCAAAGGCCTTGGGTCAAAGAGACTAGGCCCCCAACTAAATTATTTCAAATCATTTGTTCCGTGTCGTGATCATTCTTCGCGTTTTAAAATCGACGTACTCTAGAAGTTTCGACGGGGGCCCTCCGAGCATTGGAGTAATAGGGCAATGGCCCGACTAGCTCGCCGATAGTTACGCCACTGACAGTGATAACACTTAAAGTTATATAAATTAATTTTAATAAAAAATGTTATATTTCTGATCCCGTGTCTTGAATAATCACAAAATCGGTACATCACAGAGTGCCTACGCGAGAAGCCTTTTAATGAATTATTATAATCATAAAAAGTCGTATAGCACTTGTCTGAGGGGAAGTGGTTCGTAAATTTTAATAAAACCGAAATTACGTCGCATTACGAGATTGTATCTGGAACGAAGAATCGTTTGAATATTAATCTCGTTTATATTAGTTTCTGAGCCTGACGTTTATATTCATATAAAAGAA
Source organism: Morpho deidamia (assembly GCA_947086505.1). Lineage (NCBI taxonomy): Eukaryota > Metazoa > Arthropoda > Insecta > Lepidoptera > Nymphalidae > Morpho > Morpho deidamia. The sequence continues at coordinate 3,314,242 of CAMTZC010000011.1, forward strand.
AATGTCCGCATCATAAGCATAGCGTTATAATCATTACATCGCATTATTGTTCACGATTCAAATACTACACACCTAAATCATGTGGATAGTAATTAGAAATCTATGGTTTTTGCAGAACGCCGAACTATATAACATGATCTCCTCACTATAGGTCATTTATACGCTAATCAAATTATTAATTAGAAGTTTAGCAACATTTGATCTCTCTCTTATACCAGTGCCTTCCACCTAAACTTCAATTACATCGATTAGTTGACCCTAACAATTAAATAACGAACGTCATTATTATTTACCAAAGACTATAAAACTAGTATGCCGATAGCCATTAGATTTCCATAGTTCTTGAAGAAGGCTAAACTTCATAAGTATAGTGACCTCACCACCAAAGTCCATAGTTTTAAATGCCAGTCAAAATACGACTTCGGAGCTTAGCAGTATTAAAATTCTCTCATATCTTTTTTGTTTCTCTTTCTCTGACTGTATGCTGTTAGCCCTAATGGCTTTTACAGCGTCACCGGGTGGGACGGGGCGAGGGCAGAAGCATCGTCGAGGTTGCGAAATGCAGAGCGTAGAGCTCAGAAGCTCTACTAGTGTTGAGGAATGAACTATCATATCATCGCCCTTCACCTACACCTCAGTTATATTGATCCGTCGCTTCTGATCAATGAATAATGATTGCAAACATGCGCACAGTAAACACGGAAAGTTGCAATATTTGTCGTTGGTAGTTTGTGGCTTGACTCCAAATACCTAGTACATCCACATACCATGATGACTAGTTATAGCTAAACACTCACACATAGATCTAGCTTGTGGTCCTGTCTCGCAGGCATTAATATGGCGACGATGGTAGCAATTCTGCACTTATCTGTCCCATTTACAATAATAACGTTCTAAAAGACAACATATTGTAAAAATAACTTCGTATTCGATAGATGATATCTGACCTTTTATAAGCGAGTTGTTGCACTCATTCAATATATAGCAGCAGTAAAATTCTTCTCCCAACATGGGGAAATGGGTGAAATACAGGTGGAGGTCCTGACAGGCGACCCCGAAATTAGATAGATATTCGAAGTATTTGTTAATTAATAAGTTGATAAATTTATAAATTTTACGCTAATAGGATTATGTTCCATCAAATTAAAAAAAATCTTTAGTTTTATAATTTAAAATAACAAATTGTCCCAAATTCTCATTGATTTCCGCCATAAAGAATTTATACTCGTAATACTCTTATCTTGAATACATAATTACCTCAATTGTAAGCTCGTTCTAAGGTCAAGGAAAAATATTATATATTTTAAATTATTTAAGGTCGCTTTGAGGTCCGCAGACCCCTAGTGGTTATCAGGCTTACGTGTTTGGAATATCAAAACTTTGGGGCATTTGGCTATGTCGCTTGGGTAGAAAAGAGTCAACCACTTACAGAATCTTTATAATATCAGGACTGGAATTCGGACCCTTGGAAAATCTTTCTGTAGATGTTCGGTCACAAAATTCAGATTTTTTGGCAATTACTATTGCGCGTGCGTAATGTCTGGCAAGTTAATTTTGTTGTGAGAAGGGTAGGTGGGATATAGCGGGTGGTAGCCATTAAACCACTCAAATTGAATACCTTAATATCTGCAATCGGATACTTTGACTAAACATCTTGGCAATTGGCCCGTACGCGCAGCTTGCCTTTAGTTCACGAGGTCACGGATCGATTCCCGCCGTAGACCAGCATTTTCTCCAAACTATTTTTATATTTATTTAAAATTATATGTATATCTCAATATATCTCAATTATATGTATATCTAGCTGTGATAGCCCAGTGGTGAGACTGTGCGACTCTTTAGAGACGAACATGAGTTCAAGGACATGTGTAACCTACCAATCCACATTGGAGCAGCATGGTAGGTCTTAGCTCCAATCTTTCTCTCCAAAAAACAGAGAGAGGAGGCCTATTCCCAACAGTGGGATATCAACAGGTTTCTTTTCAGTTACTTTACTTTTTTTATATGTATTAGGTCCTTACATATGAAATTGGCGTTTTCTATGGGAGGAACATAAAGTCGTTGTTTTTTTTAATGAAATATATTTAATTAATCAAAGTATGTACCATTGCTATGTATGCACTTTTGCCATCTCAAAGGTAGTTCATTGCCCCTTACTAAAAAAACCATTCGGGCGGGAATCAATAAAATCTTTGAAGGCGGTTTGGACTTCCCGGAGTTGAATTTTTTTCCTTGCAAGTAGTTATCCAAATTGCGAAAAAAATGGTAATCTGTTGGAGCAAGGTCCGGAGAGTACGGTGGATGTCTAAGACATTCTAATTGAAGCTCCTCTGATTTGGTAGCCGTCTGTTGTGCAGTGTGTGGTCTAGCGTTGTCCTGAAGCAGCAGTGGCCTAGAGCGATTGACCAGCCTCGGTTGTTTAGCAGCTAGCTTTTCCATCATGGTTTGCAGTTGCTGACAATAGATATCTGCCGTAATCGTCTGGCCAGATTTAAGAAAGCTGTAGTGAACGACACTGGCACTAGTCCACCAAACACTTACAAGCAACTTTTTTTTAGTCAATTTTCGCTTAGGGCAGGATTTGGCTGGTTCGCTAGGGTTCAGCCATTGCGATGAGCGCTTCCGATTATCGTAGAGGATCCACTTTTCATCACAGGTAATGATTCGATTTAAAATTCCTTCATTATTGTGCCGGTTGAGTAACGTAACGCAGCAGTCGACGCGCGTTTGTCGGTTTGCTTCACACAATTCATGAGGTACCCACCTTTCAAGCTTTTTCACCTTCCCAATTTGCTCCAAGTGGATTAGAATAGTTTTATCACTAACACCGGAGCCTGCAGCTAACTCGGACGTGGTTTGCGATGGATCCGCTTCCACAATAGCCTTCAATTCTTCATTATCAACTTTGGTCTCCGGCCGTCCACGAGGCTCGTTCTGCAGGTCGAAATTTCCAGAACGAAAACGTTGGAACCAAAAACGCACTGAAAAACATTCTTTTGCGACACCGTCACCATACACATCGTTAATCCTTCGAGCCGTTTCTGCAGCACTGGTGCCACGGTGGAACTCATACTCGTAAATAACGCGATAATACATGTTTTCCATTTTGTAAACAGAGTGACACAAAGAAAAAAACAAAAGAAGAAAAAACAAATGAATTAGGGGGTTTGAAACACAAATGCATGAGTAAATAGCTGTATGAATTTGAATTTGGAATTCCTAACCATAAAGGTAATATTTGAGATCAAAGGGGCCAGTACGACAAAACGCCAATTTCATATGTAAGGACCTAATATATCCGAGTGGTTAAGGAAAAGAGCAAACGCCGATTTTCATGCCCCTTCTCAGTAGGAACATTCTTCCGAACCAGCAGTAGAGTTAACGACTCAAAGCACTTGTTTACAAGTCAACCACTGAGTTTCATGCTAGTTCTTCTCAGTCGATGACAACGTTCCGAACTGGTGGTAGAATCGTTCTGAACAGGTTAAGTTAACAATAATTTAGAACAATTCTAAATTATTATTAACTTAACCTATCACGGCTTGTTCAGCCTGTTCCATATGCTACAGCTGTACATTTATCATTTGTTAATATATATATTTTAACGCTTTCTGTGGCTTAATGCCAAATATATATTAACATAGTATAAAGTGTATCTATTATTTATTGTGTGAGAAGGATATAACGCCTGATCTTATAAAACTTCCAATTAGAAATGTATTTCTACTTCGCATATGAATGAATAATGGCATGAATTATTTCGATCTTTCTAAGCAATGAGGGGACAAAGATTTCGCAAGACGGCATAAATATTTTATATGATATAACAGAAAGTTAGGACACTTGTGAGATTTCGTTTTACGTTTTCCGACTGAGAATAATTTGTTTGCATTCTTTATTTATTTGCTAAATCGTTCGTCAAGATAGGAGATCATAATTTATTAATAAAAGAATTTACTGTTTATAATTAAATAAAACGTTATTTCCAAATAATATCCTAAAGACTCCTGCATTTCAAATCATCCTCCTGCCCTTATCCCACTCTAAGTAGAGTCGGCACAACATGTTACAAACATGCTGTCCATGATTTGGCTACGTATTTTACGACTGGCTGCCTGCCTGACCTCAACTTACCTTAGTGTATTTTACGACTCCTCGGTAAGAAAGAGTGTCTATTCTATTCAACCGGATAGCACACAATGCGTCAACTTACCTTAGTCGCCTTTTACGACACCTCGGTAAGAAATGGGGGAAGTCTATGCTACTCAGCCGGACACCAAACGGCGGAAGCATATCTAAGCATATCTAAACACATCGTCTGCCATTATTTGCACATCTTAGAATGATGAGAATTAGCACCGTAAATCCAGAAATTGACATATTTAATAATATAGTATATGTGATCATTCAGGATTGTATGGTACCCGGCCGAGCAGAATAGACCTCCCTCAGTTCTTACCGAGGTGTCGTAAAAGGCGACTAAGGTAAGTCGACCCACCGTGTGGTACCTAGTTGAGTAGAATAGACCACCCTTTTTCTTACCGAGATGTCGTAAAATACGGGTACGTAGCCGAATCATATGAAGACATGTCTATAATATGTTGTGCCGACCCCAATTAGAGTGGAATAAGGGCATGATGAGGATGATGATGCGATGATTCAGGCTTATTTTTTTTTTTAATTTAGCGTAGAACAGCCACCTTGTGGAATAAGAAAACTCTAAAATGTCGGATGCAAAAGGCAACGCGAGACCACTGCACTATTTATTCCCTAGTCGTCGGCTAACTGAACATAATGGATGGTAACTAAAAATAATTCATGAACTTCTTTCCAAACTCTGAACTTCTTTCCAAACTGAATTGTGCCATCGCGCATAAAGGCACGCTGGTTTAGCTGGCAAATTTCGATGTTAATGGCTATTAACATGTACATAACTGCAACTTTTAGTTATATTTACTAAAAATTGCAGTAACGAAGAAACGGAAGAACTTTTAAATTTTAGATTTTAACACACACACACAGACACAATGATCATTCAAACATACATACACACAGACAAATTGAGATTGAACTCACATACCATTTAACATAATGTCTGTCTTATATCTATTTCTTTTTACTTTTATACATACATAAATACATATTTATATATATTGTCTATAAATATATTATTTATGGTTATTTCTATGTTTATTATAATATATGTAAAAATACTGACAAAACAAAAAGATTTTATAATTACGTTATCTTTGGCGTTATGGAAGAGTGAGGTTTTCTGACACAGGCTTTACTAAGCTTAAAAGAAGTCCTCCACAATATATTTTGAAAGATGTAAAATTGTTACTGTCAATAAATTTAATTTAATTTTATTTATTTTTTATTACCAGTAGGTATACCAATCTGTGGAAGCTTGTATGGCTTGTATTTAACTATATTTTAGGCTTGAATTATGTTAGCAGCTCTAAGAGTTCTTTAAAAATAAGATAAAATAAAAGACGACTCCGATGGCTAAACTAAAACTAAACTTCACTAGTCAGAAAGGCACTCAAATAAGAAAAGAACAACTATCACATAGACCTCTAGGCATTTATATCAAGTCTAGCAGATTGCGCCATAATTTGCATTGATTGATTCAAGAAAAAATATACAAAATAAATTAAGCACGTCATTATTTATCGCCAAGCGTGGTTGTAGACAAGCGTTTATTATCTTTTAAAATTATACTTAAATAGTAATTAATAATCTAAATGTTCATTCTTGATTTGAAAGATAAAGCATGAATAAAGGAAGACATCGTGACTAAAAGATATTTTGAATTGACAAAAGCCATTCGAAATTGATAGTCGTATAATAATTGATTGAAGGGTGTATGGTTGGAAGATATAATTTTATTTGGGCATCAATGATGTTGTTTTTGTGGACTATTGATTATGTGGTGAGCTGAGGAAAGAGTGAAAGAGAACTTGTGTGGTTACTTAAAAAATATTTTATGTTCACCATTACATATCTATTTATTTTTATTATTTTCATTCCTTTATGGACCGTTAGCAACAAGAGAAGCACTATTTAATTTATTTTTTACTATATTTGATGATATAGCCCAGTGGTGAGACCGTGCGACTCTCTAGAGACGAACATGGGTTCAAACCCGGGCACTTAAGTGGGCTTCTTTGGCATTAATCTTTAAATAAGTAATCGATAAAGTGCTTAAAGTAGTTTTTGTTATACAATAAGGCGTTACTTTGCAGAGGTCCATAAATTAAAAATAATAACATTGCTTTACTTTAATCCCGCCGTGTGGTATCCGGCTTAGTAGAATAGAGCACCCACATTTCTTACGTTACGTTACGTTCTTACGTTAAATAAGCTATGATAGCCTTGCGGTGAGACCGTGCGACTCTCTAGAGACGACATAGGTTCAAACCCCGGGCAGGCACCAATGAGTTTTTATATTAAAACTTATGTGTCTAATTGATATTTGCAATTTATCACACACTTTTCGGTGAAGGAAAACATTGTGAAGAAACCTATATATCTCTAGAGAATTCTAGGGATATGTGTAACCTACCAATCCGCATTGGAGCACCGTGGTAGGTCTTAGCTCCAACCCTTCTCTCCAGAACGGAGAGAGGAGGCCTATTCACAGCAGTGGGACAGTGTGGCAGAGTGTAACAGGCCGCTACTTTTACATCGCTTTGTATTTGTTAGTTGTCATCGTATATTATAAACGTTAATATTATTTCAACCACGTCCGTTGTATTCCTTTGCTTTCACCCTGTCATAACTCCAAAAGCCTACATAACATGCCCGCTAGTGTTTGCTTAACTCCTACCCAATTCACTCATACACAATTAGGAATTTATTTAAATAAAAATTTTATTTCTAGTAAATACAATTATAAATATATGTAAATGTAAATATAGCCGTGTGGTATTCGGCAGAATAGAATAGACCACCCTCCTTTTTTTACCAAGGTGTCGTAAGAGGCGACTAAGGTAAATGCCGTGTGGTACCTGGCTGCATAGAGTAGACCACCCTCATTTTTTACCGAGGTGTCGTAAGAGGCGACTAAGGTAAATGCCGTGTGGTACCCGGCTGCATAGCTTAGACCACCCTCATTTCGTACCGAGGTTTCGTAAAAGGCGACTAAGGTAAGTTGATGTCAGGCAGGCGGCCGGTTGTAAAATACGTAGCCAAATCATGTGACCACATGTTTGTAACATGTTGTGCTGACCCCACTTAGAGTGGGATATGGGCAGGAGAATGATGAATGATGGTGTATTTCTAGTAAATAATCTTTATTTCAATACAAGCTATACACAAATACAAACTATTTATAAATAAATTTCCTGTCTGGATGCCTTTTTTTTAATTAATAATTTTGCTCAGTACGTCTTTAATGTAAAGACTTATCCGCTTAGAACGAATAAAAAAAATCTTTCCGATCAAGGTCACCTCAGCCGGGAATTTTATCCTTACCGTGTTTATTAACTCTTAATCTATCTATACTTATTATAAAATGAAGTCCCAAAAGCTGTATGTCTGTATGTAATCGATTTTCTCAAAATCTACTGAACGGATTTTCGTACGGTTTTTAGTACAACGTGCATTTCCTCCGAAAGTTTTAGGTTAATAGTACATAACGGTTTTATGTAAATTGAGTTGAAGAAGTCGTTTTACAACAATTTTTAGTGGGGGTAGTAACAAACCGGTTTCGACTGGACGACCCCTCGGTAAGAAAGAGGGTAGTCTATTCTACTCAACGGGATACCACACGGTGGGCCGACTTACTTTAGTCGCCCTTTACGACACCTCGGTAAGAAATGAGGATGGTCTATTCTACTCAGCCAGATACTACAATGTGGGTCAACTTACCTTAGTCGCCTTTTACCACACCTCGGTACGAAATGAGGGTGATCTATTCTACTCAGCCGGATACCACACGGTGGTTCAACTTAACTTAGTCGCCCTTTACGACACCTCGGTAACAAATGAGGGTGGTCTATTCTACTCAGCTAGATACCACACTAATTATATTACGACATATGCTTAAAACATAATTTTATTAATTAAAAATCTCTGCGTTATATTAATATGGCCGGAACAGCTCGAAATGACAAAAGAAAGGAAATAATTTATGAAATGCGCTAAAATATATATGTATTTTATAACAAAAAAATAAAAATCCATTTAACATTCATCATACATTTTATTGAAATACGGTAACGAGGTAAAGGGTTAAAACGTAAAAACGGAACCCCATGTAATGCTTAGGCAGGCGGGACGGACATTGCGATAAAAGCTTAAAAATTTCATCCTCTGTTTAAATATCTCTGTATTTCGTGGGTTTATATGAGATAAAAGAAAAAGTAAAATATAAATTAAGTGATGTAGCGAAAATGAGGCGCAATATTAAAATTCAAATTCAAATTCAAAATATTCTTTATTCAAGTAAACTTGTAAACAATTGCTTTTGAATAGTCAACATCTACTGTTGGTTCGGAAAGCTGTTCCTACCGAGAAGAACCAGCACGAAATTCGGCGATTGCTCTTTAAAAAGAATAATTCTTATTACTAGCTACATATAGTTATAAATGTCTTGTACAGGGTCGAAGAGTAGCTATATCCACGCGTTCTTATCGTCTAAGTAATCCTTAATAGTATTTCAATATTAGCCTTTTTTTAACAATGTTTTTAAATTTTTAATGTTTTTGTATTGCAAAAAAGAGCCATACGTGGCATTTATAATTTAAATTCGCGTGAGTCCCTGCGAGATAAGTTTAAGGGAACAGGTATTCTTACGTTAGCTTCACAGTATATTTTTAGCAATTTGATTTTTGTGCTTAAAAATATACATAATTATAAAAAGATTGGCGATGTATATAATAGACAAAGTAGGAACCGACATAAGCTTGCGGCTCCTGCTTTGCGCCTTGTAAGAGTACGTAAGTCGTTTGTGGGTTTGGTTATAAGATTCTATAACAAAATTCCACAATCAATTTTAACTTTGCCATTACAGCAATTTAAAAATACTGTTAAAAAGAGGCTGATACAGAAAGCCTATTATACCGTGGAGGCTTACATTGATGATAAGAATGCGTGGATATAGCTGCTCTTTGACCTTGTGCAGGATAGCTATGACAAAATGTAATTAGTATTAAGAATCTTCTTTTTTAAAAGAAGCTCCACCGAGTTTCTTGCTGGCTCTTCTCGGTGGGACGGCTTTCCGAACCAGCAGTAAAGTTGACGATTCAAAAGCACTTGTTTACAAGTTTACTTGAATAAAGAATATTTTGAATTTGAATTTGAAACTGCTGTAATGGTAAAGTTGAAGTAGATTGCGGAATTTTATTATAGAATCGTATACCCATATATGTCTTCCACAGTGAGAGTATCAACGTAATGTAATGTGAAGTTAGTTAATTCTAGTAAAACATGTTTGTAGAGCTTATTGATAGCAATGATAAAAGGGAAAAACCTATTACATACAAAAAATATATATATTCGCAAAGCTTTGCGATGTGTTTTATGCGATATCATACTTAAATATATATTTGTGGTTTTGTCGTGGAGTCTATCTCCTGATGATGCTTCGGTTGTGGGGCGAAACGATTGTTGAGGTTGTGATAGTGAACGTGTGTGGTGCTTGTGTATTGTGGTGGCAGTGGTGGAGGTTTGTGCATGTGCTTTTGCGAATCCTGCATGTATTGGGTATGAAAAAAGGATAGTCCACTATACATTTAGCACTATATATATTTTCTGTTTACTGTATCGCAGATTATAGCAAAATAATTTTATTATTACTTTCGTATGATGGCTTTGAAATAAGGATTACAATGTTTTATATGATTCATAGAAGCAGGCGTTACTTTGCGGAATTCCATATTACAAGCAATACAACAGAACTAACTACTTTGCTATAATCCGCACGGGTTAAGTGAATGCATGCAAAGCCAATGTGTATGAAGCAGGCAAAATCTACGCACCTTATACATGCAGGACCAGTCACCACATGCACCCCAAGGCGCAATTCACCAGCAACAACGCACACAAAAGCAGCACACACACCCACCACCACAATCTCGACGATCGTTTCGCCCCGAAACCGAAGCATCATCAGGAGGATAGGCTCCACGACAAAAACCGTACTGCGCCGCACTACCCATACAAGCAGTCTTAAATAGTTAACCCCCACCAATACCCTCCCCTCCGAACACATGTAGCAAAACGGAATTAGATACATTTACTTGCTCGTTAATTAAGTGACCATTGTTATTTTTTATTATCTCAAGGTGCTCTAACGTATTGAGACGGAGTCCCTTATCACAAGTGTGGAGAATATGAAATGAATGGTCATTAGGCACTTTATGACCGCTTTCTAGCAAATGTTTTGCAAAATTAGAATTTTGTGGGAAGAGAATGGAAATATTACCAGATAGCACTTTCCAATGGTTACACTATAGACACGGTTAAAAACATAATTAAAAATAAACACAAGTCTCAAGTCGCTAAACTTTTGTATGCGGTACCATCTTTTAATAAAACTAATTATAAAGCCAGTCTGACTTACTTTGGAAAATTAACAGATCGAGTGGCAAATATATTTAAATCAAAATCGGGTACTAAACTCTCTTTTAAAACTAACCAATCGCTTCGTAGTTTGTTGTGTAAAAATAAAGATACATTAGATAAGGGTAAAAAATCTGGGGTTTATAAAATAGATTGTCCTGAGTGCAACGGTACATATGTGGGTCAGACTGGCCGAAGTTTTGCGGTTCGATTCCGGGAACATATGGCTGCGTTTAGGAATAATAAACCACAAAATTCTAATTTTGCAAAACATTTGCTAGAAAGCGGTCATAAAGTGCCTAATGACCATTCATTTCATATTCTCCACACTTGTGATAAGGGACTCCGTCTCAATACGTTAGAGCACCTTGAGATAATAAAAAATAACAATGGTCACTTAATTAACGAGCAAGTAAATGTATCTAATTCCGTTTTGCTACATGTGTTCGGAGGGGAGGGTATTGGTGGGGGTTAACTATTTAAGACTGCGTGTATGGGTAGTGCGGCGCAGTACGATTTTTGTCGTGGAGCCTATCCTCCTGATGATGCTTCGGTTTCGGGGCGAAACGATCGTCGAGATTGTGGTGGTGGGTGTGTGTGCTGCTTTTGTGTGCGTTGTTGCTGGTGAATTGCGCCTTGGGGTGCATGTGGTGACTGGTCCTGCATGTATAAGGTGCGTAGATTTTGCCTGCTTCATACACATTGGCTTTGCATGCATTCACTTAACCCGTGCGGATTATAGCAAAGTAGTTAGTTCTGTTGTATTGCTTGATTACAATGTGTTAAACTCAATAATTTTTTATTCAGTCACTTTAATTGCGATGTAAATTGTATACCTCTTCGTATATTTTATGTTTTGAATATAATGAATAAATATTTAATTATATGGGACACTTACACACACGGTCGTCCGTCCCCGAAGTAAGTAACTTAATACTTGTGTTATGGGCGACGGACAACTGGTAGATATATTTCATATATAATTTTAAATACATATTATACATAAATACTAATATACACCCAGGCTCAAGGAACCAACAAATTGTTTATAGAAAATGTTGGCCCTCGGCGGGAATCAAAACCGTGACCGCGGACCCACTGTGCCATCGGGCCAGTCCTTAATATTTACTTTAATATTAATCGTGCGATTTATATTGTATACCTCTTTTTGAATATAAATATATATTTCATATTATTTGATATGTAATCGTAGAAACTAATCTCTATCAGGTCTTTATCAATAATCAAAGATGGCGGTTGTGAACTATTACATGACAAAATAGACTCTATTTCTAGCTTTAGACAAAATAACAACAAAGATACTTAATGAATTTCCCAATAACTTTTATCAACACCATTGCCTGTTAATTATCTCTTGGGACAATTCCAATGGACTTATTTCTTTAACAAATGGACATAATTTGTCGGCGGAAATTGATTTCCCGTGAGTTTAACGTCTCGTGTAAGACGCCTACTTAAATATTGTTAGATTATATTCGTTTTATATTTAATATTGTTTTTATAAATTACGCCGTATGGTATCCGGCAGAATAGAATAGACCACCCGCCTTTCTTACCGAGGTGTCGTAAGAAGCGACTACGGTATGTGTCGTATGGTATCCGGCTGCATAGTCTAGACCACCCTTATTTCTTACCGAGGTGTCGTAAATGGTGACTAAGGTAAGTTGACGTCAGACATGCGGACGGTCATAAAATACGTAGCTAAAACATGTGACAACATGTTTGTAACATGTTGTGTCGACTCCACTTAGACTGGGATAAGGGCAGGAGAATTAGAAGGAGAATATGTATTGTTTTTATAAAATATTCTTCTTCTGCTTCCTTGTAAACCGATTGACATAAGTCTCTTCATGAGATCTCCATAACACTCGATCTTGTACCGTCAGAATCCAGCGGCTCCCTGCGACCTTTCTGAGGTCGTCAGTCCATCGCGTAGAGACTCTACCAACACTGCGTTTTACGGTGCAGGGCCCCCCATTCCAACACCTTGAAACCCACAACACCCATCGGTTCTCCGCATAACGTGCCTCGCCCATTGCCACTTCAGTTTCGCGACACGCTGAGATATATCGATGACTTTGATTCTTCTACGGATCTCCTCATTTCTGATTTGACACTCCGAGCATAGTCCGCTCTATCGTCCGCTGAGTGACTCCGAGCCTTCTTATGAGGCCCATAGTCAGCGAACCCGTTTCGAATCCGCATAACTTTGGTCTTCAGGTACTAAGGTATTTTGGACGAATATGTAATACATTTATTGTTTTTTTTGCGTCTCCATCTGTCGCGGTCTTCAGCATCTCAAAAAACGCATTGGAAGGACAATAATAACGGACGTAAACATCAACCACGAATCATCACTGGCAACACGAAGACTTTGGTCTTCAAGCACTGAGTTATCTTGGGCGAAAAGATCTCGCGTAGCTTCCCAAACTTTATTAATTATTATAATATTATAATTCTAGGGGGCCAAGCTATGAGCAAATACAAACTTTATCTGATTTATGGAAGCACTAGTTACTTTGCGGAATTCCATATTACAGAAACTATAACAGAATTACTTTGCTATAATCCGCGCGGGTTAATGCTAATGTGTAAGATGTGAAATGTGCATTACGATTTTGTTGTGGAGCCTATCCTCCTGAGGATGCTTCGGTTTCTGGGCGAAACGATCGTAGAGACTTTGGTGGTGGTTATGTGTATTGCTTGTGTGCATTATTGCTGGTGGAGGCGTCTTGGGATGCATGTGGTGACTTGTCCAGTATTTGTAAGGTACGTGAATTTTGCCTGCTTTATACACATTAGCATTGTATGCCTTATATTTATAATTAACAGTTATTAATTAGCACTTCTCTGGGTTTAAAATTCAAAATAGAATTGAGAATATCAATCATATTCATATGATAAATATATTTTGGATACGTCCATCGGCGACATAACATTCTATAAGTTTTGGAATCAGAAATAGTCAAATGTAATCAATTTTTTTTACAGTAGAAATGAATAGAATTCGTAACTGAATAAAAATGAAGACCTACTATACTAATATTAGATAACTTAGTGTCTTGGATGTTGGCTTTTTTAGACATAATAAATAAATATACGGAACACTAACACACGGTCATCCGTCCCCGAAGTAAGTAACTTAATACTTGTGCTATGGGAGACGGACTATAGGTAAATATACTACATATGTAGTTTTAAATACATACTTAAATAAAATACACCCAGGCTCAAAAACCAACAGATTCTTAATAGAAAATGTTGTCCCTCGGCGGAAATCGAACCCGCGACCCGCGGAGCTGAAGCTAGGGTTACTACCTACAGCGCCAATGGGCCAGTCAATACCGTACTGAGCAATCTGTACTGACCCGAAAGTATGTCATATGTTAAAGATCTTTGATGTTTTAATCTTCGCTGATTAGGAATTTGCCTACGTTAACTGTTTTACGTAATATTTTATATAAATATAAGACAATAACGTCACATCAAAGCTTCTGTCGACCGAAAAAAATCAACGAACTTAATTTAAAATTTATATATTCACCTTATTCCACAATACAAAGCAAACTCGTGACAACGATTTCGCATGACAGTAAGCTTTGTTAGACCTGTCACGAACATATCTTTGGGTCTTAATTTTTTCAAATCTTTCCTTCTAATTAACTTTTGACGTAGTGAAAACGTTAAATGTGGCCCTAAATTCAGTTTGGACAAAATGATGTGCGACCACGTTAACTTGCAACATTACGTTTTATAGATTTCCGTTTCCGATGCTTCACCATTGTTGATTTGAAAGTTGAACCATAACAAAGTTATCTCTAGCAAATATTTGACAACCTGCTTATCAAGCCTTCTATGAAAAGCTTTAAATTCATAACACCGATAATTTGATTTTAGAAATTTAATATCTCTGTAGTGATAAAAAAAATTATCCGTCGCCGATAGCATTAACATTATTAACTAAAATAGTGTTATATATTGTGTTAAATATGCTTATAAATACTCTTAAATACATTTACCATTATGTGATTAACAAGAAACATAATTAATAGAAATAATTTAATAACTTGTGGGACACGGATGTAGTCAAATGTCATTTGTTTCATAAAAAGGAAACGGGAATGCAAACAACAAAGGTTATATATTTATAACCTTTGTTGTTGTTAAGCCAGTTGGGCCTATTCTAGTCAGTCTAGTGTCAATGTTCAATGTGTCTACAATAGTGAAGTGTAACAAAGAGTGAACTGTAACAATAGTACCCGAAAGTAAGAAAGCGTTTTTATCAAGATTTTAATTATCTCTGTATTGGACACAAATTTCAATACAACGTATAGTCTCGACAACGGCTTTCGTGTCATTTACTAAAACAAAACAGTTTAATCATATAACATATATTTCCAGTATCTACCAAAGTCTCCCCAAGTGAAGACGAGATGTTCGGATGTTTCAATTAATTCAATCTTTGCCTCTCGCTACACAACTGATGGAGTGGTAACTGCTCATAGTTATACTATCAATGTCTTAAGCTAAGATCTAGTCTTAAAGGAGGCACCTTTAACGCTATATAACTAAATGTGCCTTAATAGGCTGTGCTCTAATCGCTATAATTTTGTAGCCGTAGTAGCTGTCATGACGAGCAGCATATATAATCAGAAAAAAGTTTTCATCACCAACAATAAATGTATGTTATTATTAAAAAATGATTTATTATATTAAATGGGGAACTTCATTACAAATAAAATGGCATACAGATCATAGGTATAATTCTTTCTTCTTTCTCCTACCCTTATCCCATTCTAAATGGGGTCGGTACAACATGTTTTTCTCTTCCATTCTCTTCTATCATTCGTCAACTCTGGCGCTACTCCTTTTATATGCATGTCATACTTCACACAGTCCAACCATCTCTTTTTAGGCCTTCCTCTAGTCACATATCCATCCACATTCATACTCAACACTCGTTTGATCACATGACTTTCATCCCTCCTCATTACATGTCCATACCATCCCAATCTTGCACCTCTCATCTTTTCTATAATGGGCGCAACTTTCAGACTTCCCCTTATATACTCATTTCTTATTTTATCAAGTCTTGTCACACCACACATCCACCTTAACATCCTCATCTCATTTGCATGTACTCTTCTTTCATCCATCTTTCTCATTGCCCAACATTCTGATCCATACATTACGACAGGCCTTATGACCGATGTGTAAATTTTTCCCTTTAGTTTAGGGGGCAGTCGGGGGTCACATATTGTGCCTGAGACCTGTCGCCACTTCATCCATCCTGCATTCATTCTATTCCTCACATCGCGATCAATTTCACCGTTCTTTTGGAAAAGCGAACCAAGGTACCGGAAGTCGGAGCAGACTGGCTTATAATTATGATATAGTAAATAACATGACCTAAAAATTAGGGTCAAAAATTCTTACACCCTCTCGCTTCTTGTCGTCAAAGAGTTAAAGAGTTAAACACAATATCGTAACGATAGTGTTTCCTTCTGTTTTTTTCGCAACGACGTCTACACACTCAGTGGTAGCATTTGGTTGTTTAGTGTACACTCAGCGTCCTCATTAAACGGAACCGCAAAGAACTTTTAGCAATGCTTCATTTTACATTAAATAAGTTTTTACGTCAACTTTACATTAATTGCGCACAGCATAATGAGTTGTTTCCTGTTTATTTAGACCTAATAATTTTGCAACTAAAGACACCAATAGTATGTATACCAAAAATTATATTTAATTGCATCATCATCATCTTTCTCCTGCACTTCCCACTCTAAGTGGGGTCGGCACAACATGTTACAAACATATTTCACATGATTCGGCTACGTATTTTACGACCGGTCGCCTGCCTGACGTCAACTTACCTTAGTCGCCTTTAACGACACCTCGGTAAGAAATGAGTGTGGTCTATTCTATGCAGATGGATACCACACGGCACATACCTTAGTCGCCTCTTACGACACTTCGGTAAGAAAGGAGGGAGGTCTATCCTATTCTGCCGGATACCACACGACAATTGCATGTATTTAAAATAATGTATGTATTTACCTTTGTGTTTAGAGCAGTTTAAAAAACCAACAAAAGGATGATTAAATAAAAACTTATATTATTAATATTTATTTAATAACAAATTTCAATCATCATTCTCTACGGCTACGTATTTTACGACCAGCCGCCTGCCTGACGTCAACTTACCTTAATCTCCTTTATGAGACCTCGTTAAGAAATTGGAGTCGTCTATTCTACTCAGCCGGATACCACACGGTCGACTCACCTTAGTCGCCTTATACGACACCACAGCGAGAAATGAGGGTGGTTTATTCTACTCAGGATCCACAAGGCATACGAACAAATTTCAATAGATTTTAAAAATTTTCAGAAATAAAGAAAAGCATTTAAAAATAGGCACCCTCCTCACAATACGTGCCGTCTCAAGCAACACTGAATTCTGTATTCTACCTTGATCCAACAACTAAAGCGAGGGCCTCATGAGATTTTGGTAGAAACTCTTCATTATTATTTAAGTAACTAAAATGTGTCGACAAAATAATGCTCCGAACTCTCTCAAAAAAGTGATGACGAAATGTAACTTCCAACGTCCTTTTCAGCAGAGCCGTAACTATTAGAAGAATTAATGTTCTCGTAGAAAACTTTATTGAAACCATAAAAAGGACAATATTGCAGACTATATCCTTAAATATAAGTCATTCAAGGTAATATTCAAGCGTAAACTTTAACCGTAACTCAAAATCAAAATCAAAATAATCTTTATTCAAATAAACCATTTCAGGCACTTTTGAATCGTCAAGCATCAATATGATTAATGAAGCTAGAACTGGTTCGGAATGTTGCTCTTACCGAGAAGAGCCACCAAGAAACTCGGCGGCCAATCTTTTAAATATTTTCAATTATACATTATTAAACCGCTGTCTTGTATGAAGCTGAAAGGATTTTCAAATCCAGGCTTTCTTATCAACCAAATAATCTTCAATTTTGTAATATGCTTTACGTTGTTAGTAAACTGTTGATAGTATTTGAAATTTTGAGATCCAAAAAAGGAGAAATTAAATTCGCTCAATTTATTTTTCACTGTATCTTTAAAGAGGGATTTATATTCTAGAAGCGTCTGACAAAATATTTATCGTCTTAATTAAATTTAATTAGGAAGGGTAAAAAATGGGGGCTACCAAGAATCCGACAGATTCATTATCTAGATTTACGACCACTGAATAATTAGTTACAGAGTGTACAGAGGCCAGTCCAAATCCCAGTTCGTTAAGGGAGTCGGTTTTTTAAGCTGGTAACATTAATAGTTCTGCCATCTTTCACTTAATAGTTTCCCAAAAACTGAACGTATAAATTCGACATAATCAATATAAAGTAAATTTTATTACATAAATAATATGTTACTATGTTATTTAAAACAAAATAAAGTATTTGCAATAAAATTATAAGTTGTTTAGGTACATAAAAAATAATTATAAATTTTTCTTAAATGTAAAGTAAAAGTAAAGTAAAAACAAAATTAACAATTCATTATATACATATTTTTAAACAGAAGTGTCTATAAATTATAAATTGTGTACATTGTAAAACTACTTTCGCCCCGCAACAGTAGCATTATCAGGAGATAGACACCGCGACAAAATCGCAAAACGATTGTTGAGTTTGTTATAATGAACGTGTGTAATGCTAGTGTATTGTGGTGGCGGTAGTGGAGGCTTGTGGATGTGTTTTTACGAATCCAGCATGTATCACGTGCAAAAAAGGATAGTCCACTCTACATTAAGCATCCTTACTAATATTACAAATTTCTGTCTGTCTGTCTATCTGTCTGTTACATTTTCACGGCCAATCCGCTGAGCCTATATCGATGAAACTGGTCACAATTATTTCTTATAAACCGGGGTAGCATATAGGCAATATAAGTCCTGCTAATTCAACAGGAATGTTGTGGATTGGAAAACGCCATCTATTATCATCCGAATTTTTTTTATTCACGATGTATTAAAGTCAAGTCAAATCTCTCTGTCAAATCTCAAATGTGTAAGTCATACGGTTTATTTACTATGCTCTCCAGAATACGATAAATTTCTCTCAGTCTTCCCGGCTCGATCTAACTTTAGTGAAGGAGATATTTGCGAGTTTAGGCTGACAGAAACTAAAAGCTACACAGTTAAAGCTAACAAAAGCTACTGTTTATTCCAAGGCTACAGTCCACGCGAAAGAAGTTGCGGGTAAAAGCTAGTTATATAATACAGATACCGTAAGAGAATTACTTTGCTATTATCCGCACGGGCTAAGCGAATGCATGCAAAGCTAACGTGTATGAAGCAGACAAATTTCACATACCTTACACATGCAGGAAAGTCGCACAAGGAGCCTATCCTCCTGATGATGCTTCGGTTTCGGGGCAAAACGATCGTAGAGATTTTGGTGGTGGTTGTGTGTCCTGCTTGTGTGCATTGTTGATAGTGGAGATGCCTTGAGATGCATGTGGTAACTTGTCTTACATGTGTAAGGTACGTGATTTTTTCCTGCTTCATACACATTAGCTTTGCATGCATTCGCTTAACCCGCGCGGATTAAAGCAAGGTAATTTTGTTATAGTGTCTATATATAATATGGAATTCCGCAAAGTAACGCATGCTTCTATAAATCAACTAGTTATATATATTTTCTATCTACCTAATCGCGGATTGTAGCAAAATAATTTCATTATTACTATTGTATAATGGATCTCCGCAAAAAGTAAAAAAAGTAACAGCCTGCCCGAGGTTTGATCCCATGATCGTCTCTAGAGAGTCGGACAGTCTCACCGCTGGGCTATCACAGCTTTTTCTAATGATATGAAAGAAATCAATCAATTTCCATCTAATGCCCTACATTAAATATAGGAAAGTAAAGTAAAGTAACGGCCTGCTATCTACTATCCCACTGCTGGGAATAGACCTCCTCTCTCTGTTTCTGGAGAGGAGGGTTGGAGGTAAGACCTACCACGCTGCTCCAATGAGGATTGGTAGGTTACACATATCCCTAGGATTCTCTAGAGATATGCAGGTTTCCTCACGATGTTTTCCTTAACGTGCGTAGCGTGTGATAAATTGCAATTATCAATTAGATACATAAGTTTTATAGGAAAAACTCATTGGTGCCTGCCCGGGGTTTGATCCCATGATCGTCACTAGAAAGTTGCACAGTCTCACCGCTAGGCTATCATAGCTTTCGCAAAGTTACCCCTAATTATATAAATTAGATAAGGTAATATTTATAATGCACATTGACATTCATAGTCATCAATAATTAAGACAAATTACAATAAAACCTTAATACAACTAACTTAAACCTAACTTAGAAATAACATAAACAGCATGAATTTCCGTTTTTGATTTTATCATGATCAGACAGATGTGACCAAGGCCTCTGTTTTATATTATACAGTGATTAATCTGAACACAGAGAAATCAGGACTCAGAAGTTTAACAAACGTAACTGATAGTGTGACCGCAGATTACATCGCAAACACTTTGGTATTCCAACCGCTTTTGTATCACTAATTGATTCCAAATACGTTAACGTGGGTTTAAAGCCCGACGAGGGTGAAACTAAACCGGGCTTATTTTGATAATGAGATTGAAACAATGTTGACGATAGGAAAATTGTGATTGTAGCTAGTTTCTTCTTAGGGTCAGCTTTTTGACAACTGCCCCCATTTCAATTAAAAATATTTTTATACAATAGTATAAAATAATAATATAATAAGGTGAGATAAATATAGGTCGAAGTAAAAGTGGGACTTAGTATTCTGACCCCGGTTACGAGCAAAATGCAATGTTACCTATGTTGAAAGCGTATTAAAACAGAAGTAAAAAAAAAAAAATTAAAATAATATTTTGGTTTAATCCGCGATAAATAAATAACCATAATAAATATATGGGAAACTTACACACTCGGTAGTCCGTCCCCAAAGTAAGTAACTTAACATTTGTGTTATGGGTGACGGACAACTGGTAAATATACTACATATATAATTTTAAATACACACTTAAATACAAATACACACCCAGGCTCGAAGAATCAACAAATTGTTTATAGAGAATGTTGGCCCTCGGCGGGAAACGAACCCGCGACCCGCGTAGTTGTAGACAGGGTCAGTACCCACTGCGCCAACGGGCTAGTCGAAAATTTTCCTAGCCGAGTGGTATCCGGCTGAGTAAAATAGTCTACCTTCATTTCTTACCCAGGTGTCGTATACTAAGGTAAGTCGACCTCAGGCAGGCAGCCGGTCGTAAGATAATTATTTATATCATCTAACAACATCTTCAAAACATGTCGTGCCGAGTCCACTTAGAGTAGGATGAGATCAGGAGAATATAAGTATAAAATATTCCCTTTCAATCAGTACTGTTGAGTATATTCAATATTCAAATTCAATATACTTTTATCCAAGTAAACTTGCTTATAAGTCTTTTGCGTATAAGCCTCCTTTTAATAGTTTTTTTAAACTGCTGTAAGGATTAAGCTAAAATTGAAAATGTACAGATTGTGTTATTGAATTGTGTTAATTTGTGGTGCAAGTGTGTCAAATCCTGTATGTTTAAGGTATAACAAGGGTATAAGGACAGGTAGAGTGTACTATGCTCTACATTACATATATTTTATTTTATCGCTGATTATAGCTAAATGTCAACATTAATATCCATTTGGCACTAAAGATATTAAATGTGAAAGCACTCAATGTAAACGATCCGAATAAACTTGCCAGTTCAGCTATTCAGTTTATCTTGAATAGCCCAAGCAAAATAGATAGAGGGAATCAAATATGGGTAAATAAGTTTCAAAGTAATCGAAGCGTACATCGCAGTCCCGGTATCTTGTAAATAGGCAAAATAGAGACGCATAAAGGAGGTTGAATTTAGGTCAGCCAAGTGCTGATCAAGGGTTGTACTGACGCGGCTTCGGAAGGATTTAGGGACCTAAAGATTTGGCGATACACGTGAGATTGAAGGACGTACAAATTGTAGTGCGACTGACAAAACTATAGACCTAAAATTCCATTTCCAAAAAAAGTCCATTTGCGATTTTGTCGTGGAGTCTATCTCCTGATGATGCTTTGGTTACGGAGCGAAACGATCGTCAAATTTGTGATAGTTAACGTGTGAACTGCTTGTGTATTATGGTGACGATGATGGCCGACTTTTGTAACGCATGCGTTTTTACGAACCCTTGTGTATCAGATATGAAAACGGATTGTATACTCTGCATTTAGCATTACATATATTCTCTATTTCCTTTATAGCGTTATATAGCGAAATAATATTATTACTTTGTTTGTTGATCTCCGCAAAGTCACGCCTAGTTCTATAAATTTACGTTAGTTTTTATTTACAAGCAATTTGTTTGTTTTTGAAATCCGCGTGAAATACTAAATTTTTCACTTCAAATGTAGACCATTTGAGTAGCGTATTAAATATGCAAACTAAAGAGTTTATACTATTACCGAAATATTTTTCTAGTACCATATAACCTTGAAAATCAATTAATTAATTAATGTATAAAGCCCAGCGGTGAGACTGTGCGACTCTTTCGAGGGGAATCAAACCCCGGGAAGGCACTAATGAGTTTTTCTTTTAAAACTTATGTGGCCAATTGATATCTGCAATTTATCGCACGCTTTCTGTGAGAGAAAACATTATGAGGAACCCTGCATATAAGTAGAGATTTCTGGAGCGTGGAAATATTTTTCTGGTAGATAATCTTGAAAATCATTTAATTTATTAATGTATATAGCCCAACGGTTAGACTGTGCGACTCTTTCGAGGGGAATCAAACCCCGGGCAGGCCCTAATGAGTTTTTCTTTTAAAACTTAAGTGGCGAATTGATATCTGCAATTAATCGCACGTTTTCTATGAAAGAAAACATTATGAGGAAACCTGCATATAAGTGTTCTGAACGAGGACCAGAGTGGTAGGTCTTAGCTCTAATCATTCTTTCCTAAAATGGAGAGAGGATGCCTATGCCCAGCTGTGGGATAGTAACAGGCCGTAACTCTACTAATATTGCGGGTGTAAGCTAGAATAACATTCCTTAATATTTCGCCTTATATAAAAGTAAGTATAAACAAGCCTTACATTTAAGGTTAATTTTAATATTTTGTTATTTGTTCACAGTTTACGTGTCCCTCGCACATGTATCGATTTAAGTTGTGAATCCTGTTAAAATTTACATGAATTTGGTTTCTTGGCTGATTTCTTGAATAAAATACCAGCCAATGTACGAGACTGGAATTTAAAGTAGTAGATAGAAATTGCTTAGAGATTTTGTTCCTTTTTTGCCATTCTATCTATAGGTTTATACACGCTTTGTTTTAGTTTCATCTGTATGTATGCTTTTTTGTATGTAACGACTCCTTTAAAACTCAATTTTGTCCCACTTTGTCCCACATTTAAGTGGGTTCGGCACAACAAGTTAAAAACATGTTGTCACATGATTTGGCTACGTATCTTACGACCGGCCGCCTGTCTGTCGTCAACATAACTTAGTTGTATTTTACGACACCTCGGTAAGAAAAAGGGTGGTCTATTCTACTAAGCCGGATACCACATGGCGGGTCGACTTACCTTAGTCACCTTTTACGATACCTCGGTAAGAAATGAGGGTGGTCGTTTCTACTCAGCCGGATACCACACGACATTACACTAAATATTATGTCATTAAAATTTCCTTTGTTGTAGTTGTGAGTAATGAAAGTCATTTTAAAGAATGGTCTATTCTACTCAGCCGGATACCACACGGCATTATTTAACATTTTGTAATTTTGTTATATAATAATTTTAAAGTAAAAGTAATGAATATTAAATATTAATAAATAACAGATGCCGTGTGGTAGGCGTCTGAGTAGAATATTTTCATTTTATTTCATTTCTTACCGAGGTGTCGTAAAAGGCTGCTGCCATGCTAACACGCTGCTCCAATGCGGATTGGTAGGTTACATATATCTCTAGAATTCTCTAGAGATCTGTGAGATCTAGAGAGATCTCTATCCAGGTTTCCTCACGATGTTTTTCTTTACCAAAAAGAGTGTGTTAAATTGCAACCATCAATTAGACACATAAGTTGTACTAGAAAAAGTAATTGATGCCTGCCCGGGGTTTGGGTATCGTCTCATGATCTCTACAAAGTCGCACGGTCTCACTATCATAACTCTACTGAGCCCTTTAAGTACAATATATAAAATAAGTAATTTATAGTATAATATAAGGCGTAACTTTGCGGAGATCCATAATACAAAAGTAATAATAAAAATTATTTTGCTATAATCCGCGATACAGAAAATAGAAAATATATATAGTGTTCAATTTATAGTGGACTATACGTTTTTTCTTACTCGATACATGCAGGATTCGTAAAAACATATGCACAAACCTCCACTACTGCCACCACAATACACAAACACTACACACGTTCACTATCACTAACTCAATTATCGACATCGATTCCACGAGTCTATCTCCTGATGATGCGTCGGTTACGGGGCGAAACGATTGTTGAGTCTGTAATAGTGAACGTGTATAGAGCTTGTAGCAATATATATTTTTTCTACTGTATCGCGGATTATAGCAAAATAATTTTTATTCATCATCATCCTCCTGCCCTTATCCCACTCTAAGTGGGGTCGGCACAACATGTTGCAAACATGTTGTCACAAGATTTAGCTACGTATTTTACGACCGGCCGCCTGCCTGACGTCAACTTACCTTAGTCGCCTTTTACAACACCTCGGTAAGAAATGAGGGTGGTCTATTCTATGTAGCCGGATACCACACGGCATAGCAAAATAATTTTTATTATTACTTTTATAAAATAAGTACAAAAAATCACAAAATCCGTTGTTCTATACAGATGCTGAAAAATAAAATACAACCCAACACTCTCGCATTCATAAAATGAGTATAGATTAAGCAAGATAACAGAACTAACTACTTTGCTATAATCCGCACGGGTTAAGCGAATGCATGCAAAGCCAATGTGTATGAAGTAGGCAAAATCTACGCACCTTATACATGCAGGACCAGCCACCACATGCACCCCAAGGCGCAATTCACCAGCAACAACGCCCACAAAAGCAGCACACACACCCACCACCACAATCTCGACGATCGTTTCGCCCCGAAACCGAAGCATCATCAGGAGGATAGGCTCCACGACAAAAATCGTAATGTAATCTCATTACGACAAAAATCGTAATGTAATCGCAATTTTTGTCGTGGAGCCTATCCTCCTGATGATGCTTCGGTTTCGGGGCGAAACGATCGTCGAGATTGTGGTGGTGGGTGTGTGTGCTGCTTGTGTGCGTTGTTGCTGGTGGATGCGCCTTGGGGTGCATGTGGTGGCTTGTCCTGCATGTATAAGGTGCGTAGATTTTGCCTGCTTCATACACATTGGCTTTGCATGTATTCGCTTAACCCGTGCGGATTATAGCAAAGTAGTTAGTTCTGTTATCTTGCTTGTAATATGGAATTCCGCAAAGTAACGCCTGCTTCTATAAATCATTTGAGTATAGATTGTTTTACTTTTTATGTTGTGAAGTGGCGTGAGTTGGTGCTTTTTATAAAAACTTTCAACCCCTGTTCACCCTCTTCATGAAAGTTTTTGTATGCTCATTTTTTTTATAGAATCCTCCCTCATTTCATAGGAGGCTTATGTTTAGTAGATGTATAGTACGTGGCAATAAATAATGCACATCGAGGCTTAGAGAGAGAGAAATTCACTAGATTCTGCTTCATAGAGCATTGTCTCTGTCGCACAGACTGACGAACCCGTGTGAAACGTCACATACTGAGTGACAGAGACAGCGCTCTATGAAACCAAACTGGCCGGCTGTTTTGTTCTAAACATTGATGTGCATTATTTAATACCGGCTACTATATGATTTTTATTATTGCACTAACTATAACCATCGGGTTTTTGCGATTACGTAAAAATATAAGTTGGTTTTCTATAAGTGTCTTATAAAAGTGGGTTTGGGAAGGGTTTGAGCTAAGACCTACCACGCTGCTCCAATGCGGATTGATAGGTTTTACATATCACGAGAATTCTTCAAAGACTCTTCAAAGAAAGGAAACTTGCATTTTCCTAACGATATTTTCCTTCACTGAAAAACGTATGATAAATTTCTATTATAAATTGAACATAAGAGGTTTGACAGAAATTGATTGTCTTTTGTTGAATATATGTCTAGTTTCGGGTGCAAGAATACTAGCATGTTATATAAGATACAAAACAAATGGTACATCATCATTCTCCTGCCCTTATCCCACTCTAAGTGGGGTCGGCACAACATGTTACAAACATAATGTCATATGATTTGGCTACGTATTTTACAACCGGCCGCCTGCTTGACGTCAACTTACCTTAGTCGCCTTTTACGACACCTCGGTAAGAAATGAGGGTGGTCTATTCTATGCAGCCGGATACCACACGGCATTTTCCATAATCGCCTCTTACGACACCTCGGTAAGGAAGGAAGGTGGTCTATTCTAATCTGCCTGATACCACACGGCTACGAAACAAATGGTACATTATAGCATATTCTAAACTTAATATATAAAGCTGAAGAGTTTGTTTGATTGTTTGAACGCGCTAATTTCAGGAACTACTGGCTCGATTTGAATTTAAGATAGTCCATTTATTGAGGAAGGCTAAAAACATAACATCACAATACGATGAATTTGAGAGGAGCAGCAATAAAAAATATTGCGAAAACGGCAAAATTTAAAGCTTTCCTTGCGTGCGCTTAGTAAACGGTAAATGTTATTCAAAAATCATGTACTACAAAATTGTTCCCCTCTAAAAGTTCTAAATAAAAGTCCGCGACAGCATATGTCTAGCTTTTAAGGTTAACCCACTTTAACCATAATTAATATAAGTATTACGGTTCACTAAAATAATAAGACTGCCGACCACGCGAACGGAGTAGCGTTTAAAAGCTAGTGATATTATAAAGTTGTATTCAGCACAACATTTCTCAAATATTTCAATATTTAATGAAAAACTTTATTGATAAATGGGTATAAAAATACTATTTAACACGTTTTGTATTTACCCTTATGTATGTATATAGCCAACTCTTTTGTATTTAATTTTGACCCATTATGAGCGAACAGATTTAATTCAAACATGTACACATCAAAAAAGCTGATCCTTAGGTACTATCAGTTTTTGATATTGCCTGCTACTATCCCCCAGCTGGGAATAAGCCTTCTCTAACGTTTTAGGAGAGAAGGGTTGGTGCTGAGACCTCACAGAAACGGTCGGTTTAACAGAACAACTCATTGGTGTCAGCCCGGGATTTGGACTCGTGACCCCATCGAAAAAGTCGTACGGTCTCACCGCTGGGCTATCACAGATACTTAAGTACAATAAATGATTTTTTGTCCACTATTTTTATTTATTACTAAAGGGATTTTCAAGGGTTTTAGAGTCCGTAAATATCGTAAACTAATTTGGGTTGCAACTGAAATAGGACTAACATTGTACTTAGGGAAATGAGGTCGGGCGTGTTTATCCGATAACGAGGGAGTAAGGCGATTGGAGGACCATCGCACGTATTAACCAGCTCCGAATAGACCCTGCTTATTACAGGCTGTTTATGGAAATGTGTCCGATTCTAAAGAGAATCAGAATTAGTGGAACCGAAAATTTTACTATGTTACCTTTTTGTACACTAAATTCCGTAAAGACCTTAAGAAAAAAACTTTATTAGGTTAGGTTTTTTTATTTTTTTTATTGCGTAATAGGCGAGCGCTTGACTGTAATCATGCCTGATGGTAAGCAATGATACAGTCTAAGATGGAGCGCGCTTGCCTAGAAAATGCCTATTCGCCCTTGCTTTGAAGTTTTTAGGTATACATACTAGCGTTTACTTAGATTTTAACTACGCTTCTTACACAATGCGGACTTTTCTGTAGACTTATAAAGTGGCAAGTTTGAAATCTGAAATAAATAGGCCTTTGAAACCAAAAAAACAAAGGAAGAGGTGATGAAATTATAAAGATATTTAAAATAATGGACATCATTTTAACATAATTAGGCGAAGAGAAAGTCCGTTCAATAAAAATAAGTATCAATACTGTTGACATAGACATATCAGATGAACTTTTAGGAGTGTTGATGACTGTTTTCACCTGCCTAAGAAAAGAAGAAAATGATGAAGCAAATAGATTGATGTATATATTGTTAGCATACATATTATGTATTAGAATGTAGTATAAGAACGTCAATATTATTAAATACTTTGTGCACCTTAATTTAAGTTTTCTTTGTTTACTTTAACTTTATGTAGGTAGCCTGTAAGAGATCACTATTAGTGGATAAGGCCGCCTTTGCACAAGGTTTTGTTTAATTATAAGTTTTTATGTACTGTAGTTTTTTTGTGTGCAATAAAGTATTTTATTATTATTATTAGATTTATTATGATGATTATTAGATTAGATTGACTTCTTCCGAAATTTTAACAACAAATCTACATTGGACTTTGGAAAATTATACATAAAAAATATTCTGTCAGTCTGTTGATGAAAGTTCAGTATATTTTGAGTTATGACGAACAAATTGGCAGTGTACGGGCTAACACGTACATTTGCACCGTCGGCATTTACGCCATATTATTAATATCACAATATGAATTTGAAATCAGTACGACGTTAGCGGCCGCGCGTGCTCAACATATCAAATCATTACTATCAATCATTATAATAACTATCAAATAAATCTATCAATTAAGCGTCGCAATTATCAATATCATTTATCAACAAAAGATAGTACAGGGTAGTAGCAGCCCGTACAGGCAGACATACGCGGCAGGGGAGTTTTCTTATATTTATTATTATTATTTTTTACTACCAGATCCGGGCACGCGTTATTTTCGATCTCTCAAGTAATATTTTGGCACGCGTTTTACTTAATTTTGCGATAACTTCCAAGAAATAAATTTAAATTACATTGTGTAATATTAAAACGTTAAATCTCAAATGGATATATCATCATTAATGGAAGCTCTCATTTGCCTTGACTGTTTTCAAAAATTTTCAGTTCTTATTGTCATAGTTTACGCACACAAATCCTTCACAAATTATGGACTTAAATCTTTATTGTATAATTATTCTGTCTAATAAAGTGAGTTTTGTGAAAATTAGTTCTATTTTCAAATTCAAAATATACTTCATTCAAGTAAACTTGTAAACGACTGCTTTTGAATCGTCAAAATCTACTGCTGTTCGGAAAGCTGTTCCTACCGAGAAGAGCCAGCTAGAAACTCGGTGGTTGCTCTTTTTAAAATATAATTCTTACAACTAGTTACATGTAGTCATTACTGTCCTGTACAGGGTAGAGTAGCTATATTTACACATTCTTATCATCCAAGTAATAGTATAGTAGGCTTTCTGTATCAGCCTCTTTTTAACAGTGTTTTTAAACTGCTGTTTAGGTTAAAATTGATTGCGGACTTTTCTTATAGAATCTTATGCCCAAATCCACAAACGATTTACGTACTTTTGCAAGGCGCAAAGCAGGAGCCGCAAGCTTATGTCGGTTCCTACTTAGTAACTATATGTAGTGATAGTTGAATTGTGTTGTCTTAATATTGTTTCGGGATGAACAATAGCGGTATTCGTCGGAGGCTCGACAGGGATTTATGTGCGACGAACAGTAACGGCATGATCGATTATTATCGGACGTCACCGACAGATCTGCTATCAATCATCGTTTTTCCCCTTTGTCTTTAACCTCTGCTTAGAGGATCGTTTTGATGTGATAAAGTTGAGTGTTAGAATATATCGAATAATCGAGCATTCACTGCACAAACACTGATTCTAATAATTATTAAATCTTGTAAATTTAAAGTTGCAAAACAGTAGACTGTAGAGTTTCTTGCGAGTTCGGAATAACCGTTTAATAATAGGCTGACCGTTTAACTGAATCCTCGACTGACAGTTCAAGGACGCGGATATAGGACGAGAGCGAAGACTGAGGTAGTTGTTGGCGGCGAGCTCTCTTAGCGTGATGTACAAGAAATGACCTGAAACTTTTTTTACAAAATTTCGAACCCGAAGGACACTATCACTTTTCCACGAAGATGAGCTATACTGTGCTAAGAGCTTTCAATCTGCAGATCACATGTAATGCCCCAAATGCAGCTTTCCAAGCTGGATTCAGTGGTTGGCTTTATTCTTTTTAAAATACATATATTATTAGAAGCATTAGTCAGTGACCAAAGTGGATGCGACTCTATCGTTGCAATATCACCAATAAGAGATAGAGACATGCTCTCGCGGACTTTTTTGTAATAGTTTTGTAGGTATACAATTCTCTAGTACATTACTTTAGTTTATCTCTGCCGGTTTATCCGGCGCACACGAGTAACGGTCCCAGCAGGAAAGATTTTTTATAACCTCTTCAACATAATTTACATATAACGTTCCTATACTTAACCTATACATTTCGGAAGAATAGCACTATCTTTCAGTAAAAACCGTACGAAAATTTATTGAGTAGATTTTGTGAAAATCGATCACATACATACAGTTTTTGAAAAATTCGTTTTATATCAAGTACTAGCTTTTACCCGCGACTTCGTTCGCGTGGAATGTAATCCTGGAATAAACATTAGCTTCTGTCACATTTCAACCCTTCAAATATCTCCATCACAAAAAAACAGATCGATCCGGGGGGTCAAAATGCAGTTCCTATTGCAATGATTCCGCTACTCGAAACGTCAACATAAAATTTCTTTTTCTTCATGGTATTACTGCTAATTAGCAAAGATATATCATTTGCCCCGAAAAACATTCTAAGAAAAACATAAATAATTGGAAAACCTCGCTTAGTGAGCAGCAGCATCTTTCCTTATATCTGTAAATGAGACACCATTGGGTTTCCCGATTTAATAAAAAAACATGACCATATACAACCAACCATTTGTTTAAAAATTCTAAACGTTCGTTTAATAACTTTTTAGTATAATCATTACTTATTATATAAATCCTTTTGAACATTCTTTAAATTACAGATTTAACTTTGCCTTAAAGGACTCGATTCCAGGCCGTTAATATAATAAACTTAGACGCATTGTCAATAAAAAGATATGTTGATGGTAGATAGCGTTTTTTTAATTTCATCCTATTAATGTTGAATTAACACGATTTCAATAGCCTATATGTTACCCCGATGTATAAGGAATAATTGTGCCGGATTTCATCGATATTGGTTCAGCGGGTTGGCCGCGAAAACGTAACAGATAGACAGACAGACAGAGAGACTTTCGCATTTGTAATACTAGTAAGGATAGATAAATATATCCAGACATAACGTATCCTATGTTAGACAGTTTAAATGCCGATCTCTCAACAACGACTATCTGAAGCAACAATGTGCGTTTGAATTTTGTTTTGCTCATATCAAGCCTGCCTATTGAGATCTTGTTCATCAAAGAGCCTGTTAAAGTAGGCAATACGTTTTCGTGTATATATAGAACCCTTCGGTTTATATCCCATTATTGGTAGACAGTGGCATTAAATTATTCGAATAGCTACATAGATAGGGGCAATAAAATTTATGAGGCGGATGTTGTTATTTGCTTCGTATAAACTCATGTTTCGTAATTTCGTCAATCGAGAAATAATTTATAGACCGGCAAATGATTTATATAAAATATTTTTAAAATTACCACTGCCGTGTGGTATCCGACTGATTACAATAGACCACCCTCATTTCTTACTGAGGTGTCGTAAAAGGCGACTAACGCAAGTGGACCCACCCTGTGTTATCCGGTTGAGTAGAATAGACCACCCTCTTTCCTACCGAGGGGTCGTAAAATACGACTAAGGTAAGTTGACGTCAGGCAGACGGCTGGTCATAAAATACATAGCCGAATCATGTGACAACATGTTTTGAACATGTTGACCCCACTTAGAGTGGGATAAGGGCAGGAGGATGACTCCTGAATGAGAATCATCATTGATTTATAAATTATGTAACAGACTGGTAGAATGTACAGTTAAAAATCCTTTAAATAAATAAATATATGGACATTCACACACGGTCGTCTGTCCCCAAAATAACTTAATACTTGCGTTATTGGTGACAGGCAACTGGTTAATATGTACAAAAACAGATATTTGAATACATAAATAAGTCCAAACTCGAATAAGCAAATTTTTTTATAGAAACGAAGCCCTCGGCGGGAATCAAACCCGTAACCCACGGCAGGCAAGGTCTGCGCTAGCACTTAGTCCTTGTTTTTAATTTTTCGTTTAAATAACCTCTTATTGGCATATGTGGTTTACAGGAACTATAGCCTGCAACTATCACTTTGCTGTGCATAGAACTCCTCTCTCGCTTTTTGGCAAGAAGGTTTGGAGCTAAGACCTACCACGCTACTCCAATGCGGATTGGTAGGTTACACATATACCCAGAAATAAGAGATATGCAGATTTCATCGCGATTTCCTTCACCGAAAATCGTATGATAAATTACAATTTCAATTTAGATTAAAACAGAGAACTCATTGGTGCTTGCTCGGAGTTTGAGCCAGTGATCCCTTAGAAAGAGTCGTACGTTCTCACCGCTGTGCTATCATAGCTTTTTGTCGTTTAAAAGGAGCGAATAAAATGCTAGAAGAATAATTTTTATCTCAATTTTGCAGCAAATCAGCGAGACTGAATATTACGTTTTTTTCTGATTTGCTGCACAATAGTACAAATTCATGCGTAGAATATACCATCATATCATTCAATAAATTCGTATTGTTTTATGTTCCCTCCCGCATATAAATTAACTCCGTGAATTGACTGGCGAGTGAAACTGACCCCGGTTTATAATTGCACAACATAATCTAGGCCGCAGCATGTTTGAACTGTTTTATTTGAATGCAGAAATTACTGTCATAATTTAAAATGAAATTTACAATGTATTGTTTTGATACCATTTAATTTATTGTAATTTTTTTTTTTTTTTATTTATAACAAATATATACAAGTTATATCTATCTTAAATTACTTACACGCTACTTATTTATTGTAATAAACCTTTATTTTTTAACCAATTTCCCGTTCTTAGTCATATTCTAGCGACCATTATGTATAATGAAAATTGCTCATAAGACATAGAATATAATACAATAGCTTTTGTAATCAACATTGAAGTCGCTGATAGTAATGATTGACAATTTTTTGCTGTGATGATAATTAATTGTGATGTTAATCAATATACTATTATACTAGAGTTAGAGGTTTCGCCTTACCGCCATTAAAGTCGCATCCAAGGCAATAGTCAAGTCTCATTTCTTTAGTTTTGTATAGTGGCATCACTGGGATCACGTGATCGATACCAGAGCGGGGGATTGGTTTTGGAGCGAGAATTGTTTATAAAAGGTGGAGTTCGCCACATAGAAGGTTTTACCCGGCGAAGCTTCTGCGCTCGCCCATCCCACCGGTGACGCTGTAAAAGCCATTAGGGCTAACAGCATTAGACACATTCGAAAAAAAAAAAACATGGAAGGCAGTCTTGTTGTAATACTCGACTCGTACGGTTATTAGCTTACGCTTACGCGGCTAGACCGTTCATCCGTTGGAGTAAGACTTGGCTTGTACGATTATTAAACGCTCCCGCGTTTAGATCGTGTTTCAACTTGTCTTGGTTGGTCTCAACCAGCATGTTCATGCGTTGTTACTACGCAACTAGTATCATTACTGTGTCGTTTTAATATTGCTTGGGTAGTTCCGCGTCTACCTAAAGGTGATAATTTCTAACTCTAGTATACTAAAGTATAACGACTACGAAAATCGATTAGACAAGATGGCGTCTCAAGTAGAAAAGTGCCGAGAGACAAAACATAGAGTAGACAGACCAATCCAAGTCGTCAAATATAAAAAAAAATGTTTATAGATACAAAGTAAGATTCAAACTAAGTGTAAAAAATATACTTATACGTAAAGCATATTACAAAATTGAAGATTATTTGGATGATAAGAATGCCTGGATTTTAAAATCCTTTCAGCTTCACACAAGACAGCGGTTTAAAAGTAGTAAAGTAGCGGCCTGTTACAATCCCACTGCTGGGAATAGGCCTCTCTCCGTTTCTGAAGAGAAGGATTGGAGCTAAGACCTACCACACTGCTCCAATGCGGACTGATAGGTTACACATATCTCCAGAATTCTCTAGAGATATGCAGGTTTTCAAACCCGGGCAGGCACTAATGAGTTTTTCTATTAAAACTCATGTGTCTAATTGATAATTGCAATTTATCACACGCTTTTCGCTGAAGGAAAACATCGTGAGGAAACCTGCATATCTCTAGAGAATTCTGGAGATATGTGTAACCTACCAATCCGCATTGGAGCAGCGTGGTAGGTCTTAGCTCCAATCCTTCTCTCTAGAAACGGAGAGAAGAGACCTATTCCCAGCAGTGGGATTGTAACAGGCCGCTACTTTAGGGGTATATATATAAAGCTTTATTTTTATCCTTTATTTTAACTTGTACTTAAAAATTAAACTTACTCTAATGGTACTTACTCTACTTTTGGTCATGCCATTACAGCAGTTTAAAAACAATGTTAAAAAGAGGCTGATACAGGAAGCCTACTATACTGTTGAAGATTACTTAGGTGATAAGGATGTGTGGATATAGGTGCACTTCTACCCTGTACAAGACAGTAATAAATAAATGTAACTAGTTCTAAGATTTATATTTTAAAAAGAGCAACCGCCGAGTTTCTTGCTGGCTCTTCTCGGTAGGAGCAGCTTTCCGAACCAGCAGTAAAGTTGACGATTCAAAACCACTTGTTTACAAGTTTACTTGAATAAAGAATATTTTGATTTGATTTGAAAAAAAAATGCATCAATGTTAATACAATAAACATTTATTTTTAAAATGTTTATTATTATTTTTTTCTTTTTTTTTCCAATTCTTACAATTTATCTACTACAACTAATCTTTACAGCTAAAGTACGTATAAACAGTTTAACTTTACATATGGGACCTAGTCCTGTTATCTAAAGAATAAAGGAAAAGCCTAAAGGAAGCAAGCAACTTAACCCGTCTGCCATATTGTGTAACTCTACCGAGCTTAGGAGGTCGGCGCGCCGCAAGGCCACAGTCTGAGACACCACGACTTAAATCACAGGGAATTTGTAGGCTTACAAAATAAATACAGCCTGTATACTGTTATACATACATACTGTTCAGCTGAGTTGAACTTACGCTTGGAATTATAGAACAGAGGAGAAATTCCTATTTGCGATCGCAAATCGTTGATTAAACGTATGTCATGACGTTAAAATAAACTTTTATTTTATACAAATAAACCTTTGAACGAAAGAAAGAAAATTTATTTTTTATTTTATTTACGTATTTATACCAAAACTTATAAGTAACTTTATTTATACTGTTGTGAATTAAATAGACGACAAGAATGCTAGCCGTGTGGTATTCGGCAGATTAGAATAGATCACCCTCCTTTCTTACCGAGGTGTCGTAAGAGGCGACTAAGGTAAATGCCGTGTGGTATCCGGCTGTATAGAATAGACCGCCCTCATTTCTTACCGAGGTGTCGTAAGAGGCGACTAAGGTAAATGCCGTGTGGTATCCGGCTGCATAGAATAGACCACCTTCATTTCTTACCGAGGTGTCGTAAAAGACGACTAAGGTAATTTTACGTCAGGCAGGCGGCCGGTCGTAAAGTACGTAGCCAAATCATATGACAACATGTTTGTAGCATGTGCCGACCCCACTTAGAGTGGGATAAGGACAGGAGAATGATGATGATAGACGATAAGAATGCGTGCATATAGCTACTCTTCGACTGTGTACACGATAGTAATGACTGAATGCAACTAGTTATAAGGATTATATCTTGAAATAACAACCGCCAATTTTTTTACTGGCTCTTCTCAGTAGGTACAGTTTTTCGATTCAGCAGTAGAGTTGACGATTCAAAAGAATTTGTTTATAAAATTTACTCGAATAAAGAACATTTTGAATATGAATATAAAACTAATATAAAATATGGACTAAAGTAGTTATATTTGTACAATATGGCGTTTAAAAGAAGGAACCACATTTATAATTATGCGCCCGTTTCAAAGAGCAGTGCAGTTTAAATAATAACAATATCAAAGATAGAAAGCGCATAATTTAAAATTGCGGTCTCACCGCACTGCATTAATACAACTGCTGGTTGATGATTAATTTACTAGAATAATATTTTAAATTGTGCTTTGCACAGCTATATTATTATTTAACTTTAAATTCGCGCGATTCCCTGCGAGAGAAGTTCAAGGAAACGAGTATTCTTACATTGGCTTCACAGTATAGTTTTAGTAATTTAATTTTTGTACATATGAATATAAATAATTATAAAAGGATTGGCGATGTATATAATAGACAAAGTAGGAACCGACATAAGCTTGCGGTTCCTGCTTTGCGCCTTGCAAAAGTTCGTAATTCGTTTGTGGGTTTGGGTATAAGATTCTGTAATAAAATTCCACAATCTACATTAACTTTACCTTTACAGCAGTTCAAAAATACTATTTAAAAAAGGTTAATTCAGAAAGCCTATTATACTATTGAAGATTACCTAGAAGATAAGATTGCGTGGATATAGCTTCTCTTCAACCCTGTACAAGACAATTATAACTATATTTAACTAGTGATAAGAATTATTGTTGGAAAGGAGCAAACGCCGAGTTTCTTGCTGGTTCTTCTCGGTAGGAACAGCTTTCCGAAGTTTACTTGAATAAAGAATATTTTGAATTTGAATTTGAATATATATTAATCGTAAAAAAGAACAGTCAATTGTACAATGAAATTTTTATGTTATTTATGTTTAGTGTCTTTTAATTGTTTTATAAGTAGAAGCAGTATGCTATTATTATTGTACAATAAAGAATATTTGTATTGTATTGTAAAAAAGTAGCTACGTATATATGATCCATAAAAACCATGGAAGTGACTCAGTCGAAGTGTGGTATCAGGCTGAGTAGAATAGACTGCCCACATTACCTCTTACCGAGGTGTCGTAGAAGGCGACTAAGGTAAGTTGACGTCAGGTGGCCGGTCGTAAAATACTTAGCCAAATCATATAACAACACGCTTAAAATATGTTGTACTGACACCACTAAGAGTGGGATAAGGTCAGGAGAATGATTAATGATGATCAAAGTGATTTAGCCATGAAAACAGAGATACATTCGAATCCGTTCATAACAGTGACTTCCACCTACAGTACTGTTATGTTTAGAACTAAAGTGGCATGGTCGGGGCACATAGTGCAGAGAAGTAATGGGCGTTGGTTAAGGTTCTAGAATGTTGACTCCGCACGGGAACCTGAGAGGTGGACTACTATCCAAAATGTTTGGAACTGAAGTGACGATGACCGGGGCACATAGTGCAGAGAATTAATGGGCTTTGGTTAAGGTCCTAGAATATTGACTCCGCACGGGAACCTAAGAGATTTACTACTATCCTAAAAAAGGTAGCAAGGGAGTCGCTGGAACTAAGCTATGTCCAACATTGGATGTCGATCGGTCGATGAAAAGGAAGAAGAAAAAGACATATATAAATCAAAAGTAATATATAAATCCCAAATATCTTAAATGGACGTCCACTGCTGGTCATGAGTCTCTTCATGGGATCGCCACACCACACGATCTTGCGCCGCCTGGATCCAGTGGCTCCCTGCAACCTTTTTGAGGTCGTCTGTCCACCTCGTAGGGGTCTACCGACGCTATGCTTTCCGATGCGGGGTCGCCATTCCAGCACCTTAAGACCCCAGCGCCCATCGGTTCTCCTCACTATGTGCCCAACCCATCGCCATTTCAGCTTCGCGACACGCTGAGCTATGTCGGTGACTCTAGTTCTTCTACGGATTTTCTCATTTCAGATTTGATTTCGTAGACACTCCGAGCATAGCTCGCTTCATCGCCCGCTGAGCGACTCTGAGCTTTTTTATGAGGCCCATAAGACAGCTCACGACTGCTAAAACTAATTTACGTGCTATAGATACGTACGTACGGTACGGCTGACGATGGTCGGCCGTCGTTTTTGACTACATATTAGGCAGCATAATGACTAATACATAGTCAGTCATAGTCGTTGTAAGCTGCTAGCTCCTAAGTCGCAGCTCAGCTTCACAAGATTTCCTTGGGGCAAGAGCGCTGATCGTAAAGCTTCTTCACCCGTCTTCTCTCTACAGTTCGCACACATATCTGCGCTCGCTCATTCAACTATATGACGCTGTAAAAAAGCACTGGAACTAACAGAATATTCACAAAAAAATCGGACGAGATCTGCCGAAGCTTATTGAGCTGCTGCTCTCAGCTCTCCACAGTTTGCAAATACTTTTGGGCTCATTATTCCTCACCAATGACGCAGTTTAACCTAACTGTAATTAATGTTAAGATACCGGCTATACTCACGTCACTAATTTCAAGCCCATACAGGACTTTTATGAGCATGAGTATAGCCGATCTCTAAACAATAATTACGAATACCACTTACGATAGCTTAAATTCAAAACCTAACTTGTATATTAATAAAGAACACCTTTGTACTTTGGGACAGGGTCAGCCGACACTCGTTGTAGAGTAAGGCGTAAAAGTACAAGCGAGTGCAGAAGAAAAGGGTGTAACTACACCCTTTGCTTCTGCACTCGCTTAACCCCAATGACTTTGTAAAACATTAGTAAAGCTCCGAACACATTGACTAATAAAAAAATTCAAACCATACATAAAAATTGGCTAATGTGTACGATATTATTCAATCCAATAATATCAGATATCGCAATATGCTATTTGCATAAATTTATACGATATAATGGAAGTAATAATACTATGGCAACGTTATGGAGTTCAGAATACGTGCGAGCTTAGTGTTCGATAGAGTATTTTACGCTTGCACGAGCGGTATCTTCGTTAAAAGATAGTTTTAGTAGTTACAACCAGTTGGTAGGGGAATAAAGATATCGTTCGCTGCTCCTGTAAGTTACAACAAAGTAATGAGCCTAATAACTCGGTGCGAAAGTTACTGTACCTACAACCCACTAACGTCGACTGTAATCGTAAAATACTTGTCGGCTCTGCGGATGCTATCTCTACGTCTCTACTTTAAGATAAGGCTGTAAAATTTCATAGTACAAATTAACTGTAGTTTATTCTAACTATGAATTTTGCAACACAAAGTGAAGATACCATTAGATAACCGAGCGAAACTCCAAACCAGTAAACCTTTTTACGATCTACCGCTGCGCTTAACTAGGCTGCGACTCTGTCCTCGGCCTAAACTAAAGTAAAAGTACGGTTTTCCCCTTCTCCTCCTAGTACGAGACCAAGTCGATGCTGTGTGCTAAAAAAATCACTGGCCATCCCCCCTTTTAACACCATTTTTTATAGAAAATCCTTTACAATCGCTGTTACCCGTTTGTGGAACTCACTTCCGATAGTATACCAAAAAATACAACTTCCGTAAACTAAAAAACACTATTTTTCACTTGTGAATCAATGAAAAAATTGCATATATTTATATACTAGTATATATAATATTTATATTTTGTATAAATATTTGTTATATGTAGAGCTGTGATAACCCAGCGGTGAGACCGTGCGATTCTTACGAGGGGAACACGAGTTCCAACCTGGGCAGGCACCAATGTGCAAAAACTCATGTGTTTAAATGATAATTGCAATTCATCACACGCTTTTCGGTGAAGGAAAATCTCGTGTGGAAACCTGCATATCTCTAGAGAATTCTAGAGATATGTGTAACCTACCAATCCGCATTGGAGCAGCGTGGTAGGTCTTAGCTCCAACCCTTCTCTCCAGAAACGGAGAGAGGAGGCCTATTCCCAGCAGTGGGATTGTAACAGGCTGCTACTACTATATGTAATATATACATATGCAAAATTTTATTAATATTATTGTCTCTTTTCATTATTTGTACCTATACCACATTCCAATATGTTTCCCGACACTCTTAGGGCTGCTCGAAGAGACCGCTTACAGCGATAAGCTTTCCTTTGTACACATTGTTTTTAAATAACTTATTGATAAACTTGTGGTACATAAATAAATAAATAAAAAATTTCTTATAGTCAATTTGGAAAATCTGATTGAATTTCATACTAAAATCGAACCCAGAACTTATATTATAATATAAATGTGGACACAGACCACCACGCCATAGAGGTTGTCAGAAAAAATATTATTGGAAATCCCAGAGTTCCGCCGCCACACGGCGGAACTTCTGTTCGCCCCGTTAAGCTATTACATAGCAATTTTTTAAACTTTAATTTGAACATTAAAATAAGTACATAATATAAATATAAAGAGCAACAAAATATTCACCCATTACGTTAAGGTCTGGTAAAATTTTACACGTTTTTAGAATACGCCGCGTTAAATTATCCTATTTCTGTGTATTTTAATATTTTCCTCGTCGTATCATTTTCACGGTATTTAGCCAGGAATTGCTCATTATTTTACGCACATTATTTCCACTTCTTAATTAAAATTTATCTTCCATATTTATCTACGGCAAAAAAATGTTTCGTTTTAAAACCTTATTTGAAGAACGTTGTGATACCAATTATTATTAGAAATATTCGCTTTCGGTGATTTAAGATGGCTTTAAATTGAAGAGACTATTAATACTGACAGGAATTTAGTTGCCAATAACCCTGATATAGTGTTAGTTGATCGATCAGAGCGTGAAGTCATTATTATTGATATTATGGTTCCATATGGCGACCGATTTATAAAACCTGATAATGCTTTGCTTATCGGACTACCACCATTTGAAAGAGCTTCGACAAACATATTTAGATACTTGCTTACGCTTCATTGTTAAATGAAGGGTAGAAAACAAACCCTCACGTGACTTAGTCAACAGAGCATCTAATAATCATGCCAACTCAACGTTAATATCCAGACTGACCTCAAAACAAATTACTAATGATAACTAAAAGTAATACTTATTTGAACGCGTACTCCACTTCCGTTATTAATAGATATAGAAATGACGTTCACAATCTTCGATCCCAATCAGTTTTATATGGCATTAAATGAGTTAGAAAACGTACAATCAACGATATGGTAGTATATAGTCACTGCTCACGTAGTAAATATAAAGGTGGAATTCCACCAGTGTGCAGAACTGTGCAGCACTGTGTATTAATGTGTGCACAGTGTGCGGCACAAATGTTCACTCTAGTCGACTTACTCAAACAAACATTAACAAATTGTGCGACAATATTCTATATATGTTCGGGTACATCTATGCAAAGTTGTGCGCGTACACTTGAAACAGTGGACTCGCGTCGACGCATACGCACTCGTTGTTCACGAACTCAGTTTTGCTTCCGCTACTGGATCGAAAGCATTTGTTTCTACGCGCACATCTTTAATGAGGAGTGGAGGAATGAAAAAAATTATTAAGAATAATTGTATAGAAAATGTCTAAAGATATATTGTAAATTTGTATATAATTAATAAGTGAAATAATAAAAATAAAGATTATAAAATATTCCTAAATGAACATGTTCGCGCACAAGTGTGCTTCACTGTGCGCTTACACAGGTTACACACAACATTGCCGGTAGAGACAGAAGCTAAACGCTTAGTACGTGCAGTGCGAGAACTTTGTACGCAATCTTTGTAAACAAATGTGCTACACACTATTTTGGTGGAATCCTACCTTTAGATTTTTCAAACTAGATAAAAAGTTATCCGGGAATCTTACATATAAGATCTTTCCGGACGCGAGAACGCGACTTGGGTAACGTGGCGCGACGCAACATGAGTGACTCGATGAGACGTGACGTGAGTGAACATAGCCGTTTTGTGTAGATAAATATACATATACCCCTCACGCTAGTGTCAATTCAATTTTTAAAAATATATTTAATTCAATTTTCAATCGATTCCATATGAACTGAGCCCTCCGTGCCTTCGAGAGTAAATTGCGTGAAGCTGCCCGCATTGCGGTGAACTCTTAAGGGGTAATTAGTAGTTACTGGTCCTCTACCATTTACGGTATGGTGATAACATAAACAAAATCCAGAGCAGCGGTAGTTTTATTGCATTAATGGTTTTGAGGATTTAAAACTGATTTTTCATTTTTACCATTTGAGAAATAATTTAAATTAACAAGGTGCCTGTTGCTATCGTGCCGCTAGAAAATGGTCTATCTTTACTTAGCATAAAACAAAGTCCCAAAAAGCTGACTGTATATAATCGATTTTGACAAAATCTACTGAACGGATCTTTGTACGCTTGTCACCAAAAGATTGTGCAATACTTCCGGATGGTTTAGGTAAATAGTACATATCGGTATTATGTAAATTGTGTTAAAGAGATCGCGCAGTTGTTAAAATACTTGCTTGCTGGGAGCTTTAGTCGCGTGCGCTGCGTAAACCAGCAGAGATACGCTAAAGTAATGAACTATAAAACTATAAAACTATAGAACTATAAAACTACTACAAAAAGTCCGCGATAGCATCTCTTATGGCTAACTCACAACTACTTTTGTTTAAAATTTGAATTCTAGAAAAATTTGTGACACGCAGTATTCCATTTTGGCGAAGCCGCTGGCACACCTAGTTTCTAATAAGAGAAAAGGATTAGATATTGGAACCACCACGTTACTCCAATATGGATTGCAGGAATAAGGCGTGAATTGAGACAATTTTTGGATCTCAGTGTTGAAGTCTACGCAGACGTTTATAATAAAAGCTGTGATAGGCAAACATGCAACCATATGACCATTTCGAGAGGTCACGGGTTCCCACCCCAGGCAGGCACCAATAAGTTTTCTGTTAACCCATTCGGACCTGGTATGTAGAATTATGCACGTGATGTGTAAATAATCATTTGTTGTATCTGTACATTATTGTTACGTACATGCGAAAAGAGTTCGCGATGCATATGTCTTAAAGTTAAAATTGGACGGGGACAGTTTACGAACATGTAAGAAGAGTTCGTAATCTATATGTCATAGACTTCAAATTCGCTTGACGCTAATTCTCTGGAGCATTCAGGTTGTTTACGAAAGATTTGCTTACGATCTCCCCAAGGACTCGCGAACGTTCGCAAACATTGTCGTCATCGATATATAAGCGGACATATCCGTATTAAAGCTTTATATTAATATTTTTATGATACTTAATTTACTTCGAGAATTCGGATAACTTAATATTTTTTTATAATGTCCTTATTACTAATAAGTAGCAAAAAAACAATTTTACTACCTATCCATTTATAATAATTCAGGTCTGAAGGCGAACTTATGTGCCTCATTAATTTTAGAAATTTATCACATGCTTTTCGGTGAAGGAAAAAAAGTGAGGAAACCTGCATATCTCTAAAAGAGTCTGGAGATATATGTAAACTACCCATCTGCATTTGAGCAGCGTGGTAGGTCTAAGTTTCAACCCTTCTATCCAAAAACAGAGATAGGTAGCCTATGCCCAGCTTTGTACCAGGCTATAATTTTTTTTATAATATAGTAAAGTAAAAAAGTAAAGTAACGGCCTGTTACTATGCCCACTGCTGGGCTTAGGTCTCCTCTCTCCGTTTTTGGAGAGAAAGATTGGAGCTAAGACCTACCACGCTGCTCCAATGCGGATTGGTAGGTTACACATATTCCTAGAATTCTATAGAGATATGCAGGTTTTCTCACGATGTTTTCCTTCACCGAAAAGCGTGTGATAAATTGAAATTATCAATTAGACACATAAGTTATAATTAAAAAACCCATTGATGCCTGCCCCGGGGTTTGAACCCATGATCGTCTCTAGAGAGTCGCACCGTGTTACCGCTAGGCTATTACAGCTTTTATAATATACAAAAACAGAATCAATCGACTGGTCGTAAACCTTACTGGCGTCAACTTACCTTGGTCGTAACTAA
Organism: Morpho deidamia; assembly: GCA_947086505.1. Taxonomy (NCBI): domain Eukaryota; kingdom Metazoa; phylum Arthropoda; class Insecta; order Lepidoptera; family Nymphalidae; genus Morpho; species Morpho deidamia. The sequence continues at coordinate 3,357,804 of CAMTZC010000011.1, forward strand.
GGTAAGTTGACGCCAGGCAGGCGGCCTGTCGTAAAAATTCATAGCCAAATCATGTGACAACATGTAACATCTTGTGCCGACCCCACTTAGAGTGGGATAAGGGCAGGAGAATGATGAAACAAAAACAGAATCAAATATTAACACCATCTATCGATGGTGAATCTCAGTTTGTAGGATTAGACCAAATAGAACCCGCATTGCGCAGTAAGTCAACGCTGTAATTACTACCTACCGATCCATTACCCTTGTCTATGATAAGAATTGCTGAGTCGAATACGGATTGGAAATTCTTTCAACTGAAACATTCTGGAACACGCTTGCCATTCATTCTTTATGTCACACTTCAGGTATCCTATATGAGCGAGTCATTTGTAACGAGACTGCTGTAATATCGTCGGGTAATCATGAAGAAGGATAACAAGATGAAGGTTATTCCATTCCGACTAGCCGCCAATCTTGACTGATTTCCAGAAACCCTGCGCATTTTTATGAGATCCTAGTCAGTTATTCAATAATAACCTCTTGTTTAAGAATATGTTGTATGTGTTCATGGCCGATCGAGAAAAATAAATATTTAAAGTTGTATGCGTTGCAAACTAGGTGACGCTGTACTTGATTAGCCCACGCTATCCAGTGTGCAACGAAAATAGTATACGTAAGATGAACACTTTTGTAAGAACACTTCTTGTGATGAAGACTTCTTCAAAGTCAATGTGTTAGATACAGTCCTCCAAAACGCGCCGCTTTAAGCCGAGGTTCGGTCTCGCAGGAGAGACCCTTAAGGCGACGCTCCCAATAAGTTACGAGTGCCTAAAAACACTCGCTTCTTATCAATTTTACCCGGCGAAGCTTCTGCGCTCGCCCATCCCACCGGTGACGCTGTAAAAGCCATTAGGGCTAACAGCATAAGACAAATTCGAAAAAAAAAATTAACAACAGGACCAGTCCGATTTGATCCCCCCACGACAACCAGTCTGATTTGATCCCCCCACGACACGTTGCTTTAAGTCTAGGTTCGGCCTCAAAGGAGGCATCCTTAAGGCGACATTCCCAATGATATTACGAGTTTCTCTTGAGGCTCGCCCTCCCCCGGCGATGCTTCTGCGCTCGCCCCATTTCTCCCGGTGTCGCTGTGAAAGCCACTTTGGCTAACAGCATTTTCCCATTTTCCGAAAAAATGTATGAACAGGTACCAACCACCACCACAATACCACCATTAGTTCAGGTATCACAGGTCCTTTAATTTAAAGGTCTTACAAACTGGGAGGGGTCGGTATTTTCCAATATGTATATAAAATTCTTGTGCCACAATGATAGTTATCAAACCCCTCTGAAACTGCTTGACCGATATTCGTGAAATTTTACATGCATACCAGTATGTCTGATAATCGGCTACTTTTTTTTCATACCCCTAAGCGATAAGGTTGTACACTCCTGACATTTTTTTTGACAATTTGTTTTTTTTTTATTTATATGGCGAAATATCGTTTGCCCGGAGAGCTTGTAAAACTAAAAATTAAGCACTAAACATGTTCTAAATTACGAGCGCTTAAACAATCAATGTATTTACCATTCTGCAAGTTCAGCAACAAGGAGCTTGGGCAGGATACAAAGTTAATACACCTACTTCTCAAAAGAATCATATTATATATAGAAATATTTAGTGATAAAATCCGTACGCCGTGGTCAATTCTCAATATATACCGAGACATTAACTCATAATCCTCCTAGTACTTTGCTATAATCCGCGAATGCTAAGCGAGTGAGCGAATACACACAAATCTTTACGATCGTTTTGCGCCATTTTGGTGGTGCCTGTATGTATTGCTTGTGTGCATTGTTGCTGGTGGAGGCGTCTTGGGATACCTGTGGTGACTTGTCCTGCATGTGTAAGGTACGTGAATTTTGCATGCATTTCCATTTTCATACACTTAGCAATACATACATTCGCCAGGCACGCGATTATAGAAAATTAGTTCTGTTATAGTTTCTGTGCAAAGTACTTGTAGTTTATATGCAAATAACCTCCATTTAAAACTAAGATTTATTGATTATCCTTATTAAACCAATTAAAATAACTAACTAGTTTTATACTTGTCATTTTTTATACGTGATTAAAAGCAAAGTGACATGAAACCTTTTTTAATTGCAAATCCCGTGTGGTGCCGGCTTAAAATCTAGTGTAGCTGACCGCAATGCGGTGAACGCTTAAGCTGTAATTAGTAGGTGCCGATCCATTACCAGTTCGCTTCCGGTAATGATTTCTGAACTCCGGTATACGAGCTTTCCAGTTTCACAAAAGTAAGAGATATTACAGCTATTATCAGGATTTAAACTTTTATCATTAATGTTGACTGTTTTCACATCGATATTATAGAGGTTGAAAATTATATATACACTAGCTGAACCGCTCGACTTTACTTGTGCTAAATCTAAGTATGATAGACGAAGTTGTCGAGCTTTTTTCTCCCTGAAACCCTTTTTTTCAATATAAAGTGTTGCGTGTTATTACTTTTGATAACATTAGTGGTCATACTGCAGCGTGCATATTGAATTTATTACGTGATTTATAGAAGCAGGCGTTACTTGGCGGAATTACATATTAAAGAAACTATAACAGAACTTCTTTGCTATAATCCGCGCGGGTTAAGCGAATGCATGCAAAGTTAATGTATGAAGTATGAAGCAGGCAAATTTCAAATGCAGGACAAGTTACCAAATGCATTCCAAGACGCTTCCACCAGCAACAATACACAAAAGCAATACACACAACCACCACCAAAAACTTGACAATCGTTGCGCCCCGAAACCGTAATGCGCATTACGATTTCGTCGTGAAGCCTATCCTCCTGATGATGCCTCGGTTTCGGGGCGAAACGATCATCATCGTGCATGTTTAAGGACGTGAACTTTGCCTGCTTCATACACCTTAGCTTTGCATGCATTCGCTTAACCCGCGCGGGTTTTAGTAAAATATTTGTTATAGTTTCTGATTTTTTTTTATTATATAATTTATGAAAAAACGTGCGACACAAAAAAAGTAATAATTAAACCTTTTTTTTTGTATGCTGACTATTCTTAAAAGTGTGGGGATAACATTTTAATAAATTATTAAACGCTTTGTTTTCAAAAAAATACTGTTGTCTATACATCTGCAATATTAAGAAATTGCTCATAGCTTATGGCTCGAACTGAATTTAATCCAGTCAACCACTTCTGATACGCCGAAGTCGACTAGTCTGACAGAAATGACATTCGATTCGGACGTCGCTGAGTGTAAACGATGTACTCCAGATCGGACAAATGTCACTCATACGGAATCTGGAGTTCTAGAATCTGGTCCGAGTGAATTTCGACTAAGTTAACAGCTTGAAATATGCCGCAGTCGACTAGCGCGTCCCGCAGAAATGACATTTCGACATCGCTGCTCTGATAACGACGTACTCAAAACCCGACATTGTCATTTATCTATGGTCAGGAGATTTGGCGAGTATGATATTTTAAAGTGAAACTTCGTGATCGAAATTGCTGATCGGAAAATTAAACTAAACGTCTACGTAATCGTTTCAAATAATAGTTTTTATTTAATACATTTATGTTAGGATTGCCATAAAGTAAAGTAAAGTAGCGGCCTGTTAATATCCCACTGCTGGTAATAGGCCTCCTCTCTCCGTTTCTGGAGAGAAGGGTTGGAGCTAAGACCTACCACGCTGCTCCAATGCGGATTGGTAGGTTACACATATCTCCAGAATTCTCTAGAGATATGCAGGTTTCCTCACGATGTTTTCCTTCACCGAAAAGCGTGTGATTAATTGCAATTATCAATTAGACACATGAGCTTTAACAGAAAAACTCATTGGTGCCTTCCCGGGTTTGAACTCGTGTACCCCTCGAAAGAGTCGCACGGTCTTGTCGCTGGGCTACCACAGCTCTATTAGTATTGCCATAATGAACTATGAAAATGAAATAATTATGTTTTTATCATACAAATAAGTTGTAATTGAAAATTGGCATAAATAAGACTGACGAACTCGTGTGTGACAGTGACAGCGCTCTACAAAACCGAATTTGCCGGCTGTTTCGTTCTAAGTTCTCGATGTGCATTATTTATTGCTGGTTACTATACATATTTTATGTTTTGATGTATATCGGTTAGAAATCTGAAATTTAACAAAGGTCTTATTCAGTCCACTTCAACTCCTTTTGCACTCCGTTGTTAATTTAAAACTAACACCCCGTAACTCAGATACTCACATAAATAACGAAAGTAGGGGGCGCCCGAAATTTATGTTCTTTGAAGTTTGTACAAAAAATTTCGCCTCTACCGATAATTAAAATGTTTTAAGCCTTGAATTAATTAGATTAAAGGGTAAGCGTTTCAGATTTCGCTATATTTTTTGGCTTTTTATTTAACTAGATAGAAAACGGGATTTCGCCTGAGAATTTGTACCTATTGCCACCGTAGCGCAATGCTTTCTAATACTGGAGGGCTGAGTTTGATTCTAGGTTTGAGATTCAATTTGTTGATACGTGTGATATAATCAATAATATTTGTATATTTACAACACACACAATACTAGCACACACATCTACATATACACACATACACACACAGTATTGTATGTTTTATTTCATTCTTCTTTTGTTATTTTTATTACTTAATTTTTAGTGTGCATATTGTTATGGAGGGCGGGGTCTTCTGACACAAGTGTTATTACACTTAACAGAAGGTCCCAACCTTGATATTGATATCTTTATTAATTTAACGAAAAATAAATAAATTATTACTTAATTTCTTTTCTAGCTTTTGCCATTATTAGCTACCACTTTACAAAGTCCATAAAGATTTAGGATCAAATTCAAAATTCAAAATATTCTTTATTCAAGTAAACTTGTAAACAAGTGCTTTTGAATCGTCAACATCTATTGCTGGTTCGGAAAGCTATTCCTACCGAGAAGAACCAGCAAGAAACTCGGCGATCCAATATGATGCTGTGTTCAAACTGTAAAGGCGCGAATTCCTTCAAGGTTTCTTCGTTTCGTTCTTAAGCCATAAACTAATAGACTTACTTTATAAAGAATAATTAAAGCCACCACTTTATCTACAATTCTCTAGTACATTATTTTAGCGTATCTTGTCGTATCGTTTAAGCAGCGCACGCGACTAAAGCTCCCAGCAAGCAAGTTTTATAACAACTGCGCGATCTCTTCAACTCAATTTACATAATAACGATATGTATATGTATTCACTTAAACCATCCGGAAGTATTGCACTATCTTTTGGTGAAAATTGTACAAAAATCCGTTCAGCAGATTTTGAGAAAATCGATTACATACAGACGTACAGCTTTTTGGGACTTTGTTTTATAATAAGTATAGATAGAAGAGTTCTAATTGAAAACATGCTCTATTTAGAAATGGTTTGTACTAATTATAAACTCATAAAAACACTATTTTATCATTATGTTAAAATTTACGTTTATTTATATATTGAGCGAAAACTAGAAATTATAAATAAAATAGTATTAGTAATGGGGAACGGAAGATATTATGAAATAAAATTTTAAAAGAATGCCGGATGAAAAACCTTTAAATGCCATTATATCATGGAAAATGTGTGGTTAAAATTTTATAAAGGAAATCTGAGTAATGAAACAGAACACTTTCGAATTCTAATTTGACTTTTTTTTTATTTCAATGAAATGTTAAGTTTTTAATAAGAATTTATCGACTGGAGCTAGAATGCTTAACGCTGAATATTTTACGTAACTTTATAAGTCTATCACGTAAAACGCTAAAAGCAACTAGTAGTATAAATATAAATTAAATAATGTATATGAATCGAGAGCTTTTAGTAGATTTCTTATATTTAAAGGAAAATAGTGTTTAAAAGTAGGCCCGTATAAGGATAATATTTCCATGTACGTATTACAAGGTTGACTATGTATTTCCACCCTCGAGGGAAATCACTGGTGGACGTTAAATTCTGATGATGGGCGTGATGTATGTATTTGGCTTTAAAGCAAATAACTACAGGGACTCGTGCGTTGGTTTTAAGTGATTACCAATGATTTTGACGAGCTGATTCGATTATACGAAATGAACATTATTTATATGACTGAGATATTTATTGCGAGATCCTAGATGGAAAAGGGGATACGAAATGTGGTGGCTATATAATTATGGGAAACTGGACTATATTAAAGGTGTAGGTTCATTTGCGGGGAAAAAGAAGGGAATGAAGGCAAGTTAAACTCAACGAAACGATTAAGCATGACCAGTATAAAGGGCATACGAGTGACTTTGTTCACGTGGGCCGTTGAGTCGTAGAATAAACAGAAGCTTCTGTCACTCACTAACCCCGCAAATATCTCCCATCACAAAAATGATTTTGGGCGTTAAATTGCAATTCAACATTAAATTTCTTAAAAATTTATTATCATTAAATTCGGTATATATCATTAATCTGGAAAAAATGTCAAAAAACCATTAAAAAAATTGTAATAACTTTTCTTATACTATATCTTTTAATTTGATAGGTCATCGAGTTGCCTATATAAAACCTATTTCTTTAACTAATAAAATTTGACTTTGACACATCGTGTATAAAAAAACCTTGATATATTGATAATAGATGGCGTTTTCTTTTGTCATCCTATTCCTCTTGAATTCACAAAATTTCTATAGCATATATTTTAGCCCGGTGTATAAGCATTAGATGTGCCAAATTTAGTCGATATTTGTTCAGCGGATTTACCGTGAAAACGTTACAGACAGACAGACTTTCGGATTTATAATATTAGTAAGGATATAGTTACCAATTGTCTGTCAAGTATTAAATTACCCACTGTGAGGATGAACGTCCGTGTGTGTAATTGTGCTATACACTTATTTCTAATATTCAGAAGTGGGATTTAGTGGCATCGATCGGCCTTAATATACGAAACACATTTTACACTGGCACCATTTCGAAATCGGTTAAAAAGCGAAGCCATTAAATTCAAAGGCCACTCTTTATTGCGTTTATGGGTTCATTAATATTGGAAAATCTAGGTTCCCGGAACGAAAAGGAGAAAAAAAGGGTACTAGGAAATGAGGCGGGCAATTAGCTTCCATTAAGGTTTAAAAACTTCATGAATAAATTCTTTGTAAATACTTAATAATATTTGAAAATATTTAAAAAAACTGCACAATTTGTGTGTGTTTGTTTGTCCTTCTGTCACGATCGCACGGTTTTACAGATCGATCTTATTTTATTACATCTGTCAAATGGGTGGAGTAGCCTTTCCTCAGAAGTGGGATGGCAGCAGGCCACTATTTTACTTAACCAACGTATTATTTAACGTATTATTAGTATTATGTATTGCTATTTGTATTGTTATATTGATTGTTTCCTGTATTTTAAAAATTAAACAACTTAAACTTAAATTGTATTCTTAAACTCCATATTTATATTAATATTATAAATGTGAGTCTCTTTGTCTGTTCGTATGTAACGATTTTATGGCTAATCCGTTGGACCCGATATTGAGAAAATTAAGACTTATCTATGTGGCTAACGTATAGAAGAAATAATATTCCGTCTTTCCCTTGTAAAAAAAGTATAAATGCACCAGGCACATATTTGAAGGTATTTAAATATTTCATGCGACCTTAGTCTTTGGTACACATTGTATTTTAAACGTTTTATTCAAGATTTAACGCATGCCGTGAGGTATCCGGATGGGTTGAATAGACCACCCTCATTTCTAAAAAGCCACTAATGTAAGTTGACCCACTGTGTGGTATCCGGTTGAGTAGAATAGACCACCCTCTTTCTTACCGTGAGGTCGTAAAATACGGCTAAGGTAAGTTGACGTCAAGCAGGCAGGCTGCTTGCCAAATACGTAGCCAAATCATATGACAACATGTTTCTAACATGTTGTGCCGACCCCACTTAGAGTGGGATAAGGACAGGAGGATCATCATCAGAATTTAACACGTACCCACATACAGATTATAAATGTCAAATTTTTTCTATCTGTCTGTTTGTCTATCTTATATAATTTCACAGCTAATCCCTACAATGTAATTAATTAAAGCTTATTCACTAGGCTAAGATAGAGGATAAATATTCTATCGAGAATGGGGAAAAAAACATCGAAAGTATTTTACCATTTATCTCGGCGCATACGAAGTCGCGGGTATAGCTTGTCATATATCGATATTGAAGCCGGCAAGCCGACTCAATCTGGATTAGGCAAGTCTTAAGTCTTCTTAAGACGACCTTAATCCAACCTTCGCAAGTAATTAGAAGGTGTTAGGGATTCCCAAATGGACTGTCCGTGTTGCGAGCTCCAAGAAACCGCATCAAATGACCACCTGCTCAAATTAGAAAGTTTCACCTCGCTCTCTATAATCTGCTTAACTTTCGTTTCAGGGCTGCGTAATCGTTGGTTCGAGATAAACGGTATGTACTAGAATAGTTTTCAAAAATTATCTAATTTATACTTATTATAAAACAATGTCCCAAAAAGCTGTCTGTCTATATGTAATCTATATTCTCAAAATCTACTAAACGGATTTTTGTACGGTTTTCACCAAAAGATAGTGAAATACTTCCAGATGGCTTAGCATTGATTTTTTAGGTAATATTGTGCTTTTTAGATTATGCCATAAAGCTTTTGAAGATTTTATATTATTAATGTAATATTTAAAATACGCAATCTTTTCGCTTTCTATAGCTTGCAATATTAAGCGTTTCGAATTTTTATAGCTCTGCTTATAACGCTCATCTTTCAAGGTCCGCCAATTCAAATACGCTTTATCCCTCAGCTTCATCATAATTTTTACATTGGGTGTTATCCATGGATGAAGATTATCTTTAAATAGTCTAGATCTTTTAGGCGCATGAATGTTAAACAGTTCCAAAATTAGATTGCTAAACGAAGTCACCATGTCGTTGACATTGTGTGCAGATGATAAAAGGTCCCAAGGTATAGACGCCAGACCTTTATTAAAATGTTCCTCGGAGATATATTTGAGTTTCCTACACAAAGATACTTTTGGCGGTATTTTATCTTTTACTATATTTAACGTACAGGTCAAAAAAGCATGCCTACTTAATGTGACTATCGGTGAAACACTAAAACATTGAACCGAGAGATCAGTACATATGGCATCAATAAGTGTTTCACTATACTCCGTAAAGTGTGTGGGAGAAGTGATAATTTGTGCTAAATGTAATGAATTCAAGAACGAATTAAATTTCTTAGTCTTTGAATCGTCACTACAAAAAAGTCCGCGATAGCATGTCTCTAACTCTCACGGTTAAGTCACAGGCACAGCTAGTATAACATAAACAACGTGTATTTTTTACAATCTGTTATTCTTTTTTGATTTCGGTGATGTGCGAAATTTTATTAAACCTTCGTCGAATAGTTTATAGAGACGTTACTTAGCCTACTTACTTACTTGCCTACAACTCCGCGGGTCGCGAGTTCGATTCCCGTCGAGGGCCAACATTTTCTATAAACAATTTCTTGGTTCTTCGAGCCTGGGTGTGTATTTGTATTTAAGTATATATTTAAAATTATATATTAAGTATATTTACTTATTAAGTATTAAATTACTTACTTTGGGCATGGACGACCGTGTGTGTAAGTGTCCTATTTATTGTTTTTTTTATTATATAAACTTTCATAAAACCTCCTTCTTTAGTCTTTAGGGTATATAATCTTGAAATGATGCAAGATTTCAGTGAAAAATGATAATATGGATTGAAAATCCCAATAATTTCCGGTTATGGTCGTTCATTGGTTAAAAAAGTAAGCGAGAAAATACCATTTAATAACGTTTAATCTTATGTTAGCTCGAGGAAGCCTGTCGGTACAGGACGGCTGGTCAGCCCCTGTTGCGGACTATTCCACCCAATTCCACATCTTGAATTTTTCTTCCTTTCTATTTTCATTTCATTTCTCTTCTTGTCCAAAGGTTGCCTGGAAGAGATACCTTTTAAAGAAAAGTCCGCCTTTGAACATGTGCTATATCTTTCTCTTTCATAACAATATGAATCGTACTAATATTATAAATGCGAAAGTTTGTGAGTATGGATGGATGTTTGTTACTCTTTCACGACGAATCCGCTAAAACAATATCGACGAAATTTGGCACAATTATTCCTTATACACCGGATTAACATATAGGCTATAAAAATCCTGTTAATTCTACAGGAATAGGATGACATTCAAAAGCACCATCTGTTATCAATCTATCAAAGTTTAACACGGCAAAACAACGTTTGCCGGGTCAACTAGTGTACAATAAAGAAAAAAATAAATTTTACTATTGTCTCCACCATAATTAGAACAATAATAATAATAGTTTGTGAGACACTTTAATTTATTTACAGATTTACACTACCTCCTGTACTAGGCAAAAATGGTTTAAATTATAATGTTTAATTATATTTATATATTAACAACATATAATTTTATTGAAATTAGTGTAAATTTTAATATTCACGTTTATGAAACAAATTATTGACAACTAATTTATGAAAAATATACAATTATGTTTATTTACGCCGTGTGGTATCCGGCAGAATAGAATAGACCACCCTCCTTTCTTACCGAGGTGTCGTAAGAGGCGACTAAGGTATGTGCCGTGTGGTATCTGGCTGCATAGAATAGACCACCTTTTTCTTACCGAGGTGTCGTAAAAGGCGACTAAGGTAAGTTGACGTCAGGCAGGCGGCCGGTCGTAAAATACGTAGCCAAATCATGTCACAACATGTTGTAACATGTTGTGCCGACTCCAATTAGCGTGGGATAAGGGCAGGAGAATGTATGTGTCTCCACCATCATATCAACTCAAAATATTCTTTATTCAAATAATCTCTTTCGAACTTTTGAATCGTCAAGGATTAATATGATAAATGAAGCTACAACTGGTTCGGAATGTTGCTCTTACCGAGAAGAACCAGCAAGAAACTCGGCGGTCAATTTTTTAAACATTATCAATTTATACACTGCAGTCTTGTATAAAGCTGAAAGATTTTCAAAACCAGTTATTTATATCATCCAATACAAAATTGAAGATTATTTATCTTTAATTTTGTATGCTTTATGCATAAGTATTTTTCTTACACTTAATTTAAACCATTTTTCAGACTGGTAGTATGAATTGCAGAATTTAATTTTAAAGCAAATACCGAAATCAACTTATGATCCGTACCTCATAAAATCCCTGAAGAGGATTAGGTTACCTCAATTTTATCCTTATCTAGGTTCTCTCATCTTACCTGGGAGTACATAGGGCATTCAGTCATAGGATGAAGACTCATTTCTTCCTATCCACACCCTCGGCAAATAAAAACGTTAATATTAAATTAAATAAATCAGATTGTGTTCAACAACCGGCTAAATATTTGAAATGTTGCCAGCTTATAATGTGAAAATATTTGTGTCATATTCTATATGAAATAAAACTCTTGAAACAGTATAATTAGATGTTCAAGAGACCCCGTCTACAGAGTTCGAGTTCCGAACTTCAAACCTAACAATTTCTGTAGTTCAAATTGAGTTTCACACGAATCGTTTGAGTTTCAATCCTTAATGAGTAACCCTCATTAAACAACTCCGCCGGAGGGAAATTAACCAGCTCCTAATTTTAGTGCGTGTAGGTCCTTAAACAGTTTAGATATATATATTTTTAATTTAAACCATCGTGAGTGGCATTCATAATAAATTTTTAGGGACCGGCTATACTCACGTCTTATTTTATCGGATGAGCCTGACTAGTTTCAAGCTCAAACGGGAATCGTATTCTTGAGCTCTTTATGCGGCGTTATCGCGGCGGGAAATGAAAATCCATCAGTTACCCTGTCAGTTATAACACCCGTAAGGGCCCCGTATAGGCTTGAAACTAGTCGGTCTCATTCGATGAAATAAGACGTGAGTATAGCCGGTCTCTAAACATTTTTTTTTACTAGCTTCGCGCGCGTCTTAATCAGCGTATTTAATTGAAATTTTAGACATAAAAGTTATTATTGTTAGAGGACCATAAGTGATAGATATTCTGTCGGGGACTTTTTTCGTAAAGTTTTTGTATACCTACAATTCTCTAGTATATTACTTTAGTGTACCTCTGCTGATTGATGCATGCCAGTAAAGGTCCATGAAAGCCAGTTTCTTCACAACCCCGCGACCGCTTTAACCCAATTTAAATAAAACAGAAATTTTCTATTAACTCAAAACATTTCGAAAGAGTAACATATTTAAGTAAATCAAACAAAAATCCGTTCAGTAGATTTTGAGAAAATCGATTACATACAGACAGACTGGGGACTTCGTTTTATAATAACTATAGAAATCGATTCTAATAAAATTCAAATAGTAAAACATAATCTCGCAACCAAAAGGAAAAACTAAGATATTATTTGCAACGTTCCTAGCGGGCGAGTTATAATACAACGACGTCTTAATTTAAACTTTAATAAAGTTTAACAAGAAAATTATAATGAAAAGAGGACATAAATATTTTCTTCGAGTTCATTTTATTTCACTATAATCAAATTCCGGGCTACTTTCTGCTTGGTAAAGCTTCTACACAATTTTTCAGCTCGACTTTTTCTGTAGAACGACGTTGGAAGCGACACTCGGAAACTCAATTAAATTCGCCGGATAAAAACTGAGTCGCATCATCATGGTGAATTCATAAATTATGAATTAAATAAAGTATTTCAGAATTTAGAGCAAAGTAGCGGCCTGTTACAATCCCACTGCTGGTAATAGGCCTCCTCTCTCAGTTAAGGAGAGAAGGGTTGGAGCTAAGACCTACCACGCTGCTCCAATGCGGATTGGTAGGTTACACATATCTCCAGAATTCTCTAGAGATATGCAGGTTTCCTCGCGATGTTTTCCTTCACCGAAAAGCGTGTGATTAATAACAATTATCAATTAGACACATGAGTTTTAATAGAAAAACTCATTAGTGTCTGCCCGGGTTGGAACTGGTTGTTTTTTTTAAATTTAGAATAGACTATAGCATATATTTTTTATTAATTGGAATATACATAAGTAATAATAAAATATTTTTGGTAAAAGCCGCGATAGAGTAAATATAAAATATTTGTATAATGCTAAATGTAGAGTATAGTATACGTGCAATAGTTTGTGTGTAGTGCACACGTTCACTATCACAAACTCAACAATCGTTTCGCCCCGCAACCGAAGCATCATCAGGAGATAGACTCCACGATTTTTTACTTTGCGATTTTGTCGTGGAGTCATTATCTCCTGATGATGCTTCGGTTGCGGGGCGAAATCAAACTTAGACACATCGTGAATAAAAAACCTTAATACTTATCATTTATATTTTCTTATATTACATCTATCGAAAATTCATAGTGCTTTGAGCCTCTCAGCATAAAATTTCGAAATTCACAAAACTAAGATTAATCGAGATAAAAACTTCTATCCTTTAAGTTAGACCAAAATATAACTAACCTAACCTAAATAATTTCATTGAAATCGTGTCAGTAGATTTGACAATTAGCGCAAACACACATCGTGACACGGGATTTTTATACATAAATATGGTAAGTAAGTAAGTAACAGCCTGTTAATATCCCACTGCTGGGAATAGGCCTCCTCTCCGTTTCTGGAGAGAAGGGTTGGAGCTAAGACCTACCACGCTGCTCCAATGCGGATTGGTAGGTTACACATATCTCCAGAATTCTCTAGAGATATGCAGGTTTCCTCACGATGTTTTCCTTCACTGAAAAGCGTGTGATAAATTGCAATTATCAATTAGATACATGAGTTTAAATAGAAAAACTCATTTTTGCCTGCCCGGGTTGAACTCGTGTTCCCCTCGTAAGAGTCGCACGGTCTCACCGCTGGGCTATCACAGCTTACAAAAATATATTTTAATCGTATTCTAAAACAATCATCAAATTTTCTTTTGGATGTCCCGTAAAGCAGCTCAACTTGCAAAGTAAATTATAGTAATTATAAAAATATGTTTATCAAATTTTCATAAATATTTTTGTTCTGTCTGTAGAAATAAGCCTCGAAAAATTTCGTAGCGAAGCGCACTTCTCAGCAGTGATATTAAATTTTATCATTTTACCGTCCACGACGAAATATCTTTGTTAAACAGACCGTGAGTAAGCCGGTTCCCGTACTTTTTCACTTGGAATTTATTAGTATGGAAGAAGAAACTTAAACGAAACAAGCGGCTCCATATATTTTTGGAACACTCTCCTTTTTGTAAAGCTAATTCGTTACACGAGCAACTTTTAATTGCTCATATTAAGCAAACTAGCGGCCTGTTACAATCCCACTGCTGGGAATAGGCCTCCTGTCTCCGCTTCTGGAGAGAAGGGTTGGAGCTAAGACCCACCACGCTGCTCCAATGCGGATTGGTAGGTTACACATATCTCCAGAATTCTCTAGAGATATGCAGGTTTCCTCACGATGTTTTCCTTCACCGAAAAGCGTGTGATAAATTGCAATTATCAATTAGACACATGAGTTTTAATAGAAACACTCATTGGTGCCTGTCCGGGTTTGAACTCGTGTTCCCCTCGTAAGAGTCACACGGTCTCACCGCTGGTCACAGCTTGTATGTTAAGCAAATATTACTGTTATTATTATTTCACTTGAAATATGTCAACAATTATAAGTAAATGGGTCATAAAGTTACTATATTTATAGTATGGAATATGGCCTGTCTAGATGAGATTGGGTAAATAATTTATAGAATCAGGCGTCACTTTGCGGAGATCCATAACACAAAAGTAACAATGAAATAATTTTGCTATATTCCGCGATTAAGCAAATAGGAAATATAAATATAATGCTAAATGTAGAGTGGACTATTCGTTTTCATACCTAAAACATGCAGCATTCGTTAAAACACAAACCTCAACCTTAAAACATTTTACACATTGTCCGAAAAAATTAGATAAATAATAATTACAAAAATTTATGAAACGAACAGAACAATAAACATCCGGATTTTGTGATTTACTACCGAATACTGCAATACCACAATTATAAATTATGTGCACAGATTTATCTTGTTTTTGTTGTTTAAATTATACAGTACCCTCTTTGTTGGAGCGTGCGGTTTAATTACAGCTGCGGTCGGCTCCTTCCAAGCGCTGCACAGCGCTTTTTTCAAATTATTTTTGATCTATACTTATTGTAAAACAAAGTACGCCAAAACTGTCTGTCGGTATGTGATATATTTTCTCAAAATCTACAGAACGGATTTTTGTACGGTTTTCACCAAAAGATGCAAAACTTCCGAATGGTTTAAGTAAACAGTACAATATCGGTATTATGTAAATTGTGTTAAAGAAATCGAGCAGTTGTTAAAAAACTTGCTTCCTATGAGCTATTGTCGCGTGCGCTGCGTAAACCATCAGAGTTACGCTAAAGTAATGTACTAGAGAATTGTAGATGTTTAAAAATACAACAAAAAAGTCCGCGATAGCATTTTTCTATCTCTTACAGTTAACTCACAATAATTACTTTTATGTTCAAAATTTAAATTAAAAATATAACGTTATTTTCGAGAGAAATATTCATATTCATTGCATATTCAGTAGGTCTGAGAATCATCTAGTAGGGATAGTAAAATACCGGTGTCGATTGTAGTTTAGAGGGGGGAATAAAAGCGGTCTAGGGTATCAGAGAGCCATATCCTACCGATACTCGAGCGACTATAACATGCTAAATAGTGATTTCAACGCCAGACGTATAGTTAATATTAAATATTATGGAGATAGTGCTCTTTATTTGAATGTGCTGTATTCTGACCAAAGAGCTACTATAGAGTAGGGAAGTCCTAGGCAGGCCTGTAAGATTGTCGAAACAAATAATGAGAGGAGAGATATACCCATATATGTACTTAACTTTGTTTAATCATACATAAAAAAGAGAGACAAATGATAAGCCTAATATGCTTTCACTTTATTTTAATAGAACACATCTCAGACTGGCTCCTTTACTCCAGTTTAAAAATTCTATTGGTCTATCTGACGAAGCTTTTGCTGGATCAGCTTCATTGATAAAATATTTTTACTTTTTACGGATATTATTATACGAATATAATTTTAGATCTACGGATATTAACGTCGTATGTTAAATTCTATCAATAGAAACTGTGGTTTAAGACTTTTCGCAATATTTCATAAAACAATATATTGCTTTGAATCGTTCAGCGCTTGCATCTGCCTCTATTTTACAAAAGCACTAATACACTTTTTATGACTTTAAAAAACTTGGTTAGAAATTTAGAGTTCCAAAATCTTTATATGAGAATCGTCTATCCGCTTACCTTGATATATAAATAAAAAGCAACCTGTTACTATCCCTCTGCTGGGCATAAGCCTCCTCTCTCCGTTTTTGGAGAGAAAGATTTGAGCTAAGACCTACCAAGCTGCTCCAATGCGGATTGGTAGGTGTATCCCCAAGATTCTTTAGAGATATACAGGTTTCCTCATGATGTTTAGCTTTACCGACAAGCCTTTGATAAATTGCAATTATCAATTAGACACATAAGTTTTAATAGAAAAACTCATTGGTGCCTGCCTGTGATTTTAAGTTGATCCTGCTATACTAAGCCTACTATACTATTGTGGATTTTTAGACGTTAAGAATGCGTAGAAAGAGTTAATCCTCGACAAGACAGTAATAACTAACTATGTAGTAATAAGAATTATACTTTGAAAAGAGCAACCGCCGAGTTTCTTAGCGGCTTTTCTCGGCAGGAACATTTTTCCTAGACAATAGTAGAGTTGACGATTTAAAAGCACATGTTTACAAGTTTACTTTAATAAATAATATTTTGAATTCATCATGATCATCTCTAGAGAGTCTCACAGTTTCACTGCGGTACTACCACAGCTTTTCCTTGATATGTTATTGATAAAAATATTTTCACCTTCAATCTACGTAATTTTATTATAATATGTTGGTAAAATGATTAATAATGAGAATTGCGAATGTAATTTTGCTGGAATAAAATTAATTAAAGGATCAAAGTGATGTAATATCTGGACACAATTTGTACCAAACGACACGTTATGTATTAATTAAATTAAATTAATGACCTCATCCCAGATTAAATGCGAAAACCATTTAGTAAAATGAAAAATAAGAACTTTTTTTATATTATTATTCACGTAATTGTCTGAGAATAATAATAAATCATCATCCTCCTGCCCTTATCCCATTCTAAATGGGGTCGGCACAACAAGTTATAAACATGTTGTCACATGATTTGGCTGCGTATTTTACGACCGGCCGCCTGCCTGACGTCAACTTACCTTAGTCGCCTTTTACGACACCTCAGTAAGAAATGAGGGTGGTCTATTCTAATCTGCCGGATACCACACGGCACATACCTAAGTCGCCTCTTACGACACCTCGGTAAGAACGGAGGGTGGTCTATTATATAACAAAGTCCTAAAAAGCTGTCTGTCTGTATGTAATTGATTTTCTCCAAATCTACTAAACGGATTTTTGTACTGTTTTTAAGTTTAAGTAAATAGTCCATATCGGTATTATGTAAATTGTGTTGAAGAAATCGGGCAGTTCTTAAAAAAACTTGCTTCCTGTGAGCTTTTGTCGCGTGCGCTGCGAGTATAAGTCCTTATCGAAATAAATACGCTGGCGAAACCGTTGGCATAGCTAGTCTTATATATAAAAATCTCGTGTCACAATATTAGTAAGTAAGAGTTACTTATTATTCGAAATAAGTTAACCGATTTTTATGAAATTTTATATGCATATTCAGTAGGTCTGAGAATCATCTACTATCCACTTCTCATACCCATAGATAAGGTTGTGCACCCTAACATTTTTTAAAATTTTTGGTCAATTTTATTTTTTATAATGTAGACTAGAAGTTCCCCAAAAAATAATTTACATGGACAAAAAAGTTTGGCTACTCAGCTAGTATAGATATATTAAGTAAATACTTAAATACCTAGATTCGAAGAACTAACAAAATTGTTTGTAGCAAATGTTGGCCCTGGGCGGGTATCGAAACCGCGACCTGCGGGACTTAAGGCAGGTTCACTGTTTGCGCCACAGAGCATTAATTAAAAATAGACAGTTGCTAAATAAAATGCATTTCCTTTTTTCACGTGAGAGTACCGCGTCGGTTCATGGCACCGTTTTCGCAAATTCAAATTACACCGTGACATTTTCTATACATAAATCAACTTTGTGAATGGTCCAGAGCAAAGCATCTGGTTCCAGTTTATGTATGAACTAAATAACGGCCCCGTTATTGTTTTTATTGTTTATCGTCTATCTGTCTGTAGCTATTCCGACAATTTAGTACCCTTGTCCCGCAATACAGATAAATTTTACGCTGCTATTGGTTATTTTTATAGGTAATTTAAATTGGTAGCTTATTACGGAAACATTTTTGTTTCAAGGTCCGTTACAAACCAAAAACCTTTCCTCCTCCAATGAAAATTGGCAGGTTACACATCTACCAGGAATTCTGTAGATGCTGGTTTGCTTAAGATGTTTTCCTTCTCCGAAAAAATCACGTGAACTTGAATTACCTTGAATACATAGGTTCCCGCAGGTTTATGCGCGCTGCGCTGGTTAAGGTCATTCTAAGGTCTTCGTCCGCGTGGAAATCAGCGTATTTGAGAGACATTACGGACTTACTGATAAAGCATTTTTCGGGGCACTAACAAGATGAATATAAATAAATATAAAAATATGGGACACTTACACAAGTAAGTCACTTAATACTTGTATAGCACAAGTACACGGTGACAGACAACTGGTAAATATGTTTATATATATGTATATATATATATGTACACTCAGATCCGCTGAGCTGTGATAGCCTAGCGGTGGGACCGTGCGACTCTTTCGAGGGGAACACGAGTCTAATTGGTAATTGCAATTTATAACACGCTTTTCGATGAAGGAAAATGTCGTGAGGCAACCTGCATATCTCTAGAGAATTCTGGAGATATGTGTAACCTACAAATCGCATTGGAGCAGCGTGGTAGGTCTTAACTCCAAACCTTCTCTCCAGAAACGGGGAGAGGAGGCCTATTACCAGCAGTGGGATTGTAACAGTCCGCTACTTTTACTTTACTCAGATCCGAAGAACCAACAAATTGTTGTTAGAAAATGTTGGCCCTTGGCAGGGCGAATCGAAGCCGCGAGCCGCGGAGCTGAAGGCAGGGTCATTCCCAACTGCGGCAACGGGCAGTCAGTTTTTAAACGTGCTCTACGATTTACGGAGGTACAAACAACCGTCCCCCATCCAGTTGATGCCCTCGGTAATTGTTGTATGAATACAGCCATCATCATCCTCCATCTGCCCTTATCCCACTCTAAGTGGGGTCGGTGCGACATGTTACAAAATGTTGTCATGTGATTTGGCTAAATATTTTACGACCGGCCGCCTGCCTGACGTCAACTTACGTTAGTCGTATTTTATGACACCTCACTAAGAAAGAGGCTGGTCTATTCTACTCAATCAGATACCACACGGTACGTTAAACTTACCTTAGTCGCCTCTTACGACACCTCGGTAAGAAATGAGGGCGGTCTATTCTACTCAGCCGGATACCACACGGTGGGTCGAATTACTTTAGTCGCCTTTTACGACACCTCAGTAAGAAATGAGGGTGGTCTATTCTACTCAGCCGGATACCACACGGCAATATATGAATACAGTCATCTGAAACTCATATCCCAGACTAGACCATATTTCTTGTACCTTGATATCCCTTAAAATACAGTAGTAGGTACTTAGGGAATGTTATATCGTCCATACATAAAATGAACGCAATGTTCGCTGTCTGGCATTTCACAGGATTGATTTATACGTGGAAATCTGCAACTGGTATTTCTGGCTGAAATCGATTTCGCGGATCTAATTATAGCATTGCGATTATTGTTAACGATATTTCGTTAGCGTGCGATTTTGTAATGCATTTTGAAAGTCTATACTAATATTATAAATCCACAAGATAGTCTATCCGTTGTGCTTTCACAGTTAATCCGACTATGTGTAATCCGAAATGTATAAATGATATTTGATCCAATTAAAACTATACCGGGCCGTCGTGAGGTGGTGGCTGAATAGAATAGACCACCATCATTTCTTACCGAGGTGTCGTAAAAGACGACTAAAGTAATTTGCCGTCAGGCAGGCTACCGGTTGTAAAATACCTTGCTTGTTAAAACATGTTTTGCCGACTCCACTTAAAGTGGTAATAAGGGCAGGAGAACGACCAATGATGACCATTCTATATTATCTATGGCAGGATACCTACAAATGACAATGTTATATTCTATTTGTACACTGTAGTCTATGATCAATTAAAATTTCGCAAGCTTAAAACCTTGACGTAATAGCTACGTAAAGTTAAATATTATTTTCTTTATTATTCATGTTATTATCGCCCAAGGATTCCGCCCTAAATTCCATATCCAGGATCGGGGGTAACTAACGAACTGTCAACATTTCTGACAAAATAAGCGGTCGTAATTTGATTACGAGGGATTCTGCGTAAAGCGTAAGATGTAAGAACTTAGTTGCGAGAAATCATGTTTAATGTTAGACCAAATATTAATTTTTAAAGGTTTACAGATTTTAAATATTTTATATTAATAATAATAATGAATCATCCTCCTGCCCTCATCCCACTCTAAGCGGGGTCGGCACAACATGTTACAAACATGTTGTCACATGATTTGGCTACGTATTTTACGACCGGCCGCCTGCTTGACGTCAACCTACCTTAGTCGCCTTTCACGACACCTTAGTAAGAGATGAGGGTGGTCTACTCTGAAAAAAAAATTGGTGAAAGATAATACATATTGATATAGTCGTAATTCCACTTAAAAAAAATTTTTGTTATAAAAAAGCTTCAACAGATCAGGATTTTTTTTAACACAACTAAATTTTTATTTTGCGGATAATATTTTCAAATATTCTTAATAACATGTTATCACAATTGTATCTAGGTCATTGAATTTTTTACAATTTAAATTCAAGAGGGTTTCAATAGCTTAAAATAAAAAAAATATTATCACAAAGTCTTCAATTATCAGATATTTTTGTATCTTTGTGTATAAGATTGAAAACTAAATTTGAAAATTTTTCTGGAGAAATAACATTGACGTCATGAGTTTATTTTTTGTTTGAATCAGCTTATTTCGTAAGGGGCAAATCAGAAGAACAAAAAAGAAGATTTGACTTTGGGATACTGGCTAAAAGTTTACAAAGTTTCACTTGTTAGGATATAAAAAAATCTAAAAGGATTTCGACCCCATATTCTATTCAGTAAAACACTGAAACAATATATTGTTTTCAATAAAGAAATAGATAAGGAATTTAAAAAAGATTTTCCAGAAATCCGAAAATCTGGATTTTATTATAAAACAAAGTCCCAAAGAGATGTCTGTCTGTATGTAAATGATTTTTTTACGGTTTTCACCACAAGATTTTGCAATACTTCCGGATGGTTTAGGTAAATAGTATATATCGGTATTATGTAGATTGTGTTCAGATCGAGTAGTTGTTAAAAAACTTGCTTGCTGGGAGCTTTAGTCGCGTGTGCTGCGTAAAGCAGCAGAGTTACTCTAAATTAATATATTTAAATATTGTAGATCTATAAAAATACTACAAAAAAGTTCCCGATAGCATGTTCCTATCTCTTACGGTTAACTCAGAATAACTACTTATGTTCAAAATTACAATTCTGGATAAATCTTGTTAAATATAAAGAAAACCGAATCGAGACCAAAACAAATGTACATAATATTATATATGTTACATAATCTTTTTTTAAGTTACAAATAAGATTTTACACATTGCATACTACACATCTTCGAAATTCATTCCCTATACCTTTGCATGTTCATTTTCTCTTGTATCCGAAAGAATGCCCCTTAAACTTGTCATGTCGTCCAAAGAGACACTTCGTAACATTGAATTTTCAACCTTTTTCCATTAAACTAGGGTTTAATTGTGCGTGACATTACTGTAAACTTGAAAGCTTAAATCTACAAGCTTTTGGTACATTTTATTCGCGACACTGTCACATTAGTTTCAAGCTTCCACCTGAGGTCTTAATAGTTTATGTGAATGTTTTAACCCGATTCGGAATTTTAGTTTGTTGTTGTAATTACGGTAAAAAACAACACTGTCTCGTGCTGAATTTGTTGTAGAAATGAAGTTAACGATGCTTTGCGATTCTGTCGTGGAGTCTATCTCCTGATGATGCTTCGGTTGCGGGGCGAAACGATTGTTGAGTTTGTGATAGTGAACGTGTGTAGTGCTTGTGTATTGTGGTGACGGTAGTGGAGGTTTGTGCATGTGTTTTTACGAATCCTGCATGTAACGTGTATGAAAAAACGGATAGTCCACTATACATTTAGCACTATATATATTTTCTATTTACTGTATCGCGGATTATAGCAAAATAATTTTATTATTACTTTTGAAGTTGGCGAATTATTAGTTACTAGCTTTTAAACGCAACTTCGTTCGCGGGGACTGCAGTCTAATTATTTGAGTAAACCGAAATACTTATATTAATTATGGTTAAAGTGGGTTAAACTTAAGAGCTAGACATATGCGAGAATAGAAATGCACTCAAAGTATTTGTTATTGGTTTTAAGTATCATTGTTTTTTTTTCCTTTTTGTGTTCTTTTTTATATCGCTAGAATTTTTAGCATATTATTTTATATTGCCGTAATCCAGAGCATCCATATTGTTTTACAAAGTTGGCAAAACAAATAAGTCTGCAGAATTACTGATATTCCTTAACACAAGATTCTTAGCTAGGAGTCAGATGTTCTCCCACTTCAACAGCCAAATTATTACTTATCTGTTACTAACTGAAAACCATCCTTGTAAAAGTGGGTTACACGACAATATTGTTACAAAAAAATAGTAAATAAATAAAAAATAAATAGCACGATATGACGGTACAGTAAAAGAAAACATCGTGAGAGAGTATCATATGCAGTATATGAGCAGCCAGCTATTCTAGGCATTTATTACCTGCCATTCCACATTGAAACGGCGTGGTAGGTTTCAGCTCCAACCCTTCTCTCCAAAGAAGGGAGGATTTTCTCATAACGGTTAGTTAAAAAGCTGCTTCTATGTTTAGCCTTATTAATTCGTCTCTCCGTAATTACTATGCCATATTCCCTTGAAATATATGTCGCTTCTTATATATAGAAAAATAGTGCATTTTTGTAGAATTCAAATTACAATCAATTTTATTCTTTATCTCTTGTACGCACCATTTTAGGACTACCTTAAAGCCTTTCTTAAAATAGATTCCATTTACCCTTCTGTATTTGCAAATTTATTTATTACCTTTATGAGCCAACGAGGAAGCAGATTGGAATTTTTTACAAAAGTTCTTTAAAAATAATTAAAAATGTTTTCCATTAACCTGACATCGCGTTAATGGGCGTAAATACTTTTCTTGAATCTAGTTCAATGAAATTAACGGATTCTGTTAAAATAAGTCTGACAATTTGAAAATTCGACTCTGACTTTTTTGTTTTCAATTAATTAGTGAGAGGGATTGTTCAAAGTTACAAAATAAAACAAAGGAAGTTATTTTGAACTTGTTGTTTTAGTCCGCCATTTATTGTTTTAATATACATACTAATATTGCAAATGTGAAATTCAGTCTGTCTATTCAGCTTTCACAGGTAATCTGCTCGAATTTAGTCAACTATAATCGCGTATAATTTTGGTGGGTTGTTTACACCAGCGAAGGTTTCTTGAAGGCTTTTAGAAATAAAAAAATATTAGTCCTTTATAGTCGGATTTTCAAAATATTGAATAAATTATCCCTAAAATCTACCCTCAGTTTGTTTCGCCTTATCTTATTTTAATGTTTTTGTTTTAGTTTAATGCAAATGAACTGTAAAGTAAAGTAGCGGCCCGTTACAATCCCACTGCTGGACATAAGGCCTCCTCTCTCCGTTTCTGGAGAAAAGGGTGGGAGCTAAGACTTACCACGCTGCTCCAATGCATATTGGTAGGTTACTCATATCCCCAGGATTCTCTAGAGATATGCAGGTTTCCTCATGATGATTGCCCTTCACCGAAAAGCGTGTAATAAATTTCAATTAGCAGTTAGGCACATAAGTTTTTTTTATAAATAATGTCATTGGTGCCTGCCCGGTTTTGAACCCGTTACCATCTCGAATGAGTGGCACGGTCTCACCGCTAGGCTATCACCGCTCAAGGGCCATATGAACTGAATATCTACTATACTATATGATATATATTTTTCAAATCTTTACTTTCTGTTTTGGTTTATCGAATGATATGTGTCATATAAAGGCAAAGTCTCGAAAAGATAGTGGTTCCTCTAAATAATCGGTGATCACAAACTCCGATCACGATCGTGAACGAGATCAGACGAGAACGATCGTGTCGAGGTCATAATAAGCTGTACTCGCCAATCATCTATGATCAGAATGAATCAATCTATGATCGCCTGTAACCCGGAAATAGTCGGTTTTCTCGGACAGGCACTAACGAGAATTGCTGATTGATACGTATGTATTGTGTGATAAAACGGATGATCGCGTGAACAGTTGCATGTTGATCGTAATCATCGATCATCGCCCATAGTTTACTGTTGGCATGGGTATGGTTGTGAGTTGTAAACATATAATTTATAGAATTAAGCGTTACTTTGCGGAGATCAAAGTAAAATAAAAAAATAGATGATTTATTTCATATAATACAAAAGTAATAATAAAAATTATTTCGCCATAATCTGCGATACAGTATATAGAAAATATATATAGTGCTGAATGTATATAACTATCCGTTTTTCATACCCGATACGTGCAGGATTCGTAAAAACACATGCACAAACCTCCACCACTGCCACCACAATACACAATCGCAAAGCTAACGGATAGTCCACTATACATTTAGCACTATATATTTTTTCTATTTACTGTATCGCGGATTATAGCAAAATAATATTATTACTTTTGTAAACATATGTTATATCACTGTAATCATAAAGTTCTTATCATAAATCATCGTGGAGTACAAATTGTTAAGTAGCTTCAACTCAAAGTCAAACATTTCAAATTCCTTCGCCGCAACTGAAAATTAATAGAAGACAGAAATGACGTGTTGTACGACAGACCGCGAATATAATTTGTTGCGAATACTACGAGTCAAGTCAAGGAAATCTCCCGTTTGGCGCTTCCCCGCTTCCTTTGTTAACATTCAGAAAGGCGGAGTTCACAGTTAATATGACCTCGCAGTACTGACTATCGCATTTGACATTCTTTATATTTATTTAAAAAAAATTGTACCCGCGACCCCGTTCTCCTCAACTTCATCATCATCCTCCTACCCTTATCCCACCCTAAGTGGGCACAACATTTTTTTTTATTTATTGTATTTTATTTATTTATTAGGATAACCAACAAGACTTACATTTTTAATACTACAAAATACTCTACAAACTCCTCAATTAAATTCAGTCTTAATTATAGGTTACCACGGCATGTAATAGGGACGGGTACATTTTTTTAGTATATTATAAAATAAAAGATGTATATTATACTAATTATAAAAATATTGTCAACTTAATTAGATAATATTTTTAAAATATGCTACAAACATGTTGTCACATTATTTACTACGCACGGCTACATATTTTACGACCGGCCGCCTGCCTGGCGTCAACTACATATATTGGGTGGTTAAATTTTAAGGGCCGATGTTGATTTTGAATAAAATACAAATTATTAAGGAAATTATTGCCATTTCTTTTTATTATGATAATATGCTATGGTTCAATTATGTATGAAACAAAATATCGGCCAACTGACCGCCGCGGCCTCGGCGGCACACCTCCATGCGATGGTCCAAATTGTTGATGACACTGAGGCATAATTAAAGTGCTATGCCGTCAATGTGCCGAATTATGCAGTACGAGCTGTACGAGGATGCACTGGTGTTTTCACATCTCCTACAGACCCAGTTTGCTCAAATTTTTGCACAATTTTTCCGATTGTACGCACATTTGGACGATTGAATTGAACGAAAAATTCACGAAGTGCACGATATGCTTTTTGATTTGAACGCCCATTTTCATAATAAGCCTGAATGAACTTTTGTGTATCTTTCCATGGTTTAAATTGAGTTAGTTTGAAATTAGGAAATGTCAAATGAAATGCAAAAAAAAACTTGACGAAATAGGTACTATCAGTGTATGTGTTGAGATCCACTATCGTGGACCCCCATTTTCATTTCATGGACCCCTGACCCCATGGTCGCTGACGTAGACCCCTTGCAGGGTGTCATAGACCCCTTGCAGGTTGTTATAGACCCCTAGGGGTCGATATAGATTACTTTGGGAATCACTGATATAGATGGTTGAATACAAAGACATAAGTGAAACTATATCCCTTAAGCAGACTCAGTACAAGCAAAATTGTTCCGCCGCGTGAAGTTAACAAACGCGCGGAATTTTGATGAACCCATACACTTACTAGGTTATTTTTGTAACGAGTGTCGCGAGTTTTAATGAGACCATACATTCTCGCTTACGAGTGCTTAATTAGTTATTTCTGTTCGCCTTTATGACTGCGAAATGTTTACCGATTTGTGAAATTTTTAATTAGTCTGCTTGCATTATTAGTTTACAATTTTTCAGAACTAGTAACGTCGGTAATTTTTTTTTTTCCGCATACCTTTGAACCTATTTGCGATACCCTCTACTACGCTCTTTTTACTACCTTAAAAGTAGCGATCTGTTACAATCCCACTGCTGGGAATAGGCCTCGTCTCTCCGTTTCTGGAGAGAAGGGTTGGAGATAAGACCTAGCACGCTGCTCCAATGCGGATTGGTAGGTTACATATCTCCACAATTCTCTAGAGATATGCAGGTTTCCTCACGATGTTTTCCTTCACCGAAAAGCGTGTGATAAATTGCAATTATCAATTAGACACATGAGTTTTAATAGAAAAACTTATTGGTGCCCGCCCGGGTTTGAACTCGTGTTCCCTTCGAAAGAGTCGCACAGTCTCACAACTTTACTACCTTAACGCAGTAAGTATTTCACTACATGAATTTTGTTACAATTTTTTTTTAATTGACTTTTGTTAAATACCACTAACACGTGTAATGCGTCATAGTCTACCTACTTCCGGTAGCGTACATTGATCTTAATAAAAAGATTGTTAATAATTAATAATTATAAAGGCCGATGATAAAATACAAATATTGTAATAAATTATAGATAACATAATAACGCATAAAATAAATGTCGTATGGTATCCGGCTGAATAGAATAGACCGCCCTCATTTCTTACCGAGGTGTCGTAAGAGGCGACTAAGGTAAGTCGACCAGCCGTGTGGTATCCGGTTGAGAAGAATAGACCACCCTCATTTCTTACCGAGGTGTCGTTAAAGGCGATCAATGTTATTTGACCAACCGTGCGGTATTCAGTTGAGAAGAATAGACCACCCTCTTTCTTACCGAGGTCTCGTAAAATACGACTAAGGTAAGTTGACGTCAGGCAGGCGATCGGTAAAATACATAGCCAAATCATGTGACAACATGTTTGTAACATGTTGTACCGACCCCACTTAGAGTGGGATAAGGGCAAGAGGATGATGAAATAACGTTGTATAATAGTGTAATAACGACGAAGCTTTGGTGGGCTATTCTCAATATATGTAAGTAAAGGAGCGGGTAAAGAGTCTGTCAGTGCTTGTCTTAGCTGTAACGCTGCAGGAATCAATAATAAATAATATTATAAATTCAAATTCAAAATATTCTTTATTCAAGTAAACTTTTAAACAAGTGCTTTTGAATCATCAACTCTACGGGTAGTTCGAAAAGTGGTTCCTACCGAGGCGAGCCTACAAGAAACTCGGCGGTTGCTCTTTGCGGGTTGATTGGAATAATTAGATAGATAGATAGATAGATAAAACACTTTATTACACACCAAAATAATACATATAAATAGTTAAAAGAAGTATCGGTACAATAGGCGGCCTTATCGCTAAAAGTGATCTCTTCCAGGCAACCTTAGGGTAGAGGACTTTCTAAAAAATCAGCGGTGGTGGTGTACAAAATAATTAAGTAATAAATATATAAATATTATTCTATAAAACAATAATAAAACAAATAAATAAGTATAATATAAATGACGCAAAATATAAAAATTTAATGAGAGAAAATATACTACGAAGTTAGAAGGAAATGTCAATCACGAAGAATTTAAACAGATTGTTTAACTTTTTCTTTAAACACAGAAAGATTAGAGGATTTTCTAATATCTACAGGAAGTGAATTCCATAAAAGGATAGCCTTGACTGTGAAAGAATTTGTATAGAAGGAAGTGGAGTGAGAAGGAATTTTAGTTTTAAATTGTGTTCAGAACGAAGAGAAAGAGAATGTGTTTCCTTTAGAAATATAAATTATTCCTTTAAGTAAGGAGGGGTAGATGAATTAAACAGAATACCATACAGAAGATGAAGAATATGAGTATTCCTGCGAAGGCGGATAGGCGGATATAAGTAATACTTTTGCTTGTGACATCCCGAAATACTTGTATAACACTTGTTACTTAATAAAGTGAAATATACTTTTTGAATGGGTAGATAATACAAGACGCAAAAAGAAATAATATTGCAGAGTAAAATAAACAGTATTCGTTTGATCACCCACGCTTCGGATCTTGCTTTTATCTCATCGGGAAATGTAATTGAATGATGCTTTAATGGATGATAAAATAATTCTGTACTTTCATTCAACTTTTATATGTAGTAAAAATAGAAAATACATTATAGCGAAGAATAAATATTACCCTTTTGACTTCTCCACGTCTGATCGGGATATGGGATTTAGTTCAATTAATATAATGATAG
Organism: Morpho deidamia; assembly: GCA_947086505.1. Lineage (NCBI taxonomy): Eukaryota > Metazoa > Arthropoda > Insecta > Lepidoptera > Nymphalidae > Morpho > Morpho deidamia. The sequence goes on from CAMTZC010000011.1 coordinate 3,386,729, forward strand.
AATGTCGTGTGGTATCCTGATGAGTAGAATAGACCACTCTCATTTCTTACTACGGTGTTGTAAGAGGCGACTAAAGTAAGTTGACGCACCGTGTGGTATCCGGTTGAGTAGAATAGACCACACTCTTTCTTACCGAGGTGTCGTAAAAAACCACTAAGGTAAGGTAACGTCAGGCAGGCGGCCGGTCGTAGAATGCGTAGCCAAATCATGTGACAACATGTTTTTTATAACATGTGGTGCCGACCCCACTTAGAGTGGGATGGGGGCAGGAGGATGATGATAATATAATGATAGAATTATTTAATTATAGTATCTTTTTTAATTTTAACCATTACGGCTTAGACTAAATATTATTCGTTTGACATCCCATGCTTTAGCAGAACGTTAGTTTAATCTCATCGTTAAATGTAATTAAAATACACTAACGGTTTTAATGGATTGAATATATAATTTTATGTTTTTATTTTAGACTATTTGTTGCCCGCGTGGAAATCATCATCAAATCATCGAAACTGTCAGCCAAATTGTACAAAAATCCGTTCGGTAGATTTTGAGAAAACATCGTGAGGAAACCTGCATATCTCTAGAGAATTCTGGAGATATGTGTAACCTACCAATCCGCATTGGAGCAGCGTGGTAGGTCTTAGCTCCAACCCTTCTCTCCTTAACTGAGAGAAGAGGCCTATTACCAGCAGTGGGATAGTAAGAATAAGCTCCGTAACATCCTTGGGATGCATATTTACTTTTCAAAAAATCGTTTCTTTAAATGTTCCTTTACAAAATATTTAAGCCAAAGTGACCCAAATTAGATCGTTGACTAAAATTTGGGGTTTCCATTTCATTATAATTTGGGCATTTATTTTTGGTACGTACTTAATTAAGCCTTACAGACTTGGTTATTGCCGCAAACATCAGCTAATAATAATTGAATTAAATTTATTTTATCCCTTGCATCCCTTACTCCCTACCTCGCCAACCAATTGGCGTAAAAAATATATAAGGTTAAACAGAAGAGGCCTATGTCCAGCAGTGGGATTTACTATTTATTTATTTATGACTAGAAATACTTGCGACTTCGCCCGCGTGAAATTTAGTCTTTAGCATGTTATAGTCGCTCGAGTCTTGGCATGAGACTGGCTCTCTGATACCCGACACCGCTTTTTATACCTATTTCCCTCTCTAAACTACAATCAACACCGGTTTGTTACTACCCCCACTAAAAATTGTTGTGAAACGACTTCTTCAACTCAATTTACATGAAACGGTTATGTGCTATTAATCTAACTAAACCTTTCGGAGGAATTGCACTACCTTTTAGTAAAAACCGTACTTAAATCCGTTCTGTAGATTTTGAGAAAATCGAGCGTGTGTGATGGATGATTGTGACTGTGTGCATTCACAAATTAATAATTTTACAAAAAAATCTATTCGCTAACATCTGCAGCTTGTATCATTGATTTAGCGTTTGAACTCGCACGCTTCGCTCGCATCTTGAATTTATAACATCATAAAACGCAATTGAAAGACGCAAATGTTCGTATGCGATATTACGATACGTGATATCGAATACGTGACTCCGTATTTTATCTAATTTCGAACTACTATTATCAATGTACAAGTCTGTCTATGTATCTGTTACGCTTTCACCTCTAATCCACAGAAGCGATTTTGATGAAATTAAGTACAAAGTATAACAACAATTTCTTCTAATATTTGTATATCATAATATAAGTTATATTATACTATAAGTATATTTATTTGATTTTTTTATTTATTCAGATTTTCAACAACATTACACGATATATCATCCAAAACTATTCCGTATAGTTTTAAATAAGTTAATAATAATATAATAAATATATGGGACATTTACACACACGGCCGTCCGTCCCCAAAGTAAGTAACTGAATACTTGTGTTATGGGTGACGGACAACTGGTAGATATACTACCTATATACGTTTAAATACATACTTAAATACAAATACACACCCAGGCTCGAAGAACCAACAACTTGTTTATAGAAAATGTTGGCCCTCGGCGGGAATCGAACCCGCGACCCGCGGAGCTGATGGCAGGGTCACTACCCACAGCTCCAACGGGCCAGTCAATATAATTATGTAGCACTAATTATAGAAGATCACATCATTCTTAGTTATAATGTTTCATTTATAAACCTAAAATTAAACGCACGAGAATAATGAAAACATAAAAAAAACAACTTTAAGGCTCGACTATTATAACTCTGAAATTAAATTCAGTATAGTATTCTCATAATTCTTCTTTTTGATTAATTTAAAATATTTTGTACCTTACTTTTAATGATAACGCCGTAATAAAAAGTGTTTTTCTTAGAGCTTGCCTTATGATATACTAGTTTTTTCGCGCGGCTTCGCTCGCGAGGAATTTGTTCTGCCACAGTATCTAATATAATTAAATTTATGATTCACAATTTTGGTCACAGTGGCTTTCACATAAAAGGTAGATATATGCTGTCCCAAACTTTTATTTTGAACTATTCAAGACAAACAATACTACGGTACATCATCTTTGTGTAACTTGAATGGTTTAGGCAGCATTCGCCAAGATAGCTCTCAGAGGCCAGATTTTTTCCGACTTTATTCGATTCAAAAGCACTTGTTTACAAGTTTACTTGAATAAAGAATATTTTGAATTTGAAATTTGAATTTGAATTTATTGATATGTATCGTTATATTACATAAAATCATTATTTGTAGCCTATGTGTTATTCTGATGTATAACCTATATAACTGTAAAGTTTATCCAAATCCGTCCAGTGGTTTTTTCGTGAAAGAGTAACAAACATCCATCCATACTCACAAACTTTCGCATTTATAATATTAGTAGGATTGAGAAGTATGTGTAAAACGCTTTTCATAATAAATAAATGAATAGACAGAGAGACAGCTACTTTCAATTTTTTTTTTGTATCAGTATTAATTCTTCTTATTTGAATTAGACTGGATTTGGGAAATATGTTGTACTAAGTAAAAGGGCGTATGTCGTAGAAATCAATCAGATTTGTCCAATAGTAGACGTCCATTATGCTGTGATGGCCCATCGATAAAATTGTGCGGCTCTTTCGAGAGAGTAACGGCTTCAAACCCCACGTCATCATCGTCTTTTTGTTAAAATTTATGTGTCATCATCACATGTTACAAACACGTTGTCACATGATTTGGCTACGTATTTTACGACCGGCCGCCTGCCTGACATCAACTTACCTTAGTCGCCTTTTACGACATCTCGTTAAGAAATGAGGGTGGTCTATTCTACTTAGCCGGATACCACACGGCGGGTTAAAATTCATGTGTCTTATTTACAATTGCAATGCATCGCACACTTTTAAGTGTTGGAAAATATCGTAAGGGCGCTTGTATATCTCTAGAGAACTATAGGGATATGTTTAACCTAACCGCATGTTTAACCTAACCTACCAATCCGCATTAGAGCATCGTGGTGGGTCTTAGCTCCACAAAAACGAAGATAAGAGGCCCAGCACAGGGATTGTAACAGGAGGATACTATATTTTTACGTCGATAGGTTGGCCAGAGTAGGAAAACAAGGATGAAAATGTTCAGAAAGATAATCCAGTACAAAGGAGATAGAATAAATATAATTCATTTATATTAGCTGGTGTTTACGATAACAACTAACTTTGAAAGTCTTAAGTACGTAGCAAAAGTAAATGACCAAATTATAATGAAATGGAAACCCCAAATTTTAGTCAACGAACCAACTTGGGTCACTTTAGCTCAAATAACTGTATGTACTCGACACTAATTAATGAATGTGCCGTGACATAACTACCCTTGAACCTTAAATTAATTCTGTTTTGTAACAGGACTTTTTAAGAAACGCTGATTTGAAAGGCAAACATGCATCTCAAGGACGTTACGGAGTTTATTCTTACTATTGCACAGCTGGGCATAGGCCTCCTCTCTCCGTTTTTATAAAGAAGAGGCTAGGGTGCTAAGACCCACTGTTAAAGAAATAAAAAATGTTTCTGAACGAATATACTAGAATTGGCAACACTACAATAAAACTTCCTTCCTTTCTACGCGACGCACCGAGCGCGCGTCTTTTATTTTAAACCCGAGTATTTCTCCATTTTCGCTGTTTTTTACATGGTCCATACAATCCAAGCGGCATTAGTTATCTGCCAAAAGATTAATAACAGCACCAGCGGAAGAAATACCCTTGATAATATGCGTTTCCGCGGTTCGAGAAAAAGACGTAGAAAACAGCGAAAAAAGGTTAAAAATGGAGAAATACTCGGGTTTAAAATAAAAGACGTGCGCTTGGTGCGTAGCGTAGAAAGGAAGGAAGTTTTATTGCAGTGTTGCCAATTACAGTATATTCGTTCAGAAACATTTTGATGTATTTACCACCCACCATGATGCTCCCATGCAGATTGGTAGGTTACACAAATCCCCAGAATTCTTAGAGATTTGCAAGATGTTTTCCTTTACCGAAAAGTGTTTATAAATTGTAAAATATATACGGATATGTTGTAACAGAAAACCCATTAGTGTCTGCCCGGGATTCGAATCCGAGATCTCTCGAAAGAGTCGCAACGTTTTATCGCGGTTGAACTTTCACATCTAGTACTATTCGCAGGTTGTATTTTAGTAAATATATAGAAATAATTTATTCATGAAGTACAAGATTATTTATCTATCAACAATTAAATATGATTTAATTTGTTAGTACCATAATTTTTCATACTTTTGTGTGATTCAGTAGTGAAAAATTCCGGGTAGGAAGGTTCTAATTATAAAAAAATGGGTGAAAAGGGATTGTAGCGATTCTATTAATTTTTTTTTATTAAATTAGAGCATGGCAATGTATCAGGATTGAAAAGTAGGGACTCGGTATCGCAAGGCGAAATTGTAAAATCCATTCTTACCAATCTGTTAGGATTTTCATTAAAATACGCGTAAATGGCAGGAAAGTCTGCCCTCGGTCAAAAATAAAACTTAGTTGGAAAAATTTGCACTTTTATTTAATGTTTGATATTACAAGACAAGACATTACAAAAAAAATACAAAAATATTTATTTCAAATCAATAAATCGTTTCAAAAAATACAGATTGAGACCTTCTAGTAAGCATAGAAAATACTTGTGTCAGAAGGTCTCGCTCTTCCATAACACAGGTAAGTAAAGAATAACTATGAAAAAGGTAACTAAATTAATAGCGTAAGGTATCATAACAATATAGAATCGCTTTTAAATTACAGCGTATGTATGTGTTGAGTGTGTGCCTATGCCTGTGTGTGTGTGTGTGTGTGTGTTGTGTTGTGTTGTGTGTTATGTGTATGTTGTTGTATAAACACACACATACAAAGTCCACAACAATATACACTTGTATGTTGTTGTGGACTGTGTATGTGTGTGTTTATACAAGGCTCTTCACCTTATAACTGAACCATATTAATGTTCAAAATTAAAGCGATATTCGTAATGTAAAATAATATAAGGGTTATTATTATTATTATCTTTTATTTTTCTAAAACCTAACTCCTTACATTTTTAAATATTTCTAATTATAAAAAAAATAATAATCAAAAAACATTTAAAAATATAAAAAATTGACATCCGCCGGAAGCGAGGCAATGTCCCAAGCTACCGGTGGCTAGGGCTCCAGAGTGAGGAACTTCCTCACAATACGTGCCGTTTCAAGCAATACTGCCTTCTGCATCCGACTCTTAACCCAACTATTAAGCGAAAGCTTCCGAAGATGTTGGTCGAGGCTTTTAGCAATCAGACCGTTAACCGACACAACAATAGGAACAATTATTGTTGAGTCAACATTCCACATGGCGGTTATCTCATACGAAAGGTCTATATATTTTGTTAATTTTTCTTTTTCCGCTTTTATGAGATTATCGTCATGCGGAATGGTGATATCAACAATAATTGCACGGCGCGCTAACCGGTCTACTAACACTATATCAGGTTTATTGGCAGCAATAAACCTGTCAGTGATAATAGACCGATCCCAGTAGAGCATAGCACGGCTATTTTCAAGAACTGACGCAGGGTCATACCTGTAGTATGGTATCTCTTCATCCACCAGAGCATATTGAAGAGCAATTTGTTGATGTATAATCCTAGCTACTTGGTTATGTCTGTGTAAATATTCACCGTTAGCAAGACGAGAACAGCCGGAAATAATATGCCTGAGGGACTCCCCAGGACGATGACACGCTCGACATACGTCAACAGTGCCATCTTTCATAATGTATTTCCGGTAATTCTTCGTCTTGATAACTTCATCCATAATTGCACAGACAAAACCTTCGGTTTCTCCAAAGAGATCACCAAATTGTAGCCAGGATACAGAGGCAGTCTGGTCTATGTCTTGCCCCATTAATGCCTTGTAAAATCTACCATGCAACTCCTTGCTCTTCCATATGTCGATGCGATCAGAAATACCAACTACCACAGGTTTGCGCCAATTCTGTTTGCCTAAGGCAAGCGGAGTAAAGCCCTTATCAACTGCGACGACATTCCTATGTACATCACTGTCCACCTTGAGGAAATGATCTCTGAGGTTGTACACCTCACGGTTATGAAGGTCCTTGGCGTTTAAAAAACCACGCCCCCCACATTTCCGTGGGATGTACAACCTCATGACAGATGAACGTGGGTGATGCATACGATATGTCGTCAGCAGTTTTCGGACCTCTCGATCAACGGAGTCTAGTTCTGTTTGAGTCCACCTTAAAATGCCGAAAGTATAAGTGAGGATAGGCATAACCCAAGCATTAAAAGCACGAACCTTGTTACCACCCGACAAAAGACTATTAAGTACTTTTTTCAAGCGATAAAAGAATCGCTCTTTCACTGCTTGTTTCATGCTTCTATCCTCAATACCTAATGCTTCAGACATTCCAAGGTATTTGTATGTTTCGCCTTCACAGAGAGATTTGAGAGTCAAAGCATCTGATATGACTGCTTGTTCAGAGCTTATAATCCTACCTCGCTCTATATGTATGACCGCACACTTGTCTACACCAAATTCCATGCCTATGTCGCTACTAAAGCTTTGAGTGATCTTCAGCAGCTGCATAAGGTCTGGACGTTTTGATGCATACAACTTTAGGTCATCCATATATAGCAAGTGGGATATAGCCTCACCTCCTCTGCGAAGGCGAAAACCTAGCCCCGAATCCTTCAGTAGATCACTGAGTGGATTAAGAGCTAAGCAAAACCACAGTGGACTCAAACTATCTCCTTGGAAAATACCCCGCCTAATCCTTATCGGCTCAGCTAATTCAGAAAAAACTGTATCTCCTGGTTGACGAAGGATTGTCATCCACTGCCTCATACATGTATCAAGGAAAGAGTACAGAGCTATATCGATCTTATATAGCTCCATAATCCTCATGAGCCACGTGTGAGGCACTGAATCATAAGCCTTTTTATAGTCAACCCAAGCAGCTACAAGATTTTTTCTATTTCGCCGAACCTGTTGGCATATAGCCATGTCAATGAGGAGGAGTTCCTTTGTACCGCGAGACCCAGTCCTACATCCATTCTGAACTGGGGCCAAAATATTGTTAGCATCAATATGCTCAATAATTTTTGAAGTCAGAATAGATGTAAGAAGCTTATAGATGGTTGGTAAGCAAGTAATCGGGCGGTAGTTTTTTGGGTCCGCAGTATCACCGGATTTGTGTAATAGAAAGGTGACACCAGTTGTCATAAATGTCGGAAGCGATCTAGAATCGAGAGCATCTTGAAATTGTCTTGCCAAAAGAGAATGTGCACTACAGAACCATTTTAACCAAAAATTATGCAATCCGTCCGGACCTGGGCATTTCCAATTCGAAGCTGAACGGATTGCATACTTCACATTATCTGTACTAATGTTAACTTGTGGCATTTCTCTAATAGATGCACATTTTTCCCTGACAAGACTTATCCAATGTCCCTCGGTGTGACTGATGGAAGTCGACCAGATGTTAAGCCAAAAATTTGTCATCTCATCTGCAGTTGGCTCTGCACCACTCTCACAGATTGTAGATTGCTCCCACCTTCTATACACCTTCCGTTGATCACTTTGGAACATGCGATTTTGTCTGAATCTATCTTTCGAATCTACGTTTCGCCCATGCATAGATTTTCTGCTTCAGATAGTCAATGCGCTCTGTGACTAAGGTTGGATATTCAGATGGATTAGTGTCTGTTCCAGCAAACGCTTTTTTCACAAAGCGCATTATTCTAGGTCGATTATTGCCCGCTCTGAAGCAGATTAGCTTAGCAATAAGGGTTCTAGTCAAAGAGATACGTTTTTCAATTCTAGCCTGCCAAGCCGGTACAGTGTTGGCTCGGTCTGGAAGTCCTCTATATTCCGTAAATTTAACAGAAGCCACGCGACACGCCGCAACGGCTCCACAGTATAGAATTGAATGCGTATCACTAAGGTCGCGCGAAGTTTCAAAATATGGTGTTAACATTTGATCTAGAACCCCAACCAACGCCATATTACGTCTATGCACAGGAAATCGAGGTAATTTTGGTCTTAAATTAGACTGCGTGTGTCTAAATTCAGAAATCGCATCCTCCAAAGTCCTCCTCAATAGCTCATTGTTCTGGGTACTTACTAGCAAATTACAACTGCCATGGAACTCATCCTGGGTATGTATGATGTTATTACTCGGGCTATGTTCAGCCTGATGAGCACCATCAGCAGCAGTATTTTGCCTTAATTCCAAGCGCAGCCGCTCAAGCACAGCCTCATCCAGCAGATGACGGCGCTGGATAGCTCTTACTTGATCCGACAATCGTTGTGCGGTTACGGTCAGTGTTGGTTCAAGTGCCTGAAACAGAGACAGCATTTTTAAACGGTACGCAGTGAGGTTAATTCCCCCATCTGTTGCCCCATAGTACGCCCGCATGACACTCTCATTCATTTTGGGAGACCATCTCATGCGGCGCACTACTCCACCGGCGGCGGGAGCCTTATTATTATTATTATTATTATCTTACTTTATGGCCTGTACAACAATTAGGCGTAAATCATTCTGCAATTATCACGTCAAACGGCAAACACACGAGTAAGGGAATTTAGAATTTGCCTCGAAAATAATGCACCAAATGCTTACTACCTACTTAATATACTACTTACTAATAATTTACTACCTACAATAGTACAAAATAAATATAATCCATCATTCTCCTGCGCATATCCCACTCTAAGTGGGGTCGGCACAACATGTTTTATACATGTTGCCGCCCTGCCTGACGTCAACTTTCCTTAATCGCCCTTTACGACTCCTCAGTAAGAAATAAGAGTGGTCTATTCTACTCAGCCGGATACCACACGGCGGATAAAATGATTGAATTAAAGTATAACTAAAATAGTTATGCCTAATAAGACTCTTTATAAATAATATTTTGCTATAGCTTTTGTTTAGTTACCACAACGAAAATAATAGACTTAAGATAAATGCAACGAAGCCTAATTGCGTTTCGTCGTAACTTGTCCCGTAATGTAATAAGGCAGGACACCGTACCGTCAAGTTTGCTTTGCGGACGTACACAGTGGGGAAAATGCGCGCCCAGAATATCAGATGAACGCGAAAATATATTTGGACGAGACTTTTGTCTGACTTGTTGTGACATATATTCAAAGCTAAATAATGCATTGTGCACATTTTTATAATAATCCCTAAAATATTCATTTTCAAAAAAGCTTTTGTAACTATATTTCAAGAAATATTTCGGACAAATATAAGTATAATTACAGATTTATAGAATAAGCGTTACCAATAAAATTATTTTGCTATAACCCACGATTAAGTAAATATAAAATATATATGATGCCAAAATGTGTGGAGTAATTAACTAAATAAAGTTAAAAGTTAATGTTTTAATTTAATTAAATAAATAAAGTAATTCACTCCTCATTATCGCACTACTTTTTTGTTAAAATCATTCACTTCGCAAGCCATACGTCTTTGGAATGAACTTCCTGATTTTATTAAAAAATCATTTAGTTGTATTACGTTTTAAATCAAATGTCAAAAAACACCTCATTGATAATCAAACAAATAATAACATTCTTTTTATTTAAATTGCTATGTGTATTTTATACTGCTTTTTTCTGTTTAGTATATCATCTTTTCTCTTAACTTATGTATTATTTGGTAAACTTCAAATTTTACAGTTGCCTTACCATCACAAATAGTCATGTATCATTTTATTTTTATTTTATCCACTTTATTTATCATATGCTTAGGCACGTCGCTACACCTTATTGACTTTCATTTCTGTAAATATTTACGCTTATCATCACTTTTCTTATTGTTTGTTTTCTTATTAAAATTTTCCGTTTAACCCTAAGGTTGACTGGTAGAGAATGCCTAATTTAGTGTTCAGTCCGCCTTTTTTACTTTTATTCTAATAGTGCAATAAAATAATCTAAAAAAATCATGTACCTACTATTAACCGTTGAAGAGTTCTCTTGTCTGGAGCTAATACTGGCAGCAGCAACAGACCATGCTTATCATAAATATGCATTGTGTAGACTATGGGGTACTACCGTAAACTAGAAGGATTATTTTTTCCTATACCTTATCCATTTCCTACATATTGTCATGTAAATGCAGCATTCCTTTCGTTTTACTTATAACAAAATGGCACGATATATGTTTTCATAAAAGAATATCAAAAACAAAATGGCGGACGCTGTCAAAATGGCGCGTAAGTTTAGACAAAAGTATAAAGGATCTCTACGTAATGAGGGTCCACGGTCATTTTACGCTCATTTCGATGCAAATTGGAGGGTTTCGCGGTGTTTAGACGGCTATGTAAATGTATACCAGAAGATTTTGATTAAAATTTATTAAGAAACTAGTGTGGACCGAATAAAAACGGTAGACATACTCAAACTCAAAATATTGTTTATTTAAGTTCATTGTAGAATTAAACGAGTGATTTTGAATCGTCAACTCTAGTGCTGGTTCAGAAAATTTCTTCTACCGAGAAAAATATAATTCTTATAATAAGTTACATTTTATCATTGCCATCTACAAGGTACAAGACAGCTAGCTAGCTTTTACGAGATGGCAAAATGGCAAGATGATGGCTTGTGGAAGAGTAGTTAAAAGCACGGACTTTTATCGTTTCGCCCCGAAACCGAAGCATCACCAGGAGGATAGGCTCCACGACAAAATTGTAATGCATTACGATTTTGTCGTGGAGACTAGGATCGTCGAGATTGTTGTGGTGATGGTTGTGTGTGCTGCTTGTGTGCTTTGTTGCTGGTGGAGGAGCCTTGGGGTACGTGTGTTGGCTTGGCCTGCATGTGTAAGGTTTGTAAATTTTGCCTGCTTCATACACATTAGCTTTGCATGCATTCGCTTAACCCGTGCGGATTATAGCGAGGTAGTTCTGTTATATTGCCTGTAATATGGAATTCCGCAAAGTAACGCCTGCTTCTATAAATCATTATAATTTATTGTCAAGGTCAAGATATTCAAGGTCAGCGCACATAATACATCAGTATATTCAAACCCAGATGTCTGAAGATATATATTTTACTACTAACATAAATGTAGACTTGAATTTACAAGGGTTGCTTAGTTAAACAGAACTTGCTACAAGCAAACAAGTCGGCAATGAAGGGACGGGTGAGTACTTTGATACTTAAGTCAAACATTAATTTCAGCTGTAGGTTATATTTCTATATGACATCTCTTTCTGTATACAACTCCGTGTGGTATCCGGCAGAATAGAATAGACCACCCTCATTTCTTACCGAGGTGTCGTAAGAGGCGACTAAGGTAAATGCCGAGTGGTATCCGGCTGCATAGAATAGACCACCCTCATTTCTTACCGAGGTGTCGTAAAAGGCGACTAAGGTAGGTTGACGTCAGGCAGGCGGCCGGTCGTAAAATGCGTAGCCAAATCATGTGACAACATGATGCCTTTTGAGTCTGTCTTTGGCCTCGTGGAGAGCATTGTGCAAGTTGGTATTTAAGATTTATAGAAGCAGGCGTTACTTTGCGGAATTCCATATTACATTCACTATAACAGAACTACCTTGCTATAATCCGCACGGCTTAAGCGAATGCATGCAAAGCCAATGTTTATGAAGCAGGCAAAATTTACGCACCTTACACATGCAGGACAAGTTACCACATTTACATACACAGTCATCCATGCCCAATATAACTTAATGCTTGTGGTATGGGTGACAGAATACTGTCAAATCTATACTTATTATAAAACATAGTCCCAAAAAGCTGTCTGTCTGTATGTAATCGATTTTATCAAAATCTACTGAACGGATTTTTTTACAGTTTTCACCAAAAGACAGTGCAATACTTCCTGATGGTTTAAGTAAATAGCACATATCGGTATAATGCAAATTGTGTTGAAGAGATCGTGCAGTTCTTCAAAAACTTGTTTGCTGGGAGCTTTAGTCGCGTGCGCTGCGTAAACCAGCAGAGATACGCTAAAGTGATGTACTAGAGAATTGTAGATCTATAAAACCACTACATACTACGGGATAGCGTGTCTCTATCTGTTATGGTTCACTCATAATAACTACTTTTATGTTTAAAATTTGAATTCTAGAAAAGGCAGGTTTACTGCTACCTGTGCTAGAACGGGCCGGTAGGCACTAAAAATTAATTAGTTTCATTTTAGTTTAATTACAATCAATGTTTGCAGCTATAAAGTTCGTTTACGACTTTTCGTCACTTACCTATCGAGGGTTGTTTTATATCTCTGAGATAAAACAAATTGCTACTAAGTTACCTAAAAAACACTAACCTTCTTTAAGTGTGATTTTAGCGCTTTTTTAACGAAGCTAATAAAAGTTTATTGTAAAAATCTATTCATGCAAAATTTTCTTTATTAAAACGACAAAGTGTAATGTTTATCAAAATACATGGGACGTTGGAAAGTACGGCTATGGGCCCCCATTAACAGTTGCAGAACTTCAAATTCCAACTGGACTGTGGACTATGAGCTTTTTATACAAATCATCATATACTATTTGGTGAAGGGAATCATCATAATGGCGGCTGTACACTCTCGCCCGAAAACATTCGCGATGTTTCGTCCGACAAGTGTAAGCTCGGAGTGACCACGTACAGTTTTTAGAGTGAACAGCGCGTCAAAGGCTCGCATACCCTTGTTACAATCGCCGTGTGCGTCGCTGTTAACTGTCGAGAGTGAACGTGGTACAGAAAGCTCTAGGCGAGAGTTGATGAGAGCACTCGCTTGTACACTCTACACAGCCACAAGAAGAAAACGTCTTTATTTCTGCAGAATTTCTGACATGTTTTTAACCTACTCCGTATAGAAGTAGTGTCGCAGATCTAAGCCCTAATTTCTCTAAAATAGATAAAAGAATTGCCTAACCTTCGCTCTAGTCAATGGTGACAATAGCTTCTTCACTTTTATATTATCTATACATATATTTTTTAATAATATAAAATATTATATAAAGGAAAGCTTGCCGTGTGGTATCCGGCTGAGTACAATAGACCACGCTCATTTCTTACCGAGGTGTTGTAAAAGGTGACTAAGGTAAGTTGACCCACCGTGTGGTATCTGGTTGAGTAGAATAGACCACCCTCTTTCTTACCGAGGGGTCGTAAAGTACGACTATGGTAAGTTGACGTCAGGCAGGCGGCCAGTCGTAAAATACGTAGCCAAATCATGCGACATGTTTGTAGCAGCTTGTGAGTGTGTGTATATCACTTTGAGACTCCATCGGCTTAACTGAATTATACAATACTTTGCGTTTATGTACTTATAAATATTGAATAACGCTTAGATCATTTTTATTTCGGACAAATTCACAGTCCCGGAGAAAATTAAATAAAAATTGACTGTCATCATTGCATAGATAGTCATTTTACTTTTTTACTCATGCGACGTGCGTAAATTTCAGGGAGAAAACTAGTATAGGGGCTGAAATTTTATGAAATAAAACGGTTACACCGTAAACTTGTCGGCTTTCAGCGCATTATTAAATGTAGTTTATGGTACTTTAGTGGCCGGGGTTTAATAATCGTGGAAAAGGGCCAACCCGTTTTCACCCCGGATTTATATTAAATTCCTTAGTAGCAATTTGTTGAAACAAATCCCGTGGATGGACGGTATTACATCCGGCTGGCCGCATAGTTTCACTATTTTCTTTATATTGCTCGTAACTATTATTAATTTGAAATAATATTTATTTGAATAAACTGTTAAAGAAGTGCTTTTCCATTGTCAACTTTAAGGCTTGTTAAAAAAAAAGTACTAAATCTGTAATACTTAATCTGCTAGCTAGATAAGTCAGCAAAAAATTCGGCCGAACATTTTGTCATTGCATTAATAATTGTGTTATAATCATTTTAACATTTAAATTATCCTAAACAATAAAAGCAATATTTTAATAGTTATTTCAAACCGTTTTAAGGGCTAGAATTAATTAATTTAGTATTTTTTTATAAGGTTATATCGCTTCAGTATGTCATTAATTGCCACTTTCGTGGCAATTGATACCTTTTTCCTTGATTTTGGTTATAGCTTTACTCGATTCTTATTTTTAAACTGGAATTCGATTAGAGTGAACATGCCGTGTGGTATCCGGATGAGTAGAATAGCTCACCCTCATTCCTTACCAAGGTGTCATAAGAGGCGACTAAGGTAAGCCGACCCACCGCGTGGTATGCGGTTGAGTAGAATAGACCACCCTCTTTTCTTACCGAGGTTTCGAAAAAGGCGACTAAGGTAAGTTGACCCACCATGTGGTATCCGGTTAAGTAGAGTAGACCACCCTCTTTTCTTACCGAGGTGTTTTAAAAGGCGACTAAGGTAAGTTGACCCACAGTGTGGTATCCGGTTAAGTAGAATAGACCGCCCTCTTTCTTACCGAGGGGTCGTAAAATACGACCAAGGTAAGTTGACATCAGGCAAGTGGCCGGTCGTAAAAAACGTAGTCAAATCATTTGACAACATGTTTGTAACATATTGTGTTGACCCCACTTAGAGTGGAATAAGGGCAGGAGAATATATATTCGATTAGAGTGAACCACGTGTATCTTTGTAGGCAATGTAATTCATTTATCTTTCCATAGAGATTGCCTGCTAGTTATGAACTTCTTAACACGTTGAGCGTCGAAAATAGCCCTACATATCTGGAATATTCCCGAATGTGAGTAGAAGACCGATAGTCTAAGACTTGCTATAGATTGTACGAAGCAGCTATCAAACACTATAAATCCATTTGCGTGATAGTTGCCTTAGTTTTGTCTTGATAACGTTAAGAGATTTACTTTTACGTTTCTTATCGTCAAGGTCTACCATACTTTAATTCTGAATTTATCTAGATTGTTTAGTGTTGTTCTCGATGAACCAGCCATAATAAGGTGTCCTTACATATAGTAAAAAAAGTGTAGTACGGCTTATTACTATCTGACTGCTGGGCATAGGCCTTTGAGGGCTTTAAGATTTGAACCAACTTGAATCTCCGTATAAAAAAGTAAAGTAACAGCCTGGTAATCTCACTGCTGGGCATAGACCTTTTATCTCTGTTCTGGGTTGGAGCTAAGATCTACTACGCTGCTCCAATGCGGATTGGTAGTGTACACATATCCCCAAGAATCACTACAGATATGCAGGTTGTTTCACGATGTTTTCCTTAACTAAAAATCGTGTTATAAATTGCAAATATCAATTAAACATAAAGTTTAACAAAAAAGAACATTAGTGACCTCTTGATCCCCCTTGAAACAGTCGCACGTTCTTAACGCTAGGGCTATGACAGCTTTTTCTCCCCCTTCTTATATATATTCGGATATAAATTACAGTCCCTCAATAAACGCAGATTACGTCTCAGGTAGCTTTTTATTTATACGCACTCATACTTATTCGACACGCGTCTAATAAAACCCTCGAGCTGTGTTCAAAGGAATGTTTCTGTTTCGGCTTTTGATTTTTTATAAAAAGCGACCAAAAATTATCGTCGAATTATAAACATAAGTTTACACAACGATTTTTAAAAGAAAGATTTTGCTATATTTTGCTGCAGATTAATCGCTCGAAAAACTTCACTCGTGAGTTATGTTAATGTTACAATCCATACTCCACACTAATAAAATTGAATCCAAAAGCAAGCAATACAAAGCAAATGATGAAATTTAGCACAATAAAAGCTTATACACGGGGTTAACATAAAGGATAATTCCCGTTTTTCTCTCGGAAGGAGGTGAAAAAAGAACTCATTATTAACACATTGTATGCGGGACACGTATCAGTACGTTTCCTGACAATTGATACTTGAGCGCGGGTCACGTACTAGCACGTTTTCTGACGATTGATTCTTGAGCGCGGGTCACGTACTAGCACGTTTTCTGACGATTCATACTTGAGCGCGGTTCACGTACTAGTAGGTTTTCTGATGATTGATACTTGAGCACGGGACACGTACTAGTACGTTTTCTGACGAATGACACTTGAGCGCGGGTCACGTACCAATAATAGTACGGGTTAGTGTAACAACATGATTTGTTTGTGGATACAAAATAAATAATGTGGGTAACTAAATAAATAAATTTACGCGCAAAACGCCTGCTCTACTGCTATGTACCCAAATGTTAAGTACTCATACGATTAATTTGGCGTTAACGAAATCGCGGCAAAATAAATACTTCACCAAATAAAAGTACGAAACAGATAGGACCCGTTCCGTTCATCGTCATCCATCAAGGTACACACAAATCCCGACCTACCTGATCCCCTGGGACGATATGTTTAACGGGTCCCGCATACACAACTACATCCCTTATCGCAGATGCCATAAAGGTCATAATGGAATAAAAATGGCCCCACTTTATGGTTGACCGTACACGTTTCGAGGGTAGGAGTTTTTTCCACAAATTACTGCCATCTCGAATCCGCGTTGAAATGTGACCTCAACGCTATTAAGACGATTTGAATGGATGGAAATCTTTGTTATGATGATAATAAAAAAAGTTAAGAGGGACTTATCCACTAGCGGATTGGCGCAGGGGGCAATGAACTTCCCTTCAGCTCCGTGGTTCGGGGGTTTGATTCCCGTCGAGGGCTAGCATTATATAAAAACTATTTGTTGCTTCCTTCTTGGTGTATATATGTGTTATATACACCCGATCTTGATCGCGTCAACTTAAGTGTTCAAATACCTTCAATTGCGTACAGCATTATCATCATTATCATTCTCCTGCCTTTATCCTGCCTTTAGTGGGGTCGGCACAACATGTTACAAACATGTTGTCACACGATTTGGCTACGTATTTTACGACCGGCCGCCTGTCTAACATCAACTTACCTTAATCACCTCTTACGACACCTCGGTAACAAATGAGGGTGGTCTATTCTACGCAGCCGGATACCACACGGTATTTACCTTTGTCGCCTCCTACGACACCTCGGTAAGAAAGGAGGTTGGTCTATTCTAATCTGCCGAATACCACACGGCGTCTTCAATTGCGTACAGCGTTTTTTTTCAATAACGAATCTATTCCTGTTCCTGAAGGTAAAATGGATTTTTTTATCCAAATATGTTGGCTCAATTGTACTAAATTTCACCAACATTGGCCTAGCGGATAATAACAGATAGGCAGAGAGATTTTCGAATTCATAATAGTTATACTAACTCTTTTTCTATTTCTCATAGTTTAACTCGCAATTATTTAATAATTCCAATTTAATAAAGATAATTTAATAAGAAAGCTTATAAACATCAAAATGAACAAGGCAGTAAAAATTAACATCCTGTCACTATTCCACTGTTGGGCTTCCTCTCTTCGATTTATGAGAGAAGGTTCGGAGCTAAGACCTACCACGCTGCTCCAATGCGTATTGGTTACACATATCTCTAGAGTTCTCTAGAAATATGCATGTTTTTTTCATCGACATTGAAAAATTACAATTCAAATTCAAATTCAAAATATTCTTTATTCAAGTAAAGTAGTAAACAAGTGATTTTTAATTGTCAACTCTACTGCTGATTCAGAAAGCTGTTCCTACCGAGAAGAGCAAGTAAGAAACTCGGCGGTTGTTCTTTTAAAAATATAATTCTTATAACGAATAAGTATCAATTAGATCATAACTCATTAGTGCCTGCCCGGGGTTTGAACTCGTTAACCCTCGAAAGAGTCACACGTTCTGACCGCTGGGCTATCACTCTATATAATGGATTGTTATAATTATTATCTAAAAGTAACATAAAATAGAATACCTTATCGTATCAAATGTATCCATTTCAAGCTTTGTACAAAAGCTTTTAAGTAATCTTTATATTTTTTGTATTGGAATAAAAAAGATAATGCGAGCGTCGATTAGGAAAAAATTATATAGCGACAGGGATTATTGATTTTGTGTGTGTAATTTATAGAATTAGGCGTTACTTTGCGGAGATCCGTAATACAAAAGTAATAATAAAATTATTTTGCTATAATCCGCGATACAGTAAATAGAAAATATATATAGTGTTAAATGTATAGTGGACTATCCGTATTTTCATACCCGATACGTGCAGGATTCGTAAAAAACACATGCACAAACCTCCACCACTTCCACCACAATACACAAGCACTACACACGTTCACTATCACAAACTCAACAATCGTTTCGCCCCGCAACCGAAGCATCATCAGGAGATAGATTCTACGACAAACAAGGCTTTGCGATTTTGTCGGGTATCGGGTATGAATATACGGATAGTCCACTATACATTTAACACTATATATATTTTCTATTTACTGTATCGCGGATTATAGCAAAATAATTTTATTATTACTTTTGTTTTTGTGGGTGTAGTTAAATTATTTTTGTTCTAACTTCATATTTTTCTAATTCTCAGTAATAATATATAGCATTTGTAAGGTTTATTGCCTAATTCCATAAATAATCACTCTCGTCTCTCCTCAACCAGAAGACGTCCACTGTTAGAAATAAGTATCTTAAAATACATTCCACACTAAAGTAACTTGGACTGGATTCAACGGCTCCCCATGAACTTTTAAAAGCCGGCCTGCCTACACTACAGTTTCCGGTGTGGCTCTGGGTACAAGGGTACAAGTGAAAATTGCAGTGGATGCAACCGTGCAATTGTTAGCCCAGAATAATCGTGAAAGCAAAAACACGCACAAATGTCACATTAATGGTGACAATGTAATCTATAACTTTACCTTTACAGCAGTTTAGAAATACTATTTAAAAAAAGATTAATTCAGAAAGCCTATTATACTATTGAAGATTACCTAGAAGATAAGAATGCGTGGATATAGCTTCTCTTCAACCCTGTACAAGACATTTATAACTATATGTAACTAGTGATAAGAATTATTGTTGGAAAAGAGCAACCGCCGAGTTTCTTGCCTATTCTTCTCGGTAGGAACAGCTTTCCGAACCAGCAGTAGATGTTGACGATTCAAAAGCACTTGTTTACAAGTTTACTTGAATAAAGAATATTTTGAATTTGAATTTGAATTTATATTATTGACGTAATTATTTGAACCATTGTAATTGTAACATAATAAACAGGTGTAATTGTAACATAATATGTTATAACAAAATTGCGAAAATCCGAAAGCTGTAAGTGATTAGTGAAAAGATTTTAATATAACTTCATTTTAACATTTAGATTACCATTTTATTAACGCTTCAATCGCCTATATGTAGAATAGTAAATCAATTCATACACAAAATCAACAAGACGATCAAAGCGTGTATAAACGTGATAGAAACTTCAATATTCAAACATCAATACTTTGATAAACTTCCCAAACAACAATTTCACTTTCCCTCAGCAAATATTAATCTGAAACTTCAAAATTCTAAAGTTACCGTGCGGGAACACGAAAATGTACCGTCGCTAATCACGGAACAGATGAATTAATAGGCTTTCAACAATTGACTAACTTCGGCGCAATAAAGAAGTTTTATGAGAAGACATTGACTTGAGCGGGAAACTTTTCCCTTTTAAGCTTCAAAAGCCATGTTTTTAATTTCCGAACGAGTGAACACATGGCTGTAGAGGTACTTTTGTAACTAACGTTACACAATGCTAGTCGCTTCCGATAGCTAAGAATTTGTATTAAATTTATTTTTAATTTAAACAATAATTTGTAATTTATGGGGTGTCACATTGCTTTTTCAAATTTTAACTTAATCGTGGTACAATCTGCTGATGATCTTATGAGAATAATGGTGGTACAACCATCATTTTTTCTGGCTTTAATAGTTGATATTGTTACGTACAGGAGTTCGTGGATTTGGATGAAAATACCTGGTGACTCGTTAAAACACTTTATTCAACTTTTTATTACAAACTTACTACTTACAGTCTCTACATAGTCCGTTATCCAATTAGAATGCCGAGGTCACTAATAATTCACTTTTATTTTCACTTGTTTATTCGCTGTTGATCGCTATCCACAAAATGAATGTCGAGGCGCACGATACGTCTGCTTATATATCGAACAAACTGCTTTCGAGAGGATTCGATAGCCTTGAAACGATCGTAAACATGTTTACCAATAACATGTTTTGATACACGTCAATGTTCCAGAGAATAAGCGAATTTGAACTATTTAGTTTACGAACCGCTTTCGCATGTTCGTAACTTTGCTACCGTCAAATTCCAATTCTATGAAGTACGTATTACGAACTCTTTTCGCATGTTCGCAACAATATTAAGTATTAGCTTTATCAGTATAATAAGGTTGCTACTACGAGCATTAAAAGCATGGTAAATATTGAATACTCGTAAACCTAGTGTATCACATGGAACACGATAAACTGGTTATTTTTAAGGAACATTAGACATTTTTTTCTGTTCACTAATTAAAACATGAGAGTTACATAAATCTACAATAAATTCTAATAAGTTAATTCACAATTATGTTAAAATACCTATTAGCTAATCTGTAGAGCCGTGTGTTCACTAACTATACTAAAGTTCACCCTGTTCAGTTAGTGTGCCGTGTATTAAAAGTTTCTAACGTCCATTACATTAAGAAGTCCTTACATTAGTGCCGCTTTTTGTACCTAACGCTTGGCTTTCAGCTTGTTTTCACACCGAAATAACACCTTTTTTAGCTTAACTGTCGTAATATTTGACTTTCTTTCTTCGTGCACTAGTATTAACAGTAGGATGAATATACCTTCATTTGTTTTGCTTATGTAGAGTTTTTTAAATGTTAAAAGATACTGTCTCACCAATGGGATATCGCAGCTTTCTTTTTAATGTTAACAACAAATCAGCATCCTCCTGCCCTTATCCCACTCTAAGTAGGGTCGGCACAATATGTTATAAAACGTGTTGTCACATGATTTGGCTACGTATTTGACGGCCGGCCGCCTGCCTGACGTCAACCTACCTTAGTTACCGTATTTAACGATACCTCGGTAAGAAAGAGGGTCTATTCTACTCAACCGGATACCACACGGTAGGTCAACTTACCTTAGTCGCCTTTTACGTCACCTCGGTCAGACGTGAGGGTGATCTATTCTACTCAGCCGGTAACGGCACGGCATTGTTAATAACAAATGTATTTACTTTTTTGGCGAAAATAGATGTTCTTGTTGAGCCTAACCTCATTTAAAAAAAAAACCTAACACAGTTACAAAAATATAATTAACTCACTTCGTAGGTTAGGTTAGTTGAGGAGGATAAGTTGACCTCTGAATTTTTTTAGTTAATAAAAAACACAGATATTAATAAAAAATATGTATATTATTATCCTTATATATATTATTATATTATCCTTGAGAACCAATTTTTGCGTTCTCAGGTGAACAAATATTACAAGTCTACAAACTGAGTTCATTCGGAGTATTTGCATATTTGTCCGATATAAAGGGAATTAAGTGGTGAAAAAAGCCGTGCAGAGAAAATTGAATATAAAAGGAAATAGTTAGTTTTAATTATACTGTTGCTTTAGCTTATATATACAATATAAGACCGCGATTTTTTTTTAATATACGAGAATATAGACCAGTGTTTCCAACCTTTTTTGTTCCATGCCCCTATTAAATTTTAGAAAGACTAACCTTTCTAAAATTCTTATGATCACCTGTGTAAGATACATAACTTTAAATATAGTTAGTAGTTTAGTTTTACACTTGTTAACATATCCTAGTTCTTAATGTAGTCCGCGATTCATTTCTTGTTGGGACAGGAAAAGTGCCGCGTTACGTCTCAGCTTTCATTAGGGTCCTAACCATAAGCGACTGCGATAAAAATATAATAAACTGTAAAGAAAGGGAACTAAATTAAATATAGAAGTAGTCTTTTAAATATATTATATTTCACAATAAAAATGAAAATATTTATTGATTCAAAATGGTACATTGCACAACAGTAGCAAGAACCCTGCACTTGGTATTAACCCGTATTGGGTGCCCCGCTCATCCACCAAGACAGGTAAATTTAAAACATATTTATATAAGTGTTTGTGCGTGTGCCCGCGTGTGTATGAGTGTGTGTGCGTGTATATGTGTGTGTGAATATTTATGTATGAAATTAGTTTTTTATAACCTCATTTACTTATATTTCGCATGCTTAGTATTAAAGTGACTGAATTCAAAATTAGGCTAGTTGAATTAAATACATTGTAATCTTTATTTCAATGTCAAGGATCAATTAGATTTAATAAGCTACACTGGCTCGGAATGTTGCTCTTACCGAGAAGAACCAGCAAGAAACTCGGCGGTCAATCTTTTAAACATTTAAATTTACATTATTTATTTGCAATCTTGTTTCGAGGTGAAAGGATTTTCAAATCCAAGCATTTTTATCATTCAAATAATCTTCAATTGTGTAACATGCCTCACGTGTAAGCATAGTTTGTACACTTAATTTAAACTTTTCTGTAGATAAGTCTAACATAGATTGCGGAATTTTATTGTAAAAGCGAGTACCGAGACAAACGAATGAGTTGCTAACTCTGCTGAGTCGCGACGCAGGGATAACAAGCTTTTTGTGACCTCTCGTATGTCTATGATATACATCGAATTTGGTTCGATAGATATAAATATTTTTTTGTACAAAATAATATTACTACGTATAATATATTGTGACGCTACTGTAATTATGCCTATTTCCTTGAACTTTTCGCGAAGAGACTCACATTGCCTCATATTATAGATAGCACGTATGGCTCTCTTCTGGGCAACAAAAATCTTTCTAACGAGAGAATGAAAGGGAAAAACATGTTGGAACCCCCTACTTAGAGTGCGATAAGGACAGGAGAATGAAGAAAGGTACGCCAACTTTAGTAGTTGGAAATTAAATCTCTTATAACTTGGACCATAATATTCTCGGGTGAAACTTGAAGTGTTGCTTTTAGTGCGTTTATAAATCAAACGTGAGAAATGTGGCCGACTATCTCGGACAACAAATGGTGTAACTTGTGACGGTCGCCTTCTGGAAGTTTTAGCGATTTACACACACTACGTCATGAGAAGGAAACTTTGGAAAAAACTAGGTGAACGACCTTTGATATATGACAAATGTTATAATTTTTCATGCGAAAATTCTGATTCATGAGCCTGGTAATATCCCAATGCTGGGCATAGGCCTTCCCTCTCCATTTTTTGGAGAAAAGGATTGGAGGTAAGACCCACCATGCTGCTCCAATGCGGATATCCGGTTACACATATCCCCTGAATTCTCTAAAGATATGTAAATTTACTCACGATGTTTTTTTGTCACTGAAGAGCGTGTGATGATGATTATTATCGTCTGGAAAGAGTTGCACGGTTTCACTGCTGGACTATCACAAATCAATATAGTACGCGATGTTATAGTACGCGGCAATAAATAATGCACATCGAGGCTTAGACAGAGATATTGACTAGACTCTGCTTCATAGAGCATTGTCTCTGTCACACAGTCTAACGGACCCGTGTGAAACGTCACATACTGAGTGACAATGACAGCGCTCTACGAAACCGAACTGGCCGGCTGTTTCGTTCTAAACATGGATGTGCATTATTTAATGCCGGGTACTATAAATACCCTTTTAAAATTTTATAATGTAAAAATTTCAAACAGTTCCACCGACCAACCTCTGTCGCTGTACCAGAAGAACACGGGGAAATGAGACATCCCCCAAAAAGGTCTCGCTGACATTTGCAGATGGATACATGACACACCACAGCCCTCCTTTGAAAACAGTCCGTATTTTATGTCTCCCAGCTAGACATGTGTAAAGTGTCCATTTTATGGGGAGCCCCGGGAGCTACATATTTCTATCAACGTCGCTTTGGGTGTGAAATAAAGGCGTCACTAGACTGGAGTAGAAAAACGCAGCGTTGCTAATACGAGCGGTTTTCATAAATACTGCAACATTATAATTTATTACTCTGTTCCATTATTAGTATTTTAGTAATAATATTGTACTAAGCTTCTTACCACTATAGCCGAATATCCAGCAAATAACTTAGCTTGTAATCATATCATTACCAGCGTAATAATATAAATAGCGCATACATTATCAGCGGTAATCTACGCATACATAAAGAAGCATATATCGCTCATGGGCTGCGATGGAAATGCATGAGCTGAGAGCTGCATGTGGAGATCTCATAGGGAGACTAATATACAGCCAGTGGACGTGCATCGGAGTAAGATGCAGGGACATCAGCACAGGGCTGTGTTAGTGGCACAACTCTAAAAATCATATTTTGAGATAAATGTGTTAAAATTTTTCATTGCTAAGGAATATTCATAAAAATGCTTTAGTTCGATTAAACAGCCTCCTAACATACTAACTATACTCGTATAATAATATCAATTTGAACATTTGCACCTATTCCTAGTCTAAAACACGTGTTTTTTTGTGTTCTGCCACTATTACAGTCCTATTTTTATTTCTTATAAAATTGATAATGTAATATAAGAAACTGCGTAAATGTTTTTACCTAATTATCTACTTGATTAAAAAAATCATAATTACAGAAAGAACGGCGTAACAAAATATTAAATTTGAAAGTTATTGAGTTGAACAAATTTTGATATAAATTACATACGTTTACAAATTCATATACTTTTAAATTACAATATTTTTAATACAAGACCTTATCGCAATAAACTCCATAATATACCATGAATTATATTTAATCTCAGGAACTACTGGGCGGATTTGAAATTTTGTTTTGAGTGTGAGATAATCCATCCATCGCGTAAAGCTGAAGAGTTTGATTGATTGGTTGTTTGTTTGAACGCGCTAAGATGAATGAGGAGCAGCAATATAAACATTGCGAAAACGCCAAAAAAAGCTTTAAAACTTTCCTTGCGTGCGCTAAATACACAGTAAAAGTTATTCAAAAATCATTTATTAAAAAATTTTAAAATTTATTTAAAAAGTCCGCGAAAGCATATGTTTAGCTATAAGGTAAACCCACTGTAACAATCATCATTCTGCCCTTATCCCACTCTAACTGGGGTCAGCACAACATGTTTTAAAAATGTTGTCACATGATTTGGCTACGTATTTTACGACCGGCCGCCTGCCTGACGTCAACTTATCTTAGTCGCCTTTTACGACACCTCGGCAAGAAATGAGGGTGGTCTATTCTACTTAGCCGGATACCACACGGCATAAGGTAAACCCACTTTAACCATAATTAATATTATTACGGTCTACTCAAATAATAAGACTGCAGTCCACGCGAACGAAGTTGCATTTAAAATCTAGTTTGATAATAAAATGATTCTTATTTTAGAAAAACAGTTAGTATACGCATTAATCAAATCAAATCAAATCAAAATAATCTTTATTCAAATAAACCATTTCAGGCACTTTTGAATCGTCAAGCATCAATATGATTAATGAAGCTACAACTGGTTCGGAATGTTGCTCTTACCGAGAAGAACCAGCAAGAAACTCGGCGGTCAATCTTTTAAATATTTTCAATTATACATTATTAAACCGCTGTCTTGTATGAAGCTGAAAGGATTTTCAAATCCAGACTTTCTTATCTTCCAAATAATCTTCAATTTTGTAATATGCTTTACGTATAAGCATATTTTTTACACTTAATTGAAATCTTTCTGTACACTGGTCTAGAATGGATTGAGGAATTTTATTATAGAAGCGAATAGCGAGACCAACAAAAGAGTTGCTTACTCTGCTGAGTCGCGACGCAGGTATCGTAAGCTGTTTGTGACCTCTCGTATGTCTATGATATACATCAAATTTTGTTTTATATGTACTTATATTTTTTTTTAATAACACTACAAAACTATTATACGAGAATAGTCAGTATGAGAGGGCTTTAGTTAAGTGAGCGAAGGATCAACTTAACTTGGCGGGACTATAAAGCGTGTTACTCAAGACCTGCAGCGAGCAAACCTCCTTTGTCTGGTGAAGGGAAACAAAAAGTGAGCGATTGTTTCGCGAATTCCGATGTTCTATTTCCAAGTGGGAAGTTTTATTTTGTCTCATATCTGGCCAGCATCACGTCAAAGTTAGGAGACTGCTCATATATTACATGCAAATATTTCATATCCGACTTGAAAAAAATGGTGTTTTCACGACAAAAATTTACCAAAATAAATGACAAAAAAAAGTAATCAAGCAGTTACATTGAATAATTTGTATTACATTCACATATTTATTTATTACATATTTACTTTTCCATTGTAGAAATAGGCATTACGGAATTCCATAGTACAAGAGTAATGATAGAATTATTTTCCTTTTATCCTAGTTTTGTTTTTTATGCAAAGTTAAAAAATAATAATTATAAAAGAATTATTCTCTTACTAGCACTAGATAGATTTTCACAAACATTTTTGTGTGAATATATTCTTATTTCGCCATGTTGTATCGATAAAAAATGCGCAAAATTCAGTTCGAGTTGGAGAATTACAGTCGTGATGTTTCAAAAAGTTACAACCATTACTTATATGATTTAAAATATATCTTTAACATTTCATGAAGATTATTATAATAAAAAATCGACAAATTTCATTTATTTGTAGCTTTGGTAAACAGAAACGCAAAGTAATGTGAAAAATTCAACGATTTTGGAAAAAAAATCTTAACTTCGTTACCATTTCGAAAACATTAATTTTTTTATTGATTCTGAATCGTGAATAGATCCACTATCAGTTGTTAAAGTTAGCCATTTATTACGGGACGCCCTTTACAACATGTCAACCTTTTTTGATATGTACTCGTAGATGTTTAAAGGCTTTGACGTTGGTATAGGTAGACGAATTTGGTCCTTCAGTCCATAATAAATAATATGTATCAAAGAATAGGTATGCTCAATAATGTTTATACATACGAAACTTGATACTTAAAGATACCTGTTAAGGCTGTCTTATTGCAGCGATCTCTCAGACAGCCTATGATATGAGGATCAGAGTGCAAGGATCGGATTTCGGTTTGTTATATTACAAAGCCATATGTATAGTTATCAAAAAAAATACTTATGCAGCTGCAACATTTTCTTATGTGTATATGTCAAAACATTTCTTACTACTATTAATTACACTTCCTACTATATTTACAATTATTTTACGTCGCACCAGAATGCTGCCAAAATGAATCCCTCCTTTTTTAAATCTCTCAAGTTATGGCTATATAATATTGAGGCTAATGCCAATATTTAAACTTCCAAATTTTACGCCTATGCAGGTTTCATTACTATTTTTAACGCTTAGCGTAAAAGTAAATATCAATTGAGCACATGTTTCTATAGAAATCTCATAAGTTTTAGGAATTTGATCCCGCGTTCCCTGGGCAAGTATCTTGATCTCTCTGGCGTTTAGATCAATCTTCTTCTTCATGGATGTCCACTGTTAGATATAGATCTCTTAGGTTCTCCAAAAACACACACACGATCTTGTGCCTGTTTTATAGAGGGTCTTTTTTTAATCTAGAGGAGGGAAATCCTTTATGGACCTTCTGCGGACTTTCCACAGAACTCCCAATGACTATACAAATGTTAAAATTGCTAAGAATATTAACGACCAGAGTACAGAAGTGAAGTAAAGTCAACCTTTCAACTTTTATTATACCAAATAAATATCTTCTCTTAATATTATAAATGTGATTTTTTTTGGTGAATTGTCTTTTTGTGTATGTATGTGATGCTTTTACTTAAATTTGACCCATAGCAATGAAGGTTTAAGCTTATATAACATTCATGCTGTGTTCATTTTTAAATAATTATTTCATTTAGTTATTTTTCTATTTATATAAGTAGGTTTGTCTATGTATTGGTGTTAATAATTGTAAGTGAAACTAATAAATAAATTTAAAAATATATATATTTATATTTGTACGTATTATAAAACAAAGTCCCCAAAATCTGTGATCAATTTTCTCAGAATCTACTAAAAAGTTTTATGTACGGTTTTTACTAAAAGATATTGTAGTTCTTGAGAAAGGTTTAAGTTAATAGAACATTCGCCTTTTCCGATATTGATGGGACTTTTTTATCTATTAACTCCATCATGAGGGACGGAGCCTGTTTTTGTCGATAAGTTATTCATACCAGTTCTCGCTTGTATACATTCTTTCGTTCTACATACCAATGCTTTCTTTTATTCGTCATCATTATCAACTAAAAGGGTGGAACTCCCTTCTATATCTAGCTATCCATCTTTACTTAGTATCTATTTACTCATGATGGGACTTTCACTGGAATATAGGCTGTGGCGTAACATATAGGTTTTTCATAATTAATGGAAAAACTTTGTGAGACACTGATTTCTATGCGGGCGAAGCCACGGGGATAACTAGTAAAGGATAATATATATATATATATATATATATATATATATATATATATATATATATATATATATATGGGACACTTGCAAACACGGTCGTCCATCCCCAAGATAAGTAACTTATTACTTGTGTTATGGGTGACGGACAACTGGTAAATATACTACATATAAAATTTTAAATACATACTTATATACTAATAAACACCCAGACTCGAAGAACCAACAAATTGTTGATAGAAAATGTTGGCCCTCGGTAGGAATCGAATCCACGACCCGCGGAGCTGAAGGTAGGTTCAGACTACCCAAAATGGATAGTACTTCTTGTACTTCTATACCGTTCGGAAGTGAAGGAATGAAAAGCAAAAACTTTTGTTACATTTGAAATAACATCAGATCGCAATCACAAACAACAGGCCTGCGCCATTAATAAATTACACTCTGTAGACTTTATTATACATAAGAATACTCAACAAATAAAAACTGAAGGCATATTTTTTAATTATAGCAATTATATAAAAAGTAGCCGTGTTCTAAATCGCTGAGTTGTTAATAATCATACAATTTACAAAGAAAGCAACGCTAAGAGGCGAATCTAAGATTTGATTTTCAAAATAAGGAAAAAAATTAATGTTTTTAAAATCATTTGTAGAAGCAAGCGTTACTTAGTTTCTTAGTACAGAAGTTATGACAGAATTATTTTGCTGTAATCCGCGTTTATTAGGAGACTATCTAATGCTAAGTGTGGGATGCAGACAACGTTTACATACCTTATATGTACATACATGACCAGTTACCACACGTATCACAAAATTCCGCCGCCAGCAACGACTCTCAATCTCTACGTATCACTCAATCGTAACGCGTTAGGACTTTGTCGTGGAGCCTATCCTCCTGATAATGCTTCGGTTGTGGGGTGAAACGGTCGAGACCTTTCTGAACAGCGGCCCATCCCTCTGCTCATCGATGTATCGGGAGCATCAGATGCATCGACCGTCTTAAAGACCTATACACACTGGCTACTTTTACTTTAGCATTAAATCAAATCAAATCAAAGTAAACTTTATCCAAATAAGCTCTTTCAATCACATTTTAATCGTCAAGGATCAATATGATTAATGAGGCTATAACTGGTTCCGAATGTTAGTCTTACCGAGCAGGGCCCGCAAGAAACTCGGCGGTCAATCTTTGAAACCTTTTGCAATTTTACATTATTAAACCGCAGTTTTGTATGAATATGAAATGATTTTCAAATCCAGGCATTTTTATCATTCAAATAATCTTCTATTTTGCAATATGCTTTAACGTATTTACTATATAATAATTATACCTATGATTAGCATTTTCTTCGTTAAAATATTCGCCATCGAATTCAACCAATTATTTTATAATTGGACAAATTTTATTTATTTATTCCGAAAAAGTTGGTTACATATGAATTTCTTATCTAACTTAACTGAAATACTAATCAAATAAGACTATACTAAATACATAAAAAAGGAGAAAAGAAAAATTATTATTAATCCACACTAAGGTAAAACCTGCGCCGTGGATATTAACGGTTACGAGTATATAAACAACTATATAAACTTTTCTAAAATAATATATTAATATTTTTTTTATTTATAACAAAAATGTACAAGTTATATCTATCTTAAATTACTTACACGCTACTATTATACAAATCATGCCCACGTGGGATGGTCCCAAGAATGCTGGCAGCGTTTCCGCGTTGAATCGATAAGCTGATTCTATTAACGTATAATAATATTATTAATTTGCTTACGTTGTTTTTTTTAATATTTGTGTATCAATATTTATATCTACCAGCAGTAGAAACAAACTTTACTGTAATTATCAAATCTAATTACCAAGGGAAGTTTTTAAAACGAAATTAAGTAAATCTGCGTAGCAGTTGCGGAACAAATGAAAAATAAACTTTTCGAAAGTGGGTGGGGGAACATGATGGATCGGTTTAAATAATTGCAGAGCAGTTTTTTGTGCTCTGGTGGTTTTTTGGCCATTACAACTTTTTTCTACAACTAGTGCGAGTCAGCGTTTACGTTATGGCTGTGCCACATCTAGCGGTTAAATCTTATTTTTATGGCCTATGAGCGATTCAATTTTCATCTTTAACCAGTATCTCTCATCAAATCAGTAAAGACATATGAATTGAGTTCGCTCTACCTTTGATAAAGTTGGCTAAAGCTGGAGGTTTATTTACTTAAACTGCGCAGTATTGGTTAAGTTCTACTGAAGAACGAAAAAATATACGAGCACCTCTGTACCTGCCCAGTGGTTTATTCTAGCAATAAACCGAACCCAAGATTATATCGTAGTCCTGGGTAGGTGTCAGGGGTGCTAGTTTGTTATTTAGAGTTTACATAGTTTACAGAATCAGTAAACTGAATTAGGATAAATATTTAAGGAAAACATGTTTAATGATAAAGAAAGATATATAAAAAAATAAAAATAAAATAAATTTAAAGCAGTGAAATACGCCCAATATGATATTCTCATTATTGAAACATGTGTGAACAAACAAATAGTGCTTATTGATACAAATGCCACAAATTTTTGCATAAACTGTTTCTCTCTATGCCGATGAATTTGATTAAAAACTAAATTAACTGTTACACGCATTTAGTTTAAATAGGACGCAACAAGCGACCACAATTGCCACTGAAGATAGCATATTAAATTCTCAAGGATGCATCGTATCCTATCGGGTATCCCCTATCCGGCTGAATAGAATAGATCCCTCATTTCTTACCGAGGTGTCGTAAAAGGCGAACACGTTAAGTTGACCCGCCGTATGCTATCCGGCTGAGTAGAATAGACCACCCTCATTTCTTACCAAGGTATCTTAAGAGGCGACTAAGGTACAGTTAACGTCAGGCAGGCGGCCGGCCGGATTGGACTTGGGATAAGGACAGGGCAATGATGAGTGATGGAGCTTACGTGATCCGAAATTTTTAAATATGAATCGTAATAACTTTCTTAGAGAATGACGATTTGATCTTTAAATTTAAATAAAATTAACATAATCATATTATAATTATTTTCATGTGCGAATTTATCATAAAAGTCATTTATATCAATGCATTCATTGTGATTTTTGATATATAGTACTAGGATAATATACGAATATATACAAATAATGACGCACAAGTTGCAGTCAGCATACTGGGTAATCAAAGCATCGCTAAACCAAAAATAAGCAGACAAATGTGGCAACAACTTCGGACAGTTGAAGTTTTAAGTTGCGGAACTCCCAAATATTGGTTTTCCGAACGCGGTTCGAATGTGTTTACGTAGATGGGAATTGAATTTTTTATGACACGATTTTTCAAACGTTTATTTAGTTCAAAGTTGTTGGTTCGGGAATTTTATAGACCTCATGAATTTTTACAAAAACCATGGTATATATATTTTTCTTCTTTCTCCTACCCTTATCCCACTCTAAGTGGGGTCGGTACAACATGTTTTCCTCTTCCATTCTCTTCTATCATTCGTCAACTCTGGCGCTACTCCTTTTATATGCATGTCATACTTCACACATTCCAACCATCTCTTTTTTAGGCCTCCCTCTAGTCACATATCCATCCACATTCATATCCAACACTCGTTTAGTCACATGATTTTCATCCCTCCTCATTACATGTCCATACCATCCCAATCTTGCACCTCTCATCTTTTCTATAATGGGCGCAACTTTCATACTTCCCCTTATATACTCATTTCTTATTTTATCCAATCTTGTCACACCACACATCCACCTTAACATCCTCATCTCATTTGCATGCACTCTTCTTTCATCCATCTTTTTCATTGCCCAATTTTTATTTTTATAAATAATTAATATAAATATATATTTTTGAATGACATTAAATCCTGGATGTCGAAAATAAATTGTAAAACAATAAGTTTTATTTTATAATGCAAAAGTACTGAAAATATTATTTTTCTATAATCTATACTTATTATAAAATAAAGTTCCCAAACCTGTCTGTATGTCTGTCTGTAATCGATTTTCTCAAAATCTACTAAACGGATTTTAGTACGGTTTTTATTAAAAGGTAGTGCAATTCCTCCGAAAGGTTTAGGTTAATAACACATAACGGTTTCATATAAATTGAGTTAAATAGGTTGTTTTACAACAATTGTTAGTGGAGGTAGTAAAAAAACGGTGTCAATTGTAGTGTATTTTAAGTACGTTAGTAAATTTTAGTACGTTAGTAAATTTTAGTAAAGTTAAGTTAGTAAATTTTAAACTTCCGCGATTCATACTCATTATTATACAAATAAACGGGTCACATCGCGGCACTGTATTTCTAGTTCACAATAAAAGAAAGAATTAATCAATGAGAAATGTTTAAGTAGGGGTGGGATGATATTCCAGCATATAATTGCAGTCGGAAAACTACCTCTAAATATCAATTTGATGAATAATATACCTTTTCAGTTCCCGCCGTGATAACGCCGTGTAAAGAACTCATTAATAAGTGCCCCGGATGGGCTCGAAACTAGTCGGGCTAACCCTATAAAATTAGACGTGAGTATAGCCGGTGTCTACACATTAACTATGAATAATTTCATGTTGTAAATAATAATTAGACGCCTCCCCATGTCTGTCTTCATTCCCCAATCGCCTTGAAAAATTAATTACGTTAGACTAATATTATCAGACTTCATCAATATTTTCACGCTAATTGCCTCGATAATTAAAGTGCGCTAAACGCTTTGAACAAAAAATGGCTAATACTTATATAATGAAATACTTTTTTGATATTAATTAAAATTTGGCACTAATTGATCGAATGAAATTTTATATTACTAGGCTGTTGATATCAGTGTGAAACAAAGTTTTTCCCATATAAATCCTGAACCTGCGAGAATTCTAGGATAAAAAAGTAACCTATACATTGACCGCAACCGTCTGTATATTCCAGTGACAGTCTCATCAAAGCTGCTGCTGTGATAGCCGAGCGGTGAGACCGTACGACTCTTTCGAGAGGAACAGGAGTTCGAACCCAGGCAGGCACCAATGAGTTTTTCTATTAAAACTCATGTGTCTAATTAATAATTGCAATTTATCAGACGCTTTTCGGTGAAGGAAAACATCGGGAGGCAAGCTGCATATCTCTAGATAATTCTGGAGAGATGTGTAACCTACAAATCCGCATTGGAGCAGCGAGGTAGGTCTTTGCTCCAACCCTTCTCTCCAGAAACGGAGAGAGGAGGCCTATTCCCAGCAGTGCGATTGTAACAGGTCGTTACTTTACTTTTACTTTTTTTCTCATCAAAATCAGTTAAGCCGTTCCGGAGAATTAAATATTAACTCAAACCTTCCTCAAAAATTTCACTATCTTTTAGTAAAAACAGCACAAAAATCCGTACAGTAATATTGAGGAATTCTGCCACATACAAGCTTTAGGGGACTTTTTTTATAATATCAAAAGATATTTATTAATTAATTGGTACTCGTTACTACGTTCGCGCCAATATAATCGTTTAATTACCTTTATAAATGCAATATGTTGTTATTTCTCTGTTCTTAAAGAAAACGTTATTAAGTTTAGCCTATGTGTCAACTCGATGCATAAGCTTCAATTGTGACAAATAACATCAATATTGGTCCAGCGGATTAGCCAGGGAAGCGTCATAGACGGAAAAACTTTCACATTATTGTTTCGATTTTGTTGCATGCCAAATAATTGAACAACACTGTACACAGGCAATTGAAATATGTGTCTAATTGATAACCGCAATTTATCACACGCATTTCGGTGAAGGAAAACGTCGTGACTAAAGAAACTATAACAGAACTACTTTGCTATAATCCACGTTTGTGCAAAGTTGTTTTAAACGCGGATTATAGCAAAGTAGTTTTTTTCTAGCTTCTATACTATGGAATTCCACAAAGTAAAGCCTGCTTCTATAAATCATTGTGACTAAACTATATATCTCCAGAGAATCCTGGATATATGTGTAACATACCGATCTACATTGGAGCAGCATAGGGCATAGGAGGCCTATGCCCTACAGTGGGATAAGAAAAGGCCATTACTTTTTTACTTATTTTATTTTCAACGAATCACATCGACTCTTGAACCGATGGATCCTTTCGACGCATTAACAAAAATACGTCAGTACTCAGTGTTTACAAATAAATAAAAAAATATGTATTTAACAAAAGATAATTAGCATTAAAATAATCTTGCTCTATTACGCCATCGTCATTAAGAATTCTTATTTTGACTTTTCTTCAATATTAAAAATAAACAAGCTGTTAATTAACCTTACATAAATAAAAACAATATAAAAGGCGACTAATTAATGGCCAAACCCACGTTTCACAGGGATGGGAAATAACAAAAGGGAAATAATAACTATTTATCTCATCGTAACTCCTGAATATACCGCTAATAACGCCCGCGTAGGGTGATAATAACGTCTAATAACGTTGCCCTTTGATTTACTATTCAGGGTTCACTCGTAAATAAACAAATAAAATCGCTTCTTTTGGTGAGAAGAAATAATACCGCCTTCTTACTAATCCAATGTTCAGTAAAGATTTATTTATTTATCTATTTATTTGGATAGCCAGTTGTTGCATATATCTTAGATATTATTAAAATATAAACAAAAAATTACATATATTACTTGAGATATCCCCGAATTAATTTTTACTATTTAGGGTAAAGTTAATATATCAATATTTACGGTAAATAAACGGTAAAGTAGCGGCCTGTTACTATCCCACAGCTGGGCATAGGCCTCCTCTCTCAGTTTCTGGAGAGAAGGTTGGAGCTAAGACCTACCACGTTTCTCCAATGCGGATTGGTAAGTTACCCATATCCCCAGATTCTCTACAGATATGCAGGTTTCGCCACGATATTTTCCTTCACCGAAAAGCGTATGATAAATTGCAATTATTGATTAAATTATCAATTAGACTCAAGTTTTTATAGAAAAATTGGTCCCTGCCCGGGGTTTGAACTCGAGATCTCCTCGAAACAGGCACTCACAGTCTCAACGCAGGGCATATTTACGGTAAACGAAACAAATGAAAAAAAATTAATTAAATTCCAAGATACTATCGATCGCATCTCATTAATCTCCTCTTAACAATTTTACAGACATTTTTTAATATTGTAAAGTGTCATCAAAAATATCCATTTCTTAACAGATGGACTTAAAAAATTTAAGCAATCTAGACATGGGCGATGACTGTTTAAGATTAGTCTTAGTAAAAAGCTAAGATATGTTATTAAAAGGATGAATATCTATGAATTGTACCTCATTACAACACTGTGTACAACACCAAAGTGTACACAGATTTTCTCATTCTAGTTGAATCGTCCGCTCCTAGAAGAAAGAGGAAAATTTTGAAAAAAAAAATGATTATTTATACTTTGGTACAGGTATATCTTATTTGTTACATAACCTTTGCACGATACTTACGAAAAGCCAGCTTAGTCTTACGTCCTGTCGGAGTTGTTTTAGACATGCCTAGTTGGCAGCACCAGTCGATTATATGCGCTAGTTTTTGTTTTTAATTGTCATAAGCATGGGCTTACCACAACAGTTGTGGGCAAGTCCGATACAGTTCTCTACAGCATGTTGCTTTAAGCCGAGGTCCGGACTCCCAGGGTGCTGCGAGCCTCGTTCTCTCCCAGTTTTTACCCCGACGACGCTTCTGCGCTCGCCCACTCTCTCGGTGACGCTGTAAAAGTCATTAGGGCTAACAGCATTAGTTAGATAATTTATAGAATTAGGCGTTACTTTGCGGAGATCCATAAACAAAAGTAATAATAAAATTATTTTGCTGTAATCCGCAATACATTACATACATGTATCGCAATACATGTATCGCGGATTATAGCAAAATAATTTTATTATTACTTTAGCATTAGTTAGTGTTCGAAAAAAAAACAGTGATGGTTTCGGATTAGAAAGTTGTGTAGTTCTCAGTTGTCAATTTAGTACATCGTAGGGTTCAGTTCTTTGTCAATAATTGCATTTCGGTATAGGTTCTACTTCATTTATTTATTTTTTTATTTACTTATTTAAAATTATATAAATGTAAGGTATAGAATACAATTTCTTTATAATAGTTACATAATTAAATCGCAAAAATAATTCGGAAAAGGGTTTGTCAACACTTGTGCTAGGAAATACCTGTGTTACAAGTGCTGAAACCTTCCCAAACATCACAAGTTACATTTATGATAAGGAGTAAATAATTAACGGAAGAAGTTCTAGTTATACAAAAATTAAAAAATACATTAAAATCATTCGACATTGGTGTCGAGAATTTAGTTACGGTTCAGTTCTTACACGTCCTATTTGTTATTTACATAATAAATATGCGCTATACATTAGTTTTAAAAACACCAAATGTTATCAAATCGCTTCAACGGAATAAAAGCGTAACAGACGAACATCATCATTTTTCTTCCATTGTCCCGCTCTAAGTGGGGTCGGCACAACATATTGCAAACATGCCGTCATATGATTTGGCTACGTATTTTACGACCGACCGCCTGCCTGACATCAGCTTTTCACAGTCGCCTTTTACGACACCTCGGTAAGAAATGAGGGTCATCTATTCTATGCAGCCGGATACCACACGGAATTTACCTTAGTCGCCTCTTACGACACCTCGGTAAGAGAGGAGGGTGGTCTATTCTATTCTGTCGGATACCACACGGCAACGTAACAGGCGAACATCAATTATAATTTTAAAATAATTCATTTTAATGTCTTTCTTTTTATGATCTGAGTAAATTAAGAAAAACAATTGAACCGTTACCTGCAGGTAAGTAATAGTTACATTTTCTTTTCCTTAGATAAAATAGAGACACAAAAGTCAAACAATACGCGCGAAACTAAACGTAGATACATTTCCAACAATGCATCGGATTTCGCAGACGTCGCCATTGTTAATTCAAGCCGCATACGCTGCAGTCCCGTTTTGAGCAGATTCTACAGTTTTAAACTTTCAACGGTATTCGTTTAGATTTTTCAAATGAAACGCAAAACTCGTTCCGACCGGCCGCAAAATAAAAATCAAATGTCCCATAAAAGTATTTGAAAAAGAGCGGAGTGTATTTGGGGAAACCGAATTTCGGGCTGTCAATTTGTCAGCCATTTTATAAAATATTTACGGAATATGCGTGACTTGTGCTATATGAAGAGAATTAAGCTAGGCTATAATTATCCTGCTTAAAATCATACTATTATCAAAAATGCATATGTCTGCCTGCCTGCTACGCTTTCACGGCATATTTTCTAGATCAATATTGATGTAAATTGGTATAATTAAAGCTTATACACAGACCTATAACCTAACATATAGGAAAAAAAGTTCCATTTTCTGTCGGGTTTACTAATGCACTAGTGCTTGTGCCTCCGCCCGCGTGGAACTCATAGTGTCACAAAATTTTTCCCGATCTTGCGAGAATTTTACCGTAAAGTGCTATTAGAGTTCTTCACCAGCAGAGTCAATATATGATTTATAGAAGCAGGCGTTACTTTGCGGAATTCCATATTACAAGCAATATAACAGAATTAACTACTTTGCTATAATCCGCACGGGTTAAGTGAATGCATGCAAAGCCAATGTGTATGAAGCAGGCAAAATCTACGTACCTTATCCATGCAGGACAAGCCACCACATGCACCCCAAGGTCAAACAAAAATCGTGCTGCGCCGCGCTACCCATACAAGCTTGTATGGGTAGCGCGGCGCAGTACGATTTTTGTCGTGGAGCCTATCCTCCTGATGATGCTTCGGTTTCGGGGCGAAACGATCGTCGAGATTGTGGTGGTGGGTGTGTGTGCTGCTTTTGTGTGCGTTGTTGCTGGTGAATTGCGCCTTGGGGTGCATGTGGTGGCTTGTCCTGCATGGATAAGGTACGTAGATTTTGCCTGCTTCATACACATTGGCTTTGCATGCATTCACCTAACCCGTGCGGATTATAGCAAAGTAGTTAGTTCTGTAATATTGCTTAGAGTCAATATATATTTTTTCACGTTTTTTCAAATTGCATCTTTGTTATATTTGCTTCAGAAAATATCAGATCACCCAGGTACTGTTTATTCAATTGGTCACTATTTAAATTCAGTACAGCGCCATCTAGTGGATTATTATGTGATGATGTCCTCCTTGACGTATTTCGTCAACGGCGAATCTTGCTAAGTACGTAAATATGCGCGACTATGACTGGCAAAACCAAATTTTGTTTTAAAAGTGACAACACTATAGTGACATCTCTGAGACAGGAGGAAAACTGTTTCGTGACATTACTCGAATAAAATGATGTTTCTCATCTATATCCTATATAGTGTATTATCTATGGGAAAGACTATAATTGCAGTTTCTCATAAAACTAGTAATCCTAATAAAATATATAGATAGCATAAACAAAATCTGCAGACGGACGACATGCATTTTAAACGAATCCCGTAATAATAGCATATACGTATTTGTGCTAATTCGAAATTGTTCACAATCTACACACCACGAACGCTACGTGCGTAATAAACAACAGAGCAAATTAACAGCGAGCGTTTGGCCGTTTCAAAGCGTTGAATCTATTTTTCAAATCGTATTCGATTCCCATGGGATATTGGACTTTTATTTTGCGTCCAATGGCGGAATACTGCGTGTCGTTTGAAAAAAAAGATAAGCCAAATAATATATACAGGGTGGTACCGTTCATGAGACATTAATTTAAATTTTAGTTACCTCAGCATCCTACATAAAAAAATTGTTAATTTAGCGAAGTTTTGAGCCACTAGAACTATTTTACGTTTTTTGAAAAATAAACATTATTTATAGTGATCAACGACCGTACCCTATTACGACACGAGATAGAAAATAACCTTGACCCAAAAAGTAAACAGTATTGGTGGGTGCGAAAGAAAACAACAATTTTCTCTTGGTTTTAGTACAAGCGGACCACGCCAGATCACTCAACCTTTACTAATAAAGCTAGATCTCAGTTAAATTTTATTTATTTATTTTTTAAAACGATATTTATGAAGAATGAATTGAAAGTTATCTACACATACATTCTCCTGCCCTTATCCCACTCTAAGTGGGGCTGGCACAACATGTTACAAACATGTTGTCATATGATTTAGCTATTTTACGACCGGTCCTCTGCCTGATGTCAACTTACCTTAGTCGCCTTTTACGACACCTCGGTAAGAAATGAGGTTGGTCTAGTCTATGCAGCCGGATACCACACGGTGGGTCAAGTTACCTTAGTCGCCTCCTGCGACACCTTGGTAAGAAAGGAGGGTGGTCTATTCTATTCTGCCGTTCTGGGCGTGTGGTATCCACGCCCACAGTTATGCCAAAGTTATCTATTATATATAAATGATCAATGGATTCGTTTAATTTCGTATCGTCTGTACCACCCTGTGTATGAGACAATTATACATACACTAGCGGTGCCAGCGGATACGCCCGCGTGAAAATCAGCTGTCACAATTTTTTTCTGTAATTCAAATTTTAAACATAAAAGTATTTGTGAGTTAACCATAAAATATAGAGACATGCTATCGCGGACTTTTTTGTAGTATTTTTATAGATCCACAATTCTCTAATACATTGCTTTAGCGTAGCTCTGCTGGTGTACGCAGCGCACGCGACTAAAGCTCCCAGCAAACAAGTTTTTTTAACAACTGCTCGATCTCTTCAGCACAATTTCCATAATACCGATATGTAGTATTTACCTAAACCATCTGGTATTGCTGTATTTTTTGGTGAAAACCGTACAAAAATCTGTTCAGTAGATTTTCAGAAAATCGATTAAATACAGACAGACAGATTTTTATTTTCGTATTATTCGTATTTGTTTTATAAGTAAACAAGTATAGATACATGCTGACCCAACAAACATTGTTTGGCATATATTATTTCTAGGGAATTTTTAGTATAAATTACAAAAAATTGCCAAAAAATAAAAAAATGCTGAAGCAAAAGCTGAAGTGAGAATGGGCGGGATATAGCGCGGAGAATCGAAAACTTTACGCACAACAGTCGTTTCTGAGTGTGGGAGTTTTTAAAAACAAAAATTATCGAGACGACTTTCAAAACCAGAATTTAGCGGTATGGTAACGAAATGATCCATGGCGGATGCAACTCTACCGAAACGTCGAACCATCGAAATAAATAGCTAAATTCTGGTTTTGAAAGTCGTCTCGATAATTTTTTTTCAAAAAACTCCCACACTCATAAAAAACAGTTGTGCGTAAAGTTTTCCGTAACAACTCCTATATCTCATTGTACTGGGATACATTTGCTTCTGTGTAGATACAGTTATTATTTAATATCGCGGCACGTGATCCAGCTTTGCTCGATATTATTTATTTACTCAATATGCCAGGATACGCGTGGATACGGACGTGCACGATTTACAAACGAGATTGTCTGTGTGTTGGCTGTTTAAACAGTGAATGTTTAGATAATTGACTACTCTAGCAATATACAAAATACTGGCCAATGATTTACAGATTTAGATGTTACTTTGCGAAGGTCCATTATAAAAAAGTAATGAAAATATTAATCTGTGATAAAAGACAATATATTTATAGTACGTGGCAATAAATAATGCACATTCAGAGAGAGAAATCGGCTAGATTCTGCTTAACAGAGCATTGTCCCGTCGCACAGGCTGATATACCCGTGTATGACAGTGACAGCGCTCTACGAAACCGAATTGGCCGGCTGTTTCGTTCTAACTCGATGTGCATTATTTATTGCCGGGTAATATAATGCTAAATGTGGAGTGTACTATCCGTTCTCATACCTGATACATGCGGAATTCGTAAAAACTCATGCGCTACTCTACACAACAATACACAAGCATTTTTGCGATTTACCTATTTTTTCGCGTTCTATCTCCTGACAATGCTTACGGGGCGAAACGATTGTTGAGATTGTGGTAGTGAATGTGTGCAGTGCTTGTGTATTATTGCGTTATTGTTTGGAGGTATGGGAACGGATAGTTCACTAAATTTAGCATTACATATATTTCCTTTTACCGCGGATTATAGCAAAATAATATTGTCATTACTTTTGTGATATACTGGCCCGTTGGCGTAGTTGGCAGTGACCCTGTCTGAAGACAGGGTCACTGCCAACACATTGAAACCGAGATCTGAAGATCTCGGTTTCAATTCCCGGTGAGGGCCAAGATTTTCTAAAAATAATTTCTTTATTCTTCAAGTCTGGTTGTATACATGCATTTCAGTATGTATTTAAAATACATTTACACGGCTATTTAAATACCTATTGTGGAGACATACGACTATGTGTGCAATTGTTTGTGCATAATCAAAGCCCGTTTAACTTATAAGATATTGAAATGACGTTTTTCTTTGATAAAAACATAAACTATTGTTAAGGGTACGCGAATAAAGTCGCGTGTACAACTCGTTAATTAATAATTTTCTGAGGTCAATTCCAGCAAGTGTTTAACTGTATAGCACTATGAGTTATCATAAAATACTGCCTACTTGTACCAAAATGGTTTTATTAAAATGTTATAAAGGCGACTACATAAGAGCATATTACGTTAGAAATAATTTAAAGAGGATTGCGGTTGGGGAGTCGTTAGTGGCGGCAATCTAAGGTTCCCAACCGCGCTATTAGAGAACGAGTAGACGAGTTAGCTTCCATTAGTGTGGTAACGGTCTTATGAATAAATTTCGTGGACATTATACTCAGATTAATTTATATGAAAACTTCAGTGATATACACATAAGTTTTAATTGAAACATAATGATATGTTCAGTAGTTTTGAATTCCCAAAAGTAGCCGTCATATGTTAAAGTACCTAATGGAAGAATGGAAATAGTATGAAACAATGTTTCATGGTTTCAAGACATGCCAAATACTCTCTAATAATAAGTCTTTTACGAATACGCTATCGATACAGCTGATCAGTTTTTATATTTTAAATTTAGCACAAGCTTACTGGTGAAGGAAAACATCGCAAGACCAATTCATATACCTGATACAAAGACATGACAATGCAGAACAAGGGCTCTTTTTCCAGAAGAAGGAAAGGTCCTAAAATCTCCATTATCATCCTTATCCTGCTCTAAGTGGGTCGACAATGCTATAAACATGTTGTCACATAATTTGGCGTTCGTATTTCACAACCGGCCGCCTGCCTGACGTCAACTTACCTTAGCCGTATTTTACGACCCCTCGGTAAGAAAGAGGGCGGTCTATTCTACTCAACCGGATACCACACGGTGGGTCGACTTACCTCAGTCGCCTTTTACGACACCTCGGTAAGAAATGAGGGTGGTCTATTCTACTCAGGCGGAGACCACACAGCATAATATAAGGTCCTTAAATCTCCATGGTATTTTAAATAGATAAACTCAAAACATAACTTTAATTAAAAAAAATTCAACTCATACCTGATTGAACCCACGACTTTTGAGAGAATATTACACCATTTCGGACATGACGGTTTATTTCTATAGGAGACATTTGGATTACTTTTAATAATGCATTTTAATCTTTTGTTCTTTGTAAACCAAAAAAAATGGCTAGGTGAGATTTTGTTATGTCATCACCATCATCATCATCATTCTCCTGCCCTTATCCCACTCTAAGTGAGGTCGGCACAACATATTACAAACATGTTGTCACATGATTTGACTATGTATCTTACGACCGGCCGCCTGCCTGACGTAAGAAATGAGGGTGGTCTATTTTACTCAGCCGGATACCACACACTTACCTTAGACGATTTTTACGACACCTCGGTAAGAAATGTGAGGGTTTATTTTACTCAGCCGGATACTACACGGCGAAGTTATGTTAACATCAATGTATTACGATATATAAAATATCTGTATATTTGGGACCAATGCTTTAAAAACAATATCAGAATCTG
The DNA here is from genome assembly GCA_947086505.1 of Morpho deidamia. Classification (NCBI taxonomy): domain Eukaryota; kingdom Metazoa; phylum Arthropoda; class Insecta; order Lepidoptera; family Nymphalidae; genus Morpho; species Morpho deidamia. Next base: position 3,430,431 of record CAMTZC010000011.1, read on the forward strand.
CATATGAATAATGATTGAAATCCCAGTTGAAATCCGAGTTTCTCGTCGACCGAGGTTAGGAAGTGTGACGGAAGTTAGAACGCTATCTAACGGAATTTCTAACGTAATTTTCGAAATATTCTCTAAAACATTTTAAAAATCAGGTCTTTTTGCGAACATCCTTATATTATGTTGTGACTAAATCGCTGCTAATTAATAATACATAAAATACCGTTATATAGTTTCAAAATTTATTTTTGTAACGCATATAAAAAAGAAAAAGAAAGAGCGCATCAAACATAGAAGTTAAACATTATATTGACTTTTTATTTGACTCATATTAATCTAGTTCAAGCTATCGTAACCCAGTGATGAGAACATGCAACTCTTTCGAGGGCTCCCGGGGCAGGCAGCAATTTTTCTATTAAAACTTATGTCTAATTATTAATTGCAATTAATCACGCTTTTTGGTGAAGGAAACATCGTGAGGAAACCTGAATATCTATAGCAAATTCTGGAGATATGTGTAACCTACCAATCCGCATTGTGGAGCAGCGTGGTAGGTCTTAGCTCCAATCCTTCTCGCCAAAGAAAACAGAGAGAGAAGGCCTATGCCAGTCTTAGCTCCAACCCTTCTCTCCAACAACGGAGAGAGAAGACCTATGCTCAGAGGTGGGATAGTAACAGGTCGTTACTTTACTTTTTAAGTTAAAACTGGTTCATTATTATGCTTATCGAAAGCGTTTCTAAGCCGATCGTCACTATAAGCGAATGGGTATTCGAGCGTCTCTAAGCTATTTATTCCTAACACTACATCGCACGCTTGATACAGCAGACCTACTATGAACTCTTACTGCGACTCAATTGAAGACGTAAACTAAATTGTTTTGCTTTTTCATACCATAACGTTTTAAGGACGCACACTTTAAGTCGTTGCCGAATGAGCGTTTGGAATGCGTCCTAAGAACATTTGAGTAAAAGAGACAGAGTTATCTATAGTTCATATAACGTTGTCGTTTTCAAATACACTTCATGGTACGAAAAGCGGTTGGGTTTAGGTACTGACTATCTATGTTTGTTAACAATAGTAAAAACAAAATTGGAATCTTTATTTTTAAAAAGAGTGACCGCCAAGTTTCTTGCTGGTTCTTCTCGGTTAGAGCACCTTTCCGAACCAGTTGTAGCTTCAATTAAATTGTAATTTGACGATTCAAAAGTGCTTGTAATAGGCCAATTTGAATAAATACTTATTTAAATTTAAATCTGACTTTGAATGGAATCGTTTTCTAAAAGTTCATGGTAGGCCTACAGGGTCTTAAAATAGTTTCACACGATTGAAAAGATTTCTTTTTATCTTTCCACTCGACATACGTATTTTAAGATTTTAGGTTATAAGGCAAATTTGCTTGATCCATAATGGGTTTGTTTGTTTTTATTTTAGTCAATATATCGATGTTAATTTTGGTATTAAAAACTTTTATTTAACTTGCCGTGAATGTATGTGATAGTAGAATCTTGCAAGTTAAATTTGACCCAGCTGAAATTTTACATACTAATCCAGTATTGATGCATGTTTATGATATGCATGACCTGATGCTGCTGCCGGCATTGGCTTCAGACGACAGAACTCCTCAACGGTTGACATGAAATTTTGGTCAAAAGCTATTTTATCTTGTTTTGGCTAAAGTTCATGGAGACGAAAAAACTAACAAAATTTTCAAAATGTCAAAATTTTCTGAAGAATCGTTAAAGAACATCAGATTTGGTAAACCGTAATCGCTTTATCATATTAACAGAATATTAAAATAATGGTAAACTTTCTAATATTATATGTCAAGCGTAATGTAGTAATAAGTAGTACGACGGGAAATTTAATATTTCACGTAACTTATGGTGGGCGAGAGAACAAAATCTGTAACTATTTTATAGAACTTTTTACCTTATAACAATGGCAATAGAAACTAAAATTACACTTTTACATTTACATTCCGTTGACTGTTATTCAACCTCCAGGGAAATTATCGCGGTGGACGTTAAATTCAGATGATGGGTGTGCCATTTTGGTTTAAAGCAAATAACTACTGGGACTCGTGCGGTGGTTAAGTGATTACCAATGATTTTGATGGCGTAATTCAATCTATCATTTAAATACTGTAAGAGATGCTAGGTTTATCGGAAGCCCATCTGAAAAGGTCCTCTAAGCGGTCGATGCATCTGGTGCTCACGATGCATCGTCCAGCGGAAGGAGGGGCCGCTTTTAGAGAGGCCCTGACCCAGAGGTGGCGCACTCTGGGGTTCAGAGTTGCTGCTGGCGGGGATGGGGGCAATGTTTACACAGGTGCCTAGTCCCTGCCACCAGCGGCGTGGTGCAGCATACAAGTCATTTTAGTCGGTGCGAGTACGACATAACCCTTGCTTATTGTTGGTTTTTCCTATATAAAAAAGGTCTAACTACTATACAAAAGTAATAATAAAATTATTTTGCTATACACAAAGGCAGTGGTGAAGATTTGTGCATGTGTTTTACGAATCCTGCATTTAACGTGTATGAAAAAACGGATAGTCCACTATACATTTAGCACTATATATATTTTCTATTTACTGTATAGCGGATTATATTATTACTTTTGTATTATGGATCTCCGCAAAGTAACGCCTAATTCTATAAATTATGTAACTATTATCTAAAACAATAACGTTTCTTTGCTTAATACTGACAAACAGATCAAAATATCGCGTACGTTCACGTAGATTTTAATTTTAAACTACCCACAATTTCTTCTTCCCGAGGAGATATGTAATTTTTAGGTATCCCGGAAGATTAGTTTTAATTGTGTGAAATTTCATTAAGAGCCACTTCATTAATAGTCGGATTACCTGTAAAAGCGTCAAAAACTGATAAACTTGTGGTTCGCCTATAGTAAAGTGTTCACGGAGTAGACTGCATCAGAAAACTTTGTTAGTACACTTCTCACACCCACTTCTGACCCCAAAAAGAAGAAAGGAGCGGCTAGATTCAAGCGACATAAAATCTTATGACGCGGCGAAAGTAAAATAATAAAGCTTAGGTTAGATTTTAGATCAAGCGGTGAATAAATCAACATTGATAACGCAAACGTTTCTGCGAACAATGGTACGATTTTGACAGAATAATATAACAATCTAATCTGAAATTCTGTATGCGAAAATGTACACAGTGTTTTTCCTTATAACCAGAAATAAGAAGTCTTATAACATCACTACGGTAACGTACACGGTAACACAAGTTCAAAAAAGTACTTAAGAATAGGGTCATATGACGAACCAAAGGTTCCTACACTATTAAAGATCATTAGAAATCTTTACTTACGTTACAAACAGGGGTTCGTGGACTTGGATGAAAACACCTTGTGACTTGTGAAAAACACTTTATTTAACTTTTCACTACACACTTAGTACTTACAGTCTTTATGCAGTTCGTTGTAAGAAACCCGAGGTTGGATAGCGCTACTGAGCTACTGCAAAAGCTACTGAGTATTCCAGAACTACAGACCACACGGAGTAAGTCGCGGGCAAAAGAAAATGTGTAGTGCATAGTGTTTTATCCATTGGAAACATTGATGTGTGACAACAGCTTAATTGTTTTAATATTTTCTCCTTTTCTTCTATAAATAAATTCACAACTTTTTTAGCAAGTACTTTTCAAATTAGACATAAATATAATGATACATAACGAGACATTCTTTTGGAAAATGAAGCTTACGCTCCATAAGCTTAATCATACATATATAGAGTACATACTCTGTATTCTATAAATGAATGTCGTACCTTCTTTTATGTTTATTATTATAACATATTCGTGTGGAGAATATTTTTGCACGACGCACTTTAGGATCTCGTTTGTACTCGCCACAACAACCATAGAGTAATAAACATTTTTGTTACCTCTACATTTATTAGCGTTACTATAACAAAAATAAATCTACGCTTACACCCAGAGAGGATAGGATTGCTTGTATTCACGACCATAGAGTTATTATACTAGAGTAAAGAAGCCACAGACAGGCCTGTAAGTGAGTATCGCAACAATTATAAGAGAGGGAAAATTAAACTCATATACTTTGTCCTATCATAAATAACATCATACATCTCTCTGTATATTAGACTCATTTTCATGCTCTTTATTGCCGATAGACACATTTTAGGTTGTCTACCTAGTATATAGAGCTGTGATAGCCCAGCGATGAGACCGTGCGACTCTTTCGAGGGGAACACGAGCTCAAACCTGGGCAGGCACCAACGAGTTTTTCTATTAAAACTCATGTGTCTAATTGATAATTGCAATTTATCACACGCTTTTCGGTGAAGGAAAACATCGTGAGGAAACCTGCATATCTCTAGAGAATTCTGGAGATATGTCTAACCTACCAATCCGCATTGGAGCAGCGTGGTAGGTCTTAGCTCCAACCCTTCTCTTCAGAAACGGAGAGAAGAGGCCTATGCCCAGCAGTGGGATTGTAACAGGCCGCTACTTTTACTCTAGTATAATAACTCTATACACCGTAGGTTTAGGACGTACGTAGTTCTGAAGATATTAAAAATTACATTACTTTACTCGTCTCGAGATCATGCTGAATACTTTACCAAAATGTTTGTGGTGCAAAGTGTCATGGTTTAGTGCCGACTGTAAAGTATCATTTTTACGACTAACTTCAGATATTCCAACGTTGACCTTATATTTTACTGTTTTTGGCGTTCCATTTTGTATTTCTAACGAAAATTTCAAAGAAATGATACTAATCGGTTATTTTAAGTTGCTTGTCTATGTACGAAAACAGTATCAGAATTTAGTAATGTATATTGACTAAGTGTGGCCTTGTCTTAGACTTAATTTTTTTGTGTTTTAAGTAATATCTAGTATCAGATAAAAAAAAACATATACACAGCAAAACTTTAAAATGTATAAGAACTTTTTACTTAAGTAGATATTTGGATTAAAAATACCAAAATTTATTTATAATCAACCTTTATGAATAGTTTCAACCCGTCAAGAGTAATTTTAAAACATTTTTAATTAATTTCTATAGTTTTTGTTGTTCTCGAAGAATAATCGGGAATTTTATGTTGGCCCTGTAAATAAGCTCCAATACGGAGTAGAAGAAGAAGAAGGATTGAACAGGCTATCCGGTACTGAACATGATGACAAATATATATAAATATATATAGGTCACTTACACACTCGGTCGTCCACCCCCAAGGTAACTTAATACTTGTGCTATGGGTGACAGATAAATATAATAAGCTGGTAAATATATATACATATAAAGTTTTAAATACAAATATACACCTAGGCTCGAAACACCAACAATTTTTTTCTAGAAAATGTTGGCCCTCGGCAGGAATAGAACCCGCGTTTCGCGGAGCTGAAGGCATGGTCAATAGCCACTGCGCCAACGTGCCAGTCAAGTACGTAGAGAACAACGAACTATCAGAGAATACAAAAGTAATAACAAAATTATTTTGCTATAATCCGCGATACAGTAAATAGAAAATATATATAGTGCTAAATGTATAGTGGACTATCCGTTTTTTCATACCCATTACATGCAGGATTACTAAAAAGACATGCACAAACCTCCACCACTTGCACCATAATACACAAGCACTACACACGTTCACTATCACAAACTCAACAATCGTTTCGCCCCGCAATCGAAGCATCATCAGGAGATAGATATCAGAGATATGCTGATTTTATCAACTTTATTATTACTTATGTATTATGGATCTCCGCAAAGTAACGCCTAATTCTATACATTATTTATCAGAGAATACATTGATTATTTTTATACTTCATAGCTAAAATAACCTTCTCCAAGACTATAATATCTCATAATTAATTTCCTTTCAACACAGGTTGTAGAAATTTTAAAAAGTATCGTCTAGAAAAATAAAATGAAATTACCTTTCTGTAAATTGTAACCGTTCTCTGCCAATAACAGTGCAAACCGTCAGATTCTAGAAATTATGCTCCTGGAAGTGTTTGTAGAATTCCTGATGTAAAATTGTACCTCACTTTAACTTAAAAAGGTAGTATGGGATTCAGAAGTTTAGACAGAATAGAACTTTATATGAAAACCGTAAGGACCAAAGTTAAAAAATATACATGCTAAACTCTACTTTTCCTGATAGGTCCTATATAATATCTCCACTACACGTTGAGCCAATAAATGGCAACAGACCAAAACGCAAAGATCATAATCAGCGAATATCTACTACTGCTTGTAAATTATTATTATAATTATTTTTAGCTTTTACAGAGCAAAAAACATTTGTCTTACATTTCTTTGTCTTAAAAAGACATAGTGTGCTAAACGGGAACCAGAATTGAATGCTTCTTTAAAAGTATATTTACATGCCTCAATTACTGAAGTAATAATATACAAAGAAATAAAACGAAAGTGAATTTTGACCATATATATGTAAATGGTGTTTTAAGTATGTACCCTTTAAAAGTTTAAGATATTACAATCAATATTTAAATTAATTTGGATAGACGTATGTACATCTTATATAAAAAATTCCTCCGAAACGGCTTGATCGGTTTTTATGAAATTTTATACTCATATTCAGTAGATCTAAGAACCAGCCACTATTCTTCATACCCATAAGTGATAAGGGTTGACCAAATCTAACATTTTTTTAAATTTTTGAAACAATTTTTTTAAATGACATTAGAAATTGCCTACTCGATGTGCATTTTTTATTGCCGCGTACTATACCCTCATAAAGCTGTGATAGCCTAGCGGTGAGACCGAGCGACTCTCTAGAGACGACCTTGAACCTATGTTCAAACCCCGTGCAGGCACCAATGAGTTTTTCTATTAAAACTTATGTGTCTAATTGATAATTGCAATTTATCACACGCTTTTCGGTGAAGGAAAACATCGTGAGGAAACCTGCATATCTCTAGAGAATTCTAGGGATATGTGTAACCTACCAATCCGCATTGGAGCAGCTTGGTAGGTCTTAGCTCCAATCCTTCTCTCCAAAAACGGAGAGAGGAGGCCTTAGCCCAGCAGTGGGCATAGTAACAGGCTGTTACTTGCGATGTGACGAGCTGCGATTATCATATGTAACTATATCTTGCTGAGGCAAATAGTTACTGCAATAACCACGTATTTTCTTGTATTACATGAAATAAAAATAAATCCTTTAGTAAAGTACGATAAGTTTAGATAAGTACATCACATAAATATTATTCGCATTTGCTAATTATCTTCGACTCTTTTCTAAAATCATGCCATCGTGTAGAGACAGCATAGCTTTCTGCCGTGTGTGGCGCCATAAAGTAGCTTTAACGTAATGTAAGATGCAATTGCAACAATATCAGAGTCGGTCGTGCGAAGTGGCATACAATTTAGTATTGGTTGTAACATAATTTTCACGTCGGAAATCAAGAATACATCTGAGTACTAATAGAATTTCATTTCCATTTCTATAGCATAAATACTGGTAACATTTATATTTTTTGCGAATAAGTAATAAGAGAGCTGTGATAGCCCAGCGGTGAGACTCTTTCGAGGGGAACGCGAGTTCAAACCCGGGCAGGCACCAATGAGTTTTTCTATTAAAACTCATGTGTCTAATTAATAATTGCAATTTATCACACGCTTTTCGGTGAAAGAAAACATCGTGAGGAAATCATATAGAGTTCTAGGGATATGTGTAACCTACCAATCCGCATTGGAGCAGCGTGGTAGGTCTTAGTTCCAACCCTTGTCTCCAGAAACAGAGAGAGGAGGCCTATTCCCAGCAGTGGGATTGTAACAGGCCGCTACTTTACTTTATTACTTTTTAAGTACAAAGTTTTTTTTTCACAGATTAAACGCACTATAGACAGCCAGTCTATATTGTTTTAAATTATTCGCCATGGTTTATAGTTTACAGAGATTGGCAATATTTTAAGACTAAACCATACCTGATAATTAACAAATGTTTTAATTTCCAGAGCGATAATTGATAGCGATAAAATTTAAAAATGATGGCTATAATTTTTTTAATGAATTTAAGGTCGTTAGACGTCGAAGAGATTTTCGTGATATATGTTGAAAACAAAATTCAAGGTCCTGGTTGATTGGTAAATAGTATAGGTATTTATACGTATAGCCATGCAAGATATTTCTAACATGACATCACATTTGATAAAAACTGTCATTAAGGGAATATTAGATTTTTTTCATTATTATTATTACAACTTAATGATATACTATTATTTTGGATCTGAATACCAAATAGCGATATATTAATTCCCTGTTCCAGACAGTAAATTATAAGGCACTTGGAATTTTTTAAATAAATTATCCTTCGATACGAGTGTTTTGAAGGAAGCTGTATTTTTGTTGATACTTCTTTCGATTTCATTCCAAATTCTTTTTCGATGCAAATACGTCATTAGGCTTTCAACCAAAACAATTTACGGCGACGGCGAATATTAATAAATGGAAATTTCTCGTTTCCAATGACGGAGTCTCCTTCTCGCTTTTGATTTTCTTTCTTTATATAAATTTCCATTAGATCAAAATTATATATACTATTATACTATTATACTATTATACTATTATACTATTATACTATTATACTATTATATTCTGCCGTGTGGTATCCGGCAGAATATAATAGACCACCCTCCTTTCTTACCAAGGTGTCGTAAGAAGCGACTAAGGTATGTGCCGTGTGGTATCCGGCTGCATAGAATAGACCACCCTCATTTCTTACCGAGGTGTCGTAAAAGGCGACTTAGGTAAGATGACGTCAGGCAGGTGGCCGGTCGTAAAATACGAAGCCAAATCATGTGACAACATGTTGTAACATGTTACGCCGACCCCACTTAGAGTGGGATAAGGGCAGGAGAATGTATGTAGATCAAAATTCTTAATGTAGACTTAATTTCTTTTAAAAAGATACATTTATATAAATGATTTATAGAAGCAGGTGTTATTATCTCCACCACTTCTGCCACAATACACAAGCACTACACACGTTCACTTTCACAAACTCAACAATCGTTTCGCCCCCCAACCGAAGCATCATCAGGAGATAGACTCCACGACAAAATCGCAAAGCGAAGCATTATCCACACAAGCTTTGTTATATAGTACTTGGTTCAACCCCTTTATTTTACCTCTGAACATGTGCAACAAGCTTGAACTAGAGTGGTGGTTTGTGAAGGTTTGTGCATGTGTTTTTACGAATCCTGCACGTATCGGGTATGAAAATACGGATAGTCCACTATACATTTAGCACTATATATATTTTCTATTTACTATATCGCGGATTATGGCAAAATAATTTTATTATTACTTTTGTATTACATAGATTGTTTTAACAAACGTGGCTCATAACAAAATAATTCTATTATAGCTTCTGTACATATAATTAAAAAATTGTATAGCCCTGATAACCTAACATACACATGAAGAACCTTTTATTCATATTGAGTAAATCACATCATTATCTACGTACTCCCTCGATGCATTCAAAGGTGGACTTACCCAGGCGAAATCCGTACTGCAGGCGACTGAGATCAGGACCTACCTCTTGGTAAGTATAAACAAATTAAAACAAGAAAATGCATTTATTTTTTTTATGTTTATATATTTATTTATATGTTTTACAACAAAAATGTACAAGTTATATCTATATTAAATTACTTACACGCTACTACTATACAAATCATGCCCACGTGGAATGGTCCCAAGAATGCTGGTAGCGTTTCCTCGTTAAATCGCTAAGCTGATTCTTTGTGCGAAAAAGGAGCCAGCCCTCTTGTCACCTGAAAAGGCGATCAATCTAGATGTTAAAACGGATAAAAAAAAATTGGCACTTGGGCTCCATGGCCAAACTAAAATTAATTAATTATTTGGCTTAATTAAAATATATCCAACTAATTGTCATCCGGGAAACTGCATTTAAATGTTACCAAAGCAAAATCTATCCACGAAAGACCTGACGGCGCGTCTTCTCGGCGCAATTCGAATAGTTTTAATGAGATGGCCAGAAAACTTTTGCACAATTAGTGAGAAGCGGTGTTCGGGCAGAATGTATAATAATGGAGTTTTAATTATAACGACCCGAGTGCCTCAGAGATTCTAGTTTTATTGATGACTTCTCCCTTGTGTGATAAGTTATATTTTCTGATATATTTCTAAAGTTCGATGACAATTGTCAATGTATGATCCATATAATCTCATGTTACATGTTTTACATACAACCTCCTTCATATTCAAATTCAAAATATAACTTTATTCAAGTAAACTTGTAAACAAGTGCTATTGAATCGTCAACATCTACTGCTGGTTCGGAAAGCTGTTCCTACCGAGAAGAACCAGCGAGAAACTCGGCGGTTGCTCTTTTCGAAGAATAAATCTCATTACTAGTTACATATAGTTATTAATGTCTTGTACAGGGTTGAAGAGTAGCTATATCCACGCATTCTTATCGTTTAAGTAATCCTTAATAGTATAGTAAGCTAGGTATCCTTTTTTTAATAGTGTTTTAAAACTGCTGTAATGGTAAAGTTAAAATAGATTGCGAAATTTTATTATAGAATCTTATACAATACTATAGAGTTGAATAATATAAAAAACCAATGTAGCCGAAAATGTCATTGTTGTAAGTTGTTGAAAGAGATTAAATGAGTTGACTTATGCGTAAATTGCTTCTTATTTATTGAATAAGTGTAAGGAAGAATCATCATTCTCCTGCCCTTATCCCACTCTAAGTGGGGTCGGCACAGCATGTTACAAACATGTTGTCAGATGATTTGGCTACGTATTTTACGACCGGCCGCCGGCCTGACGTCAACTTACCTTAGTCGCCTTTTACGACACCTCGGTAAGAAAGAGGGTTGTCTATCCTACTCAGCCGGATACCACACAGCGGAAGTCTAAGGAAGAATATCGTTATTATAGTTATTATTATTATCTTTCTTTATGACCTGTATAGCGTAAATTACACCACTAATTTAGAATTTCTCTAAAATAACGAGAATGCACTTTAATAATAGGTTCTTCGTTAGCAGAAGAATATAATAACTTTTTAATAAAATGAATACCGATTATAATCCATAGTAATATAATTAATGTGAAATTCTGTTTGTCCGCTGGATCAATATTAATGAAATATCGCACAATTAAAGCTGATCGCTTTGCGATTTTGTCGTGGAGTCTATCTCCTGATGATGCTTCGGTTGCGGGGCGAAACGATTGTTGAGTTTGTGATAGTGAACGTGTGTAGTGCTTGTGTATTGTGGTAGAAGTGGTGGAGGTTGATGCATGTGTTTTTACGAATCCTGCATCGGGTATGAAAAAACGGATAGTCCACTATACATTTAACACTATATATATTTTCTATTTACTGTATCGCGGATTATAGCAAAATAATTTTATTATTACTTTTGTAAAGCTGATACATAGGGTTAGAAGAACTCGCGTTTTTCTTTCGGGAACACTATAAATACATTGCATTATTAAGCGTATTTAAACACTTATATTTACGCAAACGAAACTGCGGGTACTTGTATAATAATAATTGCTGATGTTCCATTTTCGAAAAAGAAAACAATAGTAAACTGTCAAACAGAACCAAACGGTAGTGAATCCCCGAAACGGATTTATAGCGCCCGTAGAGTTGTTCCATTCCGTAACAGCTTTCATTATGGCCGAGTTATTGCTGACGGCGTAATAAAAATTGTTTATCGGACCAATATCGGTTTATTTGCCCGAAAAAAAAATTACCCACATTTATTTATTGTTCCGATGTTATTGTTGTTATTATTTGATCTAGTGGATTTATCATCTATAATTCCTTTTAATGTTTTTCTCTGTATTGGCGATACTGTGGATTTGTCGCAATATTATGTTGACTTCTTATAGTAATATAGGAGTATTATTATAATATATTATAATAACGATATTTTTTCTTTTTAGAAAATTTCAAAATTCAATCAATTTATTCTTTTTTATCAACACGTTAACTCCGCGCACAAATCACGACTACGTAAAACGCTACGACTCTCTTCTCCGCACCTCTGCTCTCGGCACCTCTCCTTCTATCATCACATCTCGCCACAACTACTAGTATCTTCACGTCTCTATGCTACAACTTCCACTCTGCTGTTTTTCCTTCCGTTACAATATTATTAGAGCAGTTCAAAACTGCTAAAAGAACGCGGATACAGAAATCCTACTTTACTGTTAAGGATGACATAGATGGTAAGAATGCGTGTACGCATTCTATAATATTTGAAGTATGTTTTCTATTGGTGTGTGTATGAACGTTTACCGTTTTGAAACCCCCTATATTTTGTGTTGGTTTATCTAAGAATTGCGAAAGTCCCTATTATAAGCAGTCGGAAACCATTATATAAATCTTACAATATCTATATATTAGTAAAAGGCAAACTAGGAAGGGAAATAAGTTAATAATACCAAGGCAAATTTCAGAAACTTCGTAGATCGTTTGTGAGGTTCGGTATACATTTTTATTGAATTAAATTCCACAACTTATTTTGGACTTGTATCTATATGTTGCTAAAAAAAGCAATTAAAAAAACACTTATTAATAAAGCTTAATATAATGTTGAAAACTATATTGATGATAAGATTTGGATTCAAGTTGCTACCTACGCACTAGATTACATTGTAATTTTTTATTTGTTAAAGAATTAATTAATATTGAGAGGGCTATACTCACGTTTTATTTTACCGGATGAGCTACGACTAGTTTCAAGCCCCTGGAACTGACCAGTTCCCGCCGCGATAACGCCGCGTAAAGGGCTCATGAATAAGCGCCCCGTATGGCCTTGATACTAGTCGGGCTCATCCGATAGAATAAGACGTGAGTATAGCCGGTCTCTCAACATTAATTATGAATGTGGTATTCACGATAGTTTAAATTTCAAAAATTGTTAAAGAATTATATAATATCGAAATAATTATTATTTAAAAGAACGACCGCCGAATTTCTTTCTGGTTCTTTTCTGTAGGAGAAATCTTTCCAAACTAGCCGTAGCTTCATTGTTATTTGCTTCACAGTATATTTTAAACAATGTAATTTTTGTACATTAAAATATAAAGGATTATAAAACGATAGGTGATGTATATAATAGACAAAGTAGGAACCGACCTAAGCTTGCGAATCCTGCCTTGCGCCTAGCAAAAGTACGTAAATCGTTTGTGGGTTTGGGTATAAGATTCTATAATAAAATTCCGAAATCAATTTTGGCCATGCCATAACAGCAGTTTAAAAACACTGTTAAAAAGAGGCTGATACAGAAAGCCTACTATACTGTTGAAGATTACTTAGATGATAAGCATGTGTGGATATAGGTGCACTTCTACCCTGTACAAAACAGTAATAAATAAATGTAACTAGTTTTAAGATTTATATTTTTAAAAGACCAACCGCCGACTTTCTTGCTGGTTCTTCTCGGTAGGAACGGCTTTCCGAACCAGCAGTAAAGTTGACGATTCAAAAGCACTTGTTTACAAGTTTACTTGAATAAATAATATTTTGAATTTGAATTCGGCGATTCAAAAGTACTTGTAAAAGCCGACTCGAATGATGAATTATGTTCTGACTATACGTTAACTAAGCATATACAATGTTAATTTATATAAATAATAAAATTCGTGAATGCATGTAACGACCATTGTATCAAGGCAAAGAAATATTTTCAAAGTTGTCTCGATGTTACGACTTTCCAAAGTACGCCGTAGCAAACGCTTTCGCTTTGATGTGTGAACGGGAAGAAATAATCGCATCTTTGACACGCCCAAATGAAAGAAAAAGAAAGAAAGAAAAACTTTATTTGTGACGTACACACTTGATACATCAAATAATACAAAAAAATATATTTTTTTAAATGGTGTGACGTCACAAAATGGGTAACCACTCGGCTTTGGTTCGAAAACTCGAACACTGATTTTCAGTGGCTGCCATTACATAATCAATGTGTAAACCACGGTTTATACATTGATTTACAGTTTACAACTCGTACAGATTAGCTTAAAAGACGCATGTTCAAAATTAAAAGAAAAGGTGACAAGTGCGGTGCAGGTTATATCATCATCATCCTCCTGCCCTTATCTCACTCTAAGTGCAGTCGGCACAATATGTTAGAAACATGTTGTCACGAGATTTAGTTACGTATTTTACGACCGGCCGCCTGCCTAACGTCAACTTACCTTTGTCGCCTTTTACAACATCTCGGTAAGAAATGAGGGTAGTCTATTCTACTCAGCTGGATACCACACGGCGGGTCCACCTTCCTTAATCGCCTTTTACGACACCTCGGTAAGAAATAAGGGTGGTCTATTCTACTCTAGCGGATACCACACTGCATCTTGTAGCTTATATCATATTGACATTATTTTAGTAGATTTCTTCAACTGCTATTCAGCATTAAACGAACGAATGATACTATATATTCATTACAAATTTAAATTAGTGCGATACAGTATCTTGTTTAAGTTAACTGTTTGCTAACAGAACATTAAAAGAACGAATATAAACCTTAACTTATAATTAGTGAATATATTTATTTTTATCATCATAATACACGTAAATCGGTCTGGTTTCCTTGCAAAGTACACCGCTGGATGTTTATATTAATCCTTTAAAAACTCGTCAAACATTACTTTTATCCACCAGTTCCTATATATCTGATGCCTCGTTTACTAAGCTTATTTTCATAATTTTTTTTATATAAGAAGGACTGTAAGGATCTATGAAGCGTAGAAAAATAAAATAATGACTATAGTAATGGGTAATAAATATGATTTAAGACGTATTTAAGAAACATGATTTAAGTCAGTTTGTGACCATAGAATGCAACTCTGCCGAAACGTCAACCCTTATAATGAGGCTCAGTCACGATATCATACGACATATGACTCAGAATTTCTAATACAATCTGAAAGATTTATATATATAAATATAAAAATATATATTTTTAGCCGCCGGGTGGTATCCGGCTGAGTAGAAAAGACCAACCACATTTCCTACCGAGGTTTCGTAAAAGGCGACTAAGGTAAGTTGACATCAGGCAGGCGGCCGGTCGTAAAATACGTAGCCAAATCATTTGACAACATGTTAACATGTTGTGCCGTCCCCGCTTAGAGTGGGATAAGGGCAGGAGGATGATGATATATATTTTTTATTTTTTAGATAGTTAAGTAGCAGCCTGTTACTATCCCACTGCTGGGCATAAGCCTCCTCTCTCCGGTGTTTTTTTGGAGAGAAGGATTGGAGCTAAAACCTACCACGCTGCTCCACAATGCGGATTGGTAGGTTACACACGTCCCTTATATTCTCTAGAGATATCCAGGTTTCCTCAAGATGTTTGCCTTCACCGAAAAGCGTGTGATAAATTTACAAACACAAGTTTTAATAGAAAAACTCATTGATGCCCGCCCGGGGTTTGAACTCATTATCGTCTCTAGAGAATCGCAGATCCGATAGCCGAACGATAATTTGTAGAGTTAATTTATAGAAGTAGGCGTTGCTTTGCGGAATTTCATAGTATGAAAGTTGTAATAGCCTTGTTTTACTTTAATTCGCATTAATAACAAATACTATGCAATGCTAAGGGTACAAAGCCAAAATTGTTCTCATACCTTATACATGCAGAACTAGTTAGCGCACATATCAAAAAACAACACCACCAATAATACACTACAAAAACAACAAAATCGCAAAGTTTTGCGATTCTATCGTAGAGCCTATCTCCTGATGATGCTTCGGCTATAGGGCGAAACGATCGTTGAGATTGTCGTAGTGAATATGTGTAGTGCATTACACAGATTTTTCAGCAAACGCGGATTATAGCAAAATAATTCTTTCATAACTTTCGGACCAGCAAGAAACTTGGTAGTTACTATTTTCATAAATAATATTTAAAAACAAACTAGCTTGATTTTATAATGACTTCATAATACTTCACAATGATTTCATGTGAACGTGTCACACAGGAGTAAGCTCAAACAATAAGAGTCCCAGAGCCATAACAGTTTTAATTAGGTTAAAAATTACGAAACTCTTTCGTATCTTGCCGGTCCATTAAGCTTTTATGGTTATGTTTATACGCGTGAAGTCATTATTATAATTTTGCAGTTAACGTTAGTGGAAAAGAGAATTATGGGTGGAACTAGTATTATGTTGACTTCATATACCATTTTACATTATAAAATGTGAAATAATCTCTTATACGTAAACATCGCTTGTCCAATTTTTTTTTCGAAATGATCTTATGCTGTTGCCGTTACGGCTTTTACAGCGCCATCAGACGTCCGTCCGATCGCAGAAGCATCTACAGAAAGTTTTAAATTAAGTGTATGAGATGTGCTTATACGCAAAGCATATTACAAAAATGAAGAGTAATTCATCATCCTCCTGCCCTTATCCCACTCGAAGTAAGGTCGGCACGACATGTTAAAAACATGTTGTCACATGATTTGGCTACGTATTTTACGACCGGCCGCCTACCTGACGTCAACTTACCTTAGTTGTATTTAACGACTCCTCGGTAAGAAAGAGGGTGGTCTATTCTACCCAACCGGATACCACACGCTGGGTCAACTTACCTTAGTCGCCTTTTACGACACCTCGGTAAGAAATGAGGGTAGTCTATTCTACTCAGCCGGACACCACAGGGCGGGTCGTCTTACCTTAGTCGCCTTTTACGACACCTCGGTAAGAAATGAGGGTGGTCTATTCTACTCAGCCGGATACCACACGGCCTAAAAATGAAGAGTAATTGGATGATAAAAATACCTAGATTGAAAAATCCTTTCAGCTTCATACAAGACTGCGGTTTATTAATGCTAAATTGAAAATGTTTCAAAGTACGCCGTGTGGTATCCGGCAGAATAGCATAGACCACTCTCCTTTCACACTGAGGTGTTGTAAAAGGCGACTAAGGTAAGTTGACGTCAGGCAGGCGGCCGGTCGTAAGATACGTAGCCAAATCATGTGACAACATGTTTGTAACATGTCGTGCCGTAGAGTGGGATAAGGGCAGGAAAATGATGATGAAAATGTTTTACCGCCGAGTTTCTTGCTGGTTCTTCTCGAAAGAACATTCCGAAGCAGTTGTAGCTTCGTTAATTATATTGAGCCTTAGCCTTTCAAAGGAGCTTATTTTGATTTGATTTTAATTAGATCGTCGAGGTTACGAAATACTGAGAGTAGAACACAGAAGCTCTTCTAGCGTTGAGGTACATCGTCCTAAGGGAGCTTTCTGTGGGACCGGACCACAACTTAGAACGACGTGTAGTGGAAGGATGGAGATATGATCACGATTAGTCTTACGCCGTCATAAGAGAGAAAAATGAAGAATGAATTATCTGTAGATAGATTCAAATAGGTAGGTAAAGATATAAGATATGTGTAATGAAGCAAATTCCCAAAGCAGTTTACGTCGATGAACAATCAACGTAAATAAATCTCACGTAGAATTAACGGAAATTCCAACGCGTTCCGAACTTAATCTGATCCAAAAACTTTAATTGAAAAATACTTATAGACACATTTATACCTCTACTCGATACTCTCAGGGATTTTGTATTATTGCAATTTAAGGAAGTTGCTTATTTCTTTCTCAAGACGACCGGACTGATATAAACGAAATTACACCTTGAGGATAATTTAATGGTAAATAGATTTCAGTTAGTACTCGACTTGCTAAATCCAAAGAAGGTGATCAATTTTATTATTAACTCTTATTTTCAGTCGATATATGTGTATAAAGACATATATCCATTTGTCATTGTAGTTCAAGAGTTATTAAATAAAGTGAAAATAAAGTTTATGTACCATGCTGGAATTCAGGATTTAAAATTATATATTTTGCTTTGAAATACAAGTTATATAATCCAAATGTTATCAACTTATTGTCACATATTAAATATTTAATAAAAGTCATTCTATAAAGGGTTAGAAAAATTCATTGCACTATACATTTACGAATAAAAAAATAATTTATTAAAATTAAAATTAAAATACTTTTTTTTAGAAGAGAAGGATTGGAGCTAAGACCTACCACGCTGCTCCAATGCGGATTGGTAGGTTACACATATCCCTAGAATTCTCTAGAGATATGCAGATTTCCTCACGATGTTTTCCTTCACCGAAAAGCGTGTGATAAATTGCAAATATCAATTAGACGCATAAGTTTTAATAGAAAAACTCATTGGTGCCTGCCCGGTTTGAACCCATGTTCGTCTCTAGAGTCGCACGGTCTCACCACTGGGCTATCACAGCTTATTATTAATATGATAGATGAATAATAATGATAATAACCTTTATGATTAATTAATTGTAAAAACAAGAGTATTTGGATTCTAAATCGTATTATATAAGGAAAAATTGTTTCCTGTTTTATCTGTTAAATTAATTCGAAAGTAAAAGAAAACTCCAACTGATTGTCTCTAAATACGTTTTCTAACTGCAATAAATATCCGCCCGAGTTTTACATCAAGAAACAATTAACGTAAGAAAGTTTCTCTTATCTGGAATTAACAGACGTTTAGACGCGTCCGTAACTTAACAAACTATCTACTTGAAACAATGAAAGAAATACAAGGAATTGTTTGAAAATTCCTTCAACAGCTGTGAGAACGTTTGACTCTCACCAGTCTCGAGTCCTAGGCAAGCACCAATCAGTTTATCTTTGAAACCTATAATCCTATCGTCGGTACAACATGTTACATGTTGTCACATGTTTTGGCCACGCATTTTACGACCGGCCGCCTGCCTGTCGTCAACTTACCTTAGTCGTATTTTACGATCCCTCGGTAAGAAAGGGTGGCCTTTTCTATTCAGCCGGATGCCACACGACGGATCTTTATCTTTTAAACCTATATGCATTATAAATATTTGGAATTTATCACACATTTTTATGGAATATAATGGCAAACGAGCATGCGCTTCAACTCAAGTAATCACCGCCACACACGACCTGGTATAGTATGTTGTCCATTGAATAGGTGGAATATACGCTTTTGAAGGTACAAAAGTAATAATAAAATTATTTTGCTATAATCCGCTATACAGTAAATAGAAAATATAAATAGTGCTATTAATATATAGTGGGCTATCCGTTTTTTCCATACCCGTTACATGCAGGATTCGTAAAAACACATGCACAAACCTCCACCACTGCCACCACAATAAACAAGCACTACACACGTAGTTTACACTTTTGAAGGTACTTATGTCGTATCGATCCGGAAACGCTGCCAAAGGGAGATCGTTCCACGAAACAGTGGTGCGTGAAATGACATTAATTAATTATACTTGTTAATATATAATATACTTATTAATATCACATGCACTCAAACAAACACTTACACACCCAAAAAACACTACAATAAGTATAGATAGATATAGATATATAAATATGAATGTTATAGATATATAAAATGATAGACGAATAGTAATAAAAACCATGTAAGCTTATAATTCTTTTTATTATTGTTATATATGTATAAATTCACTGCACTGTCTCACGTTGATGGTAACACTCAATCAAAGATTATGCCAGTTAGAAGTCGATTCGTTTACTTTTTGGGCGAGCGCAGAAGCATCGTCGGGTGTCAAAACGTGGAGAGCGAGTCTCGCAACATTCTAGAGCCTCGCTTTAAGGGTGTCTCGTGTGAGGCCGGACTTCGGCTCTAAACGATGCGCTGTGGAAAACTATATCGGACTTATGGACGATTTGTTTTTTTTCCGAACACTAACTAATGCTGTTGGCCCTAATGGCTTTTACAGCGTCACTGAGAGGGTGGGCGAGCGCGGAAGCATGGCCGCGGGATTTGCTTACGAAATATTTAATACCTATATACAACCACAAAATATTCTTCGTAGCGCGATGCATTTATATTTATTGTAGGTAACACGCCATCTCCCGCATAGCAAAACCTCTTGGCATAATAATTGATTTACATAATCAACTCTTACGTGTAACTGATGTAGGCCGATAGATCGCGGTGACTGTTTGTTGTCTATTTTGTTTATACAATAGAAGAGCGAGATTCTTCTGATACAGGCATTGTCATGCTTACTAGAAGGTCTCAAAACCTTCTAATTAATTTAAGCATGAAAAGAAATAAACTTTATTATTATTACTTTTATGAAATTATTTGAAAACCGCACTGTAATGGAGCGCCACGCATCCAGATGGTTTTCCGTTAAGAAAAACATCACAAGGGAATCTGCACATCTCTCGAGATTCCCAAGAGCCTATCAATTCGCATGGAGGAGCGTAGTGGGTCTAATCTTCAATTCATGTCTCTCAAAAAATTAGAAAGGAGCGCTATACGAAGCAATAGAATAGTAAGAGTCCGCTACTTTAATTTCCTCGTTTTTTCAATTCCTGTATAGGTTTCTTATGCTGTAGAAGGCATGTTACGGACATCGTACTATAAATAAAATACACCAGTTATAAATTTTCATCGTCATTTGTGTCACCTTAAACTTTTTTGAGTTAGTGTTAAGTGATAGTGTAGTGCTAGTGCTTTTATCGGACGCCTGGCCTACAGGTCCCCGAGGCGGTCGGTGCATCTGGTGCTCCCGATGCACCGGTTAGCGGAGGGGGGCTTCTCTTTTGAGGAGTCCCTACCCAGAGGAAGTGATTCTGGGATCAGAGTTGCTGCTGGTGGGGATGGGGTCAAATAAGATACCCTGCCCCCGCCATCGGTAGCGTGGTGGAACATACAGGTCGTTTTAGTCGGTGCGAGTGTGACATAACCACCGCCTGTCCCCGTCGGGCGGTGGTACCCATAAGGAGTTTTTTTCCTGTTAAAAAAAAGTGCTAGTGCTACTTAAAAAGAACACAAGAACAAAGTGTCTCAGAATATAAAAGACTAAGTCACTGGAGCTTTTCTTAGATATATGTAAGTTATTTTTAAGTTTAGGTTAGCGTTAAGTAGCAATATGGCTAGCTCGTTACTTTAATAAAGTACCTTTATTCTGATTGTACTTAATAATAGTAAAAAAAATGTGTAACCTAAAGGCGGGCTTAAACCAAACGAACATAGAGTTAGAACAATAGTATTATTTCTCGTTCTTTTAGTGTAAACGATCGTTGTTATTGTTTACACTGAAATATAAAAGAGCAATAATAAGAATCAAGAACATGAATTCTTGCACGAGATCAACCGAACGAATGCTTTGAAGAGGCCCCTCCGGGCAGCGAGCGTGTGCGAATATGTAATAACTCTCGAATCATCAGTTTATTCACGCACTCTAGTATAGTTTACATCAAGATTTTTGATTTTAGAATAATTCAAAAAATTCCAAATTCAAAATATTCTTTATTCAAGTAAACTTGTAAACAAGTGCTTTTGAATCGTCAACTCTACTGCTGGTTCGGAAAGCTGTTTCTACCGACAAGAGCCAGCAAGAAACGGCGGTTGCTCTTTTCAAAGAATTATTCTTATAACTAGTTACATATAGCTTAAATTACTAAAAATAATGTCTTGTACAGGGATGAAAAATAGCTATATTGACGCATTCTTATCGTCTAAGTAAAGTAATCCTCAATAGTATAGTAGGCTTTCTGTACTGGCTTTTTTAAAATAGTATTCTTAAACTGTAATGGTAAAGTTAAAGTAGATTGCGAAATTTTATTATAGAATCTTATACCCAAACCCACAAACGACTTGTAGTACCCGGCATTCAATAATGCGCATCGATGTTTAGAACGAAACAGCCGGCTAGTTCGGTTTCGTAGAGCGCTGTCACTGTCATTCAGTTAGTATCTGACGTTTCGCACGGGATTGAAAATTTGTGCGACAGAGACAATGCTCTATGAAGCAGAACAAGCCGATTTTCTCTCTCTAAGCCTCGATGTACATTATTTATTGCCGCGTACTATACCTACTTTTGCAAGGCGCAAAGCAGCAACCGCCAGCTTATGTCCATTATATACATACTACTACTACTATGCCATATGTACATACTACTATGTCTATTATATACATCGCCAATCTTTTTATAATTATGTATATTCTTATGTACAAAAATTAAATTACTAAAAATAATTGTAAAATATTTGCGAACGCTGAAAGAATAACGAAGGAATGCTCTATGTATGTTTACAGTACCGAATTTCATAGAGTGTGGATAGGATGAGTGATGATGTAAATTCGCTTTGTTAGACTTTTCTAACCATTTTTCTAGATTTTCAACAAATACTAGTTCATCTCACGTGTCGACGTGATACGTAACAAGAGGGGCCCTTGCATAAATTTTGAAAAAGATAATAATGGACGGATATAAAATTAAAAAAATATAGTTCTTATAATTTCAAACCTGTATATATTAAGAAAATTGATAAGATAAGTTCCGATTTTTCTCTTCAAAAGGGGGGCTTCAGCCTATACCTAGCAGTCGAATAAACAGGCCGTAAATTTACTTTACTTAATACAGTAATTAGATCAGTAAACAATCGCCGTAAGAACGCTATCTTGAATCAGCAGACGTTTTGAACCGTCGGAACTCAATCCCAATTATCAACTAGAGACAAAAGGAAGATCCTTCTAAGGAATTCCTTGTTTCGATTACTTCAATGTTTGCTTAATTGAATTTATAGACTCTTATTTGCTACGTTCGCGCCAACTTAACCGTTTTAGTACCCATTATATATTTTTTTGTTCCCCGGTGTATGTTCTTTAATTGTGTTAAATTTCATGAATATTGGTCTAGCGGATTAACCGTGAAAGCGTTACAGACAGATACACTCGCAATTCGGATTACAAATATCCCCAGAATTGTAAAGAAATATGCAGATTTCGTCACGATGTTTTCCTTCATCGAAAAGTGAGTGACAAATTGCAATAATCAATTAGACATATAAGTTTTAACCCCCTTTGGTATCCGGCAGAATAGAATAGACCACCCTCCTTTCTTACCGAGGTGTCGTAAGAGGCGACTAAGGTATGTGCCGTGTGGTATCCAGCTGCATAGAATAGACCACCCTCATTTCTTACCGAGGTGTCGTAAAAGGCGACTAAGGTAAGTTGAAGTCAGGAGGGCGGCCGGTCGTTAAATACGTAGCCAAATCATGTGACAACATGTTTGTAACACGTTGTGCCGACCCCACGTAGAGTGGGATAAGGGCAGGAGAATTATGGATTAGACATATAAGTTTTAACTGAAAACTCATTGGTACCCGGGTTTTGAACCTGTGACCCCTCGAAAGAGTCACACGGTCTCACCGCTCGACTATCACAGCTTAATCACTATATGTCAGAAAACAATATCAAACAGATTTAAAACGAAAAACCAAGTATTATATTTAAAAGATAGGCTTATGAAGCAAATAATTGCGCCACTAGGCTGCGAGCCTCAAATGTTTATTTCCACTTAAGTTATTTCAAAAGTGAGGTTAAAATTTCATTGGACGAAACATTTGAAACATATCCGATTGTCTAGGGATGTAAACGAAATAGTAGGTAAACTTTTATATTAATCGATTTTTTATAAATTGTTTATACTTTTGCCCTCTTTTACTTTTTTCTTCTTTTTCAGATTTCAGGTTTCCAACAACGCAGATATAACCAATGTAGCCAAACTACACATTTTAATCGAATTTTTCAAACACCGCATCTGTATTTTTTATTTTTACCCGTCCACTTTAATTAATCTTTATTTATCATCCTTATCCCACTCTGAGTGAAGTCGGCCCAGCATGTCGCAAACATGTTGTCACATGATTTGGATACGTATTTATGGTCGGCCGCCTGCCTGACGTCAACGTACCTTAGTCGCCTTTTACGACACCTCGGTAAGAAATGAGGGTGGTCTATTCTACTCAGCCGGATATAACACGGCGGTATACTTTGTCTTGTAAAGGAAAACATCGTGAGGAAACCTGCATATCTCTAGAGAAATCTGGGGATATGTGTAACCTACCAATCCACATTGGAGCAGCGTGCTAGGTCTTAGCTCCAACTCTTCTCTTCAAAAAGGGAGAGAGGAGGCCTATGTCCAGCAATAGGATAGTAATAGGCCGTTACTTTACTTTTTACTTAAAATAAGATCATTAATACGCTTATGAAAAAAACACATTAATATTCAAGCCGATCGTCACTATAAGCGAATGGGCAATCGAGTATCTCTAAACAAATTATTCCTAACTCTACATCGCACGTTTAATGTAGGCCTTAAAATATTTTCACTCGATTGGCAAGATTTCTTTATTATTCTTCTAAAAACGGACAGTCTATATAAACTCAAACTCAAAATATTCTTTATTCAAGTAGATTGTTTGCAGTACTTTTGAATCGTCAAATGCTTTCAAGAAGATTCGGAAGTTTGCTCCTACCGAGAAGAACCAGCAAGAAACTCGGCGGCCATTTTTTTTAAAAACAACTTATCGATTAGTTTCATAAAATCGGCTAATTTTTAGTTGTTGATGATTTAAAAATGGGTTTAATATAAAGGGAGAAAATTGATTACTCCCAACTTAAGTCACAACCCTAAAATAACCTAATGTTATTACATTACAGACAGTGTATTCTCACAGTTAATGCAATACTAGAGCACTCCATTTACTTACATTCTACAGCATTATTATAGCGCCAGTATAAAAGAGAAATAAAGGAAAATTGCAGCTAGCTGCTTAACGTCCATTTGTTTAATTTTATGTGTTTGTTGTTATAGTAAAAGATACGACCCATTTAAAATTGGACAGAGGAAGATAGGGTTACTCCCATTAAATAGTATCACTAATATTACAAATCTAATCAAGCCAAAATATTCTTTGTTCAAATAAACAAGCACTTTTCAATAGTCAAGGATCAATATGATTAATGAAGCTAAAACTGGTCCGGAATGTTGCTCTTACCAAAAAGAGCGAGGAAGAACATCGACGGCCAATCTTTTAAATATTTTCAATTTATATTATTGAAATCGATTTTGATCGATCGAGTAATTAATAAAAGCGATTTTTTAAATCGATTTATAATGTTTATATATTCGGTTACAATAATAAAATAATCGATTAGTGTAACGCGATGACCCAAGCGGACAGGGGAAGATTATACATGCAAGTGATAGTGGTTTATACTTTATTTTCACTTATACGGAGAGCATCGCGAGCATCCTTCGGAGCATTCCAAAAAATATGTACCGGAAGATGCACCGTTTAAACTGTCACTTAGACTAGTGTTACAGTAGGATGCACTGTGATCCAAAGGAATTTGTAGGCAATGTCCATTCAACGAACATTTGTATGGGGACTTCTATGTATTTACATATATTATTACTATAGCGCAAAGCAAAGTACTAGTGGCGCCATCTGTTATACCAGTAGGGCAAATACGTAAACCGCGTTACTGGCACGTTATGTCACATTAGTATAAAAATCGATTATTTTTTAACATCCCTATCTATACAGTCACGAAGCGATATTTGATATTTTTGTAGTACACCGTAAATTCATTATAATATTTGTAGCCCTGATAATATCAACAGACTTTGATGGCAGTGTACTTCTTTCATTTTTGTAAATTTAAAGGCAAACTCCATAAATTTATCCCCAATAAGACAGTCCATATTTACACCACTCCCCGGAAAGTTTCAACACATTGATTTAAATGGAGACTGAATTTCGCAGAATCAGATGTAACATTGCATATAACGTCCTTCGCTGCCAAGACCATTTGATTGCGGGGAGGAAATTAAGTTAAAAACTCGCAAGAAATTTGGCACGTGTTTAAGAGATAGTGATCTGTCTGGAGCCTTAATGGCCTTTTTGTGGTGTTTCGGATCGAGAACATTTCTCCTCTAAGATGCGTTCAAACGTTTGCCAAGTGGCGGCATTTTAAGAGTTGTTATAAATCACAAAAAAAAAACCACTTTTCCTTGTTCGAGTTTTAATATTTTTATTTAGATGAAAACTGAAATTTTGCAATCATTAAACCTGTAGGCCTACCATGAACTTTTATTGCGACTCATTTGAAGACGTAAACTAAACTGTTTTGCATTTTCATACCATGACATCTTAAAGACGCACACTTTAAGTCGTTATCCAATAAGCGTTCGGAATGCGTCCTAAAACATCTGAGTAAAAGAGACAGAGTTATCTATAGTTCATATAACGTCATCCTTTTCAAACACACTTCATGGTACGAAAAGAAAGCGGCTCGGTTTAAGTACTGACTTTGAATTGAATCGTTACCTAAAAGGTCATAGTAGGACTACTGTTGTAATGTATGGGTTAGAATGTTGGGTAATAAAAGAAAAGGGTGAAAGAAAGGCGTACGCCAATGAGATGAAAATATTTAGATGGATGTGTGGTGTGACAAAATTTGATAGTTTGAAAGTTGCGCCCATTATAGAAAAGATGAGAAGTGTGAGTTTGATTCGGTATGGTCATGTAATGAAGAGGGATGAAAATCATGTAACCAACAGAGTTTTAAATATAAATGTGTATGGATTTATGACTAAAGAGAGGCGAAAAAGAGATGTATGGATGTATGAAAAGGAGTGGCACCAGAGTTGACGAATGATAGAGGAGAATGCATATTGCATATGCCATCCTTACAGTCAAAAATAATTAAATTAATATTATAAAAAAAAAATATTACAATAAAGAAAGTGTGCATGTGTGTGGTCATGTACATTATGTTGAATTTGTGAGTGTGGTGTGTGATGAAGCGGAAAGTCATTAAGTCATTGGCGTTAAGTCTTCAATTTGTTGATAATTCATTTGCTGTAACGAAGATAAAATTTTAGCTTTGGCTGCACGTTTGATTTATGATTAGATGCTCAAATGTTTGTTTGTCTTATTATATACAAAGGACGCTAAAAATGAATGTTGATGTTCAAAGAAGGATGTTTGATGTGTTTTGGATGGAAAAACAACAATTCTACGATTGTAACTTTGAAGTTTGAAGGATTAAATCCAACTGATGTGTGCGCCCTGAGAGTAATGTTTAAAAAGAATAATTGACGCACAGTTAGTACTTTGGTAGTAGAGAATAGAATAGCAGTTGGGAAACGGTAGTGTTTATGGTACATAACTTTTAGTATAGATCTTTGTGCCCTTTCCAGGTGAATTAGGTTCGTTTTACAAGTGAAAAAGTGAAATACAGTAAGATAATATTGATTGGCATAGAGCGAAATGAATTGTCCTGATTAGATCCAAATTGACTACATCTCTTAGCTTCTTAAACGTCCACGTTTTCTAACAGGCCTCGTTTATTGTTTAAATCTATAAATTAATGTTTTATAAAGTTCCTCTGTGATACTGAAAATATTAATACACTTGAATACTAGATTCAAGTGTATTTAATATTTCATCGTTTCTTGAAAAGGTGAAAAAACCCAAACATAATGGTGTTTCAAAGACCTTTATGTTTGGGTTCTGAAAAGTAGACATATTACAACACATTACATTAGATAACATTCTTATTTATTTACAAACTTCCGAATCAGTGGTAACTTCTTGAAAACATTTGACGATTCAAAAGTACTGTAAACAGTCTACATGAATAAAGAATATTTTGAGTTTGAGTTTGAGTTTATTTGTTTCAAAGTTTTATTGACAGCAATCGCGTGAGCATGATATATAGATGTCAAACTAATAAAAAACTTTTAATATGCTTTAATCCAAAAACTCCACTCATTCATATCCAATTTCAGCTTTAAATATATTTTTAAAAAAATTAACATTGACCGCGGTGTTTACTGATAGCTCAATCAAAATCTGATTTATTTAATATGATTTAAAAGTGCTTGTCAAAGTTTGTTTGAATAGAGATTCGTTTTTATTTTAATGTATACCTACATATTACTGTGAATGGCTACTTATTTGAAAGTTTGCTAATAATAAATTGTACAATTTTATAAGATAATTCAATTTATAAGACAATTTTGGTTTGAAAGAAATTCTTGATTATAATTCATAGGATTCGTAGTTTCCACACGCGACAATAGGTGATGCTGTTCAAAGTTAGATACCGCTATCGTTTAGTTCTCTGACGTATATATAAGGTCGGCGTCACGGAACACAGTCGCCCCCGGCGATGCTTCTGCGCTCGCCCCCTCTCCCGGTGACGCTGTAAGAGCCATTTCGGCTAACAGCATTAGTTAGTGTCCGAAAAAAAAAAAAATGGAACACAGTCGAAGTACTTGCCACTAAAAAGATCAAGTTAAAATTATTTTTGGAAAACACGTGCTCTTTCTAGCGCGTGTTAAATAATAATTATTATTAGCAGTTAGTACCTAATGGTACAAACTACAAAGTAGTGTACAAACATCAATATTTTTGATTTCCGATAGTTTAGAAAAAATCGATACTGCCGATTATTCCTGATTGGTATGAGAAATTTTAATAAATAAAGCAATTAATTTAAGACCAATATTTTAATTTTTAATCGAAATAATGTATGTACGTATGGTTTTTTCAAGAACAACAACATGCAAACTTTTTTTCCGCAAGCATATTTCGGCGTTCTGTTACTATTTGACTAGCTTTTTAAACTGGCGTTCTTTGTACTTTTTGTACGATATTGAAGCAATATTGAAGATAAGAATCTTTGTAGACCCCTTTTACACAAAAAAATACACGTGTGCTAATTAACGTTAGCTAAAATTGCCAGCAAAGGCGAATGGCGAATGCGGTTCGCACTTAATTGCCCCTTATTTCGCGTGAACGTTTGCGAAGCTCACATATCGGTGCGTTGATCACGGACTGGTCTATGAGTCTTGCTTTGCGCTATGATACCGTTTTTAAGGCTTTAATAAACTTTGAATGACAACGGTGATATGAAGTTAATTGCTCTTTATCATATAATGTATTGATCACAATTTGCTGTAATCTTCAGATGCATGCTGAGCTGAGCTTTTGGAAGATTTAGACTTCAACTAATGACAGCGTTCTGCAGTGAAACGCTATTCATATTGAGAGAATATTTTCGACGTTTGCATTTCTGTGTGTTACTCACAATCGGGTGTAACATTTCGCAAATATAGCGAGATTTATTATTTTTTCATAAGCATAATTTATTTATTTTAGTAAATAGCGCGTATTACTTATATTTTTATACATTGTAAGAGTTAAATTAAATTTGTTCTGTAAACAAAAAACTTACAATACAATATAATATGAAAATTTATATAAACTCTTCTTAAAATAACTTTTTCGATGTAAGCTAAACATCGCGTTGAACAGGTCGTGCGGTAGAAAACTCTGTTGGGAGCTTTTATCGCGTGCGTCGCGTATACCAGCACAGATACAGTAAAGTAATTTAGAAGAGAATTGTAGATCTACAAAAATACTACAAAATAGTCTGGGACAGCGTGCCTCTATCTCTTATGTTTAACTCGCAATAACCCCTTTTATGTTCAAAATTTAAAATGAAATGAACTAATTACCACGCACAGTTAGTTTTTTAATAAATTTGAAATTTTATTCTATTTCATTTCTATATAATAATGTTTTAATATGCTATTCTACCAAATTCTCATGAAAAAGGATAATTTTCTAAATTCAAACGTCAACTAACTGACCAAAGCAGGAACGGGTGTAGCAAGTTCTAATATACGAATTGGTTTAAAGTACATGTCACTTAGCCCACTAAATACCTTATATAAATAAACGAGCCAACTCGCCGAACACGTAATTGGCACATAATACGACCTCGTATAGTTGTCGCATAATTCAACAAGAAAGTAACAATAATTCAGGGAACATTCGAACAATGTTTGCTCCATACAATATCGAAGTTTGACTAAGAGGTGAGTTAAGGGTGTTTACAAAACGGAACGTATTTTTTGTATTTCTCTTTCATTTACCTATGATTTATGGATATAGATCCCAAGCCATGCATGGTTGTCTTTGCTCAATCATCACAATCATGTAAAATCAAGAGAATCGCTGATTAGGTCTTCGAGAAGTTACGACCACCTAGGTACTCGCGCGATCTATAGTAAAAAAAAAGTAGTAAAGTAGCGGCCTGTTACAGTCCCACTGCATCTCCAGAATTCTCTAGAGATATGCAGGTTTCCTCACGATGTTTTCCTTCACCGTAAAGCGTGTGATAAATTGCAATTATCAATTAGACACATGAGTTTTAATAGAAAAACTCATTAGTGCCTGCCCGGGTTTGAACTCGTGTTCCCCTCGAAAGAGTCGCACGGTCTCACCGCTGGGCTATCACAGCTACCATGTGTAACGCATTGGAGCAGGGTGGTAGGTCTTAGCTCCAACCCTTCTCTCCAGAAACGGAGAGAGGAGGCCTATTCCCAGCAGTGGGACTGTAACAGGCCGCTACTTTACTTTTTTTACTTTATATAACTCAAAAACCATTTTAGGAAAGGAATGAGCACTATGGAATAATTTTCTTTGCCAGTGAACTATTAACTCATATTGTTTGCGCCAGACACACGCGTTGCGACCGAACGGAAGTCGTTAAGTTTGTAATCAGCCCTTATCCCCTGTAGCGATAGTAGAGTCAATTTAAGTTGGCAACTTAATTTGTATAAGTTGGGCAATACCTGTCGAAGACTGGCTCAAACATTGTATGGCGAACAAACAGCCCAAATGGTTTTGTTATGAGTGTATACTAAACTTTAATTATTCAAAATTGGTTGTAGGCGTTTCTATTCGGAATGTTATCGGTTGCTTATAAATGTGAGCTATTTGCCTATTGTGTTTTGTGATAAGAACAGTAATAAAGCCAAAACTGAGGTGATAAATAAACACCAATTACTCTTTTTTTAATTCGATAATGACAATATACTGTTACCCGAAGTGGCTTTTACGGCGGATATGGGGCGAGCGCAGAAGCATCGTCGGGGGTGTGGTGGGGCAAACCTCGGGAGAGACTTGTGATATCATTGGGAACGTTGCATTCGGCCTCCTATGAGGCCGAGCCTCGGCTTAAAACGTCGTGTCGTGGAGGACTATAATCGAACTGGTACCAATTACTCACATTTTTATAAAGAAACATATCAATAACATTAAGTACACGAGTCTGAATTCTGAGCACAAGAAGACAGTGCAGTCAATAAATAGTACTTTATCTTTTTACCCAGGTCGGTTCATTCGATTGTCAAAATGGCACGCTTAACAACCAAGTCCCCTGCCGGATGTAGGTACATGTTGTTTACAGGAGGAAAGTGACGTCATCGCGCCGACATAAACATGTATAGTACCCGGCAATAAATAATGCACATGGAGAACTTAGAACGAAACAGCGGGCCAATTCGATTTCGTAGAGCGCTGTCACTGTCACACACGGGTTCGTCAGTCTGTGCGAGAGACAATTCTCTATGAAGAATCTAGCCGATTTTCTCTCTCTAAGACTCGATGTGCATTATTTATTGCCGGGTACTATACCTTAGTCGCCTTTTACGACATCTCGATAAGAAATATGAGGATGGTATATTCTACTCAGCCGGATACTACACGGCAGTATATTATACCACATTTTGTATATTCTTATATATTCTCAAAAAAACGGACGAAGGTTATCATTTATATTCAATTTTATTTGCTAATTTAAGAATATTCGTGTAAAAATAATTCACTCCATTAGGTAACTAGGGCTTATAAGAAAATAGAAACATTTTTTACGTAATAATTGAACAAAAAATCTTTTATTTTCTCAAATCAGCATCCGCCCTCGGATCTAAGCCGATTTAAGGAGTTTAACTTTCGTTGATCCGTCTTAAGAGAAACTGTACCGTTTAGGCCTCGGGTGGAAAGAAGCGTTTATTACGTACTTCATTTGATAGGCTTACGACTTCTATTTTTAGATATTAATCAGTTACGTCATTGATTAATGACGCAACTAAGTGTATACCCATTATAATTGGGCATATAATCTTTGTATTTCAGACGTAATATAAGACAAAATGTTTGAACGAAAAATTATTAAGCTCAGGCAATCGTAAATAGCACATATAAGGATTAAATAGCTAAGAAAATTACCCGCCATTTTGAGACATCAACTTAATTTGTTCGCGATTTTAGTAAGAGTGTATATTAAATTAAGACGCGTATTAAATTCATTTTTTTTCAGTTCGTTGGTTCAATTTAATTCAAAGTTTTCTTTATTTAAGTAACTTGTAAACTCTTCCGCTGGTTCGGAAAGATCTTCCTACTTAGAAGAGTCTGCAAGAAACTCGGTGGTAGCTGTTTTCAAATATAATTCATATAACGAGTTACATTTGGTCATTACTAATTTGTACATGGTAGAGGAGAAGCTATATCCACGCCTTTTTATCATCTATATAATCCTTAATAGTATAGTAGGCTTTTTGTATCAGCCTCCCTTTAACAGTGTTTTTAAACTGCTGTAGTGGCAAAGATAAAATCGGAATTTTATTATAGAATCTTATAGCTAAACCCACAAACGACTTATTTACTTTTGCAAGGCGCAAAGCAGGAACCGATAGTTCATGTCGGTTCCTTCGTTTTCTATAACATACATCGCCAGACTTTTTATAATTATGAATATAATATACATCGCCAATCTTTTTATAATTATGGATATTATATACATCGCCAATCTTTTTATAATTATGGATATTATATACATCGCCAATCTTTTTATAATTATGAATATTATATACATCGCCAAACTTTTTATAATTATGAATATTATATACACCGCCAATCTTTTTATAATTATGAATGTTATATACATCGCCAATCTTTTTATAATTATGAATGTTATATACATCGCCAATCTTTTTATAATTATGAATATTATATACATCGCCAATCTTTTTATAATTATGAATATAATATACATCGCCAATCTTTTTATAATTATGGATATTATATACATCGCCAATCTTTTTATAATTTTGGTTAATATATACATCGCCAATCTTTTTAAGCCTCTTGACATGTAGGTTGTGCCTCATTGTTAATACAATTGAACGATAAACAAGTTTATTCAATAAAAAATCGCTTTTGCCCCGTACTATGTCTCAAATCAAATCAAAATAATCTTTATTCAAATAAACCATTTCAGGCACTTTTGAATCGTCAGGCATCATTAATGAAGCTACAACTGATTCGGAATGTTGCTCTTACCGAGAAGAACCAGCAAGAAACTCGGCGGTCAATCTTTTAAATATTTTCAATTTTACATTATTAAACCGCTGTCTTGTATGAAGCTGAAAGGATTTTCATATCCAGGCTTTCTTATCATCCAAATAATCTTCAATTTTGTAATATGCTTTATGTATAAGCATATTTTTTACACTTAATTGGAATCTTTCTGTATACTGGTCTAGAATGGATTGAGGAATTTGATTATAGAATGAATAGCGAGACCAACAAATAAGTTGCTAACTCTGCTGAGTCGCGACGCAGGTATCACAAGCTGTTTGTGACCTCTCAAATGTCTATGATATACATCAAATTTTGTTTTATACTTACTTATATTTTTCTGTACAAATAGAATATTACTATATATATATGCGATGTGATGCTACAGTCTCTGAATTATCTTCAGTACTGAAATAAAAGTTGTCATATGACACAACCAAAATTCTATCGTTTCGATTTGGTATCTCCGTTAAGACGAGGAAAATAGTCATGTTTCTCATTTATTGTATAAGAATAGATTTAAACTAAATAAACGTTTGATTCATTAATTTATTTTAATAATTCTATTCTTCTAGTTTAATTCATACTAAAGAACAACGTCTAGCGGAAATATTACGAGTAGCTTAACGCTTTGAGCGGCGCATATGGGTATTCAAATGTCGGTCGTAAGTCGTACATCTATACTTATTATAAAACAAAGTCCCAAAAAGTCTGTATGTTATTGATTTTCTCAAAATCTACTGTACGGATTTTTGTACGGTTTGAAATGAAATGAAATTTATTTATTGTGGAACAATAACATTTTTTCTTTTACAATTGTACTGATGATAATGCAAAAGTTAAAAACTGCGTTGCAGATATCAACGCCCACCTCCGATATTAAAATACAGAGTTCCAGATGAAAGAAACTACTAGGTATAAAAGGTAATACATAAAAATAAAATAAACTATACTTAAATATTAAATCGATTGTGTATATAAGTGAGGGCCATAGTGCGTAAACATACGTATGGTTGTGAGTGTTGAAAGTGTGTGTGTGTATGTATAAATGTGAGCGTGTGTGCGTGCGTTTGTGTTTTTGTGTGTGTATGTATGTATGTATGTATGCGAGGGTGTGTGTGTTTATACACACACCCTCAACAAACCACTTTCAGAAGAAATTTCAGTTTCTTCATAAGTGAGCGAATGGAGCCAAGATAAACATTTTAATTTACAGGAGTAATAATTTAATGAGTAAATGTTTAAAATAGAATTTACTCTATTATACAGGAAGCAACTTAATCGCAAATATTGACAAGTGGCGATTGCAGTTTTCTCCAAAAATTAGTCCAATATTTCCGGATGGTTTAGGTATATAGTACATATCGGTATTATGTAAATTGTGTCGAAGAGATCGCGCAGTTGTTGCTTGCTGGGAGCTTTAGTCGCGTGCGCTGCGTTAACTAGCAGAGATACGCTAAAGTAATGTACTAGAGAATTGCAGATCTATAAAAATTACTACAAAAAAGTCCGCGATAGCATGTCTCTATCTGTTATGGCTAACGCACAATGACTACTTTCATGTTTAAAATTTGAATTCTAGAAAAAACTTGTGACACGTTGATTTCCACGCGGGCGAAGCCGCTGCCACAGCTAGTTTTCTTATAAAAAATAAATTTCGATTTATGATATTCTGCTAACGATACACGCGTATTTACAACAGAGCGGCGGTATTAGACCAAAAAAAAGTAATACAGCATAATACGCTTGCAGCTTCATCCGTTTATAACTCGTTTTAAAGAAAGACATTTTTTTTTCCGACGTGTAAACACGTGTCAATTATTGTTAATCAAATTTAAATTGTAATGACGTTGTTCCGTCTAAAGTGTTAATTTCAAATTTAAAGGTTCCACCTAAAGTGTTAATTGACGTGATAATTTTCATTATAACTTACAGATTCGAAACTCAGCTTAGCCGTGTGGTATCCGGCAGAATAGAATAGGCCACCCTCATTTCTTACCGAGATGTCGTAAGAGGCGACTAAGGTAAATACCGTGTGGTATCCGGCTGCATAGAATAGACCACCCTCATTTCTTACCGAGGTGTCGCAAGAGGCGACTAAGGTAAATGCCGTGTGGTATCCGGCTGCATAGAATAGACCACCCTCCTTTCTTACCGAGGTGTCGAAAGAGGCAACTAAGGTAAATTCCGTGTGGTATCCGGCTGCATAGAATAGACCAGCCTCCTTTCTTACCGAGGTGTCGTAAAAGGTGACTAAGGTAAGTTTACGTCAGGCAGGCGGCCAGTCGTAAAATACGTAGCCAAATCATTTGACACCATGTTTGTAGCATGTTTTACCGACCCCAGTTAGAGTGGGATAAGGGCAGGAGAATGAGTGATGAGATTCGAAACTCAGCTACCGACTTCTACTAAAATTGGTTGTATATATACATTTGTTAGCGCATTTGCACTGTTAGTTTTCTATTACACGGTGCATAATGCAGAATTTTAGCTCGACTCCTCTCTAGCAATATATCAGCTTAAAATTTAATTTATGGCGGTGCGTCAGCCATACAGGACGTGGGTGTAATTTTGTGCAAACTAGAGAGCTATATTTGCAGTTTGTATTCGTAGATTGCGTGGATAGTTTTCACCAATTAAAAATAATATTTACAAATAGTACAGTTACATGCTGATATTAATTTGTTGGAAAATACATATACCCGCGTAAAACAGATAATAAAATATTGTAGACTTTTTTATACCTTACTAGCTGTGACAGAGGCTTCACCCGCGTAGAAATCAGCGTGTCACAATTTTTTTCTAGAATTCAAATTTAAACATAAAAGAAGTTACTGTGAGTTAACCATAAGAGATAGAGACATGCTGTCGACCTTTTTGTAGCAGTTTTATAGATCTACAATTCTTTGGTACATTACTTTAGAGTGTCTCTGCTGGTTTAGGCAGCGCATGCGACTAAAGCTCCCAGCAAGAAAGTTTTTGAAAAACTGCACGATCTCTTCAACACAATATCCATAATACCGATGTTTTCTATATACTTAAACCATCCGGAAGTATTGCACTATCTTTTGGTGAAAACCTTACTAAGATCCGTTCAGTAAATTTTGAGAAAATCAATTACATACAAACAGACAGTTTTTTGGGACTTTGTTTTATAATAAGTATAGATATTTAAAATTCCCGTGGCACAATATTAGTTCATACTCTGATTTTTATGAAAGTAGATCTGAGAATCGGCTACTAATCTACTTTTCATACCCTCTTAGTGTTAAGGGTTGTCCGAGCCAAACTTTTTTTTTGTATTTTTTGATAATATACACTAGAAAGAGATATCCAAAAAATACGAAAATTACATAAAACATATGAATGTTTTTTTTTTAATTCTAGTTCCCCTAATATTAAGGTCAGAGACTATTTTAAGAAAGGTTTTTTCATGTATTATTATTATTTACATTTCTTAAACTATGCTTATTTACTAGCACTTATCATTATATATTTTTTTTACATTGTATATAGCTATACGAATGATTTTACCACTGCCTGCTCAATCAAAAATATACAGTATTAATCAACATAATTTTACATAAACTCATAAACAATTAAATTCTACGGGTTTAAATCTATAAATTTTGAAATTGTTCTATTAACGTTACGATTATTTAATGAAGAACTCAATAGCGAACCCAATTGATCAGATAAAAGAAAATACTCAGTATTTATATCTCTCTCTGTTTTTGAATTGTAGAATTTCAGACAAAGCCAGCGGTAATAGCATTCTTAATCCATGGGGCAAACAAAACCGTAATTTCACCCTAGAATAGTAACCCAAAATTTGAAAATGGCGGTTCATTCGGAACAGAGTTGTATCTAAATTCTAATTTGAGAGCACCTGCGGCTAAAGGCCGTCACTTTGTGTACTGGACAGCGGCCGTTTATTACAAAGTATTGTAACAGCCACATTTTGATAACAGTTTTGTATTTTTTTTAACAATATCTTAAATATTAAATTCTTGTGTCACAATGTTAGTTACGATTCTCCTCCGAAACGGCTTAACCGATTTGCATAAAAAAATTGTGCATATTCAGTAATTTATTCAAGTAAACTTGAAAACAAGTGCTTTTGAATCGTCAACATCTACTGCTGGTTCGGAAAGCTGTTCCTAACGAGAAGAACTAAACTCGGCGGTTGCTCTTTTCAAACAATAATTCTTATCACTAGTTACATATTGTTATTAATGTTTTGTACAGGGTTGAAAAGATGCTATATCCACGCATTCTTATCTTCCAGGTAATCCTCAATAGTATAATAGGCTTTCTGAATTAGCCTTTTTTTAATAGTATTTTTAAACTGCTGTAAAGGTAAAGTTAATGTAGATTGTGGAATTTTATTTTAGAATTTATTATTAGATTTTTATTATAGATTTATTTTTCATACCCCTAAGTGATAAGTGATAAGCGATTGTCCATCCCTAATATTTTTGTATAATATACACTAGAAATTCCATAGAAAAAATTTATACGGCAAAACAAGTATAGTAAGAACAAGAATTAGTCGAGCGCAGCTGCCATCTTGTATCGACTAGCTGAAGTATTGTAAGTGTAAATTCGAAAGTCAGACTTTTTGTATGTCGGATTGTTACGCTTTTGCGGCTTACTCCCTAGAGTAATATCGATTAAAGTTAATAGACTAAATACATATGGGATTAAAAAATCTGTTTTTTTCGAAAATATGAAAAACAACTTTCTACTTACAGAACTTACTATCATATGTATCACAAATTTAAAAAAGGATATTTATTCAATTCAAGTTTAAAATCTACTTTCAATAAATATCTTTAAACTTGGTTCAGCGTGTTACGTTAGCAACTAGCTTTAACATTGTGGTTAAAAAGTTTATGTTTTTTAATAATAAATTAACAAGACGAAAACACAAGGTTCGTAGAGCAAAAGAGAGAAAGTAGAGAGAGTGGCGTAGAAATCTCAAAGGGCCTCTTTCCTATAGTAGCTCCCGAACGTTTGAAAATGAAGACGTAGAAGAACACATAAAAAAAAGACTTGAAGACTATGTTAATGATAAGAAAGCTGGGATTTAAGTTGGGACTAGCTACGCACTAGATTATATTGTAATGTTTGATTTGTAGACAAAAATATATGCGACCGCCGATTTTCTTGCTGGTTCTTTTCGGTAAGGGCACTTTCGAACCATCATAACTTCATTGTTGATTAAATAGTGCTTGTAAAGACCAATTTGAATAACTAGTTCGTATTTTTTTAAGCTTTGTTTCGCGACAACGCTTAGCTCAGATTCACAAACGAACGCTACAATGTTACATTACGGTCTGTAATAAATAGTAGCTTAGAATGTTCAGGGTTTGTCACATCGCATATCGGAGTAAGTCAGTTTTTTTCGATCTCTTTGTTTATGGGCTCATACTTCCAGCTGAGCTGTAGCATTTTTTCACCGATATCACAATACCGAAACATTCAAATTTGAATTCCGATATTCGATCCAATTTTTTTGTGATTTTGTGCAACGAGCGCTGTTCTCTAATCCAATAACGTTTCGTAGCAGATTTGCGTCGATTTTTAATCTTCTATATATTCTTTTTCTATATTAAAATATTAGTGATCTTGTTTTTTTTCAACTAACTCTAGTGAAAGGTAAAACTTTAATAATTTATGCATGACGATTTTGTCGAGGTGCCTATCTTCCTGATGATGCTTCGGTTTCGGGGCGAAACGTTAGTAGAGATTTTGGTCGTGGTTGTGTGTATTTATTATTTGGAAACTTGTGTTTGGCTTATTTTGTTTGTTTGCTTGTTTGTTTACGATGTTAATTATTTTTATAGTGTTTCCATAATATAAAATAAATTAATAAATAAATTGCTTGTGTGCATTGTTGCTGGTGGAGGCATGTGGTGTGGTGGCAAAATTCAGGTACGTTACACATGTAAGGTACTTGAATTTTGCTTGCTTCATACACATTAGCATTGCATGCATTCGCTTAACCCGCGCGGATTATAGCAAAGTAGTTCTGTTATAGTTTCTGTAAAGATTTAATAAGTTTCTGCTTATACCTTTATACTTTTATTTGATATTGTATTGCATGAATAAATAAATTTTAAAAAATTATTATTTTCAGTTATTTAATTTACGCAGACAAGGACGCCTGATATATGTTTAAGCAGCTATCTCCTCATAATGCTTCGGTTGCAGTCCGAAAGGGTTGTTTGGTTTGTGATAGTGAACATGTGTAGTGCTTGTGTATTGTGTTGGTGGTTGTGAAGGTTTGCGCATGGGGTTTTTACGAATCCTGGATGTATCAGGTATTAGAACGTATAGTCCACTCTACATTTAGGACAATATATATTTCCTATTTACTTTATCGCGAATTATAGCAAAATAATTATTACTTTTATATTATGGATCGGCGTTAAGTAACGCTCAATTCTATACATTATTTATGAAATTGTTAAATGTTGTAAATATTTTCATGAGCGAACAAAATATCCTAGTTTTATAAGAGAGCTATTTGTTGAAACAGCGGAGGTACCGAAGGACGTTTCATATTTCTGAGAATTTATAAGGTAATGAGAACGTATTCTTTATTTAATTGAAACTCGCTAATAGGATCTTTAATAAAATTTAAATATTGCATATTATTTATATACATTATTCATATTTCGATTGAATACAAAATGGAGGTCTTATTAATTGAATAAAGTATTATATAAATAAAAAACATCAGGAGAATGTATGACTAAAATGTAAATAATAAAACGTAATAAATGAAACTACTCGTAATAGCGATGCTTCATTACTATTATTATTATTATTGAAATTGAAACCCTTGACAGTTCCTAGGCATAAATCCACACGTCGTAATTGATGCCACTTCCGCGGTCACTCTTCATGCGCAGTTGCACAAAGGAATAACCGAGCCCTCCGCCTGTCACATTCGCAGACGCTCCTGTGTTAGTTAAATCATAGGCGAGGATGCCCTGAAAAAGAAATACGCCGTATATATTTCCTTTCTTCCAATTGACGATATACTGCTACCTTTAATGGCTTTTACAGCGAAAAACCTAAGCTAAAGTGGCAAGGGGCCATATCTGTCGCAGAACCGATGACCGTTGCGGTAGACGTGTTCTGGAGTGGAGACCGCGAATCGGACAACATAATGTAGGACCTATTTTTGGCACTACCAGTTCTACTGAAAGCCTGCTAGAACCAGACACCGTAAGTGTCGCATGCACAAATTTCTTCCGTGCATCTAACGACGAAGACCAGAGCGACCAGGACTTTATGGAAGACGCGCGACCACCGCCGCAACTGTCCCTCACCCCGCCCCAGCCGCTCACGAGTCGCGCCCAGCGAGCTGCTACACGCAGTTCCCGCCGGGATAACGACGCGTAAAGAGCTCATGAATATGAGCCTCGTATGGGCTTGAAACTAGTCGGGCTCATCCGATAATTAAGACGTGAGTATAGTCGCTCTCTCAACATTAATAATAATGTAAGACATCCTGAGACTTGATGGACTGACGATATACGTAGGACAGCGTGGACGGAAACGGAAAGCCCAAGATCGGGCTTAGTGGCATATAATTGGAGAGGAGAGGCTGCTATCTCCAACAGTGGACTAAAGTGGTCTGATAATAATAAACAGCGTAAAAGTGAGGGAAGTAGAACCTAGACGCTCCACTACCTTTCATTCTCCAATCGTTCTCCTAAGGGTGCTTCTGCTAGATCTATATTCGTATTGCCTAGTCAGCTCATAGAATCTTTTACAGAAACTACTAGCTGTGCCAGCGGCTTCGCCCGCGTGGAAATCAGCGTGTCACAATTTTTTCTAGAATTCAAATTTTAAACATATAAGTACTTATTGTGAGTTAGCCTTAAGAGATAGGACATGCTATCGCGGACTATTCTGTAGTAGTTTTAAAGATCTACAATTCTCTAATACATTATTTTAGCGTATCTGTGCTGCTTTACGCAGCGCACGCGACTAAAGCTCCCAGCAAGTAAGTTTTTTAAGAATTGCTCGATCTCTTCAACACAATTTACATAATACCAATATGTACTATTTACCTAAACCATCCGGAAGTATTGCACTATCCTTTGGTGAAAACCATACGATAATATGTTCAGTAGATTTTGAGAAAATCGATTACATACAGACAGACAGCTTTTTGGGACTTTGTTTTATAATAATTACAGAAACTATGCTTTAGTTTTCAATACACTTACCTGAATTTTCTTTGCGTATCCGTACGTAACGGGCATGGTGAAGTTTAGATATTCGATCCGCTTCGCGAACATATAGGAGCTGTACTTGAGCTGACGTTTGTATACCACCGGTCTCAGTACACTGGTCCCCATGAAGGTATGCGAGCATTCTATCACGATGATAGCCGTGATGATCACGGACAGAAATATGTAGAATCTCATATTGCGTCCAAAATGGATATACCAAAATGTGATCAAATCCCGTATGCGATCTAAATAAGTATGATCAAAAATCAACGAGCACCCCTTTTATATATATGTAAATTCAGTTGATAAAGGTCAAGAGTGAAAGAGTGTGAATAAGATTCCGTGGTTCTGGGGAAAACTTTCCGAAATTTCCGTGAGCAACTTTGGTTCTACAACATTTTAGTATATTATTAGTATAATTTAAATTCTTAATTTTTTATATTTGTGTACCTAAACGACTTTACTATGAATTGACTCATTTCGTAGGTTAGCTGGTAGAGATCTCTGTCAAAGGAATAAGTTTACCTTTGTACACTTTTTAATAATGTTTTCTCACGTTTTTTTGTTTGGTTTTATCGTTTGAATAAATAAATGTCTGAAGCCTTAGAAAAAAACATAAAATATAGGAACTAACGTGTATATTCTACAAAGAGTTATTATGCTAGAGTACGGGAGAGAGCCTAAAATGCGTTGATTTAAAAAAAAGTGAAAAATGAGTACGTCTATTTGTTTCTCTTCTTCATGTGTGATTAGACAAGGATAAGTATGGGTCTTCTATTTTTCCTCTCTTATTATTTGTTGGAAATGCGCACTCACAGCCTTTGGCTCCTCTACTCTACCATTTATACTTATATATACTTATACTTATATACTTATACTCATAATATTATAAAGAGGAAAGATTTGTATGTTTGTGTGTATGTTTGTAATGTTTTCACGCAAAAACTACTAGACCGATTTCAAAAATTCTTTTTCCATTGGAAAGCTGCTTCTTCACTGAGCAACATAGGCTATATGACGTTTTCAAAATAATAAAATCCTATAAAAATAAAAATCCCTAATAAATTTGTAATAAGGTGTGAAATATTCAGTCGTAAACATCTTTCATCGCGTGCGCTGCGGAAACTATTGATGATAGAACAAAAAAATTTTATACAATATTATAGAACGTATCAATAGCCACAAAAAAGTCCGCGATACCATATGTCTAACTATTATAGTTATGCCAATATGACTACTTTTTTACATTGTAAAAATTAATAAAAGTGCCGACAATAATCAAACCATTTTATTCATATCTCTGTAATAATCCCTATCCAATTAAATGATATTTTATTAAAAACTGTTTTTTAATAAAATATAACCTCTAAAATACTTTTTAAATTATTGAAATTCGACATCCCAATCAAAAGATATAGCGACCGTTATAGCAGGGCCTGCATTTGGTGAGTTAGCTCTTATCCCAAGAATACTAATGAAACCCATTTTTTATAATTAATTAATCTACAAATAAATCTATAGTCCGACTTCGTAGACTTTCCACTACCACGAGATCTGTATGGACGCGGGTGAAACCGCGGGTCATTGCTGGTCTATAATAGCTCTATGAAATCGTATCCTAATTTTAATAAAATGCCGGGAGGAACTAAATAAACTAAACGTTAATAAATTAACATAACCCTAAAAGATATCTATTGATTACTTAAATAAATTCATTATTTTTGATATAATTAACTTATTAATTGTATTTATTGTTATCTTAATTTTGATTTTGATTTGTCTCATTATATTTAATGAACAAAATTTAATTAACTAAAATACGATAACGCCCTATTTGTCAGGTATATTCCTGCATAAGGTAAAGTGCATGTTTAATAAGGTTGTGGGTTTGGATTCTGAGTGCAGGTCGTTCATTTTCTCAATTTATATATTTGTATCTATAATATATGCCGGTTTTTTTACAGAACAGGGGAAATATACGGACCATGCTACGGCTTAGGGAAATTATGAAGAAACAGAGAAGTCCTAGAAGGGAAGAGATATAATTATATATAAGGAAACAAACATAATTGTATACTTTTCATAAATTAGTTGTCAATAATTTGTTTCATAAGCGTGAATTTTAAAATTTACACTAATTTTAATAAAATTATATGTAGTTAATATATAAATATAATTAATAATTATAATTGAAACATTTTTTTAAATATTACGTACATCA
This sequence comes from Morpho deidamia, assembly GCA_947086505.1. NCBI lineage: Eukaryota > Metazoa > Arthropoda > Insecta > Lepidoptera > Nymphalidae > Morpho > Morpho deidamia. Next base: position 3,474,004 of record CAMTZC010000011.1, read on the forward strand.
CAAAATTCTGCAAAGCGAAAAAATATGCAAAACTTAAAACAATATTTAAAACCAAAAAATGCCCCTTAATATCTAGAGCAAAGACCACACTTATTTTAGTCGAAAAACACTCTCAGGAAGGATGCTGCGAAGTGGATATCAGAAGGCTGTGAGTGCACTTCCGGCGAGAGCCGTCAAAGCCGCTGCCGGATGTGGCAATTTGACGCCATCTTGAGTCGACAGACGGTCGTGGAAAGGATTCTCGAGGGGACTTGACCTATATGTTTAAAATTACAGGCGTTATGTTATCATACTAGCTTAATATCGCAGCTTTGAATCATTTAAACAAGTAGTATTGAAGTTTTTTCCACCTGAATCGAAAACACCAGTATTAGATTTAAATTTTAACGGTATGAAAATATTATAAACTCCTAAATGGCTCACAGCGAATGTTATATGAAAGATTAATGTACCAGTTAGAAGTTAATTTATTCATCAAAATATTCAAGTCTTAACCATCTACAAAAAATCTCCATAGGGCAATACAATCTAAATTATTGGATACTATGTGCCATCTAACGGAGTATAGCAAAAACTCTTACCAAATTAAAGATCGAAAGATCTAAAAAGCAGAAGGGTCTTCTCGCATACCCGGAGTCAAGCGTAGTATGGGCTTCGAGGCGAACCCCTTTAGAGAAGGAGATTAAGGAGTAGGCTATAGAACTATGGGGTATCTCGTTCGGGTGGTGGATCTGCCGTCTGAGAGTGGTAACTTAAGATCGTCGAATGAAACTGTTATAGCCTGATAGATGGCGTTGACATTTTTTTAGTTGTACTGTGTTTATATAAGATTGCCTTTGAACATCTTTAATGCCCATCAGATCTTCGAATTAAGTGGACCACTACCATTCTATTGGTTCTAATCGACTATCTTTCTTAGCTTAATTTAATAGTTTATAGAAAAGCGGGAAATTTCAAAACTTATATATTAACACTATAGTTAAAGCTTCATTCGTATCAAATTTCATCAATAATACTCCAGCGGTTTCCCCAAGAAATAGTCAGACAGAAAACCTTTTTCATTTATAATATTAGAATGGATTAAGCTTGAAACACTTAATATAGAAAATTGAAAATACTTCAATTTCTTACCGATAAAAAAGAACATGGCCGCCAGTAAAAATATACGTAATTTAAATTGAAATTCTCATTTATATACTCTTATGAAAACAATTCCAGAGCCTCTTCATATATCGAAGAGCTCTTTAAAATGTCGCTCTCGGTAATTATCATCAACGTCTGATAAAAACCGATAACTAGATAAATTATTATTCAATCCCCGTGGTCTGGTTTATAACCAACCGACTGACTGTAGAGATCAATTTGTTTTTATTATTTACTAGCGATGTTATATGATGCATATAATGAAAGCTGCGCCGGAACTAAATTAAGCGCAATTTGGTTTTCGTTTGGTCAATGATATATATTAATTTGAATTCATCATTCCCCTGCCCTTATCCTAAAATTATCTTTATTCAAATAAGCTCCTTCAAGCACTTCTGAATCGTCAAGGATCAGTATGATTAATGAAGCTACAACTGGCTCGGAATGTTGCTCTTACCAAGAAGAACCAGCAAGAAACATAGCGGTCAATCTTTTAAACATTTTCAATTTTACATTATTAAACTCTTGTTGAAGCTGAAAGGATTTTCAAGTTCAGGCATTTTTAGCATTCAAATAATCTACAATTTTGTAATGTGTTTTACGTATGAGCTTTTCTCTTATACTTAATTTTCATTAATTTTCAATTGACTTCGGTCATAGGCATCCTGTTTTCTTTTTTAAGAGACAGAGGTTGGAACTTAGACCCACCATGCTGCTCCAATGCGGAATGGTAGGTTACACATATCGTAGAAACTCTTCAAAACTACACACATAAAATGTAATAGAAAAACTTGTTGGTGCTGAAACTGTTTGAATTTCCTTTTAAATACTTAAGCTTAAGATGTCTGTAGAATTTTATTAGGTACATCTAACATCTATACATATTACAAAATAAAGTCCCCAAAAGCTATTTGTCTGTATGTATAGTATATTAAGATATCAATGAAATAACAGAGATGTAAGAAAAGAAACTAAACTGAAGAATATTTAAAAAGTACTTTATTCAAAGTAATTTCAATTACAATTAATGAATTTTGAATCTTTTCGCACGTATTATAATCTCTTCACCACTTCTCTTTGGGTTCATTACAGTCTGTTTTATCGATTCAACTAAAAATAAAAGTTACTGTAGAATATCACGCTTTGTTTATCATCCTCCTGCCTTTATCCCACAATTGGGGTCGGCACAACATGTTACAAACATGTTGTCACATGATTTGGCAAAGTATTTTACGACCGGCTATCTGACTCACGTCAACTTACCTTAGTCGCCTTTTACGACACATCTGTAAGAAATGGTGGTCTATTCTACTCAGCCGGATATCACACGGCATCACGATGATTATTTGATATGTAAGGCATATAAAGTAGTCGCAAAAGCGATTATAAAAATCGAGAAAATATTTCACTCCGGTGACTCCGGTTTTTATATTAAGCGATTATTTTATTATTATTGCTTTATTATCGATTTCCTAAACATTATAGATCGATTATATTATATGTACCCTTCGTTTTTTACCCCCTGTTTTTTTTGTTGTTTAAAATAAGATATGTCTTTGGCGTAAATCAATGTAGTAAAACGAGTAGTTAATCGAATTAAACTAACAGCGCCGCTATGTTCATTCTAATCGTACTATGATGTTCCTGACTTTAATTAATCTTTATTCTAATTAGTTATTAAAATAAAAAAGAAAAAATTTCAAATATTCAAAACAAAATCGATTGTTTAATTCGAGTTAATCGATTTTTTTACAAATCCATTTATTTTGAAGGAAGAAAAATCGATTTTTTTCCACTCCAAGTCAAACCCTAGTTTGGGATAGTCAGTTAAAAAAAATATACGAACTCGAGTATAAGCATATTATCATATAGGTATTTGCCAAAATCTCATATGACGCACAAAAAATAAAACTCAATAATACCAACAAAATAATATTACACTATACAATATAAAATATACCCTGGCATTCTCCAACAGGCAAGTAATTTTTACTTGAAACTTTCCTTGACAACCTTTTATTTGTCTTATAAAATCTCGCTAGCCGCTTCGAGCCCAACTTTAGAGCCAACTCGAACAAATTCAGCCTTTTTTTCAGTGTCCTATGTGAGATGATTATTCTATTCCACAGTTTGTACGTGTGACTAGCGTTACGTAACGACACGTCGTCTAAATACCTGAAAAATTTTAAAAAAATTAATCTATCATTATTGTAAGTAAAATAAAATTTGACTTTTTGTTGTTACTTAACAATGGAATAACATGTTAAAAGGTTACCTGTAATATTTTCAATATCGGGAGATCTAATATTGTGTGTCAAACACTTTAGATCAGCATATTCATTAATTAATTCTATACGAGTAAGAAAAAAGGGATATACGAAACAAGATTCATTATCGTTTAATCCTTCTATTTGCAGACCGTCGATTCATATTGTTAGTTGATAACCTTTCTCTTCTGCTACCGATGCAAGTATACATGTAATATAATTATTTAACGTCTTTTATGTTTTTCGCGACGCTTCCTTGCACAACGGTACACAACACTCTTGCCCGGTAACGCTATAAAAGTTCTTAGAAGTAACAACATGTATTAAATTAAAAAAAAAACAGAAATGTTTCAGCAAAACTCTTAATAGTGTAAATAATAACAGAGTTTTATAGTATAAACCCAAATGCCACAATACAAAATGAGATGTACATAAAAATCAACTTACAGGAATATTTTCCAAGAGAGCTCAAGGGGTAAACATGAAATTGCGTCACGGCGCGGCTGCTCGAATAATTTAGAGCCGAAAACAAAAACTTTTGTACTGAACATTTCATAAATTTTCGCAAGCTGCGGGTATCTAGTAAATATGTATATATGTTCTGTTTTGAAATATTGACAACTCCAATCAATCATTAATATCAACCGATGTTGCCAGATTAATAAAATATATGTAATTTGTTGATCTTAAATTAATAATCAGACATCTTAGTCCATAGTGTAAGAAATATTACTTAATGGCTATGTTACTATTTAATAACTAAACTTGACATAGTTATCTGAAGGAGTTTTCACACCAGAGGATTATCTTATTACTAAATTTACTAGCTAAACTGTTCAGAATACGGTTACGGCTACCACGCCGCTTGTTTAACACAAAGCCTGTCTGTTAATAATTCTGTAAATAATATCATAAATTATTTATCCCGATTGATCACTTAAATCCGTCGCAATCGTTGTTTTCACCACAAATTGAAATCATGTGATGTGAATAAGTTTCGTTTGAAAAAAACATTCACCAAAACAAATATATGCTACTTAGTTATAGCATCGCTAATCAGTTTCATATCGTATTTCACTCATATTTTGTTGTAGAAATAAATGCATTTTTTTCATACATGAAAGTTAATATTTTAGTGAAACAGTTTCTAAATAGTTCAGAAAATGTAATAAAGTTTTAAGAATCATCCTAAAATATAGTAAATTTAAAACAGTATTTCATAGAACCACAGTATATACCATTTGTTATATTTTGTTAATAGTAGCAACACTGGCCAAATCAACAAGCGGCCGTGCATTGCAAGTCTTTTTGAAAAATCCAAAAATTAGTGTTTTTTCAATTAATTTCCTACCCTCCTAGTATCAGTTTAGTTACTCAATTCTTTGACTAATTTAGTTATTGGTTATTCGTGTCTTACGTACGTTATTCTTACTAGTTTTTGCCTTATTAAAAGTGACAGATGTTTCCGTGCTAAAACGCGCCAGTTTTCAATAAAATAAAGTGACTTAAATAATAACAATGGAAGAGCCTAGTAATAGCTCTATCGATATAGAACCAGCAACACGAGAATCAGGTAAATGTACTTCTTTGTAATGTTATCTTTACAAATTATCGGTGTAGTTTGTATAAACCGACCTATTTGTAAAGACTGTCATGTTAGTGTGACATCGTAAGATTCGCCTTATATTGGAAAATTTGAAGTTAAACTGGAGCATCAAATATCAACTAATGTTATCAGAAGGCATTCATATAGTCAAACTATTCATTAACATCAAACTTTTTACAATAATGTTACAATGTTACAAAAGCTGCTAGAAGTCCAAACTATGAATGTGTTTTTGATTTGGTCGGATAATACTAAATCCAAACATCAATAAGCGCAACAACCGAAATGTAATTTTGTAAATAGTATCTACTTAGAATCCCGAATACGAATAAACAAATTTAGTCAGAACTAGTCATAAATAGTATTCTATTTTACAATACTAAAAAATAATTGCTGTATTGCAATTTGTTTTAAATATTAATGACATAGAATACAATTTCTCATAACGGCCTGTGTTGCTAGGTTCTGAAAGAAGTGCAAGGGTTTAAAATGATTATGTATTATTATGCTTCTTAATATGCTTTTAAAACCATTCATCTCTATTTTGTATTTAAATCAAATGAATAAAGTAGTTTATATAGTTATATTTGTTATGATATTTTTTAATGCATTCAATAAGTAATGTTTATTATTATGCTGCTTGCATGGCATAGTAAATGTAAATATTAAAAATATTTGTCAATTTTTTTTTAGTATAAATATGGATTTTTTTAAAGAAATTTAAATATATTTGTATTTTATTTAAATTTATTATTTTACTATGTATACAATGTGTTATAAAATACAGCTAGCGTATAATTTATATCTAAATGTTGTTGCAATATTTTTAAGTATGATAAAGATAAGATATATAAAAATGTCTCATAAAGGTATGATATTTGTAATATAACAGAACTAACTACTTTGCTACAATCCGCACGGGTTAAGCGAATGCATGCAAAGCTTATGTGTATGAAGCAGGCAAAATCTACGCACGTTATACATGCAGGACAAGCCACCTAGTTAAAAAAAAATTGACGATTAATTTTCCTACAACTGTGGTTTTTCTCGAAAAAAAAATCTACCTGTTAATTTGGGATTGGACAGTTAGTATTATAAAGACGTAATATAAAAATGGTGTTTGGAGTAAAATTTCAATAAAGTGTAGCATAGCGCCTACAAAACTTGTGAGTCTTAAAGAGACCCATAGCTTGGCAGAGCAAGAAAACTAACTAAAACTAGTTTTTTTTGTAGTTTGTAGCATGACATAGCATTGAAATAAGCATAACTATGTATCTAACTCAATTAAGCCTGATTTTGATTTTGGTTACTTTAATACTATGCATATGATTTATAATCTTGTTGCATTGTTACATTGTATATTGCCAGAAATAAACAACCCCATACTAACATTATAAATGGGAACATGAGTTTGTTTCTGTGAACTGGAACTAAGTTGTAATTAGACATAAAAAATTATCAAAACTTTTAAAGTGATCTCTTTACAATTATAGGTAAGACCAGTGCTAACAAAAATTAAGCATTTTATTATATAGCTATTTTCATAAATTAAGCAACAACTCACTTTTCAATTCATAACACATAATGATGGTTTTTTAAAACTTATAAAAGCATGTTTTGCTTTTTGTGAAAAATACTTTTTTTTGTTACAGAGGAAGTAAAACCACAGCCAGTTACTAGTACTACTGATTTTAAGAATACCTCCCAGAATCTATTTCCAGAAAGCCCTGTTTATGAGCCAGAAGAAGATCCTTCATTTCCTGATGAAATTGTGGAGGTTAATAAATTTCACTATTTTTATTACATGTAAAAGACATTAAAAATTGTATTCAAATGTTAACATTAAATCTAAATTGTTCATAGGTTGAACCATTAAAGGCAGAAGATGACGAAATTAAAGGTAATTTATTTATTTATTTATATATTTATTCGATCTTCAACAGCATTACATTACATGATAAATCATCCAACATATATCTTATATAGTTTTAAATTATATAATATGTAGTACCAATTATAGAAGATCACATCGTGCTTGTTACAATGTTATAATTTAATAAAATAAGTCATGAATAAGTAATTTAAATAAAACATCCTTAAATGTTTCATTTTCATTCATAAAATTCATATTATTCTGAAAAAAAAATTGATGATTACAGATGATATTCATGTGGTTCATGGTAAAAGAAAGTTATCAGAAGAAGATACAGATAGTGGTGCAAAAGTGCAAAAGCTAGAGGTGACAGATGAGGAAGAAATTTCTGTGTCAACCCAAACATTAGATGATGAGGTATCAGAGATAACAAAGTTAGCGAAACGCAAGTTTGAGGATGAACAACCATCAATATCCCGTGTACGCACGCCTGTACGTTCCAGTCCAAGAAAAGTTAAGAAACGTAGTAATAGCGCTGAACTTGTACCAAACACACCAAAGAGTCCCAAATCTCGATCTGCTAGCGTAGATATAACTAAAGGACGCAAAACACCACTTAAAGTTCAGTTAGAAGTGTTAAAACACAAGCCGTTTGAAGATGCTGATGTACAGATAATCTCTGATAGCTCAAGTCGCCCCAGTGTTGAATTTATAGGAGAAATTCTTCCAACTGATGTACATGAAACAATCCCAGAAGAGAGTAGTTCTGAAAATCTAAATGATTCCCAAAATTTTCATTTAGTGTTATCACCAACTCCAGATGAAAAAGATGATAGCTGTATTGAAGTGAAACCTAAAATCACAAACTATAGCAGTGAACCGATACTAAATAAGGACATAGAGATACTTGAAGATAGTAAAGTTAGTGCATCAAAAAGTGATGATTACAACTTTAGTAAAATATCACAATCAGTATTAAGAGATTATCATAAAGGGAAAACAACAGACCAAGATAGTACAGACAGTATATGTTCTGGATTGGACAGTCCTGAACACGTTCCCAGCGTTGCATCCAAGCTTATTTCAAAATTATCAAACGGAAATTCTTCTACGCCTACAGAATTAAGCAATTCCAAAAATGGGGATGATAATAATACACCTGATATGATAAAACTGAATGGCAATGCAGGGAAAAAAGGCAAAAATGAATCATTTAGAGTTAGTAATACAACAACGCCATCAACGATATCGCCTTTACAAAATGGACACTCGCTGCCGATAAGTACGCCTCAGATACCAGTGTTCGACGTTCATGTTTGCCACAATGAAGATTGGGAAATTTTATCCCTGTACGTCGTACGAACAGACAACGACGTAGGCATGGATATGTGTAAAGAATACCAAAGACTATCAAAAAGGTTCACGATCGATCCATATTTAGGCGATGTGTCCGTAAGTAACTCGCCTTCGAGCGTCACAAGTGTCGGAATGGTGAACTTGCCGAATAGATCCTCATATGTATCTACAGTTAGTTCCACATCTTCATCCAGTACCAGAACAAGCGACGGAGCATTCGTAGTTCCACAACCACCTAGAAAATCCGTTTCAAATCCATCAACTACAGTAAAAGGATACGACGCTCTAATGAAGAAACTACAAGAATTATTCTCACATATCAGAGAAACCTCTGTCAATGAGGCGAATAGATCTATGAATGATGATAAAATATCTGTTGGCATTCAGGCGTCGTTATCTTGTGATCCTAGTATCAGCAATGGTAATGCGAGTCCCGATGAAGTCAGTAAATGCGATAAGGCCACGCCCAAAAGCTCTTTAAAGAAACGAGTCCGAGGTAGACGACCTATGGTTGGAAAGACCAAGCGAGCTTTACTACCCACACAGCCTGAAGAGGCAGAGTATATGCAAGGGATGAATTCTCCAGAAATGGTGCCAGCTAATGGCGATAGTGGAAAAGTTTCGCCAGTTAAATCGCTCAAAGAAGAAAAACCATTGCCATTAAGCGGAACACCGAAATCTATAGCTAAATTGAAGCAAAAACGGCGGCCAACGTCCCCTAGACCTGCCACACCTGTTGATAAGGTTCTAGTAAAACCTGAATATCCTGGTTTTGCTCCGGACACTGTTGTACTCGCGAAATGGGTTGATAAACGCTATTATTCTGGAAAAGTGTTAGAAATTACTGAACCCAATAAGTATTTGATCAAGTTCGACGACGGGCAAAGTAAAATTCTTCTAGATGACTTCATTATTTTTGGTGACACGAAAAAACTACCACTTCAAGGTCAATCTGTTTACGCTATGGTTGATGAGGAACAAAATTATGAACCTGGCTTGGTTCTTGAAATCGAAGAGAACGAAAATGGCACTGTTGCATATCGTTGCACTACAGACGGGTAAGAAATATCTATTATTAATATTAATATATCAAAGTTTTTTAAAATCAAGTATGTAAATTAAAAAAAATGATTTATAATATTGCACTGTTTGCCTTATAATATTAATATATCAAAGTTTTTTAAAATCAAGTATGTAAATTAAAAAAATTGATTTATAATATTGCACTGTTTGCCTTATAATATTAATAAATCAAAGTTTTTAAAATCAATATGTAAATTAAAAAAATGATTTATAATATTGCACTGTTTGCCTTATAATATTAATATATCAAAGTTTTTTCAAGTCAAATTTGTTAATTTAAAAAAATAGATCATAATATTGCAATTTGCCTTACGACTAAAAATTTTCTTAAGAAAAGTTTTTATATATTTCGGTTTTTGTTTATTGGATTTAACTGAGCTATTTTAATATTTTCTTCACTATTTGTCAAAGTCAAGTCTGTAAATTAAAGAAATAGATAATATTGCAGTTTGCCTTACGACTAAAAATCTTTTTTTAAGTAAAGTTTTTATATATTTCGGTTTTTGTTTATTGGATTTAACTGAGTTTTAATATTTTCTTCATTATCTGCCAAAGTCAAGTCTGTAAATTAAAGAAATAGATTATGTATTACGCTGTTTGGCTTACGACTAAAAATCTTTTTTTAGAAAGGTTTTTATATATTTCGGTTATTGTTTATTAGATTTAACTGAGCTATTTTAATATTTTCTTCACTATCTGCCAAAGTCAAGTCTGTAAATTAAAAAAAATAGATAATATTGCAGTTTGCCTTACGACTAAAAATTTTTTTTTATCAAAGTTTTTATATATTTCGGTTTTTGTTTATTGGATTTAACTGAGTTTTAATATTTTCTTCACTATTTGTCAAAGTCAAGTCTGTAAATTAAAGAAATAGATTATATATTACGCTATATGCCTTACGACTAAAAATTTTTTTTAGAAACGCTTTTATATATTTCGGTTTTTGTTTATTGGATTTAACTGAGCTATTTTAATATTTTCTTCACTATTTGTCAAAGTCAAGTCTGTAAATTGAAGAAATAGATTATTTATTACGCTGTTTGCTTTACGACTAAAAATCTTTTTTTAGAAAGGTTTTTATATATTTCGGTTTTTGTTTATTGAATAAATTTAACTGAGCTATTTTAATATATAATTCATTTTATTCATACGGGCTATTTACTTAAAATATTAAACTATGCTCTCAAGAGAACGATAAATCTCTCAGTCTTCACGGATTGATCTTATTTTTTGTGATGGAGGATTAGAGAGTGACAGAAGCTGTTTATTCAAAGACTATAGACCACGTGAACGAATTTTGGATAAAAGCTAGTATTATATAAGCACGTGTAAAAGTTTTTTTAATGATACATTTCATTATGTAATTCTACAACGTACTTTCTTGAATTGTATAATACAAAAATCGTGATAAATAAGCATAAGAGGTTCGACTTACCTTAGTCGCCTCTTACGACACTTCGGTAAGAAATGATTGTGGTCTATTCTACTCAGCCGGATACTACACGGCAGGTCGACTTACCTTAGTCGCCTTTTATTACACGTTAGTAAGAAATATGTGTGGTCTATTCTACTCAGTCGGATAACACACGGTTACTGGTGAAGAGGACATTATTTATAATATTTCTGATGAATTAATCACAAATAATATATTATAACAGAACAAGACTTAAGATTCATTTTCATGAAAAATCTGTTCTAAAAATATAGACTAACTAAAAAAGTAAAAATTCAAAAACTTAAGAATTTAAAAGACAATACGTTGTTTCTTTTTGTTTTATGGAGTTAATCGACGTGTGCACTGAACGGCTCATATATCTCTCGATAAATTTAATAGATTCTGGTCTGTGTCGTGTCGCTAAAACGCCTAAAAATCGCCAAAAATGCAAATCAGCGTCAACTGTCATTAGCTAATGTATTGTAAATTTAAAATATTCTGGTCCTAAAACGCCTAAAGTTCGCCAAAAATGCAAATCAGCGTCAACTGTCATTAGCTAATGTATTGAGTCGATATTTTTCGTTTAAAATCATCAAATATACTTAAACTACTGAACTGGAACTACCAGGGACACCATAGTAATGGTAACAGCCAGCGAGCTGTATCTGACGGAAGACCAGGCGCGATCTTTGAAGGAATCTTCCCGATCACGATCGCCGACTGCACCAGCAACACCTCGCAGGCGGCACAACAGGGAGTTGGACCTCGATAATATTATACAGGTGACTTCCTATCCATATTAATAATCCTAAGTTCTATCTGTTACCCTTTCATAGCTATAGTATTTCAAACCATTAACTTTTGACATATACACGCTTATAAAGTATCGTAATCCTATCCATATTAATAATCCGAAGGTCTATCTGTTACCCTTTTATAGCTATAGTATTTCAAACCATTAATTTTTACATATACACGCTTATAAAGTATCGTAATCCTATCCATATTAATAATCCTAAGTTCTATCTGTTACCCTTTCATAGCTATAGTATTTCAAACCATTAATTTTTACATATACACGCTTATAAAGTATCGTAATCCTATCCATATTAATAATCCGAAGTTCTATCTGTTACCCTTTCATAGCTATAGTATTTCAAACCATTAATTTTTACATATACACGCTTATAAAGTTTCGTAATCCTATCCATATTAATAATCCGAAGGTCTATCTGTTACCCTTTCATAGCTATAGTATTTCAAACCATTAACTTTTGACATATACATACTTATGAAGTTTCGTAATTCATTCTCTTGCCCTTTTCCCACTCTAAGTGGGATCGGCGCAACATGTTACAAACATGTTGTCATATGATTTGGCTACGTATTTTACGACCGGCCTGACGTCAACTTACCTTAGTCGCCTTTTACGACACCTCGGTAAGAAAGGAGGGTGGTCTATTCTATGCAGCCGGATACCACACGGCATTTACCTTAATCGCCTCTTACGACACCTCGGTAAGAAATGAGGGTGGTCTATTCTATGCAGCCGGATACCACACGGCGTTTACCTTAGTCGCCTCTTACGACACCTCGGTAAGAAATGAGGGTGGTCTATTCTATGCAGCCGGATACCACACGGCGTTTACCTTAGTCGCCTCTTACGACACCTCGGTAAGAAATGAGGGTGGTCTATTCTATGCAGGCGGATACCACACGGCATTTACCTTAGTCGCCTCTTACGACACCTCGGTAAGAAATGAGGGTGGTCTATTCTATGCAGCCGGATACCACACGGGTATATGAAGTTTCGTAATTATTATATTTAGAACCACAGTATAGTACGCGGCAATAAATACTGCACATCGAGTCTCAGAGAGAGAAATCATCTAGATTCTGCTCCATAGAGCGTTGTCTCTGTCGCACAGACTGACGAACCCGTGTGTGACAGTGACAGCGCTCTACGAAACCGAACTGGCCGGCTGTTTCGTTCTAAGTTCTCGATGTGCGTTATTTATTGCCGGGTACTATAAGTGCAGTGCTTTATGGGCACTGTATTTTTTGAATAGTGATGTTACGTCTTAATTATCGCTGATATTAACTTGCAAGATCAAAGCGGTCAAACTTGACTTGTAAGATTCCACCTTCACATAAACACGGAAGGTTGAATAAAAGCTTTTGAAAAAATCCCGTTTTTCTGTCGCTAAAAGAAAAAAACAATATCGTTAATAATTTAAATGCAAATTCCAAATATTTATCCCCATCGGTGAGACCGTGCGATTCTATAGAGACGATCATGTGTTCTAACCCCGGGCAGGGATCAATGAGTTTTTGTATAAAAACTTATGTGTCTAATTGATAATTGGAATTTTTCACGCGCTTTTCGGTTAAGGAAAACATCGTGAGGAAACCTGCATATCTCTAGAGAATTCCAGCGATATGTGTAACCTACCAAGGATATAATATCCGCATTGGACCAGCGTGGTAGGTTTAGCTCGAACCCTTCTCTTCTATGTATATAATAGACAAAGTAGAAACCGACATAAGCTTGCGACTCCTGCTTTGCGCCTAGCAAAAGTACGTAAATCGTTTGTAGGTTTGGGTATAAGATTCTATAATAAAATTCCGAAATCAATTTTGGCCGTGCCATAACAGCAGTTTAAAAACACTGGTAGAAAGAGACTGATACAGAAAGCCTACAATACTGTTGAAGATTACTTAGATGATAAGGATGTGTGGATATAGGTGCACTTCTACAAGACAGTAATAACTAAATGTAACTAGTTTTAAGATTTATATTTTAAAAAGAGCAACCGCCGATTTTCTTGCTGGTTCTTCTCGGTAGGAACAGCTTTCCGAACCAGCAGTAAAGTTGACGATTCAAAAGCACTTGTTTACAAGTTTGCTTGAATAAAGAATATTTTGAATTTGAATTTATTTTGAATCTATAACGGAGAGAGGAGGTCTATGCCCAGCAGTCGACAAGCTGTTGTTTTATAACAGAAATCGATTTTTCATAGCAGTCAAAGCAACCTAAAACGTGTAAATCAGTGTTTTTCAATTTGTCCTAATTTCTATGTTAAGGGAAAGATTTCAAAATGAACTAAACTCAATATCTTTTATTCAGGGTCCTCGCAGTGCTCGTAGTAGAGACAAAGGGAATTCAAGTGCCAAAAAACGTGTGACGTCACCAAAAAGTCCGAAAGCATCTACATCAGGTAATCTGACACTGAAATTTTAATAGACTTCCTTATGTACTCAAAGACTAAAAGATAGTATCATCATCCTCCTGCCCTTATCCCACTCTAAGTGGGGTCGGCACAACATGTTGTAAACATGTTTTCATATGATTCGGCTACGTATTTTACAACCGGCCGCCTATCTGACGTCAACTTTTTTTTTTCCCCTATTTTAAGTGGATCTCTTGGGTTATTTTTTTTAATCCACTGGCGAGAAAAAAAAAATAATCTGACGTCAACTTACCTTAGTCGTATTTTACGACACCTAAGTAAATTTGTTCATTTAATTCTAAGAAGTTTCATTATTTTGACAGGACATTATTTTGCATTTTGAAAATATGCTTATTTATAAAATTTTATTATACTTTCCGACAATAAATCATTTACAGCAGATAAGAAAAACACAATAGAAATATCTTACATTTGAGTCGTGTACAGGCGGCCTTATTGCTATGATCAATCTCTTACAGGCAACCTTTATAAAGTAAAACATGGGAAAACAATAACATAATAGTTTTGTCTCTCTCGTACCTGTTTAGTTGAACCGTATTTAGGCCAAGGTTGCAATGGCGTGTACGGTCATTGATCTCTATAAATAGTGTTTATTTAAAAAAAAGCGTAAAATAATACCAGTGGCTAAAATACTTTTCAATGTGCTGAGGTATGAGGTACATAAAAATAAAATTAATGTTATATAGCCGGTACCGCACTATACTTATTTATTGACTGGAAATCAGAATGTCACATTTTTTTCTAGAATTCAAATTATAAACATAAAAGTAGTTATTGTGAGTTAACCATAAGAGAAAGAGACATGGTATCGCGGACTTTTCTGTAGTAGTTTTAAAGATCTACAATTCTCTAATACATTATTTTAGCGTATCTCTGCTGGTTTATACAGCGTACGCGACTAAAGCTCTCAGCAAGCAAATTTTTTTAACAATTGCTTGATTTATATAATACCAATATGTACTATTTACCTAAACCATCCGGAAGTATTGCACTATCTTTTGGTGAAAACCGCACAAAAATTCCTTCCGCAGATTTTGAGAAAATCGATTACATACAGACAGACAGCTTTTAGGGACTTTGTTTTATATTAAAAGTAGCAGCCTGTTACAATCCCACTGCTGAATAGGCCTCTTTCCATTTCTGAAGAGAAGGGTCGGAGCTAAAACCTACCATGCTGCTCCAATGCGGATTGGTAGGTACACATATCTCCAGAATTCTCTAGAGATGAAGGTTTCCTCACGATGTTTTCCTTCACCGAAAAGCGTGTGATAAATTGCAATTATCAATTATACATGAGTTTTAATAGAAAAACTCATTGGTGCCTGCCCGGGTTTGAACTTGTGTTCCCCTCGAAAGCTATCAGAGCTTTATAATAAGTATAGATTAAAACCTGCGGATATATCACTCGTAGGTGTGAAAACGAAAAGCACTCCAGGTAGGAAGCGGCTCGCTAGCGAGAGTAGCGAGATGAGCGAGAGCAGCAACTCTGCGCCGCCGGTGAGGCTGGAGGAGGTCGCTGGGGTCGAACCTGAGGTTCAGCGGACCCCCAGGAAGATCGACGGGATCAAAGGTATACCTGTAACACTGGATACTGCACACCCACTCACAAAAACAAACACTCATACAGATTATTTTGACTTAATGTAGAAGCATAATATTGATTTGTTTCGTGGATTTGGATGAAAATACCTTATGACTCGCTAAAAACACTTTAATTCAGCTTTTCACAAAAACTAATGTACTTCCAGTCTCTATACAGTCCTTTGTCTAATCAAATCAAATCAAAATATTCTTTGTTCAAGTAAACTTGTAAACAAGTGCTTTTGAATCGTCAACTTTACTGCTGGTTCAGACAGAAAGCCTACTATACTATTGAGGATTATATAGATGATAAAAATGCGTGGATATAACTCCTCTACCCTGTACGGGATAGTGATAACCAGATAGCTATAAGAGTTTTATTTCAAAAGAACAATCACCGAGTTTCTTGCTGGCTCTTCTCGGTAGGAACAGCTTTCCGAACCAGCAGTAGATGTTAACGATTCAAAAGCACTTGTTTACAAGTTAACTTGAATAAAGAATATTTTGAATTGAATTGAACCAACGAATTTAAATTTAGTTCAATTTAGTTCCCGCCGCGATAACGTCGTGTAAAGAGCTCATGAATAAGTGCCCCGGACGGGTTCGAAACTAGTCGGGCTGATCCGATAAAATTAGACTTGAGTATAGCCGGTATCTTTACTAACTATGAACCAACAAACTGGAAAAAAATGAATTGAAATTAAGTTGACGTGTCAATATGGCGGCTAATTTTCTTAGTTCTTTAATCCTTATCACCTGCTATTTAAGTAACTTCAATTATGCGATATGTCTTTGTCTTATTCTTGTAAGAAAATAAGACTTTTACATTCTATACTAGCTGTATTTGCGGCCTTGCCCGCGTGAAAATCAATGTATTTAATTGGAATTTTGAACATCAATTTTGACTGGCCCGTTGGCGTTGTGGGTAGTGACCCTGTCTTCAGCTCCGCGGGTCGCGGGTTCGATTCCCGCCGAGGGTCAATTTCTATAAACAAATTGTTGATTCTTCGAGCCTGGCTGTGTATTGTATTTAAGTATGTATTTAAACTTATATATGTAGTATATCTACTAGTTGTCCGTCATCCATAACACAAGTATTATGAAAACTTGAAAACAGACAATTTTAAACAGTTTGGAATATTTTTTGACATAATCAATAAAATCTGAGTTCTGATTGAACTGCTTTTCTGCGTACAAATCGTACAATTTATTTCGGGTTTTAAAAATACCAATAGTGGCCCAATCACTAAACTTTAAGTTTTTCATTAAGTCTTTTTCTTTGGTTTTAAAAATATTATTAAATTTTCTATCTATCAAGCAAAAAAGAGCATTAAATTGATCATCTGGATTGCCCTTTATTACATTAAGAGTGGGCATACTGACGAAAATTTCCTTTTCAAATTTTTAAATTTTCTGACTGGTTATCGGTCTGATTGCCTAGATTGCCTGAGCTTAATATTTTTTCGCGTCAAACAACACAAGTCTTACAAGTTTACTAAAATAAAGAATATTTTGAATTCAATCCGATCCGAAATCTCTTAGGGTTATTGAGAATATTTGTGATTTCAGCCGGTCCTCTACAGTTAAAAGGTGCTGCGAAACAGAATATAGGCAAGAAGAACTCTAAACTAACCAAGTTTGAGAATGACGAGGACACAGTGTCTACTTTGGGTCCAATACCGGGTCCGGAGAGCAAGCTGTTCTCCGGACTCTGCTTCCTGCTGACCTGCACACTATCACCTAAACCGAAATCGAACGCTGACCCTACTAAGAAAGAGGTAATTAAATGAATGATCATCATTAGCCCATGTCCTTTAAAAAGGTGGAAAATACGCTCTTTAAAGGTACTTATATTAATTTATAGAATTAGGCGTTACTTTGCGGAGATCCATAATACAAAAGTAATAATAAAATTATTTTGCTATAATCTGCGATACAGTAAATAGAAAATATATATAGTGTTAAATGTATAGTGGACTTTCCGTATTTTCATACCCGATACGTGGAGGATTCGTAAAAACACTTGCACAAACCTTCACAAACCACCACTCTAGTTCAAGCTTGTTGCACGTGTTCAGAGGTAAAATAAAAGGGTGGGGATGAACCAAGTACTATATAACAATGCTTGTTTGGATAATGCTTCGCTTTGCGAATTTATCGTGGAGTCGTATCTCCTGATGATGCCTCGGTTGCGGGGCGAAACGATTGTTGAGTTTGTGATAGTGAACGTGTGTAGTGCTTGTGTATTGTGGTGGCAGTGGTGGAGATTGGTGCATGTGTTTTTACGAATCCTGCACGTATCGGGTATGAAAAAACGGATAGTCCACTATACATTTAGCACTATATATATTTTCTATTTACTGTATCGCGGATTATAACAAAATAATTTTATTATTATATGTATATTGTACCTGGAAACGCTGCTAAAGGGAGATAGTTCCATAAAAAGAGTGGTGGGCGGAATAAAATTATTTGTAGTGGTGCCCCTCATCGTGATCATCACGCCTTCATGATGAGGATGATATTTAAGCCTATGACGTACATGTTCTCGCCATTGGGCTATCACAGCTTAATCTCTCTCTATCTATTATGGAAAAAGTCACACCAAACCTTTGAAAAAAAGATATATATTTTGTATTATCTCATGGGTGTACGTCACAAATGAAGTTTTTCTTTCTTGCTTCTTTCTTTCTATTAGTATACAATCAGAGATTGTATCGATATAATTTTATTTGGAATATAATAAAGTCGACACGGGCAGGACACTCGCCATTACTCGTCGGAGGAGGATGGCGAGTCCACATCGCCCATGGCCGGTACTGATACCGAGGATCTGGAGTTCAGCTCGCGGCCCTTCGACAAGGAGCGGCTCAAGGAACAACTGGAGGCAGCTGGAGGGACCGTTTACAGGTACTTGCTGTTGTTATCTATACTAATATTATAAAGAGGAAAGATTTGTATGTATGTATGTATGTTTGTTACGTTTTCATGCAAAAACTACTGGACCGATTTCAAAAATTCTTTCACCATAGGAAATCTGCTTCTTCACTGAGCAACATAGGCTATATGTCATTTTCAAAAAAAATAGGGATCCCTAATAAAATTTTAATAAGTTGGGAAAAATTTAGTCGTAAATGTCTTTCATCGCGTGCGCTGCGGAAACTATTGATGATAGAACAAAAGAATGTTCTACAGTATTATAGAACGTTTCAATATCCACAAAAAAGTCCGCGATACCATATGTCTAACTATTATAGTTATGCCAATATAACTACTTTTTTACATTGTAAAAGTCGGTAAAATTCATTGTAGCGACCGTTATAGCAGGGCCTGCATTTGGTGAGTTAGCTCGTATTCCAAGAATACTAATGATAACCATTTTATATAATTAAATAATCTATAAAATAAATCTACTATAATATAAACACTATATATATTTTCTATTTACTGTATCGCGGATTATAGCAAAATAATTATATTATTACTTTTGGTTTATTATATTTTGTATTAGTATTAGTGTATTATCTTGTATTATATATATATGTATTCTATTTTATGATTATAAGAAAGTAAGTTTATCCAAATTTAATTTATAATTGTTTTATAGTGTTTTTAATAATTTATCTTTTACTATTAATGTACCTATACTACGTTCTCACTTACTTTCAAACCACCAAGGGTCGCTGGCAGAGATCTCTTATAGAGATAAGTAATCCTTTGTACTTGTTTTCTTTACCTGTATTTTCTTATATATTTTAATTTTGGTACATAAATAAATAAATAAATAAAATAATTTAATTATTACTTTTGTATTATGGATCTCCGCAAATTAACGCCTAATTATATCTCCACAACTACTGTAACCATGATTTGAAGTACAATTTTTTATTTTCAGCCATTTCTACGACGTGCCCAAGAACAAATACTCAGCGTGCAAGCTGATAGCTCCTCGGCCGTGCTTGAGCGCCAAGTACATAATGTGCCTGGCGACGGACATCAGAGCCATCTCCCACGACTGGGTCATCATGAGCTGCATCCACAACAGCCTCCTGGACGCTGACGCCTTCACCCTGCCCTCGGGGTGGTCCTTGCTGAAGAGAAGATATGTTAATTGGGTGAGATTGACTTAAATCTATACTTAACATAAATAAAGCCGTCGTCTTGCCCGTTGGCGCAGTGGGTAGTGACCCTGCCTTCAGCTCCGCGGGTCGCGGGTTCGATTCCCACCGAGGGCCAACATCCGTCGTCTGGCCCGTTGGCGCAATGGGTAGTGACCCTGCCTTCAGCTCCGCGGGTCGCGGGTTCGATTCCCACCGAGGGCCTACATTTTCTATAAACGATTTGTTGGTTCGTGAATCGCAAATATCAATATATCGAGCATATAAGTTTTATAAAAAATTCATATTTCAAGTACATATGAATTTTGTATAAAACTTATAAACTCTGGTGTTCGACCATTGCGGCTATAAAAAATGCTTCTTAAAGTTTTTTTTTAATCTCAACATATACTTTTTAAACTCTCTTCAAAAAGAAGTTATGATATAATTATTTTGCTATAATCCGCATTAGTTAAAAGAAGCTATGTAATGCTAAGTGTATGAAAAGCCTTATACATGCAGGACCAGTAACCAGACGCATCACAAAACGTCACCACCAACAACACTACACACACTCACTAAGACAATCTCTACAATCGTTTCGCCCCGTGACCGCATCATTAGGAGGACGGTCTCAACGACAAAATCTGTTAAAAAATAGTCTTTCTAGGAAATAAGTATTATTATTAATAAATAAATATTTTTCCATTCCAGGTACCAACAACGGGTAAACGCAACACAACCTTCCTCAAGGACAAAATCATCCTGTTATGTGGTGAACAGGACACCTTCATCAAGTTTTGGGGACCCGTGTGCACACTGGCCGGTGCAACAACCCGAGTGGTCAACGAAGAGGACCTCAACGTGTCTGGAGCTTTGGCCCTCGTGACTGACTTTGACTGTCCCCACGAGGTCCAGAACAAGGCCAACGAGGACAACATACCACTTGTGTCGACCACCTGGGTAGTGCAATGCCTGATCGAAGCCAGGCTCATCGCTACCAACAGCCACGTCAGATTCTCATTTATGTACACCGAGCCAGAATGATCCTGGGACTTCAGAAAAGTGCTCATTATACGTGAATATTGACACATAGTGAGTTCTGCGATGTGACGCTTTAGTGTTAGTGAAGTGAATTTTTTATTGTTCTGTGACAGGTTGTTTTTCGACTACTGTTTAATTATGTAAATTTATTATAATAAATGTCAAATGCACAGTGCAATTCTGTAATTATTATTTACAATGTTCACAATGTCTATGTAATGACAATATATCTAAACTGTAATTTACTATATTTCCTTCTTATCTTTTTATTTATATACTCTTAAAATTGAATATTTCATGTTAAGAAATGTAATTCTATGATAGTTTATTTCTATACTTCATTTCTTTTTATTTATATTTCGTTTATCGCTACAATTAAATTAATAAATCAGTTAAGATGTATTGTTTCTTCATTAATAATATAGTAATTACATGCAGAATAAATAATAAATTTTTGAATATTATATGCTCCATAATATTATGAAGTAACACTTATTAATTGATCAAAATGACTTATTCATACTGTTGTATTCTAACAAAATCACTTTCACATTTATATTGTTGTCTTGTGACAAATTTGCATACTGATTACGCCTGACAAATAACTTACACAACTGTTCTTTTGTTTTGTTTAATTACACATTATACTTTAGTGTCGTGACAAATTGATTTACGCATTCAAACTGTTGTCTTGTGACAAAGTGACTTTCATATACTGCTTACTTCTGACGAATGACTTACACATCCATGCTGTTGTCTTGTTGAATTACACATCTATACTTTAGTCTTGTGATAAATTGATTTACGCATTCAAACTATAGTCTTGTGAAAAAGTGAATTACACATCCATAATATTGTCTTATGTCAAAAGTGACTTTCACATCCATATTGATGTCTTGTGACAGTATGAAAAATATTTTTATACTCAAAGAAATATTATTTAAATTGTGAATTTATATGAATTAAAAATAACACTAAATATGACAAATCACCTTAATTGGTGACATAAATTTAAGAAACCAAAAGATTTAGACAGAATGTTATTTCAATTCATATTTATCGTTTTGAAAGAAGCTTTATTTCTAATTCGATAACAATTTATATAAATATATGTAATGTTCATAATTATTTAGTAATTTTTTCTATTTATAATATTTATTGTAGAAATTCCATTACCATAGTGAGTAATTTACTGAATATTCTATATCGAGATGTAATCTGTCATTATAACCTATTCTTCTATATACTGTACAAGACTTTAAACTTTACAGGCATATTATTTAAAAGATTTATCTCAGTAATTGCATCCTTTTCACTGATATCAAAACAGTAGTTTACGAGAATGAAAAATTACTGACTTCACTTTTTTTTATTGATATCGCAATTAATTAAGACTTATTGTGAATTAGTATGCATTTAATGTTGTTGAATGGTGTTCTAATATAAGATAAATGTAGTGTGTGAATTCAGAAAGTAAATTAAGTCTATATTTGAAAAGATATACTGAAATTAGGTGTAATAGGTGTTGTTATGGTACGATGTAAGAATGATTTCTGCTCGCATTGATTATTGCAGTTTAATTTATATATTAATTACTTATGAAGCAAGTACTTGGCTAACCAATAGATACTTCTAGTTCAAAAAATTTTTAAGTTTCTTTAAAATGACTTTTTTATCTTTAGTTTTTTTTTCAAGCGTCATAAAACTTGTTAAAACATATTTTGCCTTTGCCGTGAGATGATATAAATTATGACATTTTATATAATGTTTTTTGTCCATTATCCTTTCGACTTGACTCATTTCATATATTGTTTTATGACATGATATAAATTATGACGATTTATGTTTATTTTTAATGTTTTTTGTCCATTATCCTTTCAACTTGACTCATTTCATATAGAAACAAGAAAACATCTTTTTTTTTCTAATTTTTGGATTGAAAAGATTCACAATTTATTTCTTTTCATGTTATAATAATC
This sequence comes from Morpho deidamia, assembly GCA_947086505.1. Taxonomy (NCBI): domain Eukaryota; kingdom Metazoa; phylum Arthropoda; class Insecta; order Lepidoptera; family Nymphalidae; genus Morpho; species Morpho deidamia. The sequence continues at coordinate 3,496,719 of CAMTZC010000011.1, forward strand.
CAAATAATTATTGCATTAAATATATTGCAATTTTTTTTTATTTCTAAAAGAGTATCGAATTTTAGGTTCCTTATTTTTTATGGTATCAAATATTAGACATGTTTTGAAATAAATGTACACATATAAATTGGCCTAATATATGTATTTAAATTAATTTAATGATATCCTTATTTTCATGCAATTAACTTGATATTTAATGAAATGGATTTGATTAATTTTGATGTAAGAATTTATAAAATTCCTTTACAACAGTATTGTTTAAAAATATATATAGCTTAATAATTCACTGTTTAATGTAATTGTCAAAATATTTGGTGTAGATCTTCGATATGGTAATATTAAAAAATTAGTAATAATGAATTCTAATATTATAAAATTCATTAATTAACATATGAAAATATATTTGTATAATTAATCTTCATGTACTGTGTTCAAAAAACTTTATCTTAATGTGTATGAGCTGTCCTAACTTCGATTCTCTGTTGGGTCAACAGATTTTAATAAAATCACACCGAACACTAGTTCGATGTAAAATTTGTAGTGTTCAATTCATACTTTATATAGAGAAAAAATAAAATATAAGAATACAGTGTAAATTTTCTAATTTAACCTTTGAATATACAAATAATGTTGACAAAAATCCTTTGTCAATAGTCAATAGAACTATTGTCTATGACTTAACAGATATGATATGAAATTGTAGTGTCATATTCCATACAATGTATATTCAAATTAAGATGAAATAAAAACGAAAATTAATCTTTAAGACACAATGTACATTTCCGAATTGATTTAAGAACTTCATTCAGTAGTAGATATCTTTAAAACTCAGTTGAATCATAAAAAATAATTAGAAATTAACTCGACTTGAGTACTTTGATATAAAGTAAATGTTAGATTCAATAAGTTTATTTAAACTTCGAGTATACAAATAATGTTAACAAAAATGTTTTGTCAATAGTCAATACAACTATTGTCTATGACTTCACAGATATGATATGAAAATATAGTGTCGTATTCCATAGTATATTCCCTACAATGTATATTCAAATTAAGATGAAATAAAAACAAAAATTAATCTTTAAGACACTGTACATTTCCGAACTGATTTAAGCAATGATCTGAGCAATCTTTAAAACTCAGCCGATTCATCAAAACTAATTAGAAATTAACTCAATTCGAGTTTGATATAAAGGATTCAATAAGATAATATACTAAAATTAAGAAATATAGAGCAAAATTAAAAAAATAAGTGTATGTGAATCAATATAAAATTTTAAAATATATAGGTGTTAAATTACTTATTTCAGTTGACATAACGCACGCTTTGTATTAAAGTGGCGTAATTCCAAATTTGGCTAATTGAGTTAGATACATTTTAATCCATATTTCAATGCAATACAACATCGCGCTAGCTAATAAAAAGATTAGTGTTTTCTTGTTCTACCAAGATTTGAGTCTTTTTTAACACTTATTACGCCTTATTGCAATTTGCCACAAAATAACTTTTTTTTAATTAGGTCACTTTAATAACAAACGTGGTATTAATATTTGACTCGATACAACTAGTATGATGTTCATGTGTAGTGTTCGATTCGATTAATGTATATTCAACTTAGGATAAAATTAAGAAAAAAATAATAAAATATTAAGACAAAGTGTACATTTTCGATTCGATTAAAAAAAATGTTTATTGAATTAAGGTCAATACGATTTGGTATATAATTATAATGTACATAATGTGTCTATTGATAATCTTAAATGTGTCTATGGTAAGTGTTAGTCGGTTTTGTTTCTTCTTGACATTGTAGTATGTACTATGTGTTGCTTTTTTAAAATCTCTTTAGCGGCATTGTGGTGATTAGTTTTGAATTTCTTGGTAGGTACTGAAGGTAGGTACGCAATGGAACCGAAGGTGTTCAAAGATATGACGTGATGAATGACAAATGTATGTTTAATTGTAAAGTAAAGTAAAGTAGAGTAACGGCCTGTTACTATCCTACTCCTAGGGTATAGGCCTGCTCTCTCCGTTTTTCGAGAATTTTAGTAACCATCAATCAAACTAAAAAAAAAAAAATATCCGCCGAGTTTCTTGCTGGTTCTTCTTGGTAGGAGCAAACTTCTGAATCAGTGGTAAAAAAGTAAAGTAAATTAGCGGCTAGTTACAATCCCACTGCTGGGAATAGGCCTCCTCTCACCGTTTCTGGAGAGAAGGGCTGGAGCTAAAACCTACCACGCTGCTCCAATGCGTATTTGTAGGTCACACATGTTCCTAGAGATATGCAGGTTTCCTTACGATGTTTTCCTACATAGAAAAGTGTGTATAAATTGCAATTATCAATTAAACACATAAGTTTTAATATATAAACCCATTGCCTGCCCGAGGTTTATGGGAAGATGAAATTCGTATACTACAAATTCAAATTCAATTCAAATTCAAAATATTCTTTATTCAAGTAAACTTGTAAACAAGTGCTTTTGAATCGTCAACTTTACTGCTGGTTCGGAAAGCCGTCCTACCGAGAAGAGCCAGCAAGAAACTCGGCGGTTGCTCTTTTTAAAATATAAATCTTAGAACTAGTTACATTTATTTATTACTGTCTTGTACAGGGTAGAAGTGCACCTATATCCACACATCCTTATCATCAATGTAAGCCTCCACGGTATAATAGGCTTTCTGTATCAGCCTCTTTTTAACAGTATTTTTAAATTGCTGTAATGGCAAAGTTAAAATTGATTGTGGAATTTTGTTATAGAATCTTATACCCAAACCCACAAACGACTTACGTACTCTTACAAGGCGCAAAGCAGGAGCCGCAAGCTTATGTCGGTACCTACTTTGTCTATTATATACATCGCCAATCTTTTTATAATTATGTATATTTTTATGCACAAAAATCAAATTGCTAAAAATATACTGTGAAGCTAACATAAGAATACCTGTTTCCTTAAACTTCTCTCGCAGGGACTCACGCGAATTCAAATTATAAATACCACGTATGGCTCTTTTTTGCAATACAAACATTTTCTCAATATCAGCGCATTTACCCCATAACATTATTCCATAAGACATAATGCTATGGAAATAAGCAAAATAAACTAGTTTTGCTGTTTCGACGTCTGTAACTTGTCTTATCTTTCGAATAGCATAGGCTGCTGAACTGAGTTTCCCTGCGAGAGCTGTTATGTGTGTGCTCCATTGGAGTTTTGTATCCAACGTCATTCCCAAAAATACAGTTGTATTTTCTGTTTTTAGTGGTACATTGTCTATTAAGAGCTCATTTGCTGTTTTAGCTGCATTAGGTAATGCAAATTCTAAACATTTCGTTTTATTTGAGTTTAGTACCAAATTATTTAGCCTGAACCATTGAGCTACCTGCGACAATCCACTGTTTACTTCGTCAATATTATTATCGTCATTCCTATTTACTTTAAATATTAAAGATGTGTCATCAGCAAACAGTACAATGTCGCAAATATTATGAATGAAATATGGTAGATGATTTATATATACTAAAAACAGAAAGGGACCAAGGATTGATCCTTGAGGCACACCCATAACTAAGGACGATCCGGATGACTGCACATCATTAATGCACACTCTTTGAATTCGGCTATAGAGATATTTTGTCAAATGACAAAATGCTGGCTTCCTTACTCTATGGTAATAAGACCCCTTACAAAATGTCATAATCAAATTCCTTTCAGCAAAAAGACAATGTTTTTAAACTATTATATTAGTTAGTCTGCTTGAAACTTATTCCATTAAAGCGAATAAATAAAAAAAATCCAGTTATAACTTATTCCTAGTTGTTAAAGAAACTTAAAGAAATATCCAATTATTCAAACAATATTAATTTAAACAATTGTAATAAGTGATTTTCTGCACTCTTTTGCCGAAGCTCTTTACCCTACAAATTGTTTTATAAAAATATAAAAAATATTGTCTTTGAATAAATATTGATGAGTACACCACTTAAGATTAGTTATTCTTAAAAAAAAAACATTTTAACCGCCCTCTATATGCCGTAAGGAGATTTTACATTATATTTTTCAGGTTAATTTCTTACTAAGACTGACCGATTGTCTTTAGTAAATAAGGTAATTGTCCTCTAAAGCATTATAAAAACTTCAAGTTTGTATACCTATCTATTATTAACTACTTTTTTTATAATTGATTATGTTGTAATGATTGCATGACTTCAGGTAGACATTGTATTTGTGTAAACTATGAATAAAATGATAGAAATGTATTAAGTTTTATTTGCCGAATATTTTGGTGAAATAATTGATTGTATATAACTCTCGTAACGATAAAAATGGCTTTATTGGAACAACTCAGAGCGCAAAGATAAAACACTCAAATAAGTATAATCTATTTATTATCTGTGTTCATAATTTATAGAATTAGGCGTTACTTTGCGGAGATCCATAATACAAAAGTAATAATAAAATTATTTTGCTATAATCCGCGATACAGTAAATAGAAAATATATATTTGTGCATGTGTTTTTACGAAACCTGCACGTATCGGGTATGAAAATACTGATAGTCCACTATACATTAAACACTATATATATTTTCTATTTACTGTATCGCGGATTATAGCAAAATAATTTTATTATTACTTTTGTATTTGTGTTCACTTTTTACGCGTAAGCTTTGAAATAGTCAATATACTACTACGATATTTTTCCTTTATATTTATTCAATGAATGAGAATCAATTTTCTGTTGTCGATCAATTTGTGCTTTTTTTTAATAACGATGAAATAAAATTATCGGTTTTTATATTACTCGATTATACAATTGATTAATATAAAAATGATTATGATGTTTATAAAAACATCACAATTAGATTTTAAAAAATTAATTATATGATTTATCCTCTTATTTATCTCTCTATTCCTTGATAAGATATGCGTTAGCTACACTGGTTTAACAACTTTACATTTTAATCGAATTTTGCAAACAGCGTGTTTATGTCATCTTTTATAATATATGGGACACTTACGCATACGGTCGTCCATTCCCAAAGTAGTCACTTAATACTTGTATTATGGCTGACTGACAACTGGTAAATATATGCATATATAATTTTAAATACATACTTAAATGCAAATATACACCCAGCCTTTAAGAACCAATAAATTGCATTCAGAAAATATTGGCCCTAGCGGGAATAGAAACCACGACCTGTGAAACTGAAGGCAGGGTCACTACCCACTGCGCCAACGGGTCAGTCGAAACCATTAATTTTAAATATAAATAAGAAAAATATGAAAAAGTCAGACAAAATCAATCATTATTCAATTAAGATTCGATCTTTTCGAATCTATATATATCTATCTATAACCTATACTATCATTTCTATGCTATAACTTCCGCTCTCCTCCTTTTTCTTCCGTTTACCCCTCGTACGCACGGCGTTAGGCGTTATAAGAAGTTTCGTATGGTATATTCAGCTTAACGCTGTCGTGTGAACAACCTGGATACCCATTTGTTTCAATTCGGCGTAATTTTTACTCGCGATAAAAATCATCTCGTGCGAAGGAGGGGTTACAATACGTTATATCAGTGTTATATCAGTAATATGGTAACTGGAAGCCACCTTCCAGTTACCATATTATAGGTTACCAAAATCATGTGCTATCGACGAATTTTTCACGATAATAGCGCCGAATTTAGATTATTGTTTCCTAGTTATATATGACGGCGTTCGAAATGTTTCGAAAGATTTAAAATTTTAAATTGAGTGACGTTGGGTGTCATCCAGGCGAAGTGTCGTTACAGTGGCAGCGGGGCGGCCATCTTTTAACTAGGGATGGACAGAATCACCAATCACTTAGTGATCATGATATGATTCACTCATCATATAGCATTATCTGCTATTAAATTTTAGATAACTGCTTTAGCTATACAAAATTATGGATGTTCCATAAAAAACAAAATAATGTTATTATATCATATGTATCGAGGTTATGTGGCATTTTTACGATATTCCAAGTGAAAGTACTACCTGGAAATGAAGACCGAATTGAATATAATTTAAGAATTATGTTTGTTTGTAATAACAATAACTTTGTCCAGTGATAACTGAATAATATAATAGCCGATAGCATTTTTTGCGATTTGCTATTTACGCTTTTAGCAATTCAGCGATTACTGGACTAAATGATCGCTTATACAAACAAATGTAGTCCTTATATCCTATACATCGTATACGCATATAAGGCCTTCATTTTGTGTACACAATAGCAATCGCAATAGCAGCACGATCACCGTGGTCACCTTTGATCATATCATGGTGCGAATATGATTCTCAAATCGCAATCATACCCAAGCTTACTTTTAACAAGGGATCGGCAGGAAAAAAAGCCAGCGCACCTCATCTTCGACAAATCGCCGTACAATTGAGAAATTCAGGCGAATAATCGTTGTTGCAACTGTTTTAATTAATTCTGTTCAAGTTACTGTGTGACTCTTTTAGAGAAAATTAATTATAAATGCTGTCAACTCTTCTTTTGAATTTCCCACCCACAAACACAGCCCACAGAGTATGAAGACAACGGCTATTTCTGATGACGGCGATTCTGCGTTATATATTCCTAATTAAGAAAGAATAATCTAAATTATAAGATAGCGCTGTTACCAACCAGCAGCAAATTTTGAAATAAGTGTTTTAGCGACATCTATGTTTGTATTTGAAGACCACATTAACGTTTATCACTTTCTAGTGTACAAATATACCAACAGATGGCAGATAAATTTTTACTTGAATTATTTGTATACTTTCAGATTAAACAGAAGTCGCGAAGTTGCAACGCTTGGCTTACATTTTTTTATATCATGAATAACGCCATTGGGTATCATCGTCCCAAGGAGACAATTGACAGGTATGTCGGACTCGCACCTAATTAAAAGCTAATAATGCTCCACCATGCTGCTGGTAGCGAGGACAGGGTAATGTGCAAATTACCCTCATCTCCGCCAGAAGCAGCTTTGTACCCCGGCGAGCGCTGTAACTCGCTTAACTTCCATAACCGCTACACCCATATACAGAATATGAACATTCTGTCTTTCTAACACCCAGCCTAACATACGACTCTATTCCGCAAATCACAATATCTTAAATCCATGGAAACCTTTAAATTCATTCATCATTCTCATGCCCTTATCCCAATCTAAGTTTTACTCACACAACACGACACAACATTTTTTCAAATTCAAAATAATCTTTATTAAAGTAAACTTGTAAACAAGTGCTTTTGAATCGACAACTCTGCCGCTGGTTCGGAAAGCTGTTCCCACCGAGAAGAGCCAGCAAGAAACTCGGCTGTTACTCTTTCCAATGTATAAAAATGTTGCGGCATGATTTTGCTAGTTGTTTTCTTGCCAACTTAGGTCTTTGCTAAGGTCTACTGTCAACTTACCTTAGTCCTCTTTTACGACACCTCGGTAAGAAATGAGGGTGATCTATTCTACTCAGCCGGATACAACACGGCGATTCAACTTACCTTACTCACCTCTTAAGACACCTCGGTAAGAAATGACGATGAATTTCTATAAATAGAAAACAGGATCCTTAAAAACTGTCTGACTGTGTGTGATCGATTTTCTTAATTTTTGTACAGATTTTACTAAAAAATGTGCAATTCTTGAGAAAGATTTAGCTTATTAGTACATCCATGAAATGGAAAAACAAATTTCAATGGGACTTTAACTGGAAGATAGAGGTGGGTGTGGAGCAATATATATGCTACTTTTTATCCTACAATTCCTTCAGAGTCCGAATTTACGGGGGAAAACTTTATGAAACACTAATTTCAACGCGGACACAGCTCTTGCAGTATAAATAGGTATAGTACGCGGCAATAAATAATGCACATCGAGGCTTATAGATAGAGGCTAGATTTTGCTTCATAGAGCATTGTCTCTGTCGCACTGTGTAATAATTGCTGTCTTGTACAGGGTCGGAGAGTAGCTATAACTACGTATTCTTATCACGTAAGTAATCTTCAACAGTATAGTAGGCTTTCTTCATCAGCATCTTTTTAAACAGTGGTTTTTGATTGCGGAATTTTATTATAGAATCTTATACGCAAACTCACAAACGACCTATAGTACCCGGCAATAAATAATGCACATCGAGGCTTAGGGAGAGAAATCGGCTAGATTTTGCTTCATAAAGCACTCTGTCGCACAGACTAACCCGCGTGTGACAGTGACAGCGCTCTGTTTCGTTCTAAACATCGATGTGCATTATTTAATGCCGGTTACTATACATTTTTGTCTTCGTACGGACCAAGAAGGATATTCCCGATATATATTGCAATACAGGTAGCAAAATTGAACATAATCAACACAAAATAATATCCATACATTTAGGTATATTTAAATTAACAATTTAAAGTAAAAAATTAACATACAATAGATACAAAACAGGCACGTAATTTATCGTGAACAATACCCCGTATGACCTAGGGGTGAACGTGATGACTCCTCTGAAAGTGTATCATTTAACCCTAGCAGCCGTAGGGCTGTGAAGAGTAAAGGTTATTCATATAAAAGCAATAACATGATATTCATAGCTACCAGTTCTTGGAGGTCTATTGTTGGTAGAGGCGTTGTGGAATGTGCGAAACTTTTTTTTAACTTTTGCCATCGTTGGACTAAAATCTGTTTAAGGTTATTAAGGATATGTGTGCAGTTTCGTGCGAATGCTCTCTATAAACTTCATATAATTTATAGAATTAGGCGTTACTTTGCGGAGATCCATAATACAAAAGTAATAATAAAATTATTTTGCTATAATCCGCGATACAGTAAACAGAAAATATATATAGTGTTAAATGTATAGACTATCCGTATTTTCCTACCTGATACGTGCAGGATTCGTAAAACACATGCACAAACCTCCACCACTTCCACCACAATACACAAGCACTACACACGTTCACTATCACAAACCCAACAATCGTTTCGCCCTGCAACCGAAGCATTATCAGGAGATAGATAGACTCCACTACAAAATCGCAAGACTTTGCGATAGTGCACTATAGATTTAACACTATATATATTTTCTATTTACTGTATCGCGGATTATAGCAAAATATTTTATTATTACTTTTGTTTTATATAAATTATTACAACTCAGCTATCTACAATAATTTACACGTCTTTTTATTCTTTTTACGTGAAGTGTGTATTTCATTCTACGATGTTAGTTTATGGATTTGTTGACCACAATTTCTCACGTTGGTAAGTGTTGTCTACATAGAGAAACAAAGTCATGATAGAATTATTTTTCTATAATCCGCATTCGTTTAAATAATCTATGTAATACCAAGTGTAGGCAGCAAAAACCGTTCTCATACTTTATACAATCAGGATTAGTTCCTGTGAACGAAGTTCGGTTACGGAGCGCAAGGATCGTACATACTGTCGTAGTGAAAGTGTATAGTGCTTCTGTAGTGTGTTGTTGGTAGTGGTGTTTTGCGATACTTAAATACAAATATATACGCACGCTCGAAGAACCAACAAATTGTTTATAGAAAAATGTTGGCCCTCGGCGGGAATCAAACCCACGACCCGCGGTGCTGGTGGAAGGGTCACTACTCACTGCGCCAACGGGCCGGTCAATGTGCCAAGATACGTGCGGTAACTAGTCCTGTATAAGGTACGAAAACGGTTTTACTTCTTACACTTAGCAAAACATAGATTTGAAGCAAGTGCGGATTGACTATATCTGTCTCTTTTTTTATGTGTCATTTAGACAAAGATAAACATACGAGTTCCATCTTCCTTCTTATTAGTTATTGTGAAACTCTCACTTACAGGCCTGCCTTCATTCCCCTCCTTCTTCATTAACTCTATGGACATCTATGATAAACACACTAACAAAGAAAAGCAATCTTATCTAATAGCGGTTTCTATAGTACCGCACGTTCCGTTCCAAAAACTTCAACCATAGAAGTTGAGTCATGGTTAAGTTTAACTCATCTTAAACGAGATACTGACATGTATATCATAGACATACGAGAGGTCACAAAAAGCTTACCTGCGTCGCGACTCGGTAGAGTTATCAACTCACTTGTTGGTCTCGGTATTCGCTTCTACAATAAAATTCCGCAATCCATACTAGACCAGTCTACAGAAAGGTTTAAATTTAGTGTAAGAAAAATGCTTATACGTAAAGCATATTACAAAATTGAAGACTATTTTGATAAAAATGCCTGGATTTAAAAATCCTTTCAGCTTCATACATGACAGCGCTTTAATAATGTATAATTTTAAATATTTAAAAGATTGACTGCCGCGTTTCTAGCTGGTTCTTCTCGGTGAGAGCAACATTCCGAACCAGTTGTAACTTCATTAATCATAATGATCCTTGACGATTCAAAAGTGCTCGAAAGAGCTTTTTGAATAAAAAATATTTTGATATGATTTGAGTTCTTATAGAGTCGGGAAGCCAGCCCGAAATGTTCCATATTACAATGAAGAGAAAGAAAATGAGCAAAAAAGATAGATATCTCTATTTGCGCGTGCGCGCGTTTGATATAATCCGCGATTAAGTAAATAGAATATATAATGATAAATGTAGAGTGGATTATATGTTCTCATACCCGATACATGCAGGATTCGTAAAACCTCCACCACCGCCACAACAATGCACATGCAGTAGACACGTTCACTATCACAAACTCAAAAATCGTTTCGCCCCGCAACCGAAGCATCATCAGGAAATAGAATTGTCGAGTCTTTGTGTATATCTCCAATGAAAAAACGGATAGTCCACTATACATTCAGCACTATATATATTTTCAATATACTGTATCGCGGATTATAGCAAAATAATTTTATTATTACTTTTCTAAGTGAAGTTTTACATCTGAAGTATGTGAAACTGTTTTCTGTTTATTTGAATATTCGCATACAATGATAATTATATTACCCCAATCGTCTGAAAAAACAGATTCTACATAAATACAAAATGTGCATAAATATTGAGATTACTACCAAAGGTTAAAAAAATAATTGTCTTGATTCTATCGTTGACTGGGGTTATCGTTGACTATAAATAATTTTCTATACAGGGTGGTATATTCTGAACAGGGTAGCCGCCGAGTTTCTGCTGGCTCTTCTCGGTAGGAACAGCTTTCCTAACCAGCAGTTGAGTTGACGATTCAAAAGAACTTGTTTACAACTTTACTTGAGTAAAGAATATATTGAATTTGAATAAAAGATTTGCGTTTTGCTTTCAGTGACAAAAAAAACATAGTTGCCACTTTCCGATCCAGCGTTAAAGTTCACGATTCAAAAGCACTTGTATACAAGTTTACTTGAATAAAGAATATTTCGAATTTGAGTAAAAATTTGCGTTTTGCGTTCAATGACAAAAAAAAATATGGGTTAAATTTGTAGTTAATAATTCTTGAATAATCGGTGTAGGTACAATAGTTTTTTTTTATATTTCAAAATAATATTTATCACAGTCCCACTGAGATAAGTTTTACTGCGTTCTAAAAGGCATGGTTTATCAGCAAGACGATATTAAGAGCGATGTCAAAGTTTATCAACGCAGAAGAAGCATTTCTGACTCGTGATGTAATTTAAGTTACACTTAAGTACCGCGTGATCTAGATCTTATTCAAAACTATTGATTTTTGAAGAAAAATATTAAATACTAACGGCGGTCAACATCAGTGTATTTAATTGAAATATTGAACATAAAAGTAGTTAATGTGAGTTGACTATAAGAGATAGAGACATACTGTCACGGATGTTTATTTTTTTTATTCTTTATTGCACTATTAAGATAAAAGTACAAAAGGTGGTGACACTAATTTAAACGTTCTCTACCAGTCAACCTTAAACGGAAAATTTAAATAGGTGCAGTAAGCAAACAAACAATAAGAAAAGTGATGATAGGCGTATATTTACAGAAATGAAAGTCAATTAGGTGTAGCGACGTGCCTAAGCATATGCTAAATAAAGTGGATAAAAATAAAAATAAAATAATACATGTGATGGTAAGGGAATTAGAAAATTTGGAGTTTACTAAATAATACATAAGAGGAAAGATGATATACTTTTTTGTAGTATTTTTGTATATCTACAATTCTCTAATACATTTCTTTATTGTATCTCTGTTGGTTCGCGCAGCGCACACGCACTAAAGTTCCTAGCAGGTTTGTTTACAACTGCGCGACATTTTTACAACAATTTACATGAAACAGTAATGTAGTAGACAATGCAGAATCTTTGCAGTATATAAATTATTATATTGTTCAATTGCTCAAAATGTATTATTGATCTAAACCTGCCACAAGAATTGCATTACTTTTATGTAAAAACCAACCAAAAATCCTTTCAATTTTTGGAAAAAATCGATCACATACAGGCATACAGCTTTTGGGGACTTTGTTTCATAATAAGTGCACATGGGTGACTTAACTAAAAGCACAGTAATTGTCAGATGACTGAAGATCTTAGAAATTTTGTTTGTAGAAAAAAATTATAACATAAATTCTATAGACAAAATAAAATTGTCTCATGAAAAATTTTAAAGCGAGCATTTTGTGTGCGTCAGGTGCCTTTAAATTTAAATATTAAAAAAAGTGGATTTTGCCATGATCATAGTTTCTTTGTGAATGTCTACTTCATATCTGGAATCTGAAGCGTCTAGTTTTTGGTGTTATTTTGAAATAATTATTCTTCTAATTCTTGAGAATTATCTTGAAATAACACCAAAAACTCCTTTTATTCCGGTAAAATCCAGAATTCCAAAGAGATCGGTTGTGTTGTTGTGCCCACCGTATATATAATTAAACTCTAAAGCCTCGAGATCTTGGAATAGCACACAATTATTCTAGAAAAATCCAAAGATTCTGAGAGATCGGTTGAGATCTCGAACTCTAGACGCTCTAGGCCTTTGAATAAGACATAGGGTACATTTATTATAAAGGAATCCAGAGTTACAGAGAGATCGGTTGCGTTTGTTGTTCCTACCTAATATGGAATAAGACTCCGAAGCCTCAAGATTTTCAAATAACATATGATACTTTTCATTTCACAAATATCCAAAAATCTAGAGAGATCGGTTGAGATAATGCAATATGAAGCGTCTAGGTCTTGGATACACATAATCTAATCTTAATTCTGGGTAATCTTTCATCATTCTCCTGCCCTTATCCCACTCTAAGTGGGGTCGGCACAAAATGTTACAAACATGTTGTCACATGACTTGGCTACGTATTTTACGACCTGCTGCCTGACGTCAACTTACCTTAGTCGCCTTTTACAACATCTCGGTAAGAAATGAGGGTGGTCTATTCAATGCAGCCGGATACCACACGGCAGGTCGACTTACCTTAGTCGCCTTTTACGACATTTCGGTAAGAAATGAGGGTGGTCTATTCAATGCAGCCGGATACCACACGGCTAAATTCTTGGTAATCTTTATTCTGGAAAAATCCAGAGGTCAACAGAGATCTGTTGAATTGTGATGATTACCTAATGTGTATGTACTCTGGGGCCTCTGTTTGTAGGAATGATCTCACGTTATCTGCAGCCAATGATATGTCGACATAAACAAGTCGTTTATTGTCGGCCATCACTCTTATCTAAGCTTCTTCGGACAAAATGATGTGAAGGTACCTATGTATAACATATTGTATATTATATTGACACTAACCTTTTGATGCCACTTTGCGCGTCATATGTTTATTTTATAAGCAGTTAATACCATTTAGACAGCAGTTAATACCATTTATATAAGCTGTGATAGCCCAGCGGTGAGACCGTGCTACTCTTTCGAGGCGAACACGAGTTCAAACCCGGGCAGGCACCAATGAGTTTTTCTATTAAAACCCATGTGTCTAATTGATAATTGCAATTTATCATACGCTTTTCGGTGAAGGAAAACATCGTGAGGAAATCTGCATATCTCTAGAGAATTCTGGAGATATGTGTAACCTACCAACCGCATCGGAGCAGCGTGGTAGGTCTTAGCTCCAACCCTTCTCTCCAGAAACGGAGAGAGGAGGCCTATTCCCAGCAGTGGGATTGTAACAGGCTGCTACTTTTTTAATACCATTTTACCACATAAATACTAGGTATATTTGGGATTTTAAATATTAATTTAATTCAAATGGAATTCTAAAGCTTGTTGGATATCTAAATGAATAAATTCGAATTTACAAGGAGTAACAATAAATCATTAATCGTCAAAAGACTTGAGTCTTAAAATACAGTTTCTTAAGACCTGTGCCATAAGCAATAAGATCAGCCAATTTTGATTGGCTGATGCCATTTGACAATTGACAATATGCTCTTAATGACTTTGACATTACTGGCAGGAGGGACGAATATATAGGGACTTATAGAGAGGGACTATATATATTTTCTATTTACTGTATCGCGGATTATAACAAGATAATTTTATTATTACTTTTGTAAAACAATTTTGTAAAAATGGTTTTCTAATCGTGAATACGAGAGAAGTATTTATGGTGGTGATAGACATAAAGAGCACGGCAGATAAGGTATTTATAGACGGCTTTAGCCACCGGAAATCTTAACGTTCTCTCTACGATCGAAAAATATCGTAACTGAGGGAAACTCCCTGGAGAACACTTGTCACATTATCTGCCGAGATTGCGGGAAAAACATAGCGGTTATGATAATGTGTTTTTTATAACTACTGATAAGGACTATAATTTACGTCTTCGTCCAAAAAAATATATCGAGATCCTTGTCGTTTATGAGTTAGAATGTGTTAGGGAGGTTATGATTTAACGGTTTTGTTTATTGGGGGTTCAGAGAAAGAATTTTGAGTTAGAAATGAAAACAAATAAGGGACCGTGTATAATACTTATATTATAAATGTGAAAGTCTGCTTGTACTGTCTGTTTTCTATCTGATATTACATGGCTGATGCGCTGGAGTGATGTTGATGAAATTTGTACGGTTGAACCTTGTATACGATAAAAAAATATTGAGTCGCGCATAACGCATAACACGAAAATTCAGTCGCAAGTACCAATTAGTACAAACTATTTTTTTTTATTCAAAAAATCTTTTTCAATCTTGTATATATTCTAACTATACGATTTAACTTTTGTCTTCAATCAGTAAATATAAATATATAAATATATGGGACACTAACACACACGGTCGTCCGTCCCCAAAGTTAGTAACTTAATACTTGTCTTATGGGTGACGTATTATATGTGGTTGCTTATTACAATAAGCAAAGAACATTATTACTCACTTCTTTATTAAAGTATGACGCAAATATTTGTCTATGCTTCGTGTACATTTTACAGCCGATATTCATTTCAGATTCATTCAGCCAATATTCACTCGAATGACATAAAATAATGTTGAAAATAAAACATGAAATTTTTTTAATGCAAATTTTAATTGTTTACGTAACTACGTTGTTTACGGAACCGACATAAGCTTGCGACTCCTGCTTTGCGCCTAGCAAAAGTACGTAAATCGTTTGTGGGTTTGGGTATAAGATTCTATAATAAAATTCCGAAATCAATTTTGGTCATGCCATTACAACAGTTTAAAAACACTGTTAAAAAGAGGCTGATACAGAAAGCCTACTATACTGTTGAAGATTACTTAGATGATAAGGATGTGTGGATATAGGTGCACTTCTACTCTGTACAAGACAGTAATAAATAAATGTAACTAGTTCTAAGATTTATATTTTAAAAAGAGCAACCGCCGAGTTTCTTGCTGGTTCTTCTCGGTAGGAACAGCTTTCCGAACCAGCAGTAAAGTTGACGATTCAAAAGCACTTGTTTACAAGTTAACTTGAATAAAGAATATTTTGATTTGATTTGATTTACGTAAACTGATTTACTAACAAGCAATAAAACTTACATTACTATCCGATCTATTTTCTCGATGTTGCAATCCAATACAACCCGACCTTGATTCCTTTAGGAGTAGACACTTCGGACGTAAAAATTTCAATACGATAAGGATACGAGCAATTAGGGCGGGTTAACACTATTGGCGGGGTCGTGACCCGCGACTCAACCAATCGCGACGCGCCACCCACTGAAGCCGCTGAAATTCACTGAATTATGTCGTATATTACTGAATCCAGCGTATATACGCACATTTATACTCGCATTTTGAACTTTATTTACTTTATCTATTGAAATAATAAATATCAACTGCCAAGAATATCAAATAAATGTTATTACAGACATATAATATACCTATGACATCTAATCTATGGAAACTGTCATATTTGACAGCCCTTATTTGAATACCAATCTGTAAGCGCTAGAACGTGTTCCGATTAAAAAATATAATAAAAATCTTTTTATATGTATATAAAAATCATAAAGTATTATTATGTATTTTTGGTTTAGTCTCTTGTCTTTTAATTAGCGAAGTAACTGACATTTAAAAAAGGTTTCACTTAACTTTCAGAGATGTTTTTTAATTCGGAATCCGAACAACCTCGAGCTTGGACAGAGAGTCAAAATATTAAAAGTTTTCCTAAACAAAATATCAAAAAATATAAAGTAAAGTAACTGTTGTGTTTATCATAAAAAAAACCTTTGTTCACAGTTCATTGTCTCCAAAAGGAGATAATGTTATTGTCCAGTAAAGGAATATTCAAATACAGTATATAAAATGTAAATGGACTATTTAATAGTTTAAAATGCGTTTCGTATTAACACATTAACCTAGTCTCGTTCTAAATAAGATTTATTTATTAAGCACATGTTTTCATTCAATAATATGTACTTAATAGGCAGACTTTCTTAGTACAATGTCTACAGGCTTCAGTCTTTGACCTGCTTATCGTTAAGCAGGCTGTCTGTGATTCGTATTATCTACATACCTGCATACATACACACAGACTAATTTCATAGACGCAGGTACTTAATGTTGGAACAATTTGCAACCTCTAATTCGTATTTAATAATAAACAATTTAAACTAAATCAAATTACTAGGATGTGTTTGAGGATTTTTGAGGATGTGAATTTTTTATTTATTTAATGTTATATTTATGCATTATTTGTCTCTGCCCCATATAAAATTTATCATTATTCTCCAGCCCTTATCCCACTCTAAGTGGGGTAGGCACAACATGGTAAAAACATTTTGTTACACGTTTTAGCTTATCATTTTACGACCTGCCGCCTACCTAACTTTAACTTACCTTAGTCGCTTATTACGACACATCAGTAAGAAATGAGGACGGTCCATTCTACTCTGCCGGATACACACGACGTGTCAACTTACCTTTGTCGCCTTTTACGACCCCTCAGTAAGAAATAAGGGTGGTATATTCTACTCAGCCGGATACCACACGGCGTAATATAAACTATAATTGTGCCATATTTCATATTCCGTCATACGCTTATTTTTCTTAAAAAGTACAAAGTTTTTTGTCTTCACATATTAATATAGGGTTTAAGAGATAAAACTGTGTTTACAAGGGACTTCGATAAATTTTACTTACTTAATCATAAGGGAAGGCTAGTTTTTGTTAAAAAAAGGCCCTATCTTGACCTGCAGGTCCCGGGGGATGAAACATAGCGGGGTGCGGAGAGCTCCGTATTGATTTTCAGGACGCGCAAGACGAACTTTCCTGTCACCCGGAATAGTTTAAGATTGTGATATAGTTTCTTTTAAATGGTTGAATGTGAGATATATATATCTCCCCTCACATTGTGTATTAGGAAGAGGTTTATTCTTATTATTTATTTTCAAATTCAAATATTCTTTATTCAACTAAACTTGTAAACAAGTGCTTTTAAATCGTCAAAATCTACCGCTGGTTCGGAAAGCTGTTCCTTCCGAGAAGAGCCAGATAGAAACTCGGTGGTTGCTCTTTTCAAATAAAATATTTCTATCTTGTACAGGGTAGAGGAGAAGCTATATCCACGCATTTTTATCATCTATATAATCCTCAATAGACTTTTTGTATCAGCCTCCCTTTAACAGCGCTTTAAAATTGCCGAAGTGGCAAAGATAAAATCGATTTGAGATTTTATGATAGAATCTTATACCCAAACCCACAAATGACTTATTTACTTTTAGTAGGAACCGCAAGCTTCTGTCGGTTCCTACTTTGTCTATTATATACATCGCCTCTAATCCTTTTTATAATTATGTATATTTTTATGCACAAATATTAGATTTTCCGTTTGATGCTGTCAAAAGGAAATATAGTTTTTAAAAGGAAGAACATATAATAATTATGTTATAAAAATAAATAATAATATAACATGTTAAAATAAGGTAAAGAGGGAATCGGCAATTAAAATTAAAATTTTGATTGTCGTTTCTTTGTTTTCAGTTTAGTTAGTTTTTGTAAATAAATATAGTGAATAAGGTCGTATACAAGTTTAAAATAAATATTTGTTTTCAGAGCAACAAAATTTTATTTGCCGTTCCCAGAATTTCCTTTTAATTGTCTTGTATAAATATTATGCATAAAGCAATAAACGTATAAAGTTTTAACATGTTGTCACATGGCTAGGTATTTCACGACCGGCCGCCTGCCTGACGTCAACTTAGCTTAGTCGCCTTTTACGACACCTCAGTAAGAAATGAGGGTGGTCTATTCTACTCAACCGGATACCACGCGGCACTTACCTTAGTCGCCTCTTACGACACCTAGTTAAGAAATGAGGGTGGTCTATTCTACTCAGCCGGATACCATACGGCATATAACGAAAAACTAAATAAATTATTATAATAATCGATTAGGATAAAAATCGATTATTTTTTAACATCTCTTCCATAAAGTGTGGTTTTAAGAAAATATTTAGAGGTTCCAAAATATTTATTTACATCCCTGTCGGCTTTGTATTTCGCTCAGCTTTCCACAAAAAAAGCTTCATATGAAAAGTTGAAAAACACCCCACAACACATCAAACGCAGACAAACAACAACTCTAAACAAAACACTACCGCAGCCCTCATTAGTGCCTGAAAGACCTCTGAAGCTATCTCGCACCGCTTTGATCTCGACCCGCAAAGCCTCGCGCCGCCCCTCTGCTATAAACGTACCACCTCTAAATTAAAATTTCCCTTTTGGTACAAACCAATTGGAGTCCATGTTTTTTTTTGGAATTCCGTAATCAACATTTTTTCTGCGGAACACGTGCATAATTACCAAAGTTATGACATTCAGCTCAACCGAAATGGGAAAATAACACCAAATTTGTATCAGTTTTTTACAGTTCCCGAAGAAAATAGAAATTGTTATATAAAATGATAATTTAAAAAAAAAAGTAAAGTAACGGCTTGTTACTATGCCCACTGCTGAGCTGAGGCCTCCTCTCTCCGTTTTTTGGATAGAAGGATTGGAGCTAAGACCTACCACGCTGCCCCAATACGGATTGATAGGTTACACATATCCCTAGAACTCTCTAGAGATATACAGGTTTCCTCACGATGTTTTCCTTCACCGATAAGTTGCAATTATCAATTAGACACATATGTTTTAATAGAAAAAATAATTAGTGTCTTTCCCGGGGTTTGAACCCATGTCGTCTCTAGAGAGTCGCATGCCTTACCGCTAGGCTACCACAGCTTTTAATGATAATCTTAAATATATTAAATATCGAGTAAACAATCTAAATGATAAAAATCTGTACAAGTTATGTCTACCTTAAATTACGTACACGCTAGTACTATACAAATCATGCACGTGGAATGGTCCCAAGAATGCTGGCAGCGTTTCCGCGTTGAATCGCTAAGCTGATTCTTTGTGCGAAAAAGGAGCCAGCCCTCTTGTAACCTGAAGAGGTTATGAACCGAGGTCAAAATAAAAATCTGACATATATAAAAATGAATGTTGGTATGTTCCTTATAGAAATGAACCGCTTTTAATGAAATTTTCAGATAATCTTTAAATTGACCTAGCGGATGCATAGTTTGGTGGTGATCGAAGCATTTTTTAAACTGTCAGACTGAATCACAGCATGGCATCATCAACGCATGGCCGATCTACTAGTGGTATTTAAATTTTAATTGTCAAACCTCCCGCCAAACCTATTAATATCACTATCAATATCACTATCAAGCGAATTAGCAAAAGCGTAACAGATCGACAGGCAGGCAGACAGACTTTCCCATTTAGATCGTAGTATTAGTATGAAGTCGAACATACTTGACTGGCCCGTTGGCGCTGTGAGTAGTGATTCCCGCCGAGGGCCAACATTTTCTATAAACAAATTTTTGGTTCTTCGAGCCTGGGTGTGTATTTGTATCTAAGTATTTATTTAAAATTATATATGTAGTATATCTACCAGTTGTCCGTCACCCATAACACAAGTATTAAGTTACTTACTTTGGGGACGGATGACCGTGTAAATGTCCCATAAAAAAAAGTAAAGTAACAGCCTGTTACTATGCCCACTGCTGGGCTAAGGCCTCCTCTCTCCGTTTTTGGAGAGAAGGATTGGAGCTAAGACCTACCACGCTGCTCCAATGCGGATTGGTAGGTTACACATATCCCTAGAGAATGCTCTAGTGACATGCAGGTTTCCTCACGATGTTTTCCTTCACCGAAAAGCGTGTGATAAATTGCAATTATCAATTAGACACATAAGTTTTAATAGAAAAACTCATTGGTGCCTGCCCGGGGTTTGAACCTATGTCGTCTCTAGAGAGTCGCACGGTCTCACCGCTAGGCTATCACAGCTTAAATGTAGTCTGTAATGTGTGTGTATGTTAAATGTCCCATATATTTATTTATTTTATTTATTTATACTTAAATGTATAATACCCGTATTATATATTTAAGAGGTCCAACATCCCGTCAGAATAGTGGTTAGTATAGCTCATGTTAGTTAATTACAGGGATTGTAAAGCAAATGCATCCCGACGCGCCGGCCATGCTCACTCACTAAATCTAACCTACTGCCTAATACGACCACTGACAGATGGAATTGAGTACACTTATATAGTATAAGTGTACTCAATTCCTCAAGTGTAATTCAAATTCAAATTATTATTTATTCAAGTAAAATTCAAAATTTCGCATAAAGCTGATATAAAACCTAGGCTGCTTTTTGATCCGGGAAAAGTAAATACTCAGAGATAAATAAAATAAAAACGTAGATTTATGCCTATAATTATATGTGTCTATCATTATATTTTTTAAATAAACTTTACAGTGCGGCTTATACTGCAAGCGTGGGTAGTTTAATTTTTTTTGGAGTCGACAAAATAAGTAATTTTTTTATTTCCGTTTCTGATATAGTTTCACTGGTTCTGAATTTAATATGAAATTTAATTTTAATATGAAAAGCTAGCAAAAACTATGCAATCAATTTTTTTTTACATCTTTTTAATTAATAAATTCAAATTCAAATTCAAATCAAATTCAAAATATTCTTTATTCAAGTAAACTTGTAAACTAGAGCTTTTGAATCGTGAATTCTACTGCTCGTTCGGAAAGCTTTTCCTACCGAGAAGAGCCAGTAAGATACTCGGTGGTTGCTGGTTTTAAAACATAATTGTTATTACTAGTTACATTTAGTCATTGCTGTCTTGTACAAGGTCGGAGAGTAGCTATAACCACGCAATTTTTATCATGTAAGTAATCTTCAACAGCATAGTAAGCTTTCTTTATCAGCCTCTTTTTAACCGTGGTTTTTGATTGCGAAATGTTATTAAAGAATCTTACACCCAAACTTAAAATCAAAGAATCTTATACTCACAAATGACCTATAGTACCCGGCAATAAATAATGCACATCGACGTTAAGAGAGAGAAATCGGCTAGATTCTGCTTCATAGAGCATCGTCTCTGTCGCACAGACTGACGAACCCGTGTGTGACAGTGACAGCGCTCTACGAAACCGAACTGGCCGGCTGTTTCGTTGTAAACATCGATGTGCATTATTTAATGCTGGATACTATACGTGCTTTTGCAAGGCGTAAAGCAGGTACCGCAAGCTTATGTCGGTTCCTACTTTGCGTATTATAATAGTGGAACTAAAATTACTTAAGTTAAGACTAGTAATTTTAGTTAAGTGTTCAACAAGAACTACGTAGTTGTCCTATTTCCGAAAAACTTTTTTTTATATACTTTTATATGGAATTAGACTTTACTTTGCACAGATCCATTATACAAAAGTAATAATAAAATTATAAGGCTATAATTCGCGATAAAGCTAATAGAAAATCCATATTTCTATACTAATATTATAAAGAGGAAAAATTTGTATGTTTGTATGTATGTGTGTATGTATGTTTGTAATGTTTTCACGCAAAAACTACTGGACCGATTTCAAAATTTCTTTCACCATTAGAAAGCTGCTTCTTTACTGATTTACTGATTTCACGCGGGTATAGCTGAAAGTACAGACAGTATAATATAAGTCAGAAAGTATTGCAAACAAGTATTAAACAATACTTTAGAGTATGTTCATAGTTACCGATGTTTAATTCGAACCAACCGCCGTACGACGTATGTACGGTTCATATTAATTACCACAACCAACCCGTCGCTAATTTAGGCGATTGATTACAAAGCAAACAACATGAGAGGTATACCGGATGTGTTTAGAAATTAGGGCTCTGCATAATGGATACAAACGTTTTTGGCGATGTATCAATTACTAGTTTCTAAACGCAGTAAACAGTAATACTTATATTAATTATGGTTAAAGTGGGTTAACCTTAAAAGCTAGACATATGCTGTCGCGGACTTTTATTTAAAACTTTTAAAGGGAAACAATTTTATAATATTTGATTTTTCTATAACTTTCACCGTTTAGTTAGCGCACGCAGGGAACGCATTATGTTTTGCCGTTCTCGCAATATTTTTTATTGCTGCTCCTCGCCTATTCATCTAAGCGTGATGTTATAGTTATATAGTCGAGGAATTCATTTATCGAGGAAGGTTATAGCCTTCCTTGATAAATGAACTATCTTAAACTCAAAGAATTTTTCAAATCAGTCTAGTAGTTCCTGAGATTAGCACATTCAAACAAACAAACTCTTAAGCTTTATATATTAGTATATTTTGATTGGTGAGTGTGCATATATATATGCGACTAGAGGGAAGACTTGTTGAAGAAGAAATAGAAATTGTTGGATTGTATAAAGTGTGTGTAAATTATATGCATATAAAAAAGTAGCACATAGTTGACGAATGATGGCAAAGAATGGAAGATAAAAACATTTCGTGCCGACCCCACTTAAAGTGGGATAAGGGATAAAGAATGATGACTAATTATTTTGCTTATTTGACAAATCTAGATAAATAACTACCCACTTGAAGCTAAAACGTCCAAATAATAAAGTAACGGCCTGTTACTATCCCACTGCTGGGCATAAACCTACTCTCTTCGTTTAAGGAAAAAGGTTGGAGCTAAGACCTACCACGCTGCTCCAATGCGGATTGGTAGGTTACACATATCCTTAGAATTTTCTAGAGATATGCAGGTTTCGACACGATGTTTTCCTTCACCGGAAAACGTGTGGTAAATTGTAGTTATCAATATACACAAGTTTTGTTACTGGAAAATCAAAAATATAAATCTAACAATAAAATAATTTTGCTATAATCCGCGATAGAGTAAATAGTAAATATATATAATACTAAATGTAGAGTGGACTCTACATTTAGCATTATATATATCCGTTTTCAGACTCGATACATGCAGGATTCGTAAAAATATGCACAAACCTCCACCACCGCCACTGCAATACACAAGCACTACACACGTTCACTATCACAAACTCAACAATCGTTTCGCCCCGCAACCAAAGCATCATAGGTAGATAGTTGTACCTATTTTATATCCCTCCTTGTATATAATGTTTTTTTATGTTTATATTTAATGTGAATTAGTGATATTGGTTCACCGTTCTAATTAATTTAATTTTAATAAATTATACTACACGTAACACGACGATATCGCAAAGCTTGCTAAAGGTGCAAAGCTTTGCGATACTGTATGTTTCAGATAGTCCACTCTTTTCAAATTCAAATTCAAATAAGTCTTTGTTCAAATTGGCCTATTACAAGCACTTTTGAATCGTCAAATTAAAATTAAATTGAAGCTACAACTGGTTCGGAAAGGTGCTCTAACCGAGAAGAACCAGCAAGAAACTCGGCGGTCACTCTTTTAAAAAAATAAATATTACAGTTTTGTATTGACTATTGTTAACAAACTTAGATTATAATATCGTCTAGTCCATAGCTGGTCGCAATTTAGTTCCAAGCTTTCTTATCATTGACATAGTCTTCAACATTATAGAAAGCTTTATTAATGAGAGTCTCTTTAATTGCTTTTTTGAACTTGTGTAAAGGCAAGTCCAGAATTGATTGAGGAATTTTATTATAAAAAAAGTATACCGAAGCCCACAAACGATCTACGTACTTTCTGAAGCCTTAGCCTTGGCATTATTAATTTATTTCGGTTCCTAGTTTGCCTATTACTAATAATACTCTACATTTAGCATCATATATATTTCCTATTTAGTTTATCGCAGATTATAACATTATAATTTTATTACTACTTTTGTATTATGGATCTCTGCAAAGTAACGCGCAATTGTATAAACGATCAATAATATTCTATGCTCGAAACATTGTCAAAATATTTGCGTCGTAAAAATAACAAAATAAATCGAATCACTCACGCATACACTCTTAAATCTTGTGAGCAAACATTTTAAACGCGAGTGGTGATCGAAAACGAACGGGGTGGCATTAAGTGTTGGATAAAAGCCCCATATTATACAGCCACCATTTTACCACGGCCTCTGCACTCCCGCTTATTAACTCCTACGATCCCCATTTTGTGGAAGTCGAAGGAGGGGGTGGGAGTCAAGTGAATGTGGTCGGTAACGTTGCGAATCGTCGAGTCGTCAAGTGGTAGAAAATCGCATCAGTTCTGATCTCATAGCACGCGGGGATTTGGTGTGATTTTTTTATCGGGTTTCGCTTACAACGAATTTAAAGGAGTCCTTATTGAATGATTATTCTTTTCATATAATGTTTTTTAAAGAATATAAACTAGTTAAGTGAAGCCCAGCATAGCATGTGATAGCCCAGCGGTGAGATTCTAAGAGCAAGGTTCCATAAGTTACATATACCTCAGAGAATATGTGCAACATACCATACGCCTGTTAGCACAGAGGCAATGATCCTGTCTTCAGTTCCACTGGTCCCGGGTTCGATTCCCGCCGATGACCAACATTTTCTAAAAGTAATATTTTGGTTCTTCGAGTCTTCGATGTATTTAAGTTTTTAAGTATGCATTTGATGTTATATATCTACCAGTTGTCTATCAACCATAATACAAATATAAAATTACTTAACCGTGTGTGTAATTGTCCCATATATTTATTTATTTATCTTTAAAGTAAGCCCGTTAACGCGGGCTGGGTTAGTTTCTTATAAGTTTTGTTCTAACTATAAATGCTTATAGGAAACCAATGTCGATTTGGTGTGTAGGAATGTGAACAAAAACCGCGAAATGCCCAAGGGCGGAACCACCTGTGCATGGGCTCAATACGGACCAAGTTCGGCTCTATATATAGGCCGATTCTATTGCTATAATTGTCTGTACATAACAATGCCATATCCTGCGCTAGCCAAGTTAAATCCAAATTCAGGACTGTTAAGTGCCATATATGTCAGCCATCGATGATTTCGTACCAAAATATTGAAATGGATGTAACGTCGATTGTGCCGCCATATTCACCTACTCATACCACTAATAGTCAATATAAGCTGTTGCCAGCTGTAGTGTTCACTTTGATGTATTAATATACTAATGTTGTATGAATATAGCACAGGCTCAAACACGGAAAACAAGTAACAACATGTCCACTCTCACCAAAGGGCTCTCGTGTACTCAACGTGTGTACGCTTGAGACAGTGTATTGTTTCTTTGTATAAAAGTGTTAGTGTGAGTTAGTGTGAGGATATTCATGTATGTGTCTTGTATATAAATATAAAAGGTAAGATACACATATGTCAACCCACATACACTACACCAGCCATTTATGGTTGCACTTTAAATCATAAGATATATATGTTATTACTCTAGTTGATTTTTATTTCTTCATCATTACACTTAGTAGTAAACAGTGGGTATTACTGATAAGATGTGACAATGGTGAGATTGATTATCAGGGGTCTAAAAATTTAAAGGATGTGTGTATAACCAGTTGTCAGTGACCCTGGCTTCAGCTCGAAGTGTAGCGGGTTCTATTTCCGCCAAGGGCCCACATTTTCTATAAATATTTTTTTGGTTCTGCGAGCCTGGATGTATATATCTATTTAGGTATGTATTTAAAATTATATATATAAATATTTACCAGTTGCCTGTCGCCCATAACAATTAAGTTACTTACTTTGGGGACGGAAAGTCGTGTGTGTATGTGTCCCATATATTTATATTTTTTTATTTATATATGTGTGTGTATTACCTTCCAATCCTCATTGGAGCAGAGTAGCGGGTCTAAGCCATAGATTACTCTAAACCCAAAAACGGAGAAAGAAGGCCTAATCCCAGCAAGGGGCATAGCAATAGTAACGGGCCGTTACTTAAGTTTTTCACGTCTGACAAGGATTGTACAAATATTTCCTTTTATAGAATAATAGATTCTCAGACAGTAAAATTATCTACTATGGAACATAGAATTATCTTTCTGAAAGCTTCTAAGCGCATGTTGGTATTAAATTAATTTAGTGTTTAAATTGGTTGCGTTTAATACATTTTATAAAAGTAACATACTGTATATAATAACGTGACCCCGTGGGAAACAGGCACTCCTCTCGATATAGTTCACATGAACCAGGAAATATCTGTTTTTGTTTCCACGACTCTAGACATAACTCTTATTGGAATTATAACAAATTTAATAAAAACGGATAATTATTAGAAAGTAGAACTTATAAAATAAAAGCGAAAGATTTTAGTTGTATGTTTGAAATGCTTTAGCGGTCCAGTGGTTAAACAATAAATACGAAATTTTGCATAAACCCAATATAACACCTTGGCTGCATTAGTAACGGCCTGTTAATATCCCACTGCTGGGAATAGGCCGCCTCTCTCCGTTTTTTGGAGAAAAAGATTGGAGCTAAGACCTAAGCTAAGGCGGGTTGGTAGGTTACACATATACCTAGAATTCTCTAGAGATATGCAGGTTTCCTCACGATGTTTTCCTTCACCGGTAAGCGTGTGATAAATTGCAAATATCAATTAGACACATAAGTTTTAATAGAAAAACTCATTGGTGCCTGCCCGGGTTTACACCCATGTTCGTCTCTAGAGAGTCGCACGGTCTCACCACTGGGCTATCACAAGCTTATCTGTATTATCTGATTTTGCTATAATCCGTGATAATTTTTTTTCCATAAACTTTTATTGCGGATTATAGCAAAATAATTTTACTATTTTGTGCTCTGTTAATAAGTGTATTTTATTAACGGTTTATAATCATAATAGCTACAATACCACGCAATATTATAGCGGTTATAATTAAGTACCAAGCAAAGTCGTGGGACATAGTCGGTTTTAATAAGCGGGTTCAAAAATCAAAACTGCACGTGTGGGAACGTGGGAACGCGACACAGGTGGTGGCAATGTGAACAAATCACTATCCAGGAAACACCGGCTATAGCGGAAAGAATGGTGTCATTATGGGTATTTGATGACCTATAGCCGAGTGGTGTGATCGCTTGCTTCTCAGAGGGGAGGTTCAAAGTTCAGTACACTGTTCATATTAATGTAGATGCTCGTCTGCATAATACATAACGGATTAAGCTCCAAAGAAAAGTTGGTTTATCAACTTTCCCTGTTTTTTGTCAGTATAGTGTTTTTCAATTAAAATATTTAAATAATTTATAGAATTAGGCGTTACTTTGCGGAGATCTATAATACAAAAGTAATAATAAAATAATTTTAGCTTTAATCCGCGATAAAGTATATAGAAAATATATATAATATTTGCGCTGTGGGTAGTGACCCTGCCTTCAGCTCCGCGGGTCGCGGGTTCGATTCCCGCCGAGGGCCAACATTTTCTATAAACAAATTGTTGGTTCTTCGAGCCTGGGTGTGTATTTGTATTTAAGTATGTATTTAAACTTATATATGTAGTATATCTACTAAGTTGTCCGTCACCCATAACACAAGTATTAAGTTACTTACTTTGGGAACGGACGACCGTGTGTAAATGTCCCATATATTTATTTATATTTATTTATTTATTTATTTAATGCTTAATGTTGATTGGCCCGTTGGCGCAGTGGGTCTGCCTGCCTTCCTCACCCTGCCTTCAGCTCCGCGGGTCGCGGGTTCGATTCCCGCCGAGGGCCAACATTTTCTATAAACAAATTGTTGGTTCTTCGAGCCTGGGTGTGTATTTGTATTTAAGTATGTATTTAAACTTATATATGTAGTATATCTACTAAGTTGTCCGTCACCCATAACACAAGTATTAAGTTACTTACTTTGGGAACGGACGACCGTGTGTAAATGTCCCATATATTTATTTATATTTATTTATTTATTTATTTAATGCTTAATGTTGATTGGCCCGTTGGCGCAGTGGGTCTGCCTGCCTTCCTCACCCTGCCTTCAGCTCCGCGGGTCGCGGGTTCGATTCCCGCCGAGGGCCAACATTTTCTATAAACAATTTGTTTATTTAATTTATTTACCAGTTGTCCGTCACCCATAACACAAGTATTAATTTACTTTGGGGATGGATGACCGTGTGTGTAAGTGTCCCATATATAAAAAAAGTGGAGTGGACTATACGATGTCATACCCGATACATGCAGGATTCGTGAAAACATGTACACAAACCTCCACCAACGCCACCATAATACACAAGAACTACACACGTTCACTATCACAAACTCAACAATCGTTTCGCCTCGCAACCGAAGCAACATCAAGAGATACATTCCACGACAAAATCACTTATAAAAAGAGAGACAGACACTTTCATTTGCTATCTCTTTATTGTAATATGTCAAATTTTAAACTGGGTACGCTACTCTAAGTATGATGACTATATAGCTTGAGCGCACATCCAGCAGGCCTACCATGAACTCTTTTTGCGACACTATTGAAGACGTAAACTTAATTGTTTTGCTTTTTCATACCATAACGTCTTAAAGACGCACACTTTAAGTCGTTTCCGAATGAGCGTTCGGAATGCGTCCTAAGAACATGTGAGTAAAAGAGACAGAGTTATTTAGAGTTCAAATATACATAATTATAAAAAGATTGGCGATGTATATAATAGACAAAGTAGGAACCGACATAAGCTTGCGGCTCTTGCTTTGCGCCTTGTAAGAGTACGTAAGTCGTTTGTGGGTTTGGGTATAAGATTCTATAATAAAATTCCACAATCAATTTTAACTTTGCCATTACAGCAATTTAAAAATACTGTTAAAAAGAGGCTGATACAGAAAGCCTATTATACCGTGGAGGCTTACATTGATGATAAGAATGCGTGGATATAGCTGATCTTTGACCTTGTGCAGGATAGCTATGACAAAATGTAATTAGTATTAAGAATCTTCTTTTTTAAAAGAGCTCCACCGAGTTTCTTGCTGGCTCTTCTCGGTAGGACGGCTTTCCGAACCAGCAATAGAGTTGACGATTCAAAAGCACTTGTTTACAAGTTTATTTGAATAAAGAATATTTTGAATTTGAATTTTGAATTGAATTTGAATATAGTGTTATCCTTTTCAAACACACTTCATGGTACGAAAAGGAAGCGGTTCGGTTCAGGTACTGACTTTGAATTGAATCGTTTTCTAAAAGTTCATGGTAGGCCTACAGGTATGGCACGCGCCTTAACCAAGCTTAACGAATGAAGGTTTGAAAACAGTTATTAAAGGCAATTAGTTATTTCATTTTATTATCTAAACTCTAGTAATAATTTAATTCATATAGTCACAATCAATCGGTTACATAAAACCGAATGCGAACCTACATACGTGACTGCACGATTTCCTAACATTTATTAGTTAGGAGTTTGTCATTTAGCTATTGTGATAAAGAAATTTTAACTTTAACTACATCGATTTAAAGCTCAATTTACATTGTAACAAATCATTTAAAGATATAATTATTTAATTTTGAACGTTTTCAATTAGTGATAAGGTTGAAATTAGTTTGTTTGTAATGTAAATTTAAATTAGTATGCTAAAGTTTAGTTGTAGAATGAAATTAATCTGGTGGCGTGTACGACGACGCGGCTTGATTTATTACACCTGGACTTCCGTGGAATTGCACTTTGTTTTCCGTAGAGAGGTTTTCGACAAAATACCAACTTTTTTGTAAAGCTGAACCATATTTACGTTGACGGCTGTAAACGATGACCTTAGCGTGTTTATTTATGTTACATTCTTTTGTTACATAGTCTTCTCTTGTCCTTAGTCCTTGCCTTTATTATTTAGGTACAGGGCGGGTATTTAGATGTTACAGACTGTTCTAGAAAACTCATTGGCAGGCACCAATGAGTTTTTCTATTATAAACTTATTTGTCTAATTGATAATTGCAATGTATCACATGCTTTTCGGTGAAGGAAAACATCGTGAGGAAACCTACATATCTCTAGAGAATTCTAGCGGTATGTGTTACCTACCAATCCACATTGGAGCAGCGTGGTAGGTCTTGGCTCCAACCCTTCTCTCCAGAAATGGAGATAGGAGGCCTATTTCCAGCAGTGGAATAGTAAGAGGCTGTTACTTTTTTTTTACAGACTGTCATTTTACGTCGATGAGATATTGTCTCCTAATATTTTAATAAAAAGTAAGTAAGTTGCTGCTAATTTAATGATTTAAACAAGCAGGCGATACTTTGCGGAATTCCACAGAAGTTACAATGCATGTGGCATTACGATTGTGTCGTTTAGCCTTTCCTCCTTATCATGCATCGGTTGTAGGGCGAAACGATAGTAGAGATTGTAGTATTGAGTTTATGTAGTGCTTGTGTGGTGTATTGTGTATTCTGGTCCTGCATGTATGAGGTATGTGAACGTGCTTCATAAACATAGATTCTCTTAACAAACGCGAATTAAAGCAAAATAATTTTATTGTTACTTCTGTAGCTGTCAATTTATCACAAATAATTTTACCCTTTATTTTAATAATTATTATGAGGATGGTCTCACCACCCTCATTTCTTACTGAGGTGTCGTAAAAGGCGACTAAGGTAAGCCGAACCGCCGTGTGATATCCTATTGAGTAGAATAGACCACCCTTATTTCTTACTGAGGTGTCATAAAAGGAGACTAAGGTAAGTTGACCCGCCGTGTGATATCCGATTGAGTAGAATAGACCGCCGCCTTTCTTACTGATGTGTCATAAAAGGAGATTAAGGTAAGTTGACCCGCCGTTTAATATCCGGTTGAGTAGAATAGACCACCCTCATTCCTTATTGAGGTGTCGTAAAAGGTGGCTAAGGTAAGTTGACCCGCTGTGTGGTATCCGGCTGAGTAGAATAGACCACCGTCATTTCTTACCGAGGTTTCGTATAAGGCGACTATGGTAAGTTGACCCCCCCGTGTGGTATCCGGCTGAGTAGAATAGACCACCGTCATTTCTTACCGAGGGATCGTAAAATACGACTAAGGTAAGTTGATGTCAGGCAGGCGGCCGTAAAATACGTAGCCAAATCATGTGACATGTTTGTAACATGTTGTTCTGACCCCACTTACAGTGGGATAAGGGCAGAGGGAAGATGTTTCTCAAAAATGTCTGGTTAAAAAACCTATAACCATAATTAGAATAGAGAATGAAATTAATTTATTTCTAAACGTACGTAATTTCTAAACTGGAGGGTGATTTTTTTCGTCTAATCTTCAAAGCCAACCGCCCACATGCAAGCTTTTTTCCACGACAATTACATAATGTCCATAAAATTAATTATCAAATACATTCACACCCGTGTCATCGTCCGTAACACCGTGAAAATGACCAATGTCCTTTTGTGACCAATACAATGTCATTACAAAGATAATTTGTATTTCATTAACTAATATGAAGCAGATTTT
Source organism: Morpho deidamia (assembly GCA_947086505.1). Classification (NCBI taxonomy): domain Eukaryota; kingdom Metazoa; phylum Arthropoda; class Insecta; order Lepidoptera; family Nymphalidae; genus Morpho; species Morpho deidamia. The sequence continues at coordinate 3,528,756 of CAMTZC010000011.1, forward strand.
TACCTTTATGTCTATCCAAATAGGGACGGTTATAATTTTTTGGAACGTACAATATAAGTTTGCAAATTCTACGTCTCAATATCAATTGACAGCTGGACGAAATCATTTAGATTTTTGTTGCTTATTTATGATGTCCACCCACGGCATGCGACAAATACCATGTCATTTGCGCCTTTTACAAATTGCCATTGAATTGCGCAATAGTTTTTTTTCCGGAAGTAGTCTATTTTAATGTTGCACCGTTATATCGAGCTGTGATAGTCCAGCGGTGAAAACTTGCAACTTGTTCGAGGGTGTAACGAGTTCAACCTGGGCAGGCACCAATATGTCTAATCAATAATTGCAATTTATTACACAAGTGATAGCCTAGCAGTGAGACCGTGCGACTCTCTAGAGACGACATAGGCTCAAACCCCGGGCAGGCAACAATGAGTTTTTCTATTAAAAATTATGTGTCCAATTGATAATTGCTATTTATCACACGCTTTTCGGTGAAGGAAAACATCGTGAGGAAACCTGCATATCTGTAGAGAATTCTAGGGATATGTGTAACCTACCAATCCGCATTGGAGCAGCGTGGTAGGTCTTAGCTCCAACCCTTCTCTCCAGAGACGGAGAGAGGAGGCCTATTCCCAGCAGTGGGATTGTAACAGGCTGCTACTTTTACACGATTTTTGGTAAAGAAAAAATTGTCATGAAACCTGCATATTTGAATTCTAAGGATATGTGTAACCTACCAATCCGCATTGGAGCAGCGTCGTAGGTCTTTGCTCCAGTCCTTCTATCCAAAAACGGAGAGAGGAGGCCTTAGCCCAGCTGTGGGCAGAGTAACAGGCCGTTACTTTTACTTTATAATTAAAAAAATTATTAAGTTAAATCGTATAATTAAGCATATATACACAGAGAATTGTTTTCATTAAATAAAATGAAATCCAAATATCTTCAAGTGGCACCCGCAACTACGTTCACGCCAACTTAAGCGTTTAAGTATCCTCAATAGTTTTTAACCTTATATAAGCATCCCAATCGCAACAAATTTTATCAACATCATAGCGTATTAGCCATGTAAGCATAAGTTAGAAAATAGACAGAATAACAGACTTTTGCATTTATTTGTATAAATATACGCGTTCTCATATATTTATTAATTTCTGTTTCAATGCAACCTACCAAACCGTGTAATTCAATTACATAAAATCTCAGCATTACGTTCTCCCTAAATTCAAGGAAGCCCCACAAAAATATGTGGATGTAATAGGAAAAGTAAGATTTTCGTTTACCGTCTTCTGTGCCTTCCGTTTGCTATTGGCTTCTTGATAAGGGTGGCTACGCTTCGGTATTTTACGGAATATTTGTCTATGACAAAATAGTAGATTATGATACTGTTGCATAATAAGGGTTCTTATAACACGAGTGTACAGTAACCTATTTTAGTCTTTCTTGCTATATGAGAGATATTTCTTGCTTTTTTTATAACTTTATTAACAAACTCAACCTGAAGATGATGATGAATGTGTTCATTCTTAACATACCAGGGTGCTTTATCAATAGCCCTCAGTAATTTATTTTGGAATCTTTGGATTATGTTTATATTTGATTGCTTAGTAGAGCCCCATAACTGAACACCATAGGTCGATATCGGCATAAGGACTTGTTTGTATAAGAGGACCTTATTTTTCGTTGATAACGTAGAATTTCTGCCGATAAGCCATATTTTTTTTAATCCTATGTCTAGTTCTTCCCTTTTTTTCTTGACATGGGCTTTCCAGCTTAACGTCTAGAGACATGCCAAGATATTTAGCTGTGTAACGATGAAATATGGAAACAGAATAGTCACCCTATCAAGTACAGTGATATGGCGTACCACAATAGAATTAAAACGAAAGCCTCTTAACCGCTCCTTACCTCCTTACCGCGGTCTTACCGGTCTCTGCGGGGTTTCCCGCAAAATTGACCGAAAAGTAGCCAAAAGAAAGGTTTGTATTTTACAAAAGTAATAATAATTTTGTCGTGGAGTCTATCTCCTGATGATGCTTCGGTTGCGTGAACGTGTGTAGTGCTTGTGTATTGTGGTGGCAGTGGTGGAGGTTTGTGCATGTGTTTTTACGAATCCTGCATGTAACGGGTATGAAAAAACGGATAGTCCACTATACATTTAGCACTATATATATTTTCTTTTTACTGTATTGCGGATTATAGCAAAATAATTTTATTATTACTTTTGTATTGTAGATCTCCGCAAAGTAACGCCTAATTCTATAAATTGTTTGTATTTTAGTCTATTGTTTACGTTTTTACTTTAAGTTTAAATGCATGTTAGTTGCAATTATCAATAATCAATATTTAGTTAATAAAATAGTTGCAATAATAAAAGCTGGGATAGTGATAGAGCGTGCGACCCTAACGAGGGGAACACGAGTTCAAATCCGGAACAAAAAAAACGGAGAGAGGAGGCTTATTCCCAGCAGTGGAATTGTAACAGGCCGCTACTTTACTTTACTTTACTATGTCCAGTGGAAATGCGTTGGTTCTAGAAGTTCAACCATCTTTTAAACTTACAGATAACAGATGTTACATTATTAGTTTTAATTCCGAAGAAGGTAAAGACACTTTCTTAGTATGATAACAAGAACTACTTTTTTAAATTATAAATATCATATTCATCCTCCTGCCTTTATCCCACTCAAAGTGTGGTCGGCACAACATGTTATAACATGTTGTCACATGATTCGTACGTATTTTACGACCGCTTGCCTGCCTGACGTTAACCCCTCGTTCGCACCTACAATCATAACCAACAATCTTTTTTATAAAAAATGTTGGCAATGGGCGGTAATCGAACCCGCGACCCGCGGAGGTGAAGGCAATTTGCTTCTTAACTTTTCTTTAGCTTGAGATTTTGTTTAATACTAGAGGTGTAAGAGTAACGACAAAAAGCGTACCCGTATGTGTTCGTTACTACAACAAGTAGTACTCGTTACTATCGTATCGGTACTTTATTCGTTACTTTTGATACCTGATGCCATAGTATTAAAGTAACGTCTCGAGACGTATTCCCGTACGGTATGATATCGGCGCGACATATTACTTACTTGCATAACTAACTGCGTAAGGTGAATTTTTTCCTTTTTTTTTACAAAATCTTGATTTAATAAAAATAAGTTAGAATTGTAGAATAATTAAAAGCACAAGTAAATTGTAGGCGGAATCTACTGGATATTGAAATGGATTTATTATTTTAACTGTGAGGATAAAATAGATATTGTTCATTTAGAATGAAATTTAACATAAAATATGATAAAAAAAATATTTTAACGATTAGCATTCGTGAGTAACGATTCGGTACTCGGTAATAGATGGCGCACCCGTTACTCAGTACCGAATCATACGGTTTACTTACGGCTTTATTTAATACAGATACATTTATAACTGCCAATATTAGGTGTGTGGATAAAAGGAACGTCAGTTCATTAAGAAACCCAATCTCTCATTACTAGCCTAAATGGCAAGACCCTCACCTATTGCCATTTTTCAAAAGTCCCCGAAAAACAAACATCGGTGCCGAAGTTACACTAATGGCGGATATCACCTCCACCTTCCGTTTCCTCAAACGAATGACATACGAGCATCATAAATATGACAAGCTATTAACAACTTTATGTCGAATTGATTAGAGGTTATTTCTCGAATTTATTATGACTTTTACATCGACTGAGTGCCTTTGAGGGTTTATTAATACTTCGAAGGTATTTACATAAATCACCCTCATACATTTCTTTTGTAGTAGTCAAATATTTAGGAAGTGAAGGGAAATTCCGAGCGTTGTTCAAACATTTGTGAAGTAATGCTTTACAAGTACGTACATGTAATTAAGAATTATAATATAAATATATTCGAAATCGTAGAAATCAGTATATTTAATTGAAATTTTGACCATAAAAGTAGGTGTTGTGAGTTAACCATAAGAGACAGAGATATGCTCTCGCGGACTTTTTTAGTAGTTTTTTTTAGATCTACAAATTCAAATTCAAAATATTCAATTCAAATTATTCAAAAGTAATAATAAAATTATTTTGCTATAATCCGCGATACAATGTATTATGGATCTCCGCAAAGTAACGCCTAATTCTATAAATTATTCAAATTATTCAAGTAAACTTGTAAACGAGTGCTTTTGAATCGTCAACATCTACTGCTGGTTCGGAAACTCGGCGGTTACTCTTTTCAAAGAATAATTCTTATCACCAGTTACATATAGTTATTAATGTCTTGTACAGGGTCGAAGAGTAGTCTATATCCACGCATTCTTATCGTCTAAGTAATCCTCAATAGTATAGTAGGCTTTCTGTATTAGCATTTTTTAACAGTATTTTTAAACTGCTGTAATGGTAAAGTTAAAGTAGATTGCGGAATTTTATTATAGAAATCTCCAGTACATTACTTGCGTGTATTTCTATTCTTTTAGGTAGCGCACGCAAATAAATATCCAAACGGCGAGGTTTTTTACAACCGCGCGACCTCTTCAACACAATTTATAGTACCCGGCAATAAATAATGCACATCGAGGCTTAGAGAGAGAAAATCGGCTAGACTCTGCTTCATAGAGCATTGTCTCTGTCGCACACACTGATGAATGGACGCAGTGTGGTATCCGGCAGAATAGAATAGACCACCCTCCTTTCTTACCGAGGTGTCGTAAGAGGCGACTAAGGTATGTGCCGTCTGGTATCTGGCTTCACAGAATAGACCACCCTCCTTTCTTACCGAGGTGTCGTAAGAGGCGACTAAGGTATGTGCCGTGTGGTATCCGGCCGCATAGAATAGACCATCCTCCTTTCTTACCGAGGTGTCGTAAGAGGCGACTAAGGTATGTGCCGTGTGGTATCCGGCTGCACAGAATAGACCACCCTCATTTCTTACCGGAGTGTCGTAAAAGGTGACTAAGGTAAGTTGACGTCAGGCAGGCGGTCGGTCTTAAAATATAGTAACATGTTGTGCCGACCACACTTAGAGTGGGATAAGGGCAGGAGAATGTATGCACAGTGACAGCGCTCTACGACACTGGCTGTTTCGTTCTAAACATCTATGTGCATTATTTAATGCCGGGTTCTAAAGTTTATACATCAGTACTTTTGGCGGTCCTCATACTTCCTTTTATTAGGGTAAGGATTATCTGTGACGTAATAAAAGGTGTAAGCCGATACTACACTGGACACGTGTTACTTCCCTCAGCCGCGGAGACCACTTCCACGTCACCCTAGAACTGGTATCTCCTTACCGTAAGTACATATGTAGGCAAACCCGACAAAGAACTACTTTACATTGCCAGTTATGAAGTTTAATAACTTCATAGTACAAACTTCCTAATTTTTATTACGGATTAAATAAATTATATGGGAACACTTACACACACGGTCGTCCATCCCCAAAGTAAGTAACTTAATACTTGGGTTATGGGTGACGGACAACTGGTAGATATACTACATATATAAGTTTAAATACATACTTAAATACACACCCAGGCTCGAAGAACCAATTTGCTTATAGAAAGGCTTGTTGGCCCTCGGCGGGAATAGAGCCCGCGACTCGCGGAGTTGAAAGCACGGTCACTACCCTATGCGCCAACGGGCCAGTCAAGCCCTTCTAGAGGTTAAGGGATGTAATAGCAACTACTAAGGGATAAGAAAATAAATATGCGTACTAATTTCAGGGCACAGATAAGGATTTAAATTTTATATGAACATTATAAACAAAAACCTTGTCCAATCAGCGCAACGAGCATTACTTTATATTCGGAAATAAAGGGAACGCTCACCAAAACGGTAACAAAACAATGCTCATTAAAATTCATTGGATAAAGCATTTCGTTATATTTTTATAAGACGATTCGTAAGCAACTTCCCGTCATAATATTTCCATAGTTTTAGTCAACCCACAAACTTATCTTTACACCTGCAAAATATTACAAATGAAAATTACAATCCAAAATATATCTTATTTGTGTGTGATAAGGCGAAAAAAAAAGTTGATTTTTTGTCATGTATTCTTTATTTTGTACGACATATATAGTATCAAATAATCGCAAAAATATGTGGGTGTGGTTGAATTGTGTCATTTTTATAACCGCATTAGGGGCGTAAGTGGACGGGGTTGAATTTAAAAGGTTTCTTACGTTCCCTCCAAAATTTTATTACAGTCTTAATGGTTATAATATACTGGATGTAGTTTTAGCTGAATTGAAGATATTGCATTACTTTGGCCGTATATTCTAAGACAACCATAGGTGTTTTATATATTACTAGCTGATCGGGCAAACTTTTTTTTCTATATAAATTAAGCCTCCTCTAAAATAATGTTTTGGCTGCGGGGCGAAACGATTGTTGAGTTTGTGATAGTGAACGTATGTAGTGCTTGTGTGTTGTGGTGGCAGTGGTGGAGGTTTGTGCATGTGTTTTTACGAATCCTGAACGGGTATGAAAAAACCGATAGTCCACTATAGACTTAGCACTATATATATTTTCTATTTACCATTTACTGTATAGCGGATTATAGCAAAATAATTTTATTATTACTTTTCCTTCTGTCTTAGTTTTTGAAGAGAAGGTTGGAGCTAAAACCTAACACGCTGCTACAATGCGAGTAGCTAAGTTCAATAATATACTAATAAATGATTAATTAGTAAAGTAACGACATGTTCCTACCTTACTGTTGGGCACAGGGCATAATAGGCAATGCAGATTGGTATGTGTTATACATATCCCGGGAATCCTCTAGAAATATGTAGGTTTACTCACGATGTTTTTCCTTCACCGAAAACCGTGCGATAAAATGTAATTTTTAATTGTAAACCCTTTGGTGCCTGCCTGGGGTTTGAACACGTGTTAGTCTTGAGAGAGTCGCAGAGCTTGTTAAGTAAAAACAAATATTGATTCTTAGAAAATGAAGATATTTTAGAATATACATAGAATTACATTTAGAATTTACCTTCTTCTTTATTCAACAATGGGTTCTAAGCCCTTCGTTCCAAGTAAGTAGGTCTCACTCAGGATGAAAGTTGATTCGTTAAATCATCTTCTGGAGGAGATCATTTTGGGAAACAATGTGAGACAATTTCGCATCAAAACAGATCTTGATTAACCCAGAATGCGTAAACAATAAAAATATATAAATACCATCCCATAATCATGAAGATGTACTGTTTTTTTTTTTAGAAATTTTGGTCACGGCCCGGATAGCTCAGTCGGTAGAGCATTGGACTTTTAATCCAAGGGTCCAGGGTTCAAGTCCCTGTTCGGGCGATATTTTTTACATTACTTTTAAGTATTTAAAATTTTTTATTTTCTAAAAAAATTTCAATTGAGTTATAATAATTCAAGTTGACAACTTAAATATAATGTTAAATTTTTAATGAGGTTGTATTTTTTTTAATTTTAGTAGTTACATGCTTGTTCATATCTTTCCGATTACCAATCTCACTTGCTTTCATGTTTATCAGTATATAAACATGAAAGCAAGCGAGGCTAAGTAATGTAGGCTACATTGTTACCTAAAAGCTGAATGAGTGACGTCAGCAGTATGATAAAAAACATGTTCATTACTTTCACTGAATTCTGGATAAATTAATCTATTCTATGATTATCAGGGTAATTTAATTTAATCTCTGATTTCCGCCCGGGAGCTACTGTTAAGCAATGAAGATTACTTGTGCTAAAAATCCTCGAATTATTAATTCATAAAAATACTAAAACGAAATCTATACTATTATTAATATTATAAAGAGGAAAGATTTGTATGTATGTATGTTTGTTACGTTTTCACGCAAAAACTACTGGACCGATTTCAAAAATTCTTTCACCATTGGAAAGCTGGGAAAGCTTTTTCACTGAGCAACATATACTATATGTCATTTTCAAAAAAAAATAGGGATCCCTAATAAAATTGTACTAACTTGGTAAAAATTTAGTCGTAAACATCTATCATCGCGTGCGCTGCGGAAACTATTGATGATAGAACAAAAAAATGTTCTACAGTATTATAGAACGTATCAATATCAACAAAAAAGTCCGCGATACCATATGTCTAACTATTATAGTTATGTCAATATAACTACTTTTTTACATTGTAAAAGTTGGTAAAAGTGCCGACAATAATTAAACCATTTTATTCATATCTTTGTATTAATCCTTATCCCATTAAATGAAATATCCAATGATATTTTATGAATAACTGTTTCAATACCTGTAAAATACTTTTTAAATTATTAAAATCCGACATCCCAATCAAAAGATTTTACGAATTTAAGAATGTAAATCGAAATCAAATAATGCCATAACAAACCTAACCTACCGTTATAGCCTGCACTTGGTGAGTTAAGTCTTATTCCAAGAATACTAATGATACCCATTTTTTATAATTAAATAATCTACAAAATAAATCTATAGTCCGATTTCGTAGACTTTCTACTACCACGAGATCTGTATGGACGCGGGTGAAACCGCGGGGCTTTGCTAGTTCATAATAAAAATATAGTCGTTATAATTGGAAGGAAGCTGTGATAGCCTAGCGGTGAGACCGTGCGACTCTCTAGAGACGACATAGGTTCAAACCCGGGCAGGCACCAATGGGTTTCTCTATTAAAACTTATGTGTCTAATTGATAATTGCAATTTATCACACGCTTTTCGGTGAAGGAAAACATCGTGAGGAAACCTGCATATCTCTAGAGAATTCTAGGGATATGTGTAACCTACCAATACGCATTGGGGCAGCGTGGTAGGTCTTAGCTCCAATCCTTCTCTCCAAAAACGGAGAGAGGAGGCCCTAGCCCAGCAGTTCGCATCGTAACAGGCTGTTACTTACTTTACTATAATTGGAAACCTCTAAAGATGACCTTACTCCAGCATACACGTCAGCAAAGAAAACTGCAACTACGTTACTTTTATATGTATATTAAAAAATAAACTTCCAAAAACATGACAACCGGCATATAAGTACGCCACATTGCATTAAATCGTGTTTCATGCACAATATATCCCACTCGGGCTCAATGTCGCGGAACTAGCAGAGCGTTCGATTTAAAAAAAAAACTACCGATTTATTGCTTACATATCAAAAGTATGATACATTTTTATTTACAACTAGCGACAAAAGTTGCGTCGGATACGACGTAAAAGTTTATTTCAGCAATATAACAGAACTAACTACTTTGCTATAATCCGCACGGGTTAAGTGAATGCATGCAAAGCCAATGTGTATGAAGCAAGCAAAATCTACGCACCTTATACATGCAGGACCAGCCACCACATGCACCCCAAGGCGCAATTCACCAGCAACAACGAACACAAAAGCAGCACACACACCCACCACCACAATCTCGACGATCGTTTCGCCCCGAAACCGAAGCATCATCAGGAGGATAGGCTCCACGACAAAAATCGTACTGCAGTACGATTTTTGTTCATACACATTGGCTTTGCATGCATTCACTTAACCCGTGCGGATTATAGCAAAGTAGTTAGTTCTGTTATATTGCTTGTAATATGGAATTCCGCAAAGTAACGCCTGCTTCTATAAATCATTTAGTTTATTTCAGCTTTTACAAAGTCGTCGGGTGAGACGAGTAAATGTATGGCAGACGATGTGATAGAGAGAGTAGACCGCAGAAGCATTACTAATGCCAGAGGATAGAGTTCTGAAGGTGCTTTTTATGAGATCTGACTTAGGGTGATGTGAATTGGAAGGCTAAGGGTTTGAGTGTGTGATAAATATGAACGGTTATTTAATTTACACTATTATGCGGGAAGCCACTACTTAGTAACATCAGAAACCTAAGACCTTAAATATATATAAGGGATTAATTAATGCTCAGCCATCATGGGCAAAAGATGAAAACTTACTTTAAAATTAAATACTTACTTTTACTATTAATACTTTTAACACTATTTTCGAGACAAGTTGGCGTTAATGTGCATTTTTTTGACGAAAAATCTATATGCTTTAGGTACGTATATTAGATATTCTACTTTCAATTGTGAGTTTTCTACCCACATGAATACAGAATTATGTTGAAGTTTTCTTTTGATCATTTTGCGTATTAAAACCTGCGGACTTTAGTCCGCTTTTTTAATACAATAAAAAAATTGGATGCAAAAAACGTTTTAAACAGGTATACTTACTTTACTTTGATTATCATATCATCGTAGTTTCAGCATCAAGAATTCTATATTTAAGGTTGATTACGATATCGTTGTCGTGTCGGCGTCGTCGTGTAAAATATCTAAATGGTCGTTCGCATACGATCCCCACCGTAGCGAATTTCTTCAATTTTCTTTTTCCAAATTCATATAAATTTTGTGCGCAATAAAAATTATTAATGCGAGCAAAAGTGAATAATGGTAGCCATGAGTAACGGCCAAGTTCGAAAGTTATTACAAAAACTTAACAGAGAACGACTTAAAGACTAAAGATTTTCTATTTGAGCCTGTATTCTTAGGAATCCTACACGTATAGGATAAGACAAAGGGTAGTCCTCGCTACATTTAGTGTCATACATTTTTTCTATTTACTTAATCGGAGATTAATGCAAAATAATTTCATTATTACTTTTCGTAAACAGGTGATATTTTTTTTACTAAGTGCAAATCAAATCAAATCAAAATAATCTTTATTGAAGTAGGCTTTTTACAAGCATTTTTGAATCGTCAAGGATTAGATTTAATAAGCTACATGGGTTCGTAATGTTGCTCTCACAGAGAAGAACCATTAAGAAACTCGGCGTTCAATCTTTTAAACATTTGAATTTACATTAGTTATTTCCAGTTTTGAAAGGATTTTCAAATCTAAGCATTATTATCATTCAAATAATCTTCAATTGTATAATTTTGTGCCTTACGTGTAAGCATAGTTCGTACACTTAATTTAAACTTTTCTGTAGTCTAATATAGATTGCGGAATTTTATTCTATAAGCGAGTACCGAGACCAACGAATGAGTTGCTAACTCTGCTGAGTCGCGACGCAGGGCTTACAAGCTTTTTGTGACCTCTGGTATATCTATGACACACATCGAATTTGGTTTGATACATATGAATATTTTTTCGTACTAAAATAACATTACTATATATATATATATATATAAATATATATATATTTTTACTTAAAGTTATGCTCTTTTAAGCATTTCGATTTCCTACTGATGAGCTATACTCTACGTGTAAGATTCTATCCGTTAGGAAATTATATGTTTTAAATATTATACTGAGATTACACCACAAATTACAGTTTAACTTGCCTGTTATAAATAAAAGAATAAAAAATGTTGCTCCCCTTGTTAAAAGTAAGCTAAAGTAAGTAACAGCTTTTGCTGGCCGTCAGTACAATAAACAAACAAACCTATACAATATAATTAATAAATAACTAAATATATATATGATGACTTACCATAACGGCAATAATACTTTATCTTTTTGGCTAAAAATATTAAATTATGAACATACGGAAGTTTTATTAGATTTTTTGTATATATATCTTAAATGCATAGATTTACATTAACACAGAGACATACGCAACCATACGGACACACACACAAAACACAAAGAGACATCCGCACACACACAATCACACACACACATACGCTGTAATTTAAAATATTTAGAATATTTTTATGTTACTTTATGCTAGAAATGTAATACTTACCTTTGCTATGGAAGAGCGAGACCTGACACAAGTATTTTTTAATGCTTACTAGAAGGTCTCAATCTGTATTTTTTGTAATGATGTATTGAAATGAAATAAATATTTTTGTATTGTTTGTATATTGTGACGCTACTGTAAGTATGTCTATTTCCTTGAACTTTCGTGAAGAGAAGACACATTATATTATAGATAGCACGTATGGCTCTCTTCTGGGCAACAAAAATCTTTAGCTATCAAACTCAAACTCAAACTCAAAATATTATTTATACAAGTAGACTGTTTACAGTACTTTTGAATCGTCAAATGTTTTCAAGAAGTTACCACTGATTCGGAAGTTTGCTCCTACCGAGAAGATATATTTTTTTTTTACAATTTGATTGATGGTTACAAATTAATCGTTGCAGCTTGGTGCGTAGCTGACTGCAAAGATATGCTATACTATCACTCAAATAATCTTCAATTGTATAGTAAGCTTGATGTAGCAGCATCGTTTTAAGATAATTTCTAAACTTGTGTAAAGGCAAGTCTAGATAATGTTGTTGTCGAGACCGACAAATGATTTTCGCACCTTGGCGTCATTAGTTTATTTCGGTTTCTAGTGTGTCTGTCGTATCTATCACTATTCTTACTATAAAGGTGAATATTTTTTCTTACAAATAGTATATTACTATAGATATATTGAGAAGCTACAGTCATGACGCCCATTTCTTATATGTGTTTATTTAACGATTTATAAAATGGTAAGCAAAAGTAGATATTCACCGTGTTTCCCATTAGCCACTATTGGTCACCTTTAACCCCACCCATGAGTAAAAATATCACCCATTAAACTGTAAGTGATCCACTTTAATTCAAGCTAGTCGCGAGCGCGGTGTTATCTTACAGGAAATAAATTGCAGGTTAATAATAACAAAACTGTTTTCATTGAGTTAGCATTGGCTACATTAATGCTTAGATTATTTTTAGTTCAATAAAAACGAATTACCAAATAATAATATCGTTAATATTGTTATTCTCTGTTAATTTTTATTGTGTTATAATAAAATTTGCAAAATTCGTTTATTTATCTATACTATAATATATAAAGCTGAAGAGTTTGTTTCTTTATTTGTTTGTTTGATTGATTGCTTGAACGCGCTAATCTCAGGAACTACTGGACCGATTTGTAAAATTCTTTGAGTGTAAGATAGTTAATAAAGATACCGGCTATACTCATGTCTAATTTTATCGGATTAGTCCGACTAGTTTCGAACCCGTTCGGGGCACTTATTCCTTAGCTCTTTACACGACGGTATCGCCTTAAGTTAAAATTAGACGTGAGTATAGCAGGTATCTTTATTAACTATGAATACTACTCACGATAGTTTAAATTTAAAAAAGAGTTTGACTGGCCCGTTGGCGTAGTTGGCAGTGACCCTGTCTTCGGCTCCGTGGGTCGCGGGTTCGATTCCCGCCGAGAACCAACATTTTCTATTTAGAATTTGTTGGTTCTTCGAGTCTGGGTGTATATATGTATTTAAGTATGTATTTAAAACTATATATGTATATATTTACCAGTTGTCTCTCACCCATAACACAAGTATTAAGTTACTTACTTTGGGGATGGACGACCGTGTGTGTAAATGTCCTATATATTTAAAAAAAAAAAAAAAAGATAGTCCATTTATCGAGGAAGGCTATAGGCTATATACTATCACGCTAAGATGAATAGGAGAGGAGAAACAATAAAAAATATTGCAAAAACGGCAAAATTTAAAGCTTTCCTTGCGTACGCTCAGTAAACGGTGAAAGTTACTAAAAAATCATGCATAACAAAATTGATCCCCTCTAAAAGTTCTAAATAAAAGTCCGCGACAGCATATGTCTTTTGAGGTTTACCCACTTTAACCATAATAATATAAGTATTAATGTTTACTCGAACTTTAATAATAAGAGTGCAGTCCACGCGAACGAAGTTGCGCTTAAAAACTAGTCTTATATATAAATTTCTCCTGTCACAATGTTACTTACCATACTCCTCCGAAACGGCTCGACCGATTTTTATGAAATTTTATATCTATATTCAGTAGATTTATCCATAAAGGGTTATGTTAATAATCAACATGCTGCATGCGGGTTGGTGATCGCCGAGCTGACCATGCCGCACCGACAGTGTTACACGCTGTCTGTATGGTAGTATTTAGGTAAGCTGCAGGAATGGTTATACCGCCATTAATCGGTCGCCAGAGCCTCGTTGGTTTATCTGCCACGTGCAGGTAAGGCTATCACTTGAAGATACTGAATGGGACGACCCTTTGTATATAAAATTCACGATGTTACTTATCATACTCCTCCAAAACGACCGATTTCTATGAAATTGTATATGTATATTCAGTAGGTCTGAGAATCGACTACTATCTATTAATCATAGTCCTAAATGATAAAGGGATGTACACTAGAATAATTTATAGAATTAGGCGTTACTTTGCGGAGATCCATAATACAATAGTAATAATAAAAAATATTTTGCTATAATCCGCGATATAATAAATAGAGAATATATTTAGTGCTAAATGTATAGTGGACTAATCGTTTTTTCATACCCGATACATGCAGGATTCGTAGAAACACATGCACAAACCTCCACCATTGCCACCATAATACACAAGCATTATACACGTTCACTATCGCAAACTCAACAATCGTTTCGCCCCGCAACCGAAGCATCATCAGGAGATAGACTCCACGACAAAATCGCAAAGCTTGCGATTGCTGCTGCGCCCACCAGTGGGTTGGCACAGTGGTGCCAACCGGCCACGCAAAATATATATATGTATATATATGGCAAAACAAAGTTTGTCCGTACAGCTAGTATTACCGATAGCAATAGAATCGCAAATCCACAAATTTAAACAGACGCTAGTCTGTAAGTTTAAAAGCAATGTTGTTCGCTAAATATAGCAGTAAAAGTACACTCAGTAATCTAAAAAGATCTCCTGAAACGCTATCTAAAAGTGAAGATTGTTTTCAGTGTAATGGGTGATATTTTCGCTCATGGGTGGGGTTAAAGGTGACCAATGGAGGGGCGGCAGACGTGCGTCTTGCTTCGATAAAGAAGTTCAAGAATTTTAAGAGTGAGACGGGCGATTCTATTCTTGGTTATGTCTGCTCTTGGACCGATACAGTCATACGGAAAGCTCCAACGAAATAATAAAACGAATAAAAAATTAAAAATCATCCGTTCTGATATAAAAAATGTGAAATTCTGTATGTCCGTCTTTAACGCTTTCACATATATTGCAGCGACATTTATAAATTTTGCAAAAATTTATGAAAATGAACTATGTGGTTCTTTCTTTAGAACCATGGGTTGACTCCCGAGCATGCACAAAAGACTCTTTCTATTAAAAACTTATACGTCTAAGTGGTATTTGCAATTTATCACACGCTTTTCGGTGAAGGTTAATACCGTGAGGAAATCTGTATATGTCTAGAAAATTCTCGGGATATGTGTAACATATACCAATCTGCATTGCCTATGCCCTGTGCCCAACAGTAAGGTAGAAACATATCGTTACTTTACTAATTAATCATTTATTAATATATTATTGAACTTAGCTACTCTTTGAACACAGTAATGACTAAATGTAACTAGTGATAAGAATTTATACATTGAAAAGAGCAACTTTTTCATCAGGACCAAACAGCTTTCTGAACCAGCGGTAGAGTTGTCGATTCAAAAGCACTTGTTTACAAGTTTACTTGAATAAAGTATATTTTGAATTCGATTTTGAATTTGTATTCAATTATGATAAAACAAACTGATACTTACAAGCTGTCTAATTGAAAATTGCAATTTATAACACGCTTTTCGGTGAAGGAAAACATCGTGAGGAAACCTGCATATCTCTAGAGAATTCTGGAGATATGTGTAACCTACCAATCCGCATTGGAGCAGCGTGCTAGGTTTTAGCTCCAACCCTTCTCTCTAGAAACGGAGAGAGGAGGCCTATTCCCAGCAGTGGCATTGTAAAAGGTCGCTACTTTACTTTTTTATTTATTTATAAGCTCAAAGGTTATACTTGTCTGTAACACCATACTGAAATGGCGCATAGCTCAGCGTATGCTTTGAGCCTTAAAATCTAAAACACGGTGCTGATTTTCATACTAACATACTTACATGATGCGATATTATCAGTGTGACGTAAGTATAAAAAAATATTGTGAAGAATATTAATAAATGAATGACTTTATGTCATTGAATGTACTGTGTAAGTTTATTCCTGGCTGATGCACGTGAAATAAATCCACTTCGGGATTGCGAGCGAGTTTGGGATTACAACTTAGGACTTCTGTATTGCTTTACATTTTTAAGGAAATGAGAATTATGGAGGGTACATAAATTTGTTTTTCCGTGTCTGTGAATCTTTACTTAGAACGGCCAACGCTATGTGCTGAAATAAATTATAACGTGATTACTATCACGGGATTACTAATAATTAAACGAATAAAATCATAATGATTTTTGTTTATATAAAATTAGTGGATGAATAGTAGAAAGCAACTCGGTTCTTCTATTCAATTCTAAATCTTCATAGAATTATATCTCCATAAAACTTAGGTTGTCTACAGAAGATCGCTATACAGTTTATTTTTATTATTTACTTAAAAATACAACATTACATAACACTAAACTTTATAATAAATTACCCATCAAAGAAGCTAAAAATAACTTTAAAGAAAGGTAAAAGAATCAAAGGACATTCTAAAACTTATTGCATATTAACTAATTATTTTTAAAAACTCTAATTTCAATCATAATGAATTATAGCAAATGACAACTTAATATGGATCAGTACTATAATGCCACATCTACGGATTTTAACTCATTAGCAAAGTGTATCATGCAACGTCTTTATTTTTAATTTTACCCACAAAATTATTAGTTTTTTTATTCTAAAAAAATCTGCCTGTAAACCGTAGTGTGCAATAGAGAATTAACTGGCTTAACTATCGAGTCTTTATTACTCTATTAATTGAAAAGAATGGATTTGCACGTGGAAAGAGTTTAGTATAATGTACACCGCGCTATCATGTAAAATAGAAAGAAAATTGTTTTTTAAGACAAAAAAGGAAATGATGGAAGGTAATTTAAAAAGTAGACACGAATTAAATTACGAGTACATGTCGTTTGAAATAAAATTTTCCTAATAATATCTATCTTTACTTATTATAAAAAAGTCTCAAAAAGCTGTCTGCTGTATGTGATCGATTTTCTCAAAATCTACTGAGCAGATTTTTATACGGTTTTTACTAAAAGATAGTTCAATTCTTCCGGAAGGTTTAAGTTACATTACGGTTTTATGTAAATTGTGCGGAAAAGAGTCACGCAGTTGTATCAAAAACTCGCCTGCTAGGAGATTTGGTTGCGTGCGCCGCGTAAACCAGCAGAGATACACTAAAGTAATGTACTAAAAAATTGTAGATCTACGAAAATACTACGAAAAAGTCCGCGACAGCATGTCTCTGTCTCTTATTAAGTTAACCATATAACTTACAATGGAAGTAGAATGGAATATCAAATGAAAGTTTAAAGACAGGTAGCACTCTTCTAGGATCTCCCTTGAAGAAACTTTTTAATATGATTTTAGATGACAAAAAAGTTCCGAAAATTATATCAGATTTTGCCCATTCAGGGCAAAATCTGATATAATTTTATTATATAAAAAAGGTGATCCTGCAGACATTGGCAATTATCGACCCATAAGCCTTCAATCTAATATTTACAAACTATTTGCCTCATGCCTTGAAGAACGTCTTTCTGCATACACTGAAAACCATCAACCAATAGAACAAGCAGGTTTCAGGAAAAACTACTCTACAGTAGACCACATCCACACCATCGATTTAATAATTGAAAAATATCAAGAAAAAAATTGCCCACTCTACCTGGCATTTATTGATTATACTAAAGCTTTTGACACAATTTCTCATAATAGTATGTGGAAAGCTCTACACGAGTGTTATTTACCCCTAGAGTTAATCGAACTTATTAAAAATATATATGGGAACAGTGTAAGCAGAGTTAAATTGGACATCAAAGGCCCTGAAATAAAAATAGGTAGAGGTGTCAGGCAAGGTGACCCATTATCACCAAGAATTTTTGTAACTGTCCTTCAAAATATCATGAAAAATTTGAACTGGAAACGAAAAGGTATAAACATAAATGGTATATATTTATCAAATCTAAGATTTGCTGATGATATAGTACTTTTCTCCGAAACTGCCTTACAGCTAGAGTCCATGATCCAGGAGTTGCAGGCTGTTAGTTCTGAAATCGGTTTAGAGTTAAATTTTACAAAAACAAAAGCAATGACAAACAGTATAAACAAACCTATAAAAATTAATAATTCTGAACTAAAATATGTACAGGAATATGTGTATTTAGGAAAAATGATATCTTTCAATAAGTCCAGACACCGCGACGAAATAAACAGAAGACTAACTCTCACGTAGAATAAATTCTGGGCTAATAAATATATTTTAAAGTCAAATCTTCCTTTACATATAAAGAAAAAAGTTTTAGACACCTGCATACTACCTTGTCTGTCTTACGCCAGTCAAACGTGGATTTTCAACAATTTCACATATAACAAAATCCAGACATGTCAGAGGGCGATGGAAAGGAGTATTCTGAACATAAAAAAGAAAGATAAAAAAAGAAACCGAGATATAAGAAAATTGACCAAAGTTATTGACGCCTTACAACACTGTAAAAAACTCAAATGGACTTGGGCAGAATAGAATAAACCACCCTCTCTTCTTACCGAGGTGTCGAAAGAGGCGCCTAAGGTATGTGCGGTGTGGTATCCAGCTGCATAGAATAGACCACCCTCATTTCTTACCGAGGTGTCGTAAAGGCGACTAAGTTAATTGACGTCAGGCAGGCGGCCGGTCGTAAAATACGTATTCAAATCATGTGACAACATGTTTACCCACTTAGAGTGGGATAAAGGCAGGAGAATGATGATGATAACTTACAATAACTAATTTTATGTTTCAATCTTAATTTAACCTTAAATACAGTAATTTCCAAGCTCACCTAGTCTAACATAATTTAACCACAGATCGCTCCCTAGCGACAACCAAATCACCCTGTGATGTTTATATATCCACTTCATTTGCAGCACATCAAGCGCACTAATATTCAACGTCAAACAAATCACAGGAGCACGGAAATAAACAAATTTCTTTACAAAAAAAAAACTCATTCCCCACAATTAAAAAAAGCCCAAAGTTATTTAGATTTCCATAAATACTCGTTGTGCCACTGCGTTTTTTGAGATATATCTTCCTGGCGACTTTTTTCTAGGCCTCAGTGTTGTCTGAAGTAGTTTATCGATAAAGTCCTTTCAAAGATGGTAGCGAAAAAACTTTTTCTTTTGAATATAAATCGCCATATTAATAAGCGTCGAAATCAAATAATATCGTTTAGTTCTTAAGGATAATATTCTAAATAACGACTTAACAGTACTATATAATTTACACTTTCATAGATGGCGAACGCAGTTTAGTTTAACGCAGTTTTAGTTTAAGTAAATACTAACTGTATGTAAGTATATGAATTTTATAAAGTCGTCTGCTAAATTGGGTAATCGTGTATTCACCAGCATTACTTTTTTATGAATCAGTACGATATTTCATGTATATAAAACCACTTTTCATAGAACCTTATATATGATAAACTGATGTGTAGGCTTATGTATCTGAGTGCCATTTTAGTTTTATATGTGCACTGTGTTTGGAGATACTACTTAAACTAGTTCACAATAATAAAATTTGTGGTATTTTTGTAAACAAACCGACTATACTCACGTTCTAGATAGCGATGTGGAAAGTCCTAGGATAGGTTAATAACTTTATCTAAGACACGAGTATAGCCGAATTCTATACATAAAAAATCTTTGTTATTCTACTACATAAAGTGCCTACTACACGAAACTACAATGATTAACATGAAATCATATCAAATTGCATAATTGCATTTTGAATAAAGTATCCGCCGATAGTCTTAGCAGGAGCAAACTTTAGAATTAGTGATAGGTAGTTACCTACCACTTATAATTTTGTAAATAATTTGTTTTTATAATTTTTTTATAAATTTTTTTATAAAAGTTTTTGCTTCTCGATTCCACCAAGAGGCCATGTCACTCCATTTCTAAATGATAATAATATTTTAAAAATGAGAAATCGATATAATTTATATGTTGCTAACCTAATCTTTGGTATAATAAAAACTAAGCAACCCCCTTACTTATATAAAAAACTGAACTGGCGTGAAGCAAGAAGCTATAGGGTGCTCGTCCCTCCTCTATATACGCCTCGTCATAGAACTGCAGCATTTCGTGGCAGCTTTAGATATCTAGCCACGAAATGCTGGAATAATATTCCTCCACCTTTTCGAGAAATACATACGAAGCATACATTTAAAAATGTATATCGGTCATATTTACTTCGTTTACAAAGGTGCGAATAAACCTTTAAATGCATCCTCTATACTGGTCATACTGGGAAGATCTTAGCTATAAGGATATATATATAAATTATAATAGCAGGCGAATTAAATTATAGTATAATATTAAATAGCGATTTCTATAAATACATTGTAGTACATATATTAGCTAGATAATTATTTCATACTCGGACTTCCCTCGCCAGGGATCCGGCAGAATATCAGCGCTGTTGGTATTCTTTTACCTCCAGCATTAAGCTGAGCCAGAATCTTTTCATTGGCACGACACATTCTAAATTTACTTTCTACATAATGTCTGTTGTTATTTCTCTCTGTATGTAACCTGTTTATTTTGTGTTGTGTGAATGAATAAAGCTATTCTATTTTATTCTATTCTATAATTGTATATACTGTTTAATATAATTTGTCAATTATAAAGAACCTTCTTGAAACAGTCCACTTGAATAAAGAATATTTTAAATTTGAATTCCGATATCGATTTTTTTAATGTCTCATCTCTAGCCTCGTGTTACATCGCGCTTATTGTTTGGTTTCTGAATCCTCGAGAACGTTAGTGTCGAGTGCGGGCATAAATTGTGAAGAGTCGGCGTTTCCGACAAATGTGTGCACTAATGACATTTTGTTCTCGATTATAACTACGGGGTTTTTCAACAGGCTCGAGCGTCCGTGACAGGTCATATGTCACGGATTTCGTCAATCTTAAATTTTGTGTGGGCTATGTTTATCAATTTGTAAACGATTTATAGAAGCAGGCGTTACTTTGCGGAATTCCATATTACAAGCAATATAACAGAACTAACTACTTTGCTACAATCCGCACGGGTTAAGTGAATGCATGCAAAGCCAATGTGTATGAAGCAGGCAAAATCTACGCACCTTATACATGCAGGACCAGCCACCACATGCACCTCAAGGCGCAATTCACGTACTGCGTACGATTTTTGTCGTGAAGCCTATCCTCCTGATGATGCTTCGGTTTCGGGGCGAAACGATCGTCGAGATTGTGGTGGTGGGTGTGTGTGCTGCTTTTGTGTTCGTTGTTGCTGGTGAATTGCGCCTTGGGGTGCATGTGGTGGCTGGTCCTGCATGTATAAGGTGCGTAGATTTTGCCTGCTTCATACACATTGGCTTTGCATGCATTCACTTAACCCGTGCGGATTATAGCAAAGTAGTTAGTTTTGTTATATTGCTTGCAATTTGTAAACATTAAACGCAATATCTATAATTATAAAACAAAGTCCCTAAAAGTTGTCTATCCGTAAGTGAGCGATTGCTTTAAAATCTGCTGAGCGGATTTTTATAGGGCTTTTACCAAAAGCTGGTTTCTAGTACTAGAAGGTAGATTCTTCCTAAGGCTTAGATTAGCATTGAAAGAAAATCAGAAAAATTTTAGGCTCCCATACTTAATAATAACTTTATAGAGTACATACGTAAAATCTTAAACACAATATTTTATATACAAAACAGGTTTGTTCCACTTGCGGCCAGACGTGTGCGTCAATTACCATCTCAATAAAGAGAAATGGGATGAAAGTTGATAGTGCAGCGCGTGGACAAAGTGTGCCCGTCGGACAACCAATTTAAATAATTCAGCAGTTTAGAATGGTAAAATATTTACCTCTTGTCAAATTGTTGTGTATAAATTAATATGATTACAATTTAGGAATACTGCTCACGTATATGAGCAATCAAGATAAGTCACGCTCTTTAAAATGATTACTTTATAATTTTATTGCCACTAGATTTGAATTAATCCGCCCAAAGCTATGTATAAGATATATTTTAGGCGTACAAATTTTCAAGTTAACGTTGATTATGTTTTGAATGCATTTAAATTCACATTAATTATGCATCGACATTTCTATGTATGATAAATATGCGTCTAATTTTTTAACTAAATACATTTAAATTCATATTGCGTGTGTATATTTAAGTATAATGCTGAGAATTTTTCGATTATAATGACGTTACAAAACAGCGTAGTCAATTGAAAATATTTTTAAAATTAATCACATGCAATAAAGTTTTCCATTTCATAAGCAAAGGTACGAGGTTTGACTTTTAATTTAGTTGTAATGTAAATATTTTAAAGGCATTTCACAAAGTGATTTCATGTTTCAGAATAATAATGAATACTAAATACAAAAGGCAGTCTACCAATCCCTTACATGGCAACTCCAATATCAAACTACACTTGCAATTTATTATTAGTGGGTAATAATAAAACTGATAACAAATTCCATTCCACATCAATAAAAAAAAACCTTATGACTGATTTGGCAAATCCAATCTACAATACTTGGTATAGCAAAAGAATACTCGCAGAAATTCGTCACAAAAGTAATGCAAAACAGACAATCTATACTTACTATTAGACAAAAGTTCCAAAAGCTGTCTGTATGTAATCGATCTTCTAAATCTACTGAACGGATTTTTGTACGGTTTTCACCAAAAGATAGTACAATACTTCGGTATTATGTAAATTGTGTTCAAGAGATCTCGCAGTTGTTAAAAAACTTGCTTGCTTTAGCTTTAGTCGCGTGTGCTGCCTAAACCAGCAGAGATACGCTAAAGTAATGTAATAGGGAATTATAGATCTATAAAAATACTACAAAAAAGTCTGCAATAGCATGTCTCTATCTCTCACGGTTAATTCACACTAACTACTTTTATGTTCAAAATATCAAAAATTCGGGAAAGTTTCGCAAATCACTGAATTCCACGTGGGCGAAGCCGTTGTTGGCATAGCTAGTAGTAGTAGTAAAAAAATACTTTCATTTAATCTAAAGTGACCCTTTTTCTTTTTAAACATCATTAACTGTCATCGGGCAAATAAGTACCATCTAATTTACTCCGTTGTCAATCTTTTACCTTAGCCAATGTGGCTTTGGCGATTTATTAATAGTGGTATATTTTACGACAAGCTTAGAGCTTTTTACCTTTGGAGTGGAGCGTCTCGGAGCAAAGTTACAAATTATCCTTGCATTACCGACTTCTGAGCAAGCAAAAAGTTTTTATAGAGGTCTTAGTAAAACAATTCTTTAGGCTTAGAGCCTAAGTTTGGGTCTGTGAAGAGTTCCAGGTTGGTTCTGCCAGGACACTTAATACCATATTAAGGAAGTACTCGTAAGTTTTACCACTAAAATGGTATTACCAATAATGATTATAAGATCAAGGAAGAAAAAAGTTCCTGACGCAATTTTCTAATTTATGTCGCGTTGTCAAATGTTTAGAGTGTTAACTAGAGATAAAACAGTAAAACTGAACTACATCCAATATTAGATTTTGTCAGTTGATGTGACGAAGATAATAGTCGAACGTGATGTGTCAGAAAAAAAAACTTTCAAGGGCTTCGTTATAGCAGTTCATTTCAATAACGGAACGAATATGCAAAGGTCAAAAGAAATCACAAAAGATTAACGATCTAACAAGTGTTACGCGGAATGAGCTTAGTTCTCAAGGTAGCGCACCGCACCCCGTAACGGCGTTCACCATTCATCAATATTCAAGAAATTCCACTTTCCACGCAACTAGCACAACTATTCACGTATGCACATAAATCGTGGCGAGGATCCGCGCCATTATCCGCGAATTCTCACAATGCCGGGGATCGAAGCCGGGACATTAATTATAAATTCTGAACGCGGTCTTATGATCTATCGCGCATTGTCCGGCAAAGGTCACCGCTTGACCCGTGAGAATAAAGTACAATAGAGGAAAAAAAATTAAAAATAATCGTCTAAATCGTAATCGCGCGACCCTAAAATTTGAATATCCCCTACAAAATACGTAAGGTACGTGAAGAAAACAGTGTATTGTGCGACCGACTGGTTATCTTTTGTGTGCAAATAATTTATTCTGTCGCATGTGCGTCCGAGCGACGCGATGTCACCGAATTATTATTCAAAATGGGGCAGGTGCTGCGGGCGCAAACAGAACTGACCTTCCTTTGATTCTGCAATCAAAAATACGGTCTAATTGCGGAAGTTTAATATATTGAAATTGTATTTAAGTTCCCTGCTATGTTTAAGTTTAAAATAAAGTAAAATTATCAAATAATTAAGAGAGTAAAATCAAGTTACTCGAATCTTTGCACTTTTTGTACAATCTTGAAGCTTGAATCTCGTCTTTGTAGACAAACCCTTTTACACACAAAAAACATGTGTGCTAATTTAACTGAAGCCCGCATATTGGTGTGATGATCACGGACTGCTTTGAGTCTTGCTTGACGCTGTGATACCGTTTTTGAAGCATTAGACTTTGAATGATAGCGCTGAATGATATGTAGTTAATTGCTCTTTATATTAAGTGAATGTCTCTAAAGTTCGCAGTTGAGTTTGTTGATCACAATCTGCTGTAATCTTCATTTGCATGGAGTGCTAAACTTTTGGAAGATCTGGACTCCAAGAGCGATCTGCAGTGAAACACTATTCATATTCAGAGAATATTTTCCAAGTTTGCATTTCTGTATGATAGTCACATCGGCTGTAACATTTCGGGTAGACAGAGAGCTTTATCGTTTTTTGAAAGCACAGTTTATTTATTTTAGTAAATAGCGCGTATTACTTACATTCATTATACAATGTAAGAGCTAAGTTAAATTTATCTTGTAAACAAAAACAACAATTTATGAAAACTCTTCTTAAAATATCTCTTTTGACAAACACTGGCTAAACAACGTTGATCTCTGTAATGGAATCTCTTTTAAATTACAGATTTTACTTGACTTTGACACATTGTGAATAAAAAAACTTATTATCTTGATAATAGATGGCATTTTTTAATGTTATCCTATTACTGTTGAATTAAGAGGATTTCTATAACCTCTATGCTACCCCGGTCTATCTTATCTTATCTTATCTTACTAATATTATAAATGCGAATGTTTGTGAGTATGGTTGGATGTTTGTTACTCTTTCACAGCAAATCCGCTGAGCCAATATCGATGAAATTTAGCTCAATTATTCCTTATATACCGGAAGATCATATAGGCTATAGAAATCCTGTTAATTTTACAGGATTTTTACAAGAGGACATTTAAAAACGCCATCTATTATCAACCTATCAAAGTTTTTTAATTATATACTATTCATACGAGTCAAATCTTTAATTGAAAGGAGGTTCTTTATCACGTTGTTGAGTTTACGTCGAAGGAGTTACTTTTAAGAGCATCTGAGCAAACTGAATTATTATAATGTATAATACTGAAGCTCCTGTTTATTCCAGGACTAAGGTTCACGCGGACGAAGTCACGGGTAAAAGCTTGTAAACAATAAGTGAGCCAAATTTTATTGATATTGGTTCAGCGGATTAGCCGTGAAAACGTAATAAACAGACAAAAAGACTTTCGCATTTATAATATAAAGGATGTGAATAAGGCAAAGGTAAGTTAAGGCCAAACAAACAAAAACAGATTCGTTATGTTATATATTAGTATGAATACGCAATAATAAAAGTTTTATGTAGATGATGATTGATGCCTGCTCTGCCTGCTGATCTTCACTATCGGCGATGATCATGTGATTATCTATTACCGGCACGATCATTGTGCAAGTTTCCATACGATGCGAGCACACCCGAGTATGTAGTATAGTGTTCGCGCTTAATCCTTTGTAATCGCCGATTATAAAAAGTGATTGCAATCGTTTTACCCAATCAACAGGTTTTTGTAGTTTTTCATTTTTTAATCGTCTCTAATCAGCTAACGAGGATCATCGACATGTAATTAGTGATTAGTTAAGACATAATTACATACAGCCGACGCTGCGCATTGGAGGGGTATATAATTAAAGTGATTAAGTTTTTTAATTAACCAACTATTGACCAATGCTGTCAATGTCGTAAACACGTAAGAAATATTATTCCTTTTAAATTAAAAATGGCCCATGTATTTCTTTAGTATTAAAATGAAATTTTAATAATAATTATATTATTTCATTGGATATTGATAAAATTTGTAAAAATCGAATAAATGAAAATACATACTAATATTATAAATATGAAAGTCTATCTGTATGTCTCTGTTTTTTACGGCTATACGGTGACGTAAAAGTTCAGAATTGTGGATATTTAACATTTAAGGAGACGCGAATAAAATCGGGGTTGCTTGTTTTACGTATATCTGAAACTTTGAATATTTCTTATCTTTTCTATAGAACCTGTCTCAAAAATTTCAAATTTTTATGAAAATAAACTGAGAAAATAATAATAATAAAGCTAAGGGTAACATATATGTTGACGTAATAATTTTTATTTAGGATACTCCAGTCCCCTGGGCAAGATGATTAAAGTGGATATCGGCGATCGCTCATGTAATCCCGCATTGATTGATGACCCTTCTTTGTGGAATTTCCCTTTTTTTTGGGGAAAACTGCGGTAATGCTATGAATAATTTGGGCGTTTGTTGATGGTACCGATAACATTAAACGATTTCGGTATTTCTCATTTATTTTTTAAGAACATTATAGCTTAGCCTGGCTTCAGTGTGGCTTAGTATAAAATTTTTCGTTTCCGAAAAAACTTTTAAATAAATAAAATTCAGAAACTCTCTCATTATAAAAATGTAAACATTGAATAAAAAATTGCAATCGATTCATAATCTTCATCATGATTCTCATGCTCTTATCCCATTAAATCCCTTATCCCATGTTTTAAAACATGTTGTTAAATGATTTGGCTAGGTATTTTATGACCAACTGCCTGTCTGACGTCAACTTAACCTAGCCGTTTTTTACGACACCTCGGTAAGAAATGAGGGTGGTATATTCTACTCAGCCGGATACCACACGGCACTTACCTTAGTCGCCTTTTACGACATCTCGGTAAGAAATGAGGGTGCTCTATTCTACTCAGCCAGATACCATACGACAGGTCAACTTACCTTAAAGTCGCCTTTTACGACACCCCGGTAAGTAATGAGGGTGGTCTATTCTTCTTGATCGCTACACTCTTGGCAGAACGCTCGTGGTCGTCAATTGAGGGTGGCACGCTTGACGATTCGACGCCATTCTTTCTATTGTACTCAGCCGGATACCACACGGCGCGTCAACTTACCTTAGTCGAATTTTACTTCGTTCTACTTCGTTTAAATACCAATAAATGTTTTTGCTACCAGCTATAATATTTCTTGGAGAACTATGGCTGTCCCGTTGGCGCAGTGGGTAGTGAACCTGCCTTCAGCTTTGATGGTCACGGGTTCGATTACCGCCGAGGGCACAGAAAAACAATTTGTTGGTTCTTCGAGCCTTGATGTATATTTGTAATTAAGTATATATTTAAAACTATATATGTAGTATATCTACCAGTTGTCTGTCACCCATAACACAAGTATTAAGTTACTTACTTTGGGAACGGACGACCGTGTGTGTAAGTGTTATATATTTATATAAAAAAAACAAAAAAACTATGGTCAAAGTGGTGTTGTGTAGGGCATGGGGTCTCAGGGCGCCAGAGTGGTGACCAGGCACAGAAATATATAATGTTTATGTAAATGAAAAGCTCAAACAAATATCGACTCTCCGTTTGGAGAGAAGTGAGTTTAGACTGACGACGTCTTAGAAAACGCTTAGAAAACATCGCGAGGAGCCGCTGGATTCAAGCACAATATCGTGTATTGTGGAGATCCCATGAATATACTTATGTCCGACAGAGGACGTCCATCGGTTGACAAAGAAGAGGAAGAAGAACTTAGATTTACAATGCTATACAAAAAATACAAAATACATATTTATTTCCTTTCAAAAAATCGTTGCAAGAAATACAGATTGAGACCTTCTAGTAAGCATAATGGCGATTGGTAGGTTACACATATTCCAGGGAGTGAGATATGCAGATTTTCACGAAGCTTTTCTTAATCAAAAAGTTTCTAATAAATTGTAAATATCATAAGCAATTATAAAAATTATTTTGCTATAATCCGCGTTACGATAAATAGAAAAAATATATAGTGTTAAATGAATAGTGGACTATCCGTTTTTTCATACCCGATACCCGAACCTACGCTACAATACACAAGCACTACACACGTTCACTATCATAAACTCAATTATTCTATGGAAGTTCTTTGCATGAAAAGATTATTTAGTATTCTTGTTCGAAGTTAACATTGAACATAAAAACAAACTGCGCACCTAGTCTATAGCAGATCTTGTAATCCATGGGGTTAGTGCAAATCCTCAGCCGTGAATGCTTGCGCTTACACGGATAACACCAACCCTTTGCAGATCTGATTTAGAAGTGATCGCGTGTTTCCATTACACGAAGGACGAGATATTTATTTATTTATGGTGATAGCCCAGCGGAGAGACCATGTAACTCTCTCGAGATGATCATAAGTTCAAGCCCAGCAGACACCAATGAGTTTTTCTATTAAAACCTATTGTGTCTAATTGATAATTGCAATTTATCACACGCTTTTCGGTGAAGGAAAACATCGCATACGGAATGTCGTAAAAAATAAGGAAAACATAGGCATCGCATAAGGAAAACATAGGCAACCTGCATATCTCTAGAGAATTTTAAGGAATATGCGTAACCTACCAATCCGCATTAGAGCAGCGTGGTAGGTCTTAGCTCCAATCCTTCTCTCCAAAAATAGAGAGAGGAGGCCTATGCCCAGCAGTGGGATAGTAATAGTCACTTTTCTACTTTTATTATAGATCACCAACAAAATATACACTTAAGATTAATAATTGTTCAATTACATATCGAACAATTAAAAATAAGTAGGATTTAATTAGGTAATTAGACGTGATAAATAAAAACTTCCAAATTATGCTACAACTGAGAGATACGGTTGAAATAATGTTATCGTTACATTAAGACAAAAAATTAGTTATCAACCAATTCCATTAGTTTAATCAACCAATTCTTTAATCATATTTGAAAACCGAAATATTTAGATTTATTGAAACCGGCTAAACTATGGGAGACTATAGCACAATGTGTTGTAAAATGGAAACAGTGCATAGCTGGTCACCCTTTAACCACGGCTCGTAAATTTTTATCACAAGATCATTCCTCCTTCAATGTCTGTACTTCCTCCTGGAATAGCTTATTTATTCCAATAACAGTTTTTTATATTTAGCTATTTTATATTATTTACTCCCTTTTCTCGACAATTTAGGCCTGCGATTTATTCCATAATAATTAAAAAATCAAAATATTTTTTATTCAAGTAAACTTGTAAACAAGTGCTTTTGAATCGTCAACTCTACTGCTGGTTCGGAAAGCTGTTCCTACAGCAAGAAACTCGGCGGTTGCTCTTTTCAATTCTTAACAAGTTACATATAGTTAAGCTGTGATAGCCTAGCGGTGAGACCGTGCGACTCTCTAGAGACGACATAGGTTCAAACCTCTGGCAGGCACCAATGAGTTTTTCTATTAAAAACTTATGTGACTAATTGATAATTGCAATTTATCACACGCTTTTCGGTGAAGGAAAACATCGTGAGGAAACCTGCATATCTCTAGAGAATTCTAGGGATATGTGTAACCTACCAATCCGCATTGGAGCAGCGTGGTAGGTCTTTGCTCCAATCCTTCTCTCCAAAAACGGAGAGAGGAGGCCTTAGCCCAGCAGTGGGCATAGTAACAGGCTGTTACTTTACTTTACTTTACATATAGTTATTATTGTCTTGTACAGGGTCGAAGGGTAGCTATAACCACGCATTCTTATCATCTAAGTATTCCTCAACAGTATAGTTGTATAAGCTTTCTGTATCAGCCTCTTTTTAAAAGTGTTTTTAAACTGCTGTAATGGCCAGGCCAAAATTGATTGCGGAAGTTTATTATAGAATCTTATACTCAAACCCACAAACGATATACGTACTGCTTATTTTGTTTATTATAATCATCACTTATCGTCTTATAATTCTTTATATTTTTATGTACAAAAATTAAATTGCTTATGAAGATTTGCTGTTTCATGATTGTACTTTGAAATCTTCGAATATCGTTATAGAAATATCCGGCAGGCTATATTTCACGTACGGTCAAGGAAATTTTACATCGCAGTTTTATTTATAGCGAAATTATACGCTGGCCGTGAGAAACGGTCCCGAGGGGGTAGCTAGCCCGCGGTGGGCAAGCCACCGGTATAGCAGTAAACCATATTATTAATATATTCTTCGAAAAAATAATAACTAATAGGACAATTAGATACACATACGGTCGTCGCTACCCATCATCTTCCCGCCCCGGTCCCAATCTAAGTGGGATTGGCACAACATGTTACAAATATGTTGTCACATGATTTGGCATTACAACTGGTCGCCAGCTTGTCGTCAACATACCTCATATTTTACGACACCTCGGTAAGAAATGAGGGTGGTCAATTCTACTCAAGCTAATACCACACGGTGGGTCAACTTTCCTTAGTCACCTTTAACGACCCCTCGGTTAGAAAGAGGGTGGTCTATTAATCAACGCACACCAGTGGAATCATCACCACTGAACAACCATCACTAACATAGTGATACTATTTATGAATCAAAAATTTTTTTATGAATAAACCTGGGTGATACACTGCTACAGACATAATGCATCTTTGGTTACAATCGCAATCAAAAAATGTAGCAGTTGGTACTGGAGGCAACATACCTTAGTCATATTTTACGACACCTCGGTAAGAAATGAGGGTGGTCAATTCTACTCAAGCGAATACCACACGGTGGGTCAACTTTCCTTAGTCACCTTTTACGACCCCTCGGTTAGAAAGAGGGTGGTCTATTCTACTCAACCGGATACCACACGGCGGGTCGACTTTCCTTAGTCGCCTTTTACGACACCTCGGTAAGAAATGAGGGTGGTCTATTCTACTCAACCGGATACCACACGGTGGGTCAACTTTCCTTAGTCGCTTTTTACGACACCTCGGTAAGAAATGAAACCTCATTTCTAATAGTGACGATTGAGTAGAATTGACCAACCGGTCAATTCTACTCAATCGTCACTAGCCAAGTAAGTAATTTAATACTTGTGTTATGGGAGGCAGACAACTGGTAATATTTGGAACCAATAGTTTATTTTTTAGAAAGTTAAAATCAAACCCGTGACCCACGGAGCAGAAGGCAGGTCCACTGCTACCTGCGCCCACGAGTCAATTTTTGAAAATTCGGATAATATATATAGCGGAGCAACTGGCTATAACAACCTCTTCAAGAAATCGCTTATGACTTAGAATATCATAGAGCCTTTGTAAATATTAATCTCGCAAATTTTTGTCCACAATCGCCCTCTGCCCTCTGTGATGGATAGGGGGTATATTGTAACTAGGGTTGTGATATTGATGTAGTAACGGCATTTCGTGAACAAGGTTCAAGAATTTACTATCCCATCTCATCTTGTAATATCTTGCCTACATCATAGGCTAAATTTCACACTGAGTATTAAAGTGAACGAATTCAAAATTAGTCTTACGTTAGATACATTGCAATCGTTATTTAATGATTTTTATGAGATCTCAGAACTTTTAAGTAAGCTACTGTTTTTCGCTTTTCTAAGTTATGGGTCTGTAGGCGCTACGCTACGCTTTATTGCAATTATACACAAAACAACTTTTTCGAATTAAGTCACATATTATGACGATCTAATTCGAAAAAGTTATTAACTAGGAGTGCGAAATTAATTAATAAATAATTTAAATTCTATAAAATTCTTCGGTAAGAAATGAGGGTGGTCTATTCTACTCACCCGGATACCAAACGGTGGGTCAACTTACCTTAGTCGCCTTTTACGACACCTTGGTAAGAATTGAGGGTGGTCTATTCTACTCAGACGGATACCACACAGCCAGTCGACTTACCTTAGTCGCCTCTAACGACACCTCGGTAAGAAATGAGGGTGGTCTATTCAACTCAGCCGGATACCACACGGCATAAAGAATACAATATATATACCAATCCTGCAATTATTGGCAATGAGACCGTTTAGAATTACAACCTCTGTAGCCGATATCTTATAGTAAATACTTTTCCTAAGTCATATAACTGCTCTCTGCCACATCTCGATTCGGGCCACAAAGGTTTAAAGCTCCAAGGATGTTAACTAACTTAAAAGCTAAAGAAAATTCTTTACCCAGTCTTCTCCTGTTGGCGCCAAATCCCTCCAGTGATGCGACAAAAGCCGTTAGGTTAGCAATAGACGTTCTTACCCATAAATACGGTAAAAATACGTTCATTATCAACATGGTCAGTTTACACGTAACACCTGGTTAGTGATTGTAGTAAGTAAAAAACTGTCACAAAAAATACCGACCCACTTTCGTTAACTCGAAGGGCGTGAGACACTTTTCGAAAAAAATACATCTTGTTAGTGGTCATTCGGACTTTTTTGCGTCCGACAAAAGGTAAGCAAATTTGTATAACACTCGCTTTTAGTGGCTGAGAAAACAGTATTTTTAATGTTTTTTTAAGATTAAATATTTATAGGGTAGTTAGAAGTTGCCCTTAAATGTAAAGGTATTTTTTTGCCTTTTTCGAATTTTACGATAGTGATAATATTATTTTGCTAAAATACGTGATTAAAGAAAATCTATGTAATATGTAATGTAAGTGCATTATCCATTTTCATACCTATCTCGCGTTTATATAGCTGCATAAAGAATTCGTTATCACCGGATATTGGCTGCGGTGGGCTTTCATCTACTAAAAGAAATGTACTAAATTTATAATTTAAGATTTGTAATATTTGAAGATTAATGTTGTTGTTTTATGTTTCATTTTTCTCTTGCTTTTATGAATGGTATGATTTAGGAATGATGTGGTCTCCTATAATTGATACTACTGAGTTAATTTAAGAATATATAGGATATTTTATGGACTCTTCGATATTACTGTTACTATAATACTGTTGGAGATTCCGATGAATAAAAAAATAAATACCTCATATATTCAGGATTAGTAAAACACATGCTCTTTAAAATATAACCACCACTCACTACACAGCGATGCACACATTCAACTACTAATGTCAACAATCATTTCTACCGTAACCTAAGCATAATTAGGAGATTTTACGATATAATCGCAAAGCCTTGCGATTTTGTCGCATTCAATAGATATCTCTAATTGCTAATTATAGCAAAATTTTATCATTACTTTTGAATTATGGAACTGACGCCACTGTAAAGTAAAACCTAATTCTTTATTTCACCGATGGACCTCCACTATTGGTCTATAACTTTTACCAAATCAACCAATTTTAATTCATTTTATTCCATAATTATTATTTGCAATTATTTTTCTTATTTTACTGTGTATTTAATCATTTTTACATTCTAACTACAATTAATATTTGCACGCTGAGATATCAGTAGAACATATATGGCATGAATTTTTAC
Organism: Morpho deidamia; assembly: GCA_947086505.1. Lineage (NCBI taxonomy): Eukaryota > Metazoa > Arthropoda > Insecta > Lepidoptera > Nymphalidae > Morpho > Morpho deidamia. Next base: position 3,562,298 of record CAMTZC010000011.1, read on the forward strand.
ATTTACATCACATTATGTACCACATTCTTGCAATAATCTATCACTTGCTTAGTTCTTTCGAGTAGAATCAGAGAGAACTGAAAGAACTTCATTAAAAGAGTTCTTAATATCTAATCCAGTTGTTTTTCTGTGGTGCCCGCATAACTGCAGACTGTATCGTTTTTTTTTAAATAAAATTTGAACCTAAATTTAGTCTTGGAGCTAAATTGTTCAATTAAATTTTATTTACGAAAATCTTGTTTAATGTAAAGCGCGTAGTGGACACACACGACCACAGTCAAGGTGCAGTTCGGTCTATTGTTCAACCTCCTTGCTTGTACAAACTTCGGCACAAAACATAATTGCCTTCGCCCCTGTCCGAAAGAAAAAAAAGTATAAAGTTGTGACGGTATTCAAAACACACGTCACTTTCTGTCTCGATTTATCGCGTCGCAAATCGAAATCGGCTATCGCTTTTGTGACGATATTTTCGAAATCCCTTATTAGTTTAAGCGTGAAGTCGCGGACAGTTCCCATGACGGGTGAATTTAGTTTTTTTTTAGAATTATTCCACAATTCTGGACGACATTTTTATTGTTGCGGACAGTTTTCGGAAGTGAAACGGATTAGTTCCGTTGTCTATGGACAGTTGGGTAAAATGTTTTACATTTTCGAAATTGGAATTTTATTCAAATCTTCCCCTCGGAGAAATCTTTTTCTGAAATGGTACTATTATCTGTGAGAGTTGATGTCAATAAAATATTGTACTGAATAAAATATTTTTTTCAAATTAAGTTATTAATAATAAAATTTAATTAGAATTAAGATTTACATAGCAAAAGAATGAAGGATTTGATATCTTAAAGGAGTTTCGGGAGTAATATGTCAAAGCTTTGAGAGCACAGGTAATACATAATCTTAATACAGATTTATAATGTCTATGGTGTCTTTAATGAGGGAAATTATTAACCAGTAAATATCAATATTGGACAAAAGACCCCATGGCTTTATTACCCGTCGATAGGGCGGTCTCTGATTACCGACGGTAACAAAAGTCTAGATGTTGCAGATAACCCGGTAGCCACAATGGTGGGCGCATTACACCCCTCGGCGGTTTTAGGGGTGTGCGAAATTAAAAAGTTGTTTTTTGTATTCATAAACGTGAGGAACGTTCCGAAATTTTAATAAAACTATATTTGACATTTAGTATTGCATTTGTATATTTTATTAAAAGAATCAACGAATTGTTTATTTTTATCTATTTTATAAAACAGTTTTTAATTTTTTTTAATAATCTATCTTACAAATAAAATTAATTACATTTAACATATAAAGTTTTATCTCAGAGTATTTTAAAATTTCCTTAAGAGTTAAAAACAGCATAATTAAACTGCAAAATAGATAACACATAAAACATTGTTTGTTTGATAACAGTACTAAATCTTTTAGCATTGATCAACAGAATCAATTTTGTCTAAATAGACATTAAGATAACAATTTAGAGTTTACCAAAATCGTTCCAAATATCACAAATGCTATATCTCGCTTTTTTTTGTGCTATTTTGATTTAACTTTAGTGGAATAAACTAAAATATCATAATAAAAATAATAACATAATAATAATAACTAATAATAAAAATAAATAATAACATAACAACATAATAAAATAAAATAATAATAGAGGAATAACTTTATTTTATAATAGCTGATCCATAAATACTTGATAATAGATACTGTAGGTTTATCTCTTTGACAACACAGATTTTAGTTTTGAACCTATTGTACTAAGTTCCCAGAATTTCCCAGAAGTTCCCAAATCTGTACAAAACACACGCAAACCCACTTTTAAATGTCTTTATAATATTGGTAGTATAACTTCGTGCTTCACAACCCTAAATCTACCACAAAAGGTTGCACTGAAGCCGACGCAATGAGTGACATAATAACCGACGAACTGATCACAGATAAGCCATTAATTTGGCTCAAGTATCCCATTCTTTATCAAAATTATGCTCGCGGAGCAATCTTTTAGTCATACCCAGTTCAATCTAAAACAGGCTCTTTAATATTTATACATAGGATTTCAATTTATATCCCTGCACATGTAACTAGGTTTGTTTGGGAATGTAATTGATATGAAACGGTATTGTATAGAGGCACAATGGTTATTGTTTTTTCCTTTTATAACGGTCTCAAATATGTTCTCTTGATTAGCTCGTCTATTTACGCCCTTGAGGTTTGCGTGATTGATTAATATTCCGATTTGCTTGACTTGCATGAGGAAGGCCGTTTTGTTGAACCTTTTGTGACGTTCTGCTTGTTTGATATAGTTTAAATTTCTTTATATCGAAAGCAGATTAAATATTGCCTTTTGTTAGTTTGAGTATCAGCTGATAGCGTTGTTACAATTATCCAAATCGGTTATTAGAAATTAATTATTCTTAGCAATAAACTTTCCATTGCTAGGGTAGAAGATACAGATATTTTTGTCATGATGGCCTAAGGAAAGAGAGCGTGATCTTTACCGACGGTTTTTTACGTCTTCATAGCTAAAATTTTGGTTAGGTATATTTTTGTGTGTTCTTCAAATTTATATCATGCTTTTAAATTCTTGTTCATGCCCATAATGAAAGGAACCATCGTGAAGAATTATACATCCTTTTGATTATTTTACTGGATAAATTTAAATCTGTATTTTTCTTCTTATTTGAGTAGGTTTGTGCACAATTTTTTTATATAAAGAGCTCAAAAGAAACAAAAAAGTCGATAGAAATATGTTTGATGTTTTAATGTAGGTATATAATAGACAAAGTAGGAACCGACATAAGCTTGCGACTATTGCTAGCAAAAGTACGTAAATCGTTTGTGGGTTTGGGTATAAGATTCTATAATAAAATTCCGAAATCAATTCAAAACACTGTTAAAAAGAGGCTAATACAGAAAGCCTACTTTACTGTTGAAGATTACTTAGATGATAAGGATGTGTGGATATAGGTGCACTTCTACCCTGTACAAGACAGTAATAAATAAATGCAACTAGTTTTAAGATTTATATTTTAAAAAGAGCAACCGCCGAGTTTCTTGCTGGTTCTTCTCGGTAGGAACAGCTTTCCGAACCAGCAGTAAAGTTGACGATTCAAAAGCACTTGTTTACAAGTTTACTTGAATAAAGAATATTTTGAATTTGAATTTAATATAAACGTTCGTCTCGCTTACGCTCTGCAACTTTGCAATTTATTTATTAAATTTTAAAATTCATTGCACGTATTGCATCAAAACTGCGCCATTATTCAGTAATTGTTAGAACGCCATATAATTGCTTGTGCGATATGTAAGCTAAAACATATGATTCAATTATGTATACAATGAGAGGTCAATTTTGATTGCTGAGGTGTGATACAGTTAATGTAGCTGGTAAGATCAAGGGCCATATTACAATTAGTCTGCAAATTGTTTACAAGTGCCGTTTACGTTGGTAATGTGTGCCCCGTCGCGGTTGAAGGGTTAATAACGGGCGATAAGCGAATTTCATTACTGTTTAACATGCGAGTCTCGTTTGGATTTAGTATTTACTGATATAAAACTATATTTAAGAACTTATATGTGAAATAGTACTCACATTGTTAGTCAGTGTTAAATTACCAGTTATGTAGAAAAATAGATGATAATGTACCTCAAAAATCGCATTTCATGTCCGTTTTTTAAAACTTACACCCGTATTCAAGAAGCATACTCAGCTAAGTAAGCACAAATTACTATGCGAAGGAGGCTAGTTCACTGTGCGTTCCTCGTGTCAAGCCTTCCATTTCATAAACAATACTTAGGCCACACTCAACTAAAAGAACGCTATGCGTCCAACTGCGCGCTCTGATTGGTCCGTTTGATGTGGCGTAGTTCAGACTAGTTTTGACAAATGTCAATGTTATTAACAATTTGTTGTGTTGTTAATAACAAACAAACATAACCTTACTTTGGTATTCCCGTAATTTGCAGTTTATCGTGTTAATAATTTGTTTTATGATATTTTGTGTATTGTGCAGTGTAAATAAAATATAGTTTAGTATAATGACTTCGCCTTTGGATTTAAATGCAAGCACTGCAACTCATAAGAGGTAGAACTATTTTTCTTTAATTTATTATGTATGGTAATTTTATTGTATAGTTTTACTTATATTATTTACTAGACAAAGTTAAATGATTATAAGAATAAAATATAATAAATAGATAACTAATAAATAATTTTGTCATTAACCAAAGCGGCGCGGACACTATGCGTTCGCTAAAGTAGCTCCTTATCTATTTTAGCTGTGCGTCGATTTTGACAAACGCATAGTAGAACATTTCACTCAAGTAATGTCTATGAATTGGTTTGAATGACCCTATGCGTCCCTGAGCACTGTGCGTTCTCATAGTAATGTTTATGAATACGGGTGTAAGTTTGCTAGACCGAAACTTGGGCAAAATACCCCGATATCACGTATCTCGCGCTTATATAATATAATAGCTTCACATAGGACACACTATCACCGGATATTGGCTGCGATGGGCTTTATCGTTTATAAAAAAATGTACTAAAATTGTAATTTCAGAGTTTATTTTTGTTTTCAGTATTCCCTAGTGTTTATTTTTAGGTTTATAATTGTAACCAAGAATGTAGTGTTCTTCTGTAATCGGTACCGTATATTTAATATAAACTTGGGATATGTTTTTTTCTTTGTTTCTTTGTTTTTCCTATTTCTAAAGAAAAATGTTTTTTTTATTTTGTTCTACTATATATAAGAGAAAGCTGTGATAGCCCAGCGGTGAGATCGTGCGACTCTCTAGAAACGATCATGGGTTCAAACCCCGGTTAGGCACCAGTGAGTTTTTCTGCTTATCACATGCTTTTCAGTGAAGGAAAACATCATGAGGAAACCTGCATGCCTTTAGAGGGTTCTAAGGATATGTGTAACCTACCAATTCGCATTGTAGCAGCGTGGTAGGTCTTAGCTCCGACCCTTTTCTCCAAATAACGGTGAGAGGAGGCCTATGCCCATCAGTCAGTAAGACAGACACACTAGAAACCGAAATAAACTAATGACGCCAAGGTTGCGCCTCCTAAAACGATGCTGCTACATAAAGCTTACTATGCATTGAAGATAATTTGAATGATAGTAGCATATCTTAACTGCAGTAAGCTACGCACCAAGCTGCAGCGTTTAATTTGTAACCATCAATCAAATTGTAAAAAATATATTTTAAAAAAATGGCCGCCGAGTTTCTTGCTAGTTCTACTCGGTAGGAGCAAACTTCCAAATCAGTGGTAGCTTCTTGAAAACATTTGACGATTCAAAAGTACTGTAAACAGTCTACTTGAATAAAGAATATTTTGAGTTTGAGTTTGAGTGGGATACCAGGAGTGCCAGGCCGATACTTTACTTTTACTTTATATGATAGAAATATTATATAAGCTTCAATTATACTAAATTTCATCAATATTTCTCTAGTCTCTTCTCTCAATTAGCCTTACTGACATCAAAGACATATAGACAGGTAGACAGTCAGAGACTAGACTAGCATTTATAATATTAATAAATAAATAAATATGGACACTTACACACACGATCGCCCATCCCCAAAGTAAGTAACTTAATACTTGTGTTATGGGTGACGGACAACTGGTAGATATATTACGTATATAATTTTAAATACATACTTAAATACACTCAGGCTCCAAGAACCAAAAAATTGTTTATAGAAAAAATTTTGGCCCTCGGTGGGAATCGAACCTGCCACTCGCGGCGCTAAAGGCAGGGTCACTACCCACTGCGCCAATGGGCCAGTCAATATTAGTAAGCATTTAAAAAGTAGCTCCAATCCTTCTCCCCAGAAACGGAGAGAGGAGGCCTATGCCCGGCAGTGGGCATAGTAACAGGCCGTTACTTTATTTCCTTTTACTTTTATATTTACCAGTTGTTTGTCACCTATAACAGAAGTATTAAGTTACTTTAGAGACGGACAGCTGTGTGCGTAAGTGTTCTACATATTTATTATTTATTTATTACATCTCACTCAAATTCGTAATATTAAATTGCACTTCTGTCTTATCTTGAGAAGACAGCAAAAAGTGTTACGACAGCAAGGCGGGGAATCTTGACAAATTTACGAGATGCGGCGGTTTTTGCGACAGTTTTTTCGTCCCAAATACCGGTTTTTATAGTTCCCGTAAGGGCTGAGCGGTATTGCGTTCCCGGCTTTTTCAAACTTCGGTGAAAGATTATCGACCTGTCCGTAGGTGTAAACCCAATTTTATCTCACAGCCTGACACTCATAAGTTTCTTCATGTGACGCAAGATATTTGAGATTAGGATTTTGAGGGTTTAAAACCGATTTTGACTGATTGCTTTAAAACTTACGACCAGATAACTACATTGAAAATGAAGTACTCTTCCCAATTTATATTTATTAAACTTATATTAGTAGTAAAGCACGTAAAGCAAAGCGATTAAAGCACGTGGTCCTAATTAAGTTGCGGTTGAAATTCATATTCAAAATATTCAAGTAAACTTGTAAAGAAGTGGTTTTGAATCGTCAACTCTACTGCTGGTCCGGAAAGCAGTTCCTACCGAGAAGAGTCAGCAAGAAACTCATCGGTTTAGCCGTTTTAAACCTTCTTAAATGGAAGGTTCTTTAAAAATTGCAATATCTCTTAGTAAAAGCCTTACAAAAATCCGTTCAGTAAATTTTGAGAAAATCTCATACTCAATACATGTATTATCATCCTTCTGCCCTTATCCCAATCTAAGTGGGCTCGGCACAATATTTTATAAACATGTTGTCAAATAATTTTCCTAGTTATTTCACGACCAGCCACCTGCTTGACGTCAACTTACCTTAGTCGTATTTTACGACCCCTCGGTAAGAAAGAGGGTGGTCTATTCTACGCCGGATACTACCCGGTTAACAGGAATATAATGAAATTTAAATTTAAATTCAAATTGATACAAATTTTTATTAGGTGATCAAAGTGCTTCTTTTGTTTAGTACAGCACATGCATTGAATATTTACTTACATACTAAGATGTAAGTAAATATTCAATGCATGTGCTGTACTAAACAACGTGATGGATTTCTTGCAAAGAATTAAAATCCATCTAATAATATGGCATATTTAATGATATCGATAACGTAATATTTATATAGTACATAGACTAAGTTACATATGTGCGCTTAATTATGAAAGTGGTCTAAGTCAAAAATATAAAGTTTTTATATAAACATAATTTAAAAATAGCGATTTGCTTTCTTTGAGACGTTTCTGGACTACTAAGCTAATAAAAAAGATACATATAATCATAATAATCTTTATTGATGCATATAAACAATGTTGACATGTTATATTGGAACCTAAACTAGAATGAACTAGAAATAACTAATTATCATATAAACTAGATTAAAATAAAAAATAATATAATCAGATAAAAGCATGACGAATCTTTTGATACAAATCGACAATACCCGTTATAAGACCACGTGCTTACGCGCAGCATCCAACCCTTAAACCTAACTGTTAACCTGTTAAATTAAACGCGTGCCGGGATCAATACGGTCCACCTTCGATCTCCCCGTACCCGTTTATCTCAAGCAATCCCTTTTTATCCCTTTACGCAAGGGTTAGGGTACATGAATCGTGCGCAAGGATTCTGTATGTACCACGTGCCCTTTGTTCAGATAAGATTGCGCTCCTAAGTCCCGGTTCTTTATGCCTGCGATCTTTTATGTGAAAAGGGTTTTATTATGCCTTTATCTGTTTGTATATAACAACCTTTATATGAAGCCTTATACAAGAATTATTACATAATTTAGATACAGCATTATTTAAAAAATAATGCTGTATCTTTAAATGGGAGTAATATATTTCAATTTATATACTAGAAAACATTGTCACTAATATTTAGGTTTAAGTTCATTAACACTTTGGGCGGAGCAACGTTGTTACACTTCAAATTTGATAAACGTTTATTGAGACAACTTTTATACACGTCGGCAGAAATGGCTGAATCTTGTACTAATTCCTTTAAGTTACGTTATTGCGCCGTATTGCTTGTTTCGGTCTGATAGCGCCGATTCACGTTAATATTTTGTACAAAACAAAAGCAGAACGTTATTAATTGTAATTTATTTTATACTAGTATGTCCAAACCGCTTCGCTTAAATCAAAGAAAAAATAAATATATGAAATAAAGTTATAAAAAAATCCTCTGAAAACTTTTCAAGAACATCGGCTGAATCGATCTAAAAATTATCTGAACATTTAATTAATATCAGTCCGTTTCAGAGTCTATAATGGACATACAGACAAACATTCATTCTAATATATTTAGATGAAAAAATGTAGTGCCGTAGTTATGATATGGCGGCAAATGAAAGTCTTTTTAAAAATATTACCTATTTTTATTAATATTACAATATAATAAAATTAAAAAAGAACAAGACTGGCCTGATGACAGAATATAGAGTGAATTTTATTGTAAATCAATTTATAATAATAATTTTTATTGAAAGGTATTAAAAACCCAATATACAAAAATTAAAATTTACAGACAAAATCAAATACATTTTGTTACAATCTACTTAGAAAACTATTCCCAGACGTCAAAGACATGCCTTAATAATTATTTCCTGTTTTTATTAAGATGAACAGATAGCCAATAGTTTAGTACTAATATAATAATTAGTAATAGTACTACCCGTACTAGGCATCCCATTTATGTTGAAGAATTGTCCAATTCCGAAACCCGGTTAGGATTCCGCGAAGCCCGTTCGTTGTCTTTAAGCTTGCTTCATCAGCGGATAGCAAGCATTACGGTACCTTAACTCCGTACAACAAACATTCTGATTCAAAATTAGTGACTAAATCAAGTTGAATTATAAAGCCAAAAGGCTGAATCAAGTTTGATGCCTTTCTAAGTCCCCAGAACACATTTCGTACACGTGAACCAAAACCGTGGGACCACACATGCGGCATGAATAAAACTACAATATATAAGCAAATCCGAAAACCAGATTCCTTTCTTCATCAATATTCACAATATTAGACGAAGCCCCTTTTTCGAATCGCTTTTTTGTACAGGTTTTGTAACGACTTTTTTTATCCTTCACTGAAAAGACGCTCGTGACCCATGACCTTACTTTGAGACCCTTTGAGCGAACGGTTCTAAATCTAGTTTATATAAAAAAGCGTGTCTGTCCGTTGTTAAAACTGCCGAATAGATGTTTCTGGCCGAAACGGATTTTATATTGTGGAGGTAACTATTATATAACGTAACGCCTGCTGATGAAATCTGTGGAAGAAGTTATCACAGATCTTATCCATATCGATACTCATTTTATATATTTCAAATTCAAATTCAAAATATTGTTTATTCAAGTAAATTTGTAAACAAGTGCTCTTGCTTCGTCAACATCTACTGCTGGTTCGGAAAGCTGTTGCTACCGAAAAGAAACTGCCAGAACCAGCAGCCAGAAAGCAGCAGAAGAAACTGCCAGAAACCAGCAGAAACTCGGGGGGTTGCTCTGTTGAAAGAATAATTCTTATTACTAGTTATATATAGTTATTAATGTCTTGTACAGGGTAGAAGAGTAGCTATATCCACGCATTCTTATCGTCTAAGTAATCCTCAATGGTATAGTAGGCTTTCTATATTAGCCTTTTTTAACAGTGTTTTTAAACTGCTGTAATGGCAAAGTTAAAGTAGATTGCGGAATTTATAATGATATAAGTCCGCAAGTCTGTCTGCTAAATTTTCACGGCTAGAACGTTATTGATGAAGTTAAGTATAATTGAAGCTAGTATGCCGGGCTAACTAAAGGATAAAAAACACTGGCGCTTTTCTTTTGAAAAAGAGGAAATTCCTAGTAAATGTAAACTAGGAATTTTCTCTTTTTCAAAACAATGGAAATTTTGTAACCACTGCAGACGTATGAAAACGATTCAATTAGTGAACATATAAATTGTTTTGTTATTATGATTTTTATCTAAATAAAATTTGAAAAAACGAGTTGTAAAAAATGTTTAGTATTTGAAACGTTCAATGCATAAAAAAGTTATTGCAATTGCAATATTTCCCTTTAAAATTTGTAATTTTTTGTTTTAAATTCATTTAGTTCTCCTTAACATCTTAAACACAGTAGCGTTTTTTCGCAGAACTCTAAGTTTTTTGTGTGTAATATTCCCTGATTATTAACTATTATTTCTGATCAGTGCAATCAATAAATGTATCAAGTTTTTAAATATGAGTTTTGTTATTAAACACATTATTAGCAAACAATCTATCTTAAACTCGTTAGCCTTTTAATTATTAAGAAGATTCTCAAAGAAATACATAATTATAATTTATCACGTATTGTCATTATTGCACGAGCTTCGTGGGTTTTATCCATAGCCAATTTTATTGTTCCTGACATCTCTGTCATTAATAATCCTTATCAGCAATCTATTAATAACTTTTAATCATTATTTGCACAGCGTGCCTACAACACGTGACTATTTCGCGCTATAAAAAGCTTTTTTGGAAAAAAACCGTCAAGATTACACACAAAAGGTCCCATGCTACCGTTAAGTAACCCAATTTTTGCACCATAAATAAAAAAAGGACAAAAGATAACGGTCTTCTGTACTTTTTTCGATGTTTCTGAGGATGTATGAATTAATTTGTACTACGCCCCGATGCTTACACATAAAGTATGTATTGAGAGCGAAAATTAGGTTACATTCATGGGTATTTTTTACGTTTTTTGTTGCTTTTTTTTGTTAATTTCTATCAGATGTTTTGTGACAATATTGACAGATCCTGCCCAGGACGCCTTGGATCGAGTATTTGTAAATAATCTCATTGAAAATTAATACCATTCTGGAGATTCCGAGAACGCCTGATTGGCGTTATTGTTAAAAGTTTTTACATCTTAAACAAGGGCGCTTCGATTTCAGAAAATAAAGCCATCTTGGTAAAATAAATTTAAACAGACTTTCACGTAATTCTAGAACTTTAATTGTTTATGGATATTTTATTAATTTGAGCTGTTTATTTGGTGACATCTAATACTATTTATTACTTTATCTTATCATCATCCTCCTGCTTTTATCCCACTCTAAGTGGGGTCGGCACAGCATGTCACAGACATGTTCTTCTGAGTAGAATAGACCGCCCTCATTTCTTAAACAGTGGTCGTAAAAAGCGACTAAGGTAAGTTGACGTCACGTAGGCAGCCGATCGTAAAATACGTTGCCCAATCATAAATCATGTGACAACATGTTTGTAACATATTGTGCCAACCCTAAGAGTGGGATAAGGGCAGGAGGATGCTGCTATGTTTATTACGCATCTGAAACATGGTCGCTGATCATGGCCTTCATAAGAAAGTTCATAGTCACTTAGAGGGCGATGGAGCGAGCTATGCACGGAGTATCTCTAAGTGATCAAAACAGAAATGAGGAGATCCGTAGAAGAAAGATTCACCGATATAGCTCTGCGTGTCGCCAAGCTGAAGTGGCGATAGGCGGGGCACTCATTGCGGAGAACCGATGGGCGTTGGGGTCTCAAGGTGATGAAATGGCGACCCCTCACCGGAAAACGCAGCGTCGGTAGAACCACTACGAAAGGACTGACGACCTCAGAAAGTGAGGAGTCAGGGTTTCAAGATAAAAAAATAATCTTTATTCAAGTAGGCTTTTTACAAGCACTTTTGAATCGTCAAGGATAAATTAGATTTAATAAGCTACACTGCCAGCAAGAAACTCGGCAGTCAATCTTTCAAACAATTAAATTTACATTATTTATTTGCAGTCTTGTTTGGAGCTGAAAGGATTTTCAAATCCAAGCATTTTTATCATTCAAATAATCTTCAATGGTGTATATGCTTTACGTATACTTAATAAATTCGTACACTTAATTTAAACTTTTCTGCAGATAAGTCTAATATAGATTACGGAATTTTATTGTAAAAGCGAGTACCGAGACCAACGAATGAGTTGCTAACTCTGCTGAGTCGCGACGCAGGGATTACAAGCTTTTTTGTGACCTCTGGCATATCTATGATACACATCGAATTTGTCACGTCACAAGTTACAAATTCGATGTGTATCACACATCAAATTCGATGTATACGTGTATCAATGATGATATGATACACGTATAAGAAAATGCGTTTTGCAGTGGACGTCCATCGGTTGAAAAAGAAGAAGAAGAATCACACATAAAAAAGAAAGATAATACGTCTCCCTTCCCTACGTTCCTCTCTAGTATAATAACTCTATGGGTGTGACACAAGCTTCTTAAAATATAATTCAATGTTTTCAACGCTTTAACGTGTCAAACTTTAAACCTTTTGACATCACTTATGACAATAACAGCATCCGTTGCTATTTAAGGGTTAATCTCACCTTAAAGTAACCCCGCATCGTGCCAGATGAGGGTTAAATACAAAAAGTTTAAGAACCACTCGATTTATTGGATTTTTTTATGAGGGTTGATTTATATAATATATTTTTTTTTTATTAATTGTATAGTTTTCGTGTCATTTATTTAAAAATAATGCACAAGATTTATATTCAAAGAATTCTATAATCTATTTATTCACTAAATGGTTTTACGCCGTGTGGTATCCGGCAGAATAGAATAGTCCACCCTCCTTTCTTACCGAGGTGTCGGAAAAAGCGACTAAGGTATCTGCCGTGTGGAAAGAGGGTGGTCTATTCTACTCAACCGGATACCACACGGTGCGTCAACTTACCTTAGTTGCCTGTTACAACACCTCGGTAAGAGAAGAGAGTGGTCTATTCTACTCAGCCGGATACCATACAGCACAATATAATATGCATAGATATTAACTTTAAAAAATAAAGCAAAGTTCATTGAAGAACTCATTATAGTACTAACCAGGTTGCGGTTGAATTAAGATAAACTTGAAAGTTAAACTGTTAAAGCGAAATGCGGAGAAAAGAGCGCAGAAGCTCTACTAGTGTCTGGGAACGTAGTCCGAAGGGGGTGTCTCGATTAAAACCGGACCACGAGTTAGGGTGACGTTTACAAAGGGTTAGTTATATGACTGTGATTAATCGGCATGCTACAGAACTAGCCTGAAGTGTCACTGCACCATCCATGTGCCCATCGGTTGAAATATTTCTATATCAAAAATTACCAAAAATGGTAAAATATTCCAGTACAACGAAATTTACAAGTATTTCATTATTTTTCCGGGACAAATGTCTGTTGAGGTGACCGATGCATTAAAGTGTTCCCAATGTCCGTGTTCTACCAAATTTAGCAGGTGTACGCTGTTGACGAGGGTTTAGACGTGATGCGTTTAGTATTCCCGTGTTCTCCTCACCATGCAGCAAGGTGGAACACTATGAGGTTTTATCCGTTAGGAGTCGGCATAACTGCTTCCACCTCGCGGAATGCAGTACCCATGAAGGATTTCCTCATGTTTTACAGTAACAAGGACAAGGACAACAAAGGACAAATGTCCGCTATCGGTAAAATACGCATTTTACGCAGATGACTGTGGATTCTTGAAGGGACGGACTTCCCAAAGATTAAAGATTAAGTATTGATTGGGTTCTTCCCTGGGGTAATACGATCGGTTTACGGCAGCCTGTAATTTTGCATTTATTTATATGATTTGATTAATTCCATACTAATATTATAAATGCGAAAGTCTTTCCGTCTGTCTGTTATGCTTGTTTATTATACGGCCAATCCGCTTTACCAATATTGATTAAACTTAGTATAATTGTAACTAATATTACCGGACTTACATACAGAACAGAAAAATCTCCTTTTCTCTTCGAGAACAGAAAATATGCATAGAATATAATTGAGGGTATTTTAACATTTCAGATACAAGCAAAGCGCAAAATAGCGCGTCATGAATTCTAAACAAGAATTATGCAAATACGTTTTTATGGAATAGTAATAAATCTTCGTGAGGTTTGAACATTTGAACCCTATGGATATAAAAATTCGACGACCACGTTTAGCCAATATATCGCATGTTTGAATAAGTAAATTTTAACAAGTTTTACAATATTTATAAAATCTAGCAATTGATCCCTATTAGAAAATTCAAATCAGCCCACAAATATTGTGTGTATTTCTTTTTGATTTCTATACTCTTTATACACCTCCTCCCTATATAAAATCTAAGAAGTTAGGGAAAGTCTGAGAGTTGTATATTAAGTACTAAAAAAGACGAGAATTGCAAGATTAAGATGGTATGGACATATATTGAGGAGTGACGAAAATCATGTTATCAAAAGAATGTTGAATATGAATGTGGATGGATATGTTATTAGAGGGAGGCCTAAAAAGAGATGGTTGGATCGTGTCAAGTATGATATGCATATAAAAGGAGTAGCGCCAGAGTTTATAAATCATAAGAGAGAATGGAAGTGAAAATGTTGTATAATTTATAGAATTAGGCGTTAGGCGTTTGCGGAGATCCATAATACAAAAAGATAATCCATAATACAGAAAAAATAATACAAACAATTGAAAATACGGATAGTCCACTATAGATTTAACACTATATATATTTTCTATTTACTGTATAGCGGATTATGGCAAAATATTTTTATTATTACTTTTACAAATGTTGTGCTTACCCCGCTTAGAAAATTCTTAAATACTTTGGACATATTACTAGGAGAAACCTAGAAAGCCTGGAGAATCGTCGGTTGTTGGCCAGACCGACGGGAAAAGACTGGGTCGCTCACCTACCCGTTGGTCAGACCAAGTTAATACGCTCATAGGCATGCCAATTACCAAAGCTATAAAAACTGCCGAGGATAGAAATACATGGAAAACCATAGTGCGTGAAGTGGTCAGAAATTTTCATCTAGACACGACTTTCAGAAATGAAGATGCCGACAAAGAAGACCCCACTTAGGGCAGGGGGATGCCGCACTTACAATGGAATAAAGGCAGGAGAATGATGAATTATTTTCTTTTTTTATTCCAAAAATCTTACGCCCTTCCTCATCTCTAATTCCGATTATCCCTCTTTTTGCGAAAATGTTACTTATTTTTCCATTTTTTTGCTTTTTGCTAGACATATTTTTATACTTTTTATATTAAACCTTACAATAGCCACTAAAGAAATCAACCGAAATCCAATAACATCAAACTCGAACGCCTCTTTTTGTGATGTAACCACGCGCACCAAGTACCAACCTCCCTCCGTTAATCGCGGATTAAGAGGTATTACCACAATCCTATCACTTGCCAACAAATCTGATTTTCACTGCACTTTAATCTGATATCAACTGATCCTCCCTACTATAGATCGTGGATTATAAAATACTTGCAAGTACATTGCTTTCTTCCATATTTTTTATTAAAAGCTTTTGTTTACTATGGAACGGCGATTATAAAACACTAGCAAGTACATTGCTTTCATATTTCTTTTTAAAAGCTTTTATTCGCCGTGTATGTATGTAAATGTGTAATCTGGTAAATTAAATTTGACCTATTCAAATTCAAATTCAAATTCAAATAAGTCTTTATTCAAATTGGCCTATTACAAGCACTTTTGATTCGTCAAATTAAAATTAAATTGAAGCTACAACTGGTTCGGAAAGGTGCTCTAACCGAGAAGAACCAGCAAGAAACTCGGCGGTCACTCTTTTAAAAAATAAAAAACTACCTACTTCCCGTGATTTGATTGAGCTGAAATTATACATACTGGTCCTGTCCCGATAATAATGCATATTTGTGATAAGCATGATCTGCTGCTGCTGCTAAGATAGGCTCCAGACGAGGGAGTGAATCAACCGATGTGTGCATCAACGAACGAATACTGTGAATCAACGATTAACAGTAGGGAAATTCAAATTTAAATATTGCTTTTGAATCGTCAACTCTACTGCTGGTTCGGAAAGCTGGTCCTACCGAGAAGAGTCAGCAAGAAACTCAGTGGTTGCTCTTTTCAAATATAATTCGTATAAATAGTTACATCTGGTCATTACTATCTTGTACAGTGTAGAGGAGTATTTATATCCACGCATTTTTATCATCTATATAATCCTCAATAGTATTACAGGCTTTCTGTATCAGCCTCTTTTTAACAGTGTTTTTAAACTGCTGTAATGGCAAGGCCAAAATTGATTTCGGAATTTTATTATAGAATATCATACTCAAACCCATAAACGATTTACGTACTTTTCAAGGCGCAAAGCAGGAGCCACAAGCTTATGTCGGTTCCTACTTTGTGTATTATAAACATCACCTATCGTTTTATTATTTGTTATATTTGTATGTACAAAAAATTAAATCGCTCAAAATATACTGTGAAGCCAAAGTAAGAAAGAAATAGGTATTCCTTAAACTAAACTATTCCTTAAATCAAGAGAGATCTTGATTAACTTGATTTGTTACTTTTTGTTTATGAAACAGTAAATTTAAAAAGCATTGTCAAGTATTTAAGTTAAGTGCTTAAGTTTGTGATACTTAGAGAAATTTACATATTTTCAAATTCATTACTGCATGCACCTTCTCCATCGATACGTTCTTGAGAAAGGGGTCACGTCATGATATAGTGAAGGTGTATATCACTCGCCTAATGATCTTGCGTCACTTATCTATAGCAGTTGGACGTCATCCTGACACATTCATGATGAGGACCATTGCTGTATCCATACTAATAGTAGACTAGACTAAATAGTCAGACTCTAATTCGTCTAATATCTATCGTCATTCATACGCTAGCTCAATATAAATGAAAACTGTACAATTGAAGCTGACATATTAGATATTCTTTCATACTTATGACATAGGAGAACGTATATTTGCGGCTCTCTACTCTTTTTAACACTTTGAAAAGTTAATTTTTATAATTGTTAACATCAAATATATAGTATATAAAATTATATTCATCACCCTCCTGCCCTTGTCCCACTCTAAGTGAGGTCGATACAACACGTTATAAACATCTTATCACATGATTTGGCTACGTATTTTTCGACCTGCCTGACGTCAACTTACCTTAATCGTATTTTATGACATCTCAGTAAGAAAGAGAGTTGTCTATTCTACTCAACCGGATACTACATGGCGGACTATGTAAAATTATACTATTTTCGTCAAAGTCTCTACACGTTTGTTATGGGCAGTTTAAGATAATCTATAGTTGTTCGAGTAAATTTATTCAATTCAGAACTTTGTCTTTTTCTGTCATATTCGATGCCGGTTATTCATAAACATTTCGATTTATAAAAAAAGCCCATACAAAACCTTCAATGTATGATATGTATTGCGAAAAACGCAGGAGTAATGTATCGCGCTATCGAAGAGCGTCCGCCCTGTAGTCAATTAAGTGATCAACCAGGGGTTCTGCACAATTGGTCGCCTTTCTACAAAGGCGGTGGCGCCGCGATGCGGTAATATTGTGTAACAGAGCGTTTATTAGACTTATTAGGGTGACGTTTTATAAAGGGATTTGATATTAAGCTCGCAATTTTGAGATTATATTGAACATAAGTTACATACTTGTTTTAATGATATAAAATGTTTATTTGATGATAATAATATCAGTCTGCTCCGACTTCCGGTACCTTGGTTCGCTTTTCCAAAAGAACGGTGAAATTGATCGCGATGTGAGGAATAGAATGAATGCAGGATGGATGAAGTGGCGACAGGTCTCAGGCACAATATGTGACCCCCGAATGCCCCCTAAACTAAAGGGAAAAATTTACACATCGGTCATAAGACCTGTCGTAATGTATGGATCAGAATGTTGGGCAATGAAAAAGATGGATGAAAGAAGAGTACATGCAAATGAGATGAGGATGTTAAGGTGGATGTGTGGTGTGACAAGACTTGATAAAATAAGAAATGAGTATATAAGGGGAAGTCTGAAAGTTGCGCCCATTATAGAAAAGATGAGAGGTGCAAGATTGGGATGGTATGGACATGTAATGAGGAGGGATGAAAATCATGTGATCAAACGAGTGTTGAGTATTAATGTGGATGGATATGTGACTAGAGGAAGGCCTAAAAAGAGATGGTTGGACTGTGTGAAGTATGACATGCATATAAAAGGAGTAGCGCCAGAGTTGACGAATGATAGAAGAGAATGGAAGAGAAAAACATGTTGTACCGACCCCACTTAGAGTGGGATAAGGGTAGGAGAAAGAAAGAAAGAAGAAGAATAATATATCACAGGAAAAGGACAATTTTCTACAATGCTATTACGTACATACTGATGAAAATAAAACGTGTATTTTTTAATGTTGAGTCATTCGATGGAGTCAAAGAGATAAAAGGAGGCTCTGTTTTTGTTTTGTTCTTAAAATTTTTACATACCAAAAAGATTGCTTTTACTTATTTAATACTTATAACATAAATTTAAAGTCGTACAAAAATAAGTAAGCTTTTTAATTAATATCAACGGTTTATATTTATTTGATGTCTTGGATTACAAGAAATTAAATATTTTATAGAATGATGTGATAGCCCAGCGGTGAAACCGTGTGACTTTAGAGATGATCATGGGTTCAAACCCGGGCAGGCACCAATGAGTTTTCTATTAAAAACTTATATTCTATTATCTGTCTCATTGATAATTGCAATTTTTCACATGCTTTTCGGTGAAGGAAAACATCGTGAGGAAACCTGCATATCTCTAAAGAATTCAGGGGATGTGTGTAACCTACCAATCCGCATTGGAGTAGCGTGGTAGGTCTTAGCTCCAACACTTCTCTCCAAAAATGGATAGAGTTGCCCAGCAGTGGGATAGTAACAGGCCGTTACTTTTTTTTACTTTTTATTGTTTCATGAATTTGAGATAAAATTCGCAAACGAAAAGTTTAAAATTATATTTAGGACAACAGTACTATTTCTTGAGTTTGTAATATGTAAATCATAGATAGATAGATAGATAGATAGATAAAACACTTATTTATATGTATTATTTTGGTGTGCAATAGCACACCAAAATAATACATATAAAAAGTTAAAAGAAGTATCAGTACAATAGGCGGCCTTATCGCTAAAAGCGATCTCTTCCAGGCAACCTTAGGGTAGAGGACTTTCTAAAAAATCAGCGGTGGGGGTGTACAAAATAATTAAGTACTAAATATATAAATATTATATATTTAAATATAAAACAATAATAAAATTAATAAAAGAAAAATAAATAAATAAAAAAAAGTATAATATAAATGACGAAAAAGATAAAAATTAGAAGTTATATATACTACGAAGTTAGAAGGAATGTCAATCAGGAAGAATTTAAATAGAATTGTTTAACTTTTTCTTTGAACACAGAAAGATTAGAGGATTTTCTTATATCTACAGGAAGTGAATTCCATAAAAGGATAGCCTTGACTGTGAAAGAATTTGCATAGAAGGAAGTGGAGTGAGAAGGAATTTTTAGTTTTAAATTGTGTTCAGAACGAAGAGAAAGAGAATGTGTTTCCTTTAGAAATATAAATTGTTCCTTTAAGTAAGGAGGGGTAGATGGATTAAACAGAATATCATAAATGGTTTTCTATAAACAAATCACAAAAGGGGATAAAATAAGTGTTGAATATCGCCTATATTTTATGTGCGTTACTCCCATGCAATGTAGCCCGGCGTCGAAAACGCCGCGTCGCATCGGAACGCGTTCATGCGTGAAATCGCATCAGTGCTTTCGGAACGCCATCAATGGTTGCGCGCTTCTGACCGAGCGCGGATTATTGAGGCCATTTTTTGACAGATTCTCGGATGAAATTCGGCCTAATATTGTTATGGAGGCTGCCGTGCTGAGTCGTTGGAAATGGCAATCTGTTTACGTATTTTTTCACAAATATTGAGAACAAAAAATAGAAAATATCGTACAATACTCATGAAACAATAAACATATATTTTTATGATATCATTTTCAATATAGATACGTAATTTAAAACATTACAATTAAATAAAAACCAAAAATATGTGAGACAATTAACAAAAAAGTTGACATTTACATTTTTTCTATGGAAAATTTTTATGTCTTGTAAATATTTTTATTTAATTCATACATTTGACTTAGAGCATTAGTTTACTTCAATTATTAGAATTTTATTCTCAATTTTGTTATTTTAATTTAAAATTTCTAACATTTTACTATTGGAAATTTGATTTATTCTACCGTCATTATGACTTTGTTAAAAAACAATGATAAAATTTGTGTATTATTTTAACGAACACATTTAAATAAACTATAGCCTTTCCAAGCATTTATGTAACTTTATACATCTAAAGTAGTCTTGGCATTTTGCATGTCTGACTAGATTTTTAAAAACAATCGTTTTTTTTTACATCGGAATTTTAATCGATTGATATTCCCTTTTTACTTAACGTTTTGTATCATTTTATAGAAATAAACAGGCATTTAAATGACTATATTATATGTATTTAAATAAATATTTAACATAATGTATAACAGTAAAAGAATTATTTATTATCTATCTATAACATCCTCATAAGTCATAGACAATATTCTTACCCAACTAAGCAACGCCCATTTTGTGTCAATCGCAACGAAATAGTCGTTTAATAATTGTACTCAATTTACTCCGCTGAATAAATATCGCTGATAATAAATAAAGAAATAAATATTTATTTATAAATAAATAATCTCCGTGTGGTATCCGGCTGAGTAGAATAGACCACCCTTATTTCTTACCGAGATGTCGTAAAAGGCGACTAAGGTAAGGTTAAGTTAAGTAAGGTTAGGCAGGCGGCCGGTCGTAAAATACGTAGCCTAATCATTTGACAACATGTTTGTTACATGTTGTGCCGTCCCCGCTTAGAGTGGGTGGGTTAAGAGCAGGATAATGATAAATAAATAAATAATATCACCATAATTAGAACTGTTTTAACTATTTTAAAAAAAAACATCATAATTATTAAAAAAAGGGCCCATAATGCATTGCATTTGTTTACTGTGGTTTTTAATGTTAATGTGTAGGTGTGTAAATGACAAAAGTTAAATAAATGATTGGTAATATTATATTAATATTTATAAATATTAACATTGTTATTACATCTGTTTTGATAAATTCTTTGCTTCATCTGAATGTTAAAAAGAATTCCAATAACAAAAGTAACAATAAAAACTATATTGCTATAATCCGCGATACAGTAAATAGAAAATATATATAGTCCTAAATGTATAGTGGACTATCCGTTTTTTCATAGCCGATACATGCAGAATTCGTAAAAACAGAAAACAAACACCACGACAAAACGCAAATAATTTTATTATTACTTTTGTATTATGGTTCTCCACAAAGTAACGCCTAATTCTATAAATTATTCGAATTCCAATGATTTATTAATATTTATAAGTGTAACAACTAATGGAAGTCCCCAAGTAAAATCCAAAGACAATTGGCTTTATAACGAAACAACCTATTTTTATGAGTGATAATGGGTTCATAGGTTATCATTGACCCGGCGACTATAGTCTACATGCTTTTCTTATCTCTAACAGCTTCCCGATGTCATCGCATTCAATGCTGGAGACGCTCGATCGTATTCTGAGAAATTCGTAAATTAAAATTAACTTATTTATATAAGAGAGAATTTTAAAGAAATAGGTGTTACAAAAGCAATAATGAAATTATTTTGCGATAATCCGCGATAAAGTAAATAGAAAATATATATAATGCTAAATGTAGAGTGGACTATCCGTTTTCATATCCAATACATGCATAAAAACACACAAACCTCCACCATCCCACCTGATGACGCTTCGGTTGCGGGGCGAAACGATTGAGTTTGTGGTAGTGAACGTGTGTAGTGCTTGTGTGTGTTATGTGTGATTGTAGCAAAATAATTTTATTTTTACTTTTGTATTATGGAACTCCGCAAAGTAACGTTTACTAAGTTAAACACAGCGGTTCGGATAACAAGTTAACGGTTAATCGTACTTGAAATTGATTAACGCAACAAAAAGAACACCGGCAGACGTTCTTAAATTATCGCACAACAAACCAAAAAGGAAGAGCAAACAAACGAGTGATTTAAGGTGATGGTTGTCACCTTTTTGGTAGCGATGGCGGATCGATCTCTAAATTGTGATAGGGACTGACTGATTTATATCGCACAGAAGCATTTGTACCGGGATGAAACGGTACGGAATTAACTTTGCGAATTATGTTATTTTTGCGAACCAAAATGTTTGGATGTCCACTTAAGTAGACTAGTACTTGGATCACCAAGCTCTACTATTATTTTTTTTAAGATATACTTAGAAAAGTAATTCTAAAATTATTTTGTTATAATCCGCGATAAAGTGCAGTACAAGAAAATACTGTATTAAAAACTAAGTATTGTAGTTAAGATCTTAATTTACATATATTTGTGTAACATTTTTTTAATGGAAATTTGATTGATGTATGCTACATTTATGTTTAAATATTTATATAGTAATAGAATATATAATATAGAATATAAAATATAGAAAATATATATAATAAACCATTGTTTGTATCCCAAATAAAGATAAAAAATAATAATAAATAAAATATATATAATGCTGAATGTAGAGTTGACTATCCGTTTTCATACCTGATACATGCAGGATTCGTAAAAACACATGCCCTAAACCTCCACTACCGCTACCACAAAACACAAGCACTACACACGTTCACTATCACAAACTCAACAATCGTTTCGCCTCGCAATTGAAGCATTATCAGGACATAAACTCAACGACGAAATCGTAGAGACATATATTGATAGATTTTCTCTAGAACGTTGGCTTCCGGGTCGCAGGTTCGACTCCCGCCGAGGACCAACATTTTCTAAAAACAATTACTAGCTTCTTCGAGACTGTGTGCATATATTTAAGTATTTTGTAACATTTTATATGTACATATATATTATCCGGTATTAAGTTTAGTGACAGACGACCGCTATTCATTTCTTACCGAGGTGCCGTAACAAGCGACTAAGGTAAGTTAACGTCAGGCAGGCGGCTAGTCGTAAAACACGTAGCCAAATCATGTCACCACATGTTTGTATCATGTTGTGCCGATCCCACTTAGAGTGGGATAAGGGCAGGAGAATGAAGACTGTGTGTGCAATTGTCCCATATATATTTTGGACACTTACACACACGGTCGTCCATTTAATTTATTTATTTCCGGTTCCCACATATAAGATGTATAATAAAAGCTTGATTACAAACCCATATCATCATCATCCTCCTGCCCTTATCCCACTCTAAGTGGGTTCGGCACTACATGCTGCAAACATGCTGTCACATGATTTGGCTACGTATTTTACGACCGGCCGCCTGCCTGACGTCAACTTACCTTAGTCGTATTTTACGACCCCTCGGTAAGAAAGAGGGTGGTCTATTCTACTCAGCCGGATACCACACGGCGGGTCGACTTACCTTAGCCGCCTTTTACGACACCTCGGTAAGTAATGAGGGTGGTCTATTCTACTCAGCCGGATACCACACGGCGGGTCGACTTACCTTAGTCGCCTTTTACGACACCTCGGTAAGAAATGAGAGTGGTCTATTCTACTCTGCCGGATACCACACGGCAAGGACTATAAACCCATATATACATCTTAAAGCTTATCATCGATCGTGACAACGGTGTCTGTATGCCGCCGGCTCGTTACCTTCCCCCCACTCTACCCACCCTCCGGACTGAGTAATTGGGTGCAGGTACTCAGTCCTGTATAGCGACTTTTTCCTTTCAATAGAGTCGCATATAAAAGGATAAAGATTTCTTTCCTTTGATTAGAAATTATTTCTTCATAGAATGTTCGAATTGAGAATTTAATATTCAAAAATATTCTTTACTAAACTATAACAGAACTACTTTGCTACACTAAGCGTGCGATATACATATATAATATTAAATAAATATATAAATAGGTTCATATATACATGATTTATAGAAGCAGGCGTTACTTTGTGGAATTCCATATTACAGACACTATAACAGAATAACCTTGCTTTAATCCGCGCGGGTTAAGTGAATGAATGCAAAGTTAATGTGTATGAAGCAGGCAAAATTCACGTACCTTTCACATGCAGGACAAGTCACCACATACATACAAGATGCCTCCACCAGCAACATTGCACACAAGCAATACACACAACCACCACCAAAATCTCTACGATCGTTTCACCCCGAAACCGAAGCATCTTGAGGAGGATAGGCTCCACGACAAAATCGTAATGCATTACGATACCGTTGAGTCTTGGAATAAACAGTAACTTCTGTCACTCACCAACCCTGCAAATATCTCCATCACAAGAATCAGATCGATCCGAGGGGTTAAATTACAATTAGTATTAAATTTATTAACAATTTACTAACATTAAATTCGGTATATATCATTTGATCTCAAAAAAAAATGTAAAGGAACCATAAAAAAAATTGTAAAACCTTTCTTATGCTATATCTTTTAATGTGAGAGGTCATCAAATTCAAATTCAAAATATTCTTTATTCAAGTAAACTTATAAACAAGTGCTTTTGAATCGTCAACTTTACTGCTGGTTCGGAAAGCTGTTCCTACCGAGAAGAGCCAGCAAGAAACTCGGCGGTTGCTCTTTTTAAAATATAAATCTTAGAACTAGTTACATTTATTTATTACTGTCTTGTACAGGGTAGAAGCGCACCTATATCCACACATCCTTATCATCTAAGTAATCTTCAACAGTATAGTAGGCTTTCTGTATCAGCCTCTTTTTAACAGTGGTTTTAAACCGCTGTAATGGCATGGCCAAAATTGATTTCGGAATTTTATTATAGAATCAACCCATACCCACAAACGATTTACGTATTTTTGCTAGGCGCAAAGCAGGAGTCGCAAGCTTATGTTGGTTCCTACTTTGTCTATTATATACATCACCTATCGTTTTAAAATTCTTTATATTTTTATGTACAAAAATTACATTGTTTAAAATATACTGTGAAGCAAATGTAAGAATACCTATTTCCTTAAACTTCTCTCGCAGGGAATCACGTGGACTTAAATTGTAGATGCCACGTATGGCTCTTTTTTGTAATACGAATATTTTTCACTATCCGCGCATTTACCCCACAGCAATATTCCATAAGACATAATGCTATATATATGCTATATATAGTTCTATATAAAACCTATTTCTTTAACTTTCAAACTTTAATTTGACTCATCGTGAATAAAAAAACTTTGATATAATGATAACAGATGACGTTTTTTAATGTTATGCTATTCCTGCTGAATTTACAAGATTTTTAAAGCATATGTGTTACCTCGATTTATAAAGAATAAAAAAAAAGTAACGGTAAATATCCCACTGCTGGGAATAGTCCTCCTCTCTCCGTTTTTTGGAGGATTGGAGCTAAGACCTACCACGCTGCTCCAATGCGGATTGGTAGGTTACACATATCCCTATAATTCTTTAGAGATATGCAGGCTTCCCCACGATGTTTTTCACCGAAAAGCATGTAATAAATTGCAAATATCAATTAGACACATAAGTTTTATTAGAAAAACTCATTAATGCCTGCCCGAGTTCGAACACATGTTCGTCTCTAGAGAGTCGCACGGTCTCACCACTGGGCTATCACAGCTTTATAGAGAATAATTTTGCGGATTCGCCGTAAAAACGTAAAATACTTTATTTAGAGACTTTAGACTCGCATTTATAACATTAGTAGGGATTAAAGGATTTTACGGTATAGAAGGATAGCATCCACAATACTTTAGCTGTGAGTTATCCTTTATACCGTTCTAGGCGCTGTAGTCTATTACCTGAAACCTGAACGCCGATGCGTCACTCATTCGGAGCGGCTTGGGCGGGACGACCTTTGACCCGCCCTCCGGAACCCTCCGGGGCGAAGGGTGGAAGCTTATTAGGACTTTTTGCGACTTCCCAACAAGCAAGACGATGTTATAGTATAGGATATTTTATAGGACTCTACTTTTATCCTTTATAAAATATATGGGACATTTACTCACACGGTCGTCCGTCCTCAAAGTAGCCTAATACTAGTGTTATGGGGGACAGACAATTGGTAAATATATACATATATAGTTTTAAATCCATACTTAAATACAAATATACACCCAGGCTCGAAGAACCAATAAACCGCTTATAGAAAATGTTGGCCCTCGGCGAGAATCGCACCCGTGACCCGCGGAACTGAAGGCAGGGTCACTTTTCCCCTGCGCCAACGGATCAGTCTTTGCCACTACAGCAGTTTAAAAACACTATTAAAGGGAGGCTGATAAAAAAAGCCTACTATATTATTGAGGATTATATAGAATATAAAATGCTTGAAAATAGCTAACCTTCTACCCTGTACAAGATAGTAATGACAAAATGAAACAAGTTATAATAATTATATTTGAAAAGAGCACCGAGTTTGTTGCCGGCTCTTCTCGTAGAGGTGTAACTAGCGGCAAAAGTACACGACTCTACATTATGTAGAGTTTGATTATTCCTAATAAGCTAATGTACTATAATAGTGTAGATTTTATATGACTCAATATTTTGTTTAGTTTTTGTTGTATTATCAAATTTTTCTGACTATCAGCCATGTGGTATCCGGCTAAGTAGAATAGACCATCCTCATATCTTACCGAGGTGTCGTAAAAGGCGATTAAAGTGAGTTGACGTCAGGTGGTACCGGTCGTAAAATACGTAGCCAAACCATGTGACAACATGTTTGTAACATGTTGTGCCGACCCCACTTAGAGTGGGATAAGGGCGGAAGGGATGATGATTTAGGGTAATGTAATGTGTTGTAATCTGCCTACTAAATTAAATTTCCTGTTAAATTGCAATTATCAAACATTAATAACAGCAAAATTCATCAATGCC
Source organism: Morpho deidamia (assembly GCA_947086505.1). Lineage (NCBI taxonomy): Eukaryota > Metazoa > Arthropoda > Insecta > Lepidoptera > Nymphalidae > Morpho > Morpho deidamia. The sequence goes on from CAMTZC010000011.1 coordinate 3,589,126, forward strand.
TGCCCGGGGTTTGAATGTGTGACTTTTCTAAAGAGTCTCAAACACAGCTTTTTCTATAATGATATTTTTCCCAAATTTCCTACGTAAGTATATTATTTTTACATTCTCGTTTTAAGCCAGTAATTTCCAAAGTGGTCTATATCGACCCCTAGGGGTCTATAACAACCTGCAAGGGGTCTACGTCAGCGAAAAAAAATTTGGAAGTCCATGAAATGAAAATGGGGGTCCACGATAGTGGATCTCAACACATACACTGATAGTACCTATTTACTTACATCTTATAGTATCAAAACATATACATGTTTATAAAATTGTTTAAGTTATAGGATGTTGGTATTCGCTTTATGGTCGCAATACATATTGAACTTGTAAAAACCTGAGAGTCGCAGTCTCAGAGCTTCGCTACCTTGCACAAAATTTTATTTTGAGTAGTTTTAATTTAAATTCAATTAATATATATATTAACACGTGTTTTTACTTTAAGTTTTCAACACTAAACTTCAAGACAGTTAGAAATTTACAGGAAATCAATATCAGGTAAGTAGGGGGTCTACCCAACACGGAAAAACAGGGCAAGGGGTCTACGACACAAAAAGTTTGAAGAACTCTGTTTTAAGCGAAAATAAATTCGATCGCGAAAATAAATTTCAAAAATTCTCGTCAAATTGCTCGTGATCGCTACGTTACGTCAACGCGAGCGTCACGCGTCGAATGCGCAGGAGTGGCGACTTGGCCCCGCCCAACGACGCCCCGCCATCTAGATCTAGGGCATTTAGCTACAGGCGGCTTCGTTAATATACGATTGTATAATTAATTAACTGTATTTAATTCTGTTTTATAAAGTTATTTTTACAAGAGTATACCGCATGACTGCAACTCTACATCAACATTTATTATTTTAATTTACACTAATATATAAAGCCACCGTGTTGTATTCGGCTGAATAGAATAGACCACCCTTATTTCTTACAGTGGTGTCGTAAAAGGCAACTAAGGTAAGTTGACGTCAGGCAGGCGGCTGGTCGTAAAATACGTAGCCTAATCATATGACGATTTGTTTGAAACATGTGCCGACCCCACTTAAAATGGGATAGAGGCAAATGATGATTTAATTCTGTTTTATAAAGTTATTTTTACAAGAGTATACCGCATGACCGCAGCTCTACATCAACATTTATTATTTTAATCTATACTTATATATAAATCCGGCTGAATAGAATAGACCACCCTCCTTTTTTTACAGTGGTGTCGTAAAAAGCGACTAAGGTAAGTTGACCCGCCGTGTGGTATCCGGCTGAGTAGAAGAACCATCTTCATTTCTTACCGAGGTGTCGTATAAGGCGACTAAGGTAAGTTGACGTCAGCCTGGTTGGTCGTAAAATACGTAGCCTAATCATATGACGACATGTTTGTAACATGTTGTGCCGACCCCACTTAGAGTGGGATAAAGGCAGGAGGATGCTGATATTATTATTATTTTGAGAATTCATTCGTACCAATTATAATTTTAGAAAGTGTTATTTTAGCGAACACAAAATGAGCTCATTGGATTATTGTTTACTAACTTCTATTCTACTCAGCCGGATTCTACACGGTGGGTCGACTTACCTTAGTCGCTTTCAACGACACCTCGGTAAGAAATGAGGGTGGTCTATTCTAGTCAGCCGGATACTACACGGCGGTCTTATTGATATCTTTTAATAAAAGCCTATATATTCATATATGTATTATACATTTTTATGCGTTCTAAACCTAAAATCGCGTGCAATTTTAATTTTTTTTAAGTTTACGTTAATTTGGGGAAATCCGTAATACGAAAATTTATAATAATATTAGTTTGTTGCAATACGCGATAAAGTAAATGGAAAATATACATAATGCTTAATTTAGAGCGGATTATTGGTTTTCATACCTGAAATATACAGAATTCGTAAAAACATATGCACAAACCTCTACCTACGTCACCACAATACACAAGCATTACACACGTTCATTATCGCAATTAAGAAATATAATGATATTATATGTCAAGTTGTAAACACTTCATTCTTTTTCTTAACTTATTCGTAATTGAAATCTTTATTTCCCTTTTTCTGTTGTTTAAGTAACTTGTACTAAAACTGTAATACAAGTTCGACTAAAGTAAAAAGTAGAGCTGTGATAGCCCAGCGGTGAGATTGTGCGACTCTTTAGAGGAGAACACGAGTTTAAACCCGGGCAGGCACCAGTGACTTTTTCTATTAAATCTCATGTGTCTGATTGATAATTGCAATTAATAACACGCTTTTCGGTGAATAAAACATCGAGGAAACGTGCATATCTCTAGAGAATTCTGGAGATATGTGTGATCTACCAATCCGCATTGAAGCAGCGTGGTAGGTCTTAGCTCCAACCCTTCTCTCCAGAAACGGGGAGACTAGGCCTATTCCCAGCAGTGGGATTGTAACAGGCCGCTACTTTACAAGTTCGACTAAGTTAATATAAAGGTAATAATAAACATGATTTTGGTATAATCCGCGATACAGTAAATAGTGAATATATTTAGTGCTAAATGTATAGTGGACTCTCCGTTTTTTTTATACCCGATACATGCAGGATTCGTAAAAACACATGCACAAACCTCCACCACTGCCACCACATTACCCAAGCACTACACACGTTCACTATCACAAGCTCAACAATCGATCAAAAACAAAAAAATCGCAAAGCCTTTTGCCATTTGTCGTGGAGTCTATCTCCTGATGATGCTTCGGTTGCGGGACGAAACGAAAGGCGACTAAGTTAAGTTGACCCACGTGTGGTATCTGGTTGAGTATAATAGACCACCCTCCTTCTTACCGATGAATCGTAGAATACGACTAAGGTAAGTTGACGTCAGGCAGGTGGCCATTCGAACCGTATCATGTGATACTAATTAACTTTAACAACTTGCCGAAACTTAACCGAAACGTTAAACAATTGAGACTTGTACCACCTCGTCCGCGGAGGCGTAGTCTGACTCAAATTCAAAGACGCATCCACGAGGTGGGAACGAATAAACAACTTGGTACTAATCCAAATAAGCGGGGTTCCCCGAAATACGTATGCTACATTGCTTAAATATTACTTCGCTTACTTGCTTACTTCGGAAAATCTGGTTCGAATTAAGCATAAGAAATTAATTACCTATAGGTATTTTTTTTACTGGAGGACCAAAACGTCCTTTAAGTTTGTTTTAGAAACAAGTCTTTAGAGATGTATGTAGCAGAAACGAATTTGCTGTACAGTAGTAAACAACGCAAGCTAACCTAGTGCGAAAATGACCAGAAATTTCAGCCTGAATACGATTTGCCTGTTTCGTTAGATTTACCAGACTATTTGAGTAATATATCGTTGCAGATTTACTATAGTAAATATAATGATCTCTTCTTTACAACATTACAAGTAATAAATATTATTTTTCTTTAATCTGCTATAAAACATCGCGATTCTAACGGTAAATTATTGAAATATAATTTTATCGATACATTTTGTATCAAAAGTAATAATAAAATTATTTTGCTATAATCCGCGATACATCGCGGATATAGATAGATATACAGAGAACATATAGAGAACATATAACCGAATTCATAACCGAATCATGTGATAACATGTTTGTAACATGTTGTACCGACCCCACTTAGAGTGGGATAAGGGCAGGAGGATGTTGATGAGTATTGCGTTGTTTGTAAAGGTATAGAGACATTTTCATATACTAAGCTGAAACAATATTAAATTTTTTAGTTTGTAAACTATTTATACGAGATTGACACATACCTAAATGTTTCATTGTTTCGTCGACAGAAGTAAGAAACAACTGCAAGCCATTAGTTCTCTAGCTCAGTAGACTGTACTGTCTCAAGGATGGCTATGTTAATATTGGAGTAGGTAGCGAGAAATATGGACGGCGGAAAGTTGATACAAAGTAGGATTTTCAGGTACCGTCGAGGCAAATGTGCGTTAGGAAATATTTCAACTATTTAAAAAACTAATAAGATATTGTACACTGTACGCTATGTATTGCTATGTTTATACCTTCAAAATTCAAAATATTCTTCTAAACATTTAAACTTGTAAACAAGTGGTTTTGAATCGTCAACTCTACTGCTAGTTTGGAAAGCTGTTCCAACCGAGAAGAGCCAGAAACTTGGCGATTGCTCTTTTCATATTATACTTCTTGTACTGGGTCGAATAGTAACTATACTATATTATATAATAGTATAGTTATATATTGTACAATAAATAATAATAAATAATAAATATATGGGACATTTACGCACACGGTCGTCCATCCCCAAAGTAAGTACCTTAACACTTGTGTTATTGGTGACTGACAACTGGTAAATATATACATATATAATTTTAAATACATACTTCAATACATATATACACCCAGACTTGAAGAACCAACAAATTTTTTATTGAAAATGTTGGTTCTCGCCATGAATCGAACCCGCGACCCGCGGAGCCGAAGACAAGGTCACTGCCAACTGCGCCAACGGGCCAGTCAAATTTAATAGTATAGTTACTATTCGACCCAGTACAAGAACCAGTACAGGTTATAGTTAACCACGCATTCTTATCATCTAAGTAATCTTCAACAGTATAGTAGGCTTTCTGTATCAGCCTCTTTTTAACAGTGTTTCTAAACTGCTATAATAGCAAAGCTAAAGGTTCCTATCGTTATAGCTCCAAATGCGATTTCGTTCGCGACAACTTAAGCGTTATATGTATATTTATCAGTTCTCTTAGAAAAACGGATTTTTTTTACCCTATACGTTAGTCCTAGTATAAACTTTAATTCTGCCAAATTTCTATCAATATTTGTTTAGCGGATTAGGTGTGAAAGCGTAACACACAGACAGACACTTTTGATATTATAATATTAATACGCATAATGGATTGGTAGAAAGTAATATAAATTTGAGTTCAAAAAAGAAAAATATGGTCTTAAAGTTATATTGTTATCAAATTCAAATTCAAAATATTCTTTATTCAAGTAAACTTGTAAACAAGTGCTTTTGAATCGTCAACTTTACTGCTGGTTCGGAAAGCTGTTCCTACCGAGAAGAGCCAGCAAGAAACTCGGCGGTTGCTCTTTTTAAAATATAAATCTTAGAACTAGTTACATTTATTTATTACTGTCTTGTACAGGGTAGAAGTGCACCTATATCCACACATCCTTACCATCTAAGTAATCTTCAACAGTATAGTAGGCTTCCTGTATTAGCCTCTTTTCAACAGTGTTTTTAAACTGCTGTAATGGCATGACCAAAATTGATTTCGGAATTTTATTATAGAATCTTATACCCAAACCCACAAACGATTTACGTAATTTTGCTAGGCGCAAAGCAGGAGTCGCAAGCTTATGTCGGTTCCTACTTTGTCTATTATATACATCACCTATCGTTTTATAATTCTTTATATTTTTATGTACAAAAATTATTATAAGACAAAAGTTATAATAAGACATAGGTACGTGGTTGAAGAAAAGACATTGTCTGCTTATCTTGAATTCTATCCGTAACACAGTTTTTAACGCCTCTCTGGTAGAAATATTAAATCTGTATATTATCGTCTCTATATTATATTATTAACTATGCTATTTCAATAATCGGTATATAGGTCATAGATGTTGATCGTTCACACATATATCAATCATTCGTAGAGAGTCTTTATCAATTTATTTAGTAGTGTCTCATAGGAAAATAACTGTTCGTAAAGTATTGATAAGTAGTAAATGTAGTATTTAGTTAAACTTCTTAACTCAAGACTAAAAGGAAACTCTTCTGAACAATAATTTGCGTGTAACTACGTGAATTTAAAACATTTTATTGATGTTTTAGGTTTTTTTTTACAATTATTTACAGAAATGCCGCCGTCACCGTTGCAATACTACATAGATGGGCTCTTTAGATACTATTTAATCAAATAAGTTTAATTTTCGATTTTTACTCTTGATAATGCATTTTTAAATATATTATCTCTGACTTTATACTTAACACCTTATAGTTAACTAAAAATAAAATATTTTTTTACGTATAATTAATTATCGCAATAAAAATAATAGATGCTTGATGTCTACAAATTCTTTTTTGGTATTTTAAATTTATATTTTAAGTTAACGAATACATCTAATGCAATCACCAGTAATATTTTATAATTTAGTTAATATTGTTTTTTTGATTTGTAAATGCATCAATGAGTAAGATTACCGACAGCAATGTACAAAGAATACATCTAATATAAACGCTAACAATCTAATAAATTAAATTATATAAAAATACAATTAATATATAATTAATATATAATAGCTGTGATAGCCCAGCGGTGAGACCGTGCGACTCTTTCGAGGGGAACACGAGTTCAAACCCGGGCAGGCACCAATGAGTTTTTCTATTAAAACTCATGTGTCTAATTGATAATTGCAATTTATCACACGCTTTTCGGTGAAGGAAAACATCGTGAGGAAACCTGCATATATCTAGAGAATTCTGGAGATATGTGTAACCTACCAATCCGCATTGGAGCAGCGCGGTAGGTCTTAGCTCCAACCCTTCTCTCCAGAAACGGAGAGAAGAGGCCTATTCCCAGCAGTGGGATTGTAACAGGCTGGTACTTTTACTTTTTACAATTAATATATTCACGGATTATAGCAAAATAATTTTAATATTACTTTTGTATAATGGATCTCCGCAAAGTAACGCCTAATTCTATAAATTACTATAATTTCATTAGTGTCATTTTTACTCGAGTTGTTGTAAATCAATAAGTAAGATTAAAACCGCAATAGCAATATACACAGGGGACAGAGTAGTGCAACGCACAAAGCGGCGCGAATAAAAACAAACGCGTTTTCTTACCGACGGTACGGCTGAAAGATTTCCCCCCCGACCAGAGGGGGACTCGGTCGAGGTGGCGGGGCCTTCGCTCCCTGCCCCCAGGCCACCGGGCCAATGGCGGAGCGCCGCGGCCTGGCCCGACCTAAGCTCAGTCGCGGCTGAACCGCGACCCTTGACACACGCGCGCGCACCGCGCTCTCACCCGGCGACCGCGACCGGCATCATCACGCACGGAGCCCTAGTCTACGGCGGGGTCGGCGGGCCGGGGCTTTGCCCTCCGAGAGCCCCCGACCTCCCGCCTCTGGAGCTCGGCTTCCGCGGCAGCTGGCGCGAGGAAGAGCTCCTGCCCTCTACGCCCGCGAGTCAGGCCGCGTCGACGCAGAGCGGCTCCTCCGCGACCGATAAAGGCCAGAATGTGGAGTGCGTCGTGTGCGGAGATAAGTCCTCCGGGAAGCACTATGGCCAGTTCACTTGTGAGGGTACGTAGGAAGTGAAAGTGTTTTTGTATTCGATTTGAAAAAGTGTTGTGCCTTGTGCGACGGGTCGGGAGGTCACGGTGATTGTATTTTTTTTTTATATTCGATATTGGATATATAAGTCTTGCGTCATGGATTACAAAAAAATTCTAAACTACTAAAAATTATTTATGATAAATTTTTAATGCAATAATGAATAACGAGCTAAAAAGTTCTAAACTGAAAAACAGCATTAAATAATTCAAAAAATTGTTTCAAATTAAAATTAAATATCAATTATGGGAATAAAAAATAATAGTTCTAAATCTTTATGGGTGAATTTAAAACGAATAAAAAAGTAATAAAAATATATATATATTATATAAAAATAAATAATTACACAAAATCAATATTTTTCGTGATTCCAGATATTTCAATAAATTAAAAACTAATAAAACAAAAAATTATAATTTTTTTTATTATAAAAAATCGGTATACTAGTAGGTAATATTAAAAAATATAAATAATAATTAAAAAAAAAAAAAAAGAAGTTATCATAGTTATGTCTTGTTCTAGCTGATTAATCTAAAAAAAAATAATATGATAAAATAACGGGCTAGATACTTATAAGTACTTTCATTATCATTTAGTTTTTTTTTAATCAACTACATTTGCATCGTAGATCGGTAATTTTAGTAACAATAGTGAAAATTTTTATTTTATGTAAGGACCTACTCGAAAGCACTTGATTCCAGACCTTTAAATAACTAATTTAAAAAAATAGTGATGCAATAATGACAAGCAATATATCGGCAAATAGGAGTTACCTATTATAAATTGTGTCTTATCATATATTGATGACTACTATTCTGGGACTAGCTGTTTCGTAAAGCAACGATATTAAGTTTCATTTCTGGTCTTTGGAACCTCAAATGATTTTGTAGTCAGGTGATTTCCGGTTAAACTTTATTTCTTAACGGTTGATATCGTTACGTCCAAAGGCAATACAGCTTATTGGCTCCAATAAAACCTTTTTTTGATCGATCATAAAAAAATTATGAAATTATAGAAAATGATATTTTGTTATAAAGTGAGAGTGTATTTGTGTATTAGTACAGTGCCGAATTAGTTTATAATTCTGATTGCGGTATTTACTTACTAACCTTATATACATAAAAAAAGAAAGTGCAAGTGCTTTATGATTTTCAAGTTTTCTAATTTTTTTTCAAAAATCCATATTAATTTAATATATTTTTTCATACATTGACCATTGTTTAATATAACTTAAAATAACATAAATATCACGTATATTTTTAAAAATTAAAAAATATAATTTCCATGTCAGCAAAGGTAACTTTGTTATAAATGTTTGTAAGAGATTGCTTGAATAGCAGGAATATGGAAAATTCATGACATAAATTCAAAATTAACTTCCCCTAAAACAATAACAAGCCATCTACTCCCCCTTAACCTCAAAAATATCAATTAACCGCGTCTAATCAGAATGCAATAAGACGAAGTTTTCACAAACTGCCTGCTCCTAAAGATAAGGGGATGTTTCACTTTTATGCAAATTAGTCGTAGAAATTGTTACTTCTTACATAGAACTTTTGGTTTGGAACGCTTCGTTCTTTCATCTAAAGTATACATATAATAATACATTCAAATTTAAAGTAAAATGTTCTTTATTTAAGTAAACTTATAAACAATCTACTTTACTCTCTAAGAATTACTTAAGATCTAAGACAATACTGATAAGAATTTGAAAGTTACCAAATGTTTTTAACGAACCTAACCATGGTTTAGAAGGTTATTTCTACCGAGAAGAACTAGCAAGAAACTCGGCGAGAACTTTACAAATAATAATAAATCTTTATAAAAAAATTAATATATATTCATGTTTAAAATTTATAAATCAACACATGTAAAAAGATAAATAAAAAATAAATAAATTCGTAGATATATGTATAAGAAATTAAATCAAACAAATTACGTCGCGTATTGTTGTTATAATATAAATTTAATCCAAAAGTACAACTTAACGAATAAGACAGTTTAGGCTGTATAATGAAACACCTTTGTCTCCTTTAAAAAAAGAAATATTAAAAACAAAAGTAAGATTTTCGAATAAGTTTTGAGAGATTTAGAATAATGAAATAACGGTTTTGAAAAATATTTTACAACGCAGAAATATGCGTAATCTGACATGACCAGTTTTAATAATTGTTTCATATTACTTTAATAATAACGCCGTTAGAAAATAATAAACAGAAATTATAGTTCATTTAATATTTCTCAAGATTGTATATTGCCTCGTATAATAATTGCTATTAAGCTCAAATCTAAAGCTCTCCGTGAATAGTGAATGGTCTATTAATTTCTAGTACGTAGGTACAGAAAGCTTTAAATTAAATGTAAGAAATATGCTTATACGTAAAGCATAATACACAATTTAAGATCATTTGGATGATATAAATGCTTAGATTTGAAAATCCTTTCAGCTTCATGCAAGACTGCGGTTTAATAATGTAAATTAGAGATGTTTAAAAGATTGACCGCCGAGTTTCTTGCTGATTCTTCTTGGTAAGAGCAACATTCCGAGCTAGTTGTAGTTTCATTAATCATATTGATCCTTGACGATTCAAAAGTGAAAGCAAAGTACTGTTATATTTTCTGTTTTTTGGAATTCTGCAAAGTAACGCCTGCTTCTATAAATGATTTAAATTGTATCATCAATATTAAACCAGCGGATAAAACGCAAAAACGTAACGAGAGTACCTCACGTAAACGAGATGGACAGACATTTTTGTTTTTATATTAGTATGGATTATATAGTATGCATTCACGAGTTTGCAGACTAAAAATTACTATGTTCCGAAAACCTTACAAAAAAATTCAACATTCCCCACAGATTAAACATAAACATAGCGGTTCGGATATTCCATGACTAAATCGCATTATGATTTTGACATGGAACCTATCCTCCAACAAATGTTGGCCCTCGGCGGGAATCGAACCCGCGACCCGCGTAGCTATAAGGTTTGTCACCTGGGCCAACGGATCAGTAAAATAACTTTATTTATAAGCACTATAACAGAACTAACTACCTTGCTATAATCCGCACGGGTTAAGCGAATACATGCAAAGCTAATGTGTATGAAGCAGACAAAACCCACGCACCTCATACATGCAGGACAAGCCACCACACGCACCCCAAGGCACCTCAACCTCGGATAGGCTCCACGATAAAAATTGTAATGCATTACGATTTTTGTCGTGGAGCCTATCCTCCTGATGATGCGTCGGTTTCGGAGCGAAACGATCGTCGAGATTGTGGTGGTGGGTGTGTGTGCTGCTTGTGTGCTATGTTGCTGGCGGAGGTGCCTTGGGGTTTTGCCTGCTTCATACACATTAGCTTTGCATGCATTCGCTTAACCCGTGCGGATTATAGCGAGGTATTTTTGTTATAGAATTGAATTCCGCAAAGTAACGCCTGCTTCTATAAACTTTATTTATTAAAGTGTATTTATTATTAAAGTGAACATCGAACTAATACCCAGTTAGGTTCTAGACATGTAGGTAATTATTTAGTATTTAGATAACCTCAAAGATAAACACTGAATGGCTGGGAACCAGTCTTTCTCCGCTTCAACTAAATCGCTGCGGCCAACATCGCGTGCTGACGGCGCTTATCCGGTAAAAGAAAGTGAACTTTGTGGCTTTTTGAATGAAACATCTAACCACACATAAAATATTTTACTATAATACGCGATTAGGAATAGGAACAATTTGTCAACCTTTATATGTTTACTCCGAGAATCGGTAATTTGTTGATTTATATTTTTATCTTAAGTATTGCCTTTTTCTGACTTTCTTCTTTTCTTTCTTATTCCCTTTATATTTAATTTAATTTTTTTTTAATAATAAAAAATTGTAAAAATTGTAAGGCACCATATACACCATAAGTATGCATGTTGTGTACACGTGTAAGTAAGGATGTACTTGTAGCAGGATACAATATTGCTTGTATTTAAGTTTACTTTAAGTGCATTCTTGTTGGTTTTCCAATTAATAAATAAATATATTAAATAGAGGAAACCTATGTTACGCTAAAAGTAGAGTGTACCTACTATCTGTAATCATCTATACTAATATATTCAAATTCAAATTCAAAATATTCTTTATTCAAGTAAACTTGTAAAGAAGTGCTTTTGAATCGTCAACTTTACTGCTGGTTCGGAAAGCTGTTCCTACCGAGAAGAGCCAGCAAGCAAACATTAAAATGGCAAAAATTAAAACTTTTTTTGCGTGCGCTAAGTAAACGGTGAAAGTTATTCAAAAATCATGTACTATAAAATCTATACTAATATTTAAAGATAAGGAATTTGTTTGTTTGTTTGTTTGATTGATTGTTTGGTTTACTGGACGAATTTGAAAAATTCTTTGAGTGCAAGATAGTCCATTTATCGAGTAAGGTTAGACTATATAATATAACGCTGAGATGAATAGGAAAGGAGCAGCAATAAAAAATATTGCTAAAACAGCAAAAACAGCAAAATTTAAAGCTTTTCTTGAGTGCACTAACTAATCGGTGAAAGCTATTCAAAAAGCATATACTACAAAATTGTTCCCCTCTAAAAGTTCTAAATAAAAGTCCGCGATAGCATGTGTAGAGCTTTTAAGGTCAACCCACTTTAACCATAATTATTATAAGTATTACGGTTTACTCCAATAATAAGACTGCAGTCCACGCGAACGAAGTTGCGTTAAAAAGCTAGTATTTTATAAATAAAAATTCGTAAAACGCCTGCACTAAAAACCACATTGTACTAAGCTAGTAATGCATTCACTCACTACCACAAATGGTTAATCGTAATAATCGTTTTCGCCTCGGTAACAAAAAATCCTCTCCATCTGACTCCACGATACAATCGTCACTTTGCGATATTATAATTTGAATTGTAATTTTATAATTGTAAACGAGAATTATAATATTTCAATACTATTTTATTTAATTTATTTATTCATGTACCATAAAAAGAACGTAAGAAAAATATTATTAATAAAAAAAGTATACAAAACTCAACTCATCAATATCAACTTATTTTCACTAACTTTGCGATTTTATTTTTTGCATTATCCTACTAATATTATAAATGCGAAAGTTTGTGAGTATGGATGGATGTTTGTTACTCTTTCACGAAAAAACTATTAGACGGATTTGGATGAAACTTTACAGTTATATAGGTTATACATCGGAATAACATATAGGCTACAATTTGTAACGATTTTATGTAATATAACGATACATGTCAATAAATTCGGAAAAAATCTGGCCTCTGAGAGCTATCTCGGCGTACGCTGCCTAAACCATTAGAGTTAAACAAATATAATGTATCGTAGTATTGTTCGTCTTTAATAGTTCTAAATAAAAGTCCGCGATAGCATATATCTATCTTTTATGTGGAAGCCACTATAACCAAAATTGTGAATCATAAATTTAATTAAACTAGATACTGTGGCAGACAAAATACCTAGCGAAGCCGCGGGCAAAAACTAGTAATTTTATAATTGTAAACGTGGATTATAGCATAATATTTCAATAATTTTTTATTTTATTTTTATATATTTATTTATGTACATAAAAAAACGTAAGAAAACGTCACAAGAACGTCAACTTATCATTATCAACTTATTTTTGTTCCATTTACACAGAACACGCCACTTCTATTAGTTTGCGATTATTTTATAAACCATTGAACAGATTATCATGCTGTTTTAAGCCTAACTGATACCGAACAGAAGACAACAGTTTCTAAAATAACGTAATATTTTCAATTGAAATTTTGAAGATAAAAGTAGTAACTGTGAGTTAACTAACAGAAATAGAGACCTGTAGTAGCGGACTTTTGCATATTGTTTTTGTAGATCTACAATTCTCTACCACATTTTAGTGTATTTCTGGTAGTTTACTCGGCGGACGCGACTAAAGCTCTCAGCATGTGAGTTTTTTTTACAACCTCTTTGACACAGTTTCCATAAAACTGTACCCTGTAAAAATGTACCCTACATATCCTTTACTAAAGAATTGCAACAATCTGTTCAGTAGATTTTGAAAAATTTGATCACATACAGATCGACAGCTTTTGGGAATTTTGTTTTATGATAAACTAGTTGTGCCAATAACGACATCGTGGAATTCAGTGATTTACGAAAGTTTCCCTGAATTTTAGAAAATTTGAACATAAAAGCAGTTCTGAGAGAGATAGAGACATGCTATCCCCAACTTTTTGTAGTATTTTAATAGTTCTATAATTCTCTACTACATTGCTTTAGTGTATCTCTGCTGGTTTACGCAGCGCACGCGACAAAGCTCCCAGCAAGCAAATTTTTTAACAACTGCGCGATCTCTTCAACTCAATTTACATAATACCAATATGTACTATTTACCTAAAACATCCGGAAGTATTGCACTATCTTTTGGTGAAAATCGTAGAAAAATCCGTTCAGTAGATTTTGAGAGAATCGATTACATACAGACAGCTTTTTGGGACTTTGTTTTACAATAATTATAGATATCCTCCTCGTTGGGGTCGTGTGCTCACTACTGAGCATCGTGATGGTCCCGATCCCTTCTGCTGTGGATTAATTGCCGCTAATTTTCCCATTCGGCAGCGCTATGTCCAGATGTTCAGACACCTGCAGGCCTACCATGAACTCTTATTGCAACATAATAGAAGACGTAAACGACGACCGCGAACCGCTTTCTTTTCGTACCGTGAAGTGTGAATTGCATTGGAGTCGTAATGTTTGAAAAGGATAACGTTATATGAACTATATATAGCTCTGTCTCTTTTACTCACATGCTCTTAGGACGAACTCCGAACGCTCATTCGGCAACGACTTAAAGTGTGCGTCTTTAAGACGTCATGGTATGAAAAAGCAAAACAATTTCGTTTACGTCTTCAATTGGGTCGCAATAAGAGTTCATGGTAGGCCTGCTGATCCATCCATCTTTTCGGGCTCCGACCCCTGGATGTCTTCCCGTCTACCTTCCCAATGACCATGAGTTTCTCGACGTTATCGCCAGATTTTCTAGCTACATGTCCAAAACACTAAAGTATTCTCTGGAGACATATGCTAGAGAGTCTCTGCTTCAGCTTCAGCTCACTATTCCCGATCTCAATGATAAGATCAGATTATAAATATAGATTATCTTACAAACACTACGATTAATATACAAACACACCGCCTCTTACAATTATTCGAGATACTTATCTAGTGTAAACTTGTTATCTACATATAGACGAAACTCAACATTTATTGCCGTTTGTTAAAATAATTTTCCATAATCTGTAGACGAATAAATTAGTCAAAACTATATCGTGCGGTCATTTAAAGACTGCATGTGTAGGTATAATTATTATCTCGACGCCGTCTATTCTTTCTCGATAACTTGCTAGGAATTCATTAATGAAATAAAATATATTAGTTAACGCGCTAACAGACTATGCGGGGTCAACGTCGTCCATTAAAAGTTTCAGTTTGTAAAGTTTTTTTTTCAACAACAATATCAAAGTGGCTGTACACCAAAGTCTAGTATAGGTCATGTTGCCCGTGATGACATATTCATCCGAAAGTCGGTCGTAGATTATAGGCCTCTTGTGAGTCCATACTTTCATCGAGACCGCATACAAGTGTAGTCACAAGTTAGTTCGAATAAATAATAAATAAATTACTTACACACTCGGTCGTGCGTACCCAAAGTAAGTAATTTAATATTTGTGTCATGGATAACGGACAACTGGTAAATATATTACATATATAATTTTCAATACATACTTAAATACAAATATACGCCCCGGCTCGAAGAACCAACAAATTGTTTATAAAAAATGCTGGCCCTCGGCGGCAATCGAACCCGCGACCCGCAGAGTTGAATGCAGAGTCACTACCCACTGCGCCAACGGGCCAGTCAAGTACGAGCATATTGTCAATGCTTTGATTGTTTGATTGTTTTGGTTAAAGTTTTTTACAAATAAAGTATCATAAAAACGCCACTGATTATGTCAAATGCGATAAAAACAACCTACGATGCAAAACGAGCGCCTCATTTTCGCTGGCAAAGCTGTATATACGATTTTGTATTTTTGATCGTCGGCTTAGATTAATAAATAGACCCTCATTAAATGACGAAAATATATTTCAAAGATCAAGCACTTTTCGTCGCATATCAAATCAAAATAATCTTTATTCAAGTAGGCTTTTACAAGCGCTTTTGAATCGTCATAGAGCAATTACATTTAATGAAGCTACAACTGGTTCGGAATGTTGCTCTTACCGAGATGAAACAAGCAAAAAACTCGGCAGTCAATCTTTTAAACGTTTTCAATTTACATTAATTAACTGCAGTCTTGTATGAAGCTGAAAAGATTTTGAAATCCATTTTATCATTAAAATACGTATACGCATATTTTTTTTCACTTAATTTAAACTTTTCTGTAGACAAGTCTTAAATCGATTGCGGAATAAAAAATATTAACGCAGCGTTAAATAAACTTGCCTGAAAGAGCCTTTATAGGCGGCAAACATGCCACCATCAATGGCCGGTCAAAATAACAATTTCATGTACATATTAAAACAAATTTCTTTTATCGCAACGCCATGGCGCCAAATGGGTCGTGACCTTCTTATATCTTTATAGAAACCTATCGGATATTTGACATCGAAACATGTGAAATGTGTTTTTATTTATTTTCCCGCTGTTTAGGAATGTCTAATTCTTATAACATGTTTTCTATAATGGTGTAATAAATGTCTATATATTCTGATATCTATTCCCATGTTTTGAATGTAATTTTAGAAAAGTTTTATAACTGCGATGCTATAGAGTTTATACAAGATTAAATACTTAAGGTAGGAGTGATGGTCATTTGATGTTCCACTGCTGGGTAAGGCTTATGCTAACTCCAGGAAATAAGTGTTTTGTAAATAAGATACGTGTAATATCTTAGGAATTCTGAAGAGATATGAGATACTTGAACTGATGCTGTCAGCCCTAACGGCTTTTACAGCGTCATCGCAGAAGTATCGTCGATGTTGCAAAATGCGGAAAGTAGAGTGAAAAAGATCTACTAGCGTCAGGGAATGTGTCTGTATGACTATGACTAGTAGTATATTAACTCACACGACGTCAATGACTTTAACTTACGAACACTCATTGATCTTTTAATGCTTTAACAGTTAGGTCATCACGGATATATTTATGTGCATTTCGACATTATAACTATATAACATAATAATTGTATATCTACATTTATTGATAAACCAAGTTCTTGCGTTACTTCGCAAGTTAACTTTACAACCAAATAAATCCATAAAGCGAGCTTTAAAATGTTTTCGTTAATACCAATTACCATAATACGAGTGTACCGATAAACTGCATTAGTGTCGCCTCCATAAACTGTTATTTTGATGTCGACAAATACACTTTATTAACAGCCGGACCTCCCGCTGTTTGGGTGCAACCTTGTCGCAGTAAAAGAACGATGCTCGAATCTCAATCGCAGTAAAAACTTTTACAGCCGGTACATCGACAAGGTTCCCTAACGAAGCGCTCCTTTTGACTTAAATGCTCGCGTTCGAGCGACAATACTGATCGTAGTTGACACCTGCTTAGTGATGTCACATGATCTACTTATCGATTGTAATTTTATTATATTCTATGATGCACCAATTAATTTTTCTATCTTATATTTATTTATTTATTCCGATCTTCAACAGCATTACTCAATAAATCATCCAATATATATCTCATAAAGTTTAAATTAAATATTTTGTACCATTTGTAGAAGAACACACCATTCTTAGTTAGAATGTTACAATTGTAAACCTAAAGATAAAGACGAGAGAATAGTGAAACCAAAAAAAAACATAATTAAGGCTCAAATATTAAAACTCTGACATTAAATTTTTAGTAAATTTTTTCATAAACGATGAAAGCACATCGCAGCCGATATCCGTTATGTTATAGTTAAAGTTCTCCGGTAAAGATAGGCTTGAGCAGAGAACTTTAACTAGTTTAATAGAAATACCTACATGATTTTGTAATCAATAATATTAAATATCCATAATAAAGTGATCGGTCAAAGGAAAAAAAAGTAATTTGTAATATTAAATATACAAGATAAATACAAAAGTAGAACTTTATTGTTTTTTTTATTTTTTGTCTTGTTTTTATTCTTGTTTTATATCTGACTTTTACTTTGAGAAGGTAATTGTCAGTAAACACCACATTATAAGCGTATAGTAGCGTGTAGATATGACGTAAAAGCCAAAAAAAGATTAAGCAAAAAAATCTGAAACAATGTTACTTTTGATAAAATTATTTTTGATTTATGATTAAAAATAAAATAATATAAATTTCGTAATACGAGTATGTAAAACTCTCACCTTTTCCGACGGGAGCTTTATTCAAATAATTAATCACCATGAACGACTTATATCTGACCATAAGATTAGAAAATATAAATTCTATTATAAATGACGAATACAAAGCTACAAATTAAATTAAGTAGACACAGAAATTATCGACGCGGCGCCTCACTATCGCCGCAACCGGTCAGTTTATGGTATGTTTTGTACCGCGATACCGTGCCAGTTAACCCTATCTTTACGACCGACTCTAAACATAAGTGTCTCTCGAAACTTATTTATTTTTATCTCATTCCACTTTTTAAATTGAATCCACGTTCGGCGCGTGTGTGGCTCTCTCTCCGCCACTAAAACTGTCAATAAACTCCTCAAATCGAATGAAACATCGACCTTTTAATGAAAGTCTAACTCTTTAACGTGTAATTTATAGTACATCACTACTCAATAAGGTAAACATTAGTGTGGGCTGCATTAGCGTTCATTTTTCATATTTTGTGTCGCCTCTTTGTAAAATTAATTATTATGATTTATAGAAGCAGGCGTTACTTTGCGGAATTCCATATTACAAGCAATATAACAGAACTAACTACTTTGTTGTAAGGAGGAGGCTCGTCCCAATCAGTCTCCTTAATTGTCAACCTCACCTGCACGTGGTGCACCCTGCAGATTTACCAACGAGGCTCTGGCGACCGACAAATGGCGGTATAACCATTCAAATAGCTGACTTAAATATTACCAGACCGACAGTGGGCAGCAGCACTGTCGGTGCGACATGGTCAGCACTGCGATCACCAACCCGCATGCCAAGCGTGGTGATTATTGGCAATAACCTTCATGGATAAACACAAGAAGCCACAGCCCCTAGTTCCCGGCAGCCCCGCTATTCCCAGCTCTGGCAGCGGTTCGGGTAACGGCGGGGCAGGGGGTGTCAAGAATCTCCGGCAGAGATTCCGCTGCCAACCCCGACGACTTGACCTGGCAACATATAACGCACGCACTTTGAGGGAAGACGAAAAGATAATCGAGCTGGAAGAAACAGTAAACAAGTTGCGATGGGATGTCATAGGATTATCGGAAGTCCGAAGAGAGGGGGAGGACACGATGATTCTAAAATCCGGCAACCTGTTTTACTACCGGGAGGGCGACCAACAGTCCCAAGGTGGTATCGGGTTTCTCGTCCACAAGTCCCTTGTCAACAACATTGTTGAAGTCGAGAGTGTGTCGAGCAGGGTCGCGTTCCTTATACTCAGAATTACCAAACGGTATTCGCTGAAGGTCATACAGGTTTACGCACCGACATCGGCACATCCAGACGAAGAGGTGGAGGCCATGTATGAGGATATATCTAGAGCCATGCATGCCTCTAAAACCTTCTACACTGTTGTGATGGGGGATTTCAACGCAAAGCTGGGCACGCGAAGCGGCACAGAGGTGAGAGTGGGGAAATTTGGATACGGGCAACGGAACCACAGGGGCCAGATGCTGGCCGATTTCTTGGAGAGGGAGGACCTCTATATGATGAATTCTTTCTTCAAGAAACGGCCGCATCGAAAATGGACCTGGATTAGTCCCGACGGTTCCACGAGAAACGAGATCGACTTCATTATGTCAACCAGGCGTCATATATTCAATGATGTCTCTGTGATCAACACCGTAAAGACGGGGAGCGATCACCGTTTAGTCAGAGGCTCATTGAATATATGCGTACAGCTGGAAAGGTCCAGACTAGTGAAGTCTACGCTCCGACCAACTCGAGCTCATATTCAAAACCCTGAGAATTTCCAACTCGAGCTGATGAACCGTTTTGATTGCCTAGCTGACTGCGTTTCTGTGGACGATGTAAACAACAGGTTGGTGGAAACTGTCCATACGGTGGGGTCAACATTTTATAAGACACACCGTAAGAGAACCAAAAAATTCTCGACCCAGACTCTCAAGCTCATGGATGAGAGGAACGAAATGAGGCTACAATCTTCAGTGGACGCGACGCGCTACCGTCTGATCAATAAACAGATCTCTAAGGCTCAGAAATGTGACCTGCGACACTTCAACACCGAATACATTCGTGATACCATTGAGCGTAACAGGGGCTCAAAAGTGTTCGCAAGAGATCTGTCTATTGGGCAGAGGCAGCTGACGCGATTGAAGACCGATAATGGTAGTATCATTTCATCTCGTCCTGAGATTTTGAGAGAGGTTGAGAGGTTCTATGGGCAGTTATACACCTCAACACAACAGCCTGTTGTCAATTTGGCAAAAGATCCACGAGCCAAGTTGACCCGACACTATACCGAAGATATCCCGGACGTCAGCCTATACGAGATTAGTATGGCTCTGAAACAACTCAAGAACAACAAGGCTCCAGGTGACGACGGAATCACAACCGAACTCCTGAAGGCGGGTGGTAAACCGGTACTTAAAGTCCTTCAGCGACTGTTCAATTCCGTCATTCACGAAGGTACTATGCCGGAAGCATGGTACAGGAGCGTGGTGGTTCTTTTCTTCAAGAAAGGAGATAACGCCTTATTGAAGAATTATAGACCCATCGCGCTGCTGAATCATGTTTATAAGTTGTTTTCGAGAGTCATAACGAATCGTCTCGCTCGTAGGTTCGACGACTTCCAGCCTCCCGAACAAGCCGGTTTCCGAAAAGGCTATAGTACCATAGACCACGCTGCGGCAGGTTATACAGAAGACCGAGGAGTATAACCAGCCACTTTGCTTGGCGTTTGTGGACTATGAGAAGGCCTTTGATTCGGTGGAAACATGGGCTGTGTTAAGATCGCTCCAGAGATGCCGAATCGACTATCAGTACGTCCAAGTGGTGAAGTGTTTGTATGAAAACGCCACAATGTCTGTCCGTATCCAAGACAAAACTACGAGACCAATCCAAATGCGGCGAGGTGTGCGACAGGGAGATGTCATCTCCCCGAAGCTGTTTACCGCTGCATTGGAGGATGTCTTTAAGCTTTTGGATTGGAACGGATACGGCATCAACATCAACGGCGAGTACATCACTCACCTTAGATTTGCCGACGACATAGTCGTTATGGCAGAGTCGCTGGAGGACCTTAACACAATGCTCGACGACCTCAGCAGAGTATCTCAACAGGTGGGCCTCAAAATGAACATGAGTAAGACAAAAATTATGTCAAACTCGCAGGTTCCGCGCCACCCGGTTATCGTTGAGAACTCTGCACTCGAAATTGTAGACGAATATATATACCTGGGACATACTGGAGGATAGGCTTCACGACAAAAATCGTACTGCAGTCGTGAAGCCTATCCTCCTGATGATGCTTCGGTTTCGGGGAGAAACGATCGTCGAGATTGTGGTGGTGGGTGTGTGTGCTGCTTGCGTGCGTTATTGCTGGTGGATGCACCTTGGGGTGCATGTGGTGGCTTGTCCTGCATGTATAAGGTGCGTAGATTTTGCCTGCTTCATACACATTAGCTTTGCATGCATTCGCTTAGCCCGTGCGGATTATAGTAAAGTAGTCAGTTCTGTTATATTGCTTGTTAGTTTGTTTGTTTGTTTGTTTGAACGAGCTAATCTCAGGAAATACTAGACCGATTTGAAAATTCTTTGACTATAAGATAATCCATTTATCGAGAAAGGCTATAAACTATAACATTTAGATGAATAGGAGAGGAGCAGCAATAAAAACTTTGCGTAAACGGCACAATTTAAAGCTTTCCTTGCGTGCACTAAGTAAACAAAAAAAAAAGTAAGGTGAAAGTTATTGAAAAATTATGTATTACAAAATTGTTTCCCTCTAAAAGTTCTTAATTAAAGTCCGCGACAGCAATGTCTAGCTTTCAAGGTTAACCCACTTAAACCATAATTAATATAAGTATTACGGTTTACTCAAACAATAAGACTGCAGTCGACGCGAACGAAGTTGCGTTTAAAAGCTAGTAATCTATGAATCTAAAAGTTTGCTAAAAAAAGTTAAGCAACGGCCTTACAATCTCACTGCTGGGCATAGTCCTCTGTCCGTTTCTAGAGAGAAGGGTTGGAGCTAAACCTACCACGCTGCTCCAATACGGATTGGTAGGTTACACATATCTCCAGAATTCTCTAGAGATATGCAGATTTCCTCACGATGTTTTCCTTCACCGAAAAGCGTGTGATGAATTGCAATTATTAATTTGACACATGAGTTTTAACTGACCCACTTTGTAGTATCCGGCTATATAGAATAGACCACCCTTATTTCTTACCGAGGTGTCGTAAAAGGCGACTAAGGTAAGTTGACGTCAGGCAGCAAAACCGGTCGTTAAATACGCAGCCAAATCATGTGACAATATGTTTGTAACATGCTGTGCCGACCCCATTTAGAGTGAGATAAGGGCAGGAGCATAATGACATGAGTTTTAACTGAAAATCTGTCCGGGATTTGAACTCGTATAACCCCCTTGAAAAAGTCGCACGCTCTCACCGCTGGGCTAACACATCTCTTTAAACTATAGATAGCTAAGTAGATTCAAAATTATATCTTACGAATAATTATCGGATTTACAATTATTAGTATGCCAGGAGGTTTTCTCCTTCGAAATAAGAAACGGCCAGTTCTAAGATAATAAAGAGCTGTTACTACATTATAATGGCGAGAAATTCTTACATAGGAAACTCATATATCTCATGTTTTTTCAATTTTGGTGCATTATTAATTATGAATATAAACAAATTATTTATCTTTTTAACGAATACTTTGAACGTAACTTGAACCGGTAATAGTCATATTCTGGTTATCACCATACAAAATTAATAAATTTATCTAATACAGGCTTTAGGAAAATTGGTAACTATTTTATAAATGTCAACCAGCATAAAATTAAACATACTCCAGTAGTTTGGCAAAAGCACCCGTTCTTTATTTCGAGTCGCGGCATCGAAAGTTCAGATGATCACCGAACTTCGCGAGAAGATGGCACCCTAAGAAGAGATAAGATTAAACTGATTTTGTTTGCTACGATACTTAATATATATTATAATGCCGTGTGGTATCTGGCTGAGTAGAATAGACCACCCTCATTTCTAACCGAGGTGTGGTAAAGGCGACTAAGGTAAGTGCCGTGTGCTATCCACAGTGTTAGACCACCCTCATTTCTTGCCGAAGTGTCGTAAAAGGCGACTAAGTTAAGTCGACATGCCGTGTGGTTTCCGGCTGAGAAGAATAGACCACGCTTTTTCTTACCTAGGGGTCGTAATAAACGACTGTGATAAGTTGACGTCTGGAAGGTGGCCGGTCGTAAAATACGTAGCCAAATTATGAGATAACATGTTTGTACTATGTTGTTCCGACTCCACGTAGAGCGGGATAAGGGCAGGAGGATGATGATGACTTAATATAAAGTAAAAGTGAGTATCTGCCTGTTACAATCTCACTGCTGTGTATAGTACTCCTCTCTCCGTTTCTGGAGAGAAGGGTTGGAGCTAAGACCTACCACGCTGCTCCAATGCGGATTGGTAGGTTACACATATCTCCAGAATTCTCTAGAGATATTCAGGTTTCCTCACGATGTTTTCCTTCGCCGAAAAACGTGTGATAAATTGCAGTTATCAATTAGACACATGAGTTTTTATAGAAAAACTCATTGGTGCCTGCCCGGGTTTGAAATCGTATTCCCCTCGAAAGAGTCGCACGGTTTCACCGCTGGGCTATCACAGCTTGACTTAATATATATTAGAAGAATTCAAAATTCTTCAATAATCGAAAACTCACGGGTGAATGGGGTTCCAACTTATGACTATAGAGTCATAAGTTCGAACCCCATTCACCATTACGACACCGCTGTATATAGATACAGCGGTGTCGTACTGCCTTAATGGCTTAAAATGAGAGCACGTGATACATCATTATTGGTTCCTACAGAATCGAGTCCCGACAGGACCTGGATCATTATCCCATTGTATCATTAAAGATGCTAATTTGTCATTAATCTTTCTTTTGCCATCGATAATGAAATGATTGAAGGAAGTTATCGTTGGTCGCACTGCTAATCTGTTTTGTAAGACTGATTAATGCTTGGGATTTTTCCCAGACTTAAAACTACAAATTAAATGATACGATACTATTATATTATTCACTGTTATGACATTAATAATTTCTAAAATTTAGAGAAGCACATTTCCAGACATTAGACAATTTATTCTACCAAAGAAAATGGTTTATAATACCATTACATATAAGCTCTTTAATATATTGTGATAATGAAATTTTGAACTCACTATGATCCATTGTGTCCATTATTTGGTTTGTGCTCACTATATCAACCATTTTAACTTGGGAATTTATTCAATTCATTTCAATTCAAAATATTCTTTATTCAAGTAAACTTGTAAACAAGTGCTTTTGAATCGTTAATATCTACTGCTGGTTTGGAAAGCTGTTCCTACCGAGAAGAACCAACATGAAACTCGGCGGTTGCTCTTTTCAAACAATAATTCTTATCACTAGTTACATATAGTTATTAATGTCTTGTACAGGGTTGAAGAGAGGCTATATCCACGCATTCTTATCGTCAAGGTAATCTTCAATAGTATAGGCTTTCTCAATGAGTCTTTTTTTAATAGTATTTATAAACTGCTGTAATGGTAAGGTTAAAGTAGATTGTGGAATTTTATTATAGAATCTTATACCCAAACCCACAACCGAATTACGAACTTTTGCAAGGCGCAAGCTTATGTCGGTTCCTACTTTGTCTATTATATACATCGTCAATCCTTTTAAAATTATTTATATTCATATGTACAAAGATTAAATTACTAAAAATTGGGTTATGTATTACATACATACACATTTATTTATTTATTTTTTCAATATTGTTGTGTTACCTACTTTTGCAAGATGGTACTAGAAAAAAAAGTAATAATTTGGTACTTGAAGTGGAAAAACATCTGACTCCTAAGATTCTTGTGTTAAGGAATATAATTAATTCTGCAGACTGTTTGTTGTGATATACTTTTTAACATACTTTTTTTTAACAATATAGATGCACTGGATTAATGAATAATTTAATATTCTAGCGATATATAAAAAAAAGAAGAGAAAAAAGAAACAATGGTACTGCAAACCAATAACAAGTATTTTAACTGCATTTCCATTCTCGCATTAACAAAAACATTTTAACATCTGTGACCCATTGTGTCCAATATTCGGTTTGTGCTGAGCAACTTAGGAAATTTAATGGGTGACGTATGTATGTATATAAGATTTTTTACGGATCTCTTCATTTCTAATTTTATACACACAGGCACACCAAGCTCTTCAGAACCCGCTGAATATCTTTAAATATTCATGTTACAAACATGTTGTCACATGTTTTGGCTACGTATTTTAAGATCAGCCGCCTACCTGACGTCAACTTGCCTTAGTCGTATTCACGACCCCTTGGTAAGAAAGAGGTTGGTCTATTCTACTTAACCGGATACCACTCGGTGGGTCAACTTACCTTAATTCCCTTTGCCGACACCTCATTAGGAAATGATGGTGGTCTATTCTAAGCAGCCGGATACCACAAGGCGGGTCGACTTACCTTAGTCGCCTTTTACGACATCTCAGTAAGAAATAAGGGTGGTTATTAAATTTAGCATTTAAGAGTATTTGTTAAATACTAATTTGTTTTTTAATAACTAAAATTAAAAAAAAGATATACTTTTAGCAAAATTTATAGCTTATCACTGGCAACACATTAAATAGAAGGTTCAAGCCTACCGTCGAATATAACATCTTTAAGTTTCGCTTCCGAAGCTCAACACGCTTGGTTCAAAACCACACGTCGACGTCTAAATTTGTTTCTTTTATGAAGTACTTCTTTATAAACAATTTAAACTGCAACACGCTTTGAAACCGGTATATATATCGCAATATCACATAACGCGCACAGCCTTCGCCGGCTTATCGTCCTCCTAACGGTATCGCGGGATGCTGCGAAATGTTTCGTTTCGTGCGCCCGCTCGCGACTTAACTCGCATATCTGCCGACTGTTTACGTACAAAAGCTTTATTTTGGAGTGATAAAAATTTCTGAACTATATATCTCTTGAATAATGGGCAAGATAACGGTATTTTTTCGTTGCGATTAACTTAGTCTTTAAATTACACAAATTCAAATTCAAAATATATTCAACAAAACACGTGAATTGTCATCCCGACGTCAGAATTATCGTCAGGCAGGCGGCCGGTGTGATAGTCCAATGGTGAGACCGTGCACCTCTCAAGAGACGAACATGGGTTCAAACCCGGGCAGGCAACAATGAGTTTTTCTATTAAAACTTGTGTCTAATTGATAATTGCAATTTATTACACGCTTTTCGGTGAAGGAAAACATCGTGAGGAAACCTGCATATTCCTAGAGAATTCTAGGGTTATGTGTAACCTACAAATCCGCATTGGAGCAGCGTGGTAGGTCTTAGCTTAAATCCTTCTCTCCAAAAAGCGGAGAGAGGAGGCCTATTCCCAGCAGTGGGATATTAACAGACCGTTACTATACTTTTTTTAGGCGGCCGGTCGTAAAATACGTAGCCAAATCATGTGACATCATCATCATTCTCCTGCCCTTATCCCACTCTAAGTGGGGTCGGCACAACATGTTACAAACATGTCATATGATTTGCCTACGCATTTTACGACCGGCCGCCTGCTTGACGTCAACTTACCTTAGTCACTTTTTACGACACCTCTGTAAGAAATGAGGTTGGTCTATTCTATGCAGCCGGATACCACACGGCATAGCCAAATGATGTGACAAAATGTTTATAATATGTTGTGCCGATCCCACTTAGAGTGGGATAAAGGCAAGAGGATGATGTTAGAACAAAAAAAGTCCAGCTTTTCCTTTAGGAACAGGAAAAGACGTATATCAATCTTGAGGGTATTTTAACGTTTATGTTGAAGCGAAAAAAGTCGCGGGTACATCTTGTAAAGTATAAAACAAGGCAATGTCTTGAATGCATGCCGAGTATCGCAAGCCGAGTCCGCCCAATTACCACTATCGTTGGGAGTATCAGGGCTTGCAAATTGCATGATAGAGAAACTCGCAACAATAGTAGGCGATTGTAACATGAGCGGTTACTATGTTATTGATAACGAACCGCATATGTGTATTGAGTTAAATAACATATGCTACATTCTTTCTAGAATCTGATTTTAAGTTTAGTTAATACGTTATGATAGATTTCTA
This sequence comes from Morpho deidamia, assembly GCA_947086505.1. Taxonomy (NCBI): domain Eukaryota; kingdom Metazoa; phylum Arthropoda; class Insecta; order Lepidoptera; family Nymphalidae; genus Morpho; species Morpho deidamia. The sequence goes on from CAMTZC010000011.1 coordinate 3,616,066, forward strand.
CTTCTAGCTGTGCCTCTCCGATTAGTGAAGACAATATACAAAATTATATAAGACTAGCAATGCCCCGCGGTTTCACATGTGTCCATACCGATCTCGTTGTAGTGGAAAATCTACGAAATCAGACTACAGATTTATTTGTTGATTATTTAATTATAAAAATGGGTATCATTAGTATTCTTGGAATAATATCTAAATCACCAAATGCAGGCCCTGCTATAACGGTCGCTACAATGAATTTGTTATGGCATTATTTTCTTTCGATTTCTTTTCCTAAATTCGTAATATCTTTAGATTGGAATGTCGGATTTTAATAATTTAAAAAGTATTTTACAGCCATTGAAATAGTTTTTAATAAAATATCATTTAATGGGATAAGGATTAATACAAAGATATGAATGAATGAATGATGTTTAATTTGAATAATGTTGGTTTGATTATTGTCGGCAATTTTATCAAATTTTACAATGTAAAAAAGTAGTTATATTGGAATAACTATAATAGTTAGACATATGGTATTCCGGACTTTTTTGTGGATATTCATTTTTTGTTCTATCCTCAATAGTTTCCACAGCGCACGCGATGAAAGATGTTTACGACTGAATTTTTCACAACTTATTACAATTTTATTAGGGATCCCTATTTTTTTGAAAATGACATAAAGCCTATGTTGCTCAGTGAAGAGGCAGCATTCCAATGGTGAAAGAATTTTTGAAATCGTTCCAGTAGTTTTTGCATGAAAACATTACAAACATACACACATACAAACAAACAAAAATCTTTCCTCTTTATGATATTAGTATCGACAAAGTTCAGTAATCCATAATATACACGTTCGTGAAGTTATTACTAACTTACGCTACCTACCGTTCAGAATTCCAAACTTAAAAAATATTTTGAACTTCAACGAAGCAATAATTCTCGAAATTACCTCTACTTCATAGTATTTACCTTATGAGTTAGTATAGTTTCATTTTTTCAAATATTTTAGTGAAAGCGCTATTATATATGACTAGCCCATTATCGCTGGTTTGATTTCCGTCTTCTTCAGATTTTACAATGAGCATAAGTTGTTGGATATATGGTTCTTCAAAGGATTTCTACCTCACATGATCCTTTGCAACTGGGCTATACCTTTATATCTTCTATCTTACTCAGTAGCGAGCCCCTTTCTACTAACTTAAGAAATAATAAATAAAATAATTGCAATTACAACATATTCGTATTAAAAATCCTTTAAAACACAAAACTTGTTTTATGTCTTGTTACCCTAACAAGTCAAAAAGTTTTTAAAAAAACTTTAAACAAAAGTTCATACCTCTACTGTTAACCTTTTTAGGAATTATCTTGTCTGAAGCGAATCCAGACATCAGCAACGGGTCATACTTATCATAAACATGCATTGTCCAACATATATATATGTAACAATACATATATATGGACCAATATATAAAATTTCAGCTTAATCAGACACCGGAAAGTGGGTCAAATTTAAATTGCGAGTTTCCACCTTAATATACATACTTTGAATAAAATCTTTTAAAAACTAAATGAATGCGATTTATTGATCTAGTTACGCTATGTTTTCGACCATTACTTAGTTTAATCACTTAATAATAAACTTCAAAGCGGAAAACCGCATTCATAAACAGCACTTAGTGCAACTTAAATGATAGATTGCCACTAAAACACGTGGAGAAGGAAATATATAAGTCGTAGTATAAATACTGGTACAATTATTGAATACTAATCGCTTTTAGATTATAGCTCAACGCGACGTGCCGCATAAAGTACGGCCAATCTACCTTAATGCGAGTTGAGTTCTCAGTGCACGAATTTTGTCATCCATATGCAAATTTAAATAACTAATTTAGTAAATAAACTTAACTAATTCAACTACAGAATTAATACAATTACAGAATTATAAAAATAATTGGCGATATCTATAATAGACAAAGTAGGCAGCGACATAAGCTTCCGACTCCTGTTTTGCGATTGTAAAGGACGTATAGTACCCGTAAATAATGCACATCGATGTTTAGAACGAAACAGCCGGCCAGTTCGGTTTCGTAGAGCGCTGTCACTGTCACTCAGTTAGTATGTGACGTTTCACATGCGTATTCGTCAGTTTGTGCGACAGAGACAATGCTCTATGAAGCAGAGTCTAGTTCTCTCTCTAAGCTTTGATGTGCATTATTTATTGCCGGGTACTATAAATAGTTTGTGGGTTTGGGTATGAGATTCTGTCAATACTGGAATTCCGCAATCAATTTTAGCTTTGCCATTACAGTAAATACACTAAAGTGAGTAATTGTGTTATATATTTATTTATTTATCTTTCTGACTGGCCTTCAGCTCCGCGGGTCGCGGGTCCGATTCCCGCCGAGGGCAAACATTTTTTATAAACAATTTGTTGGTTCTTCGAGCCTGGATGTATATTTGTATTTAAGTATGTATTTAAAATAATATCTGTAGTATATTTACCAGTCGTCTGTCACCCTTAACACAAGTATTGAACTACTTACTTCGGGGACGAACGACCGTGTGTAAGTGTCCCATATATTTATTTAAATATATAAATCCCGTATCAAGGTGTGCCTGGCACGTGCGCTAATTTTCAGAACTACTGAACCGATCTCAATAAATTTTCTAGGTTCAACTTAAAGGATAGCATAGTTTTTGTTTCGATTAATAATGTTACTTTTGTGGTTTTCAAGTTTGTGTACTTAAATGCTCTCATTTAATTCTCAGTTCGATAAATTTTCATACAGTTATTATGCTTAGAATAGTGTTAACTATCACAAACTCAACAATCGTTTCGCCCCGCAACCGAAGCCTCATCAGGAGATAGACTTTACGAGAAAATCGCAAAGCGAAGCATTATCCAACCAAACATGGTTATATAATAATCAGTTCAACCCCACCATTTATTTTATTTTGCCTCCGAACACGTATAACAAGCTTGAACTTGTTAACTTGAAACATTTATCTTATTATTAATGAGGGTGCAATTGTTATCTTAATGATTTCAAGCCGTTCTAAAATGTTTAATCTCAAGCCTTTTTCACAGGTGTGTAGATTTCGAACTCTATGAACGCTTTCTAACGGACAGAATATTCTCTGTCTGTCGGGATAGCTAGTTATTTGTAGCTTTCTGTAATAATCAGATACACACAAACGTCAACAGTTTGGCTGTTTATACGGATTAGGATGATTTAAATATTATAATCGTATAGAAAGTGTCGTTTGGTGCGGGCTTGCGTGATAGTCCACCATTAGTTTACATCTCATGAACGTTGTAATGGTTAAATTTAAATTATCACCGAAATTTTGACTCCGTGTCTCCTTTATGGTATACAAGGCTTATTGATGTATCAAAATAAGGTCATTATAATTTGAAATTTACATTTAAGGCAATAAGATTAATAAAAGGGATCAGTATACTATCATAGATTGTAGAGGTGAAAGTTTATGTTAAATTTATGAGTGTGTGTTTGTGTTTTTGTACCAGTGTAAGGTACTAATAATTCTAGTTAATTCTAAAAAAAATACTATTTTGGATTAATTTAAAATTTATTTGTTATTAGCTGTGCCAGTGGCTTCGACCGCATGGAAATCAGCGTGTCACAATTCAAATTTTAATCATAAAAGTATTTATTGTGAGTTAACTATAAGAGATAGAGACTTGCTATCCCGGACTTTTTGTAGTAGTTTTAAAGATCTATAATTCTCTAGTACAATACTTTACCGTATTTGTGCTGGTTTACGCAGCGCACGCGACTAAAGCTCCAAGCAAGCAACTTTTTTAACAACTGCGCGATCTCTTCAGCACAATTTACATAATACCGATATGTACTATTTACTTAAACCATCCGGAAGTATTGCACTATCTATTGGTGAAATTATTTTAGAAAATCGATGACATACAGCCAGACGGCTTTTGGGGACTTTGTTTTATAATAAGTATAGATTAAGACTGTGTGATATGTGGATATGTGACTAAAAGGGAGGCCTAAAAAGAGATGGTTGGAGTGTGTGAAGGATGACATGCATAAAAGGAGTAGCACCAAAGTTGACAGATGATAGGAAGAAGGAAGAGAATGGAAGAGGAAAAACAAGTGCCCACTTACAGTGGGATAATGTTGCGAGAAGTGGAATAATGTTGTGTGTATAATTTTATTATACGTTTGTATAATTTTACAATACAACGGTTTAATGGCACTCATTTTTCACTTTAAGTAGAGCAACGTAGAACTCGCAACATTGAAAATAGAATTCATCATCATTCCCACTCTAAGAGGGGTCGGCACAACATGTTTGAAACATGTTGTAACATGATTTGGTTAGGTGTTTTACGACCGGTCGCCTACCTGACGTCAACTTACCTTAATACCCTTTTACGACACCTCGGTAAGAAATGAGGGTAGTCTATTCTACTCAGCCGGATACCACACGGCGGAACAATAAAGATAGAATTGTGAAATTTAAATAGATTTTTTTATGCCATTTATAAGGAATTATTTTGAAATTTTATTCTTTACTAAATAACTAAAGGGCTTCGAATCTGTATGAGGAGCTGAAAATCTTTAGCTTAAACTTTACGACTCGAAAAAGTACAGACGATTACTTTCACATTAAAAAATTTGTATGATTTGCAATTTTCACAAATAATTGTATACAGCGCTGTACAGCTAGTTTTTAAATCAAAACTTTTTTATTTGCAGATATATCATACTAAACTAGGCCTGGTAGACTTTTCTATTTAAAATTATAGGCTAATTAATAATTGCAATTTATCACACGCTTTTCGGTGAAGGAAAACATCGCCAGGAAACCTGCATATCTCTTATGGAATTTAGGGGGATATGGGCTACCTACCAATCCCCATTGGAGCAGTGTGGTAGGTCTTAGCTCCAACCCTTCCCAGAAACAGAGAGACGTGGCCTATACCCAGCAGTGAGGTTATAAAATAGAAATTCTCTTCATTTTTCTTTATATTAAAGAAATCATTCAATGGCTCCCATTCTTAAGATTATCTACGAAAAACCGGTTGCACATCTATAACTAACCGTTAATTAAATCCGCCATTAGTAACGCCTCTTTTAAACCAACACCATCATTTCTCTGTATAAAAATTCAATAAAGTAGAATATCTATCATGACATATCTGTCTTTGCTTCACGGTTACCACATAATTTACGGTTATTGACGGCGTCATTATCAATGATTATTTATTTCTCAATAAAAAATATATTTTTCAAATTGCGACCGCAAAATTATTCAAAATTTCACTTTGGGAATACATCAGTCGTAATAAATAGTAAGAAGTATGGTTGTTTATCACGAAATCTTGGAAATCATAAGACCTACAAAATTTGGAATTTGGTATTTAGGTTCGTTCGAAATCAAATCTATGATACAAGTTTTCAATAGGAAGAAAGAGCCGAAGATCTTATTTCGCCCAAAAGACACCTGTTTACGAAAATTACGAATCAAATCAAATCAAATCAAAATAATCTTTATTCAAATAAACCATTTCAGGCACTTGAATCGTCAAGCATCAATATGATTAATAAAGCTACAACTGGTTCGGAATGTTGCTCTTACCGAGAAGAACCAGCAAGAAACTCGGCGGTCAATCTTTTAAATATTTTCAATTATACATTATTAAACCGCTGTCTTGTATGAAGCTGAAAGGATTTTCAAATCCAGGCTTTCTTATCAACCAAATAATCTTCAATTTTGTAATATGCTTTACTTATAAGCATATTTTTACAGTTGATTGGAATCTTTCTGTACACTGGTTTAGAAGCGATCCATACATGAATAAAAATTACTGAAAAGTAATGAAAAGTAATTTACTAATGTAGTTCAGCGTGTCACAAAGCTGTAGTAGAAAATGGGTAATAGGCACATAGTTCGAGAAATAATGAGTAAAATTAAAAGAAAACTTAGGTTTATGTTGTATGTGTGTACTTTGGAAGGTTAGGGCTACATGTAAAAGTTATACCAATTTCACTACATATTTGATTAGATAGACTTTACAATTTGGTTCAATTGTTAAAAATAAGATGTAATATGAAACGAAATACGCAGTAAAAAAAAATCCTTTTAAAGTATGGTTGTTATAATTTATAGAATTAGGCGTTACTTTGCGGAGATCCATAATACAAAAGTAATAATAAAATTATTTTGGTATAATCCGTGATAAAGTAAATAGAAAATATATATAGTGGACTATCCGGTTTGTGTTGGAGGAGGTTTATGCATGTGTTTTTACGAATCCTGCATGTGTCGGGTATGAAAAAAACGGATAGTCCACTATAGCACTTTATATATTTTCTATTTACTTTGTCGCGGATTGTAGCAAAATAATTTTATCATTACTTTTGTATGGTTATCTTAACTATTGGGGCCCTCGAATTCGCCCGCATTGACTTAAGTGTTAAATTATCTTCAATTATGTTCTTCGTAACGTCACATTTTTGTATATTTTATTATTATTATTTTTTCGCTGTTATCTTTTCTGTGACGTTTTTATTAAAAGATTTTGATTCGATTTGATTTGAATTTTTATTGAGGTATTCGTAAAGATATATCTAGTTCTATAAATGACTAGCTTTTAAACGCAACGTTCGCATGCACTGCAGTCTTATTATTTGAGTAAACGTAATACTTATATTTATTATGCTTAAAATGAGTTAACCTTAAAAGCTAGACACATGCTTTGGCGGACTTTTATTTAGAACTTTTATAGGGGCACAATTTTGTAATACATGATTTTGTATTATCTTTCACCGTTTGCACAAGCAAAACGCTTTAATTTTTTTTCCGCAATATTTTTTAATTGCTGCTCCTCTCCTATTCATTTTAGCGTAATGTTATATAGTATATAGCCTTCCTCGATAAGTGGACTATCTTTCGCTTAAATAAGTACCGTGCGCTTTATAATAAGCTGTGATAGCCTAGCGGTGAGACCGTGCGACTCTCTAGAGACGACATAGGTTCAAACCCCGGGCAGGCACCATGAGTTTTTCTATTAAAACTTATGTGTCTAATTGATAATTGCAATTTATCACACGCTTTTCGGTGAAGAAAAACATCGAGAGGAAACCTGCATATCTCTAGAGAATTCTGGAGATATGTGTAACCTACCAATCCGCATTGGAGCAGCATGGTAGGTCTTAGCTCCAATCCTTCTCTCCTAAAACGGAGAGAGGAGGCCTTACTCCAGCAGTGGGCATAGTAACAGGCTGTTACTTTACTTTACTTTTCTTTATACTTAAATAATTTTTCAAATCAGTGCAGTAGTTCCTGAGATTAGCGCGTTCAAACAAACAAACTCTTCAGTTTTATGTATTAGTATAGATTTGAAATGAATGGTTAACTTCGTGGCGTCAGTGTGGAAGCGGCCTAAGGCAAATTATTTCCATTAAACAACTAACTTATTCATGAGCGACCGTAACTATCTGGGGATCGTTAAAGCGGTATTTTAACTATTTTATAGATTCGTCTGGCTTCCATACGAATCGAGGAATTATAGCCGCGCTGATATATGAGATTATGTTAATATAATTAAATATTACCGAACGTATTGAAATGGACCGGCAACAAGTGATTAGTACTGATTATAAGAAATACCGTACCGCCCACGATTTACACCGATTTATGTTTATGTAACAAAGCTTTTAGGGAACCACTTGTGTAGGCTGATTGGAATCACGTGGTAATGAGCCGTTGATTTTTAATTAGTACGAGATTTCTTTCACGTCTTATTTATAATTTCCCGTTAAATTTTCCATTTTATTATTATTATTATTATTTGAAATATCTATGCAAAGGAATTTTATGTTTTTTATACGACTTTGTGTCGCCAAAATCAAGCGACTTAGAATGATTTTTTCACAGACAATATACGATCCAAAAGCGTCCTGTATGATTTAAACGATCGATCGCAAGGTCCCTACCCTCACCTTACTCGACGAGGCACCTGTAGGATGACGTTCCCGACGCTAGCAGAGCTGCTGCGCTCTATTCTACGCATTTCGCAATCTCGACGATGCTGCTGCACTTGCCCTTCCCGCCCATTGACGCTGTAAAAGTCGTGAAAAAAATGAAGATCTTTTCATCTGTATACCTTAACATAAATAAAATAAATAAATATATGGGACATTTACACACACGGTCGTCAGTCCCCAAAGTAAGTAACTTAATACTTGTGTTATGGATGACGGACAACTGGTAGATATACTACATATATAAGTTTAAATACATACTTAAATACAAATACACACCCAGGTTCGAAGAACCAACAATTTGTTTATAGAAAATGTTGGCCCTCGGCGGGAATCGAACCCACGACCCGCGGAGCTGAAGGCAGTCGAACTATTTATGTTTCTCTCATTTATTATTACGATTACATATCCATACACGACACAAAGTTATAACATTAATATTTAATAATTTAGTACATTCACATTTAATAGCTTAGTAGTAATTACGTAATACAAACAGCCAAGAATTCATTTTTTATTCTATTTCATTTTATTATTATTTATTTATATATCTATATGTGTTTATATAGTGGGTATGTATATGTATGTATATGTATATATACTTTTTGAATATTTAATTTACGGCAGTTGAGACTGTTATTATGCCGTCTGCGAGGCGGCCAGTGTAAATCAGTTTTTGGGGCTATGCTCTAATTACAGCTGAGTGGTCATCCTTTTTGGTGTCACACCACTGTACAAATACCTAAAGTAGACTAAAATTTAAACTAAATAGGTAAGATTAACTGTTAGATTTTAGATTATTATGATTTTATTTTATTTAGTGATAAGTTTACTTACTTGTATTTTATATTTGTATAGTGGTGTTGGATCAAATAAAGTTTTTTCTATTCTATTCTATTCTATTCTAGATATTAAAGATCCAAAATTCCATGTCTTACTGTTTGCTATCCACTTTTACCACTAATCTCCTTGGGTAATATTGACAATATTAGGAACAGTTTCTTATATAACCACGTTTATCTTTCGGGAACAGAATAAAATGAATAGTATTTGATTGAGGATCTTTTAATACTAAAGTTGATACTGTTAGTTCCTTAAGAAAACCACGAGCGTGGCTGTAGGTTCTTTATAGCGAAAGGCATAAAATAAAACCACTATCTCGAACGTTAATATGACGCCATCATATTAACTTTGATTAACAACATTTCGGCGTGTGGTATCCGGTTGAGTAGAATAGACCACCCTCATTTCTTACCGAAGTGTCGTAAAGGCGACTAAGAAAAGTTGACGTCAGGCAGGCGGCCGGTTGTAAAATACGTAGCCGTGACAACATGTTCGTAACATGACCCTACTTAGAGTGGGATAAACTCAAACTCAAACTCAAAATATTCTTTATACAAGTAGACTGTTTACAGTACTTTTGAATCGTCAAATGTTTTCAAGAAGCTACCACTGATTCGGAAGCTCCTACCGAGAAGAACCAGCAAGAAACTCGGCGGCCATTCTTTTTTTTAATATATTTTTTTTACAATTTGATTGATGGTTACAAATTAATCGTTGCAGCTTGGTGCGTAGCTGACTGCAGTTAAGATATGCTACTATCACTCAAATAATCTTCAATTGTATAGTAAAGCTTTATATAGCAGTATCGTTTTAAGATAGTATCTAAACTTGTGTAAAGGCAAGTCTAGATAATGTTGAGGAATTTTATTATAAAAACGTGTACCGAGACCGACAAATGATTTTCGCACCTTTTGGAGGCGCAACCTTGACGTCATTAGTTTATTTCGGTTTCTAGTGTGTATCTATGTATCTATCACTGTGCGTATCTATCACTATTCTTACTATAAAGGTGAATATTTTTTCTTTCAAATAGTATATTACTATAGATATATTGAGAAGCTACAGTCATGACGCCTATTTCTTTGAATTTCTCCCTTAAAGAATCACGAGGTTAAAGGCAGGAGCTTGATAACATTTCGTGGTGAAATCCCTTGAATATGAAGCAGCTAATGACTTCAAGCATGAGGTATCTTAAACAAGCGACGTTCCTAGTATCCATGGTGTGAATATACCATGTGGATACTAGGAGAGAAGGCAATTACCAAAATACTAGGTGATTCACTTTATTCAATGCTTATTTTCATATATTTATCTTTGTTCTGCAGGCTGCAAATCGTTTTTCAAGAGGTCCGTGAGAAGAAACCTGACGTACTCCTGTAGGGGGACAAGGAATTGTCCCATCGACCAACACCATAGAAATCAATGCCAGTACTGTCGATTAAGGAAATGCCTTAAGATGGGCATGAGGAGGGAAGGTGAGACATACATTTTATTCGTTTAAATCTTTTATAAGTTACCAGCTGTAATTGCGGAAATCATATCAATCATGATGCCTCGCCCGCATGGAAATCAGTGTAGTCAAAATGAAATTTTGACCACAAAAGTAGTTATTGTGAGTTAACCATAAGAGATAGAGACATGCTCTGACGGACTTTTTTGTAGTTTTTTTATAGATCTACAATTCTCTAATACATTACTCTAGTGTATTTCTGCTGGTTTACGTGGCACACGTGAGTAAAGCCCTCAGCAGGCGAGTTTTTTACAACCGCACGTCCTCTTCAACACAACTTAGATATAACTGTAATGCATCTAAAGCTGTGATAGCCCAGCGGTGAGACCGTGCGACTCTTTCAAGGGGAACAAGAGTTCAAACCTAGGCAGGCACCAATGAGTTTTTCTAGTAAAACTCATGTGTCTAATTGATAATTGCAATTTATCAAACGCTTTTCGGTGAAGGAAAAAATCGTGAGGAACCCTGCATATCTCTAGAGAATTCTGGAGATATGTGTAACCTACCATTCCGCATTGGAGCAGCGTGGTAGGTCTTAGCTCCAACCCTTCTCTCCAGAAACGGAGAGAAGAGGCCTATTCCCAGCAGTGAGATTGTAACAGGCCGCTAAATTACTTTTACTTTCCTATTAACCTAAGCCTTCCGGAAGGATTGCACTATCTTTTAGTTAAAACCGTACAAAAATCTGTTCATTAGATTTTGAAAAAATCGATAACATACTGACAGACAGCCTTTAAGTACTTTGTTTTATAATAAGTATAGATTTACTTAATACAAACATAAGCTATTATCAATATGTATTTGACTATCAACCAATTAAATGAAATGTATTAATATTAATGTAACATGGATATGTTACTAATTGTAACATGGATATGTGACTAAAAGGAGGCCCCAAACTGGTTTCATTGTGTGACCTGCATATAAAAGGAGTAGCACCAGAGTTAAATAAATAAATAATAAATAAATATATGGAACACGGACACCGCACCGACCGCAAAGTAACTTAATACTTGTTTATGGGTGACGGACAACTGGTAAATACATATATAGTTTTAAATAGATACTTAAATACAAATATACACCCAGGCTCGAAGAACCAACAAACTGTTTATAGAAAATATTCGCCCTCTGCGAACCCGCGACCCGCGGAGCTGAAGGCAGGGTCACTACCCACTGCGCCAACGGTCCAGTGAAAGCACTACACACATAAGCACTACACACGTTTACTATCACAAACTCAACAAACGTTTGGCACCGCAACCGGTCATTAGGAGATTAGACTCCACGACAATATCGCAAAGCTTTGATTTCTGATATATTTTCTACTAGGTTTTACCCGAGGCTTCGCTCGCGTGGAATTTTGTCATCAGATCATTTTAGATTTTAATATAATTTTTTACTCAATATTAAAATGTATATACTGCATATTTTGCAACTTCAAAACAAAAGGATTGTATACAATCTTCGCGCGCCGCGCATATTAGACACTCTATAGATATATTATATATAGATATATTATATATTATTATAGCGCTCCATTTAAGTCAATCATATCGTGATAACTTTTAAACTATTCAGCCATATTACTTAGTGTAAAAGACAAAGTTTATCTACATGAAATACTGAAAGCGACAAATGTATTAATTTTATAAGAATTTGATAAATATACTAAAATATGGATTCTAAAATAGTATCTAATTTAATTAACTTTATGATTCACAATTTTGGTCATAGTGGGCTCCACATAAAAGGTAGATATATGCTGTCGCGGACTTTTAATCAGAACTATTCAAGATACACAATACTACGGTACATCGTTTTTGTATAATTTGAATGGTTTAGGCAGCGTTCGCCAAGATAGCTCTTAGAGGCCAGATTTTTTCCGACTTTATTGACATGTATCGTTAAATTACATAAAATCAATACAAATTGTAGCCTATATGTTATTCTGATGTATAACCTATATAACTGTAAAGTTTTATCCAAATCCGTCCATTAGTTTTTTCGTGAAAGAGTAACAAACATCCATCCATACTTACAAACTTTCGCATTTATAATATTAGTAGGATTAGTAGGATTAGTAGGATTAGTAGGATTTACTTTATCGCGGATTATAGCACTAAGCACACTGGTCTATGGCAGAATATTCTTCACCCAGACTATTGTAGTTCAAATTTTGTTGCCTTCGCTAGTCGTTCATATGCATTGAGACACTTAAAACTGTATAAAGTTTTTGCGTTATATAAGTAGTTACTATGTAGACACTATGTAAATGCCAATTTTACGACGTCTACTGAGAAAACGTTTCAAACGCGGCATCATTGCTATTTTAATTGCCCCTTGGAACTTTAGTGGCCGCAATAATCTTAGTACTGGTTGAAATACTGTAGTAGCTGGGTAAAATTATGTGACCATTTCTCGGATAAAAAAAATGGAGTCTTGCTTACCAGTCGAAAGCTTTTTTAAGCTAGCTCAAGTGCTCACTAATTTAGAGCATAGACGTGTAGTCGCATCGATTTCAGTTTTTTAGAGGATATATTTCGGAGAGTGTGCCACAGATCTGTTTGATCTGGTCCCTTCTGCACCGTTCTACAACCGGACGATCGGATACCGTGAAGGGCTCCACCGTTACACTATAAATGTACCAAAAATTCGAACAAAACGGTCATCTTTCCTCATCCGTACGGCCAAGGCATGGAATTGCCTTCATGCATATGTGTTCCCGGATACCTACAATTTAGCGAAATTCAAAAAAAGAGTGAATAGGCACTACTTTGGCAAGCGCGGTCCACCTTAGGCTGCATCTGTCGCTTTCCATCCGGCGAGATCGTAGTCAGGCGCTTGCCTTATCTTATTAAAAAAAAATGTGAATTCACCTTTGTCCAGTATTAGGTAGTTGAAACCTCAAAGAAAGTCCTGAGTTGCTCAGCGGGCTATGGTAAGAATAGCTTGAAGTAACTCTGAGTGATTAAATCAGAAATGAGGAGATCCGTAGAAAGACAGTGGTTGAATACTATTGCTGAATTTGTCGCGAAGCTTAAGTGGCAATAAGCAGAACTCATAGTCGAAGAACCGATGGAATTTAGGATCACAACCTGCTAGAGTGACGATATCGCATCGAAAAATCATGTTCATAGTCGTTATATTGGCCTTAAAGGAGTTAAGTGAAGGTGATTTCCTAACAGGAATGGGCAGAGAATTTAATAAAATGACTGCTTTCACTCTGAAGAATCTTAAGAAAGTACGAGAAGAACTTGCCGGCTACATTACCATGAGGTTGTTAGTAGATCTCAATCGATCTCCACTAAATTAAGACCTATAGTTAAAAATATTTCTAAGGTACGAAGGTTTGAGAGGATTCAAAAGAACGTTATAGAGCAAGGAAAGAATGTGGAGACAACTTCTTTTTCTGATCGTAGCCATTGTAGTTTGAGTCAGAATTCTCTCACAAGGTCGTATTTTTTTGTAATGTGTAGACACCTGATATACTCACGTCTATATTTATCGGGTTAGCCCGACTAGTTTCGAGCCCATCCGGGGCACTTATTCATGAGCTTTTTACACGACGTTTAGGTCGTATTTTCGTAACCCAAAGATTAACCTTACAGCTATGTTTTGTCGATCTAGTTTAGTAAGAAGCCATTCAGGAACGTCTAAATAGGCAATTAAACAGTAATCCAGGCAATAGTAAAAATTAAGCCAGTATTATCCTAGTTTTGATTAGCAGACGGTTCTGTAGCTGCTTAAATGAATGCAAAGAAGAAAAAAGCTTTCTGATGTTAAAAGTAACAGCCTGTTACTATGCCCACTGCTGGGCTAAGGCCTCCTCTCTCCGTTTTAGGAGAGAAGGATTGGAGCTAAGACCTACCACGCTGCTCCAATGCGGATTGGTAGGTTACACATATCCCTAGAATTCTCTAGAGATATGCAGGTTTCCTCACGATGTTTTCCTTCACCGAAAAGCATGTGATAAATTGCAATTATCAATTAGACACATAAGCTTTAATAGAAAAAACTCATTGGTGCCTGCCCGGGATTTAAACCTATGTCGTCTCTAGAGAGTCGCACGGTCTCACCGCTAGGCTATCACAGCTTATGACTTACTTCTGATGTTAGAGATATGAGAATACCATGCCTTGAACTGCAGTTTCGATACAATAGTCGTTTTATACCTCATATCAATCAATTTAATAAATCATTAACACAACTGCGACTAATTCTATCATCTAAGAAATTTAATTTGTAACTCCCAATCTCGTAATAAAAACCAATCATTGATGCCATTAATCATTGGCGTGTCTTTAAAACAATAACTGAATATTAAACATACCTTAATGATAACCTATTAAGGTCCACAACGCAGTTGGCCGATCGTCATTTAAAATGATGCCCTTGACCGGTCCAGCTAATGACTCCGCAAGATTAATGATTTAACTAATTACACTTGCGACAATCGATGTAGATTTAAGTATGGCTTTTTGTTTAAAATACGCACATAAAACACTGCGTTAGATCTATTATGTAATCGTTAATAAACAGTAATAAATCTGGGCTAAAGTACCGACATATTTTATTGGGCATAAATCCGGTCATAGCGGTATTGTCCACCTACATTCTAGTGCCTCTCCGAAAGTATAGTAAAGTAAAGTATACCTTAAAAGTGCCTTCTTCAATCGGTCCTTTATTACTGAGGATGAACTCCTCCTCGTAGATCATCCTCCTGGTGGATCCTCGTACATCTCTATCAATCTATTCTATATATAATCAATCAATTTTAGCTTAGCCATTACATCAGTTTAAAAAATCTGTTAAATAAATCTGCGATTTTGTCGTGGAGTCTATTTCCTGATGATGCTTCGGTTGCGGGGCGAAACGATTGTTGAGTTTGTGATAGCGAACGTGTGTAGTGCTTGTGTATTGTGGTGGCAGTGGTGGAGGTTTGTGCATGTGTTTTTACGAATCCTGCATGTAACGGCTATGAAAAAACGGATAGTCCACTATACATTTAGCACTATATATATTTTCTATTTACTGTATAGCGGATTATAGCAAAATTATTTTATTATTACTTTTGAAATCTGTTAATGGCTGATACAGAAAACTTACCATTGTGTTTATTTATTTATTTATTTATTTATTTATTTATTTATAAATTGGAAAACAAACAGCACTTAAATTATTACAAAGAATTATTACATAAAATTAACACGCATGCCAACAAAGTTTCCACAAATGAATGAAGGAAGTGAACAATACAATAAATATAAATATAAAAGATATGTAAGATAAATGTAGAAAATTAAAATTAAAAGTATTAATTAAAAGAAAAAAAAAATAAGTAAAAGATTAACAAATTAAACTATTTAACAAATTAAACTATTTATATATATAACATTAGGTATATTATTTCTTCAATAAAGATATATATGTTTTGAATCCATTATTGAAAAGGTCTAAGTGATGATATTTCCTATTATTATTCCGACAAGCTCTTGCAATGAACGCGTTTCTTGCATAATTCGTTCTACGAAAAGGAACGACAAAAGTAGATTTGTTGCGAGCACTTATTCGAGGGCACCTGAATGAAATTTGACTGAGCAAATATGGAGAGTCAACTAGGCTGTTTAAAATCTTATAAAGAAATGCTTGATCCCGATGTTCTCTACGTTTCCGCAATGAGTAAAGTCTTGGATAAGAGCCAAATTTGTAAAATATTCTTTTGAAAAACTTCTCTTGAACTTTTTCGATTAAGTTGATGTATTTTGAGTATTGCGGATTCCAGACAGTCGATGCGTATTCGAGTAATGATCTAACGTATGCGTTGTACAATATGACTAATGTATGAAGGTTTTTGAAATCTGCTCCTTGTCGAAAAATGAAACCAAGCATCTGATAAGACTTTTTTGTTATTTTTTCAATATGTTTATCAAAGAAAAGCTGGTCATCTAGAAGAACTCCAAGATCTTTGACTTTAGTTACACGTTTCAATTTGGTGTCAAACATAGAGTAGTTATAGGTTATTTGTTCCTTTTTCCTAGAAAACGTAATTGTACAACATTTATCTAAATTAAGATGTAAACTATTATTAATACAATATTGACCTAATTCATAAAGGTCTTTTTGTAATTTAAGGCAGTCTTGATTATCTTTAATAATTTTGAAAATCTTGGTATCATCTGCATATAATAAGACTGAAGAATTTTGAAAACAATTAGTGACGTCGTTAATAAAAATGTTGAATAATAAAGGCCCAAGGTGAGAACCTTGAGGAACACCGGACGTAATTGGAACGAAAGTTGATATGAAACCTTTAACAGCAACAGCCTGTGATCTCTCGCGAAGATAAGATGTTAGCCAACGGAGTAGATCGCCGTGGACACCGATGAATTCTAGTTTTTTTATAAGAACACTATGAGGAATTTTATCAAATGCTTTAGAATAATCGGTGTACACTACGTCCACACGATGACCAGCCTCCATTGCTTTTAAAACAATGTCCAGAAATTCACAAAGATTAGATTCAGTGGAACGCTTTATTACAAAACCATGTTGATTAGGAGTTAGTAAAGGTCTAAGTAATGGAAACAAGGCGTCGCAAATAATCTTTTCAAAAAGTTTAGGAATGATTGATAATTTAGAGATGGCACGATAGTTTTTAATATCACTTTTATCCCCACTTTTGAAAATTGGTGTAACTAAGGACTTCTTCCATTCAGCTGGTATACAACCAGAGCTCAATGATTTCTGAAACAGTATAGTTAGGGGCAAACAGAGAAATTTACTACATTTTTTTATAAAAATAGGATGCAGTCCATCTGGACCGCTACCCTTATTTATGTCTAATTTTTTCAAATAACGTTCCACTATCTCATAAGTAATTTCGACAGAGCTGATAGTTGTCTGATGTAAACTAATATCACTATAGTCAGATCTTGGAGAAGTATTTTCCGCTTCAAATACGGAATGAAAGAAACTGTTAAATAAATTAGCGATGTGTTGCCCGTTAGATTCTATTTGTGAGTTTAAGTGCATAGTGTCCGGTATATTATTATGACCTTTTTTAGATTTTATATACGACCAGAACTTTCTGGAATCACTCTGAATGTTGCATTCAATTTTTTCTAAGAAAAAATTGTAATATGTAATCTGTAAACTTTTGGTTAATAGTCGAATCTCTGAGAACTTATCATAATCACTCTCGCGCCTATAAATCTTCCATTTCCTGTGTAATTTCCGTTTTTTATTAATTAGCCTTATTAATTGTCGAGAATACCAGCACGGATATTTATTACCTTCACGTATTAACTTTAAAGGAACGAATCGCTCTATTAAATTATTTATAATACTATAAAATATTTTAACTGCTTGATTAATGTCTTTGTCTTGTAACTTCTGCTCCCAAGAGATATTTGACAATTCCGCGTTAATATTATCGTAGTCTGCATCATAATACAGACGAACCGTACGACGCGCTTGTTGTAAATGGCGCTTAGGTAAATCAAGATTTATTTTTATAGCGAGGGCAGGATGATGAGAATCCTCGAGTTCGACAAGTGGACTCGTACCCGATATAATGCAACTTAAATTGGAGAAAATAAGATCCAGTAAACGATTATTCACATTCCGAATGTGGTTAAATTGTTTTAAATTAGAAAAGCTTAAAAATGCAGATAAATTATGTGTAAGAACACTATTACAAGGATTTAATAGACTGACTGATTTATCATCAATATTGCTAGACGCCGACCATTCAGCTTCCCTAATATTAAAATCACCCACTATGACAATATCGTCACAGGGGTGATCCAAAACTAAATTCGAAATATATTCAAAAAAGATAAGTTGTGATTCCGACTGGTAATTATTTTGTGGAAAGTAACAACAGAAAAGACGCAAAATCTTTTTCATAGAACCGTTATAAAATACTATATTCAAGTTTGTAACATCTGCCCCGCGAAACTCAGGTAACAAACTATTTTCACTGATATCAATACTAAATTCTTTGCGAACACCAATCAAGGTACCACCCCCCATAGTGACATTGAGACGATCATAGTCTCGATCCTTACGATAAACGTTATATCTGTAATCAAACAATTCTTCATTAAAAATACCAGGTAGAAGCCAGGTTTCTGTTAAGAAGACAATATCATAATTTTGATTCATTAAATTTAAATAAAATTGTTTGGTTTTAGTCCGCAAGCCACGGACATTTTGGTAAAATACACTAAGGGCCATAGTAACTACTAATTAAATAATACTTATTTATTGTTATTATGCTAAAACAATAATATGACATTATTTGTTCTTCGAATGACTTTGATCGTTCCCCTTCAATTTCATATATAATCAAGCTTGAGAATACCAACAAATAAACATTCACCACACTATACTTTATATTTTTATAAATAATGGATTCATTGCATATATATATACTATCGTTATAAAAAAAGTAGAAAATAAAACTATAAAAAATTAATATTGCTAAATTAGTGAGTATTAAGTAAATTAAATTTAACATTAACAATAATAAATCCCCGTAAGGACAATAAAAAGACAGACTAACACCTATGCAATTTTTTTTAAACATTCTTCAGATGTAATATGCAAAATTGGCGAATCGTTAGTGCGCCGAACCATAATTGTGCAATTACGAACCCAACAATAAGAGTAACCTTTCTCCTTAGCCCTGCGCTTAGCTTCTTTAAGAATGGCCTTGTTCCGAGTAGATAGATGATCATTTACATATACTGGATTTTGATTCCCTGAAAATCCAAAATCACACGCTTTCAGGCTTCCGACTTTACGAAGTGAAGATAAAAAATCATCTTTCT
Source organism: Morpho deidamia (assembly GCA_947086505.1). Taxonomy (NCBI): domain Eukaryota; kingdom Metazoa; phylum Arthropoda; class Insecta; order Lepidoptera; family Nymphalidae; genus Morpho; species Morpho deidamia. The sequence continues at coordinate 3,635,268 of CAMTZC010000011.1, forward strand.
TATAACGCGACTGCATCTTTAGAATGATAGGTTTCGGTGCGTTGTTATCACGATCATTTCTAGTCGCAACCCTGGTAACAAAATCTATATCCTTTTCAGTACACAAAGGAAAGCTGCACTTGTCGGCAAGTTGTTTCAATAAATGCATGAGGTTTTCACCCTTTCTATAAGGGACTCCGTTAATTTGTATATTCGAACGCCTCACCCATTGCTCATTTTTGTTTTGAACATCTTTTAAGTCCTTTAATGAAGATTTTAACTCCTTTAATTCCGACTCGTAGCTTTGAATTTTAGTTACCTCTTGGTCAAGGTCACAAACTCTTTCCATAAGAGAAGTGACTGACGATAACTCACATGATAATAATGCGTGGATATAGTTGGACCCTGTGCAATATAATAATGATGTAATTAATGGAAATGGTATGTAATGTAATTAGTTATAGGAATCATTTTGAAAAGAGCGACCACCGAGTTTCTTGCTGGTTCTTCTCGATAGGAACAGCTTTCCGAACCTGCAGTAGAGTCGACGATTCAAAAACTTGTTCACCAATTTATTTTGAATTAAGAATATTTTGAATTTTAATTCAAATTTGAATTCCGATCCAAATCATCTGATGGAATTTGAATGAGAAGGTCTTCTTTCATTACTAAAAATTCAAAAGTGTCACATACGATTTAAATGATAAAGAAGATGAAAATCGAAACAGTATCTTCAGTCTGCGATGATGAAGTATTCTTTTATGATATCGATCAGTTATGATTTTCCATATTTCTGTCGATATGATGACTAATCACGATTCTAAACCATTTCCTACACGATGTACATATAGGAAACGGGTTTGCTAATATGCTAAAATTAAATTCACACATTAATATTATTTACATTGCTCGATAGTATTATAAGTTGTCCTTATAAGTATTCTTTCAAACTTATATAATCATCATCCTCCTGCCCTTATCCCATTCTAAGTGGGGTCGGCACATGATGTTATAAAAAATATCACATGACATCACACATCACATGTTGCATGATGTTGGCTTCATATTTTACGCCCGGCGTAAAACCTTACCTTAGTCGTATTTTACGACCCCTCGGTAAGAAAGAGGGTGTTCTATTCTACTCAACCGGATACTACACGGTGGGTCAACTTACCTTAGTCGCCTTTTATGACAAATGTTTCATCGGTTTCTCTTATTTATATTAATTTTAATCTTTTTTAAACTGGCTACTTAAAATCATTATTTATAGAATACAGACATTTTGCAATATTACATGTAAAAAAGGTCCAAATATTTTGGTTAACAACATAAAAAAGATAAAGCGATGTATCCGAGTAAGGAAGTGAACTCGAAGGGCAAGCTTGACCCCCTGCGGTTATGTTAAACACCTGTTTACACGGCACGATTTCTGTCTTTTTTTTTATAATTCACCTTTTATGTTAGTTAAATGCGGATTATTTTAATGTGTTCTTTAGAGTTTCATATCGATTTATTTGGGTATACGTAAAAGGAAACATCTTTTTATAACAGAACTATCTGTGCCAACAACCGCTTCGCCCGCGTGAAATTTAATGATTTACGAAATATTGTTTTTACGAATTTTCGAAATTCAGAACATAAAAGTAGTTATTGAGAGATAGAGACGTGCTATCACGGACTTTTTTGTAGTATTTTTATAGATCTACAATTCTCTAGTACATTACTTTAGCGTGTCTCAGCTGGTTTACGCAGCGCACGCGACTAAAGCAAGCAAGTTTTTTAAGAACTACGCGATCTCTTTAACACAATTTACATAATACCGTGTTTGTTAAATGTACTATTTAATTAAACCATCCAGAAGTATTGCAATATCTTTTAATGAAAACCGTACAAAAATCCGTTCAGTAGATTTTGAGAAAATCGATTACATACAGACAGAACTTTTTGGGACATTGTTTTATAATAAGTATAGATAGATAAAATACAAAAGTGATGTATTGATATTATTTTTTTTTACATAAAATCTTTGTTATTCTGACTGTAGAAACCACAATCCGTACCTTAAACTTCAGGATTAGTGGCCGCACATACCACAACCCATCAATTCCGCCCCGTAACCGACATCGCATCAAAAGGCTAGTTAAAGGTTTAACAAAATTGCTTACTACATGTAGTATCGCGCAGATTTTTTTGAAAAAAAATAGATTTTCTATCAACATATTTCAATAATTACTTGTATACTATAAATTACGCAAAGTAACGCATACTTCTAGAAAATATAGCCGTAACTTTTACTACAAGATATTCATCTCAGCTCACGTATTAAACGATAACCTACAAATAACTTCTATATACAATTGTGGCGCACACACGCGGATTATAGCAAAGTATAGTACCCGGCATTAAATAATGCACATCGATGTTTAGAACGAAACAGCCAGCCAGTTCGGTTTCGTAGAGTGCTGTCACTGTCACTCAGTTAGTATATAACGTTTCACCCGGGTTCGTCAGTCTGTGCGACAGAGACAATGCTCTTTGAAAGCAGAATCTAGCCGATTTCTCTCTCTTAGCCTCGATGTGCATTATTTATTGCCGTGTACCATAGTTAGTTCTGTTAAGTTTCTGTAATATGGACTTCCACAAAGTAACCCCTGCTTCTTTAAACGAAGGCGGTAGCTTAAAATAAACCGCTGAAATGGGCAGTGGGAGTTCATAACGAGACCGCCCGTCGGGGTCACTGATAATACCGTACGTTATACCTTTTTTACACCTCTGGACACGACTTGGATGACCTCTGCCATATCTATATGGATCTTTTACCTAATTAACGATAAGTTTATATAGGCCGACATCTTACCTGTTAGAATATGATAGTGTAAACCCGTTTAACTAAAGGGTAAAAAGACCTGTATAGATTTACAATGATTTGGAAGATATTTATTATGTCTTTGTAACATTTAAGAAAAAATTAAATCATTTCGCAAAATTGGCATACATGCCAAATACATTTACCCCGAAAACTTGCTTATATTACAAAAAACTTTTTATTTTAGAAAAGGCTTTAGAGCCATATTTTTAATTTTTCTTGTTATTTTAATGATTTAGAATGACTTACGAGACTTAGATCCTAAATTTAAAAAATATTCTAGTAATTTTTAAACGTTACCCATGCATGCAAAATAGCGCATAAATTATAGTACTTAATTTAAAATACTCAAGGAATAAAACAATCTTTAATAGAAGAATACATTATATTGTTTTTAAAACCTTCAACCAAAACATATCTTAGTTGCGCATTCAATAAAACAACCGATTAAAGGCCTCAGTGCAACACCTTTGCAAAATCACCATTGGAATCCCTTCCTCAGATAATGTCGAGCATTCCGGAAAGGACAAGTTACCCTGATCTCAACCCTTGAGCACCCCATCAACCCTCACCTCGTGTTTTGCCCAACAAACGATTTGTTTGCTGTCAACAAACAATAGAAAGGTGTAAAAGGTCTCTTTTTTATTCCAGATTAACTGTTAATAAAGAAAAAAGACCCACCTTTGTCATTCTATAATCGTCTTACACATCAGTATTAAAGATCTAGGTGAGATTATGATCCGTCGTCGGCTTTTGTTGTTTCTTCTATAACAGTGTTTTCTAAAACGTTTTAGCGGTTGAAAGGGTCCATATTGGAAGTGCTACCACCGTCTTTATTAGAACTTGATTTGTTATAGATAATTTTTTTTGTGTTACGGCCATTCTGAAACAGAACACCAATCTGCTATGATACCGCTTTATCTCATAAACGATCAAAGCGTTCCCAGAAACAATGCGGTGTGTAAAAGTGTCGAAAATATTTTGATATATTTTTTCTATCTTTTTAAACTCGCTTTTCTGCTTGGTTACTGATAAGCATTTTAAATCCAGGGTCGGATTTATTAGGTAGATTAGATAATTAACAAAATGCTTCGGAATATGGATTCCGCGCTTCAAGAAATTGATATATCTCACTCAGGGTTTTGATTTAAGAGATAAGTAAGTAGGAATTATAATCGGCTAAGATCGGCTCTAAATCCTCTGATTAAAAACAAACCAGTCTTTAATCTTTTGATATATTGTAATGAAGGGCAATGTTGTCGAGAATACAATTGTTTTATTGTTAATAGCATAACTTTTTAATGTGTTAAAAAAATACAACGTTTTCAATTCAAATTCAAAATATTCTTGATTAAAGTAATCTTGTATGCCGTGTGGTATCCGGCTGAGTAGAATAGACCACCTTCTTTCTTACCGAGGGGTCGTAAATACGACTACGGTAAGTTGATGTCAGGCAGACTCCACTTAGAGTGGGATAAGCGCAGAAGGATGATGATTTAAGTAAACTTTTGAACAAGTACTTTTGAATCTTCATTTCTTCTGCTGGTACGGAAAGCTGTTCCCGAGAAGAGCCAGAAAGAGACTGAGCGGTTGCTCTATTCAAAACATAACTCTTATTACTAGTCACATTTAGTCGTTGCTGTCTTGGACATGGTCGGAGTGTAGCTATAACAACGCATTCTTATCATTGAAATCTATTGCTTATAGACCCCGAGTGTATGCGGCTCTGGTTTAATTAGAATAATATGTTGTAAACTTTTAAAATGACGATGGATAAATAATTCTCAAACAATACGCGTTTCTATTGATTAATTGAGCACATTATAAACCGGTTTATTAATAAGTGCATAAATTGTGGCAGTATAAAAAGGCCCCGGGTTCGCCCGTCACTTGTGACGTGAACAAAGGCCGACAGCTTTTGTTTAGCGAGCATCAATCATTGACTTCATTGTTTGGTATATCTTAATAAGTTTTTGTACTGGACCGGTCATTTAGAAAGATTTTTGCTATCGCGGCACTCATCTGAGGGGAGTTTTATGAATATTAATAGAATTATATTGAATTTAATATAACTTTTACTTATTCTTTTTCATGATGAGGGATGTTAATTCGCGGACTTTAATAGTGGAATGTAGACACGTAAAAAAAAAACATTTTTTTTTTTAATTTTATATAATCTACAGCTCTACATAAAATATGTATATATTTAAAAAAAACTTAGTATATAGGTTATAATTACTTACTAATAAGTAGTTTACTTAGTAATAAGGCCAAACTGATGACTGAGACTGACTGAAACCACGACCTCGCGCATGCGCGACATGGTTCTGCGTGGGTAGCGTTTTATACTATTATTATTACAAGCAATATAACAGAACTAACTACTTTGCTATAATCCGCACGGGTTAAGTGAATGCATGCAAAGACAATGTGTATGAAGCAGGCAAAATCTACGCACCTTATACATGCAGGACCAGCCACCACATGCACCCCAAGGCGCAATTCACCAGCAACAACGAACACAAAAGCAGCACACACACCCACCACCACAATCTCGACGATCGTTTCGCCCCGAAACCGAAGCATCATCATTCTTTTTCATCATTCATCATCATATTTGATGATGCTTCGGTTTCGGGGCGAAACGATCGTCGAGATTGTGGTGGTGGGTGTGTGTGCTGCTTTTGTGTTCGTTGTTGCTGGTGAATTGCGCCTTGGGGTGCATGTGGTGGCTGGTCCTGCATGTATAAGGTGCGTAGATTTTGCCTGCTTCATACACATTGACTTTGCATGCATTCACTTAACCCGTGCGGATTATAGCAAAGTCGATAGTTCTGTTATATTGCTTGTAATATGGAATTCCGCAAAGTAACGCCTGCTTCTATAAATCACTATTATTATTCCTACACACTCCCCCTTTTGTCCAAATTAGTGTCCTCACATTTGGACAAACACTTGCGGCTACGACAAACCTATACCTTCCGCGGTCTAACCACGTTTCTACCACGTTTAGGCACGACTGGATGTGGAACCTCAGAGCATTCACCTTCGCGAGAATGATATCGCCTCTTATTTAGATTTTTTTTTAAATTTTACTTATTATAGTTATTTTACGTTCATTACCTTTTCAGTACGTTGTGACTACATTTGATTGCTTTTATATGTTGTTAGCAACCTTATGAAATAGAACCATGTTACTTTAATTATATATGAAATTGCTATCGGTAGTTTTCTGGAATAATCATCATCCTCCTGCCCTTATCCCACTCTAAACGGAGTCGGCACAACATGTTACAAACATGTTGTCACATGATTTGGCTACGTTTTTTACGACCGGCCGCGTGCCTGACGTCAACTTACCTTAGTCGCCTTTTACGACACCTCGGTAAGAAGTGAGGGTGGTCTACTCAGCCGGATACAACACGGCGGTAGTTCTCTGGAATAAATAAATAAAAGATGCTCATAAAATATCCATCTACATTTATACTTAAAACTCGTTCCTCACTCCTGATGATACGTTCGTATAACGCATGACTTAATGTGTTAGAAAGCATATCACGGTTTAAGCTTCCCTACGAAAGCACCAAGCTTTTATATTAACACGTAACCTCAAACTCACAAGCTTAACTAAACTGTCATGTCGCTCTGTGCTTACCGTATTCAGCCAATCCTTGTGCGAAATCCATCAATTGCACAACGGAAACCACGAACAATACAGCCTTTATAAAACCCACAAGACATGTCAAAAACATCATGCATCCTATATTCCCATGGGCTGCAAATTATTGCAATGTTTGCTTCGGTTATTATATATTTCAATAGTTAAACGCCTTGCGTACGCCTATAGCGAACAAAGGTACGTCAAAAGGATCATCGTAGAGTTTTGAGGAGGGTGTCAATTTGCACTTTGAACCAGGTGCGGTCATTGTTGGCCAACTGACCGTAAGGTGGGGAATGTTTGGATTAGACTAGCCAAGTTGGTAAACGGCGTAACCGTGAGAAATTAACGTCCCTTGACCAATACTGACCGCTTCAAACTTAAGCCGGCCTGTTACTCTCTCAATGCCGATGTAGGCCTCTCTTCCTTTTTTTGGAGAAAATTGTTGAACTTAAATCTAGGCTCCATGGTGCTTCCATGCAGTATGGTGAGTCCACCACGCTGCTCCAATGCGGATTAGTAGGTTACACATATCCCTAGAATTCTCTAGAGATATGCAAGTTTGTTCATGATATTTTTTTTAACTTAAAACATAAGTTTTATTAGAAGAACTGATTGGTGCATATCCAGACCTTAAACTGGTTATCCCCTCGGAAAAGTCGCGCGTTCACGCCACTCTATCATAAAAAAAAGTAAAGTAGAATAGTCCTCTTCTCTCCGTTTCTGTAGAGAAGCGTTGGAGCTAAGACCTACCACGCTGCTCCAATGCGGATTGGTAGGTCACACATATCTTCAGAATTCTCTAGTGATATGCAGGTTTCCTCACGATGTTTACCTTCACCGAAAAGCGTGTGATTAATTGCAATTATCAATTAGACACATGAGTTTTACAGAAAAACCCATTGGTGCCTGCCCGGATTTGAACTCGTATTCCCCTCGAAAGAGTCGCACGAACTCACCGCTGGGCTATCACAGTTCACACAGTCTATCATAGCTTTCACCAACTGTAATTTGATGTAATCTTGGCACATAGATACTTTTTGACAAATGACACAAAATCCTCTTTTATTTAAACTTTATATTAACAGAAATGAAATTACATACAGAAGCTACGGTTTTTTGTTTATATTTGTGTTAAAATAGTAACCTCACAGCTCACATCAAACTTAATCTACAGAAATTAATTTTACGTCTTAATCGTCCGAAAAATCTAACGCAGAATTAGTTACGATTTCCTCGAGGCGGTATACCCACTTTGCTGCGTCACAGACCAAAAGATATTATCTTTTCTTGTGAGCATAATAACTGTGACATGTTCGTACGACGCTCCAGGGCCGCTCGTAATGGTCCATATTCTGGGAAAATTGAGGTTCACTATCCGCGTCCGACATTAAGATACCATCGAGCGTTACGTGCCGACGCGTTCCCACGACGGCATCGCGAAAACCCCTCAACCATTAATCAGTGGACAACCCTTGCCGGACATCGGTCAGGAGTTGCGCCGGACTAAAAACATTAATTAAAAACCGAAAATAATAGACCGGTTCCTTACGGTCAAGCCGTCTGACCCTTAGAACCTGCCGATACTGGTTCCGGGCGTCGTAAGCTAATTATGTTTCCGCACATATTGTTCGGCGATTTGCATGTGAATTTGGGGACTGAATACAATAGGAACAGCGCTAATCTTTCACCGAAAGGTCTGGTCATAGACAAGTAAACATGAATAGACTAAAGAAACTTGAATCGTTCAACCATAAACAATGATTATTGTAAATGTGGTAGTTATTGAAAAAATATTTTTCTTGCAAAAGTGACTATATATAAATTTTAATTTCCATGAATTTTCCATTGAAATTGATACATTTATAAAAAGAATCGCATTAACTATTGTTTTCCTTTAACCTAACTCCGAATATTTCTAATTATGAAAAAACTAAATAATTAAAAAAACATTTAAAAATATAAAAAATTGTATACAGCCGGAAGCGGGGCAATGTCCCGGGGTAGCTAGGGCTCTAGAGTGAGGAACTTCTTCACAATACGCGCCGATTCAACCAAAAGTGCCTTCTGCATCCGAATCTTGATCCAACTAATATGCGAAAGCCTCTAAATATGTTAGTCAAGGCTCTTCGCAATCAGACCGTTAACCAAAACAACAAAAGGAACAATCATTGTTGAGTCAACATTCTACATGCTGGTCATCTCATAAGAAAGGTTTAAATATTTAGTCAATTTTTCAGTTTCCGCTTTTATGAGATCGTCATGCGGAATGGTGACATCACAAATAATAGAACTATTAACTATTGTTATTATTACAACTTATAATTTCAGTAATGGTAGCATTGGATTGATGATCGGAAACACATATTTCTACGAATATGTTATAATCCTTAAGGATTTAATCCTGATTAAGTCCTTAATCTCGAAATGAGACTGCATTTTAAAAGGCGATCCTCATAGACTCGCAGCGAAATGGCATCAGAAAAGGAAGTAGAGTGTAAAATCATTTGTACTGGATTAAAAAAGGAGCTAGCGAACAAGCGTGAGATATATACCACTATCAATCACCTCGTGATTTATATTCGTGGGGATGATGTATTGGCCTGGACCCCAACCGGCGGTAAGAGTATACGATAATTAACTTTTAAAATTTTGACGGACGCCTTCGTCTCTTGGATGAGAAAAAAAAGTAAGCAATTCTGGTCAAAATCGGTGATAGCTGAAAATTAAGACCGTGTGACTCTTATCAGAGGATCACAGATTCAAAACTCCGGGCAGGCACCAATGAGTATTTATTTGTACTCTCTTTATTGCACAAATTGAAATTAATATAAAAAATACAACAACAAAATGTGCAATGGCGGGCTTATTCCAGAATCGGCATCTCTTACAACCAGTCTTAAATTTAAAAAAAAGTAAATATTAAATCAACTTAATAAAAAAACTGAACACATTATTAATCGTTTATAGAGCAACAAGACCACAAGACACTTTATATATTAAAGGACTAAATTGAAGGACATAATATATTAATATTTTATACAGGTAATTCGCAAATCGAAATTAATGTACGTAACGTAATTTTCATATTACGATTATTAAGTCAAACAGTTGTTAAAAATTGTACTGCGCATAGTTATAACAGTTTTGAAATACAATTTCAGCTTGCATGGAATTAGGTTATTATATTTAGAATGTGAGAATATAAATTTTAAGATTGCTCTTACTATTATAGAAATGCACAAAATTCATTAGAACTCAATACTTACATTAATATTTTAATTAAGTAAATCCGCTTTGTATTGTTTTTCTCCACGTCACACACATATTTTATTTCATTAGTACATTTTTAAGAAATATCTCAACAGATATTGGTGAAATAAGACTTTATAGATTTAAATTGTTGTAGGATATATGATAGATATAATATTGTGATAATTATAATAATAAAACAAATATAATAATGTAATCAATACAATAAAGGTATTTGTAATAAAATGTAAATATCACTTTTTTTAAATGAAGATATTGTCTTAGATTTAGTTAAAGAAGACCACCCTCTTTCATCAATATGTTGTCACATGATTCGGCTACGTATTTTACGACCGGCCGCCTGCCTGACGTCAACTTACCTTAGTCGCCTTTTACGACACCTCGGTAATGAAATGAGGGTGGTCTATTCTATGCAGCCGGATACCACACGGCATAAAAGAAATAATTATAAAAATTGTATAAATTAAATTTTTGATTGGATATAATTCAATTCAATAAACTATATTGGATTATGTCCAATCAAAAGTCAACACTATCGCTATTGAATTCCCTAAAATACTTAGAGATTACATGTCTTATATATTACGTCAAAACAAAAAGCTAATTTGTATAAATGAATCAACTAAATCCGCATACCAAAGCAACAGGTTTTGCGCACTTGAGTAAATATAGCATCAGCTTAGCCATGTACTATTTGAGTTCTTATAGTTATTCATCATCATCCTCCTGACCTTATCCCACTGTAGGTGGGGTCGGCACAACATTTTACAAACATGTTGTCACATGATTGGCCGCCCGCCTGACGTCAACTTACCTTAGTCGTACTTTACGACCCCTCGGTAAGTAAGGGAGTGGTCTATTCGACTCAACTGGATACCACTCAGTGGATCAAAATACCTTAATCGCCTTTTCCGACACCTCGGTAAGAAATGATGGTGGTCTATTCTACTCAGCCGGATACTACACAGCGGGTCAACTTATCTTAGTCGCCTTTTACGACACCTCGGTAACGAATGAGGATGGTCTATTCTACTTAGCCGGATACCACAGGGCGGTAAACAAATCCTTGATGATGGTTTTCACAATTTGCTTAACCGCCATTCATCAAAAGAAACGCTCCAAGACACTATATAGCACGTCAAAATATTCATCTACAGGGGGTTACCTCAATTGCCGTTCCACTTGCCACGGCGGGAATCGAACGTGGACCCCCGCAGCGCAGTCGGCGTGCGCCTAACGAACTAAAGAGTTGATTTATTAGAGCGGCCGCGGCGCTCAACTCCTAATAACTTCACGACGTGTGATGTTCACTCGGGTTTCTCCCTTGATTTGATTATGATTAGCTTTTATCGTTTACTTTTATTGTTTCTTTACGAACAGATCCATATAAATGTTACAAATGCGTCTGTCCGTCTTTCACAGCTTATCTGCTAGACCAATATTGATAAGGATACAGAGATTTTTGGGTTAATAGATTGAGATAGAAAAAAGCGGTAAATTATTGTGTTTCAAAATATAAAAGCACAGTTTTAAATCCGGAACAAATAAGTGTTGTGTTTGGCACAAATAAGTTATCGATTACAATACTCGATTAAAGTTAACAAAAAGTTAAAAAAAAAACAAATTAGATGTTGATTACATGAGTATTTATAAAATTAAAGAATAATATAAAATAATCTTTAACAGTTTTAACCTTTTCATATGATTTATAGAACTAACTACTAACTACTTTGCTACAATCCGCACGGGTTAAACGAATGCATGCAAAGCCAATGTGTATGAAGCAGGCAAAATCTACGCACCTTATACATGCAGGACAAGCCACCACATGCACCCCAAGGCGCCTCCACCAGCAAAACAACACACACAAGCAGCACACACACCCACCACCACAACCTCGACGATCGTTTCGCCCCGAAACCGAAGCATCATCAGGAGGATAGGCTCCACGACAAAAATCATAGTTTTAACCTTTTATTTTTATAATTGTTAAAATAATAAATTAAGTAAAGTTAAAATTTTTAAAATTTAATTGATTGTTTGAACGCGCTAATCTCAGGAACTGCTGGACCGATTTGAAAAATTCTTTGAGTGTGAGATAGTCCATTTATCGAGAAAGGCTATAGACTACATAACATTACGCTCAGATGACTAGGAATGGAACAATAATAAAAAATATTAAATTAAAATTTAAAGCTTTTTTCGCGTGCGCTAAGTAAACGGTGAAATATATTCAGAAATCATGTATTATAAAATCTTATATAAAAATGAAATAGCTGGACCCATATTTTTGAAATTTTCAGACAATCTTTAGAATGACCCAGTGGATGATTCTGTAAAGTTTGGTGGCGATCGGGGTATTTTTTAAACTGTTGAGGTCTGTTTCGATAAAAAGTTCTCGATAAAAACACTTATTGCATTGAAGATACTTAAACGTTGAAGTTGACGCGAAAGAAGTCACAGGTGTAACTAGGTTTAAACATTAATTCCATTCAGCATATTTATTGTCATGCTTGTACATCTAATTTTCTAAGTTCATTAAGTAAGTGGATATATTTGATGATGGTCTGAGTGTGAGTAAACATTTTATGATATACTTCCTGCCTTGAAATTTTCTCAGGCTCGACCGCTTCAAGAGCGTATAATCTCGAATACTTGGCCGAGTAATACACAGTTTGTATGTATATTGGTTACTAGTCCCAACAAACCTGTTAGTCTGGTGCCCTCTGTACCGTGCCTTACTATAAATTATATTTGTACACAGCCTTACAGTTCCATTTTACATTTTAAACTCGTCGTTTCGATACTGAATCGAATGTTTGAGCTTACTTTAAATGCCTTTTGAATACGATAGAATCCATATCGTCCCATCCGAAGAATAATTTAATTTTTGTACATATGAATATAAATAATTATAAAAGGATTGGCGATGTATATAATAGACAAAGTAGGAACCGACATAAACTTGCGGTTCCTGCTTTCCGCCTTGCAAAAGTTCGTAATTCGTTTGTGGGTTTGGGTATAAGATTCTATAATAAAATTCCACAATCTACTTTAACCTTACCATTACAGCAGTTTATAAATACTATTAAAAAAAGACTCATTGAGAAAGCCTATACTATTGAAGATTACCTAGACGATAAGAATGCGTGGATATAGCTTCTCTTCAACCCTGTACAAGACATTAATAACTATTTGTTGTTAATTGTTTAAAAAGAGCAACCGCCGAGTTTCTTGCTGGCTCTTCTCGGTAGGAACAGCTTTCCGAACCAGCAGTAGATGTTGACGATTCAAAAGCACTTGTTTACAAGTTTACTTGAATAAAGAATATTTTGAATTGAATTGAATAAAGTAACATGTTCTATGGCCCGTTGGCCTGACCCTGCCTTCAGCTCCACGGGTCGCGGGCTCGATTCCCGCCGAGGGCGTGCGTTAGTTCGTTTCGTTCGGTTCGTTTGTTCTTCGAGCCTGAGTGTATATTTGTATTTAAGTATCATCATCATTCTCCTGCCCTTATCCCACACTAAGTGGGGTCGGCACAACATGTTACAAACATGTTGTCACATGATTTGGCTACGTATTTTACGACCGGCCGCCTGCCTGACGTCAACTTACCTTAGTTGCCTCTTACGACACCTCTGTAAGAAATGAGGGTGGTCTATTCTATGCAGCCGGATACCACACGACATTTACCTTAGTCGCCTCTTACGACACCTCGGTAAGAAAGGAGGGTGGTCTATTCTATTCTGCCGGATACCACACAGCGTTTGTATTTAAGTATGTATTTCAAATTATATATGTAGTACATTTAACAGTTGTCCTTCACCCATAACACAAGTTTTAAGTTACTTACTTTGGGGACGGACGACGGTGTGTGTAAGTGTCTCATATATTTAATTTATTTTTATTTATACTTGGAATATGTAACTTTATTCCTCAGATGGGACGAATTATACAATCCAATCTAATCCAAGTATCAGCAGAAATTTATTATTATTATTTTTTTCCGAGAAATCAGATTCATACTTATTTCTTAAACATAATTTGAGTCTTTTATATAAACTTATGGTAGACAGAAATCAATTAAGTTTAAACTGAGTAAAAATCTTATAACTTTATCCGGAAAGAAATAAAATTAGAAATCAATAAAAACAAAGTTAAAAGAGTATAATAAACAAAATTGTCGCCTATTGAAAAATGAACAAATAGCAATTGTTTTTAAAGAATAAATTTTATCGTTCATAATGTCTAAATGTATATTTAACAGTTGTCTGTCGTCCATAACACAAGTATTAGGTAACTTCGGGGAAGGATCTAATAGTACGGTAAAAATAATTTATAGAATTAGGCGTTACTTTGCGGAGATCCATAATACAAAAGTAATAATAAAATTATTTTGCTATAATCCGCGATACAGTAAATAGAAAAAATATATAGTGCTAAATGTATAGTGGACTATACGTTTTTTCATACCCGTTACATGCAGGATTCGTAAAAACATATGCACAAACCTCCACCACTTCCACCACAATACACAAGCACTACACAGGTTCACTATCAAAAACTCAACAATCGTTTCGCCCCGCAACCGAAGCATCATCAGGAGATAGACTCCACGACAAAATCGCAAAATTGCGATCCAGTCCACTATACATTTAGCACTATATATTTTTTCTATTTACTGTATCGCGGATTATAGCAAAATAATTTTATTATTACTTTTGTAGTCCGGTAAAAGTTTAATACCTCGTAATTATAAAACTGAATAGCGTCAAATCAAACGCAATTTGTAAAGCGGGGTCGGTGATAGGTTTTGGAAAACCTTATTAAGTGTATGTAAAGATGGTATATTTTAAATTTAAACATGAACTCTTTACTTGGAATTCATCTAGCGTCCGCATCTCTGTATGTCAGCCTGTCTGCGTCCATCATTACACGTGAATCATCGCCCGCGCCGGTATCGTGCGGGAGAATTTCGTGAGGTCACAGTTTAGTATAGCGGTTTAGGCGCCCTGCGGTCGTTTCTCTACAGAGATTGCTACTATTGGATATTTTTAAGGTGCAAACAGGCAGCAATGCTTTCTCTCTGTCTAACGCCGACCGTTTCGTGACCCCGCAGCTAATCACATATCTGCAAGCGTATTATGATTATCGCAGGCTTCGCTTCTCATACGTCGTGGTCAGTGACTCGTTGCATGCTGCCTTTATTTCACATCGAGTTGAGATTATTGCACGATTTTCGTATTGATATGGCCTTAAATTGCAAGTATCCACTAATTTCGCGTTATCTACCTGTCTCGGTCTATCCACCGTTGGTTTCGCAACAAAATTGCCATTACCGTGTGATTTGTCCATGGAGTTATTATATATACTAAAAACACATTTTACATTAAACTCAAACTCAAACTCAAACTCAAAATATTCTTTATTCAAGTAGACTGTTTACAGTACTTTTGAATCGTCAAATGTTTACAAGAAGTTACCACTGATTCGGAAGTTTGCTCCTACCGAGAAGAACCAGCAAGAAACTCGTCGGCCATTCTTTTTTTTAAATATATATTTTTTTACAATTTGATTGATGATTACAAATTAATCGTTGCAGCTTGGTGCGTAGCTGACTGCAGTTAAGATATGCTACTATCACTCAAATAATCTTCAATTGTATAGTAAGCTTTATGTAGCAGCATCGTTTTAAGATAATTTCTAAACTTGTGTAAAGGCAAGTCTAGATAATGTTGAGGAATTTTATTATAAATACGTGTACCGAGACCGACAAATGATTTTCGCACCTTTTGGAGGCGCAACCTTGGCGTCATTAGTTTATTTCGGTTTCAAAATTTAAGAAAAATAATGAAAGCAAATTGCCTTAAAAAAGTCCCATTTAAAAACTGACTTTGTTCTTCGGATAGGGTGAAATGAGACTTTATCTATCTGTCCCTCTTTTTTATACGTTGTTAGATAAAGATAAAATATACGTGTTTCTTTCCTCTCATTATGTATTGTGACACTCTCGCTTAAAGGTCTGTCTATGGCTTCTCTACTCTAGAATAACTCTATGGATTTATCTTCGTTTAATTTGCTCTCTTTAAAATATGTTGTTTAATCGTTTATGTCATTAGTTTCATTGGTGGGTGTAATGAAACGATTTTACCTGCTGCCGACCCTGACATAAATCTTCAGACGACGTTCAATAATTCGATAATTACTCGAACCAAGTAAGGAATGCGACGTGGCACGCGTCTCCCAATCGCTTTATTATACAAATGTTTAGCATATTTTCTACGAATATCTTTAACTATAAATTTAATTACAAGATCTGGTACTGTTTTGATCTCTTCCGTATCCGGTTTCGTCAAAGCGATTTAGATATGCGGCACGGTAGGCGGTTCTGTTTACCTTTTTTTTCAACAACTTTCTATTCGAATTGATTGTTTGTTGGAATTTCATTGCGTATTAACAAATCGTCGATATTGGGAGACTTATCTACACGGCACGGGCTATCAATTCTCCGATCGTCCGTCTCATTAGTCATTGCTTTACTGAATTTCGAAACGCCACTTTCTACATTAGACACAAACAGATCTCCAATCTCTGTATTAGGGACTATATTTCTCGTTGTCGTGGAATCCGAGAATTTTGTAATGATATCAAAACACAACCGTTATAGTAACAAAAGTTGGATGGTTTACCATTTGTCGATGTTATGCCGTCGTTGGGAGACACTTAGTCGCGTGCTGGGCCCGTTTGACAAATCACTGACATAAATAACGGATTATCACTTGTATCGAGACGTAACAAGATAGCAGGCAACAAGTAAAATAAATAGGCGAACGGTAAATGAAGTTGTGGTGCATACGTTTTCGAATCGGAACACGATGATAACTTATAGAGGACGTACTAATGGCCGTACAATTTTTTTTACTGCTCTTGTAATGTTACAATTGGAATGATATTTTTCAACTCTACCTCTATAATGCAATGACTTGCTTCGTATGTTTAAGTTAAAAAGGTTTGGGATACAAATCAAAGTAAAGAAGTTAAGGTTAGTCAGTTCCCGCCGTAATAACGTCGTGTAAAGAGCTCATTAATGCCCCGGATGGGTTTGAAACTAGTCGGGCCAATCCAATGAAATTAGACGTGAGTATAGCCGATATCTATATATTAACTAAGTTGAGGACAGAGAAATTATAAATACTTAATCAATGTTAAAACATTTACGTAATAGGAACTCGTGTTAGTTTTAAAGTGCTACTAAAAGTAATTTATAGAATTAGGCGTTACTTTGCGGAGATCCATAATACAAAAGTTATAATAAAATAACTTTGCTATAATCTGCTATACAGTAAATAGAAAATATATATAGTGCTAAATGTACAGTGGACTATCCGTTTTTCATACCCGTACCGTGCACGACTCGCAAAAACACATACACAAACCTCCACCACTGCCACCACAATACACAAGCACTACACATGTTCACTATCACAAACTCAACAATCGTTTCGCCCAGCAACCGAAGCATCATCAGTAGATAGACACAACGACAAAATTATGAAAAAATTAGTCCACTATACATTTAGCACTATATATATTTTCTATTTACTGTATAGCGGATTCTAGCAATAATTTTATTATTAGTTTTGTGCTACCAAAATTTTTCATATTGTGGTGAAATATGGACATGTTTTTTTTATAACCTCAGCGAAGTTCTTGTAAAGACTCACTTAAATTTAAACTCCTCTAGCATTATGACGTATAGCATCATGTATCAATATTATCATATTTCCATCGTGCTATTCCTAAAACAAAACCATACTTTGTAGAAAATATTTAGCAAATAGTTTTTAGAAAAGGCTTTTTATTCCCAAACACATAGCGACTAACCACCAGCTGTCCTCTAAACGTCGTCTAGGCAGTGGTCACAGAATCTACGCTATACGCTCTATAATTATCACCTTCAGAGATGATTCTATTCATTTTCGTGTGTGTATATAGTCAAAAGTAATAAAATAATTTCGATGCATGGCTACCCTAAAATTGATGAATGTCTCTACCTCCACATGCATCTTATGGTTCTTGTAATAGAAGTAATGAGTTGATAGCTAGGAACCGTATGTCATCGTTAATGGTTAAATTTATTACATGTTGTTTTCTTTCAACATTAACGGGAACATCATTATCCCCTAAGATACGGGTTTCCTTGTTTAGGGGTCTGGGATAGGAAGAGTACTGTAAAATATTTTTTGGTTCAATAAATCATTATTATTTTAACATTTTTCTTATGCCAAGGCTGTTTTTCGAAATAACACAAGAATGTGTATAACGCACTAAAAAATTGTTGACGTGGCGTCATCTATTTGTCGTGGCAAGTCACACACCATCACCACACCACACACAAGCTTAGCACATGACCTAGATAACAAGGCATCTAATAGTCGCTTGAGTCTACGTTTCGAACGAGACTTGCTTCGATATAGCAACCTCCATCAATCATAGTAAATATCTTACTCTAAATCGAAATCCGTTTTAGGTATTACAATTAACAATTTATGAAACAATAAATGACACAATTATATCTTATTCCCACAGATATATTTATTAAATACTAGAGTTACCCGCGACTTAGGATTCAGAGTTTCACAAAAAGTTTTTCCCGGTTAATTAGCGATCCCACGGGCTAAGATTGAAAGTAGTATATATTCCCAATATTCAACAATACTCTCTATCTTCCAGTGAAAGTCTCATCAAAACCAGTAAAGCCGTTCCGGAGAATTTACTGTTACATTACAACTTCCTCAAAGTTTGCAAGATCTTTTAATAAAAACCGTACAAAAATCCGTTCAGTAGATCTTGTGATAATCGATTACATACAGACAGACAGATTTTACGGACTTTGTTTTATAATATGTATAGACAGAAATATGCGTAATTGCAAACAACGATAAATCGTGTTACAACGATTTAATATAGCTACCGATATATCCTTCTAAGTAATTGAGTTAGTGGAATTGAGCTATAAGGTATAGTATTAATAGAAATTAAAGGTAACTAACAGATTCATATAAATAAAGCCATAAATGCCTAATTAGTATGAATAAATGAGTCTACATGCGAAGCACATAAATTAATAAATAATAAATATTGTTTATGACTACCGGATAATTTGTTAAGTCACTACAGCTTCTGGAACAGCGTTCTCTGATTAGATACCCGACACGTCCCAAAATTATAATTTTAAATAAATTTTGAAAAAAAAATAATAAATTTTGAATAATAAAAATTTATTCAACTAATAATATCCACAATTTATTTATACTAAAATTATAAAGTGGAATGATTTTTATGTTTGTAATGTTTTCACGCAAATACTACTAGACCGATTTCACAAATTCTTTTACCATTGGACTAAAATGTATGTAAATGTATTGCGGATTACAGCAAAATAATTTTATTATTACTTTTGTAAAATATAGTACTTTAACTCGTTTAAAATGTAGTACTAAATAAAAAATGATAACTGTTTAACATCAAAGGTAAACATAATATAAACCAATAGTCAAACCGCTCGTTATATAATAACATTGAAACGTTTTAAAATCGTAAACGAGCCGAGATCTTGAGAGACCTAGTTTTAATATCCTTGTATCCTAATAATTACGATGGCGTTCATTTATTCTTATTATACATTATATTGGTCGTTGTGTAGTAAAGCAGTATGATATATTGTTAAGGTTACCCGTTACAAGCTATTTTAGAATCAGTATTAAGGTCGTGTAAAGTAGCGGCCTGTTACAATCCCACTACTGGGAATAGTCCTCCTCACTCCGTTTTGGAGAGAAGGGTTGGAGCTAAGACCTACCACGCTGCTCCAATGCGGATTGGTAGGTCAAACATATCATCAGAATTCTCTAGAGATATGCAGGTTTCCTCACGATGTTTTCCTTCACCGAAAAGCGTGTGATTAATTGCAATTATCAATTAGACACATGAATTTTAATAGAAAAACTCATTTGGTGCCTGCTCGGCTTTGAACTCGTGTTCCCCTCGAAAGAGTCGCACGGTCTCACCGCTGGATTATCACAGCTTCATCACAGCAGGTCGAGTGCGAATCAACATTATGCTCTAAAAGCTCTCTGTCTCATTTTAAGCTATTAGAGTAGCTTTAGTTAAAAAATATATAATATTAAATTCGGACTTAGGATGCTTTGTCATTCTGACTATTTGATTTCTGCATTGATGTGCATTACGATTTTGTCGTGGAGCCTATCCTCCTGAAGATGCTTCGGTTTCGGTAGAGATTTTGGTGGTGGTTGTGTGTATTGCTTGTGTGCATTATGGGTGGTGGAGGCGTCTAGGGATACGTGTGGTGACTTGTCCTGCATGTGTAGGGTACGTGAATTTTATCTGCTTCATACATTTAGCATTACATACATTCGCGTAACACACGCGGATTATAGCAAAGTAGTTCTGTTATAGTTTTTGTAATATGGAATATGGAATTCCGCAAAGTAACGCCTGCTTCTATAAATAATTATTTGATTTCTATATATTACTTATATTATTATTACTATAATACTTAATTACGGCTTATTTTTTATATACAAAGTTAAACAATGAAATCTCTGACGACATTTGTCTCTTATTATATTTGCTTAATTTATTGGTTTGCTGAAAGCGCAATTAGGAGATAGGCTATCTGATAGCCAAATTAAAACCGATCACTGGATACTTTATAGTCTGGATCGGTGGTTTAGTGACTTGAACTCAAGGTTATAGTGATCTCTAAAAAAACTTTCACTAAGTTACAGAAGTCAGTAGTTTAAGTTTAAGTTTAGATATATTATAAATTATTTTAGTAGAACATATAATATAAAGAGGAGCTTTGAAATATCTACTAACTTCATTGTTACTTACATTTTGGATATTAGTAACCAAATAAAAAAGGGTCATATCAAATACTTTATAGAATTAAGCGTTACTATGCGGAGATCCATAATACTTTATTTATTTATTGGAACACCAACAAGAATGCACTTAGAGTAAACTTAAATATAAACAATATTGTATCCTGCTACAAGTACATCCTTAGTTACAGGTGTACACAACATGCATACTTATGGTGCTATACGTGCTTTACAATTTTTACAATTTTTTTTTTTAAATTAATTTAAATATAAAAGAAATACGAAGAACAAAGTCGGAAAGAGGCAATACTTAAACTAAAAACATAAATCAACAAATTATCGATTCTCGGAGTAAACATACAAAAGTAATAATAAAATTGTTTTGCTATAATCCGCGATACAGTAAATAGAAAATATAGTGTTTAATGTATAGTGGACTATCTGTATTTTCATACCCGATACGTGCAGGATTCGTAAAAACACATGCACAAACCTCCACCACTTCCACCACAATACAAAAGCACTACACACGTTCACTATCACTAACTCAACAATCGTTTCGCCCTGCAACCGAAGCATCATCAGGATATAGACTCCACGACAAAATCGCAAAGGGTCATATCAAATGAATCAAACACGCATCAATCTCTGTAACACTGTTTACTTAAATCAACGGAAATGATGAATTAAGCAATTTTTGCATTCTTGAACGAAAGAAAATGACCATAATTGTATAATAATAAATAATAATAATGATGATGACCACACGTACTTTACGTTCGTTTCGCAAAGCGAGTACTGGTGCGTACGCAATGAATACATAGACACAGTCTTCTAACCCCAAATTGTGTAACTTAAATAAATAATAATAAATCAATATATCGGACATTTACACACACGGTCGCGCCGTGTGGTATCCGGCAGAATAGAATAGACCACCCTCTGTTCTTACCGAGGTGTCGTAAGAGGCGACTAAGGTATGTGCCGTGTGGTATCCGGCTGCATAGAATAGCCATTCTTACCGGGGGGCAGGCAGGCAGGCGGCCGGTCGTAAAATACGTAGTCAAATCATGTGACAACATGTTTGTAACATGTACCGACCCCACTTACAGTGGTATAAGGGCAGGAGGATGATGATTTACACACACGGTCGTCCGTCCCCAAAGTAAGTAACTTAATACTTGTGTTATGGGTGACGGACAACTGGTAGATGCACTACATATATAAGTTTAAATACATACTTAAATACAAATACACACCCAGGCTCGAAGAATCAACAATTTGTTTATTGAAAATGTTGGCCCTTGGCGGGCATCGAACCCGTGACCCGCGGAGCTGAAGGCAGGGTCACTACCCACAGCGCCAACGGGCCAGTCTAACTTAATACTTCGCTCACTTAGTATTGAAATAACCTAATTCAAAATGAGGTCAATTGTATCTAACGTTGCAATCCTTATTTAAACGCCTTCTATGCTATCACGCAACGAGTTATTTAAAAAACTAGTGTTTTTTTGCGCTTACAAGTTATAGGGCTATTTAACAATCACGAGTTAAGCACGCTTAACTTTTTTGAATTAGGTCACCTTAATATAAATAATTTTACAAACAATAAAATGTAAAAATTATTTTATTGTTTGTAGGAGTGCTTTTGTCTTCGCCATTACCACGTCGGCATCGACACATCTTAGAAATAACACGACAGATTTCCTCTACGAAATCTATGTCAAGAACACTGATAGTAAAGTAATTTTTAACTTAATAGGAACATAAATAAGACTCAATTTTCAACAAAGTGTTAAGACAAGTAAAATATAGTATAAGTACGCGGACAGAATAGAAGAGTACAAATATGGTTCGGGAGACATTTTTATAGTATTACAGCTCTTATGTGTAACTAAATAAGGGTTTAGATTTTTAATATGAGCAGTTAGAACATTCACCACGTATATAGGTTAAGCGTGTTTAGATTATAAAATGATTTGGCAATTTAACAAATAAGGGAAAATATAACGTTATTTAAAAATGATGTTATTGTGCCTTTATTTCGTTATATTTCTAGAATTGCAATGTAAAATATTACAGATAGATATCAATATTTTATTAGGCTTAACGTAACGTAAAAATCGCAGTGAATCTTTTTACAGAAAAAAAATCCGATCAGCTTTTAGCTTTGCCGTAAATAATAAAGAAGGCAACTCTTAAATTCATTTTGGAGTCGTGTCCGACACTAGCGTCAAATATTTGAAGCTAGTCGTTAGGGTTGGCATATATGGTTAGAGATGTGTTAACATTAAGTTGTATAAAAAACACAGTTGTGTAGTTATACCCAAAAAATGACGCTCGCTTGACTCCCCTGTTAGCTACACCCATTTCTATATATAAGCCCTACCGTCTCTTAACAAAGATCTGCACATCTCAACCAAACTCCAATCCACGTAAACGTAAAATAACGTCGTGTATATCAGGACATGTCAGGATATGTCGGAATAGATAACCACATACGTTGCTCTAGATTTTGTTTCTCCATTTCCGTGATAAGCATCACGAACAAACGCCTACTCAACAGGACGCAGCAGACGAATAAAATAAGCTCAAGCGATGGTTAATATGTATATCAATGGACAGGTAAAGGATGCCTGGAAGTGTAGCATTTTAAAATCACGTGATTCCCTGCGAGAAGAGTGGCTTCACACTATATTTTTAGCAATTTAGTTTTTGTACATAAGAATAAACATAATTATAAAAAGATTGGCGATGTATTTAATAGACAAAGTAGAAACCGATATAAGCTTACGGTTCCTGCTTTGCGTCTTGCAAAAGTACGTATAGTACGCGGCAGTAAATAATGCACATCGAGGCTTAGAGAGAGAAATCGGCAAGATTCTGCTTCATAGAGCATTGTATCTGTCTCACGGACTGATGAACCCCTATGAAACGTCACATCTAAGTGACAGTGATACCGCTCTACGAAACCGAACTGGCCGGCTGTTTCGTTCTAAACATCGATGTGCATTATTTAATGCCGGGTCGTTTGTAGATTTGGATAAAACATTCTTACAATTCCGCAATCCATTTTAGCTTTGCCACTACAGCAGTTTACAAACACTTTTTAAAAACTCTAATACAGAAAGCCTACTACACTATTGAGGACAGTAATGGGTGGATATACTCTTCGACCCTGTATAAATCATCAATGACTATAAGTTACTAATAATAAGAATTATTCTGTGAAAAGAGCAACTGCGGAGTTTCTTGCTGGCTCTTCTCGGTAGGAACAGCTTTCTGTACCAGCAGTAAACATGACGATTCAAAAGCACTTGATTACAAGTTTTATTTATTTTATTAGTACAGTTTTACAATAAATGTAATTACACAAAAATTAAAGTGAAACGATATTGGCTGCATTAGTTTAAAACTGTGTCGCAGCCAATAACGCCCGCCTCCAGTATCTTCTTCTTCTTCTTATACGTGATATTTTTTATACGTGAGCGTGTGTTTGTGTTGGTGTGTGTAGGTGTGTTTGTGTGTGTGTCTGTGTGTCGTGTGTGTGTGCGTGTGTGTGTGGGAAAAAGAAGAAGTTGGTGAATGTGATTGTAGTGCATTTACAAATTTATAATTTTACAAAAAATTTCCAATTCATCGTATGAAAGTAATTTAAGCCACTCAGTTACAAGATTTTTATAGCTCTTAGTTATAGCCGAATATATGTTAAAATGGTAATTTACTTGAACGAAGAATATTTTGAATTTTAATGTGAAATAAAATCAGTCTCATTACTTAATTGTCTTACCTCGTACAATCAAGACATACCGGAACAGATGGCATCCCTAAAAATATTGATTATTTTTATCTGTTGCTTCTTGTTGTTGCCACATTATCGATGTTCTTTAAAATACTGATTGGTATTACAAGATGCTTTTTCAACGTTCTTTATTAGTAATAGAATAAACTAAAGGTAATTTTATCTATTTACCAATTAATTATTTTGTAAACAAAATATATAAATTGACTAGAATGAATGAATGTAGTCTTCAAACTAGGGCACCTGAGCACCTTTTTTGCACATATCATTTGGACTTTATATCTCAATTGACCATCCTAGAAATATTTCTCTAACATGTTGATGTGATCTATTCGTGTCTCTGAGTCATCATTCTCCTGCCCTTATCCCACTCTAAGTGGGGCACAACATGTTACAAACATGTTGTCACATGATTTAGCTACGTATTTTACGACCGGTCGCCTGCCTGACGTCAACTTACCTTAGTCGTCTTTTACGACACCTCGCTAAGAAATGAGGGTGGTCTATTCTATGCAGCTGAATACCACACGGCACATACCTTAGTCGCCTCTTAAGACACCTCGGTAAGAACTGAGGGTAGGCTATTCTATTCTGTCGGATACCACACGGCATATACGTGTCTCTGTGTATATGTAATATGTATAATCCGAGACGAAAGAGAGACCACCGCCAATTGTTTAGTCTATTTTGTAATATAGCTCATTTTACGCTGGCATTCCTACTTTAGTTTAATAACTCTATGATTGTCACAGCGTAAAAATAGATAAACAACTGGGTACAAAAGAAATTTTATCGCTTAATACATCTCAAATCAAAAATCATACATTAATCCAGATAAAGATTACAAAATCAAGCTCACTCATAACTCACAATAGACAATGAAGTGTTCGAGATAAAAGTCTGACCATAATTAGTTCCTTAACTTTAAACAATGCTTTGTTCGCGCTCGACCATCCGATTTAGATAGTGATTCCAATAAACGTCCTTATATTGACATGTAATATGGATTGACAAAATAAATTACACATTTCAATTATAATATACGTCATGCTTCATTAAGTTTTTAAACGATCTAAACTTATAAGTCTATGGAAATATCAACTTCAAACTCATGATGTTTTCCTTCACCGAAAAGCGTGTGATAAATTGCAATGAGACATACTAGTTTTAACCCGGGGTTTTAAATCGTGACTCCCTTGGAAGAGTCGCACGTTCTCACCGCTGGGTTATCACAGCTTTATATTATCAGACTTACTTAACGTCAAGTGTTTTAAATGATTTTTCTTACGCATCTTTTTGGCCAATAATTAAAGTTAACACTACTAGACAATTGAAGTTTGAAGATATATCATTGCTTTTGTGTTATGAAACTTTGAAAACTCTATAAATTATCAGTGTTAAATGTATTTTTTATTCATGATCTATCAAATGTAAAAAGATCTTTTTGCAGTAGATCTTACTTATTATAAAACAAAGTCCCAAAAAGCTGTCTGTCTGTATGTAATCGATTTTCTCAAAATCTACTGAACGAATTTTTATTACGGTTTTCACCAAAAGATAGTGCTATGCTTCCGGATGGTTTAAGTAAATAGTATATATCGGTATTATGTTAATTGTGTTGAAGAGATCGCGCAGTTGTTAAAAAAACTTGCTTGCTGGGAGCTTTAGTCGCGTGCGCTGCGTAAACCAGCAGAGATACGCTAAAGTAATGTATTAGAGAATTGTAGATATATAAAAATATTGCAAAAAAGTTAGTGACAGCATGTCTCTGTCTCTCACGGTTAATTTACAATAACTATTTTTATATATAAAGTTCCACGCGGGCAACGCCGCAGGCACAGCTAGTATTAACCTAAAAACAAGCGGAATTATTGCTAAATTCTAAGTTATTATTACTAAGTACATAGTAGGAATATAATTTCCTACTAATAATACTAAGCTATGGTCTTAGAATATAACTAAATCGTTTCGTTGTATTTTTTATTAAATATTTAGCAAAAAATGAGCGTAAATTATTACTTTACTGTAAATACTGGTAAGTTTGTTTGAAATTGTATTTTTTTTAAACTTATTCGGTGTAAGCTAGGTTTATTTCCTTTCTGTGCTGTGATAGCCTTGTGGTGAGACCGTGCGACTCTCTGGAGACGACATAGGTTCAAACCCCGGGCAGGCACCAATGAGTTTTTCTATTAAAACTTATGTGTCTAATTGGTAATTGCAATTTATCACACGCTTTATCCTTCGGTGAAGGAAAACATCGTGAGGAAACCTGCATATCTCTAGAGAATTCTCTAGGGATATGTGTAACCTACCAATCCGCATTGGAGCAGCGTGGTAGGTCTTAGCTCCAATCCTTCTTTCCAAAAACGGAGAGAGGAGGCCTTAGCCCAGCAGTGGACATAATAACAGGCTGTTTCTTTTTTACTTTATTTCCTTTCTTGTTTTCTATTGTCAAGGAACGACCTGTCTCTGTTCCTCTTTTTGTTTTCGGTATAAACACGACGCGCGGTCCATTTCGAGCTTAGCGCCGAAGATGTATCGACAGATAGCGTAATGACGCGCTATTAGGCGAGGTGTCGACGCACCGTGGGAGTGGAGCGCCCTACTTTGCTCTAAACTGACTAATCATGCCCGCAATTACTCTAATTCATACGGAATTATCTATGTAACACTTAAGGGTGAGCATACTTGGACATCGGGATTGTCTTTGGAGTTTTTGTTTTATATTTACTCAAATTTTAAATCGTTTTCCTATAATATTAAATTGATTAATCGCGGATCATAGAAAAATAATTTCATGATTACTATTGTATTATGGATCTCCGCAAAGTAACGCCTAATTTTATAAATTAGAGAAAATTTTGAATTTTAATCAAATTTTAAATGTAATGAGGAGCTATGCTTATCATGTGACCAAAAGGGCTGGATGGGTGTTTGGCCCCTTGACCTTAGTCTATCTAACAAAAATATACAATGCAAATATATATATTTGCGTTGTATATTTTTGTTTTGTATTTTTTTTTAATTCTGTACCCCACTATATGCAACTTTATGCCCAATCTAATTATTCACCAAAATTAAATTAAAAAAAAATCAAAACCTAAGCAGCGAGTAATGCCCATAATAATTGTCAGTTGTTCAAAAAAGGCGTGGGCACTACTTGAATAATTTAAATAGCTTTCCACATTTTGTATAGTACCTGCCATCAAATAATGCACATCGATGTTTACAACAAAACAGCCGGAAAGTTCGGTTTCGTAGAGCGCTGTCACTGTCAAAAACGGGTTCGTCAGTCTGTGCGACGGAGACGATGCTCTATGAAGCAGAATCTAGCCGATTTCTCTCTCTAAGCCTCGATGTGCATTATTTATTGCCGGGTACTGTACTTTCGTTTTAAATGTATTTGAGTCGTAGCTCCTATTCAAATTAAAATATACTTCATTGTAAAATACACGCTAAATCTTTCCTCAATTTTACAACTGATTGGGTTAAAGGCTACAACAATAAAAAAAAAATTACTATACACGTCTGGTGTACTAGTGAGCGTTTGTTAAGTACACTAAAAAGTAAAAATAGATGATATATTTTTTTTTTATCATGAACTGGCTATGAGAGGAAAAGAGATAAGTAATATGTGCGCGCGCAGTACTCTCTCTTGCCCGTGCAATGAGACATTAAACCCGCACTGACTCAACTAAAACCTTTATATACAAAACATATCTCTCTATTTCTATCTTCACTAATTTATACCACCCACTCAACTTCCGTTAGCCTTCCACAATCACACTTTTTGAAATTTGTCACGCATTAATCAACACACTTTTCAAGTCAAACATACGTAAGATTTTATACAATAAAGTTATACAAGTTTTTAGTATCGACATTTTATATGTATAATAGTGTGTGCGGGGCCTAAGGTATATTACTGATGTAATAGTTCGGTGAATGTTTTATTCGGAAATTGAACTCACTATTAAATTGATTTGTAAATATTGGTGATACTGTTTCTGTAACCAAATTATAATGAAATTGCTTGAATTAATTTTATAAGTAAGATCTATAGACGTTCCTTACGCCTATTTGTAACCCTGCAAGCACCTACAAGGGTCGTGGATTCGATTCCCGCTTAGGTCGCCATAATCTCGTCGACTGTGCCACGGTAAAAATAACTTAACCGAGGAGCTTATGTTAGTGTTTTTATCTAAACCCCCAAAATTTTCATGTACCTATATTAATATAAGACAACAACGTTACGCTCCGCTCATTTTGTAGACAAAAAACTAAATGGTATTGTATTGTCGTACTTTATCGAACAGAGTTGCTAGCTAAATCTT
Source organism: Morpho deidamia (assembly GCA_947086505.1). Taxonomy (NCBI): domain Eukaryota; kingdom Metazoa; phylum Arthropoda; class Insecta; order Lepidoptera; family Nymphalidae; genus Morpho; species Morpho deidamia. Next base: position 3,664,084 of record CAMTZC010000011.1, read on the forward strand.
TATTTCACTTCCGAAATAATATTAGCATTTTAATATATGCACTCTGTAAATGGACGGGCAACAAGAAATGCAAATAGCTGACTAGAAATCGCGTAAAGTGCTAATGCGTTGCTAAAATTATCTTATAATTTAGTATTTATGTAAAACGTAATATTTTTATCATAGTAATTATGTTTAGAACGTTCTAGCCTCAGATTTAAAAAATAGAAGATAGAGGACAGATTAAAAAATTTTGATATTGTTAACACTTGAGCCGTGTGGTATCCGGCTGCATAGAATAGACCACCCTCCTTTCTTACCGAGGTATCGTAAGAGGTGACTAAGGTATGTGCCGTGTGGTATCCGGCTGCATAGAATAGACCACCCTTCTCTCTTACGGGGTGTCGTAAGAGGCGACTAAGGTAAATGCCGTGTGGTTTCCGGCTGCATAGAATAGACCACCCTCCTCTCTTACCGAGGTGTCGTAAGAGGCGATTAAGGTAAATGCCGTGTGGTATCCGGCTGCATAGAATAGACCACCCTCCTTTCTTACCGAGGTATCGTAAGAGGCGACTAAGGTATGTGCCGTGTGGTATCTGGCTGCATAGAATAGACCACCCTTCTCTCTTACGGGGTGTCGTAAGAGGCGACTAAGGTAAATGCCGTGTAGTATCCGGCTGCATAGAATAGACCACCCTCCTCTCTTACCGAGGTGTCGTAAGAGGCGACTAAGGTAAATGCCGTGTGGTATCCGGCTGCATAGAATAGACCACCCTCCTTTCTTACCGAGGTGTCGTAAGAGGCGACTAAGGTATGTGTCGTGTGGTACCCGGCTGCATAGAATAGACCATCCTCATTTCTTACCGAGGTGTTGTAAAAGGCGACTAAGGTAAGTTGACGTCAGGCAAGCGGCCGATCATAAAATACGTAGCCAAATCATATGACAACATGTTTGTAACATGTTGTGCCGACCCCACTTAGAGTGGGATAAGGGCGGGAGGATGATGCAATATCATCATCTAACACTTCATAGACCACCTTGAGGATTACTTTTTAACGTAGAACCCACGCCTCACAGGCAATTTGTAAAGGGGGGGTGTTTTTTGATTCGAAAGACTCAACACAAATTTAACCCTGCGAGTTACTTAAATTTTATACTAGATTTCGTTGCCAAATTTAACGAAAAAAGTCTTCTCCCTAAAAACTATCAATTTTTTTTAATATTAAAAGTTATGTATGTTACATAGGAAAGTTTAGAAGGCAAGGTGGGGCATTCGCCATCACAGATACACGTAATACACACACACAGCGTCTTCGCCGGCGAAGACGTGGTCCTTGTTTTCTGACGTCGGTCGGTCGTGGCTTCTCGCCACCCTTCCGACGCCGCAATGACTAATCTAAGTCAAATCATCAACCCACCACTACACGTCGCCCTAAGCCGTGGTCCGGTCTCACAGGAGCCATCCTTAGGACGACGTTCCCCGACTTAAGTAGAGCTTCTGCGCTCTACTCTCTGCATTTCGCAACCTCGACGAAGCTTCTGTGCTCGCCCGTCCCGCCCGGTGACGCTGTAAAAGCCATTAGGGCTAACAGCATACAGTCATCAGTTCGAAAAAAAAGGTGGGGCATTGCATAAAAAAGGTCTGGGAAACGTTGACTTAGAGTGATAGACATAGAAATAGATGGCGATTCAGCCTACCTTATCCAGCTTATCAGTCCTTCAGTATAACTTTATTATAACGACTTTAAATCTACTAGATAATGAATATTCAGATTATGAATTTCTCTCCCTTTTTAAAAGCTTTAAAGCAAGTTAAATTTGAACAACTACTCAACAAAAGTAATAATAAAATTATTATAGCTATAGTTAGTTTCAAGCTTTTTTCACAACCTTTTTTTCACTGTGAAAAAAGCTTGAAACTAAATATTTTGGAACAATTAGAAATCATTAAGCACAACAATGGCACCCTCATTAATGAGCAGATAAATGTTTCTAGTTAAAGCTTGTTGCACGTGTTCGTAGGTAAAATAATGGGTGGGGATGAACCAAGTACTATATAATAATGCTTATTTGGATATTGCTTCGCTTTGAGATTTTGTCGTGGATTCTATCTCCTGATGATGCTTCGGTTGCGAAGCGAAACGATTGTTGAGTTTGTGATAGTGAACGTGTGTAGTGCTTGTGTATTGTGGTGGAAGTAGTGGAGGTTTGTGCATGTGTAAAAACACATGACGAATCCTGCACGTATCGGGTATGAAAATACGGATAGTCCACTATACATTTAACACTATATATTTTTTCTATTTACTGTATTGCGTATTATAGCAAGATAATTTTATTATTACTTTTGTATTATGGATCTCCGCAAAGTAACGCCTAATTCTATAAATTATTTGAAATTACTCAACGATTAACAGTAGGGATATGAAATTTTGTCAAACCTTTTTTAACTTGACTCGTTGTTTTACACCGAGCAGTTTACCTTCCACGAAAGGTCGATTATTCGTTAAACGTCAATTTAAAACACATTAAAACAGCTGATACTTGTTGAAACAAACTATCCGGTCACGTCATCTGCAATATAAAAAACAAACAGTTAGACGTTAAATGATTTATAGAAGCAGGTTATTTTGCGGAATTCCATATTACAGACAGTATAACAGAACTACTTTTCTATAATCCGCACGGGTTAAGCGAATGCATGCAAAGCTAATATGAAGCAGGCAAAATTCACGTACCAACCGCGTCCATTGCGATATTATCTTGGAGCCTATGATGATGCTTCGGTTTCGGGCCGAAACGATCGTCGAGATTTTGGTGGTGGCGGTGTGTTTGTGTGCATTGTTGCTGGGGAAGGCAGGCAAAATTTACGTACCTTACACAAAGGTACGTAAATTTTGCCTTTATTTACGTACGTGCCACATTAGCTTTGCATGCACTCGCTTAACCCGTGCGGACTATAACAAAGTTCTGTTATAGTGTCAGTTAGACGTTACGCAAGATCACTTTCTACACCTTTATAATTGAAGTAGGAAAAAACGTCGTCCGACTTTCGGAAGATTGCAAATTCTGACCCCATTATAAGCCAATACATTATAACTAATTAGCTTTTTATTGAATATGTTTATTTATATTGTTGATAAGCGATTTAGACCACGATGTTGTCGAATGTTATACTATTTGATACTAGGTATAGGTATATACATCGACTTAATAAGAATACCGTTAAATCTATACCTTCCTCTAACATGATCAGAGACTTTGTTAGTTTACAATATTTTTCTTTGTTATATATTATTTATTATACCCTGAAGGGGTATGACAATATTTTTGTTACAATGTTTTTTACTTTTAATCTTACTATTTGTTACACTTAATTTCCGCCGTGTGGTATCCGGCAGAATAGAATAGACCACCCTCCTTTCTTACCGAGGTGTTTGTTGTAAGAGGCGAATAAGGTAAATGCCGTGTGGTATCGGGCTACATAGAATAGACCACCCTCATTTCTTACCAAGGTATCGTAAAAGGCGACTAAGGTAAGTTGACGTACGGCAGTCGGCTGGTCGTAAAATACGTAGCCAAATCATTTGACAACATGTTGTAACATGTTGACCCGACCCCACTTAGGGTGGCACGAGAATGATGATGATATTTGTTACACTAATTAGCTATATAATGTTTACAATGTTATATTTCTGTTTACATTACATTTACAATTTTAGCTTTATTTGTTACTCACCGTACTTTTACAGTAGGTTTATATACATTTTAATGAGTTACAGTTGCTACCTTACTGTTTACATTTATTCTATAATTTATATCTATGTTTTGTGCTTTCAGTTCCAATTTCTCATTTTCAATTTCCCTAGCTACACAATTGGATAAGTATTTAACATACAAAATTTTGCCTTTTTGTTCTTTATATGTTATGTCCCAGTTTCTTAATATCTATTTCTTGTCTTACTATACATGTAAGTAAATAAAGTAGCGGCCTGTTACAATCCACTGCTGGGAATAGATCTCCTCTCTCCGTTTCTGGAGAGAAGGAATGAAGCTAAGACCTACCACGCTGCTCCTATGCGGATTGGTAGGTTACACATATCTCCAGAATTCTCTAGAGATATGCAGGTTTTCTCTCGATGTTTTTCCTTCACCGAAAAGCGTGTGATAAATTGTAATTATCAATTAGACACATGAGTTTTAATAGAAAAACTTATTGGTGCCTGCTCGGGTTTTAACTCGTATTCCCCTTGAAAAAGTCGCACGGTCTCACCGCTGGGCTATCACAGCTTCTATACATGTAATGTTACCATGATAGGACATTTAAATTTTGATAGCGTTACATATATACTATATTATACTAAGTTGTTATTTACCTTTTATTTGCTGGACTATTTATCTATTCTATAAGTTTATTCTAGGGTTATATATTACATTATTTTTAATCAACTTATTATTTAGCAAGTGCTATTTTACGACATACTCCCAGAAAGGGTATACCTATATACCTTGGTACTATTCCTATTATAGCAATGTTTTAAGTTATTTACTAATCTTATAACTTCAAACGAGCTATTCTTGGATATATCGCACGCTTAATATTAAAGTGATCGAATTTAAAATAGTTGGTTTGTAGCATATTGCAAAAACCTACAAAACTCGTGAGTGTTTAAGACCCATAACTTATATTAGAACTTAGATCAAGAAAACACTAGTTTTTTTTTATAATTCGTAGCTTGATGTCGTAGATGGCATTGAAATAAGGATTACAATGAATCTAATTTTATGAAGCAAATTTTTTAATTAGGTCAGTTTAATACCTAAGCCTGGCAATATATATATTTTTTTGGACAATTACCTACACACAGTCCGTCCAAAAGTGAGTAACTTAACACTTGTTACAGTTAAACATCATCATTCTCCTGCCCTTATCCCACTCTAAGTGGGGTCGGCACAACATATTACAAACATGTTGTCACATGATATGGCTAGATATTTTACGACCGGCTGTCTGCCTGACGTCGACTTACCTTAGTCGCCTTTTACGACACCTCGGTAAGAAAGAGGGTGGTCTATTCTACTCAGCCGGATACCACACGGCGACTTGTCTTATTACAGTTAATATACTGGTAAATATGAACATATTTAATTTTTAATACCTACTAAATACGTATAAATGACATCTTCCATCCAGACTCAAAGAACCAACAGATTATTTATAGAAAATGTGGGCTCTCGGCCGGCATCGAACCAGTGACCCGCCTTATCTGGTTCTTAGGATCCCAAACAAATTGTCCATTCCGGTATTTACATAAGGCAATTCCAACGTAAATCTTAACACATTTGGCACTTAAGTATTATATTACCCTTATAACTCGTAATACACGAAATAACTACCTACTAGGGGAATACCAAAATAATCGTGTTTATGACACCACTAACAACTGTCAGACGAGTTAATTGATAATATAACTTCCTATTCACTGTCCGACGTAAGTTAATTGTCAATTAAAAGATACAACAAAACATATAAGGCATTACGCCATAGCATTTAAGACAACCTCTTGACGAAAGTAATAGCATAGCAAAATCGAAAAACGTGGAGTCTAAATTGTCGTGGAGTCTATCTCCTGATGATGGTTCGGTTGCGGGGCGAAACGATTGTTGAGTTTGTGATAGTGAACGTGTGTAGTTCTTGTGTATTGTAGTGGCAGTGGTGGAGGTTTGTACATGTGTTTTTAGACTCCTGCATGTATCGGATATTAATAAACGGATAGTCCACTATATATTTAGCACTACATATATTTTCTATTTACTGTATCGCGGATTATAGCAAAATAATTTTATAATTACTTTTGTATTATGGATCTCCGCAAAGTAACCCCTAATTCTAAATTAAAACCTCTTGAAGTAATGTTGAAAATTAAAAAAAGTATTGTTGCACTATACAAACCTTTTTTTAACTTAATTTGTACAGTAGCTGGCGATAAATAATGCACATCGACGCTTAGAGAGAGAATATCGGTTAGATTCTGCTTCATAGAGCTTGTCTCTGTCGCACAGACTGACGAACCCGTGTGTGACAGAGACAGCGCTCTACGAAACCAAACTGGCCGGCTGTTTCGTTCTAAACATCGATGTGCATTATTTAATGCCGGGTATGTATTTTTGTATGTGATGGTGGATTCTAGTAAATTACATTTGAACCATTTCCCGGTGTCCAATTGAACTGAAATTTTATATACTGGTCCAGTCACGATGACAATGCATGTTTATGATAAGCATGACCTTATATGCTACTGCCAGGATTGACTCCAAACGACGGAACAATGATCACCATTGAAAAGCTTTTTCTTCTCGGTAGGAACAGCTTTCCGCACCAGCAGTAAAGTTGACGATTCAAAAGCACTTGTTTACAAATTTACTTGAATAAAGAATTTGAATTGGAAACCAATTTTGAATTTGAAACCAGCGTTCAGGTATAGTACCCGGCAATAAATAATGCACATCGAAAACTTAGAACGAAACAGCCGGCTAATTCGGTTTCGTAGAGCGCTGTCACTGTCACACACGGGTTCGTCAGTCTGTGTGATAGAGACAATGCTCTATGAAGTAGAATCTAGCCGATTTCTCTCTCTGAGCTTCGATGTGCATTATTTATTGCCGCGTACTTTACTCCTCAACTTAAGCTGGATGGTGTACCAATTCGCAACATTTCTGTACATTTTTCTTATTATACTTTCCTTTTATTGTGTCGTGAAGTTATTAATAAAAGGTTGTAATTTGATTTGAAAATCTTAATGTTGTTTAAGTTAGTGAATGGTACCCATATAGTCCCAATTACCGCACTTAACAGCGTTACTGGTCATAAAAGCCTCAAAGCTAGTGTTAGTAGTGCTATTTTATTAGATGCATTATTTTACACATTAGAAACATAGAACATAGAACTAGTAAAGTTCGAAAAAACAATAAAAATTTTTCGTGTAGAATCTTTTTTGTCAAAATTATTGTGCTTCTGCCTCAAACGTTCTGTTTCTGAGATAAAAATAAAATAGGAATAAATTAATATTTTAAACTGCACGATTTAATGTAGGTGCCGTTCAGTACTTAGTTCGTCAATTATTTCGTATTTCGAAGGTCGAAACGTATTATATGCAAATGATTACTTGACAATGTATTTCACAAAAACGTTAAATACATTTTCAGGTTATTGGTAAACGCTCAGATTCCTCGTGTCGATTGTATATTTAATGCTAGGCGGTGGAAAAGGAATAGATTATTTCTGTATTTACATTAAAACAATAGACTCGGTTGTAACATCTACGTGCGCCATGAATTATGTAACAGTCCCCGTTGAACATGACTACGATTTCACAAGATGTTCCTCATTTTTATTAAGCTTTATAAAGATTAACGTTTTCGCGGGGAATACAGTTTATTTTAAATTGTATTTGAACACAATTGTTTTATATTATGGAAATCTTCTTTACTTCTTAATTGAAATCCAATCTAAGTCAATTGAGCTGTGATAGCCCAGCGGCGAGACCGTGCGACTCTTTCGAAGGGAACACGAGTTCAAACCCGGGCAGGCACCAATGAGTTTTTCTATTAAAACTCATGTGTTACAATACCACTGCTGGGAATACGTCTCCTCTCTCCGTTTCTGGAGAGAAGGATTGGAGCTAAGACTTACCACGCTGCTCCAATGCGGATTGGTAGGTTACACATATCTACAGAATTCTCTAGAGATATGCAGGTTTCCTCACGATGTTTTCCTTCACCGAAAAGCGTGCGATAAATTGCAGTTACCAATTAGACACATAAGTTTTAATACAAAAATTCATTGGTGCCTGCCCGGGTTTGAACTCGTGTTTCCCTCGAAAGGGTTGCACGGTCTCACCGCTAGGCTATCACAGCTCTACATAATCACATACAATATGGAAGCTATTTAAGCAGATAGGGATACTTAAAGTATTTTACGTTTCACATTTTGATCATGAACACCTTATTTTGTATGTGTATGCAAATATATGTGTACGTGTTTGTGTGTGTGTGTGTGTGTGTGAGTTTGTATGTTTATACATATATACGCTTTAAATACCATTTTGCTTTTCAGCTTGTCAACTGTAATGCTCACGTCGTCACCATCTGTAATTGACGATACGTTTAGTTAGTAATCCGATTAATTTTAAATATGTTTTATGTAATGTAAAAATGTATTTGTCGTTGATGGTCTTACAAAAATAAATAAATAAGTAAATTATGAAATGAAAATTAATGCGCACTAAATTAATCAATGGCGTGTGTCATTCGGACCATGAGAAGTTCTACTATCTGTGCAAAGCCACGGTTTCTAGTGCATCATTAATGAGGTTCGTTCTCTCTTGTTTCAGCTGTTCAAAGGGGTCGAGTGCCCCCTACGCAGCCCGCCGGGCTCGCGCTGCCTGGGCAGTTCTCCCTTGCGAACGGTGACCCAGCGGGCGGACTAAACGGCCACCCCTACCTCTCCTCCTATATCTCCCTACTACTTAGAGCAGAACCGTACCCCACCTCAAGATACGGCCCGTGCGTCCAGCCCACGAACGTGATGGGCATAGACAATATTTGCGAACTTGCAGCAAGATTACTCTTCTCAGCTGTAGAATGGGCGAGAAATATACCCTTTTTTCCCGAACTCCAAGTGACGGACCAGGTCGCGTTACTAAGACTGGTCTGGTCCGAATTGTTCGTCCTTAACGCGTCACAGTGTTCCATGCCCCTCCACGTGGCTCCCTTACTCGCCGCCGCCGGTCTGCACGCGTCCCCCATGGCCGCGGACCGCGTGGTGGCTTTCATGGACCACATAAGGATCTTCCAAGAGCAAGTGGAGAAGCTTAAAGCCCTCCACGTGGACTCAGCGGAGTATTCCTGTCTGAAGGCCATCGTCCTCTTCACATCAGGTAAAATTTTGGACAGTCTATTCGGGGAGGCGAGGTTGCTGCTGTACAGGGTCGCCGGTGCCGGTGCGTCTGTCACTAATTACGGGGAACTGGTAACGTTGGTGCGGACTCACTTGGATGCATATGCTGAGGCTAGTAGAGTCCAGCAGCCACCGGCAGCGCCGCCACCCTCAGCAGCTTCCTCTGGTTATTACTCAACCATGGACACATCGCTTGGCGTCAACTCCTCTTTATCCTATGGAAGTTTCCTGTCCCCTTCACGTTTACCGCCAAGCTTTACGAGCAGCCCTCGCGCGGCTGAGGTTAGTACGTCATCTTTCAAGTTGTATGAAGGGGCGAACGGGAAAGTCTATAAGACCGATCAGGGGGGTTGATGCGAAGCGATTAATTTTGCAGGATGGAATTGAGGTGACGGGTGAATGAATGGATTTTCACTTGGCGCTTGGTCGGATTTTCGGTATATGCGTTGCGGTTGCAATGTTTTCTTTATTGTCCGTTGTTTTCCATGTATGTGGGGATAATAACTCTCGCTCCTCGGGACGCGGTTGAATGGGGAGTCTGCGACTTATTGTTCTCGTTGCTATCGAACTATTTGTGATACGTTCTGTACATGTGTAAATTTGTCTATAAAATATTTATTGATTATTAGTATAGAATTGTTAGGCGGACTTCGACGCGTACGCACCGTTTAGTAATAGGTAATTTATTACATGTAGATATTTAATTTATATTATTTATTTAATACACGCGCGAAATTGTTTCCTTATAAATTTTTGTTTCATTCCTTTTCCTAAAGTAATTCTCTTATTTAAAATAAAAATTTAATTTTAATTAGTTTAACTATTAAACATTATTAAATCCTTACTTCACTTAATTTTATATATTCGTCTGAGGTTTCAGAAATATATTTACCTTACCTTACACACTGCACCTACTTTTATACTAAGGATAATAAAAAAATTACATTAGTATACCCTCCATTTAATTTTAGTTAATTCATAGTTATCCATATCTTTATAGTTAAAATTGTTTTCTAATATATGTCCAAGATAGTATCAATATGAAATTTTAAAATTATTAAATTTAGTTAATTTTAAAATTATTAAATTTAGTTACAAATTTTCCATTGGATTTGCCGTATATGCATAGCAGAGATACAGACAGACAGAATGATTTTATGCATTTATATTAAGCATTAGCTTTTTGTTGTCAATATTCGTAAAAAAAGCCCATAAACAGGCACACCGTAAATATACCGGTGCATTAGCTATATGTGTCCAAATTTCATTAATATTGATCCAGCAGATTAGTCATTAGAGTGTAACAGACTGACAGACGGACTATCGCATTATTAATATGGACTGTTCTTAACGTAATTAATAAAAAAGTTTACAAACAAATATATATTCGCGAACGATGGACGCCTTATCATCAATTTATTAACAGCTGGAACAATAAATGATAAGCTCATAAAAGCTTTCCACCACAGCCTCCTAGAGGCTCTCACATAAACACGTCGCCCGATAATCGCGGCTAGCGGGACCGCTTCCGACGTAGACGTCACACTTTCGCCACACACCGCTTCTGCCTATAGTATGGACTTGAGATAATTACTACTTTATCTAAATCTATATATATATATATATATATTATAATATAATATATATTATAAAAAAGTCGCCAAAAACTGTTTTTTCTGTATTTTATCATAATCTACTGAACCGATTTTTCTATGGTTTTTAATAAAATATCAAGCAATTCTTGAGGAAGGTTCAGGTTAAATAATGCATTATGGTTACGGTAACTCGTGTTGAAGTAATGTAATGTACTAGAGAATCGTAGATCTATAAAAAAACTACAAAAAAACTCTATCTCTCACGGTTAACTCACAATAACTACTTTTATGTTCAAAATTTCGAAAATTCGGGATAAATCGCTGCATTCCACGCGGGGGAAGCCGTTGTTGGCACAGCTAGTAAATATATAAATAAATATAAATATATGGGACACTTACACACACGGTAAAATATCAAGCAATTCTTGAGAAAGGTGCAGGTTAAATAGTGCATTACGGTTTTATATAAATTGTCTTGAAGTGGTTGCGCCGCGTAAACCAGTAGAGATACACTAAAGTAATATACTAGTGAATTGTAGATGTACAAAAATACTACAATGAAGTAGGCGACAACATGTCTCTATCTATTATGGTTAACTAACAATAACTACTTTTATTAGTCACAGCTAGTAAATACGCAAGTCTGTCTCCATGTTACGTCTAATTCACTAGACAAATACTTAATGTTGAGAGACCACAGTTCCCGTCGCGACAACGCCGCGTACAGAGCTCATGAATAAGAGCCCTGTATGGGCTTGAAACTAGTCGGGCTCATCCGATAAAATAAGACGTGAGTATAGCCGGTCTCTCAATATTAATTATGAATACCACTCACAACAGTTTAAATTCAAAACTAGACAAATACTAATGGAATTGAAACATATATATCGGATTAATATATAGGATAAAAAAAATACCGTTTTCCTTCGTGATCTACAAAAACATCATATATAATTGAAGGTACTTTAACACTACAGTCGACCCGAAGGAAGTAGCGGGCACATTAAACTAATAGTATCTTAGTTCCCAAAAAGGTCCGGGTGGACCGCCAATGGACCACGGGAGACTCGCCGGGGTCTTCATTCGTGTGCAAAAAAATTGGGGGTCACAATTTGTCATGTAAATGTACCTTGCACGGGTTTACCGAAACCAGCTAAATGTTGAAAGTAGTCAATTAGAAAAACGTCTAGATACAATTGATTTAGTGATTTAAAATTAATAATATAGTATAATAACGTTTCATAATTTACTTAGAAACAGATATATATGATTAAAGCTTCGTTATTTAGAAACTATTAAATGTTGTTATTAATGAAATTAGTCTCGTTCTGGACACAGAGTGTATACCACTGTCATATGCCCTGTATAGATCGTAATTCGTGTAGATATTTGTCCTGTAGGCCTACCATGAACTTTTAGCTAACGATTCAATTCAAAGTCAGTACCTAAACCGAACCGCTTTCTTTTCGTACCATGAAGTGTGTTTGAAAAGGATAACGTTATATAAACTATAGATAACTCTGTCTCTTTTGCTAAAATGTTTAAGGACGCATTCCGAACGCTCATTGGACAACATTTAAAGTATGCGTCTTTAAAACGTCATGGTATGAAAAAGCAAAACAATTTAGTTAATCAACGTCTTCAAATGAGTCGCAAGAGTTCCTGGTAGGCCTGCTGTTTAGACAAGTAAATAAAGTCTTGTTGTTAGAGATTATGTCGTTCATATAAGCTCCAAACTTTTCTAATCCTTTAGGAAACCAATGCACAGTTTTGGCATAGCAACAGGCCACCTTTACTTAACTTTTAATTCCTCCTCGAGGCGTCTTAATCCTCAAGGCTAAGGGTCGTGACCTTTACGCAGCACGTTACTGACTTAATTTGGTCGTTCCAACGCATGAGGCTCCGTCTCCTGGGTCTCTTTCCATCCCCCGTGACGAGCAAATTTTCAAGGTTTGCAACGTGCCCAAAGAACTCTTAAATCATGCGGAGGCATATGGTGGAAAGTCTGTTATTAATTTGGAGTTTGTTATATTATTGATGCGTTGGTCCGATGTTCCGTCCAAGGAATACTCAACATCCTTCTCCAGCACTAACTTTTACTTTTTATTATTAAGAATTTAATTACTTTTTTAGCATACGTTTGTAGTTTTCGTGGTTTTTGACGTACGTTTAGTGCTAAAGTTGCGACTGCCGTGATTGAGGGACTCACAATTCCTCGCCACAGACTGACTGATACTCACTGTGTAACTTATCTATAATTTTTACCGTTTTTTTTAAAACCGGTGCAAGTTTCATTAAATGAAGTTTGAAGCATGTTCTATAATTTTACATCCGTATTTATAACCGCAGTGCACTATGAACTTTACCCTCCGTCTAGAATTGCATCTTTCAGTAAAAACCTGACAAAAATCTGTTCAGTAGATATTGAGAAAATTCATCAGACGGCTTTTGGGGAATTTTTTATTATATGTATTGATAATTATATATTATTTTAATCATTATTTCGAGAAGAGTGACCGCCAAATTTCTTGCTGGTTCTTCTCGGTAACGGCCAGTGGTAGCCTTATTACAATTTGACTATTTACCTAAACCATCCGGAAGTATTGCAATATCTTTAAGTGAAAACTGTACAAAAATCCGTTCAGTAGATTTTGAGAAAATCGATCTTTTTGGGACTCTCTTTTAAAATAAGTATAGATCTTACAAAAATCTTTTCGGTAGATTTTGAGAAAATTGATCACATGCAGTTTGCGGAATTTGTTTTTATAATATGTGTTGATAATGATATATTATTTTAATAATTATTTTGAGAAGAGTGACCGGCGAGTTTCTTGCTGGTTCTTCTCGGTAGAGCACCTTTCCGTACCATTGGTAGCTTCATTACAATTTGACGATTCGAAAGAACTTCTAAAAGCCAACTTGAATGTAGAATAATTTGAATTTGAATATAGATTTTAGATTCTAAAAACTTTTAGGTCCAACACAGTTATTACTCCTTGATATAATGACTCCATGAATATGCAACGCTAAACATGGCTTGATACGACTAACTTTCTTTCGTAACTCATATAGTTGTCTCGTAAATTGATTGTCGAAGAATTTATTAGACGCATATTAAAATGTTAAATAACGGACTTACTGACGTATAACTCATATGTTATTTTCAATATAAAAAAGTAATATGCGTTTGTCTTTTATAGATGCAAACATTATCAATCATATTAAGCTTTAATTTTGTGTTTAGTCCTTGTAAGTCCGGCCACGCGTTGCTGTGACTCAGTCTGGTTTCGACGTCCCCTCGAAACTAAACTGTCATTAACAGTTGAATTCGATCGCTGCCAAACCTTACAGGACTATCCGCTGGGTCGCTGTAAAGATTGTCTGAAAATTTCACTAAAATCAGTCCAGCCGTTTCGGAGAATATAAGGGACATACATACATACCTTTTTTATATATATATAGATAAGCATTTAAGTGAAGATTTACAGTAGTTCAAATAACAAGATTTCAATTAATTCTGTAGTTAGTACGTAAGACTTTTATAAAGTCATTATGTGAATCAAGCTATAACAGAAGCATCGCCAACAGCGTAATATAACGAGATAATAATCAAAAATAAATTTCAATTTTATTAGACTATTTTACTATCAAATTTATGTATTTTTTAATTCATTTTAATAAGGTTGAATTACCGCTTAAAGGCTCTCGAATAGAAAAGACTAGAAACAAAAATGATATTTTATTTTACAACTAGCTATGCCCGCGGCTTCATCCGCGTGTTTATTTTGATATGGACTCACCCCTCGTTCGCACGAGAGGAATTTTATTCTAGGGATATGTGTAACCTACCAATCCGCATTGGAGCAGCGTGGTAGGTCTTAGCTCTAATCCTTCTTTCCAATAACGGAGAGAGGAGGCCTTAGCCCAGCAGTGGGCATAGTAACAGGCTGTTACATTACTTTTTTACTTGATTTTTATTAAAATTTTGAACATAAAAGTAGTTATTGTAAGTTAACCGCTAGAGATAGAAACATGCTATCGCGGATTTTTTTGTAGTATTTTTATAGGTCTACAATTCTCTAGTACATTACTTTATCGTAACTTTGATGGTTTATGGCACACGTATCCAAAACTCCCAGCAAGCAAGTTTTTTAATCAATCAATCCCTTTAACACAATTTACATAATACCGATATGTGCTATTTACCTAAACCATCCGGAAGTATTGCACTATCTTTTAGTAAAAACCCTACAAAAGTTCATACCGTACTTTTTGAGAAAATCGATTACAGACAGACAGGTTTTGGGGACTTTGTTTTATAACATGTATAGATAGATATAGATAGTCCTGTTTTGGAATCGAGAAGTGAATCTGGGAATTTTTACTAAATACCAAGTATGGGACTGCGGCGCTGGCGGTCAGGAATTATTAATCAAATAAATTATTATCATTAGTAGCGGTGTGGTCTCGAGACAAATGTTCCCGCTTTCACGGCACGTTATATAAATTTTTCAAAAAGTCACATAATTTATAAAACGTCAATGATTATTTAATAGCGTACTATTTGTGTGCCGAGTACTCGTTAATCTGACTTATAGACTTAAAATGGCTATTTATACGAGATATTTAATTTCTTTAAGTTACGATTTAATTTTTTAGAAATATTTTTAAAACTATTTATCTTTTTTTTTTTTATTGAATATATTAAAAGTTAAAACTTATTTCTTTCTAATTTAGACACATTTTTATGCTCCTGCCATCTTGAATAAAATATTCCATTTTTAAATTTGATGTTTTACGAATACACTTTTGAGATTTATTTCAACTTTATATTAAATTTTGTTTATAACAATATATTGAATAAAAATTAAATAAATTATTAATTTAATGAAGTCAATATATTTGATTGATTTATTTAAACATTATAAGTCTACACAATGTAAAGAACATTAGAATTCATAAATTCATTTATTAGGTCCTTACATATGAAATTGGCGTTTTCTATGGGAGGAACATAAAGTCGTTTTTTTTTAATGAAATATATTTAATTAATCAAAGTATGTACCATTGCTATGTATGCACTTTTGCCATCTCATAGGTAGTTCATTGATCCCCTTACTAAAAAAACCATTCGGGCGGGAATCAATAAAATCTTTGAAGGCGGTTTGGACTGCCCCATCGGAGTTGAATTTTTTTCCTTGCAAGTAGTTATCTAAATTGCGAAAAAAATGGTAATCTGTTGGAGCAAGGTCCGGAGAGTAAGGTGGATGTCTAAGACATTCTAATTGAAGCTCCTCTGATTTGGTAGCCGTCTGTTGTGCAGTGTGTGGTCTAGCGTTGTCCTGAAGAAGCAGTGGCCTAGAGCGATTGACCAGCCTCGGTTGTTTAGCAGCTAGCTTTTCCATCATGGTTTGCAGTTGCTGACAATAGATATCTGCCGTAATCGTCTGGCCAGATTTAAGAAAGCTGTAGTGAACGACACCGGCACTAGTCCACCAAACACTTACAAGCAACTTTTTTTAGTCAATTTTCGCTTAGGGCAGGATTTAGCTGGTTCGCCAGGGTTCAGCCATTGCGATGAGCGCTTCCGATTATCGTAGAGGATCCACTTTTCATCACAGGTAATGATTCGATTTAAAATTCCTTCATTATTGTGCCGGTTGAGTAACGTAACGCAGCAGTCGACGCGCGTTTGTCGGTTTGCTTCACTCAATTCATGAGGTACCCACCTTTCAAGCTTTTTCACCTTCCCAATTTGCTTCAAGTGGATTATAATAGTTTTATCACTAACACCGGAGCCTGCAGCTAACTCGGACGTGGTTTGCGATGGATCCGCTTCCACAATAGCCTTCAATTCTTCATTATCAACTTTGGTCTCCGGCCGTCCACGAGGCTTGTTCTGCAGGTAAAAATAAAGGTAGTATTTGAGATCAAAATGGCCAGTACGACAAAACGCCAATTTCATATGTAAGGACCTAATATTTTTAGTTTAAGTAGTATTTTATGTAGTCTTTGATTAGATAATATACCACTCGTCTATGGCAGGATGAATACAATAAACTGTATTGCCCATATAGACGTGACGAAGCCTTAATTCACAAACACCGGTATCTTTTAACAGCAATTTTAAATTTAAATATTCCCCATATTTATAATGTAACCAGTTTTCATTCCATTTGACAAATTCCAGAGTTTTAATTGTTAATTATTTTCATTTTTTAATTTATATTTATGAACAGATGAATAATATTAAAATACATTTTTCAACGAAATCTCTTAGCCTGTTGATAATAATTTAATCATCAATCTAAACATTTCTCTGTCATTTCAGATATTTTAAACTATATCCCCACATTTTGTTTTATTATCTTTGATTGAATAGGGAATATTTTACGTTCAGTTGAGTTAAAATATTTAGCGCGTTCTTATTGTTTACAATATTTATCTTAGGCCTAGAAATGATTTATCCATACTAATTCTATCCATTCTATTCCATAATATAAGAAATGCGAAACTGTCTGTCTGTTTCGCTTCGCAGCTAATCCGCTAAAGCTGGGTCCTAAAAATATATATGAGATCGTATCAAACGATTGAAGCTTATATCCTATATAGGATAAAAAAATTTCCCGCCGTGTGGTATCCGGCTGAATAGAATAGATTTCCCTTGTTTCCTACCGAGGTGTCGTAAAAGGCGACTGAGGTAAGTTAACGTCAGGCAGTCGTAAAATACCCAGCCAAATCAAATAATAACATGTTTAAAACAAATGCCGAACCCACCTAGAGGCACCTATAAGGGCAGGAGAATGATGATGAGGATAATAAATTCTCGTTTTTTGATCGTCACCAGGAAAAAATATTATTGAGGGTAGTTAACACTAAAGTAGACAAGGCCGTAGTCGCTGGTACCACCAGTCCTAAAACATTGTAAATTAATATATATTAATATATATTATCCTCTATCGGACGTTAAATCATCTTAGCATTAAACACAAAATCTTTCGTAATCCCCGTGCAATTCTTCAGGTCCTATCCAAAGCATAAAGTATATTCATCCCTTTCTTTCCTATTCCCCTAGGATAAGCGTGAAAGGGATATGTGTTATCGGTAACGGGATAAGGTTCGTGACGGAGACTCCAGAGCCGGTCACGAGTTTGAAAAAGAGCCGGACGTTCCAGACTCCTAGCGTTATGTTATGGGACAAGCTAAAAGCTTTTTCTTACGGCTTAAAATATGGTTAATTATCATCTAACCAAAAAAGCCTTAATACCAACCAGGCTAGAAATAAATCCATAGGTGGCGTTTCAAAATATATAGGCATGGTTACAGGCTAACAAACAAAATCGTGCAACCAATCCTTTTAGGACAATTTACGACGTATTACGAGAAATAGTCGAGATAAGTGGGCATTTTTTTTTCAGTGGAATTCGGTCGTTCATGGCTTCTCATTACTCATCATACTCATCACACTGTCCTTATCCCACTCTTAGTGGAGTCGGCACAACATGTTACAAACATGTTTTCACATGATTTGGCTACGTATTTTACGACCGGCCGCCTGCCTGACGTCAAATTACCTTTAATCGTATTTTACGACACCTCGCTAAGAAAGAGGGTGGTCTATTCTACTCAACTGGATACCACACGATGGGGCAACTCACCTTAGTCGCCTTTTACGACACCTCGGTAAGAAATGAGCTTGGTCTATTCTACTCAGCCGGATACCACTCATTACTCTAACAAATAATACATAACAAATGCCCTCTCTTACAAGGGCGTAGCAAGAATTCTATACATTTAGTATTCCAGAAAATCCTAGACTATATTGTTTTAGTAGAATTGATATAATATGTTGTTGGAATTAGGAGTTTTAACGTATGAGTATGTCTTATTAGTACTTGAAGAGAGGTAAAAAAAGTGAAAATAATAACCAGGAATAGTTTATAGAATTAGGCGTTACTTTGCGGAGATTCATAATACAAAAGTAATAATAATAAAATTAGTTTGCTATAATTTGCGATACAGTAAACAGAAAATATATATAGTGTTAAATGTATAGAGGACTATCCGTTTTTTCATACCCGATACGTGCAGGATTCGTAAAAACACATGCACAAACCTCCACCACTGCCACCACAATACACAAGCACTACACACGTTCACTATCACAAACTCAACAATCGTTTCGCCCCACAACCGAAGCATCATCAGGAGATAGACTCCACGACAAAATTGCAAAGCGATGCATTATCCAAACAACTGTATAGCGGATTATGGCAAAATAATTTTATTATTACTTTTGTATTATGAATCTTCGCAAAGTAACGCCTTATTCTATAAATTATTCAGCTTGTAGCTTGCACCTTGCATAGTCAAATGCAGTATCGCGGTATTACACGGTCTTTGTATTTTTTTTATTTCAAGTTTTGCTTGAAATAACATAAATATTTCTAACTCCCATAAAACATCCATTTTATACTACAGACTCCTCCTATGTCAAAATGTAAACATGGTTGCGTTACTCCGATTCTATTTTTTATAAAATGCGTGGAAATCTATGTTTCACAAATATGTATTTCAGTCAGTCTAACACAAAACCGTAATTTACTATTAAACCTTCTTCAAGGAATAAATGTATAGTGGACTATCCGTTTTTTCATACCCGATACATGGAGAATTGCATGCACAAATCTCCACCACTGCCACTACAATACACGAGCACTACACACGTTCACTACCACAAACAATCGTTTCGCCTCGCAACCGAAGCATCATCAGGAGATAGACTCTACGACAAAATCGCAAAGCTTTGCAGTTTTTTTAATCCTGCATGTATCGGGTATGAAAAAACGTATAGTCCACTATACATTTAGCACTACATATATTTTATATTTACTGTATAACGTAATGTAATGCTGTAATAAAAAACTTGTACATTATCGTTCTAAATATATAGAGATTGGGTATACAAGAATTTTACATGCCACAGTTAGTATACTCGTTGAGTTAAAACTCCCGTAAGTATAGTTTAAAGTAAGTATAGCTTTCTTGGGCCCAAAAATATCAAATTTGCCGCGTCAATAGCCAAGCAATTTGTAACGCTAGGAATATGCCCGCGGCACAATTCCGAAAGTGAATTTTAATGGAATTTGCAAGTAATCGAGCCACAATGGCGGCTGATTGCCGGACAGAGGCGAATGCTGGGATTAGTATGTTTAACACGACAATAAAACGAATTAAGACTTGTAAGTTTTCTTTATTCAAAGACTTAAGAGTGTCGTTGGTTGTGACGAAACTTAGTGTACACTGCCACAAAATAATAGTTCCGATTATTTTAATAATACTTTTTATTAGTTATTTTCTTATTATATAAATTTATGTAATCATCATCCTCCTGCCCTTATCCCACTCTAAGTGGGGTCAGCACAACATTTTACAAATATGTTGTCACATGATTTGGCTACGTATTTTACGACCGGCCGCCTGCCTGACGTCAACTTGCCTTAGTCGCCTTTTACGACCCCTCGGTAAGAAAGAGGGTCATCTATTCTATTCAGCCGGATACCACACGGCGGATATAAATTATGTAAATTCATCTGTAACAATTTATCCTAATAATTTCATAAAGCCGATTACTTTGCGTGTGAGTTTTTGTATGTGTGTTAGTACCGTTTTAACGATTACAACAACTCTAAACAAGAGTTTGACGGATTTGTACGAAATTCCTCCTACAACCAAGGTGAATTACGATACCAATAGCCTAATATTGTTAAAAATCCTAAAGTTTAATATTTTATCTTACTTAGCGTAAATTAAACAAAATACGCACAATACTGAGTAAAATACAAAGGATACCGCTTTTTATCGCTGACTGTACTATTAATATCCACACGTGATATGGTCAAGATGTATGAAGATGACTTATAAGTTTTGCAATTGATTGAAATGTCAGATGCACGCCACCCTAAAAGAAATTATTTTTTGCGCAGAAATTGCTTTAACTTTAAATTTCAAATATAATATTTTTTATACGGAACGGGTAGTAAAGTAAAGTAAAAGTAATGTAGTGGCTTGTTACAAACCCGCTGCTGGGAATAGGCCTTCCTCTCTCCGTTTCTGGAGAGAAGGGTTGCAGCTAAAACCTACCACGCTGCTCCAATGCGGATTGGTAGGTTACACATAATCTCCAGAATTCTCTAGAGATATGCAGGTTTCCTCACGATGTTTTCATTCACCGAAAAGCGTGTGATAAATTGCAATTATCAATTAGACACATGAGTTTTAATAGAAAAACTCATTGGTGCCTGCCCGGGTTTGAACTCGTGTTCCCCTCGAAAGAGTCGCACGGTCTCGCCGCTGGGCTATCACAGCTGTGGAATGGGTAGTAAAGTATAGTTATGGGCAGCTTTTCTCCAACTGTAGGGCAAAGGCATTTGGAAGGAAGAAATATAGGTAAGACCCACTATGCTGTTTGAAATTTGATGGGCATTTTACGAATGTTCCTGGTATTCTCCAGAGCTATGCACGCTTGCACAAGATATTTTCTTCACACAAATAAAGGATATAATTATTTAAAATAGTATTTGATTGTTATGAAGTACAAACCCACGACCGCCTGATAAGGGCAAGATTCTCGTCATTAGGCTATCACGTAATATTCGATATACGTATAGCACCCGGCAGCAAATAATGCATATCGAGGCTTAGAGAGAGAAAATCGGCCAGTTTCTACTTCATAGAGCATTGTCTCTGTCGCACAGACTGACGAACCCGTGCGAAACGTCACATACTAACTGAGTGACAGTGACAGCGCTCTACGAAACCGAACTGGCCGGCTGTTTCGTTCTAAACATCGATGTGCATTATTTAATGCCGGCTACTATATTGAAAATGCAAGTGAATGTTTAAAATAGCTTGTTTTAAAAGTTATATAAAAATAAAATCTAAATTTCTATTGCACTGCACTATTTTAATAGGAATATCCAGATACTTTTTAGATTGATCTAGCGGATAATACTGTTAATTTTGGTGACATAACAGTTTTTTTCGGAGGTTAAAACCCGACTAAGCCTCAGCAATGCATGGCCGGTTCGTAAGCAGTGTATTAGAAATAATTATTGATCTTTGTATATTATTATTAATCTGTGCATCTTTGCTTAAATACTCTCCATTACACATAAAATATATCTCCATTATTATTACCATTTTTGGACAAGGTCATAAGCTGTGTTTTGAAAAAAATCGGTTATACACTAACACCCGTATTCATAAACATTACTATGATAACGCACAGTGCTCAGGGATGCATAGGGTCATTCAAACCAATTCATAGACATTACTTGAGTGAAATGTTCTACTATGCGTTTGTCAAAATCGACGCACAGCTAAAATAGATAAGGAGCTACTTTAGCGAACGCATAGTGTTCGCGCCGCTTTGGTTAATGACAAAATTATTTATTAGTTATCTATTTATTATTTTTTATTCTTATAATCATTTAACTTTGTCTAGTAAATAATATAAGTAAAACTATACAATAAAATTACCGTACATAATAAATTAAAGAAAAATAGTTCTACCTCTTATGAGTTGCAGTGCTTGCATTTAAATACAAAGGCGAAGTCATTATACTAAACTATATTTTATTTACACTGCACAATACACAAAATATCATAAACAAATTATTAACACGATAAACTGCAAATTACGGGAATACCAAAGTAAGGTTATGTTTGTTTGTTATTAACAACACAACAAATTGTTAATAACATTGACATTTGTCAAAACTAGACTGAACTACGCCACATCAAATGGACCAATCAGAGCGCGCAGTTGGACGCATAGCGTTCTTTTAGTTGAGTGTGGCCTAACACCCGTATTCATAAACATTACTATGAGAACTCACAGTGCTCAGGGACGCATAGGGTCATTCAAACCAATTCATAGACATTACTCGAGTGAAGTGTTCTACTATGCGTTTGTCAAAATCGACGCACAGCTAAAATAGATAAGGAGCTACTTTAGCGAACGCATAGTGTTCGCGCCGCTTTGATTAAAGGCAAAATTATTTATTAGTTATCTATTTATTATATTTTATTCTTATAATCATTTAACTTTGTCTAGTAAATAACATAAGTAAAACTATACAACAAAATTATCATACATAATAAATTAAAGAAAAATAGTTCTACCTCTTAGGAGTTGCAGTGCTTGCATTTAAATACAAAAGCGAAGTCATTATACTAAACTATATTTTATTTACACCGCACAATACACAAAATATCATAAAAAAATTATTAACACGATCAACTGCAAATTACGGGAATACCAAAATAAGGTTATGTTTGTTTGTTATTAACAACACAACAAATTGTTAATAACATTGACATTTGTCAAAACTAGACTGAACTACGCCACATCAAATGGACCAATCAGAGCGCGCAGTTGGACGCATAGCGTTCTTTTAGTTGAGTGTGGCCTAAGTATTGTTTATGAAGTGGAAGGCTTGACACGAGGAACGCACAGTGAACTAGCCTCCTTCGCATAGTAATTTGTGCTTACTTAGCTGAGTATGCTTCTTGAATACGGGTGTAAGTATTGTTTATGAAGTGGAAGGCTTGACACGAGGAACGCACAGTGAACTAGCCTCCTTCGCATAGTAATTTGTGCTTACTTAGCTGAGTATGCTTCTTGAATACGGGTGTAAAACACTAGTATAGACTAAAACTTTCATAAAAAAAAATGATTTTGTGTTTAAACATTTATAGCTAAATTCTAAGGCCTACAACAGTAAAAACATGCCGCCGTGTCCTTTATAACTCCTTTTGTCACCGCAATGATAATTTCCACAAAAAGGGACAACCAATATTTCAATAAACACGAACAACAGATGCGTACCGAATCCCCTTTAAGGTCACAGATTCATATTAATAAAAAAAAACAAATATCGCGAAAATTGAAATGCTGGATCGCAAATGTCATCTTTCGCCGACGCGTGTCAAATGAACAATGTCATGGTGCGAATATCAAAAGAGATTAGACTTAATTTCCTTTGGAAAAAGATTCAAATTGCAATGTCGGATGAAAATTAACTGACCTACTCAATTTGGTTGGTTATATTTATCAGTTTTTCTAAAAAAGACTCTATTGCTTCATTTTTAGATTTGAAATTTGAATAAAGCTAATATTTTTGTACAGATTAATGAGAATTTATAGATAAGTGTAAAGTGGGGGATAGATGTTTTTGTTTGTGGCCGCATTCATTTGTTTTCTTATCTGATGACTCTGATATTCAAGCTTAAGTTACACGTGAACGGGATGTTATCGTCGGCTTTGAGCTTTAGAACTACTATTTCTGTTTCTTTTTTTTTCTTCTAAAAATTAACTATTTTTTAAATTGTTCATTTCAATTTTGGATAGCTAGATTATGTTACTTTCTGATAAAATATTTATATTTTCCTTTATACAAGAAAGTATCATAAAACTAAGTGCAAAAAATAGAAAAGATAAAGAAAACAGGGAGAAATCATACCAATACAAAAATTGGTGATATTTATAGTTTCATTAATAAGTTCAAAAGTAAAGTTAAAATTCAAACTTACTTAGTTCTTAAATTTAGTTACGCGAGTTTATGCGTCATTAACCTAGTCCTTCCTAGAAGAAATCAAATTCAAATTCAAAATATGTTTTTAGAATAATCTATTTTTTTTATACTTACACACACGGCCGTCCGTCCCCAAGGTAAGTAACTTAATACTTGTGTTATGGGTGACGGACAACTGGTAGATGCACTACATATATAATTTATAAAATGTTGAATATAGAAAATGTTGGCCCTCGGCGGGAATCGAACCCGTGACCAGTGGAGCTGAAGGCAGGGTCACTACCCACTGCGCCAACGTGCCAATCACATTTTATACACACCTCCGAATCGTTACATTAGATAATAGATATTTGGTTATATCCCAAGCGGATTTGTGCAACGTCTTCAATATAAACACAGCTTGCTTGATATATTTTTTTAGAGCTTTAGTCGCGAGCGTAAGCCAACAGTAACCACAGTAACCACAAATGTACTAAATAATTAAAGATCTACAAACATACTAAACAAAAGTCCGCGACAGCATGTCTCTATCACTTATGGTTTGTTCATAATAATTATTATTTTGTTCAATTAAATAAGCTGATTTCCACATGGAGGAAACCGTAGGGACAGCTGTGCCTATATACTATACTAGGTTTTATCCGCGGCTTCGCTCGCGTGGAATTTGGTCTGCCACTTTAAATTTCGTGACGTGAAGTTTTAAGATTTAATATTATGTTTTTTACTTAATATTAAAAATATATATTTATTAAGTTACTCGTACATCCTAAATTTTAGATGTCTAACTTCAAAACAAAAGGATTCCGTACAATCTTTGCGCGCCGCGCATATTAGGCACTCGATGGCGCTCCATTTAGATAAATCATATCGTGATTACTTTTAAACTATTTGGCCAAATTACTTAGTGTAAAAGACAAAGTGTATCTACATGAAATACTGAAAGCGACAAATGTATTGATTTTTATAAGATAAATATACTAAAATCATCATTCTCCTGCCCTTAACCCACTCAAAGTGGGGTCGGCACAACATGTTACAAACATGTTGTCGCATGATTTGGCTACGTATTTTACGACCGGCCGCCTGCCTGACATCAACTTACCTTAGGCGCATTTTACGACACCTCGGTAAGAAATGAGGGTGGTCTATTTTATGCAGCCGGATACCACACGGCAGATACCTTAGTCGCCTCTTACGTCACCTCGGTAAGAGAGGAGGGCGGTCTACTCTATTCTGTCGGATACCACACGGAGTAATAAATATACTAAAATATGCATTGTAAAATAGTATCTAATTTTATGATTCACAATTTTGGTCATAGTGGCTTCCACATAAAAGGTAGATATATGTTGTCGCGGACTTTTGTTTAGAATTATTTAAGACAAACAATACTACGGTACCATCATCTTTGTGTAACTTCAATGGTTTAGGCAGCGTATGCCAAGATAGCTCGCAGAGGCCAGATTTTTTCCGACTTTATTGATATGTATAGTTATTATACATAAAATAATTACAAATGGTAGCCTATATGTTATAACTGCAAAGTTTTATCCAAATCCGTCCAATCGTTTTTTCGTGAAAGACTTCTTTTCTGCCCAAATTTGGTCCTTCGAGCCGGATATCGGATACTTTGATTTAACAGTAACAAACATTCATTCATACTCACAAACTTTCGCATTTATAATATTAGTAGGATATATACTAGCTATTATATTGATAAATAAGAACTATAGCGGTATATCACAGCCGACCTGCAAGCTTCGACCGCTGCGATAGCCATCTGGTAATTAATTCCACTTGCTATGTTACGCCATTAACCTAGGATTAGATATCGGTTAATGCTAGGTATCTAATAAATTGTCCGATAGAGCTTCCATGTGCTAATGATTTGTAATAAAATAAAGAAAACCATTTATTTTAATAATTTATAGAAATATGCGTTAGTTTGCAGAATTCCATGGTACAATATTCATGATAGAATTATTTTCCTAAGCTTGCTTATGTAATGCTTAGTGTAGGAAGCAATAACCGTTCTCATACCTTATACATACACACATTCTCTAACAATGAAAATTGTATTTACATACCTCAATATCTCAATAAAAATGGCTTCACAGTAAGCAACTTAACAGCGTTCTTCAACGTTAACAGACCCTCTGCGATCTACCGCATCACACCTTCGACGATGTTTCCGCACTTGTATATATTAAAGAAAGTAATTTTTTTTATGAAGCTCCATTTTTAAGCTTTCCAGTAATGGATAACTGCGCACGTGAACCGAAACTCCATTTAACTCAAAGTACAGAAATAACAATATATTTGCAAACCTCAATACCTTTAATAAAATGGCATCACAGGAAGCAAGCTTAGGACAACTTCTAACGCTAGGACAGGTTCTGCGTTATACTTACCGCTATTTCGCACTATTGACAATGCTTATGCCCAAATCACAAAAAAAGATAATAAACGTTAGTATAATACCTTTTTGTATTTACCTGACGATGCTCTATTAAGCAGAATCTAGCCGATTTTCTCTCTCTCTCGTTGTGCATTATTATTTGCTACTATACCCCATTTTTTAGATTTACCAGCATCGGTTAACACTTTGCGTCACTCCACAGTCCATTTAACACAAAGTAAACAAATAACATTATATTTGCACGCTTCAATAAGTTTAATGTATAAAAAGTAATACTTATATTAAATTTAATTGAATTCGCTAAGGGCCGACGAGCGTAAAATCAATATTATATTGTACATTATATTGGCCATTGTTTCTGTGACCGATAAGTTTACTTTCAATATTACTTAAATTCAGTAGCACATACTTACTGATCCATTTTATTTTTATAGTCTGACATGACTAAAAAAATTCCGCCTTGTGCTATCCGGCTGAGTAGAAAAGACCAACCACTTTCATTTCTTACCGAGCTGTCGTAAAAGGCGACTAACGTAAGTTGACCTGCGTGTGGTATCCGACTGAGTAGAATAGACCACCCTCATTTTAACAAGGCGTCGTACAAGGCGACTAAAGTAAGTTGATCCGCCGTGTGGTATCCGGCTGAATAGAATAGACAAACCACTTTCAGTTCTTACCGAGGTGTCGTGAAAGGCGATTAACGTAAGTTGACCACCATATGCTATCCGGCTAAGTAGAATAGACCACCCACATTTCTTACCGAAGGGTTGTAAAATAAGACTAAGGTAAGTTGACGTTAGGCAGGCGACAGGTCTTAATATATCTAGCCAAAACATGTTGTGCCGACACCACTTAGAGTGGGATAAGGGCAGGAGAATAATGACAGAAATTTTTAAATCGTAATAAATATGAACTCAGATATAAAGTGGCAACTACTATTTATATTTAGAATATTATATTTCGGACCTCCTATTTTCTATGGTGAGAGACATTAAACTTACACCCCATAATAAATAAATAATGATAAATAAATATATGGGACACTTACACACACGGTCATCCGTCCCCAAGTTAAGTAACTTAATACTTGTGTTATGGGTGACGGACAACTGGTTGACGTACTACATATATGATTTTAAATACATACCAAAATAAAACTATACATATAGGTTTGAACAACCAACAAATTTTTTATAGAAAAATGTTGGCACTCGGCGGGAATCGAACCCGTGACCCGCGGAGCTGAAAGCAGGGTCACTACCCACTGCGCCAACGGGCTAATGTGGATGGGCAGGTTATCCAATACAAATATACAAAGAATTTAGTAAAAAGCTTTTTAAAGGTCTTTCAAAGAAAAAAAGACTTTCCCTTAGACTTTGCAATGTTTTAATACAGGTTACACTTATCAGTAGAATAATTGGCAGATATCAGAATTTACGTAAGGTTTTTGCATTCATCATAAAGCGCATAAATAATAAAAATGTGATTATAGAATTATTCTGTTATAATTCTTGTAAAAAAACCTCGTGGATTATTATAATAAAATTCTATCATTATTATATAATAATGTTTTATCCATAAAGTAGCGTCAAAGTCTGTAAATTATTCGCATTAATAATTATGAAAAGATAAAGCAAATACTATCCTACTAATCCTACTAATATTATAAATGCGAAAGTTTGTGAGTATGGATGGATGTTTGTTACTCTTTCACGAAAAAGCTATTGTACTGATTTAGATGAAACTTTACAATAATATAGGTTATACATCGGAATAACATATAGGCCACAATTTGTAATGATTTTATGTAATATAATGATAAATGCCAATAAAGTCGTAAAAAGTCTGGCCTGGAGATATCTGGGCGAACGCTGCACAAACCATTGGAGTTACACAAATATGATGTACCGTAGTATTGTTTGTCTTGAATAGTTGTAAATAAAAGTCCGTGACAGCATATATCTACCTTTTATATGGAAGCCACTATGACTAAAATTGTGAATCAATAAGTTAAGTAAATTAGATACTATTTTACAATGCACATTTTAGTATATTTATCAAACTCTTATAATAATCAATATATTTGTCGTTTTCAGTATTTCATGTGGATAAACTTTGTCTTTCACACCATTTAATTTGGCCGAACAGTTTAAAAGTTAACATGATATGATTGACTTGAATGGAGCGCCCAATATGCACGGCGCGCGGAGATTGTATGGAATCCGTCAGTTCTGAAGTTAAATATCTGAAATTTGATGTACAATTAACTAAACAAATATTTATTTTTTAATATGATGTAAAAAAAAAATCTAAGACGATCACGAAGCTCTACTTAAGTCGGGGAACGTCGTCCTAAGGGTGCCTCCTGTGAGGCCGGACCACGGCTTAGGGCGACGCGTAGTGGAGGGTTCATGGTATGACTTAGATTAGTCATGGCGGCGTCGGAAGTGTGGCAAAATAGACAAGCAGACTAAAACTACCGTATACTTATGTGCGTTTAAAGACAATACAGAAACTTAAGCCTACCGTCGAATAGCAATTGTTGTAAACAGGGGTTCAAACCCGATAGACGGCGTTTGCCAACCGAATGGCTTTTCAAATCCCCCACAAACTTGGGAGCTCCATTGTACCTTATCTGCAAGTTCTGGAGACGCGACGCGGATAGTTGGTGACGCCTGTCGTGCTGCCCGAAACGTTTTGAGACGATTGTTTGAGGAGCCCTGTCTGTGATAAAGCCAGTCGTATATTAGTGAAAATTAGGCGAACGAATTAAAACTCCTTAGATTTAGATTTTTACAAGTTTTGAACAAAACCTTTAGAAAAGGCCTACGCCCTTTCTAAAGGTCAACTGTTTATCAATGAATAAAGCTCGAGGTGAATCTTATGTATACAGACTAACTATTAATCTACCTATCTATCTATATATAATAATGCGTTAAGCTTAATTCGAAAATTGCGAACACTACACGTGTTAATAGACAGAAGTGCAAAAAAAAACATTTATGTATATGTGCTATAAATTTTTAAAAACATCATTCTCCTGCCCTTATCCCACTCTAAGTGGGGTCGGCACAACATGTTACAAACATGTCATATGATTTGGCTACGTATTTTACGACCGGCCGCCTGCCTGACCTCAACTTACCTTAGTCGCCTTTTACAACACCTCGGTAAGAAATTAGGGGTGGTCTATTCTATGTAGCTGGATACCACACGGCATTTACCTTAGTCGCCTCTTACGACACCTCGGTAAGAAATTAGGGGTGGTCTATTCGATGTAGCTGGATACCACACGGCATTTACCATAGTCGCCTCTTACGACACCTCGGTAAGAAATAAGGGTGGTCTATTCTATGTAGCCGGATACCACACGGCATTTGCCTTAGTCGCCTTTTACGACACCTCGGTAAGAAATGAGGGTGGTCTATTCTATGTAGCCGGATACCACACGGCATTTGCCTTAGTCGCCTTTTACGACACCTCGGTAAGAAAAGAGGGTAGTCTATTCTATGTAGCCGGATACCACACAGCATTTACCTTAGTCGCCTCTTACGACACCTCGGTAAGAAATAAGGGTGGTCTATTCTATGTAGCCGGATACCACACGGCATTTGCCTTAGTCGCCTTTTACGACACCTCGGTAAGAAAAGAGGGTAGTCTATTCTATGTAGCCGGATACCACACAGCATTTACCTTAGTCGCCTCTTACGACACCTCGGTAAGAAATAAGGGTGGTCTATTCTATGTAGCCGGATACCACACGGCATTTGCCTTAGTCGCCTTTTACGACACCTCGGTAAGAAATGAGGGTGGTCTATTTTATGTAGCCGGATACCACGCGGCATTTACCTTTGTCGCCTCTTACGACACCTCGGTAAGAAAGGAGGGTGGTCTATTCTATTCTGCAGGATACAACACGTATAAAATTTTTAGAAACAAATAAAATAAAATATTCATAATAGAATTAATTCATCATTAACGTTTAGATATAAAGTACTGACGAGTCCAACAAATAAGAGCAGTTGTATTTAATACTATTTGTACCTGCGGCTTCGTTAGTATCAATTTTACCGTTAAAATACCCTCAATTGTGAATAAATCTTTCATCAGTTCCCGAAGGTTTTATTTTATTCTACTAACCAAATTGGATTTTTTAAATATATATTTAGCATAGGTATAACAAAAGATTTAGTTGTACCACATTTTTACAATAACACTATAACAGGCGTAAAAAGTAACAGACAGATAGCCTTGCGCATTTATAATATTAGTAGAGATTGACTGGCCCGTTGGTGCTGTGGGTAGTGACCCTGCCTTCAGCTCTGCGGGTCACGCGTTCGATTCCCGCCGAGTGCCAACATTTTCTATAAACAATGTGTTGGTTCTTCGAGCCTGGGTGTGTATTTGTATTAAAGTATGTATTTCAACGTATATATGTAGTATATCTACCAGTTGTCTGTCACCCATAACGCAAGTATTAAGTTACTTACGTTAGGGACGGATGACCGTGTGTGTAAATGTCTCATATATTTATGTTTATATTTATATTATTTAGTCCCACACAGAAATTACTTTCAAGTTAAGCTATAGACAACGCTAGCTCATAAAGAAATAATAGTTTAATAACTAATTACTGTTCCAAACTCGTAGTCGTTACTCGCCACAGCACGTAATTTAATTAACGCCGGCCAGCCCACAAGTGATTGTAAACCAAAAGTTAGATGGCGATCCGCCACGATATTTGCATATCCCATTATTATGGTTTCGTATGTGGGAGAACACTGCAACTGCCATAGAGAAAATGTTTTTATCTTCTATACTTATTATAACACAAAGTCCCTAAAAGCTGTCTTTAATTGAATGATTTTCTTAAAATCTAGTGATCGAATTTTTGTACGATTTTTACTAAATGGTAGTGCAATTCTTCAGGAAGGTTTAAAACATTAGTAAGTTACGGTTTATGTAAATTGTGATGACAAGATCACACAGTTGTAAAAAACTCGCCTTTACCAACAGATGTCAATCATGTAATCATCACTCTTCTGCCCTTATCCTACTCTAAGTGGAGTCGGCACAACATGTTATCACATGATTTGGCTGCTTGTTTTACAACCAGCCGCCTGCCTGACGTCATCTTACCTAAGTCGCCTTTTATAACACCTCGGCAAGAATTGAGGGTGCTACTCAGCCGGATATCAAACGGCTAGTCGACTTACTTTAGTCGCCTTTTACGACACCTCGGTAAGAAATGATAACATCTTAATCTTAATAACATGAAATAAAAGTAAAATTATTGATAAGAACTTTTAAATTCACTAGTGTTAAAATACGAATTCGTTGATTCCCAAAAAAAAAATTGTGAAATATTGGAAATTATTTCGTGTTTAAATTAATAGGAATAACATTAATATTTAATAACAAAAAAAATACTAGTGTATTCAAATAATTGATAAGACCTATCATAACAATTAAACACGAATTTACAACATATGGTATCGAAGATTATATAAATGATAAAAATGTATGAATTCAAGTAATGTAAATATAATTGCTATTTGTTAGTATTCATTTCTTTTGCATTATCATGAAATTGTGCAGTAGATTAATAATTTAAATGCTTACAGTATTTTGTCAGTTACCCTATTATGCAACACGGTAGACAATTAGAGGGGGTTTAAGTTGGAAAGAGGGCCTATAAACAACATCTGTGACTGCCCTCAACCCCTTCTTAATTTTAACATGAGTGTTTTATACGAGTGAAGGCAGTGACTCGTGGTTACACTCTGAAATACCTATTACTATGTCGATAATTATTTCTTTATCATGGGAGCCGATAGTGATGATCAGCAGGCCTACCAAGAACTGTTATTGCGACACAATTGAAGACGTAAACTATAGTACCCGGCAATAAATAATGCACATCGGGGCTTAGGGAGAGAAAATCGGCTAGATTCTGCGTCATAGATCATTGCCTCTGTCGCACAGACTGACGAACCCGTGTGAAACGTCACATACTAACTGAGTGACAGTGACAGCGCTCTATGAAACCGAACTGGCCGGCTGTTTTCTAAACATCAATATGCATTATTTATTGCCGGGTAATATAGTTTACGTCTTCAATTGAGTCGCAAAAAGAGTTCATGGTAGGCCTGCTGTTCTCCGCGTCAAAATCGTAAAATTCAGTCGTGGAGCCTAATCTCCTGTTGATGCTTCGGTTACGGGTCGAAACGATCGTAGATATTGTCGTAGTGAGTGTATGTAATGCTTGTGAGCTGTTTGTTGGTAGCGGCGCTTTGTCTGACCTGACTTGACCTGCGTTTAAAATGTATGTGAACCTTGTCTTGACCCACAGGTAGCATTACATAGGTTCTAAAACAAAAGTAATAAAAAGATTGGCGATGTATATAATAGACAAAGTAGGAACCGACATAAGCTTGCGGCTCCTGCTTTGCGCCTTGTAAGAGTACGTAAGTCGTTTGTGGGTTTGGGTATAAGATTCTATAACAAAATTCCACAATCAATTTTAACTTTGCCATTACAGCAATTTAAAAATACTGTTAAAAAGAGGCTGATACAGAAAGCCTATTACACCGTGGAGGCTTACATTGATGATAAGAATGCGTGGATATAGCTGCTCTTTGACCTTGTGCAGGATAGCTATGACAAAATGTAATTAGTATTAAGAATCTTCTTTTTTAAAAGAGCTCCACCGAGTTTCTTGCTGGCTCTTCTCGGTAGGACGGCTTTCCGAACCAGCAGTAAAGTTGACGATTCAAAAGCACTTGTTTACAAGTTTACTTGAATAAAGAAT
Organism: Morpho deidamia; assembly: GCA_947086505.1. Classification (NCBI taxonomy): domain Eukaryota; kingdom Metazoa; phylum Arthropoda; class Insecta; order Lepidoptera; family Nymphalidae; genus Morpho; species Morpho deidamia. The sequence goes on from CAMTZC010000011.1 coordinate 3,697,446, forward strand.
ATTTTGAATTTGAATTGAATTTGAATAATAAGATTATTTACTTTTCTTTTATTAATTATTACTTTTGTATTATGGATCTCCGCAAAGTAACGCCTAATTCTATAAATTACATAGGTTCTCTTAACAAACGCGGATTATAGCAAAATAACTCTATCCATTTCTTCTGTACTATTGAATTCGGCAAAATAACACCTTTTCTATAAATTATGCAATTATTAATTAAACACATAAATACTATCCGAAACACACACGGTCCCAAAGCTGAGGTATTAAAGCTCGGAATTGGCGAAGCTCAAAATTAGTAAAGTCAATAAAATATCGCGTTCTAAACATCTGTTTACCTATTCATAGTGATTTTATGACCACAGATAGTGAAGGTGCGTTTAACAAATCGGAAGGTCAGCTAAACTGCAAAGCCCGACCTCTATAAACACCGCAAGATCGCTGAGTTGCAATAATTAACCACTTCATTGTGACCCGCAACCCCTTCAGATTAACTCGAACTAGCGGAACTATTGTCGGTCGTTAGAGGTCACGATGATGTGGCCAGTTTAATCTGTATTGCTCACTAGCGTTTAGTGTACGTAAATGTTTATAGTTGAATATAAGGGGTGTGTTTTGTGTTACTAATATTTTCGAAATTATCGTTTTTTTATCAACACTTACACGATCATCCGTGCCCAATGTAAGTAGCTTAATATTTGTGTATTGTGTGCGTTTGTGTATAGTGTAACAGACAACTTAAATTAAATTAAATAAACATAAATAAATATATGGGACACTTACACACACGGGTGTCCCTCCCGCAAAGTAAGTAACTTAATATTTGTGTTATGGGTGACGGACAACTGGTAAATATACTAAATATATAATTTTAAATATATACTTAAACACAAATATACACCCAGGCTCGAAGAACCAACAAATTGTTTATAGAAAATGTTGGCCCTCAGCGGGAATTAAATTCCAGACAAGCAGTAGAGTTAACGACAAAAAGTTTTAAAATTTATCATTTATTAATTTACCACATTATTATAGCAAAATAATTTTATTATTACTTTTGTATTATGGATCTCCGCAAAGTAACGCCTAATTATATAAGATAGAAAAGTACTTGATCACAAGTTCGAGCCCTGCCTCGCGAGCTCCTACGATCACCGTCACCGCGGCCCGACGCGTAAGACGACGACGACGACGAGGACGACGCAACGGGCACAAGGGCAACACCACCGGATTTGACATTACCACCACCTGACTTGACACACCCACCGGATAAGACACCACCCGAATTAGACGCAGCGGTCTGGGAGTTACTATTCCCCGACCGCCACACCTGAACCAGACTTCCCTCAGGTCACCTAGGTGACCTGGGCCAACCGGCCCGAATATTGACCAGGCCCACAAGGCCTGCGAGGACCAGCCCGGGCAAGGAGGTTCGCCTCGAGGCCCGTTACCCGGCACCCTCAAAAGGTACCGAGAAGACCCCCACCACCTCACAAGTTTACTCGAATAAATAATGATTTGATTTAACTTTCCTTTCAATCGATGCATATTATTTTACATTAAAAGGGTTTATTTAAAAATCATAGTTTACGAGTAAATTATGATCCCGTACACCCCGTATCAGTTAGAAGCGTTGATCACCGCTCCGGGGCGCCGTCAGCCACGTTGTTCCCACCTACTAAATGTGACAAACACGGGACATAACGCGGCGTCTATTGACGACATTTCACGCCGTGATATTACACAAAATTTATTTCTTTTTGATTAGTACTCGATCGTATATATGATAGTGGAATTCTACATTTCTCTCACAATTCACAATTTTTTTTTAGATATTAGAGATTTATTTAAGTTTGCAATCAGTCTACCTGTTAAAAAAATATTATCGGGACAGATTCAAAAAATCGCAAACCATTCATAGTTATCGTATTCTTATTTGTGAGTTAATCTATCCTCAAAATATAACCCCACTTAAATAAGAATTTTATCACTATTCAGTTTTAATATATGTCCGAATATGACAGTTTCAAGATGCTTCAATTTTTCCAAATTTCATAAATATTCTTTAATAAGCCATAGCAGACAGACAAACATACAGGCTTTCGCATTTATAATATAAGTATGGATTTTGAAAAGTCTCGAAATTAACGACTTTCTTGCTAACTCCTCTCGTCAGGTGCACTTTTCAGAACTGGTACTACGGGTGACGATTGCAATGCATTTGTAAGAAAAAATATTTGAGTTATGAAAACTTTCGCTTTGAGTTCTTATTTTATGTGACCAAACTCTAACAAGAAGTTAGTTGTTACAGCTAATGATCCACAACGTTCTCGATTATTACGCAAACTCACAAGCCAGCAAGAAGGCACACAAATCAAGCGAGATATTCAATCTTTGCGACCCACAATAACATTAGAATATCGCATCTGATATGCGAACTAAAGGGAGCTTAGCGACATTACACCCCTTAATGTTCGATGGCCTATAAACGCTGGAAGTGGCCACTTTATTGTGGATACATATTCACTTTCTAAAATATTAATTTAAAGAATTTTCAATAATTTTTTGATTATTTATGTGTACATTTTTATCAGACAAAAAATTGATCAACGATTTTACGGATATTTTAAACATACCAGAAATCGAATTTATAGAACTAGGCGTCACTTTGCGGAGATCTATAATACAAAAGTAATAATAAAATTATTTTGCTATAATCCGCTATACAGTAAATAGATAATATATATAGTGCTAAATGTATAGTGGACTATCCGTTTTTCTTACCCGTTACATGCAGGATTCGTAAAAACACATGCACAAACCTCCACCACTGCCACCACAATACACAAGCACTACACAATTTCACTATCACAAACTCAACAATCGTTTCGCCCCGCAACCGAAGCAACATCAGGAGATAGACTCCACGACAAAATCGCAAAGCTTTGCGATGTGTATTGTGGTAGCAGTGGTGAAGGTGAAGGTGCATGTGTTTTTACGAATCCTACATGTATCGGGTATGAAATATATACATTTTTTCTATTTACTGTATAGCGGATTACAGCAAAATAATTTTATTATTACTTTTATACCCGAGATCGGTCAAAAGAGATATCCATACAAATCTTTAACAAACTGACTTCTTAACTATGCCTTAACATATGTGGAGGGTGCAATATCAAGCTCGGAATCTATTCTTATATTGCAAATATATGTATGTGTGGTGCTGTATAAATATGTATATGTGTTAATAGAATACTTAACTCACATACGCGAGCAAGGAATCGATGTGATTTTTGGTATGGTGCATAGAGTGACGAGGATTATATCAAAATCCTTGTGAATCCTTACTATTCTTACTAATATTATAAATGCGATGTCAGTCTGTCTGTTACGTTTTCACGGCGAATACGCTTAACTAATATCGATGAAATTTAGCACAATTATTCCTTTTGTATCGGGGTAACACGTAGTCTATAAAAAATCTGTAAATTCTACAGTAATATGATGACGTTAAAAACGCCATCTATTACAATTATATCAAGGTTTTTTATTTACTATATGTCAAAGCAAAGTTTGTAAGTTAAAGTTAAGAAATAGGTTTTATATAGGCGAACTTATGACCTCCCACAAAATATAGTGTAAGAAAGGTATTTATAATTTTTTATGATTTTTTTCAATTTTCCCGAGCAAATGATATATACCGAATTCAATGTTAGTAAATTTTTAATAAATTTCATACTAATTGCAATTTAATCCCCCGGATCGATTTGATTTTTGTGATGGAGATATTTGCAGGGTTGGTGAGTGACAGAAGCTACTATTTTGGATATAATGGGATATAATATATGGAACATTTACACACACGGTCGTCCGTCCCCAAAGTAAGTAGCTTAATACTTGTGTTATGGGTGACGGACAACTGGTACATATATAAGTTTAAATACACAAAAAGTAAACAAAGGAAACACTTCTACAAACTATGACGTGGCCTCTATTTTATTGTGGCACTGTCGAATGCAATAATACCTTCAGTAGGCCTACATTGGACTTTTAGATAACGATTCAAACTCAGTACCTACACCGAACCCCTTTCTTTTCGTACCTTGAAGTGTGGATTGCATTGGGTCCGTAATGTTTGAAAAGGATAACGCTATATGAACTATACATAACTCTGTCTCTTTTACTCACATGTTTTTAGGACGCATTTCGAACGCTCATTCGGCAACGACTTCAAGTGTGCGTCTTCAAGACATCATGGTATGAAAAAGCTAAACAATTTCGTTAACGTCTTCAATTAAGTCGCAATAAGAGTTCATGATAGGCCTGCTGTTCCTTACTTTAACTTCAGTTCTGAAATAAAGCGGCCTGGTTTCTTTCAACTATTATCATAGAAATTCAAATCAAATCCTCTTTTCTAACGTGAATAGAGCAACATATAAACTTTCACACTAATAATATTATGGATGATTACAGTTTCGTGAACCGCATCCAGCCTCCCTAATTCTGTTTAACGATTTGTAAAGGGATACGGAAGGGATAGGTAAGGGCCTGGTGTACAAATTAAGGGATCCTAATGGTTATCGGCGGGATCTGAGCGTTAGACGATGTTTAAGCCGGCCCTTACGACGTACCAGATGAATTTTAATGTGTGCACTTGTAGGCTTACTCATGAATTTGTACCTCTGGTAGGAGGTGTTTTATGGCCGATAGCGGTTATCTGTTGTGTTTTTATCTTGGAACGTTTTGTGTGTTGTATTTTTTTTTAATTGCAGAGTTTTGTTTAAGTTTAGACTAAAGGTTGTTTGATTTTATATTTCTTTAAAACAATGAGTAACTGCTGAAATGGTCATATGTTTTAGAATGTCATATTGGCAACACTTGTTTAACTCGGAGTAGTATATAACTGAATACTATGAATGGGGCGGTTGTATATGTGGCACTGGCTCTGTCTTCAGGTCCGGAATCCATGGTTTCGATTCCCGCCAAAGGCCATCATATTTTAAAACAATTTGGTGGTTATTAGAGTGTATGTGTATTTATGTATTTAAGTAATGAAAATATTATTTTGTTAAGATCCGCGATAAAAGAAAATGTATCTAATGCTAAATGTATAGCGTACTATCCGTTGTCGTACCTGATATATGTATTTTTGTAAACTCATTCGCTGTCCGCCAATCATAACACAAAAATAGACAAGCACTACACACACTCACCACCACAATCTCAACAATCGTTGATCGAGACGGTGACCACTTTTGTAACTGTCCCATATATTTATTTATTTTATTTTATAAGAAGCGTAGCCAATCGCACGTAATTTTACATTCATCTATGAATTTTTAAAGTCATATACGAATCTATAGATTAGGAGAATTTAATTATTTTTATGCTAATTATTACCTTTTTTTTAACTTATTGTAACATGCACAAATATACTATGTATTTACATAATTTCAGCTAAGTATAAACTATTATACTTATACTATTACTGCAATTTTGTGAATTAAGGAAAAATAGTTAATCAGTGCACAGGATATTATATCATTTCACCAATTAAAATGTTCTTTAAAATGTTAAATTTATTTTTACTTATTATGTACATTTAAAAAAAATCATAGTTGTACTGATTATTTCAACCCAATATAAGAAATTATATAGAAATTAGGCTACATTATTAGCGAACTATTTTCTGTTTATATCAAAAGTATACTAATAATTAGTTGAATTATTTTTTTTAATTTTTTTGAGTGCCCACTATAGTGTTTTACAAGATTTTTTTTGTATACAAACTTTATGTATTAAAATGCTGCTTCTGTTTTTTAAATAGCTACTTAAAAAAAAATCTTCTTGGAAGGATTTAAGCCTTTCATTTTTTTAAACCTTTATTATCATTAAATTAAGGTTTTTTATTCACGATATGTCAAAGCCAAGTTTGTAAGTTAAAGAAATAGTTATTATATAGAACTGATGACCTCCAACATTAAAAATTTAGTAGAAGAAGGGTTTTACAATATTTTTAATGTTTTTTTACATCTTTTCAGAGCAAATAATATATGCTTAATTCAATGTTAGTAAATTTTTAATAAATTTAATAGTTCTTGCACAATTTAATCCCCCGGATCGATTTGATTTTTGTGGTCGAGATGTTTGCAGGTTTGGTGAGTGACAGAAGCTACTGTTTATTCCAAGACTCAAGGGTCCACGTGCCCACTGTAGTGTTTTACAAGTTTTTTTTTTGTATACAGACTTTATATATTAAAATGCAGCTTCTGTTTTTTAAATACCTACCTTTAGAAAATCTTCTTGGATGGATTTAAACCTTTCATTTGTTAAAGTTCCTCTTATACATTTTATTCTGAAATTCCCACGATAAAGTTACATTTTAGACTTGGCCATAGCAAAACATGATCCCAATCTTAAATTAAATATATTTTCATAACATAAAACTTAATTCAATAACTTCTCGATGCGATTACAATCAAATATTGAATGTTCGTGACAAATAGGATATCGATAAGAATATCTATACACGAAGCGATCGATTAACGTGAATCGATGGATTAGATCGATATCTTCGCTTCTGGATTTAGCCTATAACCGAAGAGTCTTAATAGTAAATTGTAAAATCGAAATAGATATTCTCGCTTCATAGCATATTTTTAGCAATTTATTTTTTGTACATAATTATAAAAAAAATTGGCGATGTATAAAATAGACTAAGCCTGCTTTGTCTATTATATTAGGTCCTTACATATGAAATTGGCGTTTTGTCGTACTGGCCACTTTGATCTCAAATATTACCTTTATGGTTAGGAATTACAAATTCAAATTCATACAGCTATTTACTCATGCATTTGTGTTTCAAACCCCCTAATTCATTTGTATTTTCTTCTTAGGTTTTTTTTTTGTGTCACTCTGTTTACAAAATGGAAAACATGAAATATCGCGTTATTTACGAGTATGAGTTCCACCGTGGCACCAGTGCTGCAGAAACGGCTCGAAGGATTAATGATGTGTATGGTGACGGTGTCGCAAAAGAAAACACAGTGCATTTTTGGTTCCAACGTTTTCGTTCTGGAAATTTCGACCTGCAGAACAAGCCTCGTGGACGGCCGGAGACCAACGTTGATAATGAAGAATTGAAGGCTATTGTGGAAGCGGATCCATCGCAAACCACGTCCGAGTAAGCTGCAGGCTCCGGTGTTAGTGATAAAACTATTCTAATCCACTTGAAGCAAATTGGGAAGGTGAAAAACCTTGAAAGGTGGGTACCTCATGAATTGAGTGAAGCAAACCGACAAACGCGCGTCGACTGCTGCGTTACGTTACTCAACCGGCACAATAATGAAGGAATTTTAAATCGAATCATTACCTGTGATGAAAAGTGGATCCTCTACGATAATCGGAAGCGCTCATCGCAATGGCTAACCCTGGCGAACCAGCCAAATACTGCCCTAAGCGAAAATTGACTAAAAAAAAGTTGCTTGTAAGTGTTTGGTGGACTAGTGCCGGTGTCGTTCACTACAGCTTTCTTAAATCTGGCCAGACGATTACGGCAGATATCTATTGTTAGCAACAGCAAACCATGATGGAAAGCTAGCTGCTAAACAACCGAGGCTGGTCAATCGCTCTGGGCCACTGCTGCTTCAGGACAACGCTAGACCACACACTGCACAACAGACGGCTACCAAATCAGAGGAGCTTCAATTAGAATGTCTTAGACATCCACCGTACTCTCCGGACCTTGCTCCAACAGATTACCATTTTTTTCGCAATTTGGATAACTACTTGCAAGGAAAAAAATTCAACTCCTATGGGGCAGTCCAAACCGCCTTCGAAGATTTTATTGATTCCTGCCCGAATGGTTTTTTTAGTAAGGGGATCAATGAACTACCTATGAGATGGCAAAAGTGCATACATAGCAATGGTACATACTTTGATTAATTAAATATATTTCATTAAAAAAAAACGACTTTACGTACCTCCCATAGAAAACGCCAATTTCATTTGTAAGGACCTATATATATATATCGAACATGTATTTCGCCTTGCAAAATACGTAAGTCTATTGTGGGTTCGGTATAAGATTCTATAATAAAATTCCGCAATTAATTTTAGCTGCATTACAGCAGTTTAAAAATACTGTTAAAAAGAGGCTGAAACAGAAAGCCTAGTGTTGAGGATTACTTACATGAGAAGAATGCGTGAATGCGTGCTTAGCTATATATAGCTCTTTGACTCTGGACGAGACAGTAAAGTAAAGTAAAGTAAAGTACTTGTAAAGAAGTGCTTTTGAATCGTCAACATCTACTGCTGTTTCGGAAAGCTGTTCTTACCGAGAAGACCAAGCAAGAAACTCGGCGGTTGCTCTTTTCAAAGAATAATTCTTATTACTAGTAACATATAGCTATTAATGTCTTGTAGGGTCGAAGAGTAGCTATATCCACGCATTCTTATCGTCTAACTAATCCTCAATAGTATAGTAGACTTTCTGGTGAATGATTTAATACATGGACATTTAAGAAACCTGTATATCTCTAAAAAATTCCTGGGCTATGTGATACTTCTAATTCCGTTTGGAGCAGCGTGCTGGGTATAGACTCCAAACCTGAGGCTTTTGCATAGGAGTTAAATAGTAACCTATAAAAAAATTATGCAAAATTACTTGATTGAGTGTGGCCTTGACTTGTTTAAGTACGTAAAATTAAAAAAAAAATAAAGGTTATCTATAAACTGCGATTTGTAATGAAAAAAGGCTCGCCATACAGCCGCGGACTGTTTTAATATTAATGAAAATTTCTTAAAGACGATTTGTTGGTGCTACCGAAATTCGTCTTCCGATGTCTTGCAACGTAATTATTCAAATTACAGTCTTATCAGAGAAAAACAGTTTCCCCGTATAATGTGGGGTTTGTTTTGACATTTATTTTATGAGCACCAGAGTTCATTTATGAGCTTTAATTGAGTTCTTCATTAATATGATAAAGTACTCTGGAAATTACAAAATATATATCTTTTGATACATAAATCAGTGAGAAAACAATAGCGTAATTTGAAATAGAGAACAAAGACTTACGAGAAGTAAATGTTACAAAATAAAATTATTTTGTTATAATCCGCAATAACATGGTGTATCACAGCCATTTGAAAACGAAAGTGAATTGTTAGGTAAATAAATATAAATAAATATATGGGACATTTACACACACGTTCGTCAGTCCCCAAAGTAAGTAACGTAATACTTGTGTTATGGGTGACGGACAACTGGTAGATGTACTACATGTATAAGTTTACATACATACTTAAATACAAATACACACCCAGGCTCGAAGAACCAACAATTTGTTTATAGAAAATGTTGGCCCTCGGCGGGAATCGAACCCGCGACCCGCGGAGCTAAAGGCAGGGTCACTACCCACAGCGCCAACGGGCCAGTCATTGTTAGGTAAAAAAATATAAATAAATATATGGGACACTTACACACACGGTCATCCGTCCCCAATGTAAGTATCTTAATACTTGTGTTATGGGAGACGGACAACTAAATACAACGGTAAATAAATAAACGTATATAGTTACATTCTTAAATACAACTAGTTTCAAATACATTCTTAAATACAGATATATACGGCGGAAATCGAACCCGCGACCCGCGGAGCTAAAGCCCACTGCGCCAACGGGCCACTCAAGTAACAGCGTTTTACTTCATATCGACGACGTGGTGGTGTGCATTTATCGTAGAATTATTATACTGAAAGTATAGAAGCCAGCATAAAATGTGCCTAAAGAAAAATAAAATAAGAGCAAATGAGGGTGTATCTAGTTCGTTTTTTTATATGTGATAAGACAAAGATGAATTATTTAATTAATTCTTCATTGTGACGCTCTCACTCACAAAACTGCCTGTGACTCCTCTACTCTAGTATAAGAACTCTCTGACACCTGATTTATAGAAACAGGCGTTACTTTGCGGAATTCCATATTACAGACACTATAACAGAACTATCTCTCTGTAATCCCACGGATTAAGCGAATGCATGCAAAGCTAATGTGTATGAAGCAGGCAAAATTTACGCGCCTTACACATGCAGGACACGAACGTTTCGCACCGAAACCGAAGCATCATCAGGAGGATAGGCTCCACGACAAAATCGCAATGCGCCGCGCCACTCATAAAACAGTCTTAAATAGTTCAACCCCCACCACTACCCTCCATTCCGAACACATGTAGCATAACGGAATTGGAAACATTTACTTCCTCGTTAATTAAGTGGCCATTGCTATTTTTTATTATCTCAAGTTGCTCTTACATATTGAGTCGGAGTCCCTTATCACAAGTGTGAAGAATATGAAATGAATGGTCATTAGGTAGTTTAAGACCGCATTCCAGTAAATGTTTTACAAAATTAGAATTTTCTGGTTTATTATTTCTAAATGCAGCCATATGTTCCCGGAATCGAATTGCAAAATTTCGGCCAGTCTGACCTACATATGTACCGTTGCACTCTGGACAGTCCATTTTATAAACCCCGGACTTTTTACCCTTATCTAATATATCTTTATTTTTACACAACAAATTACGAAGCGATTGGTTAGTAAATTTTGCCTGCTTCATGCACATTAGCTTTGCATGCATTCGCTTAACCCGTGCGGATTATAGCAAGGCAGTTCTGTTATAGTGCCTGTTTCTGACGCCTACTATTATCATCATTTTTAACAAGTCAAGATGGCGGCTAGATAACATAGAAAAAAATTCAATTCATTGAAAAATTGTATTAACACTCGCAGTACTAAATGTAGGAGAAATTCCCGAATAAAAGATATCCGTAAGATAATGTTCAAGCTATTGTTTGTAAGTCGATTTACGACCTGATGTTAGATTAATAATGCCCTAGATGATCTCCGCGAATCGTGTCCGTATTGTGCTTTGATATTTAGTATTACAAAATTGTATGAAGAAAGTTTATGTATTGCCTGCAGCTTCCTTTGTGAGCTTTAATATATTTTTATTAAAGAATTTAAAGCTGGAATGGAGGTAAATTTTTTTCCAAAAACATTTTTGACTGGCCCGTTGGTGCAGTGGGTAGTGACCCTTCCATCAGCTCCGCAGATCGTGGGTTCGATTCCCACCGAGGGCAAACATTTTCTATAAACAATTTGTTGGTTCTTCGAGCCTGCGTGTGTATTTGTATTGAAGTATGTATTTAAAATTATGTATGTATATAACTACAAGTTGTCCATCACCCATAACACAAGTATTAAGTTACTTACTTTGGGGATAGACGACCGTGTGTGTAAGTGTCCCATATATTTATATATTTATTTATTTATAAAATCCTAATTTATTTAAATTCCGAATTTATTTAACCGTTGAATTCCGCCACCAAATGTAGTTTTTTTTAAACAGCAGCATGTATGACATTATACTTCCGTCCATGTAAAGCCACATACCATAGACTAACAGTAGTAAAGAATAGTTTTGTATACCAATCAATAATAGTTTTTATAAATAATAAAGTACGTAAGTCGTTTGTGTAAGTCGGCTATAAGATTCTATAATAAAATTCCGTAATCTATTTAACTGTACCATTATAGTTGTTTAAAAATACTATTAAAAAGGCTAATACAGGAAGCCTACTATTAAGGATTACTTAGACGATAAGAATGCGTGGATATAGCTACTCTTCGACCCTATACAGACAGTAATGAGTTAATGTTACTAGTAATAAAAAGTATTCTTTGAAAAGAGCAACCGCCATTTGCTTTCTGGCTCTTCACGGTAAGAACAGCTTTCCAAGCCAGAAGTAGAAGTTGACGATTCAAAAGCACTCGTTTACAAGTTTACTTTGATAAAGAATATTTTGAATTTGAATTTTTTGAATATATCTTTTTAGCGATATAAGCAAATTGTTAATCTCTTACTAATAAAATAAGCAAATTATACTGATATCATTTTATATATTGTTGGGTGTTAGCAATGGATGTAGTCAATAAATTGACTGGTGACCGATAATAAAATATAATATTTTATAATCGTTCATTTGTTTTACCTCCTAAATAATGTTAAAAGCATATTTAGAGTATTTTAACCCGTTAAAGGATCAATCGAACTAATTACGGAGAGCAGTAGTGCGGGTAATAAATTAGGAACGTGCTAAAAAGAAGAAATTACGAGATAATCTATCCCATAGACAAAAACTTAAATTCATAAAAGACGTTGCTCCCATCAATAACCTCTATTACAAATATTCAATAAATTGAACACATGACCCCATTCCCATATAACACAGTCCTAATTTATTATAAAAAAATTATCTCCTTTCGATCAGTGTATAGTGCTTAGATTTGTCGTGTGGTGTAAATCACGGAAGGTTGAAAGCTAAAAGAAATTTGAATATTATATTACTTTTATAATATAAAACTATTAGATACAAAGGTTGATCATTACAATCTCGTACTTTATCGACTTTTATATGTTTCAATGGCACGTGAAGTTAATATAGGCCTACTCAAGATTAATTGCGTTAGCTTATATACATTTGCCATTGTTTTATACACAAATATGTATTTAGCTTGTCCCTAACTTTTTTTATCATCATATTACAAAAAGTTGTTCCGTTGCAGTATAAAATTACGTACCAACAATTACACTCATACTTAAAGCGTTACCGTCATTTCTCATAATTGAGTTCCAGTCAAGTTACTAATTCAAATGTTTGTCAAAAGTCTCTATTAGATTGAGTTATTTGCTTTGTATTAGGAAAAATTTATGATTCTCAACTTTTAATGTGCCAAACAACCAAAATATCCTATCATGATAATTTAATCACCATCATCTTCGTGCCCTTATCCCACTCTGAGTGGGGTCAGCACAACATGTTACAAACATGTTGTCACATGATTTGGCTACGCTACGTATTTTACGACCGGCACCTGCCTGATGTAAACATTCCTTAGTCATATTTTACGACCCCTCGGTAAGAAAGAGGATGGTCTATGCTACTCAACCGGATACCACACGGTGGGTCAACGTACCTTAGTCGCAGAAACTAACTCGGTAAGGAACATAATTAGTAATAACTAAAACTGTGTAAAGTACTAAATTTGGTAAGGATGTTCTTAAATTCAATTTTAAATTGGTGTCAGAATTGGTTGTTTCCAAATATTCCTATTCCCCTTACCGCCTATGGCTTGTACAAGCCGTTGCCACACGCCGCATCGCAGAGCGATGTTGACAGGTGTTAAATCGAAGGAAAAATGAATGTACGGTGCGCGTACGGCGTGCAGAGTACAATGTATGACGCAATTAGTCGAGTCATGCTTATTAAGTATTGTGTGCCTTTCAACTGACTTTGGGACAGGTTAGACAGGGATTTAGAACTTAATGTAGCGTTTTTACAACTTAAATAACATTATATTAAAGTAAAAAACGTAAAGTAACACTTTACTTAACTTACAACGTAGCCCACTGCTGGGCTAAGGCCTCCTCTCTCCGTTATTGTAGAGAAGGATTGGAGCTAAGACCTACCACGCTGCTCCAATGCGGATTGGTAGGTAATACATATCTCCAGAATTCACTAGAGATATGCAGGTTTCCTCGCGATGCTTTCCTTCACCGAAAAGCGTGTGATAAATTGCAATTACCAATTGGACACATGAGTTTTAATAGAAAAACTCATTGGTGCCTGCCCGGGTTTGAGCTCGTGTTCCCCTGGTAAGAGTCGCACGGTCTCACCGCTGGGCTATCACAGCTTATATTAGCAGTAGTCTTTTATTATTCTATTTTTCCGGGTTCATACAATATGGATCTCTTCAAAGCCAGAGTGAATAGGCATCTTCTAGCGCGCTCCATATTAGACTGTATCATAGCTTACCATAGGCAAGATTTCAAGTCAAGCGCTCGCCTATTAAGCAATAAAATAAAAAATTAACAATATTATGGTCAGAAGTCTAGTGGGTGTTGGCCTGACTGACCCAATCTCTATTTACAGGTTTCTCATATCCTCGGAATATTATAGACATACGAGTTTCCTCAAGTTGTTCCTCATGACGTTGTACTCTTTATACGGCGTTCTGCAAGACGGGTATAGTTCCCACCGCGATAACGCGCCACCCTTCCGACGTCGCAATGACTAATCTAAGTCATACCATCAACCGTCTAACTACGCGTCCAACTACGCGTCGCCCTAAGCCGTGGTCCGGCCTCACAGGAGGCACCCTTAGAACAACGTTCCCCGACGCTAGTAGAGCTCTGCGCTCTACTCTCTGCATTTCGCAACCTCAACGATGCTTCTGCGCTCGTCCGTCCCGCCCGGTGACGTTGTAAAAGCCGTTAGGGCTAATAGCATACAGTCAATTCGAAAAAAATCGCGATAACGACATATAACGAATTATATCGTGAATAAGGGTCCCAGAGCAGTCAAATCAAATCAAATCAAAATAATCTTTATTCAAATAAGCCATTTCGGGAACTTTTGAATCGTCAAGCATCAATATGATTAATGAAGCTACAACTGGTTAGGAATGTTTCTCTTACCGAGAAGAACCAGAACGAAACTCGGCGTTCGATCTTTTAAATATTTTCATTAATACATTATTAAGCCACTGTCTTGTGTGAAGCTGAAAAGGTTTTCAAATCCAGGTATTTTTATAATATAATCTTCGATTTTGTAATATGATTTACATATAAGCATATTTCTTACGCTTAGTTTAAACCTTTCTGTAGACTGTCTAGTTCAGTCCAAAACTAGCCGGGCTGACCTGATAGAATAGGAGTATAGCGGGTTTCTATACTATGAGTACTACTCACGATAGTTTAAATTCAAAAGTTTAAATTCGAGTATAACAGATTACTCTAAAGGCAATTAAAATTTTAATAAATACAACACTATCGACGTCAGCGTTTCTAAGAATTAATTTTCAGTGTCGATAAATAAGCTATCGTCACTAAAGCAATCTCTTCACTATCATTAATAAAATCCTTCTCACATTTAACGCTGTAAATGTGTCTAGCTATCCCTTTCACTTGGGGTTACCATAAGTACCATAAGTATGTCGAGATAATCTTGAAAATGTCTTATATTGTTTATGCATGTACTTGATAGAAATCCAAGCGCAGCGGGAATTTAACAGTAATGTATTATTACCTTTATCCTTCCTCAAGAATTGCACTATTTTTTAGTAAAAAACGCCGAAAATTCCTTTTTCGTGTGCTCGATTTTGAAAAAATACAGACAGACGGCTTTTAGGGGCTTTGTAATATGTATACATATTATAAATCAAAGATGTTACAATTATTTTATTGATGATAAATCATCGCAAAATTTTAAGTAATGCTAAATGTAGAGTGGCGTATCCGTTTTCATACCTGATACATGCGGAATTCAGCGCACCATGTTTCAAACATGTTGTTACGTGTTTGGCTAGTTATATTGCGACCGAACGCCTGCCTTACGTCAACCTACTTTAGTCGTCTTTTACGACACCTCGATTAGAAATGAGGATTGTCTATTCTACTCACCACACGGCGGTCACTACATTTATCATTCTATAAATGATAAAATTTATCGTGGATTTAAGGTAAATAGTATTGATTTATAGAAGCAGGCGTTACTTTGCGGAATTCCATATTACAAGCAATATAACAGAACTAACTACTTTGCTATAATCCGCACGGGTTAAGTGAATGCATGCAAAGCCAATGTGTATGAAGCAGGCAAAATCTACGCACCTTATACATGCAGGACCAGCCACCACATGCACCCCAAGGCGCAATTCACCAGCAACAACGCACACAAAAGCAGCACACACACCCACCACCACAATCTCGACGTAAATAGGCTCCACGACAAAAATCGTAATGCATTACGATTTTTGTCGTGGAGCCTATCCTCCTGATGATGCTTCGGTTTCGGGGCGAAACGATCGTCGAGATTGTGGTGGTGGGTGTGTGTGCTGCTTTTGTGTGCGTTGTTGCTGGCGCCTTGGGGTGCATGTGGTGGCTTGTCCTGCATGTATAAGGTACGTAGATTTTGCCTGCTTCATACACATTGGCTTTGCATGCATTCACTTAGCCCGTACGGATTATAGCGAAGTAGTTAGTTCTGTTATATTGCTTGTAAATAGTATTATTAGTATTTGAATTAATCAGATGTCAAGTTAAACAATGTTCAACAACCAATTAACAAAACACATGGTCGCAATACACTCACCAAACCGTATACAGTATTATATCAAATAGGCCTATCTCTATTCACATTGATTGTAAATCAGTGTCCACCGTATAAGTAGGCACCCGTGTTTATCTGCGATGTAGCACATAGCTTAAAAACAACCACATCTGTCTGTTTGTCTATCTAAAAAACGACTTGTCAAGTCCAATATGTTTTCGAACGGAACTTTCAATTAAACTTTGGTATAAACGTCGATTTCACAAGTTTTTTTAATTGACAATATACTGTTAACATAAGCTGTGATAGCCTAGCGGTAACACCGTGCGATTCTTTAGAGACGATCATGAGTTCAAACCCCGGGCAGGCACCAATAAGTTTTTCAAATAAAACTTATGTGTCTAATTGATAATTGCAATTTATCACACGCTTTTCTGTGAAGGAAAACGTCATGAGGAAACCTGCATATCTCTAGGGAATTCTAGGGATATGTGTAATTTATCAATACGTAATGGAGCAGCGTGGTAGGTCTTAGCTCAATCCTTCTCTCCAAAAAACGGAGAGAGGAGGACTATTCCCAGCTGCGGGATATTAACAGGCTGTTACTTTACTTATTCTGTTAACAGGTGGGGGGTCAAATCAAAATATTTCCGTAAATAGTTAGTCTATAATAAATAACGCAACATAACAATTACCTATACTATCCACATATTTAAAAACGTGAAGGTATGTTTGTATTATCATCAGTTACGCTTTTAGGGCTAATCTGCTGGACCAATATTGATAAAGTTTTAAAAGTACAAAACTTATATTATAACAAGAAAAACGTTAAGTAGTCCTTCCGGAACACGAAATTACATAACTACATAATTAAGGGTATTTTAAAGATTTGATTGAAAAATATCATAGGTACATCTTGTAGATTAAGATCCTGTAAGATATAGAAAAGTTTAAAGAATTTTTTTTATGCTGTATTAAAGTATTAAAGTGGCCTAATTCTTAAAAAGGTTGTTTTGTGGTACATTGCAATAGAGCAAAGCGCCTACAAAACTCGTGAGTGTCAACTTGGAAGAGTAAGAAAACACTAGTTTTTTTTTAAAGTTCGTAACGTGATGTCGTGGATGACATTGAAATAAGGATTAAAATGTATATAACTCAATTATCCTAATTTTGAATTAGGTCACTTTAATGCCAACCGTGCGATATATTCTCCTGCCCATATTAAGTGGGGTCGTCACAACATATTTTTATCTTCCATACTCACCTATCATTCGTCAACTCTTACAGCGCTACTCCTATTATTTGCAAATACTTCACTTACTTCAGTCATGTTTCTATACTACAATATTATTTAATAATTGGCTAGCTTTAATGTAGCGGCCTGTTACAATCCCACTGCGGGGAATAGGCCTCCTCTCTCCGATTCTGGAGAGAAGGGTTGGAGCTGAGACCTACCATGCTGCTCCAATGCGGATTGGTAGGTTACACATATCTCAAGAATTCTCTAGAGATATGCAGGTTTCCTCACGATGTTTTCCTTCACCGAAAAGCGTGTGATAAATTGCAATTATCAATTAGACACATGAGTTTTAATAGAAAAACTCATTGGTGCCTGCCCGGGTTTGAACTCGTGTTCCCTTCAAAAGAGTCGCACGATCTCACCGCTGGGCTATCACAGCTCTTAATTTATGGAAATTAAAATATATCTTTACATCAAAATACTTACATACAGTCGTTGGCTGTTATAGCAATAGATAGTTACTTCTCTTAATGTATTGCATATTATACCTCAATATATTTCTGTGAATAACGGATATCTATCTATCATAATAACATTGAAGATTTAAAACAAAAGGCGTGCCCGATACGAGTGTTCGCCATAAATCCACATTAAAGAATTAGATGCCGACCGCCCATCTCCATCTCTACATCTTACACGCGACCAATTAAAAAAGTCATCAGCGCGCACGTCACTGACTACACCTGAGAAGTCAACTTTACATAGCAGGTTAATGTAGGTTCACACGTGAACCTAAGGTGAGAGCCGTACACCGGCGGCAAGGCCGGGTGAATATGTAAAACTGAAATGGATCTTACTGCTATCGTAATAAGATCAACATTGTAATAGCCGATTTTGAAGAGTACAATTAAGAAAGTATCCGATAAGGCTCGAAGTATGTTTTTCGAGAGAGTATCGTATAAGGAAGGATTAAAGGCGCTTTTGTATTGTTAGAAGTTGTTCGACCGGTTCGTTCGGTCGCGAACTTTTACCTATAAATTTGTGTCGGCTTGCTAGTATGAGGCAGCGGGCGCGCTATGTCTAGGAACTCGGATGATAGCAGAAACAATAAACTTACAGCGATTTAAGATACTTCATTTTTTATAGAATACAAGTCAAGTTAAAAATACGTTGAAAAAAGCTTTTATTAAGAAAATTTCATGTCCCTCCTGTTAACCATTGAGGATTTTCCCTCAGCATCACGTCATGCTTGTCATAAATATGCATTGGACTGAACCAGTATGTAAAGTTTCAGCTCGGACAATCGGATACCGGGAAGTGGGTTAAATTTATCTTGCAAGATTCACACTTGCAAGACAAATGCATAATCGATAACCTGATAAAAATCTGTTTAATAATACAAATAATGCCCTCAATTATCGATCCGCTGGGCGAGGTATTGTGGAGAGCTTGCGGTATGACCGGGACGATCGCCATCAGCTTCAAAGCTACGGCTACGGAAAGCTACGGCTATTGGGCGTTAGATAAACTTATGCAAAAGTGATTTTTGCTTATATTTTCTAGCTATATATATTATATTTGCCTAGTGATAACTAGCCTTCAATTTGTTGTGAAAATTTTCAAAACGACTATGTCTTGAGATCTCAATATTAAGCCATACTATTAATATCTGTTTATGTATAATCTTTATTTATAAAATCCCGTATCACAGCGGGATGTGATTTCAATTAAATTTTCGAGGTAGTTTTATTTTGGTCCAATTTAAAGGATAGTTTTTACCTCGATTAATAATGTTACCTTTATATACTATACTATATAGTATAAATTATATTTCATCATCATTCTCCTGCCCTAATCCCACTCTAAGTGGGGTCGGCAGAACATGTTACAAATATGTTGTCACATGATTTGGCTACGTACTTTACGACCGGCCGCCTGCCTGACGTCAACTTGCCTTACTCGCCTTTTACGACACCTCAGTAAGAACTGAGGGTGGTCTATTCTATGCATCCGGTTACCACACGGCACAGTATAAATAATATTTATTTTTTTTATATTCGCATTTAAGGCACACGTTATTCTTGTATAATGACGAAAACGCTAACGCTTATAACTTGAGGCACGAATTCGAAGGGACGCTATGCATTTCACAACGAGTCAATTAAAGCTGGCATCATTATTATAAGATTTTATTTTATACTGATGCTAATTTCAAGCTACTCTTATCGAACCATTAAAACATCGAACGCTTTGATAATATACTAGTGAGTATACTTTTTTTAATGCTGTTAAAGCTAAGAATTGTACAGAGTTATCAGAGGATATGTTTGACTGTAATTTACACTTCTATCTATACTTATTATAGCCGTGTGGTATCCGGCAGAATAGAATAGACCATCCTCATTTCTTACCGAGGTGTCGTAAAAGGCGACTACGGTAAGTTGACGTCAGGCAAGCGGCCGATCGTAAAATACGTAGCCAAATCATGTGACAACATGTTTGTAACATGTTCAACATGTAGAGTCTTCGTAACTACGCTACGGTATATTTCAATTTGCCACAAAACAACTTTTTTGAATTCGGTCACTTTTATACTAAAGATGCGATATTTACTATGTATTCTATTATTACTATTCTGTTTCATTGTTTTTAATATTATACTCATGATGCGCTATTTATTATTTGACATCCTAATCTGTTAACATTCAATTGAATTGTTAATAACAGATCGAACAAATTCGATGTTTATGACGTTAATGTAACTGATTGCTATAAAGTAAATAACGGGCTGTTACTATCCCACTGCCGGGCATAAGTCTTCTCATTCCTTTTTTGGGGTTGGAACCTACATTCACCACGCTGCTCCTATGCATATTGGATTGAATTGGATTAGAGATATGCTGGTTTCAAAATGCTTTGGTTCAGAAAACTTCTTCTTTGTAATAACTTTGAAAAACTTTTGATGAATTGAATTAAGAATAAGTTTTAACTGAAAACTCATTGTGCTTAACCGGGATTTAAATCCATGACCCCTTGAAAGAGTCACACTATGTCACCTTTTGGCTATAACAGATTACTGATTGCTACAAACATATATAAATAATAGCTTATGAATTATTAGGTCCTTACATATGAAATTGGCGTTTTGTCGTACTGGCCACTTTGATCTCAAATATTACCTTTATGGTTAGGATTTCAAAATTCAAATTCATACAGCTATTTACTCATGCATTTGTGTTTCAAACCCCCTAATTCATTTGTTTTTTCTTCTTTTGTTTTTTTCTTTGTGTCACTCTGTTTAGAAAATGGAAAACATGAAATATCGCGTTATTTACGAGTTCACCGTGGCACCAGTGCTGCAGAAACGGCTCGAAGGATTAATGATGTGTATGGTGACGGTGTCGCAAACGAAAACACAGTGCGTTTTTGGTTCCAACGTTTTCGTTCTGGAAATTTCGACCTGCAGAACAAGCCTCGTGGACGGCCGGAGACCAAAGTTGATAATGAAGAATTGATGGCTATTGTGGAAGCGGATCCATCGCAAACCACGTCCGAATTAGCTGCAGGCTCCGGTGTTAGTGATAAAACTATTCTAATCCACTTGAAGCAAATTGGGAAGGTGAATAAGCTTGAAAGGTGGGTACCTCATGAACTGAGTGAAGCAAACCGACAAACGCGCGTCGACTGCTGCGTTACGTTACTCAACCGGCACAATAATGAAGGAATTTTAAATCGAATCATTACCTGTGATGAAAAGTGGATCCTCTACGATAATCGGAAGCGTTCATCGCAATGGCTGAACCCTGGCGAACCAGCCAAATCCTGCCCTAGGCGAAAATTGACCAAAAAAAATTTGCTTGTAAGTGTTTGGTGGACTAGTGCCGTTATCGTTCACTACAGCTTTCCTAAATCTGGCCAGACGATTACGACAGATATCTATTGTCAGCAACTGCAAACCATGATGGAAAAGCTAGCTGCTAAACAACCGAGGCTGGTCAATCGCTCTAGGCCACTGCTGCTTCAGGACAACGCTAGACCACACACTGCACAACAGACGGCTACCAAATCAGAGGAGCTTCAATTAGAATGTCTTAGACATCCACCGTACTCTCCGGACCTTGCTCCAACAGATTACCATTTTTTTCGCAATTTGGATAACTACTTGCAAGGAAAAAAATTCAACTCCGATGGGGCAGTCCAAACCGCCTTCAAAGATTTTATTGATTCCCGCCCGAATGGTTTTTTTAGTAAGGGGATCAATGAACTACCTATGAGATGGCAAAAGTGCATACATAGCAATGGTACTTTGATTAATTAAATATATTAAAAAAAAAACGACTTTATGTTCCTCCCATAGAAAACGCCAATTTCATATGTAAAGGTCCTTACATATGAAATATATAAAAAAATTAAATAAAAAGTTCCCAAGATATTAGTTATCACGCGAAGTGACTAACTACTACGATAAATACTTCAATGCGTTGTTTTTTGTATTTTCAGTAGATGAAATCATGTATTGAAGTTTGGAAAGATGTATTTTAGTAAGACACATCTACAGGTATATGGTTGCGAGGGAATTCATCTATGGCTCTAGACATAGAATAGAAATTATATTTATGACCCTATGATATTATTGCGCTAACAGAAAGCTATGGAATTTCTCTCAGTATATAATAGCCACATTGTGAAAGTCTAAAGTCCCGTATATTTTCTAGATTCGCTTAATATATCAAAACGTGCCGCATTTAAATCTCCGCTTATTGAATTCCTTATAAGTACAAATGGTTATAAGCTGTGATAGCCCAGCGGTGAGACCGTGCTTTTCTTTTGAGGCGAACACGGGTTCACGGGTTCTGATTAAACTATTTGTCTAATGGAATGTTCCAATTTATCACACGCTTTTCCGTGAAAGAAAACATCGCGAAACCTGCATATCTCTAGAGACTTCTGGAGAATGTGTAAACTACCAAACCGCATTAAAGCAGGTGGGTCTTAACCCCAATCCTTCTCTCCACAAACGGGGAGAGAAGGCCTATAGCCAGCAGTAGAATAATAATAAGGCCGTTACTTTATTTCTATAAATGGTTGTCTTACGTGTGCTATATTCGGATTTCTACGTTGCTAGTAGAAAAATATTAATTATATAATATTATAATATTAATATATATATACTACTCCAATACTATTCCAATTTTATCTTTAATTAATTGAATTCATATTGTCAACAATCGCTAAATCTGAACGTTACTTTGTAAAACTAAATGATTATTAACCATAACTCACAGACAGACAGATAAAAACAAAATGGCGACCTTCTTACACTTCATGTCTTTTAATTCTCTACGTCGTTGCTGTGATTTATATTATATTCCTTATGGATGTGGTGTGAAAACACTTTTGCTAAGAGCTTATTTTTTATGCACCCTACGCCCTACGGCGTTAGCCCGAAGTCGCACTTCGATAAAAATGTGGCGACGATAACATTACAGCTATAGCCATAGGAAAAGCGAATTAGCGGACACTTAAATAAACTAAATAAGTGTACTTTCTCTGGAATTTACTTACTTTAAAATTTAGCTCAAATCTTCTCTATATTGGAACTTAGATCTACATTCAATAATTATGCAGAGAAGTTGCAACATCACAGAATTTTACCTCCTCTACAATCGTGTGATGTTGCAACTTACACTGGGATATAATACTGAGTTCATATTTTGCAGTTTTTTTTAATTATTTTTATTAAGGTTTAGAAAAACGTAGTATTTCTTAAATCTGATTTAGACCAGCGAAGATTATTTTTTAAGATATTAACCCTTTTGTTCTATTTGTACATATTTATATATAAGACTTGTAAAAAAAGTAAAGTTAAGAAAGAAAAAGAAATAAAGACATGTCACAGAAAAATTGTATTATATCTATACTCAAAATGTCAAAACGAGTTACTTGCCGATTCTTCTTGAAAGAAGAAACAACTTTCTGTATGAAAATTAGATTTATAATCAGCTCCCAGTTATATGACGATTTAAAGTTTCTGGAAAAGATTATTTAAGTAAAGAATAACTGAACAATTAGAACTTTCTAGCATTTCACACTTAGCACGTATTAACTTCATTCCTTTGGGGACGGTCGGTCATTGTTATTGTCCTATATATTTATTTATTTTATATCCGCTACGCTTATGACTATGGCGAATTGTCACAGTCTTTTACTTAACAGAAACGTGCGGCAATATTTATTGCAAGTGCTGCAAGGGCCCATCGGGTGTTAAAGTACTAGAATTAATAAATTGCCCCAAATGATTGAGAAAAATGGTCGGTTTCCGCGCGTATATATTTTTTTAATGAAATAAAACGTAACCTCATTCGATGATTAATTCTTTTTTTTTCAACTTGCTCGTTGGCGCAGTGAGTAGTGACCCTGCCTTCAACTCTGCGGGACGCAGGTTCAATTCCCTCCGAGGGCTAAAACTTTTCTATAAACAATTTGTTGGTTCTTCGAGCCTGGGTGTATATTTGTGTTTAAGTATGTATTTATAAATTATATATGTAGTATAGCTACCAGTTGTCCCTCACCCATAACACAAGTATTAAGTTACTTACTTAGGGGACTGAAGACCGTGTGTGTAAGTCCCATATATTCATATTTAGTTAACGTCAGGCAGGCAGTTGTAAAATAACATGTCATGTAACATGTGTAAAACATGTCGTGCCGACCCCACTTAGAGTGGAATAAGGGCAGGAGAATGATGATTATATTTAAATTAATTATTAAGTTATTCTTTTATTATTAAGTAAGCCAATAAACGACATATAAAGGCTATCTACAAGATGTGTTTGAAACTGGAAAGCTCGATAAACATATATTATTTTATCCCATATATATGATATGCTTATGTAAATACCAGCCGTAATAGATAAAATAATCAAAATATTTCTAATTTGAAATAAATTTGGTTTGTGCCAAGCAAATTTAGCCCCGTTAATCTTAACTGTCAGTTATTAATTATATCCCAAACAAGCTATTAAGTAAAACTTAACATAATATATGCAGAATTGGCCCGCGTTCCTTTCAATTCCTCTGACCCGAACTCAACACTGACTGCGACTACGTTTACCACACATTGCCTTTATATTAAGGACTGTCTCGGTCCGTTTTCGAAAGTCCGTGGACGTTTTCTTATATCGCACGCTTAAAATTAAAGAGACCGATTTAAAAATAAGCCCAAATTGAGATACATTGTAATCTTTATTTCAATTCCATCTATAATGTTACGCTATGAGCTATTTAAAAAACTAGTATTGCCTTTGTAGGCCTCTTACATACTCACGAGTTTTGTGCGTGCTTCACACACTATAATCAGTATAAGGGTTGAAGCTAAGACCTACTACTCTGCTCCTATGCTGATTGGTAGGTTGTGCGTATCCCCAGAATTCTCTAGATCAGATTTCACCGATTAGTTTCGATCGAGGTCCGTTTTGAGATATGAAATGACCATCGTGGTCCGCACATTTTATTTATAAGAAAAACTATTTATTAATTTACTGTGTTTAAGGATATAACAAAGGTATTTTATTACATAGGTATCAATGCGAAAAATTCAATTTTTTGTTGTGAATTATCTGTCTGAAGTATGAAGTAAAATTGTTGCAAGCTATTGACTATTCAATCCTGTTCCTGTTTATTTTCGAACATCCTGATTGACAAATATATGGCGAACCTTGCTCTAGAGATATGTAGGTTTAGTCGCGATGTTTTCCTTTACCGAAAAGCGTGTGATAAATTGTAATTAAACACAATAATTGATGTATGCATAGACCAACAATAAGTTTGCAATCAATAACATAAAATTTTAATTATTAATAATTGACACTGATAAATATACAAATACAAAATACACTGCTATCGCATCGCAAGTGTTAGGGAATATGAAATACTCGTTTTTGCCCGCAGCTTCGCTCGCATGGAATTTGGTTTGCCACAGTAACCTATTTAATTAAATTTATGATTTACAATTTTGGTCATAGTGGCTTGCACATAAAAGGTACATCATTTTTCGCTGAGATAGCTCTTAGAGGCCAGATTTTTTTCGACTTTATTGACATGTATCGTTATATTACATAAAACCATTACAAATTGTAGCCTATATGTTATTCCGATGTATTACCTATATAACTGTAAAGTTTCATCCAAATCCGTGCAAAAGTTTTTTCGTGAAAGAGTAACAAACATCCATCCATACTCACAAACTTTCGCATTTATAATATTAGTAAGATAAGAAGTAAGAAGTAAGATAAGATAAGATTAAGACTAAAGTAGGTGTTTTTGTCCCGATACCGTTAATCCAAAATATGGTTTCCGTTTATAACACCAATTTCATTTTCACAGTGTTAGAAAATCGTTACACTTATAAAATACGGTTTAATTATCATATTAATCTAATTTAAAATCATTTCTTAATTAGTAAGTCGATAAAGACATCTATAATCTGTCGATTTGACAAATTTCATTCTTAAATTAGAGAGAGGTGTCGAGGCTATAAATTTTTTTCGTGGACACCAATAAAAAACTAATAAAGATAAATAATAATATTAGAATCGTGTACTAATTTCATTATAATATTAAAAAAACGTTTCTATGTTCCATTTTATGTTATAACTGTATTCTTATATGAATGTCAAGCCTTACTCTTCTCACAGTGTCGTAGAACCAAATCCTAATAAAAAAGAATATATACTAAAGGTCATTTCATATATATAATGTACCATAATAGCGTATAACTATTCCAAAGATCTTTCTACTGTGAAAAAAAGGCGAGATGAATTGTATTTAAATCATTCTAATAGTTTTAAAGTAGCGGCCTGTTACAATCCCACTGCTGGGTATAGGCCTCCTCTCTCCGTTTCTGGAGAGAAGGGTTGGAGCTAAGACCTACCACGCTGCTCCAATGCGGATTGGTAGGTTACACATATCTCCAGAATTCTTTAGGGATATGTAGGTTTCCTCACGATTTTTTCCTTCACCGAAAAGCGTGTGATAAATGTCAATTATCAATTAGACACATGAGTTTTAATAGAAAAACTCATTGGTGCCTGCCCGAGTTCGAACTCGTGTTCCCCTCGAGAGCCTCGCTGTCGGTCTCGCCGCTGGGCTATCACAGCTCTAGTAGTTTTAATGACAGACAGACAGACGAAACGATAACCTAAAAGTGTCTAAATTATCTAATTTGGTGATTCTTTACAAAACGTTCTTTAAAGTGTTTTCAAATACGTTGTACACAAATTTTCCCCCCTCTTTCTGACGCAGATTTAATAAGCAAATTATTCAGCCATCAAATACGCTGGTATATTGGTACTTAATACTTAGTGTTTTTCTAACAATATTTTTCAAATATCTGTTTTTACAGTCTATAAAAGTAATTTATAAAGACTTGAAGATGTATTAAGTAGCTAAAACGCATAAAACGGATCGAATTTCATTGCCTGCTTATTCAAATGTGATTGATGTATCAGATTACTTTCATACGATTTGATGTGTTAATACATACAAATTACTGCAAATGTTATATGTTGGGTAAGGTTTTTATAAATAATTATTTACTATTATAAAAGAAAACAGTATACATATATACAAGGCCGTAGCCAGAATTCTGTACAGGGGGGGGGGGGTCAGAAATCCTAGACCATATTAGTTTAGTACATTTTACATAATATATTGTTTTAATTAGGAGTTTTGACGTATGAGTATGTCTTATTAGTAGTTGAAGAGAGGTAAAAAAAAAGTGAAAATAATAACCAAAAATAGCTTTATTATTTTTGATATTGAAAAATTTTGAAATTTGAATTGATGAGGTACATGTAAGGGGGCAGCTGCCCCCCCCTTGCCTGTACCTCGCTACGCTCATGCATATATATGCGCTATTTTCTATAAGAAAAGGCGTTGACATAGCGCATATTAATATTTTAAGCTTTAAGCTTCTAAACATATCTATAAAGGTTAACGGTTAAAGAATTTAGCGACAAAATTTCCTACATGATGTAAGACAGAACTTATAAAGATTTTTAAAGGTTTTTATTAGACATGCTGTTTTCAGGCACATTGCGAAATGTTTTCAGATTAAATATTTTTATCACCGATATATACCATTAGAATATTAGGACAAATATACAGCCTTTCCCATTTAGAAAACACTATTTGTATCCGCGACTTAAGCATTTTAATACTTGTGTACGAAGGAAAACGGTTTAATTAAATTATATTTTTAATTTAATTATACATATATATAAAACAAAATCCCCAGAAGCAGTCTCTCTGTATGTGATTAATTTTCTCAAAATCTACAGAACGGATTTTTGTACTGTTTTTACTAAAAGGTAGTGCGATAATAGCACATAATCGTTTCATGTAATTTGTGCTGGGAGCTTTACTCCCGTGCGCCACTAAAATCAGGAGAGACACTAAAGTAATGTACTAGAGAAATGTAGATCTACAAAAATACTACAAAAAAGTCCGCGATAGCATCTCTTGGTTTTAATAGTTAACTCACAGTAACTACTTTTATGCTCACAATTTTAATGCGGGTTTAAATTTTATGACACTGATTTCCACGCGGACGAAGCTAATATAGTACGCGGCAATAAATAATGCACATCGAGGCTCAGAGAGAGAAATCGGCTAGATTTTGCTTCATAGAGCATTGTCTCTGTCGCACAGACTGAAAGAATCCGTCGCACAAACTGAGATAATCCGTTTGTGACAGTGACAGCGCTCTACGAAACCGGATTGGCCGGCTGTTTCGTACTAAGTTCTCGATGTGCATTATTTATTGCCGCGTACTAAACTATATATAAGTTTTATTGTCGAAATTGGTCTAGTATATAGGCAGTCACAGCGTAGTACACAGGCAAAACACACAGATTTTAGTATGCAAGTTCAGATAATTAATTATTTTATCATGTAGCTTATGACTAAATTCGCATTACAAAAAAGTTAAAAATATAATAATTCCACCACAAGAAATTTTAAATATTGATAAAAGCATCGTTCAAATTCAAATAATTCCTTATTCAGTGCGTTTACAAGCACTTTTGAATCGTCTAATTACAAAGAAGATATGACTGGTTCGGAAAGGTGCTCTTACCGAGAGAACCAGCAAGAAACTCGGCGGTCACTCTTTTGAAAAATAAATATTACATTATTGTATTTGTAATTGTTCAAAAATCTAATCTAATCTAAAACTTAGCTGGTCGCAATTCAAATTCAAGCTTTCTTATCATTCGTTGAAGTTGCCAAATCCAAACTAAAACGTTTAGCAACTATTGCCACAAACATTTGGCCAACATGCCAGTACTAGTGCTATTGACACGCAATGGGCTGATTTATTCGTTCCAACCCCCGGAATGAATAAAGAACTACCGCCGAGGGCCAGCCATTTATCTTTATCCTGTAGGGAAAACGAAAGATTTAGGAGATTTTTTACAAGACCAAAGAGCGATATAGATTTCAATAAACGCATAGTCTATCATTGCGGAAAAATAAATATGACAGATTACTTGTTCGACTCAACAACATCGATGTTTTTTGAAAAATATTTACTTTTTATACACAGAATTTTATTGATTCAATAGACGTATTCTAAGATTGACATATATTCATTGCCTGTAAAAAAATATATTTTTTATGACTAGGCATAATTAATTTACCAAAATGGAAAATATTTTTCCTATGACAACCCTAGATACCTCAGTGTCTTTTATCTTCTTCTGTTGGATTTTATTTAATTAATGCCATTATGTTATTGTAAGTATTTTTATATGACCACCTAAAATTCTAATTTTAATTAACTATTTTCGGTTCAATTACAGATTTTAATAGAAATTTCGAATAACTGTATACTTATAATATAAGATTTATTATAAAGATCCAATTGAATAGTAATCTAGTTTTCATATATGACCTTCCGATAAAAACCTCTGTAATTGTAAAAAAAATAGTACTTTCCCCATAAGTTCTGTTTTAAATTATAACAAATTTAAGTAGAATAATAGATTTTAAAATTTTGTTGTTCTATAGTTTTTGGCTTTATTAACCATCAAAAATAAAAAATCTATATTATACAAAGCTTATAGCTATATTATACAAAAATTATCCAAAACAGAGAAAACTATTTCCACCGCAAAAAAGTGTTTCCCGCCAAAAGATTTATGGCATCTATCGGCCCTTCGTATAAAATGCGGGAAATGAGGTGTTGCCAGCTATTACGAGAATTGCGGACTTACATTTTTGTGTAGATGTACTGCATCTATTTAATATATTTTTCATTTATAATGTGTATATATTTTTTTTACCATCTATTATAATTGAAAAAACATAAACAGAAATAAATAATTTATAGTAAAAAGTAAAAAAAAAGTAAAGTAACAGCCTGTTACTATGCCCACTGCTGGGCTAAGGCCTCCTCTCTCCGTTTTTGGAGAGAAGGATTGGAGCTAAGACCTACCACGCTGCTCCAATGCGGATTGGTAGGTTACACATATCCCTAGAATTCTCTAGAGATATGCTGGTTTCCTCACGATGTTTTCCTTCACCGAAAAGCGTGTGATAAATTGCAATTATCAATTAGACACATAAGTTTTTAATAGAAAAACTCATGGTGCCTGCCCGGGGCTTGAACCTATGTCGTCTCTAGAGAGTCGCACGGTCTCACCACTAGGCTATAACAGCTATCCAATATATCTATCCAATCCAACAATAACATAATTATGTTTGGATTTATCCAAACATAATTATGTTATTTCTTTTATTTCAATCTACTAGCTACCTGTAACTTTGCTCGCATCGCATTCCAGACAAATTAAATATGGATTTTGTCAAACCTGCTTAAAACTATTATATCATTTCGAAAGAGAATATAGAGAGTAAAAAAATAATTGTATAATATTTATAAACTTTTTCTGAAATGCCTTTATGCCTTTAAGCTAAAACTTGATTGATGAGTAGTAAAGCTGTTTTATTCGCGCTTTATAGGCTAAGTAAATTGACAAAGTTGTCCAGAGCTTAGAATGGATTTTCATACATGCAAATTTTATGAAGCGTTTTTTTTTAAATCTATTTTTATTTTTTATTTTTTAATTAATATAAGTATTAACTAAAGAGCGATGTTTTTATATCTATCATAAATTGAAAAGAGAGAAAAAGCTTAAATTGCTTAAAGCAGACGGTCGTTACATGCTTTTTTGTTTTCGTATCTTATATCTTTTATCGATTATATATTTTGAGTTCAACAAAATATTTAAAAATTGGATTATGGTTTTGAAATATTTTAGGTGTATTTTATTGAATGTTCGTTTACAACCGAACCCGTTGTGCCTATTTATATGGAATACATTCGCGGTCACTCAATACTAATAAAAAAGGTATACTACACATTCCTGTCACGTTCGCCTCGATGTCACCCAGGCCATTGCAGAAATTGATATATATTAGGCACTTACAAACCCCTTTCACACGACACATATCTTAATACATCGCAATAGAGTCTTAATTCCTCTAACTCAAAGCCTCTAGCTTACATTTCTTGCGACTAATAATAGTTGGACTCCGTTTCATGCAAGGCGAAGTATGAGTTGGCGTTTTACAAAAGCTCTCCCTAAAGTGGTAGTTGGTAAGCTTTTTGCTTCTTGACCGCGATGTTTTATTCCTGAAAGTGTGCGTCTGGTACCAATTGCTCGAAATATTATTAGGTATGAAAGTGGGGGCGGTCAATAAAATAAAAAGATGGCTTCTTTAGTGATCGTCTTCAGCTCATATATTCAGTTTAGGAAAGAATCACTTAGAAAGTCATTTAGTGTGTTTGATATTGAGAATATTACTATTGTATTTAAAGGAATCCTTCCCAAATTTAAATTTTAAACATAAATATAGTTATTGTGGGTTAACTATAAGATATAGAGACATGCTGTGTTGAACTTTGTTGTAGTACTTTTGTAGATCTACAATTCTCTAGTGCATTATTATAACGTATCTCTGCTGGTTTAGCATTCCATAGATTATATGTAACGGACTACATATAACACGGATTATAGCAAAGTAACTCTATTGTAACTTCCGCAAAGTAACGCCTGATTCTATAAATCTAAAAAGTACTCCTTTACCACGGACGCTGATACTGTAGCGTCTGGTTATTTTTTGCTTACTCTAAAGTTCTCTTCATGATGTTATTAAACCTAGATCATGTTATAAGATAAAGTATACACGACATAGGCGGTTTCAGGGCGGTGCAGTCCGATAGGTAATAACTGTACTACAAGCAAACATTTACAAATTGTTAACAGCGTAATGTCTTCTTCGATAACACATTTATCAAAAACTAGCAAAAGTTAGCACTAGTGAAAAGTTTACTAAGTCAAACTATTTATTTATTTTTGTAAATTGAAAGTTTGGTCCTGGGACTTATCAATAGTTAAGACAAAGGTTTCCGTTAAAAATTTTAACGGAATGTATTCATAGGTACACAAATACAATACACTACAATTTATGGCATTATTTTGTCTATATAGACATTTTTAAATTCGTTACATCTTTTGATTGGCATACCCGATTTTAGAAATTTAAAAAGTATTTTACAGGTATTGAAACAGTTTTTAATAAAATATCATTAAGTGGCATAAGGATTAATACGGAAATGTAAATATTATGGATTGATTATTGTCGCCACTTTTATCAACTTTTACAATGTAGAAAAGTAGTTATATTTGCAAAACTATAATAGTTAGACATATGGTATCCCGGACTTTTTTGTAGATATTGGTACGTTTTATAATAATGTAGAACATTTTTTTGTTCTATCATCAATAGTTTCCGCAGCGCATGCGAAGAAAGATTTTTATGACTAAATTTTTCACACAATTGTATTAGAGATCCCTATTTTCTTTATGCCTATGTTGCTCAGTAAAGAAGTAGCTTTCCAATGGTGAAATAATTTTTGAAATCGGTTTTGTAGTTTTTGCTTGAAAACATTACAAACATACATACACACAAGCGTACAAATCTGTCCTCTTTTTAATATTAGTATAGATAAGTATAGATATTTAAACAATTAAATTGCGACCAGCTATGCACTAGATAATATTGTAATTTTTATTTGTTAACAATTACAAATACAATATTGTAATATTTGATTTTTGGGATTTGGCCCGTTGGCGCAGTGGGTTGTGACCCCGTCCTCAGCTCAGCGGGTCGCGGGTTCGATTCCCGCCGAGGGCTAACATTTTCTATAAACAATCTGATGGTTCTTCGAGCCTGGGTGTGTATTTGTATTTAAGTATGTATTTAAAATTATATATGTAGTACTTTTACCAGGTGTCCGGCACTCATAACACAAGTATTAAGTTACGTACTTTGGGGATGGACGACCGTGTGTGTAAATGTCCCATATATTTATTTATTTATTTTTGAAAAGAGTGACCGCTGAGTTTCTTGCTGGTTATTCTCTGTTAGAGCACCTTTCCTTCCTTTAAGGCAGCAGCATTTTTCGTTATATCTGCTAATGTGAGACCCCATTGAGTCTCATGATTTAATAAAAAACATGACCAAATATAATTTCCTTAAAAATTAAAAACCTTCGTTTAATTTTTTTTATATTAATAATAATCATTAAATATAATATTTTTTTTGCGTTTTAATATGTAATATTGAAAATTTCTTGCTGGTTCTTCTCAGTAAAAGCAACATTCCGAACCAGTTGTAGCTTCATTAATCATATTGATCTTTCACGATTCAAAAGTGCTTGACAAAGCTTATATGAATAAAGATAGATAGATAGATAGAATGTGGTATCCGGCTGGACAGAATAGACCACCCTCATTTCATACCGAGGTGTCGTAAAAGGCGACTAAGGTAAGTTGAAGTCAGGCAGGCGGCAGGTCGTAAAATACGTAGCCAAATCATATGACATGTTTTTAACATGTTGTGCCGACCCCACTTAGAGTGGGATAAGGGCAGGAGAATCATAGATAGAAATACTTTATTGCACAGACATTACATTACACAAATTACATAAAGAAAGAAACTTTAATACAGAAACATACGGCGTGCAAAGGCGGTCTTATTGCTAAAAGCAATCTCTACCAGAACACCTCCAAAGATTATTTTGATTTGATCAATCATTGAATTAACAATATAAAGTCGTAGATAAAACATATCTTAAGAATTATCAGAGAAACGCAGTTATCCACACGATGATTAAAATGATTCTTCATTAAAATGATAAATGTATTCAAAATATATAATCCCGATATCCCGATATAACCGATATCCCTGTAAGTTGTTCTACCATAGTGTTAAAAGAACTAACCTAGGTAAATACTCTACGAGATAACCTTTAAGTAATATAACATTTGTAAACGAATTCAGAATATGTAATTTTAAGAAAATGTCTAAAATTTGAATATTGTTGGTTGTCCATAAATAAATAAATAAATAATGACATCTCTACAATATTTTTAAATTATACAAACATACAAAAACATTATTGCTAATAAATTATACTTATATAATAGAATTATTATCTCTTCAAATATAGCATGTAAAGTAAGTCATCTTATCTATAAAATTTATGTTGTGATGGTGTATCGTGATAGATTTATGGCCAACTGATAGACGTTTGATGGCTGCCAGTAGTTCATAAAGCTCGTTTGAATACTGCACGTAAGTTTGGATTTGCATATGATGAATGCACGGTGGTTGGGAATTACAACGGTGTACGTAAATCTACGTGTTATAAAATAACCGGATATAATTTATAGAATTAGGCGTTACTTTGCGGAGATCCATAATACAAAAGTTATAATAAAAAACTATTTTGCACGATACAGTATATAGAAAATATATATAGTGTTAAATGTATAGTGGACTATCCGTTTTTTCATACCCGTTACATGCAGGTTTCGTAAAAACACATGCACAAACCTTCACCACTGCCACCACAATACACAAGCACTACACACGTTAACTATCACAAACTCAACAATCGTTTCGCCCCGCAACCGAAGCATCATCAGGAGATAGACTCCACGACAAAATCGCAAAGCGAAGCATTATCCAAAACAACTGTACAGCGGATTATAGCAAAATAATTTTTATTATTACTTTTATAACTGGATATATAAAATCCAGATGTACACTTCATTTAGCAGTTCACATATTTTTCTTTAATCGCGGATTATAGCAAAATAATATTGCCATAGCTTTTGTATTATGGATCTTAGTAAGTAAGGCCTAAAAAATAACAATTATTTTTTTAAATATTCTTTATTCAAGTAAACTTATGAACAAGTGCTTTTGAATCGTCAACTCTACTGCTTTCTGTATTAGCCTCTTTTTAACAGTGTTTTTGAACTGCTGTAATGGCAAAGCTAAAATTGATTGCGGAATTTTATCATAATCTATACCCAAACCCACAAACAAATAACGTACTTTTGCAAGGCGTAAAGCAGAAGCCGTTAGCTTATGTCGGTTCCTACTTTCTCTATTATATACATCGCCAATTTTTTTTATAAGTATGTATATTCTTATGCACAAAAATTAAACTGCTGGAAACATAATTATTAAAATAACATAAATTATAAAAATGAGTTGAATCAGCTACTGCTTGACGTTGCAGAAGATGGGTAAGACGAAATGTAACTTATTATAACAATTATATTTTGATGAGAGTAACCGCCGAGTTTCTTGCTGGCTGTTCTCGGTAAAAGCAAGTTTTGTCAACTAGCAGTGGAATTGACGATTCAAAAACACTTTCAAGCAAATAATGTTTTTTTTAACATATGCTTACAAAGGTTTCTTTTAAATTAGGTACAATATATATATATCGTTTCCGACGTCCAAAATACATATTACGTATAATATAATTAGAATAACAGCAATTTCAATATTGTTTAATCGAATAGAAACAACTTTCTAGAAGGTATGTTAAAATGCTTTTTAAATTTTACGAAATTAAGCTCTTTTATATTATTAAGTAACTAGCTGTGCTTGCGGCTTGACCCGCATGAAAATCAATGTATTTAATTGAAATTTTGAACATAAAAATAGTTATTGGCAGTAAACCATAAGAGATAGAGTTGTCGCGTATTTTTTATAGTTTTTTTATATGACTACAATTTTCTAGTACATAACTTTAGTATATCTCTGTTAGTTTACGCGGTGCACGAACCTAAAGCTCCCTGCAGGTGAGTTTTTTTAACTGCGCGATTTCTTCAACATAATTTACAAAAAACCGTAGTGTATTATTAACCTAAACCTTCTGAAAGTATTGCACTGTCTTTTAGAAAAAGCGTACAAAAATACGTTCAGTATATTTTGAGAAAATCGATCACATACAGAAAGACAGTTTTGGGACTTTGGTTTATAATACGTATATATTTATTAAAAAAATTTATAATAAGTTGCAAGTTTATTCGAAATGTTTTGAATTTAAAATTGGAATTAACTATCATTATGCATTTGAATTTTTGATACCAATCAAGCTCAGCCTTGATCAGTGATATGTAGCTTTGCTTGATATTCTTTAAATACTATTTTGTTTTTTCTTTTTACCAACTGCTTTATGCATGTGCATGTATGCCTTGATATCACATGTTTCTGGTGACGGTTACCTTCGGTGTCGGCTCATATCGTTAACAAAATACTAACCATTTCTTCTGTTTCTGAGTATTCTCACCCAAAGTAACCAGCTCACTTTAACCGCACCGCCATACTGTGTTTTGTCACCGAGTCACATTGGATGGGTATCATCGACCATTTGAAACGTAAGTAATTTATTTACCTTTATGTAGATACTGTATTTGTATTTTAGATAACTAATAGGTTAATATTAACATTTCGGTTTAACGCTAAGTTAACGTTCAATTATCCAATTTTTTTTTAAACTAACATACTATAATATTCTTCTGCTAGAAAGGTTTTTGGCAAATGATACTACTGTTTTATTTGTTTATAGAAATGCTTTATATTATAATATTTCATTCTGGAAATTACATTTCCTTTGGAATAAATTACCATCAATTGATCTTTGTTCTTAGGAAATTTGTTGAGTAATTTTACTCGTTCATTATTTTAAACAGTTACTTTGAATTCAAAAATTATTAACCTCTAATTAACAAATGTTTATACACATATTTATTAGTGTTGGGTCAGGGTAAAATTTTACATTACAATACATTTCCTATATCATCATCAACAATCTGTTCTTATCCGCTGTTGGAGATAGATCTCTCTGATGCCCGTCACTGAGATCGGTCTTGAGCTTTTCATTTCTAATTGATGCCCGCCATGTTGCGGATATCGTCACTCCAACTAGCAGGAGGACACACTACGTGGTCCATGGCGAGGTTTCCACTCCAGAACACGTCTACCTCAGCGGCTGTCGGTTCTGGGACAAATGTTGAGCACTTGAGCTAATCCTTTGGGTATCAATTATTACGTATCCTTGGGAACCAAAGTTATTGACTTACAATTTTGATTGACTTTGGTTCTCTGTCGGATCACATTTTCTATAAATGTACTGTATTTATTGCTAAGATATTAAATTAAATGAGGATACTATAATAATATGCCAAATATTTTGCTAAATAATTAACTATAGCCTCTAGCAACCTAACCCTGCACACCGCGGCGGGTCGCCCCGAACCCGCAGTACGCAAAAGGGGCTAATAAGTGAAACAGAGATTTATGAGTGCACAGATATGCAAATAGAAATTTGCGGTCCCTCGGTGATAAAAAGACGTCGCACCGCGGGGGAGTGTTTGTCCAACTGTCGGGGGATGACGGCTTATAATTATTTCGTATCATATAACTTTGATATATCGATTTGGTTGTAATGTTTAAATATACAACGCAAAATTATAATAAAAAGCGACATTTGTTAAAACATTACTTGCTAACGCACTTTACTACAGGTAAAACCACTGTGAAATTTTATTTAGTGCGAGGATTGTGCGTGGTACAGATTTAAAAACTGGCTAATAACAATGAGAAATGTTTGAGTTTTTAAAAACCGTTGGCGCGCGAACGAGGATGACGTATATGTCATTTTTTTTCAAACTGACTGTATGCTGTTAGCCCTAATGGCTTTTACAGCGTCACCGGGCGGGACGGGCGATTGCAGAAGCATCGTCGAGAAACGTATATGTCAAATTTGAACTGTTGGTTACGTAACTGCCACATAACGCAAAATTATATTTCAAAATTATAAATGATTAATTCAATAATTAAGTTTTAATTGTGTCGTACTTGCCGGTCTTGCTCTTTTCAACATTGTGTTAAGTAAGAGATGTAACATGTAATGAATTGGACATGATACAAACCAAACGAAGAAGCTACCATAGATTAATTTCTGGATTAATAAATTGGCAGTATTCGATGAACAAGCGTGTTGAATAACTGTCTAATAAAAGATTAAAGTTACAAATAATACTAGAATTCCTTAAATCTTAAATATCAACTAACAAACGACTTAATTGACAAAACTAAATCTTGAATGAAACACGAGAGGCATGAAATCTAATTTTGTGTACACAATATTATCAATATACTGCCGGGCCAAAATAAGTACAGCTATTATTTATTTGCACTAAATGAAGTTTCAGAACATTATACCAATTGAATATACATAACTTGTTAAAGTCAGATTTCCTTATCTACGCGTAAGACGAATAAGGGAAATGTTAATTAGCGACATTGGGGAGATGACGTCAAGTTATAAAATGATTATGTCTGCTGATTAATTGTTTCTGTTCAAATTGTATTGCGAACTTTAAAATAGTCCTGAGAAATTGTCTAGGATTATAATTTCGATATTATGTATATATAAATTTTGTAATAGTGGTAGATTTTACAACATTCGTAGTCCATCGGAGATATATAACGAACATTGTAGATATTTTTGTGTCTTTAATAAACATTAAATATTCGAGATTCTTTTTAAGATTAAAAATTTCCGAGCTTAGATACTAAACTTTTTTTTATAAATTAATGATAAAAGTTTGTTTAGATTAGTATTAGCGTTTTAATGTTAAATACGTCAAATATATGTATATCGTATAAAATATGATTTATGAATATATTACGAACAATAAGTATGATGTTAGGTATAGTATAAATTGTATTAATATAAGGCCCTACTACTTTATTAATAACATGCAATTAGTCCTTAAATATACAAAAAGAACATACACAGAAACATCTATGTAAATTAAAATTAAACAGACCCGGTATAAATATCGCTTTTGAACCGACTGTTTGCTCATTAGCAGGCAGAGGGTTACGTGACATATTATCCAAAGTATATCGTATCACTAAGATCAAAACGGTTTAGTTTACATCAGTATCTATAATTTGGGACAAAGTCCCAAAAGCTGTCTCTGTTTACGTGATAGATTTTCTCAAAATCTACTGAAAAGATTTTTGTACAGTTTTGATTAGAGGATGTTGCAATTCTTGAGGAAGGTTTAGGTTAATAGTACATTCTCTGTAACGGCTTAACCGATTTGGTGTGGATTTACACTAGAAGATAGAGGATGTTGTAGAGCAACATATAGCCTTTTTTTATTTTGAAATTCTTGCAGAGTCGTAATTTACGCGGGAATAACTTTAACGACGCGAGCGAAGCCGCGGGCTTAGATAGTATACTTATAAGTCAATAAGGTGCCTATTATTAAGTTTTTATAAACACAGGATTAAGTTATGAAAACAATAACTCACAAAAAAGCATTAATAACAAACTTACAACATAAAATACACACTTACCAGATGTCATATTTACGTTTTTTAATAAGGCTGCTATTATAAACATAATTATATAGACGATATGGCAAATACTAACAAAAACTAGTTATCAATAAATAACTGAACTCCTAACAGATTATCGATATAAATTTCACATATCCGGTAGCGAGCAATAAATTGGCGTAAAAAATCAAGTTTCGACGATTGTGTTGGAAGAAGCGAATCGTAATTAACTTAATCAAAATATGAATAATGGTAATAAAATATTACTATAGAAAGATGTTGAAACGAGTTAGTATAGATAAATTTACGATTTGCATTCCTCAGACCGTACCCACATATGACAGACTGTTTAAGCAGTCCAACCCTCGTGTTGATACTGACCAACGACCTAACGAGCTGTGACCACATGAATATTCAGAACGCTCTTCGCCAATACAAGGAATTAATTAATTTCGTTGTCACTC
The DNA here is from genome assembly GCA_947086505.1 of Morpho deidamia. NCBI lineage: Eukaryota > Metazoa > Arthropoda > Insecta > Lepidoptera > Nymphalidae > Morpho > Morpho deidamia. The sequence goes on from CAMTZC010000011.1 coordinate 3,737,111, forward strand.
GTCGCCCCGCAGATTTACAGTTTTGGAGAGATCAATATTCGAAGCTGTGATAGCCCAGCGGTGAGACCGTGCGTGTCTTTCGAGGGAAACACGAGTTCGAACCCGGGAAGGCACCAATGAGTTTATCTATTAAAACTCATATGTCTAATTGATAATTGCAATATATCACACGCTTTTCGGTGAAGGAAAACATCGCGAGGAAACCTGCATATCTCTAGAGAATTCTGGAGATATGTGTAATCTACCAATCCGCATTGGAGCAGCGTGGTAGGTCTTAGCTCCAACCCTTCTCTCCAGAAACGGAGAGAGGAGGCCTATTCCCAGCAGTGGGATTGTAAAAAGCCGCTACTACTACTAGTACTTTACAATATTCGTAAATTATTTATCTTTTCTACTGAGTAACATATTATGTTAAAACTTGTAGTTGACTCAGTAGCGTTACAAAATTTCTTAGTATATTTTATTCATCACTATTATTTAGAAATACATTCTGCTAGTTAAAAAGAAATACAATCACTTTGTAAGAATATTTAACCGGACTTCTTGATTTATAAATACGGCTTAGCATTAATACATATAGTACCTCAAAAATTATATCATATTTGAGTGCCTATATTATGTTTCTAAATAAACTATAAAATATAAAAGAATAAGTGATTAATTACACAGAAGTACGAGATATTTTTAAATTGCAAAGTGTATGGCTGTAAGACAATATTGAAATATATTATTGAGGAAAAGTAGTTTGAGCAAAGGTGTAAAAGGTGTAAAACAAGTAATAAGGATTATACTAAAATTTACATAGGAATGTAGTAAGTAATGTAGAGTACGCTACCATATGTGAGTAGATCTTAATCTCGTCACAAGAATATTTAACTCATTAAAACATGAAATTTAGATATTGATTTATAATTTGAAATTAATACAAATGAACAATTATAAATACCGCATTAACCTTTAACAAATGTCTAAACGTCCTATTTCGAATGATTTATTAACATGTTTTCTCTTTGTATTACGAATTTATATTAAGAAATTGTTTTGTTACATCTACATGCATACAACATGATAAACTAAAATACAATTGTTGAGATTATTTCTGATTTTATACACAAAAGGCAGCTGTCTAACAAAACAAATAACTTCATTTAACACGTTGCATTGCGGACATTGCTATTATTTAGCTACAGAATAAATAATTCCTGTTGGTTACACAATAGAATCTGTTACGAAGTAATAGTTAAAAGAGGTGTTACCGCAAATTACGTGATGAAGACTACAATAATAGTTACAGGACTATGTCGTATAATCAAAAAAGTAATAAAATTTTCGAACATGGTATTTTTCGCCACGCGTGGCAAGTGTAGGGTTGCTGATTAATAGTTCTATGGCGTTTGTTATGAGTATATATTACTTTAGCCCCTAGTGCAATTATATCGTCGCCACACAATATGTAATTTTACTTTAACTATAGCTTAGAAATAAAAAAGTCATCCATTGCCCAATTGTAAACTAACTATATTTTAGAATATCGTAACGTGGAAGGTACACAGTGACTTTTGGAACAATGCAGGAGCATTCTTTTAAATTTAGCAATAAAAGTCAGCATCCCATATCAAGGGACATACATTAAAATGCCTCCTGCCCTTATCCAAGTCTAAGTGGGGTCAGCACAACATGTTGTCATATTATTCGGCTACGTATTTTACGACCGGCCGCCTGCCTGAAGTCAACTTACCTTAGTCGTATTTTACGACCCCTGAGTAAGAAAGAGGGTGGTCTATACTACTCAACCGAATACCACACGGTGGGTCAACGTACCTTACGCGTTTTACATCTTATTTTACGACACCTCGGTAAGAAATGAGGATGGTCTATTCTACTGAGCCGGATACCACTCGGCCGATCGACTTACCTTAGTCGCCTTTTACGACATCTCGGTAAGAAATGAGGGTGATCTATTCTACTCATTAAAACATACTAAATTTTCTCCCTTTCTATTAGAACGATTACGTCTACTTTTATACATAAAAATTGCGTGGTATAATAATATTAAAACACGATAAAAACGGCATATAAAAAGAATTATTTTTTTATGAAAGCGACAAAAAAATCATATTGAAAGAAAGAGAGATATTTATTCGAAATATTGCACTTAGAGGCTAACATACTCAATAACTATAATCACAATTAAATAACTATAATAACAATGGCTTAACTAATAACTAACTAACTATTATTATCAACTAATTATAAATAAATACTTTTGATTAGAGACCTACATTGGACCTTTTAATATGCACTTGCAAATAATAAAATACAAAGATAAGTCACAATTTAAAGTGAAATATGTAGATAAAAAAGGTAAAAATGCTCGATTGTCGATTAGAGGCAGGGTGTCAAACCGACGTGATACTTCAATGAATGTGTGCAGATATGATTATCCGCGACCCTCGGCCTCTGAGCGACAAAACCTGGTAGACATGCATGCTACAACTAAAGATATGACTCATGATATACCCTTATAAAAGGTTTTTAAATTATAGTAATAATATGAAAATAAATATATGGGACACTTCCAGACGCGGTCGTCCGTCCCCAAAGTAAGTAACTTAATACTTGTGTTATGGGTGACGGACAACTGGTAGATGCACTACATATATAAGTTTAAATACATACTTAAATACAAATACACACCCAGGCTCGAAGAACAAATATGGCTCGAAGAAAATAATGGCCCTCGGCGGGAATCGAACCCGCGACCCGCGGAGCTGAAGGCAGGGTCACTACCCAACTCAAATTAGATTTAGAGAAAAATAATAGAAATATAAAATACTTAAGTGTTGAAATTGAACTGCATTATGTTATACCTGCGACTTTGTTTAAGCTAACTTAAGCGGTTCAGTACCCTCAATAATACAATATGTGTGTTTTCCCCGATTCTCGAAAGAAACATTGATTTTTTTATATGTTACCCCGTTGTTTAATCATGACAAATTTATTATTATTGATTCAGTGGATTTACGCATTTATTATATTAGTATGGGCTAGCTTCTAATCACACTTCAGACCTGCTAGTATCCTACGTTCAGACAAGAACAGACATACACATTTACATATACACTAGTTTTTGCCCGCGGCTTCGCTCGCGAGGAATTTGTATCTAATGTAATTAAAATTTATGATTCACAATTTTTGTCATAGTGGCTTCCACATAAAAGATAGATATATGCTGTCGCGGCTTTTATTTAGAGCTATTAAAGATAAACAATACTGTGGTACATCATCTTTGTGTAACTCTAATGGTTTAGGCAGCGTACTCCGAGATAACTCTCAGAGGCCAGATTTTTTCCGACTCTATTGACATGTGTCGTTATATTACATAAAATCAATACAAATTGTAGCCTATATGTTATTCCGATGTATAAACCTATATAACTGTAAAGTTTTATCCAAATCCGTCCAGTAGTTTATTCGTGAAAGAGAAACGAACATCCATACTCACAAACTTTCGCATTTATAATATTAGTAGGATTATCTATACCAAATTTAACATTTATATTTTAAAATCTACATTTTATTTTGAAAATATGTTTACTGGCCCATTGACGCAGTTGGCAGTGACCCTGCCTTTAGCTCCGCGAGCTGTCGCGGCTTCGATTCCCACCGAGGGCCAACATTTTCTAAATATATATAGAAAATGTTATATATATATAAGCATTTTTTTGGTTCTCCGAGTCTGTGTGTATTTATGTATTTAAGTATGTATTTAAATTAATATATATTTATATATTTATCAGTTGTCTCTCACTCATAATCAATTATTAAGTTACTTACTTTGGGGACGGACGACCCTATGTATAATTATTCCGTATATTTATATTTTTTATGTATATTTAAAAAAAATATTTCGAATTTCATAATAAATTATATCAATTATAAAAGCCAGTTGGCCAAAAGCTGGTGCTGTTAAGAGATTGCGACCACAATCAAGGGGAACTTTCCACCCCGCACTTAGCAGATTAGGGTTATGGCTTATCTGTGGTTAGTTGTTTAGTCAATACAGATTAGAGTTACATATCTATTCAACATTATTTTACCATTCTTGATAATTAATAAATAAAAATATAGATATACTAGTGATATTCACGAGTTCGTTTCTTCAAATTTAGAGTTGTTTATTTACTTTTAATTATGTACTATTTTTTAACTGATTGGCTCGTTGGCACAGTATCTAGTGACCCTGCCTTCAGCTCCGCGGGTCGCGGGTTTGATTCCCGCCGAGGGCCAGAACGCTCGTCGCCAATACAAGTAATTAATTAATCTCGTTGTCACTCGTCGCCCCGCAGATTTACAGTTTTGGAGAGATCAATATTCGAAGCTGTGATAGCCCAGCGGTGCGACCGTGCGGCTCTTTCGAGGGAAACACGAGTTCAAACCCGGGCAGGCACCATGAGTTTTCTATTAAAACTCATGTGTCTAATTGATAATTGCAATTTATCACACGCTTTTCGGTGAAGGATAACATCGTGAGGAAACCTGCACATCTCTAGAGAATTCTAGGGATATGTGTAACCTACCAATCCGCATTGGAGCAGCGTGATAGGTCTTAGCTCCAACCCCTTCTTTTCCAAAAACCGAGAGAGAAGGCCTATGTCAAGCAATGGTATAGTAACAGGCCGTTACTTTAAACGTGCATATTATCTAGTCAATGTAACCATTCTAAAGGTAACCGTGCGTTGTAAAGGACAATTTGGTTAAAAAGCTCATTAAAAAGTTGTCGGAATCGTTAATTTCAGCGAGTCGTGATTTCCCGTTGCCGCAAAGTTTTTCTTTTGTGCCTGTTTAATTGTGGATCTCTACCGGCGGATTAACCAAATGAGGCCGACTCACAGGCTTGCATCTCCTGTGTTCGTTGTACAGACGCGTGCATAAATGTATATCATAATTTTCCTACCCTTATTCCCTAAAAAACTCGGCACATTTTGTCTTCCTCTCTTCTATCATAGCATAGAATAGAATAGAATATACTTTATTGTACACCATAATCCTAAAATACAATGAAATGAGATGTTGAACATAAAAACATTTTTTTATATATGATTTCGACGTATAATGGACGACCTTATTGCTAAGTAACAATCTCTTCCAGGCAACCCAAGCTTAAAGAGCAACGAATATTAATCTCAAAAAGGGGTGTACGTAACATATATACATATATATTTTAAAAAAAACGATAATAAATAAATAAAAGTAAGTACGTATATCCATATATATTTTGAGTATAAAATGTCCATTAGCTGCTAAGCCATTAAATAATATTTTTTCAAATTTTCTTTTAAGACATAAAGAGACTGTGAGAGAGAGAGTGTACCTTGTGTGTACTTACCTTATCATTAGTAAACTCTAACACTACCCCTTTTATATGCATATCATTCTTCAAACAATTTATCGACAATCATATTGAAAAACTCGTTTGTTGTTATCCCTCCTCATTTCATTAGAATACCAATCTCGTATTTCTCATCTTTTCTATAATATATATACATATCTCTATTTCTTTTACACAAATGTTTATTGACCTAAAATTAATCATATACATCATATTACTGAGGCACAACAACGCAACAATTTAGGGATCAATTAATAAAACGTTATTTGTCTGTAACGTAAACTTCAGTGACAAAAGTAAGTACCGTAACGGGTGATAAAGACGAAATACCAGTATGATATATCGTTTCATGCACAACTCTTACAGCTAACGCATTTTTCTTCTACGATAACAACCTTGCAAATTATTCCGAACTTACAGAAAGCATTAACTTTAACCTCCGACCCAAGACCCTATAATTCCGCGCTTTACAAGTACATAAAACTGACAAATAAAATACTTAAGTGTTGAAATTGAACTGCATTATGTTATACCTGCGACTTTGTTTAAGCTAACTTAAGCGGTTCAGTATCCTCAATAATACAATATGTGTGTTTTCCCGATTCTCGAAAGAAACATTGATTTTTTTATATGTTACCCCGTTGTTTAATCATGACAAATTTATTATTATTGATTCAGTGGATATACGCATTTATTATATTAGTATGGGCTAGCTTCTAATCACACTTCAGACCTGCTAGTATCCTACGTTCAGACAAGAACAGACATACACATTTACATATACACTAGTTTTTGCCCGCGGCTTCGCTCGCGAGGAATTTGCTCTGCCACAGTATCTAATGTAATTAAAATTTATGATTCACAATTTTTGTCATAGTGGCTTCCACATTAAAGATAGATATATGCTGTCGCGGACTTTTATTTAGAGCTATTAAAGATAAACAATACTGTGGTACATCATCTTTGTGTAACTCTAATGGTTTAGGCAGCGTACGCCGAGATAACTCTCAGAGGCCAGATTTTTTCCGACTCTATTGACATGTATCGTTATATTACATAAAATCAATACAAATTGTAGCCTTTATGTTATTCCGATGTATAAACCTATATAACTGCACTGATAAAGACGAAATACCAGTATGATATATCGTTTCATGCACAACTCTTACAGCCAACGCATTTTTCTTTCTTTCTCCGACCCAAGACCCTATAATTCCGCGCTTTACAAGTACATAAAACTGACAAGTAGAAACTGTAAAAAAATAGCCTTAGAAAGAACTTTTTAGAACAGTGACAGGCTAATAAAATTTTTCTTACTGAGCATACGTAGAACGTGCGCAAATGTACTAAACAAAAGGACATTCGTGATCTGCGCGTACGCTCACGATGCCATTAGCGGGCGTCGTGGGCGTAATTAAAGAGCTACAATACAGTACTGGCGAATTAAAAACAATTAACTTGGGCCCGAATTGAGCACAATGGTCCCACGATGTGAAGACATGAGCATGTTCGGTGTGAGTTGTGACTTCTGTATGCGACTGCATCCAGTGGCATTAATTTACCGTAATTTACTTTTCTGTTACTAAATTATGTGTTGCCTATTGATACAGGCTGTGATAGCCCAGCGGTGAGACCGTGCAACCCTTTCGAGGGAAACACGAGTTCAAACCCGGGCAGGCACCAATGAATTTTTGTATTAAAACTTATGTGTCGAATTGGTAATTGCAATTTATCGCACGCTTTTCGGTGAAGGAAAACATCGTAAGGAAACCTGCATATTTCTAGAGAATTCTGCAGATATGTGTAACCTACCAATCCGCAATCCGCATGGGAGCAGCGTGGTAAGTCTTAAGTCCAACCCTTCTCTCCAGAAACGGAGAGAGGGGGCCTATTCCCAGCAGTGGGGTTATAACAGGCCGCTACTTTACTTTACTTTTATAGATATAATATTAATCATAAAGTTACGAGAGGTCACTAAAAGTTTGTGATTCCTCTGACTCAGTAGAGTTAGCAACTCATTCGCAGATCTCGATTTCGATATAAGCTGCTATAATAAAATTACACAATCCATACTTGACCTCATATGCGCATATGTGAAGTATTTTACCAAATTGAAGATCATTTGGATGATAAAAATGCCTGGATTTGAGAATCCAGGTATTTTTATCATCCATTGCGGATTGGTTACACATATCCCTAGAATTCTCTAGAGATATTTAGGTTTCCTCACGATGTTTTGCTTCACCAAAGAGCTTATGACGAATTGCAATTATCAATTAGACACATAAATTTTTAATAGAAAAACTCATTGGTGCCTGCCCGGGATTTGAACTCGTTACCCACTCGAATGGGTGGCACAGTCTCACCGCTGGGCTATCACAGCTTAAATAATTGTTAAGGTTTTATTAATTTCCACATAAATACATTAATTCAATCCATACTAGAGCAGTCTACAAAAAGGTTAAAATTAAGTGTATGAAATATGCTCATATGTAAAATATGAATAAAATATTACAAAATTAAAGATTATTTGGATGATAAGAATGCATGCATTTGAAGATCCTTTGAACTTCATACAAGACTGCGGTTTAATAATGTAAAACTGAAAATGTTTAAAAGATAGACCGCCGAGTTTCTTGCTGGTCCTTTTCGGTAAGAGTAACATTACCAACTAGTTGTAGCTTCATTAATAATATTGATCCTTGACGGTTTTAAAGTGATTTATAGAAGCAGGCGTTACTTTGCGGAATTCCATATTACAAGCAATACAACAGAACTAACTACTTTGCTATAATCCGCACGGGTTAAGTGAATGCATGCAAAGCCAATGTGTATGAAGCAGGCAAAATCTACGCACCTTATACATGCAGGACCAGTCACCACATGCACCCCAAGGCGCAATTCACCAGCAACAACGCACACAAAAGCAGCACACACACCCACCACCACAATCTCGACGATCGTTTCGCCCCGAAACCGAAGCATCATCAGGAGGATAGGCTCCACGACAAAAATCGTACTGTACGATGTATAAGGCATGTATAAGGTGCGTAGATTTTGCCTGCTTCATACACATTGGCTTTGCATGCATTCGCTTAGCCCGTGCGGATTATAGCAAAGTAGTTAGTTCTGTTGTATTGCTTGGTTTTAAAGTGCATTAAAAAGAGTTTATTTGAATAAAGATTGTTTAGATTTGATTATTAATCACTGATATAGAAAGAACTAGAAGTGACAGTGAATTGGATTTTTGATCTTTCACATACAGTAATCAAAAAATAAATCAGTATTTATTGTAAATATATGATTAACGTTGCTATTATTCATAGTTGATCATCATCATCCTCCTGCCCTTATCCCACTCTAAGTGGGGTCGGCACAACATGTTATAAACATGTTGTCATATGATTTGGCTACGTATTTTACGACCGGCCGCCTGCCTGACGTCAACTTACCTTAGTCGTCTTTTACGACACCTCGGTAAGAAAGAAGGGTGATCTATTCTATTCTACCGGATACCACACGGCTAATTTATTCATAGTTGATATGTTGATAAAAGAAAACTCTGAGTATTTTAAATTTTTTTAATCTTCAAATGATCATGAAAACTTTTATATTTATTTTTTTGTTGAATTTTTTACTTATCGAAGATATGTTAAAATTTCGCAACGCTGCGATATTCGTGACCCTAAACTATAGTCAAATTGCCCCATATTGAGGCAATAGATACACTCATGTCTTATACCAAGTGCACCGGTTAGAAGTAGAGTTTTTAAATTAAGTTTTACTAACATTATATATAAGAATAATTACTTTAATACTTATAGATCTTACTTAGTTATGGATGGTCTGACATAAATAAATATTATTAATATAGCGACTACGTTCTCTAACTTAATAGTTTTGATTTGAAAACGAAAACTTAAAAAATATATAAACTCTGTCTCTATGTCAAGGACGAAAAAATCCGATTGTAAATTTTTTAATTATTGTCTCCACACATTTTTGTCGAGACTCAAAAATAAAAAAAGATCATAAAATCAATCGCCATTTAGCGTGTTAATCGGGCCGTCAAATTAGGTTGTAGCGGTTAAGCTCATCGCAAAAGTGCTGATGTATCACAGAGGGGCGGCGTCATTTTCTTTTCTCTTATTTTTTGATTTTCGCGCCGCCGCGCTTCTATTGCCACGCTTTGTGTGATAAGTTAGTTACGGCTGGAATTTTATTAATTTTCGATTTTGATTTTTGTAGGGTTGCAACTGTCATTTGAGTAATGATTATTGGTACGATATTTTTTTTTTATTTAAACCACTATGACGAGGCCGAGGTCTCGTAAAAGGCGACTTATGGTAAGTTGACGTCAGACAGGCGGCCGGTCGTAAAATACGTAGCCAAATCATGTGACATCTTTGTAACATGTGCCGATCCCGCTTAGAGTGGGATATGGGCAGGACGATGATGATATGACGAGAAACAAGTCAAGTAAAAAAATGTTTGAACAAAGTTACATATCTTTTGTTAACCGTTGAGGAGTTCCCTGATCTGGAGTCAATCCTGGCAGCAGTACCAGGTCATGCTTATAAAAACATTCATTATCATCGGAACTGGACCAGTATGTAATATTTCAGATCAATCGGACTCCGGCAAGTGGGTCAAATTTAACTTGCAAGAATCCCTCACATTCATACACGGCAAGTTCAATAAATGTTTTTTAAAAATGAAGTAACAGCCTGTTTTAACGTTTTAGAAAATATTAGCCCTCGGCGGATACCGAAACCTACCCCCGATACTGAAGGGGTGGTCACTACCACCGCAATATGCCAGTATTAAAAAAACAAACTCATACATACCTACGCATATACTCGATATGAGGGTGTCAATAATTAGAAAAGTGTCAAATTTCGACACGCGCCAACAAAAGAATGGGATTGTATCAACCCCCATGTAAACCGTACACGTAACCATTGTATGGGTCCTCTAAAACCATCAATCGATATCAATTTTAACATCGGCTTACAAGCGTTTTTTATGAGATCACAATTTTTGATGTATATCTTATTGTCACATAAAAAACCTTCACTTTTCGTTTTCTAACAAATTATTATTATTTTTCATTTATAAATACATTAAATCTTCTTCTTTAAATAATTTAAAGAATTAGCGTTACTTTGCGGAGATCCACAATAGAAAATTAATAATAAAATTATTTTACTATAATTCGCGATATATATATCACTAGCTGTCCCGGTGGCTTCGCCCGCGTAGAAATCAGCGTATCACAATTTTTTCTATAATTCAAATTTTAAACAAAAGTAGTTATTGTGAATTAACCATAAGAGATAGAGACATGTTATTACAAACTTTTTTGTAGTATTTTTATAGATCTACAATTCTCTAGTACATTACTTCAGCGTATCTCTGCTGGTTTACGCAGCGCACGCGACTAAACATCCGAGCAAGCAGGTTTTTTAACAACTGCACGATCTCTTCAATACAATTTACACATTACCGATATGTGCTATATACTTAAACCATCCAGCAGTATTGCACTATCTTATAGTGAAAACCGTACAAAAATCCGTTCAGTAGATTTTGAGAATATCGATTACATACAGACAGACAGCTTTTTGGGGCTTTTATAATAAATATAGATATAGGTATAGTTATAGATGTGAAATGTTGAGTGGACTATCCTTTTTCATACCCGATTCATGCAGGATTCGTAAAAACATATGCACAAATAGGGTCACGACCCTCAGAATTGAGGAAAACGACGCGAGGTGGAGGGAGGACCATTCTAATCTTAAGGTTACCAGCAGTTTAACATATTATTAAAAAACCAACATGTAAATAAAGTAAAATTAGTGAAATAAACCACCCTCATTTCTTGCTGAGGTGTCGTTAGAGGCGACTAACGTAAGTCGACTCGCCGTGTGGTACCCGGCTTTATTACCGAGGTGTCATAAAAGGCGACTAAGGTAAGTTGACCCACCGTTTGGTATCCGGTTGAGTAGAATAGACCACCCTCTTTCATACCGAGGGATTGTCAAATACGACTAAGGTAAATTGTCGTGAGTCAGGCGGCCGGTCGTAAAATACTAGCCAAATCATGTGACAACATATTTGTATCATGTTGTGCGGACCCCACTTAGAGTGGGATAAGGGCAGGAGGATGATGTAAATAAAGTAAAATTGAAATAGGGGCATAGGGAATAATAGGGAATATAGTCACCATAGACAATACAAGGTTATAATCGTACTGTGAAAGAAAACAAAACCCTTTGCAGTTGGAGCCGCACATATATCACGGGCCGACAATGCGGACTTTTTGCCGACGATCATGTACGTGGCTTTTTGAACTGGAATTTTTTCACTCCATTCGTCCGATGCGATGTGTAGGCGAGCTTTATTTCGCTGACAGTTTCAGGGTTGCCTTTGTGTTGTTTTTATGTTAAAAATGCTCTATTTTATTAATTGCAGCATTTTTTTATCACTTGTGCAGTGCGAGTTGTGTATTTCAATCCTAGTTAGCAAATAAAAATATCACAAGGATATAAAAAAATAAATGTCAATCATACTGATTTATAGAAGCAGGCGTTACTTTGCGGAATTCCATATTACAAGCAATATAACAGAACTAACTACTTTGCTATAATCCGCACGGGTTAAGTGAATGCATGCAAAGCCAATGTGTTTGAAGCAGGCAAAATCTACGTACCTTATACATGCAGGACAAGCCACCACATGCACCCCAAGGCGCAATTCACCAGCAACAACGAACACAAAAGCAGCACACACACCCACCACCACAATCTCGACGATCGTTTCGTCCCGAAACCGAAGCATCATCAGGAGGATAGGCTTCACGACAAAATTCGTACTGCGCCGCGCTACCCATACAAGCAGTCTTAAATAGTTCAACTCCCACCAATACCCTCCCCTCCGAACACATGCAGCAAAACGGAATTAGATACATTTACTGACTCGTTAATTAAGTGACCATTGTTATTTTTTATTATCTCAAGTTGCTCTAACGTATTGAGACGGAGTCCCTTATCACAAGTGTGGAGAATATGATTCATATTCTTGCATGTGGTGGCTGGTCCTGCATGTATAAGGTGCGTAGATTTTGCCTGCTTCATACACATTGGCTTTGCATGCATTTACTTAACCCGTGCGGATTATAGCAAAGTAGTTAGTTCTGTTATATTGCTTGTAAATCCTAATTTTAATTTAGGGACGAAAGTTGAGCGCCTCGCGATATTAACCGTCGCATAAAACATTAATATTTATAATGATCAAAGTCTAAATGGTCTATTTCCATATGGTCTAAGTCCTTAGTCTTCACGTATTAATATACATAAAGGTATATAACCTATGTCTTCCTGAAACACCGTTGTTAAATATTTCTTTCTAATTTGTAGAATTAGGCATCCTTTGCCGTAGTACAGAGGTGATGATAATATTATTATTTTATTATAAATGATAATATAAAAATAACTATAATTAATTATTTTTGTTTTTTAAATAATTATAATATAATAATTTTTGTTATTATGTTTTTAATAGGAATCCATTATTTTTTTATTAATGTAAAGTAACAGCCTATTACTATGCCCACTGCTGGGCTAAGGCCTCCTCTCTCCGTTTTTGGAGAGAAGGATTGGAGCTAAGACCTACCACGCTGCTCCAATGCGGATTGGTAGGCTACACATATCTCCAGAATGCTCTAGAGATATGCAGGTTTCCTCACGATGTTTTCCTTCACCGAAAAGCGTGTGATAAATTGCAATTATCAATTAGACACATAAATTTTAATAGAAAAACTCATTGGTGCCTGCCCGGGGTTTGAACCTATGTCGTCTCAAGAGAGTCACACGGTCTCACCGCTAGGCTATCACAGCTAATATTATAAATTTATTAATGTAATAATTGCTAAAACAAAAATTCTTCGACATCCCTAGATAGTGAATTAGTTTCAAACTCGAACTGCGGTCGTCCTCCCGTTCTGTGTACGCATTCACCAAAAACTATGTTCAACGTTACGTACATTTCCCAGTACATGGTCACCAGATGAAAGTACTATCGACCACAAAACTGTGTTTACTTATACTTTACGAAATATGATTTGATAACTAAAACATATCTAAAATTAGTTTCGACCGCGATCTTTGATTATTCTTCCGTTTCTAAAAAACTATGATCAACGCTACATATATATCCCAGTACTAAATAAAGAAATTACTATCAAACACAAAAGTTAAAATTAGTTAATTATTTATAAATTTGTTTGTATCGACGTATCCAAAGTTAATTCGTTTCCACCGCGAACTGTGTTTATCCTTCTGTTCTGTTGTACAGTCGCTTTCATGTAAGTATGATACTATCAAACATGTCATTACAATACTATATCTAAAATATATTAGTTTCGACTACGAATTAATATTTATTTTTCCGTTTCGAGTACAGTCACAAAAAATTGTTTGTATTTTGTGTCTATTTGTAATACTGTACAAGACAAAAGTGTGTTGACTGATTGTCAATGGTATTCAATTAATTTATTTCTATTACTTATTATAGATCTTATTTATTTTCTTATTATACATACATATAGTTAGTAATGAGAAAGAAAGAAAAGTAGCACATGATGAGCAAAGGCGGATCTATCTTCGTTGTTTCATAATATTTCGTTGTTACTGTATTTCTCATTATATTCCGATTACTAACTATTTAGAACGACTTTAGATATTTGTTCCTTTCAAAAAATTATTTAAAGATACAAATTTTGTAACAAAGTCGACTTATCAAAATTTTGATAATACCGTAAATGTACATTCCGATGTTTTCTATGTATGAGGTCATAAAGAGGAGATATAAACAAATATTTTTCTGTTCCCTATTAAACACTTTGAAATCCGGCTTATAAACACTGTCTTAGCCATTCATCTTGGCTTAGCAATAACTTACCACACAAACGTAAGAAAGTAATTACTGGCGTAGACTGTACTTGTATTTGAAGCCGTTAGCAGCGGTGACAGTTATGGGTATAAATACGCGTTTACTGCGCTTTATAAGCCGCTTGGAGATTTAATTTTATAACGCTCTTTGATCGGGAATTATATAATTTTCACTCACACTAAATTCAATTTAATGTACAATTTTAGTTGATTATATCTCCCGTACTTTACGAGATATTTTTTACGTGAGAAAGATTTCAAAATCGAAGTATGTACTTGAATATATCATGAACTGCGGTCATTTATATATAAAAGTTCATTGACTCTCTCATTAAACTGAATTAAAATGCCTACGCCTTCGTTTGTGTCAACTTTAGTTTTAAAATACCCTCAATTATGCATTATATTGTTTTTTTATATTGCCGAGGATAAACGGGAAATTTTTATGCTACATTGTAGTGTTCATAAGCTTCAAAATAAAAAATATATCAATTTACCCTACCACAAATAGGCTAGATAGAACATACCTATCGGAAATTCAGTTAAGTTATCTGTAATATGTTTTAGAATGATTAATTGCAAAAAACGGTTAAAAACGCTAACATTTAATTTTTTTTTTAGAAAATGCGATATTTTTTTATAGTAATCATTTATTTTTGAAAATAAAATACATATATTTAAAATTAGTTCAGAATCGTATAATATAAAAACTATTTTTCTTTATATTCTCAAAAGTAACGTAACAGACCCTAAGTTATTGTTATTCGGTTGAGTTATTCTTGGATTATGTTATTCTATCTCAGCAACACGATTTCTTTATAAACTGGTACATAATCCAAGAATGCTTAACCGATAACTGCCGCTCATTTAATTTAAGATGTTAGTTCATATAGCGTAATAGTGTTATATGTCCTGTAGAGTAGTGCTAGGTTACAAATAAAGTTTCTTTCTTTCTTTCTTTCCTAACGCCAATGAATTTTCTGTAACTTACCCGTAGCTTTTAATTTACGTCGTTGACCCAAAAATGGCATCCATTTCCAGAGTTCTAGTGGCTATCGAGCGTTCAAAAAGCACATGACAATAAACGAGGCCCCGATATCCGTCAAAGTGACTCTGTCAAGAGGTATCATCGGTGTCAAGCACGCGCCGAACCCCACTACCGCCCTCTACAGAGCCCTCGTACGTGATTAAATCGCTAAATGTCAAAGTGCAAAGATCTTTGTATCGCTCAATGCTTCGCTGCTTGATGTGTTCATTCATCAAAAAAGCGCTTCAGGCTTACATTATAGTGCGATTAAAACACTAGGGCGGGAAGTATGGCGTCATTTTGAAACAAAAAATATTGCACCTTTATTTTCAAGATAAACTTCTTTACCCTTTTTTCAGGGTAGCTACGATAGTTTTCGGGCGAAAGAAAAAGTCAGCGCCACAGCATGTTAAGTTATTTTTACTGTGAAACAGTCACAGAGTTAATAAGACTAGAGAAGGGAGTAAGCCTAAAATGAAGGGAAAGCAAATGAGACTTATTATAAAAGTAATATTAAAATTATTTTGCTATAATCCGCGATACAGTAAATAGAAAATATATATAGTGCTAAATGTATAGTGGACTATCCGTTTTTTTATACCCGAATCATGCAGGATTCGTAAAACACATGCACAAACCTCCACCACTGCCACCACAATACACAAACACTACACTCGTTCACTATCACAAACTCAACAATCGTTTCGCCCCGCACCCGAAGCATCATCAGGATCTCCACGACAAAATCGCAAAGCGAAGCATTATCCAAGCAAGCATTGTTATATAGTAATTGGTTAGACTTATTATCTATCTCTCTTTTTTATGTGTGATTAGACAAAGACAAGTATATGAGTTTAATTTTCCCTCTCTTATAATTTATCGTGTTCCTCCCACTTACAGCTTTGTTATGGCTACTCTCCTCTAATATCATAACTTTATGGAAGCTGTTACTTAGTGTGATATTTACACTAAACAAGGTCTGGTGTAATTATTGTGAATAGTCAATACCTAATCTTTGACATTGAAAATGGTAGCAATGATGAAATGTAACTAGTTATGAGAAACTATTTTTTAAAAAAATATTTCAGAGTTCTTGCTGGCTCTGCTCATTAGAGGGAATTTTTCGAATTGACGATTATTTAAAAGATTTTTTGAATAAATAATATTTTAAACCTGAATTTGAATATCTGTGATTGTCAAAGTTGACGTTCAAACTCTTCAAATTCAAATTCACAATATTATTTATTCAAGTGCTGCTGCTGTTTCAGAAAGTACCGAAAAGAGCAAGCAAGAAACTCGGCGGCTTTTCAAAATAATTCTTATAACTTATTCTTATTCTTATGGTTATTCAACCATTTTATTCTAGCAATTTTATTTTATTATAGCAACTCGTTATTATAGCATTCGACCACTTGATTATTTTAATTTATTTTGATTTATTTTGATGTGATTTGATTTGATTTGAAAATCTTGTACAGGGTCGAACAGTAGCTATATCCATAAGAATGCGTTGGCATTCTTATCATCTAGGTCAAATAGTCTTTTGGGACGCATTAAAATTTCTACTTTAATATTTTAATTAAATAATCAATCAATTTAAAATTATTACGTCAAAGTCGTTAATCTCTAAGTTAATCTCCTTTTAGATTAAATTATAACTGATTAGCAATATAGTTAATAATCTGAATTGATGAATATCATTTAAATAAATTATATACGTATAATAATAGCATTAAATATTACGTATTTTATAATTATGAATTTCGTAATATAATGTGACCTGCATAATTTATTTGCTTACTGCGTAATTTTATTACTGTTAGTAATTCCTATTCTCACAAAATTGTATAATTTATACTATACAAGATAAATGATGTGTTACTTTTCTCTGTATTAATGTTTTTACGTGAAAAAAACTAAAAATTAACAATTTCGCATTTTAATATTTTTTAGGACAGAAGTTATTATAGACCACCGTATGGTATCCAGTTGAGTAGAATAGTCCACCCTCATTTCTTATCGAGGTGTCGTAAAAGGCGACTAAGGTAAGTTGACCCGCCGTGTGGTATCCGGTTGAGTAGACTCGACCACCCACCCTCTTTCTTACCGAAGGGTTTAAAAGGCGACTAAGGTAAGTTGACCCGCCGTGTGGTATCCGGTTGAGTAGACTCGACCACCCTCTTTCTTACCGAAGGGTTTAAAAGGCGACTAAGGTAAATTGACCCCCCGTGTGGTATCCGGTTAAGTAGACTCGACCACCCTCTTTCTTACCGAAGGGTTTAAAAGGCGACTAAGGTAAGTTGACCCGCCGTGTGGTATCCGGTTAAGTAGACTCGACCACCCTCTTTCTTACCGAAGGGTTTAAAAGGCGACTAAGGTAAGTTGACCCGCCGTGTGGTATCCGGTTGAGTAGACTCGACCACCCTCTTTCTTACAGAGGGTCGTAAAATGCGACTAAGGTAAGGTGACGTCAGGCAGGCGGCCGGTTGTAAAATACGTAGCCATCTCCTGAATATATATGATAATAACATTTTCTGTCAACCCCACTTAGAGTGGGATAAGGGCAGAAGGATGATGATACGTAATTAAATTTCTATTAGTAATTCCTATTCTGTCAAAATTGTATAATTTAAACTATACGGAATAAATTATGTGTTACTTTTCTATGTATTAATGTTTTACGTGAAAGAAACTAAAAATTAACAATTTCGTATTTTAATATTTGTCTGGACAGAAGTTATGATATAATTATTTTGTTAAGAAAATCTATTTCACTCTAAATGAAGGAAGCAGACAACGTTCACATACCTTATACATGCAATTATTCTATCATTACTTCTGCACTATGGAATTCCGCAAAGTATATAAATTATTTGTTTGGACATTTTGAATCATAATTTTTACCCATGCCCTTTAAAATTAACTTTTCCAACAATCTTGACATAAGTTATGATAGAATTATGTACTTAAGAAAATTTCTGTACCAAATTCTAAGTGTATGAAATAGACAACGTTCACATACCTCACACGTGCAGGATTACTTACCAATCCGTATCACAACACGCCGCCATCGACATCACATCACACAAACACCTACACACATTCACTACGATCGTTTCGCCCCGTAATTGCAGCATTATCAGGTCTACGTATGGTCCACGATAAAATCGTTATGCGTTACGATTTTGTCGTGGCGTTCTGTGATTCGTGTGGTAACTAATCCATATAAGGTATGTGAACGTCGACCGCTACACTTAGCATTACATAGATTTTATTAACAAACGCGGATTACAACTAATAATTCTATCATAACTTCTGCACTATGGAATTCCGCAGAGTTAGGCCTATTTCTATAAATTATTTGTTTGGACGTTTTAAATCATTATTTCTATCTATGCCACGTTATCTTTTATCTTTTCCCACACTTAAGAATTGGTGGAGCTAAAGCTAGCTTATAGTTTCAAGTTTTTCTATATCTAGGTACATTGTTTCGGTCTGAATCTATTAACGTTTTGGTACAAAAATTATCTCTCTTCTGTCGGATTCTTGATTAGTGAAGATCGTGTCCTAAATGAAAGTCCTTCATAGTTCGTACGATTTGCCTCCATTTCTCACAATTTTCGGCCTTTCTTAAGGCGGATGTATAGATAGAGATTCCAGTAAGTCACTTGGTCACACCAGGGGCTAGATGATCGGACGCGGGGTCGTTTTCCGTAGTAACCACTACTATCAACTAAATTTATATATTATAATACAAAGTTATATAAACATAAAGAATCAGTTATTCACTAACGAACACCTTTCCCATTATAAATCCTTTGATTTAAACTCTTAAATATTATCTCCGCACTAAAGTTAGAATCTTAACAGGTGATTTACTCCGTCGTTAGTCCAAGCTAATTCTTCCGCGTTATATCACCTTTCTTTCTATCTCTTTCCAGCAATCGACTCGAGTTTACGACGTCATTAGCGCTATCAAGAGAGTACAGTGTATCTAACATTTGATAGTAATATCGCCTTTATGTTAAGAGCAATAAGATAAGTGATACGTTTTTAAAAATACATAGGGTGCACTGTACGCTAGTGCAAAGTCACACTAACGAAACTAAAGGATGGCTTGCGATAGTTTGTTAAGACGCGACCGCCAAAACGTATTTTTTCATTATAAGATACGACTCCATCACGATACGTCGTATTAGAAGGAAAAATGTTTAAACAGTACAACTTTATTTATTACTAAAATATGATTAAAAGCGTGGGTTCCTTTAATAATATTATCTGAAAGACTAATTATAATTCTAGTATTGTGATGCAACTATATTTTCCTTTCCTAGGCTCGTTCGCTTGTGATTCCAAGCGAAAGTCGTTCCAAGTGTTCTTATTTGTCTGCATTCATACATAACAAGGAATAAAGCATAAACGTTTTTTGTCAGTGCGTGCACATATACAGACAGAAATACATTTTACAACAAAATCTCATAAACAAGCAAAAGTTAAAATTCTCTAAGATAATAATTAAATATGAAAAGAAAACAACACCCTTTCAGGCAGCGCAATATTAATAGAGTTATTCTTGATTTTAAAAAGAAAATATTTAACCAAAATAATTTGAAGAAGATAATAATTGTTGTTAGTAGATTTTAAACTTTCGCGATTCATACTTATTAATATAAAAGTAATAATAAAATTGTTTTGCTATAATTCGCGATACAGTAAATAGAAAATATATATAGTGTTAAATGTATAGTGTACTATCCGTATTTTCATACCCGATACGTGCAGGATTCGTAAAAACACATGCACAAACCTCCACCACTTCCACCACAATACACAAGCACTACACACGTTCACTATCACAAACTCAACAATCGTTTCGCCCCACAACCGAAGCATCATCAGGAGATAGACTCCACGACAAAATCGCAAAGCTTTGCGATTTTGATTATAGCAAAATAATTTTATTATCACTTTTGTATTATGGATCTCCGCAAAGTAACGCCTAATTCTATAAATTACTTATTAATATGTGAAAATACGGGTCACATCGCGACGAAATCGACTTTTTTATATAAGGTTCGACGTTTTGGCAGAGTTGCATCCGCCATGGTCAGTCAGTTTCTGGCGGACTCGATGTGACCCGTATTTTCACATATTCATAATCGTTGCTGTTACCTATTTTAGTATTAGGTACTTTTAAGTCTTATGCAAATGATTAATGTTCTTATTGCGTAAGTTATGTTCTCCAACGGCATCATAATCGTAATCCTCGAATCAAATATTACGAACATTGTTAATTATGTCGTTTACTGTAAAGCGTCCGTTGTTTATGCGATTTCGATAGAAACCGCCTTATGTCTGAAAGCCGATTACCTCATATCTTGTACACGCCGTCGTGTGAAATTTAAGATTATCTCGTTTTGAACGCTAAAATAAAGTGTAGGTAGATTCATTTTTATTTGCAACATGGACAATAATTATTATATTAAGCAATAGAAAAAACTAAGCGAAACTTTTAAACATAAAACTTAAATAAACGTCGCATGAAATAATTTATATGCCGTTAAGTTTAAAATTTCGCCTCGTTCGAGTAAAATTTCAAGATAAAAAGAACTCCCGACGTTAAGGTCAGAAATGATTAATTTAATACTAGCTATCCGGTCACGCGTTGCTGTGGCTCAGCCGTGTTTTGAATTCCTGTCGAAACAGAAACTCGGCAGTAAAAAAATACTTCGATCGGCACCAAACTTTACAGGATCAGCCGCTCAATCATTCTTGAGAATGTCTAAAAATTACATTAAAATTGGTTCATCCGTTTAGGATTTCATAAGGGACGTACAGACAAGCATTCATTTTTATCGATAAGATTCAGATGAATAATAAAAAAAAATGTTTTTTGATTGAATATTAAATATACAAACCTTAATAAAGTTTCTTCCACACACGACATATTCTAATCAGATAAAATAGATCTGTCGAGCTGCGGCCGACCTGAACTCGGACCTATTGTCAGACATTCTGACACCCGTGACACCGACTGACATCGCTTTTGTGACACTGTGACCCAGTTATCGAGTTTGTGTAACTTACTGTATTGTTCGTTCAGTTTAATGATATGCCTGTGTTTAGTTATTGAATAATATATGGCTGGCATAATCGTTAAATGTCACTGATTTCCAAAAACTTTATATAAGCATTATTTATTCGTAATTGATAATTTCATATTTTACAGTTCCCAATTTCAGTTTGATAATTTTTCTTATACATTCGAAAGATTCAATTATAGTAATAAGCTTTTCCTGAGATTAAAAAAAAACACTATTATTATTAGTATTACCATTTATTTTATTATTAATGTTTATTTTAGATGTTTCAAATTAATTTTCTGAACTAATTATAAAAGTTTTATGACCTTCAAATTATCAACATTTTATTATTTGCAGGGTCCCAAACCTCTATGTGTATTTTTAATCGGACTCAATGTATTCATAAACCGTATTCAAATATTACTTAACATTAATAACCGCTAAATGGTGTCTCCACAAAGAGGCACAATAATGAAATAATTAACCGTGTACTTGCTACCGGTAGCGTGAAAGTATTTCTGTTACGCCATAAAGTAGCGTTCGCCACCCGCAGCGTTGTTTATGTCGCAGATCGAGATAACACTCATTGTGTGGACGCATCTTTACAGCTTTCGCGCTTTTTCGCTTTCGATTCCTTGTTTGTACTTAGAAATCGAGCTGTGATAGCCCAGCGGTGAGACCGTGCGACTCTTTCGAGGGGAACACGAGTTCAAACCCGGGCAGGCACCAATGAGTTTTTCAATTAAAACTCATGTGTCTAATTGATAATTGCAAAATTTATCACACGCTTTTCGGTGAAGGAAAACATCGTGAGGAAACCTGCATATCTCTAGAGAATTCTAGGGATATGTGTAACCTACCAATCCGCATTGGAGCAGCGTGGTAGGTCTTAGCTCCAATCCTTCTCTCCAAAAACGGAGAGAGGAGGCCTTAGCCCAGCCGTGGGCATAGTAACAGGCTGTTACTTTACTTTTTACTTAGAAATCGGCCTAGTAGTTTTTGCGTGAAACATTACAAACATACACACATACAAACAAACATACAAATCTTTCCTCTTTATAATATTAGAATAGATTAGTAGAGATGTATTTTTTTTTACATAATTGGTTACATAAATATCTTAACTAACTTAACTGAAATACTAATCAAACAAGACTATACTAAATACATAAAAGAGGAGGGGAAAAAAAATGATCCTCATAATCCTCAACAGTAGGCTTTCTGTATCAGCCTTTTCAACAGTGTTTTTTAACTGCTGTAATGCCTATATTATTTTTATTTTTAAAATTATATTATGTCAAGGTATTGCTTGTGAATGGCGACAAATTCTTTTAATTTACGTCTAACTAAACTTTTAATTTGGAACATCAAATAAATTTAGCAAGAATACAGATCGTAATGGCACGTGTCAGTTCCAAATCAAAAGAACCCGGTGTTTAAAAAAAAATGCTTTTATAATAACAACAAAACCTATTTACAAATACTCGCTCGCCCGCCCACTCAAAAGGTGTTTATTTAAAAATTTCGCTACACAATACAAATGCCACCTTTTTTCGTTTCGCGCCATTTAATTCTATTTCAGCCCATTACAGTTCGTAACATTCACAACTGTCAGTATGATTTTCGACCTTATCCTTTTCACCGAAATTCATAAAGAAAAAAAACATTTTGTCGTTTATCGATAAACTTTTTTTTTAATATTCGGAACACGTGTTTATGGCATGCAATTTGTGTCCATTGATCAATTGTTGGGTTCTTCAACGTTTATTACTTTTCAATATTGTCATTGCTAGTGTTGCTTTACAATTTCAGTAATTTAATTTTAACAGAAATAAGTATTTGTAAAAGTAATAATAATATTATTTTGCTATAATCCGCGATACAGTAAATAGAAAAAATATAAAAAAAAAAAGTAAAGTAACGGCCTGTTAATATCCCACTGCTGGGAATAGGCCTCCTCTCTCCGTTTCTGGAGAGAAGGGTTGGAGCTAAGACCTACCACGCTGCTCCAATGCGGATTGGCAGGTTACACATATCTCCAGAATTCTCTAGTGATATGCAGGTTTCCTCACGATGTTTTCCTTCACCGAAAAGCGTGTGATAAATTGCAATTATGAATTAGACACATGAGTTTTAATAGAAAAACTCATTGGTGCCTGCCCGGGTTTGAACCTATGTTCGTCTCTAGAGAGTCGCACGGTCTCACCACTGGGCTATCACAGCTTAGAAAAAAAAAAAAAAAATCAGTCAGATGAAACTCGCAAGAGTTTACCATTACCGAGTCCCAGAAAAAATATATATAGTGCTAAATGTATAGTGGACTATACGTGAACAAAATCGTTTCGATTTTGTCGTGGTGTCTATCTCCTGATGATGCTTCGGTTGCGGGGCGAGACGATTGTTGAGTTTGTGATAGTGAACGTGTGTAGTACTCGCAAAGCGCAAAGCGCAAAGCTTTGCGATTTTGTTCACGTATAGTCCACTATACATTTAGCACTATATATATTTTCTATTTACTGTATCGCGGATTATAGCAAAATAATATTATTATTACTTTTGTATTACGGATCTCCGCAAAGAAACTCCTAATTCTATAAATTATTTATAAGACAACACGTTTATCGCGACAAAATCGCAAAGCTTTGCGTTGTCGTGGAATCTATCTCCTGATGATGCTTCGGATGCGGGGCGAAACGATTGTTGAGTTTGTGATAGTGAACGCGTGTAGTGCTTGTGTATTGTGGTGGCGATGTTGGAGGTTTGTGCAAGTGTTTTTACGAATCCTGCATGTATCGGGTGTGATAGTCCACTATAAATTTAGCACTATATATATTTTCTATTTACTGTATAGCGGATTCGCCGTGTGGTATCCGGCAGAATAGAATAGACCACCCTCCTCTCTTACCGAGGTGTCGTAAGAGGCGACTAAGGTATGTGCCGTGTGGTATCCGGCTGCATAGAATAGACCACCCTCATTTCTTACCGAGGGACACCTCGGTAAGAAATGAGGGTGGTTTTACGACTGGCCGCCTGCCTGACGTCAACTTACCTTAGTCGCCTTTTATGACAATAAAAGGCGACTAAGGTAAGTTGACGTCAGGCAGGCGGCCAGTCGTAAAATACGTAGCCAAGTCATATGACAACATGTTTGTAACGTGTTGTGCCGATCCCACTTAGAGTGGGATAAGGGCAGGAAAATGATGATGATTACTGTATAGCGGATTATAGCAAAATAATTTTATTATTACTTTTGTACATATGGAGTAATAAGCAAAGATCTACATTAAATACGTGAATAAACACCTCATCAAGATAACGGGTGTTGCCGATTCGAATCGCGGTGACAAACACCGGGGGCATTGTCGCGGCTAAATTTGTTCCGCCATTTCCGATCTCCTTAAGAGATTATTCTACGATTGTAAAGACGCCATTGTGAATATACAGGGTGTTGCGGATCCTTTCGTTATCAGCAAAACGGGTATCAGTATTGGGCGAATTGTTATGATAAATTACAAACAAAGCTTTTGTGTGGGTAAATGTGAATTTTCTATAACTTATTATCGAGTATAGGGCATGTTGGATGCTCATTAATTTTTAAGTCACAGATTTTCATCATATTCTATTTAATTGTATATATGCCGTGTGGTATCCGGCTGAGTAGAAAGACCACCCTCATTTCTTACCGAGGTGTCATAAAACGCGACTAAGGTAAGTCGACCCGCCGTGTGTAATCCGGCTGAGTAGAATAGACCACCCTCATTTCTTACCGAGTGTCATAAAAGGCGACTAAGGTTAGTCGACCCACCGCGTGGTATCCGGTTGAGTAGAATAAACCACTCCCTTTCGAGGGGTCGTAAAAAACGATTAAGGTAAGGTGACGTCAGGCAGGCAGCTGGTCGTAAAATACGTAGCCAAATTATATGACAACATGTTTCTAACATGTTGTTGGGATAAGGGCTGGAGGATGATGTTTATTTTATTGTATATACAAATAAACATTATATTGTTAACCTAGTTAAAATATACAACATACAACATACATAATTGAACACACAACAATTTCCATTCGTTCATACTCTCATATGTAAAACACCATGTATAGTTGAATTTTTTTGCCGATACTCATGTACGCGTCAGTTATAATAAGATTCGGTCGAAGAGAACCATTATGTCCAACGCCCATTGTTCGTTAATACTGTTCAATGGTTATTCTTTACTTCTAAGATGATCCCTATGCAAACATCTGCCGGTACGCCTACGACAGCGCCGCACGCCTTTGTTGGCCCCCCATACACAGTTTGCACTATTTGTTATCTGTTGTCTATGATGTTATCAGTGATTTATAATATGTTGTAGCGACAAAGGTACTATATTCAAAAGGAATTCAAATTCAGAGTTTTCGCGTACGCTGGAAACGGTTCTAAATAATTATTATGATCATATTTTGAATGATGTTGTATAATACCAAGCAATAAATAATGCACATAGAGGCTTAGAGAGAGAAAATTGGCTAGTTCTGCTTCATATAGCATTGACTCTGTCGCACAGACTGAAGAACCCGTGTGAAACGTCACATACTAACTGAGTGACAGTAACAACTCTCTACGAAACCGAACTGGCCGGCTGTATCGTTCTAATCGATGTCCATTATTTAATGCCAAGTACTATACACCTCATGCTATATGTATGTATCTATAGCACATGTATATCTATAATAGTTAAAACAATCATAAAGTCATAGAGTAATTAGAGTAGGAGAGTCTCATCTGATTGGACTCAGTAATGGTAAACTCTAACGAGTCTCGTCTGATTGAAACCAAATTAGACTAGCTTGGCACAACTGGCTTCTCTCGAGACCGAGGACCCCTGAGAGTAGGGGAGCCATAGGCAGGCCTGTGAGATCAAGTGTCCAACCAACAAAGAAAGTGAAGATAATAAGCACATACTTATCTTTGTCTAATCACAGATAAAAAAGTTCAATAACCTCAATTGCTTTCTCAATTGAATGCCTCCCATACTCTAGTGCAATAACTCTATATATAAAGTATTTAGCTATTTCTTTTTTGTGTTATCTATGAATAGCTATGCCCGCGTGATAATTAGTACGTCACAAAGTTCAATTTATATAAAACCGTCATCTACTGATAACTAAATCTTTCTCAAGAATTGCACTATTATTGAGTAAGAACGGCACAAAAATCCGTTCAGTAGATTTTTAGGTTATCGATAACATACAGACAGTTTTATAATATGTACAGATGTTAACGGTATTTATAATCTGGTTTATAAGACAAATCTACTAAATCGAAATTGAATTGCTCAGTTATCAGATTGCATAAATTAAATGAAAACAAGTTATTTTCTAACTAGGTTCATATTGATTTTTTTTCTTCAATGTTCTTTTGTTAGTTTTTTTTTACTTTTTTAAATTTCTCTATTTGCCTACATTATTGTTAGATCTTGAAATTAATTTTTCCTTTCAAGGATAGAGGATACATATATTTCACTAATCGTTCCTGTGCTTTATATATTTTATATTAGTTCTCATATATTTATACATAGAATGTGAATACCGTTGAATTAATAATAAAACGCAGCAGTCTCAGTACTAGTTAGAGTAGCTAAAGGATATCATAGGATCAAAGATGTTACAAGGATATCGCTGGATCAAAGTGCATAAGATCTATAGAATTAGGCGTTACTTTGCGGAAATCCATAATACAAAAGTAATAATAAAATTATTTTGCTATAATCCGCGATACAGTAAATAGAAAATATATATAGTGTTAAATGTATAGTGGACTATCCGTATTTTCATTACGGATACGTGCAGGATCGTCATGTCGGAGTCTATCTCCTGATGATGCTTCGGTTGCGGGGCGAAACGATTGTTGAGTTTGTGATAGTGAACGTGTGTAGTGCTTGTGTATTGTAGTAGAAGTGGTGGAGGTTTGTGCATGTGTTTTTACGAATCCTGCACGTATCGGGTATGAAAATACGGATAGTCCACTATACATTTAACTCTATATATATTTTCTATTTACTTTATCACGGATTACAGCAAAATAATTTTATTATTAATTTTGGGCATAACATCGTTTATCGTGAAAACATTTTGAAAAGTCATACAACCAGCACTAGCCAATCGTCGGCTAAATCGGACGAGTAAGAGCTATTTTTTTAAAATTATTTTACCCCAGATAATAAGTTAATAAAATGAAATAAAAACCCCTTTATCAAAAAATGAAAAGCACTATCAACACCCGCATGCCGCGTTTAATAACCGGCAATTATATTATTTTTATACAAGATAAATATGGCGCGAACGAATGAACGATCGAATGGGAGAATGCGGGCAGAACTAACGCGATCACCCTTTATACTATATCGGTTAACGTCATGCGTTCACAATTTATATTAATCGATTTTATTGGTTTTGATTGAACAAACATATTTCACCAATGGCCGTATCACAAGTACTGAAAAAATGAAACACAAAAATATCTTATATGGGAGTAGGTACTAATTGCATCCCACCGTTTTACTCCCTAATGCTAAGTAAAAAATTATGAAAGCACAAAGGTTGAGTTCATTTATTTTGTTTTGAATTTTGTCTTTACAAAAAAGTTTAAAGCATAGTCTACCTTTGTACAAAATTTTGCTCAAAAACGTTAAAGCATTAAAGGAGTACAAACATTGTAAAATCTCACAAACTTATTTGTCAATATCTATAGTTATTATAAAACAAAGTCCCAAAAAGCTGTCTGTCAGTATGTAATCGATTTTCTCAAAATCTACTGAACGGATCTTTGTACGGTTTTCACCACAAGATTGTGCAATACTTCCGGATGGTTTAGGTAAATACATATACAAATAAATATATATACATGTACATATTGGTATTATATAAATTGTGTTTAAGAGATCGCACAGTTGTTAAAAAACTTGCTTGCTGGGAGCTTTAGTCGCGTGCGCTGCATAAACCAGCAGAGATACGCTAAAGTAATGTACTACAGAATTGTAGATCTATAAAACTACTACAAAAAAGTCTGCGATAGCTATCTCTTATGGTTAACTCACAATAACCACTTTTATGTTAAAAATTTGAATTCAAGAACAAAATTGTGACACATAGATTACCACGAGGGCGAAGCCGCTGGCACAGCTAATCAAAACTAAAAGTAATATAAGAAAAATCTTTTTAATACTAGTAGAATTTCAACACCATATTCGCCTTTGCATTTCGCATCAGCAACACTTACGCTTGACCGACTTGCAACTATGCATAAGCCGTTGCACCTACCTACATTTTCGAAATAAATAATTATTTTATTGAAAAGATCTCCCTAAGTTATCCAGCCATCATTACCTAACAAATCTACAATCACAATAAAAATACATTTACCGAAACTTCCTTATGTTTTTTCTATAACTAAAATCTAAAATTCATTTGTATACAAACGATAATAACATTAAATCATAATAGAATGGAATGCTGGAAAGAAATAATCTTGTATTAATTAATTGTGCAAAAAACAGGCCTGCCATCGTATCTCCAAATAAAGCTATTTTAAACTAACAAGAACAATAAATTTTTATAATCTTCATCGTATTGGAAAAACTGTATTTTATCGATGAAATACTAGTCAGCATTTGTGACTGTACCTGTCCACGATATTGATTTATATTCATTTAATAAACAGAATACATTATTAAAATAAATCTTTAACTTCTA
Organism: Morpho deidamia; assembly: GCA_947086505.1. NCBI lineage: Eukaryota > Metazoa > Arthropoda > Insecta > Lepidoptera > Nymphalidae > Morpho > Morpho deidamia. Next base: position 3,766,302 of record CAMTZC010000011.1, read on the forward strand.
TCGCAAGAAAGTATTGCACTCGTTGGAATTAAAAGTTTCACGAGTTTCTATAACTGATAACTTTTATTTTATAAGCCGTGTATATATGTGAAGATGGAATCTTGCAAATTAAATTTGACTCATTTCCTGGAGTCCAGCTGAAATTTTCATACTGGTCCAGTCCCGATGACAATGCATGTTTATGATAAGCATGACCTGATACTACTGCCAGAATTGGGTCAAAACAAAGGAACTACTCAACAGTTTTTATCTCAACTCAACAATTTGATGTCCCTATTGTCAACAGTAGGGACATCAGATTTTGCTCATAGCTTTTTTAACTTGACTTGTTTCATCGTATCATTTATCCGTTATATCCGTTATATGCAAAAATGTGTCTTTCTCTAACGTTCAACTGTGTATAGGTATGATTTTTGGCAGGGCACTGAAGCCAAACTAAACGATGTTTGTGAAGGTTTTGCGAGGACTATCGGAGGGGTTCTTTTAAATTACTGGTACTTGAATAAAACGCCGTTGTTAGCCTTTGAATGCATCCCTCCGACAGTCCTCGCAAAACCTCCACAACTGGTGACCCTGACGTGATAGGTTATGAATTAATAGGTTATGAGGTAATAGGTACTAATAGCTGCGTCAGGCAGCTACAATGTTGCTAGCTGATGGTCGGAATCATAAATAACAATTTGGGTTATTATACTAGAGTAAGAGAGCAAGCCTAAAATGTGATTATCTAAAAATGAGAAAGCAAATGAGGCCACCTTTCTGTCTCTCTCTCTATTATGTGTGATTAGCCAGAGATAAGTATGGATCTGTTTTCTTCCCCCTTTTATTCTTTGGTGCACACTCGCGTTCACAGGCCTGCCTATGTCTCATCTACTCTATGTTCTTTTTACAATGATAACGACGTCATCGAATACATAGATACGTTTCACGTTTTCTGTATAACAAAAATCTATTAAAAATTAAAAGGACAAACATATTCTCGCATTGAAAATTTAAGTATGACTCTATATTTTCTCTACTGCCACTGAATACTATTAAAGAAATACAGTTTGTTTTAACAAATTTCGTCAAACGACTTTTATGTATATAGAGATTATTGTCTATGATTAATAATATATATCAAGTCGTTGGTAGCAACGGTCGCGGCACAATGGCGCCGGCGCGCGCGCTCTTCATTACGGCAGATGGGACATTGATTTACCGGGTCAAATCTGTTGACATCACCATCAATACTATTTAAGCTACTAAAACGTTGGAACAATCTCTGATTCACTGCATTTCATTTTTCAGTGCCATCATTTCATTCTTTGGTTATTTGATTTCTCGTGATGTCATTATTTAAGTAAGATCCAATTGTGCCGTTATGTCTTAATGCTGCAAGCGTTAACATTTGAAGCATGTGATAATTTCTACACTGCTGGGAATAGTAAAGTAACGGCCTTTTACTATCCCACTGCTGGGCATCCCTCCGTTTATTTTCGGAGAGAAGAGTTGGAACTAAGACCCACGACACTGCTCAAATGCAGATTGGTAGTACACATATATAGTAGTTACACATATCCCAGAATTCTCCAAAGACATGAAGGTTTCCTCACGATGTTTTGCTTCGCCGAAAAGCGTGTGCAAATTGTAAAATGTAAATTGCAATTATCAATAAGACACATAACTTTTACCTAACAGTAAAATTCATTGCTGCCTATCGGAATTTAAACCTGTGACCCCTCGAAATAGTCGCACTGTGTACCATATATTTTCTACAACTTCGACACACTTCGGTCTTAGTGAAGGTATCCTTGACAATTGAAATTTCTACCTGAGGTAGCTTTTATTAAATGCCACGCCCGTAGTTACTTAAATACGTCTTTTAGAATGATAAAAGAAATTGATAATTCACAAAAATATTTTGGGTGCAAATTTAATTCCTTGAAATTGTAGTCTTGATGATTAAATTCCTATTGAAGCTTTGAGTTTAAACATTAACTCCATAAAATACCTTCGATATTCAATAATAAACACCCAAAATATTCTAGCTAGAATAGACTTTTCAATGGTTTTTTTAAATAATTTATAGAATTAGGCGTTACTTTGCGGAGATCCATAATACAAAAGTGAAAATAACATTATTTTGCTATAATCCGCTATACAGTAAATAGAAAATATATAGTGCTAAATGTATCTATGTATCTATGTAGACTATCCGTTTTCATACCCGTTACATGCAAGATTCATAAAAACACATGCACAAATCTCCAACACTGCCACCACAATACACAAGCACTACACACGTTCACTATCACAAACTCAACAATCGTTTCGCACCGCAACCGAAGCGTCATCAGGAGATAGACTCCACGACAAAATCGCAAAAAGGTTTTTTTTAACACACCCTATTGGCTTGCACCTTACACACGATTGACTTTTAGATTACGAAATAAATTACTGGTGTTAGTTGTATACTAGACAAGCTATCATCATCATTCTCCTGCCCTTATCCCACTCTAAGTGGGGTCGGCACAACATGTTACAAACATGTTGTCACATGATTTGGCTACGTATTTTACGACCGGCCGCCTGCCTGACGTTAACTTACCTTAGTCGCCTTTTACGACACCTCGGTAAGAAATGAGGGTGGTGTATTCTATGCAGCCGGATACCACTCGGCACTTACCTTAGTCGCCTCTTACGACACCTCGGTAAGAAAGGAGGGTGGTCTATTCTATTCTGCCGGATACCACACGGCTAGTATACTAGACAAGCTATATCCAAAAAAAATATTCTCCACAAGAATGTCGTTCTACAACAATTTTGTTAATTTTTGCCAAATCTATTACGTAATGACTAACATCGTCTCCGTAGAAAGCAATTATGTAAAATTGGATAACGTAGAAATCGAACGTTCAAGCTACAATATGGCGCACTAAACACACAATTACTTCGATTCATTAAGCTCGTCTTATTCTTTGATGGTCATTCGGATCGGGGTCGTATCAATTAAGCTATATTACATTGTTACAGCGACGGGCGCAGGGTTAATTACTATTGAGCGATCTCAACGTGATCTTGGACCAAAGATCAGTCGAGATATTTGTTGTGCACCTTTCGATTTTAGAGGTTTAGGGTTAACGATCATTCACCGTGATTATGTGGCTTAACCACTTTTACTGCAGTTTAATTTCTTCGTTTACTTTATGTACCTAACCCGTTACGATTAATTACAATATTATAGTAACGGTCATAAGGTTAATTGCTATTTAGCGGTTGGTTCGTTATCTTAGATCGATATCAGTCGACATATTAGCTGTGTACTTTTCACCGTGATTATTTGGCTTAACCACTTTTACTGCAATTTAATTTCTTCATTTACATCATGTTACGTTATCAGATACGATTAATTACATTATTATAGTAACGGTCGTAAGGTTAATTACTATTTAGCAGTTGGTTCGTTATCTTAGATCGATATCAGTCAAGATATTAGCTGTGTACATTTATTTGATTTTAGAGGTTTAGAATTAACGATCATTCACCGTGATTATTTGGCTTAACCACTTTTACTGCAATTTACTTTTTGTAACCTGTTATGATTAATTACAATATTATAGCATCGGTCATAAGGTTAATTGCAATTAGTAGATGCTTTGTTAACTTAAACCGACATCAGTTGAGATATTTGCTGTGTACCTTTCGATTTTAGAGATTTAGGATTAACGATCATCCACTGTGATTAATTTGCTTAACCATTTGTATTGATAATCCGTAATAGTTTCTTCGTTTGCCATCGGTGCTGCTCTATTATTTTGATAATTATAATTGTTTTCTAGTGTATTATATGTATATAGGATTTGTAGGAGGTATTATATTGACTGGCCCGTTGGCGCAGTTAGGAGTGACCCTGCCTTTAGTTCCTCGCGTCGCGGGTTCGAATCCTGACTAGGATCAACATTTTCTAAAAACAATTTGTCGGTTCTTCAAGTCGGGGCGTATATACTCGTATGCATTTAAATCATCATTCATCATTCTCCCCTTATCTCACTATAATGTGGGGTCGGCACAACATGTTTAAGCGAATTGTCACACGATTTGGTTAGGTGTTTTACGACCGGCCGCCTGCCTGACGTCAACTTACCTTACTCGCCTTTTACGACACGTCGTTAAGCAATGGTCGTGGTATATTCTACTCAACCGGATACCACACGGCTTCTATCTATGTATTTAAGTATTTATTTAAATTAAAATATGTATATATTTACCAGTTGTCTATCACCCATAACACAAGTATTAAGTTACTCACTTTGGGGACGGACGACCGTGTGTAGGTGTCCCATACACTCACCGTAATTACTTTGTTTAATAGATTCTTCTTTTTCCATCGGTGCTGTATAATTATTTTAACATCATCCTCCTGCCCTTATCCTACTCTAAGTGGGGTCGGCACAACATTTTAAAACATGTTGTCACATGATTTGGCTACGTGTTTTACGACCGGCCGTCTGCCTGACGTTAAATTACCTTAGTTGTATTTTAGAACCCCTCGGTAAGAAAGAGGGTGGTCTATCCGACTCAGCCGGATACCACACATTGGGTCGACTTACCTTAGCCGCCTTTTACGACACCTCGGTAAGAAATGAGGACTGTCTATTCTACTCAGCCGGAAACCACATGGCGGGTCAACTTACCTTAGTTGCCTTTTACGACACCTAAGTGAGAAATGAGGGTGGTTTATTCTACTCAGCCGAATACCACATGGTGGGTCAACTTACCTTAGTTGCCTTTTACGACACCTAAGTGAGAAATGAGGGTGGTTTATTCTACTCAGCCGGATACCAAACAGCGGGTCGACTTATCTTAGTCGCCTTTTACGACACCTCAGTAAGAAATGAGGGTGGTCTATTCTACTAAGCCGGATACCACACGGCATGCTGTATAATTATTTTAACAGTTACAATTTTTTTCTGAGGTATTAAATGTCTTTTGTATGTAAAAGTTTAACACATAGAAAGACTTTTGCATTTGTAATATTAGTTTATATAAGTAACCCGCCTATGATGGACATTATATGTCCAAAAACGACCTACTTGTAAACATCTATCAATCCTAATTCTCGGTGCACGCCTCCGTCGGTGACGCAAGCAATTGTGTTCACTTGCACTAATTGTTAGCAGCTGTTTCAGATAGGACACGTAATACGTCAATTGGTCTATGTATCAAGTCTATCAATTGGTACGAGGAATTTTAACGTCAACAGCCACTGACTTTCTTTTATTTCAGTTCATAATTCTGAAATTTCCCGCTGAAGCTCAAACACAACATACCGCTAAGCTGTGAAGTGGCAGGTTACACATATTAATTCGTGCAATAAATAAAATCTCTCTATGCATGTTTTGTAAAGATTGTTTAAAACCATAAAGCAGTAAACCGTAGACAAATAGCAATCTTTTTTTTCGTACTGACCATAAGGTGGGACGGGCGAGCGCAGAAGCATCGTCAAGGTTGCGAAATGCAGAGAGTAGAGCATGAAAGCTCTACTAGCGTCGGGGAATGTAAAATAGCAATCACATATAATCGTTTGTATAGTGTTGTAGCTAATATTACTGCATCATTTGAACAAAACAGTGACAGCACAGTCGTGAGACCGTGCGGCTCTTTTGAGAGGGTCACAGGTTCAGACAACGGGAAGGCTTCTGTTAAAACTTATATGTTGAATTGATAATTGCAATATATCAAACGCATTTAGATGAAAGAAAACATCACGAGGAAACCTGCAATATCTCTAGAGAATTCTAGGGATATGTGTAACCTACCAATTCGCATTGGAGCATAGTGGTAGGCTTATAGCTCCAACCCTTCTCCCTAAAAAAAACAGAGAGAGCAGGCTTAGCAGTGCGATAGTAACAGGTTACTTTACTTTTTATCTATTTGAAGAAAAATTTTTTTTCAGTGCATAAATAACTACGCATTTTGAAGTTCACTTTTTTTAATAAAAAAAAATACTTATCTATCCAAAATTAATTACTCCCTAGTACAAAACGAATCATGTCCAGGTGAAATAGGCCCAAATATGCTTGCAGCATGCAGCGTTTTCGCTTTGTATTGCTTAGCTGATTCTTTGTGCAAAAAAGAAGATCTTTTGTCATTTATATAAATAAATAAAATATATGGGACAATTACACACACGGCTGTCCGTCTCCAAAGTAAGTAACTTAATACTTGTGTTAAAGATAACAGCCAACTCTCGACTCGAAGAGCCAACAAATTGTTTATGCAAAATATTCGGCGGGTATACAATCCACGACCCACGGTGCAAAAGGCAGGGTCACTACCGACTACGCCAACGGGTCACTAAGATAGACAACGGTTTCCTAATTCGAGATAGAATTCCAGATAACTTACACATATTTCCTTTTTCCTATTTGACTCAGTATCAACTATATATAGTACGCGGCAATAAATAATGCACATCGAGGCTTAGAGAGAGAAATCGAGTAGATTCTGCTTCATAGAGCATTGTCTTTGTCGCACAGATTGACGAACTCGTGTGTGACAGTGACAGCGCTCTACGAAACCGAACTGGCCGGCTATTTCGTTCTAAACATCGATGTGCATTATTTAATGCCGGGTAATAAACTTATGTCATAGTTTGGTTACATGCCAATAATAATACAAAAGTATCCTGTAACCTCAAACAACTAGTTTTCTTGGCCCACTTATGCTAATAGGCATAATAGCAGAAGTTATTTCAATTTAACGTTTATAATTCATGTCAGCGTAATAAAGTGACCACTTAAAAAATTCTGTGACTGCCATCATGCGTGAGGTGTAATTAAAAATTAACCTACTTGTATACTATAGTAATAGAGATAGTAATTGCTTTATTAAGAATTGTATATTTGAGGACCGCTAGAACGTAGTATTTTTTTTACAAGTCGGAGATTTTCTGTTTGATTCCTTGAATGTAAAAAATACATTAACTACATAAATTAATAAAACTTACGTACAGCTTACGTCTGCTGGGATAGTAAAAATAAAAAATTTAGGAAAGTGAAATTTGACATAATTAAAGTTTATTGTGCATAACAAAAATTGTATACATTAAATTGTACATATAACATATAATATATTCAATTAAGTTATATTTAGCATGAATAACGAACGAGATAACATTTGCGTTTGTCCTCCCAAGAAATGGTGTTCCAATTATTTCGCATAAATTCCTATTACCCAAAGAAAAAATCTGTGATAGCCCAGCGGTGAGACCGTGCGACTCTTTCGAGGGGAACGAGAGTTCAAACTCGGGCGGACACCAATGAGTTTTTCTATTAAAACTCATGTGTCTGCAATTAATCCCACGCTTTTCGGTGAAGGAAAACATCGTGTGGAAACCTGCATATCTCTAGAGAATTCTGGAGATATGTGTAACCTACCAATCCGCATTGGAGCAGCGTGGTAGGTCTTAGCTCCAATCCTTCTCTGCAGAAACGGAGAGAGGAGGTCTATTCCCAGCAGTGGGATTGTAACAGGCCGATACTTTTACCCAAAGAAATAATATAAGTATTAATGGTCGGAAATAAAGAAGTTATACAATACCATCAAATAACTAAATACAAAATTAAATTTTATGAATAGTAAAATACACTCCAATTTATAACATCTAAAATCATCTCAAATGACATCACATGATGACATGTGGTAGAATTCACTTTTTATTTAGTCATTTTGTTACCACTGAGCTAGTATTGATAAGTAAATACTTAAATAGCGGGAATATTAGTCTAAAGAAAGAAATGAAAGAAGAAATATATCTCAAGACATTACGCAAAATATTAATCCTTTCCGGTAGCAACCCCAAAAATAAAAACGTATAAACATAATAGCCCGTGAACGGTCGCAGGCCGTCTTAATGCGATTAGGGCCCCTGTACAAGATACTGCGCTGGCAACATTAATATTTTTTATTGTTATTCGGCGGAGAAATGACGCGGTAAACAAAACGGTCATTACTAATGGCAGATGTGCGCCGGAAGGAAGTTGTGAGAGGCGTGCTTCTGCACTTTGCGTTACATCGTGCACGATTAAATGTAATACAGTCAAAGCACTGAAAATGTCTCCCTTTCATTAAGGAACACATCAATATGAATATATTTTCCACTAATGCCGTTTCTCCACGAAGCGCCATCGACTCGCCACATTAAGCATTTATGTCCACATAATTTATAAAATTAGGCGTTACTTTAAGGTCAGATTGCTCAGGCTCCAAAGACTTCAGAACCAATTTATGCGGGGCCACAGGGTGTCCGTGGTTCATGCGGAACGTTGACCTCCATAGAGACCTCGATCTCCCTACCATTACTCACCTCTTTAAACGTTTTTCGCAATCTTACTTCGAGAAATCTGAGGTACACCCGAACCCCCTTATTTCAGTTGCTTCCACCTACATCCCAGTTAGGTCCGACCATCGAAAATATAGGCGTCCAAAAAGCGTCTTGTATGACCCCGACGATCAAATAACGATCGCCAACACAGATACACGTAATACACACACACAGCGTCTTCGCCGGCGAAGACGAGGTCCCAGCTTTCTGACGTCGGTCGGTCGTGGCTTCTCGCCACCCTTCCGACGCCGCAATGACTAATCTAAGTCACACCATCATTCCTCCACTACACGTCGCCCTAAGCCGTGGTCCGGCCTCACAGGAGGCACCCAGGACGACGTTCCCCGACTTAAGTAGAGCTTCTGCGCTCTACTCCCTGCATTTCGCAACCTCGGCGATGCTTCTGCGCTCGCCCGTCCCGCCCGGTGACGCTGTAAAAGCCATTAGGGCTAACAGCATACAGTCAGTTCGAAAAAAAAAAGGCGTTACTTTGCGGAGATCCATAATACAAAAGTAGTAATAAAAAATATTTTGCTATAGTCCGCGATACAGTAAATAGAAAATATATATAGTGCTATCCGTTTATTGTGTCCGTCTATAGTGGACTATCCGTTTTTTTATACCCGATACATGCATGATTCGTAAAAACACATGCACAAACCTCCACCACTGTCACCACTGTACATATATTTTCTATTTACTGTATCGCGGATTATAGCAAAATTAATTTTTATTATTACTTTTTACTTTTGTATTTATGTCCACGTTATAGCGATCGCTCCTTGTCCATATGTTAGTAGATGTGAATGGACCTCTGCGACTTTTCGGGGAAAATTTTCTGTTCTAGTGTCCTCGTTACTGTTAATATTCACGTATTCCAGTCGCTATCAAGTCGCTGTCGTGTAAGCCCTGCCTAAGATTTTTTGGCTATTTATAATCAGAAAATACCCTTTTTTCAATTTCGAATTTCGTATTAATCAAATTCGTACCATCTACTCTCCACTGTACGTACTCTAAAGTTACGTTAGTTAATGGTACCTTAATAATTCATTATTATAAATTTGTGTTTATTAAACATCTGACTGTTTAATAAACATCGCAAATCACAACGCGTAGTAATTAAGTTACCTTTATATTAGGTTCGACGTTTCAGCAAAGTTGTACGAAACGTTGAACGTCATATTAAAGGCATTTATATCGCGATGTAACCTGTGTATATATAATGAATATTAGTCATATACTGATGGCATTATCAGTATTAGTGGAAATAGTTAAAAGTAACAAATTTTCCCAACTCTACAAACAATCTATTATGTGGTAACTTTACAGTCAAATGTGTTATTAGGACAATTATTTGACACTCTCGTGCTAATTGGTCATAAGCCGGCTATTACAAAGCTTTGAAGCGCATTTTATTACTTAACGAAACCCTGTAATTATTTATACAACTTCGGTGTCACGAAATAGCAGCCTAAACTGTACTTAACGCGACAACGCTTCTATTATCTACCTGCCATTTTGTTTTAATGACTTCGTTTACCTTGCCTAAATATATAATCTGTAGCAAAATGTAATCAGTAGTAATTAATTCCTTATTATTTAATAATCGGCAACACACTGAGAATCTACGAGTATATGATGATAATTTATGTTTTTCATTCAGTTACTAAATTAGTCGATAAGTTAGGTCCTCCTTCCCGTTACTTATTCCGATTAAGTTCACTAAAAACTATTAAAATATGATAAAATTGATTAGCAATTCCATCTATATCATGTTTTGCGAACTAAAGTACATTAATTTTCTATAACATCTATCACTTTGAACACTTGACCACCGATTTTTTGTATATATTCTAAGCACTTGAACCACCGAACAGAATGATGTGATGTGGGAATCTTATAAACATATCATCATCCTCCTGCCCTTATCCCACTCTAAGTGGGGTTGGCACAACATGTTGTCACATAATTCGGCTATGTATTTTACGACCGGCCGCCTTCCTGACATCAACTTACCTTAGTCATATTTTACGACCCCTCGGTAAGAAAAAAGTTGGTCTATTCTACTCAACCGGATACAACACGGTGGGTCAATTCACCTTAGTCGCCTTTTACGACACCTCGGTAAGAAATGAGGGTGGTCTATTCTACTCAGCCGGATACCAAACAGCGGGTCGACTTACCTTAGTCGCCTTTTACGACACCTCGGTAAGAAATGAGAGTGGTCTATTCTACTCCGCCGGATACCACACGGCATGGAATCCTATAAACATAGTTTGGTTTAAATAAAGTTTATTCAACTCTACTATCCCTCTTTACAGATGCCTGCGGGTTATCAGACGTGCAACACATAGACAATCTTCAGGAAAAATCACAGTGCGCTCTCGAAGAGTACTGCCGAAGCCAATACCCTAACCAACAGACGCGCTTTGGAAAACTTCTCCTACGGTTACCATCGTTGCGAACAGTGAGCTCCCAAGTCATAGAGCAACTATTCTTCGTGAGGCTAGTGGGTAAAACGCCGATCGAAACGTTAATCAGGGACATGCTGTTATCGGGAAGCTCGTTCTCCTGGCCGTACATGGCGACCATGTGACATACGATGTGGAGACAGCTAGCGGCGGCCTGATCCACGCCTTACGGCTTCCCGCCGTATCTGCCGAGCCAGCGATTCGACTTCCAGAGGTACCAGTGCGAGGCACCGGAGGACGCCGTCACGTCATCCAGCGAGTTCCAGGAAACGGAAGCGACAGCCTCCGAAGAGTACTTCGGATCGCGGAGTAGAGACAGCGAGAGAGCCGACCCTTGTCCAACATTCGATCCGATTTCAGCTTTCTACCCTCCAAAAGCGACAGAGCAAGACGTCTTCGATACAAGCAATAGTTGTGAAACACAAAAGAATGCTCAAAAAGCTTCGCTGATGATCGATAACCTCCTAAACATTAGAAGTGAGTCTTATACCCAAGCGGACACGAAATAAGAACTCTTTAAGGTATTTTCATGGGGTTAGTAGTGATTAGTTCAAGTTATTTTGTTCCTCTGTAATATATTTAGGGTATAGATGATATTTAATATTGTAAATAAAATGTTTTTATTATATTATAAATGTATATTTTATGTGATAAGTTTCAAGAGGCATGTTTTTTACTATATTCATTGATGAAAGCTCTTTAGGCGTTATGTTTTGGTTCAAAATCAAATATGCAATATTTTTTACCATTTGCGTACGTATTTATATGTCACATATATACTTTTTGAGAAAAATTGTTTCAGAAGCTTATATGCAAAACATTTTCATGGAACGACAAGTTTTTTTGCAATTCTGAAGCGATTAGTTAAATTAAAAATCAAAAATTGTTACATTGAATAATGCGACCTGTTTTTTTTAAGTTTCGCCTCTTTACAAGAACAAAGTGACATCACATAAAAAAAGGTTTATTTTTTATTATTTCTTTTTCTATATCGTGCTTATTGTCATAAAGCATATTTACCGCAACAATTTAATTGTTTTTCAACAGTAAAATTATCAATATTTTTAAACTTATCATCGTTAGAATTTTCTCTCCTATAAAGCTGTGGTTTGACAGATATCACGTTGTTCTTCTAAAGAGGCGGTTTCATTTCAAAATATTCTAAATAAACTTGTCCTTAAAAAGAGCAGAGTGTATTCCAATTGTTTCTATGTGACATTATATTTTACCATAATCATAATCAATTTAGCGATCTTGGATTGACAAAACGCAATAATTTTATATTAAACGTGCAATGTTGATAGATATGTAAGTAAATAAAGACATTTTAGACTTTTTTTGTAAAGCTATATTTATCTGATTTAGGTCTATTACAGTTTGGAGCATTATGAGTGCTATTGAATATTATTTAGAGATGATTTTTTTAAATATTTAGTTAAAGATAATTTTGAGTCATTAAAAGGCTGGATTTACACCAATACAGGCGAAAATAGTAAAGACAGACTCCGAAATTCAGTTCAGATTAATTTTCGGTTAAAAAATTCTATGCAATGTAATGTCCGGATGACCGAGCTTTACCCTGTTTTTAAGAGATATATTAATGACGTGCGACATTTTCGAGGAGTCACAAGTTCAAGTCTCGGGCGGGCGCCAATGAGATTTTTCTGTTAAAACTTAGGTTTTTTTTCTATGATATTTTTTATATTTATGTACAATATAAATACAAGGTTATTTCTATCTTAAATTACTCCGTGACCGACCGAGACCGAGACCGTGCGACTCTTTCGAGGGGAACACGAGTTCAAACTCCGGCAGGCACCAATGAGCATTTCGATTAAAACTTATGTGTCTAATTGATAATTGCAATTTATCAAACGCTTTTCGGTGAAGGAAAACATCGTGAGGAAACCTGCATATCTGTAAAGAATTCTGGAGATATGTGTAACCTACCAATCCGCATTGGAGCAGCGTGGTAGGTCTTAGCTCCAACCCTTCTCTCCAGAAACGGAGAGAGGAGGCCTATTCCCAGCAGTGGGATTGTAACAGGCCGCTACGTTACTTTTTCTTTACTTTTAATGACCTATAAATTATCATTGTAATATTTCTATACCTGTCATCGTGTACAAATTTTCGTATGATTCCGTGAAAGCATTTATTATAACGTTTTAAAAGGATTTTCATAAGCAATAATGTTAACTTGTGTGTAATTTTTTTTATATGATTTTATGGTTTTGTATGTTTCGTGTAGAGTAATATAAAAGTAAATTGTACAATTGTAAACCTGTTCAACATTGTATTATATTAGTCCCCTATTTACTGACATTAGAATTTTTCCAAAATAACGTTAGCAATCTCTAAAAGTCAATTATTTTCTTATCTTATCTATATATTCTACAAAATCTTAGACGAGTTATTGTATACGATATTTGAAGGAGGGGAAACTAGAAATTTGGAGTCTATAGAGAACATATAGACCAACATTCATTTTTATATATTAAGAATTTCTTCTTTTGTTCATTAATTTTTTACAAAACCATTCTTTTTTGTGTGAGTGAGACGGTAGCACAATTTCAACTAGGTCTGTTAGTTATCTAATACCTAATAATAAACCTAACCTAACATGACCACCGGTCGTCGATCTGATTTTTAAAATAGAATTTTTTTAATTTAATGAGGATGGATTAAAAATCACTTTGAAATCATTCCTGACTCTCGCACTTTATAAAGGACATTGGATATTTGTTTTTTTTAGTGGCCACTAAATACTTTAAATGCGAATATATAAAAATCCAAGTTTAAAACATAGCTCAAAAATTTTCAATTATGAAAACCAAGATAATATGCATATCGCTCATTATGTTGATCGAAATTCGAGACAGACTTGACCAATTGAGTTTTTTTATTCAAAATATATTTAGGATTGAGAGAATTGCTAGAAATTTTAAGAAAAAAATAACTTCAAAAATCGAAAAAATTTAATACCAAACCTTGACAAAATGACTGGTCCGTTGGCGCAGTGGGTAATGAGCCTGTCTTCAGCTATTTGAGTCGCGGGTTCGATTCCCGCCGATGGCCAAAATTTTCATAAACAATTTTTTGGTTGGGTGTATATTTGTATTTAAAATGATATATGTAGTATATTTACCAGTTGTCCGTCACGCATAACACAAGTATTAAGTTACTTACATTGGGATCGGACGACCGTGTGTGTAAGTGTCCCATATATTAAAAAAAAATTTAAACCTCAACAAAAATGTATCTAATGTAATATGTTACTTGACGATTTTTTGGTGCTGTCCCGTAGTTATTTCTTTACAACTTCACCAGTTTTGGGTTCGAATATCATTTGAATATCCAAAACAATCTTAAATATTGTATTAGGAAAATCTGGTTTTTATCAGGAACAATTACATAGTTAAATGTAGGTATGACTCCAAAATTTATTATTTATTTTTTTTGCCTTACGTTTCTTCTTCTTTCTCCTACCCTTATCCCACTCTAAGTGGGGTCGGTACAACATGGTTTTCTCTTCCATTCTCTTGTATCATTCGTCAACTCTGGCGCTACTCCTTTTATATGCATGTCATACTTCACACAGTCCAACCATCTCTTTTTAGGCCTTCCTTTAGTCACATATCCATCCACATTCATATTCAACACTCGTTTGATCACATGATTTTCATCCCTCCTCATTACATGTCCATACCATCCCAATCTTGCACCTCTCATCTTTTCTATAATTGGTGCAACTTTTTTTTTCCTTACGTTTATGTTTCTTAAATCAAAAAATGCTCAGCATAACAGATAAAAAAAAAGTAAAAATTAGAAGTCGTGTATGCTGAATAAAAAAACTTCATGACCATAACCAAGGGGGTCACAGGTTCAATCCCCAGACAGACACCAAAAAGCTTTCTCAAAAAAATATATATGTTTAGAGATTTGTAAAATTTAATATTTCCTTTTCCTGCATATATCAAGAAAAGTCCTTGCATAAGTGTAACCTACCAATCCATCGTGTAGCAGCGTGGCGGGTCTAAGCTCGTATCATCATGTCCAAAATGTAACGACCCTGCCCATTATGAAACTTTTAAATTAATATGTATTTTTCTTAAAGACTTTAGTTGATCCTGTAAATGCATTTCGCATATGTAGTAATATATTTTTTATTCTTTCACTCACGTGAAAATCTCCTGCCAAATCTTAAACGTGTAAAAGAGAAGCAATGTATTTATTCGCAATAATTGTACAAAGGGTGTAAGTATAGGTGTGTTTGAGAAGCTGTAAGAGACGTATTGAAGAATAAAGATGTCTTTCTGAATACTGTTGTTTTATTGAGTAAAATATTGGCATAACGCGGGCTGTGAGGCCTAATTTCAAAGGAGATGCGTTGAACCGCAATCAGATGGCTCATTTATACGAAGTGGAGAGATATGGAAATGACGTTATCCGACTTTTGACTCCGCTAATATTTATTTATTTATTTAATAAGTACACTAACTATATACATATTATGACATTAACCACTATATTGACATTAACTTTAACATTACCTTTACAGCAGTTTAAAAATACTATTAAAAAAAGGTACAGAAAGCCTATTATACTACCTATAAGTCTACCTACTACTACCTATTAGCCTATTATACTATTGAAGATTACCTAGAAGATAAGACTGCGTGGATATAGCTTCTCTTCAACCCTGTACAAGACATTTATAACTATAAGTAACTAGTGATAAGAATTATTGTTGGAAAAGAGCAACCGCCGAGTTTCTTGCTGGTTTTTCTCGGTAGGAACAGCTTTCCGAACCAGCAGTAGATGTTGACGATTCAGAAGCACTTGTTTACAAGTTTACTTGGGTAAAGAATATTTTGAATTTTTTGAATATATTCACATTCGTACTTTAAACATTCTGATATGCATATCTTTAACAAGTGCACATAACATTTACTAATTAACACCATGTAAGCCAAAATTATATGTAATAAATACCATTTCAGAGAAGCAGTTATAATTTAATTTAATCTAAAGATAATTATTATTAAAAAAGAAGCTTACAACGACCTACTTTCCAATAATAAGAACATATAACATATCTCTATAGAGCAAAAGAGATATCACATCTCTCTATCTCTCTCTCTCCCTTCTGTACAGAAGTAAGAGCTTTGGCAAAGGGTTCGTTACTCGTCCCAGAAATACGGAGAGAAGGGTAAGCAAGTAAGCGAGAAGAGAAGTGTAGGGTAATGTCATCCTAAGGTAAAAGTAAAAATCAGCGGTCTATTTACCAATTTTTTTTATCGAAAAAAAAGTATATCGTAATCATGTTTTGGAATCTTACATTCTCTCTGAGATATGATGTATATTAACATATATTTTTCTTTTAATCGTCATCGCTATAGCTTTTGTTAAAAACGTGTTTAAAGTCAGTCTATATGACTCTGTTCAGCGCCTTCATGAATGGAACTCGTCCCAGAAATACGGAGAGAAGGGTAAGCAAGTAAGCGGGAAGAGAAGGGTAGGGTAATGTCATCCTAAGGTAATAAGGTAAATATTCTTTGAGGGTAATATAGCTGTAATGTGAGGATAGAGAATGTTTTGTTTATGACGTAGATAGACCAAATAGCAATCCTAACGTTGTTGTTTAGTGTGATATAAAACTTTAAGTTATTATTCACAATAGAATATATTTTCTTCGTGAATAATTGCTTAATATTATTCTCCATATTACAAAACAGTTTATATTATTCTACATATTACAAAACAGTTTAAATTATTCTACATATTACAAAACAGTTTATATTACTCCTACTAATATGGAAAAATGAGTATGGGAATAGAAACAATTGATCGTCATAATCAAGCCTTGCATGTGACAATTGGCTTTATCGTGATTGTTCCTACCGTACAGGTGGTACCACAGGTGGACGGAAGTCTAAACGTGATTTCACTTTTATCACAAATTATAATAATCAATATGTATAAAAATGAATGGTCCTTTATAGACTCTGAAACGGCTAGACTGATTTACTTTTTGTGAGACTTCATAGGATCATATTTAAGTATATCTCTTAAAAAACCGACTAAAGCTCTGTCATATATTCTATAGATGTAGATGTCTGATATTATATTCTATAGAAAAACTAATTTGTACCTGCCCTGGGTTTGTACCTGTGACGTCATTGTCTCACCGCTGTCTATATATAAATTAATACAATTGTATTAATTATTTAAAAAAATCTATAGGTGCCATAGCAAATACGAGGAGCAGTAGGCCTACCATGAACTTTTAGAAAACGATTCAATTCAAAGTTAGTACCTAAACTCAACCGCTTTCTTTTCGTACCATGAAGTGTAAATTGCATTGGGGTCGTAATGTTAGAAAAGGAAAACGTTATATGAGCTATAAATAACTCTGTCGCTTTAACTCAATGTTTTTAGAACGCATTCCGAACGCTCACTTGGCAACGACTTAAAGTTGGGTCTTTAAGGCGTCATTGTATGAAAAAGCAACCGAAAAAAGCTAAAAGCCTACCTAGGTGTCGTAAAAGGCGACTAAGGTAAGTTGGCCTGCCTTGTGGTATTCGGCTTAATAGAATAGACCCCCCCTCATTTCATGCCGAGGTGTCGTAAAAAGCGACTAGGTTAAGTTGACGTCAGGCATGCAGCCGGTCGTAAAATACGTAGCCAAATCATGTGACAACATGTTTGTAACATGTTGTGCCGACCCCACTCAGAGTAAGATGAGGAGGAGGATGATGATTTATGAAAAAGCAAAACAATTTAGTTTACGTCCCCAATTGAGTCGCAATACGAGTTCATGGTAGGCCTAGACAGGTGTATATACCCAAATCCGTTTAGGTCAGAAGTCGTCAACGGGTGAACACGCTCGGTGCGCCTTTTGTCACAATTGACACAACAATAATTGACAGTGAACTGAATTTTGACGCAATTTTAAACAGAAATTATTGTCACTTAGATCCGAGAGAAATCACGACTATTATTACCTTAATTAAACTCTAAAATTACTAAATTCCAAAGTTTAAGTATAAATAAAAGTAATGGAATTATATTGTTTTGTAAAATCATTCTTTTTGCTACAAACACGGCTAAAATATTTAACGTATGAACGTTATAACTTAACTAAAATATGACTCTCATAATAGTAACATCTATAAGTTTATAAAATAGTATTTGACTAGATAGACTTTGGTAAATTGTAGCGATATAAGACGTGGTAGTATAAAGGATAAACCTTGCCTTTCGAAGCGCTGAATTCCCTGTCATGAACGTAATATTAAAGGCTAAGTTGATTTCAGCGTTTCAGTAGGGCGTTGGGCGTGGCAAAGGTCGCCCAATGGGGTCGGAGGTCGCGACCCCCGACCTGTAACTGCTCTAAGGTGAATCCGCGCAAACTCCTCCGCGACTCGATTGATTCGCGGCTCGAAATCCCCGGACACTGACGAATAGCTGTCGAGTTAGTGCAGGCTTTGTTTCTGGTGATCTGAAACACAAGTCAGACTATAGAATTTACGAGAAACAATGAGATTATAAAATACTAGTGATATCTTCGACTTCATTCGCGTCAACTTTTTGTCAATACTTCGTGTATAATGCGTATTTTTCACCGTTTTCGAAAAAAACCCAATATTTTTATCCTATATGTAGGCCCAGTATCTTAGCTTCAATTGTACCAAATTTTATACATACCGCTGTATCGGATTAGCTGTATAGATTAGTGATGTTCAAATCCCGTGCAGGCATCATTGAATTTGCTGTGAAAAGTTATTTGCCTTTTTAATGTCAGTTCAGGAAACTCAGTTCAGCCTATGCTATTCGAAAGATAAGACAGTTTACAGACGTCGAAACAGCAAAACTAGTTTATTTTGCTTACTTCCATAGCATTATGTCTTATGGAATAATGTTATGGGGTAATGCGCTGATATTGAGAAAATTTTTGTATTGCAAAAAAGAGCCATACGTGGCATTTATAATTTGAATTCGCGTGAGTCCCTGCGAGAGAAGTTTAAGGAATCAGGTATTCTTACGTTGGCTTCACAGTATATTTTTAGCAATTTGATTTTTGTGCATAAAAATATACATAATTATAAAAAGATTGGCGATGTATATAATAGACAAAGTAGGAACCGACATAAGCTTGCGGCCCTGCTTTGCGCCTTGTAAGAGTACGTAAGTCGTTTGTGGGTTTGGATATAAGATTCTATAACAAAATTCCACAATCAATTTTAACTTTGCCATTACAGCAATTTAAAAATACTGTTAAAAAGAGGCTGATACAGAAAGCCTATTATACCGTTGAGGCTTACATTGATGATAAGAATGCGTGGATATAGCTGCTCTTTGACCTTGTGCAGGATAGCTATGACAAAATGTAATTAGTATTAAGAATCTTCTTTTTTAAAAGAGCTCCACCGAGTTTCTTGCTTGCTCTTCTCGGTAGGACGGCTTTCCGAACCAGCAGTAAAGTTGACGATTCAAAAGCACTTGTTTACAAGTTTACTTGAATAAAGAATATTTTGAATTTGAATTTGAATTTGAATAGAATAATACATCATGCTCTTTGCGGTGTAAGAAAATTGTCACACCAAACAAAGTAGCATCTATTAAAGTAAGTAGAAAAGCAGATTGCCAAAACAATCAGCGGTATGATGCATTTTCGCGAAATATTCCATTTCTAAGTTAAAGGTATTAAGTATTTTACCTACTACATATATTACGCGGCAATAAATAATGCACATAGAGGCTCTGAGAGAGAATCGGCTAGATTCTGCTTCATAGATCATTGCCTCTTTCGCACAGACTGACGAACCCGTGCGAAACGTCACATACTAACTGAGTGACAGTGACAGCGCTCTACGAAACCGAACTGGCCGGCTGTATCGCTCTAAACATCGATGTCCATTATTTAATGCCAGGTACTATACTTGTTCAAAAATCCAAATAAGTCCTTATTGTATGTACCCAAATGCAAGTTAATGCAACATTTTTACCAAGAATGCAGTTTTCGGATATACAATTATTTCCTTTAACTAAATTAACAGGAATGATAAACCAGTATCAATCCGCAAAGCTCCTTCCCTGTCGGTATTTAAGTAACAGAGTAGAAAATATTGTCTCAAGTAATTATATTACATATTACTAGCATCTTTATAAATCTATTTAATTAAAAATAATAATTCATTAAACCGTGTGGATAAGCTGTGATAGCCCAGCGGTGAGACCGTGCTACTCTTTCGAGGGGAACACGAGTTCAAACCCGGGCAGGCACCAATGAGTTTTTCTATTAAAACTCACGTGTCTAATTGAAAATTGCAATTAATCACACGCTTTTCGGTGAAGGAAAACATCGTGAGGAAACCTGCATATCTCTGGAGAATTCTGGAGATATGTGTAACCTACCAATCCGCATTGGAGCAGCGTGGTAGGTAGGTCTTTGCTCCTACCCTTCTCTCCAGAAACGGAGAGAGGAGGCCTATTCCCATACTTTAAACCGTGTGGTATCCGGCTAAGTAGAATAGATCAATCTCATTTCTTACCGAGGGGTCGCAAAACATGGCTAAGGCAAGTTGTCATTATGCAGGCAAAAAATACGTAGCCAAATCATGTGACAACATGTTTGTAACATTTTGGGCCGACCCCACTTAGAGTGAGATAAGGACAGGAGGATGATGAATTAATTAAATAGTTCAATTTACTATTATCTATGTTGTATCTTTTTTTTAATCTTTTATCATGTTATCTCGAAAGCAAATATTAATCTAGGTACACAGTTTTTCGTTATTTTTTTCTTTCTATATTACCCGTATTTCACTTCTTGTCTTTTCCTTCTGGAAGAGATCCTTTAGGGATAAGTTTATTTATTATTTATGAATATTGTTTTTGGAAATTGGATAATTTGACAGTGATATACGACTTTGCAAACCATTTGTAAGTTTGTTCATTGACTCCGAATTCGCTGAAAAAAAGAGTCAGAAACAAAATACATACTAATAAGGTAGAGTATAAGGAGCTCTTTTTGTAAGCATTGTGATGTATGTTTGGAGATGTGTGCGATAAGACAGACGGACAGACAGCCGGTATCTAGTAAACGGTGCTGCTACACCTATTGAACATGAAATGGTATAGAGTGGTCATCTATACTTGAATTTAGAAGCTGAAGAGTTCGTTTGTTTGTTTGAACGCGCTAATCTTAGGAACTACTGGATCGATTTGAAAAATTATTTGAGTGTAAGATATTCCATTTATGACTGGCCCGCTGGCGCTGTGGGTAGAGACCCTGCCTTCAGCTCCGCGGGTCGCGGGTTCAATTCCCGCCGAGGGCCAACATTTTCTATAAACAAATTGTTGGTTGTTCGAGCCTGGGTCTGTATTTGTATTTAAGTATGTATTTAAACTTATATATGTAGTATATCTACCAGTTGTCCGTCACTCATAACACAAGTATTAAGTAACTTACTTTGGGGATGGACGACCGTGTGTGTAAATGTCCCATATATTTATTATTTATTATTATTTATCTAGGAAGGCTATAGATTATATAACATCACGCTAAGATGAATAGGAGAAGAGCAGAAATAAAAAATATTACGAAAACGGCACAATTTAAAACTTTCCTTGCGTGCGCTAAGTAAACGGTGAAAGTTATTCAAAAATAATGTACTACAAAATTGTTCCCCTCTGAAAGTTCTAAATAAAACTCTGCGACAGCATTGGTCTAGCTTTTAACGTTAACCCGCTTTAACCATAATAAATATAAGAATTGCGGTTTACTCAAATAATAAGACTGAAGTCCACGCGAACGAAGTTGCGTTTAAAAGCTATTTACTTATAAATGTGGATTGTATATTTTCACAAAGCCACGGATTCTGAAGAATTTGAATTTTATTTAATTTCGACATTATCATTTTGCTCTCCTCATTTCGCACTCCAGACGAAAATTCAATGCTTGTCCGTCCTGCAGGGGGACACGATAAGAACCGGTAGGACTAAAAGCATATTATTAAATTTAAAAAATAGCCGTTTCATTAGAATTTAAATTAAAATAATTATTTTATTCAAGTTGCACAAGCACCTTTGAATTGTCAAATTACAACAACGAAATAAAACTCGGCGGTCATTTAAAAAAAAATCTAAAAATAATTCTTTAAACAATATTTAATTGTTTGACAAATCAAAAATCACAATATAATCTAGCGTTAGTGCAAATTAAATCCAAGCTTTCTTATCCCAGATTTATAATTGCATTTTTGAACTTAAACAACCTAAATGATATAAAAGAAAAGTTATATTAAATAAAAAGTGACGACTCCACACATCTTTGTTACCTTCACGCACCTAATCGCGCGGGTGGTCGCCTCTGATTGTGATTGACAGTCACACGTCACACCATCACATCCATCACTCTCCGACACCATTCATTACCATAACGCACCACACATTACCCTTTCTCTTCACACGTGAGACCAGCAAATCAATGTTACTGCAGCAATAGATTATAATGTTCAGAATAATGCATTGAGAAATTCGATTATTATCGATCTTGGTACCCAGTCGTAGTTAACTAGACTAGGTTGTAAGGCTTTGAAATGCTTTTGAATGTATGGATTGACAGCTCAGAAAGGATGTGTTATATCAAAAGATTTTGAAGTATTGTATCTGATGCGATTTAAGATATTTTATAATGTATGAGTTTGTTACGAAACAATCTTACTTACGGTGCATCATTTCGATGTAATTATTGATTTGCCTTTTGAGATGACTTATGAAGGAAAAATCGACAATCGATCTGGTTTTGAAGCTTTACTGATACTAAATTATGGATAAATAACCTGTAATAGCTAAACGACAAGTCTTTGTGACCTTTATTTAAAGGTCCCTGATTCAAACTACAGACAATGCTGTAACAATTTGGGCGGAGCATATGGGTTTTCAAATGTTTTTTGTATGGCGCTACATTTTCTTAACCCCTAAAGAAGGTGGTCTATTCTACTCAGCCGGAAACCACATGGCGGGTCATCTTACCTTAGTTGCTTTTTAAGGCACCTCGGTAAGAATGAGGGTCGTCCATTCTACTCAGCCGGATACCACACGGCGGGTCAACTTACCCTAGTCGCCTTTTAAGACACCTCGGTAAGAAACATGGGTTGTATATTCTACTCAGCCGGAAACCACACGGCGGGTCAACTTACCTTAGTCGCCTTTTAAGACACCTCGGTAAGAAATAAGGGTTGTCTATTCTACTCAGCCGGAAACCACACGGCATAAATTCCTCCCGGTACCATTAGTTATAAATAACTAAACGACTTTAATCAAGTGCATTTCATCTTTGTTACGGCACAACGTAATCAAGATAACGTATTTTTTATACACTAACAGATAAGATTCCTTCACCCTCGCCAAGCTTTCACTCCAACTAAGTAGCCGTTGAAATGACTTGTCCGATAAGTGATGACGTCACCGCAATGTCCGCAAAAAGTGCGTGCGCGGAGTGACGTTTGTTTTTTCACGTCCGCGCCAATTCCACGATGTACGTGACCGGTGCACACGAGATTGATATCTCTATGATAAAATTTCACAAACAATTTTTGTTTACCATTCATCATCCTCCTGCCCTACCCACTTAATTGGGGTCAACACAACACGTTGTCACATGATTTGGCTACATATATTACGACCGGCAGCGTGCCTGACGTCAGCTTACTTTATGGGTATTTTACGACACCTCGGTAAGAAATTAGAGTGGTATATTATACTCAACCGGATACCACACGGCATAATGTACTAACTATACTTTCTTAAAAATAATGTTATAACATCACCGTACTCGTAAATAAAAATGACTGACTATATTTTCGATAATAATTTCTGTTTAACATTACAGCAGTTTAAAATCAGGATGTTGTTACAAAAGTTGTTGTTATATTTATTAAAGATAACATTTATGATAAGTACGCGTGGACTGAGCTACTCTTTGACCTTGCAGAAATTAGAAATGACTATAACTTAGATGTAACTAGTTATGAGAATTATATTTTGTAAGAGCAAACGCTGAGTTTCTCTCTTCTTAGTAGAGGCGATTTTCCAAACAAGCAGTAGAGTTAACGATTTACAAAAGTAATAATAAAATTATTTTCAAATCGCAAAGCTTTGCGATTTTGTCGTGGAGTCTATCTCCTGATGATGCCTCGGTTGCGGGGCGAAACGATTGTTGAGTTTGTGATAGTGAACTTGTGTAGTGCTTGTGTATTGTGGTGGAAGTGGTGGAGGCTTGTGCATATGTTTTTTACGAATCCTGCATGTAACGGGTATGAAAAAACGTATAGTCCACTATACATTTAGCACTATATATATTTTCTATTTACTGTATCGCGGATTATAGCAAAATAATTTTATTATTACTTTTGTATTATGGATCTCCGCAAAGTAACGCCTAATTCTATAAATTATTTAACGATTTACAAGTTTACTTGAAATTTCTAAAGAATATTTTGATAATTAATATACATATTTCAAGATATTTTTATCGCACTTATTTAAGATATTTTTATCGCGAGTTTATTTAGATTCTCGATTGTGTGAATACCATTTATCCATAACACAAATATTAAGTTATAGCACCCGGCATTAAATAATGCATATAACGAAACAGCAATAATGCATATAAAAATAAATAACGAAACAGCCGGCCAGTTTTCGTAGAGCGCTGTCACTCAGTTAGTATGTGACGTTTCAAACGGGTTCGTCAGTCTGTGCGATAGAGAATGCTCTATGAAGCAGAATCTATTTTCGCTCTCTAAGCTTCGATGTGCATTATTTTTTACCGGGTACTAAACTTACTTTAGGGACAGATGACCGTGTAAATGTTTGTAAATGTATATATTGCTTTACTTTAATATATTGATACTAGTAATAAGAATTACATTTTGAAAACAGCAACCTCCGAATTTCTGCTGGCTAACTATATATCCGATATACTATACTAGATTTGAAGATTCAAAAGCACTTTTGTTACAAGTTAACTTCAATACCCCATACATACATACCCCCTACACATACTATTACATACATACATATATTACATAAATACATACATACCTTTCAAACTAATTAAAATACAGAGAGGTACTCTTTACAGACTTTTTTTTCTTTATTGTACTAATCATAATATAATATTTACGTTCTTTTATTTAAACGAATAGTAATCAAATCACATGTCTTCGGTACCTGTCGCTGTATGCCGAAATACAGTTTTAACTAGTTCGGCTACAGGTGGCCATATTGTAAGTTAGGTCCTATTTGTGTTATGTAATAAATAAATAAAATAAAGAATGTTATAAATATGAACTAATGTTAACACGACTTGTATCTCTAAGTTAATCGAAAAATCCGCTCTATCTTCATACACATCACAGCGATATCGCGCACTTTGAATAGGAAAGTAATAAATTTCATTAGGGTCGGCGTTTCGGAGGCGCTAAAACAATGTGTTGGGGGACTTGAGATAAATTGTCACTTGCGAGGATTATGTTCCTTTTTTATTGATAACCACTAACAGTTATACTTTTACAAACATTTAATTTTATTTTATTCTACTATCACTATATACTAAAAGTAGCGGCCTGTTGCAATCCCACGGCTGGGCATAGACCTCCTCTCTCCGCTTCTGGAGAGAAGGGTTGGAGCTAAGTCCTACCACGCTGCTCCGATGCGGATTCGTAGGTTACACATATCTCCAGAATTCTCTAGAGATATGTAGGTTTCCTCACGATGTTTTCCTTCACCGAAAAGCGTGTGATAAATTGCAATTATCAATTAGACACATGAGTTTTAATAGAAAAACCCATTGGTTCCTGCCCGGGTTTGAACTCGTATTCCCCTCGTAAGAGTCGCACGGTCTCACCGCTGGGCTATCACAGCTCTACTATACACTAGCTGACTGTTAATTAAAATAACCGCCTGTTACTATGCAACTGAGCATAGAAATCCTGTCTCCATTCTTGGACAGAAGAATAAGAGCTAATACCTATCACGCTGCTCCAATGCGAATTGTTAGGTTACACGTATCCCTAGAATTCTCTATGCTAGGTTCCCTCATAATGTTCCTTCACCAAAAAGCGTTTGATAAATTGCAAATATCATATTTTATCCTCCTGCCCTTATCCCACTCTAAGTGTGATCTCACATGTGTGTATGTGATCGATTTTTTCAAAATCTACTGAACGGATTTTAGTACAGTTTTTAGTTAAAGATAGTGCAATTCTTGCGAAAGGTTTAAGTTAAGTTATAGTACATTACGGTTACGGTACAGTACGGTTTTACGTAAATTGTGCTTTATAAGTCGCCCGGTTGTAAATAAAATCGCCTCTTGGAAGCTTTACTCGGGGAACCGCTTAGCAGCAGGTACAGATACACTGAGGTAATGTATTAAAGAATTGTAGATCTACAAAAATACTACAAAAAAGGTCTTGACTGCATAAATAAATAAATCATTATAAGGGACACTTACACACACGGTCGTCCATCCCCAAAGTAACTTAATACTTGTGTTCTTATACAGACAACTGGTAAAATATATATACATATATAATTTTAAATACATACTTGTTTATAGACAATGTTGGCCATCGGCGGGAATCGAACCCACCACCCGCGGAGCTGAAGTTAGGTTCACTACCCACTGTGCCAACGAAGCAGTCACAATTTACTTTCTTCGTTCCTTTTTCAAAATCAAGTTTGTTTCTATCTCTAATGGTTATGTAAAACAAATAATTAAAAATACTACGTTATATTCGAGACTATTTCCTTCTGTTCAGTAACTACCGTATCTAAATATATGCGATCGTGAGTTTCACCATTTAATAAAGATCGAAATTATCCTGTACACGGTAAGAATCCAATAAATACTTTAAAAAATATTAGATTTCCACGTAGCTTATTCTAAGTATATATGAATGGAGTTAAAAACCAGTATTGGCTTAAAAAGCAAAATCCTTTCTACGGATACGAAGTTACTCGTGATATTGAAGCAATTTACATAGTCATAAATGCAATTGTAGACCCCCGTTTCTTTTTAATGGTTTCACCCCGGGCTTGGCACCCCCAAAGATAAGATATGTCACAGCTTGACAGATGTCATGACATTTACAAGGCCCGTAAAACAAGAGCTAACTCGACGTCGCATTTGAATTGTGTAACAAGGAAAAAAGATCAATTTTTTGGTTATTTTAGGAGCAATACTAAACATTGGATTTAACAACTACTTGCATCTTAAGTAACGTTTATAAGTAGAGAAAGTTAAACAATTGTTTAACCACTTAAGTATTTGTTAGTTAAGTAATTGTTTACTCAATGATTTAAGAATTTTTATAAGTAAGACTGTTGGAAGTCTCGCCTGCGTTTTTTGGCCGCATTTTGTTTATCCTAGACAGCAATGACAAAATGTAAGTACAAAAGTAATAATAAAATTATTTACTATTACCCGCGATAAAGTAAATAAAAAATAAATGTGGTGCTAAATGTATATATATGTAGCAAAACGAAATCGTAAAGCTTTGCTTCAGATGATGCTTCAGTTGCGGGGTGAAACGATTGTTGAATTTATTGATAGTGAACGTGTGTAGTGCTTGTGTGTGTAGTGGCGGTGTTGGAGGTTTGTGCATGTGTTTTTACGAATCCTGCATGTATCGGGTATGAAAGAACGGATATTCCACTATACATTTAGCACTATATATTTTCTATTCACTTTATCGCGGATTATAGCAAAATAATTTTATTATTACTTTTGTATTATGGATCTCCGCAAAGTAACGCCTAATTCTATAAATTATTTAAAATGTAACTAGTTAAAAGAATTATAGTTTGAAAATAGCAACTGGCGATTTTTTTGCTGGCATTTTCTCGAACTAACAGTAAATATAGAGTTGGCGATTCAAAAGCACTTGTTTACAAGTTTACTTAAATAAAGAATATTCTGAATCTGAATATAATTTATTGTTTAGTATTTGTTTTCAATTCCTTACTAATTGTAGGACTTTTTAAATAACAAAAATACGTTCAAATTCATGTTTTTTTTTCAAAACAATGACTTGCGCAAAATAAGGAATATAACGATATGCAAATTCATACCCAGGTATGATTAGATGACCGTGGGTACTCCAGGGTTATGAGAAACTTCCTAAGCTAATCAGTCACAGTCCGGGGTGTTGGGACCAGGATTAGCATAGCCAAAAATCACAATGGCAAACTCAAGAAGTTAATGGTCGGTCCGTGCATAATTTTACGAGCGGACACAAAAGGGTTAAACAAAGGTGTTTCGATAAAAAGTTTTATTAATGTGATAGATGAATCATCGGATCCGTTAGACCGGTCTTTTATAAGTCTATTAAAGTGTTAGTTTTATCTGTTGTTTTGATGTGAATGGCGATGAAAGATTTATTTATTCACGTTTGATTACGTTATTTTACGAACAATACGACTGCTGCATACTGATAACATGTTGTTAAATTTCTTTTAACTTGTTCCTAGACTTTTCTGTTTTTATTTTTGTCTATGGTTATATTAATTGCCGTGTGGTATCCGGCATAGAATAGACTACCCTCCTTCTTACCGGGGTGTTGTAAGAGGCGACTAAGGTATGAGCCGTGTGGTATCCGGCTGCATAGAATAGACCACCCTCATTTCTTACCGAGGTGTCGTAAAAGGCGACTAAGGTAAGTTGACGTCAGGCAGGCGGCGGTGTAATACTTAGCCAAATCATGTGACAACATGTTTGTAACATGTTGTGCCGACCCCACTTATAGTGGGATAAGGGCAGGAGAATGATGATGATGATTTTGTTATATTAATAAATTATTACTAATATACGCAACATTATGTATAAAATTACTCATAAATAATGTAAATAAAGTAAGTAAGTAAAATTCCTTAAACATTAATTATTTTGTTATTAAATAGTCCTTACATCATAATATTGGAATTTGTAATGTTGAAAGTGTTTTGGTTGTACAATATATTTACTTGAAAAGATCAGTAAGAAAGTTATTAATTATGATAACGCCAAGAAAATTTAAAAATATGTACTAAAACCCTCGTTCATTGATATAGAAAACCTGTCGATACTGTTAAAGATTACTTAAAGTAACGGCCTGTTACTATCCCACTGCTGGCCATAGGCCTCCTCTCTCCATATTTGGAGAGAAGGGTTGGAGCTAAAATCTACTACGCTGCTCCAATGCGGATTGGTAGGTTACACATATCCCCAGAACTCTCTAGAGATATGCAGGTTTCCTCACGATTTTTTCCTTCACCGAAAAGCGTGTGATAAATTGCCATTATCAATTAGACACATCAGTTTTAATAGAAAAACTCATTGGTGCCGGGTTTGAACCCATGATCATCACTAGAGAGTCACACGGTCTCACCGCTGGGCTATCACAGCTTAAAGATTACTTACATGATAGAAATGCGTGGATATAGCTACTCTCCGACATTATGCACAGAGCTATGAAAGAATGTAATTAGTTATAAGAATTATATTTTAAAAAGAACCACTGCCGAGTTTTTTGCTAGCTCTACTCGGTAGGAGCTTTTTCCGAACCAGCAGTAAAGTTGACAATTTAAAAGCACTTGTTTACAAGTTTACTTGAATAAAAAGTATTTGGAATTTTAATTCGTTCATTACTTAAGACATTGACGATCTCTTTTTCGTACCCTTATCCCACTCTAAGTGGGGTCGGCACAACATGTTTTTCTCTGCCATTCTCTTCTGTCATTCGTCAACTCTGGCGCTACTCCTTTTATATGCATGCCATACTTCACACAACCCAAACATCTCTTTTTAGGCCTCTCTCTGGTCACATATCCATCCACATTCATACTCAATACTCGTTTGGTCACATGATTTTCATCCCTCCTCATTACATGTCCATACCATCCCAATCTTGCACCTATCAGACTTCCCCTTATATACTCATTTCTTATTTTATCCAATCTTGTCTTAAGACAACATTGACGATATTTACGTAAAATTTACACTTCGGAACATCAAGTGCAAAACCAAAATCTCTAATGTCATAATCTGTCCCAACCCTCGCGATCCCGACCGCGGCCTTTAATAATGCATCCGCCATTAGTTAACACACAGATGCTGCGGCCTTCTTCGACTTATTCTAATTACACGGAAAGGGTTGAAAGAGATCACATGTCATATCTTCATGACAAAATGATATTAGTTTTTAACAGTTTTTTGTCAAATTACATTCGAAAATGTAATATTAATTTTAACACTACTATAAAAACAAAAATCACAAAGCTTTTGCTTTGCGATTTTGTCGTGGACTCTATCTCCTGATGATGCATCAGTTGCGAGGCGAACCGATTGTTGAGTTTGTGATAGTGAAAGTGTGTAGTGCTTGTGTATTATGGTGGAAGTGGTAGAGGTTTGTGCATGTGTTTTTACGAATCCTGCACGTATCGGGTATAAAAATACGGATAGTCTACTATACATTTAACACTATATATATTTTCTATTAACTGTATCGCGGATTATAGCAAAATAATTTTATTATTACTTTTGTATTATGGATCTCCGCAAAGTAACGCCTAATTGTATAAATTACTACTATAAATAATTATTAACAATGCCCGCGAGCATACGTTTGGGCAGGTCTGAACTATAATATATAACTAACTAGAACTGAAATATAAAATATAACTAAAAGGTTTTTCACTCAAATATCTGATAAATAATTTTTTAAAGTAACGTTAATATTTCTCTTTTCTGAAATCTGAGTAAATTTAATGGTTTATTAATTTACAAATACAAAAATAAATATTATATTCTGTATCCTTCGATAATTTTATACAAATTATATAAATTAAAGCAAAGTTTTCGTAATTTTAATTAGTGACATGTTCATCTCAGACGCTCTACAATCTGTACCTATTCGTTCGTTCTCACTTTACGGAAAGGATTAAAAAAGATTAAGTTCGTTCTTAATTACGTATGTTTTTCCTGTTACCTTTTCCATACTTGAAAATTATTTCTTGCTCAAACTTTGTTTTTTCGTACGCAGAAAAGGCTGCGATCACTGATGAAATAAAAATATCCCGAGTGTTTAAAAACCTCCACTTAACGCGGCCGATATTACAAAGCCATTACTTAACTTCCTTTTTGTCGAGGACACGAAATAATTAATTTTTGACGATGCCGTTGACTGAGTGGTTTTTTAAAGTCTCCGAGTCACAGAAGGTGTCCGGGCGCAGCTGGGCAAGTATCACGCTAATCTGTACGCCGTCTCACTTGTTAAATATTAACGCAGTCTAATTACAACCTCCTGCCACCCCACTCTAATGGCTTTTAAAACTGATTCCCGCCCCGGAGGATGCGTATTTGATGACAACTTTCGTCGTTTTGCGGGCGTCGACAAGGGCGACTGGAAAACTCCGCACGTGGTCCTTTACACTTTAATCTCTTGTCGCTTCTGTATCTCCATCTATAGATAGAGATCCTTCATTTGAATGTCAGGATGTCAGTAATGGATTGCGTTGTAGGAAAGCGGCGATGCAGGTCCTCATCGCATTAGACATGTGTAACGCTTTTAAGGTTGAGGGTTTGACACTTAGGGAAGCGCGTCGTTAAAAACTTAATTGGCGTCGTGCACTGCGACGCATTTGCACCAATTGTGTTAAATCAAATATGAGTACTACGAAATGGGTTTTTCTAAACTTTTTACTTTTTTACCGCTGCGTATGCGTTAATGTTAAGTGTTTTGGATGCGTTTCGAAGAGTGAAGTGCTTGAGAGAGTATTTATCGTCTGACAATTATTTGGGTGTTTTCTTTTAAACGCTAAAATATGCATGCAGTTATATACAACGCCTTAAAAAAATTTGAGTGTACGAGAAATTTTGAATAGAAGATAGTATCTATTGTTTCAGTACGTAAATTGTTTTAGACGAGTTTATATAATAAACATACATACCACAGAAAGTTTTAAAACGAGTTTAAAATGTTATTTAGCCATGGACAGCTTGCATTAATAATACCCCGAAATTATAAAAAAAAAATTACGTTATAAAAATTCTATTTTGAAATCTTTCAAATCTTATTGAAATTCGAAATTTCTAGCTTGCAATGTCGAGAATTTTTGGGACCAGCAGAAGAGTTGACAAAATGTTAAAGTTGATAAATCTGTAATATTATTTCGAGGTTTTACAACAGTTTGAATGAAATTTAAAGTACATGTCAGATACACGGACTTAAATTTATTTTATCACAAATCTTTTCTCACACAAATCATACGAAACATCGTTTGTAAAATTTTCGCCGTAAAAGCAGCAAAGGTACGTAATTAATGATATCGTGACAGTTTTGGCTATTTGTCCAACCCGGGATGTGCAAACAGGTCGTTTTCTAAGCAAAAGGGATCGTTTAACGGTAACGCAACTATTTATGCGTTCCTAATGGTACTGTGACAATCATTCCGCACCATTAGACGTATCATTAGCGACACCGTTTTATTTGTTGTTTGTTTTCTTAAAATTCCGACCTGACCGGCCGCTAGAGGGTTGTCATTAATCAAGACGCCAAAGATTCGGGGACGAAAGTTTTTTGATTAAGCAAATATGGGAACGGACGCCTGGATCGTATGTCTTGTCTGGGAATTTGCTGGTTTATTAATGATATCTGACATTGTTGTATGTAATACGATCTGTTAAAGTTATAACTATGGCAGAATTAATTAATGGATGAAATAGACTGCTAAAACTAAAATGGACATCATACACATAGCATGATTTATAGAAGCAGGCGTTACTTTGCGGAATTCCATATTACAGGCAATATAACAAAACTACTTCGCTATAATCCGCACGGGTTAAACGAATGCATGCAAAGCTATTGTGTATGAAGCAGGCAAAATCTACGAACCTTATACATGCAGGACAAGCCACCACACGCACCCCAAGGCTCCTCCACCAGCAACAAAGCACACAGAAGCATCATCAGGAGGATAGGCTCCACGACAAAATCGTAATGCATTACGGTTTCGGAGCGAAACGATCGTTGAGATAGTTGTGGTGGTGGGTGTATGTGCTGCTTGTGTGCTTTGTTGCTGGTGGAGGAGCCTTGGGGTGCGTGTGGTGGCTTGTCCTGCATGTATAAGGTTCGTAGATTTTGCCTGCTTTATACACATTAGCTTTGCATGCATTCGCTTAACCCGTGCGGATTATAGCGAAGTAGTTATGTTATATTGCCTATACACATAGCAGCTGTGGAGATAACTGGAAAGACAAAAGAAAAACTTTTTTTAACATGTCTTTAGCCCTAATAGCTTTTACAGACTGACAGAGCGAGGTAAAAAAGCGCAGAGGCTTACTTGATTGTGCAAATTGCATGAAAAGCACAAAAGATATTCTAACTCCGGAGAGAAGTGCATAAAGAATGCCTGGTAGTATGACTGTGACTAAAAAGTCACAAAAAGCCTGCAAAAGTACGTAAGTCATTTTTGGGTTTGTGTATAAGATTCTATAATAAAATCCCTCAATCAATTTTGGCTTTGCCGTTACACCAGTCTAAAAACACTGTTAAAAGAGGCTGATACAGAAGCCTACTATACTGTTGAGGATTACTTAGATGATAAAAATGCGTGGTTATAGCTACCCTCTGATAAAAGACAGCAAATTGAAATGCTTCGAAAACAGCAACCACCGAGTTTCTTGCTTGCTTCTGACAGCTTTCCGAACCAGCAGTGAAGTTGATGTTTGAAAAGCACTTATTTAATTTGAACTACTCACACCATCCTTTGGGATTGTGGGCAGAAGCCAAGAAAGCACTAAGGAAAAAAACTGGGACCATGTAAACGTCAAATTATATCAAATTGAATGCGTATTCGAAATAAATATAACTATACAAAGATAAAAGGGATTCGATAGAGATATCGATCATTCAACGACTTATATCGAACTGATATCTAAGCTTAACAAGCCTACAGAATATTTTATATTTAGATAACATAATTCGTCTTCAATGTAATCACATTAAAGACAAAACGGCGCAATACTTAAAGCTCTATATTAATAAAAACCAATTTAAAGATTCGCTCACAAAATATAGGATTTAAAAATTGGTGACTTCACCCACACGCGTCAAGGGAAATATCTTCTCATACCTATTTCATCATAACTTGAAGTCAACGATGTCACGGTTAGAACTAATAAAACAATAAATATAAAACGCAATTTTAATTAGTTCGGCCATTCCTTATAAATATACTATCTAAGACAATAACTTCACATTGTGGTCTCGCTTAACTATTGTCTGTAATTTTAAACTATTCGTGCGTATCAAGTATCATTATAATAGGCAATTAGAACTGTAAACAACAAAATTAAGCACCAACATAAGACGATCTCTAGAAATATAATAACACAAAATCTTAAGTGGCATGCTACGGACCTTTCCACGCTGGTTATTATTAAGATGGGGTTGCAACTGATATAAAGAAGCGCTATTTGTTTCTACCGTCACCTTTAAGGAGCTAAACAAACAATGCATAAATACAGTCTGACTTTTGTGTATTTCCCATAGTCTCATTGTCAGTATTGTCAGTATTGTCAACTGTATGCCCTTTGAAATGCATTGTTTTTTTTGTAATCTTTTGTGTTGTGGCATTACTGATGTGGCCAGTTGGTTTTTTCTACAAAACGGCTTCTGTCGCTTTTGTATCTTACTGGTCTTTTCTAATGATGTTGCTGTTTTTCGACCATGTTTGACCATCATCATTCCTTATTTTCTTTTTAAATGGTTAATGACATTA
Organism: Morpho deidamia; assembly: GCA_947086505.1. Taxonomy (NCBI): domain Eukaryota; kingdom Metazoa; phylum Arthropoda; class Insecta; order Lepidoptera; family Nymphalidae; genus Morpho; species Morpho deidamia. Next base: position 3,800,973 of record CAMTZC010000011.1, read on the forward strand.
AGTCTATTGGAAATCTGGCTGTTATATATGTCACTTTAAAAAAAATGTTCTCCTAAATCAATTTTTCTTTTTATACAATTCAATTATACCAAATTTCATTGATATTGCTCCATCGGGTTAAATATGAAAATGTAAAACGTTTAGTCAGACAGATAGAGATGCCGACTTTCGCCTTTAAAATATTAGTATGGATATAGCACCTGTTAATTATATTGACATCAACGAATCCACATTTCCAATAATTTCTCTTGCTGCGCGCCAAACAAACGTCAATCAAACAGCCACACAACTAGATGCCAGAGGTCACCGATCATCATCTTCACCAATATCAACCTGATTTAAGTAACCAAGAAAATTAGAAACATACGAAACTATTCTTTATATCGTAGCATTACGATCAAATTTAAGTTTATCAACAGCAAACGAAACATTGTTTTCTACCTCCGTTACGTCTCCGTCGCCTCGTTTTTTTGCTTCTAAACATTCATGTCATTCCAACGAGTAAACATGTACACAAAGGACCTAGTCACTATCCCTTTTTATTAATATCGGTGGCTGAATGGCAACAAAGGCTTTTTGTTCTCATTATGCGTAATCGTAGTCATTCAGGTGTTATATTATAGTGGGTTGTGGCTTTAATGAGCTTACCGGACTAAATATTAAAGGGGGTATGTTATACCGTGTAACCATAGCCACTGCAGAAAAAAAATTAATAACAGTTTTCAACATAAGCAAAACTTTGAAAGCTTAAGTTGAGTTACTATGACGCTTGGCAGGAGCCTACTCTATTCTATTAGAGAAAAGTATTGAAACTTGAAAAGCTGTGATAGCCCAACAACGTGCAACTCTTTTGAGGAAATCACTGGTTCAAACTCTGGGTAGGTTCCAATGAGTTTTTCTAATTTTCTGATTGATAATTGCAATTTATCACACGCTTTTCGGTGAAGGAAAACATCGCGAGGAAACTGAATATCTCTAGAGATCTGAATATCTAATCTGCATTGGAGCAGCGTGGTAGGTTTTAGCTCCAAACCTTCTCTCCTAGAACTAAGAGGAGGCTCAGCAGTGGGATATTAACAGGCCGTTACTTAACTTTTTTTATTGGATCTATCTTCATTAGAGCAGCGTATAACCCTATACAACAATATCCGAGGAATATTCTAGATCTGTTTGTATATTTGCCTTCGGCATCATATTAATTTGACTCATGAGTCTTTACAGAAAATTTAATGTCGTTTGCCCGAGGTTTTAACCCTTGCCTCCCTGGTAAAAGTCACTTGGTCTCACCGTTCTAATATAATAGTCCATTCATGGAATTGGATTGATTGGATTACGCGATGACAGGTTTCTAATAGATTTTTTTAACTCTTTAACTAACAATGAAATATAACGGTGATGTCCCCTGTCCATTTATACCCGAATAAATAAACCAGTGTTGGATAAACCGCCTTCTAGCCTATAGGTTATTAATTTACATGGAACTCGATACTTTAGGGGGAATCGTTTATTCATTGACAAACTTTACTTCTTATTAACGTTCCGCTAAATTAGTTTTGTCATCATTTGCATATATAAAATAACTTTTTCCACACTTCTTTAGGGTTCCGTGAACTAAGTCGTAGAAAATATCCTTAGCATTCGGCTTCCTTGACAAAACCTTATCAGTTCCTTTCAGAGAATTGCTCAAATCTGGTTTATAACAAACGTCAACCTCTAAAGATATCTCGATTGATAATTAGTGTCAAAGAAGAGTAACACCTGTAGACCAGAAATACTCTGCTTGTTCTCCGTTGGTAGCGAGAATCAAGTTTTTTAGGGATTGTTCATGGCTCCCCAGAAGACATAAGATGCGTATAAAACAATTCAGTCCACCAGCCTTTCTCTACCTACCTAACTAACTAACTAACCTGGATATAAGCGTCACAGACACTATAAACTCAAGGATTCCGGATGCGAGTGCAAAGCTACTATATCCTAATTTCATCTTTTCACAGACTCGACAATGTTTCTGCCCCCATTTGCCAAGCCGAGTGACGCTTTCCCCAGGCTCACACCATACGAATAGAATTTGATAAAATAAACTGTTAACAGTATATACAACCAAACCTCCTGGCCTTTTTTTAGTCGTGTACGGACCCTTTTGAATAAAAGAACGGTTTTATACATCAAATCGATTATTCATAAATACTTTTAATATATTCAATATGTAGCTCGAATTTCTTTTGGAACTACTTGTTTCAAAATAAACTGCCGGTATCACAGCTTCCTTCGACTTCACGCTGATTTGTTTCGCCCTTGTTCGTCGATATTTCTAATAAATGTCATGTTTAAGCCACTGTAATGGCGAATAAATTTACTCTTATTATTGCTGCTATATAGGTGGATGAACAGAATCAGAAGTTGGTCGAAATTGATAGTATGGGTTTAAATTAAACATACTATAAGTCCCACTGTGAAGGTACAATAATACTAATATATTTCTTAATAATATATCGAATATTTTTTTATTAACTTCGACTCCCCGTTACAGGAATTTGTTTATTTCGACTGGGTAGTCTTCAGCTCCGCGGGTCGCGGGTTCGCTTCCCGAGGGCCAACATTTTCTATAAACAATTTGTTGGTTCTTCGAGCCTGGGTGTATTTGTATTTAAGTATGTATTTAAATTATATATGTAGTATCTACCAGTTGTCTATCACCCATAACACAAGTATTAAGTTACTTACTTTGGGAACGGAACCGCGTGTGTAAGTGTCCCATATATTTATTAATTTTATAAAAATTTTCGACGAATTTTCCTTATTTTCGATGGACACATTTTAAGCTGGCTCCGCTACTTTTCTTTAATAACTCCATAAAATTTTACAACAACGACGCGATCACGGACAAAAAACATTAAAATCGAATATACATTGTCAATAATCTCCTTACACACGTGTTCATATCTACATCTCAATAAAATCTCCCTAATTCATCATTTCTAAAAAACGCGTGTGAGGCTCGCGTCAGATGAACTTGTAACGCTGACCCTATCTTGACCTTAAGCTAAGGGAAGCTGTGCTCATCTCGTTTTGAATAAAAATGACGTTTATAGTGTTAATCAGTGGCTTGACCCCTGAAGATAAATAGTTAAAAAAATATTTTATATATTATTATCGGCCGTTGAACTTTAGAAGCACTAAGTTCAACGGCTTTTTTGTGCCTTGTGGAAATGCCTCGTTTAGGTATAAAAGTAGTTTTTGGCTTAATGTAAAAATTCTATAAAACTTATTAAATATATTCTCTGTTAGATATTAACACTTTTATTGAATATCTTATCAATTCCTTTAATCTAATAACACATACAAAATTCGAAGATATAAAGTAACATTTAATCTTTGTACGATAAAAAGTAAATATTTTAAATATTTGGGTACCAAAATGGCCGTAAAACACGACTAAGGTAAGTTGACGTCAGGCGGCCGGTCGTAAAATATCTGGTCAAACCATATAACAACACGTTTAAACGTGTTGTGCCGAACCCCACTTAAAGTGGGATAAGGGCAGAAGAATGATGATGATGTTGCGTATCCAAATGGCATTACTATATTATTATCTAACTTTGCTGGCGAAACATCTGTCAAAGTGATAAGATGACCGTTATTTTATATTTATAATGTTTTTCTAATGTTTTTCATGGTACATAAATAAAAAATAAATAAGTAAAGCGATAGTATAAAAATTAAGTATTAAATTAACTTTCAATAATGTAATTAATGCTCTAACGGTTAATTAAATTACCAAATTACTTAAGAAATTAGTACTTGAATTTCTTTTCGGTCAACTCTTCCATTTGCGTTTGAATTTCAAATGAAGAACACTTTTAATTGTAACTTCAAAGTTTTTAAAGTTTGAATTTTCTATTTAAAAACTATTGGTCTTATTCATAAAAAGTTAAGACACGCTTATAGGCCCGCTATAATACGTTTTACAAAAAGTGTTATTCATAAACGCATTTAAGAACTAAACCATTCTACAAGTCTACTATAACTTTATAGAGCCCAGAACCCTACTATATCAGTACTAAGGTAAAAGATCAAAATAATGTCTATGGTTATACTTAGTCGGTGTGTAGATACATATTGTCTGTGGAGAATTGGCATAGGGCAATTGGTCGCCAGATTTCCTTACAATGACAACATTCAAAATTATAAACGCATTTTAACTATAGATCAGTTATAGAAGGTTTATGAATAAACAATATAATGGAACGTTTTATAAGCTTACTAGAAATACGTGCGGCTTCGCCCGCGTGAAATTCAGGGTTTAGTATGTTATAGTCGCTCGAATCTCGGCAGCAGACTGGTATAAAAAGCGGTGTAGGGTATCAGAGAGTGATACCCTATACCGCTTTTTATACCTATTCCCCCTCTAAACTACAATCGACACCGGTATGTTACTACCCCCACTAAAAATTGTTGTAAAAAGACCTCTTGAACTCAATTTATAAAACTGTTATCTACTATTAACCTAGACCCTTCGGAGGAATTGCACCTTTTAGTTAAAACCGTAATAAAATCCGTTCAGTAGATTTTGAGAAAATCGATTACATACAGAAAGACAGCTTTGGGGACTTTATTTTATAGTAAGTATAGGTCGAGCGTTTTAACTAAAGAGTGAGTAAAACCTTCTATAAGCTATTTTTATGAATAGGAGCGTGTGTCAACACACGAGCGTTGCCGAGCTATTACATGCTTGCTCTGTTTGAAGTCTAAGTCCACATTAAAACTCATGAACAAGCTAACATCTAACCAATATTAGCCTAAGCCACCCACGATTAGCCGGCAATATCTACCAACATCAAAGTCCAAAAACCGGCACAACTTTTCCAATTTCCCCCCCAAATACCCTCAAAGGATTTGCATGCTACTCGAACAAAGCGTCTTGTATTTCGCCATGTTTTCAATACCGCCGCGTGAGTCCGTATAACCAAGGGGTCGTCTTTTGTCCCTGCTTTTAATATCTGTGGGAATGGACATACCGGCATCCATTACGTAATTTATCATTCTTAAACGAGTGTAGACTATCCACTATTATCTATAGATATCTAGTCTTAAAGGGCGAACTCGACCATTGTTCGGGCATGTTAAATTAATAGCGGGAGAACACCGGTCCGCCATTATTGATTTGGAGAGGTCCGAAGTTTATGAATTATTAGCTAATGCAGTGACCCGCGGCTTTTTTTTTCAGAACATGTTGGACACATTATGGTTGTTATCTTTTGCAAAAATGTGATCTTATGTGATCTTGTCAAAAGGTAATTCCAGGAATATCTGTTACTAGTTCGCAAGGACTCTAATAACTTTATCATTTCGTAGACTTTTGTCATTTTTCCTTATAAAAGTTATGATAGATTTGTTTTGCTATAATCTATGTAATGTTAGAAGTAGAAAACAGAAACCGTTCACATACCTTATACATGCAGGATTAGTTATCACATGTATCCGCCGCCAACAACACACTACACAAATTCACTACGACAATCTTTACGTTTCGCCACATAACCGAAGCATCATCATCGATAGACTGAACGACGTAACTAACTTTGCATGTATAAGTTATGTGAACGGTTTCCTACACTTAGCATTACACGGATTTTTAAAAAACGCTGATTATAGCAAAATAATTCTATGATAACTTCTGTAATATGGAATTCCGCAAAGTATGTCTATTTCTATAAATTAGTTTTCCCTTATTTAAGGTAACGGCCTGTTACTATGCCACCGCTGGGCAGACGCCTCCTTTCTCCATTTATTTGGAGAAATGGATCGGAGCTAAGACCTACCACGCTGCTCCAATGCGGATTGGTAGGTTACACATATCCCTAGAATTCTCTAGAGATATGCAAGTGTCCACACGATATTTTCCTTCACCGAAAAGCTTGTGATAAATTGCAATTATCAATTAGATATATATGTTGTAACAGAAAAACGTATTGATGCCCGACCAGGGTTTGAACCCGTGACTTCCTCGAAAGAGTCGTACGTTCTCATCACTGGGCTATCACAGCTTCCCTTCCTTATTTAATACGCAATGTTTCGTAAATTCCGCGGAGCCGTAAAAGAGTCAATGTGCTACAAACACACACAAACTCGCGGTTAAACTACTATTAGGATAAATATTATAATCTACTATTAGCTAAAATAAAAATAAAATATTTGGGACATTCACACACGGTCGTCCGTCCTCAAAGTAAGTAACTTAATACTTGTGTTATGGGTGACGGACTGGTAGATATACTACATATATAAGTTTAAAAACATACTTAAATACAAATACACACCCAGGCTCGAAGAACCAACAATGTGTTTATAGAAAATGTTGGCCCTCGGCGGGAATCGAACCTGCGACCCGCGGAGCGCCAACGGGCCAGTTAGTTAGATGCCAATCAGATAAATGCCGACCACCAGAGCGTGTGACAATCTAATAATTTGACGCGTCAGCACCGCGGGTGTCCACAAACTAATGAAAATATTATACAGTTCCATTTCATTTTATTGATATTTCTCTTTCATATTAAATGGAATTTTTTATATGTTTATTTTTCTAATAACTCTAATCTCCCGTTAATTTACACCTAATTCACGCACTAAACATGTGGAGAGTTTAAATTTAAAAATTATGCAAATTATACAAAATTAGAAAGAATTTCATGTACCATATTTAGTGTACTAAATATTTTGAAGTTTTTAACGTTAAAGTTAAGTTTCTAAAACTTAAGTTTTTTTTTCGTTAAGTTAACGACTAATGCACAAAAATATGAATAAATATGAGAATATTACTATATTCGACATATAAAAATGAAAGAAGGATGGATGAAGGCAGGTCTCAGGAATAATATGTGAACCCGAATGCCTCTTAAAGTTATAGGAAATATTTATAAAACGGTCAAAAAACCTATCGTATTGTACTGATCAGAATGTTGGGCAATGAAAAAAACGGATGAACGAAGAGTACAATATCCTTGACGATGCTTCTGCACTGGCCCGTCCCGCCCGATGACGCTGTAAAAGCGATAGGGCTAATAGCATACAGTCAGTTCGAAAAAAAGAAGATTACAAATGGGATGAGAATCTTAAAATTGATGTTTTGGTGTGACAAGACTGGGTACATCTGAAAGTTGCGCCCATTATAAAAAAAGGAAAGATGCAAGATTAAGATGGTATGGACATATAATGAGGAAGAATGAAAATCATGTGTCCAAACGAGTTTTAAACATGAAACTTGATGGATATATGACTAGAGGGATGCAGAAAAAAGATGGGTGGATTGTGTATGATATGCATATAAAAGAGTAAGTAGCGTTTGAGTGGACGAATGATAGAGGAGAATGGAAAATGAAGACATATTGTGTCGACCCCACTTAAAGCGAGATAAGGTTAAGAAAATATTGACGTACAAACTTATAGATAAACATGTGTCAATCAACCTTGGATGCATTTCCGAAAAACCGACAATTTCCGGGTTGTAGGCGATCATAGATGATCATAGACGATGATTGGCGAGTACAGCCGAATATGCCTTCTACACTGTTGTGCTCGCAATTAATCGTTTGTAATCCTGTGCTTCCTCGGGATTGAACTCAAAGATCGCAGCAAAAATTAGTAAAAGTTCTGAAATTGACATTATTGGTAATTCCTATTTACACTTTCGATATAAATTATTGCAATCCTTTTAAAACTAACTTTAACTCTAACTAATATTCTATAATAACTAAATAATTATTAATTATTAATAAGTTAAGATACTAACACAAAATAATATTCAAGCATGCTGTCGGCGCACAAGTTGGATAGGACAAATTAGGTATATTTGTCATAGTATTAAGTATTTGTATTACAATGTTGTCATATCTGTTGTGTGTCGCTAAATAAATAAATAAATAAATAAATCGATTATGAAGAGGAGCCTATGATAGCAATTATTTAATACATTAATACATAAATACCTTTTTCTATATCATAGATGTGCTATCTATCGAAACGAACAATATTGATACAACTCAACAGGCTTTACATGCGGCCGCTACCGAGCAAATCGCATTTATCGGGATTATCTCAGGTTATCGAACATCTGCCTCCGTACCAACAACAAACGAACTAAAAGAAGTATCGATAGATTCTGCAAACTAGAAATTCATTGAAAAGAAAACACCAGTCTTTAGACTTACAGTTGTAATAAGGGACGCAATAGATAGTGACGCTGTAAAATGTATCGAAATTGATAGGGGTTTTGTTTGATTTTATTGGGCTTAGAAAGAAGGGAGCGCCAGGGAACGTGATCGCGGTTTAGAGGTATTTATGCAAAGTTTAACGTTTTTGTTATCATGTCATTTTATCTGTCTTTCAATCAGATCTAAGAACTAGTCTTGTATATTAAAGTGGATATTTGCATCGTTGGGATATTGAGGCGATTGCATTTGTCCCTAAAGAAAATAACTGCTACCTCGACGTCCTATACTATAATTTCTGTGGCGATATGATATGGTTATCTGCTTCACAAGACTAAAGATATAGTATATTCGATATATAATCATAAATTTTATTTTAAACTACTTGCACAGATCTGGATTTCTGGTCACTCTTGATTCTGAATAAATGACCTTCGTTAATTCTGGCTGTAATTACGATATTAGATCGCCTTGTACAAAAACATATGTACTACGGACACGGCATCCGTTCCGGTGAAAAAAAGTTCCCAGTTATATGACTTCAGACATCCGTCGCTTCTCATTTCACGCCTGATGACGTAAAATATTAACTCGCTCTTAAGTCGTGGTCAGACGTAATACAAAGCATCACTAACGTCTTGGAAAGCTAGTAAAGCTTTTGTGATTTCGCATCCGCGGTGATGTCCTTTCCCAAAAGAAAAGTTCGAAAATGAAAAGCTAAGATTACCTGAAACTTGAGTTAAATTATGACAACAAATGCTTATAATAACCTTTTTTTTGAAGTAACAGCTAAATAGAACCAATATCACTGTAGATAGCGACACATAATATAATTTGTTCAAAACAAAAGTTAAAAAATTCTTTTAAAATTACGTATATTTACAATTAAAGTTAATTCTATTACGAAGAAATAAGATAACTAGAATTAGAGCGTGGTCAAATTTTTTGCAGATATCTCAGAGATAAGTTTAAGAAATCTTGGTATTAAATTGTTTGTGGAACCCGCGCAGCATCTTTCGCTTTTTGTCCTAGCAGAATTTAATATTAACAGTCTATTGTCTATTTAATTAATTATTTTCTCTGCTAATCCTTTTAAAGCCAACTTTGAACAGCCTTTTAAAACAATTAAAAAACAATAAAAGAAACAAACAATAAAATTACAAAAGCACTCAAGAAGTTAGAAACAATTAGCGATGCTGATTAAAGTCATCCCTAAAAAATTCAAAAAACAATGGTTTCGTCTGTGGGATAAAAATCACCAATTTTGTCTCCAAATTTGTCTGCTGACAACATTCATCTCAATCAATTCTCGCACTCCCTGAAGAGTAACCCTTCTATCCCCTGAGACCTAACCCTCCACGCCGTAACCCAATTAATGTGAGAGGGTAGTATTACCCCGTCCTCACTTCGACCGCAAAAAAATGTAAATTGAAATGTTAAATTAATTTGATACGCCGCCACATGTGTCTGCAATGCATTATGTGATTTTATTGTTACAATATTCAATCAATTTTTAAAGTAAAGTTAAGTTGAAGTTTTCTCAAAAATACTTATATATTTTTCACAAATACCAGGGCCCGAGGTTCAGTGTGCACTGTGAATGAAATAAAATATTCTAAATACTTTTCTACCTAGACTTATTCTAGGAAAAAATCTGAGAATAAAAAGAAAACATTTTCCAACTTGAAATGATTTATAGAAGCAGGCGTTACTTTGCGGAATTCCATATTACAAGCAATATAACAGAACTAACTACTTTGCTATAATCCGCACGGGTTAAGTGAATGCATGCAAAGCCAATGTGTATAAAGCAGGCAAAATCTACGCACCTTATACATGCAGGACCAGCCACCACACGCACCCCAAGGCGCAATTCACCAGCAACAACGCACACAAAAGCAGCACACACACCCACCACCACAATCTCGACGATCGTTTCGCCCCGAAACCGAAGCATCATCAGGAGGATAGGCTCCACGACAAAAATCGTACTGCAATATTTTCCAACTTCCAAAAATTATAAGTATGTATAAATAACATAAGATTTTAATTCAAAATGAATTAAAAAAACAATAATTTTAATTCTATTCTTTTGTTACTATTCGTCTCTGAAATAGGTTAGATTTAAATTATGATTGATTAAATGAAAATCTTAACATTTATATAAACCTCGATAGTATAACTTTATGTATTAACATGATATAAAATGACCGTAATTTTTATGGTGAACGCAAACTAGCTCCAGAAATATATACCTATCTATCTGAGATTTCTTTATGAGGGCATTCTCATTAGATTTTATCAGAAACTCATAATCATCTAATTAGTAAGGATAAATAATTTTTAATTAAAATCAACAATTTTTAAAAATAATACAGACTGTGCTAGAAGATAGGCCTTTATGTATATTTGATAATCTGCAATCTTTATGGCTTCGTATCGACCGTATGATATCTGCAAATTAAATATAAAGCAAACCTGTTCGTGCATCGGAACTTGTAGGATAATACTACTATAATTCACGAAATTTTCAGGACACATCTATAGTAATAATAGTCCTTAATAATAATTCTTTAAGGCGCCCTCAAATATGATTATTCAGTCAATTGGCAATGAGTATATGTAAATATCTTAGAAATATACGGATTTTATAAATTCTTTATTAAAATGTTATTTGCGTGTATTGAGTAAATGTTATACGCCAAACAACTGAATATTTTTTTTTAATTACTTACAAAAATGCAACAGTTTTCATTCGCTTATGACAGCAATTGCCCTAATATTGTCAAAGTGTATTTTTTACCGGTGTATCAGTTAAATAATACTAAGCCGATTACTGCATAAAAAAATTGAATCAACATGCTTCATTTCTAATGGCCTGCGTAGTATCGCACCAAAGTACAAGTAAGTATAGTACGCAGCAATAAGTTATGCACATCGAGGCTCAGAGAGAGAAATCGGCTACATTCTGCTTCATAGAGCATTTTCTCTGTCGTACAGACTGACGAACTCCTGTGTGAAGGTGACAGCGCTCTACAAAACCGAATTGGCCGGCTGTTTCGTTCTAATTTCTCGATGTGCATTATTTATTGCCGGGTACTGTAGTAAGAAGCTGTGGTAGTCTAGCGGTGAGACCGTGCGACTCTCTAGAAATGACATAGGTTCAAACTCCGGGCAGGCACCAATGAGTTTTTCTATTAAAACTTATGTGTCTAATTGATGATTGCAATTTATCACACGCTTTTTGGTGAAGGAAAACATCGTGAGGAAACCTGCATATCTCTAGAGAATTCTAGGGATATGTGTAACCTACCAATCGGCATTGGAGCAGCGTGGTGGGTCTTAGCTCCAATCCATTTCTCCAAATAAATGGAGAAAGGAGGATTCTGCCCAGAGGTGGGATAGTAACAGGCTGTTACTTTACTTAACTTTTTTTACTGTAGTAAGTAAGAGAAAGTATTGTCATGTGGTACACTACTTACTATACTTACCTATTATTTATATATACGCACTTAAAAACTTTAGGTCCAGCTAACTCTAGATGCTATTCATATTGAGAAATAAATTAGAAAAAAAGGTTTTTCTACAAGATTTATCGTTTTCTATCGGTAGCTGTTGGTCATACGGGATTCTTTAGCCTATTTTCCTACAACACACCTGATTTGGAAGCTTGGAATGCTAAGCGGAACATGTCCGACAACAAGTATTATATATATGGCGACCCTTATTCGTTCTTGGTGGGTGTGCGCAATAAATAAAATATCCTAGAATGCGATATTAATAGTCAGACCAATAACTCGTCACCTTACTCTACATTATTATGTGCTAAGGGACACTTTCGATAGGAGACGCAACTTTATCTTCGCGATTTATATTAATACAAAGTTATTGCATTGTATTTGAAGACTTTAGTTAGAATTCTAATATTTAAAATAGGATAATAGTAGTTTATGATACTGTTGCATAATAAGGGTTCTTATACCACGAGTGTGGTTTAAAAAAACGAGCCGCAGGCGAATTTTTTTATAGTGTCACACGAGTGTTATAAGACCAAGTTATGTACAGTATCATACACTACTTTATCTACTCTCATACGTAAAACGTACGTTTCCATTCCATGAACTCGTGGTAACATTTAATAACTCCTAGATTTCGTCGGCAACAGGTTCACGGTCACGTTTGACGCAGCTTTCAGAATATCTGGTGGTGTACAATCACCACTATCCCCGCTCTCAGACTTGTTTTTACACAAAAACTTATTTTTTTACAAACAAAACTAAACTTCGTTTAAATATTGAAAAGGTTTTTTAAATGTCATATATTGGCGCCAAGGCGCAAACATCGATTGCGCATGCGTGTTGCGTCGCCGCGGACCCATTCATTGAAACCTTTTTTTTTATAGTAGCGGTTCAACCTCCTTGATCCGACTGGAAATTGTATAGGTGTATCGTTATGATTATCAAGTTACAATATGATACAGGTGTCCATACAAGACCTGTATCGTAATGAAACTTTTTAATTTTTTATTTTTGTTCTGTACGTAATGTTTGTCATAAGAATTTTGTTTTCAGTTTTATAATCTTTGTATTATAGTTATCTTTGCATTTATCAGAGTAGATAAATGAATATAAACATACTTTGTGAAAAAAGAATTCGTAACTACGTACAGATATAATTTTCATTTGATTCATAATGCTGTGTCCACGGCTTCGGGCTCTTGGAAAGTGTAGAAAGATCAATTTATCCCTTTAAATGAGATTTCTCCCAGCTAACCTACGTACCACGATCATAGTAAAACAGTTTTGACACGCAAATATCAAAAATTATGAATTTAAATTATATTTGCTAATAATATACTAACTTATCAATAAATTAACAATATATGTTTCAGTAAAGTTGTTCCGGAGAATGTATTATTAACTTAAACCAGCCTCAAGAATTGCATCTGTTAGTAGAAACTGCACAAAAATCCGTTCCGTAGATCTTGAAAAAAACAATCACTTACAAACAGACAGCATTTGGGAACTTTTTTAAATATCTTTAGATGATATTTTTTATTCAAGTAAACTTGTAAAAAAGTACTTTTGAATCGTCAACATCTACTGCTGGTTCGGAAAGCTGTTCTTACCGAGAAGAACCAGCAAGAAAGATCTCCCAAACCATCGAAAGATTTGAATAAGGAACTTGAGAGAGTTTATAAAAAGTTCCTCTCAATAGGAGTTGATTGGCTATGATTGAGGGAGTGACCCTAACAAATTAATTATTCAAACTATGTCGCCGAGGAAAAACGAAATTTATGAGGCGTCTAGTTACCTATTATTGTGCTGGTTTAAACTTCTTAAGGCTATCGTGACCGGCGACTGGAATCTGGGCTTTCAGATTATTTTATATTTTTTTACTTTTAGTTATTTTGCAATGTATGTGAAGGAGGTAAATTGCAAGGTAAATTTGACCCACTTCCCGGCGTCCAATTGAGTTGACGATATATTTTTATGATAATACATTCAAGGTTCAGTATAAAGCCCACTTACTGGCAACCCAGTAACGCAAACCTAAAAAAAAAATAGCGGAGTAGTAGATATTTATTAACTTATTTATTATTTTTTCTTTTCCCTTGTTATATGTAATATCATATAGGCTATAAGTTTTTTGATTTTAGTTTAGGGTATGTTAATATTATTTTATTATTATTATTGTGTTGTTTTTTATACTAGTCAATATATATAATGTATAGAAGCAGGCGTTACTTTTCGGAATTCCATATTACAAGCACTGTAACAGAACTACATTGCTATAATCCGCGCGGGTTAAGCGAATGCATGCAAAGCTAATGTGTATGAAGCAGGCAAAATCTACGTACCTTACACATGCAGGACAAGCCACAACACAGCCATGTGATACCTTGAATGTTTACCAACATAGCACATATTTTCAATCACTTGAATTTTATTGCGAGTAAAGGCTTGCTCGATTTAAGAGCTTACAGAAGGCGATTTAAAAGTAATTTAACAAGCTGATATAAAAAGGACAAAATAAAGAATTCGCAATCTTCGCAAAGCTTTTTTTCGACATAAAATTTGGGGACTTAAATCACTAAAACTTAAAATATTCTTCTTCGTCGTATCACTCTTGTCAGAGCGGTCGTGGTCATCATGACTTAACGTAACTTTAGGGGCAGATGGTATCGCCTCATGAGCATACGCCACCTATCTCTGCTAACTGATAGCCTGGCACACTCGTGTAAGGGACCCCCCACTGCAGCCTTAATTTGGTCTGTCCAGCGTGTGGGAGATCTTCCTCGTCTTCTTGTGCTTTCCACTCCGCCCTGCACGACAAGGCGGTTGATTGAACCATTTCCTCTTGGGGAGACATGTCGATGTGTAAGGCCGATTTCCTGGAGAATAGAGACGTTGGTGCGAAATTCGGTCCATGAAACTCCAAGAATTTGTCTCCAGCACCACATCTCCAGAGCATCAATTTTCTTCTTCTCGGCCTGTCGCAAGGGTCATGTCTCTGCAGCGTATAAAAAAATGGGAAAAACAAGCGTCTGCACGAGCCGGATCTTGGTGGCTTTTATAATATTTTTGTTTTTCCATTTTTTCTTGAGTCTGTCCATTGCAGTTTTAGCTATCGCCATACGTCTTTTTACCTCTTCCACGCAACCTCCACTGTTTGTGATTAAAGCTCCAAGATAGGTGTACGATTAAACAACATCGAACACAACTTAAAATAGTAAATTGAAATAAACAAACAACAATATTTTGAATAGTTTAGTTTTAAAAGGATTCAGTAAAACTTAGTTGAAGCCACTTTTCACACCATTACTAAACAACGAAGAAAATAATGTAATTCTCGATATCCTTAAAATTATAAACAGAATTGCTTACATTCTAATCAATGCAAAGAGAAGCAATCTACCTCATTTGAGACAAACAACGTCGCCCCTTACAACAAAGATCGGTAAGAAGCCCATATTAAAATTTCCTTGGGAATAATCCGAATACAACACAATATCAAAATTTAATATCATTTTAATCTTAATTCTCCTTATTAATGTTCCCAAGGCGAGTTCTGTGACTTAAATCTGCACCTTTACATTTCTACAATAGAAAATAAACCTTCTGAATATACTAGTAACGTCCATTATCATACGATTTTCAAAAAAGGTGGGTACTGTGACTTATAATTCTCCAGTTTTATGAACTTACAATCTAAAATGAATCGTATGTTATTAGGAATAATGTAGTACTTCCAATGTTATTTTTTATGAAAATGTTTGGGATGTAGGAAATCTGTTGAAAACAGGTAAGTTCAAAGATAACGTCGTCTGCTTCGGGATAAAGCTTAATTAGGTCGATCGAAGGTTTCCATTCGAATTCATTGAATTTTTATTATTCCCCTTTCAAATGTTGATTATTAAAGAAATCGCTACCATAATATCGAATTCTTATTTCGAAGTGACTATATGTTGTCCTAACGACTTTTACAACGTCGACGGGTAGGACAGGCGAGCGCAGAAACATGATCGAGGTTGCGAAACATTTTACTAGCGTCGGGGAACATCGTCCTCTCCTCCTGTCTCCTGTGAGGTTGGACCACGCAACTTAGGGCAATGTCCACAGAGATAACTCTGCTGAAAAAATCGTATGGTGGGTCAATTTTGTTCTCTGGTCTGATAAGGAATTTAACCTAAAAAATAACCTGTTACTATCCCACCGCTGGACATAGGCCTCCCCTCCCCATTTTTGAAGTGTTTAAGCTAAGACCCATCACGCTGCTCCAATGCGAATAGGTAGGGTACACATTCAGGTCCGCTTACGATAGTTTTCTTCAATGAAAAGTTTGTGATAGATTGCAATGTTCAATTAGACACATGGGTGCCTGCCCGGGGTTTAAACCCATGACCCTAATTAGAGAGTCGTATGGTCTCACTGCTGTGCTATCAAAGTTCCAGAGTTAAGTTTATCTCCTGAAAAGATTTTAAGGCGCGATGTTTTTGTTTAAGGATGTTCGTATCATTGAAGCGATTGAAAAAAAACAGATACCTAGTTAAATTAGGATTTCACCAGCTCAATCCTTTACCGGATCAGAAACTCAATTCAGCTATATAAAAGCCCGTTAACAGAGGGTAGTGTGTAAAACGTTTCACCCAAACAAAGCCCTTCATTAAAGCTCGGCCGCGATCCATCATCGCTTTTTTTCATTTTAATTAATGAATGTGCCTACAAAGCTACCCTGAAAGTCCGAGTTTATTTGCAGGTGCAATTTTTTTTTGAGCTCAAGGATACCAATGATTTCCCAAACCATTATTATTCGTTGACTCAAAAATTTAAATAAAGTTTTTTCACATAAGAGTTTCCAATGTCCTATTATTAATAGGAGGCGAAAGAAGTTTGTTTTAATTTCCTTATTACATAAAAAATCTATGCTTCACAGAAATTTATATAAATTCAAATTAAAATAATTCCTTCTTCAAACTGGCTTTTACGAGCACTTTTGAATCGTCAAATTACAATGAAGCTACGACTGCTTCGGTAAGGTGCTCTTACCGAGAAGAATCAGCAAGAAACTCGGCGGTCACACTTTTCAAAAAAATAAAATATTTCATTAATATATAATTGTTTACAAATCAACATTTACAATCTCATCTAATGCATAGCTCCTTATCCGGCTGATTAGAATAGAGCACGCTCATTTCTTACCGAGGTGTCGTAAAAGGCGACTAAGGTAAGTTGACCCACCGTGTGGTGTCCGGTTATGTAGACTAGATAACCTTCTTTCTTACTGAGGTGTAGTAAAATACGACTAAGGTAAGTTAATTTCAGGCAGGCGGCTGGTCGTAAAATATGTAGCCGAATCATGTGACAGCATTTTCATAACATGTTGTGCCAACCCGACTGAGAGTGAAACTTACCTTAGTAACCGTTTACGGCAATTCGGTAAGAAATGAGGGTGGTTTATTCTATGCAGCCGGCTACCACACGGCATAATAATCATATATTTGATATAATCCGAGAGTAAAAAAACTCTATTTTTATGCTATAACTTTAGTATACTGTCAGGATTTGTAAAAATGCATATTACTCATTGCATTGCTCAGATTCACTAACTTTTTCGCCCAGTAACTGAAGAATCATTAAGAGTTAAATACCACGACAAAATCGCAAAGCGTCGCAGTCCAGTGTTAATGTGGCGCGTAAAGAATAGTAAATGTTAATCAAATACAAAAACTTATAAGGAAATGGCCGACTATAAGGCTCAGTAAACTGTTTATAACTGCACAATTCATAAAGTGAAAAATAAAATAAAAAACAAAGCTAATACACCCAAAAGAGGGTCCGCAGACATTCATGGCGATATTAAAGAACCCATCACGCCACAATGCCTCCATAACAAAACTCTTATTTTCAACTCCTTACTAATCGCGGGGAAAACTTTATTTTCCGTGCTAATACTCCTGTAAAGGTCGGGCGATATAATACTCATTTATGGAAATATAATCTTTTGATCATACCCAGATGTGTGTACTTAATAAAAAGATTATTATTAATAATAAAGCTATAATAAAGTAATTTATAGAATTAGGCGTTTCTTTGCGGAGATCCATAATAAAAAAGTAATAATAAGGCTTTATTTTATTTCTCCTTTAGAAAACTTTACATATAATCTTTATAATATTACAAGGCTTAATGTTTAGTAATTTAAAAAGTTCAAAATCGGTGCACTATGGAAGGAGACTGACGCCTGAACTAGGATTCCCTGTATTTCAGATCGCCAGGTACTTCCCCCTTACAAAAAATTAAAGACCTAAGATATACTGAAACTCAAATATACTATACTACGAAAACTTGTTATAACTGAAATATTATAAGAAAACGGAAGAAAAAAATGTGTATTTAAATTTATGGGTGTGTGTATATGTGTGTGTGTGGGTGTAGATTATGAATGATTTTATAAATTAGGTGATCGTGTGAATTAATTTCTCTGTGTCCTCATAATTCAAATTGCGGAGCCAGTTAGTTACAGTTTTTTTTTACAAGAATATTTATTGAGTGGGTATATATTAAAACGCATTATGTATGTGCAGTGCTTATAAACAATACTACGTTTTTGATGTGATATACTAGTATATGAAGCTAAAGAGTTTGTTTGTTTGAACACGCTAATAGTAAGATAGTCCATTTATCGAGAAAGGCTATATAATATCACACTAAACTATTTTAGACTACATAGACAAATATTTTAATAAAAATATTGTTTGTTTTAGCTGTGATAGCCCAGCGGTGAGACCGTGCTACTCTTTCGAGGGGAACGCGAGTTCAAACCCGGGCAGGCACCAATGAGTTTTTCTATTAAAACTCATGTGTCTAATTGATAATTGCAATTTATCACACGCTTTTCGGTGAAGGAAAACATCGTGAGGAAAACTGCATATCTTTAGAGAATTCTAGAGATATTTGTAACCTACCAATCCACATTGGAGCAGCGTGGTAGGTCTTACTCCTGTACGCTTCGTAAACCAGCAGACATAGTAACAGCCTGTTACTATGCCCACGGCTGGGCTAAGGCTTCCTCTCTCCGTTATTGGAGAGAAGGATTGGAGCTAAGACCTACCACGGTGCTGCAATGCGGATTGGTAGGTTACACATAACCCTAGAATTCTCTAGAGATATGCAGGTTTCCTCACGATGTTTTCCTTCACCGAAAAACGTGATAAATTGCCATTATCAATTAGACACATAAGTTTTTAATAGAAAACTCATGGTCATTGGTGCCTGCCCGGGGTATAAACCAATGTCGTCTCTAGAGAGTCGCACGGTCTCACCGCTGGGCTATCACAGATTCATATACAGCAGACATACACAAAAGTAATGTACTACAGAATTGTAAATCTAAATAAATACTACAGAAAAGTTCGCGATAGCGTTTCTCTATCTCTTATGTTTAACTCACAATAACTTTTTTTGACTTTTACGTTCAAAATTTCAATTCAGGATAAATTTTGACATACTGATTGATTAGGATAAATAAATCCTAACCTTGCTGATGTCCTACATTATTTTTTTAATGATATTGGGTAAGGTTAACTGCACCAGCCTAACAGGGAATACAGCAACCACAATGGTTAAAAGACAAAAGGCTCGCTGGTTAGACAGGGGTGACGAAGGGGAAGGTAATGAAAAACATGGCGTCACACGATTACCGCTCGCGCTTGACTTTGTGCAATTGTTCTAGTTCATCTAACTGGAGACGCTCTGTTTGACATTCAATTCGGTCGGGGGTGAATCCAATATTTTTAGAGTCAATCAATTTTGAATGGATTATTTGGAAACAATCCGTACCTGCGACTTTGTGCGCGTTACCTTAAATGCAAATGTACCCTCATTTTTAAATGATTTATAGAAGCAGGCGTTACTTTGCGGAATTCCATATTACAAGCAATATAACAGAACTAACTACTTTGCTATAATCCGCACGGCTTAAGTGAATGCATGCAAAGCCAATGTGTATGAAGCAGGCAAAATCTACGCAACTTATACATGCAGGACCAGCCACCACATGCACCCCAAGGCGCAATTCACCAGCAACAACGAACACAAAAGCAGCACACACACCCACCACCACAATCTCGACGATCGTTTCGCCCCGAAACCGAAGCACCTATCCTTCTGATGATGCTTCGGTTTCGGGGCGAAACGATCGTCGAGATTGTGGTGGTGGGTGTGTGTGCTGCTTTTGTGTTCGTTGTTGCTGGTGAATTGCGCCTTGGGGTGCATGTGGTGGCTGGTCCTGCATGTATAAGGTGCGTAGATTTTGCCTGCTTCATACACATTGGCTTTGCATGCATTCACTTAACCCGTGCGGATTATAGCAAAGTAGTTAGTTCTGTTATATTGCTTACCCTCATTTTTAGATGTATTTATTTATGTATGCCAAAGTAAGTAACTTAATACTTATGTTATGGGTGGCAGACAACTGGTAAATATATACATGTATAAATTTCAAATACATACTTAAATTCATAAATAAGCCCAGACTCGAACCGACAAATTGTATTTGAAAAATGCCTTTAGCAGTCGATTATTATAATGATAATAATCGATTATTGATATTAATAATCATTAATATCTTGATGATCTTGGTTGATACAATTTTTATTCCATTTAATTTTATTTTTTATCCTTGTATTGACTTAATATTCATATTAAAGTCACTTGAATGAGATAAGTACATTCACTCCATGTCTAGCACTTTTATGATCAATAGACGATCGCAAGTTTTATTCAAAGAGAATTCACGTAATGTACAGTTTAAATCCAGAAATATCTCATGTATGGTATAGAAGTAGCACTATCTTAAGTCGCAGTAGTGGCAATACTGCAGAGGACCATATATCACCTCTCCGTGAGCACGTGAACAATGGCGGTCGAGTGCACGCAGCCGGCGCTTGCGCATTACACCGGGATTAATATCTCTTGATACTTGGCTAGGTCTTTTAATAGAAAAGTTGACTGTGCTGTATCATCATCCTCCTGCCCTTATCCCACTCTATGTGGAGTCGGCACAACAAGTTCAAAGCATGTTGTCACATGATTCGGCTACGTATTTTACAACCGGCTGCCTGCCTGGCGTCAACTTACCTTAGTCGTATTTTACGAGAGCTCGGTATGAAATGAGGGTGGTTTATTCTACTCAATCGTATACCACACGGCACACTTTCTAAAAACAATATTGAATAAAATAATGATAGAAAACCCATATATTGGTTTTTTGTCACCCACATAACAAGTATTAATGACTTACTTTAGGAACGGACGACCGTGTGTGTGTGTCATGTCTTATACGCTATTTGATATCACAATTTATTGTTATACTTGCTGTGCCAACAACGGCTTCGCCCGCTCGGAATTAAATGATTTACGAAACTTTTCTCGAATTTTCGAAGTAGTCATTAGAGTTAACCGTGAGAGATAGAGACATGCTATCGCAGACTTTTTTGTAGTATTTTTATAGATCTACCGTTCTCTAGTACATTATTTTAACGTATCTCTGCTGATTTACGCAGCGCACGTGATTAAAGCGCCCAGCAGGCAAGTTTTTTAACAACTGCGCGATCTCTTTAACACAATTTACACAATACAGATATATACTATTTACCTAGACCATCCGGATGTATTTCCCAATCTTTTGGTGAAAACCGTACAAAAATCAGTTCAGTAGATTTTGAGAAAATTAATTACATACAGACAGACAGCTTTTTGGGACTTTGTTTTATAATAAGTATAGATTATACTTGTTTTGCTGTATCTAGTTAGTTAGTTACTGTTCTTTCTTTCTTTCTATATTGCCTGCATTTCAGTTCTTGTCTTGTTCTTTCTTATTGGTTGACTGGAGATTTTAGGGATAAATCCAACCTTATACGTGTGCTATTTTTTCCTTTTGTAACATTTTTATTGTTTTTTTATGTACGATCTATCTATACTTATTATAAAATAAAGTCCCCAAAGCTGTCTGTCTGTATGTAATAGATTTTCTCAAAATATAGTGAACAGATACGTACGTACGGTTTTTACTAAAAGGTAGTGCATTTCCTACGAAAGGTTTAAGTTAATAGGACATAACCGTTTCATGTAAATTGAGTTGAAGAGGTCGTTTTATAACAATTTTTAGTGGTAGTAACAAATCACTAAATTGTCGATTGAAGCTTAGAGGGGGGGATAGGTATTAAAAGCGGTGTAGGGTATCAGAGAGCCAGTCTCATGACGAGACTCGAGCGACTATAACTGCTAAACCCTGAATTTCACGCGGGCGAAACCGCACGTATTTCTAGTAAAGAGAATAAATAAATAAATAAGGTTTGTTTTCAAATATCAAGTTCACTCCTCCCTCTACACTCGAATGCTACTAAATACTACATGATAAACTTACCGACATGTTGCGGTCAATACAAAGCTTTTGAAGACGTCACCAACGTCTCCTTATTCCCACGACGTTAAACAATTGCAAATGCACCAAAAACATTGTCCGAATACCAAAATCAATTGCACTTTGCAAAACAACATTGGATCTTTAAGTTAGAGGAATAAGAGTTATATTTGTGTGTAAAATGTTTTAAAAGTATAACTTGTAGCTTTGTAGGTTAAGGGCATTGTAGGTATTGAAAGTATTGTCTCGGAAGTCCAAACACGGTTTTCGGGTATTATTTCAGGTATTGGGGTCAACTGTTCCTTGCGATTTATTACACATAACTTGTATTTAGGTGAGTGGGTGAGTCAGATTAACGCTTGATCGATGCCCGTCTTTGATCTTGTGTGGGAAACATCTTGTTAAATACCATTTAATGTTGTCCTTTTGGTATAACTGCAACATGTTATTGTGAACTCACATAAATGTACTATAATTTTTTTTAAATACCCTTAACACCCTTGTCATCCATCGACCATTACAACACCTCAAGATTTCCTAAATATAAATACTAATGCTAACCGCAACTTAGATATATCTATACATTTTATAAAACAAAGTCCCCCAAAAGCTGTGTCTGTATGTCATCGATTTTCATAAAATCTCCTAAAGAGATTTTTACATAATTTTAACTAAAAGACGAAGGTTTCGGTTAATAGTACATTCTCCGAAACGGCTAAACCGAGTTCGATTAAGACTTTCACTGGAAGGTAGAGAAGGTTGTGGAGCAACATATAGGCTACATTTTATCATGTTATTCCCACCGGCCGAAATTTAGTTGGAAAAAAACTTTATGACAGACTGATTTCTATGCGGGCGAAGCCGTGGGCATATATATAGTACAATATATATTAATTAGACAATAACATACACAGTTTCCGTCCCCAAAGTAACGACCCTTTTGACCAGCAGGCTTACCATGAACTCTTATTGCGACTCAATCGAAGACGTAAACGAAATTGTTTTGCTTTTTCATACCATAACGTCCTAAAGACGCACACTTTAACTCGTTGCCGAATCAGCATTCGGAATTCGTCCTAAGAACATGTGAGTAAAAGAGACAGAGTTATCTATACTTCATATAACGTTATCCTTTTCAAACATTACGACCTCAATGCAATCCACACTTCATGGTACGAAAAGAAAACGGTTCGCGGTTGTCGTTAACGTCTTCAATTAAGTCGCAATAAGAGTTCATGGTAGGCCTGCAGAAGACGTACACTTCTTTCAGTGAGATATATTGATTCATGTCTAATTACCACTTCTTCATCCTTACACTAACCTTAATTGACTTGGATGGATGGATCTCCGCAAAGTAACGCCTAATTCTATAAATTACTTAATTGACTTGTTCTTCTACTACTGATACTTAACTAAACGGATATTAAATTATAAATAAATAAATATTCAACGTTGGAATTCATTATAGCTAGTGAAATCCCATACCAATGTATAGAAATTATAAACCAGATCCCCTGTTTCCGACAATTATTCACCGACTATCGCCGAATATTATACACGCTGATCGAATCATGCAGGGCGTACTCTTTTACATCTGTCTCTTCTGAGTGAAACCTAGCAACCACCTGAAGATATACTATAACAAAATTCAACAACGTCATAAAAAAGGAAGCACTTTTTCGACTTAGACAAATACTAAGTGTGGCTATTTCTACATGTATACAAAAGTTTAAATCACCAAATACTATGTTGAATGTAGACATGAGCAAAGAAATATTTAAATTTGTTGTTCCATTTTATTTTAAAAACTCAAATAAAGCTTACAATCTCAAGGACGTTTACAATTAACATGTATTTTTTTTATTTACAACAAAATGTACAAGTTATGTCTATCTTAAATTACTTACACGCTAGTACTATACAATTCATGCCCACGTGGAATGGTATCAAAAATGCTGACAGCGTTTCTGCATTGAATCGCTAAGTTGATTCTTTTTGCGAAAAAGGAGTCAACCCTCTTATTACCTGATCCACTGAGTCACTGAATCAACCGAGGTGTTAAAACGGATAATTTTTTTGGTATTTTAATTCCATGGCGCCTAGGGTCTCAACTGCAATCGGTACAAATATATAACTATCGATAAGAGGTGTATACTTTCGTTGTTTGCCGGATTCAACCATTATATAGTTAATATTAATTAATACTTTCAGCATTTTATTAACAATGCTATTGATAATACGCTAACAGTTTTAACTAACAACATTAAATGTTTTTTTTTTATAATCCACCACCTCTAACATGATCAGAGCCTTTGTAAGATAGTGTATTTTGTCTCGGTTATAATTTCTGTTTATCACCCATTTGGGTGTTACAGTGTTTTATCCTTACATTTTATTCCGTATTATGCATTAATGTATCCAATTTTACATTTACTATTTATATTTATTCCAATTTTACATTTACTATTTATATTTAGATCTACAAAAGGTTTTGAGGTTGGGGCCATAGACCTACTCGTATGAATGGAGTATGACGATTGTTCGAAACGACGAAGGAAAATGAAATAGAAGCTATGATGGAAAACATGATTTGATCAGATTTGGAATTGAATATTACGCCTATTACCTATTCGTACAATCTAAATATCATTTTATGATGCTTAATTAATTAACTTGCACTAATACAAAATTAACCGTAGTGACTTCTTTTATGCTTCTAAGTTTTTAAATTAAATCCCTATCACCAAAAAAATTTAAGTAAGCTTTATCAATACTGCCGTTCCATACAGAACACTAATCATAATAGTATTTATACAATTTTTATATTACATATTACAATACAATACAACACAATATACTTTATTGCACCACATAAAAATTTAACAAAAAGTAAATAAAATAAAAAACAGTTTAAACTTAGTGCTATAATAAGGCGGCCTAATCGCTAATTAGCGATTTCTTCCAGGCAACCTTTGGGCTAGAGAATCTATTAATAGCGGGATAAAGGTAGGTGGTGCTTTATAAAATGAGTACATATAAATATTAGTAGGATATCAAATACTGGCCAACATGCCTAGTGTAATTTAATTCGTCAATAGCTGCCGGCGATGCTAATTGATTTCTGTTTGCCCCAAATAATTGCAACGCATCGATTTTTATGACATACTAGCTGTCCAGCCACGCGTTGCTGTTGCTAATTCTGGTTGCGAGTTCCCTTCGACAGTTAAAAACATGCTTCGATCGCCACCACACTTTACAAGATCATCCGCTGGGTCATTATAAAAATTATCTGAAAATTTCCTTAAAATTGATCCAGCTGTTTTGGAGTCTTTAAAGGAGATAAGGACAATGAGATATTTTATAAAATACAAGCTGTCCTGGCAAACGTTGTTTTGTCATATATATTATTTCTAGAGAATTTCTCATGTACATTATAAAAAATAAAAAGGTGATACAATGTTAGGAGTGGACAACCCTCATCACTTACGGGTATGAAAAATAGGTAGTAGACGATTCTCACACCTACTGAATATGCATATAAAATAATTTATAGAAATGCATATAAAATTTCATAAAAATCGGTCAACCCGTTTCGGAGGAGTACGGTAATTAACATTGTGGCACGAGAATTTTATATACCTATAAGATAATCAGTAACCAATAGCAGCTTTATAGTGCGACTCAAACCTATAACATTTGGAGATACTGAGGTTGTATGTAGGAGCTTCCTTTTACACCCTCATACTAAACCATGTTATTCTTCTTTCTAGCATCTTCCTGCAAAAGGAAATCGTGAAATGTTTAAAAAGAAATAACACAAAATCCCCTCACCGTACAACATACCACAATCATATTCAACTATATCCAAAACTAAATCTATTCTGAAGGGGACATCGCTTTCACCAAAATTTCCACCATCACATTAAACTATACGTTGCTATTTATATATTACATACATTGCTCATTAACTTCATGATGTTCGAACACGTTAGCTAAAAAAATAGGCAATGTAAAATATTACTTATTTTGTCCCGAAATACATGACCATCTATTATGATAATAGTGCAAAGCTAAAAAATTGATATTTTATTGCATCCGGGGTCCACTTTTTTGCAATATTTTATTCTCTACTCGTCGTTTTCCATAGTTCGCGGCAAACTTTCTTATTGCTGTCGCGAACTAAGGGTTCTTCAAGTAAAATAAACGCTAGTGCGTTGATATAAACAGTTTTTACGCATTTTTGTACGTAAAATAATAAGGATACATGCGTCACACGCACGACCGCGTAGTATATCATCTCGTTTGAACAAATGGCTTCCAGTATCTTTTGTGGCGACGTAATCTAGTAAGAATAAACAACGGGGTCGGTTTTTGCGAATCTCAAAAGGGACTCCATTTGCATTCCAGACGGATTCTTCCGCGAGATGGATTCCGAGATACGGTGCAGGTTGGAAGGAAATGGGACGCTGTGGAAAAACATCTTTAGCCGGGACAATGGGGGAGATTGCAGACGCGACTTGATTCACCGACTTTAAAAATGAAAGTGTTATACAAATGACAATATCAGCATCGTCTTAATTCTAGTTACCAGGGTTTCTTTAAACACTGTCGCATTTATAATAGTAGAGTGACTTTTAGTAGATACGAGAGATGATATAACAGAGAGATGTTATAACAGAACTAATTTGCTATAATCAGCGCGTGTTAAGAGAACGTATGTAATGCTAAGTATATGAAGCAGGCAAAATTCACATACCTTAAACATGCATTACACAAATTCGTACTGCCGCAGTACTGAGCAGTACGATTTTGTCGTAGAGCCCATCCTCCTGATAATGCTTCGGTTTCGGGGCGAAACGATCGTAGAGTTTTTGATGGTGGTAGTGTGTATAACTTGTGTTCATTATTGCTGGTGAAGGCGTCTTGGGATACGTGTGGTGATTTGTCCTGCATGTGTAAGGTATGTGAATTTTGCCTGCTTCATACACTTGGCATTACATACATTCTGATAACAAACGCGGATTATAGCAAAGTAGTTCTATTTTAGCTTCTGAAATATGGAATTCCGCAAAGTAACGCCTGCTTCTATAAATCATTTAGATGTGATACAATTAACTCGTTTATAGAAATTACACGATTCATATATGCGCAGACAACAGCTTCTATCTACATTATAAATTTAAAATATTGTTTATTTGTTACACGCATTTTCACACACCGTCTGTGTTTTATATCGGTATTAAGGTGTTGAATGGCGACCCCGTACCTGCAAATGCAGTGTCGGTACACCCCCTACGAGATGGATTGACGACCTCAAAAAAGTCACGGGGAGCCGCTGGTTCCAAGCGGAACAAGATGGATTGTGTGGAGATCCCGTGAAGAGAACAATGTCTAGCAGTGGAACTCCGTTGGTTGAAGGAGATTAATGTCCTTGAGAAACAAAGCTACGAGCCAATTTTAGTACTAATAGAAGGCTATAAGATACGCACAGTTTAGTCTCTCCTTCCCTCCGAGTAGGGACCGCTCAAAGACGAAGTCCCCCCTCCGCTAACCAATGCATCAGGAGCACCAAACGCACCGACCGCATCGGGGACCTGTAAGACTTTTGAGAGGTCCCTACCTAATGGTACCTGATGGATGTCTCTGGGATCAGAGCGGCTGTCAGCGGGGATGGGGGAAATGTGTACAACAAAACCCTGTCCTTTCCATCAGCAGCGTGGCGGAGGTCGTTTTAGTCGGTGCGAGCCCGATGTAAGGGATTTTTCCCGTGTAAAAAAATCTCCCTGTCCCTACGATTTTTTTCTAATTTGAATTCTGTCTGATCCGATCCTATTTCGATTGAATTATTACTTGAGCAGCTGAGATAGACAACGAGTGACTATTCCTATATACTTAATGTATTCTATATGGACTATTCCGTTCATGTTGAGTTACAAAAGGGTATGTAATTAAAAAAGTTGAATTGAATTGAATTAAAGTCCTATTCGAAATCTTTAATTGATTCCAATAAATAGGATTTATATCCATTAAATCAATATATTTTATTTTGTATAATTACGGAATTCTATACTACAAGAGGTAACGCTAATTCTAGGAAGCAAAAACCGTTCCCATACCTTATAACGTCTATTCCTACATATAAATAATTGTATAGTACCCGGCATTATATAATGCACATCGATGTTTAGAACGAAACAGCCGGCCAGTTCGGTTTCGTAGAGCACTGTCACTGTCACTCAGTTAGTATTGGACGTTTCACACGGCTTCGTCGGTCTGTGCGAAAGAGACACTACTCTATGAAGCAGAACTAGCCGATTTTTTCTCTCTAAGCCTCCATGTGCAATATTTATTTCCGCGTACTCACTAGGTTTGTTCTTGATCACAGAGAAACACGGATTTTATAGATCCTATCTTGTTAATCAGGTACATAAGTTGGTACAGTACCAAGTTGCATCAATCATCGGTAACGCAACGCATAGATAGACCGTCTTTTGTGTTGTAAAATTTATATGGACATTCGTGGTCATATAAAAGTTAAGTTCGGAAATAAGAGCTGGCATTCGATACTACGTGCCAATAAATCAAACCTCACACTAATGTCACAGTGCTTACAACAAATTTCACGCGCCACTACCCTTGTTAATTTGACCTAAATTAGAATGACGATTTCTTATTGGATTGGAGCAGGCTTTTGGATTTATTTGGATTTGAAAGGGTCAATATTGCAAGAATGAAATTTCGTTGAAAATTGCTATAAGTCCATAGAATGTTTTAAGGGTTGGTTTGCAACTTATTTGGCAAGTTTTAATATTATTAAACTAGCTGTGCTAGCGGCTTCGCCCGCGTGCCACAATTTTTTTTCTAGAATTAAAATTTTAAAAGTAGTTATTGTGAGTGAACCATAACAGATAGAGACATGCTATCGCGGACTTTTTTATAGATCTAGAAGTCTCTAGTACATTACTTTAGCGTATCTCTGCTAGTTTACGCAGCGCACGCGACCAAAGCTCGCAACAAGCACGTTTTTTAACTGCGCGATCTCTTCAATACAATTTACATAATACCAATATGAACTATTTACTTAAACCATCCGAAAGTGTTGCACTATCTTTTGGTGAAAATCGTATAAAAATCCGTTCAGAAGATTTTGAGAAAATCGATTACATACAGTCAGACAGGTTTGAGGGACTTTGTTTTATAATAAGTAAAGATATTATCCCAAAAAAAATCGTAAGATATATGTGACTTACAAATGAAAATTAAAATGAACAAATATTAATCCCCGCCTTAATCTACGGGTTTTAATCTACAAATAAGTACGAAGCGATTCATCTCAGATATTTTGCCTGAATGTCCATCACGTTACTCTAATGCGGTAGGTTACATATCCCCAGAAACAAATATCCAGAGAGGTGCTGGTTTTCCAAAAAAGTTTTAATCACCGAAAAGCGTTATTTAACGAAAAAGAAAGTCCATTACCTAACCTGAATTTGAAGCCGTGACACATTGAAAAAGTCATTTGAACTCACCGACTGGCAATTATCTTTGCTGATATAATATAACAACAATATTTTTCCTTTTCTTATTCCTTATTCAATAAATAAGAAACAATTTTCTCAAAAATAAGCTCATTTTATTTTTAACAACAACTTGTCACAATGACAGCGACAATTTTTTTTTATATTAAAAAGTAAAGTAGCGGCCTGTTAATATCCCACTGCTGGGAATAGGCCTCCTCTCTCCGTTTCTGGAGAGAAGGGTTGGAGCTAAGACCTACCACGCTGCTCCAATGCGGATTGGTAGGTTACACATATCTCCAGAATTCTCTAGAGATATGCAGGTTTCCTCACGATGTTTTCCTTCACCGAAAAGCGTGTGATAAATTGCTATT
Organism: Morpho deidamia; assembly: GCA_947086505.1. Classification (NCBI taxonomy): domain Eukaryota; kingdom Metazoa; phylum Arthropoda; class Insecta; order Lepidoptera; family Nymphalidae; genus Morpho; species Morpho deidamia. The sequence continues at coordinate 3,830,997 of CAMTZC010000011.1, forward strand.
ATCAATTAGACACATGAGTTTTAATAGAAAAACTCATTGGTGCCTGCCCGGGTTTGAACCTATGTTCGTCTCTAGAGAGTCGCACGGTCTCACCATTGGGCTATCACAGCTTTTTTTATATTATTGACATATTATTGACAATAATTTGAAGGAGGTTGTATTTAAAACAATAAGTTCTAGAATTTGTCAACAAAATTGCCTTTCTCCGGGCTTTCTAAGGAGAGTTCATACACTATCTAGTTACGGTATGCAAGCTAAGCGAGGCCGTGGTATAAGTTTAGTTTACGGTATAGTAACCGGGCAGGTAATGCGGTAACATTCGTACATCTTCCCTTTTATCTACTACGACACGGTAAAGATTTAGTGGCTACATTATAAAAATGGGATGGAAGAATGGCGTAACCTCGCTTCTTTAAACGCTATATTGGACCGGTTTATAAATAAATAATAAATAACAAATATTTGGGACACTTACACCCACGCTCGTCCGACCCAAAAGTAAGTAACTTAACCCATAACATAAGTAATGTTATGGGTGACGGACAACTGGTAGATATACTACATATATAATTCTAAATACATACTTAAATACACCCAGACTCGAAGAACCAACAAATTGTTTAAAGAAAATGTTGCCCCTCGGCGGAAATCGAACACGTGACCCGTCGAGCTGAAGGCAGGGTCACAACCCACTGCGCCAACAGGCCCGTCAAACCTTTATAACCTTCAACTGTAGCTAATTTTGTCATTCTCTAGTGGAACAGCCAAGAATTTTACGTCTATAACATGATTGGCCCGTTGACGTCGGCTCCGCGGGTCGCGTGACCAGTTCCCGCCTAGGGCAAATATTTTCTTAATACAATTTGTTAGTTCTTCAATTCTGCGTATATTTATGTATTAAATATAATGTATATGTATAAATTTACTAGACAGTCACCATAACACAAGTCTTAAATAATTTATACTGGTAGGTGTTACTCTGCGGAATTCCATAATACAAAAGTTATGATAGAATTATTTTACTATAATCTGCGATTGTTGTGAAAATCTATGTAATGCTAAGAGTCGGAAGCGAAACCGTTTTCATACCTTTTCATGCATGATTATTTACCGCTCGTATCACAAAATACTACCCCCAACAACATACTACACAAGCACTACACACATTAATTCAAAATGGACGACCATCGATTAGAAAAAAGACAAAAATGCGTCTAGGGAAAGTGAATACGAAAAGTGAAAGGTTATAGGTGTAAAATCACTATAGAATAACAAGCCTTCTCCTTCCCTTGCCTCGGACTCGCCACGCTGCTTCAATACAAATAGGTAAGTTACATATTTAGTAGGAATTTTTGAAGATATGCAGATGGACTCACTTGGCAGTGCGAGTAAAACATTGTCTTACTCGCACTGAATCTAAAATTTTCTACCAATGTGCTAATCAAAACTTTGAATAATTTAAGTTCCAATAATAATAAATAATATATGACAGATACAAAACACAAACAGGCAATGTGTTTTATTTTTTATACATACTTAGTTTTAAAAAATCGTCACACACGCCACAATTCTCGTACCGCGTAATACAGTGCAATTCTGAGAGTGTACTCCAATCTACGCTGTAATATCGAATCGTGCACAGCGAGACGAGCGGGACAGGTATATACTTTACCAATGGGTGCGAGCGGGAGAGGCAACGTCTCAAGATGACCAACGCCAGTTAGGGGTCAGGGGTGAACGCTCGACGATTCAGGTTCCGAATAAGCCAGAGGCAAGGTTTGGGTAACTGTGTGGGTAATGGGTCATTGTGGTTTATGTCAGGTGACTTTGGCTCCGGTAAACTTGGCTTTTAAATGGCTAGTTGACAACGTGGTAACTTTGATAAGTAACAAAAATACTATTAGACATTGACTCAACCGTCAAATCAAAATCAAATCAAAATATTCTTTATTCAAGTAAACTTGTAAACAAGTGCTTTTGAATCGTCAACTTTACTGCTGGTTCGGAAAGCTGTTCCTGCCGAGAAGAGCCAGCAAGAAACTCGGCGGTTGCTCTTTTTAAAATATAAATCTTAGAACTAGTTACATTTATTTATTACTGTCTTGTACAGGGTAAAAGTGCACCTATATCCACACATCCTTATCATCTAAGTAATCTTCAACAGTATAGTAGGCTTTCTGTATCAGCCTCTTTTTAACAGTGTTTTTAAACTGCTGTAATGGCATGACCAAAATTGATTTCGGAATTTTATTATAGAATCTTATACCCAAACCCACAAACAATTTACGTACTTTTGCTAGGCGCAAAACAGGAGTCGCAAGCTTATGTCGGTTCCTACTTTGTCTATTATATACATCACCTATCGTTTTATAATTCTTTATATTTTTATATACAAAAATTACGTTATTTAAAATATACTGTGAAGCAAATGTTAGAATACCTGTTTCCTTAAACTTCTCTCGCAGGAAATCACGAAAGTGGCAGTGCCCTAAAGCTCCATTGTTTATAGGTCGATTCCCGTCGAAGACCAACAGTTTTTGATAACAATTAATTGGTTCTTTGAGTCTGGTTGTATTTACATAATTAAGTATGTATTTGAAAAACATTTAATATTTTATCTACCAGATGTCCGTCACCCATAACACAACTATTAAGTTACTTACTTTGGGGATGGACGACGTGTGTAAGTGTCCCATATGCTTAGTGTGTATTTTCACAGCTTTTTGTTAAACTGATTTCTAAAATCTATACTTATTATAAAACAATGTCCCAAAAAGTTGTCTGTCTGTATGTAATCGATTTTCTCAAAATCTACTGAACGGATTTTTGTACGGTTTTCAACAAAAGATAGTGCAATACTTCCGGATGGTTTAGGTAAATACTACGGTATTACGTAAATATGTTAAAGAGATCGCGCAGTTGTTAAAAAACTTGCTGGGAGCTTGAGTCGCGTGCGCTGCGTAAACCAGCAGAGATAAGCTTAAGTAATGTACTAGAGAATAGTAGATCTATAAAAATACTGCAAAAAAAATCCAGATAACATGTCTCTATCTCTCACGGCTAACTCACAATAACTACTTTTATGTTTAAAATTTTAATTCTAGAAAAAAATTGTGACACGATTATTTCCATACAGGCGAAACCGCTGATATAGCTAGTGTAATATAAATTTTAAGAATACTAGTCTATGCCAAAGAACATCTTTTCTCTTACGAAATAAATTAGTAACAAAGTAATATACGTATATAACTAAAAGATTTTTCACTAAAACGGAAACTATAATAGAACTAATTTGCTATAATCCGCGCGGGTTAAGCGAATGCATGCAATGCTAAGTTTATGAAGCATGAATTCACGTACCTTACACATGCATACTATACCAAGACGCCTCCGCAAGGCAATGCACACAAACAATACACAACCAAAATCTCCACGATCGTTTCGCCCCGAAACCGAAGCATCATCAGAAGGATAGGCTCCTCGCTTCCATACACTTAGCATGGCATGTATTCGCCTAACCCAAAGTAGTTGTGTTATAGTTTCTACATTTAACATTATAAAATACTTTTATAGCATTCATGTACATAACTAATAAATAAGTCATTAGCTCGTATCATTTTACAAATGGACTAAATACAATACAGTGCTAGAAAGGGATCTTTTCCAAATAGGGAGATAAAGAGAATATAGAGTTTAAAGTCACTTCGATGTTTCGTTATAGTTATGTGGGTTACACATATCTCAAGATGAAAGAAATTAGGACAAATTTTAGGAGACAATTAAATATGTTTCTCCGATAAGTGTAAGAATTTAAAAAACGCAGAATGTGATGTAAGTTTATGAAAACAGACAATTTCATTTTGGTCATTTTATTACCACTGGGCTACCACTAGTTATAATAAAACAGTGATATTTGACCCAATTCATACAACCCCCAAATCTGGGTGTCAATACCGCAAATAATTATACAGTGGTCTGACGTAACCGGGGGTCCGAATAAGGGGTGCAACAAAGGGCTATAATCATTTTGATGTGATTTTCACGCATCGCCGCACGCGGATGTGGTTATCGGATGTTAAAAATGAACATTGTTTAAAGTTTTTTTTAATAGATTTATATCTTTAGAAGCATAATATAAAAATATATTCCGATATTTGGGATTCAAATACGCGTCTTTTTTAAAAATATTTTTCCTTTATAACTGTTTGTTCAAAGCTATTATGAATAGTGGATATGCGTTTAATTGTAATATCATAATAAGCTATAAACGTAACTGCCTGTTATTATCCCACTGCTGGGCATAGAATTCCTCTCCTCATTTCTGGAGAGAAGGGTTGGAACTAACACTCACCACGCTGCTCTAATGCGGATTAGTAGGTTACACATATCACCAAAATTCTCTAGAGATATGCAGGTTTCCTCAAGATGTTTTCCTGCACCGAAAACCGTGTGATAAATTGCAATTATCAAGTAGAAGTTTTTTCAATAGAAAAGTTCATTTTTGCCTTTCCGGGGATTGAACTCGTGACCTTGTAGAATCAGTCGTACAGTCTCAGCGCTGGGCTATCTCGGCTTTTTTAAACAAGCTATATAGAGACCTCACTCAGTTTACTTCGAATTATGCCTATATTAAGTCTGAACATACTTAATATATGTTATGTTCACAGACTTTAGCGCTTGATTACTGTTTAAAGAACAAATTTAAAAAACGTATCTACATAAAAGACTTTTTATGAACACACAAAAACATTATAAACATTTCTTATATGTTTAGTAACATTTTAGAAGTGATAAAATGTAACATACCTTTTTAAATTATGTAGATAGTCCAAATTATAGACTAAATTTTCGTTTTGCTTTATAATTTCCCATTTTAATTAATCCAAAAATCAGTGTTTGGTTTACATCCATAAAACTACATAACAAACTTTATTTTGCCTGCATATCTGCTATTGTTCAGTCGATTTAATATTTTCGCTAATTAAAAGGCTACCCTGCAAAAACATTTGACTTGATAGCGTCTATCGCGATCAATAGTCTAAGAGACGGTATTTAAATTGCGCTTACCTAAGTATTATGTGTTTTTATACTCCAGAATAAGCTCTACGATGTAGTCATATTAATCTTAGATAAGAGTACTATAGGATATCAGCGCCTCTCTCCTTTTTCTACCTAAACTACGTATTAATAAATTAATTTATTTTATTTCTTTACTATATTTCATTTCATATTTATATTTTTTATTTCTTTACTATCTTATTTGATATTTATTAATCAATTTACGTTAGATAAGTCACTTCAGTGATAAATATCATAAGTTTTAATCCTTGTCTCCTAGAACAGGCGGGGCGGTGGTAGACATATCCAATAGCGGAAGCCGCCACCCCGGATCTGTACTAAGTTTAACCACAAGTACGGCGTTTTTCGATAGTGTTGCACAGAATTCCATGCAGAATGACACTCAAAGACGGAAAAAAAACTATTTATTAAGACAACGTGTAGTAAAAAACTGCTGAAATAACTGTGACTGGTTATCGCTAAATACATGACTCACAGGACCAGAAGAACTGAAAATAATAAATAACTCCCTTAATCAACCAATAACCAAGTAGCCAAATAACCAAAAACAAATAACCAAGTAAACAGACAGAAGTGCAAAGGCGGTCTTATCACCAAAAGTGATCTCTTGCAGACAACTTTTTTTTTCTAAGGAACGTTATAACGTTATAACGTTAGGAACTAAATTATCATTGCTTATTATTTCTTGTAAAATCACATAGTTATATTTATGTAATTACAAGCAATATAACAGAACTAACTACTTTGCTATAATCCGCATGGGTTAAGTGAATGCATGGGAGGATAGGCTTCACGACAAAAATCGTACTGCAGTACGATTTTTGTCGTGAAGCCTATCCTCCTGATGATGCTTCGGTTTCGGGGCGAAACGATCGTCGAGATTGTGGTGGTGGGTGTGTGTGCTGCTTTTGTGTTCGTTGTTGCTGGTGAATTGCGCCTTGGGGTGCATGTGGTGGCTGGTCCTGCATGTATAAGGTGCGTAGATTTTGCCTGCTTCATACACATTGGCTTTGCATGCATTCACTTAACCCGTGCGGATTATAGCAAAGTAGTTAGTTCTGTTATATTGCTTGTAATATGGAATTCCGCAAAGTAACGCCTGCTTCTATAAATCATTTATGTAATTATTAAGTTTTAACTTAAATCGAAGCCCATATTTGTGTTTTATTTAAAACATTTTTATATAAAAATATAAAGATGTAAAATTAACAGATAATACTTTTACACTTTTCAAATCCTTTTTAACTGTTTTTTTATATTTTAATCTATAATAATGTTATTTTGAACTACAATTTTATTTACAATAATTCTCGCAACTGTCTCTCATACTATAGTTTAGTTTGTTTTAAATTACTAGTGTAAGGATTAACTTGTAACGCCATCTAGCGGTGATTTTGTAAATTACTATTTAATTTTTTATAACACTTTTCGTGGATTATAGCAAAATTATATAATTATTCCTTACGTATTGTAGATACGGTCACATCATAAACATACATTGCATCAAATATTACATTAGTGAGAGTACTTAAACGCTTATGTTGGGGCGAACAAATCGCATATATAACAAGAAAGGAAACATTTTTAGTTTACATATGGTATCATTTACGTTTTTGATCATTAGGGGTGTAACTCAGTGGAATAGTGTAAGTTTCACATTCTGCAATTTCTGGGATCAAATCTAAGCAACTGCATGTTCTTTTTTATTTTATATTACTTTAGCGTATTTCTGTTGGTTTATGCAGCAATCGCGAGCTCCCAGCGAACAAGTATTTAACAATGCGCGATTTCTTTAACACAATTTACATAATAACGATATGTACTATTTACCTAAACCATCCGGAAGTTAAAAGTAGTAAGAAAATATTTTCAGTATATTTATCTTTTCATTCATCACTAATAGTATCGGGGGTGTAACTCAGTGGTAGTGTCTGCTTCGCATGCTGAAATTCCTGGGCTCCAATCCCAGCACCTCCATAATGATAATTTTTAAGTATTTGTCTAATAATTCACAGGCTCGTTGGCCCAGAGACCCTGACTTAGGCTTGGCGGCTCGAAGATTCATGCTGAGGGCCAACATTTTCTAATTACGATTTCATTGGTTCTTTGGATCCGAGTGTATATATGTATTTAAGTTAATATATGTATTTAAATTTACAATTATATATTTATCAGTTATCTGTCATCCATAACACAAGTTTTAACTTACTTTGGGGACGGATTGCCGCGTGTGTAATTGTCCCATATCTGTATTTATTTATTTATGTAAATTTTCTGACCTGTGATAGATAGCACAGCGGTGAGACCGTGCGACTCTTTCCAGGGGGTCACAAGTTAAAACCCCGAGCAGGCACCGATGAGTTTTTCTATTAAAATTTATGTATTTAATTCATAATTGCAATTTATCACACGCTTTTCGGTGAAGGAAAACATCATAGAGAGAAGGGAGAGAAGAGTTGGAGCTAGGACCTACCACGCTGCTCCAATACGGATTGGTAGGTTACACATATCTCCAGTATTCTCTAGAAATATGCAGGTTTCCTCACGATGTTTTCCTTCACCGCGTGTGATTAATTGCAATTATCAATTAGACACATGAGTTTTAATAGAAAAACTTATTGGTGCCTGCCCGGGTTTGAACTTGTGTTCCCCTCGAAAGAGTCCCACGGTCTCACCGCTGGGCTATCACAGCTCTCTAGATAATTCTGGGGATATGTGTAACCTACCAATCCTCATTGGAGCAGCGTGGTAGGTCTTAGCTCCAACACTTCCCAGAAACGGAGAGAGGTGGTCTATACCTAGCAGTAGGGTTATAACAGGCCGTTACTTTCACTAGTTTTATAAATTCTACTGTACCATGTGTATGTGTTAAGGATTTTTCAACCTTTTCCGTGTAAGCTTATTCTGCATTTAACACCCTCGAAGCTTATGCACTATTGTTTATTGCTTGTATATTGTTTTGTACGCTTACTTTCTATCTAGACGTGTAAAAAATCATCAGCATATTTGCGACTTGTGGGTGGTTTAAACAATCACAACCAGGTGTGCGTCAATCACGTACATTACAACATTTTTTTTTTCAATATATTTGTAGTAATGAGTTCCGACGCGTGCCGGCTATGCGCTCTATTGATTCAAAAAATCACTGTCATTTTATTTTCAAACTTTATGCTGTTATCCTAACTTAACGGCTTTAAAAACGTCACCGGGCGGAACAAGCGAGCCCAAAAGTCTACAGAAAGGTTAAATTAATTGTAAAAGATATATAAACACTTACACACACACGGTCGTCCGTGCCCAAAGTAAGTAATTTAATACTTGTGTTATGGGTGAAGGACAACTGGTAGATATACTACATATATAATTTTAAATACATATTTAAACACAAATGTATACCCAGGCTCGAAGAACTAACAAATTGTCTATAGAAAATGTTGGACCTCGGCGGGAGTCTAACGCGCGACCCGTGGAGCTGAAGGCAGGGTCACTTCCCACTGCGCCAACGGGCCAGTCAGATATGCTTATGCGTAAAGCATATTACAAAATTGAAGATTAATTTTATGATAAAAATGCCTGGATTAGAAAATCCTTTCAGCTTCTTATAGCACTGCGGTTTAATAATGTAAAATTGCAAATATTTAAAAGATTGACCGCAGAGTTTCTTGCTGGTTCTTCTCGGTAAGACCAACATTTCGAACCAGTTGTAGCTTCATTAATCATATTGATCCTTGAGGACTCAAAATTGCTCGAAAGAGATACTTGAATAAAGATTATTTTGAATTATACTTAATGTTGAGAGACCGGCTATAGTTTCAAGCCCATACGGGGCCCTTATTCATGAGTTCTTTACGCGGCGTTACAAGATTAATTATGAATACCACTTACGATAGTTTAAATTATTTTGATTTGACCAAAAGTCATAGTCGGAATTGGGAAATGCGAAGAACGTCGTCCTAAGGACCTCCTGTGAGGCTGGACCATAGCTTTGTGGTAGGGAAAGGCTGGTGATATGACTTTGACTAGTCATCACGTTGTCGGAAGTTAAATTAAACTTGCCGTGTATTTTTGTGAACGTGGAATCTTAAGTCTGGAAGTTACATTTGACTCACTTTCCGTTCACGTTCCGATTAGGCTGAAATATTATATACCTGCCTACCGACACAATATAAGCAGTGATAGCCCAGCGATAAGACCGTGCGACTCTTTCGAAGAACACGAGTTCAAACCCTGGCAGGCATCAATGAGTTTTTCTATTAAAACTCATGTGTCTAATTGCTAAATGGAAATTTATCTCGCGCTTTTCAGTGAAGGAAAACATCGTGAGGAAACCTGCATATCTTTAGAGAATTCTGGAGATATGTGTAACCTACCAATACGCATTGGAGCAGCGTGGTAGGTCTTAGCTCCAACCCTTCTCTCCAGAAACGGAGAGAGAAGGCCTATTCCCAGCAGTGGGATTGTAACAGGCTGATACTTTTACTGACACAATACAAACAATGCATATTTATAATAAGCATGACCTGATGCTGCTTATAGGATTAACTCCAGGCATGGGAACTGCGCAACAGTAAAGAGTGTATTTTGTATTTGTTAATTTTTTTTGTATATTATTTTATTTTATTTTCGGGGATAGAAAACATCGTCAGAAAACGTCGTGTACAGAGAATTCTAGAGATATGTATTACCCACCAACCCGCATTGGACCATAGGCTCCAATCATCTCTCCTAAAAGGACATAGGAGGCCCATGTCCAGCAGTGGGATATTTTATTTATTATCTTTATTTACTTTTGTTTACAATAAAGATACTTCTACTACATAATAACATCCCTAATCTCAACGCTTAGATTAAGTCGTTCCATATAACTATGGTCTTCATGTAATATTGAATATCACCCATCGGTCAATCCCGCCTCGTTTATTATTCCATTTGCGGTGACATTTGAGTCAATCAACTATTCATTTTGTTCGCCCGCGCCTGGTTAATGGACTTTCGGCTTAAAAAATTTAACAATCTAACCTTTCGTTATAGTGTAGTTACTTCACGCAACTTAAATCAATTTTTACGTAATACTAGCTCTCCGGCCACGCGTTACTGTAGCTAAGTATGATTTCAATTCTCCCAAAACCGAGCTTGACTGAAAAAAATGGTCTGATCGCCACCAAACTTGACAGGATCCGCTGGGTCACATTAAAGATTGTCTGAAAATTTCATTAAAATCAGTTCAGACAGACAAACATTAGTTTTTTAATATATATATAAATATATACCTCACGATAATTTCATCAGTTTTAATTCCATGTTAACTAATATTGGTAGGCTAAACTTGCCTTTACGTAGGCAAGTCTATCTATGTTTGTCTACAATGTTTTGATAGAAGCGAATACCCAAATCCATGAATGATTAGCTAACTCCACTGAGTCGCAACAGGAATCGTAAGCTTATTTATAGCCTCTCATATGTCTGTGAATTAGTTATTGTGTGTTAACTATAAGAGAGACATGTTATTGCGGACTTTTTTGTAGTATTTATTTAGATCTACAATTCTCCACTATATTACCTTAGTGTATATTTGCTGGTTTACAAGGCACACGCGAATAGAGCACCCAACAGGTGATTTTTTTACAAGCGCGCGACCTCTTTAATATAATATACATAAAACGGTATATACAACAAAATTGCGAATTCTTATAGATAAACCGTATATAAATCCTATATCCTATAGCTGTGATAACCCAGCGGTGAGACTGTGTGACTCTCTAGATATAATCACGTGTTCAAACCCGGGCAGGCACCAATGAGTTTTTCTATTAAAACTTATGTGTCTAATTGATAATTGCAATTTATCACACGCTTTCCGGTGAAGGTAAACATCGTGAAGAAATCTGCATATCTCTAGAGAATTCTAGGGATATATATGTGTAACCACATTGGACCAGCGTGGTGGGTTTTAGCTCCAACCCTTCTCTGCAATAAAACGGAGAAAGGAGGCCTATGCCCAGCAGTGGGATTGTACAAAAATGCGTTTAGTACATTTTGAAAAAATCGATCCCATACAGACAGCTCTTGGGGACTTTCTTTTATAATAAGTATAGACTATCATTTGATTTAACCCATATGCTTCGAAAGTACAGATTAATTTCGTTGAATTTTTAATCTATGAAAGCCTTGAGCAAACATTTTTCTGATGTTACAAATCCATACCGTTGATATATCATTTGAGATGGTGAACACGATATCCAAACGGATTACGTGGAAATCGAACCGCGAATCAATTTCCTGTATGAAACTTTTCACTTGCCTTAACGTGTATTTTCAATTTTGTACAGCGAACTTTACTTATTAACTTTCTATGACAACGAAAAGCATATTAAGCTAAATAAATATGATACAAAGACTATACTTATAGAAATATACTTATAGAAGCAGGCGTTACTTTGCGGAATTCCATATTACAGGCACTATAACAGAACTACCTTGCTATAATCCCCATGGGTTAAGCGAATGCACGCAAAGCTAATGTGTATGAAGCAGGCAAAATTTACGCACCTTACACATGTAGGACAAGTTACCACACGCACCCCAAGGCGCTTCCGCCAGCAACAAAGCATACAAGCAGCACACACAACCACCACCACAATCTCGACGATCGTTTCGCTTCGGGAGTATTTAAACATTTTTTTTTTATTTTTTCGAATCGACTGTATGCTGTCAGCCCTAACGGCTTTTACAGACGGTAGAGCATAGAAGCTCTACTACGTAAGGATGCCTCATGTGAGGCCGAACCACGTCTTAGGACAACGCGTAGAAGAGCTGATGGTATGACTTTGATAAATCATTACGACGTCGGGACCTCGTCTTCGCGGCAAAGACGCTGTGTGTGTGTTTTGCGTTTTTCTGTGTTTGCGATCTTTATTTGATCGTCAGGATCGCATAGTACGCCTTTTGGATGCCTATATTTTCGGTGGTCATTTAACCTACGCAGAACAAACTCGCGGGTACATAGTTCTATATCAACAACGCATCGTATGAGGACACCAAAAAACACTATTTCGTGACAGTCATTCCCCAATTCCTAAGCTCAATTCGACGTCAACTACTCAAGCCGGGTGTCGGTGAAGAGTAAGCGGTTCCCGTGAAGGGGACGAGGGAACAAATTGTGCATGCTCTTGGGAAATCTACGGTTATTAGCTGTCAATCATCACAGATCGAATCGCTCCCTGCTAATGGTGGTGTTGTGGAAATGTCGTGATTTCTTCTTTAGTATAACATCTTATTTATTTACTTGTCGTGCCCGCGCTATCGCGTAAATCGTTTTAATTCTATATAAATAATAAATCTCTCAATTATAATATGCGGCATAAATAAACGGGTCAAAACAACAAAATCGAGTTACCTTTTTACAAGGTTCGACGTTTCGGCAGAGTTGAATCCACCGAGGTCTCGAACAGACTGGAGCGCCACGGCGTCTTCGTTCCCGTCTACAGTCATTATTTGTTCATCTACCCTCCCTTGAAAGAGTAGACGGTGGATGTAACTCTGCCGAAACGTCAAACCTTGTAAAAAGGTAACTCGATGTTGTCCCGATGTGACCCGTTTATTTATACAATATTAAGTATGAATCGTAAAAGTTTAAAATTTACTATAATATGCGGTGTTTTCATGTTGCCCAAATCCTATCAGTGGATTTCGATAAAATAGATGATATATAGACAGACAGTTTTTGGGGACTTTGTTTTATTATTTGTTAAGAGTTTTTGCATCTTCACCTGTTTTAAATCTTAACAAAACATCACGTTAACCCCCAAAATAATCCGTTAACACCGCAACCGCAAAACACGGACGCACCCGGGTTCATAAATATAAATGAATTCCTATCTGCCGCGTTAAATATTAATGATCATCCCTATTACTTGGAGAGCTTCTACGGACAGACAAAAGAGAACACGAACCTAGAGCGACTTACTAAAAACGACAACATTTTTGGTGAAGTTTTTATAACTAAATGATATGTAACAAGTCAAGTTAAAAAGCTTTTAAAAAGACGACATCCTGCACACCCTTGAAAAAAGCTTGAAATTAAATATTTTGGAACAATTAGAAATCATTAAGAGGTAAAATAAAGGGTGGGGATGAACCAAGTACTATATAACAATGCTTTTTTTAAGTTAAGGGCTTCTCTAGGCATTTTACAACACTTGTTAATAAATAAAAATTGGCTTAAAAATGGTGTCGTTTTTAAGATTTACGAATACAGTAAACGTAAAAATATGACAAATATGAGTAATTTATGTTTAGATTTTGTTATTAATTAGAAATGTAGTGCTCAAACACTGTTTTTAGATTGTGATCATCAAATAAAATGTGACTGAGTAGCGTAAATAACAAATATATCTCGATATTTTTAAATGAAAGAAATAATTTAAATTCAAATTCAAAATATTATTTATTCAAGCAAACTTGTAAACAAGTCGTCAACCCATTCGGAAAGCTGTTCCTACCGAGAAAAGCCAGCAAGAAACTCGGAGGTTGCTCTTTTGAAATATAATTCTTAAAATTAGTTACATTTAGTCATTACTTACTTGATAGAAGAGTAGCTATATCCACGTACCACCTTGTATTATGTATCTTATCATCTACATAATCCTCAACGGTATATCAATCAGGCTTTCTGTATCAGCGTTCCTTTAACAGTGTTTTTGAACTACTGTAATGGCAAAGATAAAATTGATTGCAGAATAAGCAAGAGAGTCTATATTTTCTATTCAACTTACACTTGAACTAACAACTTAAATAACCTATTGACAAAAACATATAGCAAAAAACGCTATTCGTTTTAACATTGCTTGAAATTATCAATTTGGTTACTATCGTCTAGCTATTACATTAATTGCGTTGTTTAAATCGGGACGCAAGCCTAAATATAGTTAGAACTTTACGATAAAATAAAACGTTTTTTATTCGTTAACACTATAATCTATATGTGGTATCCGGCAGAGTAAGAAATGAGGGTTCATTTCTTACCGAGGTGTCGTAAAAGGCGACTAAGGTAAGTCGACCCGCCGCGTAGGGAACCGGCTGAGTAGAATAGACCACCCACATTTCTTACCGAGGTGTCGTAAAAGGCGACTAAGGTAAGTCGACCCGCCGCATAGGGAACCGGCTGAGTAGAATAGACCACCCTCATTTCTTACCGAGGTGTCGTAAAAGGCGACTAAGGGAAGTTGACCTACCGTATGGTATCCGGTTGAGTAGAATAGACCACCCTCATTTCTTACCGAGGTGCCGTAAAAGGCGACTAAGGTAAGTTGACCCGCCGTGTGGTATCCAGCTGTAAAATACGTAGCCAAATCATGTGACAACATATTTGTAACATGTTGTGCCGACCCCACTTAGAGTGGGATAAGGGCAGTAGGATGATGATATAATCTATACAACACAAACAATCTTCCCGGGTGCAGATAATAAATTTTAGCTAATACCTAAATATAAATAACAGGGCACATCCAGAAAACAACTTTTACATTTACATCCATTACTCCTCACGGTATCTTCTACACTAATCATAAGGGCATTGGCTAAAAGGCAATAAATCTGGCCCATCGACTATAAATCACAACACTACTAATTACAAGATACCAAGAAATTAGTACTGGAAGTGGAAGAAGTGGTCTTTAAGTGCTTACTTATGGTAAGGCTAGATATCTACAGATAGAAAACTCGTAACGAACTGTCTAATAACTTAAAGAGCTTTCGAATTTAAAACTACAATTATTATCCTTAAATAGAGTTAAAGTTGAGTTGTTTTACTGTCAATATAACAGAACTAACTACTTTGCTATAATCCGCACGGGTTAAGTGAATGCATGCAAAGCCAATGTGTATGAAGCAGGAAAAATCTACGCACCTTATACATGCAGGACCAGCCACCACATGCACCCCAAGGCGCAATTCACCAGCAACAACGCACACAAAAGCAGCACACACACCCACCACCACAATCTCGACGATCGTTTCGCCCCGAAAGCGAAGCATCATCAGGAGGATAGGTTCCACGACAAAAATCGTACTGCGCCGCGCTACCCATACAAGCAGTCTTAAATAGTTCAACTCCCACCAATACCCTCCCCTCCGAACACATGTAGCAAAACGGAATTAGATACATTTACTTGCTTGTTAATTAAGTGACCATTGTTATTTTTACTGTCACATTAAAGACCAAAGGCCTCTATTTTGGAAGAGAAATAAGTCCATCCGAATTAGCAGGATAAATAAATCCAAGGAATTCTCAATTCACGATGTTTTCTTCCACCGATAGACGTGTGATAAATTGTAAATATCAATTTGATTCAGGATTTCTTGAATCATCTCATAAGTGTATAAATGAACCCTCGTAACCAAGCAGCAAGGTGGAACACCATGAGGTTAAGCCGGTTAAGTATGGTATGGACGGTAAGATTATGTATGGTAAATTGAATGAAGAGAAATTTCGATGATAAAGTGTAACTCACCTTTCTTTCTGCGAGCTTACTAATTCTTCGGGGATCCCCTTTTCTAGCTGATTCCAGAGGCGCATTGGCGATTTTAAGCTTTTGTGCGTTTTGATGTGGTTTGTTAATTAATTGCGTGCGTGTCCGCTATACAAACTCGAGAGTCGACAGAAAACTGAATACTGATCGCGCGCTATATGGCGTTTGTATATGCGTAGGGAGCTACACTTTATATAGGTAATAATTAGAAAAGGAAAGAACTAAAGAAAAGAAAGTAGTTTGTGCTAAAGTGCTCTTTCTACGGAACAGGACCCTCGTAACCAAGCAGCAAGGTGGTACACCATGAGGTTAAGCCGGTAAGACTCCAGCATAACTGCTTCCGCAGATAATAGTACTCATAGAGGGTTCCCTCATGTAGAAAGGTGCCTTAATGAAGTTTGAGCCCACAAAACCCTTTGCAAGGCAACCCATTCTTAAAGTACAAACATCAGGGCAATTTTCTATTGTATAATATAGCGTATTTGGGTAAGTAGTTATAATTATAAATTACTTCCAAATATATTCGCAAACATATTTCATAGTTAAGTGGCGATCGATCATTACGACAATCGGAAAAACTTATTCATCTCATCTATTTCATATTAATTAACAATGCGTCTATTAGAAATTCCTCATAGTTTAATTTGTGACCAGGCCGTTTGTCATCATACCAGGGCCTCCAATTAACATGTGACACGCAACCGTGACAAATGGCCATGTTGACACGCCAGCAATGAAACTAACTGTACGTTTAATTAATTTAAATTTTTATTGTGTCCGTCTCAGATAACGAAAAAAGAAGATAAAGTACGTAACGGATCTGAAAGCTGGGAGCTTGACCAACGAATAAGTTTGGCCATTCAAAGTAACGTAATAACGTAATTTTTGTACATAAAAATACAAAGAATTATAAAACGATAGGTGATGTATAATAGACAAAGTAGGAACCAACATAAGCCTGCGACTCCTGCTTTAGGCCTAGCAAAAGTACGTAAATCGTTTGTGGGTTTGGGCATAAGATTCTATAATAAAATTCCGAAATCAATTTTGGCCATGCCATTACAGCAGTTTAAATACATTGTTAAAAAGAGGCTGATACAGAAAGCCTACTATACTGTTGAAGATTACTTAGATGATAAGGATGTGTGGATATAGGTGCACTTCTACCCTGTACAAGACAGTAATAAATAAATGTAACTAGTCCTAAGATTTATTATTTAAAAAGAGGAACCGCCGAGTTTCTTGCTGGCTCTTCTCGGTAGGAATAGCTTTCCGAACCAGCAGTAAAGTTGACGATTCAAAAGCACTCTTTAACAAGTTTACTTGAATAAAGAATATTTTGAATTTGAAAAGGTAAAAGCTGCCAGCATTTTGGGAACCTTATCTCATTGCAATGGAATCTATGGTTTTGATTTAGTATAAATATGTAACTATATACATATATCATTTTTGTAATTACTTAATTAGTTTTAAATTGTTTTAAGTTTTTATTAAATTATTGTTTTCGTAAAATAGTTATGTTTAGTTGAATTTATTTAATTGTGTCGAGTGGTATCTGGCTGAGTAGAATAGACTACTCTCATTTGTTACAGAGGTGTCGTAAAAGGTGAGTAAGGTAAGTCGACCCGCCGTGTGTTATCCGGCTGAGTAGAATAGACCATCCTCATTTCTTACCGAGGTGTTGTAAAAGGCGCTTAGGGTGAGTAAACCCGCTGTGTGGTATCCGGCTGAGTAGAATAGACCACCCTGATTTCTTACCAATGGTCACGAGTTCAGACCCAAGGCAGGAACCAATGAGTTTTTCTATTAAAACTTGAGTGTATAGCAAATACTTGCATAATAATTAATATAAATAATTGTATTTTATCACACGCTTTTCGGTGAAGGAAAAACATAGTGGGGAAATCTGCATATCTCTGGAGATATGCAGCGAGCGTGGTAGATCTTAGCTCCAACCCTTACCTTTAAAAACGGAGAGAGGAGACTTATGCCCAGCAGTGGGATTTAACAGGTTGTTACTTTACTTTTATTTCGTTTGTACTCGAAAATTCCGTAAAGGAACGCTTACTTGTATTAATATATAATAATTTAGTAAGTCTTACTCGTACAGAGACTTGTTTAATTAAACAATTTGCCGGGATCTTTTGATTTACACACGCACCTGAAGCCTAGCGGACAAATGACAGGCGCGGTTATCATGTGAGAACTCATACGAGGTCACAAAGTATGGATGCAAACTATTTATTCAATATTAATTTTTGTATTTAATTCTTATGATGTAACAATGACGTTTACCCAACCAACGATTTATTAATGATCAAACAAATAATATATAGTTAGAAATTATCACGTATAGGTAGACGCGGAACTACCTAAGCAATATTAAAAGACGCTAGTAATGATACTAGTTGCGTAGTAACAACGCATGAACATGCTGGTTGAAACCAACCAAGACAAGTTGAAACACGATCTAAACGCGGGAGCGTTTAATAATCGTACAAGCCAAGTCTCCAAGAGATGAACGGTCTAGCCGCGTAAGCGTAAGTTAATAACCGTACGAGTCGAGTATTACCACAAGACTGCCTTCCATGTTTTTTTTTTTTTTCGAATGTGTCTAATGCTGTTAGCCCTAATGGCTTTTACAGCGTCACCGGTGGGATGGGCGAGCGCAGAAGCTTCGCCGGGGGTGCCTTCCATGTGGCGAACTCCACCTTTTATAAACAATTCTCGCTCCAAAACCAAGCCCCCGCTCTGGTATCGATCACGTGATCACAGTGATGCCACTATACAAAACTAAAGAAATGAGACTTGACTATTGCTATGTATGCGACTTTAATGGTGGTTAGGCGAAACCTCTAACTATGTGTATAACAGATTGTAGAATGAAAAGTTTTGTAATGTAAATAAGTTCTAACTTATTTAAGCTGATAGTAATAAAAAGATCTGTGTTTAGTTTCGAGACGAGCTCATTTGATTCAAAATTCAAATTATTCTTTACTCAAGTAAAATTAACGTAAATTTAAATCAACGTTAACAAGTGCTTTTCAATCTTCAACTCTACTGCTGGCCCGGAAAGCTTTTCCTACCGAGAAGAGCCGGTAAGAAACTCGGCGGTTGCCCTTTTTAAAGAATAATTTCTATTACTAGTTACATATAGTTATTAATGTCCTGTACAGGGTCGAAGAGTAGCTCTGTTGATGCATTCTTATCGTCTAAGTAATCCTTAATAGTATAGTAGGCTTTCTGTATTAGCCCTTTTTTTGATATTGTTTTTAAACTGCTGTAATGGCAAGCGAAAATCGATTTCGGAATTTTATTATAGAAATTTATGCCCAAACCCACAAAAGACTTACGCAAACCAAACCAGGAACCACAAGCTTATGTCGGTTTCTACTTCGTCTATTATATATATCGCCAATCTTTTTGTAATTATGTATATTCTTTAATTTATTTATTAAATTGCTAAAAGTATACTTAACTGCCAAATTGTATATGTAGGCGTCAAATTACGTTTATGACTGCGCAAAGTTAAGTAGGATAGATAATAATAAAATAAAATGAGAGTAAGGATAGATGCCAACTATTTCCGATTTTTCAGAATCTCACCAGGTGACAATGCTACTAATCCTACTAATATTATAAATGCGAAAGTTTGTGAGTATGGATGAATGTTTGTTACTCTTTCACGAAAAAACTATTGAAAGGATTTGGATGAAACTTAACAGTTATATAGTTTATACATCAGAATAACATATAGGCTACAATTTGTAAAGATTTTATGTAATATAACGATACATGTCAAGAAAGTCGGAAAAAATCTGGCCTCTGAGAGGTATCATGGCGTACGCTGCCTAAACTATTGGAGTTACACAAAGATGATGTAGAGTAGGATTATTTGTTTTTAATAGTTCTAAATAAAAGTCCGGGACAGCATATATCTATTTTTTGTGTGGAAGCAACTGTGAATCATAAATTTAATTAAATCAGATTCTGTGGCGGACCAAATTCCTCGCGAGCGAAGCTGCGGGCAAAAACTAGTGTATAATAATACTTTTTCCAAACAATAAAATATTCGAATAGAATAATCAAAAGAACAAACACTCTACTCTATCTTATCCTAGTAAAGACAATCCGTATAGACCTCAGAAAAACTTCAAAAGAAATCCAAATTACATATTTGACAGATAAATGTCAAATGAAGAAAAGCTTGATTTTTGGTCAATGATTGTGTTTTATAAGAGTTTATTTTATATTCAATTTACAATCAACCAATGTAATGATTACTTTAATAATAATTATTATGGTGTGCAGGACTCTAGCACATTACGTACCAGAATCAGATACGCCTAACGTAGGAACTGTGCTATTTTCTCAGTCAGATTTGAACAAGAAACATTGGAGTAAAACAAATACAGCATTATTACAAGCCCGAAAACATTTTCAAAACTTAATCCCTTCTACAACGTTAATAAAGACTATAAACGAAAATAATTTAGAACATATATTGACCTACATTGAAGACTCCTATTCCACTGTAAAACGTGAAGCCCATAATCCATCCTTACAGTTTACAATGGAAATAGCTCTTGCAGATGTTCTGGGAGGTTATTTAAAAATATGGGTGTTGCCCATAACTAAGTATGCGTACTATGGTGGGACTGTATCGTTAGATAAATCTCTGAAAATCTTTAAGATATATGAAGATATAAAAGAAAGTTTAAATACCGATGGAAGTAGCTGGAGGACACCAAATGAGAACTTACTGAATACAGTTGCAATAAATGTGGCCTCTATACCCCACGAATCTTATATAAGAAGCATGGGAGATCCGTGTAAGCATTTGGCGTATTACGAAAAAACAGACAAGGGTATGACCATTCCTCTGCCATTTATAGATTGGAATATATCACCGATCACAATGTTCGTGCCACTTAAAAATCAATCCATTGTTTGCTTGCAATCTCCGAATTCTTCATCAATCTTATTAGAGTACTACAACGTTGCAGAAAATTGTGTACAATCCCAAAGTCCGGAATTGGATGATTTTGATCAAAGATTCCAATCATGGCTGTTAAGCGATGTAACTCCGCATTTAAATGATGATAATTTCTACATTGCTTTTGGAAGCATTCTCAGTTTAATGAATGTGACAAAAAGATTTTGTGAAAACATTTTCAACACTTATAACAAACAATTAATAAATTTAAAATGTAAAGCGAATTCTTTTCGCAAACCTATACAGTTTAATTCAAGAAAATTCCTTATTGTTGCTTTAATACTATTTATAGAAATAATTTGGTGTGTTCCTACCTTGATTTTAATCCTACGCTCGAATAAGGGGAAAAGAAGAAATAATAAAAAATTCTCTAAATTTTTTAATAAAAAAGCTATACACAGTGCAACTGAATTTTCTCAGTGTAGCCAGAATGGTAATTTTAGTAACACAGACTCTAATGGAGTTGTTGAGAAAACTGACTGTAAAAGATCACACGGCGTTAAGCTTTTTCTCAAGCCTAGAACAAGAAATTTGGAAGTTGACGCTCAATTTCCTTCTTATGATTCGAAGTACATGGTTTCCAATAAAACTAGCAATGTATTACAAAAAAGTGAACTATCAAGTGAACAAATGACCTTAGTAAATGAAGTGCCTTTGAAACCGTCTTCAAAAAGAATACTTACAGAATTCAATACCACATCCGTTAATAATAGCAAAATAGAAAATTCATATTATCGTAACATGAAACCTAAAACGGAATCTGAGAAGGTCACTGATGCAATAAAAAAGAGAAGCAGTATTAAAAAGGTGAAAGAAGATATTCAAAAGTTAGAGCCGTCAAAAACTTTGACAATTATAAAGAATAGTGAACAAACAATTCAAGAAATCACATACACGCAGGAAAATTTCTCTTTTGCAGACAAAAACAGCTACGTATCCAATTGTAAATGCAGTCTAAGTGGTGACAATTCTATTCACAAGAATCGAGATAAAACAATGAGTCGTTGTCCTTGTATAGGATGTCTAAACTATGAACAAAATGAACAAAAAAGTAAAGTAAAGAAAGTCATATATAATGAAGCCAAAACACTTAATAAAAAATTTAAAAGCAAGAATAAAGAATGTAGTTCTGTATGTGAAACTGTACTATGCTCTCAACAAGGCACTGAGAAGAAAGCGCAACTGCACAAACGGACAAATTATGAAAAAAATAAAATTAAAGCAAATAATAACAAAGATTCTGATTCTCATTCCAATCAGCCTTTACTACGTATAAAAATAGAAAGACCACAAGCTGCAGTCAAAGTTGGAATCACAAGTTACAAAGAACAAGCAACAACAAGTAAGAAACCTAGCAAAATACCCAGACTGGCTATAAAAATGTGTAAAGATAATACTAATAATGCACAAAAAGTTACTACTTCACCTAGCAAAGTTGAAAATTATAAAGTTAAAGCAATTAAACAAAAAAAAGCACTAGTTGTAAAGGGTAAAGCTTTAGACGACTGTGCAATAAAACAAAACTCAGTTGTAGATAAAAAGTTGAACCTGACTCTGTGAAATTATTTAATATCTACCGCATTCATAAATTTTTACTATTTAAGTTTACAGTAGTTTTTTACTATAATATTAAATATTGTACTTTGATATGTTAATATATAATTAAAATAAAACTTAATAGTTTTCTTATAAAGCTAATCTTAATTTTCTAGGGATCATGGGTTTAAGCCCAGGGGCTAAAACACTGAGATTTTCTGTTAAATCTAATGTGCCTAATTGATATTTTTTCGATCAACGGAAACATGAGTGAGAAAATCAGCATTTCGTTAGAGAATTTTGGGAATATTTTGTAACCTACAAATCCGCATTAAACATGACCGCGTAATTGTTGGTCTATGGTCCAACCGTTTTCTACAAGTTAGAGAGTAGACATCATTTTAGTTCACTTAAATAGACTGAAATAAATACATAGCCAACAAGAAACTCGGCGGTTGCTCTTATCAAATTATAAATCTTATAACGAGTATCATTTTATCATTGTTATCTTGCTTTAGGTGGAAAAGTACTGATATATTCACGCATTCTTATCATTTATGTTATGGTCAACAGGAGTAGGCTTTCTGTTTCAGCCTCCATTTGAAAGTTTGTTTATACCAAACTAGCTGACCCGGCAGACTTTGTACTGCCTACCAGTCAATGAATGATGTGTTACCTTCTAGGTGAAGTAATTTAGGCTTTGATGAACGTAATGCAATGACACAAAATTAATTTCTGAACACACGCGTAAATGTTAATCATTTGTCATCATTACTGTACGCTCGCATAAATATTTGAGGAACTTCTATGTATCTGCTTAAAGGTTTTTAACCTTTTTAATTGATTAAAAAAAATACAGACAATAGTTTATTCACCCTTTTTAAATATTTTACACTAAATACATTTCTAAACGCATGCATAAATGTCAATCATTACTTACAGTATTTAACAGGATGGACAATAAATGTTTGATGTACACTGTAGTCTTTGACAGGTACGAAACGAATGAATATTTATTTATTTTCATAATTATGTATTCGTCGATTTTTCATTGTTTTTTAAGGAATTAAAATCATGAAAATTGGTCTAGCAGATCTCGAGTTATAAGTGTTGTAACGATTCCGACTTTGTTTTATTTTTATATAGATATGTTGTATACCAAAACCCACAATCGACTTACTTACTTTTGGAAAGCCAAACAGTAGCCGCAAGTATATGTCGGTTCCTACTGTGTCTATTACATACATCTCATAATATTTTAACTAAAGTATATTCCATAGTAGGCGCACCATAGCCGACCCTTGCTAATCACCGTGACGAATTTATTGGGCGCGATCCGGGTGAATTGTGAGCCGGCCGGGTGAGTTATTGCATATTTTGGCCGCGCCTGCTCAGGTGGCTGCAGGGACCGCTAATCTATCATTAGACTACACTTAACTAATTAGAGCTTCGGACTTATTGTTTTGGATGAAGTTGGGTAAATAAATGACCATAAGTAAGAACTTAATAATAATGTCACTATAGGTTAATCTGAGAAATAATCCTTTGATCAAAATTTAAAGCTACGAGATTATGTGTTAACCATAGGTTAAGACGTAACCGTCACTTAACATAGGTTAAAACCTAATAAATTTTCACAAGAACACAGTTTTAAATAATGTAAAAATTATGTTCTAAGCCAAGTGCTTAGAGAAAATCTATGATATGCTAAAATTAGACTAGACTTTCGTGCCTTAGACATGCAGGATTCTCGAGCGCATGCTCTACATATGTACGACCCTTCAGTATTGCCTATTTCCTTAAGCTTTTCGCGAAAGGGCTTGCATTGTTTCATATTGTATATTCTATGGATATTTATTATATAATTTAAGAATATAAATATTAATAATCAATTTTATCCGTATAAAGTTAAAATAATGGAAGATAGGATTCAATTACAAACAAGTTAATCACAAGTGACTTATCTGGCACTGTGACCAACCCGCTATAAATACTGGGACGCGGGATTACGACCAATTGTCCGGGATAATCCCCGATTGACACGGGCTTTGGACAAATCGTCCGCAATGCCGGCTAATTTATGGTCACCGAAACCGCATTGTTGAGGTAATTATGAACATCTGGACATATTTCGTGGCAGCAACAACGAGGGCGAAGAGACTAGAAAAGTCTTCAAAGATCTGAAAATTAAACAAGTTTCATTATTAGAAGGCCAGTTTTGTTTTAACTTTAGTTCTTATCATCAATAATGATAAAGTTATTATTCATACAGTAGGGGAGACATAGACCTGCGAGTCTCACAAATAATAAGAGAGGGAACATGAGAGACCCATACCTATCTTTATCTAAATACACATTAAAAAAGAGAGACAAAAAGGTAGCCTCATTTTTATCTCTTTTGTTTTCAATGGACACCTTTTTAGCGGGCTCCCCTAGTCTTCTATAGTAACTCTATGATTATAATATTGTGTTGTGTTTCCCAGCAGAAAGAAGTTAAATGACATTTGCAATTATTTTTGTACCAAAAATGGATGTACCCTATAGAAGTAGATATAGAATAGAGATCGGTTGCCCTGTACACTTTTTTTTATTAATAATGTTTTTAGAACATTTATTATGGTGCTAAACTTACTAAATATCATTTGCTGTTACGTCGGGCCGTTTTAGTACAAAATCGTACGTATTATAAAGTGGAATCGAGGTTTGCAAGTAAGACCTTCACAAATAATTATTTTAATGAAGTACAAAGAAGTCAAGTTATAAAAAGATTTTGACAAAATTTCATGTCCCTACTGTTAACCGTTGAGGAGTCTGGTGCAAATCCTGAAAGCATCAGGTCATACTTATTATAAACATGCATTTTCATCAAGACTGGAACAGCTTTAATAAATAATAAAAAAAAGCTTTAGTAAATTTTCAGCTCAATCGGACACCGAGAAGTGGGTCAAATTCAACTCACAACATAAAAATCCTTCAAAAAAGAATACAAGTTCTAAGAACATATTGAGATATACGTAGTTAATTTACCATGCGGAGAATTCGTATAAGCTCTGGTATTTACAGCGAAATGAATCAGGAATGACCCTTACACCGACCAACTGTAAGCCGTTCTTATTTCATTTAGATGGATTAACTCGATTACGATGGGCTTAGATATTGAGCTACTTTATACTATACATTTTGCAGGGTTTCGGAGACAGCATTGGCTATTGAAAGGCATTTCAAGACGGAAGTTGGAAATTCAAATATCGGTTGCTTTAAATTGAAATAAACGATTTTTTTTGTCTGTGTGGTCAAGCGTGCCATTGGCCAATAATTTGCGGCATAAATTAACTAATTAACTAATTACTAATGTCGTTTATCCTTATTAAAAGAAATATCCTTTATACCCGACCATATTGGTATATATCGGATATATCGGTCTATAACTTATTCTCATATTAAAACCATTGATATCAGGGAGGGCTTACAATCGATAGGTGATTTATATTTAATAAGCTGGATAAAATGTACACACATACATAAAAAGTTAAACTAAAATTCAAACGGGTCACACATTTCTAACCGGACCATAATATGTGCTATCCAAGTCAAATTTAAAAAATAACTATGCAATAATTATTTGATTTGAACTTCAACTATCAACTAAGTTTTAAGGGAAATTTAACTAATTAGTTAATTAATTCAATAATAATAATTTATTTTATAACAAAAAGTATAACAGAACTACTTTCCTATAATCCGCGTGTGTTAAGCGAATGCATGCAATGCCAAGTGTTTTAAGCAGGCAAAATTCACGTACCTTACATATGCAGGACAAATAACCACACGTATCGCATGGCGACTCCACCAGTAACATTTCACACAAGCAATACCACAAAAATCTCTACGATCTTTTTGCCCCGAAACCGAAGCATCATCAAGAGGATAGGCTCCACGACAAAAAGTGTAAGGCACGTGATTTTTGCCTGCTGCATACACTTAGCGTTGCATGCATACGCTTATCATGCGCGGATTGTAGCAAATTAGTTCTGTTATAGTTGCTGTAATATGGAATTCCGCAAAGTAACGCCTGCTTCTATAAATTATATTATTATTAAGTATAATTAATGTACCCATGAATTTTTTTCATATAATAAATAGTATTTAGTTGAATTGATTCTTTTTTGTTATATAAATACTAAAAGGTATTTCATAATTTATTTTTATTATTTTATTTTTATTTCTTTATGTATTGTGTAGCCATGATGACCCAAGTGTTAGAGCGCATAAACTTACCAAGAGTTCGTTCGAATTCAAATCTCAACACTACTGTACATACTTCTCTACTGAAAGAGAATAGGCATTTGAAAGTCTTTAATGGTATAGTACATCTGTTATTTTTTTTCCCCTTAAAATTCGTAGGCAAGAAAGTAATTAACTTTAGCTTGTCTGTTCAAATAAGCGCGTTTTAAACAAATAACGCACTACGCAGCACTAACTCGCCCACAATTTATTAGTTCTTAAGTCTTAGACCCACGATATTCTGCAATATTATTTACCCTAACCATAAATCAACTTTACTGAAAGCGATAAATCGAAAGACACCAAAAGAACTCCCTAAATTAACCCGTTGACAGCGAATTGCCAAAAAGCACCCCAAAAACGTCGCCAACTTGTACAAGCCGTAATTTACACAGCCCTTGTTTGCGGGAAATCTTGGGAAACAAGATTTCGATAAGCGTCTGTAACCTTATCAGACTGCGTCGCTACCATTGGGGAAGGAAGTGGAAAGGACGCGAATGATAAAGCGTAAGCCGACAAGGTTGTAGGCACGAGCAAATAATTCTCGTTTTCTATTTACGAACGCACCTAGTAATTAAAGGATGGTAACAAGGTCCTTCGGGACGTTATCTTAGTTTTGTAGACAGTTGATAGGGCTGTACATGTCTTAGATATCGGGTGGTCAACTTTGGCCCATGTGACACACACTGTAGCTTATAAGACATAGAGTACTAATTTGGGAATGCGATATTTTAAGAAGTCTGGACAACTTGGACAACAATAACAAAAGTAATAATAAAATTATTCGCGATAAAGTAAATAGAAAATATATTAATGCTAAATATAGGGTGGACTGGTAGTCGATTGTCAGACTTACTAAATATGCATATAAAATACGGTCAAGCCGTTTCTGAGGTCAATTTTATATAAAAGTGATAAAACATATCGCAAATAAACTAAAATACAATACATTTAAGAATATTTCGACACCTTTTTTAACCCCCTGTATGTATATAAAATAACTACAAAATTTATTAAAAATCGGTCGAGCCGTTTCGGAGGAATATGGTAACTAACGAGAATTTTTTATAGAAGACTAGATGTGCCAGCGGCTTCGCCCGCGTGGAAATCAGTGTGTCAATTTTTTTCTAGAATTCAAATTTTAAACATAAAAGTAGTTACTGTGAGTTGATCATAAGAGGTAGAGACATGCTATCCCGGACTTTTTTGTAGTATCTTTATAGATCTACCATTCTTTACTACATTACTTTAGCGTATCTCTGCTGGTTTACAAAGCGCACGCGACTAAAGCTCCCAGCAAGCAAGTTTTTTAACAACTACTCGATCTCTTCAACGCAATCTACATAATTCCGATATGTACAATTTACCTAAACCATCTGGAAATATTTCACTATCTTTTGGTGAAAACTGTACAGAAATTCGATGAGCAGATTTTGAGAAAATCGATTACATACAGACAGACAGCTTTTGGGACTTTGTTTTATAATAAGTATAAATAATAAATATAATCTCGACTGAATATAATTTATTAATAATAAACACCAAAATTATCATCAAAATTGGTCCAAGAAATACACACATCTGCTAATCCTTTACAAACATCTTCGTACTATTTGCGGAACCGATGTCAACTAAGCAAATAATCATCCAAATCCAAACACCCATTTTAAATAGACCCATCCGATTTTAAACTCTCGGAGTTAACATTTTGTAATCGGACATGATAAGGGGTTCCAGTAATTTGGTGGCAACGAATAGGGGAGTAAAACAAATTAATCAGAGGTCCAATTTCGTGGAACAAAGGAGGGGTAGGAATGACTGGATTTTGTTATTACTCTTAGGTCGTACGTTGACAAATGGTAATTATTTGTAACTGCTGTAATGTTAAACTGTAATATATATTATCAATACACGTAGTTTCTCCCGCGGTGAGAGTTATATTTATGTCAAAAAATAAACATACACCTATTCCCCGATTTACACGGTAGATACGTTCCTGAGAAAAACGTGTAAATCGAAAATTAAAATTTTTCAAGTCAAAACCGTGTAAATCGAGAGATCAAGCTTGCAGAAAATGCATAATTTTGCTATTTAACAGTTGTGATTTTTTTCAATATTTTTAGGTGTACACAGAATCAGGTATTCGGTTAAGTAGAATAGACTACCCTCTTTCTTACCGAGGGGTCGTAAAATACGACCAAGGTAAATTGACGTCAGGCAGGCGGCTGATCGTAAAATACGTAGCCAAATCATGCGACAACATGTTTATAACATGTTGTGTCGACCCCACTTAGAGTGGGATAAGGGCAGGAGAATGATGACTATATTTAGATATATGTCATTCTAGATTTAGAACGACCTGTTCACATAATTGCGTACAAAGTAAACTTTTGTAGTGATAAAGCGATACAAACTAATCCCACTTGCAAATTGGTCAAAAATAATACTATATTGGTAAGAAATAGTATACAGATTTATTTCCCTTATCAGAGTGTTAGTGAAATGAAATAGACAATATTATCTTCACAGCTGACTATAGTGCGTAAACAAAGATTTACAGCGCAAAGAGTTTGTCAACGAGACACATCCGGCAAGATGTTCCTCGCAACACCATCAATGTTCTTAGGCTTTAATTCGTATTTCCGGTAAGGAATCAGCTTTATTCTCATACATCTTGTCAGTGGCAAAGTTGCGTCATCGTTTTATTCAATAGATAATTAATTAGCCACGCGTATGTGGGGCAAGGTTTGGGTAACTGTGTGGGTAATGGGTGATTATGGTTTATGTCAGGTGACTTTAGTTTTGGTAAACTTGACTTTTAACTGACCAGTTGACGACGTGATAACTTTGATAAGTAACAAAAATATTATTAGACATTGACTCAACTGACGGCGCAGGTGGCAGTGCCCTAAAGCTCCATTGTTTATAAGTTGGATTCCCACCGAAGGCCAACATCTTCTTTTAAAACAAGTTGGTTCTTCTAGTCCACACTAGAAGAACCATGCAAGTATACGTATTTAAGTAAGGATTTAAAATTATATATGTATATATTTACCAGTTGTCCGTCACGCATAACACAAGTATTAAGTTATTTACTTTGGGGACGGGGTGTGTAATGTTTGTTTGTCGCAAATATTTATTTTATTTACTTTAAGGAAATGTAACTACTTGTAACAATTTTATTTTGGAAAAGAGCAACCGTTCTTTATCTTCTGTTCTTTTAGTTTCTTGCTGGTTCTTCTTGGAGCATCCAAACGAGTAATAGAGTTGACGGTTCAAAAGCGCTTGCTTACAAGTTTACTTGTATAAAGATTTTTTTGACTTTTAACTTTTAAGAGAACTACTAAAATATTTGTAACGGGTCAATCTGTATTGTGGTAGTTTACCGATTTCGAGCTCTTAACC
The DNA here is from genome assembly GCA_947086505.1 of Morpho deidamia. Lineage (NCBI taxonomy): Eukaryota > Metazoa > Arthropoda > Insecta > Lepidoptera > Nymphalidae > Morpho > Morpho deidamia. The sequence goes on from CAMTZC010000011.1 coordinate 3,860,826, forward strand.
TTCTTTCGAAGGAGAGGAGACCTTTATTAGAAAGAAAGACGCGCATATAGGCCATAAAAATCATTAGAGTATTTTATTTTTAAGTATTTTCGTTAACAGTCACAGTTGGAGTAACAGTATCACGATAAAATAATTTTCAAACACCTGGCGGAACAACTAAACCAGTGCTCCAATTAAAAAAAAACAATACCACCGGAAGTAGTCACCGTTCCCTCACGTCCGGTTGCCGATTGGTTGAACCTTTGACCCCACCCCACCTGTGTATATATGTACTCTACCCTTATGTATTGAATGATATATTTTTACCCTTCGCAGGATTAAAACCAGGCATTAACTATCATGGGAAAGAGGTATGTTATATTACGCGAAAAAATACGCTTATATGGAATTATTATTTATTTTTTCTACATTATTTTCCTCATACAGAAATTTGTAGATGAATTTGTTTACTCATAGCTAAAAAATTATTAACATCTGCTATTGAGGAGTGAGATCTTCCGACACAACCATTTTCATTATTACGAGAAGATCTCAATCTTTTTCTTATAATTCATTTTTTTTCATTATTCTCTTTACTTTACTTTATTTTACTAACTGTTCCCTATCCCACTCTAAGTAGGGTCGGCACAACATGTTACAAACATGTTGTCATATGATTTGGTCGTATTTTACTGCCTCACATCAACTTACCTTAGGTCACCTTTTACGACACCTCGGTAAGAAATTAGGGTGGTCTATTCTATGCAGTCAGATACCACACGGCATTTACCTTAGTCGCCTCTTACGACACCTCGGTAAGAAAGGAGGGTGGTCTATTCTATTCTACCGGATACCACACAGCTACTTTTTTCTTATAAAAAATGTAATGAAAATGAAATAAACATTTTTCAACCATTTTTTTTAAATAATTAAAAAGCTTAAGCTGTTATGTCGAGCTTGGAATGGCAAGACTGTGGAGTTCGATCTTTGAAAAGCAAGAATGGATGTATGAACCTGCTACACTGCTACCTCAATGATAGAGAAGTAACACATAACCAACAAATTTACCTAACATAGGTAGATTTACTCAAGATTTTTCCCTATATCGTAAAGCGCATTTTAATAGTTAAGTTAAAGAAATTAAGCAAATAAGTTTTATAGGTTCAGAGTCGAAAGTGGAAATTAAATTGCAACGAGGCTGTACACCTAATGATCTTTGCCTGTCCGAAAATGTTTGAAAACAACAAAAATAATAAAATAATCATGGTTTCTGATAAATATCGTTTTAGTTATAAAAACCACCAACAGTCTTATTACCAATGCATTACGCATATGCTTTTTTATATACAAAAGCTCCTTTAATACAACATATTTATGGCTGACGACTGGCTTTATGGTTTATGTTCATTGCCTATTCTAAAATGACAAAAAGAATAAAAATATAATATTTTCGTTCAGATAAATATCGTTTTGGATATAAAATTATCGTCGTACCAATGCATTACGCATAGGCTATTTTTATATCGAAAAGCGAACTTAAAATCTTTATCTCCGCTCATAAATTTCGAAGGAATCTTTTAAGTATGATGAACATATTAGTAAACGCTATTACATATATCATTTTTGATAAAAAGTCTTTGATGTCTTTAGAAAGCTGATCTGAAACATCGATGCCCCCATGCAATAATACAGTAGTGTGCTATTATCAGATTTTTTTGCTAAGTTTAAATATCGAATTAATTTCAAATTTAAATTTGAAACTGTGCTTTATTTAAGAAAACTTGTAAACAAGTGCTCGTGAATCGTTAACTCTACTGTTGGTTCGGAAAGCTGTTCCTGCCGAGAAAAGGCAGTAAGAAACTTGGCGGCAGTTTTTTTCTAAATATAATTCTTATAACTAATTACAAAAGTTAACCTAAGGACATACTGCAGTTGTAGTACTCACTAAATTGCAATCAGCAAAATAAATTTCTCTAATTTATATTTATCATACGGTTTTCGGCTTGTCACTAGAGAATAGAAAGAGATAAATGTAATCTTCCTATAGGTATAATATTAATTAACGATAACATTATATATTATTTGTAATTATATATTTATTATTTATGTTAATGAACCGCAAATCGTTTTACAAGAATTACGCGCTCTATTTGGTTATCACGACTTTTTAATATGTTTTATATAAATTCAAGTTGTTTTTATGTACCGTGGGTTAAATATATCGAAGCCGTGAGACTGTCAGAGACGCGTTGGATTCCCATGAGACGTCAGTCATTGTACGTTTTATACTGCTTGTGCCAAAAGCCATTAGTGCTCCATGAAACTATTCCTTGCTGGTCGCATATTTCTAACAATTAGACGGTCCAATCGCGGCCAATTTGATTCTCTGCCGTCATGCTGTGGTTATATGCGTTAAAATCACAACCTTGTACAAATTTCATTTTTAAAGACATGATGTCGCAGTCTAATGACGTTATGAGGTAGTTTTTTGATGATTGTGTTGGGATCTCATGGAAACAAACACGTAAACACATATACTATATAAATCTTGCTATTTGGTTCATATTTGCCCCACGTAAATATGAACATGTTTCTGTATTACGTGCTAAGGTCAAGTGGTTACCTATCTGCTTTCGCCGGGAAATGCAAATACATTCTCTTCTGTACTGTGTTAATTCACCCAACAACACCCAGTACTTGAAATCGAAAATCCATTTTATAAGTAGTACTAATAATTTAAAAAGGTCACTTAGGAAATTTAACCTTAATATGCCCTCACACAAGCCATGGTTTCTTCGACGTTCCTCCCATATAAACGCTATTAAATTGTGGAATGCTCCACCAATAGCAATAAAAGAAGCGAAATCATTGAACAGTTCAAATTTACGTTAAAACAATATATATTATTACATACACGCAGTTATATCATATATATAGTGCTCAATATATTTCAAAAGTAATAATAAAATTATTTTGATATAATTAGCGATACATCTGTATCGTGGATTATAGCAAAATAATTTTATTATTACTTTTGTATTATGGATCTCCGCAAAGTAACGCCTAGTTCTATAAATTACTCAATATACTTTTTATGTGAGCATACCGTTATAGTTGTAAATTGGTTCATATGCCTTGCATATGATTAGGCGGCGTTTTCAATAAAGGCTCCCAGGAGGTTTTGCTTTATCCGAAATTTTCCGAAATCATTATCATATTTCGAATAATTTACACGTAACTTTTAAGAATACATGGAAATCATCGTCGTAAATTACTCTGTCGATTGGTTCAATACATGAATAACTTTCACATATATTATTTGTAGATAGCACATTGAAATTGGATGATAGAACCTTATAAGAATACATCAAAGTTATCATAGTAAATCACTCTGTCGATTAGTGGAATACATGAACAATTTTTACTGATAATTTTTGTAGATTGCTATCTACATTTCATCCGATTTCAATATGCTACATTGAAATTGGATGAAAAAACTTATTTCGCACGATGTCTACAGCGTGTACCTCAATGCAGTCTCTCAGAGCTATAACTCAGTGGACAATGCTCCGGCATTCTAATCCAGGCCTGCCCCCGTTGGCTGCGGCTAATGAAATTCCCGACTGCGGCCATATCGCCTGAGGCCAGTAATATGTCGTCACTTATTATTAACTGCGGTCAACTGATGAAAATGATCGAAGTTTTATTTAAAGTAGAAATGGTAATGTTGTAGGCAAACGATAAAGAAATTCTGTAGTGAAATTATTAATATGTAGAAATATACATCGCGACTAAATCGAATTACCTTCGTGTAAGGTTCGATGTTTCGGCAGAGTTGCATCCGCCGTGGTGACGGTGGGTGAAATTATTAAAACGTATCTCACTTTCCTTTTTGACTAGCCCCATGACAATAATTCAGCTTCGCAGATAGCGGGTTGAATATCCACCTGGCAAAAACATTTTCTATAAACAATTTGTTGCTTCTTCGAGTTAGGGCATATTTATGTATTTAAGTATTCTTAGGGGATGGACGATCATGTGTTATTAACCAACATATTTTTATTATAGAAAGAATGAAAGAAAGAAAGAAAGATATTTATACACTTTTATTTTACTTTACATTAAGAGGAAATTTAAGATTTGACCTTTGATACCAACCAACATCAAGAAAAAAAGACATTTGATTAATTATTAAACACACCACAACACATACCTTCAATACGTCATCTCTAAAAAAAACCAGACAAGCATCCTACGTCCAGCTGTGGGATAGTAACGCCTATTTTATTTAGCGGGGTTGACAGTTTAATACTCTAGGACCCTAATGTCCATCTATTCCACTGCCACTTCAGTTATGTCGGAAATTTTCTTTGAATCACGTAGAATTCCCAGGTCACGGGTTCAAACCATGGGGCACGACTTCATAACCCGCAGTTCAAGTTTTTCTATTAAAACTTATGTGTGTAATTGATAATTTATCACACAGAAAACATCATAAGGAAACCTGCATATCAAACTCAAAATCAAAATATTCTTTATTCAAGTAAACTTGTAAACAAGTGCTTTTGAATCGTCAACTTTACAGCTGGTTCGGAAAGCTGTTCCTACCGAGAAGAACCAGCAAGAAACTCGGCGGATGCTCTTTTTAAAATATAAATCTTAGAACTAGTTACATTTATTTATTACTGTCTTGTACAGGGTAGAAGTGCACCTATATCCACACATCTTTATCATCTAAGTAATCTTCAACAGTATAGTAGGCTTTCTGTATCAGCCTCTTTTTAACAGTGGTTTGAAACTGCTGTAATGGCATGGCCAAAATTGATTTCGGAATTTTATTATAGAATCTTATACCCATACCCACAAACGATTTACGTACTTTTGCTAGGCGCAAAGCAGGAGTCGCAAGCTTATGTCGGTTCCTACTTTGTCTATTATATACATCACCTATCGTTTTATAATTCTTTATATTTTTATGTACAAAAATTAAATTGTTTAAAATATACTGTGAAGCAAATGTAAGAATACCTATTTCCTTAAACTTCTCTCGCAGGACTTAAAGATACTTAAAGATGTAGATACCACGTATGACTCTTTTTTGTAATACGAACATTTTTTCACTATCCGCGCATTTACCCCACAGCAATATTCACTAAGATATAATCTCTAGAGAGTTCTAGGGATATGTGTAACTTACCAATCAGCGTTGAAACTGTGTGGTTCGTCTTAGCCCGAACCATCTTTCCCAAAAACGAATAGAGGTAACTCCAGGCACAGATCACTTAATCAGTTCTCAGAACTATAGGTCCTACCTATTACCGTTTAACATTGCTATCACAAACGTTATTTAACTGTTCCAAACGACACTTTAAAACAACTTGCTAATAAAGAGTAGTGCACTAACCCCATTTTCCACTAAACTCGCGAATCTCCCATTCACATGCAGGGGGTGAGGAATTAAGCGATACATTCAACCGTGGACAATAGCAGGTGTACTCGCGAATCTACATACTGACTTTAAGTAATTGGCCTCAAAATAGGGTTGCCACCTTCTACCTAAATCTGTACTCAAAATTCAAAATATTCTTTATTCAAGTTAACTTGTAAACAAGTGCTTTTGAATCGTCAACTCTACGTTCGGAAAGCTGTTCCTACTGAGAAGAGCCAGGAAAAAACTCGACCGTTGCCAAATTATATAATTTATTCTTAAATGTATAAATTCTTATCACTACTTACATTTAATCGTTACAGTCTTGTACAGTGTCAAAGAGTAACTAAGTCCACGCATTCTTATCAATATGTATCAAAAGTAATAATAAAATTATTTTGCTATAATCCGCTATACAGTAAATAGAAAATATATATAGTGCTAAATGTATAGTGGACTATCCGTTTTTCCATACCCGTTGCATGCAGGATTCGTAACTCAACAAATCGCAAAATCTTGGCAATTTTCTACTGAGTCTACCTGATGATGCTTCGGTTGCGGGGCGAAACGATTGTTGAGTTTGTGATAGTGAACGTATCAAATTTTTTTGATTGGACAGAATTAATTCAAAAGTAATGAAAATATTATTTTGTTACAATCCGCGATCAGAAAACCATTGTAATGCTAAAAGTACCACCCGTGTTCATACCATATGCATATAAGAGTTAGACTGCAAGTATTAAAAACCAGTACCACCAACACCGCACTGTACTATTAGCACTGCACACATTCACTGCCACAATGTTTCGTTTCACAACTGCAACATCATTGGGAGGTAGACTCAACGACAAAATCGCAAAGTGTTTCCGCAGAATTTCATCCTGGTTGTTTTCAGTCGAGCAACAATATGGACTAATAATAGAAAAAAGGATACAAATGTAGAACTTTCATTGATTAAAGATTTTTGTTTCTTAAAGGAACACTACAAAGAAATAAGTACTAATGTTATTGATTATTTTATTCAGTTACTATTATCCAATTATGTGAAATCAGTAGTATCCGCAATTCAGTTCGCGTCAACTTTGTCTAAAAATACCCTCGAATATCTTCTCTATCTTGGAACTTCCCTGTTTCCGAAGGAAAAACAGGGTTTTTAGCAGGTTCTTTTTAGGCTAGCTAGATATATAAACTTCAGTTGTATCGAATTTCTTCAATATTTTTCTAACGGATTAACTGTAAAAGTGTGACAGATAGACAGACAGAATTTCACACATAGATTGTTATAATAGAATGAAATACAAATAAAATTTAATTTTCTATTTTCGTACAACCCTCTGCAAGAGAGTGGTAGGTCGTCTACAATGGGACTCCCATCACAATGAGTGGCGCCTTCATTATTTACAAATGAGCGTATAAATCTACCGCGAGTGATCCTGAGCCATACTAATTGCGAATTTCTACGTCCTTATCCCTCGCATACGTTTCACCGTTAGTACAACAAGGACAAAGTATATATTAAGTGGAAGACAATCAGCCTGAGAAATACAGTTATGATACAACAATTATGTTCACGTTTAGGAAACTGTAGTGTTAGAAATTATATAGCTGGTTTTGTATTCATAATGTTACAGCAAATCTGTGACGTGAGAATCTAAAGAATGTAGATGGTATACTAATAAATAATAATACAAAATAATTTTATTTCGACCAACTAAGAGTCATGATAACATTACATAATATTGTGTTTTGTATTATATGTACACAAAAACATGTTACAAACATGTTGTCATTTGATTTGGTTACGCATTTTACGACCGGCCGCCTGCCTGACGTCAACTTACCTTAGTCGTATTTTAAGACCCCTCGATAAGAAACGAGGGTGGTCTATTCTATTACCATTCTATTATATTCTATTAGGCCGGATACCACACGGCATTACACAAAAACTTAAGACTAATTCTTGGCAAAAATTTAATGAACCTTACGTTCGAATTAATCTTAAGAAAGGACAGATTTGCCAGCATATGCACCATTGCGCAATGATTCAAATGCGGACAATCTATCGAAGCTATTGCATTTTTTTAAAGATTTATTTAAATGGACTCTTGCCGCTTAATCGAGATATTTAAATCATTTATTTTTAATACATAAGAATGTCATAGAGAATGGAATAGAGTAAATGTCTGTAGTTTAAAAGAAAAAGTTGATTTATACGACGGTCATCAAGCTTATTTGTGTAAACATGGCGGTCGGCCTAGTATTGTGTTTTTTTTTTGTGTCAGTATAAAGGTGGCTTAGAATATTCGATTGAATAGTAAAGATATAGAATTTCATCTCAATAAAATTACATAGCTGATGTAAAACATAAATACTCGCTTTAAAAAGTTACTACTCACACTTTAGATTTTAAAAAAAATCTAAGATCACAAATAACTCTCCAAATTAGGATTAGGAATGCTCGTCATAGCATATATTCAGTTTTAAAATGTATATATTTATAATTTGCTATACAGGCCATAGAAATAATAATAATAATAACAAATAAAACTTCACCTTAAAAATAGTTTTTTTTATGTAAAAATTATATCGAAAAATCAATAATAGCACCTTTCCGAGAAAATTGCTTCAATATAATTTGTCGATTTGAAATTAGGTACGTATAAGTATAGCAGTACGATTTTTGTCGTGAAGCCTATCCTCCTGATGATGCTTCGGTTTCGGGGCGAAACGATCGTCGAGATTGTGGTGGTGGGTGTGTGTGCTGCTTTTGTGTTCGTTGTTGCTGGTGAATTGCGCCTTGGGGTGCATGTGGTGGCTGGTCCTGCATGTATAAGGTGCGTAGATTTTGCCTGCTTCATACACATTGGCTTTGCATGCATTCACTTAACCCGTGCGGATTATAGCAAAGTAGTTAGTTCTGTTATATTGCTTGAAAGAATATTTTGTTTATAAATAAAAAGAATATTTGCAAAACCCCTTCTTCGTGAGATTCGTCCTAAATAAAAAAAAAGGTGTACCTAACCCCATTTTTCGACATAGGAATCGCCCACAGCGAGCGTCGCGGCGTTATCAAGTCAACAACGTCTTAAAGCGATTACAGGCAGTCGTCAAGGTGTGAGGGAACACGCAAATCGCATTAGATATGTTAAATCTCGGTCCCCGAGGGGCTGGTGCGGTTTTTTCGCGATATTTTTATGCGTATCGCTTACTTTTGTGATTATTGTTCGGGCGCCATTTGCATTACATTTGTATATAACGCTCGCAGTTGGTTTTGATACTTCACGTTATTTATACAATCAATACGTGAACCAAATTTCAATGAATCAATGGACGTAGCAGTCGAGCCACATAGAAATACTTTCTACAAAGGAACCAGTTTCTACTAAGCAGAAACTGTATTATTAATTACAACATATAGTTTCTCCTTATTTTTCTTTTTCTATTTTCATTTCATCATCCGTATTTCACTTGTCCTTTTCACTGTCACTCAAAGGTTGACTGGACGCGATGCCTTATAGGTAATAAGTCTGCCTTTGTACATATACTATTTTTTGAAAGAAAGAAGGAATTTTTTTCTTTCTTTCTACTATTTTTTCTTTGTCTTTCTCTTTTCAAACAATATGTATGTACAATAAAGAAATAAATTAACTGTTTTTTCTTTTGTAATACGAATGTTTGTCATGCATTAGCATATTTAGCCATCTAAAATCAATTCAGTTTTTTCTACATAAACAACGCATTGACAATACCTAACGCATTCTTCGTTATATCACAGACCCACACACGCAGAGCCACACGATACATATACTTATTTACATTTCCAATATATAAGAACTTTTTTCGTAAAAACTACGGTTCATACACTGTACATAGGACACAATGATTAGTATCGTATTGAGCACTATAAAATTATGTTAATAGACACGCCGTAATGTATGTGACTGAAAATTGAAAGGCTTGACGGGATACTCCGACTCTAGGTTTACGCGGCCCTACGTTATAAAAAAAGAATTCGACCTACAATCTAAGTACAAGTTAATATTCAATTTTTTTTTATAAATTACCATAAATGAACTTACTTATATGCGTATGTAAAACTGGGGCGCGAAAAATATTCTCTTTTAGTAATTTAAAGCTAAAAGTCAAGTATCAATGGACATCGGTCGCGCAACACAATTGACATTCCCTTGAGTTCGTTTCCAAGGAGTTGTCAGAAAAAGCCGAAGCGAATCAACGTCGCGTGTCAAAAGCTGGTTCAATTTACTTTATAGCTACGAATTGTCACTCTTAATAGTGACTGCCTTCCTTTTACTTATGCCAATTGTCTTTTTAACTTCTCATCATTCTCCTGCCCTTATCCCACACTGTGGAGTCGGCACGGCATGCTATACATGTTGTTATATGATTTTCCTAGGTATTTTACGAACGGCCGGCTGTCTGACGTCAACTTACCTTAGTCGCCTTTTACGACACCTCCCTGAGAAATGAGGGTGGTCTATTGCACGGCGGGTCACTTTACCTTAGTCGTCATTTACGACACCTAAGCAAGAAATGAGGTTGGTTAATTCTATTCAGCCGGACACTACACGGCGAATCAACTTACCTTAGTCGCCTTATAACTACACCTTGGTCAGAAATGAGGTTGGTAATTTATAATAACCTATTACGATCAAAGTCGTTTCGATCCGTTACTAAGTTTCTTTGCGATTTTGTCGTGGAGTATCTCCTGATGATGCTTCGGTTGCGGGGCGAAACGATTGTTGAGTTTGTGATAGTGAACGTGTGTAGTGCTTGTGTATTGTGGTGGAAGTGGTGGAGGTTTGTACATGTGTTTTTACGAATCCTGCACGTATCGGGTATGAAAATACTGATAGTCCACTATACATTAAACACTATATATATATTTTCTATTTACTGTATCGCGGATTATAGCAAAATAATTTTATTATTACTTTTGTATTATGGATATCCGCAAAGTAACGCCTAATTCTATAAATTACTAAGTTTCTTTGTGAAGAAAGTCCACTGCCCACATCCAGACTTTCTTATTTACAATATAGATATTAGAAACTAAAATTATTATGAACATATCTAAGAAACTGTATCATTAGATGTAGAAGAATCTATAATTTACCGCACGTATCATAAGACACCACTACCAACAACACATTACGCATATTCAGTACGACAATCTCGCTTTGCCCCGTGACCGAAACATCGTCAGTAGGCTCCACGACAAAATCGCGAAAGTTTGTGAGGTAACTAATCTTGCATAATAATGCATGTTCGTAAGGTATGAGAACGGTCTTTCTAAATTTTTTGCATTACATAGATTTTCTCAAAGAAACGGGGATTGTAGCATAATAATTCTATCATTAAGTCGTTGTCTACAAATAAAGTGGTATTTGATGTTTTTTTATAAGAATAGGCGTTAGATATTCACAGTCGATTACTTACGTCCCCTAACCCCTTTGTGTGCAATCGAATGAAAGCTACCCTGCTTAGTTTAATGTAGCTCTATGGTATTCCGCCACAACAAACACTTGGTGCTTCCTTTCTTGCCTGAGCTACTTTATTCTTGCTAACTCTTTAATTGTTGATGGTGTGGTTATATACTGATAGAAAAACATCATCGCATCAACCCTATTCTACACGTTCCAAGACGCTAGTAGAGCTTCTGCGCTAAACTCACTACATTTTGCAACCTCGACGATGCTTTTGCGCTCGCCTGTCCCGCACGGTGACGCTGTAAAAGACGTTAAGGATAAAAAGCATACAGTTAATTCGAAAAAAGTTGCTTTCTCTTTTCTTTTTTCTTTCTTAAAGAAATAAACAAATAAACTGTTTGGTTTTCTGAAATACAAATATTTGTCATACGTTAGCATTTTTAGCCATGTAAAATCAATTCAGATTTTTCTACATAAGCAACGCATTCCTCGCTTTATATTACAGCACAGGCACAGCCTCACGAACATACATACTTATTACACTTACAGTTATGTTTACATAGCCGCCGTGTGGTATCCGGCTGCGTAGAATAGACCACCCTCTTTCTAACCGAGGGGTCGTAAAATACGACTAAGGTAAGTTGACGTCAGGCAGGCGGCCGGTAGTAAAATACGTAGCCAAAACATGTGACAACATGTTTCTAACATGTTGTCACTGCCTTGTTGTGTGCTTGTGCTTGTTGCCTTGTTGGTGATGCCGACCCCACTTAGAGTGGGGCAGCAGTTGGAGTAAGGGCAGCACGACGATGAATGTATCTAACTCAATTATGCCTAACTTTTCAGTCACTTATCATGCGATGTGTATCGATTTATTAAAAATAACTAACTAAACCTATTCATTATTCTGCTGCCTACTATTCATTATGCTGCTGTCAACACAAAATGTTTTTTCTTCCATTCTCTCTTCATATTCGTCCTATTATATGCCTATAACCTATTATATGCATGTCAACTCAATTGTGCCTAATTTTGAATTGGGTCACTTTTATACTCAGTGTGGGAAATATAAGATTTCATTTAAATTACGTTCGACGTTAAAATTCTTAACTTATACCTTTTGAAAACTTGTAACTGATGCAGGTGCTGTTAATGGGCCTACAACAGCCAGAAGGGTTATTTCATCCCCCCTCACTTAACTCTCATTTCAATCCGCACAGATAACACAGAATAAAATGACAAATTCCAAAAACCAACACTGTTAGAACCCCGGCGAAACTAAATCATTACGAACAGACTTTACACTTTTCAAAGTTACAAAGATTTGAAAGGTCATCGGTAATTGGCCATGTTTTACAACCTCAACGAAACCACCAAGTTAATGATTTGGAATTATGAGTTTCAAGCCGAAATTTGAGATTTATGAAGATAATTCAGGTTTATTAGATCCTTATAACGATATAAAGGGTAGATGTTTAACAATTTATACTATTTTAATTGTGATTTTAAAGTGGAAATTCAAATCGTCGTATAAAAAATATACATATTATAACTTAAAAACAGCCAATAATAGTATTAAGATGCCCAATTTTCTGTTTATTATTTTCTGTATTGCTGTATGGAATATTTGAGGTTTAGAAAATGCATTATTAACATCTTTTACCAAATTATAATAAAATATTATTCGTAGTAAAAAATAACGATAAGCTAAGCTATAACTAGCCGTGGAAACTAGTGTATGTAAAAGTAGTTCTTGTGAGTTAACCATAAAATAGAGACATACTTAGATAACTTTTTCGTGGTATTCTTTTAGATCTACAATATTCTAGTATAGTACCCGGCATAAATAATGCACATCGAGGCTTAAAGAGAGAAAATTGGCTTCTGCTTCATAGAGCATTGTCTCTGTCGCACAGAGTGACAAACCCGTGTGTAACGTCACATACTATCTGAGTGACAGTGACAGCGCTCTACTAAACCAAACTAGCCGGCTGTTTCGTTCTACGCCGTTTCGGAGTAGTTTGGTAACTATCACTTTGACACGAGAATTGTATATACTTATAAGATTTTCAAAGATTAAATATATATTTGTAACATTTGCTAAGAATATCGCCGCACCGCATTTTTATGGTGTTGACCTTTAGTGTGATGTCGTTATAAAAAGGTCGTGAACTGTAGCCAAATGTCGCGGCCTTTGCGCGGCGCTACTCCCACCGGAACACTTAATGGACTAAATATAAGGGATTCAAATGAAAGTGTTCATTTTATTTCATACGAAACCGTGCTGATAGATAAATTGGCAAAACCTTTCTTATTCAAACTACTAAGTATAAAAATTCAAAATTAAGTATGATTAAATACTTCAGATGGGCAGTTTTTGCATTGATATAATTCCACATTCGCAAAAAAATTTAAAACGTCAACACTTATGCAAGTATAAGTGTCTTCGACATTTCGTATTTGCAGATGTTAGCAAAAAACCTATTGTTCAAAAATCATTTAGTTGCCTATACTTGCCTATACTAGTGCCCTAGTTTATTAGCTTTACCGGCTTTTACTCTCCCACAGCTGGGCATAGGCTTCCTTTATAGGCTTTTTTTTTGGTTGGAGCTTATACTCACCACGCTGCTCTAATGCGTTTTGGGAAGGATAAGCATATCCCCAGATCTTACGGTGTCTTCCTGCACCGAAAAACGTTTAATAAATCGCAATTATCAATGAGACACATAAGTTTTAACAAAAAAACTCACTGGTACCTGGCCGGGTTTTGTACCTGAGATCCCTTCGAAACAGTAGCATGGTCTCACCGCTGGGCTATCACAGCTCTGAAAATCGTGAATTGCAATTATCAATTGGACAAGAGTTTTATCTGAAAAACTTTAATTGTGTCATATTTCATTAAAGTCTAGCAGTTTAGCTGTGATGGCGTAACACACAGACTGACACGCATTTTTAATATTAATTATGGATGTGGTCACTTTTCTTAGTGGCAAAAAACTTTAATCACGTTACATCATTTTCAAAATGGATCGTATAATTCAAAATCTAAACTGGCCGATGGCAGTCCCCCTACAGATGACCTATGGCCCCACGGGAGTGATCCGCTGCGCAGAGAAACAAATTATTTTAGTTTCTATTCAAAGGTGAATGTAAAAAAAATTATGAATAAATAAATGAGTATGTACTGTTGTATAAATATTCAATGGCGCGAAATTGTATATTTTGCGTTATTGACAGGATGAATCACAGACAAATAACCTAGTTATCAAAGTGCATTATGTCAATATGCATAACAATGTTAATTTATTTTAATTTTAAACAGTATGACGATAGTTGAAATAGAACCAGATTTATTTAATTTAGCATCAAATTTATCAAGTTTTGAGAAAAACAAAATATTTCATTCAGAAATTTTAAATTAAATCAAGCTGGATAGATATGTATAGTTTGAACATTTTAGCTACGGTCTTAATCTTTAGTAGTTAAAGGAATCCATCGAGTCTGGAATACTTAGTATTAGTACAGTGTGAGAATATAGAAATTGCAATTTTCTTTCCGCACATAAAGCATAATAATAAGCCTTATCATCTATCTTTTATATAGAAAATTTCTTTAAGCTAATAGAAGCAGTACGTTGAAAAGGTAAACAAGATATCTAGTAACTTCCTTATTGAATAGAAAGACAACTTGTTTGAAAATCATATTTGATATACACATTTTGACAGGCGTTGAATTTATCATGTAAACAAAATTTTGTCTATTGCCTGCACTTCAGTATTGGCGATGATCGTTGATCGTGTGATCGCAACGATCATCGTGCGAGTGTCCACATGATCATCAGTATTACATACGAAACAAACAATCATACGTATTACGTACCACCCAGCGTTTCCCTTTGACGCATTCCCGGAAACCGACAATTCCCGGTTTGTACGTAGCCGAATCATATGACAACATGTTTGTAACATGTTGCGCCGACCTCACTTAGAGTGGGATAAGGGCAGGAGGATGATGATTTCACCAGGTTATGAGCCGTGATTGTAAAAGACAGACAGAAAGACGGATAGTCTTTCGCATTTATAATATAAGAGTTGATATCTATTTTTAAAATTAAACGTATTATAATATAATTGTTATTTTTTTATAATAAATAATAATTTTATTATTTATCGCGGATTATAGCAAAGTAAAATTATAAAATTAAAAAATATAAAGTAAAATAAATTTTTTACCTTACATAATATCACACACCATTCGAGTGGATGAAAACAGATACTGTAGGGTACACGTAACTTTTATTCTGTGATCCATCATAGTCTATTATTAAATTATAGCCCTCTGCGACCGGCGACCCATCCAATTACTGTTCTCATTATAATTATTACTATATGACGCTATTACGCTTTATATATACCACTGGTAGTCAATTCGACCATAATTCATAATTACTGAAATAGTGAACACCTTGAATTGGAATTATGATAATTTTTCACAGTAAGACAACGGACAAATAATATTAAACTCTTCTCAAATTGACCGCAGACTAACAACAAAAGAGTATATGTGTATTTATATGTGTGTGCCATTCTATTTTCGTTAAAAGGGATACAAAAATTTTGTTTCACGTATTATTTTATATGAATATAGTTCAATGATACATTAAAAAATATGTTGGGTTGAGCATTCGCAACGTACGTACTTTTTACTCATTTGCTGCCTACCGTTGGCCCTATCCCGTACTGCCATCGTCTGTTAAAAAAGTTTTCATTTCTAAAAGAAAAAGCCTATATTTTCTGCTTATAATAAACAAATGCAACCCTCTTGGTATATGTATATATCTGCTTACAATAAGCAAAAGCAGCCTTCTTAGGTGACCTAACTGAAGGAATTCCAATTACGGGTCACAAATCATTTACAGCGATTATTATAAAGGCGAAATTAGATCTCTCTGTTTATTACACTTTCACGATTCATCCGCTGAATCAATATTAATGAAATTTAGTAAAATTGTAGCTTATATATCGGACTATAATATATAAGTAAGGCTATATACAAGCTAAAATCTTTTATCGGAAACTGAAAAAAACAATATACTCGTAGTACATAACTCGCCCTATCCGAAGAACAAAGTCACATCACCCATATATAAGCATAGGAAATGTGACTTTCTCTTCGGATAGGGAGAACTGAAGGTATTTCAACGCTAAAGTTAACGCGAAGTAAGTCGCGGTTTCCAGTTTAATATTTAAGTGCGGTTACTTGTCTATTATAAACACCAAAAACAAATTTATGTGTATGTCAATTAACACGCGGTTGGTTGCGGATTATAGCTGTGTGGTATCCGGCAGAATATAATAGACCACCCTCCTTTCTTACCGAGGTGTCGTAAAAGGCGGCTAAGGTAAGTTGACGTCAGGCAGGCGGCCGGTCGTAAAATACGTAGCCAAATCATGGCACAACATGTTTGTAACATGTTGTGCCGACCCCAATTAGAGTGGGATTAGGACAGGATGATAATGACTTAGGTTGCGGATTAACGGTTGAACGTATTGTCAGTAGTAAGTCAGGAATATCTGACGCTGATAGTTTAGGAAATGGACAAGAAAGGCCTACTCTATAACTTCTCATCTATTAGACACATATATAGCCTACTTTATGGTGTAGTATTTTTCAATCACATAGTGGCTCCAAAGCTCGTGAAAGTTTCCCCAATAGGTTTCCGTATGTCAGTTTTTTTAATGATAAAACCGTGGGGTGTTTGTGCTCTATTGTACGGCCTTCGTGCCACTAAAGGGGTTTTGGAGTGTGCTTTTCAATTTACCGACGACGATATATAACAGAGAATTGTATGGAGCAGCATTATCATCATGATTATCATTTACATCAAGTTATATGAAATTTCAACAAAACATACTCGACTCGCCCACACAGAGATTTTAATTAAGTGTAAGGAATGTGTGTCCTGTAATGAATGGATAGCCTTATAACACTTGATAGTGAATCTATTCCCGACACAAAATCGATTTAAAAAATATAAATTCTTTGAAGTGGTGCCCAAATTATGAATTTTTAAATCATAGAAGTTTATTGCACTACTTTGCGTTTCTGTTTACTACAGCTGAAAATAAGTGAAATTCGTGGCTTTTTTGGTATTATACTAATCTTTATGAACTATAAAAACAGATTGTTAGTAAATAATATGAGTAGCTGATGCAACTTTTTAGGAAACTTCTCTCAACTTATGACGTATGATGAGAAATATATTTTTTGTCTAAGCGCACGAGGTGAGAAAAAAAAGTACTAAAGTATAAAGTAGTTTTTTTAATGAGCGCGTTTAATAGAGATTTTAAAATGGTATATATAAATACTTCTATCTGATTTAAATACAAATGTAGCATTATTAATATGCAGAAGGCGTAAATTCGACTAAAGAATGAAAAAAATGAAATTAATTCGTTTCCTTGTGTTAATTGTATTTAATGAGAGAGAGAGAGAGACAGAGAGAGTTTGAGAAAAAAAACTAAGTAACATTTTAAGTACACCCTATTTTTTTAAATAATTTAAAATAAATGCTGAAGCAGTCATCTGCAATCCGGATACATACAAAAATCTCCTTAAAACCTTTTGGGCAGTTTCGCAAAACGCCTTTATTTTAGTGTTGGCCCATTTTCAACCGACTTGTAGTAGACAAGTTTCTTGAGACAACCTCTATAAAAAAAAAGTCCATATTGTTGACCCTGTAAATTTCTAATCGACTGGTAGTATATATGTTCCTAGAGACAGAACAGGGAGGATACAAAATTGTCTTACAAAGGCCAACCCCTCTACTTAGTAATAAAGTACATAAATATTTAAGAGTAAGACTATTCCATTGATCTCTATGACCTAGTCAAATCAAGTTGGTGTAATAGTGAGACATTTTTTTCCATTGGTTGGAAAACCTCGAGCGGACGGGGACAGGACGCACAGGAAATGAAACGGAGCATATGTCGATGGAATCACCGCTGCCGTTGAATTGTTAAAAATCATACGTGTTACTAGGGTTGCGCGAATCGTAGCGTGGAAAAAATCAATCGAATGAAATTTTTAACTGTGATAGACCAGCCGTAAGACCGTGCGACTCTTTCGGAACACGAGTTCCAACCCGGGCAGGCACCAATGAGTTTTTCTATTAAAACTCATGTGTTTAATTGATAATTGCAATTTATCACACGCTTTTCGGTGAAGGAAACATCGTGAGGAAACCTGCATATCTCTAGAGAATTCTGGAGATATGTGTAACCTACCTATCCGCATTGGAGCAGCGTGGTACCCACCACGCTGCTCCAATGCGCTTAGCTCCTACCCTTCTCTCCAGAAACGAAAAGAGGAGGCCTATTCCCAGCAGTGGGATTGTAACAGGTCGATACTTTACTTTTTACTTTAATTTGTGGCACAAACGACTTACTGACTTAAATAGTGTTTCCGAAACAAGATACTTTTTAATCAAATTCAATAACTTGTATATTTTTGCCAAAGGTTTAAGTATAACTAAATTAAATGGTTGTTTCGTATGGTCTACAGGCATAGACTCAATGTCAAGATTCGCGGTATTGAAGTAACAACTCAAAGGGTACACACTAATAAATTTCTAATTAAAGAAACTGTTGTATATTTACTTTTCAATACAATTTGAAAGACATATAATATTGAACAGTTAAACATACCTTTCGAATACCACGCCGGTTTTATATAGGTGTGTGGAATTCGCAGTTCTCAAACAATATGGTTTATAGAATTAGTTTTGAACTTAAATATTCTAAACTTCTTCATGAATACATTCTTTTTAAGTAACTACATTCAATGAAATTTTTGCAACAATTGAATACTTGTAATTCTTTATTTATTTATGTATATAACATATATGGTTAAGCGTAAATGTATCATAACTTATTTCGCTCAAAAGTAGAGTTTGCTTTAAAAAATGTATTGTTTTATGTAATATCAAGTTATGCATGGTTAACATATAGAAACGCTATCAAGTTATGCAGTTACGCATATATAAACGCTTGATTTAATCATCATAAGTATAAAATTTCATATTCACCATTATTTTTCTTTAAATCCACTAGAATGTACACTTAAAGAAGCTTTCCAATGTAATAAAATCAATTAACCTAAAAGCTATTTTGAGGACATATAATTCGGAAATAAAATCTCCACGTCTAAATCGCAAAGCTTTGCGATTTTGTCGTGGAGTCTATCTCCTGATGATGCTTCGGTTGCAGGCGAAACGATTGTTGAATTTGTGATAGTGAAAGTGTGTTGTGCTTGTGTATTGTGGTGGCAGTGGTGGAGGTTTGTGCATGTGTTTTTACGAATCCTGCATGTATCGAGTATGAGAAAACGGATATTTCACTATACATTTAGCACTATATATATTTTCTATATACTGTATCGCGGATTATAGCAAAATAATTTTATTATTACTTTTGTATTATGGATCTCCGCAAAGTAACGACTAATTCTATAAATTATTTAGAACCTTATTGTTGTGAGACGAATAAGCAACGTCTGAAACACGAAAAAATATAAAATGCATACTCACCGAAAAATCTTGCCTAGATTTTCAATTATGTTACAAACGACGTATTTCGAAAACCGCACTATGTAAAACCTAAACGCATAAACCGCATAAACCGAAACGAGCCTTGTCAAACGTGAAGTGAATTTAGAACATCCTTTATTTCCAAACATAGTAGAGCACCTGCTTTAAATTTAATTTGTACTAGGGTAGAAACCTCTATTGAGCATTAGAATAATATGGAAAAGAAAAAAAACTCGATTACAGCAGTCTAAATTTGGAATATCGGGAAAAAACATAACGCAAGTATAAATTCCAGTGGTATGAAAGCCCTGTGGTAACAAATGGTATCGATATATAATATATATCGCACGCTTTGTAGTAAAGTGACTCAAATTTGAAATTCAAAAACGTTGTGGCAAATTGCAATAGAGCATAACGTCTTCAAAACTCGTGAGTGTTAGAGACCTATAACTGGGTAGAGCAAGAAAGAACTAGTCTTCTTAATAGTTCGTTAATGATGTCATTGAAGAAAGAATTACAATGTATCTAACTCAATTAAGCATAATTTTGAATTCTCTTTAATACTAAGCTTCCGTATGTCTTTTATTTTCAAATGTTCATATAATTTATTTGAGTATAAATAAATTCTGAGGTAACTCTACGCTTAAACTTTCCATAGTATACAAAAAAATGTATTAAAAATTAGGTGTTTATAATGTAAATTATTTTAGTTACAAATTTCCAAATAATACTGAAGAAAGTCGATTTATGCCAATTTCAAATTTCCTTTTTTCTATATATGAAATTGTTTTGAAAGCAATTTACTTTTCAAATTAATTACTCACTGTATAATTAAAACGAAGTCCTTTATAACCTTTTAGGTATTTACTATTATTG
The DNA here is from genome assembly GCA_947086505.1 of Morpho deidamia. Classification (NCBI taxonomy): domain Eukaryota; kingdom Metazoa; phylum Arthropoda; class Insecta; order Lepidoptera; family Nymphalidae; genus Morpho; species Morpho deidamia. Next base: position 3,881,140 of record CAMTZC010000011.1, read on the forward strand.
CTTACACTCAATGGAGTTATATATTGCATTTATTTTTATTGTAATTGTCACATTGTCATGATTTTTAATATACATCTCAGTGAGTCATCTTAAAAATATATTCTCATAATAACAATCTTTAAGATTCTATCGTGTTTCTTTTAGCTTCCAAACATATATTTAGTTTTATAATATACCGTTTTTTTGAAAGTTTATTCACCGGTCTGGAATCGAGTCCTTTAAGGCCATTATATACCTTACCAAAGATTCACCATAGAAATATAACAGTAAATCATTATTAAAGGTGGCGTATCATGAAAACATTTCTCAGGGCAAAAAGTAGACCCAACTTTAATGAGAAATTAGTGGAAAAATTGAAACCGCCGACCGCGAATGAAAAATTAAAAAGTCCTGCCGGAAACGGCAGTGCGGCCATCTTTCTTCCGAAAGACGTAATGGCCTTAATTACGAAATGCAAGAAACAAGTCGAAATAATTATCTTTTTAATCGGATTTTAAGATCTTAGACGTGACTTGTTTTTTGTTACGGATATTAATGAGGACAAGTAATTTGTATTTACATTTTTGTATCAAAAACTTTTTATAATTATACATTATTCACATTTGATTTTCTAGACAATTTAAGTTAATTAATTAATAATTTTAATATTTCAGTTTTATTCAATAATCCGTTAAGCAAAATAGTTTTATAAATAAGTAATTTAATTGATTTTTGAAGTTTAAACGCCATTACATTGCCATTGCTTTAATAGGTATTTTCAGTTTACTTTGTCTTCTTCTTGTATTATGACTTTCATAAGTTAATTTATAAGTTATTAGCTGTCCAGCCACGCTGTAGCTCAGTCTTGTTTGAATTCCTCTCGAAACAGAACTTAGCAATTCAAAAAATGCTCTAATCGCTACCAAACTTTACAAGATCATGCGCTGGGTCATTTTAAATCTTTAGAATGACAGAGTCTGAAAATTTCAATAAAATTGGTCGAGCATTTTGAAAATAAAAGATATACAGACAAACATTCATTCTGATATATATAGATTTAGGTTAATGTATACGTTATGTAGCTAATGTTATATAAAAGTGAGAAAATACAGAATTACAAATAAACTAAAATACACCTAAGAATATATTATGTACTATATATGGCTGTTTTAACCCTGTAGGTACGTAAATAAACTAATAAAAAAAGACAAGACCGCACTTATAAATCTTTTAAAGACGCCATAACACCTAAATGCGGCATAAGCGCGATGTAAAAGCACCTATCAGGGACACAGGGTTGGTACATTAGTAAAGTGTGAAGCGCTCCGGTGACTTCCGGCCGCAGTCGACCCAGTTGTTTTTAGGGTCGCCAAAATAAAATAATAATAATTTATATTAGTATGTAGTAACAAGCCTTTACTTTCCTTTTTTGTACATGGCATTGAAGCAGCGTGGTGTTTCTAAGCAAATATTATCTCCAAGAATGGAGACAGGAAGCCTATGCCTAGGCCTAGTATAATACTTACAACAAGCCGTTACTTTACTTTTTTTTAGATTCTTTATGCTCTATGGTTTCGATATTTTTTTGCTGGCCGGAACATATTTGCTAGCTATAGCTATTGAACTAAACTGACATCCCTGCAGAAAAACACATCATTATTGTAATGGATGTCACGGGCTGCAACTCCACAAGTGCACTGGAATAGTGCCACGTTACCTTGTAACTTGACAAACAGAAACCATTTTTATTGTCTGGTATTAAAGTTGTTGTAAAATACCGTCATAAATTTGGTTTTCCGAGGACTAGATGGCGCGACATCCGAAATGACACATTAGCGAAATCTCGCGGCGGGAGTGAGAAAATTACACTGAAACTATAATCTTGTACAAGTTTCAAGAGCTTTTAGCAGCGCTCTTTTTAGAGATCCAAGGGGAAAAACATAATCACAATCAAATTTATTCTTTCATTAACTCTTTACATTCCGAAACCTACATGGTTATTAAATATATAACTTTGAGTGCTTTAAATGCCGTGTGGTATCCGGCTGAGTAAAATAGACCACCCACATTACTTACCGAGGTGTCGTAAAAGGCAACTAAGGTAATTTGACCCACCGTTTGGTATCCGGTTGAGTAGAATAGACCACCCTCTTTCTTACCGAGGTGCCGTAAAATACGACTAAGATAAGTTGACCCGCCGTGTGGTTTCCGGTTGAGTAGAACACACCGCCATTATTTCTTACCGAGGTCTCAGGCTGCCGGTCGTAAAATACGTAGCCGAATCATGTGACAACATGTTTTATAACATGTTGTGCCGACCTCACTTAGAGTGGGATAAGGGCAGGAGGATGATGATGATGAACTTTTAGAGCTTCAAATTTCTTATTATTTATGGCATCTATACAGTAACGTTTTTTTTTAAATATAAAACTTAACTTAGAACTAATTAATCATCCTAAATTTCCTTCGCTTCATATGGCTATATGTATATATTCATCATCGAAATGAGAAATGCTTTAAAAAAAATCTCTATTATATATTTATTTTAAAAAAATATCACTTGTTAAGCAATACATTCGTACTTATCATTACAAAAATAAAATAATTACTCTATCTATCTTTTGACAAAGACCATAGGTCGCGTGGAATATTATCAATCGACTACTTTTGTTTAACAAATAAAGCTGAGGTCAAAATATTTAAAAAAAAGCATTTTACAATAATCATCATCATGACTAGTAAATTATGTCCAATTCAGGGAATTTTTAAATATTAAATTATATATTTGATTACAAGAAATATTTACCATTTGTACCTTATTAGTTACTAACAAAAATATAATTGATAGATAAATTAAATTATTTAATCATAAATATGTCAAATTTGTTGCGAATTATCATAAAAAATGTTATTTACTTCTTATACATGATAAAAAATCAACCATTAATAATTAGTTTAAATTATAGAATCAATTAGTATGCCAATACCATGCTAACGGCTTAGGCTTGCATCAGCGCCTGGAATTTAATATTTAACTTATGTTAACATCTGATTGCGCAGTTGTAATATCTACGTAGAATTAACTCCTTCTTCTCCTTCTTTCTCCTACCCTTATCCCACTCTAAGTGGGGTCGGTACAACATGTTTTTCTCTTCCATTCTCTTCTATCATTCGTCAACTCTGGCGCTACTCCTTTTATATGCATGTCATACTTCACACAGTCCAACCATCTCTTTTTAGGCCTTCCTCTAGTCACATATCCATCCACATTCATACTCAAAACTCGTTTGATCACATGATTTTCATCCCTCCTCATTACAAGTCCATACCATCCCAATCTTGCACCTCTCATCTTTTCTATAATGGGCGCAACTTTCAGACTTCCCCTTATATACTCATTTCTTATTTTATCAAGTCTTGTCACACCACACATCCACCTTAACATCCTCATCTTATTTGCATGCACTCTTCTTTCATCCATCTTTTTCATTGCCCAACATTCTGATCCATACATTACGACAGGTCTTATGACCGATGTATAAATTTTTCCCTTTAGTTTAGGGGGCATTCGGGGGTCACATATTGTGCCTGAGACCTGTCGCCACTTCATCCATCCTGCATTCATTCTATTCCTATAATTAACATTGGAAATTTATTTCTATGCGTTGTATTTTATTTTGCATATTAAAAAGCTGCCCCGCGGTTAGACTTACTTTTTTCCAAACACAAAACACAAAATGTTTTTTCATCTTAAGCATTTATCTCAATATACGTTTGGAACACACATAGTTTGCTATTATAAAAGCTGACAGCGGTAAGTAAACTGAAGTTCTAACAACGTGTGTAAATAATGGAACGATAGCGTAATTATAGATAACACTGTTAATAACAAACATGCTTTTGATAATCAATAAATGGTTTAAGTAATTGTTTTTGTCAGCGTTTAAATTTATATATACTATAAGTTGTATCCGCGTCTACAATACCCTAGTAATAGTCAAATATGTACAATTAGTTGCTTCCGTTCTGGTAAAAAATGTGTACTTTATCAAATTTTATATTTAAATTTTTCATTTGGCGTTTTCTATGTATTTCTATACAATAGGAGTAGGTTAGTGCTTGACACTGCTTATTGTCTACAAAGAAATATATATCCTGGTGCCACTTTATATTATAAAGTGGCACCAGGATATATATTTCTTTAAAAATTAAAGACAAAGATTGTTTCTCAATTATCATATCATATTAGTTATAACAAATGAGAGCCCTAAATATAACTTTTTTACCTTTTTTTAGGTAATAAATAATTTTAAATTAGGGATGAAATTGAAATAATAAACAAAACAAATTTTATACATAATATTTATTATTTTTCTATACGAAAAAACGAAAAAAAGAAATACAAATTAATCATTGCATTTTTCACAATCAAAAAGGCTGGATTTACTTAAATCTTATATAAGTTTAAGCAGATCTCTTAAGTCCGATTTGGACCAAGAAAATAATATTTGATTAAGTTTCAAATGTCAAAATGAATTTACTTTTCGGTCTCGTGAACGACTTGTGGCTTGAATTCCAAGTCCAAAACCTTTTTAAGGCTGTCCACATACATATCTAAACGCTGTGTCATATAATAACAGCGACGGTCCCTGATCTGCCTATTCATATTCAAGTCCATTACTGCAATTAGAAGACCGTCCCTCGTACGGGATAGACCTGGACATCTTACACCATCAGGTCCGCAGAAGTAACTTGAACCGTAGAATAGTCCTAGGTCTTTATGAGCTGGTTTACCATCGGCTGATGTAAATTCGTTGGGGAATTCTTCATATCCCACTCTGTTTATAGCTGCTGTAAAATAGCAATTAGTTATCGCGGCATTTCTTGCTTCAATATTCCACATATATTCGCTTCCAGCTTCGGCAGCGATAGTTGCTGACGGATTAAACACAATTTCAGCCCCGTTTTGTCCGAACATCATCCAATTTAATACGTGATGACGCCCGAAGCAGATGTTCACGGCGATCTTGCCATATCTAGTGGCAAAAACTGGATGGCCAGTGTTACCTTCCATGTAATAATTAGATTCATTGAAATCACCAACTCTCGGAATGTGGTTCTTACGGTGCTTGCCGATAACGTTACCAGTGTCACTTATTACGACGGTCGTGTTCCATAAAATGTCTGCATGATTTTCATCTCTCTCAAGGATCGATGACACAATAACCATAGCGTACTTGATTGCCAGTTCTCTTAGGAAACGGGTAGTCGGACCATTTTCCGCCGACTCCGCAAATTCACACCACGGCGTCTTCTCTCGTGTACAAAACGCAAACGGCATGTTCCAGAGTTCTTGGAAGCATAAGATGTTGACGCCTTCTTGCCCGGCAACATCAATCATTTTCTTCACTTTTGCTAGAATCGCATTTTTCTGTTCTGTAATTGGTCTATCAGTCGGTACAGCGATTGAGTTCTGGATAACACCAACCTTGACAATCCTGGGGGGTCTTGTAGATTCTTGTTTCGCCGGAAAATTATACGCAGCAATTTCGAAGTCGTTATCCTTTGCAGCAGCTACTGAGGTGTCCTTGAGCTTAACTTCTAAATGATTTTTTCGTCCATAGTAAATTCTGTTGAACTCGTCGAGATCCCGGCCACTAAGATTATTATCGATTATGGTTTCAAGACTTTGCGTTTCTCCGTCCATAGCTGTGCAATTACCGGCCACTGTCGAGTTAACTACTGATCTTTCTCGACCGTTCGCGCCTTTAAATAGCGACACCGGTTATACTGACTGCATTAATACGATGGGTTCTGTTTGGCTGTGTTAGTTACTAGATCCCGATGACCTTAGCCCCTTAGTGATAACTTGGTCACAATACTTTAAGAAAAATATTTGGTTTATCTTTGTTGATATAAGCACAAGCCTAATGTTTGTTAAATAACAAGTTTGTAAAGCCGTGTACACAGAACATTAATATTTAATCAGTACGTTAATTAAATAAACCATTCATCCATATAAACGATACTACGTAGCGAGTTGTTTTTTATTGTCTTATAGTTAAAAACACACTTTAAAATAAGTGACTAAGTAAGATATAAATATTTAAAATTCACTATTCAAAAAAGGAACGTAACGATATAAAGTATAAGTTTTATGATATACTTCGGTTATAAGAATCAGAACCAAAATGTTCCGTATTTAAAAAAAAATATAATTATAAATATAAATAAATAAATATTATGGGACACTTACACACACGGTCGTCCGTCCCCAAAGTAAGTAACTTAATACTTGTGTTACGGGTGACGGACAACTGGTAGATGTACTACATATATAAGTTTAAATACATACTTAAATACAAATACACACCCAGGCTCGAAGAACCAACAAATTGTTTATAGAAAATGTTGGCCCTCGGCGGGAATCGAACCCGCAACCTGCGGAGCTGAAGGTAGGGTCACTATCCACTGCGCCAACGGGCCAGTCAAATTATCAATAAAGATCTAATTGACCAGGTTATCCGATACGACTTCATATACACCGCAGAGAACAGATAGATCCAAGCCGGAAAAGTTAAAATGCTGTGAAAATTCTTTAAAGCGACCTATGTCAAAAGAAAAAAATGAAAGAAGAGATTAATTTTGTGGTTTCTTATTTGACATGGATTCAAATATTATATATTGCACTGCTATTGTCTGTATTTTGAACTTTTCTTGTATTTTATATTTTTTGTATAAGTGCATAGTAGAGCAGTAGTGCAATTATATAAATAAAGATATTATTGTTCTTATTCTTAAATATAGTTATGTTTTACATTGGTACCCAAAGAGTGCGAGTGTTTAATACTAAAAAGTATAATGAATTTGTCATATAACAATAATGTATAAAGTTACATTATGTGCAAGATATATTGTTTTTCTAAATATAATATTTTTGCGCCTTATATTTATTATAAGCGGACGACGAAGCAAAATATCGAAACATTCTCAGTTCATTATATATCAAGTTTTCAACCGGTATGAACTCGGAATGTTTCTTTAAATAGCCTAGTACGTACGTATATACTTATCGATACTTCTAGTATCTTGCGTAATTATTTAACTAACGTAATTGCACAATGCAGTAAAATGTCCGATCTTGATAGTTTATTAAAAAAACGTTTTAATACTGAACAATTGAAACAATTCAACAAAATTCATTATGGAAGAGCAGATCACTGTGAGTTACAGTTTTTGGATTCAACAAAATGTGAAAGTGAAAAAAGAAATTTTCAAATAGCGGCTTATTCGTTTTCTGCTGAGAAGGAGGAAACTAGGAAATCCAATGTTTTGAGGTTAGGTTTGATACAACATTCTATAGTCTTGCCTACAAATAAGCCAATTGATGAGCAAAGACAGGCAATTTTCAATAAAGTTGAAAAAATTATCAATGTAGCTGCTTCAGAAAATGTTCGTATTGTTTGCCTACAAGAGGCGTGGTCCATGCCATTTTTCCTATGCACAGGAGAAAAAAATATATGGGCGGAATTTGCAGAACCAGCTCAAGATGGTCCTAGCACGTTATTTCTAAGCAAACTTGCTAGAAAGTATAAAATGGTTATTATATCGCCCATCTTAGAAAAAGATGAAGATAATGTATGGTGGAATACAGCAGTTGTGATTGATAATAGTGGGAAATATATGGGTAAACATCGTAAAAACCATTTGCCTAGTGTAGGCAGCTTCAGCGAAACATCATTTTATGCTCCTTGTGATACTGGGCATCCTGTATTCGAGACGAGATACGCAAAAATTGCTGTAAACATTTGCTATGGTCGTCATCAGGCGTTAAATTGGTTAATGTTTTCCCTCAATGGTGCTGAAATAGTTTTTAACCCATCAGCAACTATAGCCGAGTTTGGTGAAACATTTTGGGGTATTGAAGCTCGAAATGCTGCAATTGCCAATAGCTATTTCACGTGTAGCATTAATAGAGTGGGTAATGAAGAGTTTCTTTCACAAACTGGAAAAAAATCCAGGAGTTACTATGGTTCTAGTTACGTAACAGCACCTAATGGATGCAGAACACCTAGTCTTTCGAGAGATAAAGATGGATTGCTCATTACAGAAGTAGATTTAAATATGTGTCGTCAAGTGAAAGATCAGTGGGGTTTTAATATGACTGCACGCTTAGATATGTATGCAAAATGTCTTGCAAGATTAAACTTAGATACCAATTAATACAGTCAATCAAAATTTATTCATATTCTCTTTTTTGCATTGTTTCTAAAGGGTGTGTACCTAGTATGTTTTACATTCGTGACTTACCTTAATAAAAGATGTGCCATAATAATAAATAAATCTATATCTAAATGTTTTTACATTTTTCAAACATTAAATATTTTATAAATAAATAGACATGGTTTTAATTTTATTTACCTGAATTGAATTTATCAATTCAAGTGTATTTAAGCTATAAATAGGAAAATTTTAATTGAGCTTTATTTATAAACTTACTTTATTATACTCGACAGATGTTAGTTTAAATAAAAATAGCATAATATAATATAAGGTCTTCAACATTTCGTTATTATTATCTGTTGTCATTGTGCATTTTCCATAGACATTCTTCTTATTAGTAAACTCATAAACTGTGTTGCTTACGTTATTTTAGTTAGTAATCTATGTTTCTTATATTATTGTCTATGTTAACAATGATATGTCATTTTCGTTTAATCTTGTAAACTCAGTATAAAATTTATATACAAAACTGTCTGTAAAGTGACGATTATAAAAGTGAATATAGATTTTTTGAAATAGAAGCTTAGTGTAATAAAAATGGTAAGTTAACGTTTACAGCAACATATTTCAATTTAATCGTTGTGTACGATACCGGCTATGGTTATGTTTGTCATGATTTGAAAGAAGAAACTTTTTTCGTATGAAGATTTTATGAACTATTTTTAATGTTCAATAAGTTTATTTTTTTCATGTAAAAATACGTCTTGTTAATTTCAGTCAATTTTAGCATACAATGGCGGAGCGGTGGTAGCTATGAAGGGACAGGATTGTGTAGCCATCGCTACTGATAAACGCTATGGTATCCAAGCGCAAACTATATCCTCTAACTTTGTTAAAGTGTATCAGATGGGCCCCACTTTGTATGTAGGGCTACCAGGATTAGCCACTGATACACAAACTGTATACCAGAGGCTCAAATTCAGGTAAATTCAAAAAGAGCATCATCATTAAATTATATTATCAAAAGGACTAAATCAGTTCTAAATCATATGTATAGTAGTGTAAGCCTAAAAAAGGTTCATTAATTAAGCAAGTCTAGATGTTACAATCCCATTAAACCTTTGTCATATTGGAGCTTATTGCAAAATAGGACTTATACCTAGTCTTAGTCGTCTAATGAAGATTAGTAGGTTAAATATATATCTCAGGAATTCTGAGAAACTTATGTTTCCCCACAGTTCATACCCTCATTAAAAAATGGGTAATATATTTATTATACATTTTATAAGAAATATTCATTGCTGGCTCTCCAGGGTTTAAACCTGCATCCTGCTGTTAAAGGTCCAATTCCTGATTTATTACAGGAGTCAATTTTTCTTTGAATTTGAATAACAGTAAAATTGTTTTCGTTGTCGAATTTGAGATTATAGATTACAATCTTAATTATTTAAGGAAAAATTTTGTCTTAGAAAAAATCAACAGACTTGTAAATACCAAAAATATGAAAAAGTCACAATGGAATTTATTGTTTTCAGAATGAATCTTTATGAACTTAAAGAGAATAGAGCAATGAGGCCTAAAACATTCTCTGCAATGCTCTCAAACCTGTTATATGAAAGGCGATTTGGACCATACTTCATTGAGCCTGTGGTGGCTGGATTAGACCCCATAGATAAGAAACCTTATGTTTGCAATATGGATTTGGTAATTTAACTTTTTTTACTTGTCATGTTTTTATTACCGTGATTCTGAAATGCTTCAAATATTATAATAATAAGCCTTTACATGAATTGAGTTGGTCTTTGTTTTTTTTTTTTAATTTTGCTTATAAGAAATCTCTTAGCACAGTGTGGCTTTTGGCATAGGCCTCCTCCAACATTTTCCATTGTTCTCTATCTTTTGCCACTCTTGTCCAGAAAGGGCCAGCAGTTAATTTGAGGTAGTCGTCCCATCTTCTCACTGCCCGGCCTCTAGTTCTTTTTCCATCCCTGGGGTACCATAGAGTAACCTTTTGACTCCACTTATTTATTGAACAGCGCATTGTATGACCCGCCCATCTATAGTACCCGGCATTAAATAATGCACATTGATGTTTAGAACGAATTATTTACGAAGCATTAATTAGAGAAACAAAGTTTCATAGAGTGCTGTCACTGTCACTAAGTTACTATGTGACATCTCATACAGGTTTGTCAGTCTGTTGCAACAGAGACAACACTCTATGAAGCAGAATCTAGCCGATTTTCTCTCTCCAAGCCTTGATGGGCATTATTTATTGCCGGGTTCTATAATTATTTATATGTTAGCTAATTTGTTGCTTTTAGATTGGTTGTCCTAATGAACCTGAAGACTTTGTTGTGTCTGGTACATGCACAGACCAACTGTATGGTATGTGTGAAGCTCTCTGGGAACCTGATCTGAAGCCTGATGAACTCTTCGAGACTATTTCACAGGTATGATAACCATACATTGACTCAATAAATCAATGAATGTAGTATGAGGGCTATGTAAGCTAAAAGACTAAGTAAGACTTACGAGTCAATAATATTTATTTTATTTTTCACAGAACACTTTCTTATCTGTCCTACATCCTTCCTTTCTGCTTTCTCTCTCCCTCCTCTCATACTGTCTCTCTCACTCACTAACCTGCATTCTGTTTCATGCATTCATCTAACATTCCATGACATGACTCTGATGAATGAAGACACAATATTAAATTAAAGAAGCAATATTTATTATTAATTATTAATCATGAATATGTTATTATAATTAAGAATTAAGTGTGCTGATAACAAACTTATAATTTTCAGGCTTTAGTGAACGCGGCAGATCGTGACGCTATATCGGGTTGGGGTGCAGTCGTGTACATAATCGAGAAAGATAAGATCACAGAAAAACATGTTAAGACTAGAATGGATTAGGCCATGTGGATATGTACTTTTATTAATAAAATTTCTAATCTTTCATTTAGTTTGATTTTGGCCTACCTGGATCTGCTTGTCTTTTTTTTTATGTTCATCCTTTCGAGAAAGCTTAAAATATGTGTCGACTAGTCACCGACTATAGGGCTCGTGCACAAAAACTGTTACTCACTGGTTGGGAAAGAGTTATGCACGGAAGAGACAATGTGACATATAAACAAAAAATATTTAAAAATTGACTGCCATATTTCTTGCCGATTCCTCACGGTAAGAGCAACGTGCCTAACCTTCGGTGGATACATCATCACTCTTGACCTTATCCCACTCAAAGTAAGATCGGGACGACGTGTCTTAAACATGTTACATGTTTTGGCTAGTTATTTTACGATCGGCCGCCGGTCTTACGTGAACTTACTTTAGTCGCCTTTTACGACAACAGTAAGAAACAGAAGAAAAAAGTATGGGTGGTCCATTCTACTCAACCGGATACCACACGGCGGGTCAACTTAACTTAGTCGCCTTTTACGACACCTCGGTAAGAAATGCGGATGGTCTTTTCCACTCAACCGGATACCACACGGCGGGTCAACTTAACTTAGTCGCCTTTTACGACACCTCGGTAAGAAATGAGGATGGTCTATTCCACTCAACCGGATACCACACGGCGGGTCAACTTACCTTAGTCGCCTTTTACGACACCTCGGTAAGAAATGAGGATGGTCTATTCTACTCAATCGGATATCACACGGCGAGTCAACATACCTTAGTCGCCTTTAACACCTCGGTAAGAAATAATGGTGGCCTATTCTACTCAGTCCTCGTGGAGTGCCAAGCGCACTAATGTATGTATTCTTTAGCAGCTGAAAATAAAGACTCGCCTCTCCTTCATATGCTATAAACGCTTACTGGAATACTTCGGCCATATCATGCGGCGTGGAAACGATTAATAACGCCTTCAAGAAATTAATAGTCACCGGCAATACCGAAGGCAACTCACCAACTAGGTGGTCTGACCAATTGCGACAGTCCTGTACAATGAAACACTTATGAGATAGCTATGGTGGCCACGAATAGAAGCCGATGGAAATAATGGATCAAGTCGAGAAGTCTTGCCAGGACCACGATCTTCAGTCATGAAGAAACGACCGGAGAGAGAGATTCTACACTTATGTGATTTTTCAGAAATGCATCACACACGAAATCCACTTTAAGTAAAGCCGATTTAAACGTTTTTATAAGGATAGACGCATTGGAAATGCATGGAAGCAATATTGGAGCTTAAAAGACATCATGAAAAACGAACAGATGGAGATGTCAATAAAAAGAAAACTGTTTGATACATGTATACTACCAGTGCTCACATATGGGAGCCAAACATCAGGAAGTTAAAATGGAAATGGGCTGACTATACAATAAGAGGAGATGAGAGGTGGTCGAAAAAATTAATGTTCTGGTATACAAAACACCAGAAAAGAAAGAGAGGCAGACCACCCCTAAGATGGGTGGATGACATTTTGACTGTGGCAGGGCCAAAATGGACTAGGCTTGCTGCAAATAGAAGTATCTGGTTGTGACAAAGGCCTCCTCCAACTGTGGTTGGAGGAGGCCTTTGTCTGTAGACAAACAGACATAATTTATGAAAAAAAAAACCTTATTTTAAATCAGTATCTAACAAATGTCTGAATAAAGGCTTAAATAAATAAATAAGAATAGAGAAAAGGTAAATGAAACACGTCATTGCAGAAACTTTATAAACCGAATATTTCAAAAATTAATGTTTATTTATTTTTTTCATACACTTTGTCTTTACAAGAGTAGGAGACTAGAGAATTAACATTTCTTGTCGCTTACATGCCGAATTATTAGCGAAAAAGCATCGGTATTCATATAAATATATACCCAGAACGGGCTTTAGCTCCCTCACCGTAACAAAGTAAATAACCTATACACTGTAACATTACAATTATTTATTGATCTAAACAATGGCAACATATATGACAAACCTTTTTATAACTGAGGGTACCCATTCACTGACCGACACTCCGTACACTGTGTCGAATTATTCAAATACAGCTAATGCTAAAATTGCAAGCGTGTATGTATGTGTACGATCTTCAACGAACTGTTATTCTCAATATATATACTTTGAAGCATAGTTTTGGTTGTTTAAAGCCGTGCTAACTCCTCGGTTAATTGACGAAAAAGGAGCCAGCCTTCTTATCTAATTCTTAAATCCTTAAGAATTAGATAAGAATTAAAATAAAGAATTAAAATATCCAGATCGTATCTTGTAGAATAATGGGCTTTTTGTAGATAGTATTTATTGAATTTTTTGTATATTAAACTTTAACGATATAGAGCCTCGGCTTGAATGGCACCCTCTAACACATTGTTCAGGAATCATATTGACGAAATTTATAAAAATCAGTCACAGACAGTCAAATAGGTCCCTCTAGTCCATGACGACTTAATGCGGCGAGTTTAGTAAACGCGCGACAAATACTAGCGCGAATTAATCGCATTTGCGCAGTACCGTAAAGTAGCGGCCTCTTACAATCCCACTGCTGGGAATAGGCCTCCTCTCTCCGTTTCTGAAGAGAAGGGTTGGAGCTAATACCTACCACGCTGCTCCAATGCGGATTGGTAGGTTACACATATCTCCAGAATTCTCTAGAGATATGCAGGTTTCCTCACGATGTTTTCCTTCACCGAAAAGCGTGTGATTAATTGCAATTATCAATTAGACACATGAGTTTTAATAGAAAAACTCATTGGTGCCTGCCCGGGTTTGAACTCGTATTCCACTCGTAAGAGTCGCACGGTCTCACCGCTGGGCTATCACAGCTTATACTGCGCAAGTACTAGTAGTAGTAGTACTACTATTTACTTTACTTGCGCAGTACCGTAGCAATTCCAACCCGCTACTGTATTATGAAACCACGCGACTGTATCAGACATCGTCTGGAAAGAACGAAGAATGGGTGGCACGTGTGTGGAGAACCGAGCATCAGCAGACCTACCACGAACTTTTTGAACTTTAAAAACGTTTGAGTAAAAGAGACAGAGTTATGTATAGTTCATATAACGTTTTCCTTTTTAAACATTACGACCCCATTTCAATCCACACTTCATAGTACGAAAAGAAAGCGGTTGAGTTTAGGTAGGTAGGTAGGACTTTGAATTGAATCGTTTTCTAAAAGTGATATAATCCCATGGTAGGCCAACAGAACAACACAGACAGTACGAGAGTGCTGTTATCCGTGACGTTATTATGGGAATTCAGAACCTTACTTAATCGCACCCAAACAGTGTCGTGCTTGCATCAGAGGGGGTGAAACTCTCTAAAAAGCACTTTTCAGGTCGCCGCAAGCTCTATCTCTTGGCGGGCAGAAAAATATGACTTATCGGAGTTCTCAATAGATGTCGTTATGTCTACAATATTATCCGAAACCAATTTTTAATTACGCCGTCAATATAAAAGCCGCTGCAGCTCAGCGGGGAACCATAAGACTTTAGGAACAGATTCCCTGGAGTGGTCCAAAGTTTCATCAACTAGGCCAAAATGGCCTTGCTTTCTTTTGCAAATTGTACCATTTTTATATTTTCTAAAGAAAATACCAGGTCAACGTCATCTAGTGGACTAATATATTTAACTTACAGTGACATCTTTGGGACGGCAGAAACAAAGTTTCCTTTCATTACTCGAATAAAATGAAGAAGTTTCTCTATCCTATATAGTGTATTATCTATGTCTTGCATCGCGACTGAATCATGGTATAAGTTGGCGATGGCATACAGCTAGCGACCGATTCGCAAATGTATCGCTACAAGTCGTCGTGGTCGAGGGGCCTCAGGATTTTATTTTACATAATTTGTGTGTTATATGTGCATAAGAATTTAACACGGGACAAAGTGACGGTAATCTTACTAACGAAATTATATTCTAAAGTAAACAATATCTATCACAAAAAGCTATCTTTGACAGAAACATATAAATTTCAAATCCAAACTAATTTAATACTATTTTTGCATTCATTTATTTCGTTAGGACTTACAGGCTTTTATTTTAAGTATAAAACGCTCATTAAAGTTATATAGAATTTGGGTGAAAATTTAATATCATTAATGACAAATCGTATATCTGATTGCAGTGCCAACCTTATTGTCTATAAACTTTTAACTGACGAGACACTGGCGACAGAATATTGTTGATAAATATCGCCCAGTCTCCACTCGCATACCAAGAGTGATTATTACAGATAAAAATCTGTGGAAATTTCTAGAAGCATATATAGAAGAGACAAAGTTTGTATGCTGTGTATTTTAACTGCAACGAGTATTATTTATATGAATGGACATTATGATAACTTAAATTAAATTACAAAGTTAATTCATCAAAAATAGGCGATTGTTAATATAACCCAAAATACATATGAATAATAAAAAAAATCAATTTTAATTATTGCCAAGCGACTAACCTCTTCAAATTACAATTTGACAATTCCTTTAACATTATTGTTTATCTATTATTCGCTTAGTTACTTTATTGCTTTTTATGTCTTTTAATATTTTACGTTACGTAGAGCCTAAGTTGACTTTAAGAGAACGCTTACTATAGTGTTAAGTCCGCCCTTTTTTTACTTGTGTCTTAAATAGTAATACAATAAAGTAAAAAACAAAAATAATACATAATAACAAACCTGCAAGTCCGTGAATTAATGAAAATGGAATCAATAATTTTACCGTTAAAAAACATATATTAACAAAATAAACCGTTATACCATCTCACCGATTACAATCTTAAGACGCCGCGTAAAACATTCACAGAATAAAATCACAAAGACCTCTTTAACAATCCAAGTCTTGATAATTATAGAATAATAAATAACAAAATCTTACAATATAGTAATTTCTAACTACACGCTAGACCAAAAGACAAGCAAATTATTAATATATTGGCAAAGTGATAAAATACAGAGCAAATCTTTTGGACGTTTTTTTAATACAACGCCTAGTAAAAAAGACGTTAAGGCTAACGCATATTTGGGACAGCTGTACTACTTTATGTATGTATATAATAGACAAAGTAGGAACCGACATAAGCTTGCGACTCCTGCTTTGCGCCTAGCAAAAGTACGTAAATCCTTTGTGGGTTTGGGTATAAGATTCTATAATAAAATTCCGAAATCAATTTTGGTCATGCCATTACATTACATTTTAAAAACACTGTTAAAAAGAGGCTAATACAGAAAGCCTACTATACTGTTGAAGATTACTTGGATGATAAGGATGTGTGGATATAGGTGCACTTCTACCCTGTACAAGACAGTAATAAATAAATGTAACTAGTTCTAAGATTTATATGTTAAAAAGAGCAATCGCCGAGTTTCTTGCTGGCTCTTCTCGGTAAAACAGCTTTCCGAACCAGCAGTAAAGTTGACGATTCAAAAGCACTTGTTTACAAGTTTACTTGAATAAAGAATATTTTGATTTGATTTGATTTGATTCAGATTCTCCGTTTTTTAGTTTAAAATTGCTAAATTCAATTTTAAATTACTATTATACTTGACTTGGTTTACATGATTTGAAAATAACTGTGATTTGAAATGGATTTAATTAATCTTATACGATATACGTATATAAAAATGAATTTCCATTTCCGTTGGTCATCGTATCACGCGAGAATGGATCGAACAATTTCGCTAATATATTCTTTTGTGCTAATTATTGTAAGAAGGTTCTTACGAAAGCGAAAAGTTTGTAAATTTAGCAAAACTATAGATACTTTAAGAAAGTTTTAAGACAGGACAATGTCTGCGGTATTAGCAAATAGATATCCAGAAATTGTATTAGTATGGTAGATGACATGTGTGTAACTTTTTCATCAACTCCCTCTCTTTTTTTCGTAATTTTTTGTACGTAGAATCCAAAATATTTATAATATTATTGTTTAAAAGAAATAAATTTAATTCTGCAAGGTAGGTAGGTAGGTATTATTTATATTAAAAAAAAATGGCCGCCGAGTTTCTTGCTGGTTATTATCGGTAGGAGCAAACTTCCGAATCAGTGGTAACTTCTTGAAAACATTTGACGATTCAAAAGTACTGTAAACAGTCTACTTGAATAAAGAATATTTTGAGTTTGAGTTTAACATGAGCTTTGCAATGCCAAAAAGTTTATTTTTAAGATTTTAGTCCTTGTCTTAAAAAATACGTAATTGCGATTTATATAACATTTGCACTCTCCAATAACATAACCAGAAGTGTCATTAGCTGATTTAAGATTTTAAGAAAAATAAATATTTACATTAGCATATACATACCTTCCCCAAATATACGCTAGCCTTAACTCGTACATCTTCATATAGTTCAGCACAAACATTTATTTTAGTAACGTTAAAAAATTTATTTCAATGATATATTTTAACAATTATTTCACTTCATTACAAACTAACTTTAGTCTACTAAAGCGGAACATTATAAAAGCTAGTAACGAGTTTTGGAAATTGTTACAAAATGTGTGCTTATTATATTTACATTAGAAGATAGTCTTTCGAGAATGACCGCGATTAACAGATTTACTCTCAACATTCGACAAAAATAAATTTACAATAGTAATAATATAAAGTAATAAGATATTTTAGTAATATAATACTTATTTTCAAAATAACAATGACCGCGCTGTCGTGTAGTTCAATTATGCTAACGAAAATATGGGTACTATATAAAAGTGAAATGTTTGTCTGTATGTCCTTTATAGACTCCGAAACGGCTGGATTTATTTTATTGAAATTTTTAGACAATCTTTAAAACGGACAAACGGATGATGCTATAAAATTAGGTGGCAATCATTATTTTTCTAACTGGAATTCATATATCTTTGAATTAAGCAAAGTAGACTTTATATTATAGTAAAAAGACAAAGTAAGTACTCCAAAATTTTCAGGGTATATTTAAACTAACCCAATTAAAATTCATGTAAAGTTTTAAAATGGTCAATGACAGTTTTGTTTGAAAATCATGTTTTATATAAATATTTTAACAGAACGTTTCTAAAATCATGTAAGTAAAGCATAGTAAGTTTTCTGCTATAAATTGTTTTTTTCGATATATTTCAATTAGAAAATATAAATAAGCTATCAAAAAAATCCATTGAACTCTTAATCTTATTTTGAAGATTCCCAAAATTTAAAAACCAAATGTAAAACAATATGGCGCAAATAGATTAAATCAATTTTTTTGGAAATATATATTTTTTAAATATAACAGTTAAGAAATTTGTAATCAATCATTAATACGTTTAAATAAGCTGTAATACTATGATAGTAATCTTTAAATTTCAATACAATGGAAATTTCATTATGAAATGCAAGAATTTTAGTTTAAGTAGTATATAATATAATGGGCGCTTTGCCAAAAATCAATGAATACTAAATTAAAACTTTTAACCAGACGAAAAAATAATAATATATATATATTGGAGCGTCTATTATATCGTTTGTATATAATAAAACGACTTAAGAGCCCAAAGATAAAAAGATTATCAAATCAATATAAAAATATTTGTATGAAATACATGACCCTTGCCGGCTTCATAGTATAGTAATATGAACAGTATTTAATTTTTTTTAATTAGTTTTACTAACGGCATGGAATCGAGTCCTTTAAGGTCTTGTAATAAAAGTCGAAAAGCGTTGTGCGACTAGTAACATATGAACGGGATTTTTTTAAATATGTTTTACTAACGGCCTGGAACCGAGTCCTTTAAGGTCTTGTAATAAAAGTCGAAAACCGTTGTGCCACAGACCATTAAATACGAGAATACGTTAGAAATTGACAAATTTGGTTATTTTTGAAAACAATTTTTCAACATTTCAACACTCGAGCGGTATTCATGCAAATAACGCACGTAAAAATCAAAACGCGCTGAAAATTTTAATGATTAAAAGTACAATTTTTTTTAAACACTTATTTAAACTCGAACGTGATACATATAAATGTAATAAAATTTCGCACACTATAAGCTGGAAAAAATATAAAAGACTTCCATCAACTGATACAAACATTTTTTAAGATAGAAAAAAAATTACAGCAAATTTAAATATCCACACTTAATTTTTACAAAAGTAATAATAAAATTATTTTGCTATAATATTCGATAAAGTAAATAGACTCTATCTCCTGGTTACGCTTCGGTTGCGGGACGAAACGATTGTTGAGTTTGTGACAGTGAACGTGTGTAGTGCTTGTGTATTGTGGTGTCGGTGGTGGAGATTTGTGCATGTGTTTTTGCGTATCCTGCATTTATCGGGTATGAAAAAACGGATAGACCACTATAAATTTAGCATTATACATATTTTCTATTTACTTTATCGCGGATGTTTCGTATAAATTCAAGCGCGCGACGCGGCGCGACCGGCCGGATCAACGACGTAACGTTTCGGATTACGATAAGTACAGGCGGCGCGTGCCCGTATACGGCATTCTGTTACAACACGCACGTGTAATTTTGCATTATTCGGGTGTTATATTCAGTAGTGCCACGACTGTATTGACTTTTGATATTGATATAAGTATTTAGTGACGCGTTTTGACCAGTGAAACGTGTGAGAAGACGCGACCGTCCGCGGTTTTAGTGCGCGCTGGGGTTTACTGTTCCCCCATATAGGGACGATTCAATAACGTGTGACCTTACGAAGGTTGTGTGCACACCGGGTGTTATTTGTGTTATTTAACCGCGTTGGTGAAGTGTATTAGAGTTGAGTAGCTCGCGAGCTAAAGACAAGAAAGATATATATCTCTCCAGAAGATATAATCACTCTCTAGCTCGCATGTGTTTCAATTATATCTCTATATCTTTAATCTTAAGAGACAATTTTCGTGATGAGTTACGGCTCGTTCAGAGTTAGAGTGAAGGAGATGAGCTTATATAGCAATTTACATGTCAAAGAGAGATACGAATAACTCTATTGCATATTTGTATTAAAAATGTAAACTACGGATTTTCGGAACGACAACACGCGCCGGCGTTCAGCTTTTTTGTGCTTTATGTCAAAGACATAAAATGCTTAATTGGACGCAAGTGTACCAAAAAAAAAATCCCTAATTCGCGAACGATTATTTAATTACATCCATTCCATTCTTAGTGGAAAGAAGTCATCCTTACCTGTACATATCAGAATAGTGTACATAATAAATAGAAAAAAATAAAAAATAAAGAAAATATGTAGCATAATTTATATAATAAATAAAAAAGTACAATACCGCCTTACTGAGTTCTAAGTCCGGGCTAAAAGAGCCGAAGATATATCGGATATATTTTTAGTATTAGTTGCTTTATACTCTCAAGCCGTACTGAGCTAAAAGAGTTAAAGATATAAAAGAGTGATATATATCCCAAGAGCGTAGAGATATATATCACTCTTTTCTTGTCAGGGATACATTTCGCCCATGTCTAAAGTGTATACTCCGGGAGAAATAGACATTACGTGTCCGTGGAAGACTGCAGAGGCGAGCCAACGGTTTCGGGAATCGGCCAAGTACATACAAGCACACACACACGCGTACACATATACACGCAGTGATTCATGAGGCCGGACCACATACAGCTGACGGCCGCATAAGGTAGGTTGAGACGCCGAGAAGACGGGCCCAGGTCTCGGAGGTTGTTTCATCCGCCCGCACGTTTGTGCGGAACAGCGGATTATAGCAAAATAATTTTATTATTACTTTTGTATTATGGATCTCCGCAAAGTAACGCCTAATCTATAAATTACTTAATTTTTAACAACTTTGTGTGAAATAAATTTTATTTTAGGAAATTTTAAGTTAATAAAAAGTGAAACTTAACTATAAATTTGCCGATGTAAAAGGATGTTTTAAATCCAGACTTTTCTGTGCGACGTATACTCAATATATAATTTATAAACACTCCATTTGTCAATATTAAATACATTGCATTGTGAGATCAAAAGTGACCTAACGCAAAAATAACTAAATTCTATAGACAAATTATTATTTTTATATTTCGGCGTAGGATTTAGGTTTTTTTTCCGATTTGACAATATGTTATTTATCTTAACCTGGAGTACGTAATACCTTATAAGAGTATGTATTGTTTTGTGGAAATCCAAGATATGCTTTGATACTATTATCGATAGTTCTTTGCTATAACTTAATTTTTCAGAAGTTGTAATAGAATTATTTTGCTATAATCCGTGTTTGTTAAGAATCTGTAATGCTTAGTGTATGAAGCAGGTTATTGCGATTTTGACGTGGAGGATATGCTCCTGATGATGCTTCCGTTTCGGGGCGAAACGATCGTAGAGATTGTGGTAGTGTAGTGCTTGTATGGGGTGTTGCTGGTGGTGGCGTTTTGTGATACATGTGGTGACTACATACATGGTCCTACATGTGTAAGGTATGTGAACGTTGCCTACTTCAACAACTTAGCATTACAAACGCGGATTATAGCAAAATAATAATAAGTAAGGCCTGCTTCTATAAATCACTTCATTTTTCATCTGCGTATTCTATATTAATGTTATATTAATCACGATATAAAATGCGATAAAACGCTAATAAAAAAATTAAGTAAAAGCAATGAAAAAGTAATATCATAATAAAAAAAAAACGAAAATTAGCAAATAAAAAATGAAACGCCAAAAATTTTGCACTGCCAGATTTCACTTGTAATTATAAGCTATCACAATTAAACCATGAAATCTTTATCTATTTTTCAAATAGACTTTGGATTTTCGATACCTTAAAATTTTAAATTTTTAGGTTAGGTCACTTTCATTCTTAAGACAGTATAGTCACATTTAGCAATACACAATATTGTATATAATGTGGCAAACACTTTCATGTCGAATTAAGCTTCGTAAGTATTATCAATGTCCTCACGTATATGAAACATACCTGTACCCCTTTTAGTGCAATTCTATAAAAAAAAGTAAGAAATTTGTAATAATCCTACAACACCCTGTCAACTCCATTATTTTATTAACGTATCTAAAAATAAATAAAGTGTAGGAAAACTAAATAATATATATAAATATTGTTTAACATAGACAAATAATATTAATATTATGAGTTATGAGATAAAATTACATAAGACATGTGATAATAAGTCTTTAATGTGCAAGATGTCGTCTATCGATTTTAACGAATTTTTAATATTTAGTATTCTAAATATTAAAAATCGGGGTCGGCACAACATGTTACAAACATGCTGTCACATGATTTGACTACGTATTTTACGACCGGCCGCCTGCCTGACGTCAACTTGCCTTAGTCGCCTTTCAAGACACCTCGGTAAGAAATGAGGGTGGTCTATTCTACTCAGCCAGATACCACACGGCGGATAACTCGATGTTAACATAAAAATAATATTATTAAGTTAATTATATAGCAATCCTTATAACAAAATAAAATACATTTAACGTTATAACCTAAATTAATGCGATAAACAAAAAGTAATTATACATATTCTATTACAGTGCAGTAATGAAATATGTCGCACGCTTAATATTAAAGTGACCTAATTCAAAATTCAATTGAGTTGGATACATTGTAATTCTTATTTCAATGCCATCGCCATATGAACTATTTAAAAGGCTAGCGTGTCTAGACTTAGTGTTTGCTCTTCCGATTTAAGGGTCTTACGAACACTCACGAATTTTTAAGAATTTAACGCTTTATTGCAATTTGACGCATAACAACTTTTTGAGTTAGGTCACTTTAATAGTAAGCGACGAATTTTTAAGACGCCATTTTACGCTTTATTGCAATTTGTCACATGACAACTTTTTGAGTTAGGTCACTTTAATAGTAAGCGACGAATTTTTAAGACGCCATTTTACGCTTTATTGCAATTCGTCACATAACAACTTTTTGAGTTAGGTCACTTTAATAGTAAGCGACGAATTTTTAAGACGCCATTTTACGCTTTATTGCAATTTGACGCATAACAACTTTTTGAGTTAGGTCACTTTAATAGTAAGCGACGAATTTTTAAGACGCCATTTTACGCTTTATTGCAATTTGTCACATGACAACTTTTTGAGTTAGGTCACTTTAATAGTAAGCGACGAATTTTTAAGACGCCATTTTACGCTTTATTGCAATTTGTCACATAACAACTTTTTGAGTTAGGTCACTTTAATAGTAAGCGCCGAATTTTTAAGACGCCATTTTACGCTTTATTGCAATTTGTCACATAACAACTTTTTGAGTTAGGTCACTTTAATAGTAAGCGAGCGAAGTATAAATATTTTTTTTTTTACATCTCAAGACAATCGAAATCGCGATTAATTAACATAAACTAAATGAAAATACTTCGATAATACCGTGTGCACTAAAAGAGGTCGTTGGTTGTTTAGTTGCTCTCAATAGCCTTTGCTACGAACTCGATGAACCTCTTCCCGTACTGCTCCGGGTCGCAGGTTGAAATCCCGTCGACATTGCTACCGTATTTCACTGTTTTGGCCGCTTTCGCTGCCTGGAAATAGAATTGAATATATATCAAATCAAATCAAATCAAAATAATATCAATATCAAATATCAATTAAGCTCTTTCAAGCACGTTTAAATGGTCAAGAATCAATTTGATAAACTGGTTCGGAATGTTGCTCTTGCCGAGATTAATATGAAAAAACTTGGCGATCGATCTTTTAAATATTCTCTTATTTTTATCTTTTTTTATTTTTATTATTATTAAGAAATTATTTTTCTTAACGCGGATTATAGCAAAATAATTTAATTATATTTATTTATATATTTTTTACGAATCCTGCATGTATCCGGTATGAGAACGGATTGTTCATTCTGCATTTAACATTATATCTATTTACTATTTTCCAAGCTCCATTAATTTATTAGCGTATATTCTGTCATTGATTTCTTGTGTAAGGTAGGAGAGTATAAAATCCAAGTATTTTTTAATCATTTATGTAATCCTGAATACTGTAATAGATTCCTTTTAAGTCATTTAGAATTGCTGTAAGTAATGTAATGCAAAAAGAGTTCGTAATGCATATGCCATAAAGATCAAATTGGACCGGGACAGTTTACGGACGGGTTCGAAAAGGGTTCGTAAACTATACGTCATAGAGTTCAAATTCGCTTGACGCTAATTCTCTCAAACATTCAGGTTGTTTACAAAGGGTATTTACGATTTCCCCAAGGTCTCCTGAACGCGCTCGAAAATGAGTTCGTTTGATATATAAGCAGACGTATCGTGCGTCTTGACATTCAGTTTGCGAATAGCGATCAAGAGCGAATAAACAAGCGAAAATAAAAGTGAAACGGTAGTTAGTACCTTCGGCATTCTTATTAGACAACGGACTGTATATAGACTGTAAGTACTGAGTCTGTAGTATTAAGTTGAATGGCTGTTTCTGCTTTGTTTATATATATTAATTATTATATTGTAATTTTTTAGATAATTTTCTACAAAAAAAAAAAAAACGTACCTGTTTCTTGACTCCGTAGTGCGTCAGGACGTCGATTAACGCGACAAAATATATCTCCTTTTTAGGTGCACCTGGTGAATGTGAAAAAATGTATGTATAATTTAATCAATTTTAGTTTAGTTTAAAGCAAAACTACTTAATATACTACTTAATAAAGTACTTATCATTATTAGTTGTTGGTGTTATTGGTAGGTATTATCACTTATATATAGATTATTTTGAAATGATTGTAAGAATATTTTTGTATTTTTAATTGCCGTATATTTTAATATTTTTACATTAATTTTAATTATTTTTACTATATATAAAATTGATAATATGCAAAATATATATATATCGTAACTATAGTGGCCTGCCAAAGATTTTTGCACGAGACAGAGAATGCGCGAGGGTACGAGAGAGACAGGGGGGAGAGTGGGAGAGAGACGGGGGTAGAGAGGGAGAGAGAGATAGAGTGTGAGAGAGAGATAGTGTGTGAGAGTGAGAGTGTGAGAGAGAGATAGTGTGTGAGAGAGTGTGTGTGAGAGAGAGAGAGAGTGAGAGAGAGAGAGAGAGTGAGAGAGAGATAATTTATATCCAAATTATCTCTCTCCAAATTATCCAAAACTAATTTATATTCAATTTATTTAAATTCAAAATATTCTTTATTTAAGTAAACAGTAAGTGCGGAATTTCATTATAGAATCAAACCCACAAACGACTTGTGTACTTTTGCAAAGCAGGAACCGCAAGCTTATGTCGGTTCCTACTTTGTCTATTATCACCAATCTTTTTATAATTATGTATACTCTTATGTACAAAAAGTTAATCGCTAAAAATATACTGTGAAGCCAATGTAAGAATACCTGTTTCTCTTGAACTTCTCTCGCAGGGAATTTAAATTGTAAATGCGACGTATGGCATCTTGTAATAAATTTTTTTCAATGTCCGCGCATTTACCGCATAACAGTATTCCGTAAGACATAATGTTATGGAAGTAAGCAAAATAAACAAGTTTTGCGGTTTCAACGTTTCTAAACCGTCTTATCTTTCGGATAGTGTAAGCCGCTGAACTGAGTTTCCCAGAGTTTCCCATACACACTCACCATCGTGGCTGGGTATGGCGTATATATCTAGCTCGGGGATGATGCCCTCGTACCGCAGCGAAGACTGGCGGCCCAGCCCCCGAGGACTGTCCGGGGGCGTGTTGAAGCCCCACCTATATTTGAATACGGTGTAAAAATAAGATCAGGACCAACATCACTGACTGGATGAGATGTATCTCATCCAGATTAGATTAAGTAATTAATCCACCACTTAATCTAATCCCGGTTTACCAACGTGGATGCCGTGTGGTATCCAGCTGAATAGAATAGACCACTCTCATTTCTTACCGAGGTGTCGTAAAAGGCAACTATGGTAAGTCGACCCGCCGTGTGTTATCCAGTTGAGTAGAATAGACCACCCTCTTTCTTACCGAGGTGTAAAATACGAATAAGGTAAGTTGACATCAGGTAGGCGGCCGGTCGTAAAATACGTAGCCAAATCATGTGACATGTTTTAACATGCTGTTCCGACCCCACTTAGGGTAGGACAAGGGCTGGAGGGTATATGTAGGGTTTACCAACGTGGGGTCAACACTCCACTTGGGCAATTTTATTGATTTATAGAAGCAGGCGTTACTTTGCGGAATTCCATAGTACAGAAGGTATAATAGAATTTTGCTTTAATCGCCGTTTGTTAAGAGAATGTATGTAATGATAAATGTATGAAGCAGGCTAAATTCACATACCTTACACATGCAAGACAAGTCACCACACGTATACTAAAATGCTGACACCAGCAACAATGCACGCAATACAAAGAAACGAAATGACAAATATTACGATTTTGTCGTAGAGCCTTTTTTAGAGCGTAGTTTTCCGCGAGGAGGAAAAATCCCTGACCGAAGCCTACCAGCCCGTACTGGTAGGGAGTGTCCGACTCGTACGGACTAAATAACCCCCTCTTTCACTTTCAGTCAGCACGGAACCGTTTTTTCTTCGTGCTGACCGTTTCTTTAAATTTTTTCTCCTTTTTCCTTTAGACCTCTCTAAAACGGAGCAGAAGAATCATTATTTTCATCAGAATCAGCAGAAGTATAAAATTTTTTTATTAATATATATTTATATTATATTTATAGTGTATAGTAATTCCATTACTCATTATGTAAATTTATTTATTCTGTCGTCTTTTTACTCACACTCAACCACCAACTATGTACACTTCTCAATGATGTCCTTACACATATGGGTTGCCTGTTCTAGGTCACTTACAGTGGCTGTCCGTACACATTTTATTTTAAATTTTTTTGTTTCTTTTGTATGTAATGTGTGTAATAAAGAATTTCTTATCTTATCTTATTTTCTTTGCATTGTTCGCATGGTTTTGCAACTCCTCTTCACGTTAAGGCTACTCTTGTTGCCTGCGCTGTACTCCTTATCTCTGCAAAAGCTTCACACTCAAACAGTGCACGTCTTGGAGTGTCTATCTCACGACAAAATTGTCGTGGAGCCTATCCTCCTGATGATGCTTATGTTTAGGGGCGAAACGATCGTAGTGAGTGTGGTGGTGGGTGTGTGTGCTGCTTTTGTGTGCATTGTTGCTGGTGAATTGAGCCTTGGGGTGCGTGTGATGGCTTGTCCTGCATGTATAGGGTGCGTAGATTTTGCCTGCTTCATACACATTGGCTTTGCATGCATTCACTTGACCCGTGCGGATTATAGCAAAGTAGTTAGTTCTGTTATATTGCTTGTAATATGGAATTCCGCAAAGTAACGCCTGCTTCTATAAATAATTATAGCTTCTATTTCTTGACCTCTCCTTATGTTCCGATCTAGCGAGTTCTTGGTGTAACGAGTGTGTAGTGTCCCGAGTGTCGTGTAGTGCACAGACCTGTCGCCGTGGTGTCTGTTGTCGGTGTCGCTGTCGCTGTCGGTGTCGGGCTCGCTGTCGGCCTCGGCCTCGCGCTGCCTCGCCGCCTCCGCCTCGGCCTCGCCGCGCCCGCACTCGTGCACGCCGAGCAGCAGTGAGTAGTCCATCAGGTGCAGCTTCGTCAGGAACTGTATCGAAACAAAATCTATACTATACAGTGACTCACATAAATCGGACACTAATGCGGGTTGCAGACCAAGAGCTAAACTAAGTTAGTATTTAATTTATACTGTTTTGAATAAAATGACGCGCGCGACGCGACGCGAACACAAGCTAGGACGTTTTATGCATTCGTTCACTACCAGAGCGGCCCCCCGCCAGTCACCCGTCAGACACGATAGAGAGAGGCCGCGCGCGGCTTGGACGCGGCATTCTTTTTCTTACGCACGTGTATAATTTTGCGTTTCGGGTGTTGTTCTCAGATCTAGTGACGCGTTTAATCAGTGAAGCGTTTGAGAAGACGCGACCGGCCACGGTTTTAGTGCGCGTTGGGTTACTATTCCCCGATATAGGGACGATTCAATAACGTGTGACCTTACGAAGGTTGTGTGCACACCGGGTGTTATTTAACCGATATAGTGAAGTGTATACTCCGAGAGAAACAGACATTACGTGTCCGTGGAAGATTGCAGAGGCGAGCCAACGGTTTCGGGAATCGGCCAAGTACATACAAGCACACACACACACGTACACATATACACGCAGTGACTCATGAGGCCGGACCACATACAGCTGACGGCCGCATAAGGTAGGTTGAGACGCCGAGACGACGGGCCCAGGTCCCGGAGGTTGTTTCATCCGTCCGCACGTTTGCGCGGAACAAGTTCTAAATAAAAGTCCGCTACAACATATATCTATCTTTTATGTGGAAATTTGTCCGTAATTTGGTTTTTAATGTTCAGATACTAATTAATCTTTAATTTTATACTTTATACTTTGTTTTGTTATTGTACTTATAACTGAATTACATATACATTTTCAACTTGATAACAATAATAGAATATACCTCAACATCAGCAGTAAGTGTCTCTAGCAATTTTTCTTTGGCCGCATCGCCGATGTCAATCCGCACTCCTTGCTTGATGAAGTCGTTGTCCTTCAGGGTGGGCAACTCTTTCTCCAACTCCTTCTCCGAGGCCTCTCTGTCTACCGTCGATCCTTTCAGGTCATACTTTCTGTGGAGGCAATTAAAATTTTATACATGATAAGGTAGCTGTGATAGCCCAGCGGTGAGACCGTGCGACTCTTTCGAGGGGAATACGAGTTCAAACCCCGGCAGGCACCAATGAGTTTTTCTATTAAGACTCATGTGTCTAACTGATAATTGCAATTTATCACACGCTTTTCGGTGAAGGAAAACATCGTGAGGAAACCTGCATATCTCTAGAGAATTCTGGAGATATGTGTAACCTACCAATCCGCATTGGAGCAGCGTGGTAGGTCTTAGCTCCAACCCTTCTCTCCAGAAACGGAGAGAGGAGGCCTATTCCCAGCCATTTTTTTTACATGATAAGAGAAGAAATTATTTATAGAACTAGCTATTGCCCGCACGCCAATCAATGTGTCACAAAGGCTTTTTTTTTCATAAGGACTGATACTGAACAGAAGAAAACGGTCTCAAAAATAACGAATAACAGAAAAGTAGTTATTGCGAGTTACCCGTGAGAGATAGAGACATGCTATCGCGGACTTTTTTGTAGTATTTTTATAGATCTACAATCCTCTAGTACATTACTTTAGTGTAACTACGCTGGTTTACGCAGCGCACGTGACTATAGCTAAACATTTTAACAACTGCTCGATCTCTTCAGCACAATTTACATAATATCGATATGTACTATTTACCTAAACCATCCGGAAGTATTGCACTATCTTGTGGTGAAAACCGTACAAAAATCCGTTCAGTAGATTTTGAGAAAATCGATTACATACAGACAGATAGCTTTTTCGGACTTTGTTTTATAATAAGTATAGATTTAGCGTCTCATTGCGGAGTTCCATAATATTGTTACGAACATGCGAAAAGAGTTCGTAATTCATATGTTATAAAGTTCAAAGTGGACGGTGTCAGTTCATGAATGTGTAAAAAGAGTTCGTAAACTGTATACCATAGAGTTCAAATTCGCTCGACGTTAATTCTCTGGAACATTCGGGTTGTTTGCGAAAAGGTCCACATTTATATTTAACATTCCTTTGGTCACACAATTTTCACGATTATCCCTCTACCCTTATCCCACTTAAATTGGAGTCGGCACATGTTGTCACATGATTCGGTTACGTATTTTGCGACCGGCCGCCTGCCTGACGTCAACTTACCTTAGTCTTATTTTACGACCACTCGGTAAGAAAGAGGGTGGTCTAATCTACTCAACCGGATACCAAACGGCGGGTCGACTTACCTTAGTCGCCTTTTACGACACCTCGGTAAGTAATGATGGTCTTCTCTACTCATCCGGATACCACACGGCATAAACTTTTATTCTTCTATTGGTAAACGTATCACGCCTACTTCTATAATTTAAATAAAGTAAAATAAATAAATAAATATATATATATATAAATAACTTACACACAGTCCGTAAATTTACTTAATTTAAGTATTAAGTAACTTAATACTTGTGTTATGGGTGACGGACAACTGGTAGATATACTACATATATAAGTTTAAATACACACTTAAATACAGATACACACCCAAGCTCGAAGAACCAACAAATTATTTAAAGAAAATGTTGGCTCTCGGCGGGAATCGAACCCGCGACCCACAGAGCTGAAGGCAGGCAAACCCACTGCGCCAAAAGGCCAGTCAATCATTCTTACTTACTTGTGAATGTTCAGGTGGTTGGAGAACACGTTCCTTGTCGCTACCAGGTAGTGCTCTATGCCGTCCACAGTTAGCCGGTACATTCCCAGGTACTGAGGTAGCAGAGTCTTGCCGTGCCGCTCCACAATATACTGCGAATGTAGGGCAATGGGTATTTATACCTACTGCCAACAATGGGATTCCATAAACCCATACGTAATGAAGCTGTGATAGCTGTATTGTGAAACCGTGTCATTCTTTCGAATGCGTAACGGGTTCTATACTTCATAGGTTAAGGTACCTAATGTAAACAATAAAAAAACCATTTTGGCTATCAAATCAAATCAAATCAAAATATTCTTTATTCAAGTAAACTTGTAAACAAGTGCTTTTGAATCGTCAACTTTACTGCTGGTTCGGAAAGCTGTTCCTACCGAGAAGAGCCAGCAAGAAACTCGGCGGTTGCTCTTTTTAAAATATAATTTATTTATTACTGTCTTGTACAGGGTAGAAGTGCACCTATATCCACACATCCTTATCATCTAAGTAATCTTCAACAGTATAGTAGGCTTACTGTATCAGCCTCTTTTTAACAGTGTTTTAAAACTGCTGTAATGGCATGGCCAAAATTGATTTCGGAATTTTATTATAGAATCTTATACCCAAACCCACAAACGATTTACGTACTTTTGCTAGGCGCAAAGCAGGAGTCGCAAGCTTATGTCGGTTCCTACTTTGTCTATTATATACATCACCTATCGTTTTATAATTCTTTATATTTTTATGTACAAAAATTACGTTATTTAAAATATACTGTGAAGCAAATGTTAGAATACCTGTTTCCTTAAACTTCTCTCGCAGGGAATCACGCGGACTTAAGGACTATAGTATAGCGGACTATGTAGATCAACAAGTAAATTAAGTAACTTGAACTAAAAGTAACGGCCTGTTACTATCCCACAACTGGGCATAAGCCCCCTCTCTCCGTTTCTGGAGAAAAGGGTTGGAGCTAAGACCTACCACGCTCCAATGCGGATTGGTAGGTCACACATATCCCTCGAATTCTTTAAAGATTCATATCTTTAAAGAATCTTCTTTAAAGAATCTTAGGTTCTTCACCATGTTTTCCTTCACGGAAAAGCGTGTGGTAAAGCAGATACTGATTAGAAACATAAATTTTAATAGAAAAAGTCATTGGTGCCTGCCTGGGGTTCGAACTCGTGATCACTTCGACAGAGTCGCACGGCCTCATTGCTGGCCTCACAGCTCAGTTGATTTGAATTTTAAAGAAACTTAATTCAAAGTAATACGGGAGCTTAAAACTTGCGACGAGCTTGTATATCATAAAAACTGGAATGACGTACAAGTTGATAGTAAAAAATTTGAAAGATAAAAATTACTCAAATTTACATAGAGACATAGCAAAATCTTATTATCTAATGTAATGTTTTTTTTTCTCTTTTTATGGCGCAAATAAAAGATTCTTTTAAAAGTTTTTTATATCAATTTTTTATAATATTTTTATTTCTTGTTCTTCCAAGTTATTATAGGTCTCTAACACTCACAAGTTATGTAGGCGCTACGCACAATTTGAAACCAATCAACTTTTTTTATTATACCCCTTTTTTATTTATTTATTTATTTTTATAAGGTAAAGCCAACAGCGTCTTCTTTCTCCTACCCTTATCCCACTCTAAGTGGGGTCGGTACAACATGTTTTCCTCTTCCATTCTCTTCTATCATTCGTCAACTCTGGCGCTACTCCTTTTATATGCATGTCATACTTCACACAGTCCAACCATCTCTTTTTAGGCCTTCCTCTAGTCACATATCCATCCACATTCATACTCAACACTCGTTTGATCACATGATTTTCATCCCTCCTCATTACATGTCCATACCATCCCAATCTTGCACCTCTCATCTTTTCTATAATGGGCGCAACTTTCATACTTCCCCTTATATACTCATTTCTTATTTTATCAAGTCTTATCACACCACACATCCACCTTAACATCCTCATCTCATTTGCATGCACTCTTCTTTCATCCATCTTTTTCATTGCCCAACATTCTGATCCATACATTACGACAGGTCTTATGACCGATGTATAAATTTTTCCCTTTAGTTTAGGGGGCATTCGGGGGTCACATATTGTGCCTGAGACCTGTCGCCACTTCATCCATCCTGCATTCATTCTATTCTATTAAAGCCAACCAAATATATATAAGTAAAGCCAACAGCGTGTACATAAATTTATAGCTTACAAAGTACAACTAGTGTTATTCCTAATACAGTATGCACGCTACTTACAGGCCTACACAACGTTTCAACTTTAATAAGCAACATTACGTTACTTTAATACTAAGCGTGCGATTGTTTTTACCATGATTCATTTTATCTTCGTATATATTCTATGATAACACACAGATAAAAGATAACAGAAGTATATTATTATTTTATTATCATTTCTAAGATTTACAAGGCTTCTAGGTGATTAATGATCATTAATGAGAAGTACTTACAAAGAGAAATAATGATCATATAGTGAGCAAACCACATAATCACGATTACAAGCAAACTATATGGACGTAATATATATCCAGTAATCGTAATATAATGCGGTAGATTGGTCCCGGAGAAAATTAGGTACACACATTAGAAAAAACATGGGATATTTTTGTTTTTACACATTACTTTATGATCGTTTGGATAAATTACCTATAATACTGACTAATTAAACATTCACAGAAATTCTTATCATTGCATCACTCTTTATCTCAATATAATAAAGTGCAGCGTCATGTTACAACAAAATAATCAGTTAAAAGTCGACAATCTTTTTATCAGGAATAAACTGGTTATGATATACAAAAGTAATAATAAAATTATTTTGCTATAATCCGCGATACAGTAAATAGAAAATTTATATAGTGTTAAATGTATAGTGGACTATCCGTATTTTCATACACGATAAGTGCAGGATTCGTTAAAACACACGCACAAACCTCCACCACTTCCACCACAATACACAAGCACTACACACGTTCACTATCACCTAGAGTCTATCTCGTGATAATGCTTCGGTTGCGGGGCGAAACGATTGTTGAGTTTGTGATAGTGAACGTGTGTAGTGCTTGTGTATTGTGGTGGAGGTTTGTGCATGTGTTTTTACGAATCCTGCACGTATCGGGTATGAAAATAAGGATACTCCAATATACATTTAACACTATATATATTTTCTATTTACTGTATCGCGGATTATAGCAAAATAAATTTATTATTACTTTTGTATTATGGATCTCCGCAAAGTAACGCCTAATTCTATAAATTATTTTTGTTAAGATACGGTAAAATAAAACAAATAAGGATCTTTATAAGAATGGGAAATCACGCTGTCAATTTGTGCTTTAAATTTTTTTATTTGGTTATAAAGCCAATAATGACGGACGGCGAAAATGAAGTCAGAAATGGAGCACGCTTACTTAGAAGATAAGATTTTTACTGTAGATTTCAAGATACTCTACGAAAATCATAAACGTTAAATTTTTGTTAGTTTATTTAATGGCCCGTTGGCGCAGGTAACAGTGATCTAGCCTTCAGTATGGGTCGCGAGTTCGATTACTGCCGTAGACCAACATTATCTCAATATAATCAGTTGGTTTTTCGATTTTGAGTGTAATTATGTTTATTTATATATGTATATAATTAAGCTGTAATAGCTCAGCGGTGGGACTGCTAGAAACAACCATGGGTTCAAGCCCCGGGCAGGCACCAATGAGTTTTCTATTAAAACTTATGTATGATAATGTATAAGAGCCCCGTATTGGCTTGAAACTAGTCGGGCTCATCCGATAAAATAAGACGTGAGTATAGCCGGTTTCTCAACATTAATATGTATGATAGTTGCAATTTATCACACGCTTTTCGGTGAGGAAACCTGCATATCTCTAGAGAATTCTAGGAATATGTGTAAACTACCAATTCGCATTGGAGCAGCGTGGTAGGTCTTAGCTATAACCCTTCTCCCCAAAAAATAGAGAGAGGACCAGCCTATGACCAGCAGTGGGATATTACCAGGCCGTTAGTTAACTTTAAAAATGTATATATATACCAGTTACCTGTCATCCATAGCACAAGTTTCTTACTTTGGTGACTTAGAACCGTTTGAGTAATTGTCCCATATATTAGTTTATATAATGTTATTTTTGCAATGGAGATTGCAAAAAATAGTTTTTAAAATCAGCAATATACTGGCTAGCCATTACGTCAGAATTTTTTTAAGAGTAATTCTAGAAAGTAAGATCGATATTATAAATTAGCAAAAAGCATAATTCGTTCTAAGTGAGGCAAACTTACCGGATGGTAATGTTTAAGGAAGGAGTGCATCCTCTCCACCTCTTCAGAGGTGAGGGTCTTCAGGATGAAGAGTCTGTCGTAGCTCTGGTAAAACTTGGCGCCAGACTTGCCTGAAGAATCATCTGGGATTGGCTGCGACCTGTTGACAAAGCACTTAACTTATTTAACATTTACAAATCATTTTTTCATTTCATTTATTGCAGCCGTTAAATACTACTAATAAATACAAAAGTCTGTCTGTCTGTCTGTAACATTTTCATGGCTAATCCACTGAACTAATATCGGCAAAATGTCATATAATTAAAGCTCGGCCTGACACCATGGCACCATATTCCGACAATTCCCTCTTTTCTTTCCATGACGGGAATGATATATTGCATTGTTGAGGGTACTCAAACGCTGCTACGTATGTACAATACCTAGCAGCATGTGTGTTTGTGTGTGCGTGTGCGTGTTTGTGCGTGTGCGTGTGTGTGTGTGTGTGTGTGTGTGTGTGTGTGTGTGTGTGTGTGTGCACGTGTTTGTGTTCATGTGTTTCTGGGTTTTCGAGTACCGGTTACTCCCGGTAGAGTTTTGTAGCGGTTTAGCTACAAAATTTTACCTGCAAGTAGCTCTAAACTTTGTATAACACTTAGTTTATTTGAAGAAATGTATGTTCTAAGAGAAAATTTTAACCCGCATTGCTTTTTTTGCTATCATAAAGGAAGGCGTTAACGCCGAGAACAAAAACACCGCGGTTTAAGAAACTGAAATTATTTAGGTCTGGCAATAGATAGGTGATGTCATTTTATTTGAAATATGTATTTAAACATATAAGTACACATTTACCAACTGTCCGTCACCCATAATACAAGTATTAAGTTACTTACTATGGGTTTGGTCAGCCGTGTGTGTAAATGTCCCATATATTTATTTTTTAATTTGTTTATTAACTAACACACATTCACATATGTATATATACTATTATGTATGTATTATGTATTATGCACTTATCTTATATGCTAATCTTGATATATCGATCACATATCAATATCAGGGATCAGATCCGACCTTAATTATTTTGTATCGGCCGCCAATTTAGCCGTTGACAAGGTAGAGTACACACTATCTTGTCAACAGGTTGTATTTCGCTTATCAGTGTTTTACGTATTAGTTTACCGCTATTAATGCAACCTGTACTTTAATAACACTTGTGACTCACGGCTTAAAATAAATTATTTTGACCGGAGTTTTCAACGTTTTTTTATACTACTTAATAACAACGTTTTTTTTTAAATAATATGTTTTAAATATAAATCCGTGTGATACAGTTACGTTGTGCCTAATTGACTTACCTTCGTGATAATGCAGCATTATAATAGTGCGATGAATGGACTCGCTGCACTGTGTTATAAATATATTACATATATATTTTATTTGCGGTGATTTCCACAGACAATCAAGGATATTGGGATACTTTCAAGGATATAGATAACAAAAACTTGGCTATTGGCTGTTGGCAAACACCAAAA
The DNA here is from genome assembly GCA_947086505.1 of Morpho deidamia. Taxonomy (NCBI): domain Eukaryota; kingdom Metazoa; phylum Arthropoda; class Insecta; order Lepidoptera; family Nymphalidae; genus Morpho; species Morpho deidamia. The sequence continues at coordinate 3,917,362 of CAMTZC010000011.1, forward strand.
AAAAAAAACAGACGGGACACTCAAAACGGGAATTCTTAATTCAAACTTCAAATACAAACTTCTTTTTTTTATGAGTGCTGCTGGTTAAATGGCAACGATACACAGCAGAACAGCCAGTGATCGTGATATGCGGATGAAGGCCGTGTCAGTTTGGAGGCACACTACAAATTGGTTATTTAAAAAAAAAATCGTACAGCGCTTAGTAAAACTCCGCTGACCTCAGTCGCTTAATGGTCAGGCCCCGTTTGACGAATGCACTCGCATCGTGGAATAAGCCCTCTTGGTGGGTCTCGGCTTTCAATTCGCCGACACCGGAAGGCGCCGTCGCAGAACGCCGCATACAAAGTCTCTTCGTCCTCCTCGAGCTGAGGTAGTTATCGGGCTTTCTAAACCTAGGGACAGTATGGGAAGTGGGATAGGGGATACCAGTCCGTTATATAGGACAAAAATAAATATACATAAATAAAATGTTATGTTCACGTTAGCTTATAACACGTGCCGCGGCAGTGTCATGAATTATCTAAATGTCAAATGAAAGTATAGGTTTCCTTACCGGGTGAGCGACTCCTTGTAGTCTATGTCGTCTATTCCGAACCTCTCCCTTAGGTTCCTGAAGACGAGGGGGCAGTATTCCTTTACTTTAAAATGTGACGGCATGTTCTCTCTGTAATAGATTACAATATTCGCGTAAGCAATAATAAGTAAGACGAACTTTGCATAACGTAGTATTAGCAGTTAATTTTTTTTTTTATATTCTTTTTGTTACTTGTAATTTCTAATTTGTATTAAAAATTATTTCGAAAGCGAAAAAAACTCATCAATTCATATTCCGAAGCGCTTAGATGTTCCCGCAGTCTTGAGAAGTTCGAAGTATTTTTTTAAAATATTACAACAAACAAATGGAATTATTAATGTTGAGAGACCGGCTATACTCACGTCTTATTTTATTGGATGAGCCCGACTAGTTTAGCTCATCCGATAAAATAAGACGTGAGTATAGCAGGTCTCTCAACATTAATAATGAATACCACTCACGATAGTAGATAGTTAAATTCAAAAACAAATGGAAGTTATTATATAGTTAGCATATATCCCCGGCCCAAAACAGGTAAATATGATAAATAGCGTATCAGAAGTGGAATTGCATGAAACCCGATGCCATTTGAAGTTTTTTAGACGGCCTAGTAGTATATAGATCATTTACGATTCATCACGATTTTTCAATGTCCAAAGTTCACGGTCAAGATTAAGAAAAAAAATATTCATGCTTACAATTGTTACTATCAAAACAGGAAATTGTACAACATAGAAATCACACAAGAAACTAAATACAATCGAATAATATTACAATGCATTAAACAACTTTAATGGCCTATAAATAATGATAAAATTCGATTACATAATCGACAAATGACTTACAAGGCCCTAGCTTTTGTATATTTGTTTTTATTGACTGGCCCGTACAAGCGACAGTGACCTTCAGCTTTGGGCGTCGCGGGTTCAATTACTTCCTATGACCAACATTCTGAACAATACAATTTGTTGGTCCTTAGATTCTGGGTACCTATGTATTTGACTATTTAACATTTTATATAGAATAGCTTTATTTATTTACACAATACAAAATAAACAGATTACACAGAGAGAGATTACTCTCTCTGTGTAATCTGTTTATTTTGTAGAGAGATTACTCTCTCTGTGTAATCAAAAATTTTATTTTATTTTATTTATTAAGTATTTTATTTTATTTTATAGCAACATAATTTTACTATAACTTTTGTATTATGGATCTCCGCAAAGTAACGCCTAATTCTATAAAAAATTTTATCTACTCTGATACTATAATACAAAGATTATAAAACTGAAAACAAAATTCTTATGACAAACATTACGTACCTACAGAACAAAAATAAAAAATTAAAAAGTTTCATTACGATACAGGTCTTGTATGGACACCTGTATCATAATGTAACTTTTTAATCATAAAGATACACCTATACAACTTCCAGCTGGAACAAGGAGGTTGAACCTCTACCTTAAAAAAAAGGTTTCAATGAATGAGTCCGCGGCGACGCAACACGCATGCGCAATCGATGTTTGCGCCTTGGCGCCAATATATGACATTAAAAAAATCTTTTCAATATTTAAACGAAGTTTAGTTTTGTTTGTAAAAAAATAAGTTTTTGTGTAAAAACATGTCTGAGAGCGGGGATAGTGGTAATTGTACACCACCAGATATTCTGAATGCTGCGTCAAACATGACCGTGAACCTGTTGCCGACGAAATCTAGGAGCAACTATATTAAATGTTACCACGAGTTCATGGAATGGAAACGTACGTTTTACGTATTATAGTATGAGAGTAGATAAAGTAGTGTATGACATAACTTGGTCTTATAATACTCGTGTGACACTATAAAAAAACTCGCCTGCGGCTCGTTTTTTTAAACCACACTCGTGTTATAAGAACCCGTATTATGCAACAGTATCATAAACTACTATAGAAAAACTCATGATGCCTGCCCGGAGTTTAAACTCGTGACACCCTCGAAAGGGTCGCACACTGGACTATAATGGCTAGCTAGCTATAGCTAGTTTTTATCTTTAGAAAATTATATACCTAGTCAGTTATTTTTAATTTTCTTTAAAAATAATGCAACGTCTTGTATCGTAAAAGGTGTTTATTAATACGAATTGGACAAGGTTAAGTGTTAAATACGCGTTAGGGACGCCACTGCGTGAAGCGAAAACACGCGATGAAAACGGGCGGGCGCGTTAAGCTCCGTGTAGCTTAGCGGCGTCAGTTTAACCGACCGTGGATACTTTATAATGTATTACATATTTGATTTTATATCAGACTTAAGTGATAAATATAATAAAAAATTCCATTATATAATAATAAAATTTCTAATATCATATATAATCGCCATATCAATTTGTCTTAATGCTACACATCATTGTTTTCTTGAGCACAGAATAGGCATATATAAATAAATATATGAGACACTTAAACACACACTCGTCCATCCCCAAAGTAAATAACTTCATACTTGTGTTATGGGTGACGGATAACTGGTAGATATACTACATATATAATTTTAAATATATACTTAAATATAAATACATACCCAGGCTCAAGAACCAACAAATTGTTTATAGAAAATGTTGGTCCTCAGCAGGAATCGAACCCTAATATATGCCTTAAACTGCATTGTTTGCAATAATATAGGCATTTTTAAAAGACCAATAGACAACTTCTAAATAAGCACACTCCTCTTAACCAGCATCATCGCTTTCCATCATGCATAATTGCATCGCAAGCCCATTTTTCATTTATATATAGTAATAATTTTAATTACCATGTTAAAATATTGACATTGTAACGGCACCCGCTTTATGCAGCTATCGCCTTTAACATGAACATAGCACCAAAAACTGTTTAATTCTCAGAATTAAAGTGATACTCAAAAAACTTTATTTGAGCTGTTGATTAGATTAGACTTATTATGTGTCATATTATAAATAAAATAAATACAATATAATACATACAATAAAAGAATGTTTAACAATAAATAATTTATAAATTTATTTTTTTTACTTTTGTGTTATCTGAGTGCACATCTAGGTAAATAGTTTATGATTATTTTTCTTGTCCATCCTTCCTATATTACTCGTATTTCACTTGTCTTTTTACTTCTGTTACTCAAAGGTTGACCGGAAGAGATCCTGTTTAGTTAAAGTCTGTCTTTGTTCATATGAAATTTTTTTTTCTTTCTCTTTTCTAACAATATGAATGTATAATTAAAATATAATAAATAAAGGTGTATTGTGGTAAAACCTTAGTTTTTATTGAATGGACTAATTACCAAAAGGCCCCCCCCTGACTTTAATGAGAAAGTAGTGTTATTTTTGTAATTTATTTATTTTAGTTATCTTTTCACAACAAAACTACTGTTACGATTTGAAAACATTTCAAAACATATAATGCTAGTGACAAGGGTCATTGACTTTTTATCTCATTTAAAAAAAGATTACTTTTATAGTAAAATGTACAAAATTTCAAGCCATTTAAAACACCCATCTTTTCTTATTATTTGTCACAATGATGGAGTGGAAAATACAAAATAAATTAATGTTCATCAAATTATTAGTTGTGTAATACAATCATACTTAGTACTACAAAATTACTACTAATAGCTTACTTGTTAAATAAATGGTTGTCCACTTTAAGTTTGGAATAAGCCCTGAAGTCATCTGGGAGCAGCATAACTGGTATTGAAACATGGCTTAATTCATTTATCTGCAACAATTGTAAGGATTTATGCATGAAGAAGTTATGACTGTAATGGGGGAAAATTAAAAATTTATAAAATAGCATCATAAAATGATTAAATATGTTTCGAACTACAAAAATGTATCAATTTTTAACTGATTAAAACTTTAGGGCCTTTGTCATATATTTGTCAAAAATATCCTAGAAATACAAACTGTGATATAATATGTAGTATATTGAGTTTTATATTTTATATGAGTTAGCAATGTGTAATGTGATGCACATTATTAACCCATATAAAATCCTGCAGCTCATGCAAACATAGCAAATTTCCTACATTCTAGAAACAGCTCTAATGCTTTTTAGCATATCTATGTACTTTAATATGACAAATTTGAAACTAAAATGGATAAATCTAGTTTATATACATATCCATAAAAATAGATAGCGATATGAAAACTAAATAAAATGTTGGCACTACTTTTGGTAGTAAATCCTTCAACCGATTGATAAAGAGCTATAATTAGAAAGATCATAGTATTCTTCGCCACAACCATTGTTCTTATGCCAGATAACGATACTATAAAAACCAAAATAACACTTATATATTCTTTACCGCCATAAAATAATGCAATATACGCGAAAATTGTTATTTGTATTAACTTCATTCTTACGTACAAATAAAAAATATTACATAATTACCGTATGATTTACGCCCCACATGAAAACAGACAGTAACGGTTCATTAGCACGGAACAATTTCACTTTTTGATGTTTCACGCGAATATGTTTCTTTTTCAATTTACTCAATCCAGTGCTCGGAACGGACATTTTGGATTTGTTTACAAGAGTTGGTGAACAGCCTCTAAACGTATTTTAAAATAATCAAATATAACTAAACCATTTTTAGGAACATAAAACAGATAAAACTAACAAATAATTCTGTTGATTATAAAATTTAATACAGAAACTCAACACCCATCAATAGGCGAACGGCTTTTTGACAGTCGAATTTAGAAATCATAGACAAATAAAAAATATCATCGACACATTAAGTTCATATTAGAAGATAAAGATATTAATTATGTACATAACTAATGAACATGAGGTTAATAAATACAATTACAATATTAATTGTAATTGTATTTATTAAATACACTATAAAAATAAACTTAGTTTAAGTTTTACGTGCACAATTTGATACATGGCCTAAACGTCCTAAATCTCATTCTCAAAGGGTTCAAACATAAACTATTTTTAAACGGAGTTGGGAGTGGAAAAATCGCCTACTGAATAATCGATTTTCTTCTTTCTCAATAAATCGCTTTGTAAAAATTGGTTATTAATTGCAAGTAATCGATTTTTCTGATAATAATTAAATTCGCTTTTTAATTATAATCAGAAAAATCGAATACTAACAATTAATTAAACAAAATAACCTCTAATTAAATAACTAGAAGGACCATAAATGAAAGTGGACAAGTACGAATAAAAAATAACTTAGATGCGCTGTTTACAAAATTCGATTAAAATGTATAGTTTGGCTATATTGGTTTCAGCCAAGAACGCATATCTTATCTTTAAAACAAGAAAATAAGTAAAAAACAGAATAAGCAATATAATCGGTTTTTCATAATATTAAGAGAATCGATTAATAAAAATCGTTGATAATAATAAAATGATAGATAGATATAAAAATCGATTATTTTTTGTCATCCCTTTTTTCAAATAAGTATTTGCTAATTGCTTGGCTTTAAGGTTCACACTTCACTTCATTTGATTTTGTCATAGACATGGGCGAAATGTATCCCTGACAAGAAAAGAGTGATATATATCTTTTCGCTCTTGGGATATATATCACTCTTTTATATCTTTAACTCTTTTAGCTCAGTACGGCTTGAGAGTATAAACTATAAAGCAACTAAGACTAAAAATATATCCGATATATCTTCGGCTCTTTAAGCCCGGACTTAGAACTCAGTAAGGCGGTATTGTACTTTTTTATTTATTATATAAATTATGCTACATATTTTCTTTATTTTTTATTTTTTTCTATTTATTATGTATACTATTATTTACACTTTTCTGATATGTACAGGTAAGGATGACTTCTTCCCACTAAGAATGGAATGTAAATAAATAATCGTTCGCGAATTAGTAATTTTTTTTTGGTACATTTGCATCCAATAAAGCATTTTATGTCTTTGACATAAAGCACAAAAAAGCTGAACGCCGGCGCGTGTTGTTGTTCCGAAAATCCGTAGTTTACATTTTTAATACAAATAATATAAACACTATAACTTGAGAAGCAAATAGAATTTAAAACTATTTAAGACGTATCCGTGCGGACGCAATCACGGAAGAAAAGTAATTAAAGTAACGAAACTGAGAATTGAAAGTAATTAAACAAATAATTGTTTTCGAATTAGTGAGCTTTTTTTGGTCGCATTCTTTCTTCCTATTAAGCATTTCATGTCTTTGTGATAAAGCACAAAAAACTAAGCGCCTGCGCATGTGTTCTTGTCGTTCAGAAAATTCGTAGTTTACAACTTACATTTTTAAATTTTAATACAAATAATTCAAATATGCAATAGAGTTATTCGTCTCTCTTTCTGACATGTAAATTGCTATATAAGCTCATCTCTTTCACTCTAACTCTGAAAGAGTTGTTCGTCTCTCTTTCTGACATGTAAATTGCTATATAAGATCATCTCTTTCACTCTAACTCTGAACGAGCCGTAACTCATCACGAAAATTGACTCTTAAGATTAAAGATATAGAGATATAATTGAAACACATGCGAGCTAGAGAGTGATTATATCTTTTGGAGAGATATATATCTTTCTTGTCTTTAGCTCGCGAGCTACTCAACTCTATTTTGTCATTGATTTGAGAAATAAATAGTTATACGATAGCTTATTAAAATTAATTACTACAGTGTATATATTAGAATCACAAACGTAAAGCTGTTATAATTTTAGTTAGTAGTAGATGCAGATTGCAGAGTATTTATAAAAAAAAATTATATTAACAAATTTATGAATATTAAATGCATATAAATTAAATAAAGAAATAATGTCTACACCAAGTCCATTTGTATATTGGGCTCAAACAGACAAAAATGTGTCGTTAAAAATTGATTTGAGAAATGTTAAAGATCCACACGTAACTGTTGTCGATAATAATATTAAATTTGCAACTCGCGGTATCGGTGCTCATGGTGAAAGTCAATACGAATTTAATTTGGATTTATTTTCTTCCATTAAGTCGGTAAGGGTTATTTTTAATAAATATTGTTAGAATGGAACAAACCTATCCCGTCAGGGTTCCACCATATTAGTAGCAGGCCCCTATATACCTTCTTCATTAATCTCTCTAAACAATATATGTTCACTGAGATTTTGAAACGATTTTGATAAGTTTTCCTCTACATGGTTGCTTTCCTTTACACCTTAGAGCCGCAACATATATCATTTCTTAAAGCTATGTGCTAAATTATGCCTTAAATATAATTTACCATAAACTATAGGCTTATTATCTTGACTTTTGTTAAGGTGATAAGTATCTAAATCAAAATTTTTGTTGTGAAGATCATGCAAATGATATCTATTGAAGAATTATAATCTAAATGTTATAAGCATGTAACTAATAGAGCATGTAATTATTTAAAAAATTTAGAATAAAGATGAGGAGCCTACAACAGTTCGTATTTTTGAAAATCGAGTAGAGGTGACCTTAAAAAAGGAGAAGGTAGCATGGTGGCCTCGACTGACAGCACAACCACAAAAACCTGCTTGGTTGAAAGTAAGCAAGTTTTTTTTATTAACATACAACTATCAAAAAAAAATTTTAAACAATTACAATTGCGTTTCTTTGTATAAGAGGGACTAAATTACTATAATTTTCAATAATTTTTAAGTTATATCTTCAAAACACCCACCAGTCTACAAGAATATTTATAAACACAAGTCTGTCTGTCTGTGTGTTAAAGTTTAACAGCTAGTCCACTTGATAAGAGTTCTTTTTTTAAAATCTTATAACTAGTTACATTTTGTTTTTGTTATCTTGTATAAGGTCAAAGAGTAGCTATATCCATGCATCTAAATCTTCAACAGTATAGTAGGCTTTCAGTATCAATCTTATAATTACATACATACAACAGTATCTAATAGGAAATAACAAAGCTTTTGATCCAACCATACCACAGAATATAAGAAATTTAAGTGTTATAAGGTATATTGGCAAATACCAGAACACTACCAAATACATTTCAAATATTAACCTTTTTAACATTAAATATTGTTAATTTTATGTGGATATTTAGTATATGCTTATTTTGTGTGTCATAAATCCAAGTAATAGCTAAGCATATATTATATTTACAGATAAACTTTGATTTGTGGAAATCAGAAGATGGCCAAGACAGTGATGATGAAGCAAGAGATGTTATGAAAGACTACCCTGGAATGTATGACAAGTTGCAAAAAGAAGAGATGGGTTATAGAAAAGGTAAAAATATTCATCTATTCATTTAACAAGATTCTAAATACATTGTAGAGGTCCTATATAAAATTAAAAAGTGTGTGTGTGTGCATGCGTGTGTGCATGCGTGTGTGACTAAACTGAGACTCTGAAAATCTAGATGTTCATCAGTGTTTGCCTATCTTAACCAAAATTCTACCAATTGCAGAAGGGTGTGTGTTATATAGACTAAATTAGTTATGCTTTATATTATTTATATGTATTCATTTATATGGATGTTTGTAACTGATTCCTTTAAAATTAATTTTGACCTTTTTGAGCCGATTCAATTTAAACTTGGTACATTTGTTAAGAACCATTATGTTATATATAAAACTCTTGTGTCACAATGTTACTTAGCATACTACTCTGACACAGCTTGATCGAGTTTTATGAAATTTAATATGCATATTCAGTAGATCTGAAGCGGCTGCTATCTAATCTTTCATATCCCTAAATGATTAGGGTTGTCCACCCCAAAAATTTTATTTTACAATTTTTTTATTTTTTCACCAAAACAACATTTGTCCGATCAGCTAATAAAGTGTAAATTAATTATGCTTTATATTTGTGTCTTCTGTATGTATGTAATCGATTAATTTAAACATTGCACAAATTCAAATTCATTATATTCTTTATTCTAGTAAACATGTAAACAAGCACTTTTGAATATTATTCAACTCTACTGATGGTTCGGAAAGCTGTTCCTACCGAGAAGAGCCAGCAAGAAACTTGGTGGTTGCTCTTTTCAAATATATTTCTTATAACTAGTTACATTTAGTATAGTAGCCTTTTGTATCAGTCTCCCTTTTACAGCAGTTTTTAAACTGCTGTAGTGGCAAAGATAATATAGATTGCAGGATTTTAATATAGAACCAACCCAAACCCACTAACGACCTATTAACTTTTGCACTATTAAGTACACTTATTAAGAACCAGTACAATTAAATAAATAAATACTAATATAAAAAACGAAATTAACAATCTATCGTACTAAAAAGTGAAAAGGTAACAGGACAACTTTCAGAGGATTACAAGAAGGTGTACCTGTTCATATACAACCTGTTGCAATTCATCGGTTTCACTTACGTGATGACCGTGATGACGGTACGGTACGTAAAGCTGGAGTACGACTCGGTGGCTGACACGTACAAACATGTCGGACCTGCTATGAAGTTCCTGCAGCTGATGATGTACTTGGAGGTCATGCATCCTATATTTGGATATACAAAGGTCAGTCAATCTTGATACGTACTTTCTGTTAATATCTCACTCCTGGGAATAGGCCTCCTCTCTCCGTTTCTGGAGAGAAGGGTTGGAGCTAAGACCTACCACGCTGCTCCAATGCGGATTGGTAGGTTACACATATCTCCAGATTTCTCTATAGATATGCAGGTTCCCTCACGATGTTTTTCTTCACCGAAAAGCGTGTGATAAATTGCAATTACCAATTAGACTCTTGAGTTTTAATAGAAAAACTCATTGGTGCCTGCCCGGGTTTGAACTCGTGTTCCCCTCGAAAGAGTCGCACGGTCTCACCGCTGGGCTATCACAGCTTACTTTCATAATAATTTGCCGTAACATGTAATGCCGTGTGGTAACCGTAATAGATACTAATAGACCACCCTTATTTCTTAGCGAGGTGTCGTAAAAGGCGACTAAGGTAGGTTGACCACTGGTGTGGTATCCGATTCAGTAGAATAGACCACCCTCTTTCTTACCGAGGGTTCGTACGACTAAGCTAAGTTGACGTCAGGCAACATGATTGTAACATGTTGTGCCGACCCCACTTAGAGTGGGATAAGGGTAGGAGGATGATGTTGGCTTCGGCGGGAATTGAACCCGCGACCACTTCGCCAACGGGCGAGTCAAGTGTAATAAGCCAATTTGTACTTCTATTTATTAAGCTTTACGAATCATTTTTGCATGTTCGTAAAAATATTATCAAATCAAATCAAATCAAAATATTCTTTATTCAAGTAAACTTGTAAACAAGTGCTTTTGAATCGTCAACTTTACTGCTGGTTCGGAAAGCTGTTCCTGCCGAGAAGAGCCAGCAAGAAACTCGGCGGTTGCTCTTTTTGAAATATAAATCTTAGAAGTAGTTATATTTATTTATTACTGTCTTGTACAGGGTAGAAGTGCACCTATATCCACACATCCTTATCATCTAAGTAATCTTCAACAGTATAGTAGGCTTTCTGTATCTGTATTTAGATAAGACAATTTACAGATGTCGAAACATCGAAACTTGTTTATTTTGCTTACTTCCATAGCATTATGTCTTATGGAATATTGCTGTGGGGTAAATGCGCGGATAGTGAAAAAATTTTCGTATTACAAAAAAGAGCCATACGTGGCATCTACAATTTAAGTCCGCGTGATTCCCTGCGAGAGAAGTTTAAGGAAACAGGTATTCTAACATTTGCTTCACAGTATATTTTAAATAACGTAATTTTTGTACATAAAAATATAAAGAATTATAAAACGATAGGTGATGTATATAATAGACAAAGTAGGAACCGACATAAGCTTGCGACTCCTGCTTTGCGCCTAGCAAAAGTACGTAAATTGTTTGTGGGTTTGGGTATAAGATTCTATAATAAAATTCCGAAATCAATTTTGGTCATGCCATTACAGCAGTTTTAAAACACTGTTAAAAAGAGGCTGATACAGAAAGCCTACTATACTGTTGAAGATTACTTAGATGATAAGGATGTGTGGATATAGGTGCACTTCTACCCTGTACGAGACAGTAATAAATAAATGTAACTAGTTCTAAGATTTATAATTTAAAAAGAGCAACCGCCGAGTTTCTTGCTACCTCTTCTCGGTAGAAATAGCTTTCCGAACCAGCAGTAGAGTTGACGATTCAAAAGCACTTGTTTACAAGTTTACTTGAATAAAGAATATTTTGATTTGATTTGATTTGATATCAGCCTCTTTAGGGCTTTTAGGGCTGGCTCTTTAGGGCTTTTTATGCTTTAGGGCAGTGCACTGGTTCCCTTCATGCAAGTAAGCGGCCGAGCGTTTGTTCTGTTCGCGATGATCGAAGCTGAGCCGCGGATGCAGACCAAGCCGGTCGTTTTCTACTTGTTCATCACCTGGGGCATGATTGAAATCGTCAGGTAATATATTTGAAGTTGACTAGATTTAACCCCAGCAGGCCTACTCTTATTGCGACTCAATTGAAGTCGTAAAAGAAATTGTTTTGCTTTTTCATACTGTTAGATATTTTCAGATATGAGTCGAATTGATAATGAGGAAGTGTTTTGTCTACAATAATGTTATCTGTCATTTGGTAGGTAGAGGAATAAAACCGAATGAATGAGGGTAAAAAAATTATATATATATATTTATAAATCAGTCATTAGACCTGTCGTAATGTATTCATATTCAATCAGAATGTTGGGCAATGAAAAAGATGGATGAAAGAAGAGTGCATGCAAATGAGATGAGGATGTTAAGGTGGATGTGTGGTGTAACAAGACTAGATAAAATAAGAAATGAGTATATTAGGGGAAGTATGAAAGTCGCGCCCATTATGGAAAAGATGAGAGGTGCAAGATTGGGATGGTATGGACATGTAATGAGGAGGGATGAAGATCATGTGACTAAGCGAGTGTTGAATATGAATGTGGATGGATATGTGACTAGAGGGAGGCCTAAAAAGAGATGGTTGGAATGTGTGAAGTATGACATGCGTATAAAAGGAGTAGCGCCAGAGTTGACGAATGATAGAAGAGAATGGAAGAGGAAAACATGTTGTACCGACCCCACTTAGAGTGGGATAAGGGTAGGAGAAAGAAGAAGAAGAATGAGGGTAAAATATTGTGACCCAAGTCTTGTTCGCAAGCGACACAACAGTCTAGTCAGTCCAACACCACCTCTCAAGGTGTCCATACGTTTTAAAGTGCTGTGACGTTGTGTGTTGATTTGGTTACCGATATTGAGTATTTAGTGTTGTTAGAATCTAACGTCAAATAGTTAATATTCGCGATAGGAGCAACCATTGAGTTTCTTGCCAGTTCTTCTCAGTGGAGGACAGCGTTCCGAACTGGTGGTAGAATCGACCTGGCTTAATGATTCCAAATTATTATTAAATTAACCTGTCAATACTTGATTTATAGAAGCAGGCGTTACTTTGCGGAACTCCATATTACAAGCAATATAACAGAACTAACTACTTTGCTATAATCCGCACGGGTTAAGTGAATGCATGCAAAGCCAATGTGTATGAAGCAGGCAAAATCTACGCACCTTATACATGCAGGACCAGCCACCACATGCACCCCAAGGCGCAATTCACCAGCAACAACGCACACAAAAGCAGCACACCCACCCACCACCACAATCTCGACGATCGTTTCGCCCCGAAACCGAAGCATCATCAGGAGGATAGGCTCCACGACAAAAATCGTACTGCCTTGCCTGCATTCACTTAACCCGTGCGGATTATAGCAAAGTAGTTAGTTCTGTTATATTGCTTTTTGTAATATGGATTTCCGCAAAGTAACGCCTAATTCTATAAAATATTTTTATTATTACTTTTGTATCATCACCGACCATCATATCACCGTTTTCATTTTCAGGTACCCTTTTTATATGGCTCAGCTTTATAAAAAGGAATTCTATATCTTAACATGGTTGAGATACACCATGTGGATACCACTATTCCCACTTGGGATTCTGTGCGAGTCTATAGTCATTTTAAGGAACATACCATACTTCGAGGAGACCCAGAAATTCTCGATCACCATGCCGAATGAATGGAATTTTGCATTCCATATGCCATCGTTCCTAAGATTGTACCTGTTGGTGCTGACCTTCCCAGGACTTTTCTTCGTCATGAGTCACATGCATAAGCTGAGAAGTGCTAAGTTGAAGCCAAAGATTGTTTTTAAGAAATGTAAATAAATTATGTAAATTAATATAATCGCAAATAAATATCTTTATCTATCTATACTTATTATATAACTTAAAAAAAAACTAAGTCCCCCAAAGCTGTCGGTCTGTATGTGATCCATTTTCTCTATATCTACTGAACGGATTTTTATACTGTTTTTAATAAAAAGTAGTGCGATTTCTCCGAAAATTTTGGGTTAAAAGGTTTTATGTGAATTATAATGTAAATTGAGTGGAAGAGGTCGTTTTACAATATTTTTTAGTGGCGGTAGTAACCATTTTCTCTATATCTACTGAACGGATTTTAATACGGTTTTTAATGAAAAGTAGTGCGATTTCTCCGAAAAATTTGGGTTAATAGTAACGGTTTTATGCGAATTATAATGTAAATTGAGTGGAAGAGGTCGTTTTACAATATTTTTTAGTGGTGGTAGTAACAAATCGGTGTCGATTGTAGTTTAGTGGGGGGAATAGGTATAAAAAGCGGTGTCAGTCATCAGAGAGCCAGTCTTCTGAAGAGACTCGTTGGACTATTACATGTCAAGTATTGATTCCCACGCGGCCGAAGCCACACGTATAGCTAGTTTAATATTTACTTATTATAAAACAATGTCCCAAAAAGCTGTCTGTCTGTATGTAATCGATTTTCTCAAAATCTACTCAACCTATTTTCGAACGGTTTTCACCAAAAGATAGTGCAATACTTCCGGATGGTTTAGGTAAATAGTACATATCGGTATTATGTAAATTGTGCTGAAGAGATCGAGCAGTTGTTAAAAATGCTTACCGGGAGCTATAGTCGCGTGCGCTGCGTAAACCAGCGGAGTAAAGTAATGTACTAGAGGATTGTAGATCTATAAAAATACTACAAAAAAGTCCGCGATAGCATGTCTCTATCTCTCACGGGTAACTCGCAATAACTACTTTTCTGTTATTCGTTATTTTTGAGACCGTTTTCTTCTGTTCAGTATCAGTCCTTATGAAAAAAAAGCCTTTGGGACACATTGATTGGCGTGCGGGCAATAGCTAGTTCTATAAATAATTTCTTCTGCTTAAACTAGCAGAGATACGCTAAAGTAATGTACTTGAGAATTGTAGATTTATAAAATACTACAAAAAAGTCTGCGATACCATGTCTCTTTCTCTTATGGTTAATTCACAATAACAACTTTTAAGTTTAAAATTTCTACGCGGGCTAAGCCGCTGGCACAGCTTGTAATGCTATAAATCTTCGATAAATAAAATATGCCATTTTACTTGCTCCGCAATCGACAATAATTGAAAAACAATTATATCTATGGTAATCCTAAAATTGATTATTTAATCTTTAACTTATTAAAATGTCGTTTTGGTAAATTTGAATAGAACTAATTAAGCTTACTTTTGATCTTTACGATCTATTTAGGAAATTTATCTTTAGTCACTTACAGGGTGTCCCGTAATGAATGGGTAACCTTGTAACACCTGAAAGTGGATCTATTCATGTCTTAGAATCAATTTTAAAAATATAAATTTACGAAATGGTACCCAAATTATGATTGTTTTTTGAAAATAGTTGATTTTTTTTTTGTTTTGTTGATTCAAAGTACTGTGCGTTTCTGTTTACCGAAGCTAGAAATGAGTAAAATCCGTGGGCTTTTTGGTATTATAATAATCTTCATGAACTATACAAATAAATATGAGTAGCGGTTATAATTTTTTTTGAAAAAATACTCTGAACTTCAGTTTTAATCTAATAATTTGGTAAATTTTTTTGTCTTACTTTATCGCACGTGGTGTAAATAAACATACATAATAACAGGTATGAAATTCTCTTGTCACAATCCTAGTAATCATACACCTTGTTGTGTCATTGAAATGACTTGGATTACAACTACTTTATTATTCCAATACCCACATCTTCCCCACAAATAAATAAAAAAGAACAATAAACAAATAAACCTTTAAAACATTTGCAAGGGCTATCTTGCAATATAAAAAAGATAAAGTATAAGTTAAAAAATATAAAATTTAGAAGAAGTTCTTCGAGTCTGGGTGTATAGTATTTAAGTATGTATTTAAAATTATATGTGTCTATTTACCATTAGTCTGTCACCCATAACACAAGTATTAAATTTGGGGATAGATGACAGTGTTGTAATTGTTCCATATATTTATTTATTTACATTTTATTTTGGCTTTTATCCTATTGGCCTAAAACGGAACGGCCGCCACCAGCTGGAATAATTAGGAACTAGCTCAGTGAACTATGGTAACAGAAGTCACGATATAATTATTTTGCTATAATCCGCGTTAGTTAAGAGAATCCATGTAATGCTAAGTATGTAAAGTATGTGAATTTTGCCTGCTTCATACACTGTATGAAGCAGGCAAAATTCACATACTTTATACATGCAGCAGGCCTACTATGAATTCTTATTGCGACTCAGTTGAAGATCATTCTCCTGCCCATATTCCACTCTAAGTGGGGTCGGTACAACATGTTACAAACATTGTCACATGATTTGGCTATGTATTTTACGACCGGCCGCCTGCCTGACGTCAACTTACCTTAGTCGCCTCTTACGACACCTCGGTAAGAAAGTAGGGTGGTCAATTCTATGCAGGCGGATACCACACGGCACATACCTTAGTCGCCTCTTACGACACCTCAGTAAGAAAGGAGGGTGGTCTATTCTATTCTGCCGGATACCACAAGGCGTACGACTCAATTGAAGACGTAAACGAAATTGTTTTGCATTTTCCATACCATGACGTCTTAAAGACGCACACTTTAAGTCGTTGCCGAATGAGCGTTCGGAATGCGTCCTAAGAATATGTGAGTAAAAGGACAGACTTATCTATAGTTCATATATCATTATCCTTTTCAAACATTACGAACCCTATGCATTTTACAATTTTCGGTACGAAAAGAAAGCAGTTCGCGGTCTTACGTCTTCAATTGAGTCGTAAAAGGAGTTCTTGGTAGGCCTGCACGGCTCTCCCACAATCTCTACGATCGTTTCGACCTGATCGTAGAGATTGAGTGTCTGTAGTTCTTGTATGGAGTGGTGCTGGTAGCGGCGTTTTTTGATACGTGTGGAGACTTGTCCGGTCACCATTTCCATTATACAAGGTTAGGTTATGTTGTAAATTTTATGTAATACAGTATAATCTCACTAATCCGGCACATCGATAGATCGACACGTCCAATAATCAGGCACCTTGGAGCCACCAACTACTACCACAACTGTAAGAGCTAAACCAGATCATGCATTGATTTGTTTCAATACATGCATAACATGGGCAGAAGAAAACTGCATATCTGCCAAGGATATTATAATTCTTCGCAACATGCAAGAAAAGGTTTTTAAGCAAAGTCCTTGCTTAAAAACCTTTTCTAGTTGCACAAAAGCAGACCTCAATTGAGGATTATTTTAAAACTATGTAAATATGTACATGTCAATTTAATATTACATACAATTTATTTCCTCTATGAAATGCTTTATTTTATTAATTACCTATGACTGATAGCCCAGCGGTGAGACCATGCAACTCTTACGAAGGGAACACGAGTTCAAACCCGGGCAGGCACCAATGAGTTTTTCTATTAAAACTCATGTGTCTAATTGATAATTGCAATTTATCACACGCTTTTCGGTGAAGGAAATCATCGTGAGGAAACCTGCATATCTCTAGAGAATTCTGGAGATATGTGTGAGCTACCAATCCGCGTTGGAGCAGCGTGATAGGTGTTAGCTCCAACCCTTCTCTCCAGAAACGGAGAGAGGAGGCCTATTCCCAGCAGTGGGATTGTAACAGGCCGCTACTTTACTTACTACTTACCTATGACTATTTCATTATAATTCAGTAATCTGAACATTCCAATAATCTGGCATACTCCGGTTTTTAATAGTGCCGTATTAGTGAGATTATACTGTATTTCAAAACTGTAAATTTGTGACATAATGCATTTATTTTGTGTTCTTTATTATTTAAATTTGTTGTAATTAATTATTGTTAATATGTTATAAAGGAAATAAATGGTGTTTTATAATTCTACCATTTTCAATTTATTTTTTGCCCCTTCTATAATTATTCTTCTATTTATGTGTGGCAAGAATAGTTTTCCTTGCAAAGGTATGATAGTCGAACCAAAAAATGATTGAAAGTAGAACAAAACATTGTTCTGACATTTTCTCAAGTTACCATTGCAACCTGCCAATCCACATTGGATCAGTGTGGCGGTGATAAGCTTTAAGTCTTAAAACAGTTATTATTCCAGAGAAAAGAGCTTATTAAAAACGCTTTATTCCCTTTATTACTATAGTATAATAATACCTCCATTTTTCCTATAGATTTCATAATTACATATTATTGAGGACTTATTGATATTAAATAATACCTATACTTGGGTGTAAAAATTAATATAACTAACAGTATAATAAAAGAAAAGAGTTGTAACAATATTTTTTTATTCAGACCAAGCAACTACAGAACACATTTTAAAATATTTAAGAAAGCTTATTTCTCGAACTACTAAAAAATTCTCACATGTCAGTTAAATTCATACTATTAGGTTTATTAAACTATCGAATACCATTTTAAGATTTGCTTACGCCAGGTGTGTGTCAAGCCAATGTATGTGTGAACTAAATCAAGGATGATAGAAATAGTGCTGACTTATTTAATTTTTTCTGCATTCATATTAATAACCAATAAAAATGTATTTACTTATTACTTGTTAGAAAAGATTAAAAGTTTTTTTTTTAATTTATTTTAATACCGCATTTTACTTCAAAACTTTTTAAGGATATGCATATATCCTTTATACTATGTGTGGCCAAAAAATAAAATACACTGTAGCTAATAAAAATAAAAATATATCCATATAACATTTGTGATATACTTTGTATTATAATGCAGAAAATATTATTTGCACTATGACAGTTCACGTCAGTATATCACGATATTCAGTTTTGTTTACAATAGTATTCCAGTGATTTTTAATTGTCCTAATGCTGTGGTTAAATGAGGACAAACATTGCTACATGTTTGTTATATAAAAACCACTGAAATCCAATTCTTAACACCTGAATTTGTGGTGGGCACGAGCAAACCATTCAGTTGGGGAGCTATGGGCATAGTACTCATGGAAAATTGGCTCCACCAGGGTGTCTGGAGGCACTAGCTTGTAGACACGTTCACCATAGTAAGTGCCAACCTGAAATACAATTATTCAATAATATAGAAAAGAAATGCTTAGGAATAATACTTTAAAACTTCTTTCTGTTATTCATAGGTTGGCTGGTAGAGATCCCTTTTAGGGATAAGTCTGCCTTTTGTTTATACAATAAAGAAACAAATAAAATAAAATAAATAATAATAATAATAAATAAAACTAGACACACTTGAAAACTCTCTGTAGTTAGCCCAATCAAGAGATAAAAGCTTGTTTAGGTTTTAAAATAAGAAAACAAAATAACCTCATATATAAAGTAAATTTGAATATCCACTTCTATATCAACCAACTTATCAAACCCTTGTGTTTCGTTATTTTAGTGCAATCGACAAAAAATAGTTTAACTCGCCTCCCAACCAGGAACATCACGCATAAGTTCAGCCTCAGCATCGCGGTTCCTACGGAGTTGCTTCAAGTATTCCCTGTCCCTCTCAGCCAGCAACATTGGATAAATAGCCATCTTGCTTGAACGCATTTCGATTTCATTTTTGTTTATCTTCTTGCTAGTTATGTTGTACAAGTATGCAGCAAAGGCGGTTACACCAATATAAATTGCGAACATAGAATACCCTGTTAAAATTAAAGAAATTTTAGTTCAGACATTTTTGAATTTTCAAGCTTCCTATATTTTTATTATTATCCTTAATAGTTGCCATTATTGATTTTAACTTTATTGGTAAGTAATGATTGCAAGATCAATTCTTGTGCTACAATAATACATAATAAGATTAAGGAAGTCTACATTTACATCCTAACCTTATGAGGTTACATAATATGTTTGCCAGAATAGCATAAACTGTAAAGTTATTATTTTACTTACCGCTAAAATATTGCTTTGCGGGTAATCTTTTATATGGTATTGGTTTGTAGCCTCCCAACGGAGGCAAATCTTGTTTTTTGATTATCTGACAAGCCTCCGACATTTTGCAATGTAAAACATATGTAAAATATTATGGAATAAGAATTTCTAATTGTCAGCTCAACTGTCACAAAAGTCATGTTTGACAATAGTACTCAAAACATCCCACAGACTATAAAAAATAATAACAGACAATTTATATAGTCATTCCCATAGACATAACTAGCACTTGGATTTTGGAGGACTCTTCACTCTAGTAGTATGGAAATAAACTCAATTTTCTACATCTATGATCGAACGAGATACTTTAGACCATAGGATAAAGACTATTATCACAGCCTAATAAATTTTATTCGAGGAAAATAAGAGAGACCCTTAACTCGTAATAATTAATGTTCTCTTAAATTCTGATATTCTTATAGCAAACTAAATAAACAATTAATTAGTACTCTTCAGTGAGTAAATTAAATATATATTATAAACTATCAAAACGACGAGTACGCTGCCATAGCAACGACCAAAGAATTGATTTTAAAAAGTAGTACTAAAAATGGACTCCACTGTAGATGAAGAAGTACAAGCGGATATTCCAGAACCTCAAAGTGAAGAGGATGAAATACAAATAAGACCTTTAGAACATATTAAACTTTATCCCAAAGTACCCATAGAACCATCAGCTTATGGAAAAGGAAAGAATTTCAGTAGACCTTGGATACTTCGGGATGGCCGAGAGGTACCAGAACAAGGAAGCGAAATGCGCGATAGTTTCAAAGTTCCCAAGAAGAGTAGACAAGCTGCAGGTAAGAATTTCCTTCTATATTTTCGATAATGTGAAATATATTAAGGTAATTCTTATTTCTTCATCAAAACGTCCAAAACTCTTATTGTGAATAATTATTTTACATATAGGAATCCGTAAACGCATGCTAACAGACTTTTTTTGGGAACAAATGTTGGATGAAGTGATTGATGAACTTGCAACATCGCAACCAGTGGCCGAGTACTGTTCAGAATATGAAGCAAACTTTATTAAGGAAAATTTCGAGCCCCGCAATTTGGAAGTGACGGCAGATAAAAATGTAAGGGAATGAATTTGAAAGGGAGGAAATTAAATAATGCACATCGATGTTGAGAACGAAACAGCCGGCCAGTTCGGTTTCGTAGAGCGCTGTCACTGTCACTCAGTTAGTATCTGACGTTTCACACGGGTTCGTCAGTATGTGCGACAGAGACAATGCTCTATGAAGCAGAATCTAACCAGACAATGTTCTATGAAGCAGAATCTAGCCGATATCTCTCTGTGAGCCTCGATGTGCATTATTTATGCCCGCGTACTATACCAAAGTCCTCAAAGCTTTGGAAGTGAAGTAAATATTCGAAATTATAAATAACTAAACGGATATTTGCTACTTGAGGTTTTCTTATCTTCGATTAATGTGGACGTAAATAATTCAAAGGTATATTAGTATATTTGAGTCCTGAGTAATATATAATATTATATAACAAATCTATAAAAAACAATTTCTCAGTGTGATACGATCCAACCAACAAATTAGATTTTTTTTGTTGACCCAACAATTAGATCGCTTGAACATTAATAAGTTTACGCATGTTCGAACTTGTGTTGGTTTAACTATTCGTCTCTCCAAGGAAGATCAGTGATAGGTAAAAGTATAACTACCTCACATTTACTTTATTAGAATACTTTATTATTATTTACTTTCTTATGGTGTATCGGAATCGGAAATAGTCACAAATGTATAGTAGAAAATGTTATTTGTGGACTTTTCAGTGCCATAAACATTCCATTTACTTATTTATGCTATAAGCTATTAGGAAATGAATATAAGTAATCTTCTTTTTAAATTACAGATGCATCTTAAATATCCGTTATACGGTACTGGATCAAGTGCTATAACATATTACAGTGAAAATATAAAGAAAACTGGTCCTGTAAGTTACTTAAATTAAATTTACAGCACCTTATACATAAATCAAAGTGGTCGAGTAGTTGGCATGCATAAAAATTAATCGTATCTTTGTGTAAGGAAACAGTCAGCCGAACAACGCTCTTTTGCAGTCAGAATTACCTTTTTATTTCTGAATTGTTAGTCCATAATTTCTTACCTGCTCGTTTATGCAAAAGCGTAGTAGCGTAGCTAAGCAACGAAATCCGTAGAGTAGATACCTAAAGCTCTGCTAGCGTTGACGGACATCGTCATCTTAAGGATGACTGCTTTGAGGCATTAGGTTGTGTTTGAGGAACCTGAAACACAACCTAAGACGACGTCTGGTTGGAACATCTAGTAGTATGACTGCAACTTTTCACGTCGCTGGATATGTGGTGAAATGTGCAAATGTGGTACATGATAATTCATTTGATCTTTCATTCGTAGGGTGAGATTCTGGAGAAATTTAGAAGATGCCAATACTTTACGAAACCGATGGAGGAGAGATTGGACGTTGGCTGGGTTTTGTAATGTTGTTGTATTTTGATAAATTTAATAAATAATGAAAAAATACCCCTTTGTTTTATAATGCCTTTCAAATTGTTGATACTCTGTAGTGCATTTGCCAAATTCCTGTGTATTTCCCGCCGGTTTCAAAAACTTGTTTGTTTAAACTTTACATGAAAACTTTTTTATATTTAGAAGCTGAAGGAAATAAAAGATTTTTTATTTTATTTTATAATAAATATTTGTGTAAGTTTAAGGGAAAAAAACAAAATTTTTTAAATGAATACTTCGTTCTTTTGGCTTTATAAGAGTATTTCAAAATTACAATTGCCTATCCAGGTTTTTCGAGTTCGAGACGGTTTTTATTGACAGAAGTTTATTTCACAAATTGCGGTCGGTAGTCTATTTTAGTCTAGCAAGAGGTATTAGCCGTAGCTAGTTACCACACTATAAGAGTCTCTACGATAAGAGTCAAAAACTAGCTGACTATCGTATATTTTAACAAAATGTTTAGCAAATTATGCCTAATATTACAATAATAAAACGAAAAGTTCAAAGTTTCTTGCATTTTTAATGAAGATAGCTACGTGTTACATGAAATATACGAAAATTATTTTCAAAACAACAAATCTTCATCGTCCCAATTATGTGGGTAGCAGACTGGTTTAAAATCACCTCCAGAGACGGTGGTGGAAGAAATGTTGCCGCTTGGACATATTTCTGCAATACATTCCAAAGATTCTTCATTCTTGGTTTTACGATTGTCTACAAAAAAAACTTGGAACGTTTGAATTGACCGTTATATGTTTTTACATTTGATTCCTATGTTACGTTTATAAGTAATATAATACCATAAAATATAGAACTGTAAACCCGTACCCGTGATTTCGTCCGCGTCAACCATAATTTTGAAATACCCTCATGTATTGTATGTTTGAAAGTGTAACAAATAGACGTTCTCATTTATAATATTAGTATCGAATAATCTATACATTGCAAGTAGAACACCAACTAATTGATTTCCCAAACAGACAAATATATAAACATACATCTGAGTATTTTACGACAGGTCCTTAATTTACGATGAAATAAAACATAAACAAGGATTGTTTTAAAAAATAAAAAGAACTTGCTTCATTTTACATTGTATATTGCTTTTACCGGCTATACGTATATATGTATACCCTAAACGTATTATGTATATAAACCCTATAATAATTTTAATTATGGTTTTATACAGACCAGTCTCACACATATCTCCACAGATAGACTTTCGATCAGATTTTACTCTAGGCAATAGCTGACCCATATTTTTCTTCGCTTTCACCATTTTCAAACGATGAAACTCCTCTCTTTCCTTTAATAAAATGACAATTATTATAAGTGAAATTAGAAAAAAACCAACGTTGTTTATGTTTAAATATTAATTTACCCTCTCGTCCATTTCCGTTAATATATAATTTTCAGTGTTTTGTAATTTGGGCATTATCACTTTTTCAATGCCGTTTACTTTTCTGAAAAAAAAAAGATACTACATTATATTGATTCATTATTAATTTGCAATAAACCCACAAGTATCACCAAGTATATAACAAATATCACCACGAATTTCTTTCGAAACTTCAAATTACTGTACCCTATCGTTCATATATGATGATGAATGATATTTAAATAGTGTACGCCAAAAATTTGACTACCAAACTTTCTACCTGTATAAAAGTTTAGTAGGCAAATTTTAGTTATGATGGTTTAACTATATTATTACTTATTTTACATTTACCATATTATATTGTTTCTTAGATGTTCTGGTATTTGTGAAATTAAATTATATGCCAATCTGTGATAGCTTGTTATTAGCCTTTATTTTGTAATTATAAAATGTAAATATCTGTAAGCTTTCCAATAAAATAAAATAAAAATTACATTATCGTGTGAATCGATAAAGATTCTCCTTACTATAATGCATCTTTAACGCATCAACCGTACTTAAGATACTCTATACTCTATGGATCAAATATTAGTCTATGTATAAAACGTCTATCGATTACTTTTTTTCTTTGCTATATACATTGATGAACATATAAATCAATGTACAATTGTACATATCCGATGTTATGCAAGAAAAGTAAGATGTCGCTTCGCAACAAAGTGACACTCTACAAAACTTGCATAAGACCAATAATGTCCTATGCGAGCGTTGCGTTCGCGCACGTTTCAAAGGTCAGATTGCTCAGGCTCCAAAGACTTCAGAACCGATTTATGCGGACAGCCACTGGGTGTCCGTGGTTCATGCGGAACGTTGACCTCCATAGAGACCTCGATCTCCCTACCGTTACTCACCTCTTTAAACGTTTTTCGAAATCTTACTTCGAGAAATCTGAGGTACACTCGAACCCCCTTATTTCAGTTGCTTCTACCTACATCCCAGTTAGGTCCGACCATCGAAAATATAGGCGTCCAAAAAGGTCTTGTATGACCCCGACGATCAAATAACGATCGCCAACACAGAAACACGTAATACACACACACAGCGTCTTCGCCGGCGAAGACGAGGTCCCAGTTTTCTGACGTCGGTCGGTCGTGGCTTTTCGCCACCCTTCCGACGCCGCAATGACTAATCTAAGTCACACCATCAGTCCTCCACTACGCGTCGCCCTAAGCCGTGGTCCGGCCTCACAGGAGGCACCCTTAGGACGACGTTCCCCGACGCTAGTAGAGCTTCTGCGCTCTACTCCCTGCATTTCGCAACCTCGGCGATGCTTCTGCGCTCGCCCGTCCCGTCCGGTGACGCTGTAAAAGCCATTAGGGCTAACAGCATACAGTCAGTTCGAAAAAAAAAAAAAATTGTACACAAAATTACTCTTTTTAAAATATGTATGTATTCCTTTGTGCGATCTGTCACACAAATTTAATTAAATTGAAAAATAAATTTACACTAAACCAATAGTATACTCCAACCTTAACGTAGACTTAATAGCTTCATCGAGCAGCAAACACGTGTTACGTAAAGAGGCAAACTTGATTAATATTATTATAGCCTCCCTGAAAGCTTTTTTAGTTTCCATGGTTCGATGACCGCCAGCGCCAAGACCGGCATAGCGTAATGCGTCGTTAACAGATGCATCTTCTACAACGTGGAGGGACACTGTCGCGACTCCAGATATATTCTCAGGAACACGCTGTACTCTTATTTGCGCCTAGTGAATATGAGATCTCAAAGTTTCGGATTTTTTGATATATAAAATTTTGTTATATAAAATGATTAGGCAGGATTTACTATGGTGACATATATTTTTAATTAAGTATCAACATTCGGACTGAATAAAAAATATTATTTTCTTTTTTAATTTCTATTTATAAGCTGTGATAGCCCAGCGGTGAGACCGTGCGACTCTTACGAGTGGAATACGAGTTCAAACCCTGGCAGGCACCAATGAGTTTTTCTATTAAAACTCATGTGTCTAATTGATAATTGCAATTAATCACACGCTTTTCGGTGAAGGAAAACATCGTGAGGAAACCTGCATATCTCTAGAGAATTCTGGAGATATGTGTAACCTACCAATCCGCATTGGAGCAGCGTGGTAGGTATTAGCTCCAACCCTTCTCTTCAGAAACGGAGAGAGGAGGCCTATTCCCAGCAGTGGGATTGTTAAGAGGCCGCTACTTTACTTTAATAGTGAATTAACGACATGTTACAATTCCACTGCTGGGCATAGACCTCTCTGCTGTTCCTAGAGATACGATATGGAAAATGGCATGGGAATCTTGAAAAAACGATGTCCTTACTACTACTATCATAGTTGTACCCGCGACTTCGCTGGCGTCAACTATCGTGTTCAACACTCAATTACATTTTTTTTCTGTTCTCAAAGGAAAAAAGGGAACTCTTTATCCAATTTGTTAGCCAGGTATATATGTATATATATAAGCAATTCTGACTGCACTTCAGCGGATTCGCCCTGAAACTGTAACAGACAGACAGACTTTCGCATTTATATTCTTACTATGGATGTATGTGTTAAGTTTTAGTCATTTATAATTACAAGATATAATTGAAACTATGGACGTCTTCTATCACTTAGACAAGCGGGGGCCACAAAGTTATAGAAATTCTAGGGGAGGGCCAGAATTATTGAAAAAATGCATGTGTTAAAACGTGATAATGGCGTAATTATATACTAGCCATCTCGATGGACCCTCGGCGGGCCGGATTAAATGATTTCGCGTGCCGAACTTTGCCCATTACTGACTTAGACTAAGTCGCAGATATTTATACATACACAAATAAATTCAATTACCTCTCCTACATTTTCCAGTACTAAAGCGTTAGACTCGCCGTTGGTAAACTTAATAGCTGCGAGTGATATATATGCTTCTTTCAAAGTAAGGCCCAAAATAGCTTGAGTGGTCGCCAGCTCAGTTGCAGCATGTCGTCCTCGAATGCGAAGCGCCTCAGTTTTTCTTTTCAATAGTTGATACCCCCGATTGACTTTCTCTTGGCGATTTTTTATTTCCCTTAACATGAATAGTGAAGCCGTCACCGGGTAACGGTTTTCAGAATTCATCGTAATATATATTAATAATAAATTAGTGTTTTACCGATTTTATTTTTGAAGGATATTTTTAATCTTTTTCTAAAATCTCCTTATATCATAGAGTATAGACCAATAATATTTATGTGTAGATATATATTTTAAGCAATGAGGTTTACGCTTTTTTGATTTGAGATAAGTTCAGAGTTTATAAAGAAAGATTTTTTTAAAATTAATTAAAAATACTAATAGCTACAAAAGAAAGGATTAACGGAATTTTTAAAAGAATGCTATTACTGTTATGTATTTAAAATAAAAAAGCTGTGAAACCCCACTGGTAAGACGGTGCGTCTCTTTCGAGAGTTTACGGGTTCAAACCCCGGACAGAAATCAATGAGTTTTTCTATTAAGACTTATGTATCTAATTGATAATTGCAATTTACCACACGCTTTTCGGTGAAGGAAAAGAAGGTGAGGAAGCCTGCGAATCTCTAGAAAGTTCTGGGGATGTGTGTAACCTACCACTTGCACTGGGACAGCGTGGTAATCTTAGCTCCGAACTTTCTCTCCAAAAACGGAGGGAGGAGGCCTATGCTCAGCAGTGGGATAGTAAGCCGTTACTCTACTATTAAAAAAAATAAGAATTATGATTAAACGTTTCATATCATTCTTTATACATACGTTCACTATTGATATTATGCCATGAAATATTAAATCAAATTTTTTTTTATATTTAACGCGTAAAAAAAACTAGCGCGACGGGGAAAAAATCGTAAGGCCACCAAAATTATTTAATGACAAAAAATTGGCTGTGGCTAGTATGGCACAGTGATAATTTGAAAATAAAAGAATAAATTGACATATAGTATTTTATATTTATACATTTTATAAATGTAATCCTTATAACTAATGTTCTCAGAAGTCTCTTACATATATTTTATTTTACAGATTCTCTTCAGACACACAACATTAAGTATAGAGCTCTAGCTCGTCTGATGATTAAGAACAATTTTTCCTTTCCTATATTATAATGACATCAAAAACATCTATTTTTTTAGAGAACATAGAGTACATGCTAATTTATAGTTTTATGTACAAAACAATTGGCGTTAATTCTGTAGTACTCAAAACAAACTAGGAACTATAAGTCTAGCGATTAGTTGCCGTAGAGATCAAGCATAGACGATTTAAAAAAAATTTCAGCTATAGTCAAATTAATTTTCAATTTGAATTAAAAAAAGGTTTGAACAAGACGAAGTTATGTTAATTTATTGTTGCGTATTTTTATGAAACATATCGGTATTAATTCAGCTGCAAAGACGTTAAAAGATGATCTTAAACGGTAATTTTTCAAATTATTTTATTTCTAAAATATTTCTCTGATACAAAATTGACGTTATTACTGTTATGACCGACTAAAATTCAAGTTGCTATTTTCATGATTTGTATTTTACTTTTTTTGTATCGTCACTGTTATATTTGCGCTGAAATAACAATGGTGATGTATAAAATCGGTATCATAGTTGCGAAACCAAAGGGGTGTTATTTTGTAGAGCCTCATAAAGTGGCTTTACCTATAGTATTGCCAGTTTAAAAAATTAATTAATTATGCAACATTATTGACTTTAATATTAGTGTAAATAAATATTTCAATAATAATAAATCTTTTTCGGAGGAAATTTTTATATTTTTTTTAATATGTTCATTGTTTATTTTTATCTGTATACTTTAGTTAAAGTTTTGCTTACAACAGAATTAGTGCATTTATATAATTCTTATACTCAATTGCACACATAAATCATTGATTATTCTTTACTACACCAATACGTTACAACATTTTATTGTCTATAATGTCGGATCACTTTACTAGTGATGTCAATGTACTAGTACACACTCCGTTTCCGAACTTATGCTGATTTTCAATCACATAAGATAAGCAGCAAAATATTAATGATTTCGTTCTCCGACATTTGTCAGGAGTCCGGACCCGTATCCGTATCGATAATGTTCTCCAAATCTCAACTATCCTGCCAATAATTGTTATAATTTCCATTAGGGGGAGGAACCGGCATCGGCGGGCCGTTTGGTGGAGGCGCAACTCCCGAGCCGTAGGGCGAACCCTGTGGTGATCCATATCGTGGCCTGAACCACGGCCTACTCGTATATTGGTACTGATTACTCGCATATGCCGCTAAATTTTGCCCAGTTGCATTCGGATATGGATTTTGCGCGTTTTGATTAGGCGGATATCCAACATTAGGCATATTAGGCATATTTGGGGCTGGATAACTTTGATTAGGGCCTGGAGTCGAGGAAGGGGAGAAATTTGCCTGTGACGTATTCTGGGAGGTTGGTGTCGAACACTGGCCAAAAGATTGGTTGGTTTGTTGATTAGACCCATTCGTAGGGTAACTTGGAGGCTGGGTTGTCGCTTGAGTGCCATTGTAACCAGAATTTTGTGTAGTGGTCCCATTATTCGTCCCGTAACTCTGTTGAGCCACAGATTGGTTTGAAGGCGTATATGCCGCGCCTGAATTAGAGTTACCGTCTGAAAAACTTTGTTGTGTCGGATTAGGTACGGGGGTGGTAACGGAAATCGGATAGCTTGTATCCTGGGACGAGGAAGAGATGTAATTAGTTTGATTGCTCGTTCCATTGGTAGTATCAGATTCGGTATTAGAAGACTGTCCGTTGTTATTATTGGAAGCGGGCGTTGTCGCTTGGTTTGTGGACATTGTATACTGTACATTCGGATTAGTCACTGGCATTGTCATTGCACCAGAATTGGCTTGCACAACATACTGCGGCGGCATATTTGCGTATTGGGTAGTGGGAGTGATGAAATTCGAATTTTGAGGTACGATCTGATGAACTGGCGGAGGTTGTGAGACTGGTATTGTTGGCGCATTGGTCATAGGGGACGAAGGAGGTGCTTGGACAATAGGTATTGTGCCCGAAACTGTTAAGTTCGAATTAGTCAGCTGTTGACCCGCAAGAGCTGCGTTTAACTGTTGAGCTGAAAGCTGTGTGTTGAGATTTAACCCCGCTGGCAAGTACTGGGAGTTTTGTGGAACGTTCATTGGCATTAATGGAACATTGTACTGGACTCCCCCCGGCATGCTTAGTTGATTTGGTTGCATGACTGTTACATTTTGGCCGGGCTGTAGTACTTGTTGGCCGATAATCCCCGGAGGAAGACCGCCTTGGACAATATTAGGATGATTTGTTGGTATCATGTAAACTTGGCTGTTTGGCTGACCGATTACAGTCGGCATCTGGCTGATATTCAGTGGATTCTGTAGAACAGTCATTCCTTGAGGAACTGTTATCATTTGTACATTTTGAGCTGTACTTTGTAATTTATTCGAAGACAAGTCCTGCTTTTGGCCATCTTTACTCGTTTGGATCTGAATAGCGTTTCTATCTAATTGTTTGATATACATTCCCGTTCCATCTTGTCCTACTGATGAAGTTGAGACACTAGAAAAGGTAATTTTAAGTAAGATAAAAGTTATTGGCATTTTTACATGTGGCTTATTTGTTTACAAGGCACACGTTTAATGTTAAAAAGCATAGAAGAATATATTTGTCTATGCTTTTTTAATAATAAAATTTTAATACCACCTCATAATTTAAAATATAGACACCCTAAACAAAATAAAACAAAATATAAATAATAAAAAATAAAATAAAACTGATAAAACCGTGTCACCGATCACAGAGTTTTTAGTGTTAGGATAGGACTATGCAAATGCACTCAAGAAATTTGTTAGTAGACTTAAACTCAAAAGCGCACGGCAATTGCAAATTAGGGTTGACTTTTTATTCGAAGCCAGCCTACAGAATAGCAGAAGACTAGTTAAATTAAAAATCTAACTTACTTAGTCTGCTGCCCTGAGGAAACATGAATGATGGTGCCGTGGGCAGGATTTATTTTCATTCCCATACTGACCACCGTGTTGTCTCTAGCTGCAGGGAACATTTATGGGCTGTCATTTACGATAATTTAATATTTTTACGCAAGGCAAGAGAATTACGCATTCGTCACAACATGCACAACGAAAACAAATTTATTGACAATATATATTTTACTTCGATTTCTTCGTCGACAGCTCTGAAGATTTAGTAGTTCCGATTACATTCTGAAAAAAAAAATCTTTACGATATCAACTTTCCTTCGATGGTGATTCGGTGTCCTGAAAGTTTAAGACAAATGCGTGCATTTAGCGAAATGGTGATCTGTGAAAGTAGTGTTAAATTAACTAAATTTAAAATTAAGACTACGCTCAAGTCATTTGAAAAAATTAAAGAAACTTTAAACAGATAAGTGATATATAAAAGTTTGAAATATTAGATTCCATGATTGTCTATTTATAAGAACGAAAAGTTATAAGTTGATCATGTCGTTATTAAAACAAATGAATTTGAAGGTTTATTACATGTAAATAAAAGCATCTAGTAATACATTTACTCTATTTAATTAATAATAACTAGGTGCAGAACTGCCGCCAACTAAAATATTACGCAGATATAATTATTTATTTTAATAATTTACGCTTTATATCGTCAATTACGCATCGCTAATTATGAAAATTTACAAAATTTAAAATTTATATTTTCAACGACTATTATAAGCTAATTACGAAAATATTATAAAAAGCTTATACTGTCAATAACGCTTAGTTAAGTATGAAAATTTACAAAATACAAAATTAATATTGTCGATTACGCTTAGCTAATTATGAAATTTTACAAAATACAAAATGTATATTGTCAATTACGCTTAGCTAATTATTAAATTTTACAAAATACAAAATGTAGTATATTGTCAATTACGCTTGGCTAATTATGAAATTTTACAAAATTCAAAATTTATATTGTCAATTACGCTTAACTAATTATTAAATTTTACAAAATACAAAATGTATATTGTCAATTACGCTTGGCTAATTATGAAATTGTACAAAATTCAAAATTTATATTGTCAATTACGCTTAACTAATTATTAAATTTTACAAAATACATAGCTACGCTTTACTGCGCTTCGCAATCTTATAGCAATGAATTTAACAAAGTTCTATTAAAATAATTCTAAATTTTACATGATAAAAGAGGATATAGAGAATAAAATTAGAAATGTACGCTTCGTAATGAGAGAAAGGTAAAATAGAAACGCTTTACTTGAAACACAGTTATTCAAATTATGAATGGCTCAATTTGTTTGACAGTGTTTATGCTGAATTCGCTTCGGCTATATTAATATGGAGTAAAGATGTGAATGTTGGATGTGACAACATAGGAAAGCCAACTCTCGTCCTCTGGACAGGTTTGTGTACTAAAAATATACATATAAATGATGAAACATTAACTATCTATAGTTATAAATAATAGTTGACTGCAATATCTCTTGAATGTGCTGCAAAATCATGTTTGAAGTCGAAATTTTAATAATTGTTTTTGGTGACCTGTAAACTTAAATAAGAACATGAACAATTTCTTAAATCATGCAATTTAGATTTCCTTTTTCCATAGACAAAGAGGTTTTTATATGGTTCTAAAATTACTCAATGGGGGAGGTCAATGATAGTGCATATTCTTGATGATTAATAGGAGATTACAGAATGGATTTTAACTATT
Organism: Morpho deidamia; assembly: GCA_947086505.1. Lineage (NCBI taxonomy): Eukaryota > Metazoa > Arthropoda > Insecta > Lepidoptera > Nymphalidae > Morpho > Morpho deidamia. The sequence continues at coordinate 3,949,768 of CAMTZC010000011.1, forward strand.
TATCTAATCACAATCGACCCTAGGGCCATGGAGTCAAAGTGAAATTTTTTATCAGTTTTAACACCTAGTTTATTGCCTCTTCGGGTGACAAGAGGACTGCCTCCTTTTTCGCACAAAGAATCAGCTTAGCGATTCAACGATGAAACGCTGCCAGCATTCTTGGGAGCATTCCACGTGCATGATTTGTATAGTACTAGCGTGTAAGTAATTTAAGATAGACATAACTTGTACAGTTTTATATAATAAATAAAAAATCATAGTCCATTGTAATCAGATAATGGTGTGTATCGGATTGCAGAGAAGCCTGTTCTGTGGCATGCCTGCCATATTTTATTCAAATAACAATGCCTTCTTTAGTGTTTAAATGTTTAGTTTTGTGTATCAAATTTGGTAATTATAGATAAATATGTCTGCAGCACACGGTCTAAAAATCTTGAAGTTGTAAGCGTAAGTTGGCTGAAAACTCTATAAAAATTATATCTACAATAAAGACGTCCGGTAAGGATCACTGAGTTCGATTTGTGGAATATTATGGGCACCATTGTCTCTTGGTTTTACCTGCTTGATTAACACTATATATAACAATAGTCAAAAGTCAATAGATAGAAGAGATTTTCTTACGATGTAGCCGCTTAACAGATCACAAATCAATGTCTGAAAAGAAGATTTAGTAGCTAAAACATGTTTCACTACGCGTTAAAATTGGGAAAGTTCGCAATAATAAAGCCAAAGGTGTTGTTTGTTAACACGATATTATGGAACGCTAAGCAATTAAAATCAAATCACTACAGAAATAGTCTGAGGTGAGAGATGGAAGAAATTTTAGACATCTATATTCGAGATAGGTTGAATTGTTGAGTTATACTTTTTAGAAACAATCGCTGGTTTCTATAAATCTATTTTATAGTACAGGGATGGCAAACCAATGGCACGCGATATAACATAAGCCGCTAAGAGAAAATAATTTTGATGAGCGAACGCGGTTTACGCGGATGACCCTACGCAAGCAAGTGACAACAAAAGAAGTTGCACTAAAGAAGCGACCTGTTACAATCCCACTGCTGGGAATAGGCCTCCTCTCTCCGTTTCTGGAGAGAAGGGTTGGAGCTAAGACCTACCACGCTGCTCCAATGCGGATTGGTAGGTTACACATATCTCTAGAATTATCTAGAGATATGCAGGTTTCCTCACGATGTTTTTTTCACTGAAAAGCGTGTGATGAATTGCAATTATCAATTAGACACATGAGTTTTATTAGAAAAATTGGTGTCTGCTCGTGTTTGAACTCGTGTTCCCCTCGAAAGAGTCGCACGGTCTCACCGCTGGGCTACCACAGCTCTAAGTTGCACTAATTTTACAATAATTAAACGCGTGATAATTGAAACCTTGTACCATTTGTATTAAATAAAGAATTTTGAGTTTATTGATACTATTTTTCACGAACATGACAAAGAGATCGTAATGCTATGGAACATTCACTTTGTTTACGAATCGTGTTCCGTATCCCCGTCACAGCTCGGGAGTAATCGAAAAGCAGAAGATTCTCGAATAGTTCGCTCACTATATAAGCGGTCGTATCGCGCCCTCGGGATTCATTTTGCGTGTAGCGGTCGAGAACGAATTAAAAAGTTAAGTGAAATAATATTGAGCTCGGCTTTGTTTTTGCACAGCGGACTGTTTAGTGATTAATAATAACTGAATAAAGTTTTTTTAACGAGTCGCAAAGTTCTTTATCCAAGTTCACATTCACATAGTCAACATTTTTCATGGAACGCGTATGATGTCATAAAACGTTTGTTTATAAAAAATGATCGATGCATAAAGGTTGCAAAGGTTCGCTAGCCCTGTCATAATAGAAGTATGATGGTTTTAAAATTATCGATTTTACACTTAATTCATCAAAATATCTCGCTTATAAAGGTCGGACTTCAGTAAATCTTCAGTACCTGCAGCAGCTGTCCAAGATCTCGAATCTCTCGACGAGCTTTTGTCCTGGCTTACATGCGACCTGCGGCATCGTATTGTTTCAATACATACACATTTTTTACCAATTATACACAATTCATCCACAGTAACGCTGAACTCCTATCAGCGCTTAAACTTTAAAAGTATGAATAACCATGAAAATAAATCCACGCATCATGCACGTTTCGCTATTTTAGTTTCATTTGCAAATATATATCAAATTACGAATTTCTCTGTGAATCGATAATTGAAACTGAACAACACAAAATTTTAAAAACTCAAGTTAAATAAATTTCGAAAGAATGCATGTAATTATAATAATTAATTTCATCCTAATAATTACGTCGAAGTAATTGCGTCGGCTTCTCCATAAATCAGCTTTATTTCAAGTTTAAGCTAAATATTTTCAAAGCCATTCTTTTGAATGCAATATAATATTTCGCCCTATCCGAATAACAAAGTCACACATGGGCAGTTTAACCTATAGTGCAGGGTGTACACACGGGCGCTGCCGTCACGCCTCGTTCGGAGCGTGAAAAATACGCCGCGTTAAAATTACGCAATAGGCGTTATAAGAATTTACATATGGTATATTCGGCTTAACGCTCTACGCCCTAACGACTAAAATGGAACCCTGAGCGATAAAATTACGTCGCGTTTTAAATGCGCTGCTGTGTGAATAGATACCTGGATACTCATTTGTTTTATTTCGACGTATTTATAACGGTACGGTAAAAAACCTCTCGTGCCCACGAGGGGTCATAGTACAAAAATACTATGACAGAGGCGGCCAGATAGCACGGTGACGACAGTTATTAAACACGAGCGCCCTATGGGCGGATTCTTTTTGAAACATTTTGTTTCAACTCGAAATAAACCAGCGTGGCGCCGATAATGCGGCGGAGTCAAATGCGAGCAGCCCCATTTTCGACCATTTTGTTCAACTAACCCCTCGTACGCACGAGAGGTTTTGTTCGTGCGTTAAAAATACATCGAAATGAAACAAATAGGTCAGACACTGGATTGTGCAGACTTTGCCTTGAGGAAAGACCCATGCATACCTATGTGACTGCCCTGCGCTGATCAACGTTCGATGCTCTCTCCTAGGGTCACATATTTTACGCCCTATAGAAGGGAAAGCACTCGCCGCCAAGAAGATCCTTGAATTCTTCAAGGACACCGGTATTGGTGGCGAATTGTAAGCAGGGGCGATCACAATACATCAGCAATGGTCAAAGTGACACTGGGCCCTCAGGCCCTGCATAGCTGCTACTCCCAGAAGAAGAAGAAGAAGAACAAATGGGTATCGTATATATGTGCGTATATCTGTTTACACAACAGCGCATTTAAAAGACGACTTAATTTAACGCGCAGTGTTCCACTTTAGGCGTTAGGTAGGGCGTTAAGCCGATTAGACCACACGAAACTTCTTATAACGCCTATTGCGGCATTTTAACGCGACGTATTTTTTACACCCGTGCGTACGAGGGGCTAAAATCAAAAATAGCCTACTTATAAAATAGCTTGTTGGAATATGAAAAACGCCAGGGTTTTATTGCATACGGGCTTTACACGAGCTATAGAGGCCCTTGAAGTCACATCTATGCTTATATATGGGAGATGTGACTTTGTTATGCGGATAGTGCAATTTTATTACAAGAAAATTGTTTCTTGTTTTAACGTAACTTTTTTATATTGTGACTAAAATAAATGTAAAAAATATTTAGCTTTAATCTGGAAGAGTGTAGAATTAAATAGAAGATTGAAATACTTTTAAAAAAACATACCCAGCCGGTGCTATAGGACGTAATTGTAACTGACTTGGTGTACCGTCTGATAGTCTTTTCTGTCCTCTCGCTTCGTGATTATTTTTAGTGGGCGTTGAACTCTGAAAATATTAGAATCAATTTGGAAAAAAGGAAAATATATTATTTTAATAGCTGATTAACATTTATAAGCCCAACAACCAAATAGTACAGTAAAGGCTAGTGCGCTGTGAAACTTTAGAGAATGGGACAACATAAAAAAATGACTATAATCCATAGGTTTGGGTACTAAACTAAATGTAAGTAGTAAAAAAAAGGTTCTTTTGCAGATTACAACGTAACATTATTAAAAAAATATATATTTATTTGTCTTAAAGCATTTAAACAAATAAATAAGAATATTAGTTAATGTAATGTATTATAATCTGACTATTTTTAACAACCGGAACATAGAGGTGTTTTAAACCTTTGCAAGAAAACGATTGATAATATTAATTAAATATACTAAAATACTAAAGTAACAATGAGAGTGACTTTAGAAAAGATTGATATTATGTTACATTGGTTAACCTGATATAATTATCATTGCCAGAATTGTATTTTATTTATTTATTTATTTACTATAAAAAATCCACAGCTCTTATATTAATTTACAAAATATTACTAAGTTTAACTTACAGCCAATTACGGATTTTAATTTTGCTAACAATATTATCAATATATTAAGGACGACAGAGAAATGTGTGTATGTGTAGATGTATTGCATGCATGGTGAGTGCATGTGTTAATAATGGTTTAATTTATTCTGTATTTGATGAATCTATTTTATAAAACTAAATGTTTATTCTTTTGATATACAAGACAAATATTAAATTAAATAAATAATTTTGATAAAGGCAGTTTTGTATCAATTTCTTTGTGTAAATAATATTATTTTAACAAAATGTTTGTCACTCTTGAGTCATTTGATTTTGTTCGTTTATATAACTAAATGTTTATTCTTTTGATATACACTTAAGACAAATATTTAATTAAAGAAATAATTTTGATAAAGGCAGTTTTATATCAATTTCTTGGTGTAAATAATATTATTTTAACAAAATGTTTGTCACTCTTGAGTCATTTGATTTTGTTCGTTTATATAACTAAATGTTTATTCTTTTGATATACACTTAAGACAAATATTTAATTAAAGAAATAATTTTGATAAAGGCAGTTTTATATCAATTTCTTGGTGTAAATAATATTATTTTAACAAAATGTTTGTCACTCCTGAGTCAAATGGTTTTGTTCGTTTATATAACTAAATGTTTATTCTTTTGTTATACACTTAAGACAAATATTTAATTAAAGAAATAATTTTGATAAAGGCAGTTTTATATCAATTTCTTGGTGTAAATAATATTATTTTAACAAAATGTTTGTCACTCCTGAGTCATATGATTTTGTTTGTTTACATTTAGTTAAGTAACTAAACCTATGGAATAAATGAAGTTTTTAAACTATTAACTAATTTGCAACTTAAATTTGTGAGTGACGGGGCAAAGCCTAAGAAAGTTCTAGATAGGGATTTACGTTTAACATGCTATTAAGATATGTACTTGATTGTATGTTAATATCTGATAATTTGATATTTAAATTAAATTTAAATTATTAACTATTAAAACAATACTATTATTACAAATGAAACGCAAATAAATATTTATGTTGTTAAAGCTGAGAACGGATGGGAAATGTGATAAGAATTTATATTAGTATGATGAAATGCTAATATAATATTGCGTTTGCTCACTGATATAATTTGTGGAGAAGACGCTTGACCGGTTGATATTATATTTATTAGAGAAGCACTGCTTACTATGGGCTGTTAAAAAATTACCAAGATTAATTAATATTTCGAGAATTAAAACAATCTTCATTTTTCATTGAAATCTTATAATATGGAACTATATTCTTCTCATGAAATCTAATAATTTAAAATGTATAAAATCAAAGAGACGGATTATTTATTTGGGTGTTCATATTTAAATTTTTTATAATTTCTTTTACAAACTGTTGCTATTCATATTTTTTAAATTCAATGAAATATTTGGTTTTCCCATTTCATTTCTAATGCTTGGTTAAAAATTCTTAGTTGTAAGAGATATCATTACGACATAAAAGGTAACAAGTAGAAGATCTCTCTATATAATTATATGTATAGTACGTGGCAATAAATAATGCACATGTAGAGAGAGAAATCGGCTAGATTCTGCTTCATAGAGCATTGTCTCTGTCGCACAGACTGACGAACCCGTGTGTGACAGTGACAGCGCTCTACGAAACCGAATCGGCCGGCTGTTTCGTTCTAAGTTCTCGATGTGCATTATTTATTGCCGGGTACTATATATGGTGTTAATATTCTTAATTGGGGGCTGGTCGTTTAAATACATAAATTATTTTTTATATTTAATATTTAGACTAAACTTATACAATTTTAAAAAACTTTCGCATTTATAGTATTACTATAGGCTAATCGTTTAACTCAGACCTCGCTTGCGGAGTACAAGGGTGCGGAGGTAGGACCAGAACGGGATTGAGTTAGGTGAGGCCGGTCACCTCTTGTACATTACGCCACGGGCGCTCGCCGCTCAGCTAAGTACTGTGATAAACTCAGGTCAACTAGACAACTTTAACTATCTTAATATTAAGATTCTAATAAATTCAAATTCAAATTCAAAATATTATTTATTCAAGTAAACTTGTAAACAAGTGCTTTTGAATCATCAACTTTACTGCTGGTTCGGAAAGCTGTGTAGAGATAGATCCGATTGAATGTAACAAAGAGGTAAAAAAACATTCGCATTTTGTCATCTTTAAAATTAATATGAATAAATTATATTACCTTTTGGTTAAATTGCATTAATGTACCAGTAGCCTGTAATTGCTGAAGTTGTACTGCTGACAAGGGAAGAGATGTTTGTTGAAAACTGTTTGCTGGAGCTATCTGTTAGAAATAAATAATAATATATTAATATTCACCTCAATTCAATGAAATTCAAGTACAGCTTGGATACATACAATAATTCAACACTTTTTTGTCCATTGGTAGTATATAGAAAGTATGCTTTTTGTAAACTATCCTATTTATACTCATTTTATAAGTATAAATGGCTGACTAAAGGAACTTCAGTTTTTAACATCATTTAAATTGATGATTATGATTATGGAGGGACTTAAAACACCAAATGGGCAATAAGTAACTAAAATCAAATCAAATCAAATCAGAACCCTTTATTGATAATGTCACAGTAAAGTTGACATCAGTAAAAATAAAAAAAAAGTATACAGAAATGTGATGTTACAAATTGGGACACCATTCAGCTTAAGTTGAGGAGTACTTCAACACTGGTTTTCAATGGCAACAATTGATCCTTAAATCTAAAACTTAGCTTAAACAATTATACTTTCAATCTGTTGATTAAAGATTAAAATGTCTTTTTCTAATTAGGAATCACACATTTGACAAATTATTTAAAGGGGAGTGTGTGAAGGACACACCTTTCTTCAATATAGTAAAAACAAAATAGATTAAAACACTAACAAATTTGATTTGATTTTAATATAATGTACTATACTAGAATTTAATAAGTACCAGATTAGAATAGTTTCATCAATCATTGATTTATAGCACTCCATAGTTACATATAGACCTATTATAAACTGTTAGTTAGTTATCAGTAAAATTATGAAGGTGTAAACTTACAGAAACAAATTGTTGAGGTTGAATATTTGTCAAACCAGTCTGATTGGATGTTAAGTCCTGAAGTTGTTGGTATGGTATTAGCATTGTCTGTGAAGCTGGCACTGTCCATTGCATAGTATCTGCTCCTTGGATATGGTACTTCACATCCTTATCACCTTTGTCAGTACTGTATAAAAACTTCTGTGAAGAATTAGTGCTTTGAGCTGCACATACCACTGGTGTCGCTGTTGCAGAGCTCACAGTTGTTGTATCAGCTCCTGTTAAACTTGCTTGAGGGAATGACAGACCATTCGGCAATATCATTGACATGGACGATGGAACTCCACTTAGTCGTAATTGAGTCACATTCACTGGTTGCATTGAAGACAGATCAACAATTTGTGTTGCACCAAAATTAGGCTGTTGTATTGTGTTCAATGATGGAGCTATAGGCAGGGATGTGAAATTAGTGTTGGATACTTGTACACCAGGTTGGACTATAGGTATGAGTTGCCCATTCTCCTGATTTAGTACATAGTGTTGTTGCGGTAGTAACTGCAGTACTGTTGGCTGACGGACAGTCATCAGAGGAGTAGTAGCAGGTGCTACACTAACCACAGGTGGAATTACAGTTGGAGTAGTAGCTAGAGATGAGGGGGTGGATAAAGCTACTGAAACGACTGGAGGAGGCACGGGAGGAGGAGCTGACGTGGTCGTCAGAGTAGGCGGAGGAACATTGAGTGCAGGCGGCGGTCCCCCAGCTTGTGCTGCGCTCCATTGTGCTAATTCTGCTCGAATAGTTTCAATAAGGTTTTGTGCCAGCGACCTCGCCCCAGCTAGCGCTTCCGATCTCGTATGATGAAGTGCTAAATGTAGAGGCTCGAATTTATCACTTTTTAACACTGCCGCCACTCCTGTTTCGGACCTTATGTATTCTAAGTTAGTACCATTCTGAAATATAGCAATGTTGTAAATAAAAACTAACGAATTGACACGAATATTACATTGAAAGAAGCGCAACTTACTGGACCAAGTATTCGTGATTTTATATCAAATGCGGCCGGCGCGTGGTCCAAGCCGATATAAACTTTATCTATTAGTCCACCAGACATGATTTTTAACAGGAATAGTCGAACTAAGCTTTATTTATTTAACATTTGGGGTATGCATCTTTTATTAAAGAAGACACTGTTTTGACATTTAAAATCACAGTTTAGAAACTTACACATACATTATGATTTATGTCTATGATATAATGAGCATCGTTTTCATTACATAATTTATGTATTCAAATTAAAATTATTCTTTCATATTCAAGTAAAATTCTAAACAAGAGCTTTTGAATCGTCAACTCTACTGCTGGTCCGGTGGTGCTGTAGTAAATAAAATTTTAATAAGTAAAAAAGGTAGTCTAGTACTACTAATACTGAACTTTCTTTGGATTAGTAGCAGTGTTTAAAAATGATACTCAAGCTACAGATAATTAGGCACTATCATCAGTGATCTAATTACCTATACGTAGTATGTATAGTAGTATTCATATACGCAGTAGTAGTATTCCTAAACAGAACAAGTAAGTACGTATTGAGATTAAGTGTTACACGGACTTATTTTTTTTGTCTTTAAAGTTTAAGTTAACTACTCTATGGTTATTATTAGAGGTGTAAGAGTAACGACAAAAAGCGTACCCGTATGTGTTCTTTACTACAACAAGTAGTACTCATTGCTATCGTATCGGTACTTTATTCGTTACTTTTGATACCTGTTACCATAGCATTAAAGTAACGTTTGGATTCGTATTCCCGTACGGTATGACATGGCGCGACATATAACTTAATTACCTGCATTACCTAACTGTGTAAGGCGAATTTTTTCATTTTTTTTTACAAAATCTTGATTTAATAAAAAAGTTGAATTGTAGAATAATTAAAAGCACAAGTAAATTGTAGGCGGAATCTACTGGATTTATTATTTTAACTGTGAGAATAAAATAAATATTGTTTGCTTAGAATGAAATTAAACATAAAATATTTTTTTTAAAGGAGATTTCAAATAATTTAAAAATATTTATTTTAAGGGGCTAAATAAACAATAAAAAAAACTTTGTTCTTCGTAAGGTTCATTTCAATTCACCGACAGCAAATATTCAAACCACAGATTAGGTATCGTATAATGTAGTTAATAATACGTACCGATACGAAAGATGCGAGTAACGAGTAACGAATAGCATTCGTGAGTAACGATTCGGTACTCGGTACTAGATGGCGCACCCGATACTCAGTACTGAATCATACGGTTTGCTCACGGCTTTAGTTATTATTGGCGGGTAATTAAAAACATCGTCGTCGGTATGAAAATACCGAAGAAAATGATATTATAATTATAAAAAAACGCTGTTACAGTTACGAAGAATAATATCTTCGTACTTTGACATTCTGCTATGTATTGATTATTGTATGTATGTAATGAGTAGGGATAAAAATCATTTAACCAAAAAAGTTTTAAGTACGAATGTGAATGGATATATGACTAAAGGGAGGTCAAAATAAAAGAAGGATAGATGGTGTTAGGTATGATATGCATATAAAGGAGTAGCGATTGAATTGGAAAAAATAAACACAGTCAAAATTGCATAACCATTTATTTTTCTACAAAACATGATATGCTCTCCCTAACCCTAGGATATTATGAAAAATATAACAGCAGTATCCATTTAACATTATTTAAACACATTAAAGTATTTGAAGTAATAACATGAGTTAAACTTATGTCATGTAATCTCACTTCCATATTAAGTAATCTTACAGATCTTTAATAGCAAAATTAGTAAGTATTAGGGTGATGGATAACATACCTTATATTAAAACAATGGTGGGAAAAGTTAACCTTTTATGCATGATTAATTGTTAATATTAAAAAGTAAAATTTGACTTAAATTATAAATTAATACTAATAATATGGGACTAGAAGATCATACACATTTTTGAACATTTTGTTAATGACATTAGGAAGATAAGTATTGAATCCAAGCTCGATTCTATTTAACATATATCTATAATGATATACTAAGACGTGTAACATAAGGTTGTAGGTAAACAATTCCATACTCGTCGTGAATATGTTGACAAGTTGACTTACGTCCTTTTACGTTTTATATGAATAGGCATTAGGATTTCCTAATTTTTATGGTGAATCAATAAACACATGGATAAGTCTTATATCACACATACAAACTTTTGAATATTTAAATAAATCTACTAAACGTATACATAAACGTAAGCCTATTTAGAGTGCTCTGAAAGGTGTGAGTATTGGACTTGTTAAGTTATTCACAAATTATAACTACAGAGTTATTATACATAGAGTAGATGAGTTATATACAGGCTGGTTAGTGTGTGTGTCCAAAAAATAATAATGGAAGAAAAAGACCCCATACGCCATAGAGAGACCCATACCTATCTTTGTCTAATCACACATAAAAAAGAGAGACAGAAAGTTAGCGTCGTTTGCTCTCTTTTTTTATAGACACATTTAAGACCATCTCTCCTACTCTATATAATACCTCTATGATTATAACCCATTATGTAGTAAAGTCATAAAGATATAGCAAGTTTTATCAGACGTATACATTTTTTTGTTTTGAAGATTGAACATAGACTATAAACATAAAATGCTTTATATTCTATTTTTCATTTGATAGAATTGATGAAACTTTATGGTTCTTAACAATCAACATGATCATGTTGACCATAAGCTGATTGATGTTAATTTAATTTATTATAATAATTAATTAATTTCATATTTTCTAATACTCAAGCTTAATTTGGATGTATTACTACGTAATGGGTCATAGAATTTTCCTTTAAGCAACCGCGTCTGTTACATATACAAAATCATTTCAATATCATAAAATTATTATAATGTTTTTGAATTAAGATATAAAACATATTCTTAAATAATTGGTAATGGGAGGGTAGAACTTACAATTACTCATTCCTTTTTCAAACATAACGTATATAAACATTAAGAACAAAATATTGCGATGCTTTAATTTTTTTTATTAAAACAAAAATGTTAAGTACCGTCATTGAGAAAATATCAACAAAATAAAAAACGAAATAATATCATAATCAGAGATTATTACTTAATAAAAAAATAACTTGAGTCAATAGGAACTGAAATATTAAAATGACTTTTTTTTCATAATTCCTTCGTTCACAATGGAGAAAAAAATCTTTTTGTTATAGCCAATATGAAAAGTCAAGTTAAATAAACGTTAGGCGAATTTAACTAAGCCAAAAATATGCCGCCATTAAATGACATTATACCCTTGAGCTGTGATAGCCCAGCGGTGAGACCGTGCGACTCTTTCGAGGGGAATACAAGTTCAAACCCGGGCAGGCACCAATGAGTTTTTCTATTAAAACTCATGTGTCTAATTGATAATTGCAATTTATCACACGCTTTTCAGTGAAGGAAAATATCGTAAGGAAACCTGCATATCTCTAAAGAATTCTAGGGATATGTGTAACCTACCAATCCGCATTGGAGCAGCGTGGTAGGTCTTAGCTCCAACCCTTCTCTCCAGAAACGGAGAGAGTAGGCCCTATGCCCAGCAGTGGGATTGTAACGGGCTGTTACTTTACTTTACTTTTTTTATACCCTTATAGTGTTATGTAAACTGTACTTTTCAAATACATTGTGTATATGATTTTGCCGAACGACCGAATGGCCGCACACCGGGAGAAATGGAGGCAAATTGTACAAACTGAAAGATTTTCATTTAGGAAACGACTTTCAGTAATGAAGAATAATAAAGAACAATGATTTTGAAAAAATTGTAGACTTTTCTATACCCGCCATATGGTATCCGGCTGAATAGCATAATCACTCCAATTTCTTAGAGGTGTCGTAAAAGGCGACTAAGTTAAGTTGATGGCAGGCGGCCGATAGTAAAATACCTAGTCAAATCATGTAATAACATGTTTAAAACATGTTGTACCAACCCCTGTAGACTTTGCTATATGCAGAGCTTGTAAAACAAGTATTATTAAACATTAATTTAAGTACCCTTTTACTTTAATTATAGCAACAATTTTGATAGAAGCTTGGCACTTCTCTCAGTAATATTTTTTATTATAAAAAGACGTTGATGTGATAATTTAATACTTAATTCTATAAAACTTTGACATGACCAAGCGGGAAACAAATAGATCCATTGAAAACCTAAAATTGATGAGAATTTTAAAATTGAATACTTTATTGATTTATTAAAGGTCGTTTACGTTTGATCTTCACGATCTATTTTGGAAATTTATCTTTAATATTGTACGAAATTCTCAAAAAGCAGTCTAGCTTCGAGCTTTTTTTTTACAGAAAGTCTTTTATACCGTGGAGGCTTACATTGATGATAAGAATGCGTGGATATAGCTCTTTGACCTTGTGCAGGATAGCTATGACAAAATGTAATTAGTATTAAGAATCTTCTTTTTTAAAAGAGCTCCACCGAGTTTCTTGCTGGCTCTTCTCGGTAGGACGGCTTTCCGAACCAGCAATAGAGTCGATTCAAAAGCACTTGTTTACGAGTTTATTTGAATAAAGAATATTTTGAATTTGAATTTGAATTTGAATTTCACTTCTTCAAAATGCGTTGCCAGACAGTCAAAGTAACTTGGTAGCTATTTAAATACTTCACACGTAACATTCGAGTCAAAATTAATTATACGCTTAAACTTTATATACCGAAGGTTTATAGAATGTTAAAAATTGTTAATAATGAAAGAGTTTTTATCACATTAAAGTTATATATTAACTATTTGGGGCTTAACCAAGTGATTTCGGATATTTGCCGAACAAGAAATATTAATTTACAATCGCACCTGTGACATTCTGGGTTTGCTTATATTTTCAACGTTTAAAATATCCAAAAAGAAGAATTTAATTTTTAAACTATCATCCATTCTTTAATGTTAACAAAAGATATGATAAAAACATCACTACGGCGCAAATATAAATGAGAATTCTTGCACTTTATTAGCGTTGAAATCAGTGGATAAGGGTGATTAAAAGTATTTATAGAATTAGCCGTCCACTGTATAAACTATAGGTTAACAGCTTAACTCAGTCCTCGCTAGCGGGGTACAAGGGCGAGGACTGAGTTGGGAGGCGGACCGAGGTGCGGGAGCCGTACCCGTAGTGCCTCCACGCCCTTTTACCCCGCAGGCGAAGACTAAGTTAAGCGGTTAGCGTATTATTTCCAATTGTATTTTTATACAGTAATTAAGTACAGATTATTTATACAATAACATGTATATATAAAAAAATCTATATGTAATAAATTTTCTCAATGAATATCCTAAATTATTTATTCGTATAATCTGTTGGCGACCTTGATGATTATGGTCTACGGAACACACGAAAGATTTCAACAAATTAAATCCTTGCCCTTTACATGTTTATCTCATAACTAAGTAATGTCTATTAGGAATTAATAAACTTTTGGGTTACCAAAACAAACAAAAAAAGGTTACAATGTATTAACGTGATAACAAAATTTAAAAATCGATTTCTAATAATACTTTTAAGTAGTTAAATCCTTATAATAACTTCTTACTTGCTAATAATACGGCTATGTGTTAAATGTTAAAATAACTTGTATCTAATATAACAATATCTTAATATCTCACGACGTCCAGTAAGAGGTTAAAATTTTATAAGAAGTCCAATTTATAGCGTTCGATAGAGTAAATTCTTTTTATTGATTAGTAACTTCTCAGTTAATGTGGTATAAAGTAATTTTGTTTTTATTAAATTTAATGCTTCTTTGTCATGTCTATGGTTGTCAGTTTGACATTGACATTGTCTATGGTTGAAGAAAACTATTGTTCAAACTTCCACTTAATACGAATCGTCACGGTTGGTTCATATCCAGATATGAAATACGTGTATTTTGGTAATTTATCTAAATATTAATACTGACACTGAAAATTAGTTAAAAGACTTGTGTGTTCATTTAAAAAAACTTATTTATGACAACAAATAAGAAAATATGCTTTTTTATATTTTGTATTCAAAGGAATAGAATTTAAGAATATGCGTGTCGTTAAAAATTTAATTTGTTTATAAAAAAAATTATACCATTTTTATTATTTATATTTGTCATTGTCTATGATAATTGGTTACTTAATAAAATTGTACCTGGAGGCACGAGATTTGCTCGGTATTTTTTTTTTGAGGTATAAAAAAATGAAACTTGAAGATAGGGGGAAAAATTGGGTGGGATTCGATCAGAGGTATTTTCACTTCTCTAGACCGGCTGTTACCCTATTGAGCTACCATTACAATTGACAGCGTAATTAACCTGTGTATATATTTTATATTTTAGCCTTTATTTTCTATTTTCAACGCCTCAAAACCGGGATAAAAGGGAATTTTTTTTAAAGCTAGATCGATTCATCGCCCCCGAAACCCCATGCATACCGAATTTCGTGAAAATCGTTGACGCCGTTTCCGAAATTCAGTTTATATTACAAGATTATCGTGAGATTCGCATTAACTAAAAATTTGGCTGTTTAATAGTTTTTTGATTACTATTTCCACTGATTCATTAAGTTTACCTATCAAAAGCTATAATATGAACTTATCGGAACAATTTGGTATACTATTATGATAAAAACCATTACAGTATATATCTGTTACAAAAATATATTTATCAACAATCACAATGATTTAATATATTGTATTATTGTATGCTACTTTGTTTTAGTTGGGGGAGTATTGATAATCTTAATCTAAGACTCGAAATCTACGTAGTAATGGTTTGTGATAGTTTTGTAATGAATTGAATTTTTAAAATTCCGAAATCAATTTTGGCCATGCCGTTACAGCAGTTTAAAAACACTGTTAAAAAGAGGCTGATACAGAAAGCCTACTATACATTTGAAGATTACTTAGTAATAAGTAAATGTAACTAGTTTTAAGATTTATATGTTAAAAAGAGCAACCGCCGAGTTTCTTGCTGGTTCATCTCGGTAGGAACAGCTTTCCGAACCAGCAGTAGATGTTGACGATTCAAAAGCACTTGATCACAAGTTTACTTGAATAAAGAATATTTTGAATTTGAATTTGAATGAAATTTTAGGGTTAATTATGCAATTAGCATAAGATTATAGAAAATCATAATTCAAAGAGAAAATGCATTCGATAAACTTTGAGAATCGTCCTTATTTTCTTATATATAAGAATAAATGTTGGTCTATATGTGCTTTAAAGACTTCAAAACGGCGGAACCGATTTTAATGAAATTTTCAGTCAATCTTCAGAATGATCCTATAAAGTTTGATGACGATCGGAGCATTTTCTTAACTTTAAATGACGGTTTCTTTACTATTGCTATCTTTAAATTAAGCCTAGCGATGCGGGCTGCTTATACTAGTCATATAAAAAAATGAATGCTTGTCTGTATGTCCTTTATAGATTCCGACTGAACGGATTTTAATGAAATTTTCAGACAATCTTTAGAATGACTCAGCGGATGATCCTTTAAAGTTTGGTGGCGATCGGAGGATTTTTTTAAAACTGTGAAGTTCTGTTTCGAGAGGAAGTCGAAACCAGATTGAATTCAACACAGTAACGAATGAACGGAAAGCTAGTTTCTTTTAAAGAGAAATGAAAAATAGCTGTATATGCTATTACTATACCACAGCTGGGAAAAAATTGCAAAACATTAATGGGTTCTTTTGGATTTCTTTCTGGCAAATTGCTGAAAAGGGTAGCGTAACACCTACAAAACTGGTGAATGTTAAAGACATCGAAGCACTAGTTTTTTTAAATAGTTCGCAGTGTGATGACATAATTTTTTTATTTTTAATTTGCTATAGTCGTATAAGACGTTATTTTTTTTTCTATCTTTTATTTTTTTTAAATTTTTTTATTAATACTGTTATTGTACTGAGGTGTGTTGAAGAATAAAGATTTATTCATTTATTCATTCATTCATTCGCATAGATGACTTTGAAATAATTACAATGTATAACTCAATTAAACCTTATTTTGAATTCGGTCAGTTTAATACTAAGCGTGCGATATGATTAACAACATCAATAAATTAATGTTTTTCTGTACCAAAACTATCACAAAACAAAACTACGTGTTATATACTACATATAACTTAACGATACTAATATAAAAATGGAAGCACTCACTGTAACTTAGAGCACCTCGAACAATAGTCATTATTCGCTGGACTTCCGTAGTACATGCAGAGGGGGGCGCGGCACGGTTTAGGGGAGGGGGGGCGGTCGTCGTAGAAAGTGGACTTTGAAAGGTACAAGGTTCGATCCTGGGCTGGTTTTGCGGACCGCGTTGTTAGAGTCCGGGCGACTTCGTGGGCGGCTCGGTCTGCCTCGGCGTAGAACTGGGAACGGCCCGTGCCGTATCTCGGTTGAGTCGGAACTACTTGGGTTTGCTCTTTACGGTTCTTTTCCGCTGTGTAACTGAAAATTAAATAGTAATCTATAATTATTGTTGCGAACATGCGAAAAGAGTTCGTAATGCGTA
The DNA here is from genome assembly GCA_947086505.1 of Morpho deidamia. Lineage (NCBI taxonomy): Eukaryota > Metazoa > Arthropoda > Insecta > Lepidoptera > Nymphalidae > Morpho > Morpho deidamia. The sequence continues at coordinate 3,966,781 of CAMTZC010000011.1, forward strand.
TGTCATAAAGCTCAAATTGGACGGGGGGTAGTTTACGAACATGCAAAAAGACGTCGTAAATTGTATGTCCTAGAGTTCAAATTCACTTGACGCTAATTGGACGGGGGGCAGTTTACGAACATGCAAAAAGACGTCTTAAATTGTATGTCTTAGAGTTCAAATTCACTTGACGCTAATTGGACGGGGGGCAGTTTACGAACATGCAAAAAGACGTCGTAAATTGTATGTCCTAGAGTTCAAATTCACTTGACGCTAATTGGACGGGGTGCAGTTTACGAACATGCAAAAAGACGTCGTAAATTGTATGTCCTAGAGTTCAAATTCACTTGAAGCTAATTGGACGGGGGGCAGTTTAAGAACATGCAAAAAGACGTCGTAAATTGTATGTCCTAGAGTTCAAATTCACTTGACGCTAATTGGACGGGGGGCAGTTTACGACCATGCAAAAAGACGTCGTAAATTGTATGTCCTAGAGTTCTAATTCACTTGACGCTAATTGGACGTGGGGCAGTTTACGAACATGCAAAAAGACGTCGTAAATTGTATGTCCTAGAGTTCAAATTCACTTGACGCTAATTTTCTGGAACATTCACTTTGTTTACGAATCGTGTTTGCTATCTTCACTAGGACTAGCGAACGGTCGCGTACATTCTAGAAATCGGTTCTTCCGGTATATAAGCCGACGTATAGTGCGCCTCGACGTTCAGTTTGCGAATAGCGATCAAGAACGAATAAAGGAGCGAAATTAAAAGTGAAATAATAGTGACATCGGCTTTTTATTGGAAAACGTTTAACAAAGAAAATTTTATAAAGTTCATTAAACAGATCTCAATTAAATTATATTTTTGTTTCTTCGAAACAACACTTTTTTGGAAAACGATATTTAAGAACATCGAATTATGCAGTACGGTATCCGGCTAACTAAAATAGACCACCCTCAATTCTTACCGAGGTGTCGTAAGAGGCAACTAAGGTAAGACGACCCGTTGTGTGGTATCCAGCTGAGTAGAATAGACCACCCTGATTTCTTACCGAGGTGTCGTAAAATACGACTAAGGTAAGTTGAGAAGACCCCACTTAGAGTGGGATAAGGGCAGGAGGATAATGATGAGTTAAGAAGATTGAATTATGCCAAAGTCGTCTATTACATACAAATGATGTGTGGATTCATTCAATATCTTATCATCGGTCCCTGTGTAGAAATTCGTTTATAATTACTGAAAATCCTTACCCAATCCAGGCCTCGTTCAGGTAATTCTTGACCATCTCTTCTTGGACCGGTGCTCTTGCTGCTAAGACCCTACAACACAACACCTCGCACGTCGACTGCCGTCTCAGCAGTCCCTCTTCTGGGTTGCTCTGGCTCCCACTCTTGCCCAACTTAGTTATCGAGCCAAAGTTTTTCTTCAATTTACTGCTCATAGACCTCCCGATGCTTCCGAACTGTTTTGCGACAGAGTTCACTTGCTTGGAGCTCTTCGTGGACAACGCGTCCAGTGACCTCCTCAACTCCTCAGGGGGTGGGCTTTGGGACAGACACTCGACTCGCTCGAGGTCCAAGTATGCGGCTAACATTGTCGACCGCTGGTATTCATCTGGCAGGAGGTTGTTTATGGTCTTCTGGTCAGGCTCCACTTCCCACCTGTAATCGTGGCCTGGGTCGACGTTGAACCTGGAAATAATTTTATAATTTATTAGAGATATCCTCAATTATCGTGGACTGACTGGAATAGACCCTCATTTCTTATTGTGTCGTAAAAGGCGACTAAGGTAAGTTGACGTCAGGGCGGCCGGTCGTAAATTAACTAGAATATTTGGAATATTGTGCCATGGCGTATAAGCTTTAATTGTATGACATTTTATCGACATTAGTTTGGAATTTTTGCTGTGAAAGCGTTAAAGGGCGCTTAAGGTAAGTCGATCCGCCGTGTGGTATCCGGTTGAGTAGAATAGACCACCCTCATGTCTTATCGAGGTGTCGTGAAAGTCGACTAAGGTAAGTCGACCCGCCGTGTGGTATCCGGTTGAGTAGAATAGACCACCCTCATTTCTTACCGAGGTGTCGTGAAAGTCGACTAAGGTAAGTCGATCCGCCGTGTGGTATCCGGTTGAGTAGAATAGACCACCCTCATTTCTTACCGAGGTGTCGTGAAAGTCGACTAAGGTAAGTCGATCCGCCGTGTGGTATCCGGCTTAGTAGAATAGACCACCGTCATTTCTTACCGAGCTGTTGTTAAAGTGAACTAATCAACTCGCCGTGTGGTATCCGGCTGAGTAGAATAGACCACCGTCATTTATTACCGAGGTGTCGTGAAAGGCGACTAAGGTAAGTTGCTCCGCTGTGTGGTATCAAGCTGAGTAGAATAGACCACCCTTATTTCTTATCGAGGTGTGGTAAAAATCAATAAGATACCAAATAAGGGTATCATTACCTTTTAAAAGAATGCGATTTCCGGTAACCTTCCTTTACCTTAACCATTAATACATCTCAGGGCCAAACTTTCAATTTACAAAAACAAATCTGTAGTCCGACTTCGTAGACTTTCCACTACCACGAGATCGGTATGTACGCGGGTGAAACTGTGGCGCATTGCTAGTTATCTATAAAAACATCTGCTTTTTAATTGTAATATTAACTGTACGTTCATTACTTTTTAAGCACGCCGTGACTACCTTTATAGTATTTGTTCCGCGCAAACGTGCGGACGGATGAAACAACCTCCGGGACCTGGGCCCGTCGTCTCGGCGTCTCAACCTACCTTATGCGGCCGTCAGCTGTATGTGGTCCGGCCTCATGAATCACTGCGTGTATATGTGTTCGTGTGTGTGTGTGTGTGCTTGTATGTACTTGGCCGATTCCCGAAACCGTTGGCTCGCCTCAGCACTCTTCCACGGACACGTAATGTCTGTTTCTCCCTGAGTATACACTTCACTATATCGACTGAATAGCACCCGGTGTGCACACAACCTTCGTAAGGTCACACGTTATTGAATCGTCCCTATATCGGGGAATAGTAACCCAACGCGCACTAAATCCGTGGACGGTCGCGTCTTCTCAAACGCTTCACTGATTAAACGCGTCACTAGATCTGAGAACAACACCCGAAACGCAAAATTACACACGTGCGTAAGAAAAAGAATGCCGCGTCCAAGCCGCGCGCGGCCTCTCTCTGTCGTGTCTGGCGGGTGACTGGTGGGTGGCCGCTCTGGTCGTGAACGAAACGCGCGCGCCATTTTATTCAAAACAGTATTCTATCATAACTTTTGCAAATCTATAGTGACAGCTTACCGTATGGGCATGGGATTCCCGGTCTGGTCTTCTAAGGGCACCCTCGCTCCGTCTGTGGGGAGAGGTTCGCAAGGGACCAGCGCAGAGAAATGTCCTGCGTCATATGCTAATAAAATGGGCGCTTTGCTACACGCTTCTGGCTCCAATTCCAGGGGTAGGTAGATACCGCCGAATGGAATCGGCGCTATGGGATCACCACGGAAATCCTGTAAAAAAACATTCTAGTCATGTGCTGTTCTACGTAACCTAGTAAAAGTACGTAAATCGTTTATGGGTTTGGGTATAAGATTCGATAATAAAATTCCGAAATCAATTTTGGTCATGCCGTTACAGCAGTTTAAAAAACACTGTTAAAAAGAGATTAAAAAGAAAGTTCTGATACAGAAAGTCTACTATACTGTTGAAGATTACTTAGATGATAAGGATGTGTGGATATAGCTGCACGTCTACCCTGTGCAAGACAGAAATAACTAAATGTAATGAGTGTTAAGATTCTAAAAAGAGCAACCGCCGAGTTTCTTGCTGGTTCTTCTCGGTAGGAACAGCTTTCCGAACCAGCAGTAAATGTTGACGATTCAAAAGCACTTGTTTACAAGTTTTATCCACGCATTCTTATCATCTATATAATCTTCATTAGTGTTTGCGCCATGGCCCCGCGTGGAAAATAATATTATTATTTTAATTATAATAAAACTACTAAATACAAAATGAATTACTTTGTATCATGATAAACATTGAAAAAGAATAATTTACAATATTTTAATAAACGGCGGAGACTACCCTTGGGCAGGAGAATAAATGGATGATATGATGTAAAATCAATCAATCAATCAATCAAATTAATGCAATCATCATCCTCCTGCCGATTTATTTTTATCCCACTCTGAAGTGGGGTCGGCACAACATGTTAAAATATGTTGTCATATGATTCGGCTTCATATTTTACGACCGTCCGCCTGCCTGACGTCAACTTACCTTAGTCGCCTTTTACGACACCTCAGTAAGAAATGAGTGTCGTCTATTCTATTCAGCCTGATACCACACGGTGGGTCAACATACCTTAACCGCCTTTTACGACACCTCAGTAAGAAATGAGGGTGGTCTATTCTATTCGGCCGGATACCACACGGTGGGTCAACATACCTTAGTCGCCTTTTACGACACCTTAGTAAGAAATGAGGGTGGTCTATTCTATTCAGCCTGATACCACACGGTGGGTCAACATACCTTAACCGCCTTTTACGACACCTCAGTAAGAAATGAGGGTGGTCTATTTTATTCGGCCGGATACCACACGGTGGGTCAACATACCTTAGTCGCCTTTTACGACACCTCGGTAAAAACTGAGGGTGGTCTATTGTTTTGAATAAAATGACTCGCCCGCCGGAGGGGCGAGCGACGCCAGCGGCGAGGGCGGGGACGTTTAGGCATTCGATTCCTACCAGAGCGGTCGTTCGTTAGTTACTTTCAAACACGATAGGAACAAGCCGCGTGCGCCGGAACACGGCGTTCCTTTATAACGCACACGTGTAATTTTGCGTTTCGGGTGTTATTCTCAGATTTAGTGACGCGTTCAACCAGTGAAGTGTTTGATAAGACGCGACCGTCCACGGTTTAGGTGCGCGTTGGGTACTATTCCCCGATATAGGGATGACTCAATAACGTGTGACCTTATGAAGGTTGCGTGCACACCGGGTGTTATTCAGCTGATATAGTGAAGTGTATACTCAGGGAGAAACAGACATTACGTGTCCGTGGAAGAGTGCAGAGGCGAGCCAACGGTTTCGGGGATCGGCCAACTACATACAAGCACACACACACACGTACACATATACACGCAGTGACTCACGAGGCCGGACCACATACAGCTAACGGCCGCATAAGGTAGGTTAAAACGCCGGGGCGTCGGGCCCAGGTCCCGGAGGTTGTTTCATCCGTCCGCACGTTTGCGCGGAACATTTTCTACTCAGCCACCACCACCACCACGATACCACACGGCATGGATGAATTAAATGCAATGGTCGTACTAAAGTATCCTGTGCACAAGACACTTACCCGCAGCGCTACGTCGGCGAACACGATGACAGGCCGTCGCATTACGTGCGCCAACGCGAACACGTGCAGTTGCTCGAGGCCGGCGTAGTGGGGCGCGGCAGTAGGCTGCGGGCGCGGTCGCGGTTCCGCCGACGCCGCAAGCACCGCGTCGTGCCACTCGCGCTCCCACTCCGACTCCGACGGAGTCAGCCCGGCAGATTTTAGGGACAGGCTCTCTGACCATCGCCAGCGGCGTTTTATAGCTTCTAGAACGTAAGACACGTGTCTTAAATAAATAAATATATGGGACATTTACACACACGGTCATCCGTCCCCAAAGTAAGTAACTTAATACTTGTGTTATGGGTGACGGACAACTGGTAGATATACTACATATATAAGTTTAAATACATACTTAAATACAAATACACACCCAGGCTCGAAGAACCAACAATTTGTTTATAGAAAATGTTGGCCCTCGGCGGGAATCGAACCCGCGACCCGCAGAGCTGAAGGCAGGGTCACTACCCACAACGCCAACGAGCCAGTCAAAGTCAAGTAACTATGTATATCGTAAGTCAGTCAAGTCTTGTAACTACGTATATCGTAAGGAATATGTCTTGGAGAAATTTATTTATTTATTTATTTATTCTATAGGTCCGCCAACAGTGTATACAGTAATTGTCAAACTTAATTATTATTACATACATATGCAAGGTCTAATGCTACCCTAATTAAAGGTGGACAACATGCTTAAAAAAATACAGTACAATTGGAATATCAAATTATGTCAAACATGATTTATAGAAGCAGGCGTTACATTGCGGAATTCCATATTACAAGCAATATAACAGAACTAACTACTTTGCTATAATCCGCACGGGTTAAGTGAATGCATGCAAAGCCAATGTGTATGAAGCAGGCAAAAATCGTAATGCATTAAGATTTTTGTCGTGGAGCCTATCCTCCTGATGATGCTTCGGTTTCGGGGCGAAACGATTGTCGAGATTGTGGTGGAGGGTGTGTGTGCTGCTTTTGTGTGCGTTGTTGCTGGTGAATTGCGCCTTGGGGTGCGTGTGGTGGCTTGTCCTGCATGTATAAGGTGCGTAGATTTTGCCTGCTTTTATTTTTATTTTTATTTTATTTTATTGCCGGATTACAGCAAAGTAGTTAGTTCTGTTATATTGCTTATGTCAAACATATTAAAGCATCAAAATGACAAAAAAATATATATACTAAGTTCTCATTACAAAAAAATCAAAATGTCAAGATAGCAAATAATTTTTTTTTAGCAAATAACAATAATAACTAGACTAATAATAATAATAAGTTTAGAAATGTATACAGCAAGACATGTGTCTTGTAAGAATGTATATAGTAAGAAATTGTCTTGTAAGAAATGTGTCTTATAACAAATGTATATAGTACGAAATGTGTCTTGTAAGAAATGTATATAGTAAGACAGGTGTCGTGTAAGAATGTATATAGTAAGAAATGGGTCTTGTTAGAAATGTATCTTGTAAAAATTATAAATAAATATATAGCACAAAACTTAATACTTGTGTTATGTGTGCCAGACGAGAGATAACAAACAATCAAAAGCAAAAAAATCTTTATAATATGTAAAAAAAAACAACGCAACGGTGAGACCGTGTGACTCTCTAGAGACGATCATGGGTTCAAAACCTCAGGCAGGCACTGATGAGTTTTTCTATTAAAACTCATGTATCTAATTCATAACTGCAATTTATCACACGCTTTTTGATGAAGGAGAACATCGTTAGGAAACCTGCATATCTCTAGAGAATTCTAGGGATATGTGTAACCAATCCGCATTGGAGCGTGGTAGGTCTTAGCTCCAACCCTTCTCTCCAAAAAACGGAGATCCAGCTTTTGGATTTGTATTTTGTTTGTCTCAAAAAATTTGCATCTTCGTACAAACAAACATACTTTTTTTATAATTTTAGTGTGGATATGCTATTAACAGTTAATTATAACTCACTTGTAAGTACATCGCCACCTTCTCCAGATAACAAAGCTTGCACTTTCGTCCTCAAAGCCAGCAGTCTGTCGTGGAAGCCATAAGCCGCGAGTGAGGCTGCGTGTGGGAGGCAGTTACCATCACCGGATGTGGCTAGCGGCAGCAGGCGGGGCGCGCCCGGCACTCGGCCGTGCCGCCACCAGTTCATTATACCAGCGGATTCTAGGGTCACTAGTGTGGCTGTTTCGAGGAGATCTTTTTCGATGAATATCCTATAAACAGTAAAGTAACGACCTGTACGCCTACTATCAACGTTTATAAAACTATTCAATTGCAATGCAATTCAAAATCGGTACCTAAACTGAATCGCTTTCTATTCGTTCTATATGTTTTTAACTGAGTTGCATTTGGATAACGCACCTACTATATAAATAAGAGTAAACGAATTACGTTTGCGATTCAGTTTAGGATTTAATTCGGCAACCTTTTAAACTGTGCGTCTTTTAACACGTCATTGTATGATAAAGCAAAACATTCAGTTTAGGTTTTTAATTGAGTCGCAATAAGAGTTAATAAGTAATAAATAACTTAATATAGTAAGCCTGCTGTAACTATCAAACTGCTGAACATAGGCCGACTCTACCTTTTTTGGAAAGAAGGGTTTGAGCTTGACCCACTAATGCGTCTTAAGGTAGGTCACATGATGTATTCCTTCACCAAAGACGTGAGAGATATTGCAAATATAAATTATGTACATAAGTTTTAGGCTCGGAGTATCACATCAGATCAGATCATATCTGTCACCGATATAGCTCAGCAAAGCTGAAATGGCGATGGGCGGGGCACATAGTGCGGAGAACTGACGGTCCTTGGGGTCTCAAGGTGTTGGAATGGCGACCCCGCATCGGGAAACGCAGTGTTGGTAGCTCCCCTACGAGATGGACTGAAAACCTCAGAAAGGTCGCGAGGAGCCGCTGGGTTCAAACGGTACCAAGATCGTGTGTTGTGGAGATCACATGAAGAGATATCTCCAGCAGTGGACTTCCATCGGTTGACAAAGAAGAACAAAGATATAAGTTTTAACAGAAAATCTATCTGCTCGCTCGGAACCCGGGTTCCTCTGGAAAAACTCACAGCACAGTCTTAGCGTTCGATATCACAGAATGGATCGAAAGAATAAGAAGAGGATAAGATATTCATTATAAACAGGCGTTACTTAAGGTTATTCGAAAGTATAAAAGTAATGATAGAAATATTTTCCTTAAATCTTTATAGCAGATCAATTAAACAAATACAGATTATAGCAAAATAAAGCGGTAAAGGTATTGTGCAAAGTGGTAATAAAGTTTTGTCGAATATGTCTAATGTCCGAGTTATAATAATTGGTTCAAGTAAATATATGTAGCTACGTGACATTTCACCATAATGACCACGAATTCAGGCGCAGTTCTAAAAGGTTAAAAGTGCGAAAGGTTCAAACACGTGAAAGAGGTTCAATGGCTAAATCTGTTAGGGGAAAATTAATAGGGTTGCCAGCTGGGCGAAGAAGGACTGGCATCGCAAATAACAACTGAATACAATTTGTTCATATTGGCAAAAAACATTACATATTATAAGATAGAAATTTTCAAAAACTTATAAACTACTAAATGGATTTTACATATATTCCAAATGATCAAAAAATTACATTGCACATCTCCATGACTTGAAAATTTCATTTTTTTTATAAAAGACCAGTAGCAACGTGGTTGATGTGACGTCCGTTTCATTTTGTTACAGAAGCATCATTGTGGCCGCACGGCTTTGGCTGATAAGTAATAGTAGCAGTAATAGCACTCAATTGGCTTGCTTTGGCTTGGCCCGGATTACCCCCCGTACGCATGGGCGTAAAAACCCCGTCACGTTAAAATTCCGCAATAGACGTTTTGTATGGTATATTTGGCTTAACGCCCTACGCCCTAACGCCTAAAATGGAACACGGCGCGATAAAAATACGTCGCGTTTTAAATGGGCTGTCGTGTGAACAGATAGATCTTTCATTCTAAAAGTGCACGCCCCTCCAATGTCTTTACTCACTTATACCAGTCGAGCCATTAGTTGACCTTTAAGTGCGCGAATGAGTCGAGTCAACTTTGAAATTGCTGCGCGCACACATATACAATAGTACAGTCAATATTTTCTCTCACGCATTAAAATAATGTAATTGTGTAATTGTAATGGTGGAGGGGCGTGCACTTTTAGAATGATAAGAAAGCCTGGATTTGAAAATCCTTTCAGCTTCATACAAGACAGCGGTTTAATAATGTATAATTGAAAACATTTAAAAGATTGACCGCCGAGTTTCTTGCTGGTTCTCGGTAAGAGCAACATTCCGAACCAGTTGTAGCTTCATTAATCATATTGATGCTTGACGATTCAAAAGTGCCTGAAATGGTTTATTTGAATAAAGATTATTTTGATTTGATTTGAATGAAAGATCTCTACCTGATTACCCATTTATTTCATTTCGACGTATTTTTAACGCACGGTAAATAACCTCTCGTGCGTACGAGGGGTTAAGTTTGGCTTAGATCGACTAGCGCAGCGTTACAAATATTAGTATGGATATATTTAATTTCAAAAGCGCGGATGGCAACCCTAGTAAAGTTGGCAGTGTGCCGAGCCACGCGCAAGCAACGCAATGTCACGGTGACTTGTTTAGGTGGGGCCAACAAAAATCGTGGTTATAAATGACTCCGGGTGGACGGCTGGTCAAATATTTTACTTTTGAATAAGCGTGTGTTGGTAAATATAACTTGCCTAAACCGTCTCTGCGAAAATAAAGATAATTGCAACTTTGAATAACAGCAGTTTAAAAACACTTATAAAAGGGCTGATACGGAAAGCCTTTCTATAAATAGGATTTAATATATGGTATGAATGCGTAGAATAAACTAGATATATTAACAGTACAAAATAGATATATTAACTAATTATAACTAGTTATAAATATTATACTTTGAAAAGAGCATTCTCAATTAAAAAATTTGACAGGCCCGTTGGCGTAGTGGGTAGTGACCCTACCTTCTGCACCGGGGGTCGCGGGTTCAATTCCCTCCGAGGGCCAACATTTTCTATAAACAATTTGTTTGTTCTTCGAGCCTGGGTGGTATGTGTATTTAAGTATGTATTTAAAACTATATATGTATATATTTGTTGTCCGTCACCCATAACACAAGTATTAAGTTACTTACTTTGGGGATGGACGACCGTGTGTGTAAGTGTTCCATATATTTATTATTTACTATCAATCGAGTTTCTTGCTGGCTCTTCTCGGTAAGAACAGCTTTCCGAACCAACAGTAGAGTTGACGATTCAAAACCACTTGTTTACAAGTTTACTTGAATAAATAATATTTTGAATTTGAATATACATAATACTTCCATGTGCAAATTTTATTATTACTGTGCTTGTGCGCTCGCTCGCGTGAAAATCAATGTGTCGTAACATAATCTAATATTTTTAATAGGAATTTCGAACAAAAAGTTATGAGTTATGAATTATGAGTTAAGACATGCTGTCCTGGACTTTTTGTAGTATCTTTGTAGATCTACAATTCTCTGTTATATTACTTTAGGCACGCGACTTAAGCTCCCAGCAGACGAGTTTTTCTACAACTGTGCGACCACTTCAGTACTATTTACATATAACCTTAATGCTGTATTAACCTAGACCTTCTGGAAGCATTGCATTACAATTTAGTAAAAACCATTTAAGAATCTGTTCAGAAGATATTGTGAAAATCGATAACATACAGATAGCTACTGGAGACTTTGTTTTATGTATTGATACCATAGAGTCAAGTTTGTATATTACTTTTATCTGCTCCGATGTTAAGCGACGATGTCGTTAAATACCTACCAAGGTTTACTGCGAAAAGTGTGACATTCAGTCGCACATACCTCTTATCATTTCTAAACGACGTCGCGCCGGTACATTAAATTTATTTATGTTACGGTCTTAAGGTGTTGATCACCAACACCTGAGGGTTTATAAAAAAATTTAAAAGAGAAAATGTTTCTGCATTATTCAAAGATCAAACTATATCACTGATTCAAAATAATTAAATTAATCTATTCTATACTCTGTACTAATATATAAAGCTGTATATTGTGTTTGATTGTTTGAACGCGCTAATCTCACGAACTATTGAACCGATTTGAAATATTATTTGAATGTGAGATACTCCATTTATCGAGGATGGCTATAGACTATATAACATCTAAGATGAACAGGAGTGGAGCAGCAAAAAAACCATATTGCGAAAACTTTTAAACTGTGAAAGTATCCAAAAATCATGTATTACAAAATTGTTCCCCTCTAAAATTTATAAATAAAAGTCCGCGACAGCATATGTCTAGCTTTTAACCTTAACCCGTTTTAACCATAATTAATATAAGTATTACGGTTTGCTCAAACAATAAGACTGCAGTCCACGCGAACGAAGTTACGTTTAAAAGCTAGTAAAGCGATGAAATTTAAGCTATGGAATTGTGTGTATGTGACACACATATAGAGAGAGAGGAGAGAGAGAGAGAGAGAGGAGAGAGAGAGGAGAGAGTGGAAAGAGAGAAAGGGGAGAGAGAGAGGAGAGGGGCGGAGAGGAGAGGGAGACTGATGCACACCCACGCACGCACTATATATAAAAATACTCACCTGAAGTCTGGAGGATATACTGAAATATCCGGCAGCAAGAGTATGTGGTCCGAAGACAGGGTACTGGGTTCGGGTTCTGTGTTGCTTCGTAACGCCCACACCAGGCCCTCGTTATCTGTGGCTCGGGATATACCTCTCGATAGCTTTCGGCCTGGAGCAGTTAATGTAGGAATTAAATATATCGCACGCTTAGTATTTTAAAAACAGTGTTAAACGCAGGTTGATACAGAAAGCCTACTATACAGTTGAGGATTACATAAATAAATAAATATAGCGGACACTTACACACACGGTCGTCCATCCCCAAAGTAAGTAACTTAATACTTGTGTTATGGGTGACAGGCAACTGGTAAATATACTACATATAGTTTTAAATACATACTTAAATACAGATATACACCCAGGCTCGAAGAACCAACAAATTGTTTTAAGAAAATGTTGGCCCTTGGCGGGAATCGAACCCGCGATCCGCGGAGCTGAAGGCAGGATCACTACCCACTGCGCCAACGGGCCAGTATTTAAGTGATAATCTAATCTAATCTAATTAAATATTAGACATAATCGTGTAAGAATCATAGTAATCTTTATTTTAATGTCATATATGACATCACGCTACGAACTATATAAAAAAAAACTAGTACTAAAGTAATAATAAAATAATTATTATTACAAAAGTAATAATAATAATTGACTGGCCCGTTGGCGCTGTGGGTAGTGACCCTGCCTCTAGCTCCGCGGGTCGCGGGTTCGATTCCCGCCGAGGGCCAACATTTTCTATAAAAAACAAATTGTTGGTTCTTCGAGCCTGGGTGTTTATTTGTATTTAAATATGTATTCAAACTTATATATGTAGTATATCTACCAGTTGTCCGTCACCCATAACACAAGTATTAAGTTACTTACTTTGGGGACGGACGACCGCGTGTGTAAATGTCCAATATATTTATATTCATATATTTATATTATTATTACTTTTGTATTATGGATCTCCACAAAGTAACGCCTAATTTTATCAAAAAAACTAGTGTTTTTATGCTCTTCCAAGTTATGGCTCCCTTTTATACTCACGTTTCTAAAGAGCTACGCTACTTTTTTTTAATTATGCCACTTACTTCTTTAGGTCAATAATTCTTACTTTCTTAGGTCAATAATAAAAGCGTGCGATATATATCTTAAAATATTTTGTAAATGTAATCTTTATTCGAAACATCATCGTGTTATTATCATGACGGTAAAAAAACCATTGCAGGTAAACTTATTATTGGGAATTAATACATATTCTACTTTAAAATAAATTGTACACTAATATTATAATTGCGGAAATCTGTCTGTATATTTCTTATAGTTTCATGGCTAATTCCCTTGACAAATATTGATGACATTTGGCACAATTAAACCTTAAACACCGGGGTAACATAGAGGCTAGTAGAATATAGATGTTACAAAAGTCTGTCTGTTGTGGAATAAAAAAATATCTGTATAGGATAAAAAAATCTCATTTTTCTATTAGGGAACTGAGACAAAAACATATTGCAATATGGAATGTACTTAAAAACTTAAGTTGGCACAAACGAAGTCGCAGGTAGCAGTATTATGATTTAACTTACATTCAGGAGCAGGTGTGAGTACCAAGTTGGAAGGGGCAGAATATGACATGTTTAGGTCCAGGGTTCCGACAGAGCGGTCTGTGATGACGTCACCTCCAGCCCTTGGCCGTAAGGTTGTACTGTGAACTCGATCTGTAACAAACAGATGAGTTATCGATACTTAGATTATAAATAAATATGATTATATTATTTATTTATTTAGTTGTAACAAATCCACAGCTATTATTAAGACTATATAACTCTAAATATAAAAATCTTAACATAAACCACTTAGGATTATATTATTTAAAGTAAACATAGTAAACTGAGTCAAGCTATATGATTTATAAACTAAAACAGAAAATCAACAACATTTTGAGGTGAACGAGTATAAAAAATAAAGTAGTAAGTAAAAGTAAAGTAACCGCCTGTTACTATGCCCACTGCTGGGCTAAGGCCTCCGCTGTCCATTTTTGAAGAGAAAGATTGCTCCAATGCGCATTGGTAGGTAACTCATATCCCTAGAATTCTCTAGAGATGTGCAGGTTTGCTCATAATGTTTTCCTTCACCGAAAAGCATGTGATAAATTATAATTATCAATTAGACTCATAAGTTTAAATAGAATATCTCATTGGTGCCTGCCCGGGGTTTGAACCCATGATCGTCTCTAGAGAGTCGCACGGTCTCACCGCTAGACTATCACAGCTTATTAATATTTAATTTATGTTAACACAGTAAGAAAACAAAAATTTGAACAAAATTTTGTAATATTGTATTACGTACTGTAATGTTTTGTATGATAGTGTTATGTAATTATGTGTGTGGTGTATATATTTTATTTATATTATATTAATATTGATGAAATTTGTCACAATCATTCTTTATACAACGGGGTAACATATAGAGTATAGGCTATAGGAATACTGTTAATTCTACAGGAATACGATGGCATTTAAAAGCGCCATCTATTATCAACCTATCAAAGTTTTTTTATTTACGATGTGTCGAAAGTCAAGTAAATTCTGTACTAATTTATATGGCAAAACAACGTTTGCCGAGTCAGCTAGTAGATTATAAATGCGAAAGTTTGTCTGTTGCGCATTCATGGATAATCCAGTGGTGTAATACTTAAATTCACTCAAGAGCCGAAAAATTAGCAAATTCTTCTTGCAACATTTTGAACGCAATCCCTGGAGTTAAAGGCAAGGTCACTACCATCTTATAGTGTGTTATCTATGCTACCATCTACGCCAACAGGACAGTCAAAAGACGATATCCTATTAACACAAGATTTACCAGACCAGTTAAAATTCAAAATTCCTACTATATTACACATTATTTTTTTCAGAAATGATGTTATGACTTTGCAGCTATAATTAAAGAGTACGTTTTATAAACTTGATTAATATTGTTCAACTTTATTTTTGTCATTTTTAAGAGTAAATATAGACTAGAAACCACAAGAAGCCTGTTTTTTATGCACCAGTCATTTTGACTGGTTTGGTAGAAATAGGTATATTCAAATCTCTGGTATATCTAGTGTTAAGTTTTTAAATCAGCTTTGTACTTTAATTTTCTAAAAAGCACCCAGGATTTTTTAATGAAACCTTGCTTAATTAATCCGTAAGTTTATAAGTATAAGTAAGTATATATCTCAGATATGTATCTGCCAATCCGCATTTAAATAACGTTGTGAGTTAAGCTACAATATTACTCTAAAAGAAGAGAGGAAGTCGTGAAATAAAAAATGTAAAGTAACGGTCTGTTACTAACTAACAGAGGGACAAAGGCCTTCTTCTCTCCTTATTTGGAGCGTACCACGCTGCTCCATAAGGATTGAGAGGTTACATATATCTCAGAAGCTGTGACAGCCCAGCGGTGAGACCGTGTGACTCTCCACTCACTACTCACCAATGAATTTTTTTATTTAAACTTGTGTTTAATTGATAATTGTTATTCATCACATGCTTTTCGGTGAAGGAAAACATCGTGAGGAAACCTGCATATCTCTAGAGAATTCTAGGGATATGTGTAACCTACCAATCCGCATTGGAGCAGCGTGGTAGGGTTTAGCTCCAACCCTTCTCTCCAGAAAACGGAGAGAGGAGGCCTATGCTCAGCAGTGGGACATTAACAGGCCGTTACTTACTTACTTATATACCTCAGGGATTGTCCTGAGATATGCAAGTTTGATCACAATGTTTTTCTTCACCGAAAAGCGTGTGATAAAATGGAAATATAATTTTTTTACATTAATTTAAATTGAAAACTCATTGGTGCCCGCCTGGAGGTGTAAAGCTATGACCCTATCGAGAAATTCACACGATCTCACCGTGCTATCATAGCTTGTATTATAATAGTAAGAGAAAATTAAAATTCCTTAAGTGGCAGACTGGCTTCAGTTTGCGATGGAAATACCGTTATCATATATGGTATGTTCGAGTACCGATACGTAAAAGTACATAAGTAAAACGTTTTTAATCCATGATTAGAAAGTTAAATGGCGCAGTGGTTATAAGGTTAAGCAACACTTCGGCACAGTCGCTGAATACATCCTCTAATATTAGGCAAATTAAAAAAGATACCAATCTCCACGTAAATAATCTAGAGGTCAATGCTCTAATTCAAGGGGTAGAAAACATTTTACGGCTTATAATAATTATGAAATAATTTGGCTAATTTTAAATTTATACAGTTTATGAAATCATGAATATTTATTATATTTAGTAACATCATTTTTGTATAAATATTTATGAAAAATTAAACATAGCTTTTATTTAGTAAATATTTCATTTGTTTAAGGTATTAAATAAATAAAAATTAAAGCAAAAAGTAATAGCTGATTTATTTTAAACTTAGCGCACTAGTATACTAAAAACGAAACTGTTATTGTTTGTCCTTCTTTTTTTCGTTTTGACTTAACTGTACCTCAATACTTCAGATGTGTATATGATTTTTTATTGTGGTAGATTTAAGGGTGTGAGAATGATACAGACTTTATTTTTTAGACTTTACGGTTTTATCGAGTACTCAGTCCTCGGAGAATAAATTCGCAGGAATAAAGTATTATTATTAATAGTATGAGTGAAGTAAATCTGATATAACTAATTATTTATACCATATGTTAATAACAATAAATGTTGGTATATGGAGAACATTAATACGCTGTGGAAGTTAGAGGCATATGCTAGAGGAAAAAAAATTGATGCACATGTATGAGAACTAATGCCGGATGCTGTAAAAAATAGACTTCTAACAAATGAAAGTCATTTACACTGTGGGAACATGAATTTCGAAACGTATCTTTATAACGTTCTTTTACAATTTCTTAGCATATGCTAGCTATTATTCCAGTGCATGATCAAGGAAGATCCCTGCCGAAACGTCGTACAAAAAAGGTAACTCGGCTGTATCGCAATACGATTAAAAATATTTTGAATATCGGAATATATCAATTTAGTTCAGAGCTGTGAGACGGTGGGCCCCTTTCGAGAGAGTCAAGGATTCAGACACCGGGCAGGCACTATTGAGTTTTAATACTCTACACTCTATACTCTACATTTAGCATAACATAGATTTCCTAATCGCATATTATAGCGCGGATATTTAATCATCATTCTCCTGCCCATATCCCACTCTAAGTGAGGTCGGCACAACATGTTACAGACATGTTGTCACATGATTTGGCTACGTATTTTACGACCGGCCGCCTGCCTGACGTCAACTTACCTTAGTCGCCTTTTACGACAGCTCGGTAAGAAATGAGGGTGGTCTATTCTATGCAGCCGGATACCACACGGCACATACCTTAGTCGCCTCTTACGACACCTCGGTAAGATAGGAGGGTGGTCTATTCTATTCTGCCGGATACCACACGGCATAGCGCGGATATTTAATATTACTTGTAACTTTAATTATTTTATTCTTCTTACTAGCTGTGCAACAACGGCTTCTCCCGCGTGGCATTCAGCGATTTACGAAACTTTTGCCGAATTTTCGAAATTTTGAACATAAAAATTGTTATTGTGTGTTAACCGTGAAAGATAGAGATATGCTTTCACGGACGTTATTATTGTATTTTTATAGATCTACAATTTTCTACTACATGTGTGTAGTATCCGGCTGCATAGAATAGACCACCTTCATTACCGAGGTGACGTAAAACGCGACTAAGGTAAGTTGACGTCAGGCAGTCGGCCGGTCATAAAATACGTAGCCAAATAATATGACCACTTCGAGTGGGATAAGAGTAGGAGGATGATGAATGATGATGTTAAAGAACCAAACCAAATAATTTCAATTACAATAAAGGGAAAAAAGAGAAAGCAGAAGACTGTACCTGTCTCTCTTTTTTATGTGTGATTAGACAAAGATAAGTATACCAGTTTCATCTTCCCTCTCATTTTTTATTATAACACTCTGACTTACAGGCCTGCCTATGGCTTTATATCATATAGTATAATAACTCTGATATAAACATATGACCGGGAAGTGGGAACTCTGTTCAGCGATGTCCTTCTGGTAAAGGGTTTGTCGCTATAAATATTTCATGAATCATAAAATGAAATATAACCGTCGCCTCAGAATGTATATTTTTAAAACGATGCGTTGTTCAAACTTTAAACATGACTCCATAATGTTATTGCGGACGAGTGCCCGTGCCAAAACACTCGTCATCGTACATCGATAAATTGGAACGTATAACAGATTATATATATTACTAGTGATACCCGCGACTTTGTTCGCCGTTCGTTCGATCGTTTCGCCTCGTAACCAAAGTGTTATCAGGAGGATAGACTCAACGAAAAAATCGTAATAGTATATGTGTTGTTTTCCTGTACCCGTGTACCCGTAACAAAACCGGGAGACTGGATTTTTTCTTATGTTACCCCGGTGTATAAGCTTTGATTGTGCCAAATTGGGAATATATAATCTAATCTCAACTCTGGCAATCAAACCTGGAATCGGGTTCAGTAATAAAATTGCACATCAGCAACTGAACCAAAGAAGTAGTCAAATTGTCGTCAAAAAGTCCCCAAAAGCTGTCTTCTAAACGAAATTTTGTAAGGTTTTTATTAAAAGGAATTGAAATTCTTCCGGAAGGTTTAGATAAATAACACTTAGGTTAATAGTTTAATATAAATTGTGTTGGAGGTCGGGCGGTTGTAAAAAACTCGCCTGCTGGGAAATTTAGGCGCACATGCGCCGCGTAAAACAACAAAGATACCCTAAATAATGTAATAGAGAATTGTAGATCTACAAAGATACTACAATAAACGCCGCGATAGCATGTCTCTATCTCTAATGTAAGTATAAGTTATTGTGAGTTAACACAATCTTTCTTACACGATACTCTTATGTTTAAAATTTCAATTCGGGAATCATTTTAAAATTCCCGCAAGATCGGGATTCACGCGGGAAATTGTCCTACCACTCGGGCCAAGCTCGAATTAAATAAAGATTTAAAAAAAGTAAAGTATTTTATAACAACGTTACGTTTCACGAATAACTATAAACAATTCGTGATATCTAAATCAACGAAAAAGAAAACAATTCGCCTGTATCGATAGTAGATTAACTAACGATAACCATAAAAGTAAAGAAATTGCATCCACGCACGCGATAGCGAACACTGTAATCTGATCGAATTAAAATTAATAGCCTACAATAATACTATTTGGAAATGTTTAGTATTATACTAGCTGTGCCAGCGGCTTGGCCTGCGTGGAAACCTGCGTGTCACAATTTTTTTTAGAATTCAAATTTTAAACATAATAGTTGTTATTGTGAGTTAACCATAAGAGATAGAGACGTGCTATCGCGGACTTTTTTGTAGTAGTTTATAGATCTACAATTCTCTAGTACATTACTTTAGCGTAATTCTGCTGGTTTATGGCACACGCGACTAAAGCTCCCAGCAAGCAAGTTTTTTAACAACTGCGCGATCTCTTCAACACAATTTACATATACCGATATGTACTATTTACCTTAACCATCCGGAAGTATTGCACACTTTTTTGGTGAAAACCGAAAACCGTACAAAGATTCGTTCATTAGATTTTGAGAAAATCGACTACATACAGACAGACAGCATTTGGGGACTGTTTTATAGTTAGTATAGATATGTATATTTGTATGTCGGGTTTGTTTTTTGGACTAAGAATATGCTGTCTTTTATACCATATTAAGTGTATCTCTGATGATAATATTTTGATTAACTGTTAAGAAACCTCGCTTTAAATAACGGCATGTTATTGTGTACGTTATCTTACTACTCCTCCATTTTTTTGGAGAGAAGGGTTGGAATTAATCCCACCACGCTGCTCCAATGCTTGGTAGGTTACACATAACCTCAGAATTCTCTAGGGATATGCAGGTTTCCTCACGTTGTTTTTTCCTTAACCGAGAAGCGTGGGATCAATTAGACACATAAGTTTCAAGAGAAAAATGGGTTTTGGTGCCTTGTAAGGGTTTAAACCCGTGACCCCCTTTAAAGAACTAGCGCGATCTCACCGCTGGACTATCAAACTTTTGAAACACCCTTTGTTTGGGTAAAACTCAATTCAGGTTGAGATGATGGCTTCCGCTAGTAGATACGTCCACCACCAATTAATATGCAGTATGCTCAAATTGTTCAGTTGTTTGTAGGCAAAATTATAAAATCTGCATCCGTTACACAGAAACTACAAAAAGTGTTTTGTTTTTCAGTAGTCGTTTTTGTAATTGAGTTGACCCCTGGTTGTGTTTAATGGCTGACAGGATGATGTTATGCTTCTCAACTTTGAATTTGTCTTGGTAAGACCGTATGTGATTCATCAGTTACGTGTTCTTTTCACTTTAACTTGGTCTACTTTATCCAGTTCGTCTAGATGTCTTCAGCAGGCCTACCATGGACTCTTATTGCGACTCAATTGACGACATAAACGAAATTGTTTTGCTTTGTCATACAATGGCGTCTTAAAGACGCACACTTTAAGTCGTTGACGAATGAGCGTTCGGAATGCGACCTAAAAACACTTGCGTAAAAGAGACAGAGTTATCTATAGCTCATATAACGTTTTCCTTTTCAAACATTACGACCCCAATGCAATCCACACTACATGATACGAAAAGAAAGCGGTTGAGTTTAGGTACTGACTTTGAATTGAATCGTTTTCTAAAAGTTCATGGTAGGCCTACAGGTCTAGATGTCTTACACCTATTGACTTGGTAGAAAAAAAGGATCTAGTTTCGATGAAAATTTAAAACTCAAACATTCATTGCTTTCTCAAAACAGAAAGGAACAACTTTTGTCATTCAACGCTTTCCAACTTTTAATCATTACTTGATTTTATCGTGAACAAAGAGACACGGGGGACATTAAAAAAAATATATAATAATAATATGTTATGAATGAGTTTTTGGTACAATTTTTAAACAAATTTTTGAAGTTTTGAATTTTTAAACAAATGGTTATATATGGTCATGTTATTTATTAAATCAGGAGACACAATGGAGTTTCACAATTACAGATATACCGAAAGGTTTTAGATTTTTTTTGTGCAACTGATGTATCTTACCATGCCATGAACGAAACCAAATTTAATGTTGACGTTTGAGTAGCTGAATCGATGCAATAGGAATTCCAATTTAATCCCCCGGATCGATCTCATTTTTGTGATGGCGATATTTGCAAAGTTGATGAGAGCCAGAAGTTATTGTTTTTTCGAGCTAGTTGACAATATGTCTCGTGTGCCTAAAAAATCACTTATCATCCCGCCTTACAATACTGTATTTTTTGCTAAATCTTTTACAGTTCTAGCCGCACGTCTATGGAACTCGTTGCCATACAGCATCATCCATGATAGCCTTAACCTTTCCCCCAATGCTTTTAAACTTAGATTAAAGAAACATTATATGTCTTTACTCCCATAATGTATTTGTTGATATTTATGTGTATATTATTGTTCTTCTTCTCATATTTATAATATATTTATATTTACAATATATTATTTATATAAATATATATTTATAAATATATAATTATATAAATATATATATATTTATTAGTATATAAGTTAGGATAGTAGTACCATAGCTGTTGCACTATAAATTGTCTCACTTCGTAGGTTAGCTGGTAGAGATCTCTGGCAAAGGGATAAGTTTACCGTTGTACTCTGTTTTTTTTATTGATAATGTTTTTCTTACGTATTTTTTTTTATTTATGGTACATAAATAAATAAATAAATAAAATCGATCAATCTCAGATTATATTAAAATAATTTTGTTTTTACTTCAACGATTTGGGAGAGCACAATGGAGTCGTTGAAGCGTAAACAGGATGCGACTGCGAGTTAAGTGGACACCAATGGGTGTATAGCACGCTCCAATAATTCTGCCTAACATTTGTTACGTTACATAACCGCTTCCAGTGACTTTATTGGACAGAAACTTCCATGACATCATCTCTAATTCATTGTAACTCGCCTAACGTACAAAAAATCATTTCGATCGTTTGTTTAAGTGATTAAAGTCCGATACTTTTATGGAAGAAACGGTCCAAATTTATTGATGTTTAAGAATTTCCGATACAACGGGATGTTGGGCGCTTCACTGGAATAGTTATCTGAGTATATGTATTGATTAGCTGAAGGAGAGGTTTCTTGAAGTAAGAATTATCCAATTAAGAAGGCGATTTATGATAAAGGTGTGGACAACGCATGCTGTTGTCACCAGCACCGAAATTTTAATTAATTTTAGCCGTATGAGTTGAACATAGTGGCCATTCTGTTCCTTGGACACATAACACTATAAGAAATTTCTAGAATGCTGGAAATTGATATATTTGAAATTATAATGGAAATTGATATCATTACATAAATTACAAAAGAGCTGTTGATGTTAAGAACGATGTAAATCGAGTCATCTTAAAAATATGGTTCATTCGTCTGGAAGTTACAATGCTATAACGAGACACACATATGAAAATACATCATAATATATATGTGAAAGAAAATTCTGAAAATAAGTATTTTGTGACTGTATTGAGACCTCACATAATATAATATAAATATAAATATGTGGGACATTTAAACACACGCTCGTCAGTCCCCAAAGTAAGTAACTTAATACTTGTGTTATGGGTGAGAGACAACTGGTAAATATATAATATATAGTTTTAAATACATACTTAAATACATATATAAGGATCAAGTTGTTTTTGCCTTAATAGGATTGTACATAGTTATTGTATTTTTACGTTGATCTCGTATTCTGGTATCAATTTAAGTCATTGCCGCAGATAAACCTTAATATATAAAATAAATAAAAATGAAAGCTCTTTCCCTTTGTTTGTTAGGACTTAAAAGTTCTGAAATATTGCATCACAACTTCAACAGATATTTTTAACGAACTTACAGTAGTTTTACTCTACTAATCTCTCGAACACAAAAGAATTATAAGGGTATTAGAACTATGGAAATCTGATAAAATATCTTGACCCGGTTCGCGGTCTAATTATATCATCGTGATATAAAGCAGAGTTGCAGAGGACGTGATTCGAATATATTTTTAGAGGATCGCATGTGATTATTTGGAACGAGCGTCGTGGGCGAAAGTAGGATATGCGTCTGCTATTATGGTCCGCGTATAATAAACTGATGGTACAAATCTTATTATAGAACTAGAAATACGTGCGGCTTCGCCCGCGTGAAATTCAGTGTTTAGCATATTATAGTCGCTCGAATTTCGGCATGAGACTGACTCTCTGATACCCTACACCGCTTTTTATACCTGTTCCCCCCTCTAAACTACAATCAACACCCGTTTGTTACTACCTCTACTAAAAATTGTTGTAAAACGACCTCTTTAACTCAATTTACATGAAACCGTTATGTGCTATTAACCTTTCGGAGGAATTGCACTACCTTTTAGTAAAATCGTACTAAAATCCGTTCAGTAGATTTTGAGAAGATCGATTACATACAGACAGACAGGTTTGGGGACTTTATTTTATAATAAGTATAGATTATTATGTTGTACTCTGCGTTTTTTAAGAAAATCTATGTAATGCTGACTGAGTATAACAAAAAAAACACATGTAGGATTAGTTACCGCACGTATAAGAAAACACAACCACCAACAACACACTAGACAAGCGCTACACACATTTACTACGGCAATAACAAGAGTCGTGTAGCAAATTGGTGTCAGACCTGCTGCAAACTGGTGGTACTAGCAAACTTGTGTTCGGAGGCAAAATCAATGATGGGGTTGAACTATTTGAAAATAATACTGCTGCGCTCGGGTAATGCGTCGCTTTGCGATTTTGTCGTTTGTACAGCTATCTTCTGATGATGCTTTGGTTACCTGGTGAAATGATCGTTGAGACTGTTGTAGTAAATGTGTGTAGTGCTTGTGTAGTGTGTTGTTGGCGCTAGTGATAGTTTAAGAACGGCTTTTTTATCCTACACTCAGCATTAGTACATACATTTCCTTAACAATTTCATTAAATTCTTTCATTATATTTTTACTTTGGAATTCCGCAAAACAATGCCTACTTGTTAAAAATAGTTAACACACTATCTGGGTTGCCAAGATAAATAAATTTTACCAAAAGCTTCATTTGTCTCTTAGATCATTTTAATTCACATAATGTGTTATGCGCTTGTACACAAATATTTATGTGTATGTAGTAATATCCAGTGATTCAGTGATAGATGGAATGTGCCTGCCGAAAAGATACCGGTTCTCCTTGAAGATATTTATTATACGCGCTGAGAAACGTTAATACCGGAAGGACATTCCTCGCCTACCTAAAGATTTTATGAACGAATAATTTTCGTAGTTTATAGTGAAATATTTAACCTAACATATATTTCTCTCTCATCATCATCCTCCTGCCCTTATCCGACTCTAAGTGGGGTCGGCACAACAATGTTACAAACATGTTGTATCATGATTTGGCTACGTATTTTAGGACCGGCCGCCTACCTGACGCCAACTTACCTTAGTCGTATTTTACGACTCCTCGGTAAGAAAGAAGGTGGTCTATTCTACTCAACCGGATACCACACGGTGGGTCAACTTACCTTAGTCGCCTTTTACGACACCTCGGTAAGAAATGAGGGTGGTGTATTCTACTCAGCCGGATACCACACGGCGGGTCGACTTACCTTAGTCGCCTTTTACGACACCTCGGTAAGAAATGAGGGTGGTCTATTGTACTCAGCCGGATACCACACGGCAGATATATTTCTCTCTTAATTGAAACTTTATTAGTCAATTCGAGATATGGTATGGAAATCTAAACGACATATTAAATAGCTAAATTCTTACACGTCAAAAGTACGTATGATGCAGTGGGGAGCTCATTACTTAGGTTCAGAAATATTGAAAAGTAGCCTCATGTAGTATATGTACCGAAAGAAAATGGGATTGAGGATAATGCCGCTCTAGAATGACCGTATGGCAAATAAAATCTGTAATTTTTTCAATGTAAGATTCAAAAGAAAAACACAGAAATTTCTAAAGCTTAGATTTTTGGGAAAAAAAAAGGAAGGAATAATATCGCGTGTGGTATCCGGCTGAGTAGAATAGACTAACTTCATTTCTTACCGAGGTGTCGTAAAAGGCGACTAAGATAGTCGACCCGCCGTGTGGTATCCAGTTGAGTAAAATAGATCACCCTCTTGCCATGGGGTTCCACAATACGACTAAGGTAGGTTGACTACAGGCAGGCGACCGGGAGTAAAATATGTAGCCAAATCATGTGACAACATGTTTGTAACATGTTGCGCCGACCCCACTTAGAGTGGGATGAGGGCGGGAGGATGATGATGGTGTTTTAATCGACACAATAAATAATAAGAGCGAAGATAAAACTCGTATACTTCATATCTGTCTAATCCTAATATCCTAATTATTATTATAATTTCCTAATTATAATTATTGATTATTAATTATAATTATAATATTATAAATGCGAAAGTTTGTGAGTATGGATGGATGTTTGTTACTCTTTCACAAAAAAACTATTGAACGGATTTGGATGAAACTTTACAGTT
Source organism: Morpho deidamia (assembly GCA_947086505.1). Lineage (NCBI taxonomy): Eukaryota > Metazoa > Arthropoda > Insecta > Lepidoptera > Nymphalidae > Morpho > Morpho deidamia. The sequence goes on from CAMTZC010000011.1 coordinate 3,992,411, forward strand.
ATATAGGTTTTACATCGGAATAACATATAGGCTACAATTTTTAATGATTTTATGTAATATAACGATATGTGTCATGAAAAAATCTGGCCTCTGAGAGTTATCTTGGCGTACGCTGCTTAAACTATTGGAGTTACACAAAGATGATGTAGGGCAGTATTGTTTGTCTTTAATAGATCTAAATAAAAGTCCGTGACAACATATATTTACCTTTTATGGAATCCACTTTGACCAAAATTGTGAATAATAAATTTTATTTAGATAAGATACTATTTTACAATGCACATTTTAGTATATTAATAAAAGTCTTATCAAAATCAATACATTTGTTGCTTTGAGTATTTCATCTATATAAACTTTGTCATTCAAACAAAGTAATTTGGTCGAATAGTTAAAAAGTTATCACGAAATGATTGACGCGCGAAGATTGTACGTAATCCGAAAGTTTTAAAGTTAGAGATCTAAAATTTTAAATGTGCGAGTAAATAAAAAAGTATATATTTATTTAAAATGACTTTTCACGAAACTTAATGTAGCAGAACAAATTCCAGGCGAGCGAATCCGCGGGCAAAAACTAGTCACACATAAAAAAGAGAGACAGATAGAACACCCTCATTTGCTTTCCCCTTTATTGTAATATGTCACATTTAAGGCTGGCTTCTCTACTCTAGTACAATAAAGCCATGATTATTTCGCATCCTGAATATCAGTTGACAACGGCCTTTTTTATCATGAAAAAACCCTTTATGGGTTCCACCGACTATCAGGGAATCGAACGCGGCACCTCCAGTAATAAGGTTTCACAGAAACTACTGCACCATGGAAGTCATTCATGTGACATTCATTTATAAATTTCTTAGTCGACCTTAGGGAACATACTATAATAATATACCACGCGCAGTGTACAAATATGGCGCTATAGATTAAACAAGTGACAAGGTCTCACGCGGCCACTCGTTAATTTAATGAATTTACATAATGTTGCTCGGCTAATATTGGTCTCGATGCATAATTAAACTTAAGTGTCCTTCAAATATGCAGTAGCCATACATATTTTGCTGTTATTCGAAATTTTATACTAATTCTTAAATATGCAAAAGTAGTAAAGTAAAGTAACTGTCTATTACTATGCCCACTGCTGGGCTAAGGGTTCCTCTCTGCGTTTTTGGAGAGAAGGATTGGAGCTTAGACCTACCACGCTGCTCCAATGCGGATTGGTAGGTTACACATATCCCTTGAATTCTCTAGAGATATGTAGGTTTCCTCACGATGTTTTCCTACACCGAAAAGCATGTGATAAATTGCAATTATCAGTTAGACACATAAGTTTTAATAGAAAAAAACTCATTAGTGCCTGCCCGGGATTTGAACCTATGTCGCCTCTAGAGAGTCGCACGGTCTCACCGCTTGGCTATCACAGCTTAAATATGCATTTCCAGCGAATTTCCTAGCATGAACGAATGCAAGCGATTGAGCAAATTATTAGGAACATAACTGTTGTGAAGTTTAACTGTCTCTTTCTTTTCTTTAAGCTTTCAAAAGCAATAATTCTTTGGCCCTGAAAGCTTTCAAAACTAATCTGCTGGAACTATATTGATAAAATTTGCTACATTAGAAACTTATGTACCAGGATAAGATATGTTTAAAAACTCCCGCTTTTCCGCTGAGAACTGAATAAATAATTGAGGTTATTTTACCATTTATATTGAAGGGCAAAATGTCGTGGATACATCTTGTGAGATTTTGAATGTGCTTGTTAAATTCTAATTACAGTCAACCACATTTGTATTTTAGTTAACATCCGTATTATAAATATGTAGTAAAATAAACCCCCCTTATTTCTTACCGAGGTGTCGTAAAAAACGACTAAGGTAAGTTGAACCACCGTGTGGTATCCAGTTGAGTACAGTAGACCACCCTCTTTCTTGCCGAGGGGTCGTAAAATACGACTAAGGTAAGTTGACGTCAAGCAAGCGGCCGGTCGTAAAGTACGTAGTCAATAATATGACAACATTTTTGTAACATGTTGTGCCGACCCTATTTAGAGTGGGATAAGGGCAGGACAATGATGGATGATGAGTATGTTTGTTACTGCCAATAAATAATGTAAATTTAAATGTTTAAAAGATTGACCGCCGAGTTTCTTGCTGGTTCTTCTCGGTAAGAGCAACATTCCGAACCAGTGTAGCTTATTAAATCTAATTATTGATCCTTGACGATTCAAAAATGCTTGTAAAAAGCCTATTTGAATAAAGATTATTTTGATTTGATTTGATTTGATTTGCTTCCTCCTATTTCACGATCAAACGGACTTCAACTTAAATATCTAAAACATCTACTATATGTATTTATTTTGTTCCCGAAGAAAAAACGGGATTTTATTTTTATGTCAGCCCGGTATAGCAGCATCTATTACACAAAATTCATCACTGTTGTTCCAGTGGATTAGTCTGAAAGCGAAACAGACAGAAAATACAGACATATTTCATGTTTTTAACATTAGTATGTACGATATTATGATACTGAAGTTTACGCAGATAAAATCTACAGAATAAAAAATACAACACTACAACACTTATAACGAGTATAAGGAAATATAATGAATCACCTATTTCACATTACGAACATTTTCAATAGCACAAATACAAAACAAGTTACCGAATGTACAGAAGGTTGCCACGGCTGTGAGGCATTTTGGCCTCGATGTGATTAATCTGGGTTAATATCCCTTCACATTGCAATCGGATTTTTCAAACATTGGTCCGTGCACACGAAATATGAGAAATGCGATCGTAAGTACATCGACGTTGGCAACTAATATATTGTTAAATAAAACAAAGTAAAGAAGTCTGTGTCTATCACACATTTGGGCATAGGTCTCTTTTATAGATAGAGGGGTTGGAACTTAGAACCATGCACTATAACAGAACTACCTTGCTATAATCCGCACGGGTTAAGCGAATGCATGCAAAGCCAATGTGTATGAAGCAGGCAAAAATTTACGCACCTTATACATGCAGGACAAGTCACCACATGCACCCCAAGGCGCCTCCACCAGCAGCAACGCACACAAGCAGAGCAAACAACCACCACCACAATCAATGTGTGATTGTGGTGGTGTTTATTTATGTGTAGTGTGGTATGTGTGGTGTGGATTATAGCAAGGTAGTTCTGTTATAGTGCATGTAATATGGAATTCCGCAAAGTAACGCCTGCTTCTATAAATCAAGTTAGAATCACTATGCTGCTCCGGATTGGTAGGTTATAAATCATCATCATCATTCTCCTGCCCTTATCCCACCCTAAGAGGGTCGGCACAAGATGTTTTATGCATGTTGTTACATGATTTAGCTAAATTATTACGACGGGCCGCCTGCCTGACGTCAAGTTACCTTAGTCGCCAGTTACGACATCTCGGTAAGAACTGAGGGTGGTCTATTTTTTGCAGCCGGATACCACACGGCACATACCTTAGTTGTCTCTTACGACACCTCGGTGAGAAAGGAGGGTGGTCTATTCTATTCTGCCGGATACCACGGCGTTTTTTTAAGAATTATTAAAAATAAAATACTACTTGTATTTTCAATATTATTCGTAGAAGGTACAAATGTAGTGTTAGCCAAGTTGCAATTGATGATGCAGTTTCGTTTAATATATATGACACAATTCGATAGTATGACTACTTGTATACAGTTTGAACGTTAACTTACCATCATTTCGGTTTTCAGCGATAGGATTAGCTTCCATCACCATGGCTGCTGCCCTGAGGGTAAACAAAAATTATAAATATCAATATCATATGATCATATAATAATAAAATGATGTAATAATAAAAACAAAGGTTCACTAACATACGGCCGGATGCAAGGTCATCGAATTTCAACTCTGATTTGGTAGCAGTGAATTAACACAGTCCTCCTTACTATGATATTCAAAGATTAAATATACTAAACATATGTCCGTTTTTACATTCTCTTTCTTAAACTTTGTATACCTGAGGGTGTCTAGTGAGACATACCATCTGATTTTTTTCTATATAACTTTAACCCTTTCGCTATCAGGAGAAAAAACGCGACCACAGCCCAGACGTTTTATTCTTGAAATATGATATAATAATTTTTAAGTTTTTTGGGAATGTACTTATAATTTATATGAAGTATGGCGTGACATAACAGTTATCATCAATTACTTATGAACATCCCGCAAATATTTGTGACGCTGGTAGCGAAAGGGTTAAGCCGAAATATAGCTTTAAAGGAACATATCCCGAAGATTTCCAATGCTAGTACAGTTTTTGCTCTCCACTCTTAACAAAGTAAGCGATGCCTGTAAATTCTGCTCTAGCATCGGTAGAGCTGGTTACCCCTTGTAACAAATCTTTGTTACCCTTTGTACCTCAATAAATTGTTACCCTTAAGTAACAATTTATTGACAATTCGGAAACATTTACTACGCTTTCTAGAGAAGGTTAATCAATAAGTAATCAAATCAGAAATAAGGAGATTCGTAGAACCAAATTCACCGTAATGATCACAAAGTTGAAGAGGCGATGGGCATATAGTGCGGAGAACTGATGGGCGTTGGGGTTTTAAGAATAGCGACGCCACACCAAAAAAGCAATGTCAATCGACCCCCTACGAGGTGATGACCTCAAAAAGGGGAGCCGCTGAATCCAAGCGGCACAATATTCCTATATATAGAGATCCCTATAGAGATCTATGTCCAACAGTGGACATCCAATGGTTTAAAAAGACAGAGAAAGGCTATTCAAACAAAAATATTTACTTCATTGTCGCGTTAGTTGTACAAATGACACAAAGAAGATTAAACGCTACGTCACTATCACAATTCAAATAGTTTATTCAGATAACACAAATAAAACACGCCATTGCGGTCAATCTGTACGTCTGAAAGAATAAGGACTCATTCAGCGGCTTTTATTATAAATTTAGAATGTTCTAGATTTTAAAATGTTTACTATATAGTCTTTGTCAAAACGCCAAGTGACGAGTGAGACGAAAGTAGGAAATAAACATATGCAATTGTGACACACACACGCCTACGTATGTTTAAAATAGGTTTGAATATCTATTAATATTTTTACTTGGGAAAATGACTGGCATTAAAATATGCTATAGTTCTATAGTTATAGGTTTAGAAGTATTACTTTGCGCATTTCATGTTTTAAAAAGTATCCGCCGAACTTCTTGCATGTTCTTCTCGGTACTAGCAAACTTCCGAAACAATGATAGCTTCTTGAATAAGTCTTCAGAAAGTTTGGAAGTCGTTTATTGGCTTCGATCATCATCATTCTCCTGATGATGATATAAGTTTTTATACTTAAGTTCCAAAACCTGTTGTAGATTTGCCTTTACACGTGTTGAAAACGGTATTTAAAAAGACGCTTATTTATAAAGTTTATTATAAATACTATTGGAGACTATGTTAATGATAAGAAGGATTTAAGTTGCAACCAGCTACGATGATACTATTCATTTGTCAAACAATTCTATATTATTTAACTACAATAGTTATTTTTGAAACGAGTGACTGCCGAGTTATTGGTTATTCTCGATAGGAGCACATTTCAGAATCAGTTTTAGCTTCATTGTAATTTGACGACTTAAAAGATTTAAAACGATTTAAAAGTACTTCAAACAGTTTACTTGAATAGATAATAATTTGAATTTGAATTTAAAAAAAACTACGAAATTATTTTGGCCACGGTATCCGATGATAGACACAGTATGAGATGATAGATGTTATGGTAGAAACAGTCCGCTCTCCTATGCTAGTGTGACAAAAAGTCCTTGCGGGGGTTGATTTTCCGCACATTTCAAATGTCATCATAGCTCATTTAAAGCCGAGCCGAAGTGATATAAATGTGAACAATTCCCACATGAAACCTTTTAAGGTAATGATCATGGCGTTCGTGAACAAATAAGGATAAGTATTAAGCTCGCCCGTGGGTGGAGCAATGAAGTACATCACGAAACTGTATCAGATCACAGTGATATAACATATTGACCGATTTGGTTACATTAAAGCTGGAAGCAGTCTTTGTTCTTTTAAACGATCTTTGATTACACGATAATTGTAGAATTTTTGAGCAGTTAAGCGTGTGTATCATACTTAGTCTAAAAAACGTTTTTTTTTGTTTTCTCTGGGAGCATGAATTTTGCTACATAAATAAGCCTATGTATATTTTCAAGTTTAGGCCTATCTATAGATCGCTATGGAGATCCCGTTAAGAGACCTATGTCCAGCAATAGACGTCCATCGGTTGAAGAAAAAGAAGGCCTATCGATACACATTCAATAATTTTCTTAACCTTTTAAATATTAGTAGCGCTAATAGCTTAGCCTTCAGCCAATCACTTTCAGCCCTTTCAACTATCTTAATATCTGAACTAAATATCACATTCACCCGTTGCTAAGTTCAGCAGGCCTACCATGATCTCTTATTGTGACTCAATCGAAGGCGTAAACGAAATTGTTTTGCTTTTTCATGGTATGAACCATGATGTCTTAAAGACGCACACTTTAAGTAGTTGCCGAATGCGTTTGGAATTCGTCCTAAGAACATGTGAGTAAAGGAGACAGTTATTTATAGTTCATATAACGTTATCCTATTCAAACATTACGACCCCAATGAAATTCACACTAAATGGTACGAAAGGAAAGCGGTTCGCGGTCGTCGTTTACGTCTTCAATTGAGTCGCAATAAGAGTTCATGGTAGGCCTGCTGATGTGAGGAAGGATAAATAAATAAACTTTTTCATTTATAGCATAGATAGATTGGAATGTTGGTGTACTTTAGCGATATAATTAACAACAGTTCCGCAGAATCTAGCTTCATATAAGCTTAGTTTTATTTAGGTCAAGGATTTCGTTATTTATCACCGAGTGTTCCGTCGATGAGCTGTTCCGAAGAAGCCTTATAAGTCCGACGTAACGACCTTAAACCGATTATCTTATGCTTTCATTTAATTACGTGATTACTTCGTCTTCGTTGGTACTTATGGCATACTTGACTTGCACTCGGCTTCATTTGTGTTTCTTTTTAAAATATCTTTATGTAGTACTAGCTATGCCAGCGGCTTCGCTAGCCTGGAAATTAGAGTGACACAAGGTTTTTTTCCGTGTATATCATGAACCCTCGGAAATTCTAAGATAAAAAAACACGCTCAAAAGCTTCACAACCTCCCTTCAAAGATAGACAGTTTCTGGGATTTTGTTTTAAAATATGTTTTATGTATGATTGTTCCAGTTTTCGATGGGAAAAATATTAATATTATATATTGTATGTTAGGCCAGTGCCGTGTGGTATCCGGCAGTCAGCGACCACCCTCCTTTAACCGAGGTGTCGTAAAAGCGACTAAGGTAAGTTGACGTCAGGCAGGCGGCCGGTCGTAAAATACGTAGCCAAATTATGTGACAACATGTTTGTAACATGTTGTACCGACCCTACTTAGAGTGGGATAAGGGCAGGGGAATAATGAATGATGATTGTATGTTAGGCCGGTATATAAGCTTAAATTCAACCAAATTTAAGGGCATAAACTTAAGGGGATGAGACGATTACCTCGTTTGGGATTTTTGTTTCGTCCCAAAATCAAAGTACTTCCCACTTTTTTGAGATATAATCTGCATTTTTTCTCTCGTTTTTCCCTTTATTTCAAAAACAAATGTTATTTCTTATATAAACTTTACGCCAGTCACGTAAACGGAAGTTGTTAATAATTACAGACAGATTTTTGCGGTCAAACAAGTTACGAAGACTCCGGAAGAGTGTTCGATACTCCAAATGAGGCGTTGAGGTCACATGGAGACGGGCGAGTACGAACGAAGCTATATTTAAAAAGGTAGATTAAATGTTGGTTATTCTTTGATTATCGATTATCAAATACTGTTCCGGTTTGCAGCAATTGGTACAAGGAAAATATATTTTACTTTTAAGGTTTTAGTTTTTATATACGACTAGTTGTTTTTTTTATTACTTTTATTTTTAAGGACTTTTGTCTCTTTAGACATGACAACCCCATCTTACCCTAACGTAAATAATAACTAATTTCCGAGATAAGCAGAAAGGGATTCATTGATGCGTAGAAGCAACTAGTTCGTTGAAATCAATGGCAATGATGGACTCTGGGCTATTTATCACACACTGCAAGGCACCAACATTGGCGTAGCACGCATCAATAATTCTCTTTCCCGTTGGTTTCGCTTACATTCCATTAGTAGGTGGTACACATTGTCTAATTTGTTGCAAATAATACAATATGGGAAATCAACTTTTCTTTCAAAATGTGCAAACTTTTTAGCAAGGTATACATGCGTTCAGGGTAACTAATTGTCTTCTTCAAGTTAAAGGGAAAATAAAACGATTATAAAACCTCTCGTATTATATGGATCAGCATGTTGGGCAATGAAAAAGACGGATGATATAAGAGTACATGCAAATGAGATGAGAATGTCAAGGTGGATGTGTGGTTTGACAAGATTGAATACAACGTAACGAGTATATAAAAGGAAGTCTGATGGTTGCACCCATTATAGAACAGATGAGAAGTCCAAGATCAAGATGGTATGGACATATAATAAGAATGGATGAACATCATGTGACCAAACGAGAGTTAAATATGAATGTGAATGGATATATACTAGAGGGAGTTCTAAAGTTCTGACGAGTGATAGGAGAGCATGGTAGTGAAAAACATGTTGTGCCGACCCCATTTAGAATAGGATAAGGACAGGACAATGATTTATGATGACTAGCGGTCCACGACTTCTTCTGCATCAATATGAAGTTATAAAAAATGATTTTGATAGTACAAACGTTAATGGGAAGGAGGGTCTTGAAGCACAAATTCAAAATATTCTTTATTCAAGTGGACTTTTTTCAGTAACTTTGAAAAGTCAAATGTTTTTAAACAAGCTACCACTGAATCGGAAGTTTGCTCTTACCGAGAAGAACCAGCAAGAAACTCGGTGAATAATCTTAATTTTTTTTTTTACAATTTGATAGATGGTTACAAGGTAATCGTTGCAGCTTGGTACATAGCTGACTGTAGTTAAAATATGCTGTAATTGTATATAATTTCTAAACCTGTGTAAATTCAACTCTAGATAAAGTCACAGACTAAACTTCAATGAACGTGACCCTCAAAATATCAAAAACGGGATACCGGACGGCAACCTGCGGTTCTCCCCCCCCCCCCCCTCTAACTAACGCATACTGGATTCACTGACTAGCTGAAAATATAACTTTATCTAATAAAGTAACTTACTAACATTCTCAATGTTTATTTTCCGCTTTATATACAAAAATAAAATTGATAACGCACGTGCTCACTATATAAAGAACAAAGATGATTCACTGTTATCAATAACAAATGATTCATGTTGAAATGTTTATTTTTTAGTCTTAACATTTTAATACCAGATCAAAAATAAGAAGAAATGCAAGTGCACAGAACACACAAGAATATTTAAATTTACATGAAGGACAGACTCGTCAATATTATATACTAACTAGCTTTGCCTGCGGCTTCGCCCGCTTGGAATTTTAAATATAAAAACAGTTATTGTAAATTAACCGTGAGAGATAGAGACTAGCTGTCGCGCACTTTTTTGTAGTATTTTATAGATCTACAATTCTCTAGTACATTTAACGTATCTCTGCTGGCTTACGCAACGTACGCGACTAAAGCTCACAGCAAGCAAGTTTTTTAACAACTGCGCGATCCCTTCAACACAATTTACACAATACCGATATGTACTATTACCTAAACCATCCGGAAGTATTGCACTATCTTTTGGTGAAAACCGTACAAAAATCCGTTCAGTAGATTTTGAGAAAATCCATTACATACAGACAGACAGTTTTTTGGGACTTTGTTTTATAATAAGTATAGATAATATAATAATAATTTGTTGGTTCTACTGGGCGTATATTTGTATTTAAGTATGTATTTAAAATTATATATGTAGTATATCTACCAGTTCTCCATCACCCATAACACAAGTATTAAGTTACTTACTTTGGGGACGGGCGTCCCATACTGTACTGTAAAGTAAGTGTCCCATATATTTATTTATTTATATGTGACTATCACACGCACGGTGGTTGGTAACCAAAGTAACGTAATAATTATGTTATGGCTGACAACTGGAAAATATATACAACAGGTACATCCTACTAATCTTACTAATATTATAAATGCGAAAGTTTATGAGTATGGATGGATGTTCGTTACTCTTTTACGAAAAAAGTATTTGACGGATTTGGATGAAACTTTACAGTTATATAGGTTATACATCGGAATAACATATAGGCTATGATTAATATAATAATGATTTTATGTAATATAACGATACATGTCAATAAAGTCGGAAAAAACCTTGGCGTACGCTGCCTAAACCATTAAACCAGAGTTACACAAAGATGATGTATCGTATTACTATTTGTCTTTAATAGTTCTAAATAAAAGTCCGCGTAAATAAAAGCGACAGCATATATTTATCTTTTATGTGGAAGCGACTATGACCAAAATTGTAAATCATAAATTTAATTTAATTAGATACTGTGGCAGACCAAATTCCTCGCGAGCGAAACTGCGGGCAAAAACTAGTAATCTATACACACGTAATTTTTAAATACAATATAGGTACTTAAATACTCGAAGACACAACAAATTATTTTTATGAAATTTTAGCCCTAGCTAGGAATCGAACTCGCGACCCTCGAAGCTGAAGTCAGGATCACTGTAACGTGTGCTAATGGGCCGTCAGTCAGTTTTGACAAGTGACATTGACAGGAAGGACGTAAACAACAAATATATTTTAATTTATTTTTTTATTCAAGGTATCTAGTATCGACGTGAACCAAACCTCTACTGCGGTTCGTTTGACGTGTTTACTCGTGATAAATATAAAAAAATACTTGTCACTATAAAAACTTAGCCGTATGGTATCCGGCAGAATAGAATAGACAACCCTCCTTTCTTACCGAGATGTCGTAAGCGGCGACTAAGGTATTTAAATGCCGTGTGGTATTCGGCTGCCTAGAATAGACCACCCTCATTTCTTACCAGGTGTCGTAAAAGGCGCCATGTCAATCTCAGTACTCTATGTCTATGGGCAAAATGAAAAACAAAAGAAACATGTGTGTGTGATGCATGGTAGTGTGGGTAACGTTTTATTTATTGATTTAATGTACTTTATAAGCATTATTATTGAAAAATATTAGTGTTCTGCACTTCTCCTGCACATAAACTATAAGTATGCCAAATTTTATGCTCCTGCTTCCTCGCAATTTTCGTAATAAGGGGTCCAAAGTTTTGGCATCACATATAGATATTGCTCGCGTAACTCGTTTTTGAGAATCGATGCAGTTAACTGGTTAAAAGGGATACAAAGTACTTACTAAATATATTAATAAGTATATAGCATTAAAAAATGAAGTTGTACATCATATATCTATGCTTATTATAAAAAAAAGTCCCTTAAAGCTATCTGTCTGTATGTAATCTATTTTCTCAATCTACGGAACGGATTTTTGTATGGTTTTTATTCAAAGATTCTTTCGGAAGATTTAGGTCAATAGTACATTACGGTTTTAACGTCAATTCTCACGAGGTCGCGTGGTTGTAAAAAACTCGCCTGCCGCGTAAACTAGTAGAGATACACTGAAGTAATGTACTAGAGAATAGTAGATCTACAAAAATACCACAAAAAAGTCCGCGACAGCATGTCTCTATCTCTTATGGTTAAATCACAATAACTTCTTTTGTGTCTTTTGTGACACGCTGATTTACACGCGGGCCAAGCCACAAGCACAGCTAGTATAAATATAATACATGTGAACAATACACAGACACCTGCCACATAACAAAGGACTGGCAAATTCGTATATGAAATGACATCGTGAATTCCTGACGCTCGCAGTTCGCAGTAGAAAGTTGAACCTATTTCTAATGATAGTTACGTATAACTTTGTAACTGATTTCTATTAACCTAATACATGTACCTGTTAAGACAAGTCGTAGACTTTGTTCGTGTCAACTTGAGGGGTTAAAATACCAATTCAATTATAAAAAAAAATCCTATTCCTGAAGGAAAACACAATTTTTATTCTCTACGCCAACTCACTATATAATTTTCAATTGTACCGACTTCCCAAATATTGATCCAGCTTTGGCTACTAAAGTGTAATAGACAAACAGACCTTCACATTTATACTATTAAGTATGGAGTATAATCAATTTTTATCCCAACCTCACCTAATCTATTTGATTGACCTATTCACAAGAACCTATTTGACTTTTAAATAGGGCTGAAGTTGTAAAGACAGGTATTACTCTACAATATGTTCATTATTTATCTTTATATCTTATCTTTATTTATCTTTATTTTTTAAATATTTTAATTTACAACATTCATTGGCCCAGAATCTATAAAAGTAAAGTAAAGTAGCGGCCTGTTACATTCCAACTGCTGGGAGTAGGCCTCCTCTCTCCGTTTCTGGAGAGAAAGGTTGGAGCTAAGACCACCACGCTGCTCCAATGCGGATTGGTAGGTTACACATAACTCCAGAATTCTCTAGACATATGCAGGTTTCCTCACGATGTTTTCCTTCACCGAAAACCGTGTGATAAATTGCATTTTTTTTTATGGAATAGTATGGCAAACGAACATGCGGTTCACCTAAAGTAATCACCGCCGCCAACGACCTCTCGCAGAGCGAGTGTGTTGCCGTCCTTTTAAATGGTGGAATACACGCTTTTTGCAATTACCAATTAGACACATGAGTTTTAATAGAAAATCTCATTGGTGCCTGCCCGGGTTTAAACTCGTGTTCCCTTCGAAAAAGTCGCACGGGCTCACCGCTGGGCTATCACAGCTCTGGCCAGAATCTATAGTTATTACAAAACAAAGTCCACAAAAGCTGTCTGCATGTGATCGATTTTCTCAATATCTACTGAACGGAATTTTATACGGTTTCTATTTAAAGCTACTGCAATTCTTTCGAAAGGTTTAGGTTGATAGTACATTACTGTTTTTCGTAAATTGTGTTACAGAGGTCGCGCAGTTGTAATTAAACTCGCCTACTGGGAGATTAAGTCGCTTGCGTCGCATTAACCAACAGAGAAACACTAAATTAATATACTAGAGAATTGTAGATCTATAAAAATACTACAAGAAAGTCCACGACAGCATGTCTCTATCTCTTATGATTAACTCACAATAATTACATTTATATAATTTATAGAATTAGGCGTTACTTTGCGGAGATCCATAATACAAAAGTAATAATAAAATTATTTTGGTATAATCCGCGATACAGTAAATAGAAAATATATATAGTGTTAAATGTATAGTGGACTATCCGTATTTTCATACGCGATACGTGCAGAATTCGTAAAAACACATGCACAAACCTCCACCACCGACACCACAATACACAAGCACTACATACGTTCACTATCACAAACTCAACAATTGTTTCGCCCCGCAACCGAAGCATCATCAGGAGATAGACTCGCACGACAAAATCGCAAAGCTTTGCGATTTCGTCGTGGAGGAGTTCGTGTCGGTGGTGGAGGTTTGTGCATGTGTTTTTACGAATCCTGCACGTATCGGGTATGAAAATACGGATAGTCCGCTATACATTTAACGCTATACATATATTTTTTATTTACTGTATCGCAGATTATAGCAAAATAATTTTATTATTACTTTTGAACTACATTTATGTTCAAAATTTCAATTTAATACACTAATTTCCGGGTGGGCGAAGCCCTAGGCACACCTAGTTAAAAATAAAATGCTCTTTATTTTACTCAGTGCTCAGAAGCACAAAAAAAAATTAAAATAGATAGAACCCGTTAAAGTACCTATTTTGTAACTCTATTGTTTTTATCAGTTGTTGTTCCACTTTTACGGTAAATTGCTATGACTAATATAACGTTAATTCCATTCTGCGGTTATGCTTATCATTAACTGATATAGTGTCTGTTTGTCTCTACTATCAACAGTTTCAAGCTATCAGGTGTATCTGTTATAGTAATGACACTTGACTGTCATGATTAAAATATATATGCAACTAGCCGACAGGGCAAAAGTAATAATAAAATTATTTTGCTATAATCCGCGATACAGTAAATAGAAAAAATATATAGTGCTAAATGTATAGTGGACTATCCGTTTTTTCATACCTGTTACATGCAGGATTCGTAAAAAACACATGCACAAACCTCCACCACTGCCACCACAATACACAGGCACTACACACGTTCCATTAACCCAAACTCAACAATCGTTTCGCCCCGCAACCGAAGCATCATCAGGAGATAGACTCCACGACAAAATCGCAAACCATTTTGCGATATATATTTTCTATTTACTGTATCACGGATTAGAGCAAAATAATTTTATTATTATTTTTGTATTATGGATCACCGCAAAGTAACGCCTAATTCTATAAATTATATAAAGGGCAAACGTTGTTTTGCCTTAGTATATTATAAAAAAAAAACAATTTATGCAAAACAAAAAATTTTAACGGTGGGCAACCCTTTTCACTAAAGGGTATGAAAAATAGAATGTAGCCGATTCTCAGACCTACTGAATATACATATAAAATTTTATAAAAAACGGTCAAACCGTTCCAGAGGACTTACAATGGGAATTTTAAATATAAGATTTCTTGGCACTCTCCACTTGAATTTTAAGGCGGATGTGTGATGTGACATAAAACAAGATGTGATGCGATGTTGATAAAATATGGATTTCATCAATATTGGTTCAGCGGATTTACAGACAGACAGACAGACTTTCACATTAGTTTATAGTAATAATAATATGAATGAAACATTATAAATTAAGAGTAATTACCATATAGGAGTAATAATTAATTACTTACCAATACAAGCAAAAAGTAAAAATATACAAGTCTTATCGGAGGGGGAAGTTGTTTCTTATCTTCAAGAACAACCTATTAAGTTGTCTATAGAAAATTTAACAACAATAGAAACAGTTAACAATTTTAAAAGCTCCCTCTGAGACAGAACTGCAGGCCTACCATGAATTCTTATTGCGACTCAATAGAAGACGTAAATGAAATTGTTTTGCTTTTTCATACCATGACGTCTAAAGACGCACACTTTAAATCGTTGCCGAATGAGCGTTCGGAATTCGTCCTAAGAACATGTGAGTAAAAGAGACAGAGTAATCTATAGTTCATATAACGTTATCCTTTTCAAACATTACGACCCCAATGCAATTCACACTTCATGGTACGAAAAGAAAGCGGTTCGCGCATCTTCAATTGAGTCGCAATAAGGGATCATGGTAGACCTGCTGCAAATACTTGTCGATCGTGTCAATAGATTTAGTGAAGCTGGTCTCACAATAAACACAAAGAAAACCAAGTTTAAGGTAGTGTCACCTAATCATACCATACAGCCGACGATAAGCGTGAACAGAAAGGAACTGGCCAGAGTGCAGAAACACAAATATCATGGCACTTGAGTTACTAAAGAATGGGATAGTGACACAAAAAGTTTTAATTTTAAAACCAGGATTGAAGTAGCCCGTAGTGCTTTTCATAGCATGACAAGAGTGCTCACTTGTCGCTACCTGAATAGCTCATTGCAAACACACCTCCTAAATTGTTATATTTGCCCAGTACTTCTTTACGGATGCGAGGCATGGACGGTAAAGAGGATATCCGAAGACGTATAGAAGCATTTGGGATGTAGGCCTATCGACGCATGCTCAAAATTAAATGGACAGAAAAGGTAAAAAATGAAGAGGTCTTGCGGCGTAAGTCATGTAAGCGCGAACTTTGGACAAACATCAAAAAGTAGAAAGTTGCATACCTGGGGCATGTACTTAGACACGAACTGTATGGACGCCTGAAACTTATTATGATGAGCAAAGTTGCAAAAGAAAGACGCATCGGCCGCATGAGAGAATCATGGTCGCGAAATATACGGGAATGGACTGGAGACGCGGGCGCTGCCCAGCTTTTTAGCCTCCCGAGAGGTAGGAAAACATTTCAAGCACTGACGGCTAACCTTCGCTAGTCGGAGACGCACGAGAAGAAGAGAAATTAAATTACCTCAAAAAGGTCTCTGGAAGCCACTGTACTTATGACCTGCAGTGGATATCTATTGGTTGCATAAGAAGAAACTACCACTGCTTACTATGATGAAAAACATTGTCACGACAACATATAATATATCCTTCATCATATAATAAGAATTCCTAGAGTATGTGTAACCTGCTTCAAAAAGTGATAGATTTTAGGTCTAAACCCAGTCTTGAATGCCTTTTGCCTAGTAGTGGAATAGTAACGATCTACACTATCTATACTAACTTGGTCCTTTTAATCAAGACAATAAAACAAAATGTACAAGTCTACTAATCATACTAATCCTCCTAATATTATAAATGCGAAAGTTTGTGAGTATGGATGGATGTTTGTTACTCTTTCTGGATGTTTCTGGATGAAACTTTACAGTTATATAGTTTATACATCAGAATAACATATACGCTACAATTTGTAATGATTTTATGTAATATAACGATACATGTCAAGACACTCGGAAAAAATCTGGCCTCTGAGAGCTATCTTAGCTTACGCTGCCTAAACTATTGGAGTTACACAAAGATGATGTACAGTAGGATTGTTTGTTTTTAATAGTTCTAAATAAAAGTCCGCGACAGCATATATCTATCTTGTATGTGGAAGTCACTATGACCAAAATTGTGAATCATAAATTTAATTAAATCAGATTCTGTGGCGGACCAATTTCCTCCCGAGCGAAGCAGGCAAAAACTAGTATTACATAATCAGTTAATTTAAAAATAACAATTCAATTTTCAAAATACAATAAATTGATTAACATAAAAACTATGTTAAATTATTAATCTGACAAATCAAAACAAATTATAAAGAGGATATACATAAAAATAATATGTATGTTGAGTCATAAATTTGATAATATAGCAAACTAACACAATTTTTTAATAGCATATTAACATAATAATTAAGCAACTAATGTGATATTACAAAATTTACTTACTTCACTTATTTCACACAAACATTATTGACATATGAAATCTTGTTGTTGTGAAAATCAATTAATATTGGAAAATATATTTTTAATTCACTACACTTTGTGGTTCACTATAAGGGGAAAATGTGTGTCAATAAAAGTTGGTTAACAAAAAGGTGAAAAAGGGATGAAGTAATCAGAGTTGAGAAGTACAAAGAAAATGTATCATTTGAGCAGTATCATTACTATTAGCAGTAAATTTATCATTACTAAATTTTTTTACTAACTGATAGATCCATAAAAATCAAGTCAACTTAAAAATCCTTAGAATTCTTCATCCATAAAAAGTAAAGTAACAGCCTGTTACTATTCCAATGCTGGGCACAGGCCTCCTCTCTCCCAGTTTTTTTTTTAGAAGAGTGAGAGCATTGACCTACCACTCTACTCCAATGTGGATTGGTAGGTTACGCAAATCCCTAGAATTCCATAGAGATACGCAGGTTTGATCTCATAGTTTTCCTCTACCAAAAAGTGTGATATGATAAATTGGAGGGGCTGAAATTGAGTTTCTTCATACATATGAATATAGATGCTAAAGCAACTGTTTGTCCCTGTTTATGAACAAAGCCACAAATTTATGTTATTTTATTATATTTATATTTATATATATGTATACAGTTTAGAGTGGGAAAAAGGCAGGAGAATGATGATGATTTTATAGATTTGAGAATTTTTTGATGTTAGACAATATAAAAGACAAAATAAAAAAGTGCACCGTAGGGACTTTATTAAGGTACAATAAATACTGTACTGATTTTTTTTTAATTTTCACATAGACACCTGGAATATGTTTCTTAAATATATTTTACAAACAATTAAAATGTAAGAACTCTTTTCTGTAGATTAGTACCTATACCTATTTTAATTCTGTGCATTGTTACATATATGAAATTGGCTGAACTTAATTCAGACCCATTCATAACGAAATTTTATAGTAAAAAAATACATTCATTACATGATCACTAGTAGTAAGTCACAAATATCATAGTTATTTGGAAGTCATCTTAATTTAACTCAAAATTCTTTTAATAATATTTGCCTTTTTGGAAACTAACTAGATATTGAGCCATATAAAGCAGTTAAAGCAAAACCTATTTTCCTAATACAATATAAATACATTGAAACATTGTACATTGTAAACATCAGAACAAAGATATCAGAAAAATATACATGTTTAGATTCAGTAAACCTTTTTTTAAAAGGTGTGATTTCAGACTAAGCAACGATTGTAGCTTTCTTATACAATAAATAGAGAATTCATTGATATAACGTAATCAGTATGTTCATAGAATTAATTTCAACGATGCACTGTGGGTTAAAAAAACATATGTAAATTGTTGTACCAGTGCCGATTTTGATGATGACACTCCGTTACCGCTCAAGGTTACACGGAAAAGAACTTCATTAACATTTCCTCGTGTTGATTAGAAAGTATAACCAGAAAAACGAAATAAGCTTCATTAAAATACAGCAATGTCGATATAGGCTTTTAATTAATTTGATATCTAAACCAGGCAGGTGTTAAATTATTGTACGTAACATGTAAATATTTACCTTAGAGGGCTTATTAAAAATCCTTTGTAAAGATTTTCAATCCATAAATCACCGTAATACACTTAAAAAAGTAACACTGTAATAATGCTGTAAATAAAGCAACTCACTATTTTATTTACAATTTAACAATATTTACAAATAGATCACTTTCTACTGAACGAAGCACTTGTGAAAAACCATAGACTTGAAATTTTAGGAATGCTGTTTGGCCCCGTTGACATTATCGATAGTTATAAATTTAAGTTTTATAATTATACTAGCACACATAATTGAATAAAACACATTCTAATTATATTCTATGAATTTAATAAATTAAACGATATAGTTAATAATCATGTCGATAGTCGATAAGTTTAATTATTTGTTTTATGGCCAGCATTTCTCTATGGTCATAATGTTGTCAGATGTCAAAAATTACCACACTTTGCTGTTATTTGTAAGGTAAATATAAAAATTGTAATTTATTAAAAATTATCATGGGTTATAATTGACATTTAGTCATTTTAAAGTTAATAGAGAACAAACATTCTTATGTTGTAATTGCTATGGTATAAAATAAAGCGTTTTTTAAATGAATATTTAAATGTTTAATGAAATAACATTATTTTACTGACTAAACCTACTTTCGTATTTAATATTACAAATGTAAAAACGGTTAAATATTGTAAAATTAAAAGTTTAAATTAGTTTTTAGAAGTAAATAAGCATATGCTTATATGTTTTCTATAAGACATTTAAAACAAAAAATGCACTATACTACACATAAGTTGAATTAACGTATGTGGTATATACAATATTTTGGGTTTTGTTTGTTGCATTTCCTTCTCTTCTTTTTAGGAACAAGGTCAACATGTAAATTGCAGTTCACGTTTTACATTCAAACTATTGTTATAATAAAATGGTGTATTATTTATTTATTAGTATCAGATTGTTTTGAATAAAGTAGGGTAATAAAGGTATACAGTTATGGCAGCATCTGTTTTAATTTCCGCTTCCAGCCAGGGCTGCTCAGACAGAAATATATTAGTGGCTGAAGGGAAAGTCTGATTGAACGGTCAATTTGTATTAGGTTGAAGCGACTGACCTACGTGGGCGGAATCAAAACATTGAATACGATTCACATGTTCACAGGCTACTTTACAATATAACAAGTATTTTTGACTGAAACCTATGAATTGTTTATTTTTAAATAATAAACATATATGTGGAGTGATAGATTTTGAGTGAAACTACATTGATACTACACATTTTTCATTTACTGACTGATCTGTTTTTGTAAATTATTGACAAAATGACAGCATCCACTATGATTGAACTGGAGTCCTGGATAATCTACCAGTGTGTTTTGAATGAGTGTCATGTCTCCGGAACATGTAAGTAATAATATTTAGAAAGTATTTTTTAAAATAATTGTTGTTATAATTTTTTTTTAAATATTGTTTTATAAAAGATTATTTCTAAAGTTTTTTTTTTTTATATATATATTATTAATATATATTTTATAATATTATATATATATATAATATTATAAAAGATTATTTCTAAAGTTGAGCTGTGATAGCCCAGCGGTGTGACCGTGCGACTCTTTCGAGAGGAACACGAGTTCAAACCCGGGCAGACACCAATAAGTTTTTCTATTAAAACTCATGTGTCTAATTGATAATTGCAATTTATCACACGCTTTTCGGTGAAGGAAAACATCGTGAGGAAACCTGCATATCTCTAGAGAATTCTGGAGATATGTGTAACCTACCAATCCGCATTGGAGCAGCGTGGTAGGTCTTAGCTCCAACCCTTCTCTCCAGAAGCGGAGAGAAGAAGCCTATACCCAGCAGTGGGATTGT
Organism: Morpho deidamia; assembly: GCA_947086505.1. Classification (NCBI taxonomy): domain Eukaryota; kingdom Metazoa; phylum Arthropoda; class Insecta; order Lepidoptera; family Nymphalidae; genus Morpho; species Morpho deidamia. The sequence continues at coordinate 4,012,931 of CAMTZC010000011.1, forward strand.
AACAGGCCGCTACTTTTATTTCTAAAGTTGAAATTTAATTTCTTTATTAATTATAATAATTTTATACAACTATTACAAGGGGAACAAAAATTTACAAAACTGCTGTGTCTGTTAATTATATGCAATAAAAAATTTTAATACATGAAATACGTCTTTTTAATTCATAAAAATATATTATATGACAATTATTGATGAACATATTCATCTACATCGTCTCATTGCAACATGTGCTATCGGGTTCTTTACAACGTTTCGAACACTTAATTAATGTTAATTGACGATGATCTTAACACGAATAACGTATGTTTATTTTGTGTTAGATAGTTTCTCTATTGGCAAGGCGATTAATAAGTTTTAGAAATATTAGTTAGGAAGTTAAAATATTTTTTCTACGGGCAATTTATATAATATAAAATATAAACTTTTACATTACTTTTACCGAAAAAAATGTCGATAATACATCACCACAAGAAATCCCTATCAATCTAATCAAACGAATAAACGTCAACTTCTAATAATTTGCTGCGATATACCTATATAAACTTCGATATAACTATATAAACTTCGATATAGCTATATAAAATAAATATTGTGGCATAGAGTAATTTAATTTTTTTTTATGTATAAATCCAGATTAGGGCTATGGCCCAGGCAACTAACACCTTTGACAAGCTGTGTTCGGATAGATCGATGTCAATTGAGTTAAATTTAACGCCGTCAAGATATGGGCGTAGATGTATTATGGTTGAATTCGTTTATTGCAGCCATTTTCATTGCTTAATTTAAAATATACCGGCTTTTACACTGCGAAATATGTCCATAACTGTACCTACTCGTAAAGTAAAGTAGCAGCCTGTTACAATCCCACTGCTGGGCATAGGCCTCCTCTCTCCGTTTCTGGAGAGAAGGGTTGGACCTAAGACCTACCACGCTGCTCCAATGCGGATTGGTAGGTTTCACATATCTCCAGAATTCTCTAGAAATATGCAGGTTTCCTCACGATGTTTTCCTTCACCGAAAAGCGTGTGATAAATTGCAATTATCAATTAGACACGTGAGTTTTAATAGAAAAACTCATTGGTGCCTGCCCGGGTTTGAACTCGTGTTCCCCTCGAAAGAGTCGCACGGTCTCACCGCTGGGCTATGACAGCTGTACCTACTCGACCGCTTATATTTCCGGGATATATCTGTTATCTAGTCAATTATTAGAAACTGCATCTACTGATAAAAAAACCAGTATTTTTAACAGTTATCAACTGTTCAGTTTTACAGGGTTAGGGTTGTTGGGGTTTCGTTTTGCCATTTCCGACAACAAATAATAATACTTTATTCACATTACAATCCGCCAATCTGCATTGACGTTACTTGGCAGGTCTAAGTTGCACTGCTTCTCACAGTAGGGTGGAGGGCTTTTTCCAAAAGAAGAGTATTAATAAACCGTTACTTCATATTTATATACGGTATCTTAGTCCTGAGATGAATTTTAGTCTGTAGCACTAATTACAGCTGAACCACTGAAGTGACTCAGTTCACTACCTGATAAATGTCTTTGATCTTGTATATTTTTGTATGATTTGATAGGTGGTGCTTGATAAGTAAGAGTAGTTTAAAGTTTAGAGCGTTGAGTCACTTCCCGTACTCATTGTAAATAAAATATGATATATATATATTTGTTGAGGAATAGTTGAACCTTTGAGAAATGAAACTGCTTCACCATTTAACGTCAAACCACTCATTTTGGTTAATACAGTATTTTTTTTCGTATATACGTATACGTAGTAGTTTTGAGGGTCATTTTGATTAGGAAAATTTAACACAATAGATGCTTGCAGGTTGCAGCTGTCAATGTTTTATTTTAATCTTTAAATGCCGAATTGATTAATTCATTTTGTCTATGATAGCTCTGTTTATTGTAAGTTTTCAATCTAGAATATTTCATACTCAATGTCCACGATATGTATTTCACCCTATCTAATCACTACGGAGCTCTTTCTCCACCCGTAAAATATTAACAGATACATAGTCATTTTCGTATATACGATAAGAATATAAGAGCTAAAAACAATGCAGAAAAAATCAAATATATGAACTTCTTTACAGTAAAAATCTCCTTTAATGATTCTTAATAATCAATAAAATTCGAAATCTCGAATAGTTTCGACTTGTACGTTAGCTATACATATATACAGACATATTATATGCCTATAAATAAACTGACTATATTCATATTAGATTTATTTTGAGATAAGACCTTGCCTTGCTGGGCAGATTATTCTTAGTCCTAGGGTTGATACTTCCAAGTTCTTAAAATGAAATTACTTACCTAGTATTGTTAATAATAGTTAAAATTAAAAGAAAAACAATTCATAATAAGCAAATTCATTATACACATGGTTCACCATACGATAGTTCGAGAAATTCTTTACAATGAAACAATTACTCTTAAATAAAAAAGTGCCATTTTCCATCTGTGAAGCTAACGCTAAGTTGACGCGAACAAATTTACGGATACACCTAATCTCTTATAAGTCACATTTTAATTTTTTCTTTATAATGAATCATAACCTGCCCCTGATAAAATCTACGGCTCACAACCCTAGCCTTGGGTGTGAGAACGTGTATGGTGAATCGATTCCTCCGTCACACCTTATAGCGGTTTCAAGGACGTGACCTTGGGCGTCAAAGTACATTTAATGAAGTATTACAAAAAAGAAGGGTCACTATCTGTAATAGCAATTTTTTTTAATAATCACAGAAGAAGTGATATACAAGTTGTTTTGAATCGTCAACTCTACTGCTGGTTCGGAAAGCTGTTCCTACCGAGAAGAGCCAGCAAGAATAAAGAAACTCAGCGCATGCTCTTTTCAAAATATAATTCTTATAACTATTTACAGTTAGTCATTACTATCTTGTACAGAATTGTACAGAGCTGTGATAGCCCAGCGGTGAAACCGTGCGACTCTTTCGAGGGAACTACGAGTTCAAACCCGGGCAGGCACCAATGACGTTATCTATCAAAAACTCATGTTTCTAATTGATAATTGCAATTCATCACACGCTTTTCGGTGAAGGAAAACATCGTGAGGAAACCTGCATATCTCTAGAGAATTCTGGAGATATGTGTATCTTACCAATCCGCATTGGAGCAGCGTGGTAGGTCTTAGCTCCAACCCTTCTCTCCAGAAACGGAGAGAGGAGGCCTATTCCCAGCAGTGGAATTGTGACAGGCCGCTACTTTTACAGAGTCGAAGAGTAGCTATATCCACGCATTCTTATGATTCATGTAATTCTTATTAGTATGGTAGGCTTTCTGTATCAGCCTTCTTTTAACAGTGTTTTAAAACTGCCCTCGGCGGCAATATAACCCGCAACCCGCGCAGCTGAAGGCATGGTCATCATCCAATGCGCCAAAGGGCCAGTCAAATTCAAACGATTATTCAGCCAGTAAGTCAGCAAAGAACTTTTCATAAGTAATGTACACAAATTACAAACACGTGCGAAACGTGACATTCGGTAAAGTTTCCAAATCGACGTCAGAAGAACTTCAAAAACTTCTAAGTAATATTAAACAACGCCGCGAACTCTGAAATTAGAGTTTGAGAAAATATCACTGGGGTATCACAAAATCATCGTTTTAGTTATCATTGACTGATATTTTCTTCTGTTTTTATATGTATCTTATATCCTCGGGCAGAAAAGTGGAAGAGTGGAAAACTCTTTACATATTAGATAGACTTTACGTGAAGACAAACTTATAAATAATACTTACTTTACAAACTTTATTTCAATTATTAATATTTTATAAAAGAAATCTCAATATTTGAAAAGTTTCCATTTTGAATAAAAAAAAATGTGGTAAATTCGATTAAAATGTGTAGTTTGCCTACATTGATTTCATTGAACGCATATCTTATCTCAAAAGAAAAAAGAGATTAAAAAAAAGAAATGCAGGCTACTCAATGTAATAGATTTAAAAAAAAGTCAATTCATGATGTTTACAAAATCGAATATTCAAAATCGATTTTAATAATATATTAATCGATAATTTTTCTCGTCCCTACCGAAATGGACTTCATTTTTAAGTAAGTAAAATACACTCTGTGTTCCTATTTTATTTAAAATTATAATATGTTAATTAACGACTAAACTTGTGCCGCTCAATTCATACTGGGTTTATATTTTATTAATTGAATCCCTTGTGTAGAATACAACTGGATATTTTAAGTAATGAAACTTACTCAATATTTATTATCCTTGGAACAAATGTTCTCGGAATGGGTCGGCGTATTTGAAACTTTTTAAACATTAAGTCCCCTTGTGTACATTCCGTCTAAATTGCTTCAACCAGAAGATTATTCAAGTTTTCAACAGATTTCAGTGAAATGAAAATTTTATTTTTATTTTAAAACTTATTAAAATTTTTATGATTCATCTTTAGCCTCTTTAAAACCTATACGGTTCTTACTTATTTTTTTTTATTGTCATCGTGTTAAATAATTACGTACATAGTTACATAGTTCATATTTATAGTGAAATTAGCCTGAAATATTACAAAAATGAGAAAGCAAATAGGAGTTATTTGTCTGTCTTTCTGTTTTGTGTGAGATTAGACAAATATGAAGTACTCTCGTTTATTCCTTCCTCTCTCATTTAGTCTTGTGTAGTTGGCGAACGAACTAGTTCGAAAGAATCACTCCCACAGATGAATCACGGGAATCAAGTCCCATATTTCCCGCTTCATCGTTCGTTAGTTCGTGATTAATGAGTCGTGATTTTGTACAGAATCTCATGTTGTATTGCTCACAATCGCAAGGAACTCGTATCTGCCGCTCGCTTATCGAATTGTATGCCGTGGCTACTTATTGTTAGGGATGTCTAAAAATAATCGATTATTTAATCAAAATAATCGATTATCAATCAAAAAGTAACATTTTTTACTTTGTATTTTTACTGTTGCTGTCTCATGTGCCATAAAAAAAAGTAAAGTACCGGCCTGTGACAATCCCACTGCTGGGAATAGGTCTCCTCTCTCCGTTTCTGGAGAGAAGGGTTGGAGCTAAGACCTACCAAGCTGCTCCAATGCGGATTGGTAGGTTACACATATCTCCAGAATTCTCTAGAGATATGCAGGTTTCCTCACGATGTTTTCCTTCAACGAAAAGTGTGTGATAAATTGCAATTATCAATTAGACACATGAGTTTTGATAGAAAAACTCATTGGTGCCTGCCCGGGTTTGAACTCGTGTTCCCCTCGTAAGAGTCGCACGGTATCACCGCTGGGCTATCACAGCTTATCACCGCTGTGCTATCACAGCTTAAAATAAAATATAATCAGTAAGTAAAGCAGCGCTTATGACTAGTGTAATATAAGTTAATATAAGATCGCATACGCGCTTCGGAATGTCTAGCTGTGAAGTTAGGCATACTCATAACCCCGACCTTCGCCCGCTATTCATTTTCCACATTCCATGCCGGAGTCCTTCCATTAACATACCAACATGAATGGGACGTGCTTGACAGGGTAAAGGTCAAAACTATTTATTTTTCAATATGGCGGACGTAATAGCTGTGATAGCCCAGCGGTGAGACCCTGAGACTTTTTTGAGCGGGTTACGGGTTCTTGGGTAGGCACCTATCAGTTTTTCTATTAAAACGTATGTGTCTAATTGATAATTACGATTTACACGCTTTTCGGTGACAGAAAACATCGTGAGGAAATCTGCATATCTCTAGATAATTCTGGGGTTATGTGTAACCTACCAATCCGCATTGGAGCAGCGTGGTAGGTCTTAGCTTCCAACACAAGGAGAGAGCAGGCCTATGCCCAGCAGTGGGATAGTAACCGGCCGTTACTTTTTTTTTATTTTTTAGGCGCATGTAAACCTATCACGATATATCAAATATGTTCTCATATACGTACTTAAATCGAAATTGTTAACTTTTAATTTACTTTATTAAAATCTCAGTTTTAGAAATAAGAACAGAAAGTTCGAGTGAAGCACTCATTAACATGTATCGTAGTCATAGAATTATTGTACTAAAGTAAGGAAGTCAGCCTAAAATGTGCCATATTAGAATAAAGAGAATTGAGAGTGTATTTATCTGTATCTCTCTTTTTTACATCTGATAAGACAAAGATAAGTAAGCCGTGTGGTATCCGGCAGAATAGAATAGACCACCCTCATTTTTTTACCGAGATGTCGTAAGAGGCGACTAAGGTAAATGCCGTGTGGTATCCGACTGCATTGAATAGACCACCCTCATTTCTTACCGAGGTGTCGTAAAAGGCGACTAAGGTAAGTTGACGTCAGGCAGGCGGCCAGTCGTAAAATACGTAGCCTAATCATATGACAACATGTTTGTAACATGTTGGGCCGACCCCACTTAGAGTGGGATAAGGGCAGGAGAATGATGATGAAGACAAAGGTAAGTGTACGAGTTTCAACTTTCCTCTCATTAATTATTGTGTCACTATCACTTACAGGCCTTCTTATGGCATACCTAGTATAATAACTCTATGACCGCGGTGACGTCAGGCAGGCGGCCGGTTGTAAAATACGTTGTGCCGACCCCACTGAGAGTGGGATAAGGGCAGGAGGACGATGATGATGATGATAATGATCGCAGTGCGTAAGTTTTAAACGGATGTAAAGGCTAAATAAAATTGACTGTAATTTCACCATCACTTTATGGTTACGGTTTATGGTAAACATATAAACAATATTGAAAGTACGAAGTTGAAGTACGAGTTATAACAGCGCAACAAAGAAGCCGGATTGCGTTAAGCAATCCTAAAACAAACAGAATTAATTAAAAGAAATTCTTTGTTCTTTTAATTTGTTAGCGAAGCCAATATTTGGGGAGCGCTTGAAGACGGAGTGGAGCTTAAATTGAATTGGTATTTTGATTATATTACATTACGAAATCGTAGATTTGAACTATTAGTATTTATATTACGTTTTCATGGATTTTGTTTCAACCTGATAAAAATCGAATAAAAATTTCGTAACGCAATATATCGTTGAAGTATCAGCCCGCATCCTTTTTGCAAACTAGCCATAATTTATTAGACCATTTCTGATTCTGAGATAGATTGGATCATCATCATCTTCTTGCCCGTATCCCACTCTAAGTGGAGTCGGCACAATATGTTACAAACATGTTGTCATATGATTCGGCTTGATCTTACGACCGGCCTGACGTTAACGTTCCTTAGTCGTATTTTACGACATCTCGGTAAGAACGAGGGTGATCTATTCTACTTGAGCGGATACCACACGGTGGGTTAATTTACCTTAGTCGCCTTTTACGACAACTTGGTAAGAAATGAGGGTTGTCTATTTTACTCAGCCGGTTATCACACGTTACATAGGTTCGATATCGAGATTTTATAAATATTTAAATATATAAAACTTACTATACCCGTTTGGGGATTTGACCAAGAAGCCAAGTCTTATATAATCATACTAGAAAAAAATCCAAAAAAAAATGCACACTAGTCGCGCAGAAAGAGATCGAGGATAAACCTCATTTGATTTTTTTATTGTAGCATGGCATATTTTGGACTGGTTTCCATACTCTAAAACGATACTCTGTGGCACAAGTACCCTTTAAAAATGTCTTGTACTCACATTATTAAACGTCAAAAAATACAAGATGTCTTCGCAGCCGGCGAGGCAGGTGTGCGAACAGCTGTTTCGGCGTAACGGCCGTTCCTTTATCCGGTACAATAAAAATAGTAATATAGCTTTATTAGATCCACTGTTCTAGACGGTGTTTTCTTCATTGCCAAATAGTTTCATAAGCAACTGCCAGATACCTACTTTAATATCTTTACCTTGAAACACGAATTATATTTTAGAAAGTATTATATAAAAAAAGTAAAAGTAAAGTAACAGCCTGTTACTATGCCCACTGCTGGGCTAAGGCCTCCTCTCTCCGTTTTTGGAGAGAAGGATTGGAGCTAAGACCTACCACGCTGCTCCAATGCGGATTGGTAGGTTACACATATCCCTAGAATTCTCTAGAGATATGCAGGTTTCCTCACGATGTTTTCCTTCACCGAAAAGCGTGTGATAAATTGCAATTATCAATTAGACACATAAGTTTCAATAGAAAAACTCATTGGTGCCTGCCCGGGTTTGAACCTATGTCGTCTCTAGAGAGTCGCACGGTCTCACCGCTAGGCTATCACAGCTTCTAAGTATTATATAAAATTGTAAAAAACAAAAACAAAAATTAAGCTACAGGTCCTACATATTTCATAGAAAAGACATATTTTTACCATTTTTAATTTTCATAATTACCGTTTTTATTTTTGACTATTTCCCCGATATTTTATTTGTTAAAGTAGAATAGTTTTATTTATGGTAATATCTCTTTTCTTCTATTTCTTTTTTTTTTGTTTTTTGATGTGTTGAGCACAACATTGATTAGCTTATTTTATCAAATTCAAATTCAAATTCAAAATATTCTTTATTCAAGTAAACTTGTAAACAAGTGCTTTTGAATCGTCAACTTTACTGCTGGTTCGGAAAGCCGTCCTACCGAGAAGAGCCAGCAAGAAACTCGGTGGAGCTCTTTTAAAAAAGAAGATTCTTAATACTAATTACATTTTGTCATAGCTATCCTGCACAAGGTCAAAGAGCAGCTATATCCACGCATTCTTATCATCAATGTAAGCCTCCACGGTATAATAGGCCTTCTGTATCAGCCTCTTTTTAACAGTATTTTTAAATTGCTGTAATGGCAAAGTTAAAATTGATTGTGGAATTTTGTTATAGAATCTTATACCCAAACCCACAAACGACTTACATACTCTTACAAGGCGCAAAGCAGGAGCCGCAAGCTTATGTCGGTTCCTACTTTGTCTATTATATACATCGCCAATCTTTTTATAATTATGTATATTTTTATGCACAAAAATCAAATTGCTAAAAATATACTGTGAAGCTAACGTAAGAATACCTGTTTCCTTAAACTTCTCTCGCAGGGACTCACGCGAATTCAAATTATAAATGCCACGTATGGCTCTTTTTTGCAAATACAAAAATTTCTATCTATACTAATCTATACTAATATTATAAAGTGGAAAGATTTGTGTGTTTGTTTGTATGCGTGTATGTTTGTAATGTTTTCACGCAAAAACTACTGAAATGATTTCAAAAATTCTTTCACTATACATACATAGGCTATATGACATTTAAAAAAAAAATAGGGATCCTAATAAAATTGTAATAAGGTGTGAAAAAATTTAGTCATAAAAATCTTTCATCGCGTACGATGATTTCTTTGATGATACATCTTATGGATATCATCATCCGCTTACCCTTATCCCACTCTAAAAGGGGTCGGCACAATATGTCTTAGTCTTCCATTCTCCTCTACCCAAATCATATGAAAGTATGTTTGTAAGGATAAGGGCATGAGAATGATGTATGTAGCCTCCTTTTAATAGTGTTTTTAAACTGCTGTAAATGGCAAATATAAAAATAAAATATGCATTGAGCTATCTATCATAAAGGCACTAGAGTAGATTGTGTTACATTTTTAATATGTCGACTTGACGGTACAATTTCAAACTTGGTTAATATTAGAGTAACGCTCTACTGCAGTGACTGCTATGAAATGTTTAGCAACAAGACTAGCAGTAAAAATGAATGTGATGATTGCAGAGTCGAGGAGTTATAGATTAAGATATGTTTCGTTCTCAGGGAATCAGTATTTTTTTTAATCAATACAATTCTATATTATAACGCCGTAGGTATTTAATGAGGTATAATGTGTTAGTCTCTCTTAACCAGCGTATCTTGTTAATTATATATTTTTTCCATATAATTCTGTGTTATGTATGTTTTTTACTTCTTAAAGATTGGTAGAGTTGAAGCTAATATTGGGCTTATATATTATTACATTTCACTATTGTAGACACACTAAACGCTAACGGCAAACTGACTAAAATATAACCTCAACTGGCTAATTTATAAACCTCTGTTGTTCGCATTTCCGTTTACGTTTTATGAAACAAGTAATGAATGACATTAGACTACTTCGGTCCCCAACAAATTATTAAATTAAACCTATTTATTATATTTCCTATTACAGAAACACACAATCGTTATATGGATTTATGAGTATTTATAAGCGTATTTAACACAATATCTAACAATCAAGGAAAATCTGGCTTTTCCAACAGGAATATGTAAAACACATAGCAAACAATTTGACGCGAGCGAAAATGCAGGTACAGTTTACAAATATAACGTCGGATGTTAATCTATCTATATTAATACTATATATATATACTAGGACCTAAATTTTTTTACTCCTTTGTAAGTATTTTACGCTTACGGATGGGTATAAAATTAAGTATAGACTTGACGTAGACTATGCACGCTATGAGGCTGCAATTTGAAGCTTCCAAATTCATTTATATCTCCCACTTTGACATGGGCTCCGATAATTTTTAGTTGGGGGGGGTTTCTAAGAAACTTTATTTGTTAATTACATCTTATGCATATCATGCTGTGTGGCCTAGTGGATTAGACAACTCTCATTTCTTATTGAGGCGTCGTAACAGGCGAGTAAGGTAAGTTGACGTCAGGCAGGTGGCCGGTCGTAAAATACCTAGCCAAATCAAGTAACAACACGTTTAAAACATGTTGTCCCGACCCCACTTAGAGTGGGATAAGGGCAGGAGATTGATGATACATCTTATGCATATGATCATCATCCGCTTACCCTTATCCCACTCTAAATGGGGTCAGCACATTATGTCTTAGTCTTCATTCTCCTCTATCATTCGTCAATTCTGTTGCCACTCCTCTTATATGCATCTCTTTCTTCTCATAATCCATCCATCGTTTCTTCGACCTCCCTCTAGTCGTCTTATGCATATCATGTGAAGAAATAAATAAATTGAAACAAAAGTAATAAGAAAACTTACTTTGTTATAATCTGCGATATAGTAAATAGAAAATATTTATAGTGCTAAATGTATAGTGGACTATCTGTTTTTTCATACCGATACATGCAAAACAAAGCTTGGTGATTTTGTCGTGGAGTCTATTTCCTGATGATGCTTTGGTTGCGGGGCGAAACGATTGTTGAGTTTGTGATAGTGAACGTGTGTAGTTCTTGTGTATTGTGGTGGCAGTGGTGAAGGTTTGTGCATGTGTTTTTACGAATCTTGCATGTAACGGGTATGAAAAAACGGATAGTCCACTATACATTTAGCACTATATATATTTTTTATTTAATGTATCGCGGATTATAGCAAAATATTTTTTATTATTACTTTTGTATTACGGATCTCCGCAAAGTAACGCCTAATTCTATAAATTAAATAAATTGAACTCAAATCTTGTACTTCTGGAATGTATAATCACAAATACACACAGATGTCGTTTAATTTCTATTGACACTGTGATTTTATAATTCATACTACATGCCAATCTACGTTATATCTCTGATAGACTAAATACAGCAACTTGTTTCCTAGAAAATAGTCGTTCATTCGAAATAAAGTCTCACAGATTGAATTGCTTTACTATGATAATTGTGTACCGTTTAACCACTGCAATATAAGGTATTAATATAAAATACTAGTTGTCCACAACTGTCAATGTAACAATGTGATATCTAACTCGTTCGCATATGGAATTAATAATTTATACTTATTTTTTAATTTAAATCCTTCTTAATAAGCAGCTTACCTCTAAAACTCTTTTCCTGTAACTACATGACGTGCTCAATCTTAAGGATTCTATCTTTGCTTTCTTTTAGCTGGCTTTTTCCGCCATTGTTCGCAATAAGCCGTCCATTTTACGTAAAGGTAAAGGTGATTTAAATCAGCCAAACTGCTTCTAGAATCTGAAAACCCTACATGGAATTCCCAAAGTTTCTTTTAACGTCCTCGCTGAGCCAAAGATGTTGGCCTAATGTTCTGCCACCCCCGTGTAGTATAACGTGAGATTTTCCGTTTTCCTCGTACACCCTCTGAAAATTTGATCGACATTCGCATCTATATGAAATAAATGTTTATTGAGCAGGCTATTACCGAATAAAACCTATCCGATCATTGAGTTGCATCGCAATGTATATATATAGAAATACTTATTGTCATTTGCAAGTTGGGTATATTCATGCAAAGAAGTTAGATCATCCGCGGAGTCAAGGAACTCAGGGTTTACTCACGATATTTTTTTTTCGAAAGGCGTAACATAAATTATAAGAATCGACGTGTAATTTTTATAGAAAACTCACAGTTTTCTGCCCTGATTTTTAGCCCGCAACCCTTTGACTAACACTCTTTGGATTTCACGTCGGATATCACATGGGCATAGGCTACAAACAGTCATGTTCATACGAGTATATTCTGCATAATATTATGTGGTCGTAATCTGAATTCAATAACTGACAGCGACAACGTTAAGCCAAACACCGTCTTTACAAGGAAAACCGGTAAATGATTCAAGTCCGTGAATCATGCGCAGTTATAACAATCGCGGACCAAGTAATTGACGTAGGTATTTACGTAGGAAGATATATTTTTGATATATAAATAGAACCTCGAATAGTAAAATAATATAATGTAACAAAATAAGTAAATGTTCCTAGTTATAACAACTATATTCTGAAAATAGCAACCGACGAGTTGCTGGCGTTTCTCATTAGGAACAGCTTTCCGAATCAGCAGTAAAGTTGACGATTCAACATTACTTGTTTACAATTTTACTTGAACAATGAAGTTTTTGAAAAGAAAAAAGATACTTAAAGCTCTATATAAACATTTATTTACGAAAAGATGTTATGTCTATTTTAAATTAAAAACGCGCTAGTATTATACATGAATTGGAGTGGAAAAAATTGATTATTAAAAAATTGATTTTCCTCCGAAATAGATTTGTAAAAAATGGATGGATTTGTATGGAAAAAATTGATTATTGATAATCGATTTCTGAGTTATACAAAAGTTGCTTGTTCAATTTTATTAATTGGAATAAAGACTAAATAAAGTCGACTAGTACGAATCAATATTGCTAATTTGGTTGCGCTGTTTTCGAAACTCGATTAAAATTTGTATTCTAGCTAAAAAAAAAGAATAATAAAAAGAGTAATAAATATAATGGATTTAAAAAAAATCGATAATTAAAAACCGATTATAATAATAAAATAATTAATTAATATAAAATTTATTATTATTTCATAACATATTGGTACAAAATGATTATTAACATCCCTGTTATGCTCACGTGGAATGGTCCCAAGAATGCTTGCAGCGTTTCCGCGTTAAATCGCTGAGCTGATTCTTTGTGCGAAAACATAGCTAGGCCTATTATCACTTGAAAAGAACATAACCGAAGTGTTAAAACGGATATTTTTTTACATTTTGACTCTATGGCCCTAGGGTCTTAACTGCCAACGGCACAAATATATACCTCTCGATGAGAGATACTTTACATACTTTCTAAATAAAATTATTTATATTAAATTATATTTGCTAACAAAAAAACTAGAAAGTACGTTACTCGAAAATAATTATAAAATAACAAATTAAATATTGTAATTAGTATTTGCTTTCTTCTTGATACTATAATTTAGAAATTGTTATTCAAATTCACATTCAAAATATTCTTTATTCAAGTAAACTTGCAAACAAGCGCTTCTGAATCGTCACCATCTGGTGAGGAAAGCTGTTCCTACCAAGAAGAACCAGCAAGAAACTCGGCGGTTGCTCTTATCAAAGAATAATTCTTATTACTAGTTATATATAGTTATCAATATCTTGTACAGGGTTGAAGAGTAGCTATATCCACGCATTCTTATCGTCTAAGAAATCCACAATAGTATTGTAGGCTTTCTGAATTAGTCTTTTTAAATAGTATTTTTAAACTGCTGTAATGGTAAAGTTAAAGTAAATTGTGGAATTTTATATAATATTATATAATAAACCAACCGTTTAGAATTTATTTAACCACTTATAAAGTCTTATACGTATTTTTGCGTCGTACCACATAACTTAAATCCGGTTTTTAATTTATAAATATTAATATTCCATGTCTTGTAACCTGTCAAATAAAATCGATTTGCACTGAATCATTGCAACGGTAACATAACGGTGTTAATTCCGGTGAAGCTGGTTAATCGATTATAAAGACGTGATGGTGCTATAATAAATTGACTCTTACATAGAGTTACTGTTTTAATGAGGTCCATCGCACCAGTTAAGTAAGGTTATTAACTTAATTGGCAATGGATGGACACTGAGGAAATATTTAAAATGGAATGATTCTTTAAAACTAATAAAAGTAATAAAAAAACATCGTTATAACACTTTTCTTAATTATAAGAACTATTCCGTTATGTGGAAATTAAAATTACATGTTTAAAACAACGCCAATAATACAATCCTCTTAAATTTTGGGTTTTCTATGCACTTTTGAAAATGAAGTAATATTTAAGTCTTTAAAGTTATTATAAAACAAAGTTTGCAGAACTTATATGTGTGTATGTGATCGATTTTCTGAAAAACTACTGAACGGATTGTTGTACGGTCTTTACTAGAAGATAGTCCAATTCTTGAGAAAGGTTTAGGTTACTAATACAAGATAAAATACATGCGGGATTTAAGCGGAATAAGCCGCGACCACAGGTATTGTATATACAATTAACAATCACTTTGCGTAGAACAATAAGTAAATTTTGAAAAATCTTTGTACTGTTATTAAATTACAGCACAGCGTGATTTTGTTAAAAAACACCAATTTCCTTAAACTATAGTCTTGACTTGACACTGATACGTGTCTAGACAATACTGAAGACATTAATTTTAAACTTCCAAGTTAAACTAACAACTAACTCAGTACCAGTCACGATTTTACGTATTATGTCGGTCCACCCCTTTCAGTTTACGAATAAGTTGTCATAGCAATGGGAATACCGCAACTTTACGAGCCCTTACGTAACTAATTAATTGGTAACAAAAGTAATTGCCAAAGGAAATTCTTAGTATTAGGGTGGGATCATAACACAAACAACATTAGAAGTTACCCAATAAGAAACCAAGTTCCAATACTCTAAAGTATAACCTAATATGAATAAATAAATATAACAAGTTAAAAAACCTATGTATCTAAAAATAAACTTAAAAAAAAATTCATGTCCCTTATCCGTATTGCAACTGATTGCTTCGATTTTTAGGCACTATCAGATCGCTACTTTAATGTAAGTAAAGTAGGGCCGCTACTTTAGTTACAATCCCACTGCTGGGAATGGGCCTCTTCTCTCCATTTCTGGAGAGAAGGGTTGGAGCTAAGACCTATCACGTTGCTCCAATGCGGATTAGGAGGTTATACATATCAACAGAATTCTCTAGAGATATGCAGGTTTCCTCACGATGTTTTCCTTCATCGAAAAGCGTGTGATAAATTGCAATTATCCATTAGACACATGAGTTTTAATAGAAAAACTCATTGGTGCCTGCCCGGGTTTAAACTCGTGGTTCCCTCGAAAGAGTCGCACGGTCTCACCGCTGGGCTATCACAGCTTACTACTTTACTCCTACTTTATTATTAACACCTGGTTCTATTATCTTTTATCATCATCATTATCCATGATTTAAATACCAGTCATGTTTGATAAAAATATTAAAACATGTTTGAATATAATTAACACGTACATACGTGTATCTGTTATATGACTTAATTAAAAGAAAAAAAGGTAACAGTTATACAAAAAATAGAATTATTATTCATATAAATATAAAATGCAAATATGGATTTAAATACAAACATCATTTCCCTTCTTTGAAATACATTTTAAAACGCGTCTTGACCGGTTCCAAGAATGTATACAGTGGTTTTTAAGACTGATTCATTAGGAGCGGATAAAAATAGACTGATACAAAGCAGGTGCCTGTTATTTCAATCAAATTTTCCTTTTATAAGGTTTTAAAAGGTTTTATCGTTATCTTAATGTATTATGATTTGCAACTTCATTTAGTAAATTCTGTAATAATGCAAATCAAAATAATCTTTATTCAAAGCTTTATCGAGCACTTTTGAATCGTCAAGGATCAATATGATTAATGAAGCTACAACTGATTCGGAATGTTGGAATTAAGTGTAAGTAATATGCTTTACGTGTAAGCATATTAGTTACCTTTCATTATTTCAGCCTTTAGTAGACTGGTCTAGTATGGATTGCGGAGTTTTATTATAGAAGAAATACCGAGACCAACGAGTGTGTTGCTAACTGCTGAGTCGCGACATAGGAATTACCTTTGTGACCCCTCGTATGTGTATGATGTACATAAAATTTCGTCTTATACATACGGATATTTTTGCATACGAATACAATATTAGCTAGACCGTATTGAGGCGTAAGTTTGCAAGTAATAACACTTCCAGCTGTTGTGGTCGTCGTATACAAGTCCGTCATCTGACCTCTGTAACTTATATAAGTTACTTAGACTATAATAATACGTGGTTACTCGGTTAAGCTTCTCGGTTAAGGGTACTTCAGTACGCAGATTGTATAACGTTCTGCGATTATCATGTAATGAGATGATGATTTTTCTACTTTTGGTATTATTACCAGAAGAGGAATAGCAATAATGTTGCTAAGAATAGCGAAGTTAATCTTATAGTTACGCTTCGTTATATGTTAAATTACAATATATTACGCTTAAAACGATATGATTGACTTGAATGGAGTGCCATAGACCGCTTAACACCAGGCCATAATGAACTCTTATTGCGACTCAATTGAAGACGTGAACGACGACCGCGAACCGCTTTCTTTACGTACCATGAAGTGTGGATTGCATTGGGGTCGTAATGTTTGAAAAGGATAACGTTATATGAACTATAGATAACTCTGTCTCTTTTACTCATATGTTCTTACGACGAATTCCGAACGCTCCTTCGGCAACGACTTCAAATGTGCGCCTTTAAGACGTCATGGTTTGGGAAAGCAAAACAATTTCATTTACGTCTTCAATTGAGTCGCAATAAGAGTTCATGGCGAAAATTGTATGGAATCTGTCAGTTTTGAAATTACACATCTGATATTTTAGATGTACGAGTAACTAAATGATATTTTTTTTACTCATCATCGTCCTCCTGCCCTTATTCCACTCTAAGTAGGTTCGGCACAACATTTTACAAACATGTTGTCACATGATTCGGCTACGTATTTTACGACCGGCCGCCTGCCTGACGTCAACTTACCTTAGTCGTATTTTACGGCACCCCTCGGTAAGAAATAAGGGTGGTCTATTCTACCCAGCCGGATAACACATCGGGCCAACTTACCTTAGTCGCCTTTAAAGACACCTCGGTAAGAAATGAAGATGGTCTATTTTACTTGACCGGATATCACACAGTGGAAATATTTAATTTCTTTACTATCAATTAAAAAAATAAAATTATTATGATCTGTCATGAAACTTAGTGAGGCATAAATTCCACGTGAGCGAAGCCGCGGGTAAAAAAGCTAAAGTAACAGCCTGTTACTATGCCCACTGCTGGGCTACGGCCTCCTCTCTCCGTTTTTGGAGAGAAGGATTGGAGCTAAGACCTACCACGCTGCTCCAATGCGGGTTGGTAGGTTACACATATCCCTAGAATTCTCTAGAGATATGCAGGTTTCCTCACGATGTTTTCCTTCACCGAAAAGCGTGTGATAAATTGCAATTATCAATTAGACACATAAGTTTTAATAGAAAAACCCATTGGTGCCTGCCCGGGTTTGAACCTATGTCGTCTCTAGAGAGTCGCACGGTCTCACCGCTAGGCTATCATAGCTTAAAAAAGCTAGTGGTACATTAATTCGCTTAAAGGATGCCGAGTGTATTCAATGTGCGTGCGTAGCGTAATATTTCTACAGTTATAGGTATTAACAACGATAGTGAAAACCAACAAATATCGTTCCAACAAAGAATGCGTCACATTTATATATTAAGTTCAGTCTTGTTTAGAACCATTTAAAAATAATAAGAGAATTATTTAAATTTATAATATTGGCTGCTTTATACCACAGAAATTATTATAAGAACGAAGGTATCACACGTGCGTGAGAAAATTCAATTTTACGTTTGTCTCATTATTCCGATGTCTTGAGTTCACATGCGCTCAAAGTTAACTTACGCTTAACGGACGGACAAGGTTATTAAATATTTAGCTACTAGTATTGAAGGGAATGGAATACTTTTTCCATAATAAATATTTCCCTTTACTGATTCTTTTATAATTTTGTTTTTCATAATTTCGCAATTTCCTCCAGTGATTGCAGAACCAAACTCTTTTATTCATCTACAAAAAATTGCTCTCAATCACTATGTATATTATTAGCAGCACCCGCGACAAATTTAGTATTAAATACCCTCAATTACGCACAATTTTGTTTTTTTTTTCTTTTCGCGAAGGAAAAATGGAAAAGCTATACCTTAGCCCGATATATAAGCTTAAATAGTAACAAATATCATCAATATTGATGTATCGGACTAGCATTGAGAGAGCATTGTAAGAGACAGATTTTCACATTTATAATATAAGTATGGATAAATGTCTGTTTTTATCCCATCCCCAAAAGAAAAACAGGTTTATATCTTATACCGAGGTATATAATCTTCCATTGTATTAAATTTTATTAATATTGGTAATTAATATATAGATTGGTCTTCGTTTTCGACTAATGGACCTTTGTACACGGGATAAAAACGCAGTGTTGGGAAACTACTAGAAAGCCCAAATCAAGAAAAGTCGTAAGATCCACACATTTAATTGAGTAGAAATTTCTTGAAGAAGTCCCAATATCCAATTTCAGCTATTCTACGTTTCTTATGAAACCAATATACTCATATAAAAGTAACAATAAAATGATTTTGCTATAATCAGCGATAAAGTAAATAGAAAATATATATAATGTATAGTGGACTATCCGTTTTTTCATACCCGATACATGCAGGAGTCATAAAAACACATGCACAAACCTCCACCACAATACACTAGCACTACACACGTTCATTATCACAAACTCAACAATCGTTTCGCCCCGCAACCGAAGCATCATCAGGAGATAGACTCATATACTCATATTTTCATAAATCTGAAATTTTGCTTTGACAGTCTGCTCCGACTTCCGGTACCTTGGTTCGCTTTTCCAAAAGAACGGTGAAATTGATCGCGATGTGAGGAATAGAATGAATGCAGGATGGATGAAGTGGCGACAGGTCTCAGGCACAATATGTGACTCCCGAATGCCCCCTAAACTAAAGGGAAAAATTTATACATCGGTCATAAGACCTGTCGTAATGTATGGATCAGAATGTTGGGCAATGAAAAAGATGGATGAAAGAAGAGTACATGCAAATGAGATGAGGATGTTAAGGTGGATGTGTGGTGTGACAAGACTTGATAAAATAAGAAATGAGTATATAAGGGGAAGTCTGAAAGTTGCGCCCATTATAGAAAAGATGAGAGGTGCAAGATTGGGATGGTATGGACATGTAATGAGGAGGGATGAAAATCATGTGATCAAACGAGTGTTGAGTATGAATGTGGATGGATATGTGACTAGAGGAAGGCCTAAAAAGAGATGGTTGGACTGTGTGAAGTATGACATGCATATAAAAGGAGTAGCGCCAGAGTTGACGAATGATAGAAGAGAATGGAAGAGAAAAACATGTTGTACCGACCCCACTTAGAGTGGGATAAGGGTAGGAGAAAGAAGAAGACTCATATTTTCATAAATCTATATCAGACTCTTTAATCAGCAGATTAGAGATCACGATTATATCTTCTTAAACGATGCCACTGCTGAATAGCGTAGCAATTATTTTTTTCAAGCACAACGAAAACGAAAATTTTAAACGCGAATAAGAAATATAAACCTAGATATCTGTGCGTTATTAATGAAGATTCCGAATCATATTTATTGTGTACGTTTAGGGTTGCCACGTATATTGTTAAATACTGTTTTTCACTATATTAAACTTTTTAATGTATTAACATAAATACGGAATACGAAATACCGTTTTTAGCACCAAAATGCTTAATAATGCGTAAGTGGTAGACTTAGACACTCACACATTTATTTTAAGTCAAAGTGCGCTCAGTTGTCCACAAACAAATCACAGTTAGAATTAATTTTATGTTAAAATTGTGGTGAGGCGTAAGAAGTTAAAAAAACCTGCAAACTTATAACTTGTGCGGAAGGCTCTAAAAATACGTATTTAAAACATTACATGTTTTTTTCTACTATGAACAGTATGTTTTACTGAATTAGTCTTTAATATACTTCTTCGACCTAAATAAATAAAATACTTAAATTCTCGTTAAAAAAATCGTATTTTTCGTATTAGACGCCTGTAGTGAAACTTCGTAAGCTCCATCTATATGTATATATATTTCTTCATTCTCCTGCCCTTATCCCTATACAAGTGGGGTCAGCACAACATGTTTTTCTTTTCCATTATCTCCTCTATTAAGATAGAGGAGATAATGGAAAATTACTTACGCCGTGTGGTATCTGGCAGAATAGAATAGACCACCCTCCTTTCTTACCGAGGTGTCGTAAGAAGCGACTAAGGTAAATACCCTGTGGTATCCGGCTGCATAGAATAAACCACCCTCATTTCTTACCGAGGAGTCGTAAGAGGCGACTGAGGTAAGTTGATGTCAGGAAGGCGGCCGGTCGTAAAATACGTAGCTAAATCATGGGACAACATGTTTGTAACATGTTGTGCCGACCCCACTTAGAGTGGGATAAGGGCAGGAGAATAATATATGTATCTCCTCTATCTTCTTATATCATTCTGGCGCTACTATTTTTATATGCATTTCATGTTTCACACAATCCAAACATCTCTTTTTAGGCCTGTAGAGATATCCACCACATTCATGCTTAATACTCGTTTGGTCACTGTTTTTCATTCCTCCTCATTATAAGTCCATGCTATTTTAATCTTGCACGTATTTACTGTAATGATGCAACTTTCTTGCAGACTTTCTCTTATGTCTACATGTATGTATATTTATAGGTAGGAATTCTCTCTATGATCTACAGTCGGGCCCCCATTTCTAAGGATAGTGATCACTGTTAGGTTGTCAGTCTTATAGATGTTCTAACTAAGAACTATCCAAGTTTACTAACCTATATCTCCCTCTCAGCTTCCGTTGGCTCGCCCGATCACAATGTTTGCAAAGCACTCGTGCGTAAAGTCTTACTTCAAAAATTGGCATCCCTATTTACGGTACGGTTCTCATATCGCATAATACAGACAAATTAACATAAAATGTAGGTTACGAACTCTAGGTGGCGTTATTGTACCGTGTCCAGTATAATTATTTCAAAAGTAGCTCGGTAGCGGCGGTTGAATGAAATGACACTCATTTAACGTTTATTATCGCTCTTGGAATTTATAATAAAAACGCGTCTGTTCGCGTTAAGGCGCTGAACAGAGCCAAATAGGCTGACTTTAAACACGTTTTTAACAAAAGCTATAGGGATGACGATTAAAAGAAAAATATATGTTAATATACATCATATCTCAGAGAGAATGTAAGATTTCAAAACATGATTACGGTACTTTTTTTCGATAAAAAAAATTGGTAAATGGACCTCTGATTTTTACTTTTATCGTAAATATCTCTAATATTTATCAACAAAAATTGATAAAATTAATAAGACTAATAAATCATTATAATATAAAGAGAATGTAAGATTTAAATTTTGAATTAATTAAGATATTTCATTCAAATTAAATATTTTTTAGAAAATAGCAAAACTGAAACGAGTCATCGTCTCGCTTCTCTTTTACATCTACGAATATAGACAGTGATCGCTGAGGCGCGCTGTTATACGGACGTGTGTCGCTAGCTGCCGCCTTTTGTGACTATTCCTTGTTGATAATATGTCTTTATTTAGGTGTTTAGTTATAGTTTCAGCATACTTAGTTTTATAAGATTAATTAGACATAAGTTTTTTAAATAAATTGTACAAAAAAAGTTTGGATAAAATAGTGTACACCTACAATGGGTGTTAAAAAATTAATTTTGTCGCTACGCCGTCGCAGAAATTGTAGGCGTGGCTTATATGCCGAAATCTGAATTTACGCCAGCTCTGTTCAGCGCCTTAATGCGAAATCTTGTTTGTCTGCTTTTTGCGGCTTGGTTTTTGTGAACTTTAAAATAATTGTAGATGTTCGAGTGTTTTTTTTAATGAATAAGACAGAATAAATATTTTTGCTATTTAGTTAGTCAAGTAGATTGTATCTGTAATTTCATCGTGATTATTTTGTCAAGGAAAACTGTAATAGATTTTTTTTGTTTATTTCCTATTTCTCTTAAATGTAGTAAATATTACGTGTTTATTAGCGTTTAGGTAGAATGATCTTCAATAATCGTGATTTCTACAAAATTCCTGTAAACTAGATTATGACGCGTACTTCAATGTACCCGTCGTAATCTTCATTCTACAGGAATTTGTTTATTATTTATTAATTACTACGTCAATTTTGAAGAAGCGGTTGGAGCTTTAAGATAATTAAACCTTAAAAATAAAGAGATCTTTAATTAATAATTAATAATTAAAGATCTCTTTCCAACATTAGTCTATCTGTGTTTTTAAAGACATCGATGATTTTGAATAGTTTTAAAATCTTATTTCACACTTAGTTTAATTAATACTAACGGAATAGTAACAATTTTTAGAAGAACTGTTAAAAGGTTCTTGGTGAACTTGGGTATGTAATAATTATTATAGTAGCTAATTAAAATTACATATTTACATTGTATTATACACTCTGTGGAACACTTTCCTACCAGTTATTTTATTAAACAGCTCCATAACGCCTAAGGTTGCCTCCAAGAAATCACTGGTTAGTGATAAGGCCGCCTTATTGTACCTATATTTGTTCCTGTCTATTAATGCCTGTAATTTTTGTTATGTGTACAAAGAGTATTCTATCTATCTGTTGTAAGCTTTTGTAAAAAATATTGAAAGTTGAAAAGTTTTATCAAGTTATTGTAGTACATTTAATAAATAATGCCTTACGAATACATAAAATACTTCTCTAAAAGATTCTGATTCCCTAACACTAGCAGTAAATATCTCTTGCACAAAATGAATTGACATAACTATGAGAGTATTTATTACGGCCTAGTCGCGAACATTTATCATGATTTTGATATAAACCCGACAATACTGGATGTTAGTTTATTTAAAGATCTTGTATTTAGAGGCTCAAGAACGTTAAATTGTACAGGTTCGATAAGTTTCGTTTCCTTCTGATTTCAAAACTTCCTGACTTTCACCTGACCTATTTATATCTAGTAGAAGATGACAAAATGTAATTTTTATTTTGAATTAAAATCGAAAATATTCTTTATTCAAGTAAACTTTTAAATAAGTGCTTTTGAATCGTCAACTCTACGCTGGTTCGGAAAGCTGTTCCTACTGTGAAGAGCCACAAAGAAACTCGGTGTTTAGTGGTAGCTCTTTTCAAAATATTATTCTTAGTTACATTTAGTCATTACTGTTTTGTGCATTGTCGATGAGTACATACATATGTCCATACTCCACGCGTTCTTATCATCTAAGTAATCATCAGTAATATA
Source organism: Morpho deidamia (assembly GCA_947086505.1). Lineage (NCBI taxonomy): Eukaryota > Metazoa > Arthropoda > Insecta > Lepidoptera > Nymphalidae > Morpho > Morpho deidamia. The sequence goes on from CAMTZC010000011.1 coordinate 4,036,552, forward strand.
GTAAGTAGGCTTTCTGTATTAGCTTTTTTTAACAGTCTTTTTAAACTTGTTGTTTCGCAGGGAATCACGTGGACGTAAATTGTAAATGCGACGTAAGGCTCATTTTTCTAATACAAAATAGTTTTCAATGTCCGCGCATTATCTATAATTATTTCAGTTTCCATGGTTTGAAAACATAGAAAAAACAACGTTTTCTAAATTTAATTAAAACTTGCTGATTTATAGCTCCCGAAACTCCCTGTACTAATATATACTAATTTTACTAAATACTAAATAATAATCTACTAAATACTAAAATATCACCACCCTTACCCCACTCTAAGTGGGGTAAGGGTGGGAGAAAACAACGACAAAACATGTTACAAACATGCTGTCACATGATTTGGCTACGTATTTTACGACCGGCCGCCTGCCTGACGTCAACTTACCTTAGTCGCCTTATACGACACGTCGGTAAGAAATGAGGGTGGTCTATTCTATGCAGCCGGATACCACACGGCACGTACCTTAGTCGCCTCTTACGACACATCGATAAGAAAGGAGGGTGGTCTATTCTATTCTGCCGGATACCACACGGCGTTACTAATTACTAAAATAAAAATACTAAATTTTATGAAAATTATTAGAGCCGTTTCCAAAATCAGGTTATATATATACAACAATGCCTCGTTTAAAAGTATTAAATATATAACTTCATAGGTGACAAGCATCGTGATACAATTTTGATATAAAGCAAAGAGTATCATTAACTAACGGAAGCGCTTGCACATATCACGAATCATATTGTATGGACACGGCAAATCATTTCACTAAACTTTCGAGACAAGTAAAACCGTGGGACTAATTATACAATAAACAGACGTCATACCTGATATTCGCTATTCATAAGAGAAGCTGTGCAAACAATACGAAGTTAATTTCTTTGTAAATCGAAATATGTTTAAAAAAACGCGCGGAATATCTTATGACGACGTGACATCGCCTATGTTATAGTTAAGATTTTTTGGTTTTGCGATTTTGTCGTGAAATTGTATCTTCTGATGATGCTTTGGTTGTCCATAAATATGACCTGATGGTGCTGCCAGGATTAAATACAGACATGGGAACTCAATGGAAGCTGTGATAGCCTAGCGGTGAGACCGTGCGACTCTCTAGAGACGACATAGGTTCAAACCCCGGGCAGGCACCAATGAGTTTTTCTATTAAAACTTATGTGTCTAATTGATAATTACAATTTATCACACGCTTTTCGGTGAAGGAAAACATCGTGAGGAAACCTGCATATCTCTAGAGAATTCTAGGGATATGTGTAACCTACCAATCCGCATTGGAGCAGCGTGGTAGGTCTTAGCTCCAATCCTTCTCTTCAAGAACGGAGAGAGGAGGCCTTAGCACAGCTGTGGGCATAGTAATACGCTGTTACTTTACTTTTTTTTATGGGAACTCCTCAACGGATAACAGAAGGGGCATGGCATTTTGTTAGAAGCTTTTTTAACTTAACTCTTTTATCACTTAAGTCTGTTCGAACGAAGTCGCAGGTACAGATATCGAAGACGGTAGTGACGAAAAATATCTTCAAAATTTACCGCTTTCTTTATCTTGTGCACTATCATATATCCCAGAAATGACTAAGTATTTTCGCAATGCACTTTAGTTGTTTGTCTGTGTATATAGCACTTCAACAGTCTTTAGCTGCTTTTATTTCGTTCGAGGAATAGGGCTGTCGGTTTCATTTTTAGTTCTTATTTCAGAAGATATTATGATATAATTATATTTCTCTATATACAACCTTTTTCTAGCCTTTTTTAAGACAGGTTACTCTTCGACACAAATGACTTTGAATATTCAAATGTGCAAGTTGGATGTCAATGAACTTATTAAATTTATAAATTAATTTAAAAAAAAGTGTTAATTTTTAGACTGGCCCGTTGGCTTGGGCGTGGCTAGGCCAGGGTAGTGACCCTGCCTTCAGGTCCGCGGGTCGCGGGTTCGATTCCTGCTGAGGGCCAACAGTTTCCATAAACAAATTGTCGGTTCTTCGAGCCTGGGTGTGTATTTGTATTTAAGTATGTATTTAAACTTATATATGTAGTACATCTACGAGTTGTCCGTCACCCATAACACAAGTATTAAGTTACTTACTTTGGGGACGGACTACCGTGTGTGTAAATGTCCCATATATATTTAAATCTAAATTGTGATGGCTTATGAAATATAAATGTTGAATTATTTTAAAGGCTAAAGAGTTACATAGACTACTCGCGCATAAGGTACGAATATAACTCAAACAGATAAATTATTTAAAGATCTGCGACTGTTTTAGAAATGACTAAAATTAGATCTCGGCACGGTACCTTCAATAAAACAGTTGTCTATGGCAGCCCTTATAACAAATGAGGCGGAAAAAAACTTGCGTTTGCATTTTATTGTAATTCGGAAAGCAATGAAATTTAAACCTAATGTACTATACAGTAGGGTTTACTGTTGATGTAAAGAATACCGTCGTGAGACAGATGCTACTTTTTGCCATACAGTTTAGTTCTCTTTTACCACAAAGTACTAGATAAAGGTAATGTCTTAAAGGAGTTTTTAGTAAAATGTACATATAAATTTTATATTGTTGCCTTTAATGGAGTCTATAATTAGTAGATATGTAAGGGCAGTTTTGAAGGTTTTCCCCCCAACGTTTCGCTGGATTATTAATAATATCTATAACATATATGTAAGTTAATATACAAAGGCACAAGATTGTATGGAGTAGACATACTTGAGAACTAAGTCTATGTCTCTTCTATTGGTCAGAGAGAGAGAGAGAGAGAGAGAGAGAGAGAGAGAGAGAGAGTAAGAGAGTAAGAGCAAAAAATATTTAGAGGAAAGATGATACTGGTATAATTTACTTTGTCTTTATTTTAGTAAGGCTCATTTTAAAATGGCTTCTCTACTCTATACTTACTCTATAACAACAACAGACGACTAACTAATAAAGATGTTTAATAAAATTAATAATTTTAATGTTTAATAAAAACGAATTAATAATTTTATAATTAATTAGTTAAAATATAAAAACGCATATAACTGGCCCGTTGGCGCAGTTGGTAGAAGACCCTGCCGTCAGCTCCACGGGTCGCGGGTTCGATTCCCGCCGAGGGCCAACATTTTCTATAACCAATTTGTTGGTTCTTCGAGCCTGGGTGTATATTTGTATTTAAGAATGTTAAATTATATATGTATGTATTTACCAGTTGTCTGTCACCCATAACACAAGTATTCAGTTACTTTGGGGGCGGACAGCCGTGTGTGTAATTGTCCCATATATTTATTTATTTATGCATAACACGTTGTTTTAAAAAGGTTTCAGTGATTGACGTGAATTACATAAAAATGGATAATAAATTGATAAAAATATAAAATTAACGATATGTTTTAGTTATGTTGTATTTTATGACATTGGTGTATGCCGTGTAACATAGTTTATCCCAACTATTCGTTATGAAACACCGTGTTGTGTCTTAGCTACAAACTAAACAGGAGAGAGAAACTCTCTAAAACAGGAGAGAGGAGGCCTAAACCCAGCATAGTAACATGCCGTTTCTTTGCTGCTTCATTCAAGAAAATATAGATCTTTTTCATAAAACTAAACGCAAGGACTATTTTCCTGTGGCATATACAAATCCTTTTATCTAAGCCTATAGATTTTATTCACAAAACTAAACGCAAGGACTGTTTTCCTATGACATATATAAATCCTTTTATTTAAGCCTATAGATTTTGCTAGTAAAACTAAACGCAATGGCTATTTTCCTGTGGTATATATAGATTCTTTTATCTAAGCCTGTCCGGATGTGGTAAGACATAACTCTCGCTTCACATGTGTGAACGGGTTCACAGGATCAAAGTAAATAGCGGGTATATTTTACTATGCTGTTATAAATAGGTTTAAATATGAGCTGGTAATAGTTTTAACGCTGGTGCATTTTCCGGTTGAAATAGACTTAAAAACTTATCTATTTACAAGTTGTACTTACTTGGTTCGCGTCAACTTCAAAGATAAAATATCCTCAATTATTAACTGTGTTTAAATAAACACAGTAAATAATTTAAATTATTAAAACACAGTATATAATTTAAATAAACACAGTAATCTGTAAATACAGATTTCGAAAATAAACTTTTATGTAAACCCGGTATATCAATCAAATCATTTTTTTTTTCAAATAAACTCTATTGAATCGTTATTGAATCAATTATCAAAGGATGATATGATTAATGAAGTTACAACTGGTTTGAAATGTTCTTCTTACCTAAAAGAATCAGCCTAAAATATTTCCTTCGAAAAATATAGTTAGATCAAATTGGATATTAGTACTTATCCTATTGCATAAAAGCGAAAAAACGCATCAACATTTTGGGGTGCTGAAAAATTTTCAAAGTATTTAAATTAAAAACCGGGAAATGGATATTTCCATGAAAATATCCAGTAGACAAAGACAAGAATGTGTCACTTATCTTCCCTCTTTTATTTTTTGTTGGACTCACTCACAGACCAGCCAATGGCACCCTTACTCTACGTATAATAACTCAAATGATCAAATCATCCAGCCAAGTTTTGACTGGATGGTTAAGAACACAAAATTATGCTAAATTAGAATCGATAACATTACATTAAAAACTAATCATTTATCATCACAAAACATATGTGCAGTGCACACACACACCCATGCACACATGAACGCACACGTACAAATATCAATACAAGCACACACAAACATATACACACTCATTTATTCTTAACTAGCTGTGCCAACAACGGCTTCACCCGCGTGAAATTCAGTGATTTACGAAAATTTTGAACATAAAAGTATTTATTGTGAACTAACCGTGAGAGATAGAGACATACTCTCCCGGACTTTTTTGTAGTATTTTCATAGATCTACAATTATCTAGTACATTACTTTAGCGTATCTCTGCTGGTTTACGCAGCGCAAGCAAGTTTTTTAACAACTGCTCAATCTCTTCAACACAATTTACATAATATCGATAATTACTATTTACCTAAACCATCCGGAAGTATTGCACTATCTTTTTGTGAAAACCGTACAAAAATTCGTTCAGTAGATTTTGAGAAAATCGATTACATACAGACAGACAGCTTTTTGACTTTGTTTAATGATAAGTATAGATTGCTATCTTCTGTTATTAAGATATGGAATAGCGGGAGCTTTGACACGAGTATACTTGACTAACTCATTAGAAAGTTACAACCTTTGTATAGTAATGAAGAATGTTGGTAATAAATAAATTAATTTTCAATTTTGGATTTTTAATTTTGAATATGAAATATCATGCCTTGAATATGATTCTCGTCACATCCAAGCGCGCAACACTCGATAAAAACTCGATAAAATAACATCTAATAATGCCTTGGCTGGCCCATTAGCGCAGTGGTTAGTGACCCTTCAGCTCCGAGGGCCAACATTTTCTATACACAATTTGTGGTTCTTCGAGCCTGGGTGTATATTTTTATTTAAGTATGTATTTAAAATTATATATGTAATATATTTACCAGTTCTCCGTCACCCATAACACAAGTATAAAATTACTTACTTTGGGGATGGACGACCGTGTGTGTAAGTGTCCCATATATTTATTATTATTTATTATAATGGCCCATGATTATACTAAGGCTAGTTTAATGTTATCGTAACCGTACAAGGCTTTGTACATAATATATGATTTGTAATAAATAACATGAAGACCTGAAAGCTTTAGTTGTTTGTTCTAGTTTATGAATATTTTAATAGCTTTGGTTTATAAGCATATATTACCTATTCAGCTTAACTTTATGGGACTTATTTAGTACCCTCAGGGTCTGAGAGATATTAGACTAAAATCGCAAGCTTTGTTATTTGTCGTGGAGCCTATCTCCTCATGATAATCGGTTATGGGACGAAACGACATCTCCAGAATTCTCTGGAGATGTGCAGGTTTCCTCACGATGTTTTCCCTCACCGAAAAGAGTGTGATAAATTGCAAATATCAAATACACACAAGTCTACCATATGATATGTATATGATGGTATGACATAGGAATACATAAAAAAAAAGTAAAGTACCGGCCTATTACAATCCCACTGCTGGGAATAGGTCTCCTCTCTCCGTTTATGGAGAGAAGGGTTGGAGCTAAGACCTACCACGCTGCTCCAATGCGGATTGGTAGGTTACACATATCTCCAGAAGTCTCTAGAGATATGCAGGTTTTCGCACGATGTTTTCCTTCACCGAAAAGCGTGTGATAAATTGCAATTATTAATTAGAAACATGAGTTTTAATAGAAATACTCATTGGTGCCTGCCCGGGTTTGAACTCGTGTGCCTCTCGAAAGAGTCGCACGGTCTCACCGCTGGGCTATCACAGCTCTTAGGAATAGCTTTTAGGAGGAATATATAAGAATATACATAATTATAAAACGATTGGCGATGTATATAATAGCCAAAGTAGGAACTAACATAAGCTTGCGGTTCCCGCTTTGCGCCTTGCTAAAGTTCATAAGTCGTTTATGTCGCCGTTATAAGATTCTATAATAAAATTCCGCAATCTACTTTAACTTTTCCATTTAACAGCAGTTTAAAAACACTGTTAATAAAAGGCTAATACAGAAAGCCTACTATACTGTTGAGGATTACTTGACGATAAGATTTCGTGGATATAGCTACTCTTCTACCCTGTACAAGACATTAATAACTATATGTAACTAGTAATAACAATTATTCTTTGAAAAGACCAATCGCCAAGTTTCTTGCTGGTTCTTCTCGGTAGGAACAGCTTTCTGAACCAGCAGTAGATGTTGACGATCCAAAAGCACTTATTTACAAGTTTACTTGAATAAAGAATATTTTGAATTTGAATCTGATATCCGGCTAAGTAGAATAGACCACCTTCATTTCTTACTGAGGTGCTAGGGTGACGGCCGGTACGTAAAATACCTAGCCAAATCATGTAACAACATGTTTGTAACATGTTGTGCCGACTCCACTTAGAGTGGGATAAACGCAGGAGAATGATCAAGTAGGCACAAGTTTTAACAGAAACACTTATCGGTGCCCCGTGGTTTGAACTCGTGACCCTCTCGAGAGAGTCGCACCTTCCCACCGCTGGGCTATCACAGCTTCGTTTTTTTATGATTAGATTCAAAGTTAGAAGACAGCTCACCTTTATAGAGCAGCTAGCTTTCATTTTCTAAAACGAGAATAATTCTAAGAAACTATTTGATTTTATACCGCCCTCAGATTTCTTTGATCAAGTCACGCGCCGCACAAAAAGATTTCATATAAACTATCTCAATACCTAAATATCTTCTACTCTCTGTATTGCCGCGACGTTCCACGTGAAGATAAACTTGACTGGATTATTTTTATAGAGTTATTATACTAGAGTAGGCGAGCCATAGGCAGGCCTGTAAGTGAGAGTGTCGCAACAAATAATGAGAGGTTAGATAAAACTCTAATACTTTACTTTGTCTTATTACAAATAAAAAAGAGAGAAATAATAAGTATCGTTTGCTTTCTCCTAATTGTCGATGGACACATTTTAGACAGAGCTGTGAGATGTCCTTTTTTTAGACAGAGCTGTGATAGCCCAGCGGCGAGACCGTGCGACTCTTTCGAGGGGAACACGAGTTCAAACCCGGGCAGGCACCAATGAGTTTTTCTATTTAAACTCGTGTATCTAATTGATAATTGCAATTTAACAAACGCTTTTCGGTGAAAGAAAACATTGTAAGGAAACCTGCATATCTCTAGAGAATTCTGGAGATATGTGTAACCTATCAATCCGCATTGGAGCAGCGTGGTAGGTCTCAGCTCCAACCCTTCTCTCCAGAAACGGAGAGAGGAGGCCTATTCAATGCAGTGGGATTGTAACAGGCCGCTACTTTATTTTTTTTTACATTTAAGATTGGCTTCCCTACTCTAGTATAATAACTCTATTTTACGCATTGTTATATGAAGCAAGAATGTACAATGGCGAATAAAACAAACAAATTTCTCAAACGTCAATCATAGTTTTGACGTCGCCTTTGTTCTTAAAAGATGTTAACAATTTACCATCAAGTGTATCCATTAAAGCTAAATTTACCTAGAAAAAATAATAATGCGCTGAAACTTTTAAAACTTTTCTATTAGGAACGGGAAAAACACTTAGTACTTAATCAAGGGTATTTTTACATTAAAGTTAATCCAAATGAATACGCGAACGAAATAGAAAAGTAATATTAAAAAGTATTTTGCTATAATCCGCGATAGAGTAAATAGAAAATATATATAGTGCTAAATGTAGACTGGACTATCCGTTTTTTCATACCCGATACATGCAGGATTTGAAAATACATGTACAAACCTCCACCACTGCCACCACAATACACTAGCACTACAAACGTTCACTATCACAAACTCAACAACCGTTTCGCCTCGCAACCGAAGCATCATCAGGAGATAGACTCCACGACAAAATCGCAAAGCTATATATTTAGCATTATATATATTTTCTATTTAATGTATCGCGGATATAGCAAAATAATTTTTATTATTACTTTTGTATTATGAATTTCCGCAAAGTAACGCCTAATTCTATAAATTATTCGAACAAAATGGATTGCGTTAGGAATGTTTTAATCTAAGTAATCTTAGTGACAGAAGTTTTTATTTACTGTCTTCGTATTTTTACTTTGTCTTTTTTTTCGAATATATGGACGAATTTATCTATATTTTTATATTTGTTTTTATTTTGAGTTTATTTTTGTTTCTTTTTTTGCAGGCGCTGCCCATTAAACCAGTTATTTTTGCTACAGGATCTTTTAAGTTTCCTTCATGGTAGCCACTTGTAAGTTTTATTTTATTATTTTTAATTATATACATTTTGTTTTTAATAAGTTAACTTCATTTTATTATTTATTTAATGATCTTCTATTAAATAATTTAATATCTGTAATGGTTAAGAGGTATTACATAGCTTTTTTTTAATCATTACACAGAACTGTATGCTTTTGATATTTTCGATATGAAAGTTGCGAAAGTCAACAAGAAAAGGATAGAATGGGCGAAGACGTATATGTATATTAATATATGAAGATACGGGTCACATCGCGACAAAATCGAGTTACCTTTTTATAAGGTTCGACGTTTCGGCAGAGTTGCATCCGCCATGGTCACTGACTGGAGGGCCGCAGCGTCTTCGTTCCCGAGAACTACAGTCATTATTTTCACCAACTACCCTCGCTTGAACCGCACAATCCACATAAGGTCTCTTGCACACTGATATTATCCACATGCGATATAGCTTGCAACGACTTCTTCCGCGAGTTGTATTTATTAATCACTGGATCCCAAGTCGTTGACAATCTGAAGCCCTCTTCTCTATTGAACGTATTATGCTTACGAATTTCAATGGCTTCACGAGCCACCCTCGCATAATAGTGGGCATCAGTTAACAGGACTTTGGGATCATGAAGCTCAATCCAGTGATTGCTCCCCGAGTTGAGCAGATGGTCTGCAATCGCCGACTTCGTTGACTGGTTGTTTTTAACTGCAGCTATGTGTTCTTTGCTGAACGTACCATTGCTGAGCGGGTCAAAGAACACATAGCTCAAATTAACTTTGACAGCAGATTGAATTTAAACTTTACTTTGAAAATCCTATCGTTGTATATTTCTGGATATATAAGAAGTTAAGGACTGGCCCGTTGGCACAGTGGGTAGTGACCCTGCCTTCAGCTCCGCCGTCCGTGGGTCGCATGTTCGATTCCCGCAGAAGGCCAACATTTTCTATAAACAATTGTTGGTTCTTCGACCCTGGGTGTATATTTGTATTTGAGTATATATTTAAAATTATAAATGTAGTATATCTACCAGTTGTCCGTCACCCATAACACAAGTATTAGGTTACTTACTTTGGGGATGGACGACCGTGTGTGTAAGTGCCCCGTATATTTATTTATTTATTTATAAGTATGTATAAAGTTCGATAAAGTGAAAGATAGATTGATAAAGGTGCCACTAGCGCCTTAAAAGTGCCACGCACGTGCCCTATATAAATTCGAAGTATAAAAGTTTTCGTAATTACATTAATGAACTTAAGAGTTGAGGTTAGTCCATAATTAGTTCGTTCGTAGACATTTCATTCTTCATACAAGTACAGGTCCGACCTCACAGGAGGCACCTTTAGGACGACGTTCCCCGACCCTGATAGAGCTTCTGCGCGCTACTGCATTTTAATAAACGTCATTATAGCATTATGGTCGTATATCCTTTGTAAAATGAGGGGATAAAATAATGATGGAAACTAAACTTAACCAATCGTATATAATATTTGTCCTTGTCTAAATTACTCTTTCTTTCTGTCAATAATTAATTTTGTATCAAGACGTCTCAATATATCCGTATATGTAAAGTTCTGTTAGGATGACGTTCTCCGACGCTAGTGGAGCTTCTGCGCTCTACTCTCTGCATTTCGCAACCTCGGCGATACTTCTGCGCTCGCCCGTCTCGCCCGGTGACGCCGTAAAAGCCGTTAGGGCTAACAGCATACATTCAGACCGAAAAAAATATAAAAAAAAAGGGAATCGTTCAAAATGTCAACATCAACAAGTCCCAAAATTTAGCTTCTTCACACTATATCTGTAGATCCTAGATTCACTAATTCAACCTACCAAAGCTATGAAGATCATATAACCGTTTAAAAAATAACTTAAATCCTACTAAAAGAATAACATTGTATCATTGAGCGTCATAAAAAAATTAGTTATTTTCAAATTCTTATTTACAGCTCACGATCCTGTGAGAATTGATAATTTTGTAAGAAACCATATGCATTATACAGAATTCTTATTGTTGCCTAGTTGGCTTTTCAAAAACTCAAATCTAATTCCAAATTGTTCAACGCTGTTATGAAGCAAAATATCGTGGATTCAAATTATTATTTATTCGTAGAATTCGCGGTATTTTCCGCTTGCCTGACTTTATTCTAGGACTTGGGCAACATGGAGTATTTCGATTGAAATTGCTTCTCGAAGCTTCAAATGAAAAGCGACAAAAACAAGTCGCTTGTTTTTAAGAATCGCAAGTTTGAACGGCGTAGTTTTATTATAAAAAGTGTCTTGAGCAGAACAACATTACCCAATCTGGTTTTATAAATTTTTGCACTGTATAGTTTACGTAGGAAAATTTATTTATAATACAGCACGAATGTCTATTTTTCAAAGATACTTCTATTGCAAATGCTGAATAAATAAATATATGGGACACTTACACACACGGTCTTCTGTCTCCAAAGTAAGTAACTTAATAATTGTGTTATGAGTGCAGGACAACTGGTAGATATACTTATATATAATTTTAAATACATACTTAAATACAAATGTAAACCCAGGCTCGAAGACCCAACAAATTTTATATAGAAAAAGTTTGTCCTCGGCGGAAATCGAACCTTTAACCCGCGTAGCTCAAGGGTCACTACCCATGATTTAATATTGTAATTCTTGTATTAATGTAATTATTTTTGCTTTATTTATTTTTCCAGCAAGATTTGATAGAGCATTCTGCATTGACAACTATAAGGGATTCTTTTTATCATACACTAGCTGTGCCAGCGGCTTCTCCCGCGTGGAAATCAGCGTGTCACAATTTTTTTTTTAATTCAAATTTTTAATATAAAAGTAGTTATTGTGAGTTAACCATAAGAGATAGAGACATGCTATCGCGGACTTTTTTTATAGATCTACAATTCTTTAGTACATTACTTTTGCGTATCTCTGTTGGTTTACGGAGCGTACACGACTAAAGCTCCCAGCAAGCAAGTTATTTACCAACTGCGCGATCTCTTCAAAACAATTTACATAATACCGATATTTACTATTTACCTAAACCATCCGGAAGATCTTTATGTGAAAACCGTGCAAAAATCCGTTCAGTAGATTTTATGAAAATCGATTACATACAGACAGACAGCTTTTTGGGACTTTGTTTTATAATAAATATAGATAAATAAATCAGTCATGAGGTCATCCTGTCACAGACAGAACAAGTTTGGATAAAATTATTTAAAATTCAAATCAAATCGAATAAATTTTTATTCAAATAAGCTTTTAAACACTTTTAGAGTCGTCAAGTATTAATTAGATTTATTAAGCTATTTCAGACTGTTCTTATCGAGAAGAACCGTAAGAAACTCGGCGGTTAATCTCTTAAACATTCTTAATTTACATAATTAACACATACGAAGCGGGAAGTATTTTCAAATATAAGCATTTATATTTATATTGTCTTCAATCGTATAATGCTTTATGTATTAGTCTATTTATTAAACTAATTGGTGCATGCATGGGTGTGAACCCAAGTCGCACGGTTTCAGTGCTGGGCCATCACAGCTTAATTATATAATAAAATAAATAACAAATATATGGGACATTTACACACACGGTCGTACGTCCCCAAAGTAAGTAACTTAATATTTGTGTTATGTGTGTGTGTTAGCCGTGTGGTATCCGGCAGAACAGAATAGACCACCCTCCTTTCTTACCGAGGTGTCGTAAGAGGCGACTAAGGTAAGGGCCGTGTGGTATCCGGCTGCATAGAATAGGCCGCCCTCATTTCTTACCGAGGTGTCGTAAAAGGCGACTAAGGTAAGTTGACGTCAGGCAGGTGGCCGGTCGTAAAATACGTAGCCAACTCATGTGACAACATGGTTGTAACATGTTGTGGCGACCCCACTTAGAGTGGGATAAGGGCAGGAGAATGATGATGATGTGTGTATTAGGTGACGGACTTAACTGGTAAATATAATACATATATATACTTAATTTCAAACTTTACATATATTGCTTAATTTCTAATACATACTTAAATACACCCAGACTCGAAGAACCAACAATTTTTTTTAAAGAAAATTTTGACCCTCGGCGGGAACTGATTCCGCGATCCGTGGAGCTGAAGACAGGGTCACTGCCCACTGCGTCAACGGTCAAACTATATAAATTATGTCGTGCCGATCCAGAAATGTATGATATATTATGTAGCGTATATCAATCAATCAATCAATCAAAATAATCTTTATTCAAATAAACCATTTCAGGCACTTTTGAATCGTCAAGCATCAATATGATTAATGAAGCTACAACTGGTTCGGAATGTTGCTCTTACCGAGAAGAAGCAGCAAGAAACTCGGCGGTCAATCTTTTAAATATTTTTAATTATACATTATCAAACCGCTGTCTTGTATGAAGCTGAAAGGATCCTCAAATCCAGGCTTTCTTATCAACCAAATAATCTTCAATTTTGTAATATGCTTTACGTATAAGCATATTTTTTACACTTGATTGGAATCTTTCTGTACACTGGTCTAGAATGGATTGAGGAATTTTATTATAGAAGCGAATAGCGAGACCAACAAATGAGTTGCTTACTCTGCTGAGTCGCGACGCAGGTATCGCAAGCTGTTTGTGACCTCTCGTATGTCTATGATATACATCAAATTTTGATTTATACGTACTTATATTTTTCCGTACAAATAGAATATTACTATATATATATTGTGATGCTACAGTCAGTATGCCTATTTCTTGGAACTTTTCGCGAAGGGACTCATGTTGCTTCATATTATAGATAGCCCGTATGGCTCTTTTTTGGGCAACAAAAATCTTTTCTATATCGGCCGCTTTACCCCACAGCATTATTCCATATGACATAATGCTGTGGAAATAAGCAAAATAAACAAGTCGCGCTGTTTCAACATCGGTTAAATGTCTAATTTTTCTAACAGCGTAAGCGGCGGAACTAAGTCTTCCTGCGAGGACAGATATATGGGTGCCCCATTGGAGTTTATCATCCAAAGTGAGCCCCAAAAATTTTGTTGTATTTTCTATCTTTAGTATCTGCTTATTAATCTCTAACTTTATGTCTGACCTAATTACGTTTGGTAACACGAATTGCAGACATTTAGTTTTATTTGCATTTAAAAGTAAATTATTTACTGAAAACCAATTTGATATCTGAGATAGAGCACTGTTTACATCGTCAAAATTGTCTTTATCTCGATCTACTTTAAAAATAAAAGAGGTATCATCTGCAAACAACACAATATCACAAATATTTTGAACACAATATGCTAAATCATTTATGTATACTAAAAACAGAAAAGGACCAAGGATTGACCCCTGTGGGACACCCATAACATTAAACGATCCAGATGACCTAACATCATTAATGCATACCTTTTGTAATCTATCGCTAAGATAAGAGGAAATAAGACCAAGCGAGTTATCATTTACACCGTAATAACTTAATTTTAAAAGAAGGGTCTTATGTTCAACGCAATCAAAAGCCTTAGATAAATCACAAAAAATGCCAATAGCATTTTGTGAGTTCTGCCAAGCTTCAAATATGTGTCTTAAGAGTCTTGCACCTGCATCTGTAGTTGACCGACCCTTAGTAAAACCATATTGCTCTGAATGTAAGAAGTTGTTAAAATTAAAGTAACATACAAGTTGGTCGAGCATAATCTTTTCAAATATTTTACTAAGCGTTGGTAGAACAGAAATAGGTCTATAATTATTTGGATCACTCTTATCACCTGCTTTATAAAGAGGTACTAGCTTACTGTGTTTCATTAAGTTCGGAAAAACACCTGAATCTACTGAATCATTAAAAACTTTAGCTAGATATGGCGCAATTATTTCTATAATATTTTTTAATAATTTCACTGACATTCCCCAAAGATCTCCTGTTATCTTATTATTTAAGGTTTTAAAAGTTTTAATTATTTTATATGGGGTAATGTGCTTAAAGTTAAATGAGACGTCGCACTTAGCCACACTACCTCTTAGCAGACTATGAGCTTCTGTTGGCGATGAATTTAACGATTGAGTAGTTGCTATTGGAATGTTATTAAAGAAATTTTGAAAAATATTTGCCACTTCAATGTCAGAGCTAACAGATTGTGTCATGTCAGAGTGTGTCATATGTAGATTATGTCAATTAAGCCTTTCCGTTTAGATAGATGCTTTGGCGACATTTATTATGGTGATTCTATAGAAAGATTTATGGTGGTACAACGAGTTAAATACGCGTGTGTACGTGATGGCGAGTTATGAATACAAATGGGGAAAGAAAGGAAGGGGATTTAATGACTGTGCATTGCTTATATAGTGTGATGTCGGAAGTTGTGATGCATTATTTATGTCAAAAAGTAGGAGAGATGGTGCAAAGATCGTTCTGTATTTAGTACTATTTGCTTTTCATTATTGTATAATCATTATAACGTATTAATAATAATTAAGTAATGAAATATTGCTTTGATGCTGTTAAGAACACTTCCGTTTTTATAATACTATCTATATTTATTATTAAAAGTAGCAGCCTGTTACAATCCCACTGCTGGGCATAGGCCTCCTCTCTCCGTTTCTGGAGAGAAGGGTTGAAGCTAAGACCTACCACGCTGCTCCAATGCGGATTGGTAGGTTTCACATATCTCCAGAATTCTCTAGAAATATGCAGGTTTCCTCACGATGTTTTCCTTCACCGAAAAGCGTGTGATAAATTGCAATTATCAATTAGACACATGAGTTTTAATAGAAAAACTCATTGGTGCCTGCCCTAGGTTTGAACCTATGTCGTCTCTAGAGAGTCGCACGGTCTCACCACTAGGCTATCACAGCTTACTAGAGAATTATTGATCTAAAAATAATACAGAAAAAACCGCGATAGCACGTCTCTATATCTAATGGTAAATTCACAGAAGTTACAATACAATTATTTTGCTATAATCCGAGTTTGTTGAGAGAATCGATGTTATGCTAAGTGTGTGAAGCAGGCGACGTTCACGTACTGAACATTGTCCTGCCCTTATCCCACTCTAAGTAGGTCGGCACAACATGTTTTGGCCAATTATTTTACAACCGGCCGCCAGCCGGAATATAATGGAATTCAACAAGTACACGGCAGTAACCATTTTAAATTCGACTGGCCCGTTAGCACAGGTGGCAGTAACCCTTTCTTAAGCTCCGTGGGTCACGGGTTCGATTTCCGTATTCTATAAAACAATTTGTTGGTTCTCTCGCTCGAATCTAGGCGGTATATATGCATTTACGTATACATACATTCTCCTCCCCTTATCCCACTCTAAGTGGGGTCGGCACAACATGTTACAAACATGTTGTCATATGATTTGGCTACGTATTTTACGACCGGCCGCCTGCCTGACGTCAACTTACCTTAGTCGCGTTTTACGACACCTCGTTAAGAAATGAGGTTGGTTTATTCTATTCAGCCGGATACGCTAGCGCGGACTGAAACTTTGTCTTAATAGGATTAAAATGAAAATTTCTGAATCGAAAGTTAATTAAAATTAATATATTAGCATAAGTAAGTCGTAACTTAAAAAAAACATTTTGTACTCGCAATTTGTGAAGCGTATATTATGCACGCTTCGTTAAGTATGCATTGTAAGTTTCATGTTAAGTCACGAGAAATAGCTAGGTCACTGTAACACGCTAAGTCATGAGTAAAGTAAGGTTGAAATATCAAGGACGGTCGCACCTACACCTTGACCGGCGGGAATCAGGACGCGATGTCATGTGACGGATCAATTGAAAGCTATATTTTTATATCAGTCACTAGGTACATTATCAAAATGAAATGAAACCAAAAAATATGCTCACCAATTAATCATGAAGTCTTTAAAATAATAAATAAATATATAGGACAATTACACACACGTTCATCCGTCCCTAAAGAAGTAATTTAATACTTGTGTTGTGGTTGATATACAACTGGTAAATATATGATGTTTTTAAAAATATATACTTAAATACTTTTAAATGATTTATAGAAGCAGGCGTTACTTTACGGAATTCCATATAACAAGAAATATAACAGAACTAACTACTTTGCTATAATCCGCACGGGTTAAGCGAATGCATGCAAAGCCAATATGTATGAAGCAGGCAAAATCTACGCACCTTATACATGCAGGACCAGCCACCACATGCACCCCCAAGGCGCATTCACCGGCAACAATGCACACAAAAGCAGCACACACACCCACCACCACAATCTCAACGATCGTTTCGCCCCGAAACCGAAGCATCATCAGAAGGATAGGCTCCACGACAAAAATCGTAATGCGCCGCGCTACCCATACAAGCAGTCTTAAATAGTTCAACTCCCACCTATTGGTGGGAGGGTATTCCCTCCCCTCCGAACACATGTAGCAAAACGGAATTAGATACATTTACTTGCTCGTTAATTAAGTGACCATTGTTATTTTTTATTATCTGAAATTGCTCTAACGTATTGAGATTATATTGCTTGTAATACTTAAATACATATAAACCGCCTAGACTCGAGCGAGGAAACCAACAAATTGTTTTATAGAATACGGAAATCGAACCCGTGACCCACGGAGCTGAAGGCAGGGTTATTGCCACCTGTTAACACAGGTGGCAATAACACCCGTTAACACGGGTCCGCTTGTTGAATTCCATAATACGTAAAACAATTCGCAAAGAGACTTTGTAATTATGTCGTATGATGATACGACAGCCTGATGATTATTTGGTGACGTGGTACAACGGTTCTTGAGATTGTCGTAGTGCTAGTGTAGTTGTGGTGATAGTGGCTTTCAGTGCATGCGTTTTACCACTCCTCTATGCATAAGTTACGAAAACGGATAAAAAGTTTTACTTTAAACATTACGTAGAAATAGAATCGCCCAATATTAAATACTGAATAGCGAGATATAGCGCTTAAGAGGCAATTTAGCGTCTGGCAAAGTTTTTCTCAAGTATATTGAAGTGAAAATCAATAGGCATTGAAATCTGTGCAAAAAAGTATGCGGGCAAAAGCTAGTTCATTCTAATATTATAAATGGAAGTCTGGATCTATCTGATTCTCATTATCGCATTCTCGGCTTTATCGTTAAAATAATATTGAGGCAATTTACTACAATTTAAGCTTATACCGGGCTACAAGGATATAAAAAAAATCTTTCAAATTCAAAGTAAAAAGACATTCATTCACATCAATGAGAATTCTCTCATTGATGTGAATAAATGTCTTTTTACTATTAACATGTCACGTGACTATTTATATTAATTTAGAGGAATAATGCAAACGAAATCCCATGTGCAAATAGTTGTTAATAGGTTTACAAATTTGTATAGGGAAGTCTGAAAGTTGTGTCCATTATAGCAAAGAAGAGAAGTGCAAAATTAAGCTGGTATAGACATATAATAAGAATGGATGAGCATCATGTGACCAATCCAGTGTTAAATATGAATGTGGATGGATATGTGACTAAAAAGACAGCGTGTCACAGATTTTTTCTAGAACTCAAATTTTATACATAAAAGGTAGTTATAGTGAGTTACTCATAAGAGATAGAGACTTGCTATTACGAACTTTTTTGTAGTAGTTTTATAGATCTACAATTCTCTAGTACATTACTTTAGCCTATCTCTGCTGGTTTACGCAGCGCACGCGACTAAAGCTCCCAGAAAGCAAGTATGTTACTGCGCGATCTCTTCAACACTATTTACATAATACCGATATGAACTTTTTACCTAAACCATCCGAAAGTATTGCATTAACTTTTGGTGAAAACCGTAAAAAAATCCATTGAGTAGATTTAGAGAAAATCATCACACATACAGACAGACAGCTTTTTGGGACTTTGTTTTATAAGTATGTATATGGGACACTTGCACACACGGTCGTTCATCCCCAAAGTAATGTAAACATGACGATGTAAACAGTGCTCTATCTCAGATATCAAATTGGTTTTCAGTAAATAATTTACTTTTAAATGCAAATAAAACTAAATGTCTGCAATTCGTGTTACCAAACGTAATTAGGTCAGACATAAAGTTAGAGATTAATAAGGAGATACTAATGATAGAAAATACAACTAAATTTTTGGGACTCACTTTGGATGATAAACTCCAATGGGGCACCCATATATCTGTCCTCGCAGGAAGACTTAGTTCCGCCGCTTACGCTGTTAGAAAAATTAGACATTTAACCGATGTTGAAACAGCGCGACTTGTTTATTTTGCATATTTCCACAGCATTATGTCATATGGAATAATGCTGTGGGGTAAAGCGGCCGATATAGAAAAGATTTTTGTTGCCCAAAAAAGAGCCATACGGGCTATCTATAATATGAAGCAACGTGAGTCCCTTCGCGAAAAGTTCCAAGAAATAGGCATACTGACTGTAGCATCACAATATATATATAGTAATATTCTATTTGTACGGAAAAATATAAGTACGTATAAAACAAAATTTGATGTATATCATAGACATACGAGAGGTCACAAACAGCTTGCGATACCTGCGTCGCGACTCAGCAGAGTTAGCAACTCATTTGTTGGTCTCGCTATTCGCTTCTATAATAAAATTCCTCAATCCATTCTAGACCAGTGTACAGAAAGATTCCAATCAAGTGTAAAAAATATGCTTATACGTAAAGCATATTACAAAATTGAAGATTATTTGGTTGATAAGAAAGCCTGGATTTGAAAATTCTTTCAGCTTCATACAAGACAGCGGTTTAATAATGTATAATTGAAAATATTTAAAAGATTGACCGCCGAGTTTCTTGCTGGTTCTTCTCGGTAAGAGCAACATTCCGAACCAGTTGTAGCTTCATTAATCATATTGATGCTTAACGATTCAAAAGTGCCTGAAATGGTTTATTTGAATAAAGATTATTTTGATTTTGATTTGATTTGATTAATACTTGTGTTATGGGTGACGGACAACTGGTAAAAATACTAAATATTTAATTTTAAATACATGCTTAAGTATTTATTTATTAACTATTTATTTATTCCAAATATATATTATTATTTTTATAATATTTATTTTATACAAATATACACCCAGGCTCGAAGAACCAACAAATTATTTATAGAAAATGTTGACCCTCGGAGAAATCGAACCCGCGACCCGCGGAGTGAAGGCAGGGACACTACCCACTGCGCCAACGGGCCAGTCAAATTATAAGTACAATTAATATAAATTGAATAGAATAAAAATAAAGCAAGAGAACAATGAAAACATAAAAAATAAATTGTAGCGCCAGAGTTGACGAGTTTTAGGACAGAATGGAAGAGAAAAGCACGTGCCGACTCCTCTTTAAGTGGGATAAGGGAAAAAAACATACACATTACCTCGTATTCTATTTTCATTATTTATGTAAAGTTCATAGATTATTTCTTCTTATACATATAAAACATTTTAAGTAAAACCGTAACGATCGACACTACGTCTAAGTTTTATAATAATTAAAAAAGTCTTATCTCTAACTAACGATTTCTTATCTTTAGTAATTAACTAAAGATAGTAAGGTACGTGGCATTTACATACGATAGAAAGAATCAAGTTCAGGAGCGTGATTAAGTTTAGAATAATATTAAAATGATTTGACTGAATCAAATAGATATACGCAATTATTCGATTTCTTCCGCGTTTTAGATAAATTAAAAATATTTGTTATCTGCTCTCTTTTCAAAGTAGATAATAATTGTTTATAAGTAGGACAGGCAATAATATCACAGGGAGCTGCTAGATACCAGGGTCAACAAGATTTTGTGGTATGGAAATTCCTTGGCATAAGTTATTTTCAGCAGATTACGTCTGTCGCTTGATATAGAATATATTTTTACAACGATATTGCCCCTTTATATATATTGTATACATCATCATCCTCCTGCCCTTATCCCACTCTAAGTGGGGTCGGCACAACATGTTAATAACATGTTGTCAAATGATTCGGCTACGTATTTTACGACCGGCCGCCTGCCTGACGTCAACTGAGAGGTAAGAAAGGTGGTCTATTCTACTCAACCGGATACCACACGGTGGGTCAACTTACCTTAGTCGCCTTTTACGACACCTCGGTAAGAATTGAAGGTGGACTATTCTACTCAGCTGGAAACCACACGGCGGATATATTGAATACATAAAAAACGTTCTTCTCAAAAGTAAATAATTTTTTTTTTAATAACTTAGCGCACAAATCACAACTATCCAAAATGGTGCTACTCTCCTCTCCTCTACAACATTATGCTCTCTCCCTTTTCTTTCGTTACAATATAGTAAGGGTATTATGAAGGCCTGCAAAGCAGCGCCCTAATTGATATAATCCTTAACAACTATACCTGAATGTAAAATCCTTTTAACATTCATGTTTAAATACCTAATTTCTAAATTTCTTGGTCCATAAATTTATTCAGATTTATCGTTTTTGCGCATCGTTTTTTTAAGACGGTCTTTGACAGTGAACTTTCAACGTTTCGGCATCATATTTACATAGTACGACATTAATTATTAACTAAATTAAATTTAAAACCATTAAATCAGCACGCATGATATTATTCGAAAACTTATATTATCTAAACAAAAAATAAAATGTTTTAATGTTTATTCGCTTACAGTACGATTTGTTTATTATTAGCCCCATTACGCGTCTCCCTTATCCGTCCGGCCTTACGGGAGGCGGCCTTAGGACGACGTTCCCCAACGCTAGTACGGCTTCTGTGCTCTACTCTATACATTTTGCAACCTCGACGATGCTTCTGCGCTCGCATGTCCCGTCCGGTGGTGCTATAAAAGTCGTTAGACTAACAGCATACAGTCAGTTCGAAAAAAAACTCATTAGCCAAATATTATGTTAAAACAAATACTTCTTTTGATAGATTCGTTCACTCCATTGTCCTTATTCTCTGTTGAGAATATTAATTAAGCCTTGAATTGGATTAAAATTGTTAAATTTAGTGGGAGTTCGGTAACATGTTCGATCCATCCAAGATTGAATCGTCCAATATGTTATAAAGCTTTCAGCAAATTATTACTGTAGACCGCATTCTTGTATTGTGGGTAAAGCATTCATTAAAATTCATTCATTTTATAATAATTACGATGAATTCTAATTGCTATTGATTGCGAGTGCACTATACAACATATTTGTATGGCTAATCGTACCTATATCGTATCGCATACAGAAGTGTGCTTTACCACGCCGGGCTTATAAATAATTTTGTTAAGGTACGCAACATATCTACTTGTATACGATTAATTGGTGGGTGAGTCCTTTTTATTAATTACTTTATTATTATAATCGATTTTCTAAACATTATAAATCGATTTTTGAAAAATGGATTATATTATATGCGTTGTTCGCTTAAACCAATGTTGCTAAAACACACATTTATATAGATTTTTGCAAACAGCGCATGTATGTTATTTTTTAATCGTAGTCAACTCTAATTAGTCTTCATCCTTTAGGAGGAAGAAAAATCGATTTCTAAATAATCGACTCTTCAAGTCTAGTCTACTAGTCATCCCTAGTATAAAAAAAACACTTTGATGGTATTAGACATAATTATTTATATAGGTATGATTATACATACACCATCGCCGTGTGGTATCCGGCTGAATAGAATAGACCACCCTCATTTTCTTACCGAGGTGTCGTAGAAGGCGACTAATGTAAGTTGACCCGCCGTGTGGTATCCGGCTGAGTAGAATAGACCACCCTATTTCTTACCGAGGGGTCGTCAAATACGAGTAAAGGTAAGTTGACGTCAGGCAGGCGGCCGGTCGTAAAATACGTAGCCAAATCATGTGACAACATGTTTTTAACATGTTGTACCGACCACACTTAGAGTGGGATAAGGGCAGGCGGATTATACATACAACAACTAAAACACATTAAGTGTAGTAACTGTTATTTCGTGTC
The DNA here is from genome assembly GCA_947086505.1 of Morpho deidamia. NCBI lineage: Eukaryota > Metazoa > Arthropoda > Insecta > Lepidoptera > Nymphalidae > Morpho > Morpho deidamia. The sequence continues at coordinate 4,059,339 of CAMTZC010000011.1, forward strand.
TATTATATTTATGTTATCTATCTAAGATTCCTAAAGTAATGTTAGATAGATCTAGATAGATATATATTCGTGATGCTTTCGTAGTAAAAGTCAATATACTTGATTAAAGGTACAAGTTTACGAAATAGTTAAAAAGAGGAAAACTGTGGTATTTTAACCAAATATACGTGTCCTGGCGATGTTGAAAAATACATATATATAATAGTGAATGTGTGCAATGCTTGTGTCGAGTGGTAATGTTAGTGGAGGTTTTCAATGCATGCGTTTTTCGCATCCTTCACGTATCAAATATTTATTTTTATTTATTTATTGAACGACATACCATTACACATTGCCGTGTGGTATCCGGCATAGTAGAATATACCACCCTCAATTCTTACCGAAATGACATAAAATGCGACTAAGGTAAGTCGACCCGCCGTGTAGTATCCGGCTGAGTAGAATAGACTACCCTCATTACTTACCGAGGTGTCATAAAAGGCGACTAAGGTAAGTTGACCCACCGTGTGGTATCCGGTTGAGTAGAATAGACCACCCTCTTTCTTACCGAGGGGTACGTAAAATACAACTATGGTAAGTTGACGTCGGGCAGGCGACCGGTCGTAAAATACGTAGCCAAATCATGTGAGAGCATGTTTGTAACATGTTGTGCCGACCCCACTTAGAGTGGGATAAGGGCAGGAGGATGATGATGACCATTACTTTAACAGCTAGCCAATGCGATAATGGAGTACAACAACATATTTTATCTTAAAATCTATAACCGATATGAGAACGAATAGCACATTCTACATTTATCTTTTATATATCTTTATCGTCTATATTAGTTTTTTTCGCGGATTATAGCAAAATCATTATCATTCTTTTTGACTTAATGCCAGTATTTATGCCAAATATGATCTTAATAACTAATGATTTATGAGAATACATAACGATTTCCTTAGTATAAACTGTTAGACATATAATCGGAGTTATATTGTTTGACCCTAGTTTGAAATAACTTAATACTTCCCGTTTTTCTATAAAAAGTGGATCATTATCTCGCAAGGCTGGTTTCATTGTACTGTGGCCCATTGTGCCGGATACGGAAGTGTGTATAGAATAGAGGGGATGAAATATGTATTATATTCAACTGCAAAGACCGGTCTCTGTTTCTGAACCTAACGTGACCGACTACCTTGTTATACAGGATGTTTTAATCTACTTATATTAGATCTAATTATTCTTATTACTAATCTATTTATATAGATACGTATAAAATTTTAGCACAGTTGGCTTTTTACAATGTATATATAAATCTCTCAATACATACTTATGTATATGTAGAATAAACTTATATTCTAATATTAATATAAACACATTTATGGCTGTACATAACCTTTATTTCTTCTATACCTAGTAATGTTGAGAGCTGTGATAGCCCAGCGGTGAGACCGTGCGACTCTTTCGAGGGGAACACGAGTTCAAACCCGGGCAGGCACCAATGAGTTTTTCAATTAAAACTCATGTGTCTAATTGATAATTGCAATTTATCACACGCTTTTCGGTGAAGGAAGACATCGTGAGGAAACCTGCATATCTCTAGAGACTTCTGGAGATATGTGTAACCTACCAATCCGCATTGGAGCAGCGTGGTAGGTCTTAGCTCCAACCCTTCTCTCCAAAAACGGAGAGAGGAAGCCTATTCCCAGCGGTGGGATTGTAACAGGCCGCTACTTTAGTAATGTTGTCCTTGAGTTAAACAAGATTATTTTTTGTTGTGTGGCCCACATTAAAATACTATTTCTAAAATCCATGTTATACGTATTAAAAAAAAATCATTGATACTTTAACGAATTAATCTAAATAAATATTAATCAATTTTCATCTTTGCCATTACAGCAGTTTAACACTTTTAAAGGGACGCTGATACAGAAAGCCTACTATACTATTGACGATTATATAGATGATAAGAATGGGTGGATATAGCTAATCCTCTACCCTGTAAAATATAGTAATGACTAAATGTAATAATAATGTAAAGTAATGTAATGACTAATAAGACAAGGCCACACTTAATCAAGTAATTTTGCATAATTTTTTTATAGGAGCGGCCTGTTACTATTTTACTGCTATGCAAAAGCCTCAGGTTTGGAGTCAATACCCAGCATGCAGCTCCAATCGGAATTAGTAGTATCACATAGCCCAGGAATTCTATAGAGATATACAGGTTTCTTTTGAAGGGCCATGTATTAAATCATTCACCAGAGAGCCTACTATACTATTGAGGATTAGTTAGACGATGAAGTCGTGGATATAGCTACTCTTCGATCCTGTACAAAACTTTATAGCTATATGTTACTAGTTATAAGAATTATATTTGAAAAGAGCAACCGCCGAGTTTCTTGCTGGCTCTTTTCAATAGGAACAGCTTTCCAAACCAGCAGTAGATGTTGACTTCAAAAGCACTTGTTTACAAGTTTACTTGAATAAAGAATATTTTGAATTTGAATTTGAATTTGAATGATGACAAAAGAATAATAAATAAATATAGTTTTACGTATTTTATAATTTTGTGGTAATAAATTGATTCATACAAAAATAGCTTGTTTAAATAGATGCTATATGCCAATACGTTAACATTTTCTTTTAACCTTTATAAAGGTTATAATAATTATTATTTTTGTATAGAAAATTTACGGTCAAGAGCCTTATTTTCTGGTAGAAAATATTAATATACGGTAAAGATAGGTACGGGCTAATATGAATTAAATCACTCAGCAGATTGCCGTCGTTGCTGCCAAGTTATTTCCGTTTCCATTTGGAATATCTCATAATCTATTTAGATTTACAGTATTAAATAAACATTTTAATTTGTAACTATACCTTGTTACCCTTAGCGCATTACTGAAATTTTTGAAAGTTTTCAGTCTGTATAAAAACAGTGTGGCTAAGTTAACTGCAATACTTCTTAGCTAAATAGGATACTCTTGACTAATAGAGATATATAGCAAAGTATAAATTTACTTAAAGAAAACGCACGCGAAAATAAATCAATCGAACATCTATTGAACACCAAATCAGAACAGGATAGGTCGCTTAATAAGACGGCCCTCCTTTCCAAGACAATAGGAGGCTCGTGCCCTAGAGGGATCGTGGAATATAATCATAAAGCTCTAAAGCACGTATATCAAATCGGGACGGGTCGCTTAAAAAGACAACGGTCTCCTTTCCAAGACAATAGGAGGCCTATGTCCTAGAGAGCTCGTAGAATATAATTATAAAGCTCTAAAGCACGCATATCAATGCCGAATGGGCCGCTTAATAAGACAATCCTACTCACTATGACAATAGGAGGCCCTTGTCCTAGACTAGAGGACTAGTGGAATATAATTAGAAGCTCTTAGGCATATCAATGCGGATAGGTCGCTTAATAAGACAATCCTACTCACCTTGACAATAGGAGGATCGTAAAATATAATTGGAAAGCTCTAAAGCACGCATATCAATGCGGGATGGGTCGCTTAATAAGACAACCCTCCTTCCCAAGACAATAAGAGGCCCATGCCCTAGAGAGATCGTAGAATATAATTTTAAAGCTCTTAAAGCACGCCACATCAACGCAGGACGGGTCGCTAAATAAGACAATCTTCCTTTCGAAGACAATAGGAGGCGCATGCTCTAGAGAGATCGTAGAATTTAATTGTGAAGCTCTAAAGCACGCATTCCAATGCGGGATGGGGCGCTTAATAAGACAATCCTACTCACCAAGACAATAGGAGGCCCTTGTCGTAAGAAGATGGTAGAATATAACTAGAAATGAAACGCGTGATAAAATAAATTTTCTATAATACAAATTCAATGCGAGATGGGTCACTCATTCACATTACCCCGCGCCACACCCATCTATGTCACCAACCGTGCGAAGTCGGGACATAGAATATGACACGGTACAATATGTGAAGGTAACTAAATTACTTATGACATACGTTAATATTACAAAGGAGGCCAAGCGTGTCAAGGACTGTTCCAGTTTCTAGGGTTACTGGGATTGTAACCGGATCGATGTATTTTATGAGAATATCCTATTGTGATATAACGTCTTTAACTGTGTGGATTACCGTGTGAACCAAATCTTTTTTGGAATACGAGTTTCCACATATTAATTTAGTCTTTTAATTACATTAAAAAATAGACACTATCATTGCAAGTCTATTATGTTTTAAAACACGTGTTACAATTTAGATTTTTACCGTTAATATTAATAAGTTAGTTTACTTTTTATTAGTTATAGAATTCAATCGGTATTTTATTAAGATTTACTTGAATATTCTTGAAAGTGCTTTTGCTAGTTGGTTTTCCTGCAAGTAATAATGTAAGTAAAATAGTGACTTAGTTAGAATAGTACCTACTATTTAGTAACAGATAGAGGTTCCTTTGTTCTAATTAAGATAAGAACATCAGATGTCTGTGTTGTTTTGAGTTATGATATCGAAATCGGTTTCCGATATTAATAGACTTATGTGACAAAAATTTGCTATTTTGTACGATAGCTTATCAATGACAACAAATTTGAATTAAGTCCCAGAAACATAGCTACTAGGTTCACAGAACTAAAGTGCGTGTTATAATATTGAACTATCACTTAATATTAGATCTACAATTGTTTTTAACCCGCTCTACTCTAAATCTTTGGCGTAATTTAAAAAGTAAAAGGAACTACTTTAGCGGGATACATTATAGCTGGAGCCATCTACGTTTCCATTTCAGACAACTCCAACAGCTACCATACTTTTCTAACTCTGATAGAATGTATGTGATTTTTATCTTTATACTTGCGATATTATTTCTTAATATGGTTAAAATGACTTATTAAAAAAACTTTCAAAGCTTCAATCAGTCTTTCCTTGTGCATAAAATTATTATTATTTGATTTTATGTTGACGATCGTGTTTAGATTTAAATTTAAATCCCATAGACTATAGACTTCACCATTCGTCTTCAAGAGGCGAGATAGTGCCATTAATACATAATTCTCTTACTTAATTAAAATCTCAAATCTCGCAACCGTGTAAAATCCAATATTGTTCTATGAAAGCTTTTTTATACCAATGTTCCTTTGTTTAATCAATGTAAACCACAATTTACTTTGTGAATGTATGGTGCTTTTTATTAGTCTCAAGGTAGTATAAAAATTCTCATAAAATGTTGAGTGTATGGAGTTGGAGCCGCTTGTTTTAATTAAAGTGCCAGAATCCAATGATATCACGCGAGGGTCGACGACCGTCGTGTAATTTGAGATTTTGAACCATTTGCCTGCTTTTTATGCCTCATGACTGGCAACCGCTTAAATTTTGAAATGCCCGTTATAAATAAGCAACGTAAACATAAACGAGTGCAGTAATGCTAACACTATTAATGGGAATTTTTCGCACAGCATCGTACGTAATTTTTTGCATGGATATAATTGTTTTTTTATTTATTGTTTCACTCAGGTTTACATTTTTTGTTTTAACATTGATATTCGCCCAACTATATAATAGTTTGTTGGGGAGTACTTACACGCGTTAGGCGTTTGAATGAGGCGTTACTTTGCGGAGATCCATAATACAAAAGTAATAATAAAATTAATTTGCTATAATCCACGATACAGTAAATAGAAAATAGTTTTAAATGTATAGTGGACTATCCGTATTTTCATAGCCGATACGTGTAGGATTCGTAAAAACACATGCACAAACCTCCACAACTTCCACCACAATACACAAGCACTACACACGTTCACTATCACAAACTCAACAATCGTTTCGCCCCACAACCGAAACATCATCAGGAGATAAACTTCACGACAAAATCGCAAAATCGCAATTGCTTTGTATTTTATATTTTTTGCGAAATAATAGGTCAGGAATATTTTAAACTATTGTTTGTGTATACCTAATATAGTGATAGTGTATTAAATAATACAAACTAGAAAAATAAAATTGTCTGTAATGTTTTTGAGCCACGAATTCATTATCTTTGAATATAGATTACCATATACTTCATCAGTTTTGTCTGTACTGTAATAACAATTCAAGAATTAAATTTTATTAACTTAAATAGAAACAATAAACTCTATGTACCATCTTTGAGTCATTCTTCTTAGTATCAGTTGACAAAGGCCGACTTGCGTTACCAGTTCTCCGCCTTGCGTGTATCTGATATACGTCTCGAATTAATTGGACGTTATATTGTTGGAGGGAATTGTGGTTGATTATTAAATTGATACACCCGGCTTAGATGCACCAAGGTTACTGACATTTAGAATGCTGTATTTCATTTAGGCTTGTGATATACGGGCAGTTATCCCGACGGGAATACCGACTCAATGCTGCGTACACAAATTCTAAATAAATAAATATATGGGACAGTTACACACATGGTCGTCTATCCCCAAAGTAAGTAACTTAATACTTGTGTTATGGGTGATAGATAACTGGTAGATATATACATATACAATTTTAAATACATACTTAAATACAAATACACACCCAGGCTCGAAGCACCAACAAATTGTTTATAGAAAATGTTGACCCTCAGTGGGAATCAAACCCATGACCCGCGGATCTGAAGGTAGGATCACTACCCACTGCGCCAACGGGACAGTCCCGTATAATTAACGGCAAGTAAGCGGTATTTGTCTTATATTATCATCAAAAAGAAATCCGCAATGACCGTTATATCTTCGCAAATGTCGTTTTAAATAAACATGTATTTCGAAAAACTTGATACGTATATATACATATTTTTTATTTTATTTTATTTACAATAAAAATGTACAAATTATGTCTTTCTTAAATTAGAATACTTACACGCTAGTACTATACAAATCATACACACGTGGAATGGTCCCAAGAATGCTGGCAGCGTTTCCGCGTTGTCCTTTGTGCGAAAAAGGAGGCAGCCATCTTGTCACCCGAAGAAGCAATCAACTGAGGTGTTAAAAAAAATATGCACTTTGACTCCATTGCCCTAGGGTCTCAACTGCAAACGGCACAAATATATAACTATCGATGAGAGATGCATACTTTCGCCGCTAATTATACATTAAAATTTTGAACCGATTTTAATAATTTTCAAATGATCTGGAGGGGCGCGCAGGCGCGTGCTCGATGATCGTCGAACTTTTGTAATTATGTTCAAAAAACAAGAGACGACAATAACTTTCTTGTTTTCTCTCGCTCGCATCTCTACTATGTAGTTTTTAGGTCAAGGGTCAAGGTCAAGGTCAAGGTCAAGTAACGTATTATTACCCCTACAAAGCATAACCACAATATACCAGCTCAAAGTTTCACTACGACAATTTAAACTATCGTTTCGCTTCGTAACCAAAGCATCATCAGATGATAGACTCCACTGCAATATAATGTATTGAGGGTTTTAAGAACATGACAAATGCCAGGAAAATGTTAAGACAAATCGTGAAATGTTAAACCTGTGCATGACTTTGCATTATAAAGGACCTCTGGGATTTCTCCGCGAGTGAACTTGTCATGCTTTGTGAGATTAGAGGAAGTTAATTAACCCGAGTTTATAATAGCGACGTTTATAAAATATTCAGTTTACCTCGTAGGAAAGAAATAATCATAAATAATGAATTAAAATAATGACATATAATATTTGTTTTTAAACGATAAGATTTCTCTAAAACGTAGATTTTCATTGATAATTAGCTGATATAGCTATAATAGTCAGCGATATAGCTGATACTCGTAGCCAGCGCATAGGCCTGCGTGGAAAACTGCGTGTCACAATTTTTTTTCTGTTTCAATTAACATAAAACCATATTGCAACTTAGCATATACAACTTAAACCTTCTCCAAGAATTGCACTCTTTTCTGTTATAAAAAGTAAAGTAGCGGTCTGTTACAATCCCACTTCTGGGAATAGGCCTCCTCTCTCCGTTTCTGGAGAGAAGGGTTGGACCTAAGACCTACCATGCTGCTCCAATTCGGATTGGTAGGTTACACATATCTCCAGAATTCCCTAGAGATATGCAGGTTTCCTCACTATGTTTTCCTTCACCGAAAAGCGTGTGATTAATTGCAATTATCAATTAGACACATGAGTTTTAATAGAAAAACTCATTGGTGCTTGCCCGGGTTTGAACTCGTGTTCCACCCGTAAGAGTCGCACGGTCTCACCGCTGGGCTATCACAGCTTCTTCTGTTATAAGCCGTACAAAAATCCGGGGACCCTTTAGGGACTTCTTTATAATATGTACAGATAATTGATTTATAGTGAAGGCATAACGTTTTTTACCTATAGAAGTAGTGTGTTGGGTACATGCCCCAATCTGCATGTCTGAATAAAAACAGGAGGCTTTTGCGCAGCAAGGGTATGGTCAGGACATGTTACCGTAGCTTTAAGTAATACGAGAGGAAACTTACCGGTAAAAGTGAACTAACGGCCGGTTATTATTCCACTGCGGGACATGACGCTTTCCTATGAAAGAAAAAAGGGTTTAGAGCCTATAACCAACACGCTGTCCCTATGAGGTTTGAATTGTTACATATCCCATGAATTTTGCAGAGATTTCTTCACGATGTTTTCCTTTATCGAAAAAAATGTGACAAATTGTAAATATCAATTAGGCACATAAGATTTTATATTCAAATTCAAATATTCTTTATTCTAGTGAACTTGTAAACAAGTGCTTTTGAATCGTCAACTTTTATGCTGGTTCGGAAAGCTGTTCCTACCGAGAAGGACCAGCAGGAAACTCGGCGGTTGCTCTTTTTAAAATATAAATTTTCAAACTAGTTACATTTAGTGATTACTGTCTAGTACAGGGTAGAAATGCAGGTATATCCACACATAGTAGGCTTTCTGTATGAGCCTCTTTTTAACAGTGTTTTTAAACTGCTGTAACGGCATGGCCAAAATTGATTTCTTGTACCCAAACCTATAAACGATTTACGTACTTTTGCTAGGCGCAAAGCAGCAAAGCATATTGGTGCCGTCTGGGGCTTGAACCAGTAACCACCAATGGCATTAAATTAAAATTATGATAAGTAGTAATTAATACAACGGTATTTAATTAGAATGAATAAAATATCCTATATATAAAATTTTCGTGTCACGATGTTAATTACCACACTCCTCAGAGACGGCTTGACCGATTTTTATGAAATTTTATATGAATATTCAGTAGGTCTGAGAATTGGCTAACATCTATTTTTCATACCTGTAAGTCCACCCCTAAAGTAATCATGTCACGGATAAATATCTTTAGGCCTATTTTATATTATTATCTTTATAAAATAGGTCAATTTGTGTCAATTTATATCGATCGAAATCTTGTTACAACTGTACGAAGAATAGGTAACCGTTGTAAATGGGAAAAGGTGAAATGACGGTAGAGGTCGTTACGTCTAACAACTTATTTTATATTCTGTCCGTTATAAAAAGGGTAAGGATTTGAGAAATATCATATCACCGTCAGATAAAATGCAATTCAGTTATTATTGTATGTTCATTTTACTCGTTACTTGATACGTATACTTATTTTTTTTTTAACTCCAGAGTTTTTTGTTTCTTTTAAATGAGAATTCAGTTTAAATACAAATATGAAAGAATTACGAGTCTTTTATTTTTTTTAATTTTGATTTTCGTAAGGTTCTGGAAAGTGCGCAATTGTAGTACCCTATAGTTTTAATTTAAATTCTAAGCTGCGATATGCGAAAAAGTAATAAAACAGCACTAAAATACGATTACAGCAGAAACTACTGAGTCTGGATGATTTTTTTAAAATTAATTTTAAAAGAACTTTCAAACTCAATTGCAGCGTAGCTTACCAATTTCACTTACATAAATCAGACAAAACCCTAGAACAAAACTTAAATAAATAAATAAAAAATGATTCTCTGGATTATAATTTAAAATAAAACTATTTTCAAATTAATTTAATCACAAAAAAAAATATTTTAACTTACTTTTATCCAGGTAATCAATTCTAATTTGAAAAATCTATCACGTCGTGAATGCACTGTGCCTAAACTAATTAAATTAAAAAAACTGGAGCTTTAAATCAAACGGTATTTTCGCATACATATAATTTCTGTTATTTATTAAAAGCTTAATGAGGGAGCGCGGTCTAATTTCTCGTTCATTAACGATGTACTCAAATACTGCAGTCTCATTAAAGCACTGGAGATTTTAACCCAGATTGCTTTATTTCCTCGTATTATGTTTTTTATATATAACAAGGAAACGTGTGGAATATCCATACTTATCAAATCAAATCAAAATAATCCTTATTCAAGTAAGCTTTTTACAAGCACTTTTGAATCAAGGCTCAATTAATGAAGCTACAACTGGTTCGTAATATTGCTCTTACCGAGAAGAACAAGTAAGAAAGTCGGCGGATAATCTTTAAAAAAAAAAATTTTACATTATTAAAGCAATCTTGTGCGAAACTTGTAACAGTCTCAGCCCTACATTCTTGTCAAAAATAAATAATATTTAAAATTTCGATATTTCAACAAGCGTTTGTTTGTCTGAATAGCTGTGATAGCCTAGCGGTGAGACCGTGCGACTCTCTAAAGACGACATAGGTTCAAACCCGGGCAGGCACCAATGAGTTTTTCTATAAAAACTTATGTGTCTAATTGATAATTGCAATTTATCACACGCTTTTCGGTGAAGGAAAACATCGTGAGGAAACCTGCATATCTCTAGAGAATTCTAGGGATATGTGTAACCTACCAATCCGCGTTGGAGCAGCGTGGTAGGTCTTAGCTCCAATCCTTCTCTCCAAAAATGGAGAGAGGAGGCCTTAGCCCAGCAGTGGGCATAGTAACAGGCTGTTACTTGTTTGTCACGCTATTACATTTTTTCGCATCTACAATTGATGCTCTAACCATAAAACATAAAAATCAGAAAAGTAAAATTTTCATCATTTTGACTGAACGTCGCGACAGCCGTCGTTGTATAGTAAAGAGAGCGAGCGGAACACGGAGCGCATAAGTGACCTATACGGACACTTATATTGTATTGAACTAATGTTATTGTAGATGTGTACTAGGGCGATACACAATATTAGTTGAGGTTTTACCTCGATGGAGGATTGAGGCATTTTTGTCATCAAAATATCTTTAATCTTGTATTATGCTTTACATATAAGCATCTTAAATTTAATTTAAACCTTTTTGTGACCTCTTATATGTCTATGATGTACATAAATTTTTGACAAATTTTGTTTGAGCATCAGTAATCTTTTCTACATCGCTTTGCCTCACAGTATTATTCCATAAGACATAATCCGTACGAATAGAATGTTACTATATGTAATATATTGTGGTATAAACGCGAAAGTCTTATGCTTTTATGGCTCATCCACTTGACATATAATAATGAAATTAAGCACAATTAAACCATATACTAAGCAAAAATAAATAAGCAACAACATAATTTTTTTTAATGCCGTGTGGTATCCGGCTGAGTAGAATAGACCACCCTCATTTCTTACCGAGGTGTCGTAAGAGGCGACTAAGGTAAGTCGACCCGTCGTGTGGTGTCCGGCTGAGTAGAATAGACCACCCTCCTTTCTTACTGAGGTGTCGTAAAAGGCGACTAAGGTAAATTGATCCACCGTGTGGTATCCGGTTGAGTAGAATAGACCACCCTCCTTCTTACCGAGGGGTCGTAAAATACGACTCAGGTAAGTTGACGTCAGGAAGGCGGCCGGCCGTAAAATACGTAGCCAAATCATGTGACAACGTGTTTGTAACATGTTGTGCCGACCCCACATAGAGTGGGATAAGGGCAGGAGAATGATGATATAGTTTTTTCTTTTAAAATTTGTAATCGTTATATATAGCATTTCTCTTTAATTTGCCTCATTATCAAAGTACTCGCACGCCTTACGTCCACATAATTCTTTATGTGTTATTGAAAACACCCTTTCAACTTGACATTGCCTTACCTTATTATGAGAGTTCCACGAACCAAGGCCGCTCACACACGCGATATGGTAATGTATTAACTATATTAACATTAGGTTTCACCCAAACCTAAATAATCTTAATCATGAAAACATTAAATTGCCTTTGAACCTCCTATACCTACATGTAATAACTAAACATAATGTAGGTATTTTTATTGTTATGACTAAGCACAAAGTTAATACTATTTTATAATAGTGTCGTCGTTATTAATAAATAAATACGTATTCATGTGAATGTTTTATATTCATCATCATTCTCCTGCCCTTATCCCACTCGTAAGTGGGGTCGGCCCAACATGTTACAAACATGTTGTCACATGGTTTGGCTACATATTTTACGACCGGCCGATTGCCTGAAGTCAACTTACCTTAGTCGCCTTTTACGACACCTCGGTAAGAAATGAGGGTGGTCTATTCCATGCAGCCGGATACCACACGGCGCATACCTTAGTCGCTTCTTATGACACCTCGGTAAGAAAGGAGGGTGGTCTATTCTATTCTGCCGGATACCACACGGCGTGTGAATGTTTCATATTATTTTCTTTTATTATTTTAATTTATCATTTATCAAGAAGAAAAATACGAGGAAATTATAATTAGGAGGGATGGAAATCCTTGGTCCAAACGAATGTGGATATGTGACTAGAGGGAGGCCTAAAATGAGATAGTTGGATTGTGCGAAGTATGATATTCACTACTACTAGTACTACCGAAGTTGACGAATATAAGGAGAGAATGTAAGAGAAAAACATGTTGTTCTGACCCCACTTAAAGTGGGATAAGGATAGGAAAAGGATAATTAGAAGAAAAATACAAGTTATACATCTCCAATTATTATAATAATTAAATAATTAATTTTAAATACTTCTTATTAATAGCAGGATTAGCTTGCATACATAAATTTGTATGTCTGGAAAAAACGGCTTAATGGATTTGGATGAAATTTGGCGCGCATACATTTTAACATCCTGATTTAAGCGTCTGCGAAGTCGCGGTCAAAAGTTAATTTATTGTACTTGCAATGTGATTCCAATGGGAATATAATATATGAAGTTTTGTATAATAAATACAATAAATAATTTAATAAAAACGTATTTTAATTGAAGTTTAAATAATGAAATAGTAAAATATCCGATTAGGAAACAAACTGCTAATATGTAGTCGAAAAATTTTAAGTGCGTTTGGTGGTTCTTAGAAGTAGTTCTATAATAACGCAGACTTTTTATGTTTCTCAAAAATATCTATGGCGCCAGGAAAAGCAATTTTCGTCTATGCAAGATAGCAATGTAAAATTCAAATCTGCGGGACACATCTATACTTATTATAAAACAAAGTCCCAAAAAGCTGTCTGTCTGTATGTAATCGATTTTCTCAAAATCTACTGAACAGATTTTTGTACAGTTTTCAACAAAAGATAGTGAAATACTTCTGGATGGTTGAGGTAAATAGTGAATATCGGTATTATGTAAATTGTGTTGAAGAGATCGCACAGTTGTTAAAAAACTTGCTTGCTGGGAGCTTTAGTCGCGTGCGCTGCGTAAACCAGCAGAGATACGCTAAAGTAATGTACCAAAGAATCGTAGATCTATAAAACTACTTCAAAAATTCAGCAATAGCATATATCTATCTCTTATGGTTAACTTACAATAACTACTTTTATGTTTAAAATTTGAATTCACGCTGATTTTCACGCGGGCGAAGCCGCTGGCACAGCTCGTATAGTATAAGTATATGAATCTACCGAATATTTTTGTTTATGTGTTAAAGGTGTTTGTCTGAATATTGACCTTTATAAGCTTTCAATGCCAATATTCTATAGTGTGCTTTAGAAAACGTGCTTTTCATAACGCCACAGAGGTTTATACAGTGTTAAGGAAATTGCTTGGATGATTCAGCGTATTTGTTAGGGAAGGACGGGCTTGATAGATGGGTGTATAATGTTAGAAAGACTGTTTGGTTTTTTAAAAATAGATATTTACATTAGTGATAGCAGATTGATTTATTGACGATAATTAAACTATGCATGTACGAATAGGTTACCATTTTTCTGGATAAATACTTCTCGCCTTCTTGAAGAAGGGTTGGAGCTAAGACCCACGACTCGACTCCAATGTGGACAGGCAGGTTTAACATGAATTAACTAGCCATATGTTCTTCTTTATGATGTTTCCTCCTCCTCGCATCGTTATCCTCACGTCGTGATCCTCTAACCGGGTCGTATAATACGACTAAGGTAATTTGACGTCAGGCAGCCGGCCGGTCGTAAAATACGTAGTCAAATCATGTGACAGCATGTTTGTTACATGTGGTGCCGACCCCACTTAGAGTGGGATAAGGGCAGGAGGATGATGATGATGACATGATGATGATGGTCTTAGAAAACATACATAACCATATTGATCATTAACAACCTCACGCCATCTTACTTTTACAAGTACCTTTGCATCGCAATGAAACTGCATGGAGGGTTTAATTGAAGAATAAAAAAATCCAATTCTTGAAAATTGCATTACTCATCCTCTTGCATTCGTCATAATTACTTTTTGTTCATTACTGTTCTGTGACTCATATTTTATGTATGCATTTTGTTGATATTAATAAACTACACTGCAAAGTCCTTCTATCTGTATTGTGTTTTTAACATACTTTTAGTTACCCCTAATAGAATTTTCAGCGTTACTTAGCGGCACGGACGAGGTCAGAAGCATAGTCGGGGTTGCAAAATAGGGAGTATTGTGTTATGGAGCTAGATTTTGGTATAATGAGAGGTGGACACGTATTATGGTCTAACTTTTTTTAAAATCAATACTAACAAATTGGATGCAAAAGTCTGTCTGTATGTCTGTCTTTTACAGCTAATGCGCTGGACTAATAACGATGCAATAGCTGTATGTATATGCGATGTATTTAGTTGTACTAACAGCTAAATTTTATGAAACGTGCTTACATATAGGATAAAAAAAGTCTAGATATTTCTTCGTGAATAGAAAAAACTAATAAAGTTATAAAAACACATATTTTTAAATTGAAGTCGTATTGAACGAATTCATTGGTATAAGTAATTTAAAATAAATTTAATGTTTACAACCATAGCAAATGCAATTTAGCCAAAAATTCTAAACAATTATGTAAAAAATAAGTACGATTATACGCAATATGACTATGATATTTAAAAACTATATCAAACTATATCAAAATTTTAATGGATGCGTGCCTTGAACTAGTTAAACAAATATCTTAGTTTTTAGGTATTGTAATTTATTTTAACAAAATAAGCTAAGCCTTGAAAACTATTTGCGTATTAGTTTAAATTTAGTTTAAATTCATGATACCGTTATGTTTATAATTGGAACTATTTTGCGCAATTAAGGTCTGTGACTCATTTGAAAGTGGAACTGTCTGTTGGTTAATCAAATATTGTTTACCTAGTTCCAACTGAATTAACAAAAAATTACCAACAATGTTCGTTATTCAATTCCATATAATAGTCAAAATTTTAATAAAAGATGAAATAAAAACATTTTTTATTTCACATAGTCCACTAAATACTAAATTTAAACTGAACAGCGATAGTACAAAATAAATTGACAGTATAAAAACGTCCAACGACTATTATTTATATGCTCTCTACGTCACATATAATTTATTTCAATCTAATGTCGGTACAGAGGCCAATTTGATCTGATTTAAATCGTCGTTTCAAATTAGATACAGGAAAAGATACTTTCGACGAGTTTTTTTTATTTCTGGTGGTCAAATAAATTAAAAAATATATATTAAAAAAGGGGAAACAGAATATTAATCTTACTATTTTAGTTTGATATCGCGGCTTAGGTTAGAAATTTTATCGTCATCGTTTTTTTATCGTCACGTTATCGTTTTTTTATATTGGTTCAGGTATCGTTGTTTTTACTTATTTTTATGATTAGAATAAGGGAACTGACAAGATTGTCGTCCGACCTATAGTTTCTCTTATATCATAGTGTACAATCTATGGTATCACCACTTTTAAGAAGATCATCACTGCTGTATACCCGTGTGGTGAGCGTGATAACCTCATCTTGAATCTGCATCGAAAGTGTTAAAAAAAGTAAAGTAACGGCCTGTTGCTATGACTCTGCTGGGCACAGAACCCCTCTGTCCATCTTTGGGGAGAAGGATTAGAGCTAAGACCTACCACGCAGCTCCAATGCGGATTGGTAGGTTACACGTATGTCCAGAATTCTTTAAAGATATGCAGGTTGCCTTACGATGTTTTCCTTCACCGAAAAGCGTGTGATAGATTGCAATTATAAATTAGAACATAAGTTTTAACACAAAAAATTATAGATGTCTTCCCGGGTTTAAACTCATGACCCCCTTCGAAAGCATTGCAATGTCTCACCGCAGGGCTGATGATTCGATGTTAATCTGTGATATCTATCAAAGTATATATACTTTTAATAAAATACTTTATTTAATAAAAAATCCTTATAAAGTTGTGAATAAAGATGTGTTAAGCATGAATTCTCTAAAAAATAGAGAAAATCCCAATAGTGGGAAAGAAGCAGACTTTAACACTACATAAGAAGTACGTAGTTATCTTATGAAAAATTTAATAAATCAAATCAAATTTTATTTCAATTAAGTAAACAAAGATGCCATTTCAATAACCATATACAATAAGGCTTAATATTAAAACTTGTCAATAACAAACTAATCAGAACCGATTTAAATCTAAGAACTTCTTCCCTTGCTGATTTTTACAATCTGTGTGAAAGAGAACCATTCTTTCGGAATTCGAATTATAAAAAGACACTTGTTGCTAATAATAATAAATTCAAACAAGATAAAAATAATTAATTTAATAATATTAAAATTTAATTTAAAATTAAAGTTTAATAATAAAATAATATTTAATTTAATATGAAAAGAATATCATATTAAATTAAATAATTGTTTTAGTTATTATTATTCAACATATTTTAAATGTCACTTTTACTTAATAGTTTATAATTTTTTAATTTAAGTTGTTGAACGTTGTTTTGTTGTGTTGTTGCCGTCTAAGTGGGCGGGAAGGGCGAGCGCAGAAGCATCGTCGAGCGTCGGGGAAAGTTCAAGATAATGTGTGGGACCTTCTTTTAATAACATCTGTGTAAAAAAGCCCCGCCTTCCAGAACAATATGCATACTAAAAAAAAAATATAAAGATTAAAAAAAGAAAAATGATATAAAATTACCAGGATATTAGCTTTATATTTTGAAATATATTTATATTGCAGCAATGGACGGCGGCGCGTGGTGCGCTCGCGATATATCTTTGCGGGCGCAGAAAAAGTTCCTCTCACGGGTGGGTGGGGCCGCCAGCGCTCGTTCACTGGTCCTTGACGAGCACGCGGCCAAACTGCTTGATCAGGTACGTATTGTTTATAGGTGATAAGATCTATTTTGTTTCGAACTGACTGTATGTTCCGCTAACGGCTTTTACCGGGCGGGACGGCCCAGCGCAGAAGCATCGTCGAGGTTACGAAATGCAGAAAGTAGAGCGCAGAAACTAATAGCTACTACTAGCGTCGGGGAACGTCGTTCAAAGAGTGCCTTCTGTGAGGCCGGACCTTAGCTTAGGGCGACGCGTAGTGGAGGGCTGATGGTATGACTTTGAATAGTCATAACGACGTCGGAAGGGTGGAGAGAAACCACGACCAAACGGTGTCAGAAAACCTCGTCTTCGCCGTCGACGTTGTGCGTACGTTTTGGGAGACATATCGCATTCATAATATGTTAAAAGTAAAGCAGACACGTGTGTCTGCTTTTACAGCAAAACTGCAGTAACTATATAAGGATAATTATACAAAAGTTGGCACGATTTAGCGAGTACCTCTAGTTATTGATCTGTCTATCTCGTACGTTTTCATAGATAATTTGCTTGACGAGTATAGCTGAAATAACATGCAATTGAAGCTTATACATTAGGATAGGATAGATAGGATTAGTATATACTTAAAATCTTAAGTTAGCGGGAACGAAGTCACGGATACTAATAATATTATAATAACAGGCATCTGACAGGCCATCCGACCTTTCACACAGCTGTATATTGTGTTTATTGATTTTCATTATATGGTTAATCGTTATACTTTACTTAACAATAACGGTTTATTAAATACAGATAAAAGCTGTGATAGCTCAGCGGTGAGACCGTGCGACTCTTTCGAGGGGAACACGAGTTCAAACCCGGGCAGGCACCAATGAGTTTTTCTATTAAAACTCATGTGTCTGATTGAAATTGCAATTTATCACACGCTTTTCGGTGAAGGAAACATCGTATCGTAACAACCTGCATATCTCTAAAGAATTCTGGAGATATGTGTAACCTACCAATCCGCATTGGAGCAGCGTGATAGGTCTTAGCCCAACCCTTCTCTCCAGAAACTGAAGAGAGGAGGCCTATTCCCAGCAGTGGGATTGTAGCAGGCCGCTACTTTACTTTTTTAAGTACAGATAATAAAATGTGTATTTCTTGTAACATGTGAATAAAGATGTTCTTCTCGTTTTAGTTCCTCAGTGTACTCCGAGAACGAGTAGAAAAGAAAGAGGCGGAGAAACTGGTGAAGCACGTGATAAAAGCGGCGGTGAAATTGGGCGTGCTTCGACGTCATGGACAACTGTCGGCGGCAGACGAGCGGGCGCTGGCCGCCTTCAGGTCCAAGTTTCATGTAAGAACATTACAACTAATAACTGCATGTTGGCACAGGCAGCAGTGACTCTATCCTAGAGGTGTGAGGAGACACTAGGTATCCCTGCTCAGTGGAGGGCTGCTAGGGCGGCAACGCTGAGGGTATTGTATCCCCTCTAAAAAAAAGGTAGCAATGACTCTGCCTTCAGCTTCGGCGGTCGCGGATTTTCCGGATTTGGATCGAATTCTCGCCGAGAATAATATTTCTAAAACAATTTTTTGGATCTTCGATTCTAGGACTATTTATGTAAAAAAGTTAAGTAACGGCCTGTTTGCATCCGTTTTTGAAGACAAGGATTGGAATTAAGACCTAACGCGCCGCTCTAATGCGGATTGGTAGGCTACATATATCCCTAGAATTCTCTAGAGATAGGCAAGTTTCCTCACAATGGTTTTTTCACCGAAAAACGTGTGATAAATTGCAATTCAATTAGCACATGTTTTTTCATAAAAAACTCATTGGTGTCTGGCTCAATGGGGTTTGAACCCATGATCATTTCTCGCAAGAACGTTGCATGCACAGCCTGGTATTTTCATTTAAAAATAAAAAACTTCATTAAAAACTCTTTTTTGTGAGGTTTATAGTCGTGCCTACTATCGGATGGCGCTCAGTTAAATTACAGTAACAAATTGTTAAATATGTCAAGACAGAACGAAAAATGCGCTAAAAATGTTAATTTAAAACATTTCCAGACCGTGTTAATGGCAGTGGTTTCGTTCTGTGAAGTGGACTTTTCGTATGATCGAGGCTTCCTTCAAGATGCTCTACGCGAATCTCATCAATCACTTAAGTAAGTTTTTAACGTCTGAATAACAAAAAATACCAGTATACTGCATTTTCTTGTTCGGGGTCGCCATTCAAACTTTGGACCATGATGAGCCATTTCACTTAAATTCAAGTAAACTTTTTAACAAGTGCTTTTAAATTGTCAAAATCTACCGCTGGTTCGGAAAGCTGAACAGCTTTAGCTGAACTACCGAGAAGAGCCAGCAAGAAACTCGGTGGTTTCTCTTTTCAAATAAAATTCCTAATCACTAGTCACATTTGGTTATTACTATCTTGTACAGGACGAGGAGTAGCTATATCCACGCATTTTTATCATCTATATAATCCTCAGTAGTATAGTAGGCTTTTTGTATCAGCCTCCCTTTAACAAAGCTTTTAAACGCCTGCTGTAGAATAAGACAAAATCGATAGCGGGATTTTATTATAGAATCTTATAGCCAAACCCACAAATGACTTTTTTACTTTTGCAAGGCGCAAAGCAGGAACCGCAAGATTGTGTCGGTTCCTACTTTGTCCATTATATACATCGCCAATCCTTTTATAATTATGTATATTTAGTCTGCGGATCTTCTAATTTCTAATTTTATCCGACAAAGCCACTTAAAAGATATAAAAAAACTAAAAAAAAGCCATATAAAAAACTTAAGCTCTCATAGGAAGCGATCAAGTTTAAGATTCATAAATTGTTTGCGTGTTGCTAGTAATAAATAGCGACACGCAAGGTTAGAGGGCTCAGTTATTTAAACACTTAGGCATTTAGGAGGTAAAGATTTTGAGGAACTTTCCGTATTGCCATTGTTGCGAATCCACTTTAGATTTGGCAACCACTTGCTCTTCAGAGATCTAAACCTTAAACTTGAAAATTCACTTACTATATTTAACTTTCAGATCGGTGGTGGAGCGACACTTGTCAGATAAATCTGTATCAAGACTCGCAGGTGTATTCGCATTAGCCTCCAGAGGTGAGCTCCTAGATTCTTTATTCGCGGGACAAATCGACGAGAACGTCCTCAAACTTACTAGGATGCTACGAAAAGAACTGGACAGAGGATTGCTATAAATCAACTAAATTGAAAACAATGTGCCGTCCTATCCTAAACTGTGCGTACTTGCCATCTTAAATCGGTCACTTAGGACTTGATATTGGTCTTACGCTTTGAAATGGGATCATTTAAATCGTTATCTTCGTGAATGAAGATGTCTTTGTCGATGACCTTTAGGGTGTACTCGCACGTGTTTTATCGATATCGCTTCTGCTTGTAATTCACTAGCACTGACGCCATTTGTGTTTATTTAATGCTCTCTATTACAAAGAAAGTATGTCAATGCAGTAAATGTTTAGACAACTCTTAAGACTGTTTTGAATACTCAATAACAAGGTTCTTGTTTTGTTTTACTTGTTGGTGTGGATATTTTGAAATTATGAGCGTGTATTATCCGTAACAAATCTGTGGTTAGATGTACCAACGTATTTGGTAATAATAAACAAGCTAGTTTTAAATATGTATGATATGTTTAAATGTTATTGAATGTTCATATTGATTAGAGATTTAAAGTATATATCGTGGCATGATTGGACAATTTGAGGCCACTTTCTTAAATCGACATGTTGACTTCGTACTGTAATTGCGAGTATGGGAAACTAATCGATTTCTTCGTAATTGAATGTGTAAATGGCAACTTTTCTGTGCATTACTATTTTGTGTTAATAATTTTATGTAAACTTGGTGTTTACATCAACATGGCTTTAAATAAAATTAGATCATTTATCATCAAAAAAGTTTAAAGCAAAAGAATAACCTTGTGCTGTCTAGAAAAATTGCCACAACCTGTTTCGATAGTTGTTGCGACTGATGAAATATCTATATTTTACTTGCCGTATATTTGCCAGTGTTAAAAATACAAATTGCCTACAATGTATATACTCAATTAGGCTAATATGATGAAAAAATAGCTACGCAACTTTTCTAACATCATCGTGTTCCAGTTTAAAGTGGTATATATTATCTCTTATTTAGATAGTTAATGAATATTACCTTTCGGCAACCTTCTTGGGCTTTAGTATAATTATTGAAAGAAAGTATTCTTGTGTTCAATTTAACACTGTTCTTCTTAATCGTGTTTTAGTGAAATTAATATTGTCCTTTCACTTTTACTTTTGTTATTACTAAATACTTTTTTTCAAGTCGATTTATAATTTATAACGTGACTAAATTTATATAGTTTCTTAAATTAATTTAACATTAAACAATTTTAAAAATTTCAACTAGCCTTAACTAAAAATGCATATAATATTATATGATCGGGAAAAGGGGAAGTTAGATGTATATCTAACTTCCCCTTTTCCCGATCATTGTAACCAAGAAGTAATAAAGTTATGTTTATAATACAAATAAATTTGTGTTCTTATACAAGAATGTTAAATAAAATGTCTTAAGTTTATGAAATAAGGAAGAGTTATAGCAAAAAAAAATTGGTAACTTTTATATTGTGAATCTCCAAAAAAGAAAAGCCTAATTTTATTAACTGGGCCGTTGCCGCAGGTGGCAGTGACCCTATTTTCATTTATGCGGGTCTCGGGTTCGATTCTCACCGAGCTACATTTCCTAAATACAATTTGTTGGTGGTTAGATTCTGGGTATTTGCGTAAATTATATATCTATATCGCCCCATCCGAAAAATAAAGTTACATGTAACTTTATTCTTCGCATGGGACGATATATTTACCGGTTGTCTGTTAGTCATAGCTCAAGTATTATTTTACTTATGTGACGGACGACCGTGTGAGTGTCCCATATATTTATTATAATTTATATTTATTATATGTATACATTTAGTCATTACTTTGCGGAGATCCGTAATACATAAGTAATAATGAAATAATTTAATTATTATTTGTGTTATATTTATTTATTATTTTATACAAAGAAATATCTTGCTACGCTTTTCAATTGTTCCCTCTTTAATTTTAAGTGAACCTGCTTTTACATTGAGTGCGTTTAACATCTCGCTCTATCCGAAGAACAAAGTCACATTTCCCATGTCTATATATGCGACATATGACTTTATTCTTCGGACATTTATGAGAGTTGCGTAGCTATGATAGACTGTATATTCTTGCCTGTTTAAAAAGTGTAAAAAATGATGATGTTAATGTCATGGATTTCATATTTACATTGCAAAGCCAATAGATTGCGTAGTGCCTGACCACAGGATCTAGAAGAGATCGACTGAGATCGAAAAAATATAATAGAATGAACATACTTTTACCACAGATATATTGTTACCATCAATAATAAATATATTAATATATCTATCTGACAATCTAACTATATCTTATATAAATATATCTGTAAATCAAAATTTAAAGTGGTCGCTAGTCTATTGGCAAGTCAGATTTAGCCAGATGCCTTTGTTAATCCAAAAACGCTTATAGTTGTTAACAATTAAAATTAAAAATCTTACTTTTATTAACAATCAAAATAAGTAAACCTCACATTATCGTGATGAACTACAAATTTCCCATACTTTCCATACTCCCTTAGACTGGTTGTAAGTATATATATTCGATGTTTATGTTTAAATGCATTTGTAAATATCTAGTTAATGTAACGATATATTAGAGGTTTATGACAATATTTTGACCGTTACCAAATGATAACTAAGGTAAGCAATTTTAATCAATAATGTTTAAGTAACATTAAGTAATTTTAGTTGAAAATAATAGTTTTTGTTATTTTCAAAGAATTCTCAATTGTAATGCAATTTTTAATTTTAGCTATCCCTAACTTAAAGAAACCTGATTTCGCTTTATTTTTTTAAGATGGCCACTATATTTATGATATTCAGCATTTTTTTTGTTTCCGAATTAATACGAAATATATTGCGCGTTACCAAGATGTGCATTTTACAACTCATTAATTTGAAAATTGTTAGTATAAAGAGACGAAGATTGCCGAAATTATTATATATTGTAGTTATTTTTTAATATTTTTAACTTCTTACACCCTGTTTCTATAAAAATGTATTTTTCCTAATCTCTTTGGAAAAAAACATTTATTTAAAAAGTCTTTTAGATGTATCTAAAATCTTTCTTGGAATAGAACGCTTTAAACTTTACGCAAAGCGGGAAAAATTCGGACCAACAATTGAATATCTAGAATAGTTCAAACATATCTGAACTTTCGTCATATCTCTCTTTTTAGCAATAAACTTAACTATTTTTAATGTCTTTATCAGTAGCCGCAATTTACACGTTAGCACAATACTTGCCATTTAGTTAAGGCGCATTTAAACGATTCAATGGATAATAATTATGTAATGGAAATCATATCAATGAATTATTTTATTTTGCAAAAACAAAACGTTGATACAAAATTAATAGGGAGTCATTGTAAACGTTTTAATAATGCATAGTGTGTGAAATCGGCTAGAAAATATCAAAGACACGTCCCAGTAGTGTTGTATTAAAATGACAATATAATTGTTTTAATATATTTATAGTATAGCTTGAAGTGTTTCTAAAGTGTTTCTTGAAGGGAAAAATTTACACATCGGTTATAAGACCTGTCGTAATGTATGGATCAGAATGTTGGGCAATGAAAAAGATGGATGAAAGAAGAGTACATGCCAATGAGATGAGGATGTTAAGGTGGATGTGTGGTGTGACAAGACTTGATAAAATAAGAAATGAGTATATAAGGGGAAGTCTGAAAGTTGCGCCCATTATAGAAAAGATGAGAGGTGCAAGATTGGGATGGTATGGACATGTAATGAGGAGGGATGAAAATCATGTGACCAAACGAGTGTTGAGTATGAATGTGGATGGATATGTGACTAGAGGAAGGCCTAAAAAGAGATGGTTGGACTGCGTGAAGTATGACATGCATATAAAAGGAGTAGCGCCAGAGTTGACGAATGATAGAAGAGAATGGAAGAGAAAAACATGTTGTACCGACCCAACTTAGAGTGGGATAAGGGTAGGAGAAAGAAAGAAGAAGCTTGAAGTGTTTCGCTATAATTTTCTATTATACATTTTTGTGATTAGATTATAGAATAGTGGTATCACTACAGTAATGTTTGGTTTTAGCGATTTATGTATTAATATTATTCTGTTTGAAAGTTTGTATCCTTATATTCGTAAAATTACAATTCAGTGTTCCACCATATTGAAAGCTTGATTCCAGTATGACTTTATAATTCTGAGTCACTAATAAATTAGAATACAAGTGAATAAATTTGACATTTTCTTTAACAATAATAAATAATTTATTTATTTTTTTTCCTCACAAATCTAAATGGGGTCTGTGAAATTTCTGTTCAGTGTTGCACTATTATTTACTATAAATATATACTATAATACTATAAATTCCATATAATCATGTTATAATTAATTAAACAGTATTTGTTTGTTTCATTAAAACTCGCGATGACCGTTTTATTTTATTTCTATGATCTTTTTTGTTGTCTTTTAAAATACTTTCATGACAATTGTAGCATTTAATGTATCTATATTGATGTTTTTTCCTTATTTATAATTATTAACATGACATTTATATTATATTGATATCCACAATTTTAACTTTCGGTAGGGATAAAAGGTCACCTAATGAGTGCAAGATAAACATTTTTTTTTAAACGGATCTTAATGCTTTACAAAAATGACTTACATCTTATAACACAACTGTTCCATAATATCTATTTATTACGCACTTTAATTTGTTATCAATCATGGATTATTTCGAAATAGTGTTTGTGTAAAAAATACGGAACCTGTTTCTATTAAAGCCGAAATGTTAGATGCAACGCGCAAAACTTAGTGGGTTGGTTTAATTAGTCGGTTATCATAATTTTAACCTTAGAGTTAACTCTGTAAATTCTGTACTCTATACGTCGTATAACTCTGTACGTCGTTCAACAAATACTGACAGTGACTTTTGTATAGCAATGTTTTCGTTTCACTTACGTTTGTTAACGCCACGTTTTACTTATAAAAGAGAAACTGCAAAGATTCTTATATTCCCTATATAGATAAGATCTAATACTATAGATCGGAGAGCCTCAAAATCTCTATGATCATATATAAATTATGAAAGGGGGCCGTTCGTAAAATACGTTCGCATACAAGGAAGGGTCTTGCTGAGCGTGACGTGATGTAACAGGGGGGAAACAGTCACGGAAACGTGACGTTCGCTGTTTACTAAAATATTGTAAATTAATGTCTTTCGAGTATTTTTCTTTTTTCTATGACTATCATGATACATGTTTATTATTATCGAAAACAAATCAAATATAATTTTAATTCTCAAAATTCGTGCATTATTAATTTATATTTATTATATTCAGGGGGGAGGTCTTAGTTTTTGTGACGTAATATATTTAGGGGGGTAACAGAAAGTGTGACGTAATTGATGTACGGCCCCTAGATATCTATCACAATACAGGGGTGAAACTCTAAGAAGCACATTTCAGGTCACCGCGAGCTCTATCTCTTGGTAGGTAGAAAAATAAAATGAGTTTTATCCAAGTGCTGATTAGATGTCGCAATTTCTACAATACTATTAGAAAACAAAAGTTCATTATGCTTTCAATTGTAAAGTCATCACAGTTTGGAATGGTTGGGTTCAAATTTTAGATTTCACAGATCGAATCCATATATTACCATCGCGGCCCGTTCAACGTCTTTTGCTTTTTAAATTTTCCAAAAAAAAACCGAGTAAAGCTCGGTCACCCAGGTAATTTTTATTAAATGGTTCACTATAAGAATGCAGTACAGCGGCATGTAGTGGATTTTTACGGTAACGTTGCAGTGACATCTCTGAGATGGGATGTAAAACAGTTTCTTCTCATTACTCGACTAAAATTAAGGGGGTTTCTCATCTATATAGATGAGAAACCCCTTTATAGAAATTCTATGTATTACAACCCGATTTTAGCCAACTATGAAGAACCGAGTTTTTTTTTGTTTAAATCGAAGTAGAGATTTATCAAATCTAATAGGTTCTTTAATATTGTTCATTGGATCTCACATATATATTGTACTCTTCACAATAATTTTATCACAATAATTATGGAAGTAGTGAAGATAAATGACGCTTAGATAGTACATAGTAAGTGAATCAATCAAATTATATGATGTAAAGAATATATCAAGTATTAGTACCCGGCAATAAATAATGCACATCAAGTCTTAGAGAGAGAAAATCGGCTAGATTCTGCTTCATAGAGCATTGTCTCTGTCGCGTAGACTGAAGAACCCTCTAATGACAGCGCTCTACGTAACCGAACTGGTCGGCTGTTTCGTTCTAAACATCGATGTGCATTATTTAATGCCGGGTACTATAAGTTGCTCGAATATATGTTTTCCGACGTCAAATAACGTCGACGCTGTATACAACCTCCATAATCTAAGCGTCAATCGGTGTTATTATATTTCCAAGTTTGTTAATCTGTGTTATATGTATTAAGATTTGATATCAAATATACAATTGAATAAAGTACTTATTTTATTTCATATACTTTTGAGGAGACTGACTGTTTGAATATTGATAAAGATTATAAGACGAGTTCCTATGGGGAAGAGGGATGAGAAAGAAAAAGGTAAGAAAAAATATAAAAAGCTATTAAAAAAAATCTATATCGTCTATATAGAATAACAATTGTTGCATCAACTATATTGTTAAAATACCCTTTTATGTATTAAACGTCGTGTGGTATCCGGCATAGAATAGACTACCCTCCTTTCTTACCAAGGTGTCGTTAAAAGGCGACTAGGTATGTGCCGTGTGGTATCCGGCTGCATAGAATAGACCACCCTCATTTCTTACCGAGGTGTCGTAAAAGGCGACTAAGGTAAGTTGACGTCAGGCAGACGGCCGGTCATAAAATACGCAGCCAAATCATGTGACAACATGTTTGTAATATGTTGTGCCGACCCCACTTTGAGTGGGATAAGGGCATGAGAATGATGATGACCCTTTTATCGCCACAACTTTAGAGAAAAATCCTGAAATTTTCATTCAAATCGGTCCAGCCGTTTCAGAGTCTATAGATGACACAGACAAACATTCATTTTTGTATATTAAGATTTATGTATTCTAAATAATATTAATGTTCTCTGATATATGGTAATTTCTCATTAACTGCGGCGTCTTAATATTAAAGGAAGGTAAAATACTAGTATAAATAAAACTTACAATCATTGTGAAAGCACCAGTCAATAATTTATTTACTAAAATCCCTTAGTATACAAATCTGATATTTTGGTGGTGTTTCTCAGTATTAAATGTGCTGGACAATGCTGTTAATAATTATAAAGCATTATCACAAAGGAATAAAAATAGAAAACCGGATGTTACTTTTTTTAAGTTGGTTTAGTTTACCTCGCATAACTGACGCAGTGCGTGTAGAGCGCAAACTAAGCTTTATTTAAAAAAGTAAAGTAAAGTAACGGCCTGTTAATATCCCACTGCTGGGAATAGGCCTTCTCTCTCCGTTTGTTGGAGAGGAGTGGAGCTAAGAGTTACCAGGCTGCTCCATTGTGGATTGGTAGGTTATAAATATCCCTAGAATTCTCTATAGATTTCCTCACGATGTTTTCCTTCACCTAAAAGCGTGTGATAATTGTAAATATCAATTAGACACATAAGTTTAAATAGAAAAATTCATTGGTGCCTGCCCGGGTTTGAACCCATGTTCGTCTCTAGAGAGTCGCACGATCTCACCACTGGACTATCACAGCTTTGGCTTAAACTGAAGCTTAATTAGGAACACCGGAAATACAAAATAACATTACATACAAAGAAATCCGTGTGACAACATGTTTCTAACATATCGTGCCGACCCAACTTAGAATGGGATTAGGACAGGAGGATGATGATGATTTAGTGTAGTATATAGGTTTTTTTACCCTTCTCTGAATGTAGTATCATAATGCCAGGTTCAAAAAATAAATAATAAAATTATAATTCCAAATGTAAGAAAATTTTCCTATGATAATGCTTTATGATTATTGTAAATCTGTAGCGTAACTATAGCAGGAGACTTGCAACTACAAATGAAATTGATTAACAAATTAAATTGATATTTGGAAAAAAATTGCAAAGGGTCAATACCCTTCAACCTTATTATTATATTTCAATTTAATAGTACGACATTTCCTTAATCTGAATCTAAAATATAGTACCCAAAAAGGAAACCAAATTTTAACATGCGATATACGAAAGTCAGACTACTGTATGCTTGGCTATTAAAACTAAACTATTTAATTATTTTTCACAACTTTGTGTAATTTTAATAATTGAGAAATTATTTTTATTATTAATTATTTATTATTAGCCTCAGCTAATTCTTTTGAGAATATCGTCCTCAAATTAGCCTTCCAAGTATTTTTTTAAAGTAAAAATCAGAGTTGCCCAAATATCGATAGCGAAGCTACGATAGATGACCTTGAAAACTAGTAAGAATATTGATAGTGCTATCGATACTATCAATACTATAGAAATTATCGATACTATCATCATCACAAATTAACTGATACTATTGATTGGAGGCAATAGTATCGATAGAATAGATACTATTATGTGATAATATTATCGATACTATCGATAGTATCGATCTTTTTCATGTAGTATTATTGATGCTATCGATATTATCGATGAAATCATTGTATTCAATCAAAAATAGTATCAATACTATCGATAGTATATAAAACTATCGATAGTATTACTCCTAAAGGTATATCAGTTTTCGATTATAGTATTAGTCCTAAATGTATGTAAGTTTTCGATAGTATCGATACTATCGACATTATCGATACTATCGACATTATCGATACTATCGACATTATCGATACTATCGACATTATCGATACTATCGATAGGCTATCGATACTATTTACATGACGTGATCTATCGATAGTCTATCGATAATTTAGCGATAGTGGATTATCGTTCGGCAACACTGGTAAAAATGATATGAAATAATCGTTCACATTAACTTCTAAAGACAAATGATGAAACACATAATATCAATAACCAATGTTTAAGGCAGTTTAACTGTTGTGTATATTGAATTATAGCTTGTCTCCTGTATAGTATAGCATGTGCGGTGAGTTTAGCATTATTGTTGTTACAGGTTTTTGCATCTACTACATTTACATAAACATTTACAAAATTGTGAAACGAATTGATAAAACTAAAAAAAATACTTAAGTTTACACGTAGAGTTCCTTAATATTAAAGAGTAGAGTGTATTTATTACGATTAGATGAATATTTACATAGCACAATAACGTATATTCAAAACGAAAGTGACCTAATCCAAAATTCTGTTTTTAGATAGAAAAATACGTTGTGCAACACGTCCGCCCGGACAGACGAGGGTAAGATTTAGTATAAATGATAGGATAATATCTTCATTGTCACTTGTACAGAGAGTATCGTGAACGGGTCCTTCACAGCATTCCAAATATACATTTACCGGACGATGCACCGTTTACATTTTCCCTTAGGCTTAGAGTTCCAGCAAGACGCACTTTAAACAAAATGAATTAATAGACGATGTAGATTTTGTATGGGGACTTCTTATATATTTATTTATTTTATTTATTTATTTATTTATATAACTACAAAAGCACCAATATAGCGCGAAGTAAACTACTAGCGACGTCATCTGTTGTTTTTGTGAGAGAAATACATGTGATAAGAGTACTTTTTAAATTTATTTAATTTTTAATATTCATTTCCACAACCCCAAACACGAGTCAAGCCCAACGAGTTGCTTCACGCAGTTCCCGCCGCGATGACATCGTGTAAACAGCTCATGAATAAGTGCCCTGGATGGGCTCTAAACTTGTTGTGCTAACCCGATAAAACAAAACGTGAGTATAGCCGGTTTCTACGGATTAACTATGTTACGAGTAAGTTATGTTCCTATATAGAATCTATAAAGATAATAATAAACTATTGTTCAAATATATTTAACATGGATTACTACAGAAAGCTCCGAATGCATTTTTTACAGTGAAGAAACCAAATAAAAAATATATATATATATAAGGGACCTTAATATTCTCGACATATAGAGATCTTTCATTCTAAAAGTGCATGCAACTCCACCAAATTACATTATTTTAATGTGTAAGAGAAAATATTGACTGTACTAATGTATACGTGTGCGTGCAGCAATTTCAAAGTTGCCTCGGCTCATTCGCGCACTTAAAGCTCAACTAATGGCTCGACTGGTATAAGTGAGTAAAGACATTGGAGGGGCGTGCACTTTTAGAATGAAAGATCTCTACCCCTTTTATTGATGGGTTCCCTTTGAATTTAAATCCATCCAGCTGGTTCCGCTTACGCAGACTTTGCTAAATTCGGTAAAGATGTAACAAAACGTATTAAAAAAAAGTGAAATTAAGTTTACAGCATTAGCCAGAAGAGATTTTGAATTTCTAGGTAATACTAAATATATCCCGCTGCAATTTCATATAAATGAATGTTTTATTTATTTTTTTAATCAAAATTTCAAAATTTTGGACTAGACCTAACTTTCAACGCGTGAGTTTTTTGGAATGTAGAAGTATGGAGTATTATTATAAATTATATTAACATTAACAGCAAACAATTTTAGCTCTTCAAATCGTTGTTTGCTTTTGAATATTGCAAAGCCTTAAATTATTTTACATCAATTAGTATATAACTAAAAATTTGTATAAGTATTAGATAAAAATTGTTTCAACGTCATTAATTAAATATTTAGGTAAAATAAGGTTGTCTTTGTTAACAATTCAAAATTAAATAATGTAATTTCTTTGACGTAATCAAAACAAATCTAATTAAAAATATATTAATATATTTATGTAAATACGCCTAGATGTTAACTCAAAAATTAATTATCCAATACCAAAGGGAAAATCTATCTTTGGAATAAGACATTACATGAAGGATTTTCTAAGGAATAAATATTATAATAATTCCTTTAATTTATATATTTTAACATTAACGTTAAATCTAACAGTTATCTTATCTTAATTTTAAACGAAACCGAGTGAAATAACATCGACACTACACATATAGGTATATTTACAGAAAAAATATTGATTTAAAATTAACTCTTTGAATCTATTTTAAATTAAAAAAATATACATCTTTTACTTCGTAAAAGTAGACGTTATTTTGCAGAAGCCTGTACGAAAATTATTGATGCCATCAATTTATCGATTCCTTGTGCATTTACTTAAAAGAGAATGAACCAAGAATACACGAAATTATGACTTGGGTATAATGTATACGGTTTACAAAGTAAAAAAAAGTATGTATAGGTTCAATTCCTCTGTTTCATATTTGCTTCAATGTTTAATAGCGTTGCATAAATTTGACCCATATTTTTGACTTATTTATACCAAATATATCTTGATATAAAACTCAACTGAAAGAGGAGTAGGTAATGCAATGAAGCGTTACCTAAACCTTTAAATGTCTAAGGAACTAAAAAAATACACGAGAACAGTGTTAGTACGTAGTTTTAAGAAAATATGTCCCTTTAATATCGCCACAGTAAATAGTAGCATTATTAAGGATATTGGTGAAGAATAAATCTGATAACATCCTTGCTATAAGGACAGTATGACAAAGTTACTTTTGAGTATCGTAAATTTACCATCAACCACAAACAAAACGCATTTGATAATGTTAATTCCGCATAAATGCAATGAAATAAGGTATAATTTAAAATGTTAGAAAATTAAAATGAGACTCAAATGCTTAAAATCCCTCTAAAAAAGGGTGCATTAAAATTACGGTAGAAGGGTGATAAGAAGAGAAAAGCGTCTATGGGGTTATTACAAGGTACAGGTGACTACAAAGCTCGAAGCCTCGTCAAATGAGCCGTTACATACGATCCTAAGGTTAGACTATCGTATAAAATAGATTTTTTTTTCCTTTTCACCTAAACATACATAATCTTTTAAGAGCTAATATTCAATTTGAGTATTACATAGTTTATATTCTAATACAATTCTGCTACTATTTACGAAAACATGAAATAGATAATGCTCCATAGCCCTTAAAATAAGGCTTATTTTAAGGGCTGTTTATTTCTCAAGCTTGGTCATAAGCATTTTTGCACATTATTGCCCTGTTACCCGTAATAAGGACCTACGAATATACAATCAAAGTTTCATATAAAGTTCAATTGGATGTTAATCTATGTTGTAAAAGGGAAAGGTAAGGTATATCTGTGATAGTGATAAGTGATCATTAAAGATGAAAACTTTCAAAATAAACTTTCAAAATCGCTGTATAACGATTTCCTCAATCGTGAGGTTCAAAATCGTTTACAAAAGCTCGACGCAAAACGTCTTCTTAAAAAGAACCGCCCCAAAATTGTGTATACATACACATACAAATCTTCTGGCGAACTATACTGTGCACCTTGCAATAGGACTTTTAAAAACATTTTTTTTGCCAGTCATAGTTGCCCACATTTTCAAAATTTTGCCGTTGACGAAATACGCCAAGGAGGACATCATTATAACGATTTGAAAAAAGTATAACTTATATTACTAACTTATATAACTAAGCTGCTCCCAATCTTCCAAAAAAAAAAAGAAATAGTCTAAGGACTTAAACGCTTATTTTGAAATATTTCAGATTTATTAAAAATTTGTGGCCACTATTTTTCGTACCTACATTATTTCATATTTGCTAACATTATTAACAGCAGAATTGATTTAGAATTAATCTTAATTTACGTGAATTTGGTAAATACATATATAATATCCTTACGACACATAACTACGATAAACACTGGAATAACGATTTACAATATGTCCTTACCCTAAATTTCGAAATCCGTGTCTACATCGTGATTAATTACGGATCTAAAAACCTGAGAGTTACTAAGGAATAAAAAAAACTTAAAAATGTTTCCTAAGTTTACCGTATTCTTTTATTATTTTTAGTTATTTTAACGTCGATGTCTTATATTATCGTTAATAAACTATAATTATCTTAGCCTCAGAGGAAGATATGAACGCTATAGGAATTAAAACAGATTTGCGTGCAATAATAACTTAATACAATAATATAAAATTACTAAACAAGAACAAAGGAAACTATTGGAATATTGCTAATTTGTCGTTCATTTTTTGGCCATAAGATAACATAATAGTTAAATATATCGACGCAATTAATTTATTCTGCGTTCATTATTACGATAAGTACACGGATAGTGTAAAATGAGTCAATCGTCAGGTGTCTTACAATTAGATAAGTTAAGAAGTTAAATTTAAGTGATTTGAAAATAGAGTTACGATAATATTGTCTCAACCTCAAGACATCGCATTTATATGACTAATATTGCAATATTTTCCATTACACCTTTGTAGACTACAAAAATTAAACAACGTTTTGACCGCCGCTTTAACATAAATCATGACGTCGCAATACCAACAAATAAACTATCTTTGGAAAAGGCTAAAGGACTAAAGATAAATATTGCCTTAAGGATTCTTATAGATGTAAACATTTTCTTAGACGTGTCTTACTATTTGAGACGCGACAAAAAGGAATTCTAGATGTGCGTTACTCGAAATTTTTTACGAATATTTAGGGGACATCAGATACTCATACATACTAGAATCCATATCTCGAATTTGTAACGAAATAAATTTCATCTATCTAATACAAAATATCACTACTACATTTAGTTTTTAGATTACCGCTAAATAAAACATTCCTGTTTCTGGACTTTGGCAACCTCTATTTCCCACTTACCC
Organism: Morpho deidamia; assembly: GCA_947086505.1. Lineage (NCBI taxonomy): Eukaryota > Metazoa > Arthropoda > Insecta > Lepidoptera > Nymphalidae > Morpho > Morpho deidamia. The sequence goes on from CAMTZC010000011.1 coordinate 4,093,583, forward strand.
GATTTTCAACACAACAGCGAATGATGATACAATGATGGTGAATACTTTAATATTTCTATGGAGTATTATTATTTGGAATTACGACAATGTTATGAGTGCAATATCATTCTATACAGTAGCAATGTTCAATTTTTAACTTCTTTTGATTATATAGTAATCTTATACTGCATTCGACATGATTATTGCACACGGTTTCCATCTAAATAGGCCATACCTCAAAAATACTGAGAGAAACAAAATTTATAGATTTCTGCTTTTTTGCTGAAGATGTATTTTTGTAATAAACATATAAAGACGCTAATGAGGAAGTGTTTGAATCAACCTAAGCCATCACATTTGATGGGCCCAAGTATCTGGAGAATATTAAAGGTAACGACGAGGGACGAAGCGCAAGAGGGTAGGTTACGCGGGGATTTTGTACGGGCGAAGTGGGAAGAGGTTCGGTTCACTCCTTCAGCTTGTGCCAGTCTGCGATTTGGCGGCGTGGGGCGACCTGCACCTCGCGCCAGTGGTGTCGAGCGCTGCCGGTGCCTTCTGCGCCCAACTCCAGTCGACCGATCACCTGCCAACAACAGATAAGAATTAAGAGAAAGAAATACAGAGTATCGTATGTGGGGGAAAGGGAAAAGAAAACACAGACAGAATTGAAGGCAGAACATTGATACGGTCATTTTGACAATCGCACGTCCTCCTGGGCTTCAATATTATCTTAAAAAATATTAAAAACAACATTGCTGCACTAGATCAATTCACTTAAGTGGAAAAACATGTCAGTCGTTATCAGTTATCAGGACAATTTGTTACTATAAATTTTTCGGAACATAAAATTCTCTCATGTTTTATACTGATCTTGATGCTATTCGAATAAAAAATGTGGCTTCGCATTCAGATCCCACTTCTGATGTAGCCAACACAGACACAGAGAACACAAAAATAAAAGATAGAAAGGCACTACATGTTCTAAATGAAGACTTTTGTTTTTCTTTTCTTTTTGTTCCTGATCAATGAAAATCGTGTTACAATACATTAGTTCCTTGTAAACTTTTTGTTGATGTGTATCGAAATTCTGACACTAAAACTTTCATGAAGGTTATTACCTCATTCTTGGTTACGCGGTCCCAGTCAAGGACCAGCAGTTCCAGCGAGACGTGGTCGAGCGTGGCGTTGGGCGCGGCTGGCACTTCGAACACGAACGATTCGTTGAACACCGGGTTCAGAGTACGCTTCTTCACGTGAGTCTTCTTCTTTGCAATGCGCTGGCCGTTGTAAAGAAGATACATCTTCACGTACCTAAGTAAAAACAAGACAAGGCATTTAGGTTTTTACTTTTTGGTAATATATTTATATTCATTATGAAAGATGTCCTATTAATCTATTAATTTGTTATAACAAGTTGAATATACGATACATATTTGCGTATTAATCTCACACAAATTAATCAAATCAGGAATGAGGAAGTCTTTAAAAGAACTTAAACTATGTAGCCCAGGGTATCGCGTAGCTGAATAAACGGTAGGAGACTCATAGAACAAACGAGTAATGGACGTTGGGGTTCTAAAATGCGAAAATGGCGACCCCACACCGAAGAATGCAGCGTCGGACGCAAGAAGGATCTAAGAGGCACAAGTTTGTGTATTTTGTAGAAATCCCTTAAAGTAGAAGTTGTGGAAAGGAAAGTCCTCACACTAAGTAGAAACGCTATTTCTAGAAATAGCAGGGAAGTATTTTGATTTAAGCAACACGAAATCGTATGACACAGATATCCTTCAAAGAAAACTTACACCAGTAAAGGAAGAAAAAATAACTTACGGATCAGCGAGGCCAGTGACGTCCATCTTGGGTAGATTACGTGCCTTCAAAAGCACCACGGTAAGGCGGGCAGCAGCGGGCTGCCAGCACAGCGACACCAGGACTTCACCGCGACCAACACTCCGCATCTGAACAAGAGAACGCTTTAATAATTGTGCCGTGGCGATTGATGTATGGAACTCGGTGTCTAGGCACAAGAGTGAAGTAGAATTAACAATGTCATAAAAACAATACAAATTCTACGAAAATAAAAACAAACATCGACCTAACGGGTAACGTAAGGGTTATTCAACTAAAGTGGTTTTTATTCAATTCAATGTTATGTTTTATTCTTAATTTGATACCCAAAAAAAAGAGCAGTGAAATTTTACGGCCGAACTAGTCAGATGAACAACGGAGCAATGAAGTCAAATGTTTCGTATAAACTTAGTAAATTATTATATTCTTTTCCTTTCACGAATACTGCAAAAATATGCTTCTTCGTCTATTGCAATATTCTTATAAGTACATCATCCTAAGAATCAATAAAATTAATGGATTAATTAATACTAAATCTAAGAAGGGAATCTAGTTTATATCAAATTACTTAAAATGGAGCATTATTAGTAACATTCTAAATTTTTAAGAAATTATATGCGATTTATTTATTAATACGTCTTACTTTGAGGCTCCTCGGCTGAATTTCTCTGCAGAGGGCCATAGCTTCGCCACTTTGCAGCTGCAGTGTGGACAGCGGAGACACCACTTCGCCGATTATTTCGTCGCGAGAGTAACTGCGTTAAAGGAGTAAGGGTTATTAATAATAAATACATAAAAATGTGTCTAGCGAGGTTATTGCTAATCTCGGAATGAGCTAACCCTTTTTTCTAAACACAAGGTCATCGGTCCCCAAAGTAAGTAATTTAATATTTTTGGTATGGGTGACAGACACCTAGTATATTATTTTAAATAAATACATAAATACATCGGTGGGTACGCAAAACATCGAAGTGTACGTTTTAATCTTCTGTAACTTATGATTAAATGATTACTAAATGGAACCTCTTAATATTTGTTATCCATTCAAATACAGACAAGTTACAGAAATACCACCACTATTTAATATTGTACACCTTCGAGGCCATTGCTTTTGTATTCAAAATATCGCAGACATATGATAGGGTCTTTTTAACAAATGTATGTATTCTATTGTTATTCGATATTGGTCATACATACACCGTCTCATAAATGGATTAATATTTTTTTGATAAACCCCTATGATTTGAAGACCATGATATCATTAGCTTTAATTTCATACCGATCAAAGCTCAAAACTACGAAGTGTAGAGTAATAGCGGAGAGTTGGTGTGGAGAGATGCCGTAGAACGTGAAGTCCTCGTCGTAAACAGGGCAGCGGGTTTTGCGTACAACTCTGAAAGTAAATAAATTAGAATTTGTGTATGTCATGACTGTCATGAGCGAATAAGCGTAATATTTTCTTAATTAGTAAGGCTCAATATTGAGCAATATTAATTTAATTAGGTACAGTTCAATCTTATACCAGGTTAAAATAAAGAATAAAAAAATCACTTTTTACTGCGAAAACAGAAAAAAACTCATAAAGGTATTTTAGTTGACTCGAAGTCGCAGTAACAGCTTGTTTTAGATATACTATAAGTTTGGTGCTCGCTCTTCATACCTGGTCTTAACTTTATGCTGTTTATCCGGTAGTAGTTGCAGTTTGACATAGGGATCAGGTCCTGCTGGCTCACGCCCGGGTAGACCCTGGCAGGAAACCACGGAGACGACAAGAGCGCTTTTCTCGTTCTCATACCTATAAATAATAAATAAAGTTTAAAAATTAATATAGTTAAAAAACATCCTTTGAACATCGAACTACAAAGTGCGACATTAACATAGGTAACATAGGTAGAATAGGTAAAGAAGAAGGAACGTAAGAAAGTATTGGTTAAAAGACATATGACTGTCGGCAATTTTCGATTTGTTGGCTGTTTGGCAAACAAATCAACGGCCAACAAATTATTAATGTTGGCTTAAAATGTATTTTCACAATATTTACCTTCAGAATATCATAAAAAATTGTATGTATGAAAATTGAAAGCATAAGTTTTCAAAGAAAATCAGAGGATCCTGAATTCTACGATATGTCGATTTATATAGCCAGATTCAAGGCATTAACCCTGTAACATCTGTTAGATGAGATCAGTCTCCTAGTTGAGGGTCTAGAAAACTTATGTAATATTGCACTACCGTTTAGGGACATCAATCCATAACCATATAAGTATTAGTTTTTTTACTTTGCAGATATGGCATTGTAAGCTCTTTTTTATGTCGTGATTTATCACGTAAACTATAGAGGCTGACAAAAATGAATTAATTACCCTTGTAATTGGATTATTGTATATACAACAATAGGCATTTTGCCAATTGCTTCTTTCTAAGGATTTACTGCCCAAATTAACATATTTCCTGTATTTATTTAATAGAACAAAGATAAACAAAAATTCCCGATCATAGGACGTTAATTTTACCTACACACCTCAGCGCCCTACATAAAAAATCATTTAATTAAGTGAAGTAAAAGTCACGGGAAATATTTTAGGTTTTTTAATGATTTATAAAGACCAACGACAGTACCCTATTACGACACACGGAACGAAAAATAACCTTAGTCCAAAAACTAACCAACTAACTAACTGTATAATAACCGTCTTCAATATAAATTTGTTTCTAAGAAATATAATGTCAAATAATAGTGTCAAGCTATAAGGCATTATATTAAAGCTAAGATAAAACTAGGTACATCAAAGCCTCCTGTTGTGAACTAGAACACGCCTTTATAGAGTTTATCGAAGTGCCGCCTGACTGGCGACGGATATCTTCTACGATATGGAACAAGCTAGAAATATTTAAAAAGCTTTTATAGATTTTCTCTGCGACCGAATATTTTGAATAACGACTTTTCTTAAAAATACTTGAAAGTAGATCTATTTACTTAAATTCTATTTTACGAGGCTTGTCGAGCTTACCAGAGCCCCAAGGTGACAGCCTTGGTCAAGATTTCTATACAAAGCGATAAATCTGTTTAGCATGATGCCTATTTCAAATTTAAATTATTCTAAATTAAGTACTAGTGGAACTTTGGATCGATTATTTAATAATCGACTTTACCACTCCAATTCCGTGTAATTTTGTGCCCTTAGCAGTCTAAGAAATATTTAATATCAATTCTTAAACCCCAGTTGTGATCTTATTTTAAACGCGTTCTATAAGATGCTATGTTGTTTAGGCCTTACTTGGTATTGATACCTTATTGAAATAATTTTGTATTATATGTATTACTGTTAATGTCTTTTACATCTGTGCTATTTTAAGGTTGGTATATTGGTCCATGTCAATCCTCATTGGGTTCTATATTATTTCCTACATATATTTTGTTTTCTAACCTATACGAATTGGCGACCGCATTTTGCAGCACGGTCAGCAATCAACCAATATTCTACAGAATAGTCTTTGCCCAAAAAAGAAGAGGAGAAAACATCTTTATCTTAGTAGTCTTATATAAATGTTAACTATTTGTTGTCGTTTTATATATTATTGCTGATGCCATTGGATGTTTTATCCAGTTAGCGAGGATTTCTTTAACATGCACTTAATATTAAAGTTCTATTCTGCTGTGAGCGGTGATTACGTATAAACATTGACAATAAACCTTAGTGAAGGCTTTAAACTTACACAATGCTGGCCTTCGGCACGGTCGCAATAATGCCTGGTTTTACGGCGACACTGAACAGCGTCGTAAACTCGGCCGTAACCTAGACTGCCTGATGTGCCGTGATATCGGTAAATGGATGTAAAACATACCAGTGTCTAGGAGATAAAAGTTTGAATAGCGTATTAATGGGTTGTAAGGGGTAATATATGACTAGAGTAAGGCCGTAAACAATGTTTGTGAATGATATGCCTATGAAAGGAATAATAGCACCTGAGCTGATGAACGATAGTGCAGAATGGAAGGTCGATACATTTGTGGCGATACATATTGTACTCACTTAGAGTGGGATAAGGGTAAGAAAGTGGTTATGAAGAATAATTTAAAGAATTAGGCGTTACTTTGCGGAGATCCATAATACAAAAGTAATAATAAAATTATTTTGCTATAATCCGCGATACAGTAAATAGAAAAAATATATAGTGTTTAATGTATCAGTATTTTATGACTAGTATGTATGACTATCAGTATTTTCATACCCGATACGTGCAGGATTCGTAAAAACACATGCACAAACCTCCACCACTTCCACCACAATACACAAGCACTACACAGGTTCACTATCACAAACTCAACAATCGTTTCGCCCCGCAACCGAAGCATCATCAGGAGATAGACTCCACGACAAAATCGCAAAGCGAAGCGTTATCCAAACAAGCATTGTTAAATAGTATTTGGTTCATCCCCACCCTTTATTTTACCTCGGAACACGTGCAACAAGCTTGAACTAGAGACATTTATCTCCTCGTTAATGAGGGTGCCATTGTTATGCTTAATGATTTCTAATTGTTCCTAAAATATTTAATTTCAAGCTTTTTTCGCAGGTGTGCAGTATTTCGAAACAATGGTCATTAGGAACTTTATGACCGCTTTCTAACAAATGTTTAGCGAAATGTGAATTTTGTGGCTTATTATTCCTGAAAGCGACCATATGTTCTTTAAAACGGGTTTCAAAATTACGACCAGTCTGACCCACATATGTATGCATTCAGGACATTTTATTTTGTAAATACCACTCTTTTTCGGGCTTTCTAATTTGTCTTTATTATTAATAAAGGCATAATATCTTTTTTAAGCAGTTATTACTTTTAAAACCTAATTTTATATTTGACTTTGTTTTAAATATAGCTGAAATTCGTTCTGACAATGTTCCAAAATAGGTCAGACTGGCTTTGTATTTATTATCTTTGTAATGTGGCACCGCATAGAAGATTGCACCGCAAAAGTTGAAAAGAAAAGTTGCAATTGACAAAACACTTCTATCGTTAGAGTATATGTTTCATAATTACGAACCATAAATAATAGGAATAAAATTTACGTTCTGTGCGTGCAATTTTTGTACGTATACTAAGTTAAGTTAATATCGATTCTGTCTTTTCACAGACCACGTTGTTTATACAAGGCAAACGTAATTACGGTCTATTGATAAATCCGTTAGCAACCCCTCTAGGGGATGATCGAGCGTGGGTGGTGATTGCCTTCGGTTTAAATACGTTCTATACGTACCTACGTATTGATTTTGCGGCGAACACACGATAAACGGTTGATTGTAATCACATCGATCAGGCACGACTCGTTATGTATCTAGTTAATTATGTAACGAAGTAAAAAAAAGTAACGGCCTGTTACTATCCCACTGCTGGGCATAGGCCTCCTCCCTCCGTTTTTGGAGAGTAGCATTGAAGCTAAGACCTACCATGCTGCTCCAATGCGGACCGATTCAAAAATAATCAAAAATAATTTAAAAAAATACTACTTATGACTTGGTTACTTCCTTAACTGGGTACGACGCGCCAAACTTCTAACTGCGGTGCATGGTTTATATACAAAGTAAAATAGTAGTTACCTATTATTGAACGATGAAGATGTATAGTAGACATCCATCGCATACAAAAAAAGACCAGTAATAAAAAAAGTTATTATACAACATTCGAAATTCAAATCAGTAGGTACGTAAGACAATTGAAATAAATATTCAAGATTTATTTTGATAGTACGCCTAACTTATTTGCTCCGCGACAGGTATAATATATATTTTTGTATAAAAAATTGGCTGTCATGTAAAAACAAATGCTTTTCCACTACGAATTTTCACTACACTAAGAATTAGTATTAAAGTGACCTAATTCAAAAAAGTTGTTTTGTGGCAAATTGCATTAAAACTCGTCAGTGTTAAAGAGGTCCATAACTTGGAAGAGCAAAAAGGCTAGATTTTTTAATAGTTCGTAGCGCTATGTCATAGATGGCACTGAAATAAGGATTATAATGTGTAACTCAATTAAGCCTAATTTTGAAATCGGTCACTTTAATAATAATCGTGCGATATAAAGTCACGCTAGCAAAGACTCGGGTTAAAGTATATATACATATAGTAGATTACGTGTTCTGTACACAGCTATAAATCATTCAAGTCTGGGCGGGCGGGGATCGTAGAGCAACGCCGAGAGGACTCATAAAATATTTCGTTGCTTTAAAGTCACTAGCATACGTTAGTAAGCACTTATTTTTGAAATGTAGCGAGACGATTGTATAGGAATAAAAGAAAACCAAATCGTATATTGTGTAAACTAAATTTAAATAGAATTAGTGTCGGCTATATATTTTCTGTTTTAATAAACCAGGATAATGTATTTTTTTTATAAAAGTCGAAGCATTAATTTACTCAATAACATAAATTACAGGTTCTATCACCCCTAAAGCCCGGAGCTACGTTTAAATTCATATTTTTTGTTTCTTAGCTCGACTATAATTTGATAACGTAATAAACAGGTTTTCAAAATAAATTTTATAAGGTAAGGTAGTATTAAAAAAGTGGTTCACAATTTTTTACTTTATTTTAAGTTTCGGAAAATTTTCCATCCATTATAACATTTATAATTTATAAAAGAAATGAAGACAAAAAAAAGACGGATGGAGTGTGTGAAGTATGATATGCATATAAAAGATTAGGCACCAGAGTTGAAGAGAATGGGAGAACGGGAGAAAACATTGTGTAATCTTGTGTAAAATCCTTATCCTAATAAGGATAACTCCGTCGAGTTTCTTGATGGCTTGTCTCGGGCGGCTTTACCAGTAGTAGAGTTGACGATTCTTGTCTCTAAGTTTACTTGAATAAAGAATATTTTGATTTTTTATAGTTAATTTTTGCATGATGTGTTACGCTAATTATGTTCTTAACAATACTTAAATTTAAATTTAAAGAAATATTAAATTATGATACATACAATTAGTATAATTACCATCAATACCTATCATTGTACACGCACCCATTCATTGAAATATTATTACGTATTAGGAACAAGTTATGATGTAAAATTTAGAAACTTACCGCAACTTGAAGTGCAGATCACCAAGCTTTCCATCGGTCACTGTTTCAGGCTCAATGGGCTTAGGTTTCTCAGTAGCATTGGCGTCAGCGAGTTCCTTGCTTAGAGGCGTTGGTTCTGGTGCAGTTGGAGTGTGTGGGCTATTGCCGCCAGACGGCTAATAAAAAAAAATACATTCACATTAATATTTATTGTTCCTCATCACAATTCGAATAGATTAAACGTTAACTTTAATAAATAAATCCTTTATACTGACTAGACAATAAACATTTGATCTTTGCCTATAATATACGATTAATTTTCAACATCACAATAAATCTGAATAGTTTACAAATGTTATCCTACTTCCTACTAATATTATAAATGCGAAAGTTTGTGAGTATGGATGGATGTTTGTTACTCTTTCACGAGAAAACTATTGGATGAACATGGATGAAACTTTACAGTTATATAGGTTATACATCAGAATAACATATAGGCTACAATTTGTAATGATTTTATGTAATATAACATTACATGTCAATAAAGTCGGAAAAAATCTGTCCTCTGAGAGCTATATTGGCGAACGCTGCCTAAACCATTCAAGTTACACAAAGATGATGTAGCGTTTTATTGTTTGTCTTGAATAGTTCTAAATAAAAGTCCCCGACAGCATATATCTACCTTTTATGTGGAAGCCCCTGTGACCAAAATTGTGAATCATAAAGTTAATTAAATTAGATACTATTTTACAATTTTAGTATATTAATTATCAAATTCTTATAAATCAATACATTTGTCGCTTTCAGTATTTCATGTTTGCATTGCCTTTTACATTAAGTAATTTGGCCGAATAGTTTAAAAGTTATAACGATATGATTGACTTAAATGGAGCGCTATAGAGCGTCTAAGATGCGCGGCGCGCGAAAATTGTATGCAATCCTTTTGTTTTGAAGTTAGACATCTAAAATTTTGAATGAACGTAAAGTAAAAAAAATATTTAAATGTATAATGATCTGTCCCTAAACTTAATGTGGCAGACCAAATTCCACGCGAGCGAAGCCGCGGGCATAACCTAGTAGTTAATAAATAGTACTAACTATGCAGTATGAATTTGGTCTTTGCCTACAGGTAATACACATTTCATTATTCATATTTCATATTAAATCGGAAAGATTACAAATGCTAACATTAATAAATACTTTTTAATACTGACAAGGTAGTATGCATTTGATATTTGCCTATATAAAAAAGAAGCATTCGAAAAATAATAGAGACAGACTATTTTACGATTCTTATATATTTGTATTATTTATATTTTAATTATTTGTTATTTCTATTGTAACAAACTGAGCATTATTAACCTATTTAAGAAATCACTCTTACTAGTCCTGACGAATCAAAAAAACTTGTTCGAGTATTTAAATAATAAATATGTATGTATGAATTTCTTTTAACTTAATATATAAGTTTATTATATAAATGAATAACATACAGGATTATTGGGGAGCTGTGGTTGCGGTGGTGATGCAACAGGTTGCGGAGCGGCAGCGGTCGGTGATGGGGACTTGCGCAGATAATGGGTGGCCGAACCTGGTGACCGAACGGCGGTAGCACGACGTGGTGGTTGGAATACGAGAGCCTTGTCTGGACCTCGCTTTCCTCCTATTAAATTTTTTAATTATCTTTGGGATATTACCCTCAATCAATCGATCAATCAATCAATCGAATATTTGGAAACATTATTATTGGATTACGAAGCTGTATTTTCCAAAATTAGGTACAATACAATTCTTCTTCATCTTGGAGTGACTCTCCGATCATCGAAGGTAATTACAGTCAGCAGCGTATATTCCTGTTTATATTTCGCGAGGTGAAAAAGCTCGGCAGCACTCGCGATTCCTGTCCACTCTCGGATGTTACGTAACCAGGATTTACAACAATACAACCGATGGGGCTCAATTATTTTAGTACTATACAAAACATTCGTATCATATGGATAAAATTAGGAATTATATAATTTCGAAAAAGGATGAAAATATCTAATGACTGTTCTTTGGATTTTAATCTATCGCTGATTAATATTTTCCAGACATTACGTCTTAAATCACTAATCCCTCGTTAGCGTCTATATCACGCATGTAAATTATATATTTACAGTCTTTAAGCAATATATTACCAGTATCTACTTACACTTTGTAATTGAAAGCAGTGAATGAGCATTTTATCAGAAGACTTTTCTGACGAGAAAATCTACACTTACGAACGAATTGTTGGCTTTGGACTGATCATAGGTACTCGGGTGTCTATAACAAGGGTAAAGTAAGGCTATAGTAATAATGTTCCCTTGTCACTATAACGCTATGAGGTTTCAGCCGGTGAAAGTTCTGCATGACTTGTTGATATGTTCTGTCTGCAAATAGCAGGATTTTCTCATGTAAATAAGGTATTAAAAGTTTGTTCACCCAGTTTGTGCGCAAGCGCAGACCGCCGGCGAGCGACCCAGCACGCGAAAGCGCCAATCACCATTGCGACCACAGCAGAAGCACCTACAACGAGCACCCAGAATGTTGCACTGTGCCATTCGCCCGCTGAAACAATAAAATTATAGAGTCAGGCGTTACTTTGTTCAGTTCCCTAATAAGTAATAAGTAATAAGTAAAGTTAAAAAAGATTTTAAAGAAATTTCATGACCCTACTGTTAACCGTTGAGGAGTTTCTTCGTCTGGGACCAATCCTGGTAACAGCATTGCTTATCATAAACATGCATTGTCATCGGAACTGGACCAGTATATAAAATTTCAGCTCAATTGGACACCGGAAAGAGGGTAAAATCTAACTTGCAAAATTCCACCTTCACATACATATAGGGCAAGTTCAATAAAAGCTTTAATAAACATTTTTTTGATTTTAATATTCTCTTTCACATCTCCTCATTTAAAATCTGTGCGAATTAAATCCTGTTTCTGCTCTATTCACCCATCCAACTCTCTTTTTGTCCAAAGATCTTATCCCCATACCTGTCCCAAATTCCAACTGTTCCCTTATCAGTTGACAAAATAGGGATTTCGCGATATCATCCTTTATTTTTTCCATTTTATTCTCTTTTAAAACCCATGTCAATGCAGACAAATAATTTGTGTTCCTTTAATATAAAACCCGTGTAAGATTGAAATTTTATGTAAAAAAAAATGTACATTGCGATTTTGTTCAAGTTTATTTCCTGATGATGATTCGGTTATATGGCGAAACGGTTTTTAAGATTGTGCTAGTGAATGTTTGCAGTGCTAGAGCAGTGGTGGTTATGATTGTTTGTAAAACATGCGTCTTAACGAATCCTTAATGTACCTGGTATGAAAACATGCAGTGAAATCTAGTTTCAGCATGACATATATTATTTCATTCATAATGTGTCCATTTCCTTTTTAATATTTATAATGAAACAAAAACAAAAAAACAATACGCCGAATAGTAACAGAATGAATCCGACCCGATATTTCATAACCAATCTTGACCTTTACTTGAGGGTTGAGCCAAGTAAGTTCGAACGAGATGATAAATATTCAATATGAAATACCTACTCATATTGTTAACAAAGACGACATTTTGCGCTCTTGAATATCGGCTTTTCTATTTATAATATTCAAGGTTTATATGCTGGAATGAATGTTAATTCTTGTATTATATCCATAAATTTATAATCAACGTAAACAAGTGAAGTTACAAAAAAAGGTAACGAAATTTTTTGTTCCTACTGTTAACCTTAAAGAGTTCTCTCATCTGGAGTCAATGCTGTCAGCAGCATAAGGTCAGGCTTATCATAAACATGCATTATCATCGGGACTGGAGCAGTATGTACAATTTTCAGCTAAATCGGACATCGGGACGTGGGTACACATACAAAGAAAGTTAAAATAGAACAAAATCATAAAAAGAAAAAAGAAAGTTTGGGTACACATACAAAGAAAGCTTTTAAAAGTGGTGGTTGGTTTGTTTGTCCTTCTTTCACTTCGTCTTGGAATTAAAAAAATTAGTTTAGTTTTTTCATTAACTTACTCAAAAACGGTTGTAAGATAAAAAAACCCTCTAATGAGTTTCTTATGATTCTGAAAGCTTCTCCAATTTTAATACCTTTAAACATGTTGGTAATATTTAAAAATCGGTATGGAGGCTGTGTAAGTACTCCAGAGTGTCATTATAATAATATGTCATTATTTTAAGGTATATTCCGCTAAATTACCCATGAGCGGTACTAAGATACCTAATAAAATGTCATTTTATAGTTATATAATCCGCGAAGCATCTCCATTTTAACATTCTTTATTCTTGTTGGGACTATTGCAAACATTAAAATGGAATTGCACTTTTTCAAGCCACTTTACGTCATGATTCCATCGATGAACAAAATTTAATTTTGATTAATGTGTCCGAATCGAATACAATCGAATGAAATTTGTATGTTAATATTAGAAATGGGATTTGTAAATAAGTATAATAGTAACAAGTTACCCTGCTATAGCCATTGTCAGTCTAGTTCTAAGTGCTGACGTTACGACTATTAGATGCTCTAGGGTGTGGGTGGTATTAGCATTTCTCCTGCTTAAACGGGGTACAATCTATCTATGTTTCACGTTTCACGTTTTATAGATCTGTATTATTTTAGTATGAATTGAGTAAGCACGTATCTACCCACGTTAAATGTTCTGTGCTAATAGAATCTACCCACGGAGTTGTTGTTCGGGTTCGTTTTTCCTTTGATATATCCTACAACCGGAATTAGGTACTTTATACTAATTAATTAACTGTAACTGCGTCGACTTAAGAGTTCATATAATGTGCTATGTATTGTTTTTCAGTTCCCAAAGGAGTTAATTAGCATTAATTATCAAAATTCACCGACAGACGGATAAAAATAATAAGACCGAAGCATTTCGCATTTATAATATTAGTATGACTATATTTTATAGTTAACTAGCTGTTCGGCCACGCGTTGCTTCGGTTCAGTCTGGTTTCGAATTCCCCTCGAAACAAAACTCAACACTTAAAAAAATTGCTAGGATCATCTGCTGAGTTATTCTAAAGATTGTCTGAAAATTTCATTTAAATCGGTCCAGTCGCTTCGGAGTCTATATGATAACATATTTATAGCGTTCATAAATACTTTTATAGGTCATATTTAATACATAGACATTTCTGAATTTCATTTTAATTAAATAAATACGTTAGTATCCATAAAATTTTGCCTTTACTAGGTCAACAGCAATTAAGTTACGTCGCTATAAATGCTTTCATCTTTCTCAAAAATTTCTTTGACATTTATTCGTCGTTTGTCTGAAGTCTGGGGAATATATTTATATTAATAAAAAATAGATGAAATTAAAGAGATCTATGGACGGAAAAGGTTACGGCGTTACAGTGCAGAAGCATTATATAGGGAGCAAAATGTGGAGAATACAACATAGATGATATCTATCACACGCATACGATCACGTGTGTGATCGTGTGCGTGTTGGAGGTAAATCACAAACCCACACAAGCACACAAACACACACATTCTCACACGCGCATACACTAATACATAACGAACTCAAGACACATTTTTATTAACTTTAGCATATTATGTAGTTAAATTTAAGGAGCATTTGTTTAATTTTGTTACGGAGGAGGGCGTTGGTCACTGCAACACAGTTAATACTTCTGCAGGATCAACGTTAATTTTTGTTATGTACTATGTATTGTTCCAAATAAACGTTTATTTATTTATTATTTATTTATCGACGTTACCCTCAGGAGTTATTAAGGGTTTATGAGATATCCATGAGACTATCATAAATTTTATTTAAACATTTAAAATTTTGTCCGAATCTTTCACTCCTAAGAGGCCTTTGCCTAGCAGTGATATATACAGGAAATACCGCCTTCAGACTTTACTTATTTTTAAGAAGTAATACACCAGGAAACCCAATGGTATAAATATATGGTAATAATGTGCTTAAAAATCTTAATAGAATAACTCATCTTTCATCCATACAAAATGATTATTATCGATTTATTATTATGATTTATTAATCATGTGACGAAAGTATTTACAAATTGACTGTAACAACCTTTTTTTTTCAGGGTGTATAATTGATTGAATTTTATCTGTCATTAGACTCAAATTAAATTAGTATCCAGATTCTTTAGTTAAAAATCCTCAACCACCTATTCTCATCAAATTGTTAAAACAGTATAAACAATTGTAAAAAAAGTACTTAATTTAATGAACATATGATAAGGTCAAAATCTGTACGTATTCGAATTGAACCACACAAGTCCTCTATTTGACATTTATAAAAGAAAATATGACGTACATCAATAAAATTCGAGCCCGAAGTCTAGAATTTCTTATTAGGCTGGCAAAACAAAATGTCGCCATTTATTGTATAGGTACGCAGTAAACTAATACCTTCATTACGTCAATGTCACCGGCTGGGTTTTTCAATACAGAAAAACCTATTTCATTTAGCTTTGCGGCTTACGAAGCTAAATGAAATTATCGTCATCTCGACCTAAGAGAAATATAATAGAAAAACTTAATTCATTTATCTACTGAATAAAAGATGATGTATAGAGATAAGTTACTTTAGGTATATTACCTACAGTATTTTGAGTCGGTTTGGGGCATTTTAGAAACCTACATCATGCTTATCGTGTAATTTTTTTAAAAACAATTGTATACATATTTATTTATATGTCTACACAAGGCATAAACTTATTACACAAGTAAAACAAAATGATATTTAAAATAAAGATATTTATATAAAATAGTCCCAAAATTTTAGCCACTTTCCAATTTACATATTAATGAGCTACGAAATTATGAAATGAACTCGAAATTTTAGAATGAATATTCGATCGTAGAATTATGTAGTTCAAAGACAACCTTCATCTGCAAACCACAAGTATAATATATAGATAGCCTTTAAGTATATTTACCAATTTTACACAAAAAAATAGCAATTTCTATTCTGATAAGATTTATAAACAAAAAAAAAAAACTTTCTGGCAATGCCTTAAAGAAATGGAAAGGTCCAGAGGCGAAGCTCTTTCGAACAAAATACAAGACTACAAAATTGAAAATAAGGCGGGTTTCGCCCGGGGACTGAAATTTATCAAAGTTGAAAAGACCCGAAAGAATAGTGTAGGAGGCAACCGACGAAAACAATCGGTCTAAAAAATATCTATATGCACTGAACCCAATTTTAATAATAACAATAATAATAATAATCATTTATTCGGATATGGTGTTACAAACAGATACTTAAACTAATGACATACCTGTCTGTAACACCATACCGAATAGGTCGCAGCTCAGCGTATGTCCTACCTAGGCGCTGATTTTCAGCAGTAACCCGAAATGGCAATGTATGGCTTATATATATATATATATATATATATGTATATATATATATATATATGTATATATATATAATTTATAAAACTTTTTTACACATACGTCAATGAAGCATAAAGCTTCCCGTAATGACTATAAACATTGTTTGATATTTCAACCTTGATTTCAATTTGATTGATACAATATAAACTAAAGCTTCCCGTAATGACTACAAATATTGTTTGATATTTGAACCTTGATTGATACAATAAAAACATTTACCGGAGTATATATAGATAGTAGTATATCCCAATTTAAAAATTTGGGTATAGACATGATATGCAACGTGCAACACTTTAAAATGTTATGTGGTGTCTTTTAATTTATTATGTACATAGTAATTTTAAACTTGTAATAAGTCTATTGCTTTTTCTTGCCTTAACTTATTTTTAAAAATATCGTCAACTTATAACAAAATACGTCAGATATGAACTATTTTAAGATTTCACTTTAGTTATAGTAGTAATTGTAATATTTGGAGATAATCTAAAATATAAAATATTTGGGTCAATTTTTTATTTGGTCGATATGGTTGTATCGCGACGGATGAATGTTTAGAAATGCCTGTCTCCCTATAGTTTCAATTCCATCATACCAAAATATAATGTATAGAAAGTTATATAGTTAAAAGTCGTTCAGTTATATTAATAAAGTTATTTTATAAATCTGTAAAACCAGGTCATGAACCTGTTTCAAGTAGATACAATATAATTGACGATAGGATCTTGTACTAAAAACAACGTCTCAAAGAGCCGTCTCTGAAACGCAACTGATATTATATTCATAACCTAAATATTTGAACTGTAATAGATTTGGGTCGAATACAGCGACATTCTGTATCTATATTTATCGTAGACGCTATTTGATTTGAGTTACTAATAATAAATTATTGTTTATAAAATTAAACACTACAAATCAAAGTAGAATGACGTTTAAGAAATGTAAAGAAAATGATTTTCAAAAAATCAGGCATAGTGTTTTTATAATAAATTTATTTCATAGTTTGTATTATATATTTATATTGTTAAAAAATAATTTTAAACAAAATGTATTATATAATTATAGCATACTAGTTTTTGCCCGCGGCTTCGCTCGCGAGGAATTTGTTCTGCCACAGTATCTAATTTAATTAAATTTATAATTCAAAATTTTGGTCATAGTGGCTTCCACATAAAAGATAGATATATGCTGTCGCGGACTTTTATTTAGAACTATTAAAGACAAACAATACTACGGTACATCATCTTTGTGTAACTCTAACGGTTTAGGCAGCGTACGCCGAGATAGCTCTCAGAGGCCAGATTTTTTCGACTATTTATAATCGTTATATTTTATAAAATCATTACAAGTTGCCTATATGTTATTCCGATGTATAACCTATAAAACTGTGAAGTTTCATCCAAATCCGTCCAATAGTTTTTTCGTGAAAGAGTAACAAACATCCATCCATACTCACAAACTATCACATTTATAATATTAGTAGGATAAACGATAGATTGTATAGACCTATGTATAAGAATAACCACACTACCTTGTGAGTCTAGTCATAAGGCACAAGAGTATGGTGAGATATCTATTGATATCTATTGTGTCTAGCAGTGCACAACACGAATTCAAAGAAAGAAATATCGCACGCTGTTAAAGTGACCCAATTCAAAAATCAATTTTATTACGATTTTGGCGTGGAGCCTTTGTTTAGCCTAGCGGTGAGACCATACAACTCTTTCGAGGCTTCACAGGTTCAAACCAATGAGTTTTTCTGTTAAAACTTATGTATGATTGATAATCGCAATTTTAAAAACGTGTTTCGCTAAAGGAAAACATCGTGAGGAAACCTGCATATCATTCCAGAATTCTGGGAATAAATGTAATCTATCAATCCACATTTGAGCAGCGTGATAGGTCTTAGCTCCAACACTTCTCTCCAGAAACGGAGAGAGGAGGCCTCCCGGAGAGGAGCCCAGCAGATGGGATAGTTACAGGCTGTTACTTTACTACTAATAAATAAGAATGAAGAATTAAGTTTTTTAACCTTCTAAAGCACATGACTAAACGTGGAAACGCTCAAACAAGTTGATGAAGTAGATATAACAGTCATATAATACAGTTAAATGGACACGACCTTTGCCCGTCACTGTAAAATCTACAACAATAAGACTCTGTACGTAATAGGATTGTGGGTTAAGTAGACAGCGTGTGTAATCACAATCTAATTAAAGTGATAGTATCGCAATAAGTTTGTATAATATGTGCACTTAGCGCGTTATCTAATCGATACTGCTGTCTAATTTATCTCTCTAAGGGGTGTAAGGAGCAGGCTCGTCCCAGACAGTCTCTTCTACTGCCAAACTCACCTGTAGGATCATCATCCTCATCATCCTCCTGCCCTTATTCCACTCTAAGTGGAGTCGGCACAACATGTTAAAAACATGTTGTCACATGATTTGGCTGCGTATTTTACCACCGGCCGCCTGCCTGACGTCAACTTACCTTAGTCGTATTTTAGGACCCCTCGGTAAGAAAGAGGGTGGTCTATTTTACTCAACCGGATACTACACGGTGGGTCAACTTACCTTAGTCGCCTTTTACGACCCCTCGGTAAGAAAGAGGGTGGTCTATTTTACTCAGCCGGATACCACACGGCGGGTCGATTTACCTTAGTCGCCTTTTACGACACCTCGGTAAGAAAATGAGGGTGGTCTATCCTAATCAGCCGGATACCACACAGCGAGCCAACCTCACCTGTAGGATGAACGATTCAATTCAAAGTCAGTACCTAAACCCAACCGCTTTCTTTTCGTATCATGAAGTGTGTTTGAAAAGGACAACGTTATATGAACTATAGATAACTCTGTCTCTTTTACTCAAATGTTTTTAGGACGCATTTCGACCGCTCAATCGGCAACGACTTGAAGTGTGCGTCTTTAAGGCGCTGAACAGAGCTGGCGCAAATTCAGATTTCGGCATATAAGCCACGCCCACAATTTCTGCGACGGCGTAGCGACACACTTAATTTTTTAACATTGTAGGTGTACACTATTTTATCCAAACTTTTTTTGTACAATTTATTTACAAGACTTATGTCTAATTAATCTTATAAAACTAAGTATGCTGAAACTATAACTAAACACCTAAAAAAAGAAATATTATCAACAAGGAATAGTCACAAAAGGCGGCAGCTAGCGACACACGTCCGTATAGCAGCGCGCCTCAGCGATCACTGTCTATATTCGTAGATGTAAAAGAGAAGCGAGACGATGACTCGTTTCAGTTTTGCTATTTTCTAAAAAATATTTAATTTGAATGAAATATCTTAATTAATTCAAAATTTAAATCTTACATTCTCTTTATATTATAATGATTTATTAGTCTTATTAATTTTATCAATTTTTGTTGATAAATATTAGAGATATTTACGATAAAAGTAAAAATCAGAGGTCTATGTACCAATTTTTTTTATCGAAAAAAAGTATCGTAATCATGTTTTGGAATCTTACATTCTCTCTAAGATATGATGTATATTAACATATATTTTTCTTTTAATCGTCATCCCTATAGCTTTTGTTAAAAACGTGTTTAAAGTCAGCCTATTTGGCTCTGTTCAGCGCCTTAAGACGTCATGGTATAAAAAAGCAAAACAATTTAGTTTACGTCTTAAATCAAGTTACAATAAGAGTTTGGTACCCCTCGTACGCACGAGATGATTTTTATCGCGCGTAAAAATTACGTCGAATTGAAACAAATGGATATCCAGGTATCTGTTCACACGACAGCGTATTTAAATCGCGACGTATTTTATCGTGCAGTATTCCATTTTAGTCGTTAGGGCGAGGGCGTTAAGCTGAATATACCATACGAAACTTCTTATAACGCCTATTGTGGAATTTTAACGCGACGTAATTTTTACGCCCGTGCGAACGAGGGGTTAGACCTGCTGCTCGCATTGCACCCTGCAGATAACCTACAAGGCTCTAGCGACCGACTAATGTCGGTATTACTATTCCCGTTTCTGACCAAAATACTACAAGACCGATAGTGGGCAGCAGCACTGTCGATGTAACATGGTCTACTGCGATAACAAACCCGCATGCCAAGTGTGGTTAATAATTGGCAAACCCTTCACATGATATCACAAAGTAAACCACAGCCTCATCGTGTGGTGTGCAGATCCCGTGAGAGCACCTAGGTGCTATATGAAAGAGACCTATGTCCAGCAGTTCATCGGTTGATGAAGAAGAAGAAGAAGAATTTATCCCTCTAAGACGGACCATTCTGTATCTAGTATTGGATATAGGTCTTCTCCGAATGCCTTCAATCCCGAGTTGATTGACCACTTCTGGGCTAAAGACACTTTTACAAATATTCTTACATTTAAAGCTTTTGTGCCACTTTAATCTAACGACCTTTTTGAGGTCGTCTGATAGTCATTATTCTTCTTATCCTATTCTAGGTCGGATCGATACAACGTGTTTTAAACATGTTGTTACATGAATTGCCTAGTTATTTTACGAATGACGTCATCTTACCTTAGTCGCCTTTTACGACACCTTGGTAGGAAATGAGGGTGGTCTATTCTACTCAGCCGGATACCAGACGAAGAACACTATATTGCACGCTCAGTATCAAACTGGCGTAATACAAAATTAGGCTTAATTGAGTTAGATACATTGTAATCCTTTTTCAATATCATCTATGACGTCACGCAAGACAATTGAAAAAGCTAGTGTTTTCTTACACTTCCAAGTTATAGGGATCTTTAACACTCACGAGTTTTGTAGGCGCTACGATTTATTGTAATTTGCCACGAAACCAACTTTTTTGAATTAGGTCACTTTATTATTAAGCGTGCGATATTTACTTTATTGACGGTACTCCGCATCGTGATCCGTCACGATAGAGATACTCAGAGCATTGGAATTGCATTTCCAATTCGATCACTCTGAGATACTGCGAGCATTGTTCTCTTCCTTCAAAACCTTATAACGACGAGATGTTACTCTTACATTATTATTAGAATGACTCAATAAATCTTCGCAAACCTATTTCAGACGGCGTATTAAAAGAAAAATCTTATTCACCGACTGGATTAACTGGGATGGAGTAATTAAGGCGCTGAACAGAGCCAAATAGGCTGACTTTAAACACGTTTTTAACAAATGCTATAGGGATGACGATTAAAAGAAAAATATATGTTAATATACATCATATCTCAGAGAGAATGTAAGATTTCAAAACATGATTACGATACTTTTTTTCGATAAAAAAAATTGGTAAATAGACCTCTGATTTTTACTTTGATCGTAAATATCTCTAATATTTATCAACAAAAATTGATAAAATTAATAAGACTAATAAATCATTATAATATAAAGAGAATGTAAGATTTAAATTTTGAATTAATTAAGATATTTCATTCAAATTAAATATTTTTTAGAAAATAGCAAAACTGAAACGAGTCATCGTCTCGCTTCTCTTTTACATCTACGAATATAGACAGTGATCGCTGAGGCGCGCTGCTATACGGACGTGTGTCGCTAGCTGCCGCCTTTTGTGACTATTCCTTGTTGATAATATGTCTTTTTTTAGGTGTTTAGTTATAGTTTCAGCATACTTAGTTTTATAAGATTAATTAGACATAAGTTTTGTAAATAAATTGTACAAAAAAAGTTTGGATAAAATAGTGTACACCTACAATGGGTGTTAAAAAATTAAGTGTGTCGCTACGCCGTCGCAGAAATTGTGGGCGTGGCTTATATGCCGAAATCTAAATTTACGCCAGCTCTGTTCAGCGCCTTAAGTAAATAAATTTTTAATTTACTTAAGAAGAATGTAATACAAAATTATTTTTAGAATTATTTCTCTGAGGGTAGCGTATGGCAGAACTTCTATCTATTTCTATCCATGTTCTTTCCATGGTTACTATTTATATACATGGTTATATATTTTTGTCTTAAAATTTAACTTTATGAATGCTTCACTCGATTATTCGGCATAATTCCATTGCCTTCATCAAAGCCTCTTTACTTAATTTAAACTTAGAGTGTATCTAATATATAAAACTGATTGTTTGTTTGTATGTCCTTTATAGTCTCCGAAGCGGCTGGAACGATATTAATGAAATTTTCAGACAATCTTTAAAATATTTAAAAGAGACTGGATACAGAAAGCCTAGGCTAGGAACAGCAGTAGAGTTGACGATTCAAAAGCACTTGTTTACAAGTTCACTTGAATAAAGAATATTTAAATTTGATCTTTGTATTTGAGTGACCCAGCGGATGATCTTATAAAGTTTGGTGGCAATCGGAGCATTTTTTTTAACTGTTGAGTTCTGTTTCGAGGTGAATACGAAACCAGACTGAATCACAGCAACGCGTAGCCGGACAGCTAATAAATTATAAAATTCAATCAATATTCACGTCTTTCATCTTTATAATACGTACGTTTGCAATATTTATAGAACTTGTATAAATAATGTCCACAAGCATAAATTTTCTTGACAGCGCAACACGTGCCTATTCCCAGCATGTGAACAAGAATAGGAAAGGCTTATTCGAGCTTAATAAATAATAGATTGCGCGTGAACGATGTCGTTGACCGTAGTTAATACAGCGATAGGGAAGAATAAAATTCAGGTTAAATTAGATTTTTGTAAGCACCTCTTACAAAAATCTAGGAACGTCAGTTGAATTAGTCCCCGGCCAGCTTTAAAGTATTTCTTATTGCTTTTATATAATAATATTAAATTAACTATAATTGAATATTACAAAAAGTGTAATATATTTACGAATAATATAATATATTAAAAATTCCAAAAGTAATAATAATATTATTTTGCTATAATCCGTGATACAGTAAATAGAAAATATATATACGGTTAAATGTATAGTGGACTATCCGTATTTTCATACCCGATACGTGCAGGATTCGTAAAAATACATGCACAAACCTCCACCACTTCCACCACAATACACAAGCACTACAAACGTTCACTATCACAAACTCATCAATCGTTTCGCCTCGCAACCGAAGCATCATCAGGATAGATAAGTATAAATATATAAATTTTTTTTTCTGATCTGGATCTTAAGCGGCTATATCATATAAGTGAACTAGCAAACTCTTACTCGGCCATCTCTTCCTTTTTGGAGAGTGAGCTTAGAAATCACCCACCACGGTAGCCCAGTGCGGAGAGACCGATTACACCCGACCGATGATTATGATGTCTTCCTTGACGTATTTCGTAAACGGCGAACCCAACGTGCGCGACTATTAATGGCATAACCAAATTTTGTTCGCCAGAAGAGTTGTACGTATATGTGTACACAATTTTGGGGCGGTTCTTCTTATAAAGACGTTTTTCATCGAGATTTTGTAGACGACTTTCATAGATGTGCAGGTTACCTCGCGACATTTTCCTTCACTGAAAAACATGTCATAGATTGTAAATATAAATTAGGCATACTTGTGTAAAAATCATATGAGGCTGCGTGGTACTTGAGGTTGCGACCCCCTGGTATGAGTTTTCGGATCCTATCATTTCGCTATAACCACTTCGTTATACCATACGCCAAACGAATTAAAAGTTTAATTCAGTTAAAAAACAGGTAAATAGAATGCTGAGTGATTGTTTAATTAAAAACCATCGATAAAAAACCGCTTACAAATTTTATTTGTCATCTATTTTCATCGTTAAAATGTAATCTATCCTCCGTTATCAGTACAATGATAGGAACCGCAAATAACAATAAACAAGTAATCATTTTCACCATTACTCACTACTGACGCGCCGGTCTAATCTCACCGATCATTACTATATAAGACAGAACTATATTAAGATTCATAAGCCCTTCGTGAAGTCCATTTATTACTTCCAGATCAATAACTCGTCTCTGAACAATGAAATTCTGTATTTTTGTGCTCGTTGCCGCATTTGTTATAGCGGAATGCTCCCATACATTCATGGGGACGAATGTGATGAGGCAGTTGGTCTATAATAGCGAATTGAAGTACAGCGCGAAAACGTTCTCTAAGCGTATTGAATTTTTCAACTACACAATACCAGTTTCGTTCGGCTACGGACGAACAATTCAGGTGAATTTATTTACTTTATTAAACTATATGAAAAGAAATGATCATATTCATCATTTTCCTACCCTCGTAGCACTCTAAGTGGTATGTAGTGGGACGAGGTCTTCGACTTTTATTCTCTTCTATCATTCATCAACTGTGGTGCAACTATTCCTTTTATGTGAATATCATTCCTCACACAATCGATTCATTTTTGTTTCGGTATCTTTCTTAGTCATATTATATCCATAGAGTTATTACCCTTATATCTTACCCTACCCTGATGTACTACCCGGCTACCCTACTCTGATTCTAGAGTGAGGTAGCCGGGTAGGCAATGAGAGGAAAGATGAAACCCGTGTACTTCTGTTTGTCTAATAAGAGATAAAAAAGAGAGACAGATAGATACAATCCCATTGCTTTCGCTTTATTGTAATATGGCTTTCTTAATCTAGTATAATAACTTTATTGAAACATCGGTGGGCAGGGAGCGATCGCGGGCAGCAATGGCCTCCTTCTGCCCTGCGGAGGGAGGCGGCGGAGCGGTTCCGGGAACTTTTGTTCTGGATCCAATCTGCCGCTGGCGAGTCCAGGTGGTAGCGACTTGCCTAAGCCCATGGTCTGCCACCCTGACAGGGAACCTTCGGGCGTTCCGAACAGTATATCGGACGCCTGGCTTACAAGTCACCGAGGCGGTTGGTGCATCTGGTGCTCCCGATGCACCGATTAGCGGAGGGGGACTTTTCTTTCGAGGGGTCCCTATCCAGAGGTGTTCTCTGGGATCAGAGCTGTCGGTGGGGATGGGGGTAGTATGTACAAGATACCCTGTCCTTGCCATAGGCAGCGTGGTGGAGCACACAGGTCGTTTTAGTCGTTGCGAGTCCGACATAACCGCTGCCTGTCCCCGTCGGGCGACGGGCGGTACCCATAAGGGGTTTTTTCCTGTATAAAAAAAATGTATAATAACTGTATGCATAAAACACATCCATCCCCATTCATTCATTCATTCATTATGATTGGTCTATTCATTTGTGAGGTACTATCACTTTTTTAAAATGTAATTATATAAGTTATTTATATTGTCCGTAATTGTCAAACATACTAACTTTTTTTTATTGTACTTCTTGCCTAGTTTTGTAAGTTGGTATCGTAAGAATTAAAGAATTCTAATTTATATTTAAAACCCTCGTTTTGCCGTAAATTAGAAATCCCTACTAATATTATAAATGCAAAAATCTCTCTGATATAACGTTTCTCGGCTATAAAAAAATGTCTTAATCTGTCATATGTCATTTTAACATTAAAGTCGATGTGAACGAAGTCATGGGTACCATTCGTTTCATATATTGGTTTGTAATGAACGTTTCTTTCCAGGGCATCTTAGCTTATGATCTAATCAATAGAGGAGGCTCAGTGAATGTGACATCAGGCGGCCTTGGATACTCATATGTCTCGCTGCGTATGAAGAGTGACCAAAGACAGGCGCTAAAATATGATATTTATATATATGCCTAAAATAACATTTATCGTTTATTACGCATGAGAATATAAAATTTGATAAGTATTTTTTTATTTATTTTAATATTCAAAACATTTATTCTCTTCCCTTTATCCCACTTTAAAGTCGAGACTTATTCTGTCATTGCATTCGTCAACTCTGGTGCTTTTCCTTTTACAGTGTTTTCTCGACATACGAGCTTAAGTAACCTTGCACGTTTGTCAAATTGTCCGCAGCTCAAAGCAATTTTCCTCATTAAAATTCCATTTTTTATAGCATAATAGGCGAGCGCTCGACTGCAATCATGCCTGATGGTAAGCAATGATACAGTTTAAGGTGGAGCGCGCTTGCTTAGAAGATCCCTATTCACGTTTACTTTGAAAGTACCCATATTAAATGAACTGGGAAAATGGACACCGGGAGACAATTTCTTTTCCTTGCTGTGCTTTATTGAGAAAAAGAAAGAAAGAAGACTACGAATAATCACCAAAAAACCATTATTACCTTCCAGCTCCCGCAGTTAAAACACAACCGCAGTTCTTCGATATGCTACGGCCGTACATCCTCGCCAAGTCCATTACTCGCACGCACACATTACCTCCACACACACTCTCGAACACACAAACGCGCGCGCGCACCCAACCTCGCACAGTATTTATTCGTTTTAAAACGCCACATTCACTTTCAAAAAAAGGTCCGTTTCTATTTAGTTACTGACTAAATAGAAACGGACTTAAGTAAAAGGAGTTTAAATCCATTTCATCATTTCATCAATTTCCATCACTCTTCGTGTAATGACGACGTTTGGCTATTAATTTTAACATCTACCTGTTCAAATTCAAATATTATCTTTTTATTCTAGAATGTATGTTTGCAACAATAAAGACCGATCAAATTCAAGTTATTTGAAAGTTTAAGAGTCGCAACGATGATATTCGTCTGAAATATCGTCGTCGCCTGAAATACTGTCGTTTTACAAAGTAGCTTCGTAACTATCTAATAACTAAAAGTCCTCCAGATGGCGACCCGCGTTTGATTTATCATCAATCTTGTTACGAGCAGCCTCTTAACAAAGTGCTCGAACTTATCGAGATTGAGTTGCCAGGGATTCTTTACTAGTATTGACATTTAGACATTTTGAATTCGACATCTACGTTATATGACTAGCTACGTCACGCGATTTCACCTGCGGCAAAAGGTTAACTAAATTTAATTTTCTAATGTGGTCATGAATCAAAGATTTCCGAAAGTGTCGATATATCATTTAGCCCTTGCGCCACTTTTAAAGCGTTTGTAAAGAATTTTGTCTTGACGTAGCTTTCTTCGGTGACCTCAAAAGCCGTTAGGGCTAGTATTAATCACTTGGAAAAAAAGTGAGACAAATCAAATCAAATCAAAATAATCTTTATTCAAATAAGCCATTTCAGGCACTCTTGAATCGTCAACCATCAATATGATTGATAAAACTACAATTGATTCGGAATGTTGCTCTTACCGAGAGGAACCCGCAAGAAACTCGGCGGTCAATTTTTTGAATATTTTTAATTATACATCATTAAACTGG
The DNA here is from genome assembly GCA_947086505.1 of Morpho deidamia. NCBI lineage: Eukaryota > Metazoa > Arthropoda > Insecta > Lepidoptera > Nymphalidae > Morpho > Morpho deidamia. The sequence continues at coordinate 4,121,033 of CAMTZC010000011.1, forward strand.
TGTCTTGAATGAAGCTGAAATAATTTTCAAATCTTGGTATTTTTATCACCCAAATAATCTCCAATTTTGTAATATGCTTTACGTCTATTAAGCATATTTCTTACAATAAGTTTAAACTTTTCTGTAGACTGGTCTAGAATGGAGTGTGAATGGACATGACCAGAAACAATAGCATCTTATTATGTTAACAGTTAGATACTGACATCTTTAATACTAAAGATCTGGAGAAAGAAATTCAGAAACTCATCATCATTCTCCTGCCCTTATCCCATTCTAAGTAGGGTCGGCACAACATGTTTAAGATGTTATTACATGATTTGGCTAGGTATTTTATGACCGGCCACCTGCTTGATGTCAACTTACCTTAGTCATCTTTTACCTCTGTAAGAAAATAGGGTGGTCTTTTCTACTCAGCCGGATATCACACGGCAAAAAGAAATTCAGAAACTATTACAAATAAATTAGAAATGTTTGTTTGTTAATGAATTAATAAATGTAATTTGTCTAAGTAATGTGATACTGTTTGTAAAAGCGGTTTAATTTACCTACAGATAGATTGTTCGTGAAACTTATTTTACGACGGCGTTGAAGCCCGAAATTTACTTCGACAGGTGAACGTTTGTATCATGTAACTTTGTATTTCAGACATTGATGACCACATTGATGGGTCTTTTTTTATGTTTAAATTGGGTATTTTATCGTTTTTATTGTGGAGATAGTTACCTATCACTAGTGTATGAACCTCGTTGAATATATGAAAATATAGGCATTCAAAAGTGTCCTATATGACCCTGACGATCAAATAAAGATCGCAGACACAGTATCTACGCCGACGAAGATGATAAACTTTGATATACTTTATTAATCTCATAAATTTTACAAAATATGACTTAGATTATGAATTCCACACTAAGCATGCTTGTATCGTGGAATTATTCTTATTATGTTACCACTTAATTATTTTGTACCAGACGCTGCGGGTATGTCGCGTTCACAATATCAGAGAATAAAATAAAACTTATATGATAAGATGTCCCAGAGGACATCTTATCGTATTAGTTAATTATTTAATGTCGATATCAGAAAACATCCCAGTTTTCTAATATCGGCTGACCATGGCTTCTCGTCACACTCCCGACGGCGTGATGACTAATCGCCATCATACCACGTGCACTCCATTACAAGTCCCCCTAAATCGTGGCCCATAACTAACTAACAAGGTATAAGTTAGCCACTTTTTAATTACCACGTCGAGAAAGCTTGGGTTTAACATGACCGGACATTATCTTGATGCCGATGATCTTAGAATCAACGAAAAAACGGCCTTGGATACTCATATGTCTCGCTGCGTATGAAGAGTGACCAAAGACAGGCGCTAAAATATGATATTTATATATATGCCTAAAATAACATTTATCGTTTATTACGCATGAGAATATAAAATTTGATAAGTATTTTTTTATTTATTTTAATATTCAAAACATTTATTCTCTTCCCTTTATCCCACTTTAAAGTCGAGACTTATTCTGTCATTGCATTCGTCAACTCTGGTGCTTTTCCTTTTACAGTGTTTTCTCGACATACGAGCTTAAGTAACCTTGCACGTTTGTCAAATTGTCCGCAGCTCAAAGCAATTTTCCTCATTAAAATTCCATTTTTTATAGCATAATAGGCGAGCGCTCGACTGCAATCATGCCTGATGGTAAGCAATGATACAGTTTAAGGTGGAGCGCGCTTGCTTAGAAGATCCCTATTCACGTTTACTTTGAAAGTACCCATATTAAATGAACTGGGAAAATGGACACCGGGAGACAATTTCTTTTCCTTGCTGTGCTTTATTGAGAAAAAGAAAGAAAGAAGACTACGAATAATCACCAAAAAACCATTATTACCTTCCAGCTCCCGCAGTTAAAACACAACCGCAGTTCTTCGATATGCTACGGCCGTACATCCTCGCCAAGTCCATTACTCGCACGCACACATTACCTCCACACACACTCTCGAACACACAAACGCGCGCGCGCACCCAACCTCGCACAGTATTTATTCGTTTTAAAACGCCACATTCACTTTCAAAAAAAGGTCCGTTTCTATTTAGTTACTGACTAAATAGAAACGGACTTAAGTAAAAGGAGTTTAAATCCATTTCATCATTTCATCAATTTCCATCACTCTTCGTGTAATGACGACGTTTGGCTATTAATTTTAACATCTACCTGTTCAAATTCAAATATTATCTTTTTATTCTAGAATGTATGTTTGCAACAATAAAGACCGATCAAATTCAAGTTATTTGAAAGTTTAAGAGTCGCAACGATGATATTCGTCTGAAATATCGTCGTCGCCTGAAATACTGTCGTTTTACAAAGTAGCTTCGTAACTATCTAATAACTAAAAGTCCTCCAGATGGCGACCCGCGTTTGATTTATCATCAATCTTGTTACGAGCAGCCTCTTAACAAAGTGCTCGAACTTATCGAGATTGAGTTGCCAGGGATTCTTTACTAGTATTGACATTTAGACATTTTGAATTCGACATCTACGTTATATGACTAGCTACGTCACGCGATTTCACCTGCGGCAAAAGGTTAACTAAATTTAATTTTCTAATGTGGTCATGAATCAAAGATTTCCGAAAGTGTCGATATATCATTTAGCCCTTGCGCCACTTTTAAAGCGTTTGTAAAGAATTTTGTCTTGACGTAGCTTTCTTCGGTGACCTCAAAAGCCGTTAGGGCTAGTATTAATCACTTGGAAAAAAAGTGAGACAAATCAAATCAAATCAAAATAATCTTTATTCAAATAAGCCATTTCAGGCACTCTTGAATCGTCAACCATCAATATGATTGATAAAACTACAATTGATTCGGAATGTTGCTCTTACCGAGAGGAACCCGCAAGAAACTCGGCGGTCAATTTTTTGAATATTTTTAATTATACATCATTAAACTGGTGTCTTGAATGAAGCTGAAATAATTTTCAAATCTTGGTATTTTTATCACCCAAATAATCTCCAATTTTGTAATATGCTTTACGTCTATTAAGCATATTTCTTACAATAAGTTTAAACTTTTCTGTAGACTGGTCTAGAATGGAGTGTGAATGGACATGACCAGAAACAATAGCATCTTATTATGTTAACAGTTAGATACTGACATCTTTAATACTAAAGATCTGGAGAAAGAAATTCAGAAACTCATCATCATTCTCCTGCCCTTATCCCATTCTAAGTAGGGTCGGCACAACATGTTTAAGATGTTATTACATGATTTGGCTAGGTATTTTATGACCGGCCACCTGCTTGATGTCAACTTACCTTAGTCATCTTTTACCTCTGTAAGAAAATAGGGTGGTCTTTTCTACTCAGCCGGATATCACACGGCAAAAAGAAATTCAGAAACTATTACAAATAAATTAGAAATGTTTGTTTGTTAATGAATTAATAAATGTAATTTGTCTAAGTAATGTGATACTGTTTGTAAAAGCGGTTTAATTTACCTACAGATAGATTGTTCGTGAAACTTATTTTACGACGGCGTTGAAGCCCGAAATTTACTTCGACAGGTGAACGTTTGTATCATGTAACTTTGTATTTCAGACATTGATGACCACATTGATGGGTCTTTTTTTATGTTTAAATTGGGTATTTTATCGTTTTTATTGTGGAGATAGTTACCTATCACTAGTGTATGAACCTCGTTGAATATATGAAAATATAGGCATTCAAAAGTGTCCTATATGACCCTGACGATCAAATAAAGATCGCAGACACAGTATCTACGCCGACGAAGATGATAAACTTTGATATACTTTATTAATCTCATAAATTTTACAAAATATGACTTAGATTATGAATTCCACACTAAGCATGCTTGTATCGTGGAATTATTCTTATTATGTTACCACTTAATTATTTTGTACCAGACGCTGCGGGTATGTCGCGTTCACAATATCAGAGAATAAAATAAAACTTATATGATAAGATGTCCCAGAGGACATCTTATCGTATTAGTTAATTATTTAATGTCGATATCAGAAAACATCCCAGTTTTCTAATATCGGCTGACCATGGCTTCTCGTCACACTCCCGACGGCGTGATGACTAATCGCCATCATACCACGTGCACTCCATTACAAGTCCCCCTAAATCGTGGCCCATAACTAACTAACAAGGTATAAGTTAGCCACTTTTTAATTACCACGTCGAGAAAGCTTGGGTTTAACATGACCGGACATTATCTTGATGCCGATGATCTTAGAATCAACGAAAAAATCTTAGAAAAAAAGAAAGGCTAAAGGAAACGGCTAAAAGAATATTAATAAAATTCCACACGCGTATAGTTTGTATAGGGTAACTAGCTTTTCTACAGTAGTATAAAGAGGAAAGTTTTTAATATCAATATTCTACCTTGTTTCACCTATGGTTGCGAAACATGGGCACTCACAAAACAGAACCTGACTAAGATCATTGTCTGTTAAAGGTCTATGGAGCGAAGTATGTTAAATTTAAGTATGATAGACAAAGTAAAACCTGAAGAAATAAGGAAAGAACCAATATCATAGACGTAGTGCAAAAGTAAACCAACAAAAATGGAGATGGGCACATATTAAGACAACAAAACGACACTTGGAGAAAAAAAATCATGAAATGTACCCCAGGAACAGCAAAAGGAAGCAAGGAAGACCTACAAAGCGGTGGGAAGATGATTTTAGAATGACAGGACATATTTAAAATTAACTAGTAAATTTATAAACCACCAATTGACATTTTTAAATAATTAATATGACAAATAAAGTAATGTAATGACTGCAAAATAAAGGGTATTTTTATTTATTTTATTTTATTAATTAAAATTTTCAACATAGTTCGTACTTATTGTGAGTTACTCGTAACCGTAAGGGATAGAGACATAGTTTCCCGAACTTTTTTGTAGTATGTAGATCTACAATTTAACGGAACGGAACTTTTAACGGAAATAACTTTAATAACTATAACAGCTTATCCAGTAATTTAGTCCATTAGCAATAGTAGATGGAAAGCCCCTGGGAATAAATCTCTTAATCCTCTTATAGCAAACAAATTAATATGGCGCGCTCGTTATTACGTAATGGGCGTAGCGCGATTTATTTATATTAAATATAGAACCGATATTTTGATGTACCAATATTTAATAATGTAGTAAAAAATCGCCTCTTAGTTCCTTACAGGGAGCAAGGGTTATGTTAAAAGAATAATACATATTATTCATTGAAGGTTTTAGATTTTTCCATACTTATGTGTTATTTCGGAGAAAACACTAACCTATTTGATAGTTTTTGTTTAGGAATAATGCATACAGATGGTAATATGACGCACCGTGTGGTATTCGACTGAGTAGAATTTTTTAGAATTTTCATCAACATTTTTTACCAAGATTTAGCAAACGGCGACTAAGGTAAGTTGACCCGCCGTGTTTTATCCGGCTGAGTTATTTTACTCATAATAGACCACCCTAATTTCTTATTGAGGTATCGTAAAAGGCGATTAAGGTAAGTTAGTAACAAAAACAAATAATCAACCAAGACATCAATGATTAATAATATATTTACCACATATACCCGAACACTAAATCCCCAGCACTGAAAATGAATCTAAATGCATTGTAACGGTTAAATTATCTTAAGTACATTGATACTGATATGCATTATGTTATCGTGGAACAGTTTGCTATGTTTATTGTCAATTATATTCTATACTAGCTGACCCGGCGAACTTGGTACCGCCTACCAGTCAATGAATGGTGTGTTGCCTTTTAACTGAACTAATTTAGGCTTTGATGAACGTAATACAATGACACAAAATAAATTTCGGAACGCTCGCGTAAATGATAATCATTTGTCATTATTTCTGTACGTACGCATAAATATTTGAGGAACTTCTATGTATCTGCTTAATTAATGCACTTTTCAACCCTTTTTAAGTGATTTCAAAAAAATACCGACAATAGTTTATTCACCCTTTTAAAAAGTTTACACAAATTACGTTTTATGAACGCATGTTTAATATTCATTACTTATGGTATTCGACAGGATGACCAACAAATGTGTCGCAGGTACGAAACGAATGAACATTTATATTTTTCATAATTATGTATTCGTCAATTTTTCATTGTTTTTAAGATGTATTTTGCTATTCGGGACGGAGACAAATCCAACGAATCAAAAACCATGAAAATTGGTTCAGGAGATCTCGAGTTATAAGTGTTGTAACAAACCCGACTTTCTTTTATATATATAGAGATTTGAACCCCGGAAATAAGCTTCAATTATTCCAAATTTCTATAATATTGCTCCAGCGCATGATTAGTAAAAAAGTAACTAAAATTTTTAAGATTACTAGAAAAGTTGCCATTACACATTGAGGTCAAACCTACTAAAGAAGTGGGTGACTGCCAAAACCTAAAATGCATAAACATAAAAAGTCATATTTTGTTATGACTCAGAGATAAAAGAAGGGAATATATGGAATTAATGGGTTACTATAAGAAGAAGCCGTGATAGCCTAGCGGTGAGACCGTGCGACTCTTTAGAGACGACATAGGTTCAAACCCTGGGCAGGCACCAATGACTTTCTCTATTAAAACTTATGTGTCTAATTGATAATTGCAATTTATCACACGCTTTTCGGTGAAGAAAACATCGTGAGGAAACCTGCATATCTCTAGAGAATTCTAGGGATATGTAACCTACCAATCCGCATTGGAGCAGCGTGGTAGGTCTTAGCTCCAATCCTTCTCTCCAAAAACGGAGAGAGGAGGCCTTAGCCCAGCAGTGGGCATATAACAGGCTGTTACTTTTTTTTTTATAAGTAAAAATCCCATACATTTTAAAATCCTATATTCCTAGAAAAATGGAGATCGCAACATCACATCTTCGCATGCAAATATAAATATTCAGTTGACTTAACATTAATGTTACATTTTTAATACTAAATACCTCTGTTAGTTACTTCTTCAAGTAACTCTTGTTACCAAGGAACCAGCGCTCTTGCGCTGGTTCCTTCTTTGGAAAAATAATCAATCAGCTTAGCGATTCAACGTGAAAACGCTGTTAGCTTTCTTGGGACCACTCCACGTGGGCGTAATTTGTATTTGTATTAGTGGTAATACAAATGTTTTAGTTTACAAATTTGTATTAGTGGTAATACAATGTCAAAAGATTTGGCTACATATTTTTCGACCGGCCGCCTGACTGACGTCAACTTACCTTAGTCGCCTTTTACGACACCTCGGTAAGAAATCAGGGTTGCCTCATTTCTTTATAATCAAATTGGTTCAGCGTAGACTTGAGTACACAACTGAGTATTACAACTGAGTTTTATATACTGGGCTAAATTATATGATAGTAAAACTCCCGTTGACATTCAGGAAATATATAAAATATATAATTGAGAGTAAAGTAATTGCCTGTTACTATGCCTACTGCTGGGCTAAGGCATCATCTCTCCGTTTTTGGAGAAAAGGGTTGGAGCTAAGACCTATCACGCTGCTCCAATGCGGATTGGTAGGTTACACATATCTCCAGAATTCTCTAGAGATATGCAGGTTTCCTCACGATGTTTTCCTTCACCGAAAAACTTGTGATAAATTGCAGTTATCAATTAGACACATAAGTTTTAATAGTAAAATTCATTGTTGCCTGCCCGGGGTTTGAACCCATGTCGTCTCTTCGAGAGTCGCATGGTCTCACCGCTAGGCTATCACAGCTTATTGAGAGTATAATATGGATTATTATTATTATTTTGATGGATTATTTAATATACATGGCTGTTGGAGATCCGTATAAATAGATAAATAATAAGGTAACGCAAACAACTTCGTACCGCTCATATACAAACGTAAAACAAATGATGTTTCACTTCACTTTAAAACTTTTTCTATTTATACATAATATCATACACAATTATAAACATGAAAGAACAAATAATTAATGATCACTGTTGTCCAGGATAACAAAAACCACAATAACGATCGATGTGTGGAGAGATGTGTCTATTATAATCGGCGTAAGAATTGCGCGTCATTAGGTGCTTTATTAAATATCTGTAAGACTTGTCTATTTCAAAGAACAATAGTGAACCGAAAAAATATGTTTATAACTTTGCTATTGTAAAAATTGTTTAGTACTTGAATGGAAAATGATGATCGGGTTTTCCCAATGTAAGAAAATTACTTACCAGACTCGATCGGTGCGATATCAGGTCCATCCCGGGGCGCGAGAATCTTCATCGTGATAGCACCAGGTAGAACGCTACTTGATACCGACACCTTGAAGCTTTGGTTTAACCGAGAACCGAGTAAACCGTGTTTTTTCGATATTAACACGCAATAATATGTTTCCCCCAACAGGCTGTTGTCCCTACTGCACTATCGATTGCTCCGAGGGTAGTCGCGCATGCGCTTCGGAGGCTTCCACGCACAGGCGCGGTACTTTCGGTCCCACCGGAAAGACGTCATTTGACAGTTGACAGTAAGCGACGCACTTCCCTAGTACACGAGCAACGTTACATAACAATATTTTGTCTCGCTTAGTCGCGTCCGCCATTCATCGCTCCAAGAAATTGATTTAAACGCCCTCGTCGAAAATTTGAAGCTCTCCGTATATACAGTTTATATGTGTAGTTTGGAAATATGCCTCCACCTGATGAGAGTATCAGCAACTACGAAAGTATAATTTTAAATTCCTTTGAAGAAGATGACACGAATATTGCTGTTAACGGAGGTAGAGATGAACCGAATGCGGGAATAAACTATTTCGTTGATGATGAAGGACGATGTTATTATCATAAAGACATTCAGAACCTTGTATCAGTACCAATAGAACAAGAACTTCAGAATAATGGTGAAGAGGCCCAGATGATAGTAGAAGGAGATGGCTACCAAAACGTTACATTGATGCCTTCAGACAGCGTAGAGAATGAAATAAGCTATGTACTGGTAATGCAAGAAACTGAACCTCTCATGAACATTGATCCTAATATGAACCAAGTAAAAGAGAATGTCAATCATGTATACATAATTCAGAATGGGGCTGAAAGTATAGATAAAGGAACTGATAATTTTGAACAAAGTTCACAATACGCGATAGTTAGCGAGGAAAATACTCATACCGGGTCTCATTTTGCCTGCACATTTTGTCCCTACACAAACAACAAGCGATACCTATTGCTAAGGCATTTGAAAACCCACTCCAGCGACCGCCCTCACAAGTGTAAATTGTGTGATCGCGGCTTCAAAACAATCACGGCATTACAAAACCATGTCAATATGCACAATGGTGTTAAACCACACGCTTGTAAGCAGTGCGACAACTCATTCACAACATCAGGAGAACTAGTGCGACACATGAGATATCGACACACACTTGAAAAACCACATAAATGCACTGAATGCGATTATGCTTCTGTAGAACTTTCTAAACTGAAACGTCACGTGCTTTGTCATACAGGCGTACGGCCTTATCAGTGTTCCGATTGCACCTTCGCATGTACGGATTTGTTCAAGCTGAAGCGTCATAGGCGCATACACACAGGCGAAAAACCATACAAGTGCGAATTCTGTAAAGGATCCTTTACACAAGCCAACGCGCTCGAGTTGCACAAAATGATTCATGACGAATCTGAGAAACCAGTATTTTCGTGTGACCTTTGTCCGATGAAATGCGACCGCAAGAGTGATCTGCGAAATCATGTGCAAAGACTACACACATCCGAAAAGCCACATCAATGCAATAGATGTGGTGAAAATTTTCCCGATAAATATACCTGTACGATTCACTATAAGACCCATGAGGGTGAGACGTATGACAAATGTGAAGTATGTTCGTATGCATCTACTACACCGAAAAATGTGCAATCCCACAATTTTAAGAATACAAATGAAAAACCATATGACTATGATATTTCTTTTAAGCAAAAAGAACTGTTACATCACCATGAAAATCATAATCAAAATTATGAACCTAACGAAAATTCTCATATTTGCCACCACTGCAGCCAAATGTTCGCAAACAAAGAAGATCTGATCCGACATATCGCTATACACGATCCAGATTCGGGCCAGCAGGAGAGAGAATTGGCATTTAACTTGAACACAGAAAGTAAAATTAAATCTTTCGGTGATAATATTAACACTGCCGATTCCGTTGAGACTGTGGAAATAATTGAATTGAATCTAGAAAGCGATCATTTAGATGACGGCAAGGTAATGACGGTGGCCGAAGATAGCGGGCAACAGTACCTAGTGCTTGAGGTAATTGAGACTGAGAACGGTTCCGATCGACAAATTAACATCATACCTCCGGAAGAGTTCTTAAATAAAAAAGTAAAAGAGCTAGAAAAAATCAATCAAGAAGAGATATCTGACAAAATTGAATTGAATAATATGAATAAGGTGGTTGAAAACGATATTGATTCCTGCTTTGGTTTTGATTATGAGCCGGACCAGAGCGAGGCTGTTGAAAAAGAAATTGAAACCATGACATTTTTTTAGGTTTAAGTAGTTCTTTAATTGTTAACATTGCAAAACGCATTTAGTTAGGCAAAGCAATAAAACTAGTGACGAAGAAGAGTGAGTTAATTTTCAAAAAGATTATTAAAAAGTTATGCATATAAAATATAAAATATAAGTATTAAGTGTTCTTTTGTATATGTAGTGATCAGAGTTTTTTCTACTAATAAACCCGTAAAAGATCCGAAAAACCTATTTTTATTTCAACTTCTAACTGTATTAATCTTCTATTTTATACTTTATCCGCATATTACTAATGATATAGCTGTAGAAGAATTGAAGACTTGTATTATAAGTTAATCTATTTAATAGCTTAACTTTTACTACAATGATATTAATAAATTCCTGAACATTTTATAAAATAAATAAAAAGCGTTGAAATTTCACGTAACGGTTTGCTAACTAGGACTCGACTCTCGTTGAAGAGGAAAAAGGAGCTTAGACTATGGTACTTTAACATGTATTGTTAAAGTACCATAAGTTACAAATATCCCAGATAATTAGAGCTCTCTTACTCAAGTTTCCTCACGATATTATCCTACATGATCAAACTCTTGTTGCGTAATTATTAATATGAATTCAGCACATTTTTAAAGAAAATATACATTTCCTTGTTTTTAAGGTAGACGGTAAGGATTACATACTCTAACCACTATAGTATATTGGCTTTTCTCAAAGATTTTTCTGCAATACATACAAAAATTGGTTGTGCCAAAAATTTCAAAAAAACTACAATTTTGTTCAGGCACTATAACAAAACTACCTCGCTATAATCCGCACGGGTTAAGCGAATGCATGCAAAACTAATGTGTATGAAGCAGGCAAAATTTACGAACCTTACACATGCAGGACAAGCCACCACACGCACCCCAAGGCTCCTCCACCAGCAATAAAGCACACGTGAATTCAAAACAAGTAAAAGCCAACTTGAATAAATCCTAATTTATATTTGCGTTACACATTAGGGTGCCGTAAGAAATTAGCTGTCACTTATTATTGGTCTCTTAGTTAATAAATCAACTAAACAATAAACGATATATGGTGTTACATGTATAAAAATAATATTATTTACTAATTTAATTAAAATTTATGATTCACAATTTTTGTCATAGTGGCTTCCACATAAAAGATAGATATATGCTGCCGCGGACTTTTATTTAGAACTATTAAAAACAATACTACGGTACATCATCTTTGTGTAACTCTAATTAGGCAGCGTACGCCAAGATAGCTCTCAGAGCCCAGATTTTTTCCGACTCTATTGACATGTATCGTTATATTACATTAAATCATTACAAATCGTAGCCTATATGTTATTCCGATGTTATAACCTATATAACTGAAAAGTTTCATCAAAATCCGTCCAATAGTTTTTTCGTGAAAGAGTAACAAACATCCATCCATACTCACAAACTTTCGCATTTATAATATTAGTAGGATAGTAGTAGGAGTAGGATTAGTAGGATATTAATACGATTAGTAGGATGTTTAATTAATAGGTTGAATAGATAGTTCTCAAATGCCAATTTTTTACCCCTTTCAATGTCTATTTTACGGAGAGACATATGAAAAGAATACTCAGTCATGTTTAACGTCACGATTGACGAGTCAAGAAGACAAGGATTTTCATTATGTACACTGTAATCTTTGACGAGGACCTAAGTAGGAGTAATTTCGTTTCTGTTGGTTTTCTGTTACGATTAAAGTTTTGAACCCAAATCGTTAATAAAACTCAAGAATAACAGTAGTTGTTATAAATTATTTTATTGAAAATCGTAAATAAATTTACATATAATATTAATAAATATTACATCACGAGTACACAATGGATTTCGCGTAGCGTCGAACTCTAGCGATGGCGCATTGCGTGGCGCTTCTTAACAGGTGAATGTAAAGATGTCTAGTAGCCAGCCAACTCGGCGAAGGTGGAGTCCATCTCGTCTGCCAAACTCTTGTACCGGTCCTTGTTGATGCCCAACTCGTCTGTCCAACACAAAATACATTAGAATCGTTTAGACGTGAATCGTGTGACATCTACTGCTTCGACAAATATGACTGTCCAGCTACATGTTGCTTTGGCTTAGTCTAGTTTTTATTTCCCCTCGAAACAAAACTATAGTTCGAAACATAACTAATAGTTCAACAAAAATGCTCCGATCCCCACTTAACTTTACAGGATTATCCGCTGGTCAATCTAAACATTTTCTGAAAATTTCATAATAATCGATTCCAGCTGTTTTGGAGTCTATAAGTACTAATATAAGAATATATATACATACATTCTCTTTTAGACACATAAACTAACTGACCCAGCAAAGGTTGTTTTCCACATAAATTAATTTTAGTGAATTTCAAGTGTTCATTATAAAACAATATAAAAAAATATTAGGGGTGAACAACCCCTCTCACATAGGGATATGAAAAATAGATAGTAGCCGACTCTCAGACCTGTTGAATGTGGATATAAAAATTTCATAAAAATCGATCAAGCCGTTTTGGAGGAGTATGGTAACATTGTGGCATGAGAATTTTATATATAAGATTTAATACAGCTTAAAATAATTCACCGACGATGTATCGCAGATACCTAGTACCAAAAAAAACATACATAAAGTTTTGTGATATTATATTAATTTTGTTAAGTAAATGGTTCTTTTTTATATAATATTTTTATCGCACAAGCGTGGTATTGCTTTAATAATACATTTAAAATTGAAGATTTAAGAGATTAAAGAATAGAAAGTACCTTGGAAGCATAGATCCACGACGGTAGCGGCAAAGCATAAGACTTATTAATCACGACACAAAAAGCAGGTTCGAGACTGCGATTTCTAAAGGATTGCCTTGAATTCTTTCAGTATTAGAGTAAATAGCACTCAGTTTTAATGACAATCCTCTAAATATCGATAATGAGGTTAAGGTTAATTAGTATGAAATAGAAATTACAGACTATCCTAGACACAAGAGATAAGAGGAAAGATGTGTTATAACATGATCTTGCACGAAATTCATCGATCGAATTATTCATATGGGATTAGTTGTAATATTTTTAGAGAATAATGGAAATGTTATTTGGATTTTATGGATACTTTTGGTACGGTATTGACTTAAACTAAATATAAGGGATAAGTTAGTATCCTGTGAGCTCGGCGAATGTGCCGTCCAAGTCATCGCAAATCGCCTTGTATTTCTCCTTCTCGTTGAACAATTGGTCTGAAAATTGTGTTATTACATCAATTATGAATTAGTTTTATTATCTACCTCAGATGAAGAAAACTTATGGGTAATTAGAATGTTTTGATTAAAAGGCTGTGTCAATTCCCGGGAATTTAGCTTTTTCTTATATTAATATTTGTTAGGGTGACTGATTGATATGATTAGAACACAATATTAGAAATATTTTTATTGTAATACATAGTTTAAGAATTTGCATTTTTGGACGTATTCTCAAATACTTTGTTTTAGTATAGAATAATTATAAATAAATTCCGATTCGTTAATATCTTAGGTTGCATATACAACCTTGAATAAAATTCCGTACAAAGGTACGGTTGAATTTTGTCACCCCCGTATAGTATCGATGAGTAGAATAGACCACCCTCATTTTTTACCGAGGTGTCTTAAAAGGCGACTAAGGTAAGTTGACCGCCCGATCATAAAATAACTAGGCAATTCATGTGAGAATAAGTTTCAATGAAATAGAGCCCAATAAAACTGGCTTACGAATTATCATAGCATTAAAATCTTTAAAACACACAATGTTTGATTAAACCTTAATGATTGTCAATAGGTACAATTGAGAAAATACCATTAACATCACGTTCTGCGTCCAAACTTATCATAAATGTAAGAGTCAAAAATACACCAAAACCTAATCCACACTAATATTATTCTGTCTATAAAGTCACTCGGTCTGCCGCTCTGTCTGTCTATTATCACAGTAAATCCGCTGGATTAATATTGTCAAAATTTAAATTAAAGCTTATACACCGGGGTAACAAATAATATAGGGAATTCCAATTGGTTAATCCGATTTTTGGGAAGATTATTCTGTTAGTTGTGTTAATTTTCGTAATATACCTTCGAGCCTATCGACTTCCTTCTGCAGTTTCTTGACTGTCTTTTCAGCGAACTCGGCACGAGCTTCGGCTTCCTTCAGTTTGGAGGTCAGAGTCTTTAGTTGTTTTTTGAATTCTTCTACACGTTGGTTGGCCTTTTCTTCAGATACTTCGAGTGATTTAAGAGAGTTACCTACGACCTACAGGCAAAAGGCACTTTACATTATGTTTTGTATTTACATTAATAATGCGAAAATTCTGTCTAGTAAAGTTTTTTACTTTAATTTTTACAATAAATTAACGAAACAAGGATGTTATTCAAAAATTATGATTTTGGTAAGATAAATGAATAATAAACTATCAGTGTGCTTCTATTCCTAGCGCTAGAAATATCCAAAATTTATTATTTATATATTTAAAATCATTAAATCTTCTCCTACGAGTAATCTTATAATAATAGGCTATTGCAATTCACAAAACTAAACAAAAAATCATTTGTTGCTTCTCTTCACACAAAGTCGCAATTGTAATAGTGTAATTCTTAGAGATCCAAATGAAAATTGTATAAAGGCCTGATTTCTGTACTAGGTGACCTTGACAGACAACTAGGTTCCCACCCTTGAACATCATAAGAGAAATACTTTATCACTATAAATATACATATATGTATAAAAAAAACATTGAACTAAAGCTTTTATAAATTAGATATGTCATCATTTGTTTGTATATGTGTGAGATTGTGTGTGAGTGCGAAAATAAGAGTACGAGTGTGCGTTTGTGTACGTATGTGCACATAATGGATACTTACTTTCAATTCTTCCTCAAGTTCAGAGATTTTGGCATCACCAGACTTAACACGGTCTTCAGCTACTTCGAGCTCGTCTTCAACGAAGGCCAGCTTGCGTGATACCTGTATGCCATACATAGAATATCTCATAGACTTTGTTGGTATACCATAAAATTCATCACTATATAATTAATTGACTTGAGGCGTAAGACACGTCTGTCTTACGCATCTAACATCTCGATTAATACCTGACCAAAATAAAAAGCCCCGTGGGCTATTTATTACTAAACATATACAAATATAAATTCTAGTGTATTTTATAATATAGCAACAAGATAAATCAATAAAATATATCAACTACATTTTTTATTCTAGGGAAACCGTGTAGTATCCGGCTGAGTAGAATAGACGACCCTCATTTCTTACCGAGGTGTCGTAAGAGGCGACTAAGATAAATCGACCCGCCGTGTGGTATCCGGCTGAGTAGAACACTCCACCCTCATTTCTTACCGAGGTGTCGTAAAAGGTGACCAAGGTAAGTCGACCCACCATGTGGTATCCGGTTGAGTAGAATAGACCACCCCTTTTTCTTGCCAGTGGGGTCGTAAAATACGACTAAGGTAAGTTGACGTGAGGCAGGCGGCCGATATGTGCCGATAACACTTAGAGTGGGATAAGGGCAGGAGGATGATGATGATTTTTTATTGTACAATTTATTAAAAAAATTGATGAATTTATTAAAAATATTGGGAATTTTGTTATTTGTCTACAAATAATTTACTTGCCTCGTCGGATTTGCCGTCAGCGTCTTCAGCTAGCAGACGCGCTTCCTTCAGCTGGTTGGTGAGTTGGTCCATGCGCTCCTCATCTTGTTGTGCCCTGTTCTCCAATACTTTGCACATACTGAAAATTAAAAAATATTATTAATTATATATTTTAACTCACATTTGGTAACAAAATACATTTTAAAAGTTAGCAGGCTACTACAGCAGGCCTACCATGAACTCTTATTGCGACTCAATTGAAGACGTAAACGATGACCGCGATCCGCTTTCTTTTCGTACCGTGAAGTGTGAATTGCATTGTGGTCATAATGTTTGAAAAGGATAACGTTATATGAACTATAGATTACTCTGTCTTTTTTACTCACATGTTCCTAGGACGAATTATGAACGCTCATTCGGCAACGACATAAAGTGTGACGAGTGTAAGACGTCATGGTATGAAAAAGCAAAACAATTTCGTTTACGTCTTCAATTGAGCGCAATAAGAGTTCATGGTAAGCCTGCTGCTGCAGTACAAAAACTTACTTATCTAAAAAAAAACACCTTGTATAATGGATCTCTGTAAAGTAACGCCTAATTCTATGAATTAATTAACACTGATTCTTCTATTTACTGAATGACTCTTTGAGTGGGTAACGTGTTCAAAGCCCGGGCAGGCACCAATGAGTTTTTCTATTAAAAACTTATGTCTAATTGATTTTTGCGATTTATCACAGCTTTTCTGGTAAGGTGAATATCGTAAGCACACCATATCTCTAGATAATTCTGGGGATATTTGTCTACCAATCTGGAATGGAGCAGCATGGTGGATGTGCAGCTCCAACCCTTCTCTCGAAATACGGTTAGAGTAGACCCATGCCCAGGAGTGAGATAGTAAGGTGTCACTTTACGTTTACCTTATCTTTTTTTTTATTTAATAATTTTCGATAAATCAGTTACTATTTCTGAATATTTTCAATTGGATTTCATACCGGTTGTTCTCGTCAGCGGCTTGCTGGGCCTCGAGCAATTTCTGTTGAGCTGTGCCAGACCTCTCCTCGGACTTTTCGAGGTCCTCCTCAATCTGCTGCACCTTCCTGTTGAGTGAGGCCACCTCCGCCTCGGTAGCGGCCAGCTGCTTTTCCTTCTCTTCCAAATCCTTGTTGGCCTGCTCGAGTTTGTTCTTGTTTAAGACAAGGTCCTCTTCAACTTGGGCGAGTTTTTTCTGGAGTTCACGGACTTCCTCATTGACCTGGAAAATAAAAGACACTTAGCCCATTGTAATTAAAGTTTCTCTGCCCCGATAGTCCTTAATGCTAAAACTTAAAAACAACAACCATTTCTTCATTACGTATCATTTTATGCTTAAAGCTATCAATAAATATATGATTAGAGACACACCGTCGTCTGTCCTCAAGTAAGTTAATACTTATAAGTGATAGACAACTGGTAAATATATACATACATGAGCAGACCGGGAAAATATTTTTTTTGAATGTGAATTATTTCTATGGAATTTCTAGTGTACATTACAAATGAATAAAAATTTTTGTCTAAAAAAAATGTTAGGTGTGGACAACCCTCATCACTTAGATTTTCATACTTATTTAGAATATGCATATAAAATTTTATAAATATCGGTTAAGCCGTTTAATAACTAGGACACTTACACACACGGTCGTCAATCCCCAAAGTAACTTAATACTTGTATTATGGGTGATAGACAACTGATAAATATATACATATATAATTTTAAATTCATACTTAAATACAAATACACACCCAGGCTCGAAGACCCAGCAAATTCAAAAAAAAATTTGGCCCTCGGGAATCGAACCCACGACCCGCGGAGCAGAAGGTTAGTCATGTAACGTATGGTAACTAACACTGTTACATAAGAAGTTTATAAAAAGGTAATTTTTAAATAAATACATATATGATGTCTACGGGGGGCGCAAGTGGTAGTGTCCCTGCCAACAAACCGGTTCACCCCCGGAGCTAAGTGTGTGGTCAATGCCATCTGCACCAAGGAGTAAGATACTTGTGCGTACATCAATATAAGAAAAATGCGTATCAATGTACATAGGCTCACCTTTTCAGCACGGAGATTGGCATCCCTAGCCTGCTGCTCGCAGGTATCTGCCTTGTCCATGGCATTGTCCTTCTCCAGCTTCATCGCCTGCATCTTCTTCTTGATCGCGTCCATGGTGGCGGCTTTTGGTTTCTATGGTCCGGTCGAAAATATACGCCAGCTACTGGCCTGCAACGAGGAACATTAATCTAAAGCGTGAGGGTCCGACCATTGAAAATATAGGCGTCCAAAAAGCGTCCTGTAAGACCCCGACGATCAAATAACGATCGCCAACACAGAAACACGTAATACACACACACAGCGTCTTCGCCGGCGAAGACGAGGTCCCAGTTTTCTGACGTCAGTCGGTCGTGGCTTCTTGCCACCCTTCCGACGCAGCAATGACTAATCTAAGTCATACCATCAACCCTCCACTACACGTCGCCCTAAGCCGTGGTCCGGCCTCACAGGAGGCACCCTTAGGACGACGTTCCCCGACTTAAGTAGAGCTTCTGCGCTCTACTCTCTGCATTTCGCAACTTCGACGGTGCTTCTGCGCTCCGTCTCGCCCGGTGACGCTGCTAAAGCCATTAGGGCTAACAGCCCTACAGTCAATATGAAAAAAAAAACTAAAGCGTGAGTAACCACAACGATGTTAACAGACACCCAACTAATTTATTAATGTATACTTATCGTGGCATGAAATTAGCAAACCTTAATACTTATAATAATTGATTATTTCAATAATTATTTATAAATAATTATTTAATTTAGTGAAAATCTAATATCAACTTAATCAAAACTTAATTTTAGTATAAAAAAACTTGAGATATGTATTAGGTAAGTATATATAATATTCTAATGCAGTTTTTTTTAGTGTGTTTATGTAAATACTAGTTATTATTATAGCAAAATCCGTGTACTAATAGGATATGTTTTGTATAGCATATTGTATTATACCGTCGGAATATAATAGCTTCTGCAAGAGACTAATTCCAGATTTTACCAACACTCGTCTAACTTAATAACCTGAAAAATTCTTAAATTCGAATATTGATTTTATTCTATTCTTATGTAACATTTGTGGCAAATTTAAATTTAATAAATTAGAAAAAAATCCTCAGGATTTTATAAAAGAAAAAGACTCCTGAGGTGATAATCATCATTCATCATCATTCTCCTGCCCTTATCACTCTTAGTGGGGTCGGCAAAACATGTTATAAACATGTTGTCACATGATTTGGCTACGTATTTTACGACCGGCCGCCCTTCTGACGTGACGACCTTAGTCGCCTTTTACGACACCTCGGTAAGAAATGAGGCTGGTCTATTCTATTCTGCCGGATACCACACGGCGTTCCTGAGGTGATAATATTTAATAATAATGATCACAAGGTTTTAGAACCTTTATTTTTAACTAACGAAAATGTTCGACTAACTTACTTATAGAAATCTAGTGAAACATCATTCTCCTGCCCTTATCCCACTCTTAGTGGGGTCGGCACAACACGTTACAACATGTTGTTACATGATTTGGCTACGTATTTTACGATCGGCCGCCTGCCTGACTTCAACTTACCTTAGTCGCCTTTTACGACACCTCGGTAATAAATGAGGGTGGTCTATTCTATGCAGCCGGATACCACACGGCGCTTACCTTAGTCGCCTCTTACGACTCCTCGGTACGAAAGGAGGGTGGTCTTTTCTATTCTGCCGGATAGAAATCTAGTGAAAATAGTTCATAAATACGAGCAAATTTAATTCTGTATCAGTTGCTCACAGTTGGCTCATTGCCATATTATCAAATGGAGGCTGAAAGAGTTAGTTAGCCAAAGGTTTGATGTTCTTATATACATTCGTAAACTACATACTTTATGTCTTTCCTTATTATTTATCCTTTTTTATCCGATAAACGCCCGTATATTTACGTATTTACGTAGTGATTAATTTGTAACTCACATCAAAGTGTAAATCAATTTACTTATGTAATTATTGACGGGATAAAAGCTATCTAAAATAAATTATATATAAGATTATACATCCAATTTATCTCAGTAATTAAGTCTACACATTTGATGTCGCGGGCCGAAACTTGTATAAAATAGTTTCAAACAGTTTATATTTTGCTATAATCAGGGTTTAAGAAAAAGTAGAAAGACTCCACTATCTCCTGATTATACTTCGGTTACGGGGCGAAACGATCGTTGAGATTGTCATCGTGAATGTGTATAGTGCTTGTGTAGTGTGTTGTTGGTGGCATTGTTTAGTGATTCGTGCATTAACTAATCCTGCATATGTAAGGTATGAGAACAGTTTTTGCTTCGACTATTACATAGATTTTAACAAACGCGCATTATAGCAAAATAATTCTATCATAACTTTGTACTATGGAATTCCGCAAAGTGCCTACGTCTAAAAAGTATGTATATTTCGTAGTTAATAAATCCATTATCCTCTTTTTGTATTACTTTAATAACGCTTGCGACTTCTAACGTTTTTTGGATAGCAAAAACATCGCCACGAAACCTGCATCAAAGTACTATTACTATCCTGTTACTATCCCACCGCTGGATAAAGACCATCTCTCTTGTTGAAGAAAAGAATCGGATTATACACCCGCCACGCTGTTTGGCAGATTGGCAATTTATACATATCCTCAAAATACTTAACTTACTTCTTCTTTCCGATGTTCACCTTAACCAATAAGCATATGTATTGTTGTAAATATCAACTAAACATTTTTTCGGCTAAAAATATTTAGGTAATTTTTGGAATTTCGCCAAAAAAAAACAACTATTTCTTAGCACCAAATACTTCTCTCGAATATATGCTTAGCCCCTAAACTAGCAGTGGATTTAAAGCGAAAGATAAATTCTAGAGTGGATTTGCCTAGTGCATTTGCACTAAATGTACATTATTGAAAAGGTTATTCTAAAACATGAACGCTACTGTTTAAATATAGGAATATCTGGGCACAGCGAAACATACGTGAAGTGTATTAAAAACCCATTGAATAGTTAACGTCTAGAGATTGCGAAAATAACGGGCGCTGCCGCATGACGCGGTTGTATTTTTGGCCGGCTGTCAAGTGATGCCGATATTGTTAACCGAAATAAGTATCCGCGAGAACAGCTGGTAAACGATGTAAAATTGATTCCTCAGGAAAATCCTAACGAAAAGGAAATACGTGATACGTTCGATAATATCGTCGTCATAATTTGACGCACAAATGTCATCATTATCTTAGTAATTATATTTAGATTAGAGTTATTTAAAGTTAATTTTTTATCAAATGGCTTAGAAACAACTGCGGTGAATTTTATACAGCACACTCTTTATCAACAGTTTAATCATCATTCTCCTGTCCTTATTCCACTCTACGTATGGTCGGCAAAATATGTTTGTCTCTTTCATCTTTTCTATCATTTGTGAACTCTGGCGCTACTCCTTTTACATGCAGAATCAAACAATCTCTTTTAAGGCATCTCCCTCTAGTCACATATACATCCACATCCATATCTACCACTGATTGACACATTAACAAAGTTTCGATAATGAGAGAAGATTCCTGTCTATTTTACCATATTCACCATTCTAATAAAAGGTACCAAAGTAGATAATAAGAAATACAATTTTAAAAACTGGACACCATAGGCAGCGTTATATTCAAGGAATCCCTTTATTCATGGTATTTTTTATTTCGCATTACAAAATATATTAAATAAAAACAAAACAAAACTTACATAAAGAATATATATATTATTTCGTTTTATACAATTTATAAAACATTGAAGTAAAAGTCTATGGAAAGAAAATAAACAGAAACTACGAAGACATACCACCTATTCGATATGGTGTTACAGACAGGTATGTCACATTAGTTTAAGTATCTGTTTGTAACACCATATCTGAATAAATGTTTATTATTATTATTATTGTTAGATATTCTCTCATATTGGACTTTAATATTGACGAAGTGAAAACGAGAATTTAGTGCAAAAGCAAGACCAATTAAGCAGAATTAAGATTTGAAGACTTACGACTTTAACAATTACGACTATCATTTAATAATTTATAACGTTCTTAAAAAATAATACAATTTTTATAAGCCTCATCGTGCTGACATAAGATATTTATGCTCAAAAGATGAAACTAAATTGATTATTCTAGTTACGCTTGTTGATCCCTGATAGTATGTAGGTGTTTCGGAAAACACATTTTCCATCAAAGTTCCAACGGTTAAGGCCTATCTTTAGATACTTTATGACGAAGTCATTAAATGCAAATTACGTACATAGAGCGAATCTTAAACATGATCATAGAAATACTTATATTTTGTTTCAGGAAAGCAACTTAATTGATTGCAATTATGCTTAGATTCTCTAGGGTATAATTTACTCATCGATAATTGTTTTTTTTTCTAGTGAATATATATACATATTAAAATTTATATTATAATATCCAGGACGCTTCAGTACTGTAGGAATCGAACCAGATGTTGGTAATGCGCCAACTATCCTGGCAGCTAATTCAGATATTGCTATCACATTGGCCATGAAACTTGACCATATTACTTATTATCAGATTACTTAGACTCAACGGTGTTAGAAGAAAAAGCGTAAGTTCTAGTTTTACAGGCTCATTATATTTAAAAAACATTTTTGTTTAACAACAGTATTTTACATTCACTGTTAAGTGTACGCATACTATAAAAATAATTAAGAAAATTTTTTTTTCTAATTATAAATTTATGAAAAATTTAATGAACTTAATAAGAAATAATTCATAGCGTTGAATAAATAATACGTAAAAGATATTACATAAGTTACTTACTTTACATTACTTTTGTGTTAAAGATTTCCGGTAAGTAGCAACCAATTCTATAAATTCCTTAAGGAAAAATAATGATATGATAAAAAATATATATAATGATACATTGACTTTTAGATTACGATATCAAATTTAAATTACGATTCCATGTTAAATTAAGACATCAATAGCTAAAAATCAAAAGCAAAAGTAAAGTTCATGCATCCTAGCACCTTGTCCTACACAGTCCTGCCAGCTACGATTTATATCTCGAGACCATGCTGCGAATAAATCAATAGCTCTCGTCTGGAATGGTACTATCATACAGTTTCAAATGTAGAACATTTCATGAGACAGGTGTTGCCACACGTGAATAAATAAATTAAATATTGAACTTTCTATTTAATTTTCCGGAATAGATACAAGCAGTGTAAATTAAATTGTTTTTTGGCGATCCCAGCATTTTTTTATCTATCACTGGATTTTTATTTTTGAAGATAAGTCGATAACACACTGATTCACAGCAAGGCCTGGCCGGACTGACCGTTTTTAAAATTTTAATTCGAGTTTGATTTTTGAACAAGATCATCTTTTGTTACTGCTATTGTATTCTACTGGCCAAAGTGTAAGTGGCAAGCAATTTTTCAGTCTGACAACAATGTCATGTCACGCTTTAAGCCAAAGAATTCGAATAACCTCTTTTAGCGCATTCCTTCCGTGACTACACAGATGGTCGCCCGATGGTATATTACGACATGGTACGTTAAATCCGACACGTATTAATAGAAATGTAATTACATGTGGACCTTTTTATTTAACTTTTTGATCTTTGACATTGTGCCAATTCTTTTGTAGACTCAACTTTCACCTATTTATAATCTTATCGCAATAGTTATTGCCGCTGAAATAGATTTAGATTATTGTTAAAACGTTAAAATAAGTATTTTATTTATTTTTTTATGCGGATTATTATTTATGGATTTTTTTTAAATTGAACATTCATAACGAGTTATAGTTAAACAAAAATAAATTTCAACATTTCTCTGTATTTCCATTTAATATAGATATAATATGTCTATGAAATATATAAAGTATTCACAAAAAAAATTATAATTCTATTTAGTCCCAGGTTAAGAATGTGTAAATGTTAGACTGTATACGCAAAAGCAATTACGAAATGTCAGCATCGATTAAGTTGATATTTAGAACGAAACATATTTAAGTAATCGAAATAAACATCAACGAAACTTAAAGATCAATATCATATATTTAAAAGCATATGTTAAAAGTTAATTAGATTAACATACAAAATCATAAAGTCCGAATATGTGTCGACAGAGTAATGTTTCAGTGGTGTTATGTGATGTGTACGTGGGCGGTTGGTGTACGTAATATTGTAGCATAACATCAGATCACTTCCAAATGTGTCCCGAGTAACGAGACACCTGTATTCATTAGAGGCGTCCCAATTCGACGATAATCGGGCCACGTCTGTGTCTAAATAAAAAATTGTGGCTAGTTTCCACATATCGCTAAATAAATACCGATGTTCGTAAATAGGCCGGGAGCTACACGCTATTTTCAGCGAGGACGCGCGCGCTGAAACCCGAGTCACTCCGAGAGGCGACGAGAGGGACGCACCACCTCTGTATCACATATCCGTAACTTAACTTTAAAGCTGAACACTCATGCGTCAGCTTGGATACACCACTGCACTTCACTTTCACCGTCACTGAGGGCAGTAGGGGTCCGGTGAGGTCCGTGGGTATCCAGGCTGTCGGCACTCACCTAGCGGGCTGTTCACACGGCGGAGCGACACGCACTAAGCGCGCGCCCGCCCTGCGCTCGCGCCGCCCGCCCGCACTATTTTCGGTGCCAAAAATCCAGGATTCCAATCCGCCATCGCAATCGCAACGCGCTCCCTCACACCCACGTCGTGGTCCGAATCTTCCGTACGGTTATGAATGTAAACCATTGTTTAGGTCATGCTAACCCTGGAACTATTAGAGATTCTCACTACGTCGTATTCTTACTGTAGCTTCACAATACATTTATAATAATATAGTGTTTGTGAAACAAAATATACATCTTTTTAATAAAAAAAAGCGATATTAGTAATAGGCAAACTAGGAACCGAAATAAATTAATAATACCAAGGCTAAGGCTGACCTTCCACGAGCACATACACATAGTCTGCAATAAGGCTGCGTATGTCATGGGACGACTTTATCCGATGTTATGCAAGAAAAGTAAGATGTCGCTCCGCAACAAAGTGACACTCTACAAAACTTGCATAAGACCAATAATGTCCTATGCGAGCGTTGCGTTCGCGCACGTTTCAAAGGTCAGATTGCTCAGGCTCCAAAGACTTCAGAACCGATTTATGCGGACAGCCACTGGGTGTCCGTGGTTCATGCGGAACGTTGACCTCCATAGAGACCTCGATCTCCCTACCATTACTCACCTCTTTAAACGTTTTTCGAAATCTTACTTCGAGAAATCTGAGGAACACTCGAACCCCCTTATTTCAGTTGCTTCTACCTACATCCCAGTTAGGTCCGACCATCGAAAATATAGGCGTCCAAAAAGCGTCTTGTATGACCCCGACGATCAAATAACGATCGCCAACACAGATACACGTAATACACACACACAGCGTCTTCGCCGGCGAAGACGAGGTCCCAGTTTTCTGACGTCGGTCGGTCGTGGCTTCTCGCCACCCTTCCGACGCCGCAATGACTAATCTAAGTCATACCATCAACCCTCCACTACGCGTCGCCCTAAGCCCTGGTCCGGCCTCACAGGAGGCACCCTTAGCACGACGTTCCCCGACTTAAGTAGAGCTTCTGCGCTCTACTCCCTGCATTTCGCAACCTCGGCGATGCTTCTGCGCTCGCCCGTCCCGCCCGGTGACGCTGTAAAAGCCATTAGGGCTAACAGCATACAGTCAATTCGAAAATAAAAAAAAAAAAAATAAAAAAAAAAAAAAAAAAAAAAAAAAAGGCTAAGGCTTCAGAAAGTACGTAGATCGTTTGTGGGCTTCAGTATACTTTTTTATAATAAAATTCCTCAATCAATTTTGGACTTGCCTTTACACAAGTTCAAAAAAGCAATTAAAGAGACTCTCATTAATAAAGCTTACTATAATGTTGAAGACTATGTCAATGATAAGAAAGCTTGGAAATAAATATGACCAGCTATGTTCTAGACGATATTATAATCTAAGTTTGTTAACAATAGTTAATACAAAACTGTAATATTTATTTTTTTAAAAGAGTGACCGCCGAGTTTCTTGCTAGTTCTTCTCGGTTAGAGCACCTTTCCGAACCAGTTGTAGCTTCAATTTAATTTTAATTTGACGATTCAAAAGTGCTTGTAAAAGGCCAATTTGAATAAAGACTTATTTGAATTTGAATTTGAATTTGAACGTCTATAATTTGCTGAAAAGCTCACAAAGTAAGAAATTTATATAATCAAATCAAATCAAAATAATCTTCATTCAAGTAAGCTTCTTACAAGCACTTTTGAATCGTCAAGGATTAATTAGATTTAATAAGCTACGCTGGTTCGGAATGTTGCTCTTACCGAGAAGAACCAGAAAGAAGCTCGACAGTCAATATTTTAAAAATTTAAATTTACATTATTTAATTGCAATCTCGTTTGGAGATGAAAGGATTTTCAAATGCAAACATTTTTATCATTCAAATAATCTTCAATTGTGTAACATACCTTACGTATAAGCATAGTTCGTAAACTTAATTTAAACTTTTCTGTAGATAAGTCTAATATAGATTGCGGAATTTTATTGTAAAAGCGAGTACCGAGACCAACGAATGAGTTGCTATCTCTGCTGAGTCGCGACGCAGGGATTTCAAGCTTTTTGTGACCTCTGGCATATCTATGATACACATCGAATTTGGTTTGATACCAAATCATTCATATGAATATTTTTTCGTACGAAAATAATATTACAATATATATATCGTGACACTACTGTAAGTATGTCTATTATGTATTCTACTTACATTCTCACAAAAAGATATTAAAAAGATACCATTAGTTTTATACGGAACACGTAATAACGATTTCTTATTTGTATGATTTACAACTTAAGTTTTCGCATAATTTCAAAAGACTTTGAATAACCCTCATAAGTTTGTCCTCTCGAAAAATTTCAAGGTGACGGTTATTTTTTAACGAAAGTCTTATGGAAAACTTCCGATCAGTTATCTCTAAATCGATTCTATATAAATTTGATGAAGTAACGAAATGTATTTTCAAAAGCTTTTATACAACTTAAGTTATATGTATGTGAAGGTGGAATTTTGGAAGTTATATTTGACCCACTTCCCGGTGTCCGATTGAGCTGAAATTTTATATATTGGTCCAGTTCCGATGACAATGCATGTTTATGATAAGCACCACTGATGCTGCCAGGATTAGCTCCAGACGAGGGACTGCTTAACGGTTAACAGTAGAAACATGAAATGTTCTTAAAAGATTTTTTAAAAGCGTTTTTACCTTGACATGTTATATTAACTATTATCAGCATCCGGACGTAGGCAAAAAACTAGGCGTTACAATATCTTCATCTATGAACTTTATGCTTCCAGTTTCAGATAAAAAACGATGTCAATTCCCTTGCCTCATAGGCGTTAATTTTGCTCCATTCCTTCATTCCTTCAGCGGATTGAAGGTGTAAAACAGACAGTTAAACTTTCGTATAATTAATATTTGTATGGTAACAGTTAATATAACAGTTCATAAAGGCAAATAAGGTAAGTTCAAGTGTGTGTTCAGCTGAGTAGAATACTCTTTCTTACCGAGGTGGTCGTAAAATACGACTAAGGTAAGTTGACGTCAGGCAGGTGGCCGGTCGTAAAATACGTAGCAAAATCATGTGACAACATATGACAATCATGTAACATGTCGTGCCGACCCCACTTGAAGTAAGTTAAGAGCAGGAGGATGATGATGGTAACAGTTCATATGATACTACTCTGGAACTACTGCTACTGTTCTACTGCTAAAAATAACTTAGTTATCAAAATTCGTTCAACCTTAAAACTAATATGTATAAAAAGCTTTTCAACGCTATATTAAAAAACTAACTAGATCTAGAGCTTTGATGAAGCTATGATCTGAAGCTTTTAAAGCCTGTTTGTCAATTTGTTTTTCAGTTTGATCTCAATGTCAATTAAATCTCAATGTCACAGGAACGTATCCGTGACATTTGTCTGTATGTCCTTTTTAGAATCCGAAGCGGCTGGACCAATTTTAATGAAATATTTAGACAATCCTTAGATCCAATGGATGTACCTGTAAAGTTTGTGGCGATCGGAGTATTTTTTTAACTGTTTAATTCTGTTTCGAGAGGAATTCGAAACCAGACTGAGTCATAGCAACGCGTAGCCGGATTGCTAGAATTTTATAAGAAACTCATACGTACATCAGCCGAGGCTGAACCAGAGCTGTCACTTATTCCAAGAGGATGGTTAAATCATTTATGGTTTAATAATTCATAGAATTTTTCGCTTTGCGATTTTGTCGTGGAGTCTATCTCCTGATGATGCTTCGGTTGCGGGGCGAAACGATTGTTGAGTTTGTGATAGTGAACGTGTGTAGTGCTTGTGTATTGTGGTGGAAGTGGTAGAGGTTTGTGCATGTATTTTTACGGATCCTGCACGTATCGGGTATGAAAATACGGATAGTCCACTATACATTTAACACTATATATATTTTCTATTTACTGTATCGCGGATTATAGCAAAATAGTTTTATTATTACTTTTGTATGGTTTAATAATCAACATGGAAAAACATATGGAAAATTTTAAGAGCTCTTAAGCCATTATGGCCTAAGAAACTACGGTATGTATCTTCAATGCTATCTTACTTAATACAAATAAAATTTAAAGTTGAACCATCTTAAATGAAACAAGCTATATAAATATATTTGTTTCGATGAATACGGAGTTAGCATCAAACAAAATTATTTTTAAACCCACTGTAGTCTTGTAGTCTGATGCGAAAGCGTAATTTGATATAGATTGCAATCTCAAATGTCAATTATCTCAAATGCCATCTAAAAAAAGTAAAGTTACGGCCTGTTACTAGCTCACTTCTGGATATAGGTCTCTTCTCATCTTATTTTGGAGAGAAAGGTTGGGGCTCAGACCCACAGCGCTGCTCCAATGCAGATTGATAGGTTACAGAATCCCAGGAATTGTGCAGAGTTATCACAATGTTTACCTTCACCGAAATTGCATTTTAACACGTAAATATAATATGTAAACGAGCTGAAAACTGTTGGACTACGCCCACGTGTTAAAATACCCTTAATTGTGTAGGTATGTGCATTTTTCTATTCCCAAACAATAAACATATAAATCATACTCAGTAGATCTGAGAATCAACTACGTTCTATTTTTTTATCCCCTTAGTGATAAGGGTAAGTAC
Source organism: Morpho deidamia (assembly GCA_947086505.1). Classification (NCBI taxonomy): domain Eukaryota; kingdom Metazoa; phylum Arthropoda; class Insecta; order Lepidoptera; family Nymphalidae; genus Morpho; species Morpho deidamia. Next base: position 4,150,526 of record CAMTZC010000011.1, read on the forward strand.
CCTTCAAGCTTCGTATACTATTTAAGTAAACAAGACAGTGTAAGAATAAAATTGGATCAACCTACTTACCTAGTAACAGCTCACAGAGATGTGCTGTGATAAAAATGGAATAGTAAATTAGTGAACCAATAACTTTTTAATGGAGTATTATAAAGTTTATTTATTGAAAATTAAGCCAGTATTATAATAGGTTTTTAGGTTAATAAAAATATATTTGCTTTATAGAAACGTATATTTATCAGAATGAAGTTTAAGCTTTTGACACACTCTTAGTTTTAAAAGTAAAGCTTATAGATGCTAAGGCCATGGCCGCACTAACGACACGACAGGGTTCCGATAAAACAACTGGATCTAAAACAATTAAAATATAGCTAACTGCAACTAAAAATCCCAGTATAACTTATTTACTTGTATATTACAAGAACATGAATGTAATGTAGCAAAAATATATTTCACGACGCTAAAAGAGTGAAATCTATTTATAACATGACATTGAAATAAGGGAAAACAGGTAACTTTTAAGGACACAAAATTATTTTAGGAAAAATTCGTGCAAAGTTTACGTATATAAGTTTTCACTCTCTACGTTGGGAAAGTGAACTTTTATATAGAGTATAGATAAACAGTAGTGGTGTACTGGCATAACTTTAATTAGTGAAACGAATGTGCCATCTGTCAACTGCCAGTGCGACCAGGACCTAAGCAATCTTGCGTTGGAGTATAAAGGTGTTGAAGCCTATAAAAATACATAATGCAATAGGTACTTACGTTACTAATATTACAAACTTTATACAGAAATCAAATAATTGTATCAATACCTTCAAATTCTTAACTATCAGTTAACACCATTCAAACGTTAAAAAGTAAAACGCATATACAACAGAAAAAAAGCAAAGCAACGGCCTGTTACTATCCCACGGCTGGGCATAAGTATTCTCTCTCCGTTTTCTGGAGAGAAGGGTTGGAGATAAGACCTACCACGCTGCTCCAATGCGGATTGGTAGGTTACACATATCCCCGGAATTCTCTAGAGATATGCAGATTTCCTCGCGATGTTACCTTCACCGAAAAGTGTGCGATAAATTGCAATTATCAATAAGACACATAATTTTTTATAGAAAACTCATTGGTGCCTGCCCGGGGTTTGAATACATGATCGTCTCTAGAGAGTCACACGCTCTCACCACTAGGCTATAACAGCTTATACAACAGAAGCTATAATATATATTTTTTGCTGTAATCCGAAGCTATAATAATTCTATTATAGGTTCTGAAATATGGAGTTCCACAATGTAACGTCTGCTTCTATAAATCGTATATACAAATTGTAGTGTTTTTTTTTGGAATCTTTATACAGTTGTGAGCCCCAGAGGCTTTTATTAACTGGTATCTATTATGGACCGATCGTGAAGACTGAATGTGTTCACCGAAATAGAGGAGGAAATTAAGCGCAATTACTGATCTTATATATAAATTCGCGTCACAATGTTAGTATACCATACTCCTCCGAAACGGCTTGACCGATTTTTATGAAATTTTTTATGCATATTCAGTAAGAATAATAATCGGAAATTTCCATTATTTATACCCCTAAATAATACCCCTTATGTTTTTTAGATAATTTTTTTTATGATGTGCACTAGAAATCCCCTAAAAATAATTTATATGGAAAAACATTTGCCCGGTCAGCTAGTTTATTTGTATAAATAAATAAAAACCTATCTAAATCTTATTTTATGCTACCAAAAAGTATATACACTTCCGAGTTAATATATTTTTTGACAGCGTAAAGTAAGACCTCCGGGTCTTATAGACACCAACGGAACATCATTTACCTTCGTAAAGTATGAAATCTTTATAAGTAACAAAACTAAAAACCGTTTTTCCACAATCACAACTCATGATACAATCATTTGATTTCCGTCACTGTAAAATGTTGTAGAAAATCTAAATATTCAGAAACAATGGATACAAAAATTTTATAAACATGATACGCATATTTTTAAACTCATAATACAAGAGTCAATTGTTTATTAAAACCCAATCTCGTTTTATACATTGAAATATTGTAATAACCATACGATGTATTACTATATATACTATAAATAATGTAAGTAGTATAATGCATTTTTAGTACATCAAAAAAGCGCTGTAACATATTAGTACCAAATGCATTCTTCGTTAAAAATGACGGCAGTGTTCACCAAATAACATACATTTCATATACAATATTCATTTTGATCACATGACTTTTGCAAACACACATTTTAATGATAATTTGCTAGATTTTCATATATTCTTTGGCGACGCTATACTAAGATAAAATAATAGCAAATTATTCGCCCTACGATACATTTTTGTTGTCTTGAAATATTGTGGCATATTATATATATTATAAATCCTGAGCTTAGTAACGAATACTTTGAATCATAGTGATAGGCCAAAGTATATAATGACGCGTGTTAACTAAAAATTATAATCAGTAAGGTCACACATTTAGGTCTTGTTACAATATCATAACCAGTTATTACATATATATTTACTCATTATGTGTTACAACATGTTTCAAATACAACCTCCTTCAAATAGTTAAGTCAATGATATAAAAAACGTTTTCACCGTCAATGTGGTTGTTGTTGAGAGATTAAATGAGCTGAATTTTGAGAAAACTGTTTCGTATTGAATAAGTAAAGGAAAAAATATCGTTTTTATATATGTATATAATTATACTGTTTCAAATAATGCAAAGTTGAATATACTAAATTTGATACTACTTCGTCAATTATACGTAATTAATAATTTAACCAGATATTCTTTTATATGTAATATTTCATAGTTCTTGTAACCTACTTTCGTGTAATTACTTAATTTTTATTTATACTTATATGTGGATCGTGTTGTAGACTTGTAGCTGTATTACTTTAAGATATCAACACATATATTATAAGAAGAATGGGATACAGATTTTTTTTATTTTTAACGGCTTGGAATCAATAATTTTAAGACCTTGATTCAGTATTGTCTCAATACATACACTGAGTTGAACAATTTTTAATAAAGGTTAATTAATAATAAATTAATTAATAATTAATTAATTTGTCGGTCAATCTGTAAAGTCATGCGTGAAAGTTCTAATTAGATATTTTCGAATGATAGACACACTTTTTAAATTATTAAGCTCTTGATTGTGCAATGCTAGTATTTTACATAATAACATCGATGTTGTTCCTTTACACTTATTCAATAAATAATATGCAATTTTGTCAAAAAGCAACCCATTTAATCTTTTAATCAGCAGCTTTTTCAATAGCTCAAAGACATTGACGGCGATAATTTATATTATTGACCAACTTTATGAAGGAGGTTGTATTTAAAACATGTTGTAACAACACAGTTTTAGTAGTTGGCACGCGTTGCCATATACTTTCCTATACTCAGTAGCATATACCAAAATACAGTGTCGTGTTGCAGTGTAAACGCGGCGCTTTATTAGCAGTTTTTTAAATATATCGCATTACGTTGAGCAGATTGAAGGTTTGCCCCACCATCTTATCCCTTGACTAAGTTAATCAATAAAAACAATGGTTTCTACAATCTAAATAAAATGTACTATGTGGTATTGAAAAATATTTTTCTCTTTACCTTTCGTCGCGTCTAATTCTAAAGGCACCAAAGTGTTTTCAACGAGACAAAATATTTTATCATCAATTTTGTACTGCATGTCATTACAGGTTTTTAATCTTACTAATGAATCCTAAAAATTGGTTAGATTGTATTTAGTTAAGTTTTCCAACAAATGAGTCCCAATTCAGTGTGGTCAGTGCGAGTTTAAACCTACTAGATCGCGGTAGCTAATTTGTATGACGCTGAAACAATGATATTTAGGCTGCCTGTCTACTGGAGCGGAGTCAAGCGAGGCAGTAACGCGGAGCAGAGTTGCGTAGTGTGTATTACCACCTGAACGGAGTGAGAAGGCGGAACAGTGAAAATAATGTGGAGAGAAGTTGCAAAGTGTGTTTTTCAATATGCTGAGCTAGGCCGCGAGCAAGCGAACAGTCATTTTAAGCTCTCTATGGCGATTACCTACATGCGCGCGTTCTGTAGGCCTACCATCAACTTTTAGAACACGATTCAATTGCAATGCAATATAAAGTCGGTACCTAAACTGAATCGCTTTCTATTCGTACTATGAAGTGTTTTTAACTGCGCTGCATTTAGATCTCACACCTAAGAGTGAATGAAATACGTGTAGGATTTTATTCGGCAACGACTTAAACTTTCCATCTTTAACACTTCGTGGTACGAAAAAGAAAAACAATTCAGTTCAGGTCTTCAATTGAGTCGCAATAAGAGTTTATGGTTAGCCTGCTGGCGCGCATTCAAATTCGCATCGCCGTTCCTTTTCTCCACACCTTTACCCGGATTTGTATGAGTTTTAAAATATTCGTTCGCCTCCCTGTCCACTGAAGAGGAGCGGAGACTTGTGGAATCCTATTGGTTAATATTTCTACGTTTCTTCACTCTGCAGCTTCACTCCGCTCCGTCGGACAGGCAGCCTTAGCGACCGCTATTCCAGCGCCATATAAGTCGGCGTTACGCTAACGCGATCCAGTAGGTTTAAAAACTTACAAACTTACTAAATTGACAGGAATAAAAGCTGCCATGTACTTTTAACTATAATCCTGTAGATATAATGGTAGCTTATTTCATTTCTTGTCACTTTAGCAATTTTTTTGTACACATGTTTGTGTCCGGATTTCTATAAAGGGTATAAAATATGAATAATCATTCATTGCATATATATTAGTTCATCAGGTGCACTGCGCGAATTATATAAAAGCAAGATTCTGCTTGATAACTTTTTAACATAGTTTCCAGGATAGCAAGTTCAAGATTGCGGCGGTAGTTGTGTATTGATTCTCTTAAATTTAATAACCTGACAGATCAGCAAACGTTTGGTCGACTTCTTCCACGATAACTTTGTATTTACTTCTTTCTTCAACGACTTCATCTGTTAAAATGGTTAAAGGTTAGTATGAACAATGTTAGCAAAGGCATCAGTGGCGTTAAATTTGAGGGTATACAAATAATTTATGTTTCAAAAGCGCTACGGGTTAATACTAATCATTATATTTTGTGGCTGGCCGTTTGACGCAATGGGTAGTCACCCTGCTTTCAGCTCGACGGGTCGCGGGTTCGATTCCCGCCGAGGGCCAACATTTTCTATAAACAATTTGTTGGTTCTTCGAGGCCTGGGTGTATATTTGTATTTAAGAATGTATTTAAAATTATATATGTATTATATTTACCAGTTGTCTGTCACCCATAACGCAAAGTAAGTAACTTAATACTTGCGTTATGGGTCCCATGTATTTATTATTATTATTAATATATCATCAAATTTAACGACTATATTTTATATACGAGTAATAATCATATTATTAGTATTAATAATGCGTTGATGAATATTAATAGGATTTTATGTTAGTTAATATGTTACAAATAAATTAACTAGGCTTATAAGGCTTTTCTTGCGTGCGTTAAGTAAACGGTGAAAGTTATTAAAAAAATATGTATGACAAAATTAAAGTTCTAAATAAAAGTCCGCGACAGGATACGTCTAGCTTTTAAGATTAACCCATTTTGACCATAATTAATTTAAGTATTACCGTTTACCCAAATAATAAGACTGCAGTCCATGCGAACGAAGTTGCGTTTAAAAGCTAGTATAAAATATTATTCCATGTATTAATTTAAATACATCGTACAAGACTAAAATGCACTTTCACTGGTTTGCGTGATCAGCTATTTTGTACGTTCCTAGCCTAGTTACCCATTGTTGCATCTTCAAAAACTGTTTTTTGCAATGAAATTAAGCTTGATGTCCTTGTGGTCTAAATCGTTAAGGCAAAAGCGACGACCGATATGGCTATGTATTTCGAATCACAAATTTTGCCTATTTGATAAATAGTGATCGATGCGCGCCTTGTCTTATTACTATAAGCTCTTTGCAAAAACCTTCTAACTCATAAAAGATGTAAAGCCTTTTCAAAACTAATTATATAAAAGTTTTGGCATTTAATTTTTAATTGGGGTTCAAGATGTTGTAATGGCCGAAAAGGGAATTGCAGAAATTGCTAGAGACATTTATTAGCCTTTCCAAGAATCACTTTGATGATGGATATCTATAATAATTGATTTTTTTGCTGTCAGTATTTATAAAAACCAAAAAACTCTGATATTATCGAATTTTTTAGCGTAGGTTAATTTACACGATTCTTAGCAATAATTTCTGATACTGTTGACGTCAAACAATTATAATATGAAAATGTCCTAAGCAGCTTTTAATATAAAACATAATCATTTTTAAAAGCTTTGAGTATTATTTTGTTTTTTACATAAAATACACGAGCAAAATAGTAAAAATCTATAAATACTCAATATAAATCTACTAAATAGCATCAGTAGCAGATATAAAAATAAGCAACATAACGCCAGCTGTTGTGGTACAAAGTTTTTAAAAGTTTCAATAATATTAAAACTTTCATATCTTTTCCATCATTTTTTTACGGATCGAAACGTTGGTCCCTATCAAGTCCATCCGGTTATAATGTTAACGGCAACACGCGGCGATGCTCCAGATCAATTGAATGCGGTCACTAAAGCCGACCGTCCCAAAAATGAAAAATGAGTTTAAAATAGTCTATTAGTCGGTTGTAAGAGCATTGGTTCATAAGACTGAGTAGACAGACTGAAATGAGATTCTGTGTACTTCTGCAACTAGGCATTTAATTTTCTACCATCATATCTATCCCTTATATTTCTCATTTGTAACACTAAATATTATACATTATAGCAATTATTATCGATAATAATTAAAACAACAGCAATAATTTAAGGCTGCATTTACATTTTAACTATTAGAGGGTTGTGATTGACTACTTTTTAGTTTTATATTCATAGTTTGACTTGTAACTATTAGGACATGCTAGATTCATCCTAAATCTATAGTACATCTACAACTAAACGAAACAGGCATATGTGCAGCAAGCAGAATATTTAAGCTTTTACTAATACTAAGGGTTTAAATAATACAAAAGCTGTAAAATAATAAATTATTTATTTTAAATGAAAATAAATACCGCCATTATAAGTAGGTGTAATAATTTAAGTTAGGAGTATAAAATATAAAGTAAAATATGTCTATACAGATTGCGATAGCGGGCGGATGTTGGAGCCTGCTCGCCGAGGCTTAAAACCTGGGCAGAAGCTTCTAGATTATTCTTTGAGGATGAGCTCAACGAAGGCGGTGTCGAGGTCGTCTCCGATGTCCTTGTACTTCTCCTTCTCGGCCACAAGTTCGTCTGCGCATTTGACATTAATATTTATAAGAAAAGACATTTAAAAAGAATACCTATTAACTACGTGGGTATGTTCTAATGAGTTTTGAAAAAATTGTCGTGTTTTTGTCTACGTCATGTAATGTAATGAAATTTTAGTTCATTAGTGACTCAGAGTATATTTTCACTATACTCATTTAATAGAAACATTGCTGTCATAAACAATTGAATTCAATCTTCGAATTTAGTAGTCAATATATACAATGCATTTGGACATACATGCTACATGGAGGGCGAAGTTAGTTGAAATAAATCAAAAATGTAATCCATATTCAGATTCATATTTTATAATATGTTCGTAAAATTCCAATAATACGAAAAATATCAATCTAATATGCCGTAAAAATATACAAAAAAATGATTTTTCTTTTTATTTTAAACTCTTACAAGTCAAGTTCGAAAGCACAAATTAGGCCTAGCGTCAAATGTAAGAAAGTGTTTATAATAAAGTAGTCAAAAAATGCTTACATGTTGCCATCCTGATTATTCCGAAGCCATGCGTCGGATTTCGCTTTATTAGCTAACTGAAAAGCCAGCTCAAAACCGTTTCGGTGACACTTTCAATACATGCATCAAGCGTTGATAATCATAACGTATTTATTGGGGATGTCGTTATTAAAAAATATAAATGAAAGGATATTTTTACTGGTCCGTATTAAATGCACATGGAAAGCGTAAGACGTTAAGCATTATTCAGTGCCGGTGGTCAATGGCAGCGCGTGCAGCGTTCGCAGATTCGCACTGGGGCCCCCAGGATGCCGAGCTCCTTCAAAGCCACGTCCATCTCCGTGCCGATATCGCGGTATACCTCCTTTCCGGCGATCAGATCGTCTGCGAAGGCCGGCCTCATCAGTCGCCTCACTCATATTAGTTCGTTAACACACGCCATGCTTTTATTACTTATTAGGATAATGAAACATAATTCCACCAGCTAATATCTTTGTGATTTATTTGCGTCTAATAAAAATATTCCTCTATGTCATTTAGTATTTGTTAAAGGGTGTCGTTTGGGGGTGATCAATAGATTATTCCGCGACAGGTGGGCCCTCGGTAGTAGGTTCTGCAGCAGGAGCAGAATCGGATTCGGGTAGGATCGATTCGTCTATTGTAGGTGGGGGAGTAGGCTCCTTTGGTAGCGGTGGCGGAGGGCTAGGCTCCTTTGGCGGTGGTGGCGGAGGGCTAGGCTCTTTCGGCGGCGGGGGTGGAGCGTTCATCTTCTTTTGTAGCCGCCGCTTCGCCGAATCGATTTGTTGGTCCGTCATCTCAATGCCCGGGATAAGTTCCACGACTGTATCGTCGATGTCGCCCCCGATGTCATTGAATCTCTCCTTTTCGTTGATCAGGTCATCTGTAGCAGGCGGGGCCATCAGATCATAGTTTCGGTGTCATGCGTCAACAATCCATGCCTGTCTACCTCTACCAGGTTTTCTTCCAGAGTGGTCCGTGTGGGCACGTGCATTAATTCCATGCTTGGAGTGATTCAATAGCTTCCTCCATGCTTCGGTATATCAAATAACGATAAGGAGTCGAAGGGTTCTCCATGGCCCAGATTACTTAAACCTGTCGCTTGGATCATGCGTTAGCACTGTGTTGGATATTTGTTATTATCTCCGATTTTTTTTATCACGAACTTGATTCAGGTGTAGTTTTTTTTTCATATTTTCTATGAATTGTTATCTTTATCTTTTGTGTATATTATTAACAATTTTGTACTATAGCTGGTGGAATTTTAAAATTTTGAGGATGACATAAGGTACAGACGAATTAGTAAAAAAGACAATAAAAATAATAATATAATATATTTATAAACACTTGTGTTAGAATACTCTTAAAATCATTAATTTATTTCTCACGAACTTATCTATCCATTAAAATCGATAACATTAAAAAAAAGACGGATTACCCTCGAGTGTTTTTCTTACATTGCAATCTTTTATAATCTGTTTTATTAAACGTCATCTTGGAGTCGCAACGCTCTAGGGTCTATTGCCAGCTTATTTGCATTACGATAGTGTTATTGTTTTACATCTAATAATTATCATATGTCATTATTTATAGATTACCTTCAATAAATAACAACGGAAATTATGACACAAGAAAAAGGAAACATTCTCGAAACCGTATAGATTATCAAATAATTCATATCATATCAAGCATATTCTCATAAATATCATTATTTTACGTGTTACCATCACTCATTTAATAAAAATAACTAATCTCTTTCCTACTATTAAGTAAATAAAAAGTTCATATTAAATCGCAAACAGTGCACTCCCCGATACAGCTAAACATTTTTAATGGAATCGCGTAACGTATTTTCGTTAGGAATGTCGTTTCTTTGTAAAATTGTATTAATATAAAAGCTAATAATTTAGAAGAATATACGACTTATTTTGGTCCCAAAAAATGGAATGTCGAAAATTCTTATCAATAATAATAAAAAATATGATCCGTACTTCATAACATGAACACGATTTGGATGATCTATGTTCAACTTCGAACGAGTTTTCAAAAATGACTAAGACATAATGAGGAATTACACTTAATGGCATACGGGACAAAAAATAATTACTTGTGTACGAAATTAAAAAAAATTGCACATGGCAGTGGTGTCGTAGCGAACACTCGATCTTGACGTTACAAAAAAAAAAGCGGCTGGCAATTACTTCATATCTAGTAACATCTAGTCACCCGCCCGCTTCACTTACAAATGAACTAGTCATTTAATAAAGGAATCGTATCAAAATTAAAAATAAGAAAAAAATGAAGTAAAAAGCTAATAAATAACGCGAAAGTTCATTCATCCCGGTTGTTCGGATGGCGTATCATAGACAACAGACACGTGTTCCTAATGGCTGCTGTGGACTGTCAAAAGTGACAGACGTTATTTCAAAACGCCGCCTAGTAACGTGCACATATTATATCGATATCGATACAGGGTAAAGTGAGGCGGGCGGGGGAGAGTGGGGAGGTGTTCACATGTTCTGGATGTCGTGGAGCGTAGCCTCCATTTCCTCCTGCAGGACTTTGCTCTTTTCACGCTCGGCCACCAGATCGTCTGCAAGATCGGACGCGGCCACGGTCAGTCACACACACCACAACATATGATGCAAATATTCTCAATCAAATCAAATCAAATCAAAATAATCTTTATTCAAATAAACCATTTCAGGCACTTTTGAATCGTCAAGCATCAATATGATTAATGAAGCTACAACTGGTTGGTAATGTTGCTCTTACCGAGAAGAACCAGCAAGAAACTCGGCGGTCAATCTTTTAAATATTTTCAATTATACATTATTAAACCGCTGTCTTGTATGAAGCTGAAAGGATTTTCAAATCCAGGCTTTCTTATCAACCAAATAATCTTCAATTTTGTAATATGCTTTACGTATAAGCATATTTTTTTTATATATATATATTCATGGGCTATTTTTTTATATCTCCCAATAAAATTAACGTAAGTTTACTTGTCAACGTTCCGACCATTTGATGAAATCGAGAATATTCGAATCAGGCGGTTAAGGCAAAAAAACGACATATCTAAAACCATGCAGAAAACAATTGTGAAACTACGACGACAGTTCGAGCAGGCTAGCAGGACACATATAAACTCCATGCTAACAAGTTTAATTCTACACAACTGTGAATATATCTATAATGATTGTGTGTACCGACTAATAAAAAATGAATTCTTCACAGTTGCGTATTAAATATTTATAACTAAACGTTACTAAGAAAACGAGAAAATAAGCTGTAAATATAGCGAAAATGAAAGTAAATAAGCTTAACAATCTATAGTACAGCTGTGTAACAAAATACAGCTTATATTATGAATGGATTATGTGTGTTTATTTCAAAGCTTTGGTTATTTCTCAAACATGATACGTTGTTGCAACTTGACTTCAGAGGTAATTTGAAATTTAACTTAACCGACTGCTGTACTGCATAATACGTAGACTGTAGATCCTTAAAAACTATACACCGAAATAGAATCTTTGTAATTTAGGATCTGGTCAGAAAGAAATTGATTTGTGTTTTTGATGAAATAAATATTACCTTCAAGCCTGTCGACCTCCTTCTGGAGTTTTTGCACAGAGCGCTCAGCGAATTCAGCGCGAGCTTCAGCCTGTAACATTTTAAAAGTAATGTAATCTCAAATTGTACAACAAATCTTTTGTGTTATTTTTACGACAATTTATTAATAATTTTATTTTTCTTTCAATGAAAACCACTGTACTACAAAAACCGAAAATGGACTTTTTAATTAACATTGTGATTACAAAAAGAAAATCTATCACAATTGGTTGGAAACTTTAGTAATTTCAATATTAATCAAAGAAAAACATTAAATTTAAAAAATAAGAGATAAATTATATCAAATTCACAAGATTACGTAAAGCCCAAGAAAATTCAAACACTACATTACAAATCTAAGCTCCACACAAATATCCCATGCAAATTACCTTTTACCGAAAGCAGCTTTGTGCCGAACTGCGGCTATAGATAAATACGTTATACTGTTTCCCCTTAAGACACAAAATATATACACAGGATGTTAAAATATAAAGAAGCATGGAAACCTTGGCCATCTTTGAATTAAGATCAACGAATAAAAAATCTCAAATGAACTATAAACAAGATCGATTCTGCAAATTAATGATTAAAAAAAAGTCTGGTAACTATGTAGTTATAAATGAAAATTGAATTTGGAATTTACCTTAATTTTAACGATAATTCAAAATGGAAACAACTTTCATTATAAGCTAGTTTACATCATCATTCAAAAATACTGCGATAAAAATGATCTCATAGTGAATAATCAAAATAAACTATGTACTTTTAGGCTCTAATTTTAAATTGGGAACATGGTAAATTGCGAATCACTTTCTTGAAAATATAAAAACATGATGACGCAAAGTTTTCTAAAATGTCAAAAACTTACTTGCGTCAATTTCTGCGAGAGGCTGTGTATCTTATCCTCGACGTGTTCGCGGGACGCCATCGCCTAGCCACACATACTCATTACTTAGCAAGCCACCGGCATGCTAGCACCAATTATGTGACTGTACGCCATGGATTTAAGAGTTTATACTCAAATACCAACGACCAAGCTCAAAATACTTTCAAATTGAGTCTACATCAGCTAGTTCATCGTATGATATATTTAATAGAAAATCACAACATACACGAGTAGTATGAAGAAGAAATATTTAAGAAACATAGTATTATAAGTAATATCCATAGTACAGTATAAATAATAAATAAATAAATAAATATATAGGACATTTACACACACGGTCGTCCATCCCCAAAGTAAGTAACTTAATACTTGTGTTATGGGTGAGAGACAACTGGTAAATATATACATATATAGTTTTAAATACATACTTAAATACATATATACACCCAGACTCGAAGAACCAACAAATGCTAAATAGAAAATGTTGTTCTCGGCGGGAATCGAACCCGCGACCCACGGAGCCGAAGACAGGGTCACTGCCAACTGCGCCAACGGGCCAGTCAACTGTATTATAAGTAAATAAACATATAAAATAACATTTACCCAGTTATAAAATAGGGCAGTATAGATAGAAATAGAAAACATTCTAAATTACAAAAATCCGAGTATATTGTACAAATAAAGCAAAATATTTTCAAAATAAATAAAAGAACCCAAAGCGTACGATCACAACACAGGCGCGATACATACATAGATAATAAATAGAAAATAAAATTAATCACAGGTAAAAAATAGGAAATGAACCTCTTAAAATACGAAGATACATAGATGAAGCACCAACCGCTGTCAGCCACTCGACTACACAAAACCTACACCAGTGAATTAGCCCATCTTCACTATTTGTTAACATGGACGATTGAACTATATTGTGAACAAGGATAAAGAGGGGCTACTTCATGAAACACTTGGCAATGAGCGTGATCCAAAACTACAACCGCAACCAAATCTATATATGAGTTTCCTCTGCAGCGGCCTCTGTTACCTCTTTGAGCTGCGCGTCGAGAAGTTTCACCTGACCCTCGTATGTTTCTTCCCTTTGTGTCGCCTGCGATTATGTTTTATTAACGAATGTACACAAATAAAACAGCGAAAACGAAAACTCCATGCAGTATCACACAGTGGCAGTGTTATTATTTTACAACAGCAACACTGTCAGATACTAGGACGAAGATTATTAGGAAAACTAAAAACAACAGAACTGTTAAATAAACGTACACAACAACTAAAAATATAGTTTGAATTCGAAAGAATAAGATTGTAAACGATGACAATCGTGCTACGTTCGACGCCCATTAAATCACAAAAACTTTGGCTGCGGCATTCGCCGTTGAACAATATTACGCACCATAGAAAATGACCATTGGGTGGAGTTAACAATATTTAGTCAAGTTTGCCAGGAAGCCATTTTTTTATGATTAATTGAGCATGAACAATACACTAGAGGGAGTGTGCGGTATAATGCAGTTAGGCAAGCGTAGAAAACACTCGCACAAATGAACCGTTCTCGTTCGCATCACACCTCCTTTAGGCGAGTTGTTAGAGTTTTGATCTGATTTTTGTACTCCTCTTCACGTTGGTTGGCCTGTTAGGAACGTTATCCATTAATTACTGTCTTGTTACTCATTACATCTTCACATATTTTCCTATACTAGAAATTAAACTTATTACAATTGATTGTTTTCAGCGAAATGTAGCAGATATTAAAATACTTCAGATACGAATCTGGTTGGTGCGTCATTATAAAGTTTCTCTTCAATGAAATTCTCAATTATTTTTCTTTTCATGATCATTAGCTTAAATTCCTAGCCCTAATTATCGATTCTAGCCCTTAAGTTAACTAATATAAATAATTAATATAAGTATATATAAATACATGATAAAAATATACCTTCTCCTCGGAAACTTCTAGGGATTTCAGGTTGTTACCGACCACGCGGAGCTCTTCTTCAAGCTCGACGATTTTGCTGAAATTAAGTACAAAAAAAAATTAAAATTATCTGTAGCTTCCTTACACTTAAAAGAGAATTTTTCTGTGATTTTAATTAGTGAAGTTAATTAATTTTACTTTCATTGTAGAAACAGAAATTAAGCTACTTTATAAAATAAAAGATAAATATTCTGAAATTTGAATTATTACATTAATGAACCTGTACCATATATCACTTTTGTTTGTTAATATATAATTAAATATTATCGTGCAAATATACCACTAAAGAACATGCCGGTAACACTTTTTTGTTGATAGTTACCAAATACATCAAGTTTTAAATAAAAATAATTACATTGTTTTTGATAACTTTCGACAAATCCAAGCAAAATTTTAAGGAATTCAAATTAAAAAAGTTCAATGTCGACTATTAGGAATAAACATATGCAAAAAATTATTATTCCATATTTCCGAAAAAACAGCGAAAATATTTTTTGTGGGATTTTATAAAAAAAAATGTTATAGTGCTGATTGATCTATATCGATATATCTATCTATATCAGAACTATATCGATTTTTCCATTACACAATACAGCATATTTAACCAATACATTAGTTACGATCTGTTCCTCAACTAACTAAATTTTTATCCTCGATAACCTACTTCTAAATAATAGTGTTAAGTTTGTACCAAATTTAAGTATTATGGCTTCGATATCGTTACTTATCCTACAAGTGTTCTATCAATTAACGATTTGTAAATCTAATTATCGGCTTAAGAAAAGCCCCAATAAATGCTATCAGAAGCGTAGGCTAAGTGTAGGTAGGCTCTAGGGAATTAAATGTATTGAAAACTGTGTAATTTACGTGAAGTTTACATTACTACAATTACAAGCCGCGTTAAAAAAATCGCAACGTTTAGAAGGTATTTGAATGCTGTGTTACGCAACAGTTTTATTAGAATCCAAAAGATCCAAGTAATTTAACCGACATTTTGTTCAGAAACGCTATTATAAAGCGGTTGTCTCTTCTAGTTAGTGTAAAAGCATTAGAGTAGTCGTTTGGAAGGCGGCCGTCTGTACAATCATTACAAGGACATTAACTTAACAAGGTACTTTCTAACTCTCGATAGTACAGACGACTTCGTTTCAAGCTCTATCCACACTATACAGCGTGACTCGTGCTTCTTCAGAACCTTACTCGTTCAAATTTCCTTGGGACTGATCTCAGAAAAACACAACTACACGGACAGATTCTTTCATTTTTTAGTTTGCTACTATGCTAATATGCTATATTACTATTGTATTGCTAGTATGTTAAAAATCGTAAAAAATCGATAACGTCCTCTGTCACATCCCTATTAAAGCCGTGTATAGTGTGGATAGATACATAAATGACTTTAAATGACTCTTTACCATAGAGTTTACATAGAGTAAAGGAGCCGTAGGCAGCATGCCTATGAGTGCGTTTGTCCAACAAATAAAAATAGCGGATAGAAAGACCCAAAATTATCTTTGTCTAATCACACATGCGCGTATAAATTACACTCTTACTTCGAGAAATCTGAGGTACACCCGAACCCCCTTATTTCAGTTGCTTCCACCTACATCCCAGTTAGGTCTGACCACCGAAAATATAGGCGTCCAAAAAGCGTCCTATATGACCCTGACGATCAAATAACGATCGCAAACACAGAAACACGTAATACACACACACAGCGTCTTCGCCGGCGCAGACGAGGTCCCAGTTTTCTGACGTCGGCCGGTCGTGGCTTCTCGCCACCCTTCCGACGTCGCAATGACTAATCAAAGTCATACCATCAGCCCTCCACTACACGTCGCCCTAAGCCGTGGTCCGGCCTCACAGGAGGCACCCTTAGGACGACGTTCCACGACGTTAGTAGAGCTTCTGCGCTCTACTCTCTGCATTTCGCAACCTCGACGATGCTTCTGCGCTCGCCCGTCCCGTCCGGTGACGCTGTAAAAGCTAGGGCTAACAGCATAGTCAGTTCGAAAAAAAAAGTATAAATTACATTTAAGTAAAAATGACGATTGCTTAATTGCACGCCCAAAGATCTCCCATCTTTGGGCGTGCAAACAACAGCCTCATTTGCTTTCTCGTTATTCTTTTTTATTATTGGACACATCTTATGCTGGCTTCTGTACTCTATGCATAAAGCTCTATGCTCCGTACTCACCATTCGCTCTGCTCTGCGCGTTCCTCTGCCCGCTCGAGGTCTTGTTCCATCAGTACGAGCTTGCGCGCCACCTACCGCCGGCCGAGCGTTAGTACACGCCCACGCACACAACACACACACTACGCTACGCCGGCCACCGCTCTCGACTTTACGCTTTGACGGTGCAGTGCTAATTTGTGCTTTCCATTACATTGATCGATGTTGATAAAACATGGTATTTTACTGTGGTCGTGAATATGAACGGTGCTCAATCGTGAAGGGAAAGATGTAAAAAAGTAAAGTGACAGCCCGTTGTTATGCCCACAGCTGGGCTAAGGCCTCCTCTCTCCGTTTTTGGAGCTAAGACCTACCACGCTGCTCCATTGCGGATTGGTAGGTTACACATATCCCTAGAATTCTCTAGAGATATGCAGGTTTCCTCACGATGTTTTCCTTCACCGAAAAGCGTGTGATAAATTGCAATTATCAATTAGACACATGAGTTTTAATAGACTCATTGGTGCCTGCCCGGGTTTGAACTCGTGTTCCCCTCAGAGTCGCACGGTCTCACCGCTGGGCTATCACAGCTCAGGGGAAAAATGTGCGTTAGGGTAATTGAAAGTACCTAACTAATGCTTTTAATATACGAAACAATTCAATATGTATTTTCGATTTAAAAAAATTTAATAGATGCTCAATTTTTTTCCTAAGTAAAGATTAAGCATTTTTTCCATTGATCGACATTTTTATAGATTCCAATTGCAAAACTTCAAATTTTCACAGCAAAAACAATATAAAAGAATATCACACAAAGCGGTGAGTCGAGAGCGGCGTCTGAACTCAGTAAGTAAAAATATAAACGAGGGTTGTCCCAAAACATTTTAGCTCTAAATTTTAGTTTCAGTAATATTTAAAAAACATAATATCTAAGTGCTATCTAGTGCGTTATTATAAACGTTATGTGATGTGTGCGCTTGCATATGTGCGGCACGCATACGGCCAGTAATTCTGGTGTAATGCGGTGCATATCTGAAAACGAAAATTGCCCTATACCACACATATTTCCTGGCACAGACTAGCCTACGGCCACGCTAACATGATACACACACCGAAGACGGAAATTTAGTCGAGACACGGACATGACAGTTAAGAAATATCTATGAGATGGGGCAACCCTTGTTTTGTTTTTAATTTACAGGACAATGACGCTTGCAGCACAACTCGTGGTGCGAGATTCACTGTCCTGACTGACCTTAATTAATAGTAATGCAAAATAAATCAAATTAATGTAATAAACAACACCTAGTTATTTAATGACAGATGCAAAAAAAAATATCTCCATTTCAGCTTCCATCTCGTAGACGACCTATAGTGGACATGCAAAAACAACAGCGAGAACCGATGTTAGGATTATCGATGTTGAAAATGCCGAGTTACGGTGTAGCAATGTTAAAAATGCAAATGAACAACCATGCAAAACTGTGGCGGAAACTTGCTAAACGAAGCCTCAGGTTCAGCGCATTATCTCTCAATATTCCTCGATACAAACTAAATATTTTTGGTACATTTAAACATCTTTCGAAGTAATTTATTACGTGTGTATCAAGTAATATTGATTAACAACGAGAACCCGTGGCGAATTCAATGGAAACCTACGATTCGCCGGCCTCCGCGCGCTCCTCGGCACGCTCCAAATCAGCCTCAACCATGGCGAGCTTACGAGCAACCTGGAGAAATGTACCAAACGTGTAAGAGACTTGTGATAATGCTGCAACGTTCATAAAAATAATATTTAACAGCTTTAAAGGCAGTCTGTTGCGGCTTTAAGCAACTGCACTTTGCGTATATGGCAGTGACTCTTATGTAACGATGTATGCAAGTCATGGACTTGTCGGTCCTTTTAAGGAAAAGAAACGTACGGTGGTATACGATACGTCTCCATTTTGGGAACGATTTTTTAAGACCGCCTTCACAACGCAGGGTCATATGTCAGGGGAATTAGGACAATATTGTTGAGACCATCTGTTCCACCACATGTTGTCACATAACGGTATAAGATTGTATAAAATATCAGTTTTAAGGTGGATAAAACGGTATCTTATCGGCGTACGCGATAACTCCGTTGCTAATTCCAGAAAGTTTGACTAAAATCTTTAAATATATTATAATCATGCTTCACGTACAACTTGCATTAGTTGTCATAGGACTTGGTTAGATAATGTACACAAAAATAAAGTTTAAACATAGATTTCAAAGAAATTAAATAAAGAGTAGGCAAGGAAACGTTATTTTCTTATTGGGTAAAAAAACGTTTTTTAGTAACGAAAAACTGTACAGTAAGAACAACGCGAAGACTGTAAAAATACAAAACAAGCTATCAGCTTCTGAATTAAAACAAGTAGCTCAGAACTTTTAAAGTGTATGAAATAGGTGTTAAAACTGACAAACAATATGAAGGAGAAACTATTATACAGATATTAAACATATGTCGAAAAGCAAAACAAGGGTAAACCAAACAACACCACAACTCAAAGACCTCATCGTATTTCTTGTCGGCTTCTTCAGCGAGGAACCTGGCCTCCTTCAGCTGATTCTCCAGGGCGTCCATACGCTCTTCATCGGCCAACGACCTGTTCTCGAGGACCTTGCGGGCACTGTACCCCATAACATTAATAAGTTTCGGTTCAAAATAACCATGTTTATGACGATGATATCAAGGGTGACCCAGAAGTTAGAAGACATGCAATAGACAACACATTTGGAAGGAACAATTAAAGCGGCATACAACCTATAACTGAGATGCTGTGGAAGAAAATCAGGAACCACCACGTACTACGTCAATACACTAGACAAAATTATAAGAATGTGTACGATGGACATATTGTACGTGTTGTTTCCTATTCATGTAAAATAACATATTAATTTATTATTATACACAATTGAATTCTCACCTCATAATTCTCATTCCGTTTCCTTTGAAGTTTCGTATAAATAAGTGAAATCAGAAACATTTTTATTGTAAGCATTTGCAATACTAGTGTTTCTGGTTTCAGATATTTCGTGTTGTTATACGTTAGAACCCTATATGAATTATAATTACAATTTATACATTATAAATGCTGTCTAAATATGTGTTTTCTAATTAAACTTTTCGTTTTATCTTTGAATTCAACCAGCCGTAAAGTTAACGGCTTTGATTGCATTGCTGAGCCGACGTTATATTTTTTCACATATTCTGTTGTATTAACAACGTATCATTATCATATACTTTAATATTTATGTTTTTGCGGCAATAAGCTTTTTAATCGTGCTGACAGAAAACGTGAACTAGTTTGCAAAAATGACTTTTACGAAGTACAAAGTGAAATCAAGCACGTAATTCGATAACAAAATCTTTGACGTTAATATATATGTAATTTTTAAATGACACAAAATATACTGCTTTCTCTGCATTTAATATAAATTCAATATTGAGAGAACATGACACTTGCAGTAATTTTAAGTTTATCGCTAAACGACAGCCAGACGCAACGGGGTTTTATAATGTCTGGTGATAAATAATTCTTTATTCTTTACTCATTTTCATCAGTATTTCACAGAAATTTGGCAGTCGCGCTCAAAATTTTCAAAATTTTTCTCTTCTTATTTATTGATTGTCAAGAAACACCTGTCACATTGATTTCTTCCTGCTAACACACTTACTGACATTTGTTTATGATTTCTTTTAATTCGTGGACATTTTCACATTCTAGGAAAACATGTAGTCAAATTGTGACGAATTTTACACACGATTTTGCGGTTATCTAAAACTACAAGTAATCAATGATCACGTGGGAACAAAACGTGACACCGTTTCTTTATATTATTATTATACTTCAATACTTTTCTTTTAATAACATGTTGGTAGTCAACGCGAATAAAATAAATCTCAATTTAACTATGTTTGTACGCGCAGCTCTAAATTCATGAAATACTTCTAATTAAGTTCTTTAAAATGAAAAAATAGTTGTCATGTTTTTCAAATATCTGGCGGAACGCGTACACGTAGTTAAAAACCATATTTTCTCATCCTACATCTGACAAACACGTGTACGCTAGCCGTCGCGATTAAAACCTAGTCAATGAATAGTTTACACCTATCTAAGGTATAACAACACGTGAGCTAGTTTTAATAACAGACGTTCACCTCTTCGTATTTCTTGTCGGATTCTTCGGCGATGAGTTTAGCCTGTGCCAGTTGTGCTTCCAAGATGGCGACGCGATCGTCCTCCATATTGGTTCTGTTCTCCAGCGCCTTGCGTATTCTGGTTAGTGCGGGCCAAACACATGCGTGTTATAACATCGATATCGATAAAACTTAAATGATGATCTATTTTTTGTTTTGATTTCTTAATTGCGAGAGAACGTTTTAAATTTTAATCCAAAAATATTAGTAATAATACAGTTGTAAGTCAAACTCGAGTTCAACATTAGTATTAAGTAATGTTCTATAATTCACCTCATTCAATACTTCTTTAAAATTTTCACGCAATCAAGAATATTTCAGAAAGATAGAGAATCTAGTAAATTCATATAGAGAAAAAGATAAATGGTCAGAATTGTAAAACACAAAAAAACGAAAAGATTAGGTTATGAACTAACAATAACACTCATGCACATAAAAAATAAAATGAGATTTGTTTTTGAAAATATTATTAAATTTATGATTTACTTCGAATTAATTAATAAATAATTAAAATTTAATCATTCATCATTGGTAATAAATACACAATAAAGAACTGGAATCCTAAGCAAGAAAAATGTACATCTGTAGATAAAATGTATTCTATTTTATAAGAAAGAGAGTTAATCCATATTTAATTTATAATCGTTTTATAGTGTTTTTAATGTTGTATTTTTTAACTATTTAATGGACCTATACTACATTTCCATTATTTGTCCAACCACCAAGGGTCGCTAGCAGAGATCTCTTATGGAGATAAATAATCCTATGTACTTGTTTTCTTTTTTAACTGTACATTCTTGCATCTTTTATTTTTGGTACATAAATAAAAAAAAAGTACTTTTTAATGTAAAAATGAAATCACAAACTATCTCTATATAGGTAGTTTAGACAGGTGTAAGTTCTAAATAAGAGACTGGATTTTTTATCTGCTTCATTAACTTATCATGAAAGAATAATCTTTAAAACTTTAATATATCTTATACGGGGCCAACACGAAATCACGTTCGTGTCTCAATGTTAAAGACATATGTACTATAATTGAACACTGGCGCGAATATGTCGATGACGAAGTAAAATGGCGCTGGCTAACGGTGACGCGATGTCGAGACGTTTCGATTTTTGTCCTCGGTCGGATTCAAGCGATAATAAGCCAATATAAAAAGATGTAATTTTGCCTACAATTGGACGTAGTTTAACTAAAAAGATCCACTATATTCATTGTATCCAGAATTTGTGGTTTTAATAATTTTTGTAAAACTGTATAAACTTAATAACCGAAAGTAATCGCAGACTTTAAGTTAGGTATTAAACAACTCGTGTACAATGTGTATTGGCCCGTAATGTGTAATGTAACATCATCTTGGTGCAGACTCACCGTTCCGATTCATCGGCGGCCTGGCTGGCCTCCGCGAGCTTAGCGGTCGCGGTCGCAAGACGCTCTTCTGACCTTTCCAAGTCCTCCTCAAGCAGTTGAATACGTCGGTTAAGCGCAGCAACTTCGGATTCAGCCTGCAAATACGTTATTTCATTAATTTTTATATTCTCTTCATATACCCCATGCTTAAACATTAGGTCGTAGTAAAGTTTATCGTTACAGTGTCGACTGCAATACTTGAGATTTACTGTAATTTCTAACAATATATCAGCATAGTAAATATTTATACTATATTTTAAAGGCAATAATTGTATAGATTTTTATCAACATTTATACTTTTTTTTACTAAAAGAAAAGTCACAGATTTAACCGGAATAACCAACTTCCAGTAAAGGACTCATTCAAACTTAATAGTTTCACAACACTAAATAAGTTTTCACATTATTGACCGTTTCATGTTCTATAGATACAACAATAATACATAATACTATCATTATGCTTAAAATCCACGACGAAGAAATGAATTCATCAACAAAAAAATGTTTAAAAATTCAAAATATTATTGAATCAGACTGATTTTAGTACTTTTGAATCGTCATGTTTTAAAGAAACTACCGCTAAATCGGAAGTTTGCTCCTATCGAAAAGAACCAGCAAGAAACTCTTTAAATGATAATTTTAAAAAATAGATAGGTATATACAATTGATTAATTGATTACATGTCCATCTTTGCTTCTTGGTACGTAGCTGACTGCAGTTAAAATATCGTATCGTTACGGATTTCAAATTTACAACTATTTCTATTAGATACTTGTTACAATTATATACAAACACTAGTACGAAGCCGTATCAAACATTTCCTAACAAGTAACTAGCTACTTATGCAGACGACGAATACAAAAGGTGATAGACATCACGTTACCGAATAAGTAATAATAAATGTACTCATTTACATTTCCAATAAACCTAACGACTTATCAGTATGCCTTCGAAGTTACAATTAGTCACTAAACTAATTATGCCATACATATATTTTTCCACTTGACAAAATTTATATATATTATGTAGTCTTTGTTATAATGGTTACTAAACAAATGCATTTAAACCGTTTAGTTATCAAAATTTTCGATATTTCTAATTACATTCACGTGACTACCGGCTATTAGTGATGTGCCAATGATTTTAAATACCGTTGTTTCGATTATTTTACCGTTCTGTCTTAAAATCGCCAAGCAGGCGACACAAATCTTCTGCGCATTGTTCTTTATTTTTTAGTTTGTTCTTGTATGTGTTGCATTATTAAACATCGACACATTACACGCGATTAGAATAAACCACCGTTGATTAAAATATTTGACCAGTTCTTTTATTATAGTATTTATATTCAACGGCTACGCACATGTTCATGACATCACGCGTCCTTGTTGCGAGGAAGCTCGAACGAGTCCCAGTTTCTCCTTTTATCCTGTGTCGTCAGTAACGCTAATAATAGACGTGAGATGTTCAATATACGGTCCTCATTTATTTGATATATATATAGTATCCATTTTTATACAAAAAATGCATGTTTGCATTATTCTTCTTTCACGTCGAAACGAAGTGACAGATTGATTTTTTATTAAGTACGAAGCTAGCTAAATAACTGGAGATTGATATAGACTACTTTTTATAGCACCATAATTATAATAGATTATTAGAACTGAGTCGCGGACATAAATCGTTATACATATATATTTCGAGATATTAATTTAAGTGGGACAATATTCCATTCAAAAAAATCATCTTTTTGAATAATTAAACGATGCATTTAAGACTAAATTTGCTTAACTTCTTTCACCGTCATGATTAATTCAGTAGACAGTTTTTTTTGGGGCTACTGTAGGTGTAATGACCCCCAATTTCATCAAATGTATGATAATCGACATTATATGAGACATATTTGCAGCTACTTATAACACAGTGCGATCAATAATAAATGTAGGCATGGAGTTGACAACTACAATAAGGTTTCCGCGGAACAAAATTCATATATAAGTATACAGAAGCATTTATACTTAAATTGTGGTGTGATAATCAAATAATCTAAATAATCTATTCAAATAAACGAGAATAGTCACCTTGAACTCGCCCGAATGTGTTCAAACTAACGCCCTAAGGCTATTCTGCATTAGAGAAATATATCTGCTTTATCATGTCGAGGGTCAATAGCCTTTTAGTCTAGTGGAAAGTTTCAATCGGCTCAAGGAACAGCTAATTTTCTTTTAGTAACTGATCCGAATTGCATTGACAGGGCTTCATGATGACTTCCACTTCAATAATCAAAGTAATGGGTCTTACATCGTAAGGGTAGAACATTTCGAATATTTTAAGTCGATAGGCAAACAAATATACATTTATTATACTCTGATTTAATTGAAATTTAGCCGTATGGTATCCAGCTGCATAGAATAGACCACCCTCCTTTCTTACCGAGGTGTCGTAAGAGGCGACTAAGGTAAATGCCGTGTGGTATCCGGCTGCATAGAATAGACCACCCGATAGATTTATTTGTAATAGTTTCTGAATTTCTTTTTGCCGTGTGATATCCGGCTGAGAAAACACCACCCTCACTTCTTACCGAGGTGTCATAAAAGGAGACTAAGATAAGTTGACGTCAGGCAGGCAGCCGGTCGTAAAATACGTAGCCAAATCATATGACAGCATGTTTGCAACATGTTGTACCGACCCACTTAGAGTGAGAGAAGGGCAGGAGAATGATGATGATTTAATTGAAATTGTTGTACGATACAATGGCTAAATAGGCATTTTTTAAATGTAACCTTTACACCTATCAGTTGATTTCACTTAAATTCATGGTGTTTTTAAGAATCTATAAAATCACATTGAAGCAATTAATTACGTCGAGAGTTAATTGCTGTCCTCATTACATGCTCATTTATTGAACACAGTATTGAGCAAACGTTTCAAACTTTTCGCAATACCTACTCTAAGTATTGTTTAGTTTTTCTACATGTTAAAGCGAAATTTGTAAAGGATAATGCAGGTGTTTTCCATTATATTCCAAAGTTATTAGTTTTTTTACACGTTAAATAGTTATTGAAATATTCATCACTCCTCACATATCCTTAAAACCATTTTCATAATTATTTTTCAAAATTTTAACCGATATGAAAATAATTTATTCGTACATCGAACCAGCAAAACTAAGTAAGATTTATATCCAACACGATCTTGAGTTAACAATTCGTTATCAGCTCTTGATATAGGCAATCTGATAAGGCGCATTTCAATGCTTTACAGGAAATCAAATCAAATCATGAAAATATTAACGAGTTTTGTGGAATGATATGTGATGAAATTTTACGTTCTTTATTGCGGAAGTTGTTCTATTTTGTCTTTGGATTATCTATCATAATTGTTTAAAAAGTTGATAAGTTCATGCATTGGAGCTCTATAAATTACGTCATGTGGCGATAACGGCAAGGAGTCGGACACGCCTATCTGGCGCCGAACCTCCGGGACGTACGATCAACACCGAATAAGAAGAATGCACTGAAGGGTGCAACCGTGGACAGTTCTCCGACCCGAACCGGCTCACTCTATATCATGCGGCACAAGTCTGGTACGCGACCTCCAACGCACAAAACCTGTTACGTATACTCGTAAAAGAAACTAGCACACCGTGTACCGCTAAAGTATGCAAAGAATAAGACTCGAATTTTCTTATACCGATGATTTGAATCAGCAATTCAAATTTTTTTCCTAACACTACTAATATATCGACAACCAGAACACAGTGGAAATATGAAAAAAAAAATACATATTCGCTATCTCGCTTTAGCGATTTATGGGAAGATAGAGCAGAAAGAGAGGTGAGTATGCGTACGTCGCCGGCACACCTAACTATGGCCGGACATTACTCACTATAGGTGTAGATAGATAGTATTGTAACTTTTACAATGCTGCTGATAATTCCCTCAAACACGATCACAGAACTCCTAACACAACTTAATACACATTTAAACTAGATTTGCACAAAAAGCACGGCACATAAATAGCACGTTTTCTTACTTCTTCTCTTCTCATTATTTCAACTTGTAATCGTTTGTGATACTCCTCACATTCGTCCTTATATTTATCCATTTCGTCCTTTGTTTGACGCATTTTCTTCTTTAAGACATCCAAAATGGTGCCCTGCTGCATGTTTGTCGTCATTTTGTTCACTGTTCGTTAAATAAAAATGCCTAAAACCTTAAATTTAGAGACACCTTCGCCCTACTCGCGAAAATGCCAACTGACTGGCCCGTTCGTTACCGCTCTGTACCTATCGCGGAGATACCTCGACCCGAATGAACACAGCCGGCAAATAAAATGGCGGCCACAAACTTAGACGCTATAATTTTATCACCGATTTAACGATAACGCGCCCTTTTATGCAACAATGTTTAATTGATAATGAATTAATATAAATAGATAAAGTTAATTGTACAAGAAAGACACTAATTTGTCGCACTATCGCACATTTTATGACAAAATGACAGCACGCTTAGCAAGAATGGTAAACGTCACACACAGTCAACCGTACGGTATACACTAGCTCCACCTATAGAATGGCATACGTACTCACATCCTTTAGGGTCAAATGCATTGTATTCGTCAAACGAGAACATTTAAAGGTATTGGGATGGGTGAAACGCTTCAAAGAATACAAACAATAAAATATGATTACGGTAGTTACGACACTACCTACTTTGAAACTGATTTATAATCGTGAGAAAGTATTTCAAAACTACTTTTTTTTGATAATTGTTTTAAACATTCTATACTGTATATCAGAGAATCCGATTAGGTATTAAAAAAGTTAAATGCAAATTATTAAGCAATTGAAAAATTTACCTCAATTTAATTTTGATATTGCAGCATTGATAGTAATGGCGCCATCCAGGTCAAGATTACTGAACTACATACTGAAAGGCATTATTAGGTTATGAACGTGTAATGATCAACACAGTAGAAGAATAAACGAATTTTTGTACATAACAATGACGCAATTTAGAAAGTATACGTCTGCTTTAAATTCGTATATGATTTATTCGACACCAGAAGAAGTTTTACAGTGTAAGAAGTTTTTTGAAAGAACCTATTTCAAAATAACATTAAAATATTTTTAGCCGTTAAAGAAAATAATTATCTTTTTTTTTCTTTCCAATAACATCTGACCTGATACATTCAGTATTAACTACAAAGGATATATTAATTAACCTTGTTCGTGCATTCTCTTTTTCAGCTGTCATAACATACACGTTTTTGAATTAACAATCCGGCGTGCTTATTTTCAATAGAGTACAACTCGATGATGCGACATAATTTTTTATAGAAATTTAGTTTTCCTGGTTTTCTTCACAATTGTTATGAACCTTTTCCAATATTTTTATAAAAGTGTAAATATTGGAAGTTTCATAAGTAAATTATACTAAGAACCAGACCCAGCTCTGCACAATTATGTTATCATTATATACCTTGAGTGACATGCGCCTTTTAACTTGATTTCGCCGGCGTTAGTTTCAATTTTGTGAAAAAAAAGATTATCATAGAAATTATTTTATATTCGGGATAGTTATGTCAAGCATGAATATTTTTAGCTAAATAAAGTATTAATGTTAATAATGATTAATTCTGTATTCGTATAAATTCAAATAAAACATTCACAAATTACACAACCTATCCTCATTCATCTCTGTCTCTTGGTAAAAAGCGCAGTAATTTATGAGTTAATCAAGAACAGATGGACAACAATAAGCTGACGAACACCTCGAGAGACTGTTTTATAATATGAATTAATTTTGTTTGATTGAGCTTGAAGACTAGTTAGGAGTCGTTCACAAATTACTTTACATGTGCTATCGTATATTACATACATAGTAAAGTAAAGTAGCGGCCTGTTACAATCCCGCTGCTGGGAATAGGTCTCCTCTCTCTGTATCTGGAGAGAAGGGTTGAAGCTAAGACCTACCACGCTGCTCCAATGCGGATTGGTAGGTTACACATATCTCCAGAATTCTCTAGAGATATGCAGGTTTCCTCACGATATTTTCCTTCACCGAAAAGCGTGCGATAAATTGTCAATTGTAAAAAATTATCAATAAGACAAATAAGTTTTAATAGAAAAACTTATTGGTGCCTGCCTGGGTTTGAACTCGTGTTCCCCTCGAAAGAGTCACACGGTCTCACCGCTGGACTATCAAGGCTCAGTACATACATATATAAGAAGATATATATAATATATAAGAATAAATAAAAATTATATATATAAAAAAAATATAATTGTAGATTATAATATCAACAAATGAGAGAATATTTTAAATTACCTAGAAAATAATTATCATTATAATTAATTAATGTTAATATGTATAATATTATCAAACTCTATTTAAGACTCATTAAATCTTAATTCATAGAACATACGTGTTGTAACTACTATTGAAGTTATTTAAGCATTCCGTTATTAAAAGAAAAATTAGAAGTATATTTAATATGTTAAATATTATTTATAAATCTTATTTATTTTATAAAATACTAATATTATGTAGATATTTGTATCTATAACATCGTAACTAACTAAAGATCTGACATGAGTAATTTAGAAAGTTGTATTTACATGAATTAAAAAACCTTAAACGATTAAGTTCGTAAAGCATACTAAATGGTATAAATAACAAATAATAAAGTCGCTGTTTTAATGTTGTATTCTTAAATAACTGGTCATTATAAAATAATTATCAAACGTTTAAAAAAACAAATAAGGGTTGTAAGTATAGTTCACGTGCACTTTGCAGTGAACGCGACATCTAGCGGCAAAGATTACAATCATCAGCGTAAACAAGCCAAGACGAAATGTCAATGGCTCAGCTGATCGCCACGCGCGGATTTAACTTCGTTTCGTAGAGCAGCTTTAAGATTTTCCCGACGAAACATGATTAAAAATAGTTTAGTGCGCATATAGCCCACGTCTGCCCCTCTCACACATTCAAGCAGGAATCTAATAAATGTAGGACATTACCCTTTTCAATGCCGTATTCTTTATGTTCTGCAACTCATTCTTGATAATCGAAAACTTCATCATAGTATCCGACGAAAATATAGAACTACCGAACGCAAGACCGGGATAATCAGCGCATCTTCTTCGCCGTCGATTTTCCCTAGCGGCCAAGACTTCAGTGCATTCACTAGGACACCTAAGTTTCGCAAGTTCTGCCGTTTCTGGGTCATCGTCGGAGACATCCGAGCCGAGCGTCACCTCGGCACCGTCACCAGCGGACCTCTCCTCTCGAAAGGAGAAATCATCATCCGAACTACCGATAGAATCCGCGCGGGCGATTCTAACATCAAATTCAATTTCATCATCGATATTCGAGTCGAATTTATTTCGATTCGAAAGTGCACCGTCACTATTTGTCCTTGTCAATTCTTGAGATTCACTAACACTATTGACACAAGGCACAACATCGTCTGTTTGACCGTGTGAGGTCACTCGTTTGGACGGAGTAGAGTTCGCGGGCGCCCCGGAGGCGGGTACCCGGTCGCCCCTCAGCCGCGGGTGGTGTTGGTGCCCCCTGCGCCGCACGGGGGTGCGCCCGTGGGCGTGGGGCGCGGGCGCGGACATCACTGCACGGCGCGCGCTCCGACCGGCCGCGCAACGCTCGCCGCCATGTTGACTGACTGTCGCTTTCAATAACAAAACGTGGCGCTAGTATAGCACTTCCGCCCTCTTTCATTTAGCTTACGTTGACTGTTTTACCGACACAACCGACTACCTTATCAACCGCGGTAAAATTCAAGTTTATGGTCGGTGTAGACATGGGCGAAATGTATCCCTGACAAGAAAAGAGTGATATATATCTTTTATATCACTCTTTTATATCTTTAACTCTTTTAGCTCAGTGCGGCTTGAGAGTATAAAGCGACTGAGACTAAAAATATATCCGATATATCTTCGGCTCTTTTAGCCCGGACTTAGAACTCAGTAAGGCGGTATTTTACACTTTTCTGATATGTACAGGTAAGGATGACTTCTTCCCACTAAGAATGGAATGTAAATAAATAATCGTTCGCGAATTAGTGATTTTTTTTTTGGTACATTTGCATCCAATTAAGCATTTTATGTCTTTGACATAAAGCACAAAAAAGCTGAACGCCGGCGCGTGTTGTCGTTCCGAAAATCCGTAGTTTACATTTTTAATACAAATATGCAATAGAGTTATTCGTATCTCTCTTTGACATGTAAATTGCTATATAAGCTCTTCTCTTTCACTCTAACTCTGAACGAGCCGTAACTCATCACGAAAATTGACTCTTAAGATTAAAGATATAGAGATATAATTGAAACACATGCGAGCTAGAGAGTGATTATATCTTCTGGAGAGATATATATCTTTCTTGTCTTTAGCTCGCGAGCTACTCAACTCTAGGTCGGTGTGAACTACTTCCTTTTTTTGTTGATAATTGATATCAATTAAAAAAAACGCAATATTAAATTACTTTAAACAAAATGAAACATTAAATTTAGTAATAGATAAATCAATTAAGGAATTTATCCAATTATAAGTTAATTTGTTTGTATAGTAGTTAAAATATGCGATGAACGCTATCGAACGTCTAATTTTACCTAAACACCGGGCACCGAGCCCATATTAGGTGGCGAAGGTTTAAAATAGCCACTAGCGTTCGCGGGCGCGCGGATCACGGCACGTAAACATCTGTGCAAGACTCACGTAGTTCCACGTCATAATTTATCGACTACATCATTACCAAGAACGATATTTTGAGATCTCACTGCCTCATGTGGTGCTTAGTTCAGTTATGTTTGCATTCTGATATCTATTAGGCTAATAACTCGGAAAACATTCCGAGATACTCAGCCTCTGTATCAGCTAATAACAGAGTGTCGTTATCTTAATAATAATGTCGAACAAATATGCATTTCCTAGCTACGTATTGTATGCAAACATTTAATTAAATGCTTAAGTTATTAATCATTAAAACAATATGACTTTTTTTTATTAAAAAAATTCAACTACCTAAATAATAAAATTAGAAAGTATTTTGGCATACACATTTATAATATAATATCGAATATGAATTGAATGCACTCACTGTTTTTGTTTATTTCTCGCCGTGTGGTATGCGGCAGAATAGACTAGACTAGACCACCCTCCTTTCTTACCGAGGTGTCGTAACAGGCGACTAAGGTAAACGCCGTGTGGTATTCGGCTGCATAGAATAGACCACCCTCCTTTCTTACCGAGGCGTCGTAAAAGTCGACTAAGGTAAGTGGACGTCAGGCAGGCGGCCGGTCGTAAAAGACGTAGCCAAATCATATGACATGTTTTTTTTTTTTTTTTTTTTCTCTTTATTTTATAGGGCCTTTAAACCTCTGAGAGGTTATGTCAGACCCATCATAACCTAATTAAAGTCGTATTACATATTAATCATGTCGAGACTTCTATATAGCAGTTTGGCTTGATCGGAGGTCGGTACTGCAAGGATGATTTGTATAGCACCCAAATGTCTCAAATCAACCTTAAAGTTTTCAACAAAGGAAGCTCGGATTGCTTCGCTCCGCACACACTCCACCAAAAGGTGAAATGTATCCTCAACTGTGTCACAGAGACTGCAATTGGGTGATCTATTTTTTTTTAATGTATATTTAAACTTATTTAGTGGAGTGTGTCCGGATCGAAGCCTGTGAGCCCAAACAATCATTTTCCTTGTAAGTCCGAGGTTATTAAACCAAGGCGTACGAGGAGGTTCATGTTGCACGATTTTGTACCATGTCCCTTTTGTTGTCGACACGTTTTTAAAATATTTTTTCCACTTATCATATATTAAACTCTTATAATTAAGTAAGACCTCTGTATAATCAGGCCTAACAAATGTCTCAACTCCGTGAATGTTTGCCTCTTTAGCTAAGCTATCAACCTCCTCGTTACCTTTCAAGCCAACATGTGCCGGAATCCATTGCAATCTCAGAGATAATCCATTACTAGTAAGGTATAAAATTTTCTTAATAATATTATAAGCTATCGGTACACCTCTTTCGCCAGACGTGCATCGAGCTAAATGATGAAGTGCACTTTTACTGTCGGATAGGATTACTAGTTTTCCACATCCTATAATACTACCAGCATACGACAAAGCCTCCGAAATTGCAAAGAGTTCAGCGGACATAATAGTTATGTTTGATGCTATTTTGAATCGCTCTTTCACATTGTGACTGGGATCATAAAATGCTGCTCCAAGTCCATTATCGGTTTTAGATCCGTCTGTATATATTTTATGCCAACCTTCATATTTATTATCCAACATATCCAATATTACACACTTTAAAAAATTCTCACTGTATTTGTTTTTAGGGCCAATATTGTCGATTTCAGTACATATAAAATTATTATCTATATTTGATAGCCATGTGTTTAATGAATACATCTGAGGTGGGTTACAAGAGTATATGTTTTGATCCTTTGCGTCTTCATAAATTTTGATTAATAAAGGTTTCTTTTTCTTACGCCAATATCGCAAATGGCACAATTGATTTAATTCTTTAAAAAGGTTTACAGTAATATTATTACCCCAAGACATGGTTTTCAAACAATATTTTGTTGCTAAGTATTGGCGCCTTAAATCAAGAGGGGGTATACACAGTTCACATGTTTGTACAACATGTTTGTAACGTGTTGTGCCCACCCCACTTAGAGTGGGATAAGGGCAGGAGAATGATGACTGTTTTTGTTTATTTCATTAAGTCTATTCTTCACATATATTATGCACTTGCTATACATATACTCCATGACTCCATTCGCCAACTTTAGAGTCAAATGCCTTCAATTACTCTACTTTTTCCCCAAAAAAAAACTGGAAGTATTTATCTTATATGTTTATACCGGGCGGTATATAAGTTTCTACCAAATTTAAACAATATTTCTACTATGGATTAGTCCTGAAAGCGAAACCGACTATCGTTTGGATATGCCATATAAAATATGGCTAGAAAAATCACCAATGAATTAATATATATTAACGCGACCTTTTATTCGAAGTTTTTTATAAGAATTATTAATTATTTATGGATACAAATATAGATCATCAAAGATTATAAAACTTTATAACTTTTATTTATCATGATTATACTAATTTAAACAAATTGATTTACTATCAAGACAGTAAAAAAAATAGAGATTTCCAATGGTATGGAACTACTATTTTTCTAGATTTTATAGGCTAAAAAAAAGAGGGATAGATTGTATGAAGTATATGAATATTATTAACGACTGACAGAGAAGACTGAAAGTTAAAAACATACTGTGCCAACCCCACTTAGAGTGGGATAAGGGCAGGAGAATAAGATTACCAACTTTGTTTTACAAGAAATATTGCATATTATGTCTGAAATGAATATTAAAAAGTATAAGAATAGAAAAATAAACATTATGATTTAATATTTTAAATTCACATTTTAGAGCTTGTCGATTATTCTTGAAGATTATTAAGTTTATAGTCTTTTATCTACTCTGATACTATAATACAAAGATTATAAAACTGAAAACAATATTCTTATGACAAACATTACGTACAGAACAAAAATAAAAAAATAAAAAGTTTCATTACGATACAGGTCTTGTATGGACACCTGTATCATAATGTAACTTTTTAATCTTAACGATACATCTATATAACTTCCAGCTGGACCAAGGAGGTTGAACCTCTACCTTTAAAAAAAAAGGTTTCAATGAATGGGTCCGCGGCGACGCAACACGCATGCGCAATCGATGTTTGCGCCTCGGCGGCAATATATGACATTTAAAAAATCTTTTCAATATTTAAACGAAGTTTAGTTTTTGTGTAAAAAAACATGTCTGAGAGCGGGGATAGTGGTGATTGTACACCACCAGATATTCTGAAAACTGCGTCAAACATGACCGTGAACCTGTTGCCGACGAAATCTAGGAGCAACTATATTAAATGTTACCACGAGTTCATGGAATAGAAAATGAATATTCAGAACATCAATAATTATTACAAGTAAAAATAAATTTGATGTTATATTCAGCGTTTTATTTGCAATATTGTTTTACGTATTATAGTATAGGAGTAGATAAAATAGTGTATGATACTGTACATAACTTGGTCTTATAACACTCGTGTGACACTATAAAAAAACTAGCCTGCGGCTCGTTTTTTTAAACCACACTCGTGTTATAAGAACCCTTATTATGCAACAGTATCATAAACTACTTTTTTTAAAACTTTATACAGGTGTATAATTGTATCTGATTTGTTTGTGGCAGCGCAATGAGCGCCCTCTAACTGAATTATAAAATTTTCTAATAAAAATTTTATTATTATATTATTTCCATTTATATAAATATTATACAATATCCAACTTTAAGATTGATAGAGTAATAAGCATTTTAATGTAAAAATCGATATTTCGTATACGTACTTTATTTTTCTACAGTATAAATTATAATGGCTTTAGAATTTCCTGCGAGAGAATTTTAAGGAAATATGTATCCTTACTTTGGCAGTATATTTTTAGCAATTTAATTTTTGTACATAAGAAAATACATAATTATAAATAGATTGGCGATGTATATAATAGGAACCGACACATGGTAGTAGTTCCTGCTTTGCGCCTTGCAAAAGTGCATAATTCGTTTGCGGGTTTGGGTATAAGATTCTATAATAAAATTCTGCAATCAATTTTATCTTTACCATTAAAGCAGTTTAAAAAAACTGTTAAAAGAAGGCTGATATAGAAAACCTACTATATTATTGAGGATTATATAGATAATAAGAATGCGTGGATATAGCTACTCCTCTACCTGTACAAGACAATGACTAAATGTAACCAGTTATAAGAATTATATTTGAAATAAGCAACCACCAAGTTTCCTGCTGGCTCTTCTCTATAGGGTCACCTTCCCTAACCAGCAGTAGAGTTGACGACTCAAAATCACTTGTTTACAAGTTTACTTGAATTAATTAATTAATTAATTATAAATAATTCAATTAAAATTGAATGTTGTAAAAAGCAGTATTATACTGTTTTAACTGTAAACTGCCACCCATACAGGAGAATGATGATTGTTTAAGTACAAATACTCACGTTCTGTAATGCCTTCTCTTTCTCCTCGAGCTTGCCGTTGACCTGCATGAGGGATTCTTGTGTCTGATCCAGATCATTCTCAATGGTCTGGATTTTCTTCTGGAGCTGTCTGGCTTCTTCTTCCGCCTACGAGCATATAATATCACTTTATAAGAACGTCCTTAAGCTCGGTTACACAGATCCAAGTGACAGATATATTCTCTTGAATACAATGGTGGTACAACTTATCTATTGCCTTACTTTGGTTGGAAAGGAGAAGAGAAGGAAAAAATCATACAAATAAAAAAAAATAAGTTCGTACTGTCTATAGTCCAACCGTTTAGCTCAGTCCTCGCGTGCGGAGAACAAGGCGCGGAGGTTGGACGATGACGGGAATCAGGTAGGTGCGGGCGGCAAGCTCTCGTAGCGTGATATACAAGAGGCGACTGAGTTAAATGTTGGCCTATAGTTATGTTCAGAAGACTCCAGAGAGATGCAACCAAAAAAGGATTTATGAATTATTATTTCTAACCTATAGCCCTTAGAGACCTTCTAGACCTTGGCAAAAGTAAACCGAGTAAAGAACGGTAGAACGGTTTAAATTTCGCTTTGTTTTTCTTCGAAAAATACTTTTAACTAAAAGTTGCACGTGCTGTAACGTGTGTCTATGTGTCTAGTGTGTATCTTAAGACGATGTGTAGGGGGCAAGTGGTATGACTGTGATTAGACATCACAGTCGTAGGAAGTGTGGCGAAAAGCCACGACAAGCATTGTTATACCGCGTCATGGCATTTAGTACCACGAAAGTATTTAGCGTTATCACAATTGCCCGTGTTTAGTTGAGGTGCAGGCCTCGAGGCTTTGCGTTTTCCCCGGCTGAGCTTACGGGCGTAATATACGCATAGCAGACCTACCATGAACTCTTATTGCGACTCAATTGAAGACGTAAACTGAATTGGTTTGGTTTTTTCATTACATGACGTCTTAAAGTCGCACACTTTAAGTCGTTGCCAAATGAGCGTTCGGAATGCGTCCTAAAACATTTGAGTAAAAGAAACAGAGTTACCTATAGTTCATATAACGTTTTCCTTTTCAAATATTACGACGCCAATGCAATCCACACTTCATGGTACGAAAAGTGGTTGAGTTTAGATACTGACTTTGAATTGAGTCGTTTTCTAAAAGTTCATACTACCTAGGCCTACTGTACCTAACGGTAAAAAAAGTTAAAAAATAAAGTAACAGTCTGTTACTATGCCCACTGCTGGGCTAAGGCCTTCTCTCTCCGTTTTTGGAAGAGCTAAGACCTACTACGCTGCTCTAATGCGGATTGGTAGGTTACACATATCCCTACAATTCTCTAAAGATATGCAGGTTTCCTCACGATGTTTTCCTTCACCGAATAGCGTGTGATAAATTGCAATTATGAATTAGACACATAAGTTTTCAAAAAGAAAAACTCATTGGTACCTACCCGGGGTTTGAACCTATGTCGTCTCTAGAGAGTCGCACGGTCTCACCGCTAGGCTATCACAGCTTACCTAACGGTACTAAGGACAAATACCTTTTCAGCACGAAGGTTGGCGTCCTTGGCCTGCTGTTCGCACTGAGCGGCGCGATCAAGTGCGTTGTCCTTCTCCAGCTTCATCGCCTGCATTTTCTTCTTGATCGCGTCCATGGCGGCGGCTTTTTGGTTTTACTCCCCTTGATGAAAAACTGTGGAAGAAAAGTTTTGTAAGTCATCGTATCATCATCCCATCATCCTCCTACCCTTATCCCACTCTAAGTGTTATCGGCACAACATGTTGTCACATGATTTGGCTCCGTATTTTACGACCGGCCGCCTGTCTGACGTCAACTTACCTTAGTCGTATTTTACGACACCTCGATAAGAAAGAGGGTGGTCTATTCTACTCAACCGGATACCACACGGTGGGTCAACTTACCTTAGTGGCCTTTTACGACACTTCGGTAAGAAATGAGGGTGGTCTATTCTACTCAGCCATCGTATATTATGCGCATATTTATAGAAGGCTATTAAATTTTAATATTAAGCACGAAACTAATAATATTTTCTTTTTAAATCAAAAAGAAAGAAAGTTATTTTTTACAACTAAATATTTTCTAATTGAACCTAGTTGCAATGAACCCATTAAGGGTTCCAAATATTTCAGAAATCATTCGCTATAATAAATATTTTAATATGAATAAAAAAATTAATGCCACTGAGCGCTAATTTGTCGATTTTATATGGCAAATTAAAATGCTACTACAAAAGTAATAATAAAATTATTTTGCTATAATCCGCGATACAGTAAATAGAAAATATATATAGTGTTTAATGTATAGTGGATTATCAGTATTTTCATACCCGATACGTGCAGGATTCGTAAAAGCACATGCACAAACCTCCACCACTTCCACCAAAATACACAAGCACTACACAGTTTCACTATCACAAACTCAACAATCGTTTCGCCCCGCAACCGAGGCATCATCAGGAGATAGACTCCACGACAAAATCGCAAAGCAACAAATACTGATAATCCACTATACATTAAACACTATATATATTTTCTATTTACTGTATCGCGGATTATAGCAAAATAATTTTATTATTACTTTTGTATTATGGATCTCCGCAAAGTAACGCCTAATTCTATAAATTATTTAAAATGCTACTCTTATTAGGATTAAATAATATTGAAGTAAATTACATAAGATTGCTTAATTTTACCATTTGTTATCGCATAGTTATTTTAAAAGAAATAACGTAATGTGGCGACAAGCGTTTTTTAGATGACATTGGAGTCTCAAGGTGTTAGAATAGACAAACCGCTCCGGTAAAGTGTTGCTCGATCTACCAATTTCCTCCAATGATAGCAAACGACAAACGGCCTTCACAAGGTCATACTACCCAGTGGTACTTAATCGTGTACGAGTAACATAGGAATTTCTTCAATCCTGTTAGAGAAATATTCAACAGTGAATGTATTTTGGTATGTATATTTTAAATAATGTGATTTTTATACATTAAAATATAAAGAATTATAAAACGATAGGTGATGTATATAAAAGACAAAGTAGGAACCGACATAAGCTTGCGACTCCTGCTTTGCGCCTAGCAAAAGTACGTAAATCGTTTGTGGGTTTGGGTATAAGATTCTATAATAAAATTCCGAAATCAATTTTGGCCATGCCATTACAGCAGTTTAAGAACACTGTTAAAAAGAGACTGATACAGAAAGCCTACTATACTGTTGAAGATTACTTGGATGATAAGGATGTGTGGATATAGGTGCACTTCTACCCTGTACAAGACAGTAATAAACAAATGTAACTAGTTTTAAGATTTATATTTTAAAAAGAGCAACCGCCGAGTGTCTTGCTGGTTCTTCTTGGTAGGAACAGCTTTCCGTACCAGCAGTAAAGTTGACGATTCAAAAGCACTTGTTTACAAGTTTACTTGAATAAAGAATATTTTGAATTTGAATTTGAATTTATGAAAATAAGAAATCCCAGTTTACGAGTAAGTAAGTAAGTACTGACTGTTTCAATTACTCCGATATTTATAAATTCGATACACGTATTGTGTACACAGTTGTAGTTGTGCACACTGAAAATTGTAAAATGTTGAACGGCCTCTGCCGCCGTTAGTACTCTTGCAAATTTTCAACTTGGGTTACAACTTTCTTTTTTCTAGAGGAAGGGAAATCCTTTATGGACTTCCTGCGGACTTTCCAAAGGGGAGTGTGGAGGTTTTGCGAGGACTATCGGAGGGATGCTTTTGAATTATTGATAGTTTAATAAAACGCCGTTGTTAGCCTTTGAATGCATCTGTTGTGGGTGTAATAAGGTGTGAAAAAGTGTTCGCTGTAAATGGAAGAGGGTTCTTTTCGCACCGTGAGTACCACATCACAGTATTCCAAATCAACGGCCACAGTAACCATTTCCTGAAAGTGATACGTCCAGTAACCAAACATCCTTTCACAATAAATTATATCCATGGTGTGATCTTTTATTTTCCCATCATATATGAGTGCGTCGCAGTAACCAGGAGTGACCGACTCCCACGGACTAAAACCCCTACAAATTTCCCTCTCCTTTCAGCATTTCGGCATTGCTTCACCGTAGCCGGTGTCTAATTCTTGTCCTTTCTGGCTCGTTCCTCCATTTCTTTCTCTCCCATTATCGTCATTCATTCTCCTGCCCTTATCCCACTCTAAGTGGGGTCGGCACAACATGTTGCAAACATGCTGTCATATGATTCGGCTACGTATTTTATGACCGGCCGCCTGCACGACGTCAGCTTACCTTAGTCGCCTTTTACGACACCTCGGTAAGAAATGAGGGTGGTCTATTCTACTCAGTCGGGTACCAAACGGCATAAATAAAAATAAAAAATATATATATGATCATATTATCAGGTCGAGAAGAAATAGCAAATGACTTAGAAGATGTCTTATAAGAGCATTGCACCCTTTGTTCCATAAATAACTACACGGTCGGGATTACTTTCGTTTGTATTGCTTCGTATTACGACTTCAACACTTTCTTTACGCTTCTTAGTGGATATATCTCATAATATATACGAGTATAGTTGTACCCACACCTTCGTTCGCGCCTTTAGAGTTTAAGTACCCAGAATAATGGAATATGGGTTTTTTTCCTGTTTCCTATAAGAAAACGGTTTTTTTATCTTATACTAGCTGTGCCATGAAAATTAGTGTCGCGAAGTTTATGCCGACCCCGCTTGAATTCTAGGTTAAAAAGAAGTCTATATAAATAAATAAATAAATATATGGGACACTTGCACACACGGTCGTCCGTCCCCAAAGTAAGTAACTTAATACTTGTATTATGGGTAACAGACAACTGGTAAATATGTACATGTATAATTTTAAATATATACTTAAAAACAAATATACACCCAGGCTCGAAGAACCAACAAATTTTTTATAGAAAATGCTGGCCCTCGGTGGGAATCGAACCCGAGACCCGCGGAGCTGAAGACTGGGTCGCCACCCCAGCGCCAACGGGCCAGTCAAAGAAAATATGTTGTTCTAGT
Source organism: Morpho deidamia (assembly GCA_947086505.1). Lineage (NCBI taxonomy): Eukaryota > Metazoa > Arthropoda > Insecta > Lepidoptera > Nymphalidae > Morpho > Morpho deidamia. The sequence continues at coordinate 4,190,863 of CAMTZC010000011.1, forward strand.
GGAAAAACAATATAGATTGCTCTTCTGTATTCTGTTTCGGACAATTTATCTAATCGGGGAATAACCTAACCTAAATCTTCTTTAAGAATTGCACTAACTTTTAGTAAAAATTACACAAATTCGTTCAATAGATTTTAAGAAAATCAACACACGTGCCAAACAGCTTTTAGGGACTTTGTTTTATAAATGTACATATCTTATCCCGGTGTATAAGCCCTAATTGTGTTTAATATTGATGATTGATATTAGCCATCTAATTGTGCCATGTTAAATCAATATTGGTCCAGGGGACTAGCAGAGAGAGCGTGACAAACAGACAGATTATAATAGCATTTATAATATTAGTATGGATTCGCTTAAAAATAAAAAAAAAATATATCATACATACTTTTAAATAAATGTATTTTATCAATCAATTACAATATATATTAACTATCTGATCCGGCAAATGATGTTTTGTCATATAAATTATTTATAGGGAATTTGATGTTCATAAAAAAATAATTACTCCAAAAAATAAAATAAAAATTTTGGGTGGACAAACCTTATCACTTGGGGTTTGAAAAATACATAGTAGTGGTAGATTCTCGGACCTACTGAATACGCATATAAATTTTAATAAAAATTGTTCAATACGTTTCAGAGGAGTATGATAACTAATATTTGACACGATAATCTATATCTATCTATACTAATTATAAAACAAAGTCCCAAAAAGCTGTCTGTCTGTATCTAATCGATTTTCTCAAAATCTACTAAGCGGATTTTTGTACGGTTTTCACCAAAAGATAGTGCAATACATCCGGATAGTTTAAATAAATAGTACATGTCGGTATCATGTAAATTGTGTTGAAGAGATCGCGCAGTTGTTAAAAAACTTGCTTGCTGGGAGCCTGAGTCGCGTGCGCTGCGTAAACTAGCAGCGCTAAATAGAGAATTCTAGATCTACAAAAATACTACAAAAAAGTCCGAGATAGCATGTCTCTATCTGTCCCGGTTAACTCACAATAACTACTTTTATGTTCAAAATTTCTAAAATTTGGGAAAAGTTTCGTAAATCTCTGAATTTCACGCGGGGCAAGCTGTTGTAGGCATAGCTAGTTTTATATATAACATAATTAATGAACAAAATAACGCACATTGCGCTCTATGAACGTATAAAATAAAACTACCTTTTATACAAGTAAGCGAATACAACCAGTAGCGACTTGTACTTCATTCCAGGCCTGGAATTTCGATCTAGAAAGTTACCTAGATCTATTATACAGTTTCTGAATAACATTGCGACCTAACATCAAGTCGACGCAACCTTTTTAACATTCAGAAAATTTTAATGATAATCATTTGTCAATCAGATTGTCTATAACCTAAATATAGCACATACCTAAAAAAATAAGAATAAGTCATTGGTTATTTTCTTAAAGAGTCATCCAATGCTCTACTACTAAGTCATTAAAAGTACTTAAGTTTCTAGTCTGAACTTTCATTATCCATTCAAACTATTATTCTGTTCGTCTTATTTGTAACTAGCTGTCCAGTCATGCATTGCTGTGGCTCAGTCTGTCTTCGAATTCCCGTCGAAACAGAACTCAACAGCTAGAAAAATGCTCCGATCGCCACCATACAGGATCATCCGCTGGGTCATTCTAAAGTTTGTCTGAAAATTTCAATAAAATTGATCCAACCGTTTCGGAGTATATAAAGGACATATAGACAAACGTTCATTTTTATATTTGAATTTATTTTATTATTTGAAGACATTTTTTACTTACTAAAACTTTTAAGGAGATTGTTATATTCTTGTTAAGTACTTAAATCGTAAAACACTTGTAATCATTTTCAATTTAAACGCTTTAATAAGAGTTTTTGTTTTATCCATTGAATTTTAATTCTATAGTTACCTGACATAACCTGATTAACTTGTAATTCAATGATTAACTTCTACAAATTATTCAGCATTTATTTAAGAATCCATAGAATTCATCTGCTCTATATTTCGTGATTTTTAGTAAACAACTCTTTTACACTAAGCACGATTCATACTTTGCTAATCATCTCCTGCCCTTATCCCACTCTAAGTGGGGTCGGTACAACGTGTTTTTCGCTTCCATTCTCTCCTATCATTTCTGAACTCTGGCGCTACTCCTTTTATATGCATGTCTCACTTCACACAATTCAACCTTCTCTTTTTAAATCTCCCCCTATTAACATATCCATCCACATTCATATTTACCACTCGTTTGGTCACATGATCTAATTTACTAATCTTTTAATTAATATACAGCATTCCCTAAAAATGCGAAGCTTCATGTTCACAGGCTCAAAGAAAACTTCTATTCTATAAAAGTTCGTATAAGAATAATGTTAGATCTGAGCTTCAACCCTTCTGTATAAAATGAGGATTAACCCATCAATATTATTTTATAATTACATAAAATAATATTGTAAGCAAACTAAGAGTTATAGAAGGTTATTTGGTTGTATCTTAAAACAAAGAATTATTTATAGACGTTAAGAGTCTCCGCAATTCATTTTCAAACCCTTTAAATATAAATATACAAGGTTATAAAACAAATGGCGATGTACATAACATATTAAGTAGGAACCTTGCTTGCGGCGCCTGCTGTACTATTTACAAAAGAACGTAAGTCGATCGTGGGTTAAGGTAATTTCTGGAGGTGAGCTTCTGTAAATAAATTCCACAATCAATTTTAGTCTTGCCATTGCAGCAATTTAAAATAACTATCAAAAGGAGACTGATACAGAAAACCTACTATCGAGTCGATACTCGATATCCTCCATTACTCGATATACTCCACGCATTTATATCATTTATGTGATCATAAATGATATAAGTACGTGGATTTAGTAACTCATCAACCTAACACAAGATGGCTATGATAAAAAGTAACGAATAATAAGAGTTATATTTTAAAAAGCGCAACCGCTGGCTAGTTTTTTTTTGTAGGAGAAATTTTGCAAAGCAGCAATAAAGTTGACGATTCAAAAGCACTCGTTTACAAGTTTGATTATAAATAATAATAATAATAAATATATGGGACATTTAAACACACGGTCGTCAGTACCCAAAGTAAGTAACTCAATACTTGTGTTATCGGTGACGGACAGCTGGTAGATATACTACATATATAAGTTTAAATACATACTTAAATACAAATACACACCCAGGCTCGAAGAACCAACAATTTGTTTATAGAAAATGTTGGCCCTAGGCGGGAATCGAACCCGCGACCCGCGGAGCTGAAGGCAGGGTCACTACCCATATGAATAAAGAATATGTCGAATTGGAATTCGCTTAAAGATTCCCAACACAGTGCGTAAGCATATGCAAACGGACCGTAAGTACAATGACCATGGCGTCCGGAGGCTGCGCGACGTGATTCAAGGGAAAAGCATTCCATTGTGTGATTCATATTTCGCAAAAATGCATTGAGCGCAGTGCTGACCGGTCGCGTTAAGTAATGAACCCGTTCCGATATAGCACTGTAAACTAAACCGAAGTAGGTACATAGTTATAGCTTTTAAACATTTCGTTAATCCTTCGTAATGTATGACCTGGCATGTTGGTTAAAGAATCGGAATAGAAAAAGAATTTTCCAATGATGAAATAAATCATTCGACGGTAAAGCAGCAAGAGAGGGTAGCAATGGAAATATAGAAACGATTACAATACATTTAATATTGAAATCAGAATCTTGGTTATCCACAATCAATTTTAGCTTTGCCATTACAGCAGTTTAAAAACATTGTTAAAATTAAGCAGATACAGAAAGATTCTGTTGATGATTACATAAATTATAAAAATGCGTGGATATACTTCGACCCTAAATGTAACTAGTTATAAGTATTATTTTGAAAAGAACAACCACTGAGTTTCTTGCTGGCTCTTCTCGGTAGGAACAGCTTTCCGAACCAGCAATAGAGTTGACGATTCAAAAGCACTTGTTTATAAGTTTACTTGATGAAAGAATATTATGAATTTGAATTTGAAATTCGAAGAAAACCTAATATTAAAGACAAAGATCATCGTGTAGCAAAGCTTGTGTGACATTAAGTAAGGCATACAGAACGAGCAACCAATGGGCAATAGAGTTCCTACTTCAACATAGGTAGATCTAACAAAGTGGATAGCAGTAAAAGGTCATAGATAGCGATCTATTGATCCCGGAAAAAGATGCACTAGGGTATGCTGAGGATATAGCATTAATACCTGATCCGACTGAGTAAAATAGACTACCCTCATTTCTTACCGAGGTGTCATAAAAGGCGACTAAGGCAAGTTGACCCGCCGTATGGTATCCGGCTGAGTAGAACAGACTACACACATTTCTTACCGCGGTGTCGTAAAAGGTGACTAAGTTTACGTCAGGCAGGCGGCCGGTCGTAAAATAACTAGCCAAATTATGTAACAACATGTACAAAACATATCATGCCGACTCCACTTAGAATGGGATAAGGGCAGGAGAATGATGAGTCTTCACAGGGCACTACATAAGAAATCTGTTGCTAGTACAAATCTGGAATAAAGCCCAATGCATTTGGCTTACGAAGTGAATTATCATGACGTAAAGGTCGTCAAAACACAATGTATATTTAACCTTAAAGATTGTAAAAAGTACAATTGAGAAATACCATTAACATCACGTTCTTCGTTCAAACTTATCACAAATTTAGAAGATATACGCAAAACTATCAATACTAAAATGCGAAAGTTTAATAAAATAAAACGTTTACGTTGGCACTTAAGTTACCACTAGCATCTATACCTATTAGAAAACAACGTTCCAAAAAGCTGTCTGTCTGTATGTAATCGATTTTCTCAAAATCTACTAAACGGATTTTCGTACGGTTTTCACCAAAAGATAGTGCAATACTTCCGGATGGTTTAGATAAATAGTACATATCGGTATTATTTAAATTGTGTTGAAGAGATCGAGCAGTTGTTAAAAAACTTGCTTGCTTTAATCGCGTGCGCTGCGTAAACCAGCAGAGAGACGCTAAAGTAATGTACAAGAGAATTGTAGATCTATAAAAATACTACAAAAAAGTCCGCGATAGCATGTTTCTATCTCTTACGGTTAACTCACAAAAAATACTTTTATGTTCAAAATTTCAATTAGGAAAATTTATTGTCACAACTGATTTCGACGGGGGCGAAGCCGCTGGCACAGCTAGTATTATATACAAATATTAGCTGAGGCATGCAACACTTTGCTCGTATTCAAACTATGTGCAAGTACTAATGAGTTTTCTTTATAAATCTATTCTCTTTAGTTCTAGTAGATTATTGATAAAGTATTGAAATTAATGCTTAAAATATTTATTCTATATCAGACTCTCGCTACTCAGGTGATATAAAAGTGATTATCTATGAAAAGCGCTGGATTACTAATCTCAAACCTATGCGTTGTTTTCTTAAATTTTCAACAATCGCGGCAATTTTTGAAAAAATAAATTTTCTAAATCGACTGAAGTCAGGATATTTTGTCAATATTCTTTAGTGCAGCTTCTGTGAACAGTTGGCACGTTTGTAAATAACCTTAAGAAAATATAACGCATTCCTAGCGTATCTTGTATGTTTGCAGTTTCCTGATTACTTATTTTAGCATCAACTTTGTAATAAGGTTTTCCTCCAACAGAAGGTTAATAAGACCTAATTACGAGTGACCCAAATACTTGTTTTAAATTATCAAACAATGTAATATATTTCATAATATTAACTTTTTTATAACTAAGGTACAACCTCGGTATTAAGATGATTTATAAGAAACAATAAGATGCAGAGAGAGAAGTGCGTCGATTTATTAAACTCATAAAGATGTTTTAAAAAGCATTTTTATTATATTATAACGTATTGGCGAAACAGATGTTGAGGCTTATTTTTTTTAATTTGTTTTTTATATAACATCCTATAAAAATGTAAATACGCTTCGCAATTCTGTAAGTTAATTAAGTCCGCTTTATCACTCCCTTCTAAGAGTGGACACTTTAATACAATATGACAAGAGTGTTTTTGGTACACCACAAGGGTAGAGCTGAAAAATCTCGGAGGACAACAGAAAAAGTGGAAAGGTGCAATATAAGTAGGCATTTTTAAATTTTTTCTATTGTTTAATAGGCGAGCGCTTGACTGTAATCATGCTTGACAGTAACCGACGATAGAGTCTTAAGTGGAGTGCGCTCTCCTTGAAAGTGCACTCCTTTATCTCTTCCTTTGCAGATTTCCATAGTGTAAGATAAATATCAAGAGAGAATTGAAAAATTGTACAAGATATATACAGTGGCGTAGCAACCGGAGCGCTGGAAGAGACAGTGCCCCGGGGCCCCGAAGCTTATGGAAGGACCCCTGAACTTGAGCCTCCCCCCATACTTTCCCTGGTGTACATCGGATTCGGAACACGAAGAATCCGGAACAAACTATAGTTTTTTTTTGCCCCAGGGCCTTTGGTCACCTAGCTACGGCAGTGGACATGTATCTCTTGTCAAATGTACATATTGAAGAAAATTGGTAAACACAATTGTTACTAATATCTATTTGACGTTGTGTTTTATATTCTAGTCCGTTTCAAGGTTATTGAGGCTGATACTTAAACATAATTATTATAGGAGTGTTCTGATTGGAGTCGCTCAAACTCCTTGCTTCACATTCAATCTAGCTTATAAAACTACGAATCTTGCAAAAATCTCGCTTGTTTATGCTAATTCTGGACTACAGTTAGTGCAATAAATCAAATAAAATTAATGCAGTTTCTGAACGTAACGTAACGAAACTTTTTTGTGATATTAAAAGTAATTGAAGAATGAACTTTTATATACACTTTAATTTAAAACTTCGATAATAATTAATTTACAACCTGAAAAAGTTTCAGATCTAAAAATAGGGGTTCAAAAACCACGTAAGTCGACGCATGCGTAATCCGCCTCAGCTTCCCTCGCGCTCTTTCTATTGGCTATTATCTGGCAAATTGCCAGTACGCGGGAAAATTTGGAGCAGCGCGGTTACCATTGGCTACTACCAATGAAACCGAGCACCGCGATATTTAAAAATAGAACTTACGGTCCAGGAATTTCAAAATACTACAGATAGATGTTCTCGCCCATATATTTAAAATATGTAATAAATAAAAAGATTTCGTAATCAACATTAAATTGATTGAGCACTATTAACACGTCTATTCGTTTTTCTTAATATATCTAAACTTTATTATAAAAACATTAGAAACACTTTTAAAAAAGAACACTAAATACTAGATCAGGATTCGGTTATACACGCACTGGACTTACCGAAACGTTTAAAAAAACGTATAAAATAATGCACCTTGATAAAACACTTATCACTGTACACTAATATCACTAACAGAGCGTTGGTGGTTGGTACTTACATGTCGAGTCGACGCGTGCTGTGGTGCGACTGGCGAACGGCGCGACGTATCCCTCGGTGTCGCCTTACCGCCGCGAAAGGAGATGAGGCCGGCATCCAGCTCCGAGAATATAGCGCGCGTCAGGGAGAAGGCTTCGAAACTTGAATTTTTATCGTTTAGTTCAATTACGAAATTATTCACTTAATTGAACACCTTTAATTATCTGTGCGTACAATCTTCGATAGGTACAGATAATGCTAGATTGAAACTATACTAACAAAAGGAAGAGAAAACTTTTTAATGCATTTTGCATTAATGGCATAACTTAACCCTACGTAATTACAATCTCATATGTTATTATTATCGTTCTAGATAAATTATCATCACTTTATTTTTTATAATTGTCTTTTTAATACTAGTTTGTCTAAAGTTGTCTGTGTAAAGACATTACACAATATTTTTATATATAATCATCACCTGCTTGGAAAAAATCGAATAGCTTAATGTACAATTATTTTTTGCTTATTTTTTAATTTAAAAAATCTAATCAGAAATTTTGGGTGGTAATCCTTTTTTTAATGAAGGAGGCGTAATAGCCGAATTGCGACTATATGTCCTTTACTAGAGGCTCGACGAGAATACTCAAATCCCGGGCATCTCTTTGTTTTGTGTAACTTATGTGCTTCAGAAAACCTACAACGCTGCAGAATCCCAGGAATATGTGTTAACTACCAATCCTCAATAGAGCAACGCGGTCTGTTTTTTCTCCACAATACTTAATTATACCTTATTAAACTTTTATAAATGTATTTTTATGTATTAAGAATTTCCAAAGATATTAAATTAACTATAATATTATGTCTTTAATATTGAACGTAATGATATAATTATTTTGCTATTAACGGGTATTTTAGCAAAACCTTTGTTTTAATGGTGTGCAAAATCTAGTCGTAGAACCTTTCTGTTATACTCCAAGATCGAATATGACACTTGTTTACGTGTTAAGTAGTAAGGCCACAAGGCTGTTCTGTTCTGATTTAAACTTGAATATATCCTTAGAAAATTTGTCACTATTGGCGTCTCACAAAATCCATCCTTCTTAGTTGCAAAATCCCATAGGTGTTTGGGCGATGTGGAGTGAAAACCTTCAGGAGTGTGGTAAGAGACCATGACAGACCATGACAAAATACTGAGACGTCATCTTCGACAGCAAAAACGCTTTTACATGTGTATATTCGCGATCGTCATTTGACCGTCAGGTTCAAGGGAGTTATATAAGTAATCTCAATAATATCAAGCAAGGTATAGTTACCGGCAATAAATAATGCACTACGAGGCGTAGAGAGAGAAAATCGGCTAGATTTTCACACAGACATACTAACTGAGTGACAGTGACAGAGCTCTACGAATCCGAACTGGCCGGCTGTTTCGCTCTAATCCTCGATGTGCATTATTTATTGCCGGGTACTAAAGCTTGGTTGTCCCAAAGCACATTTTCGAGAAATTATTATCTATGTTCGGGTAATTGAGATTGCTATAAAACTGGCGTTCTCGTGCGTAGTGACGTAAATAATGAAAAAATAAATGAGTTACATTGAAATTTCGACATAATACCACACGGCTGATAACGTGAGTCATCAGACGAGTAAAGTAAATAGTTGACCCAGATGTTACTTTTAAGGCGCCGTGCTTAACCTTGCCTGCTACTGCGGTAATCAAGCGGTGTTGCCAGATTTTTAATAGTTCAGAGAATTATATAGAAAAACAAATTAGTCTGCTTGACAAATCACAATAGTTTAACGCCGACTTTTAAGGATTCCGGTTAGGTGATTATAATTTAATGACTAGCAAGTACACCTAATTGTAGTGTGATAACAGTAATAAAAAAGTCAAAAATAAATTACTCAGTAATTCAATATTTTACAAAGAACGGACTGATCCTTTAGGCATGATGGTACTTATTACCTTCTTTATCAATACGTTAATTAGTATTTTAACGACGTAATTTTTCAAGGAAAGATTCAGCAATAATTTCTGTCGCTAAGTAGCTGTTATAGCCCAGTGATGAAACTGAACGACTCTTTTGAGGGGTTACGAGTTTAAACCCCGGGCAGGCACCAATGAGTCTCTATTTAAATTATGTGTTAATTGAAATTTATCACATGTTCTTTGGTGCAGGAAAACATCGTGAAGAAACCGCATATCTTTAGAGTATTCTGGGGATATGTGTAACCTACCAATGCGCATTGGAGCAATGTGGTGGGTTTTAGCTCCACAACTCTCCAAAAATGGATAACGGAAGGACTATGCCTATGATAAGGATACTGATACTGCTGCCAGAATTGACTCCAAACGAGGGAACTGCTCAACAGGTATCAGTAGGGACATGAAATTTCAAAAGTAATAATAAAATTATTTTGCTATAATCCGCGATAAAGTAAATAGAAAATATATATAGTGCTAAATGTATAGTGGACTATCCGTTTTTTCATACCCGTTACATGCAGGATTCGTAAAAACACATGCACAAACCTCCACCACTGCCACCACAATACACAAGCACTACACACGTTCACTATCACAAACTCACCAATCGTTTCGCCCCGCAACCGAAGTACCATCAGGAGATAGACTCCACGATAAAATCGCAAAGCCTGATTTGCGATTTATAGCGGATTATAGCAAAATAATTTTATTATTACTTTTGTATTATCGATCTCCGCAAAGTAACGCCTAATTCTATAAATTATTTAAACAAGAAATTTCGTTAAAAGCTTTTTAACTTGACTTCTTATTCTTCAATATTGCGCCCTCGAAATTCGGAGTGAACAAAACACGCTTATCATATAATTTTTCTAAATATTTATTTCTTTACGCTAAAATCTAATTAATAATATCTGGCAACACTACCTTAATGACACCTGTATAGACTTCTAGTAAGCGGTGGCTAACGTAGACAATTAGCTGAGGTCGTTATGATTATAGAAGCCATTTTAGGCTTTTATGGTGTTTGATTAATATAATCACACGCTACCAAGCGTTTAACTCAAGGTTCTAATAGATACGTTCAACCTTAGCGGCTTATCAAAAGGTCCACCTAACTTTAAATGCCTTGGTATTAGGAATGTGAATTAGAGTGGCAAAAATTAATATAGAATAGATTTCCTTCTAAATAAATCGACTTGTAAAAAAGCTCGGAACGAAAAAAATTATTATTGCTTGCCTCTTTTAGTATTAATAAATAATTAGAATAAATACTAATTAAAGTGGACAAGTACGAATAGAAAATTCAATGTTTTCGAAATTCGATTAAAAGGTGTACGAGGTGTAAAAGGTTTCAACCAAAGACGCATATCTTATAAAAAAAAAACAAAAAAAAAGTAAAAAAAAAGAAAAAGAGGTTAATTAATATAATCGATTTTTTAAAACTCGATTATACTAATAAAAAACGATTGATATAAAAATCGATGATTTTTACATCCCTACTAGTTATATATTTAATTATTTCATATTAAATTTTACATTTAACGAAAGTTTAATTTACTTTACTTTTAATAAAAAAATTGTCTATTTTAATTCTATATAATTTTTTATTCAAATTCAAAACATTATTTCTGAAAGTAGACTGTCTCTAGTACTTTTGAATCGCCAAATGTTATTAAAGAAACTACCACGGATCCGGATGTTTGAGTGTTTCAATTAATTTAAAGAAAGTTAGATATCTTTTAGGTAGGTGTGACTTATAACCCTATTCCTTGAAAGATAAAATCGTGATGTAACATTAATGAAATCCGGGACCTATATGTAACTTCTCACTTGTAAACTCTCTCGCCGAAATACAGCAGGGTAGCTTCATTACTTCTTTTGGAGGGGGGAAAACTTCAAGTAATAAAATTTCAAGTCATGTAATAAAAGACCGTTTCTTTAACATTTATTTCATACTATCAGCAGGAAGTATGTTTCATTTAATTTTATTTCAATTAGTTTTTTATAAAGCTGCCTACATAATGTCAGAATTTCATCAGAATGTACAAAAGTTAAATTTAACATAATGATAGCATAAACATAAACTCATCAGATTCTCCGTACGCCAGAGCCGTCGACATAATATACATAATTATGTTGCTACACATTGTATCTGAAATTAAGATTAGCAAACTAATTATTGCAAATCTTAAACTGAAGATTAGTCCTTTTTTGTTATTAATAATTCTATTTTGAACACATATGTGGTGATATGTGGTAATTTCTGTGTGTTTGTGCAAGATATAATATGTAGTTACAAATGTTGCATTACGCAGTGTAACAGGACTTTTTATAGAAGAATGTCAAACATGCTATAAGGAAACAGTTCAATGATTCATTATTAAAATGAAAGCGAACATGTGATTCATATGCTGTACTTTACCATATAAGGTTATCAAATTAGCCATTTTGCATGTTAAAAAATCAAAGTTAAGTATTAGATAATAACGTAAATTTGTACATACATTTTTATGTATGCACAAGTTTATTTAAAATATTGAAATATATATCTAATACGCTCGTTATTTTTAACGTGCGTATTAGATATATTTCAATATGTAAATTCAATCATGTGTCCGAATGTCCGAAATTACTCTATATGCTATTAAATCAAAACATTTTTTATTTAAATAAGCTCTTTCAAATACTTTTGAATCGTCCAGCAAGAAACTCGGCGGTCAATGTTTTAAATATTTTCAAGTTTACATTATTAATCCGGTGTCTTGTATGAAGCTGAAAGGATTTTGAAATCCAAATAATTATCAATTTCGTAATATGTTTTACATATAAGCATATTTCTTACACTTAATTTCTGTAGCCTTTCTGTAGACTGGTCTAGCATGGATTGTGGACAAATCCTATGTACTATCCTTTATTGCAATTTTTAATTTATTATTAACAAAGTCTGTATTCTTCTTATATTAAAAGTAGTTAATTTGTTTGTTTTGACTATGATCTTCATATGTATATATTTTTACAATAAGATAACTTTTAAATAAAAAAGTATTAATTAGGTCGACTAGACAGCAAGATTGAAAATCGAAGGAAAATACATAAATCATGTAAAATCTGTTTCATTTTGTTATTTTATAGGGACATCTGAACTATATCTACTTTCTTTTACATTACACTGATTAAATTCGTTGGGAAATTTGATGCACGAACTTATGACGGACGGTATTTTGGTCCGCGCTGAAGACATAAATAGCATGTGTCGTCATAACAATCTGGGTCTAAATATCAAGTATGCGACTTGAGGTTGTAGTTACACAATTTTAGTGTTAAAATACCCTCAATGATGTGGTGTTACTGGAGGAGATAAGAGAATTTCTATATCTTATTTAACCCGATACATATGTTTTAAAAGTGTCAAATTACATTAATATTGTTGCTAATGCGTGGAGAATGTTGCACATCCCCTGGACGGCTAAAAGAACTAATATGTCATTACTCTAGGAACTCAAGATTACAACTAGGCTATCGACTATCTGCCTTCAACGAGTTCTTGAGTATTTCGGTCGTATCGCTCGGAAGAACGGTGACAATTATGAAAAATAGTCATCACCGGCAAGGTCCAGGGGAAGAGACCGCGAGGAAGAAGTCCCATGCGCTGGGCAGACCAAATCCGCACCACTCTCGACAGCCAGATGCATGCAGCCATCCACGTTGCGAAGAACCGACACCGTTGGCGTAATATTGTCCGTGACTAGCTAATCCGTGGAGGGGGTCACGACCCTCAGAATTGAGGATAACGACGCGAGGAGGAGGACATTAATATTGATACACCGGACTAGGAGAGAAAGCGTTACAGACAGATAAACTTTCGCATTTATAATATTATAATGGATGATAAATACTTTTATAGAGCAATCCGATCATAGGTAGTTGAAGTTTTTTCTCATACGATAACTATGACATGTGATTGTACTGCATTTTATTAAAAACCTGCAATCGGCCTTTAGCCTTGTGACTGGTGTATTTAGAATATGGCCAAGTAACTCTAAATAGGCGAGGAAAACCTAAGCGGTTCGTGACTCACCCGTAACGAACGTTCGCACGCTCAGACTAACGTGTCTTTCTTTATTGATAAGGTCGCCTGCAATAGCTCAATACAATACTTGTTTTTTTACCCACGCCTTAATCTGATATACATTTATTGTTACAGTGATAAGCACGTGTTAGGCCCTGTATTCACCAAAGCTGAGAGCAGGGGATGGGTTTTGAATACCAATCATATATCGTCATTTCCACATCTCCGTTCCTCTTAGCTTCAGTGGAAATAGATCAAGCGGAATTAACCTGACAACTGGCTTTGCGACTTTGTCGTGGGATGCGGATGCGGGGCGAAACGATTGTTGAGTTAAGAGGGGTCGGCACAACATGTTACAAACATGCCGTCACATGATTTGGCTACGTATTTTACGACCGGCCGCCTGCCTGACGTCAGCCTACTTTAGTCGTATTTTACGACCCCTCGGTAAGAAAGAGGGCGGTCTATTCTACTAAATCGGATACCACACGGTGGGCCAACTTACCTTAGTCCCCCTTTACGACATCTTGGTAAGTAATGAGGGTGGTCTATTCTACTCAACCAGATACCACACGGCGGATTCACAATATGAGATATGCTCCTTTAAAATCACTGAGTACGAATGGTTATACCATACAGTCATTCATCAGAGCCTTATCAGTTTGACGGCCGTTTATTCGTTAAGTAGACAATGTGCCAATTTGCAAGATCCCCTTATTTGTGAAGAAACATTATGGTGTCAAAACTAGTGGGTTGTTGACGTTTTAAAATATTTACAATTTAAAAGGCATGTTTTTTATTTTCCTGAAATGCGAAAATTTTCCAACCTATATTTTAGCCCGATATATAAAATTCATTTGTAACAAATTTTATTACTATTACCAGATAAAGATTAATAATGATTAAGTATGGATGCGTTGCTTTATAGAATTCCATTGTACAAAAGTAAATATTTAAAAAAAAATTAAATATAAAGATCGGCGTATAAAGAAAAACTAATTATAATGCAGAATTCTGAAATCCAGACTAGACCAGTCTACAGAAAGGTTAAAATTAGTAAGTGTAAGAGACATGTTTATACGGAAAGCATATTACAAAATTAGATATTATTTGGATGATAAAAATGCCTGGATTTAAAAATCCTTTCAGCTTCATACAGGACTGCGGTTTAATTATGTTAAAATTGAAAATGTTTAAAAGATTGACCAGTTCCTTGCTGGTTCTTCTCGGTAAGAGCAACATTCCGAACCATTTGTAACTTTATTTATTTATTGATCCTTCACGATTCAAAAGTGCTTGAAAGAGGTTTTCTGAATAAAGATTATTTTGTTTTGAATCCGTTAATATACATGTAGGATTACTAAATCGCACGTACAGCGACCACGCTATCCTAGCATTGCGCATAAGCACTAAACTAATCTCAACGATCGTGTCGCTTCTTTAAAAGTTAAAAATCTCGATAAATATCGAGATTTTTAAAAAATAGTTCTTAAAAAATAAAAAAGAAATAAAAAACTTATAAAAAAGTTATATTTCATTATTCCTAAATCACATATTATATTTGCATTCTTATAATAAATTATAAGCCCATGTCCCAAATTATTACTTTTGAAAAGGTCATGTTATTTTAATTAATAACCATTATTAATGATAACAATATATGCTGTCAACAATAAATTTTACAAGGAAAGTATTCTCAAACTTCGGTACATGGGTATTTTTTAATAAGGGTATTATATCTTTATGTCCTTTATTTATAATTTGGTGTATCTCAGTAATCATAGTTTCAATAGATCTTTATAAAAAATTTGAATGTATAAATTTGATTA
The DNA here is from genome assembly GCA_947086505.1 of Morpho deidamia. Taxonomy (NCBI): domain Eukaryota; kingdom Metazoa; phylum Arthropoda; class Insecta; order Lepidoptera; family Nymphalidae; genus Morpho; species Morpho deidamia. Next base: position 4,206,129 of record CAMTZC010000011.1, read on the forward strand.
GTCGTAATAAAAGTTGTCTGCGGAAGAAGAGTCAAGCATAAATTCTGTGTATATAATTTTTTTTTAATTTATTTCTTCTTTCATTCTGTAATATGTAACTTTTAATACTTTCTATATTTTTTACGTTTCAATTTTAGATCTCGTAAAACTTTTAAAGGTAGGATTTCACAAAAATAGTGTGCAGCACATTTGTTTACAAAGATTGATTGTACAAAGTTCTCGCCCTGCACGTACTAAGCTGATTTCGCGTTTAGCTTCTGTCTCCACCGGCAATGTTGTGTGTAACTTGTGTAAACGCACAGTGAAGCACACATGTGCGCGAACATGTAATATTTTATAATCTTTATTATTATTATTTCACTTACTAATTATATACAAATTTACAATATATTTTTAGACATTTCCTATAAAATTATATTTAATTATTTTACATTTCTCCACTCCTCATTAAAGATGTGCGCGTACAAACAAATGATTTCGTTCCAGTAGCGGAAACAATACTGAGTTCATGAACAACGAGTGCGTACGCGTCGACGCGAGTCCACTGTTTCAAGTGCACAAATGTGCATAGATGTGCGCGAACATTTCTAGATTATTCGCGCACAATTTGTTAATGTTTGCTTGAGTGAGTCGACCAGAGTAAACATTTGTGCCGCACACTGCGCATTCACAGTGCTGCACAATTCTGCACACTGGTGGAATTCCACCTTTACGATTCCTAAAATAGACATTTAACTTAGCATGATACAGGCAAATCCCGCAACTAACATCAGATTTTAGTAGTAATTATTTTTACAATGCTCAATAAATAATAAATAAATATATGGGACATTTACACACACGGTTGTCCATCCCCAAAGTAAGTAACTTAATACTTGTGTTATGGGTGACGGACAACTGGTAAATATACTGCATATATAATTTTAAATACATACTTAAATACAAATACACACCCAGGCTCGAAGAACCAACAAATTGTTTATAGAAAATGTTGGGTTTCGGTGGGAATCGAAGCTTCCTTCCCTGCCTTCGGAGCTGAAGGCAGGGTTACTACCCACGGCGCAAACGGGCCAGTCATATATTATATATACTACAGCGTAAGTGAATAAATGAACTTTCTTTATTAACGTGGAAGAAATTCGAGCACTAGGTGGCTACGTGTCGATGTTTTAATTAAATTACGAAACTGCAATGAAAGTTTGAACAGCACTGGCGCCAGATCCCAGATGTTCATAACCCATAAGCGGTAATGTCGTAACAACGTCGTGCGCCGGACAGGCGGCGGCCTTGCCATATCCAGTCCTTTAAAGGCAGTCGCAGGCCCTGATAACTAACAATTGTCCCAGAACAAAACAATTCTTTTACGCTTATCGAAGCACTATAGTAGGGCGTGGCGATTCAGATTCTTATAATCAGGAGCACCACAATCTACGCATAATAAAACAAAGTCCTCAAAAATGTTACCGCGGTTTTCTCAAAATCTCTAACGGATTTTTCTACGGTTTTTACTAATAGATAGTACAACTCTTAATAAAGGTTAAGGTTAGTAGGGCATTGCGACTTTATGTAAATTAACTGATATATCATACATATATATGAAACATTGATTTACACGCGGGTGAAGCTGCGGGCATCGGGCGGTCTATATATATTTGTACTTCCCGAGGATTTCATCGAATCACGCGAGAAAGGATGGAACAATTTAGCTAATTCTCTTTTTGCCGTGTTAATTATTGCCAGAAGATTCTGATGAAAGAAAAAAATTATAAGTTTAGCGGAACATTAACTACATTAACATTTAACTGGCCCGTTGGCGTTGTGGGTAGTGATCCTGCTTTCAGCTCCGCGGGTCGCGGGTTCGATTCCCGCCGAGGGCCAACATTTTCTGTAATCAAATTGTTGGTTCTTCGAGCCTGGGTGTGTATTTGTATTTAAGTATGTATTTAAATTTATATATGTAGTATATCTAACAGTTGTCCGTCACCCATAACACAAGTACTAAGTTACTAACTTTGGGGACGGACAACCGTGTGTGTAAATGTCCAATATATTTATTTATTAAAAACAACAAACAATTTTAAGAAAACTTTCTTACTTAAATAGTTAAGACAGGACTTCTGTCACTATTCAGAGACCGACCCAGTGGCGATATCCGGGGTACAGCAGGTCTACCATGAACTCTTATTGCGACTTAATTGAAGTAAACGACGACCGCGAACCGCTTTCTTTTCGTACCATGAAGTGTGAATTGCATTGAGGTCGTAATGTTTGAAAAGGATAACGTTATATGATTTATAGATAACTCTGTCTCTCTTTTACTCACATGTTCTTAGGACGAATTCCGAACGCTCATTCGGCAACGACTTAAGTGTGCGTTTTTAAGACGTCATGGTATGAAAAAGCACAACAATTTCGTTTACGTCTTCAATTGAGTCGCAATAAGAGTTCATGGTAGGCCTGCTGCTGTCCTGAGTGACCCGACATTGATTAATTCGCGCGCGTTAGTTTTCATTTTGTAATGATTGATGCCTACGCCTGAGAGCTTTCATCGAAAACAATGTCTTATCTTTATATAATATTTAGGCTAATGTTTTAAAGACTTTTATTAAATATTATTATCTATAGCATCAGCGTCTTAAATACCCATTAATACTTGAATTTAAATTGAATGTAATCACACTTGCTTAAATACAATTATATACCGAAACAAAAGCATTCATTAAAGCCAAACAACTATTACGGTTTAATTTTATGTAATTGCATAATTTGCCCGGATGAAAATATCTTATTGTTCAATGAAAATATCTGAAACGCATTAGGTAAGCTTTTCTCCGATATAATTAACGATGATTTAAAGCTTTTTAAAGGTTTAAAGCAGTAATTCCCAAAGTGGTCTATATCGACCCCTAGGGGTCTATGACAACCTGGAAAGGCTCTACGTCAGCGAAAAAAAATTTGGGGGTCCATGAAATGAAAATGGGGGTCCACGATAGCGGATCTCAACACATACACTGGTAGTACCTATTTACTTACATTAGACTATCTTATAATATCAAAACATATACATTATTTATAAAAGTACCTATGAAGTAAAAAAATATTTTACATGTTTATAAAATTGTGTAAGTTGTAGAATGTTGGTATTCACTTTGTGGTTGCAATACATTTTGAACTTGTAAAAACCTGAGAGTCGCAGTCTCAGGGCTTCGCTACCTTGCACAAAATTTAATTTTGAGTAGTTTTAATTTAAATTCAATTAATAAATGTATAAATTAACACGTGCTTTTACTTTAAGTTTTAACACTAAACTTCACTACAGTTAGAAATTTACAGGAAATCAATATCAGGTAAGTAGGGGGTCTCCTTAACACGGAAAAACATGGCAATGGGTCTACGACATAAAAAAGTTTGGGGAACTCTGGTTTAAAGTATAATTTGAAGAATCCGTAAAGGCGAAAAGAACTAAAAATTCATGATGAATAGGTTAATACCTATTTACTACCGATCAACAAATATATTAGATATATAATTTTGCAACATTTTTTTAAATTTTCACTGAGAATTCAAATGTTGCATGTAATTTCGTTAATCTTGTTTGACCAAATATGCAAATTACAAAAGACGTCTGGGATTCAAGGAATTCAATTGTAGTACTTTGTATATCATTTTAGTTTTACAAGTATGGATTTTTTCTTGTTCACTTTTCTTTTTCTTTTTATAATTTTTTTCTAATATTTTTATTTCGCTTTACATATCTAGTGACTTACGTTAGGTACCCGTAAGCATAGATACACTATGCTTACGGGTACCATATGGCTCACAACCTTGTTGTCTATGACCAATCCTTTGGATAACAAGTTACTTGTAAACTAGGTCACTGGAAGAACTCAAAATATGTTTCCAAAAATATTCTGATGTTAGAAGCTGAACATTATCCAGTTGTTTTATTTACTTATATTGAATAATTTATAGATTAGGCGTTACTTTGTAGAATTCCATAATACAAAAGTAATAGTAAAATTATCTTGCTACAATCCGCGATAAATTTTTTTTTCTTAACTTATGTTTATGATTTTAATGATATATAGCGCGTATTTTTTCATTCAACTCATATTAGTGAATTAATAGAACACAAAAAAATTGTGTAGGTAATTGTGAAAATCAGTACATAATTAAAGACATATGAATGTTTGGATTATCTTAATTTATAGAAGTAGGCGCTACTTTGCAGAGATCCACAATACATAATTACACTGGAATGTAAATCAAATAATTTTATTGAGAGCTGTAGAACTATAGTGCTATTGACATCTACAAAATCGTTTCCTATTGACCTATTGAAGACGAACTTGATGTAAAACGATTAGTTTTCCATAATCTTGTGATTCTGTGAACGTATCGCATCAAGATGACCCCGACATTTTTATAGAACTTGAAGTATTATGCGCCTTAATTAAAAATAACCTAATACGGCCGTGAGACAGTTATTATAAGTAATTTAGGCGTTACTTTGCGGATATCCATAATACAAAAGTAATAATAAAATTATTTTGCTATTTTTGATTATAGCAGACTGTAATTATAAGGTTATATTCGTATTTAAGAGCTCTATTTTGATTAAACGAACACCATTTTCCCAGTACGCAAGAAAAAATATTTTAACATACCCATTTCTACGATTGAAATATGGCGTTAAAAGCTTTTAGTTAATGCCGTGTGGTATCCGGCTGAGTAGAATAGACCACCCTCATTTCTTACAGAGGTGTCGTGAAAGGCGACTAAGCTAAGTTGATCCACCGTGTGGTATCCGGTTGAGTAGAATAGACCACCCTCTTGCCGAGGGGCCGTAAAATATGACTAAGGAAAGTTAACGTCAGGCAGGCGGCCGGTCGTAAAATACGCAGCCAAATCATGTGACAACATGTTTCTATCGGGTGAGCCTGTCTAGTTTCAAGCACATACGGAGCCCATATTAATGAGCTCTTTATGTGGCTTCAGCGCGATATAGCCCAATTCTTTACTTTAGCTATGAATAACACTCACGATGGTCTAAAAATCAAAGTTCAAAAAATCGGAAAGAGACCTTTTATTTTATTAATCATAATTTTTTTGTATAAATGAAACACGCGCAATAATGATATTACTTTATTATCAATTTAACTTATACAATACTTAATCTATTGATTCTTATTTTATCAAGTTTTCCTTTATAGTCCGCACAAGTGTCGTAAACTCACTTACGTCATAAACACTTGCCACATTGCACACCCACCAAAAAACGCTCCCAGCAATTCTGGCCTGTTGGCGAAGTGGGTAGTAACCGTGCCTTCAGCTTCGCGGGTCACGAGTTCAATTCCCGAGGGCCAACATTTTCTACATACAATTTGTTGGTTCTTCGAGCCTGGGTGTGTATTTGTATTTAAGTATGTATTTAAAATTATGTATATGTAGTGTAGCATACGTATTTCGGGGAACCCCGCTTATTTGGATAAGTACCTAGTTGTTTATTCGTTCCCGCCTCGTGGATGGGTCTTTGAATTGGAGTCAGACTACGCCTCCGCGGACGAGGTGGTACAAGTCTCAATTGTTTAACGTTTCGGTTAAGTTTCGGCAAGTTGTTAAAGTTACTTGGTATCACTGTTTTATAAGTTTGTAGTGTAATAGTTTAGTTCTTTCCCAAAAAAAATCTCTTATTTCGGGATACCGAACCCATGTAATTTTGTCACCTACCGTAAAGTGATATTACCACTTAACGTGACAGACCCCTATCGTGCTATTAGGCGTCGTTACGTGACAGTAGTATATTTCCCAGTTGTCCGTCACCCATAACACAAGTATTAAGTTACTTACTTTGGGGTTGGACGACCGTGTGTGTCTCATATATATATATATATTTTTTTACATTTCATACCAGTTGATTCCTACCGATAATGCCTACAGTAAAGATTTATTAAAAAGGAAACCCGTAGTGTCAATCAATAATACGCTATTTTTTCAGTTATAGTACGCAGTACTATATCTTTTGCCATATACAGTTATTATGTTTTTAGTACCAGAATTTAGAAAACTAGCAACACAAATGAACCTTCTTGATTATCTTTATAGTAAAGTAAAGTAGTAAAGTTACAGCCTGTTACTATGCCCACTGCTGGGCTAGGGCCTCCTCTCTCCGTTATTGGAGAGAAGGATTGGAGCTAAGATCTACCACGCTGCTCCAATGCGGATTGGTAGGTTACACATATCCCTAGAATTCTGTAGAAATATGCAGAATTCCTCACGATGTTCTCATTCACCGAAAAGCGTGTGATAAATTGCAATTATCAATTAGATACATAAGTTTTAATAGAAAAACTCATTGGTGCCTGCCCGGGATATGAATCCATAATCGTCTCTAGAGTCGCACGGCGTTACCGTTAAGCTATAACAGATTATCCTATAACAATTATCTTTTTATAATTAAAAAATTTATAATTAAAAAATATATATTTATACGATACATGAACATTACATTAATATAGTCATATTAGTAATATATAAAGTAATTTTAAATCACAAAATAATAATAACGCATCAATTTACATCTACACATAATAAAGGCACTTAATATAGTGAATTGTAGAAGTAAACAACATTTTTAACCAAATATTGGATAGATTTGATTTGAAAGAACTAATTTTCTAATACAAAACATCACAGTATTTATTTTCGGTATAAGACATATCAATAATAACTTTTGTATAGAAAAAAATAGCAGCATAACTGTAGATAAGAATTCAAAATATCGCAGCAAATATACAATTTGCAAAATATTACAGCACTATGTTCGTGTATATAAAAAAGCATCGCTGCAAAGTTTAGTATAAAGTATAAATATTTGCAAGACTGTTTGCAATGTCTAATACCGCAGAAATAACTTGCGTATAGAATACCAAGCAGTTTTGTATAAAACAGTTTATACACAACTTTCATACAATACATAAATTTTTATAGGACACAAATCATTGCACTAAATTTGGCCTCAAGGAAAAAAGAAATTACACTTCTACCCCCATGTTCGGAATTTTAGTATTGCCAGATCTATATCAGGATTAAGGATTACTGTCACAAAACTAAAGCAATGGAAATATTATTTTGCTATAATCACCGATAAAATAAAATATATGCTGTTATATGTATAATGTATAATGCTATGTATAATGCTAAATGCAAAGTTGGGCGATTTTGTCATGGAGTCTATCTCCTGACGATGCTTCGGTTACGGACCGAAACGTTGAGATAGCGGCAGTGAATTCGAATTCAAATTCAAAATATTCTTTATTCAAGTAAACTTGTAAACAAGTGCTTTTGAATCGTCACCATCTACTGCTGGTTCGGAAAGCTGTTCCTACCGAGAAGAACCAGCAAGAAACTCGGCGGTTGCTCTTTTCAAAGAATAATTCTTATCACTAGTTACATATAGTTATTAATGTCTTGTACAGGGTAGAAGTGCAGCTATATCCACGCATTCTTATCATCTAGGTAATCTTCAATAGTATAATAGGCTTTCTGAATTATAATTTGTGCAGTGCTTGTGTATTGTGGTGGTATTGATAGCGGATAGTGCATGAGTATTGTCAAATTATGCACATATCAGGGTGAAAATGAGAACGGGTAGTACAGTTTACGTTTAGCATTACATAAAGTTTCTTTTATCGCAGATTCGAATAAAAGTAGTGAATATAATATTTTCATTACTTTTGTATTACGGACCTCTGCAAAATAACGCCTTATTCTATAAATTATTTGTCACAAAACTTAAAATCTACCAAACCTCGAGATAGAGGACAGATACTCAAATACAAACTCAAATTACAGTCATAATACATTTTATTATTAATAAGAACACATGTCATAACTACTTACCTAACTACTGCACCTTTCTATGGTACTCCGGAGTGGCATTCCCATAGTCTTGTAAATTGAACAGGGTGGATCTATTCGTCACCATGTATTTAAGGAAATCCTGTATGTGAGTCAGCACGTGCTGTAACGATTTCTCATCTAAGGCTGTGTAAGCCAACATTGGGCCCATTTTAGCGAACAATCTGAGCAAATGTATGGACCCATATATTTGTGACATCGGGGTGTCTGGATAATCTTGCAATATCTCACTGTACTGAGGCCTTTCAAACTTGTACAACAGTTGGGAGCCGAGTGTAGCATTGAAATACTCCTTGATGCCTTCTGTGATATCCACTAACACAGATTCCTTGGCTTGGTTGTGCGATTTGCTGGACTTCTTAAATCCTAAATAGTTGTCAACGATTTGTGCTACTGTCAACTTTGCGGGTAGAATCGCTAGCTTTTGCTGTCTCGTTATAACGTCCCAGTCATCGACGAGCCACACTTTTAATTCTTCTGGTATTTTGATTTTCACTTCTACCTTCGCCAGGTACTGTTCTTCAGATTCGATAGACAAGTCTAAACGGCCGCGTTTTTTTCTGGAACGAATGGAATTTGCTTGTTGAATGTTTTGAAATGTTTGCTGCAAAATATTTTATGCCGTGTGGAATCCGGTTGAGTTATTCTACTCAACCGGTGGTCTATTCCGACCACCCTCAATTCTTACCGAGGTGTCGTAAAAGGCGACTAAGGTAAGTCGACCCGGCTTGTGGTATCCGGTTGAGTAGAATAGACCACCCTCATTTCTTACCGAGGTGTCGTAAAAGGCGATTAAGATAAGTTGAGGTCAGTCAAGCGGCCTTTCGAAAAATACCTAACCAAATCATGTGGCAATATGTTTAAAACATGTGTGGCCCCCAGTTCGGTTGGATAAGGGCAGGAGAATAATAATCTTTACTGCAAAATATTCATACGAAAACATTTAGCTACAATAAATGTCTGGATTTAGTCAACATTGTGTAATTATGAATTCAAATAGCACTAAAATCAAATAATCTGTATTGAAATATGCCTTTTCAGACACTTGAATTGTCAAAGATCAATTAGATTTAATGAAACTACGAACTGATTCAAAATGTTGCTCTTACCGAGAAGAACAAGAGTAAAAAAGTATAGCAGAGATATGTGATTATACACAATTTAAAATAACACTTCATAGATTTCTCATTAATGAAGTATTTTATAATATTGAAGAGTATTTCAATTGTAAGCCTTAAAAATAATTTAAACAATGAATATAACATATATAATAATTAAATACCTGTAAATAACTATTAGTAACCAAATATATGTAATAAAAATAATATAATAATTGTATAATGTACTATTTGCATGCTTATAATAGGCAGAATGTGTCTTTCTAGATTATATTTATATAACATCATTTTTTGTACCACATTAAGCAAATAAAAAAAATTGAATTTGAATTTAAGAAAAATGTTCCAAAATTTTAATTAATAATAATCAAATCAAAATATTCTTTATTCAAGTTAACTTGTAAACAAGTGCTTTTGAATCGTCAACTTTACTGCTGGTTCGGAAAGCTGTTCCTGCCGAGAAGAGCCAGCAAGAAACTCGGCGGTTGCTCTTTTTAAAATATAAATCTTAGAACTAGTTACATTTATTTATTACTGTCTTGTACAGGGTAAAAGTGCACCTATATCCACACATCCTTATCATCTAAGTAATCTTCAACAGTATAGTAGGCTTTCTGTATCAGCCTCTTTTTAACAGTGTTTTGAAACTGCTGTAATGGCATGACCAAAATTGATTTCGGAATTTTATTATAGAATCTTATACCCTATATATATATATATATATATAATAGTTATAGTAGTTGAGCCTTAATGTTGCTGTTTTCTCTTTTTTTTCTGTTTTCATTATTCTCTAGTGTATTTTACGGTTTATAATTTTACTAAACACTGAGTCTTTGTTGCTCTTTTTTTGAGAAAAAAAAAAAAATAATAATAATAATAATAATTTGCGACTTTGTAACTAAGAATGACGTGTTCTTCTATAATTGGTACTAATTTAAGACTATATCGGATATATGTTGGATGATTTATCGTGTAATGCTGTTGAAAATCCGAATAAATAGAACCAGCAAGAACAAAAATTTGGTGTTTTCGTGTGTCTTGCGCAGGAAAAATAGATTGCGCCGTTGCCACAAATTTTTTCGTATGTACAGAGAAATAAATTGCAAATTTCCTTTCTTTATTGAAACTTACTTGGGTTGATCTGATCCTGAATCCACAGGGGCGTCCTTGCTTTGTGTCTTTGTTGCTTTAGCTGCGGTTGAACTGGTTTCACTGTCTTTACCTGGAGAACGTAAAACATGGTATATAACAAACATCAAATCAAATCAAATCAAATCAAAATAATCTTTATTCAAATAAACCATTTCAGGCACTTTTGAATCGTCAAGCATCAATATGATTAATGAAGCTACAACTGGTTCGGAATATTGCTCTTACCGAGAACCAGTAAGAAACTCGATGGTCAATCTTTTAAATATTTTCAATTATACATTATTAAACCACTGTCTTGTATGAAGTTGAAAGGATTTTCAAATCCAGGCTTTCTTATCTTCCAAATAATCTTCAATTTTGTAATATGCTTTACGTATAAGCATATTTTTTACACTTGATTGAAATCTTTCCGTACACTGGTCTAGAATGGATTGAGGAATTTTATTATAGAAGCGAATGAGTTGCTTACTCTGCTGAGTCGCGACGCAGGTATCGTAAGCTGTTTGTGACCTCTCGTATGTGTATGATATACATCAAATTTTGTTTTATATGTACTTATATTTTTCCGTACAAATAGAATATTACTATATATATTGTGATGCTACAGTCAGTATGCCTATTTCTTGGAACTTTTCACGAAGGGACTCACGTTGCTTCATATCATAGATAGCCCGTATGGCTCTTTTTTGGCCATACGGGCCATCATCATCCTCTTACCCTTATCCCACTCTGAGTGGCACGACATGTTACAAACATGTTGTCACATGATTTGGCTACGTAAATTACGACAAACTGCCTGCCTGACTTCAACTTACCTTAGTCGTATTTTACGACCCCTCGGTAAGAAATGAGGGCAGTCTATTCTACTCAACCGGATGCCACAAGGCGGGTCGACATACCTTGGTCGCCTATTACGACACCTCGGTAAGAAATGAGGGCGGTCTTTTCTACGCACAGGATACTACACGGCGGTTCGATTTACCTTAGTCGCCTTTTACGACACTTCGGTAAGAAATGAGGGTGGTCTGTTCTACTCAACCGGATATGTATATAGCAAACGTATTTGTTCAAATAGAAGATATACAAATGAGGTTCCATGCTGATTAGAAGTGAAAGGTGAGGTTATTTAGTCCGTGCGAGTGGGACACGCCCTACTAGAACAATCTAGTAGGCATCCTTTCGGGATTTTTCTTCCTCATATTAAAAAAAAAACAACTCAGGAATTCTCCAGAGATATACAAGTTTTGAGCTGTCATAGCCCTGCGGTGAGACCGGTGCGACTCTTTAGAGGTGGTCACGAGTTCAAAACCGGGCAGTCACCAATGAGTTTTTCTATTCCATGTGTCTAATTGATAATTGCAATTAATCACACGCTTTTCGGTGAATGAAAACATTGTGAGGAAACATATCTCTAAAGAATTCTCTAGGGAAGATAATGTTGACGGACATTGAATAAGTTCGTTTCTTTATATAAATTATTTGATGAGTATATAGATAATATAAGACATAAAATACCGCAATATCAAGACATAAGATTCTGTAATTTATATTTTCTTCATAAAGTGTCTGATGATGTCATTACTAAAGCGTGGAATCCTCTGTAATTATGTCAATTAATTATAATATGTTCGCGTATTTAGTTAATTAGTAACGGTGTGTACTCTACTGGAATGATGACGTAACTTTGGCATTGCGTTAATGAGGTGATTGCGAAAGTAATTCCTAATTACTCTTTCTGCGAAAAAAGTAAAAGTAATAACATTTCAAGCTGAACAAGGTAGTATGTAAGTAAATATCAAATTTTATAGCGCGTTTACATTCACTACATTTAAAACTTAGATGATTTCTTTTTTAAAATAGGTTTTATAGAAAAGTATTTTCATTCTCCTGCTCTTATCCCACTCTAAGTGAGGTCGGCGCAACATGTTCAAAACTAGTTGTGTTGGCTAGTCTTTCTAGTTTTTGTTTTGGCTAGTTATTTAGAACCGACCGCCTGCCTGACGTAAGAAATGAGAGTGGTCTATTCTACTCAGCCGGCGATACCACACGGCGAGTCAACTTACCTTAGATGCCTTTTAAAAAAAACGACTAAGGTAAGGTAAGTCACAAAAAAATATTTGAGGAAAAATCAAAACTCGTATCTTGGTCTAATTACAGATAAAAAAAGAGATGCATATAGATACACTTTCATTTGCTTCTCTTTATTGTCTTAGGGCACATAATAGGTATACTCTAGTATTATAACTCTATAAACCAACCACGCTGCTCCAATATTTTGTTTTTCGAACTGTCTATATCCTAATAGCTTTTACGGCATTAGGCGTTACTTTGCGGAGATCCATAATACAAAAGTAATAATAAAATTATTTTGCTATAATCCGCGATACATCGGCATTATTCGGGGTATCGCGGATTATAGCAAAATAACTTTATTATTAGGTACTTTAGCTTTTACGGCGTCACCGGGCAAACGGCCGAGCGTGGCATCTTTAACGTTGTGAAATGCAAGGAGTAGAGCGCAGAAGTATTACTTCCGTTGTCGCATGTCTAAGGCCTTATGCTTCCGGTGAGACTGGACCACAATCTAGGACGGGTACTATACTTTGGCTGTGATAGCCCAGTGGTGATACCGTGCGAATCTGTCGAGAGTCACGGGTTCACACCTCGGGCAGACATCAATGAGTTATTCTATTAAATTTATGTGTCTTATTGATAATTGCAATTTATCACACGCTTTTCGGTGAAGGAAAACATCGTGAGGAAACCTGCATACCTCTAGAGAATTCTGTTGATATGTGTAACCTACCAATCCGCATTGGAGCAGTGTGGTAGGTGTTAGCTCCAAACCCCTCTCTTCAAAAATGGAGAAAGGAGCCCTATACCCAGCAGTGAGATAGTAATAGGCCGTGACTTCACTTTTATATATGTATAAATAAAAGTAAAGTAACGTAATATACCTACCAGTTGTCAGTCATCCATAGCACAAATTTTAAGTTACTTAATTTGGTGACGGACGACCGTTTGTGGAATTGTCCCATATAAGTAAAGTAAAGTAGCGGCCTGTTACAATCCCACTGCTGGGCATAGGCCTTCTCTCTCCGTTTATGGAGAGAAGGGTTGGAGCTGAGACCTACCACGCTGCTCCAATGCGGATTGGTAGGTTACACATATCTGAAAAGCGTGTGATTAATTGCAATTATCAATTAGACACATGAGTTTTAATAGAAAAACTCATTGGTGCCTGCCCGGGTTCGAACTCGTGTTCCCCTCGAAAGAGTCGCACGGTCTCACCGCTGGGCTATCACAGCTCTATTCCCATATATATAGATGTAACCTTTTGGAATGGAGATTCTAAATTTTGAATCAGCAATACATTAGAGAGCCCCAAGCTGTTAGACATTACAAATTTCATTTCAGTTTCGTAGGACCTGTGTAGTCCTATGTAGGACCGGTGGAATGACTCTGATTAGTAGTTAAGGAAGGTCAATGATAATGATGGTATAGGTTAAGTTGCATTATTATTACTTACCAGCTGGAGTGGATGCTCTCGATTCTTCTCTGGCAGGTGTTGAACTCGCAGCGGCTTCTGATTTGCGACCTTTTGCTGGAGCTTTAAAGAAGAAAAGTTACTATGTATCAAATCAAATTTAAAAGTTTTTTTTTGTAAGTATTTTTGTATCGACAAGGTTTGATTAGATTAATAAAGCTACCACTGATTGGGAATGTTTCTCGTATCAAGGAGATGAAATAATAAACTCGGCTGTCAATATTAAATAAATATATGGGACACTTACACATAGAGTTGTCTGTCCCAATAGTAACTTAATACTTGTGTTATGGGTAACAGATTATTATCATGTGTTTAGTTATAGGTTTGTCTTGTGTTAAGTCTATGAGAAAGTGAGAATTAAAGAATTCTTCTTTAATTCTCACTTTCTGTTGGATGATTTATCCAGTAATGCTGTTGAAGATCTGATAAATCTGATTTAAAAAAATGTTTATAGAACTGTCAATGAGCTAATAGGGATGTCGTTCAGTATGGACTATAGGAAGACTAGTGGATTCTTTAAATGTCTCTACTAATAGAGTATCTTAAGAATAACTAATTTGTGTTACATGACTTATATAGAATAGAAAAAAGTCTTTCGTTTAATAACAGAATTCAAAACTAACTTTTTTTAGTCTTCGCAGGCTGAGCAGAATGTGCTCTTTGCACCTCTTTCTGTCTCTGTACATTGGCTTCATTGTATTTCAAAACTCTGCTTTCTGGTACCCATTCATCCCAACTGTAATCATAATAAATAAGTTTACATTATAATGTTTCCAATAGACTTTATTGTACTGAATATGGAAAATTGGTATTATTAAAATAAAATGCATAGTGCATAGTGATATAACAAACATATCAATGAACATGATATTGATGATGGTGATTAATTAAAATTAATGAAGAACAGATCTTGTTTTATTAAAACTGTCACTCCTTTCACCTTCTTCCATTTTCCTCTCAATGAATGCCTACTATTGAACAAAGATTTAAGGGTTATAACATTATAAGATTTAGTTCTCTTAGAATCTACTGGTTTGCAGAAACATTTTTGAAATAGTTTCTTAGTTTAGTTTATAACCTAGGAGGGTTCAATTTTTATTTTGATTAAACATTATAAATACTTTCAATATTTTGAACCTAACTAATTTTGAACATTTAAGGTGTGTACATATTATTTACATGTTTTTTAACTTATAAACTAACTTTTTATTGACTTAAAAATGAAAGATACACAAGATTTAAAGTTTGTCAATTTAAAAAATCTAATAAACGATATAATATATAAAGTATTTAAAATTCTAATAACAATAATGTGAAGAAATTTAGGTTATATTTAATAATCTTTTGTTAACTTACTTTGCAGAAGCAACTAGATTGGGTAATACTAGTTTCATGAATAAACCATATAGCAATTAAAGTTTCTTACACAGAGTGATAGCATCCCCCAGAATGAATAAACGGCAACTAATAAAAAATATTTGCATATATTCATAGGGGGTAATTAATTCGAATTTTATCACACTATGTTCAAACTTATTTACTTACTTTTTGTTCCAGCCTGCATAATGAATTAAATAGCGTACATGCTTATCCTTAGTAACAGAACTTTTAAGACATTTGGCCTCGTAGATAAGAGGACCATGGAAACACAAAACTTTTTCCCCTGAAAAAAACAGAAAACAAAACAAAAACTTTATTTATAGAAAAATTTTGACACAAAATTATTTTAGTATATACTAACCTTCGGCAAACTTTAATTTTGGAGCCATACTTTTTATATATTTATAGCAAATAATTAGCTAACGCGAAAAACAATTACAATTTACTAACACACATTTTCACAGATAAACAAGTGAACACGGACAAACAAAACATCTACCAGTACATCACAGACAAATAAGTTGATGTCTACCTTTCGTTCACATACATAAGTATTGGATATCAAATGTAATGTGTAGGTACCATACAGCGATGTTAATGTACATATGGTTATAGCATAAGTAAATCCTATATTAAAACCCACAGCTACATAACATTTCAAATAGAAATAATTAGCTTACTATGTTCCTACAAAAAATAATGCCTTTTCTCTAACATATAAATTAAGTAATCTTCAAATTAGAGGCATATAACCTAACAAAACCTAACCTAACAAAAGACAAATGTTATTTCAATGTATATATAGTTATTAGGTAAACAACTTGCACGCCTTTCTAACTTCCTACAAAGTAATTAACTTGTTGTGACCTTTCTACGTCACGATTTCGTCAGAACATTCTTTTTCCAGTCAGTGCCGCGACACCAGCTGGACGCGCTTGTCGCTATTTTTGTTTATATACTATTTTATTTGTTATTAAAATGTCGCAACAAGGTCCAGCTTTCGATGTGAATGCGATGACCCTTACGAGATGGGTTTTGGCTCAACAGAGAACAGCACCGGCCGCCACAGGAGATTTGACACAACTTCTTAATTCTATACAAACGGCAGTGAAGGCAATACAATCAGCCGTGAGGAAAGCCGGCATCGCTAAACTGTTAGTTAATGTTTATCTTTAGTACTATATTAAAAATCACATAGTAAAGTTAATGAAATTTTCTAAAGGTGAAATTTTCGAGATAAACATGAAGTATTATAATTCGCCATAAAATCAGAACTAAATTTTACTGGCCTGAGAAATATTTGACCGTGCAAAAATAATTTATCTGAGTTCAATATATATTTTTATTATAACAATATCGAGCTTCATAGCCTAGCAGACATATCAAGATTTCTATCTTAAAGGCATATTAGGCGTAGGTATTAGGTGCAATTTCAACTTTATGTTTCATAAATTTGTATTTGTTATTTCTAAGAAAAATTCAGTTCACAAAAATACCAGTAAATATCTCATAGAACGCGTAACTTATCGAAACCAACATAGGAGATATTGGGGCGAATTGTTAAGTCAAAGTTTAAGTTGTTAAGACATACTGAATTTTCAGGCATGGCATCTCAGGCAACACAAACGTACAGGGCGAAGAAGTAAAAAAACTCGATGTGCTCTCCAATGACCTCTTTATCAATATGCTCAAGTCGTCCTTTACCACTTGCCTACTCGTATCCGAAGAAAACACTACAGTTATTCAAGTAAGTACCTTAGGTACTACCTACATATATCGCATATTAGGGTAGCAGATACTCGTATTTTCTGAAGTTTCGATAGGTCCCTGTATAAGTCAACTGTTTCATATTGAACCACGTACTCAATTTTAAGATGTAGTAGATAAGGAAATCATGCCGTTGCGACCTGTCGAAAGTGTAAAGTATAATTGTTTATTCTAAAGTAACTGCTACGTTTGGTCAACAAAGTTGCTATGGCCCTTAATGTTTGCGCTTATGAACTCGTATAAAATAGCGTAACGGCCTATCTGGTGTACGGAGGGCGAATTTTACTGAGTGTATAGGAGTTTAAATTCTAGACACTAAGTTTTCTATGACATTGTTTTTGTACCGAAATGATATTTACAATTTATAATACATCTACTTTTAAGAGACACATTGCGATAAAACTAAATATATTGGTGCAGTTGGTGTAAGCAGTAAGAATTTGAAATTCTCGCCAAAGAGCCAGGATGCCTCTAACCATATCTAAAAAAGTTACAGAGAGTTTATAGTAATGATGATTAAATGAGATAGACCTTGTTTAAAATATTCATCTAAGTTTCACCCCACTAAAGTAGTGAGAATATTATTTCGATATAATTATTTTGTTATCTAGTAGCGAACCGCGCTGGCTTCGCCCGCGTGTAAATCAGTGTGCCACAAAGTTTTTACAGCGAAAATATTGGGTCCGCGCGAATTTAACCATAACGTATAGTACCCGGCAATAAATAATGCACATCGAGAACTTAGAACGAAACAGCCGGTTTCGTAGAGCGCTGTCACTGTCACACATGAGTTCGTCAGTCTGTGCGACAGAGACAATGCTCTATGAAGCAGATTCTAGCCGATTTCTCTCTCTGAGCCTTGATGTGCATTATTTGTTGCCGCGTACTATTCACCTAAACCTTCCTCAAGAATTCACTATCTTGTATTAAAAACCCTACATACATCCGTACAGTACTTTTTGAGAAAATCGATTGTAATCGATTTTCTGTATGTATACAGACAGACAGACTTCGTTTTATAATAAGTATAGAAGTTTCACCCTTGTGAAGTTTTGATAATTTTCATAAATGTGGAAAAAGCAAGTGTAATCATAAAATCATGTTTTATAAATTTCACCTTACGGACCCCGTATCCGGCAACGTCATTATAAGCAAAGTCAAGTTAATAACGACTTTAAACGTGCTATCTTAGTGATAATATTTTCTTATTAAATCACTGTTTATTCCACTTGTACAGTGCGATAACGTTCAAATATCTACTCAAGGTTGTGATCCCCAATATCTACGAGTATAACGACATGACTATTTGATAAGTCTAATAATATTCATGGCCGAACACACCCACTAAATTAACATAATTTTTAAAGTTCAAATATAACCAGTTTCATGCTCTACTTAGAACTAATAAGAAATAAATAGATATATATCTTTTTAATTTAAAATAAATTTATAAAACTTTTGGTAAAGTTACATATAGTCGCAGACCATAGACGTACATTTTTATATAGACTATAAATGCTTACATAATAATAATGTAAAATGACAAAAACATAATTACTAATTAACAAAAAAAAATATTAACGCTTCATCCAAATGTTAAATAAATAAATAAAAAATAAATAAATTGTTAAAATATATTTAGATTAAAATTAAAAAAATGCTAAGGATTTTAAAAAGGTTAGGCTGCATATCTTGAAAATGATCGGAGCTCTTAGCTTTTAATAATCAATACGGGACAGCTGTATTCTCAAACACAAAAACTTTTTTGTTAATATACGAGTATAAAGATACACTTGATATACTTGAGTTTCCCAATAAACAGCCTTTAAAGAATATTTACCGACAATCACGCAATCAATTCAATCAATTTATACTAATTTTATGTATACTTTATTAATATACTTACTAATTTTATGTTTACTTTCTATCATTAGAAGGATCGCCTTTCACAATGTAGAAATGTAGCAACTGAAAGACACTTTCGATACTGGGGTAGAACTTATAATACAGTCGAGATACGATTTGATAGTTTAGATGAAAGGTGTCTCATTAAAAAAAATTCAGCTTATATATTGTTAAAAGAGAAAAAAGCCTAATTAATAACCATCTATGGCTACACAAATTATTTATATGATGATGAAAATATACAGTTTATTTGTTCACGAAAATAAAGACCATACTTATTTAACACAGATTTTTTTTAAAATAATTTAAAATTAATAATTATAAATTTATTTATTACAGGTGGAGACGGAAAGGCGCGGGAAATACGTAGTTTGCTTTGATCCTTTGGATGGGTCGTCAAACATAGATTGTCTGGTCTCAGTTGGGTCAATCTTCTCTATTTATAAGTAAGTTCACATTCAAAAATTAATAATGCGTATATGATATCAACGAAACACTATTATATTATACTAGTAGACCAGGCAAACGTTGTTTTACCATATAATTTATTTCTAGGAATTTCTAGTATACATTATAAAAAAAACTAACTGTGCCTGCGTCTTCGGCCGCGTGGAAATCAGTATATTTAATTGAAGTTTTGAACATCAAAATAGTTATGGTGAATTAACCATAAGACATAGAGACATGTTGTCACTTTTTTGTAGTATTTTGGTACACCTACAATTCTCTAGAACATTACTGGAGTGTATCACGAGGCGCGTTTTTTTGCAACTGCATCCTCTTCAACACAATTTACGTAAAATCGCAATGTACTATCAACCTAAACCTTCCAGAACAATTTCATTACTTTTAGTAAAAACTGTACATAAATGCGTTCAGTAGATTTTGAGAAAATCGATCACATACGGGCAAACATCATTTGGGGACTTTGTTTTATAATAAGTATAGATAAAAAAAGTTGTCCAAAAAATTAGAAATATATATTAGGGGTAGACAACCTTTATCAATTAGGCGTATGAAAAATAAATATGTCGTAGCCGATTATCAGGCCTACTGAATATGTAAATAAAATTTCATAAAAATCGGTCGAGCAGTTTCGGCGGAGTATGTAGCAACGATATGACATGAGAATTTTATATATAAGATGTAGTAAGTGAAAGTTAAACTTATTTGAAAGTTGACACTCAACACTGGTGTTTATCCACACTGGTATTATAAACGCGAAAGTAACTTTACCTGTTTCTTACTTGTATATGCCTAAACCGCTAAACTAAATTTGTTATGGCATTATTTGCTTTCGATATACGTTCCTAAATTCGTAATATCTTTTGATTGGGATGGCGGATTTTAATAATTTCAATAGTATTTTACTGGTATTGAAACAGTTATTAATAAAATATCATTTAATGGGATAAGGATTATTACAGACATATGAATAAAATGGTTTGATTATTGTCGGCAATTTTATCAACTTTTACAATATAAAAAAGTAGTTATATTGGCATAACTATAATAGTTAGACATATAGTATCGCTGACTTTTTTATGGATATTAATTGTTTTGTTCTATCATCAACAGTTTCCGCAGCGCACACGATGAAAGATGTTTACGACTAAATTTTTTCCAACTTATTACAATTTTATTAGGGATCCCTATTATTTTTGAAAATGACATATAGCCTATGTTGCTCAGTGAAGGAGCAGCTTTCCAATGGTGAAAGAATTTTGGAAATCGGTCCAGTAGTTTTTGCGTGAAAACGTTACAAACATACATACATACAAACAAACAAACAAACAAACAAACACAAATCTTTCCTCTTTATAATATTAGTATAGTATAGATATACGTCACAGAAAAATAGGTCTTATAACAGTAAAGGCGTCTATGTACTCGTACGCTGCTGGAATAGATTAGTAATAATAGTCTCTTACTTAAAAAACGCCTGGCAAAACGACGTACAGTACACGGAATTAAATAATGCACATCGATGTTTAGAACGAAACAGCCGGTTCGGTTCGCTGTCACTGTCAGTCAGATAGTATGTGATATTTCAAACGCGTTCGTCTGTCTGTGCGACAGAGACAACGCTCTATGAAGCAGAACTAGCCGATTTTCTCTCTCTAATAGAAAACTCACGTGTGCCCGTGACTTCGTTTGCTTCGATTTCTTTGACACGATGTAGCAATAAGTAGCCTATTTCACTCTACATTAATGTCACTTGTCTCTACCAATGCATTCCTCCGTTAAACTTTAAAAGATATAAACAAAGAAATACACAAACTTTCGTATTTATAATATCAACATGAAAATTGAACATAGATTTACATTCATATTTATTTATGAGGACTTTTATCCGACTTTTTGATTTCAATATATTGACGAGAGATTATAGTGAGAAGGGATGAAAATCTGATTACAGGTGCTAAATATAAATGTGGATGTAAAACAAAATTAATAACAAAATTAGTTTGCTATAATCCGCGATTAAATGTGGATGTATGTGACTAGATGGAGGTCGAAAAACGGATGGATACACTGCGTGAAGTACGACATAAGGAGAGATAAAATGAGAAGCGCATGAGTTAACGAATGGTAGAGAGGAATATTTTGTGCTGACAGAATTTAGCGTGGATTAAGGGCAGGAGAATGCAAAATGAGACTTTAGTGGAACCTTTAAAAGTCTCTTTAGTTGTTATCTTACTTATGTAGATTTCAAGAGTAACTTTTTTATTCTTTACCGGCTGAGCTACACGGGCTCTTTGCCTCCTGCAAATGATGATGATATTGAAACCTTTATAGAAAAACATCGGCTGGCGAGCCAGTAGAGGCAGATGCGCTTCGTCCGGGCAACGAACTTGTCGCAGCCGGATATGCGTTATACGGTTCAGCGACTATGATGGTGCTGGGACTGGGGAAAGGCAAGGGCGTCAACGGGTTCATGTATGATCCATCTATTGGAGAATTCATTCTCACTGACCCTAACATGAGAATACCGGAGAAGGGGAAGATTTATTCTATCAATGAGGGTAAGAACACATTAAATATAATTTTCAGAAGTTTCCGCCATCCCGCGACCTAACATGTGTTACAGTAAACAACCCAACCCACCCAGTTTATTATAAAGTTATTATACTTATAGAGCAGAGAAGCCATAAGCAGGCCTGTAAGTGACAATGACCCACTAATAATGAGAGGGAAGATGATACTCGTATATTTCGGCTTTGTCTAATCACATATAAAAAAGAGAAACAGATATATCACCCTCATTTGCTTTCTCTTTATTTCTGTTTATTGTTATAGGTATATCATATTTAAGGCTTGCTTATGCAGTTAATAGCATTTAGCTTATCTGTACTTATGTTATCAAACTTTGTATTTCTGTTTAGCATTAGTGAAGTTAACTATAAAATCTATTAGAATATAAAAAATAGTGTTTTAAACAGGTATCTACTGTCGGTTATCCATTAAAAAAATTTAATTAAAAAAAATTAAGATTTATAGCGGACGGATTTAACGGACTTGTTGCATAAGTATTTGGGAAGGCATTAACTTTTTATGAATTAACTATTCAATTTATAATAAAATATTTTCAGGATACGCTGCGGAGTGGTCTGAAGGTCTTAAAAATTATATAGAAGAGAAGAAGCGTCCTAAAACAGGCAAGGCGTACGGCGCTAGGTACGTGGGCTCTATGGTAGCAGACGTCCACCGAACTATCAAATATGGCGGGATATTCATGTATCCTGCGACCACCTCTGCGCCCAAGGGAAAGGTAATGTAATAAACCCTAGCATTATTATATGTATAGTACCAGCATTAAATAATGCACATCGATGTTTAGAACGAAACAGCCGGCCAGTTCGGTTTCGAGAGTGCTGTCACTGTCACTCAGTTAGTATGTGACGTTTCACACGAGTTCGACAGTCTGTGCGACAGAGACAATGCTCTATGAAGCAGAACTAGCCGATTTTCTCTCTCTAAGTCTCGATGTGCATTATTTATTGCCGGGTACTATATTTCCCTTGAATTAAATTGAATCGAATAGGGACAACCAGTGGTACTTACATTCATTCATTACTCACCATTACATGATTACTCACAAAATTATTCACTGGCAACATAGGCTATATAACATTTTTTTTAAATAGGAATCCCTAATAAAATAATAAATAAATATATGGGAGACTTACACACGGTCGTCCGTCCCCAAAGTAAGTAACTTAATACTTGTGGTATGGGTAACAGACAACTAGTAATATACTACATATATAATTTTAAATACATACTTATATACAAATACACACCCAGGCTCGAAGAACCAACAAATTGTTTATAAAAAAATGTTGGCCCTCGGCGGGAATCGGACCCGCGACCCGCGGAGCTGAATGCAGGGTTACTAACCAATGCGCCAACGGGCCAGTCAAAATTCTAATAAGGTGTGAAAAATTTAAACAGAAGAATCTTAATAAATAATTATTCTCTTGTGTTTATTTTTAGGTTTATAATTGTGACTTTGTAACTAATAATGATGTAGTAAAAAAGTAAAGTAGTGGTCTGTTACAATCCCAGTGCTGGAAATAGATATGTGTGATAAATTGCAATTATTAATTAGACACATGAGTTTTAATAGAAAAACTCATTGGTGCCTGCCCGGGTTTGAACTCGTGTTCCTCTCGAAAGAGTCGCACGGTCTCACCGCTGGGCTATCACAGCTTAATGTATAAAGCTTTTTAATGTTACTCTATATTTATTATAATGAATCATGGAAATGTAAACATTTATGTATTTTGTATATATCGAGATGGATACTGATGGTATCTCACGGTGCCAATTCATATTTTATGTTATGTAACAGAAAATCAAATGTTTTCAGCTGCGTCTTTTATATGAATGCAATCCCATGGCGTTCCTAGTAACGGAGGCGGGAGGCCTCGCAACCAACGGCTCCAAGCCCATTCTGGACATCGAACCTACGTCCATCCACGAGCGGGCGCCGTGCTATCTCGGCTCGAAGCTGGACGTTGAAGAGTTATTGCGATTCCTTCGCTAACTTGATATTCTTACCTGAAATCTTTGTAATGTATTATACTAGGCCCGTTATCCACCAAAGGGAAGAGAGATGAGTTTTGTGTACAAATTAAATATTGTCATGTCGACATCTCTCCGCTTAGCATCGATGGAAATAGGTACGAGTATGTGACTTGGAATGGAAAAAATCGATTATAACTAAATAATCTATATTTAACCCTTCAAAATAAATCGATTTCTAAAAATCGATTTTCTCGAAACGAAAAAATCTATTATTTAATTGTTCTTTTTAATTTTATTAAAAAATTTGCTATTTTATTTAATCGTGATAATTAATTAAAATACAGACTAATTATAGGTGACAAAGTGAACGAATAATAAATAACAGACGCGCTGTTTGCGAAATTCGATTAAAAAATGTTTGGGTACATTGAATTTGACCAACAGCGCATATCTTATCGTAACAGACAAGAAAAACAAGATAAAAAAAGATTAAAATAAAATTAATTTAACTTTTAAAAATCGATTTGTTTGAAATATTATTACAAGCAATATAACAGAAATAACTACTTTGCTATAATCCGCACGGGTTAAGCGAATGCATGCAAAGCCAATGTGTATGAAGCAGGCAAAATCTACGCACCTCATACATGCAGGACAAGCCACCACATGCACCCCCCAAGGCGCATTCACCAGTAACAACGCACACAAAAGCAGCACACACACCCACCACCACAATCTCGACGATCGTTTCGCCCCGAAACCGAAGCATCATCAGGAGGATAGGCTCCACGACAAAAATCGTAATGCAATTTTGGCATTTTTCAGATTCAGATTTTGCCTGCTTCATACACATTGGCTTTGCATGCATTCGCTTAACCCGTGCGGATTATAGCAAAGTAGTTAGTTCTGTTATATTGCTTGTAATATGGAATTCCGCAAAGTAACGCCTGCTTCTATAAATCATTTGAAATATTATTGAGTATTGTGATAAAATAATCGATTAATACACATTTTACATGCCTAGGTGGAAATTAATCAAGCGGAGATGAGAGACGTTTTATTTTTGTGCTGTTTCCAACGCTAGCTAAAATATAACTTTTGTAACAAAATGACATCTTTCTTTCTTGACTTATAGGGAGCTCTCATAGCTCATATCTCTGTGCTACGCATTCATCTCCGCTTTGGTGGATAACGGGCTTCGAATATGAAATTTGTTACGTTATCACATCCAAACTACTGAATCTATTCTATGAATTCTAGTATAAAGATAGAGGTCTAAAAATCAAAGAAGGGTTAATTAATGGTGAATATTTTTACACACGGTCACGGGTCTGAACTAACTTTGTGACAAATTTCATCCAAATACATTTAATCGAATAAGAAACCACAAACACAAACGTCAGATCTATAAGTATGATGGCAAATATGACTTCAATAAATAATTTTATATTTTTTTATTTTTGATTGTACTTAATAGCTATTACTGATGCCCATGGTGAGTTAAAGACCTCCCCTCTGTTTGAGCAGAACGGCATTACTCCCTAAGGAAATATATAAATATATGGAATTACACACACACGGTCGTCCGTCCTTAAAAGTAACTTAATATTTATGTTATGGGTGACAGACAACTGGCAAATATATATTCAAACAAAATACAAAAAATACAAAATACAAAATACAAAGTTTAATACATATATAAACACAGATTCGAAGAACCAAGAAATTGCTTTTAAAATATGTTGATCCTCCACGGAAATCGAATCCCCGACCAGTGGGGCTGAAGGCAAGGTCAAATGCGCCAATGAGCCAGTCAAATACACAGCTAACAGTTATTAAGGTATAAATATGTAAAACAATTTATTTTGTTACTACTCAAAGACGAAAGCCCTGCGTTTGATTCCGAATGCGTTTGAATCAAACGCAGGGCTCAACGAAACCGGAGAAGTTTCGTTTAAAACTTGTGCTTAACTGATATTTATTAACATTCAACGGTTAAGGAAAGCAACGTTAATAATCCGAGATTTTCGTATGGGATATATGTCAATTGAGGCACTTTTGAATCTTCAAGCATTAATATGATTAATGAAGCTACAACTGGTTCGGTATGTTGCTCTTACCGAGAAGAACCAGCAAGAAACTCGGCGGTCAATCTTTTAAATATTTTCAATTATACATTATTAAACCGCTGTTTTGTATGAAGCTGACAGGATTTTCAAATCTAAGCATCCTTATCATCAAAATAATCTACAATTTTGTAACATGCTTTACGTATAAGCATATTTTTTATACTTAGTTGGAATCTTTCTGTACACTGGTCCAGAATGGATTTTATTATAGAAGCGAATAGCGAGACCAACAAATGAGTTGCTAACTCTGCTGAGTCGCGACGCAGGTATCGCAAGCTGTTTGTGACCTCTCGTATGTCTATGATACACATCAAATTTTGTTTTATACATACCTTTATTTTTCCGTACAAATAGAATATTAGTATAGTACCCGGCAATAAATATCGAGAACTTAGAACGAAATAGCCTGCTAATTCGGTCTCGTAGAGCGCTGTCACTGTCACACACGGGTTCGTCACTCTGTACGACAGATGCTCTATGAAGCAGAATCTAGCCGATTTCTCTCTCAGAGCCTCGATGTGCATTATTTATTGCCGTGTACTATATGTATTGTGATGCTACAGTAAGTATGCCTATTTCTTTGAACTTTTCGCGGAGGGACTCACGTTGTTTCATATTATAGATAGCCCGTATGGCCCTTTTTTGAGGAACAAAAATCTTTTCTATATCGGCCGCTTTGCCCCACAGCATTATTCCATATGACATAATGCTGTGTAAAAAAGCAAAATGTATATGGAATGTAGTCTACCAATCTATGTATATACGTGATGTGGTACAGTCTAGTGGGTGTAAGTGTTCCAATTATCCAATAAAACAAGTCCAATAAGGAAATAAGGCCTTTGTTCCAGCTATGGTCTAGTAATAGCAGGATATTATATTACCTAAATAAAAGAACCGGGTAAACGATCATTGGTAGCTAAAAGTATCAAATTATGTAAATAAAACAATTCATTTAAAAATAGTTCTTTTTATTTATATAACACAACGAAAGCTTTACTTAACCTATTTTTTTTTTAATTCCACACTTCAAAGTCAATTTGTTTTCCTAAACATAGACTACGCAGTATCAGATTATTTCATGGTTATCTACTTAAATCTTCGCAGAAATGGTACACTTGAAATTGATATTATTACGAACATTCAAAAAAGAGTTCGTAATGTATTAGTCGTAGAGTTTAAACACCGTGTGGTATCCGGCAGAATAGAATAGACCACCCTCCTTTCTTACCGAGGTGTCGTAAGAGGCGACTAAGGTATGTGCCGTGTGGTATCCGGCTGCATACAATAGACCGCCCTCATTTCTGAACGAGGTGTCGTAAGTGGCGACTAAGGTAAGTTGAAATCAGGCAGGGGGCCGGTCATAAAATACGTAGCCAAATCAGATGAAAGCATGTTTGCAACATGTTGTGCCGACCCCACTTAGATTGGGATAAGGGCAGGCGATAATAGGCGTAGAGTTAAAATAGGATGGGCATTGTTTCGAACATGCAAAAAGAATTCGTAACCCTTAAGTTATAGAGTTCAAAATCTCTTGACGCTTACTCTCTGGAACATTCACGTTATTTACGAATAGAGCTCTGTATCCCCGCTATGACTTGCGAACAGTCGCGAACATTCCGGAATCGGTTCGTTCAGTTCAGTTTGCGAATAGCGAACAAGAACGAGTTAAGACGCGAAAATAAAAGTGAAATAATAGTAACTTCGGCTTCGTTATTAAACAACAGATTGCATAGTGAAAGTACACATTTTGTAGTGAAAAACTGAATAAAGTTTATTTACAAGTCACCAGGTATATTATGTCAGTCCACGATCCTATGTACGTAACAATATTGTTCTACAGTCACAAACTTTATCTTTACACATTGCAGTATGATTGAAATATATAACATATAAAAACAATCAGATGCGTCAAATTATTTTGTTTCTACCTATCACTAAATTGTAACTAAAAACTAAAATAATCTTATTTTTTCATATTAATTCACTCAAAACTACCAATATCAGATTACGTTCTAAGAAAACTAATTTTAAATTCAACGGTTCTAAATCTAAGTGTAGAGTAAAACTAAAACAGTCCAAATTGATATAAATAAATTAAGAGTGGCATATATTTTATACGCACTTTTTTAAACTTAGCTCAAACTACATTTGACGAATGGAACCTCATTAAAAATATATATAAAAACACTTCTGAGTGATAAAAATATAGTAAGATTTCGGAATTTATTTACCATTACGCAGTAAGCGCAACGAACTGATGGAAAACGTCCAGTATGTGAGGGTCCAGGTCTTGTGTGAACAGAAGTGTTTCAAGAGTGCTGCTGTACTTCTGGACTTGCTCGTGGTGCTGGAAAGAGAAACAGCCAGTGTGTTTTAGACCACACTAGGTACAACTTCTTTAACGCCATATATGTATATACATATCGCACGCAGTGGTTAAAGAAAAATTAAATTAAATTAAAACATCAATCAGTTTATAATTAATAAAATAAAATTTAAATTAAATATTAAATTATTAAGTGACATTTTAATTTAATTAAATTTTATACATATTTTATAATTAAATTTTTTTAAAATAAACTAAGATTAGATACCCTTTTATTAAAATTTTTATTAAAAGTGTTTTTTTTTTACACACACGGTCGTCCGTCCCCAAAGTAAGTAACTTAATACTTGTGTTATGGGTGACGGACAACTGGTAGATATACTACATATATAACTTTAAATACATACTTAAATACAAATACACACCCAGGCTCGAAGAACCAACAATTTGTTTATAGAAAATGTTGGCCCTCGGCGGGAATCGAACCCGCGACCCGCGGAGTTGAAGGCAGGGTCACTAGCCTCAGCGCCAACGGGCCAGTCAGTGTGACCTAATATAAACAATTTTGAGGTTGGTGGAGGTTTGTGCATGTGTTTTTACAAATCCTGCATGTAATGGGTAAGAAAAAACGGATAGTCCACTATACATTTAGCACTATATATATTTTCTATTTACTGTATCGCGGATTATAGCAAAATATTTTTTTTATTACTTTTGTATTATGGAAAGTAACGCCTAATTCTATAAATTATATTAAAAAATTGTTGAACGCTAACCCCCCTTTCGTACGAGACGTTTTTTGCCGTGAGTTAAAAATACGTCGAAATGAAACAAATGGGTATCCAGGTATTTGCAGGCCTAACATGAATTCTTATTGCGACTTAATTGAAGACGTAAACGACGACCGCGAACCGCTTTCTTTTCGTATCATGAAGTGTGAATTGCATTGGGGTCGTAATGTTTGAAAAGGATAACGATATATGAACTATAGATAACTCTGTCTCTTTTACTCACATGTTCTTAGTACGAATTCCAAACACTTATTTGGCAACGACTTAAAGTGTGCGTCTTTAAGACGTCATGGTATGAAAAAGCAAAACAATTTTGTTTACGTCTTCAATTGAGTCGCAATAAGAGTTCATGGTAGGCCTGCTGTTCAAACAATAGCGCATTTAAAACGCGACGTATTTTTGTCGCGCAGTGTTCCATTTTAGGCGTTAGGGCGTAGGGCGTTAGGCCGAATATACCATACGAAACTTCATATAACGCCTATTGCGGAATTTAAAGGAAGTTTTTTTTACGCCCGTGCGTACGAAGGCTTAAAGTTTGGTTCTCCTTCATTCAGATTGTAAAAATCTAAGAAGGGTTAAAAATCGGTTATGATTAATTTGTTAATAACTTCTCTTAATGATGCTTCGGTAATGGGGCTAAACGATCGTAGAGACGATCTCTACGATGTCGTGAATGTGTGTAGTGCTTGTGCGTTTGTCTTTGGTGGCGGTGTTTTGACATACGTGTGGTAAATGGTCCTGCATGTATAAGATATGAAAACGGATTATAGCAAAATAATTCCATTCCTAGCATCTTAACAAACGCGAATTATAGCAAAATAATTTCATTCCCAGCATCTTGACAAACGCGAATTATAGCAAAATAATTCCATTCCTTGAGTCTTAATAAACGCGAATTATAACAAAATAATTCCTTTCCTAGCATCTTAACAAACGCGTATTATAGTAAAATAATTCCATTCCTAGCATCTTAACAAACGCGTAATACAGCAAAATAATTCCATTCCTAGCATCTTAACAAACGCGAATTATAGCAAAATAATTCCATTCCTAGCATCTTAACAAACGCGTATTATAGTAAAATAATTGCATTGCTAGCATCTTAACAAACGCGAATTATAGCAAAATAATTTCATTCCTTACGTCTTAACAAACTCGTATTATAGTAAAATAATTTCATTCCTAGCAACACAAAAAACACGTATTATATAAAAATAATTCCATTGGTAGCACCTTAACAAACACGAATTATAGCAAAATAATTCCATTCCTAGCATCTTAACAAACGCGTATTATAGTAAAATAATTCCATTCCTAGCATCTTAACAAACACGAATTATAGCAAAATAATTCCATTCCTAGCATCTTAACAAACGCGTATTATAGTAAAATAATTCCATTCCTAGCATCTTAACAAACGCAATTATAGCAAAATAATTCCATTCCTAGCATCTTAACAAACGCGTATTATAGTAAAATAATTCCATTCCTAGCATCTTAACAAACCCGTATTATAGCAAAATAATTCCATTCCTAGCATCTTAACAAACGCGAATTATAGCAAAATAATTCCTTTCCTAGAATCTTAACAAACGCGAATTACAGCAAAATAATTCCATTCCTAGCATCTTAACAAACGCGTATTATAACAAAATAATTATATTCCTAGCATCTTAACAAACGCGAATTATAGCAAAATAATTCCATTCCTAGCATCTTAACAAAGGCGAATTATAGCAAAATAATTCCATTCCTAGCATCTTAACAAACGCGTATTATAACAAAATAATTATATTCCTAGCATCTTAACAAACGCGAATTATAGCAAAATAATTCCATTCCTAGCATCTTAACAAACGCGAATTATAGCAAAATAATTCCATTCCGAGCATCTTAACAAACGCGAATTATAGCTAAATAATTCTATCATAACTTCTGTACCTTCCGAATTAACCATGAAACGTAAGATCCGTAAGAACTCACCAGCAGGAACACCTGCCGCAGCCTGGCCAGCGTGGCCCGGTACCAGTGGGTGTGAGGGTCCCGGGCGTCCGTGTCCGCGCGCACCAGGTGCTCCGAGAGGATCATGATGAACCTCTGGAAGACGATCAGGAACAGCCGCTTCTGGTCAGTGTGCGCCATCTCCAGCCGCTCCTCCATACGCTCCACGGCCTGGTTGGTATATTACAACTCCTATATTACATCCATCACATTATATTGTAATGTATTAAATGTGCGTCAGCTATATATTTTAAATAATTTATAGAATTAGGCGTTACTTTGCGGAGATCCATAATACAAAAGTAATAGTAAAATTATACTTCTATAATCCGCGATTCAGTAAATAGAGAATATATTTAGTGCTAAATGTATAGTGGATGTTTTGAACAAATTGACGCGCTCGACGCGGCGCGACCGGCCGGAGCAACGACCTTTAAGCATCCCATTGTCGACGCGAGCGCCGACAGTCAGTAATGTTTCGCATACGATAAATACACGACTTTATTGTATAACACACACGTGTAATTATGCGTTTTGGGTGTGGTTCTTAGATTTAGTGACGCGTTTAATCAGTGAAGCGTTTGAGAAGACGCGGCCGTCCGCGGTTTAAGTGCGCGTTGGGTTACTATGCCCCGATATAGAGACGATTCAATAACGTGTGACCTTACGAAGGTTGTGTGCACACCGGGTGTTATTCGTGTTATTTAACCGATATAGTGAAGTGTATACTCCGGGAGAAATAGACAGTACGTGTCCGTGGAAGACTGCAGAGGCGAGCCAATGGGTTCGGGAATCGGCCAAGTACATACAAGCACACACACACACGTACACATATACACGCAGTGATTCATGAGGCCGGACCACATACAGCTGACGGCCGCATAAGGTAGGTTGAAACGCCGAGACGACGGGCCCAGGTTGTTTCATCCGCCCGCACATTTGTGCAGACCAGTGGACTATCCGTTTTTTTTTTCATACTCGATACATGCAGTATTCGTAAAAACACATGCACAAACCTCCACGAAACGGGGCGAAACGATTGTTGAGTTTGTGGTAATGAACGTGTGTAGAACGTGTTTGTGGCGGTAGTTTTAAGGTTTAGGTAGGTTTGTGCAAAATAATTTTTATTATTACTTTTATATATTTTAAAACTATCTCATAAAGTAGATCAGTCGGTTATTACCTCTGAAGGTTTATCATCATTCTCCTGCCCTTATCCCACTCTATCTACCCCACGTATTTAACAACACCTCGGTAAGAAATGCGAGTGGTCTATTCTATGTAGCCGGATACACGGCGGAAAAAATAACCCCTTTTGTTTATGATATTTAATACCAAAATGACTTACCTCTTCAGTGGGCTTATCGTGGTCTTTCTTCTTTTTGACTCCACTCTCGTCTTCAGATTCTGAGCTGCTAGAGTCTGCTCTTGCGAGGGCTTCTCTCGCCTCTTGTAATTCTTTACCTGGAAATAAAATAACACGTACTTCTTCTTATTCTATCGAGAGACATCCGTTGCCGGACTTGGGTCTTTACTTCTATTCGACACCATACGATAGTGGATCCAACGGTCCCAAGCGACCTGATAGGCCAAGTGATAGGCATTCCTCCTCGTTATATCGCACCCTTAGTATTTAAGCGATCGGATTCAAAATTAAGCTTAATTAGAATAGAATAGAATAGAATTTCTGTGATTTATAGAAGCAGGCGTTACTTTGCGGAATTCCATATTACAAGCAATATAACAGAACTAACTACTTTGCTATAATCCGCAAGGGTTAAGCGAATGCATGCAAAGCCAATGTGTATGAAGCAGGCAAAATCTACGCACCTTATACATGCAGGACAAGCCACCACATGCACCCCCCAAGGCGCATCCACCAGCAACAACGCACACAAAAGCAGCACACACACCCACCACCACAATCTCGACGATCGTTTCGCCCCGAAACCGAAGCATCATCAGGAGGATAGGCTCCACGACAAAAATCGTAATGCGCCGCGCTACCCATACAAGCAGTCTTAAATAGTTCAACTCCCACCAATACCCTCCCCTCCGAACACATGTAGCAAAACGGAATTAGATACATTTACTTGCTCGTTAATTAAGTGACCATTGTTATTTTTTATTATCTCAAGTTGCTCTAACGTATTGAGTCGGAGTCCCTTATCACAAGTGTGGAGAATATGAAATGAATGGTCATTAGGCACTTTATGACCGCTTTCCAGCAAATGTTTTGCAAAATTAGAATTTTGTTGTTTATTATTCCTAAACGCAGCCATATGTTCCCGGAATCGAACCGCAAAACTTCGGCCAGTCTGACCTACATATGTACCGTTGCACTCAGGACAATCTATTTTATAAACCCCGGATTTTTTACCCTTATCTAATATATCTTTATTTTTACACAACAAATTACGAGGCGATTGGTTAGTTTTAAAGGAGAGTTTAGTACCTGATTTTGATTTAAATATATTTGCCACTCGATCTGTATTTCTTTTCTACACACATTACAATTAAAGTTACAAAATTAAAAAGATAGAAATTAACATAAATAAAAAAAATAAAAACAGTTTGAAGACTTCTAAATTACGTTGTGTAGCGGTGCGAAGAAAAAGAAATAGGATAACCATTCAGACTGAAAAGGACAGTGAGCCCTACGCTGATTTTCAGTGGTCTCCCTAGGGGTTATGACGACAGATATAAGTATCCAGCGCACATAGATGTTATAATTTATAATTTATTATTTTATATTATTATTATTTTATAGAATTACTGTGTTTTACTTTATTAATATAAATCAGTAATTCTGCACACAAATCAAATATTCGACGGTGGAATAGATAACCCGATGTACTGGCACAACTTACCGAGAATGTGATGATTGGTAGGTACATACATATTGTGCAATATATAAATAAACTTAACATATATTTTAACGTATCATTAAAGTGGATAAGGATTTAATTTAAGATTTTAATAAATTTAATAATAAACAAAGAAAGATATATCTTTTATATATTTACAAAAACGATTGATTTATGTTAAATAAATAAGATTATTACCGTGGTTATTACACGTGATTATTATGTGGCCTACAAACTAAATCTTACTTTAGACTTAAACTAAAATCTTATTTAGTAAAGTAAAGTAGCGGCCTGTTACAATCCCACTGCTGGGAACCTATTCCCAGCAGTGGGATTGTGACAGGCCAAAAATAGCCCAAAAAACGGAGATAAGAGGCCTAGCCTCTTCTCTCCGTTTTTTTGGACTGAAGGGTTGCAGCTAAGACCTACCACGCTGCTCCAATGCAGATTGGTAGGTTACACATATCTCCAGAATTCTCAAGAGATATGCAGGTTTCCTCACAATGTTTTCCGTCACCGAAAAGCGTGTGATAAATTGCAATTATCAATTAGACACATAAGTAAGAAAAACTCATAGGTGCCTGCCCGGGGTTTGAACCTATGATCGTCTCTAGAGAGTCACACGATCTCACCGCTGGACTATCACAGCTCTACATACATACACGGCAAGTTAAATAAAAAAGCTATTAATTACTTAATTTGGTGACATGTTTGTTCATCTTGTCAATAGTTAGATGCAGAATTTCCCAAAGATATCCATGGGTGAAGTATGGCGCCATTTCCTTGGAAAACAGCCACGTGGCCACGGCGGAGCACTCCACGATCTGGGTCTTCAGCATCTTGTCGACCAGAACGCATACCATCTGACTATGCCTTTGCCAAAGCTCCCATACGTTCCGAAGAACATAGATTTGGGCCTCTTCCGATTCCGCTAGAATCTGAAATGTTACGTATCAAGAAAATGAGTACCAAATAATATGCTGCAATTTTTGTAATTTCTACAGTTAAACTGTTGTGATGAAATAATAGATTAAATTACACATTTAGTCATAATAACAAAAAAAAGGTCTTAAATAACCAACTATAATTTAATGCTTCTATAATATACTAGCTAACGCGGCAAATGTTGTTTTTCCATATAAATTATTTCTGGGGTCTTTATAGTGTATAATATTAAAAAAATTAAAAAATAAAGTATTAGGGATGAACAACCCTTCTCACTTAAGTGTATGAAAAATAGATAGTAGCCGATTCTCAGAGCTACTGAATAAAAAAAATTCATAATAATCGCTATCATAAATAACATTGTGAGACGAAATCGGTATCGTATCATTGAATTTTATTTATAATATAAGATTAATAATTACTTCATGTGAAAAAAATATTTATGTCCGAAAATCGAGCAACTTGACACGATTTAGAAGAAGTTTACGTCCAGAAGTGGGTGCATGAAAGCAGGTGATTATCTGGTACTTGTACGTCTCTTACGTTCTTAAAACGTTTTTTTTCTCTTCATTACGAACTATATGGGGCACTTCCATCAGTTGCAATGTAAATTTTTCCCTCATGTAACATGTGATAGAAAAAAATATGATTTATAGAAGCAGGCGTTGCTTTGGGGAATTCCTTAGTACAGAAGATATAATATAACTACTTTAATTTTAATCTCTACTTACTATCTACTTAATATCTACTTTAACTTTGTCATAATCCGCGTTTGTTAAAAAAATGTATGTAATAGCGATAATAAAACTTCAGTATGCTTTGATCTCTGTATTTAATCACTGTATTAGATTTATAATAAAGCATCTGAATGGTAAACTTGACCATCACACAAAAAGGCAGGAACAGGAAGGGGGAAAGTTACACATTGACAAATATAATCTTACGAAAATACCACAGACAACATTATCTTCATTGTTACTCATAACATATGTAATGACAAATGTATGAAACAAGCAAATTTCACATACCTGACAAATGCAAGACAAGTCAACAAAATGCCGCCACCAGCAACAATGCACACAAGCAATACAATGTGGTGGTGGTTGTGTGTATGTAGCAAAATAGTTCTATTATAGCTTCAGAACAAAATATATTTGAACCTTCTATCTTCTTAACGACTTACCTTGAAAACATAATGAAACTTCGAAATGGCTGCAAAACTGTGCGATATACTCTTGCTGCCTAGGTTAAGCAACGTTTGAACAAACACGTCTATCTTGAGGGGGTTGTAGGCCGCGTGTGAGGGGTTCGCGTCGCCTTCGCGCAAGGGGTTGGGGAGGTCCCGTAACACGTTCAGAGCTTCTTCCGGAGAACACTTGTTCCGGACACATACTACTAATTGATGTGCCGCTTCAGTTCCTGGTAGAGATGCTGTAATAGAGGAAAGCAATAGTTATTAAACAATACGAATTTATCCATAAATAACTTTTGTTGTTTTTGTTACATAACTTTTTTTACATAGCTTTTGCACGGAGCAACTAACGCCTGGCCCAAATACCTATCAAAAAATAGCCTATCACAACGATAGTATCAAAAGTACATTTTAAGGATCATTATCAGTTTTTTTAGTGATAATAACAGGGACGGACAGCCTAACTTTTCGAGAAACGCAGTATTAAGAAAATGTAAAATAAAATTGAAGCTCCAAATATTAGACTTGTCCAGTATTTCAAGTACGTAATCATCTGATTATCATCATCATCTTTTCAAAAACAGTGATTCTCGTCTTCTATGTTGACTCTGGTTACGTTTAGTGCGTTACGTCGTTATCGTTATAACGATGTTCAATATAATATTTGTGATAGTTCTTCTATGAGCGAAAGAGAGACAATCAGAGAGAGCGATAGATTAAACCAATAACATCGCAACAGAAATGTATGGCAAAGTGATAATTCGCCACATCCGAAGAATAAAGTTACATGTTCCATGTGACACATAGAACGTGTAAGTTTTGTCTTTGAATTCTTTATGTATAAACATAGAACGTGTAAGTTTTCTCTTTGAATTCTTTATGTATAAACATAGAACGTGTAAGTTTTGTCTTTGAATTCTTTATGTATAAACATAGAACGTGTAAGTTTGTTCTTCGAATTCTTTATGTATAAACATAGAACGTGTAACTTTTTTTTCGAATTCTTTATGTATAAACAGAACGTGTAACTTTTTTTTCGAATTCTTTATGTATAAACATAGAACGTGTAACGTTATTCTTCGAATTCTCTATGTATAAACATAGATCATGTAACTTTATTCTTCGGATAGGGCAATATTCTAAAAGAAAAACCAGCCGCATTTGACAAAAAAAATGTTACTGTTTTATCTCTAACTTTGGCTTTATGAAATTCATTAATTTACTTTAAAAATTCGTCCGTTCATTTATTAATAAACTGAGCATTAGAAAATATCATATAATGCTGGTAAGAGGTATGCAGAAGCATTTGAACAGACATTAACACGAGATGGAAAGTGATCGTGACGTCTCCAAGGAATTCCACTGTCCAACTCGCGTGTATCAATTTCAATAATGACTTGATTATATTTTAATATAAGGATAATGGTAGCAATTGAATCACAATGGTCTAGGCAAAACATGTGATATTAAAGGTTTATAAAGAATTCTCAGATTTAAGGATTCTTAATAAAGGCTCATGTTTCCAATTTATAGAATTGGGCGTTACTTTGCCGAGATCCATAATACGAAAGTAATAGTAAAATTCTTCGCAATTTATTAATCGCAAAGCTTTGCGATTTTGTCGTGTACTCTATAATCCTGATGATGCTTCGGTTGAGGGGCGAAACGATTGTGATAGTGAACGTGTGTAGTGCTTGTGTATTGTGGAGACGGTGGTTTAGGTTGGTGCATGTGTTTTCAACGAATGCTATATGTTCCAGGTATGAAAACGAATAGTCCACTCTACATTTAGCATTATATTTATATCCTACTTACTTTATTATTTATTTATTTAAAATAATTTTACTATTAGTTTCGCATTGAGAACTGGATTATTTTTTTCACTCGAGAACCCTACTACTCTTTAGGTAATAGGGAACAAAAGTCTAGCAAATCCATACCATCCATACATTACAGAATAACACTAGCTTTTAGTAAAACTCGTACAAAAACCCGTTCACTAAATATAGAGAAAATCGATCAGCTTTTGGAGACTTTGTTTTCGTAATATGTATCAGCTTACTATATATAAGCTTCAATCGTACTTAATTTCCCATATATTACTCTCGTGGATTAGCAGACAAAAGTAACACATAGCCAGACAGACAGGGTTTCGCATTTATAGTTTTAGTACGAATGATTATATGGTATTGCAAAGTAATGATTAAATTGATCTATCATAAGATTTGTTTTATGGAATTCCTATGCAAAGTAACACATCTATACTTATTATAAAACAAAGTCCAAACAAGCTGTCTGTCTGTATGTAATCGATTTTCTCAAAATCTACTGAACGGATTTTTGTACGGTTTTCACCAAAATATAGTGCAATACTTCCGGATGGTTCAGGTAAATAGTACATACCGGTACTATGTAAATTGTGTGGAAGAGATCGCGCAGTTGTTAAAAAACTTGCTTGGTGGGAGTTTAAATTGCGTGCGCTGCGTAAACTAGCAGAGATACGCTTAAGTTACTAGAGAGGTATACTAGAGAATTGTAGATCTATAAAACTACTACAAAAAAAAGTCCGCGATAGCATGTCTCTATAACTTACGGTTAACTCACAATAACTACTTTTATGTTTAAAATTTGAATTCAAGAAAAATGAATGTAACACGCTGATTTCTTCGCGAGCGAAGCCGCTGGCGCAGCTAGTATTGCTGTAAATTAAATATGGAAGAGAAAGGTACGGTACCAGCTGTGATAGCCCATAAATAAATAAATATATGAACGGTTTTCGGTGAAGGAAAACATCGTGAGGAAACCTGCATATCTCTGGAGAATTCTGGGGATATGTGTAACCTAAAAATCCGCATTGGAGCAACGTGGTAGGTAGGCTCCAACCCTTCTCTCCAGAAACGGAGAGAGTAGGCCTATTCCCAGCAGTAGGATTGTAACTGGCCGTTACTTTATTTTACTTTACTTATGGTACGGTAATTATTGTTGAGTTGTTCTTTCTAGGAATTTTTACTTGCAGAATATTTCCACGTAAATATCTAAACATAGATTTAACAATTAATAAGCCTAGTTGGCAGTTTTCCTACGACTCGTGGCGGGTTGCGTGTACGAAATGTGTTTTTCAACTAGGCTATAAAACCATTTGGGGACTGTTTTATTGGCCAAATTGTTTCCTTCTCGTAATTACATTGGACGTATTTAAATTGCAAAATAGTGCATTATTTTATGCATGATTTAAAGTGTCGTAATTTTTTTGCGTAGAACACAAATTACATCAATTTAAATAATAAATTTAGTGTCAATTCATTATCACGCTACATTTCATCGGCTTTATTGCTTGATATATCAATAAGGATGCTACTTTCTTTAAAATTAATTCAAAAGGTCCAAATAGGACTGGCCCGTTGGCGCAGTGGACAGCTTCAGCTGTGCAGGTCTTGGTTTCGATTTCCGCCGAGGGCCAACATTTTCAGTGATCAATTTGTTGGTATTTCGAGCGAAATACAAATATACATCCAATATTTGTATTGAAGAATGTATTTAAAATTTATAATATAATGTAATTTATTTATTTTATATATTTATATATATTTATTTATTATATTTATATATATTTATTTATTATATTTATATATATTTATTTCATATATTTATTTTATTTAAAATATATTTAATGTAGTGTATTTAGCAGTTATTTGTCACCCATAACACAAATATAGTAGCCGGCAATAAATATTGCACGTCGAGACTTAGAGAGAGAAATCGGCTAGATTCTACTTCATAGAGAATCGTCTCTGTCGCACAGACTGACGAACCCGTGTGTAACAGTGACAGCGCTCTACAAAACCGAACTGGCCGGTTGTTTCATTATTGTGTGTGTTGTTGTGTGCATTATTAAATGCCGGGTATTATATTAATTTACTTTGGGAACGGACGACCGTGTGTAAGTGTTCCATATATTTATTTATTTATAAAAGCTATATTAAAAGCTAGTAACAAAACTTCATGTCCTAACTGTTAACTGTTGAGAAGTTTCTCGTCTGCAGCCAATCGTGGCAGAACGATCAGGTCATATTTATCATAAACATGCATTGTCATCGGGAATGGACCAGTATGTAAAATTTCAGTTCAATCGGACACCGGGAAGTGGGCCAAATTTAATTTGTAATATTCCATCTACACATACAAACATATATACAAATCAACTTAAATAAAAGTTTTAAAAAAATAATTTATAGAATTAGGCGTTACTTTGCGGAGATCCATAATACAAAAGTAATAATAAAATCATTTTGCTATAATCCGCGATACAGTAAATAGAAAATATATATAGTGTTAAATGAATAGTGGACTATCCATATTTTCATACCCGGTACGTGCAGGATTCGTAAAAACACATGCACAAACCTCTACCACTTCCACCACAATACACAAGCACTACACACGTTCACTATAATAAGCTCAACAATCGTTTCGCCCCGCAACCGAAGCATCATCAGGAGATGGACTCCACGACAAAATCCCAAAGCAAAAAAAAAAAAAATGTTATGACAAAGTCAATAACTGGTAGGTTGGTGTGTTAAAATATATGAACGGTTTTCGGTGAAGGAAAACATCGTGAGGAAACCTGCATATCTCTGGAGAATTCTGGGGATATGTGTAACCTAAAAATCCGCATTGGAGCAACGTGGTAGGTAGGCTCCAACCCTTCTCTCCAGAAACGGAGAGAGTAGGCCTATTCCCAGCAGTAGGATTGTAACTGGCCGTTACTTTATTTTACTTTACTTATGGTACGGTAATTATTGTTGAGTTGTTCTTTCTAGGAATTTTTACTTGCAGAATATTTCCACGTAAATATCTAAACATAGATTTAACAATTAATAAGCCTAGTTGGCAGTTTTCCTACGACTCGTGGCGGGTTGCGTGTACGAAATGTGTTTTTCAACTAGGCTATAAAACCATTTGGGGACTGTTTTATTGGCCAAATTGTTTCCTTCTCGTAATTACATTGGACGTATTTAAATTGCAAAATAGTGCATTATTTTATGCATGATTTAAAGTGTCGTAATTTTTTTGCGTAGAACACAAATTACATCAATTTAAATAATAAATTTAGTTTCAATTCATTATCACGCTACATTTCATCGGCTTTATTGCTTGATATATCAATAAGGATGCTACTTTCTTTAAAATTAATTCAAAAGGTCCAAATAGGACTGGCCCGTTGGCGCAGTGGACAGCTTCAGCTGTGCAGGTCTTGGTTTCGATTTCCGCCGAGGGCCAACATTTTCAGTGATCAATTTGTTGGTATTTCGAGCGAAATACAAATATACATCCAATATTTGTATTGAAGAATGTATTTAAAATTTATAATATAATGTAATTTATTTATTTTATATATTTATATATATTTATTTATTATATTTATATATATTTATTTATTATATTTATATATATTTATTTCATATATTTATTTTATTTAAAATATATTTAATGTAGTGTATTTAGCAGTTATTTGTCACCCATAACACAAATATAGTAGCCGGCAATAAATATTGCACGTCGAGACTTAGAGAGAGAAATCGGCTAGATTCTACTTCATAGAGAATCGTCTCTGTCGCACAGACTGACGAACCCGTGTGTAACAGTGACAGCGCTCTACAAAACCGAACTGGCCGGTTGTTTCATTATTGTGTGTGTTGTTGTGTGCATTATTAAATGCCGGGTATTATATTAATTTACTTTGGGAACGGACGACCGTGTGTAAGTGTTCCATATATTTATTTATTTATAAAAGCTATATTAAAAGCTAGTAACAAAACTTCATGTCCTAACTGTTAACTGTTGAGAAGTTTCTCGTCTGCAGCCAATCGTGGCAGAACGATCAGGTCATATTTATCATAAACATGCATTGTCATCGGGAATGGACCAGTATGTAAAATTTCAGTTCAA
This sequence comes from Morpho deidamia, assembly GCA_947086505.1. Lineage (NCBI taxonomy): Eukaryota > Metazoa > Arthropoda > Insecta > Lepidoptera > Nymphalidae > Morpho > Morpho deidamia. Next base: position 4,248,152 of record CAMTZC010000011.1, read on the forward strand.
TCGGACACCGGGAAGTGGGCCAAATTTAATTTGTAATATTCCATCTACACATACAAACATATATACAAATCAACTTAAATAAAAGTTTTAAAAAAATAATTTATAGAATTAGGCGTTACTTTGCGGAGATCCATAATACAAAAGTAATAATAAAATCATTTTGCTATAATCCGCGATACAGTAAATAGAAAATATATATAGTGTTAAATGAATAGTGGACTATCCATATTTTCATACCCGGTACGTGCAGGATTCGTAAAAACACATGCACAAACCTCTACCACTTCCACCACAATACACAAGCACTACACACGTTCACTATAATAAGCTCAACAATCGTTTCGCCCCGCAACCGAAGCATCATCAGGAGATGGACTCCACGACAAAATCCCAAAGCAAAAAAAAAAAAAATGTTATGACAAAGTCAATAACTGGTAGGTTGGTGTGTTAAAATATTTTCATTATTTTTACAATGAGGTTTTTTTTCTTTCCGAGCCTTAAACTGTTTTTTTAACCAATACCATTAATTATCTAATATAGTGTTATCAGCTTCGGCCGTTCGTCACAAAAGAAACAAAAGCAATTTTAGCGATTTAACTATAAGAGATGGAGACATGCTGTCGCGGACTTTCTTTTGTAGTATTTTTATAGATCTACAATTCTCTAGTACATTACTTCAGTGTATCTCTGCTGGTTTAAAGCGGCGAACACGACTAAACCTCTAACAAACGAGTTTTTGTCACAACCACGCGATGTCTCCAAGACAAATTTACGTCAAACCGTAATGTACTATTAACTTAAACCTTCCCGAAGAAATTCTGGAATCTTCTATTAAAACCGTACAAAAATCCATTTGGTAGATTTTTAGAAAATCTATCACATACAGAGAGCTTTTAGGGACTTTGTTTTATAATAAGTAGAATAGACGACCCTCATTACTTACCGGGGTGTCGTAAAAAGCAACTAAGGTGAGTTGACCCACCGTGTGGTATCCGGTTGAGTAGTATAGACCATCCTCTTTCTTACCGAGGTGTCGTAAAATCCGAATAAGGTAAGTTGACGTCAGGCAGGCGGCCGGTCGTAAAATACGTAGGCAAATGACGTGACAACATGTTAGTAACATGTTGTGCCGACCCCACTTAGAGTGGGATACTGGCAGGAGGGTGATAATGTTTTATAATAAGTATAGATGATAGCCCGGTAAATACGGTTCAACTGTTCTAAAGTTCATTAACATTCCTCCAGCGAATTAGGCGTGAAAGCGTAACACACAGACAAACTTTCACAATTATAATATGGATAGCCTAGTTCAGTTACAAAAAGTGCAATATTTTATGCTCAATGCGAAAGAACATGTTTTTTTGTGTATAGAGATCAAATAAAATAATTTTGTTATCTTTCAGAGTTATTTCTATATATGTATGTATTAATTTTAAAATGACCTATTTAAATATTACATCTACACTAATATATAAAGCTAAAGTGTTTGTCTGTTTAATTGATTGTTTGAACCCGCTAATCTCAGGAACTGCTGGACCGATTTGAAAAATTATTTGAGTGTAGGATATTTATTTTGAGTGTAAATGGACAATCATTTATCGAGGAAGGCTATAGATTATATAAATTTAGTCTAAGATGAATATAAGAGGAGCAGAAACAAAAAATATTTCGAAAACGGCAAAATAAACGGTGAAAGTTATGTAAAAATCATGTATTACGAAGTTGTTCCCGTCTAAAAGTTAAAAAAAAAAGTCCGCGACAGCACATGTCTAGCTCTTAAGGTTAACCCGCTTTAACAAAAATTAATATAAGTAATACGGTTTAATCAAATAACAAGTCTGCAGTTCACGCGAACGAAGTTGCGTTTAAAAACTAGTTATTCATATTCATAAACTGTAACAGATTTTTGTAAACCAGTTACAAGCGACCCGATTGGGAGTCGAATACAAGACTTTTTGGCACTAAAATTGCGTCATAGATTGGTTTTATATATCTTAAACAAGTGCGTGTAGTTACATTAAGCAATAGCAGTTTCCTCTCGTTTAAGTGTATGGCGTTACAACACCGAAAGCGTTGCCGGCACCGACATTGAATGTTATAAGAGATAATATCTCTTCAATTTGATAACGATGTTGTTTTTTATTTATTTAAAAAATTCCACTTCACATCAGCCGTTAGGACCAGCGACTAAATAGAAGTAAAAGCTTGTTAATATCTTACTACAGGGCAAAGCTATCTTCTTTCCTCCTTATGTCTCGAAATCTGAGGTACACCCGAACCCTCTCATTTCAGTTGCTTCCAACTAAATCCCACTTAGGTCTGACCATCGAAAATATAGGTGTCCAAAAAGCGATGAGCCTGACGATCAAATAACGATCGCAAACACAGAAACACGTAATACAACACAGCGTCTTCGCGAAGACGAGGTCCCAGTTTTCTGACGTCTGACGTCTTGGCTACTCGCCAACCTTTCGACGTCGTATTGACTAATCAAAGTCATACCATCAGCACTCTACTACGCGTCACCCTAAGCCGTGGTCCGGTCTCAAAGGAGGCACCCTTAGGACGACGTTCCCCTGCGCTAGTAGATCTTCTGCACTCTACTCTCTGTATTTCCCAACCTCGACGATGCTTCTGCGCTCGCCCGTCCCTCCCGGTGACGTTCTAAAAGCCGTTAGGGCTAACAGCATTAACAGTCAGTTCGAATAAAAAATACAATCCTTATGTCACGGAAGAAATGCGATTTGGTTGACACGCTCTAGTACTATTGATCTCTTGGAAATATTTTAGTAAAGACAAATGGGATTTCTGAAAACGTATCATCATCATTCTCCTGCCCTTATCCCACTCTAAGTGGGGTCGGCACAACATGTTACAAACATGTTGTCACATGATTTGGCTACGTATTTTAGGACAGGCTGCCTGCCTGACGTCAACTTACCCTAGTCGCCTTTTACGACACCTCGGCAAGAAAGGAGGGTGGTCTATTCTATGCAGCCGGATACCACACGGCACATACCTTAGTCGCCTCTTACGACACCTCGGTAAGAAATGAGGGTGGTCTATTCTATGCAGCCGGATACCACACGGCACATACCTTAGTCGCCTCTTACGACACCTCGGTAATAAAGGAGGGTGGTCTATTCTATGCAGACGGATACCACACGGCACATACCTTAGTCGCCTCTTACGACACCTCGGTAAGAAAGGAGGGTGGTCTATTCTATTCTGCCGGATACAACACGGCTAATTTATAAAAACGTATAAAGCTTTGTAAATCTAATATTTTTAAATGAGTTAATCTTGTTCATAATATGCATATTGTTAAAGAATGTTCAGAAGTGAGTATTAATGAATCCTCAATCTATAATTCAACTCGTGCTTCCTTGTTCGCAATTAATACAATAATACAAAACACGCGTCACATCACACAAGATGACTCTTTGTTATTCCGTCTCCATGGCAACCACTATTCGTTGTTAGGCGTTGCCTTGACAACGCCATCGGCTGCACTCCTAATACCCATGATAGCAGCGACCTCTTGGAATTACCCCCTTACAACATATATATATATATATTCAGAATCGGCTCCAACGATTTTCATGAAACAGAATGTAACTCTACATTTAGCATTACATATATATTTCCTATTTACTTTATCGCGGATTATAGCAAGATAATTTTATTATAACTTATGTTTAAATGATGCTCTAAAATATTAATTACCTATATTGATAATAATTGGTATAAAAAGTGTGTAGGAAAACTCTTTCCGCCTCATCGCTAAGTGGGGTTGCCTCAACGGCGGCACGTTCAGTGATCGGCGCTGGGTGCATTCGCGCCACACGCGTCCACATATATCTAATAAGTAATTAGAGAAACCATAAGTGGCAGTAAGCCGATCGTGCAGTGAAGTGCCGTAAGATGCGATCCGCATTGCTCAGCGTTTTCTTTACACTAATTGTAAGTATAATGAGATATAATCACGCTTTCCACGGCAGTTAATCACGTCGAAAACTTGCGTTATGTTATATTTACAAATAACTTGAGTCGGTTAGTTTGTTTTTTCAAGTTTGTGTATAAATAAACACAAATAAATTTATGGGACGCTTACACACACGGTCGTCCGTCCCCAAAGTAAGTAACTGAATACTTGTGTTATGGGTGTATAAATATATTACTTGCGAAATGAATCTGAAGAATTATTTTGATTGTGGTTTATTCTTATTCCCGAAAAAAAGCAGATTTTTTTATATACGATAATCCTGTATGTTAACAGTGTATAAGCTTTAATTGTGCAAAATTTTATCATTATCAGTCTAGCGGTCCATCACACTACTACAACGAGAGCAGCTAAGTTCTAATCTAACGAATCAAGCAATAATATATCGTTGCGAAAAAAGTTACGTTTATTATTCTAAAGTAACAATCGTGAAGAAATCTACATAAGTACTAAAGCTTTGGAACAACATGTGTCTCAACTTGATGCCACCAAGACAAAAATTTTAATGTAAAACTAAAATATATCCCATATGCCATAGAATGTATAAAATGGAAGATATGCCATAGAATATCGCATAGCTCTGAAAAGTTTTTTTTTAATACTGACACAATAGACACATCGATAATTCTTTCAAACATCGTGTCAAAAAGTGAGAAAAAATTCGAATTTCGATTACAACCATAACAACTATAATCATTTGGCTGATCTTTGACGACTTGAGTTGATCATTGATTGCTACATGTAATATGGAAACACCAGATTGCTTTCATTATAGCTAACCTGACGAATTTTAATTCACCGTCGAACACTTAAGTTTTCATTGACGACCACGACTGTATTGAAAAAATATGGTATTTTGCTATTTCTATTTCCTTTGCTATTTAAAAAAAATCCTTTTGGTCAGCCGTCCTCGAATTTAGCGAGCACAAATTATTAATATAAAAAAACTTTTAAACTTTATTCACACCCCAAAATTAATAATAAATATAATATTTTTATTTATGCAATGAGTATTTATATTAAAAATTATTTGTCCAATTGTAAGTAAAGTAAAGTAGCAGCCTGTTACAATCCCACTGCTGGGAATAGGCCTCCTCTCTCCGTTTCTGGAGAGAAGGGTTGGAGCTAAGACCTACCACGCTGCTCCAATGAGGATTGGTAGGTTACACATATCTCCAGAATTCTCTAGAGATATGCAGGTTTCCTCACAAAGTTTTCCTTCACCGAAAAGCGTGTGATAAATTGCAATTATCAATTAGACACATGAGTTTTAATAGAATAACTCATTGGTGCCTGCCCGGGTTTGAACTCGTGTTCCCCTCGTAAGAGTCGCACGGTCTCACCGCTGGGCTATCACAGCTTCTAGCTTTGTCCAATTGATATTTGCAATTAATCACACGCTTTTCGCTGAAGGAAAACATCGTGAGGCAACCTGTATAGCTCTAGAGAATTTTTGGGATATGTGTAACCTACCAATCCGCATTGGAGCAGCTTGGTGGACCTTAGCTAAAAACCTTCTCAAAATCGGAGAAGAGACTTATGCCTATGCAATAATAAGAGACCGTTACATTTTTTTAACACAACTACTCATAGGGATTTTCCCATAGCAAAGATTCATAGGCTCTAACGACTAAGTCGCCGCGGTTCATAGAGCACGCCCTTATTTCTGGCTTCTGCTAACTCGTATAAGATGAAGATCTAAATCGCTCGATAGCGCGCCGACCTCGATGTATTGTATGGACGTGATTTTCCCATGTTTGTGGGGCAATACTCGTTTTTTTATTGTTCTATCATTGCATTGATGTTTTAATACGAATCTATACTAATATAACAAATGCGAAAATCTGTCTGCCCGTCTGTCCGTAACGCTTTTACGTTTCATCGGATGAGCCGACTAGTTTTAAGCCCATACGGGGCTCTTATTCGTGAGCTCTTTACGCGGCGTTATCGCGGCGGGAACTGAATAAGAGCCCCGTATGGGCTTGGTATAACCGGTCTCTTAACATTAATTACATTAGATGATGTATATAATAGGTCAAGTACGACCGAATTAATCTTGTGGCTCCTGCTGTGCAAAAGTACGTAAGTCGTTTGTGGGTTTGGGTTAGTGGGTAGATTTTATAATACAATTCCGCCACCAATTTTAGCTTTGCTGTCACAGCATTTTAAAATAAAAGGTGGCTGATACAGAAAGCCTATACTGTCGAGGATTATATAGACGATAAGAATGCGTGAATATAGCTACTCTTCGATCCTGTACAAAATAGTATAATTTTGAAAAGAGTAACCACCGAGAAGTTGTTAAATCAGGCCTTTAAAGTTTCAAAAACTTGCCGTGTGGTATCCCTCATTACTTACCGACGTGTCGTGAAAGGTGACTAGGGTAAGTCGGTCCGCCGTGTGGTATCCAGCTGAGTAGAATAGACCACCCTCATTTCTTACCGAAGTGTCGTAATAGGCAACTAAGGAAAGTTGACCTGCCGTGTGGTATCCGGGTGAGTAGAATAGACCACCCTCTTTCTTACCGAGGGGTTGCAAAATATGACTAAGGTAAGTTAACGTCAGGCAGGCAGCCGGTCGTTAAAAACGTAGCCGAATCATGTGACAACATGTTGTGCCGAACCCACTTAAAGTGGCATAAGGGCAGGAGGATGATGATGAATCAAGGTTTTAAAAACAACACCCAATTTTCCTTCATGCACAGAAAAAAATCTATATAATTGAGGGTATTTTAATATACCTTTCTATACATTCTTTTCTTATTCTTAAGTACATTATACTGAATCAAAAAAGTTAGTAAGTCATGAAGTTACTCTTAAAGTTTTTTTTATCATATTTTTTATTATTTATCATTTAATATAGAAACATTTTTCAAAAATAAGTATCTGAGCTGGTGAAACCAACACTTCGATACATCAAATTTAAATAAAAAATATATTGCCAAATTTTAGGTAAGTATAGACTTGTTCAAAATCAAAAATCAGCTATTAAAATTCGTAATGCCCTTGAAATGAAAATCGAATGTGAAGTCATTAACGTAAATATTACGAGATTCTACTCCACGCCGCTAAACAACTAGGTTCAGATGATATCAGCAAATATACCATAACACGAGAAAAGTAAAGCAAAATCAACTTAAAACTTTAATAACATTACGCGTATTCAATACAATACATTTGTTACATTTTTTCTGCGTAAAACAAATTATTATTAATTAGCTTAAAATAATTTACCTTGAGCTTTAATAGAATCTTTTTAATAGACTGTGGGAAAAAACTTACGGAATATTTCATAGTAAAAAATAATTGAATGAATTTAAAACTTAATGTAAATTAGCTCACAGTTATTTTAATAAGATAACAAATCAAAACAATCTAATAATATTCGTTTGGAAAAATTTAATTAGTATTGGACTATTGGAAAATCGTCTCGCGCCGAGGGTTGGCTCGTCAGGCACGCAACGATCGTGCACGCTATCGGAGCGCGCACTTTCCCGCCAACCGCCATTTTACTTTCAAACGCACATTAAAATATTTTACCACTGATTGCGCTGCTATTAATAGCAGATCTAAACCTAATTAATATACAATACGTCAATATTTACAATGATTGATTATGAATATCTACCATTACAGGTACTAGCAGATGAAATCTTCACACAAGACAATGGCTTCAGACCTACGCCCATTCCGTTAAATGAATGGCATCACGAGAAGCGAGAGGGTCGTGCCGGAACATTGCACGAGACCTTCAAAACGGAATTGCCGCCATCTGTTGCGGCTATACCAGCACACTACTGGGAGGATGCCTTAAGACACAGCGTATACCTTACGCTGGTTAGAGATAAAATCGACGACCTGATTGCCAAGGGAGATGTTATATCACTAAATAGTAATCCGGGTGGCTACGATTCAAAAGAGATCGACGATCATGACCTCTGGGACAAAATCAAAACGGCACCCTTCGATAGAATTCAAGATGAAGACCCAGGATCCTACGGGGATGTAACAATAATGGCAAAAGGAAGACTCTTGGAAGATGAAAGAGGCTTTCGCTTTACTGAAGACGAAAGAACAAAGGAAAAATGTAGCGATGATAACTGTACGCAAGGTGTCAAAGCGTTTTGGTCTGTAAAACGTGTGAGGCAAAGGGATCAAGAAATATCTCCAGGAAAATATCACTACGAATTGACATTCTCTGTTATATCACAAATGCCTAAAAAGCAAACAAAGCCGTATGAAAATCCTATCCGAACATTTACAGTTAAAGAAGGTTCTCCATCCACTGTAAAAGACAGGCCTCAAGAATTTCGTAAATTTAGGCAGAACTTATCTCAAGAAGCAAGACCGCAAAGAGCGATATGGTTTCATAAAAATATAGCGCCAGCGAAACAAACCGGCAGAAATTATTTTCAAGGATTGGACAGGATCTTTTCATCATTCTTTGCAGAAGATGAAGATAGGTCGTTCGATTTTCCAGCCCACAAATTCAGCACATTAACAACACAAATACCTCTATATTCCAAAACCGGACATGCAAGAGTTCAGAATGATCAACACTTTCAGATTCCTTTTCCTTATAGACCTTATTCACTAAAACATGGTCGGCCACCGTTACAGGCAACTAATCCACTTCAACATACACATTTAGATATGAGTTTAATCACCACGTCTACTAGCAACTCGCATGCTCCTTTTTCATTTGATCATAGAGTAGAATCAAGTCAACCAGTTAAAACAACCCGTCCGGCGGTCTTACCAACTCCGGTGCCACAAACATTGCCATATTACAGTCATCCTGGTGAAGTAACTAATATGATGTCTATCGGGAGTACCGAAAACACTTCACCAGATCCTGATGGTAATTTACGGATACACAATAGCCACAATAAATATAAAGCAGCACCAGTAATAGTGAACTACTTTAATGAGCATGTAAGACCGCCTATTTACAGCGCTCCACCAGGCGTTTTCGTCACGATGGACAAAAAACCATTTAAACCCATGCCACCCATAAAACTAATGCATTCCTCAAAGCCTTACAGAACAAATAAACCCATTGATTTCCGCCCAAGTCCACAGATTATGGACGTCCAAAACACAGATTCTTTAGTTGATAATGCATTTAGACCGATAACGATAAATCTAGATAAAACAACGGAAAAATTAAGCGATACCGCAACTACAAAGAAAGTCGGAAATAAAATAAGAAAAATCTCTGTGTCAGGTAAAAAACCTTTGAAAAAACACGACAATACAAAGTCACAACGTACGACATTAGCTCCCGAGATCATAACTGCACAATCGACATCCGAGGAAAAATTTGAGTCTATGGATTGGGCAAATATATTAGGAGCTTTTACTAAAACTACACCAATGTTTTCGCAGACCGAAAAAATACAAACGTTAGAAAGTACAACACCCATGACCACAACGATAACACAAAAGATAACAACAACAACTGAAGCATTGCAGGAATCTACAATATCTTCAACAGCCAAACCTAAAAAACGTACGAGACCTCCACCCAAATTTGTTAAACAGGACAAAATAAAGAAACATAAGAGATTCACTACAACAACAACTTCGACAACTGTTGCACCCGAAAGTGACTTTGGAAAAGAATCAAAACATGATTTAACGCCCCAAGCAACATCAGCTGTAACAGGCGTTACAAAATCTACTAAGTTTTACAAGGATTCAAAGAATACAACTCAAACAAGTTTAGCAATCTCAACAACTACGTCAACTACAACAAATAAATCTACAACAACAACAACAGCAGCAGTAAGTACAACTCAGGTTCCTGACGTAACACCGACGAAGAAAACCATTACGACCACAACTCAGTCAAGGAGCAAAAATCGTTTTCGACAATCGACATTGATGCTCAAAGGGACGTCAGTGAAACATGACAGATGGAATGGAATACAAAAAAATCAAACAATAACAACACCATACTCAACCCATCCTACTTATAGAAGAAAAGGTTCTAACTTTCACGGCTACATTACATCAACAACACCTCGATTTTATGAAGAAAAACATAAGGAGAAACATCCAGATCGTAAACCATCTTCAAGTACAGAATCAAATACCATGAAAACAACTGAGTTCAATCCAATCACAAACCCTAGTTATGCTGAAACTATAGATGAATATGAAACAAATAGTGTTTTACCATTAGAACAGGATGACAAACGCGGGAAGCAAGATTACGAGGATGAATCTGAATTTATATTTCAGCCGACGTCGACATCCGATCTTACACTTTCAACGACACCTGCCCCATCCACTAACAAAACGAAATGTAAAAAGAAAAAACCCGTTTCAACGACCGAAAAATCTATGAATTCAGACACTTTGGCTACAACCACAATGTCTTATACCACTGTTACAACCGCAAAAACACCAGCAGAAAAATCAACAACCAATAGTATTTTCGAAGAGTTTATGAATTTCAGTTTCAACGATGATGATGATGATGATGAAAATGATAATATTCGTTCAAAAGCTGACTTAAAAAAGGAAGGAAGTATGAATCACGAGACTTTTTTAAAAATAGACGACTTTGAAGATCTATTAGATATGCATCTGACAGATAGCAAAGAGAAACATACGGAATTGATATTTGACGATGATCACTATAGCAGTGGAGATGATGATACTGAAAATGATAATGATGATAATGATAATGAATACCAGTCTAGTAAAATGTTATCACAAGAAGATGATACTGAATTACACTTGTACGATGAAATTGAAAAAGAAGATCTTAGCACACATTCAAATAGTGCAGCTACTAAAGAAAAACGTCCTTTAACTCTACTAGAATTAATGGCCATGTCATAGACTGAATTTTTGTTTAAGAGTATTGATAAATGCAGCTTTAATTTATAACCATTTATAACTAAATGGTAAATACACAAATAGGAAAGGCATTTAAAATATAACATAACTTACAAGCTTATTTAAAATTTTACTACAGCTTCCTCATTGTAAATATAAAAGGGATAAGTATAGGAAATAATTAATAAAGAAGTTAATAAATGAGAGATATTTTAATTTTCTTTTCATACCTGCACCTTCCATTGAGTATTTGTAGATAGGTTCTGGCTTCAAAGGCACAAATGTTGCCAGTGATTCTGGTGCCATATCTTTAATCCTTTGATGATATGACAATCTGAAAAAATATTAATCATAAGACAATTGTACTACTTTTGAATACATATAATTTATTTCAATGAAGATTTAAAGGCATTCTCTTATATGATAAAGCATGGTTTAATTATTCCCATACTATGAAAGAAAAAGGCAACATAACAGCACAACAGCAAAAATCAATTTACAGCTTGACTGTTACAAAAATAAATACAATGTAATAGCTAATTAACCATAGTAGAAACAGTTGATGCCTCAGACTTTCTATTTACTTCAATGTTTTAAGTAAGTAATGCAACCAGGAGAGTTATACTATTAATATACCAGGTTAGTATGATATAAACTGTTAAATGATAATGACCAGTGCAACTTTTAAACAATATATTATGCATCAATATTCCTTTTATTGCATGTTTGCCTTACTCAAGGAAAAAAAATACTATATGATCTTGTAATTTATTACTTGAATGTGGAATATTTTCTTCCTATTTTATAGGAATGTATGTTTGATTTTACTGATTCAGCTACTTAATACTCAGCTAGTATAGCTACCTAATGATTTACTCTCATTGATTAAGATGTGTGAATATCAACATGTGATTGCATAAATTTTGGTTATTTTGTTCATTTATCTGAATGTAAACATATTAACTATTGATATATTATTTGTTATTCTCAGTAAAATAAAAAAGGTGAGTTTTGATGATATGTTTGATATTAATGTACCACAGATTATAGCATAATATTTTTTATTATTACTTTAGTATTATGGATCTATGCAAAGTAACGCTTAATTTTATAAATTAATTAACATAGACATTTCCTGAGTATGTAAATTTGGCAGAATTTGATAAGTCATCATTTATTGGGGTTTAATATTAAATTCTGTAATTTAGTATTTATTCTGAATGTTTCCAAATGTAAATACCAGAAGATGGTTTGTATTATATTAATAACAACTTTTGCAATTACTGGCCTTAAAATATTAAGAATGTTATACTAATTCTTTACCTCAAACATTTTCCAAGCACTTCCCTTATAAACCTGGGCTTAGGGTGGTCAGGGTCCAATTGAGCGCAGGACTCCCATTCCTCCCATGACCAACGATACTGGAAGTTGCTCAGATGGTATCCAAACCAATTAACTAACCTGAGAAATAAAATGTAGCTTGTCAAATCCTTCCACTCACATGAAGTTGGTGTAGTCATTTTAAGTGTCATGTCTTCTCTACAGCAGATAGAAAGGATCTATTACAAGTAGTCTGATACTTTGTGATAAAATGAATAAAATTGCATCATTATATCTTCATATAGGATTCAATAGTAAGTAAGTAAGAAAAAGTAATAATAAAATTATTTTGCTATAATCCGCGATACAGTATCCTACAGTATCCTGTATCGCGGATTATAGCAAAATAATTTTATTATTACTTTTGTATTATGGATCTCCGCAAAGTAACGCCTAATTCTATAAATTATTTAAGTAAGTAAGTATTAATTTAGTATGACAGGAAATGTGTATTTATATGAACCGTCTAAATAATTGTTGTAAAATAACCATCTATAATTAATACAGCACTTAGTTTAAAAATAGTTTTATATTGTGTATACTATACTCTATAGTATACACATAATATACTGTATAGAGCTCTATATGTCATGTATATTGCTGAGGGGCCTTTAAAATGAAGAAAGAAATATATGACCTTAAAAATTCACCAACCTGTCAAAGCATGCTATGTTCATAGAGTCTATCCTCATAAACAGAATTTCTGTGGCCTGTGCCAGAACTTGTGGCATAGTAGATGGCTGAAGCTTACAAAGCTCAATAAGAATAGAACCATAACAGATTTCAAGATATCTTGGTGCTGGCAAGTTGAATAGTTCAGAAAAAATTATTTCCACTATACAATACTCTAATGGTATTTTAGCTTTGTATGGGAAACATAGTAGCTGAGCAGCACATTCCTTTCTCTCTAAGTGATATGCTTCAATAATATTGTGAAGATGTTCCTCTATGAGGAATCTCTCAATAGAGTGAGCCCCTGGCAAAACTGGGCCATCTGGACAGTCTGTGTAATCAAACATGCGGAATATAACCCTTGGCATTGGGTAGTTGTCTCCATCATTATGTGGTGGTGGCTGAAAGAAGATACAATAATTTAATAGTATTCAAATTATCATAAATAAAGGATTGCTGTCTTATATTGATAAACAAATATTGGAGTCAAAAGGCTTAAGCATAGTGCAATTATTCCTCTAAATGATGCAGATAAATTGAAAAATATGATTATTAAATTATTAAAAATAAACAATTTATAAAGTATCAAAATTACAATTACCTGTATTGCAGGCAGTGTATGTTGTAGAGCCTCACACAAAATTGAATCAAAAGCTAAGTAAGGTCTTGGAATATGCTTTTCAGACCAATTATCTTGTCTTAATTTTCTTATCTGTGCCCAAAGGCAATCTAAATATTCCTCCTGCAAATGTGGAGAGTCTGCAGACCAAACCTTTAATGCTGGCCAATGTTTTTTGCTACGTTTGTTAAGAAACACCTCTATTGTGACAAGTAAATGGTCTAACTGAGATTCTTTCTTCTCATATAACTCTCTCCCAACCCAAGGCAACGTGGCAAGCACAGCAAATACGAACCAGTCTCGTCTCACTTGAGGAACACCATCTTCATTTGCACAATCAACTAATGTCTCTAACAACGTAAGCAATGATGATGCAGCTAGCACATGACAGTTCACTAAGTCCGATATAAATCTCAAACAATACCGAGCTGCATTCCACTTGCCTGTTTTTAGATTCTCTTTAAATATTTTCACAATGTAATCCACAAATTCACCACCAAAATTGTAATTTTTTGCATTAAGTAGACCAACTAATGTAGCATATATTGTACATTTTTCGGGCATACGAATGGCACACTCGGTCAAAATCCGTAAAATTTTTACTCGGAATGTACTTAAATCCGCCTCTAAGACGCTCGCCAAACCTTCTAAATTACTCTCTAAGCTAGAGCTACTTTTCTCTCCAACCCGTAAAATAAGAGATTCCAATCTATCTTCAATCTCCTGATTTTCAGATACGCGGCGCCTTTTTCTGTGAAGACGATCTAAAAAGAACAAAATAATGATAATAAAACGGCATCATTAGTAGTCTATCATAACCTCCAAATAATTATTTATACTGTTTACCGTAACCATCTTCTTCTTCGTGGGCTCGTCTGCGATTCATCTTTTATCTAATAGAAATATTGGCAATTTGAATAATATACGATTAATTTAAAAATAAAAAAGGAATCTATGCCGTAAACGACAACATATAAATATAGGATATTAGTTTTTTTTTCCTTCCATTCGCCCTTGTTTAAACGAGTAGGCTAAGGTCGTTGACCATACCGCCTTGTCAATTGTCCATAATAATGAAACGAGTTTTTTTTTCTCCTTTAGTATATTCTTCTATTTTTAATCTCTTCTTATTCACGTATATACATCTTTGTATTCATATCCAATAATTTTGTCTTTCGTAATAATAAAACGAGCTCATTTCTTCTTAACCCCTCGAGAGGAATATTATCGCGCGTAAAAATTACGCCGAATTGTAACAAATGGGTATCCAGGTATCTGTTCACACGACAGCGTATTTAAATCGCGACGTATTTTATCGTACAGTGTTCCATTTTAGTCCTAAGGGCGAGAGCGTTAAGCTGAATATACCATACGAAACTTCTTATAACGCCTATTGTGGAATTTTAATGCAAATTATTTTTTACGACTCGTTCGGACGATCGTAAAAAATGAAACAAATGGATATCCAGGTGTCTGTTCACACGACAGCTCATTTAAAACGCGACGTATTTTATAGCGCAGTGTTCCATTGTATAGCGGTAGAAATGGGCGTCACCCGAATAGGACATACGAAACTTCTTATTCCTATTGGCACGAACGCGAAAAAATCGCAAGCGTTGTTTTCAGTCCGTCGCAAGCTCCCTCGACGGTCTGACGTGTTATTTAATTTTTGCCTGAGAGTGCATAGTACGATGTCGTTTATCGATCCAGAAGTTATTATTATAGAAGTTATTTTTATAGAATATATTTACTATATACTTAGTTGCATAGACAATACAGCCTTACCCCTCGTACGCACGGGCGTAAAAATTACGTCGCGTTGAAATTCAGCGTAGATGTTCACTTAAAATTTTATTAAGTTTAAATTAAATTAACAGTCCATAAATTTTTCTTGAAATGTCAAAATAGTAAACCTTTGCACACTATAAATTTCAGCTTCCTGGCTCTGTTTTACTGACCTCGTAGTGAAAAAAAACCACGTGGTGTCAAGAGAAAATTCCGTTTCCCAGCGCCAGGAATGAATTTTCCGGCGCGGAAATTTTTAGAGAGGTGGGGCAGCACTGCCCCAACCTAGTGGTATATTTGTCACCTTCGTAGCTTGACTAGTTTTTGCACAGTAATTGAAAAACTGACTCAATTTTTCAATTTAACCTTTAAAATTGGCGGTTTTTTCACTATAACTTTCTGAATACTGTGATCCGAGTTAAGTGCGATACGTCACTGTGTAGACACTACTACGTTTGTTTGTTTGTTTGTTTAATTTCTTCATTGTACAACATAAAGACACAAGAGACAGAAATATAATAATAAAATAAAAATATGAATGTACGAAGGCGGACTGATCCCAATAAGGGATCTCTTCCAGCCAACCTTTGAGCTCTGAAAGGACAAAGTAATGAAATAAAAGGCGGGGAATGCCTCGGAAATACAATAAAATAAATATAACAATAAATTTAGTACTTAAGACATATACTCTAAAGATCAAAATTTTCAACGATAATTATCTAGTTGATAATACTTCGTTACACTTGACTTAAAAAGAGTGAGTGAAGGTGATTTCCTAACAGAAACGGGCAGAGCATTCCATAAAATGACTATTTTCACTCTGAAGGATTTTGAAAAAGTACAGGATGAACTTGCCGGTACTGCTGGCATTAGGTTGTTGGTAGACCTCAATCGATCTCCACTAAATTGAGACCTATTATTAAAACTATGTTTTAGGTACGAAGGTGAGAGAGGATTAAAAAGAACGTTATAGAGCAAATAAAGAATGTGGAGATTTAACTAAAAAGAGATTACAATAACGTTTATTTTTATTCATTTATTAATTTATTATTGGGAAACATACAGCTTAAGATTATATATGTTTTACATGAATCTTTAATAGTTATACAGTTGTTAATAAAGTTTTCACTAAAAAAGCTAACAGTACAGCAGTAGCAGAACAGTAGTAAATTTTATATTTTATATTTTAATAAAAAACAAAAACAAAGAGTATCCAAAAAAAACAAGAAATTTACAGTTATTAATAATTATTATATCTTTAATTATTATCAGTTATTGATAATAATCTACAGATTTAATAAAAAAATAAAATTGCAAGAACCACTAAATTTTGTACAAAACAATCAATATTGTTATATTTTCTATTATAAATAATACATGATCTAGTAATACAACAGTTTTTACAATAATTAGTTTTACAGAGAGGAGTTGAAAATGTTAAATGCGTACGAGAATTTAAACGAGGACAATTAAAATGAATTTTACCTAGCAAATATGAGGAGTCTATTAAACCATTAATAATTTTATATAGAAAAGCCAGATCTCTGTTCCCTACGTTTCGCAAAATGAAATTAGGGCATTTCTTAAATTTAACAAACATATAAAAACATAAGCATAACGTTAACAAAGTTAAAATTAAACAAATAATATATTAACCTACTAAAAATGTTGTAAGGAAATTGTAAAATTTGTAAGGAAATATATGAAAAATGAAATAGAAAGAAAACACTAAAAACAATTATACAATTTCCCGTAACACATTCTGAGAAAGGAACGTCAAACTGAAAGGAACAACATAAAACTGACATTAGTAACATTTAAGTCTATGATTTGCTATCAAAAAATATTTTAACTCATTCATGTTGTTTTTTCCACTACGCTGACATTGGCGGAATTACTGCTAACATCAAAAGCAGTAAAAGTGCCATAAACCAAAGAAGAAGAAGAAGAAGCAACATGATTTTCAAATGTCAATTAATTAATGAACTATATTATAGACAATGTCACTGCGTAAATAATTCGCTACACCACCACCTCCTACTGTTCTCAATTTATTTGTACTAGTGAAAGTTCTATCGTTGCGGTATAGAAACCAGGTAAAGGAAAGAGAGTGGAAGGAAGAGTAGGCCTAAGAAAAGATTCGGAGACAAGAATTGCGTGAATATTCTTTGTAGTAAACATGCCAAGCAGAAGAAATTTTAGGAAACTCCTTGAATGTATGGTGTAAGTTCTGGCCTAAAGTAAGCAGGTCTTCAACATTACTCTCTGTACTAACGAAAGATTTAGAAGATGACAGCAGTGAAAGATATTCACTGTCTGATTCGGAATTTAACATAATGTGTGACAACGATTATACAAAAAACAATATATGTCAGTAACAATGTACAATAAAAATAAAAATAGAATAAAAAAACGTAGCAATCAAAAAATATCAAAGTGTCAATATTTTGCCAATTCAGTTACTTACCAGCTGTCAAAGTAAAAAAATTAAGAAAACAAATATCACACAGAAAGCTAACAAAATCTAACAACTTACAGCAACTACAACTTCTTAATTAATACAAATTATTAAAGGTACAAAAAATTCATATAACTGAAACTATAAGATAATAATTAATAAAAAGAGATGTATTTAATAAATGGCATATTTATTTGCCTGAATACTGCATATATATAATATATGCCGTATTCAGGCAAATATGGAATATAATAAAACACTCTAAATATTTGGTATTTGGAATTTTGGTATATAACATATGAAATGATCGATAATATAGATAATATTCATTTATTTTTAATCGCTACCATATTGGAAGCGATTAAAAAAAATGAATACAAATAATGATCGTAACTTCAAAATAGAAAGGCATTGCAATAATAAGAACGCCAAGGTCGGCGTCTCATCTGTTTATCGTTATACATCAACTGTAAGTTAGTGCGATAACTATTCATAATCACAATAGACGCGTGTAAACAAGTTGAGTTATGTAAAATTTAAACTTTACTTTTTCCAACGTAAAACTAATAAAAACTGTTGAGCACTTGTGTTTTCTGACCGTTTTCGATTGTCTCAGGCATCCAACGTTGCTGACGGGCACCGACAGCCCGAGCTTTGTTTCTTAGTACTGATATATTCCCGGTTATAGCGCAATTGTACAGACATGTAGACAAGAAACTGATCACTATGAGAAGTGACAGCAACCTCCACTTGGATATCGATCTTCAGGGCGAAGTTTTGGAGATCCTGCTTTTCTACAATCCGTTATGGCTTCGCATCGGTCTAGAAGCGACATACGGTGTGGTTTTTCATTTGAAATCCAATAACGACATCAGAGGCCTGACGACTTTCGTGGTTCAGAGGTTTTTCAGGAATCCCAACTTGATAAGCAAAGATTCCTAAAGCATAGCCCCCGATATGCTGTTACCTGCCTATATGGGAGCAATAAAAACATACACCTAAAAAAAGTTTTTTACACTGATATTTTTCTTGGACCAAGCCAAACAATAAAAACTGATACCACACAACCCGTGTCTGTTCCGACGAAATGCAGTATGTAAAAGAGAGTAAGAAATTATAATTCACGGCAAGGCATATTCGAGCGGTCGAGTATGCCTTGTGGATGTCCCCTATAACAGCGATTAACTCCCTCGTAATGTGAATTATAATTTCTTACTCTCTTTACATATTGCATTTCTTCGGAACAAACACGGGTTGTGCAGTATCAGTTTTTATTGTTTAGCTTGGTCCAAGAAAAATATCAGTGTAAAAACTTTTTTAGGGTAATGTTTTTAATGCTTCCATATAGGCAGGTAACAGCATATCGGGGGCTATGCTTTTGGAATCTTTGCTTATCAAGTTGGGATTCCTGAACAATCTCTGAACCACGAAATTCGTCAGGCCTCTGATGTCGTTATTGGATTTCAAATGAAAAACCACACCGTATGTCGCTTCTAGACCGATGCGCAGCCACAATGGATTGTAGGAGAGCAGGATCTCCAAAACTTCGCCCTGAAGATCGTTATCCAAGTGGAGGTTGCTGTCACTTCTTATAGTAATCAGTTTCTTGTCCACGTGTCGGTACAATTGCGCCATAACCGGATATATCAGTACTATGAAACAAAGCTCCAGCTAATCGTCTCAGGCTCTTCAATCTGTGACTGTTATGATACAGGTCCCACACTCGTTCCTTTGTAGAGAGGTACTTCCTTAATTAGATCCCCGATCCAGCCTTAGTAACATTAATGTGTTGCTCCACGTTGCTATCGAAATCTGCCAGTGGTATCAGTATACAGTTCAGCCATCTCTTAAATTTAGTTTTGAAACATTCCCCAGCATCCTCATCATAAAACTAAGTCGACGATAAAAACGGGTCTACAGTAAATTACTGTGAATAGATAGGGCGTCATACTTGTGATGGAATTCATCACATTTTCTTTGTCTAAAGTATCATCAACTTCACTCTCAGAGTAGGGTTTCAGTATATTTTTGTGCAGTGCTTGTATATTTTCATCACCCATTGTCGTATCGGACATGTTTAAAGTTTCGATCAGCGCCTCCCATTTTTGCATAATACATTTGAAAATACTTCAGATGAATTAAAATCAAGCCTTGTAGGCGAATCGTATGGACATTTTCATAAATTTGATTGAGTGGGGTGAATATTTTCTTTGTTAGCTAGGTGAACAACGTTAAAATGTGTTAATTGGCCTAGATCACCAGTTTTGTTCACTGTTTCATTACACAAAAATTCAATCTTCTTTTTCTGCTTAGCAACTGGTGATCTTTTGCCAGTTTTTTCCTTGTTTTTTTCAGGTTATTTATAACGATTTCCTGGAAGTTCTTACTTTGATATTCTGAAAATAAGTCGAAATATCAGTTTGTGGTAAAATGTAATAAAATTTTAGGAACCACATACAATGTTTTCGAATAGTGATAGCTGATTCTAAACTCGGCTCTGTTACTATGGGCCTCATAAGACACCTCTCGAGGTCATCGGGCGATGGGGTGAGATATCCTTGGGAGCATCTCTATAAGATCAAACCAGGAATGATTCGATCCGTAGAAAAACCAAAATTACCTTAACAATATTAGCTCAGTGTATCGTGAAGCTGATGTAGCTATGAATGGATCACATGGTAGGAAGATAGGCTGAGATGGGAATGGGGAGGGATTTATTCGTACGACAAAATATAACTAACTGGTAAAGCAGTAGAGGCTCTAAAATAAACTAAAGAATAAAAGGATGTCTGATTTTAATTTAAGAGCTAATACGAATAGACTAGACTTCCCGGCTAAATATACTTATAGTACTCAACTATCTCCTAACCAGAATAGATCACCGAACTATAACACGCAACCGAGACAAATAATGAATAGGCCAAACGTTAATAATCAATTAGTATACCAACCAAGAACCTTCAAAGAAAACTTTAGGCCGTCTAAACCCGCGCCCTATTTCCCAGTTAATTACCAGGCTGAGACAGATGAAGCCAATTACGATGATCAAAATGAGATGGAAAACAGTTACCCTATAGTAGATTCGGATCACTCAAAAAATTTTGCGTGCTCCGCAAATCAAATTTCGCAAAACCGCAATTTCAAGAAACCAACGACGAAACATAGTTTACCTTAATAACTTACTACATATAAGTGTAAGAGTTGGGTGGCCGATTTTTACTTGACACCAGAGCCTCACAGTCGCTCATCTCACCTAATGCAACATTTGATACCAACACCCGTTTTGAGCGTGAGATAGACTAGATTAAAACCGCTCATAATGTGACTAGACATGACACCGTAGCTTATGTACGACTTCATTGTTTAATTGTAATTACACACAAGTTCTTAATGTTTGACCCCGACTTTATTAGACTTACAGGCGTCAACTTACTAGCCCCTTTAGGTTGTAAAATTGTCATTAAAAATATGACCTTCAAAACGAATGTCACAGCGATTCAAATAAGAGGTGATATAAAATCTTGTACATCCAGACTGCGAAAAAATTGTTAATCTTTTATGCAACTACCGAGAAGGAGATTATGAGTCATTGGAACATATAACTGATGACAGACTGTTATTCCCGTCCGCATTGGTGTAGGTCAAACAAGGAATATTTAAAACTTCGGTAATAAATAAGTCAGAAAGTAAAATAAAATTATCTAACAGTTATAAAATACAATTAGTACCATTACAAAAAGAACGATTTCCTGATACCTATCCGACAGTTTCGTCTGTAAATGCAACAATTTGTAAGTTGTGTGTATAAAAATTTAGATCAGTTAGTTATACAGTTACAGTACTTAAGAATAATCGCAGCAGACTTAGAATTGAACTTACATATAAACGCAGAAGAGATGCGTGAAATAGAGAGATTATGGTATAATTATCGAGATATATTTTACTGCGAAAATGTACCAATTACTTTCACTCACCAAGTGAAACACAAACTTAGAATGACGGATGATACCCCTATTTTCGTTCGTAATTATAGGCAGGCCCCGAGTCAAAAAAATGAAATACAAAAACAAATTAACGAATTACTTCAAAATATCTTTAGAGAAAGTAGCTCACCATGGTCATGTCCTGTTCATATAGTGCTTAGGAAATTAGTTGCATCAGGCCAACCTAAATGGAGATCAGTCATAAATTATCGTCGACTTAATGAAAAAACTATCGAACATAACCCTTTGTCTAATAGAAATGATATTCTGGATAAATTAGGACGCGCCCAATACTTTACTACGCTAGATCTGGTCTCGGAATACCATCAAGTAGAAATGGATCCGTCTGATGTAGAGAAGACAGCTTTTAGCACAGATAGAGGATATTTGAATTTATTAGGATGCCTTTCGGATTAGAAAATGCCCTGGTGTACCAGGAGATTGATGAATTCAGTTTCACATGTATTAGACAACATTTAGATTTTAACATACTTAGATGACGTTATAATATACTCTACATCCTTACAAGAAAATTTGGAGAAGTGTAGGCAAGTCTTTAAAAGAATCCGTCTGCATAACCTTACAGCTCTATAAATCGGAATTTCTTCAGAAGCAAGTAAAGTTTCTTGGTCACACACTTACAGACTAATGTCAGATTTTACAGAGTAAATTAGAAATTGTTGTAAAGAATCAAAAAGAGTTAACTCATTCCATAAAGAAGTTTGTAAAGCAAAATCGATATATTGAAAATCAAGTTAATGCAAATATACAGTCAAATAGAAACATGTTTACAGCAATTATACGACAGGTTATTTACTTTAGAGAATGCCATAACATTCAGTCAATTAGGAAGATTACAACCAAGTATAGTTGAACCTAGCCAATTAACAATAAAGTTAACGGAAATTCAAAAGGATGCGAGTATAAATAACTTACAGTTGCCATTTACACATAGGTGTAAATGCTTAATAACATACACCTATTAGAAAAGTTTATTTTATTCAAAGCGTACAGTACAAATGAATCAATTAATTTTGTATTGGAAGTCCCTTTGGTAACTAATCATCCAGATAGTTTACTCCATTTATATCCTGTACTGAATAAAAATAACATAATGCTTATACCAAAGAACCCTTACCTTATCTTGCGCGCCAATAGGCAATAGGTGACTTCAATACTAAGATAAAAGTGAAATATACTTCTCTCATTCCCTTGATATGTATTCCATTCATATGTATAGTACATATATAGTAACTACAGTCACATAACTGTAGGAGAGCTAGACAGGGAAATGCCCCAGGGCTGCCAAGATCTGGGGGACACTCTGTGCTTGACACCCATCACTCTGTTTGTGTACATCTGGAGCACCAAGAATATGAAACAAATAATTTTAATTAGTGTAGATGGAGCCCTCGACCTTAAGAAGCTTAGGCTGAAATTAGTACACAAAGTGAACATAAATTTGAAAAAAAACTAACATTGTAAGTCTTATGAAATAGATATTCTCACCAGGTAATAGAATCAAAATTAATTCAGTTCCTATTATTGGATGGCAATAAATCACCAATACAGTACCTCCTAAACCTTTTCTAACGGATTAAAGACTTCAAGTGTCTTTATACAAGTCGTTCCGATGGGAACATAGTCAAATACCACTTGTGGTGGTTTACAAAATGATGCTAGAACAAGTATAGCACATTCTTCTTGAATTGCACCTTGTAACACTCCTTTTTTCTTAGTTTTTTTTTATTCTTTCTAGCGTCTTTTCAATCTATTACAAACAATTTTATGTTATTAAAAACATAGTTACATTATATATTAGGTTGGCAACTAAGTAATTGCCAATATCATTCATAGACATCTCTTACTCACATATTCTTCATCTTTTTATATGTTCAATATAATATTATTTAACAATCTAATTATTCGAATGTGTCGTTATTACAGTGAAATAGATGTAAACAATTCTTCTCTGGATGTATTTTATAACAATTATAATAAATTTAAAGCACGCTTAAAAATAGTTTCTACCTAATGTTAATAGTAATTTTTATTTTCTTATTTTAATTCCATATCATTTGAATATTATACCCCTAAATTTATACTAAACATGACGTGTACACATATTTTTTGGATTAGTCTTGTCTTAGTTTATACATACATATGTTTCATCTTGTACTTCTCAGACTGTACTCTGTTTTGTGTACCTCTTACAATAAATAAATAAATAAATAAATAAATAAATTTAGCTGACACCCTTATCTACGTTTACAAGTTAATGGCATATATATATTCATAAAGTTTTTTGGTTTAACACAACATTAATATGAAGCGCAATAACTAACATTTTCAACTTATTTTGCTATATTATTAACGTAAAGAAAAGAACACTGCGCAAGCCACCAAAAAGTTATTTGACATGTGTGATGATGATGGCTTTAAATAAAGACAGTGTCAAAATTGGTTTTAATGTTTCCGTTTTGGAGGATTTTTTTCTTAAAGATGACCGTCGGCCAGGTTCACCAGTTGCGCTTAATGAGGATGAAACCAAAAGCATGATCAATGCAAAAACAGTGCGTCAGATACATATACGGGAGATTGCAAAGATGTTAAATGTTTCACATACAGCCACCAATAATCATTTTAAACTAGTATCGTTCATAAAAAGGCTGGATAATTAGGTTTCGCACGATTTAAAGGAAGTTTATCTGACGTAACGCATAAACGCCTGCGATTTATTGCTTAAACGAAATGAATTCGATCAGTTTTTAAACGAGTCAGCACTAGTGATAAAAAAAATGTTCAAAAATATCGTCGTGCACGCCTAATGAGTCATCGCAATCAACTTCAAAGACAAAAAGCCACTAAAAGAAGATTTTGGCTGGCAATTTGGTGGAATTAGAAAGAATCAGTGTATTTTGAGCTGCCTCTAAGGAACCAAACCATCAATTCGGACGTCTACTATAAGTAAATAGACAAATTGAATGCAGCGGTAAAGAAAAAGCAACCAGAATTGGTCAATCTTAAGTTATTTCCCATCAGGACAATGGCAGGACAAGGCGGCACACGTGTTTGGCCACTTGGCGAAAATTGGTCCATATTGGTTGGGAATTGATGTTACAGTTACACCCACCTTATAGCCTTGATTTTACACGATCGGATTACCACTTATTTCGTTCCCTGGATAGCTCTCTTCGTAGTAAGACTTTCAATGATGATGATGTTATAAAATTTCTCTAAGATCAAATTTCTACATGTGGAATTTTCAAGTTGTCAGAAAGATTGCAGTCATCGAACAAATGAAAAAATACATAATAGATTAAAGTTAAAGTAAAAAAAACATCTCTTTTATTCCAGTTACTTAGTTGCCAAACTAATATTATATATTGTACCAAAGATATACTGAATTAACTTACCTAAAAATACACATTTTCGAACAAAATGAAAAATACATAGACATTAACGATCCCAGATAGAGGAATTTGGCAATGTTTCGCGCCTTTGCTCTGTCGACAGAATATAAAATATATAGCTAAATATAAATCTTTATGGTTTATTTACACTAATAAATATTATTTATAATTTTCTTTTCATAAATGTAGATAATCTTAATTATCTGCTAAAAATAATAAAATAGTAAAATCAATTCTATTCTCCGTTATCCTAATCCTAATCTACGGAGATAATTTTGAGCGGTCAAAACAGGTATTTGTCGCGTATCGGCTCGGGCGCAGGGCGATAGGTTTTACTTATTAGTAATCTTAAATTTATGCTTGTTGTCTGCGGTTTTGCCTCTTGTAGGGCAAGTATGGGGCTAGTTTTTATTATTTTAGTTAGTAGTCTATGGTTTTTATTGGTTCTTACTTCTTAGTTCTTTTCAATAATTTATTAATAATACAGTTAGACTACTAACTAAAATAAGTTACGATTTACGGTGTTTGAAATCCAGATCCAGATTCAGAATTACATACTAAATGAATTTATAAGAAAGTGTATCAACTTACAAAAATTCAAAATTCGAATGAATATTTTAATAAGGACTATGTTATATGCGACATGAAAATATTATCATATCAAGTACAATAAATAAATTTTCAATACTTAAATATTTATAAAACACCATAACCAAACCATTCTTAATTAAATAAAAGCGCCTAAACTATCGATTTTTTTTGAAAATTCGACTTAGTGCAATGTTTTCTATTATGAGAAATATAACAATTTTCTTATTCTGAAATAATTATTATTCTTATACCAACATGTCTTGTAATTATGCGGAAGGATTATCACCCTACGAACACAAAGGTGTTCTTGGTGTTCCAGAAGTAAGTATTTGTAGAAATATTTAAAAACTATATTTTTAACTATAAAAAAAAAGAAAAAGTCTGTACCAATTTTTTTCCTAGAATTCATGTATGTGGATTCCAGGTTCTAACTTAAGTTCAAAAAGTTTTTGAATTAAATTGCTATTACATATATGTTATAATTATAAAATATTGATCAATAAAAATGGTTATTATTTCAGAAATTCGATGCTATCAATAAACTCAATGAAAAATGTCAAATATTAGCAGAGCTTGTAAGAAACAGTAAGCATGTAGTTGTTCATACAGGAGCTGGAATAAGCACTTCAGCTGGTATACCAGATTTTCGGTAATCTTTTAGTATATCTTTTACTATATACTCTGGTGTTTATAACCTTTATTTTGTCTTTGCAACCTGATGACTTAGTATACTTTCCATACTAAAATAATAATACTTTAAGGTAGCAATGAATAGAAAAATAACAATTATAAATTTTATTGTATTTGTTTTAAAATAAATTATACTGTAAATAACTGTATATTAGTGAATTAATTTATTCCCATA
Source organism: Morpho deidamia (assembly GCA_947086505.1). Classification (NCBI taxonomy): domain Eukaryota; kingdom Metazoa; phylum Arthropoda; class Insecta; order Lepidoptera; family Nymphalidae; genus Morpho; species Morpho deidamia. The sequence continues at coordinate 4,274,769 of CAMTZC010000011.1, forward strand.
ATTATTTATTTGTGACAATAATTTGTGTTAATGAATAGTAACATATGATAGAATTTTAAAATGTGAACAATATTTTTGCAGAGGCCCTAATGGAGTCTGGACTTTAGAAAAGAAAGGACAGAAACCCTCAATTAATGTATCATTTGCAGATGCTAAGCCAACAAAGACTCATATGATGTTGAAAAAACTTGTAGAATGCAACAAGGTGCAGTTTATTATCAGCCAGAACATTGATGGGCTACATATGAAATCAGGGCTGTCAAGAAAATATCTAGCTGAATTACATGGAAACATGTTTATAGATGAATGCAACTTGTGTAAAAGGTATAAAAGTAGCACTGTTATTATCTTGAACAACATTCTCTTCTCCTTATCCTACTAAAAGTAGGGTTGGCACAAAAAGAGAAAAACTTAACCATTCTCTGCTATCATTCGTCAACTTTGGTGCTACTCTTTTTATTTCACACAACCTAACCATCTCCTTTTGAGCATATGAGCATAGCACATATCAATCCACATACAATCATTTAACAATCATTTCATCGCATGATTTTTATCCCTGCTCATTTTTATTATTAGTTATTATCTCAAACAAGAGGGGAAAAAAGTTTCTTTGTAAAATGATAAGAGTTTTGGACCCACATTGCTGACCCAATGAAAAATTAACAGGTGACATATCCAACACATTTTCCATGACCTTTCGCAAAACTTCTGGTGTTATGTTGTTAATTTCTTCTCGAATATTGGTTTTTAATTCCTCAATAGTCCTAGGCTTATTAACATAAACTTTCCCTTTTAAATAACCTCAAAGGAAACAGTCTGGAGCGGTTAAATCCGGGGAACGCTGAGGCCAATTAAAGTTGCTTCTGTACGCGAAATTATTCTTTCACCAAGATGTCGCGTAAAAGAGCCATTGTGGCCCACGCAGTGTGCCCTGTGGCTCTATCCTGTTGGAACCATATTTGCGGATGGTTTTCCACGGCTGCCCTTACAAAAGGGAAAGTTTATGTTAATGAGCCAAGGACTATTGAGGAATTAAAAACCAATATTCGAGAAGAAATTAACAACATAACACCGGAAGTTTTGCGAAAGGTCATGAAAAATGTGTTGGAAAGAGCACATTTGTGCAAAGCAGAAAATGGCCACCACTTGCGGGATATCATTTTTAATAACTAATCTAAAAATATTCTCCATAAATTTACTGTATTTAAAAAACAAAAAAATATGTCTTAAATAAAAAGTTATAAGGAATTCACACCACTTCGGTCTTTCTGAGCCACCCTGTATGTGTTTTATAAAAAAAGTCAAAGGCTTCTTTCATATTATCGCATGCTGTAACAGTTTAGTCTTCAGACATACTAATTGAACTAAGCACCCATTGTAATAAAAACTAATTTATTCACACAGGCAGTTCGTGAGAAGCTGTCCAGTAGAAACTGTTGGTAAGAAATGCAGTGGTGTCCCGTGCGCGTCAAGTCATGCTGGCGGCAGACCATGCAGGGGTCGCCTGCATGACGGTGTCCTGGATTGGGAACACAGCTTGCCAGAAAATGATCTTCTGATGTCCGAATTACATTCCAGGTATGTTCCATGTTGCACTTTTGTCATAACAAAATTCTTCATAATACGTGTAAATATATGGGACAATTACACACTTGGCTCTCTCCACACAATAAGTAACTTAGTACTTATGTGTGACAGACAACTGGTAAATGTATACATTTGTATACATTTACCAGTGTATGTATGTATACATTTACATTTTTAAATACTTGAATACATCCTATCCTATCTGAAGAACAAAGTCACATCTCCCATATACAAGCATATCAAATGTGTAGCTATTTATACATTTATCCATCAACGCACCGCTAGGCACTGGGAGAAGTTTCACCGTTACGTTATTGACATCCCATCCATGTCTTTTTTTCTGCGCACGGCAAGGGAATGGAATTCTCTACCAGCATCTATTTTTTCCCAAGTCATATAATATGGGTATCTTCAAAGCAAGAGTGAATAGGCATCTTCTAGGCAAGCGCGCTCCATCTTAGACTGTATCATTGCTTACCATCAGGCATGATTCCAGTCAAGCGCTCGCCTATTACACATTAAAAAAAAATCCAGACTCAAAGAACCTACAAATTGTCTATAGAAAATGTTGGCCCTCTGCGGGAATCGAACCCTGAACGAAAGGTTAAGGCATGGTCAAGCCAACTACGCCAATGGGCCATTGAAATTTGTAATAAATAAATATTGCCAGTGATGACCCCTGCTGGAAATAGTATAATAAAATTAGGAACTCATGAAAAATCATGTCTTTCAGCGAAAAATGTTCTAGTTTGAAATATCTGTATGTGACTAGATCTAGGAATTTTGATTCATCATCATCATCCTCCTGCCCTTGTACAAACATGTTGTCACATGATTTGGCTACGTATTTTACGACCGGCCGCCTGCCTGACGTCAACTTACCTTAGTCGTATTTTATGACCCCTCATTAAGAAAAAGGGTGGTCTATCCTACTCAACCGGATACCACACGGTGGGTCAACTTACCTTATCGCCTTTTACGACACCTTGGTAAGAAATGAGGGTGGTCTATTTTACTCAGCTTGATACCACATGGTGGGACAACTTACCTTAGCCGCCTTTTACGACACCTCGGTAAGAAATGAGGGTGGTCTATTTTACTCAGCTTGATACCACACGGTGGGTCAACTTACCTTAGTCGCCTTTTACGACACCTCGGTAAGAAATGAGGATGGTCTATTTTACTCAGCTTGATACCACACGGTGGGTCAACTTACCTTAGTCGCCTTTTACGACACCTCGGTAAGAAATGAGAGTGGTCTATTTTACTCAGCCTGATACCACACGGTGGGTTAACTTACCTTAGTCGCCTTTTACGACACCTCGGTAAGAAATGAGAGTGGTCTATTTTACTCAGCTTGATACCACACGGTGGGTCAACTTACCTTAGTCGCCTTTTACAACACCTCGGTAAGAAGTGACGGTGGTCTATTCTACTCAGCCGGATACACACGGCATATCTAGGAATTTTGATTCTGCAATAAAAACCAGTGTTGGCTAACGCCTATTTCCTATGGAGTCAGATTACGTGAAAAGATCCTTTGAAATGTGTATGATTTAGTTAGTAAGTTTTACCAGCCCTTGATTGCATAACAACAGTTTGAACAAGATCTAATGCCTTATAAAAGCTAATAGTAAAGTAACGGCCTGTTACAATCCCACTGCTGGGAATAGGCCTCCTCTCTCCGTTTCTGGAGAGAAGGGTTGGAGCTAAGACCTACCACGCTGCTCCAATGCGGATTGGTAGGTTACACATATATCCAGAATTCTCTAGAGATATGCAGGTTTCCTCACGATGTTTTCCTTCACTGAAAAGCGTGTGATAAATTGCAATTATCAATAAGACACATGAGTTTTAATAGAAAAACTCATTGGTGCCCGGGTTTGAACTCGTGTTCCCCTCGAAAGAGTCGCACGGTCTCACCGCTGGGCTATCACAGCTAAGTTAATCATAATACTTATGATTAACTGACCGTGTTGTTTCAGCATTGCTGATTTAAGTATATGCCTGGGAACTACACTTCAGATCATTCCGAGTGGCAACTTGCCCTTAGAGACTCTTAAGTATGGTGGAAAGCTGGTCATATGCAATTTGCAACCCACGAAACATGTAAGTTTGTAACCCATAAAGCAATAGTGTAACAAATATTAACTTATCCTTTATTTCAACGGTTTCACAATCACTATTATAAATTTTTAAGACAAAGAAACACTCAGCACTTGGTTATGAACTTCACAAATCTTTCCGGAACAAGAGAGCGAGTCCCGCGCTCCGCCTTGGTTATATATCCTCTCTCTGTTTTCCCTTCCATTCCCGCCATTTAGTGTGGTCATTATAAAATATATGAATTTTACAATTAATTATAACAGCAACGCTAACACAAAGATGTAGGTAATTTATAGAATTAGGCGTCACTTTGCGAACATCCATAATACAAAAGTAATAATAAAATTATTTTGCTATAATCCGCGATACAGCAAATAGAAAATATATATAGTGTTAAATGTATAGTGGACTATCCGTATTACAAAATCGCAAAGCATTGCGATTTTGTCGTGGAGTCTATCTCCTGATGATGCTTCGGTTGCGGGGCGAAACGATTGTTGAGTTTGTGATAGTGAACGTGTGTAGTGCTTGTGTATTGTGGTGGCAATGGTGGAAGTTTGTGCATGTGTTTTTACGAATCCTGCACGTATCGGGTATGAAAATGCGAATAGTCCACAATACATTTAACACTATATATATTTTCTATTCATTGTATCGCGGATTATAGCAAAATAATTTTATTATTACTTTTAAAAGATGTAGGTATGCTAAAGTAATAATAGTATTATTTTTAAGTTTTTTCAGAAAATCTATGTAAGCTGTAGTAAGTAACATGTAGGAAGTAAAAACTGTTCTCATACTTTATGTATGCAGGAGTACAAAAACTTTTAAAGGTGTTTTACATAGATTTAGATTATATTTTATATTAATAATGTGTTTGGAAATTGTGTATTGTAAAATGATATTTGTTGGTTTAATAAATAAATAAGTTACCACGTCTATTACAAATCATCAGCACCAACAACTACACAAACACTACACACATTCATTACGCCAATCTCAACTATCGCTTCGGCACGTAACAGAAGCATCATCAGGAGATAGGCTCCACATACTTCACTCTCTTTCTTTTATATTATGAAATTCCGCGAAGTAACGCCTACTTCTATAAATATATATATCCAGAATGTATTGATATTATATATACCATGAAAAACCATGTTATAAAAACATTATTATCTATACTAATATTATAAAGAGGAAAATTTGTATGTTTGTTTGTTTGTTTGTTTGTTTGTTTGTATGTATGTTTGTTACGTTTTCACGCAAAAACTACCGATTTCAAAAATTCTTTCACCATTGGAAAGCTGCTTCTTCACTGAGCAACATAGGCTATATGTCATTATCAAAAATAATAGGGATCCCTAATAAAATTGTAATAAGTTGGGAAAAATTTAGTCGTAAACATCTTTCATCGCGTGCGCTGCGGAAACTATTGATGATAGAACAAAAAAATGTTCTACAGTATTATAAAACGTATCAATATCCATAAAAAAGTCCGCGATACCATATGTCTAACTATTATAGTTATGCCAATATAACTACTTTTTTACATTGTAAAAGTTGGTAAAAGTGCCGACAATAATCAAACCATTTTATTCATATCTCTGTATTAATCCTTATCCCATTAAATGATATTTTATTAATAACTGTTTCAATACCAGTAAAATACTATTTAAATTATTAAAATCCGCCATCCCAATCAAAAGATATTACGATTTTAAGAATGTATATCGAAAGCAAATAATGCCATAACAAATTTATTGTAGCGACCTATATAGCAGGGCCTGCATTTGGTGAGTTAGCTCTTATTCCAAGAATACTAACGATAACCATTTTTTTATAATAAATTAATCTACAAAATAAATCTATATTCCGACTTCGTAGACTTTCCATTACCACGAGATCCGTATGGACGCGGGTGAAACCGCGGGGCTTTGCTAGTTAAAAATAAAGTGGACAAAAGTCAACTTATCCCTTAGACAGACTACCATGGAATTATTCCATAGTAGTCTGTCTATGGTAGGGAACTATCCCTACCATAGACAGACTACTGTCCAAGGTATTAACCTAAGACTATCCCTACCAGCTAATCTACGTTAACATTAATTTTGTATTATGGACCTCCGCACAGTAACGTCTAATTCTATATTATATTTATAAATTTCTTATCGTTTCAGGACAACAAAGCTGACTTAGTTATAAATTATTACGTAGATGATGTTGTAGAAAAAGTTATGAACATTTTAGGTATAGAAATACCTGAATACAACGAGGCGGATAACTGTATGAAATTAGCAGAATCGTCTATAATAGATTGGACAGTAAGCAGAAAGGATATACTAGCGTTAGAGAAAGTGTTTAAAGCAAAATGCAAGGGTGTGAAGAAAAAACGAATACTCGTTAAGAATAAACGTAATAGTGATATGAGTGATGCGGTTGAGAACAGCGCTGACGATAAGTCTAAGATGATCAAATTAGAAATTAAGCAAGAAAGCGAGAGCTGTACAAATGATGTCATTTTAATTTAATAAACTTTTTCTTCTATATGTTCTTTTATTCCAACGGGGTTTGTTCGTTTCAAAGCTGAATAAATCATCATCATATCAAATGTGTGGCGATTTATACATCCAGGCTCAAAGAACCTAACAATTGTCTATAGAAAATTTTGGCCCTCGGCGGGAATCGAACCCACGACGACAAGCATATTTCTTACACTTAATTCTTTTTTAATAGTCTTAGTCTAATAAGATCCATATTGGATTGGGTACCCCTCCCTGCCTCAACGAAAAAAATAAAAAAAATCCAGACTCAAAGAACCTACAAATTGTCTTTAGAAAATGTTGGCCCTCTGCGGGAATCGAACCCTGAACGAAAGGTAAAGGCATGGTCAAGCCAAGTACGCCAACGGGCCATTGAAATTTGTAATGAATAAATGTTGCCAGTGATGACCTATATACGCAAACTTAGGAACTCACGAAAAATCACGTCTTTCAGCGAAAAATGTTCTAGCTTAAAATATCTATATGTGACAAGATCTAGAAATTTTGATTCATCATCATCAGCCTTCTGCCCTTATCCCACTCTAAGTAGAGTCGCCACAACATGTTACAAATATGTCACATGATTTGGCTACGTATTTTACGACCGGCCGCCTGCCTGACGTCAACTTACCTTATTCGTATTTTACGACCCCTCGGTAAGAAAGTGGTCTATTCTACTCAACCGGATACCACACGGTGGGTCAACTTGCCTTAGTCGCCTTTTACGACACCTCGGTAAGAAATGAGATTGGTCTACAAGCAATAGAACAGAACTAACTACTTTGCTATAATCCGCACGGGTTAAGTGAATGCACGCAAAGCCAATGTGTATGAAGCAGGCAAAATCCACACACCCACCACCACAATCTCGACGATCGTTTCACCCCGAAACCGAAGCATCATCAGGAGGTTAGGCTCCACGATAAAAATCGTAATGCGCCGCGCTACCCATAGAAGCCGTCTTAAATAGTTCAACTCCCACCAATACCCTCCCCTCCGAACACATGTAGCAAAACGGAATTAGATACATTTACTTGCTCGTTGATTAAGTGACCATTGTTATTTTTTATTATCTCAAGTTGCTCTAACGTATTGAGTCGGAGTTCCTTATCACAAGTGTGGAGAATATGAAGTGAATCGTCATTAGGCACTTTATGACCGCTTTCCAGCAAGTGTTTTGGAAAATTAGAATTTTGTGGTTTATTATTCCTAAACGCAGCCATATGTTCCCGGAATCGAACCGCAAAAGTTTGGCCAGTCTGACCTACATATGTACCGTTGTCTTTGTTGATCTATTCTTATTGTTGTTGGTCTATTCTACTCAGCCGGATACCAGCTGAATAAATATACGGGACAATTATATAGACGTCGTCCATCCGTTATCCGTCAGTAACTTAATACTTGTGTTATAGGTGACAGACAACTTTAATGTCTACAAATATAAGTTTAAATAAATAATTATATAAACACCCAGACTAAGAACGAACGAATTGATGTAAATGCGGTGGGAGTCTAATGCACAACCTGCTGAGCATAAAACAATGCCAATTCTCAGTCTTACCGACCTTAACAACACTCTTTCCACTTATTTGGTGACCTAATAATAAAAAAAATAATCTCTTTTGAAATTCTTAATCAGTTCTAATTGAAATATTAAATTTCTGGCTATCAGTTAATTTAAAATCATTTGCCAAATTCAAACTCAAACTCAAAATATTCTTTATTCAAGTAGACTGTTTACAGTACTTTTGAATCGTCAATGTTTTCAAGAAGTTACCACTGATTCGGAAGTTTGCTCCTACCGAGAAGAACCAGCAAGAAACTCGGCGGCCATTGTTTTTTTTTAAATATTTTTTATATATTTTTTTTTACAATTTGATTGACGGTTTACAATTAATCGTTGCAGCATGGTGCGTAGCTGACTGCAGTTAAGATATGCTACTATCACTCAAATAATCTTCAATTGTATAGTAAGCTTTATGTAGTAGCATCGTTTTAAGATAATTTCTAAACTTGTGTAAAGGCAAGTCTAGATAATGTTGAGGAATTTTTTTATAAAAACGTGTGTATTAAATTTATACTGAAAAGACAGGTAAAAAGGTGTTACTATAATATTGTCACCATGTAAGGTGACTGAGTTAATCAGGAACTCAAAATTCATTACTTACTACTAAAATTACTACGTCATACTAAAAACTTATTCAATTACTTTAGGATCGTCGACTGCTGGTTGGGTGAAAAGCAAGCAAAAGAGTTTCAGAGTATGCTCTTTAATATAGTTTGAAATTGGTTTTTAAAATTGACTAAACAAATGAAAATAAAATTGGTAAAAAAAACAATAATAATAAGGTATATAAACTCAGGTATGGTATATAAAACAAAGAATTTTTGAAAATAAATTTTTATTCAATAGAACGTTATCTATAAAAATATACTTATATTCGATAATGTATAAAAAATATAAAAGTTATATCTATACAACAACATATAAATGAAATTATTATATGTTTAAATTTTAAATTATAATACACAGTAATTGCAATTTATTTTACTTATAATCTTTAGTTCTTTGGTAAAAAGAAGTTCTGATGTTAGAGATGCAACTTGCATTTGTTAAGGTAGTTTTTAGGAAAATAACTTGAACTTATAATTTTTAAATTTAGACCTAACAGCAGGCCTACCATGAACTCTTATTGCGACTCAATTGAAGACGTAAACGACGACCGCGAACCGCTTTCTTTTCGTACCATGAAGTGTGAATTGGATTGGGGTCAAAATGTTTGAAAAGGATAAAGGAGTCTCTTTTGCTCACATGTTCTTAGAACAACGGCAACGACTTAAAGTGTGCGTCTTTAAGACGTCATGGTATGAAAAAGCAACACAATTTCGTTTAAGTCTTCAATTGAGTCGCAATAAGAGTTCATGGTAGGCCTGCTGGTACTCATTAATTTTATCATCGTTAAACGGCTATTTCTAAGGCTTTCCTTCACCCAAGAGTGCATTATAGGCCTCCTCTCTCCGTTTTTGGAGAGATAGGTTGGAGCTAAGACTTATCACTGCTGCACCGCTGCTCTAATGCGGATTGGTAGATTACACATATCCCTGGAATACTCTACAGATATGCAGGTTTCCTCACGATGTTTTCCTTCACTGAAAAGCGAGTGATATGGCAATTATCAATTAGACACATAAGTTTTAATAGAAAAACTTATTGGTGTCCGGTGTTTGACCCCGTGATCGTCTCTAGAGATTCGCACGGTCATACCACTGGGCTATTACAGCTTTTTGCATGTCATCACATAATCCAACCATCTAGTTTCCTGCCTCTCTCTAGTGAGAAATCTATCTACATTCATACAAGACATAAAATTATGACATAAATGATATGATAAATGGCAATTATCAATTAGACACATAAGTTTTAATATAAAAACACAATGGTGTCCGGCCCGGGTTTGAACTCATGTTCGTCTCTGGAGAGTGACGCGGTCAAATTGTAAATATCAATGGCACAAAAATTTCTACTCTTTGTTGTCTCTTAGGGGTTTTGAACCCGCGGGCTTAGTAAGGGAGCCTCAGTTGGCTATCACGGCTGAAGGTGTCTTCTATGAATACCATGCTATGCCACTATATAGATCCAGCTGTCATTATCGAGGGTCTACTAACACTGAGTCTTATGGTGCCAGATCGACATTGCAAGACCTTAGGATCGCCAACGACTATCGGTTCATCGCAATATCTATCGGTTCATCGCAATATCTATCTATCTACTTATCATAAAACAAAGTCCCAAAAAGCGGTCTGCCTGTACGTAATCGATTTTCTCAAAATTTACTGAACGGATTTTTGTACGGTTTTCACCAAAATATAGTGAAATACTTCCGGATGGTTTAGGTAAATAAAATCGGTATTATGTAAGTTGTGTTGAAGAGATTGCTCAGTTGTATAAAAAACTTGCTCTCTGCGAGCTTTAGTCACGTGCGCTGCTTAAACCAACAGATACACACTAAAGAAATGTACTAGAGAATTGTAGATCTATAAAATTACTACAAAAAAGTCCGCGACAGCATGGCTCTATCTCTTATGGTTAACTTACAATAACTAATTTTATGTTTAAAAATTTCATTTCAATTAAATGCACTGATTTCCACGCGGGCGAAGCTGCAGGCACAGCTAGTATTTAATAATTTAAAGTATGAAGACTATTTATTTCGGATTGGTTCACATTTATGATATATATTTAACATAGTTGCGCCGCGACTTGGTTTACGTAACTGAACCAATTACAATTCAAATGAACCATACATAATACTATTTTAACTATATAAAGCTGTAACCAAACAACGAATTTTTATGAGCAATTACGGTTTGAAAAATAACAAAAATCACTATGTACTAGTTTCATGATGTTTTATTATATATTTATATGATTTTCAATAAATCGCCCTATCCCAAGAACAAAGAATTTCCTTTGCTTATATATATGGGAGATGTGACTTTGTTCTTCGGATAGGGCGAAATATAAAAATTAAATTTGTGTCATTTTAGTCTTTATTTTGCAATATGGTGCTGTTTAAATTTTGTATATATCATCCATACTTTCGTTTTTACGAGTATTTTCGCAAACCTGTCCACATTCGCCGATTCAGTCCGTAATTCTTCGCTTAGATATATTACTTTGCGGAGATCCATAATACAAAAGTAATAGAGTAAAGATTAAAAAAAAGATTAAAACAATCTTATTGAACGAGTAGTTTGATGTTTATTTAAGTATTTGTAATATTTTTATTGATTTAGTTTTATATTGTACAATGTTTTGGCTATCTTTTTAGTATCGCTCACAATTGTATTGTTGAGTTGTTAGAATGGTATACAATAATCTTGTCATTTGTTTTATAGAGACCAGTTATTAATGTATATACCTGTAATAAGTGATTGTAATCACTCCCTGTCCAAATGTTACATTAGATTAGTTCTGTATGTATAATTGCTGTTGGTATATCTTAAAATAAAAATAAAAAATAATAAAATATGCTATGATCCGCGTTAAATTATTGTTTCGCGATTTTATCGTGAATTATTGCAAAATGATTTTATTTGGGATGGTATGGACATGTAATGAGGAGGGATGAAAATCATGTGATCAAACGAGTGTTGAGTATGAATGTGGATGGATATGTGACTAGAGGGAGGCCTAAAAAGAGATGGTTTGAATGTGTGAAGTATGACATGCATATAAAAGGAGTAGCGCCAGAGTTGACGAATGATAGAAGAGAATGGAAGAGGAAAACATGTTGTACCGACCCCACTTAGAGTGGGATAAGGGTAGGAAAAAGAAGAAGATTTTATTATTACTTTTGAGTAATTATCGCGGTTAACAAAATAACCAGCTGGCCTGAAACGCTAATAGAGTTATGATGGGTAGCACCAAGTTGTCGACCTGATGTGTTTGCCCCTCGACGAAACCTGACACGCTGCTGGCCAAGGTAGTGCGCAGCAGCGCGTGCTCATCCTCTAGAAATCCTAGAAGAATTCAACCGGTATTGAAATATTGATACGAATATGCGAAAATTGTTCGTATCCCTTAACACATAGAGTTCAAATTCCTTTGAACTCCTTTGAAAAATTTCTAAAGTTTCGGTTGTTCACAAACTGTGTTCCATATCCCTACTGTATTAACTCGTATTACAAACAAGAGCCATACGTGGCATCATCAATTTAAGTCCGCGTGATTCCCTGCGAGAGAAGTTTAAGGAAACAGGTATTCTAACATTTGCTTCACAGTATATTTTAAATAACGTAATTTTTGTACATAAAAATATAAAGAATTATAAAACGATAGGTGATGTATATAATAGACAAAGTAGGAACCGACATAAGCTTGCGACTCCTGCTTTGCGCCTAGCAAAAGTACGTAAATCGTTTGTGGGTTTGGGTATAAGATTCTATAATAAAATTCCGAAATCAATTTTGGCCATGCCATTACAGCTGTTTAAAAACACTGTTAAAAAGAGGCTGATAAAGAAAGCCTGCTATACTGTTGAAGATTACTTAGATGATAAGGATGTGTGGATATAGGTGCACTTCTACCCTGTACAAGACAGTAATAAATAAATGTAACTAGTTCTAGGATTTGTATTTTAAAAAGAGCAACCGCCGAGTTTCTTGCTGGCTCTTCTCGGTAGGAACAGCTTTCCGAACCAGCAGTAAAGTTGACGATTCAAAAGCACTTGTTTACAAGTTTACTTGAATATAGAATATTTTGATTTGATTTGATTTGATACGAATCGAGAAAAAGAACTTTCTGGACCGATTAGTTTAGTATATAAGTGGCCATATTGCGCGCCTCGGAGATTTAGTTTTAGAATAGCAATCAGAAAAGAAGTCGGAAGCGAATTAAGAGATAAGTAACCCGGGCAGGCACCAATGAGTTTTTCTATTAAAACTCATGTGTCTTATTGATAATTGCAATTAATCACACGCTTTTCGGTGAAGGAAAACATCGTGAGGAAACCTGCATATCTCTAGAGAATTCTGGAGATATGTGTAACCTACCAATCCGCATTGGAGCAGTGTGGTAGGTCTTAGCTCCAACCCTTCTCTCCAGAAACGGAGAGAGGAGGCCTTAGCCCAGCAGTGGGCATAGTAACAAGCTGTTACTTTTTGCCCAGCAGTGGGATTGTAACGTACTTACTATTGATACGAATATGCAAAACTTGTTCGTATCACTTAACAAATAGGGTTTAAATTCCCTTGATGTAATTACTATGAAACTTTCGGTTATTCACAAACTTTGTTCTATATCCCTACTGTATTAACGAGTCAGTACTAATCGAAGTAGAACTTCCTGGACCGAATAATTTACTATATCAGCGGCTGTATATCCTCGGGGATTAAGTTATCGAATAGCGATTAGTAAGGAACTACAAAGCGAAATACGATACTAAATAGTGACCTTGAACTACGGATCTGCTCTGTTATTATAAATCAAAAGTTAGAATAAAGTTTCTGAATGAGTCACAAGGTTTATCGTGAAAATCTTCAAACCCAGCACGTAAAATATCTTGTCGTCAGATGGGATGTGGTAATCGTTTTTTATGTTGTTTATTGGTTGTTAGAGAACTAAATGAAGAACCGATATTTTGTGTTCACCCGTAAGTTGTCTTAAATAAATTGAAGGTAAGTATAAATAATGCAGACAAATTGTAGCATAATTAAAAAATATATAGTTTAACATCATAAAATCTTACCGAAGAGTTGTAGGGCGTAAACGGTTGCGATTTGAGATAGTATGTTAAACGCTGTACCCTCCATAGTTCTATTGCTGTCTGGAAACATAATACAGAACAATATCAAAAAACTGTCACACATTTTTTTCATTATTAAAAAGTATATGAACTACATTAATTTTTTATTACAAGCAATATAACAGAACTAACTACTTTGCTATAATCCGCACGGGTTAAGTGAATGCATGCAAAGCCAATGTGTATGCAGCAGGCAAAACCTACGCACCTTATACATGCAGGACAAGCCACCACGTGCACCCCAAGGCGCAATTCACCAGCAACAACGCACACAAAAGCAGCACACACACCCACCACCACAATCTCGACGATCGTTTCGCCCCGAAACCAAAGCATCATCAGTAATGCGCCGCACTACCCATACAAGCAGTCTTAAATAGTTCAACTCCCACCAATACCCTCCCCTCCGAACACATGTAGCAAAACGGAATTAGATACATTTACTTGCTCTTGTTATTTTTTATTATCTCAAGTTGCTCTAACGTATTGAGTCGGAGTCCCTTATCATCATTGTGATAAGGGACTCCGACTCAATACGGTGGTGGGTGTGTGTGCTGCTTTTGTGTGCGTTGTTGCTGGTAATTCGCCTTGGGGTGCATGTGGTGGCTGGTCCTGCATGTGTAAGGTGCGTAGATTTTGCCTGCTTCATACACATTGGCTTTGCATGCATTCACTTAACCCGTGCGGATTATAGCAAAGTAGTTAGTTCTGTTATATTGCTTGTAATATGGAATTCCGCAAAGTAACGCCTGCTTCTATAAATCATATAAATAATTTTTTATTAATTTTTTGAACTACAACTATTTTTTTTTACTGAGATGTCGGGAGATAATTCTATTCCCATGCTGTAGGCAACAGAAATGAAGAAAGGAAGCGTCTCGGGCATCTTCGTAGGATTATAACGTAGAGGTGGAATTTTTTCGGTGTCATAGAAATTTGAAGGAAAAATTCAAATTCAAAATATTTCTTATTTAAGTAAACTTGTAAACCTTTGAATCGTCAATTCTACTGCTGATTCGGAAAGCTGTTCCTACCGAGATGAGCCAGAAAAACAAACATCAGTTGCTCTTTTTAAATAATAATTCTTACTACATTTAGTTACATTTAGTCATTGTCTTGTACAGAGGCAAAATGTAGCTATACCACGCATTCTTATCATCTAAGTAATCCACAACAGTATAGGCTTTCTATATCAGTCTTTTTAAACTGCTTTAATCGGAAATCTAAAATTGATAGCGGAATTTTAAAAGGTCATGAGGACAGTCTCCTATATAGATCCTGTAGAAAACCGATACCCAAGCAATTTTGTGCCGATGTCGCAACCTGTGCTATTTGGAATTGGTCAGGATTTCAACACAGATGAGTCTCTTTGATCCACTGAACCCAAGGCATCCAACTGGTATATGACACTTACCAGACCACTTGTTGAACCCGAATCGGGATCCGAACCAGCTCGCAGCCGTATCCCCAACTCCGATGGCTAGAACCCCACTGAGAAGTTCCAAATGGCGGTTGGGGCGTTCGGGGACCAGCAACAACGGACTAGCCAACCCCACGTATAAATACAAGGGCGTCATAGCGAACATTCCGCAGTCCTACAATATTATCAACTTTATACACAAATTATTAATTATGACCCCGACGATCAAATAACAATCGCAAACACACAAACACATAATACACAAACACAGCAGTTTTGAAACAGGTATTCTTACGTTAGCTTCACAGTATATTTTTAGCAATTTGATTTTTGTGCATAAAAATATACATAATTATAAAAAGATTGGCGATGTAATAGACAAAGTAGGAACCGACGTAAGCTTGCGACTCCTGCTTTGCGCCTAGCAAGAGTACGTAAATCGTTTGTAGGTTTGGGTATAAGATTCTATAATAAAATTCCACAATCAATTTTAACTTTGCCATTACAGCAATTTAAAAATACTGTTAAAAAGATGCTGATACAGAAAGCCTATTATACCGTAGAGGCTTACATTGATGATAAGAATGCGTGGATATAGCTGCTCTTAGACCTTGTGCAGGATAGCTATGACAAAATGTATTTAGTATTAAGAATCTTCTTTTTTAAAAGAGCTCCAGAGCTCGGTCGTGGCTTCTCGTCGCCCTTTCGACGTCGCAATGACTAATCAAAGTGATACCATCAGCCCTCCCCTACGTGTCGCCCTAAGCCGTGGCCTCACAGGAGGCACCCTTAGGAAGACATTCCCCGACGCTAGTAGACATGCTGTGCTCTACTCTCTGCATTTCGCAACCTCGACGATGTTTCTGCGCTTGCCCGTCCCGCCCGGTTGCAAAAGCCGTTAGGGCCAACAGCATACAGTCAGTTTGATTAGTCATTGCGACGTCGGAAGGGGTACCACTTCTATCGCGTCGATTTTAAGTATTAAAACACCCTATTGTAATGTATTATATAGTTTATTCCCTGTTCCTTAAGAAAAAACGGGATTTTTATCCCATTGGCCCGTATATCTTAAATGGAGTCCATTGGGTGTATGAAAAATAAAATATGTGAGTAATATTAAGAATTAGCTTTAATACTTCTATATGTAAAAATGTTTCGTTAAAAAACAACCCCATTATAAACAGAGATAAAATAAACAACATACCTTCTCGTCACAGTAAACTAAATATGCTGATTGTAGGGCAGACGAGATCGGCTCTATTCCGGATTTACGTAATGCCTGAAATGTAAAAAAAAAAAATCAAAATATTCAAATTCGCCGACCAACAAATTGTTTTAGAAAATGTAGGCCCTCTGTGGGAATCGAACCCGTGACCCGCGCAGCTGAAAGCATGATCACTGCCACGTGCGCCAACGTGTCAGTTAAACTTAACGTTTCTACTTAACTAAATCATCTTGAGCTGTGATAGCCCAGCGGCGAGACCGTGCGACTCTTTCGAGGGGAACACGAGTTCAAACCCGGGCACCAATGAGTTTTTCTATTAAAACTCATGTGTCTAATTGATAATTGCAATTTATCACACGCTTTTCGGTGAAGGAAAACATCGTGAGGAAACCTGCATATCTCTAGAGAATTCTGGAGATATGTGTAACCTACCAATCCGCATTGGAGCAGCGTGGTAGGTCATAGCTCCAACCCTTCTCTCCAGAAACGGAGAGAGGAGGCCTATTCCCAGCAGTGGGATTGTAACAGGCCGCTACTTTACTTTTACTTTTAAATCATCTTTCGGTATATTTATAAACTCGAATCGAACAATCGATGTTCATGTGATTCTCGTCTATAGAATAAAATTCCTTAATTTTTGTTCTATACACTACGATTAAAAGGAATGCCGTGTGGTATCCGGCTGAGTAGAATAGACCACCCTCATTTCTCACCGAGTCGTAAAAGGCGACAAAGGTATGTTAACCCACCGTGTGGTATCCGGTTGAGAAGAATATACACCCTCTTTTTTACCGTGGAGTCCTAAAAGTCGACTCAGATAATATGCTCCACCGTGTAGTATCCGGTTGAGTAGAATTAACTACCCTCTTTTGTACCGAGGGGTCGTAAAGTACGACTAAAATAAGTTAACGTCTGGCCAGCAGCTTGTTGTAAAATATGTAGCCAAATCATGTGACATGTTTATAAAATGTTATGCCGACCCCACTTATAGTGGGATAAAGCATGGAGGATGATGATGACACTACAATTAAAATAAATATAATAACACTAAAAAAGATGAGACTATAAGACCTGTATACCTCTACAAATATGAGCACTCCAAGACCAATGCCAGCGGCGAGCATTGTCAAGTATACATCCAAGATAATGCCAGAGAGGAACACCAGAGATGCCAAAACGTGGAAGGTCTTCCTAGTGACTGTGGTCGCTTTGACAGCTAGCTTTGTACGAACCAGTAGAACACATATTGCTAGAATCAGCAGCGCAAGCCAAAATGTGAATAGTTTATACTGAAAATTTAAAAGGAACATAGTTAATATCGCCAACTGTTATAATAAAAAAGATTTCAATACATAATATCATATATTATCTAAACTAAAATGTGCAAAAGATATATATTTATAAGAAAAACTTAAAATTTTAGTTAAATCTATAAGTGTGGAATAGTAAAATTAGAACTAATTTTAAAGAATGAATAACAACACATATTACACTGCTGTGCCCGAATGGAAATCAATGTGAATCAAAGTATATAGGATAACTGTATTTTGTATAAAAAAGATAAATAAAAATAAATATGTTGCTCCAAAACCTCATCTATCTTCCAATGAAAGTTCCATCAAAATCGGTTCAGCCGTTCCGGAGAACGTATTATTAACCTGATTCTTCCTAAACAATTGGATTATCTTTTAGTAACAACCATACAAAATCTCTTCAGTCGATTTTGAGAAAATTAGTGACATACAGACAGACAGCTTTTAGGAACTTTGTTTTATAACATGTACCTATAGAAGGGGACCAGCTCAAAAATGTAAAAGGTCAGCAAACCACTGGATCAAATCATTTGAAATTGAAATTGCACCAACTTTTATTCAATATATATTTCAAACACCTACCCTGTCTTCCTTTACAAAGATGTAATGCAATAAAGTGACTATACAGTTTGTCCCAAGTATAGTATGCAGTACAACCAAAACAAATGTGGCAGCAGATCCCACTATGTATACAAGAGTCTTCAATGTCCTTTGCGACTCTGTCAGGAAATATAGTACTGTAACAATCAATCCCACCGTGGACAATATTGTCTGAAAGTATGTTAATATTAATGTTATCGTATATGTGGTGTGTCTATGGCCGGCTATAATGCACACAGGGGTGAGCAACCTTTTGAATAAAAGGGCCAATTAAAATTTTCAATTTTTTTGGCGACCACCCTTATACATCATTAATTAATAATTTACTATACTTTATTTATAATTAGAATCAGATTTTTTTTTAAATAAAATAAAGCTTTCAGTTCATATGTACTACCATTTTATTATAATCAAATTTTATAACAATATGCTGATGGGAGAAAGCCGATAAAAAATATTAATTTTTGCTCCCCTATTTTCTCATTGAAGAGGATGTTTGGAGCTTAGACACATCACACCACTCCAATATTGATATGGTAATTTTCTTATAAAGTTTTCCTTAACCAAAAAGTGTATGACAAATATAAATACCAATTACACACATAGCTTTCACGAACCAGAACTCATGAACCCTTTGTATGAATCACATAGCATCACAATCAGCTGTCATGCCAAAGGTAGACAAGTTGGTATATATTATGAGTTCAGTTTTGTATGAACTCGACTAATCTCTGTAACGCTTCTTGGTACTGGAAGGGTGGCCAACCAGTGTTCCAGACTATTCCATCGAAATTAAGAATGAATGATGTCATAGCACTTATATGAATAGTTTACAATAGATTGCTAATGTTTTTAGTTTAAAAAATTTAGTTACATATAAAATTATAGATAAAAATTAAATAATACATAGCAGCTACAGTTTCAGAGTATCTCTACCAATCAAAAGTTCAGTTAAATTGTCCACTATTGTCTGCAACTACTTACATGTACAATAACACCAATAAACTCCATTTCTTCATCATCTGACTCCATTTCAAAAAAGAATTTAATTACAGACATAGTAAAAAACAAAATGATTGCTTGAGATGTAATCATTGCCTCTCCTATAGTGAAGGTATTGATACATCTTACTATGCATAATCTGAGCAGTGCTGAATATAACAATGTGGATAATAAACCAACTGAAAGCGAGAATACCAGACCTAAAAGATAAAACAAAAGGGTTTAATAGCAAATATTCTAAATTAAATTCAACATATAAAAATAGATATCCATACCAGGCTGGAATATATTAATAATTCAAATTACACACTTTTATATGTTTAATCATAATAGGCATTAGGTTTGCATACTATAGTGAATATTTGAGTGAAGTTGATAAGTCTTTTATTGCATGTACAAACTTGTGAATATTTAAATAACTCTTAAATTTACCTTGTTGCAGGACACTCAAGAATAAAGTGGCTGTAAGGCCTGATGTGAAACAACCAGCAAAAACTGGTTCCTTTATTGCTTCACTTGAAGTAGAGAGAAATAAAATAAATAAAGCACTGTGAAATAGCAACCCAGCAGATATACCAGCTGTTATTTTATATAACATTGAAACATTATCAATATAGCTGTATACCAGTAATACAAGAGGTAAAAGTATATGACACCATAATCCATTACTCTGTGCTGATCTGAAACAAGGAAACAATTATTAAGCTTTTACCATATAAATTAAAAAAAAAATTCGTGGCTAGAAAAATTACCGTGTTTTTATATCAGCCTTTTGTAAGTTTATAGAAATTTGTCTATCTAAAGTTCTTATAGGTTTAATTAACTTAGTACGCAGTAATTCAACGGCTGTGAGGCATTTATCCATTTTTCCACTATACTTTTCAGATGTGGAGAACTCGTCACTATTATACTTTTGCCCACAGAAAAACTTTCCAGTTTCCAGAATTATTATGAATATTCAAAGTCCAATCAATTAAATTAGAACCTGCTTTAATAATTATATGACATATGAAGAATAATAATAGATTATATCAAATGGTTTTCAAATTCATAATCACATTAAAATAATCAGATTTATGATACATTATATTTTATAATAACAGAAATAATATAATAGGTAAAGTGAACGCGATGCAATAACATATATTTGACATATTTAATAACAAATATTGCGGGAAGTACTCTGTGATAGCAATGTACATTTGACTTTTCGAATTGGTATTTATAGATACATTACACTACTCTATAAGAAAGGGTTTGTAAGCCCCTAATAAAAGCGATATAATAGGAGAAGGCAGTTAGAGTACCTAATTAGGGTGATAGAGTGGGCCCGGTGGGATAAGTTTAATTACTTGGACTTTTAGGGCCCGTAAGTTGATGTACAATAAGTGTGGCGAACGATCGTGCGATTTTTAATGTCTTGGTTTTGTTGTCTCACACCGAAAAACCCACAAAAGAAAAAAGCGTTGTAATAGACTTTTTTAAGAATATTTTCTGTTATTAGAAACTTACGAACTTAAAAAATTCGGATACTTTTTACATAATTTTTCCTAAGTTTAAGTATTCAACTACTTATATGTTTCTTACCCTCCTCTTTTCTGTAATATGTATTGTTTTTGTTGCAAGATAAACGGTAGCAATAATTACTTTGGTTCTAAAATTACGAGAGGCAAGTGTCAAACCCCTTCAAGATTTGATCTGTGACCGACTGGATTATGTATATCTAAAATTAGAAAAATAAAGTGTAGTAATAAACTTCACTAATTAGAGCCCACACATGCCTTTTCACTTAATACTCGTAAGTACATTATTTACCGACCCCGCAAAGAGTGGGATAAGGGTAGGAGAAAAAAGACTCGTAGGTATATCATAAATTGTTATTAAGGGTTTACAGATTCAAATTTAGTGTAGTGTTATTAGTCGCTAATCATGGAAAAAAAATAGTAATGAACACAGGTAAGCTTAATTGGTCTTTTGATTTTACACCTATATTTGCTTAATTATATGAGAAAATATGTTTATAATCGACATAAAAGTATGTATATAATAAATAATAAGATTAATGTTTGAAATTTTTAGCCTGTACTCCAGGTATGTACTTGTAATGTTTATTACTCTATGCATTTCGATCTACATTGAACATATTTTAATACAGCTTAACATTTTATATACATTACAGAATTTTACAGAATTTGAAGTAGTGATTACTGATTAGTCTGTGGGTTGAGTGTTGTGTGGTTTTTCAATTTATAGCGAGCTATATCTTACGGAAATATGTTAAGAAATTTAGGAAAAGCTCTACAAACGCAAAAAGCTAAGTTTGCAACAGCAGCTGTACCAGCCCCTCATACTAATCCTGAAATATTATATACGGGGGTAAGAATGTAATGTTTACAATTGCGAATATCTGTTATTCTATACTTTAAATATAGAAATACTTTAAAATATTTTTGTTATAATTTTTAATTGTTTTTTATTTAGGATTTAATATAAAATGTTCATCTAACAACAATTTCTATTATAATATTTACAAACAAATAGATTTTAGAATTTTTCTGACTATATTACATAGGATCCAATAATATATTAAGACGATTTATAATGATTTCAGTAATCGTACGCCTACGGTACGCCTTTTATAGTTAATGGACATTAATAGGTTATGCGTTCTCTACGACCATGACAATGAAATCTACATCGCCAATACAAATACAATACACAAACACTGTCTTCGCCGGCGAAAACGACGCTCTAGCTTATTTCAGTTCCAGGCTTTCCACAAACTCGTAGGAATGTAGTGTGATATTTACCCTGAACGATGCTTTTTTTTGTGTAACCTACCAATCCGCATTGGAGCAGCGTGGTAGGTCTTAGCTCCAACCCTTTTCTCCAGAAACGGAGAGAGGAGGCCTATTCCCAGCTGTGGAATTGTAACAGGCCGCTACTTTTAACAATCAAGCCGATGAATTTAAAAACGTAAGGACTGTTACGAAAAAATATGGAACTTTAAAATACGTTTTCTATTGTTGTTAAAGCCTGTACATTATTTTTCGCAAGTACCTATTATAAAATTTAAAAAAAAACTATGAATTCGAAATATGACTTGAATATTTTTGTCATATAAGTATCTATGTTCAACACTGTTGCGATTTCGATTTAATCGATTTTATGTTTACTATTTTCGTACTCTGCTATTGGAAAGACATTGAAACAAAAAGCAACATATATTAGAGAGATGGTGAGACAAAATGGCGAGATAAAATCTGCGAGCGCTTCATCTGCGTGGGTTCTGTTTTTCACGCCGGATATATTTACATATGTGTATTCTCTAAAACAAAATCATATGTATATGATATTTATATTAATTCACGCGCTTTACGTTGAAGTACAACATTAAAAAAACACATCTCTGGAAACATTCCAGGATATAGTTATTACCAAGAATATTAAAAAAAAGATATATATATTTAGAGAAATCCAATACATTTACTCAATTATAAAGCGTAAAACATACATTTATCGCTAGTTTCAAAGTAGCGGCGTGATAGGGCGATGTGATAATGAAATACATGTATGTTTATGTTCTTACATAACAAGTCATTGAGTTCGTAGATAAGCAAAAAAGTAAACAAATAGCCTGTTATTAATTCATTTCTGGGCAAAGGCTTCAGAAAAGGAGAGTTAGACCCATCACCCTATTCTAATTTGGCATGGTAGCTTATTCATATTAGAGGAATTTTCTTGAGATATGCGGGTTTCGATGTTTGCTTTCACTCAGCGTCGGCGTGACAGAGTATAAATATTAAATCAAGCCTTAAGTCAAGTATTAAGAGATAACCCATGAGCGTGCCCTAGGTTTGAACCCGCAATCGCTAGTCATGTGTTTATGACACTGACCAGCAGGCCTCCTCTTATTGCGACTCAATTAAAGACGTAAACAAAATTGTTTTGCTTTTTCATACCATGACGTCTTAAAGACGCACACTTTAAGTCGTTGCCGAATGAGCGTTCGGAATTCGTTCTAAGAACACGTGAGTAAAAGAGACAGAGTTATCTATAGTTCATAAAACGTTATCCTTTTCAAACATTACGACCGCAATGCAATTCACACTTTATGTAATTTATAGAATTAGGCGTTACTTTGCGGAGATCCATAATACAAAAGTAATAATAAAATTATTTTGCTATAATCCGCGATACAGTAAATAGAAAATATGTATAGTGTTTAATGCATAGTGGACTATCAGTATTTTCATACCCGGTACGTGCAGGATACGTAAAAACACATGCACAAACCTCCACCACTTCCACCACAATACACAAGCACTACACAGGTTCACTATCACAAACTCAACAATCGTTTCGCCCCGCAACCGAAGTATCATCAGGAGATAGACTCCACGACAAAATCGCAAAGGCTTTGCGATTGTTGAGTTTGTGATAGTGAACCTGTGTAGTGCTTGTGTATTGTGGTGGAAGTGGTGGAGGTTTGTGCATGTGTTTTTACGTATCCTGCACGTATCGGGTATGAAAATACTGATAGTCCACTATACATTAAACACTATACATATTTTCTATTTACTGTATCGCGGATTATAGCAAAATAATTTTATTATTACTTTTGTCAAACTTTATGGTAGGAAAAGAAAGCGGTTCGCGGTCGTCGTTTGCGTCGCAATAAGAGTTCATGATAGGCCTACTGTAGTCAGCATTTTTCTGAGAATGGCATATTCTCCTATCTCGCTTCGTGATACGAAAAGTGTGTGTCGATCTTTTATGTATAATGATTATGTAAATTGCAAGTGACGATTATATTAGCCTGATTATTTATTGATTATTATGTTCAGTGTCAGCTAAATTAAACGTAACACATATATTTTATTCATAGAAGATAGAAGTAATGAATACTCAGTAAACTTGAAATTACAAAATTAATACACAAGCACTGCATACAATCACTACCACAATCCCAACAATCAAAGCATCATCAGGCGACACCACGAATAAATGGCAAAGCTTTACGATTTTGTCATGGTAGGTGTCGTTTACGAATCCTGCATCTATCGGAGATGAGAACGGATAGTAAATTCAAAATTTGAAATTATGTACATTTTCTTTTATAAAATGCCAAAAAAAATCCAAAAAACTGCTATCACAAAAATATTTTCGTTATTTTTTTATTTTATTCATAACATTCTCGTCACAATTTTAGTTACCACACTCCTCCAGAACTGCTTGACCGATTTTTATGAAATTTTTATATGCATATTGAGTAAGTCTGAGAATCAGCTACTATCTAATTTCCATACCCGTAAGTTATAAGGGTTGTCCACCCCTAACGTTTTTTTTATTTTATGGACAATTTTTTATATTTTTTATAATGTACACTAGATATAATTTATTGAGCAAAACAATGACAGCTAGTATTATTATAATTATTAAGTTATATTTTAGAAAGTATGTAGTTCGTTTTTATTGAAATCTGCCTATTCGAAACACGTATAGCAACTTTTATAAATGGTAATACTTGACTAAGAATGTTGATACTCGTATAATAAATGTAGTAACATATATTATGCAGACATGACAACTTTGAATCATAATCAACAAGACATTTGAATAACAGGTTTATTTTTATAAAATTAAATAAAAACTACTAACTCATCGCAGCTTCCTCCAGAAGACTGTGATAAGGAAGGTTTAATAAATTTTCTGTAAATTGGTGAAATATTAACACAATTGTTGAGAATGTCGAAAAAATTCAAGGCTACTGGAAACTTTTAACCGAAAACCTGACCTAATTCCTTAGAAAATAAAACAATGTATGGCGTACAGAAGTTATGATGGAATTATATTGCTATAATCCGTGTTAGTTCAGAGAATCTATGCAATGCTATGTAGGAAGCATACAACGCTCTCTTACCTTATACATGCAGGACCAGTCATCACACGTATCACAAAACAACGCCATCAACAACACCACACAAGCTCTACACACATTCACCACGACAAACTGCGATCGTTGGCGCAGTTGTAATAAAAACCTCGCCTGTTGGAAGCTTTAGTCGCATGCGCCGCGTAAACCAACAGAGATACACGCAAGTAATGAACTAAAGAATTGTAGATCGACAAAAATACTACAAAAAGTCTGCGACAACATGTCTGTTTCATGGTTATTCATCTATTATTGTTAACTCACAATAACTACTTTATTCTAAATTTAATTAAACATACTGATTTCCACGCAGGCGAAGCCGCAAGCAAGTCATAACAATATAATAAATAATAATAATTATGGCAATTCTTATTCGAAGTATGAAACATATATTCTTTTGTTTTATTCTATAAACGGCCTTTCTACTTTTTAAAAGAACCTTGCTATACGCTATATACCGCTCTCATGGTCGCGTAGTACACATTAGCTTTGCATGCATCCGCTTAACCCGCGCGGATTATAGCAAAGTAGTTATGTTATAGTTTCTGTAATATGCAATTCCGCAAAGTAAGGCCTGCTTCTATAAATCATCTTACCATTTCTACAGCTCTTCATCAACAATGAATGGGTGAAGTCGTCAGATGGCAGAACATTCAAAACAGAGAACCCGGCTAACGGGAAGATTATTGCTGAAGTCCAACAAGCGGGTAAAGCGGACATCGACAAAGCCGTTAAAGCTGCCAAGAGTGCATTCGAGTTAGTATTTCAGTTTTCGTTCGAACAATAAGACCGAACCCATCCATAATTACGTCCTAACCTATCCTACAATATTATAAATGCGAAATTTTGTGAGTATCACAATGCGGACTGTCTTCGTAACAGTATTTTAATCCTTTTTTAAAGCAATCGATCAATAATTTATTTTATTTTAATATACGCAGGTTTGGGTCAACATGGAGGCAAATGGACGCGTCGCAGCGAGGGTACCTCCTCAACAGGCTGGCTGATCTCGTCGAGAGGGACAGAGCTTATTTGGCGGTAATTTTATACCTGTAGTATTTTCTGTTTAGATTTATTATTCAGGCAAACGAGGGGACTATTTAACTTTTATTTTCACTTCGTAATTCGCTCTTGATCGCTATTCGCAAACTGAACGTCGAGGCGTAAAATACGTCTGCTTATATGTCGAACGAACCGATGACGACAGTGTTCTCGAACGTTCGCGTGTCTTTGGGGAGATCGTAACAACCTTTCGTAAACTTGGGGAATGCAAAACACATGCACAGGGAACAAATGCCTTTGCGTACAAATAAGGATAATATAGAATAGGTCTCGGTCCTCGGTTGTCTTTTGTGCGTTTTTACACTTTCATTGTTTTTTTAACCATTTAATTTACATATGACGACACATCCAACATTCAGATTGCGCATACATTAGGCCGGCTTACTCGCCATGACTGGTTTTCGAGCAGTAAGGGCTTATAAATATAGATATTATTTCATGGTGAGAAGTGAGAAAAAAAATCTAAGTAACAGGCGTCTTCAGTGCATGGCAAATGAGCCCATTTATGAATGCCTGAATTATATAAGCCTACACCGATGTTCCAGAGCACATTGACGCATTTGACTCATGCCCGAAATTCTCTAGGAATACAGGGTTTATCCTAATGTTAACCTCGTAAAGCAAATCATCATCATCATCATCATCATCATCATCATCAGCAACCCGTCTGTCCACTGATGGATATAGGTCTCTCGAGCTCGGTCTTCAGCTGTTAAAGCAAATAATAAATTGTAAATATCAGTTAAGCTCAAGCTTCGTAAATGTCGTAGGTATCTGCTTCGAATCCTGAGAGATACTTGTTTTTTTCACTTGATTTGACTGCGTTGCCATCATAACTATTCATATATTATAGTATATATTAAGCTGTTATACTGTTACAGATTAGTATGTGTGGATATAGCTGCACTTCTACCCTGTACAAGACAGTAATAACTTAATGTAACTAGTTTTAAGATTTATATTTTAAAAAGAGCAAACGCCGAGTTTCTTGCTGGTTCTTCTCGGTAGGAAAAGCTTTCCGAACCAGCAGTAAAGTTGACGATTCAAAAGCACTTGTTTACAAGTTTACTTGAATAAAGAATATTTTGAATTTGAATTTGAATTTGAATTTCGTTACTTCCACTGGCTCGAAAAAAAAAATCATTTTTTTGAATATTATAAGCTTTTTTCCCCTCAACAAATAACTTATGTACTAACTAAATCCAGGCTCAAAGCTGTGTAAACACGTATCGCTGGTTTGATTTGATAAGGACTTGATTACAAGTTTACTTGAATAAAGAATATTTTGAATTTGAATTTGTATTTCGGTACTTCCATTGGCTCAAAAAAAAAAATCATTTTTTCGAATATTATAAGTTTTTTTCCCCTCAACAAATAACTTATGTACTAACTAAATGCCGGCTCAAAGCTGTATAAACTCGTATCACTGGTTTGATTTCATAAGCACTTGATTACAAGTTTACTTGAATAAAAAAATATTTTGAATTTGATTTGTATTCGATGTTTCAAGTGTCTTACTGGGTTTCCGCTTTAAACCACATATTTACTCACCATAAGTTGATATTGCGACTAATCATTATGTAGTCATAAATAAAAATAAATCTACGTAAGGATCGGCGCTTCTTATTATAACCTCAGATGTACAAAAAAATTGACCGTTATAAAAATCGAATAAATCATGTTTAAGAACTTTAAAGTGTGCGTGCATCGTAGTATTAATCGTAGGTGTAAAGGTAGGTGTATCTTTGATAAGTTAAATATTGAATTTGTACATTCCCTTTTTGTTGATTTAAGAGTTTTGTGATAAGATAGACGAAACATAAAATTGATACAACCAAACTCATTTCTTGCTTTCCATTCATTTTGTTATTAAAAACATAGAAAAATAAACAGTAATTACCTACAAAATTCTAAGTATTCAGTAATTCTTGCAAGTAAGGCGTAATTCGCCCCATCCGAAGAATAAAGTTACATGTTCTATGCTTATATACATGGCACATGTAACTTTGTTATTCTGATGGGTCTATTATATGCTGTCATTGTATAGAATTGCAGTTTGCATTTTACAAGTTAAGCATATCATTCTTTGGTATTCCGAGTACAATGATTGTTGTAATTTTACCTAGGGCTGCCGATTGTATTTGCCGCAGTTTTTTTATTTTATTATTATTTTAAAGATATTTTATCTTAACCCATGATGTAATCCTCCTTGGAGCAATTTCACGCGATTTCGGGTATGTAATGGAAAGTAAAGAAAAGGCTTTATCTAAACTTCGTCATTTTCTATATGCACGTGTAGTGGCTGGCCCGTTGGCGCAGTAGGTAGTGGGTAGCCTTCAGCTACAGGTGTCGCAGGTTAGATTCCCGCCGGCCTAAATTTTCTATAAACAATTTGTTGGTTCTTCGAGCCTGGGTGTATATTTGTATTTAATTTTAAATACATTAAAATTATATATCTAGTATATTTACCAGTTGTCGGTCACCCATAACACAAGTATTAAGTTTTTGGGACGGACGACCGTGTGTGTAAGTGTCTCATATATTTATTTCTTTATTTATACTGTTGTCAGGTGAAATTGGACCCCACAAACAAGTTTGAAATTTTTAACAATCTCTTATTGTAGTTCAACATGCATATAAACGCATAAGGCGTTATGCTCAAATAAAACAAAAAAGTAAATGAACTAAAATCATAAATAATTTTATCAGCTTAGTTTTTGGTAAATACTAGCCGGTTGTGATACGGATTTGGTGAGCATTTTACAAACCCATCGACACGAAATACTAAACCTTCTGCCATCAGAAAATAATGAAAACTACACGCGCATATTTTTAGATTAAACATAGAATTAGATACTTTCATTTAATTTTTAGGCAACACTCCGTCTTTTTTTTATATGAAAATAGACAGATACAAAACTTAATTGCACAAAAAGAAAAATATAGGAGAAATTAAAGTAAAACTTATGTACAAAAAGACGGCCTTATTGTAAAGCAGTGATCCCTTCCTGGCAACCCTTACGGGATAATAAAAAAGATAAAAACGTTTATGATATAAAAAATAGGCAATTGGCAACCATGAAACTACACGGTTTACAATTGACAACATGTTTATAGTAACTGGCGGCCATGATGTGCCTCTGTGAACTCGCGATAATAACCAAGACAATCATCAGTTGATATCGTAAACAATGATAAACAAGCATGCAAAATGTCAATTATCAATTATCTCATTATATCTCATTAGAGCTGTAATAGCCCAGCGGTGAAACCGTGCGACTCTTTCGAGGGGAACACGAGTTCAACCCGGGCAGGCACCAATGAGTTTTTCTATTAAAACTCATGTGTCTAATTGATAATTGCAATTAATCACACGCTTTTCGGTGAAGGAAAACATCGTGAGGAAACCTGCATATCTCTAGAGAATTCTGGAGATATTTGTAACCTACCAATCCGCATTGGAGCAGCGTGGTAGGTCTTAGCTCCAACCCTTCTCTCCAGAAACTGAGAGAGGAGGCCTATTCCCAGCAGTGGGATTGTAACAGGCCGCTACTTTACTTCTTTTTTATATTATTTTCTGCTGTTATCTTCGCCTGGCGATAGCCCAGCGGTGAGACCGCGCGACTCTAACTTGAGAACGTCATGGGTTTAAACCCGGGCAGGCACCAATGAGTTTTTCTGCTAAAACTTATGTTTCTAATTGATAATTGGAAAATATCACGCGTTTTCGATGCATAATATGAGAAAACATGCATATCTCTAGCGATATTTGGGGATATGTGTAACCAATCAATCCGCATTGGAGCAGCGTGGTGGTTGTTAGCTCCATAACTCCAGCCCTTCTCTTGAAAAACGGAGATATGATGTATATGTCTAACAGGCCGTTACTTTATTTATTTCAATCACTTTCTAAATATCCATAATATCCATGCTTGTCGTCGTCTCAACCAATGAATGTTCAAGGTTTCCACTCCTTTCTAAGGAGATCTATTGAGATAGAGGTTTGTGCATGTGTTTTTACGCATCCTGCATGTATCGGGTATGAATAAACTGATACTCCACTATACATTTAGCACTATAAATATTTTCTATTTACTGTATCGCGGATTATATTATGGATCTCCACCTAACGCCTAATTCTATAAATTTTTCAAAACTGATAAAAAACAACGTAATTGAATTATTGCTATGCTATGGCTTGTTACTCAAAAATTAATCTTATTCGCCGATAATATTGTCAAGCTCCTTTATCATTACCAGAGTCTAGAAACCCTCGACAATGGCAAGCCCTACCTAGCGGCGTACCACGGCGATGTCGGTTCAGTGATCAAGAACTTGAGGTACTACGCCGGCTGGGCCGACAAGAACCACGGCAAGGTGCTGCCCACCGATGGGAAATACTTCGCCTACACGAGGCACGAGCCTGTCGGTGAGATATTTCAGCTTTAATGTTGTTATAATTCGTTTATAAAATGTATGGAGTGAATCCGTCAAGTGCATTTACAAATAAAAAATGATCTCAGCAAAATGACCTATGCGTGTAAGGTATTCTACCACCTCCCATAAAACAATTTTGACCAAACATAATCACTTTCTCACTATATCGTTTCTTGTGTTTCTTTTTTTTACTATTTCTTAAAAACTACGTCTACGTTTATCACTTAGCTCATCGTGAGTGATATAATATATATGGGACATTTACACACGGTCGTCCGTCCCCAAAGTAACTTAATACTTATGTTATGGGTGACGGACGACTGGTAGATATACTACATATATAATTTTAAATACATAAAAGTAGCGGCCTGTTACAATCCCACAGCTGGGAATTGGCCTCCTCTCTCCGTTTCTGGAGAGAAGGGTTGGAGCTAAGACCTACCACGCAGCTCCAATGCGGATTGGTAGTTTACACATATCATTAGAATTCTCTAGAGATATGCAGGTTTCCTCACGATGTTTTCCTTCACCGAAAAGCGTGTGATTAATTGCAATTATCAATTAGACACATAAGTTTTAATAGAAAAACTCATTGGTTCCTGCCCGGGTTTGAACTCGTGTTCCCCTCGAAACAGTCGCACGGTCTTACCGCTGGTCTATCACAGCTATTTTAAATACATACTTAAACACAAATACACACCCAGGCTCGAAGAACTAACAAATTGTTTATAGAAAAAGTTGGCCCTCGGTGGGAGTCGAACCCGCGACCCGCGGAGTTAAAAGCAGGGTCACTACCCATTGCGCCAACGGACCAGTCAATATATTCATATAGGAACCGTTTATTTTCATGTCCTTGATATCTACAGTTACCATGGCGATAACCTCAAAGTTAAAGACCCTGAACGGATTCGAAACTAGTCGGGCCAACCCGATTCAGAGAACGTGTGTATAGCAGGTTAATAATAATATAATAATTTTCGCAAATGCTATAAGCAATTCACCTCTTGAGAAATTAAAAACAACACAGCGCTGTTTGCAAATTTCTATTAAAATTTTGGTTGCATTGGACTAAAAAAAATAGAGAGAAAACAGAAAAGAAGAAAAAGACAATAATCGATTTATTAAAATTGTTCAATATTTAGAAAATTGACTATAAGAAAAAATGTTGATTATTTAAGCCGGGACGTTCTGTAAACTACTTAACTTACTTACTACTTACTTACTTACTTACTAACTTACTTACTACTTAACTACTTAACTTTAAAATAACATTAATGAATTTTGGCAGATTGTAATTTATGACATTTAGGCATTGACTTATATAACTATAAATAATAAATAAATAAATATATGGGACACTTACACACACGGTTGTTCGTCCCCAAAGTAAGTAACTCAATATTTGTGTTATGGTTGACGGACTACTGGTAAATATATACATATATAGTTTTAAATACATACTTAAATACAAATACACACCCAGGCTCGAAGAACCAACAAATTACAAGCAATATAACAGAACTAACTACTTTGCTATAATCCGCACGGGGTAAGTGAATGCATGCAAAGCCAATGTGTATGAAGCAGGCAAAATCTACGCACCTTATACATGCAGGACAAGCCACCACATGCACCCCAAGGCGCAATTCTCTAGCAACAACGCACACAAAAGCAGCACACACACCCACCACTACAATCCGACGATCGTTTCGCCCCGAAACCGAAGCATCATCAGGAGGATAGGCTCCACGACAAAAATCTAATAAAATCGTAATAGTCATTAAGTAGTCAGTAATAGTCATTACGATTTTTGTCGTGGAGCCTATCCTCCTGATGATGCTTCCGTTTCGGGGCGAAACGATCGTCGTGGTGGGTGTGTGTGCTGCTTTTGTGTGCGTTGTTGCTGGTGAATTGCGCCTTGGGGTGCATGTGGTGGCTTGTCCTGCATGTATAAGGTGCGTAGATTTTGCCTGCTTCATACACATTGGCTTTGCATGCATTCACTTAACCCGTGCGGATTATAGCAAAGTAGTTAGTTCTGTTATATTGCTTGTAATATGGAATTCCGCAAAGTAACGCCTGCTTCTATAAATCAACCAACAAATTGTTTATAGAAAATGTTGGGAATCGAACCCGCGGACAGCGGAGCTAAGGTAGGGTCACTACCCACGCCGCCAACGAGCCAGCCAACCTACTAATTCTGTTGGCAGGGGTGTGCGGGCAAATAATCCCATGGAACTTCCCTTTGTTGATGGCTTCGTGGAAGCTGGGCCCAGCGTTGGCTGCAGGCAACACGCTCGTGCTGAAGCCCGCTGAACAAACCCCACTCACGGCCCTCTACATAGCGCAACTCGTCAAGGTAAGAGGAAATTAAATACATAATGTGGTATCCGGCTGAGTAGAATACACCATCCTCATTTCTTACCGAGGTGTCGTAAAAGGCCACTAAGGTAAGTCGACCCGCCGTGCGGTTCAAATCAAATAAAACTTTTATTTTGCATGAAACACGGTATTACACGGTATTAAATAAGCTTATAAGTAAACTAGCAAAGCCCCGCGGTTTCACCCGCGTCCATACAGATCTCGTGGTAGTGGAAAGTCTACGAAATCGGACTATAGATTTATTTTGTAGATTATTTAATTATAAAAAATGGGTATCATTAGTATTCTTTGAATAAGACTTAACTCACCAAGTGCAGGCCCTGCTATAACGGTAGGTTAGGTTTGTTATGGCATTATTTGATTTCGATTTACATTCTTAAATTCGTAAAATCTTTTGATTGGGATGTCGGATTTTAATAATTTAAAAAGTATTTTACAGGTATTGAAACAGTTATTCATAAAATATCATTTAATGGGATAAGGATTAATACAGAGATATGAATAAAATGGTTTGATTATTGTCGGCACTTTTACCAACTTTTACAATGTAAAAAAGTAGTTATATTGGCATAACTATAATAGTTAGACATATGGTATCGCGGACTTTTTTGTGGATATTGATACGTTCTATAATACTGTAGAACATTTTTTTGTTCTATCATCAATAGTTTCCTCAGCGCACGCCATGATAGATGTTTACAACTAAATTTTTACCAAGTTATTACAATTTTATTAGGGATCCCTATTTTTTTTTAAATGACATATAGCCTATGTTGCTCAGTGAAGAAGCAGCTTTCCAATGGTGAAAGAATTTTTGAAATCGGTCCAGTAGTTTTTGCGTGAAAACGTAACAAACATACATACAAACAAACATACAAATCTTACC
Organism: Morpho deidamia; assembly: GCA_947086505.1. Lineage (NCBI taxonomy): Eukaryota > Metazoa > Arthropoda > Insecta > Lepidoptera > Nymphalidae > Morpho > Morpho deidamia. Next base: position 4,308,577 of record CAMTZC010000011.1, read on the forward strand.
TCTTTATAATATTAGTATAGACGAGCCACATGTTTCGCTAATAAATAGCATGCAAAATTCACAATTTAGTTTACACAAAATAATGTCAAATTAAATAAAATATATATATGTCAAATTGATTATATAAAATATGTCAAGAATATTATAATTACACACTCTGCTGTGGACTCACAAATGAACTCATTACTTACCTAAGTACTCCTTAACACTATAAAAGCAATTAGCTAATAACCATCGAAATATTTTTTGTTTAAATGTATTAATTGGCAGTTTATCTATTTTATAGTGTATTAGTAGTTTATTATATATTTTTATACCCATTGCATAACAATTTTTGAGAAGAATAGACCATACTCTTTCTTACCGAGGTGTCGTAAAATACGACTAAGGTAAGTTGACGTCAGGCAGGCGGCCGGTCGTAAAATACGTAGCCGAATCACGTGAACATGTTTGTAACATGTGGCCACCTCATTTAGAGTGGGATATGGGCAGGAGGGTGATGACTATGGTTATTTTATATCATGTCACTAAACGAGTTTTAAATATGAATGTAGATTGATATGTTACTAGAGAGAGGCAGGAAAAGAGATGGTTGGATTGTGTGAAGTATGAGATCCGTATAAAAGAAGTGGCGCCAAAGTTGGCGAGTGACAGAGTATAATAGCAGTGCCGATCCTAATTAGAGAGAAGAATGATTTTACTTTTACTACTTTTTTTATAGGATAAATGTCAATATATGGGACATATATATATATATATATATATATATATATATATATATATGGGACACTTACACACATGGTCGTCAGTACCCAAAGAAAGTAACTTAATACTTGTGTTATGGGTGACGGACAACTGGTAGATATACTACATATATAACTTTAAATACATACTTAAATACAAATACACACCCAGGCTCGAAGAACCAACAATTTGTTTATAGAAAATGTTGGCCCTCGGCGGGAATCGAACCCGCGACCAGCGAACAGCGCCAACGATCCAGTCATTAAGGATAAGAAGTAAGCTGTGATAGACCAGCCGTGAGACTATGCGACTCTTACTAGGGGAACACGTGTTCAAACCCGGGCAGGCACTAATGAGTTTTTCTATTTAAACTCATGTGTCTAATTGATAATTGCAATTAATCAAACGCTTTTCTGTGAAGGAAAACATCTTGATAAAACTGCATATCTCTAGAGAATGTCTAGGGATATGTGTAACCTACCAATCCGCTTTGGAGCAGCGTGGTAGGTGTTAGCTCCTTCTCTCCAAAAACGGAGAGGAGGCCTTAGCCCAGCAGTGGGCATAGTAACAGGCCGTTACTTTACTTACCTAAGCCGAACCGCTTTATTTCCGTACCTTGAAGTATGTTTGAAAAGGACAACGAGAGAATTCTGGAGATATGTGAAACTTACCAATCCGCATTGGAGCAGCGTGGTACCTACCACGAGAGAAGGGTTGGAGCTAAGACCTCTTAGCACCAACCCTTCTCTCCAGAAACGGAGAGAGGAGGCCTATGCCCAGCTGTGGGATTGTAACAGGCCGCTACTTACTACTTTTATAGGATAAGAATTCCCTGAAAACAGGAATCTCTCATGTTCTTGTTGAAATGGATTACGTAATAGGGCTCATACATACGATGAATATTGCCCTTTCTTCCTTCGGCAATAAGGACAAAAATAAAACATAATTGACCGTATTTTAAAACTAAAGACTATTCGAAGTCTAGAGCACCACTAAGATCTCTATATCGTTTTGTTGTCGTGGAGCCTATCCTCCTGATGATGCTTCGGTTTCGGGTGGGTGTGTGTGCTTCTTGTGTGTGCGTTGTTGCTGGTGGATGCGCCTTGGGGGGTGCATGTGGTGGCTTGTCCTGCATGTGTAAGGTGCGTAGATTTTGCCTGCTTCATACACATTGGCTTTGCATGCATTCGCTTAACCCTTGCGGATTATAGCAAAGTAGTTAGTTTGTTATATTGCTTGTAATATGGAATTCCGCAAAGTAACGCCTGCTTCTATAAATCGTTTTATAAACTAGACGAATTTATTTTTATATTATGAATCACTTAACGCAATTTTGTTCAATTGATATCTATGTTAATGTGTGTTAAAAATAAACTTGATATGTTTTCAGTGTGACCTTGAACCACCTTTAAACTATTCGACTATTGCTCGAATAATTTTGTTATCGCTACATGCAAATTGAATCGCTACATTACTTATTGAATGATATACAAAGTGACTATATTTCGTCACGGGACAAAATGGGTCGTGTCCCGGTATAAAAATTAGACCGAAAACCTGGCAATTACTCGACTTATTAATAACTAGGTTTGGCCCGCGGTTTCGCTCGCGTGGAATTTAATCTGCCACATTAAGTTTCGTGAGAGATCAATTTAAATAAATATATATTTTTTAAGCAATATAACAGAACTAACTACTTTGCTATAATCCGCACGGGTTAAGTGAATGCATGCAAAGCCAATGTGTATGAAGCAGGCAAAATCTACGTACCTTATACATGCAGGACAAGCCACCACATGCACCCCTCAAGGCGCAATTCACTAGCAACAATGCACACAAAAGCAGCACACACACCCACCACCACAATCTCGACGATCGTTTCGCCCCGAAACGGAAGCATCATCAGGAGGATAGGCTCCACGAAAAAAATCGTAATGCATCGTAATGCATGCATTACGATTTTTGTCGTGTAGCCGGCTAAGTAGAATAGACCACCCTCAATTTTTACCGAGGTGTCGTAAAAGGCGACTAAGGTAAGTTGCATCCCTAAGTTTGCAATCCTGCATGTATCGGGCATGGAAAAACGGATTGTCCACTATACATTTAGCACTATATATATTTTCTATTTAATTCATCGCGGATTATAGTAAAATAATAATTACTATTACTTTTGAAAGAAAAACAAGTTAACATGGTACAATAGAAAATATATTAATTTGCAGGAGGCAGGTTTCCCGGCGGGCGTGGTGAATGTGGTCCCAGGGTTCGGAGACGCGGGCGCCGCCATCGTGGACCACCCTGACGTGGACAAAGTCGCATTCACTGGTAGGTTTGAATTGTAGCATCTTCATAGGTTCAAACCCCGGGCCGGCACTAATGAGTTTTTCTATTAAAACTCATGTGTCTTATTGATAATTGCAATTTATCACACGCTTTTCAGTGAAGGAAAACATCGTGAGGAAACCTGCATATCTCTAGAGAATTCTAGGGATATGTGTAACCTACCAATCCGCATTGGAGCAGCGTGGTAGGTCTTAGCTCCAACCCTTCTCTCCAAAAAGAACGGAGAGAGGAGACCTCTGCCCAGCTGTGGGAAAGTATCAGGCCGTTACTTTACTTTACTTGTCTAGTGTGTATTACAATAATCACGTATAGTTTCGGAACCATCAACTGTAGTGTTAACTTATCCTTTCTTCAACTAGTTACACAAATATCAATAATAACCTCTTTAAACACAGCACTTGTTCCCGTCTTCGCAGATATTCTGAGAGAGACTGTCCAGCGCTCCTCTTTGGTTATATAATAATAATAATAATAATATCTTTATTCACGAAAACTACATTTTCCACTTAAAATTACTTATATAACAATGGTATCGTGAAAAGGTCGTGGGACTCAGCTTCAGCTGCTTTTCAGCCCACGCCTTGTACGAATGCTGTCAACATTGTGTTTAAAAAAATTAAATAAGAGGGAAAAACAAAATCTAAATCTAAATCTAAATAGTGCATGAGCTGTTTAAAGGACATATTATCTCCTGCAAAGGACAAATCAGCGCGTACCCACTCTGGATATTAGTCACGAATTGTATAATCTAAAAAAAATATATATCCTCTCCTCATTTCCCTTCCTTCGCGCTAGTTAATGTTGTCATTGTAAAATATGAGAATTTCAAAATTCATTAGTAGCAACGCTAACAGTAGCGTATTTCTTTATATTGCGTAACTGTACACAATTGCTTAATTTTCATCATCAAAAAAAAATCAAAAAATATTTATTCTCATCACAAATACATTATATAAATAATATACAGAATCTGGGACCCTCCTAGTAAGTTACTAGTATTTCTACTAGTACTTGTGACAGGGGGCCCCGCTCTTCCATAACATTTCATACATAATGAGAAATATAATTATAGCAAAATAATTTAGATTATTACTTTTGAAAATATAATTGTTAAGTTCGTGCTTGTATTGTGTTTGTGTTAGAGAGAGAGAGAGAGAGAGAGAGAGTGTGTGTGTGTGTGTGTGTGTGTTTCTGAGTTTTTATATCAATGCTTCTGTATCATCATAGTTTAAGCCGAGTAGCCATTTTAACACAAGTTCTTTACATTTATAAAAGTTTACAGGATATATATTTAATATTTTATTTACGCGATTAAATCATCAATATCGCGATAGTTTTAACGATTTTCACAACGTTACTAGATAGCAAATTAGCAAGTACGAAGTAAGCAACAGTAAATCTGCCTTATTAAACACAGTGGTCCTTATTTTTATGGGATAACAGTCCAGTTAAGCTGGACTGTTATGTTATAGACTCTTACCGGTTGATGCCTCACGACGAGGACACAGAAATACAGAAGGGATCACCTCTGTACTCTCATAGACTAGACTACCTTCAGCTGCGCGGGTGGCGGGTTCGATTCCCGCCGAGGGCCAACGTTTTCTATAAACAATTTGTTGGTTCTTCGAGCCTGGGTGTGTATTTGTGTTTAAGTATGTATTTAAAATTATATATCTATGTAGTAAATTACCAGTTGTCTGTTACTTACTTTAGGGACGGACGACCGTGTGTGTAAGTGTCCCATATATATATATTTTTTAAAGTGACGCCCTAGAACGCCCTACATTCACAACCGACGACTTGAAATCACCCAATGCATCTAGGGTCAATTCGTTCCAATAACCCTCTAGAAACTTTGTCGTCACTTATGTCGTCGTGTCGTCTTTGTCACAATTTCTCCCTTGACAGCCCTTTGACTTTCCCTTTCCTTGAGTGACAGCCCTTTACCGTTGATCGTTGGTAGAACGCAAACTAGGTATTGCAAAGGTTGGTTGATTTCGGAAGGTTGCAGGCAGCTGCCAATCCTTAAGATCTTGCACCTCTTGAATTCAGTTCAAGAGGCGCAAGTTCAAACATCTATATTAGACTTAGTCTTAAAAAAAGATTGTCTAACACAACATAACGCATATTTTCCTGTTTCCCATACAAAATGTTCATTGTATCGATCTCGCTATTGATTCCTAAGATTTTAAAAATCCTACTGGAACACTACGTCTTAGTGAAACTTTGAATGGTGCATCTTCCGGTGCATTTATACTTGGAATGCTGTGACCCGTTCACGATGCTCTCCGTATAAGTGATAAAAACTTATTATCGTGGCACTCGTACGTAATCTTTCCCCCGTCAATACGTCTGCCTGTTTCCCATACACAATGTTCATTGTATCGATCTCGCTATTGGTTCCTGAGATTTTAAAAATCCTACTGGAACACTACGTCTTAGTGAAACTTTGAATGGTGCATCTTCCGGTGCATTTATACTTGGTATGCTGTGACCCGTTCACGATGCTCTCCGTATAAGTGATAAAAACTTACTATCGTGGCACTCGTACGTAATCTTTCCCCCGTCAATACGTCTGCCTGTTTCCCATACACAATGTTCATTGTATCGATCTCGCTATTGGTTCCTAAGATTTTAAAAATCCTACTGGAACACTACATCTTAGTGAAACTTTGAATGGTGCATCTTCCGGTGCATTTATACTTGGAATGCTGTGACCCGTTCACGATGCTCTCCGTATAAGTGATAAAAACTTATTATCGTGGCACTCGTACGTAATCTTTCCCCCGTCAATACGTCTGCCTGTTTCCCATACACAATGTTCATTGTATCGATCTCGCTATTGGTTCCTAAGATTTTAAAAATCCTACTGGAACACTACGTCTTAGTGAAACTTTGAATGGTGCATCTTCCGGTGCATTTATACTTGGTATGCTGTGACCCGTTCACGATGCTCTCCGTATAAGTGATAAAAACTTATTATCGTGGCACTCGTACGTAATCTTTCCCCCGTCAATACGTCTGCCTGTTTCCCATACACAATGTTCATTGTATCGATCTCGCTATTGGTTCCTAAGATTTTAAAAATTCTACTGGAACACTACGTCTTAGTGAAACTTTGAATGGTGCATCTTCCGGTGCATTTATACTTGGTATGCTGTGACCCGTTCACGATGCTCTCCGTATAAGTGATAAAAACTTATTATCGTGGCACTCGTACGTAATCTTTCCCCCGTCAATACGTCTGCCTGTTTCCCATACACAATGTTCATTGTATCGATCTCGCTATTGGTTCCTAAGATTTTAAAAATCCTACTGGAACACTACGTCTTAGTGAAACTTTGAATGGTGCATCTTCCGGTACATTTATACTCGGAATGCTGTGACCATAAGGACCCGTTCGCAAAGCTCACCGTATACGTGATAAAAACTTACTATCGTGGCACTCGTACGTAATCTTTCCCCCGTCAATACGTCTGCCTGTTTCGAGTCGTTAGAATTGTTATTTTAATTATATTTGATTATTCTTTCCGTGTTTTATCATTTTATTGTGAGGGAAGACTGTGTTAGGTTCCACTGAGGTTGGCAAGCTGATCCAGCGCAGTGCTGCGGGCACGGTGAAGCGCATTACATTGGAGTTAGGTGGAAAATCGCCCAACATTGTGTTGGCGGACGCCGACCTGCCTTACGCAGTCGAGCAGTCACATATGGCGCTCTTCTACAACATGGGCCAGTGCTGTTGTGCAGGTATATCAATGAAATCAATGTTCTATCACGTAAATTCATTGTTACATTATTTTATTTTTCAGAAATTCCTTCATGACGCAGTATCACCATTACCAAATTTCACAATTACGGATCTAATTGACAAAGATTGACTGTTAAACATCATCATTTCATCCTCCTGCCCTTATCCCACTCGAAGTGGGGTCGGCACAATGTTATAAACATGTCACATGATTTGACTAAGTATTTTACGACCGGCCTGACGTCAACTTACCTTAGTCGTTTTTTACGACCCCTCGGTAAGAAAGAGGGTAGTCCATTCTACTCAGCCGGACACTCTACGGCGGGTCGCCTTACCTTAGTCGCGTTTTACGACACCTCGGTAAGAAATGAGGGTGGTCTATTGTACTCAACCGGATACCACACGGTGGGTCAACTTACCTTAGTCGCGTTTTACGACACCTCGGTAAGAAATGACGGTAGTCTATTCTACTCAGCCGGACACCACACGGTGGGTCGTCTTTCCTTAGTCGCCTTTTACACCTCGGTAAGAAATGAGGGTGGTCTATTCTACTCTATTATACCACACGACATAAAGAATGACTTACACATAGTGACAAATTTTGAATGTCAAGAGATTTTACTATCCTTGACGAATGTTAGAAGAGAATGTAGATAGAAACATAGTGTGAAAGTAATTCATCATTCACACCACCTTTATTTGTACCCTTAAGAATTGCACTATGACAATTGTTATTTGTGTGAAGAGAAACAATAAATGAATCTTTATCTTTATCTTTATTAAAAACTAGCAATGCCCCGCGGTTTCACCCGCGTCCATACAGATCTCGTGGTAGTGGAAAGTCTACGGACTATAGATTTATTTTGTAGATTATTTAATTATAAAAATGGGTGTCATTAGTATTCTTGGAATAAGAGCTAACTCACCAAATGCAGGCCCTGCTATAACGGTCGCTACAATAAATTTGTTATGGCATTATTTGATTTCGATTTACATTCTTAAATTCGTAAAATCTTTTGATTGGGATGTCGGATTTTAATAATTGAAAAAGTATTTTACAGTTATTGAAATAGTGTTGAATAAAATATCATTTAATGGAATAAGGATTAATACAGAGATATGAATAAAATGGTTTGATTATTGTCGGCATTTTTATCAAATTTTACAATGTAAAGAAGTAGTTATATTGACATAACTATAATAGATAGACATATGGTATCGCGGACTTTTTTGTGGATATTGATACGTTCTATAATACTGTAGAACATTTTTTGTTCTATCATCAATAGTTTCCGCAGCGCACGCGATAAAGGATGTTTACGACTAAATTTTCCCAACTTATTACAATTTTATTAGGGATCCTTATTTTTTTTTAAATGACATATAGCCTATGTTGCTCAATGAAAAAGCAGCTTTCCAGTGGTGAAGGAATTTTTTAAATCGGTTCAGTAGTTTTTGCGTGAAAACGTAACAAACATACATACATACAAACAAACATAGAAATCTTTCCTCTTTATAATATTAGTATAGATAATGAATCAAAGTATTGTCACGAAATTGCAATGTTAAAAAATATATCGACATGTATTTCGTGTATTTTCTGAATGTTGGAGGGTGTAGATGAAAATTTAACTGTATGCAGGATCACGTACGTTCGTTGAGGACAAGATCTACGACAAGTTTGTAGAAATGTCCGCCGCCAGAGCCGCAAGGCGAGTCGTTGGAGACCCCTTCAGACCCGACACCGAACAGGGCCCGCAGGTATAAAATACAGTATGATGGTTTATAGAAGCAGGCGTTACTTTGCGGAATTCCATATTACAAGCAATATAACAGAACTAACTACTTTGCTATAATCCGCACGGGGTAAGTGAATGCATGCAAAGCCAATGTGTATGAAGCAGGCAAAATCTACGCACCTTATACATGCAGGACCAGCCACCACATGCACCCCAAGGCGCAATTCACCACCAACAACGCACACAAAAGCAGCACACACACCCACCATCCCAATCTCTAATTGTGATTGTGGTGGTGGGTGCGTGTGCTGCTTTTGTGTGCTGCTTTTGGGGTGCATGTGGTGGCTTGTCCTGCATGTATAAGGTGCGTAGATTTTGCCTGCTTCATACACATTGGCTTTGCATGCATTCGCTTAGCCCGTGCGGATTATAGCAAAGTAGTTAGTTCTGTTATATTGCTTGTAATATGGAATTCCGCAAAGTAACGCCTGCTTCTATAAATCATTTACATTCGCTTAATGTGATTTTATCAAGAGACATCAGATTGTAGGGACTCATGTGAACGCTCGTATCAGATCGATGGCGAGCAGCACGAGAAGATCCTGGGACTGATCGAGAGGGGCAAGAAGCAGGGTGCGAGGCTGATGGCGGGCGGGGCGCGGCACGGCAGCGAGGGCTACTACGTGCAGCCCACCGTCTTCGCGGACGTCCAGGACGACATGGACATCGCCAGGACTGAGGTACTGCTGGCTTTAATAAATTTTCACTCCCATTTTAAACGTTCTCTCTATACCACAATAATCAGCGTTGGGCAAGTGATGAAAACTTATATCAGGATAACATCTATAGTTATAATAAAACAAAGTCCCAAAAAGCTTTCTATCTGTTTGTAATCGATTTTCTCAAAATCTACTAAACAATTTTTTTTACGGTTTTCACTAAAAGATAGTGCAATACTTTCAGATGGTTTAAGTAAATAGTAAGTATCGGTATTATGCACGTTGAGTTGAAAACACCGCGAAGTTGTTAAAAAACTTGTCTGCTGGGAGCTTTAGTCGCGTACGCTGCGTAAACCGTAAAGTCGCTAAATACGCTAAATTAGAGAATTGGAGATCTATAAAAATACTACAAAAAGTGCGCGATAGCATGTCTCTATCTCTCACGGTTAACTCACAATACTTTTGAACATCACTTTTATGTTCAAAATTTCGAAAATTCGGGAAACGTTTCGTAAATCACTGAATTCCACGCGGGCGATGCCGTTGTTGGCACAGCTAGTATAGAATAAAATAAACAGTTTATCTTTTGGGAACAGGAAGAAGCACACATTTTATGCTTAAGCTCGCGCGAGCGACATCGTGGTCTATATATAATAGAAGAGTATATTTCCTTATAGACTACGAAACGGCTAAACTTTATTGAATTTTTCAAACATTCTTTCTATTGTAAAAAAAGTAAAGTAGCGACCTGTTACAATCCCACTGCTGGGAATAGGCCTCCTCTCTCCGTTTCTGGAGAGAAGGGTTGGAGCTAAGACCTACTACGCTGCTCCAATGCGGATTGGTAGGTTACACATATCTCCAGAATTCTCCAGAGATATGCAGGTTTCCTCACGATGTTTTCCTTCAACGAAAAGCGTGTTATAAATTGCAATTATCAATTAGACACATGAGTTTTAATAGAAAAACTCATTGGTGCCTGCCCGGGTTTGAACTCGTGTTCCCCTCGAAAGAGTCGCACGGTCTCACCGCTGGGCTATCACAGCTCTTTCTATTGACTCAGAGGATATTTCTGTTAAATTTAATGGCGATCGGAGTATCTTTTTTTGAAGTGTCAAAAATAGTTTTGTTTTAAGGGTAAGTCGAACCAGGTTAAGTAAGCTAGCTATTAAATTCTTCGAATGTAGTAATGGTTGGCAATACAGTAAAACGGTAGGTAGGTGCTAAGTACAATTGTACGTTGGTCTCGGTTATGTTGAACACAATACGGCATCCAGATCTTCGGGCCGGTGCAGCAGATCCTGAAGTTCTCCCAGCTGGACGAGCTGTTGCGGCGAGCTAACGACACGGAGTACGGGCTGGCGGCTGCCGTCTTCACCAAGGATATTGATAAAGCCAACTATCTCATCCAGGTACTGGTTGAAACTTTTACATGTAAATTGAAATCGTAGAATGTTACTAGAACCCATCGCTAATTTGGAGGTTTTGCTTCTACTGAGAAAAATAGCAATAACTCCTTAAAAATATTATACAATTTGATAATATTACGTGTCGTTACACCCTGGTGCGTGGCTGACTGCAGTAAAGTAGCAGCCTGTTACAATCCCACTGCTGGGAATAGGCCTCCTCTCACCGTTTATGGAGGGAAAGGTTGGAGCTAAGACCTACCACGCTGCTCCAATGCGGATTGGGAGGTTACACATATCCCCAGAATTCTCTAGAGATATGCAGGTTTCCTCACGATGTTTTCCTTCACTGAAAAGCGTGTGAAAAATTGCAATTATCAATTAGACACATGAGTTTTAATAGAAAAACTCATTGGTGCCTGCCCGGGTTTGAACTCGAGTTCCCCTCAAAAGTGTCGCACGGTCTCACCGCTGGGCTATCACAGCTCTGACTGCAGTTAAAACATATTATTATCATTCAAATAATCTTAAAAGCGTCGTTTTAAAATATTTTCTTCAATTATCTAGAGCCAAATCTAGATTCTTGGGGAATTTCGCTATGAAAACGTTGAATGATTTTCGGATCGGACTTTCTGTAGACGCAACGTAAATTTGAATCTTCTGTGAAGCTGTCCCTTGTTAACAGTATGCTTAGTACGAGTTTTTTTAAATATTCGGAATATTCATATCCTCACCACGCTTTTTAAGCGTGGCAGTTAAACATTGGCAGTGCCTTCTTATAAAACTATGTTTTTCTCTAAGTCTTTTACAGTCCTTGCATCCCGTCTTTGGAACTCTTTACCAGATAGCATCTTTAAAGACTCTCCTTCTTTGCACATTTTCAAACTAAGGCTAAAGCAACATTACCTTTCCTCGCTGTCATAACTTATATCTATGTAGGTTTATTATATTTTGTATTAGTATTAGTGTATTACCTTGTATTATATATATGTATTCTATTTTATGATTATAAGAAAGTAAGTTTATCCAAATTTAATTTATAATTGTTTTATAGTGTTTTTAATAATTTATCTTTAACTATTAATGTACCTATACTACGTTCTCACTTACTTTCAAACCACCAAGGGTCGCTGGCAGAGATCTCTTATAGAGATAAGTAATCCTTTGTACTTGTTTTCTTTACCTGTATTTTCTTATATATTTTAATTTTGGTACATAAATAAATAAATAAATAAATTACTCGATCGCATTAGCGTAACATCAATTTGTATGACCCTGGAATAGTGACATCTAGTGACCGCTTTTCCAGCGGTCATATACTTATATATATGAAATGTATATAATATATACTTTATATATATTATATACTTTGTATTTTCGAATTGAGTGTATGCTGTTAGCCCCTACGGCTTTTGCAGCGTCGTGGGCGGGACGGGCGAGCGTAGAAGCATTGTCGAGGTTGCGAAATGCGGAAAGTAGAGCGCAGAAGCTCTATCAGCGTCGGGGAACGTTTTCCTAAGGGTGTCCTCTATGAGGCCGGACTACGAACTTAGGGCGACGCGTAGTGGAGTTGATGGTATGACTTTGATTATTACAGAAAGCCTATTATACCGTGGATGCTTACATTGATGATAAGAATGCGTGGATATAGCTGCTCTTTGACCTTGTGCAGGATAGCTATGACAAAATGTAATTAGTATTAAGAATCTTCTTTTTTAAAAGAGCTCCACCGAGTTTCTTGCTGGCTCTTCTCGGTAGGACGGCTTTCCGATCCAGCAATAGAGTCGACGACTCAAAAGCACTTGTTTACAAGTTTATTTGAATAAAGAATATTTTGAATTTGAATTTGAATTGAATTAGTCATTACAACGTCGGAAGGGTGGCGAAAAACTACGACGAACCGACTTCAGGAAACTGGGACCTCAATTTCACGTTACGCTTACGCGATCGAGTAGGTTAAAAAATTCGCAATAAGCACACAGGTTTTAGTCTATGCAATTGTTAGTTTATGCTATGTTTTTGTGAAGGGCTTGCGTGCGGGCACTGTATGGGTGAACGACTACAACGTGTTCGGCAACCAAGTGCCATTTGGGGGTTACAAGCAGTCAGGCATAGGCCGTGAGAACGGACCCTACGGCATCAAGAACTACACCGAGGTCAAGGCGGTCGTCGTCAAGCTGACTGAGAAGAACTCGTAAAACACACACGAGAACCTCCATAGTTGTTGTACATAGAGTAGGAGAAACATGGCTAGGCCTGAGAGTGAATGGAGTGAGTGAATGAACAAACATGAGAAGGAAGATGATAGACGTATCCAATACCGGAAGCCGTCAACCCTGACCTGTGACGAGTTTGGCCACAAGTTGGGCGTTTCTCGGCAGTGGTACAGAAAACATTACACAGAGCACCTTAAAACTGGGAAAAAAAAGATGATAGACACATTTCTACCATTATCTAAAAACAAAATAGAAATATTCATGGTGCATTTTAATTTAAACACTATGAACATTTTCAGCACACCTACAAAATGTTTGCATTTTTTTATGCAAAAGAAAAATTTTGAAATCTGATCCAACTAATCTCTCTCTTTAGGTAGCCTCATTCGCTATCTCTTTATTATCGATGGGCACATTTTAGGCTGGCTTCTACCTACTCTAGTATAACAACTCTGTGGTTATAACTATACATATATATTTTTTAATTAATTTTATTAATGGCGTGGAATCGAGTCCTTGAAACGTAGAATTTCAGACAAAAAGTCAATGAAACTTAAAATTGAAGTTTTTTGGCTTCAAGAAGTCACGACCTGATCCTATCTCAGTGTTGGGCATACCACGCTGTTCTAATGCGGATTGCTGGTAACACATTCTTCCAGATTTCTCTAAAGATATGCAGGTTTCATCACGATGTTTTCTTACACCGAAAAGCATGTGACAAATTGCAAATATCAGTTAGGCAAATAAGTTTTAATAGAACATCACATTGGTGCCTACCTGGGATTTGAACCCATTACACCCTTTGAGAGAGGCACGTGGTGTCACTGTTCGGCTACCATAGCGTGCAACATGCGCGTTAGGATTTTCTTCAACACTAACCATAGATAAAAGGTCTTCTAATAGTCGTGTTGAGTCTGCGTTCATAATAATTGATTTCAATTCCCAGAATTCAGCTATTAATCTGTACTCATTTGCGTATCTATTTATAAAGTTAACAACTGTTGAAAAAGAACATGTACTATTTGATACCTCAGTATGTCGAAAAATAATATAGGGTTGAATCTAATGTTACCAGCAGTAGCAATCGTCAATATACTTGTTAATTATGTTGAACCTTGGTGTTATTATACTAGAGTAGGGGAACACTGGCCTGTAATTGAGAATGTCACAAAAAATAATGAGAGGGAAGATGAAACTCGGATATTTATCTCTGTCTAATTACATCTAAAATAGAGAGACAGATAGACAGTCAGTCTGATTTGCTTTCGCTTTATTTCATTATTATAGGGGATACTTTAAAAAAATTTCCGTTAAGCAATATTACTTGTCTAATAACAATTAATATATATTATTTATATATTTTAAATTAATTGTTATGTATTTATAATATTTATTAATTTATAGATCTCATATATATTCTTTTTAAATATTTTTATGACATAAATATTTTGCTTTTGTATTTGTGTGTATTATTTGTATGTATTTAAGTATAAATTAGTGCATCACCCACATAGTCGCTACAGTTCTCCTTAACCCTAAGGTCGTCTGTAAAGCGATAAGACCGCCTTTTGTACGGTACAATTTGTTTTTTGCTGTTTTATTCTGTCCATTTTCCTTTTCTCATTATGATGTACAATAAAGTGTATAAATAAATACTTTAAGCTTGCTTTCCTACTCTATTATAATAACTACAGGCAGAACAGCTCATCAAATAATGCGTACAAATCTCTATGGTGCTCTAAGAAAATATGCTCGAGGCTTTTATAATAATTTTTATTGCCATTTTTAGACCGTAGTCTGTATAGAAAATGTTAGGATTAAGAATAAAACATTTATTTTTATCTGTAACGAGTTTAATTTGTTAACAATTACGTCTAAAATCAATTACACACCCTGAGTATCGACACTATTTATATGCGATTCAATAAATAATCAAAACCTTAGAATATGCAATTTTAGAAAATCGTGTATAAAAGATACGAAAGTGTCCTTTGGTCCGCAAAGATGTAAATAGACGAAAGATATTAAAGATAAAAATTAACAGTGAAAAGTAAATTAAAAATAAAATCGTGAAAAAAGCTATACTAAAATCACAACAGTGGAATGGTTTTGTGCCTCTTAATCTAACATCACATAGCCTTTCACTATAATCACTAAAAATATTAAAAAACTGAAAATCTTATAACGAAAGCTATTAAAAAAGTAAATTATCTTTGGGTTTACAAAATGCCAACAAGTAATGGACGGGATCGAGTATGGCGTGTGGCACTGACGATGGTTTCAAAGGCAACTACGAAATAATACTACAAATACTACAAAGTAAGTAACTTACTACTTGTGTTATAGGTGACGGATAACTGGTAGATATACTACATATATAATTCTAAATATATACTTAAATACAAATACACACCCAGGCTCGAAGAACCAACAAAATGTTTATAGAAAATTTTGGCCTTCGGCGGGAATCGATCCCGCGACCCGCGGAGCTGAAGGCAGGGTCACTACCCACTGCACCAACGGGCCAGTCAAAAAATTACTGTATTGCTAAATAATTTGTAAGCAATCGCTATAACAAGTGTTTTAAAACAAAAGCATAAAAAACCAAATAAAATTTAACGTTCACATTCTGATCTGAAAAGCTGTGATAGCCTAGCGGTGAAACCGTGCGACTCTTTCAAGGGTAACACGAATTCAAACCCGGGCAGGCACCAATGAGTTTTTCTATTAAAACTCATGTGTCTAATTGATAATTTCAATTTATCACACGCTTTTCGGTGAAGGAAAACATCGTGAGCAAAACCTGCGTATCTCTAAAGTATTCTAGAGATAGAGAGAGAGTAACAGGCTGTTACTTTACTATGCCCACTGCTGGGCTAAGGCCTCCTCTCTCCGTTTTTGGAGAGAAGGATTGGAGCTAAGACCTACCACGCTGCTCCAATGCGGATTGGTAGGTTACACATATCAACAGAATTCTCTAGAGATATGCAGGTTTCCTCACGATGTTTTCCTTCACCGAAAAGCGTGTGATAAATTGCAATTATCAATTAGACACATAAGTTTTAATAGAAAAACTCATTGGTGCCTGCCCGGGGTTTGAACCTATGTCGTCTCTAAAGAGTCGCACGGTCTCACCGCTAGGCTATCACTAGTAGGCATAGTAACAGGCTGTTACTTTACCATACTTTATTCTGATTATCAAGTTAAATAGAAATCAAATGCTTTTGTATTCGATATACCATAATATTGCCTTTGAAATATTAATCTTTGTACTTATCAGTGATCGGCCAGCCACTAATTCAGCATTTAATACCTAAATATAAAAAAATATAAAAACATACCGCTCAAGTATGAAATAAGCTCGAATCGAATACATAACCAATCAGGCTTTTGCTAGTGGACATAGACAAAGCGACAGATTTATCTCCATATTCTAAAACCATTGGACTTTTTAAAAGTATATAAGTTAAATTCTAATTGTGTTAAAGCTAAGATTATAAGAGACATTATGAGATGGAATATTATAAAAAGGGTTATAGAACTTGTTTCTACGAGTGTGAATACAACGCTGATGGAAAGTTCGAGACTTCTCTTATAGTAAATATCTCATCGTTACGCACTTTGTCATTAAATAGATGATTCTGTTGCGCACATTAATATACAAAATAGTTAAACGAAATTGTGCCCAGATACTACATGATTTTGTTAGAATAACTTGTTAGAACCAAGATATCTCCATCGTTTCTCAAAAACAGGTCGGTCAGGTGTCATATAACGGGATTCGTTTGTTTCAACTTATTACATGTTTGAAAAGTCAAATTTTTATAAGTAGAAATCGGATGAAAACCGATACTAATTGGGCTAATTCCATAATCAGATTGAAATTGCCCAATTCACCGAACTAGTCTCGAAGCATAATTTTTAGCTAAGAGCTCCAAAAAAATTTTAAGTGTTTTCACAAAATTATAATGGATGAGTCCAAAAAATTGGATATACTGCTTATATTTTTATGGATATAAAAATAATGTTATATAGACGATGATTAAGTAAGTAAGATTCAGTAGACTTTTTCGCGGCCAGCGCGCTGATTCATAATCCAAGAAAATAGCGAGAAATTTGTGCTTTTTGGTAAGTTACAATATCGACGTTTGTAAAACAGAAAAATAACATAAGCCTAGAAGTACAAATTATGTAAAAAACACTAGCAAAAAATGATTATTAGCATCATTCTGAAATTGTGTAGTTAAAGTACGTCGTGACAATCCGTCACTGAGTCTGAAATGACGCACACTTGTCTCCATAACTACAGGGAATAGACAGGTTTGTGCTGCAAAGTTCACCTGAGATGATGAGAAACAATAACTCGGGAAAGATGATGAGTTTACTTACTAGTACTCGGCAACTAGCCAACTCTTTAAGCCTCAAGGATCACACAACTTTGTAACATCACTAGCGTATAATGTATACGATTCGAGCAATTACACCCAAGCGTTATATGTGATTATTTTTAACGAATAAAAATTGTACTATTGATTGTGGGTTAATAAAAACCGGATCAACAGAATCAGTTCTCGTCAGTCAACTCCTCGTTCATGACGGAGAGGTTTTCCTCGGATATCTTCTCTAGACAGCCGCCGGTGAGCGGCAGGTTCGCGATTTCCTCCTCTATCTCCCGTTCCAGTATCTCGAAATCGTCAGTCTCCGCTTGGCACTTCAAGCATTCGTCGGACGACGAGTCCTGGTAGCACATCACGTTCTCGATGTTCAACTCCACTTCGTCGCTTTTGTCGTCGTTGGTCGACAACGAGGGGCTGCTGCTGCTCAAAGCGCGCGTCTCCTTGCTCAGGTTTTTACTATAGTGTTCAGATTTGGGTCGCGCTTTCAGTTTCTCATTGAACTTCTTTAAGGCCGCGGCGTGGTTGGATCGCTTCTCTTTAGGAAAGATGCGTTGGATTCGCTCCTCGATCAGGGAGATGCTGCGCTTGAACACAACGGTGTCCTTGGGTCGGTCGGTACCGTCGATGGCGTCCCGGGACTCGGTGTCCGAGTTGTCACAACGGAAGTAGATGGTGTCACAACCGTTCTCCTGCTTGACCTTGATGAGACAGCAGTCGTCTTCCTTCTCGCAGAGTATCTCGTGCAAGGAGCCATGTAAGGGGATCAGTTTGACTTTGCCACCGAAATTTTCTTGCATGTGAGTAGACAAGTCGTCATCGATATACAAGTCCTCAGTGCTACGAGCTTCCTGCAAAGTCAGAAGTAGAATTATGGTAAGTTTAGGTCATTTGAGGTTAATGGAACTCAAAAAATATATATAACTGCATTTTAAATTGTTTATAAAAGCGCCATTTATCGTGAGCTATTAAGAAAAAACCTCTTAAGGAACGCAACATATGCATTGAAGCAGCGTGTTAAGTTTATGCTACAATCCCTTCTTCCAAAGAAGAAAGTGCATTTTTAAAATAATAAGTGCTACCCCGTAACGAAAATCAGTAGCTATATAATATAGCGCTGATGTTAGTCCTAAATTTAAATGTAAATTTCCCATTTGCACCAAAATTAAATACCACCATTAAGAAGACAACCCGTTATTCTTTTAAAAAATATGACTATATGAGAAAAGGACAAATAGTTATTAGAAATTATCGAAGTATATGTAATATGTATATCTCTTTTTGAATGCACGTTATAATAATTAGGTATAATAATATAAAATGTTGCTTTAAATGCTTTGACTTCATTTCTAATATCTTATGCTTGGAATAACTGGGGGGACGGCGCGTACGCAGTCCCCACTACCAAAAATTACGCGTCCGAGTTATCCGCATTAGGGATAATCGCAGAGGTCAACCCAGCCGCAGTGCAATGGAAGGGCCTCGCTCTGGGAGAACCGCCTACTTGATCACGGTGTCTCCTACGCCAGGTAAGTATGCTTTGGCTGACTCGCGCCGAGGTAGTGATTGTGCGAGAAGGAATCTCCCTAGCGCGATACACTATTACAAGCATTACGTTAAACGACATCTAGCGACGAAGCTCACAACTGTTATGAACTCCAGTTTTGAACCATGAGTACATGACTAGTTCCCCAATACTAAGTCAGGTGTCATCACTATTAGTTATGATCATGACATAAAACATATGATATAACAGATGCTAAATATAATTAAGTATTACATAAAATAAAAAGTACAAGAGTATATAAGAAAAAAGCGTTACAATAAAAAAAATTGTCAGCGGCCTTATTGTTAATCAGATATTAATTATCCCAGGCAACCTTCATAGAATCTTATGTACTTATGAAATTATGTACTAAAAAAAATATTATTTTTGAATTTCAATACAAGAAAAATAATACAGTATCAAAAAGCCAACATCACGCGGTGTTCCCAGGCGGTCACCCATCCAAGTACTGACCGCGCCCGACGTTGCTTAACTTCGGTGATCGGACGAGAACCGGTGTATTCAACGTGGTATGGACGTTGGCAATTGCATAATTGAATTTGTCAAACATTCTCAATAATACATGACAAAGATTGGACGTGAGCATACATCGAATCAAATATGAAAACGAAAATAGACTATAGTAGTCAGGATTGCTATTCCATGGAATTATAATAACCATGCTGTTATATTTTTCTGCGCAAGTTGTACTAATCAACTCTTAGCAATAACATGGCTATTGCTGAAATATTTAATAACATCCGTTATTAAATATTTCGGAAGTACTGTAGCATGTGCAAGTGTCAGGTATAGGGCGAAGTAAAGAAAAGAGATCCAGGGGAGCCTTATACGTTGGATCCACCGAATTCACTTAACAGTCGGCTGCTGTATCAGCGACTATCAACATCGAAGAAGATAGGGCTAAATAGCGGAAAATAGTCCAACAGTATGGACCATTATGACACAGACTTCTCGAAAGTCTGGAACCAGCTAAATGGCGTCGACGTACGCCGAGGTTTGGTCTCACAAGAGACATGTATTAGGAAGCGCTCTCTGAATATAGCAACGATTCGCTCTCCTAATTATTTTCTTGACGATGCTTCTGCGCTCGTCCCATCTCTCCAATATTACTGTAAAAGCTATGACGGCTAACAGTGTAAGTCAATACAAAAATAACGTTATAGTTCAGATTAGAATGTAGAGGTAAAGAGATTTGAAAACGGGTACTGTCTTATATACAAACAATTTATACAAAACGATTGTATATATGACATGATTATATAATTATTCCTTGTATATATTTTTATTCAAATTCAAAATATTCTTTATTCAAGTAAAACTTGTCAACAAGTGCTTTTGAATCGTCAAAATCTACTGCTGGTTCGGAAAGCTGTCCTACCGAGAAGAGCCTGCAAGAAACTGTGGTTGCTCTTTTCAAATAAAATTCTTATAACTAGTTTCATTTGGTTATTACTATCTTGTACAGGGTAGAGGAGTAGCTATATCCACGCATTTTTATCATCCATATAATCTTCAATAGTATAGTAGGCTATTTGTATCAGCCTCCCTTTAACAGCGCTTTTAAACTGCTGAAGTAGCAAAGATAAAATCGTTGTGGGATTTTATTATACAATTTTATACCCAACCCACAAATGACTTATTTACTTTAGCAAGGCGCAAAGCGGGAACCGCAAGCTTATGTTGTTTCCTACTTTGTCTATTATATACATCGTCAATCCTTTTATAATTATGTATGCACAAACATTAGATTACTAAAAATATTTATATTTTAAATTATATGATATATATTTTTAATATTATTATTTTATTTACCCACCGAGTGGTATCCGGCTGAGTAGAATAGACCACCCTCATTTCTTACCGAGGTGTCGTAAAAGGCGACTAAGGTAAGTTGACGTCAGGCAGGCGGCCGGTCGTAAAATACCTAGTCAAATCATCTTACAACATGCTTAAAACATGTTGTGCCGACCCCACTTAGAGTGGGATAAGAGCAGGACAATAATGAATGTTTTATGTACCTTAATTTTAAACACTTGACAATATTGGTATTGACTTAACTTGTATTTTATCTTCAAGAACTTACCTGAATAGCATTGAAAGCTTGGCACCGTTTTAACGTGTTAATATGAATCTCCTCTCCCGTTAAGGTATCCTCCATGGATAAGTTAAGTTTATCTCTCCCGC
Source organism: Morpho deidamia (assembly GCA_947086505.1). Lineage (NCBI taxonomy): Eukaryota > Metazoa > Arthropoda > Insecta > Lepidoptera > Nymphalidae > Morpho > Morpho deidamia. Next base: position 4,329,637 of record CAMTZC010000011.1, read on the forward strand.
TGCTACTGTTAGTGTCAGATAAAGTCACATTCACACAATTGTCCAGCACTTGTAAACTGTTCTCTCCCGAACGGCTGAATGTAATTTGTAATAATGGTTTATTGTTGCCATTGATTTTGATTCTGGAAAAGGACTTAATTGGGTCCTTTTTTGTTTCGTCTTCGCCATTCTTCAACGATTCTATAATACTAGCTACGCCTTTATTCAAAAAATCATCTCCCTTTTGAGAGTTCGTTGATTCTGAAGCGTTGTCGGTAATTTCCGTCACCAAGTGCTGAAATTCCTTGCGAATAAGATCTCTTATGAACTCCTCAATGCTCAACGTGTCCGTAGAGCGATCTACCATTGGTTCTTTCTGTGAAACGTCTTCTGTTAATGTTCTGAAAAAGCATAACGTATTTTAGAAGAAATATTTGTACTCCTAAACAGTTAACAGGTCCTTTCGAATTAAAAAAAAAACAATTTTCATCCAGTAGCCAGCATCATATTGAAGGCGCTAGACGTCGCTTATCTTGAGTGATCACATGACTACCGTTTATGCGACGTGGTATAAGCGTTAGCAATTGCAGAAATAAAATATATGATCATTATGTTATTTCTTAATATTATGGACTTTATAGAAATTACATGAATGAAACAAAAAAATTAAATGGCAAAAAGCCAACATCACGCGGTGTTCCCAGGCGGTCACCCATCCAAGTACTGACCGCGCCCGACGTTGCTTAACTTCGGTGATCGGACGAGAACCGGTGTATTCAACGTGGTATGGACGTTGGCGATTGTTAAGTTAAAATGTATGATTGTGATCTTATATCGCAATATTAGCGATTAATAGAAATTAATTTAATGAAAAAGACAAAAGTTAAGTTAAAAAAGTTAATTTAAAGACAGTTAAGCTTATGATTGGTATAGAAAGAAACATACCCCTTTTCTAATGCTTTTTTCACGGTATTGTCGTTTGAATGAAAGTTCATACTTTTTGAGATTGCTTCTCGAGCTAAACAGAATTGGTCCCAACGTCTTCCTGCAAACAAGGCATAAAATAATATGTTTAAGTGAAAACCACAAACTGGGATTTTATACAACTGAGAGAGTTAACCTTTTGTGTTTTTATTTAACACTTAGGTACTTGAAATATTAAGGGCCGCAATACAATTTATTTGGGATTAGCTTTGCGTGGACTCTTTCTCGGTTGATCGCCTCTACGGGTGACAAGAGGGCTGGTTCCTTTTTCGCACAAAGAATCAGCTTAGCGATTCAACGCGGAAACGCTGCCAGCACTCTTGGGACTATTCCACGTGGGCATGATTTGTATAGAAGTAACGTGTAAGTAATTTAAGATAGATATAACTTGTACATTTTGGTAATAAATAACTACATGGGGAAAAAACATTAGGACTAATAATTACTTGTTGACATTTACTAATAACATTATATTCAATGGGAAGTGACGTGAAGAGCACGATGATATTATACGCGTCACTGATAAACTATAACGAAAGATAAATTTAGATAAGTGATACTTATACACACATATGTATGTAAATTAAAGAAAGGCTAATTCAGAAAGCCTACCATACTATTGAAGAAAACTTAGACGATAAGAATGCGTGGATATAGCTACTCTTCGACCCGGTACAAGACATTAATAACTATATGTAACTAGTGATAAGAATTATTCTTTGAAAAGAGCAACCGCCGAGTTTCTTGCTGGTTCTTCTCGGTAGGAACAGCTTTCCGAACCAGCAGTAGATGTTGACGATTCAAAAGCACTTGTTTACAAGTTTACTTGAATAAAGAATATTTTGAATTTTAAATTGAATTTGAATATCACACGCTTAGTATTCAAGTGACCTAAATTCAAAATAAGGTTTAGTAGTGTTAGATACATTGTAATCCTTATTTCAATGCGATGTGTGACATCACGCTACGAACTATTAATAAAACAAGTGTTTTCTTGTTCTTCAAAGTTGGGTTCTCTTTTAACACACACGAGTTTTGTAGGCGCTACGTTTTATTGCAATTTTCCATAAAACAACTTTATTGAATTAGGTCACTTTAATTCTAAGCGTGTGATACGTACACTGTAGTCTTTAGAATATAAGTTTGGAGTATAAAGGGGCTCCCATATGACTAGCATTACCACTAGCAACAATTTCCGCTTTTGAAGAAATTAATAAATAATAATTTCATATTGAAAGCATCAAAGTGCAAATGCTGTTTTGTTTCTTTTAATCTCATACATTTTTAAAATAAGCATATAGTATCTGTATCTTAAGAAGAATGTTATGTTTAACAATGGTTTTAATTTATATAAAAATCCAGATCCAGAGAAAATAAGTTACTAATATAGCAATAACTGACTGGCCCGTTGGCGCAAGGGGAAATGCTACCCTGCCTACAGCTCACATCTACATCGTTCGTAGGTTCGATTCCCGCCAAGGGCAACATTTTCCAATTAAAATTATATATCTATATATTACCAAATGTATGTCACCCATAAAACAAGTAAGCTACTTTGGGTATGGGTGACATTATGTGCAATTGTCCTAATAAAAAAGAATACTAAAGACTGTTTTTAAAAGTGAAAATAAAACTAGTATAACACTTAAATATATTTATTAATGAATCAGCAATATTACAAGTAAAACATGCGTAACCATCACCGGGAAGCTTTGAAGGGGGACAGAAACTTTTTTAGTATTTGTACATTATAAGCATTGTTAGTTGTAAGCCATGCATGTATATAGTCACATAAACTGACCATTCTTCCCGACACTCGACGCAGCCTGCAGCTTGTAGGTTTTCCCAGCGCTGGGCCTGCGTACATTCAACTGGGGCAGTGATTTCTGCAACGCGTCCACACAGTGGGAAGCCGGTTTCACCGCTGTTACACCACTCCTGAAATACCATCGTCGTTATCAAAAGAAAACTTTACAATGTTATCAACAATAATTTATTTATTTATTTGAGAGCTGTGATTTTTTTTTTTTCGAATTGACTGTATGCTGTTAGCCCTAATGGCTTTTACAGCGTCACCGGGCGGGGAGAGCTGTGATAGGCAAGCGGTGGGACCGTGCGACTCTTTCGAGGGGAACACAAGTTCAAACCCTGGCAGGCACCAATGAGTTTTTCTATTAAAACTCATGTGTCTAATTGATAATTACAATTAATCACACGCTTTTCGGTAAAGAAAAACATCGTGAGGAAACCTGCATATCTCTACAGACTTCTGGAGATATGTATGTGTAACGTATCAATACACATTGGAGCAGCGTGGTAGGTCTTAGCTCCAACCCTTCTCTCCAGAAACGGAGAGAGGAGGCCTATTCCCAGCAGTGGGATTGTAACAGGCCGCTACTTAACTTTTTTACTATTTATTTATTTAATAGAATCAGGCGTCACTTTGCATTATTCCATAATACATAAAGTTATGAAGATCCGCGATTAGAATCAATCTATGATCTTTTGATGATGCTTCGGTTAAGGGGCGAAACGATTGTTGAGATTGTGGTAGTAAATTTATACAAACCGCGGACACTTAACTATGGTAAGAAGAAAATTATGTGTGAAGGTGCTAGAATATACAACAGATTGCCAAAAATAATTAAAGAATCAAAACCATTGACAAAATTTAAAAAGTTACTTAAATACATTTTAGCCCAATGAACTAAAATATATATCAGACATACATTTATTACATATAATTTTGTATACGTGTCATATAAATTTTTATTATGCAAATAATAAAGTAAAATTGATACATTAAAAACACAAAATCAATTTAAATATTTTATATATAAAAAAATAAAAAAAATCACTATCACTTCCAGTGTTGCGCTTTGTATCTATGTTATTGTTTTGAAAAAAGGTTAACCTAATGTGGGTAATTGTAGAAATTATTTTAAGCCCAGTGAATTTATTTTTAAGTTATTATCTCATGTAAGTAAATAATATTATTTTTAATGAGAAATAAAGATATCTCAAACCTCAAATGTGGGCAGTGCTAGTGTAGTGTGGTGAAGCTACAATAGGAAAAAAATATTTATTGGGCAATTAATTATTATATTACCCTAGTATTCTGACAACGCATTGCTGTGGCTAAGTCAGGATTCGATTTCCTCTAGAAACAAAACTATCATTGACAATTTTTTAAAAAATACTGCGATCGCCACCAGACTTTACAGGATTATCCGCTTCGTCAGTCTAAAAATTATGTGAAAATTTCATTAAAATCATAACCAGCTATTTCGGATAATACTTAGATTTCAAATTACTATAGTATTTGCTGGCTATGTGAAAAAGAAAATAATGATACTATCATTGCAAGTCGTAAAAGTCATGACATTTGAACGGTCTGACCAAATGATTCTTACGAGGATGATGCCAATTTTAACCACTATGATATATTTTAAACACATCTATGATCGGTAAAGAAATAAATTCATGAGGATATCTGCATATCTATTCATAATTTCTAGAAAATTTGTAAACTACTCATTGGAACCGCTTGGTGGATCTCAGATCTAATCTTTCTTTCTAAAGAGGAAAGGGAAGCATATGCTGGGATTCATAGTTAAATTGGGGGGACGGCGCGTACGCAGTCCCCACTACCAAAAATTACGCGTCCGAGTTATCCGCATTAGGGATAATCGCAGAGGTCAACCCAGCCGCAGTGCAATGGAAGGGCCTCGCTCTGGGAGAACCGCCTACTTGATCACGGTGTCTCCTACGCCAGGTAAGTATGCTTAGGCCGACTCGCATTGAGATAGTGATTGTGCGAGAAGGAATCTCCCTAGCGCGATACACTATTACAGGCTTAACAATAAACGACGCCTAGCCGCAGAGCTCTCTACTACTTTGAACTCTAATTCGTATGTCTTATATAGCAATGGAACCGAGCGTACCTTACGTATACCGCAAGCATTAACTATTAAAGGTTCTCATGTGTATCAATTTAAATATATGATACAAATAAATATTAAAAGGGCACTTCCAAGCTGCTTAAAAGAAATCATCAAACCCTTGGCAGAAGTCTAATGCCCGATTTCACCGACATCCCCTACAATTTAAGAGACCCCTATGTATATTTAGGGGACGTTTAGGAGACTGTTTTCGTTTCACCAACATTTAGGGGTCACTTAACCGCTTAGGGGACTCTTAAATTTGAGGAGTGGATTGTCGACCCCCCAAACCGACACACAACTATAAAAGAAACTACAAGACGAAAATGGACAGTGATTTATTTGATTTATTCGATAATTTAGAAACTATTGATACTATTTATGACGTGAATAGAAGTCGAAGACCAAAACTTTATCGAAAGCGGCCAAATTATTTTATAAATTTTGATGAAGTAGACTTTTTTAAGAGATATAGGTTATATAAATCGACAGTGTTGTATTTACTAGAAATTATTGAGCCTTATTTGGAATACCCAGATAATAGGTGAGTAAGGACTATTTATTTTATTAGATCTTAGTTTCTTCTCATCTAACTATACTTAATAAGTTGAAAAAATGTGTGTAGTTATGTTTAGCATATTACTGGTATAATTTGCTAAACATAACTAAAATACACAGTTCCATTCGCAAGATGTACACACAACAATTGTAGGCTTTGAAAGATATCAATAATTATGGCGTAGGTAACAACTTGACAGCATTACTTTATAATATAGAGTAAAAATCAATGTACACTACCATTATACTATAATAATTTTGATCAAAAATATTTAGTATTGCATAAAAGAAATAACATAGAAGATATATTGCTTTCCCTTATTTTTATTCAATAGTATAAATTAAAATTTTGCACAAAACCTTTTTATTTCTTATCAATCGTAAATACCGATAGCAAGTCACGCACTATTATGGTAAAAAAAACGTCACATAGTTAGGAGTCCCATAGTTAGGGGTAACATTCATTGGTGAAATCAAATTTAAGTAAGGGGTCTGTTTAGGAGTCCCATTTAGTTAGGTGTCCCTTAGCAAAGTGATAGTTTAGGGGTTGTTGGTGAAACCGGGCATTAATCACTTAAAATGTTTAAAGACAAAAATAAGATAATTTTTTTGTTAGTTGTTATTTGCTCTTTTTTTTATTATGTACAATAAATAAGTATATAAGTGACATTATTCAATATATATTAAGTTCATAATTTCATAGTCTATATAATAAACAAAATATATGTCAGTTTGATATATATTTTGTCTTCTTTTCTAATTTAGGTTTAAATAAATGTCTGGTTTGTTTTCTTCTTTGAAAAAGTATCAAAAAGCCAACATCACGCGGTGTTCCCAGGCGGTCACCCATCCAAGTACTGACCGCGCCCGACGTTGCTTAACTTCGGTGATCGGACGAGAACCGGTGTATTCAACGTGGTATGGACGTTGGCGACTAACGATTTGAATTTATCGTTAATTATAATTATTTAATAAAATCAACATTTTATGGTATTTGTTTGTTAACGACTCGTTCGGACGAGCGTAAAAAATACGTCGCGAAAAAATTCCGCAAAAGGCGTTATAAACAGTTTCGTATAGTATATGCAGCTTACCGCCCTCACCCTAACGATTAAAATGGAACACTGCACGATAAAATACGTCGCGATTTAAATACGCTGTCGTGTGAACAGATACCTGGATACCCATTTGTTTCAATTCGACGTAATTTTAACGCACGATAAAAATCCTCTCGTGCGTACGAGGGGTAACTGTGGGTTTTAATGTAATTATTAGGGAACGTCGTAGGCCTGTGTATGTCAAAAATTAAATAAATGGTTGAAAATATTATATTACTGAATAAATAGTCATGATACCTGTTATCTTCAGGCAATGATAAAGAGCGTCCAGTTTTCTTGTTCGCCTCGTAGATCCATTTCTCGTGGATAGCGACAAGCGGCTTCACGTTCACATTCGCTAAAACGTCTTCTTCCACCTTGTACTTAGAAACACCAATGTTTTTCATGCAGTTAAGGGATCTAGCACGCTCCAATGGCGGATCCATAGTGTCGGGTGAAAAGTCGTGCGGCGGATCGTTTATTCTGGAACGTTTGTTTTTTTTATTTATAATTTCATAAATAAAATACTCAATTAAACAAAATTTCTTTAGATCTTATTATTTTTGTTTAAATTTAATATTTCTATAATTCAGTGTAACAATTAAATTTATTTATTTATTCTAAACTCAAACAGGATAACATATTAAATAATCCTAAATATATACTATTATATGAATTATGTACCATATTCTATTTTCCAAATTATATTATTATATAAAACTATACAATATCCTTTCTATTCCACTGCTGGGCAAAATACTCCTCTCTCTTAAAGTTAAAAAAAGTTGAAGAATAGAACTACAATGTGGATTTTCAGGTTTCAAATACCCCAGAAGTTCTCTAGGCATATATTTGTAATTAGGTTTCAATACATTTTCTTATACCTTAGTCTATAGGGCATTTAATTAAAATAAATACTAATTTAACGTGAAAATCTGTCCGCTTGACTAATATTTGTAAGATTTGGCAATACTGAAGCTATGTAGGCATATAATATTGATAAATATAATTAGTATTATATACCAGGACAAAAAATTCCGATTCTGTTGTTCTTTCGAGAACAAGCAAAAACAAGAAATGCCTAATGGAGAGTAATTTCTAGAATAAGGCGTTACTTTGCGGAAATCCATAATACAAAAGTAATAATAAAATTATATTGCTATAATAAATTAAATAGTAAATATATATAATGCTGAATGTGGTATATCCGTTTTCATACCCAATACGTGCAGGATTGGTAAAGACACGTTCACAATCACATCGTGTATTGTTGTGGCGGTGATGAAATTTGTGCAAGTATATTTGCTATATTCAAGTAAATAGTAAATATATTTAATGCTAAATGTGGTATATCCGTTTTCATACCCAGTAAATATTTTTATAAATACAGTTGATAAGTACTGAAAGAATAAAGACAGTGTAGTACTTGTGTGTAGCTTGTGCATGTAATTTACGAATCCTGCACGCATTGGGTATGAAAACGGATATACCATATTTAGCATTATATATATTTACTATATAGGGCTGTGATAGTCCAGCTTTGAGACCGTGCGACTCTTTCGGGGGGAACACGAGTTCAAACCCGGGCAGGCACCAATGAGTTTTTCTATTAAAACTCATGTGTCTAATTGATAATTGCAATTTATCACACGCTTTTCGGTGAAGGAAAACATCGTGAGGAAACCTGCATATCTCTAGAGAATTCTGGATGTGTGGATTATGTGTAACCTACCAATCCGCATTGGGCAGCGTGGTAGGTCTTAGCTCCAACCCTTCTCTCCAGAAACGGAGAGAGGAGGCCTTTGCCCAGCAGTGGGATTGTAACAGGCTGCTACTTTACTTTTTTTTTAATATTTACTATTTACTTTATCGCGGATTATAGCAAAGTATTTTTTTTTACTTTTGTATTATGGAGAGTACTTAAACACTTTAAGTTTGTAATAGTGCTATCATCGGTAAATATCTATTTAGACATTTTTATTTCTTTTTGGCCATACAACATAATATATGTAAATGTGTGACTGTTTGTCTGTTTTTACGGTAGAACGTATGAACTAATCAATGTGATTCTTAGATTAAACATAATTGAAGGGTTGGTGCGTTAACTTCATGCATATCGAAATTGAAGTCTGGGATCGAAATCGTTAATTTTAAAAAAATTATTACCTTCGGAGACCTGTAAAACTGTCCCTCAATGTGGTTGTTGTGTTGATACTTTCGCTTGAGACCGTCTCCTTCAGTCCCAACCCATTAGAGGACAAAATTTCTAATTTTGTTTCCTTTTCCGAGAATTTATTTTCAAACACATCCGGAATATCAGACTTTTTGGTTAAAGATTCTGCAGAAAACATAGATGAAAATAAATAAAAACAAAGTGTATTGAACGTGGTATGGACGTTGGCATTCGCTTAATCAAAATGTATCATCATTATTAACCATCTATATAATAGTGGATTTTACATCCGTGTCTTTGTTGCTCTTTTTGTATGAATAAATAAAAAATAAATAATAAGTACTCGAATGAAAGGGAAAAAATAAGTAATAAAAGCCAACATCACGCGGTGTTCCCAGGCGGTCACCCATCCAAGTACTGACCGCGCCCGACGTTGCTTAACTTCGGTGATCGGACGAGAACCGGTGTATTCAACGTGGTATGGACGTTGGCAATTATTTTAATAAAATATATAATTACCATGTTATATCTTAATGTTATGGATTTTATAGAAATTACTTGAATGAAACAAAAAAATTCAAGTAGCAAAAAGCCAACATCACGCGGTGTTCCCAGGCGGTCACCCATCTAAGTACTGACCGCACCCGACGTTGCTTAACTTCGGTGATCGGACGAGAACCGGTGTATTCAACGTGGTATGGACGTTGGCGATTGCTAAGTTAAAATGTATGATTGTGATCATGATCATTATGTTATTTCTTAATATTATGGACATTATAGAAATTACTTGAATGAACCAGAAAAAATTAAGTAGCAAAAAGCCAACATCACGCGGTGTTCCCAGGCGGTCACCCATCCAAGTACTAACCGCGCCCGACGTTGCTTAACTTCGGTGATCGGACGAGAACCGGTGTATTCAACGTGGTATGGACGTTGGCGATAGCAATATCAAATCATTCGTAAAGATTTCAGTGTATGATGGCACACTCTTATAATATTAAAATAAAACAATATTATTACCTTCAGTACTAGGAGTAATGGATTCATCCTTAAATTTAGTTTTGTTATAGAGTTTGTTCACACTCAAGTCGCCGGAGAGCCAAGCATTTTTCCTTAACTTATTGCTCCGTGCAATAGGAGTAGTTGGCAAACTATAATTCTTAATATCGAAACTGTACGAAGAGCGCTCGAAACTATTTTGCTCTTTAAGTATGTTCTTTACGGAATCCAAATTGAAATCCGGCACTTTTATATGTAAGGGTTTATAGGATTTGGGAGTGAAACTACGGCTCAATTTAGCAGTAGGACGTTCGGCACTTTGATCCTTGCTTTCGTCATTGAGACCCAAATTCCTTGCATCAGGGCTGATAATGCTACAGTATTCGGTTGAATCGCTTCTATGGAAGGTGCCTGGTGAGAGATCTTTCAACCTCGCTCGCAGCTTTGCTACTGGCGTAGAACATGCGCTGGAAAAGTCTTTCTCTTGCAAGTGGCCATACTTGGGTATTGGAAGGTCTAAATCAACTGTATCCTGGTCAAAACATTTTTCGCGTCTGATGGTTTCGTATAAAGGGCTCTTCGTTTCTTTCTCGCTCTCTGTTGAACTGTCACGTGTATGGATATCTGCTTTGTGTTGAACGTTCTTTGGACTCACGAAGTCTGAGTCAGTCGGCGACGTGGTGTCCCATGCTTGCGTACTGAAGTTGGATTTGTTTTTGGACAATCGAGCTGGTATTATTATATACTCGATCTCGTCGAGCTTGAGCTGTAACAACATATTAATTAAGTAAACCTTAATTATTTTTTAGGTATACTATTTTCTTTTACAATATCGATCTTAGCATCGCACATCAAACGATGGGCAAAAACACAGGAAAAAAGAAAAACAGGACAAAAGACAGGAAAATTCTCTATGTATCCAACGCACAATCCTTTTAGTTTTTAGTTATACTAAGTAATTAACAATTATTCGTATTTTATATGTATGATACAACAGATAGTCGACTATACATTTAGCATTATACATTTATTTTTTATTTACTTTATCGCGGATTATAGCAAAATAATTATAGTATTACTTTCCTATTATGGATCTCCGCAAAGTAACGCCTGATTCTGTAAATTATTTTGTAAATTGTTTTGTTTTTTTTTTCATTTTTATAATAATGAATAAGTATTTTTTTTATTCCGTATGACGCCATATATTTGAAGAATATTTTCTGCTGTTGAACATAAATAATAAATCTTTATTGAAACAAAAAATTGTGACGTTCAGATACTAAAGTATACACTTTAAACAAAGCTTAGAACAAATTAATACTATCTGAGTACTAGCGTCTAAACTAGCCCGAGCCTGTATCTAAGACACTAGTCTCTAGCATACCGAGTGTGTTTTTTTAATAAATAAATAAATGTGCATTGTTCAATTACATTAACTAATCCGAGTTGACCCATTGCGAGAAATAAGCTATACTTAAAATCATCTCAATCTTGTTTACACACATTAGTACGACAAAATTAATATTTACTATTTAGTAATTATACATATATTTAGTATTTATATATATATATTAATAATTACTTGTATATTTAGTAATTACTAATTACTCGTATATATTGGGGGGACGGCGCGTACGCAGTCCCCACTACCAAAAATTACGCGTCCGAGTTATCCGCATTAGGGATAATCGCAGAGGTCAACCCAGCCGCAGTGCAATGGAAGGGCCTCGCTCTGGGAGAACCGCCTACTTGATCACGGTGTCTCCTACGCCAGGTAAGTATGCTTTGGCTGACTCGCGCCGAGGTAGTGATTGTGCGAGAAGGAATCTCCCTAGCGCGATGTACTATTACAGGCGTAACGTTAAACGACACCTAGCGGCGAAGCTCTATACTACTTTGAACTCCGGTTCGTAAAGTTTAGAACGATGAACATAACTAATTTTTCAATACTGTCAGATGACACTCAAGCTTTTTTGTTACTTAAATTAAATTGTTTATGTTGTATACAATACATAAATTAGAATACCAGTTTTTTATATGTGTTGTTTTTCTGTTAAATATTTATATTAATTAAATAATTATTATAAATTAACAGTAAAATACGTAGCCAAATCATGTGGCAACATGTTTGTAACATGTTGTGCCGACCCCACTTAGACTGGGATAAGGGCAGGAGGATGATGATGATATTATTATAAATTAATCATTATAAATCAAATTTAAATTAATTATATGTACTGAACTATAATATAATGTTCAATGTCAGATGCTAGTGTATAGTAAATCGATTATTTTTCGCATTTAAAAAAAACAGTAAAATATCTAAAAGTAAGAGGCAAACTAAACAGTACAAAAAGCCAACATCACGCGGTGTTCCCAGGCGGTCACCCATCCAAGTACTGACCGCGCCCGACGTTACTTAACTTCGGTGATCGGACGAGAACCGGTGTATTCAACGTGGTATGGACGTTGGCGACTAATAACTTAAAAAATATGATCTTTATATTGCATCTTGTTGAACGTTGTCCGCCAGTTAATTAGACCTAATTGGTCAGAATTTATGACGAATTTATACTATTACTTTATTAAAGGTAAACATGTCAAAAATTAATCGTTTTAGATTATTACATTACATTAAACTTATTATTTTTTTTAATTAGTGTTTTCAAATCATTAAATATTACCGATTTTATTTGCGCCATCTTATTATGGTGTGAATACGATCAAAACTTTGAAACAGATAAATACAAATATTATTTAATGTAATGTATTGTAATCTGTTTACTTTAAGAACCTTTTTTTGAAATGTGACATGACAAACATAGATATTATGTTTCATTGGTTAATCTAATATAATTAATATTGCCAATATTGCATATTAAAATTGTTGAATTAGTTCTAATCTGAACCTTATGAATATATTTCATAAAATTATTTTTTAATGCTTCTGATATTAAAATCATAAATATTAAATTTTGTAAAAGAAATATTATTTTGAGATATGCAGTTATAGTAGCTATTACACTTTCGCGATTCATACTTATTGATATATAAAAATACCGGCCACATCGCGACTAAATCGAGTTTATTTATTTATTTTTGTAAGACCATCAACAACAAATACATTACATAAAACATACTTAAAATCAATCGAAATTTATTTAAATATAAATAATGGTTATCATTAGTATTCTTGGAATAAGAGTTAACTCACCAAATGCAGGCCCTGCTATAACGGTCGCTACAATGAATTTGTTATGGCATTATTTTCCTTCGATTTATATTCTTAAATTCGTAATACCTTTTGATTGGAATGTCGGATTTAAATAATTTAAAAAGTATTTTACAGGTATTGATACAGATTTTAATAAAATATCATTTAATGGGATAAGGATTGATACAGAGGTATGAATAACATGGTTTGATTATTGTAGGCACTTTTATCAACTCTTACAATATAAAAAAGTAGTTATATTGGCATAACTATAATAGTTAGACATATGGTATCGCGGACTTTTTTGTGGATATTGATACGTTCTATAATACTGTAGAACATTTTTTTGTTCTTTCATCAATAGTTTCCACAGCGCTTGCGATGAGAGATTTTTTATAACTTTATTTTTCAGACCTTATTACAATTTTATTAGGGATCCCTATTTTTTTGAAAATGTAATACAGCCTATGTTGCTCAGTGAAGAAGCAGCTTTCCAATGATGAAAGAATTTTTGAAATCGGTCCACTAGTTTTTGCGTGAAAACATAGCAAACATACACACAAACATACAAATCTTTCCTCTTTATAATATTAGTATAGATATATTCTTTGGTGTTATTACCTGGACAGCTTGCAATGTAGACTGCAATGAAGCCAGGTCAATCCTCTCTTCCCTCTGCAGCACAAGTCCTTGCTGCAGCAGCGCAAGCAGCGAGCCGGGGTAGGTTCCATCTTGAGGTAGACCGATCCCAGTCCTCCACAGCGTGTATAACTCCTTGAGTTTCTCGTACGAGAGTGATTTCCATGGGACTACAGCTGCATGGAGATGATTGTATCAAGCAATTGAAAAATAATGATAGAAGTATCTACGAACTAAGCAATCTGAAACGTTACGTCAAAATATCTCTAATTGCGATGTAAAATCCGTTTAATTGCAAAAATTCTGTCAAGTCCTGGCTGATGTCACTAAACTGTTCTGAAACTGATATGATTATTATCTGAGATCTTTTTTCGTTCACACATACACTCAAATTGCCACACACCCATACACAACTATTACATACCATTCATAAATATGTTTATGTAGTATGTCTCACTTTTAAATGTTTACAAAAGTAATAATAACATTATTTTGCTATAATCCGCGATACAGTAACGCCGTGTGGCATCCGGCATAGAATAGACCACCCTCCTTTCTTACCGAGGTGTCGTAAGAGGCGACTAAGATAAACGCCGTGTGGTATCCGGCTGCATAGAATAGACCACTCTCATTTCTTACTGAGGTGTCGTAAGAGGTGACTAAGATAAACGCCGTGTGGTATCCGGCTGCATAGAATAGACCACTCTCATTTCTTACCGAGGTGTCGTAAGAGGTGACTAAGATAAACGCCGTGTGGTATCCGGCTGCATAGAATAGACCACTCTCATTTCTTACTGAGGTGTCGTAAGAGGTGACTAAGATAAACGCCGTGTGGTATCCGGCTGCATAGAATAGACCACTCTCATTTCTTACCGAGGTGTCGTAAAAGACAACTAAGGTAAGTTGAAGTAAGGCAGGCGGCCGGTCGTAAAATACGTAGCCAAATCATGTCACAACATGTTTGTTATATGTTGTGCCGACCCCACTTAAAGTGGGATAAGGGCAGCAGAATGATGATGATGAATCCGCGATACAGTAAATAGAAAATATATATAGTGCTAAATGTATAGTGGACTATCCGTTTTTTAATACCTGTTACATGCAGGATTCGTAAAAACACATGCACAAACCTCCACCACTGCCACCACAATACACAAGCACTACACACGTGCACGATTGTAGTAGTGATTGTGTGTACTGCTTGTGTAAATTGTTTCTGTTGGCAGCATTTTGGGATACGTGCAGTGACTTATCTTGCATGTGAATGATGCCTGCTTCATACACTTAGCATTAAATAAATTCTCTCAATAAACACGGATAATAGCTAAATAATTCTATTATAGCTTTTATATTTATCCATTTCTAATAGATACAATTATATATGTATATGATTATTAAATATGTTATATTACAATTTTCGAAACGCTGATAGCCTTAAGAAAATAAGGATGTAGTTTTATTTTCCAACTATGTACTAGTAGCCCTAACGGATTTTTTAGTGTCACCGGGAGGGATTAACGAGCACATAAGCATCGTCGAGTTCCTTCGGAGAGACGAGCGCAGTAGCTCCACAGGCGTAACTCTAATTGTGACATATTTCATCAATATTGGGTCAGCGGATTAAATGTGAAAGTAACAATATTAGATAGATAGATAGATAGATAGATATAAACTTTATTGCACAAAACATAAAACATACAATCACTTAGAATAAACCTTATGTATATGTACAAAGGGCGGCCTTATCACTGAATAGTGATCTCTTCCAGGCAACCCTTGTAATAGGATAATAGAAAAGAACGTGGCGAGTGTGCAAAAGGACAACGTGCTAAATGTACTTGCATATCTATACTTATATACATATACTACATAGATAAAACATATATAACATACATATACCTAATATATATATATATATATATATATATATATATATATATATATATATATATATATATATATATATATATATATAACACATACATATAAATATATAATAGATTAACAAAAAAAAATAATAATAAAAAGTAAATAAAAAAAATATAAATAAAAAAAACAAAAAAATTTATTAATGATGCATTAGAGTAAGTTCGTTTTAAGTACAATAACATAAAAAAAAAAGAATACAAATGAACTAACTAAAAAAGTGACTACTGTGGTAAGTAATGTCACTATTAAAAAAAAATATATAAATATATATATATATATATATATATATATATATATATTTATATATAATAGATACAATATAAATACAGTACATAAAAAATAGTAGTCTCAATTTTTTTAGTAGAAAAAAAAAACAAATTTAATAAATAATAATAAAATAAAAAAAAATGAATGGTTTGTAGAGACAAATAGTGAACTTTAAGTTTATTTTTAAATATAGGAAGTGATTTCGCATGCTTTATATCAGTGGGAAGTGTACAGCTGTACAGCTTTAGAGGTAAAGGAATTAAAGTAAATCTGGGAATGACACTTCGGTGTTTTTAACTTGTTGTCACTTTGAGAGCGAAGATTAAGATGAAAGAAGCTGTTATCTGAAAGGAAGGTGAAGTGTTCTTTTAAATAGACAGGTGTGAAAAAGGACATTATATAGAAGTGAAAGAAGATGAAGTATGGATGTTAGTATGGATACTCACCATTGCAACACTCCCAGAGCATAAAACACAGCGAGTAAACGTCACTCTTCGAGCAAGGATACACGAGGCCATCCTCGTCAGGCTCGAACAGCTCCGGGGCCTGCCAACGGTAGTGCTCCGACTCGGAGTAAGCCTTGTAGTGTTTGGGCACAGCGTTGGCACTCAGGTAGGCCTCGGACGAGCGTTGGGTTAGCAATGGCTCGGATTCTGTTGCGGAATCACGGATAGCTGAAAACGTACATGTACGTAAACGTACACTGTAGGCCTATCAAGAACTTTTAGAAAAACATTCAATTCAAAGTCAGTACCTAAGCCGAAAAAAGCTGTGATAGCCTAGCAGTGAGACCGTGCGACTCTCTAGAGACGACATGGATTTAAACCCCGGGCAGACACCAATGAGTTTCTATTAAAACTTATGTGTCTAATTAATAATTGCAATTTATCACACGCTTTTCGGTGAAGGAAAACATCGTGAGGAAACCTGCATATCTCTAGAGAATTCTAGGGATATGTGTAACCTACCAATCCGCTTTGGAGCAGCGTGGTAGGGCTTAGCTCCAATCCTTCTCTCCAAAAACGGAGAGAGGAGGCCTTAGCCCAGCAGTGGGCATAGTAACAGGCCTTTACTTTAACCTAAGCTGAACCGCTTTCTTTCCGTACCATGAAGTGCGTTTGACAAAGGACAAAGTTATATGAACTATAGATAACTCTGTCTCTTTTAATCACATGTTTTTATGACGCATTCTTAACAATCATTCGGCATCGACTTAAAGTTTGCGTCTTTAAGACGCCATGGTGTGAAAAGGCAAAACAATTTAGTTTACTTCTTCAATTGAGTCGCACTAAGAGTTCATGGTAGGCTTGCTATTATTTATTCTCCCCTTTTTAGTGCGATTGATTGTTAATTAATTTTTTAAGATTTTTTCAAGTTGTATACGTATTTTGAGCTATGGGGTGAGTTCAAACTGTACGGAATGAGATTATCTATTCTAAAATATAATCTATATCTATACTAATATATGAAGCTAAAGAGTTTATTTGTTTGTTCGATTGAACGCGCTAATCTCAGGAACTACTAGACCGATTTGGAAAATTATTTGATTGTAATATAGTGCATTCATCGAGGAAAGCTATAGACTGTATAACATCACGCTAAGATGTATAAAAGAGGAGCAGCAATAATTAATATTTTTAAAACGGCAAAATTTAAAGCTTTCCTTGCGTGCGCTAAGTAAATGGTGTAAGTTATTCAAAAATCATGTACTACCAAATTGTCCACCTCTAAAAGTTGTAAATAAAAGTCCGCGACAGCATATGTCTGGTTTTTAAGGTTAATCCATTTTAACTATAATTAATATAAATATACGATTCAATCAAATAATAAGACTGCAAACCACCCGAACGAGTTTGCGTTAAAAAGCTATGATAATATATTAATTTAATTTAAAAGCAATATTAAATAATGTATTTACAATATAAGTGCATAATAGTTAACAGTTTGGTATGTTACGAAAAGTAATATAAACTTTTTTCAAACACGACCTGTTAAAAGATGTATATATTCATATTGACAGAAAAAGAAATAAAAAAAGTATGTTAACAGTATTATATAAATATTTTTATTTTGTAATATTGATACGACCATGTGTTAATTATTTCTATACAAATACGGATTATTTTATTGTTATTAAGCTGTGATAGCCTAGCGGTGAGACCGTGCGACTCTCTAGAGACGACATAGGTTCAAACCCCGGGCAGGCACCAATGAGTTTTAATATTAAAACTTATGTGTCTAATTGATAATTGCAATTTATCACACGCTTTTCGGTGAAGGAAAACATCGTGAGGAAACCTGCATATCTCTAGAGAATTCTGGAGATATGGTTAACCTACCAATCCGCATTGGAGCAGCGTGGTAGGTCTTGGCTCCAATCCTTCTCTCCAATTACGGAGAGAGGAGGCATTAGCCCAGCAGTGGGCATAGTAACAGGCTGTTACTTTACTTTTTTTATTGTTATTGTTATTTTTTTAGTTTAAATTAAACATGCTCGTAGAATTGTCGCGCGCACGACTCAAAGGAGCCGCTGAAAATCAGGTTAGGGGGGGCAACCTCCCCCTCCAAATAATCTGAGTGGTGATCCTTTTCGCGTCACAATCATATTTGAATGTTGTTAGAATCCATTTATGTCTTTCTTTTCATGTATTTTTTTTATTTTTTTTACTGTTTTCATTTCTTCACTATACAATGGTGTGACCTAATAAATTCTTATTCTTATTCTAAAAGAGTTCGTAATAGATATATCATAGAGTTCAAGTTGGAACAATGTAGTACTGACAGAAAGACAATGTTCGCACTTATAATTTTAGGATGGACATTGTTACATGATTTCAGATGAGTTTAAAAAAAACCGTTAAAGGTAGGCTTCTACAGAAAGACTGTTGAGGATTACTTATATTATAACGGTGCGTGGATATAGCTACTGTTCGACCTTGTAAAAGATGTAACTAGTAACAAGTAACTAAATGTAACAAGTTATAAGTATTATTTTGAAAGGAGCAACCGACGAGTTTCTTGCTGACTCTTATCGGTAGGAACAGCTTTCCGAACCAGCAGTAAAGTTGAAGATTCAAAAGCACTTGTTTACAAGTTTACTTAAATAAAGAATATTTTGTATTCTTATTTTGAATATTTATCTTAGTTAACATCCCGTATTACTTATAATTATTATACATTGTAATAGGTCTGTTAAATTTATACAGTAAACAGAGACCAAAATGTATAAAAACTTTCCTAAAATAACTCTTTCGACATAGGCCAAACAACGTGATAGAGAAACTTTTTAAAATTACAGGTTTGACTTGATTTTGATATATCGTGAAAAAAAAGTTCCAGGAGTAGAGTTGACGACTCAAAAAACACATATTTACAACTTCACTTAAATAAATAATATTTTGAATTTTGAATTTGATTTTGTCTCTTACCAGTTAAATTAACATACTGCGGCTCGGCGGTGTAAACGTAATACCCCTTGTTATCTTTATCTTTCCCGGGCTGCAGCTTGACGCAGGGCCCGAGGTCGGCCAACTTCGCGGTGTCCTGGGCGGTGATCATCACGCTCATGCTGGAGAGCTCCGTGTGAAGGTAGCCTTGCATCCGCAGGAATACCAAAGCGTTGGCTATGTCCAACACGTAATGCACAGACGTTTGAGCGCTTAAGATTCGACCCTGAAAGTAAAGAAATTCTTATCTTATATTATCTTTCTTTATGGCCTGTACAGCGCAAATCACTCTGCCAGTGTCACGTAAAGTCGAAAACACGAGAAATGAAATTTATAATTTGTCCCGATGACAACGCACCAAATTAGCAAACTACCTAAAATAATACAAAAAACATATGATTATGAAATGAAACTAAGAATAAAACTAAGAAGTAAAGAAATTCATTACTGAAAATAAGAGATAGAAATATTTTTTCTATGAAAATTACGTTGTTGGACGTATATAAAATTCTAAAAATACATATCGCATGTTTAGTATTAAAGCGACCTAATTCAAAAAAGGTTTTTGTGTTAAATTGCAATAAAGCGTAGCGTCTTCTAAACTCGTGAGTGTTAAAGTTAAAACACTAGTTTTTTAATAGTAGGATGTGATGTCAGAGTTCAATTATGCTTAATTTTGATTTCGTTTTCTTTAATATTAAGTGATATACCCTATTAATTCTAAAAGCATTTCGCAACCTCGACGATACTTCTGCGCTCGCCCGTCCCGCCCGGTGACGCTGTAAAAGCCATTAGGGCTAACAGCATACAGTCAATCCGAAAAAAAAACTAAAATTGATAACAGATAGCGTTTCTAACTTAATAGTATAATAAGTTAGATTAATGTTATCAGCCCATGACCATATTTTTTTTAAATATTTATATGTAACTTTTTAAGGACATATTTGTTGTTATTTATAAGTGGAATTTTTGATAAAACTAATATTGCTTTTGATTTTGATAGTCAAGTATGTTGGTATATGCTTAAAACTTTAATTAAACATTATTAATATTAATATATACCTGCACATGAAGTATACCAAACAGCGTGTCGATACATCTCTCGCAGATGATATGTATATTGCTCTGCACGTCTGGATAGAGTCCCATCAGAAGTATGATGTTTGGATGGCGACATTTTCTGTAAATCAAAAGAAGCCAATCTTAATGTACGTATAATAATCAATAAAGAGGACAAGAACAAAACAAGTTGACGAATGATAGAACTGTAGATGAAACATATTGTTATACTTAGAGTGGGATAGAGCGGCATGGGGACAGTCTCCTGCCCCCATCGCTGCCCAATCATTCATTCTCATGAATGATTGGGCAGCGATCGCCTCATTTTGAAATAAAAATGACTGATCAATCTTCTATACTTATTATAGAACAAAGTCCCAAAAAGTCTGTCTGTATGTAATCGATTTTCTCAAAATCTACTGAATGGATTTTTGTACGGTTTTCACCAAAAGATAGTGCAATACTTCCGGATAGTTTAGGTAAATAATCTAAGGATTATGTAAATTGTGTTGAAGAGATCGCGCAATTGTTAAAAAACTCGCCTTCTGGGAGCTTTAGTCGCGTGCGCCAAGTAAACCAACAGAGATACACTAAAGTAGTGTACTAGAGAATTGTAGATTTATAAAACTACTACAAAAAAGTCCGCGATAGCATGTCTCTTATGATTAACTCACAATAACTACTTTTATGTATAAAATTTGAATTCTAGATAAAAATTGTGACACGTGGATTTCCGCGCGATCGAAGCCGCTGGCACAGCTAGTCGTATATATAAAAATGAACGTTTGTCTGTATTTCCTTTATAGAATCCGAAACGGTAGGACCGTTTCTAATGAAATTTTTAGACAATCTTCGCGATCGGATCATTTTTTTTGTTACTGTTGAGTTCTGTTTCGAGGGGGATTTCAAAACTAAACTGAGCCACAGTCATTATGTAATAAATGTGTATATCCAATTAAAGATTCTATACTATTAGAGTAGGATAAGGGTAGGAGAGTAAATGATTACGGGGAATTCTAAGTTTTGATCGGTAAGCGAAGCGAACGCCCGGTTAAAATACGTCCCCGAGGAATCGAGGTATCTGGTAATTTTAACCAGCCAATATTATATTGTTATTACGTTATGTTTCGCATTGTAATAAGCTTCTATTTAGTATATAAAGTCTCATTTACTTCTTTTAGTAATAATAACTAGTTATTAGTATCGTATTATATATTCTCGTCCGCTTGTCACTGTCGCCCAAAACCGGATAACGCAAAAGCTGAATGACATACCGTTTCGCATGTCACACTTCCATGCATGAATGATAGGGGGCGAGACACAGGTGTCATAAGAATGATTGTTTTATAATTATTGTCTTATTTTTAAATAATTTATAGAATTAGGCGTTACTTTGCGGAGATCCATAATAGAAAAGTAATAATAAAATTATTTTGCTATAATCCGCGATACAGTAAATAGAAAATATATATAGTGTTAAATGTATATTGGACTATCCGTATTTTCATACCCGATACGTGCAGGTTTAGTAAAAACACATGCACAAACCTCCACCACTTCTACCACAATACACAAGCACTACACACGTTCACTATCACAAACTCAACAATCGTTTCGCCCCGCAACCGAAGCATCATCAGGAGATAGACTCCACGACAAAATCGCAAAGGCTTTGCGATTTTGTCGCTCCTGTATCGCGGATTATAGCAAAATAATTTTATTATTACTTTTGTGTGTTATTTTTCTTTTTCTCCCCTTTTTAATTTTACTTTGTGTTACTATTATTTTCTAGTTTGTTATCTCTTTGCTACTTTATTGTTATTTTATATTTTAGGTTTTTGTGTGAAAGTGTTTTAGTGTAAATAAATGCTGTTTGATTTGGTGCTCCTGATGCATTTATCAGCAAAGGGAGGGGCCACTGTTTTAGGAGCACCACCCTGTTAGATATTGTCAGATATGAGTGGAATGATAATGAAGAAGTCTTTTGTCTACAATAAAGTTATCTGTCATTTCGTGGGTAGAGGAATAAAACCGAATGTATGAGGGTAAAAGATTGTGACCCGAGTCTTGTTCGCGAGCGACATTCAACAGTTTAGGTCCAATACCACCTTTCAAGGTGTCCATACGTTTTAAAGCGCTGTGACGTCTTAATGTTGATTTGGTTACCTACATTGAGTATCTAGTGTTGTTATAATCTAACGTCAAATAGTTAATATTCGTGATAGGAGCAATCGTTGAGTTTCTTGCTAGTTCTTCTCAGTGGATGACAGCGTTCCGAACTGGTGGTAGAATCGTCCTGGCTTAATGATTCCAAATTATTATTAACTTAACCTGTCAATACTTGTTTAGTGGTCCATATGTTATAGTTGTACGGTTATCTCTTGTTGACGTATTATTTAGTAACATTTTCTATGAGAGAACGTTAGAATTATGAGTCGATTTCCCGGCCGTAGCGAACAATCCCGACCCGGAGGTTGTGGTCCCCTGGGTACTGCTGCTGCTGGCGGGGATGGAGGCAATGTGCACAACGGTACCCTTTTCAGGTTCTAAGTCGGTGAGAGTCTGAAATGTGTCCCGTCGGAGGGCGGTGATACATAATGGGGTTTTGCTAATATAAAAAAAAGAATAAATAATGATGAGTTAAAGTAATTGTAAATGTCACCTAAGTATATTTATCTCCATGCTCCGTTTCTTCTTGACGTGGTCGATAGTGACCCCGGCCAGCCGCTTTATCTGAACCGGCACCACCCCCCATTTACCCTGGCTCCAAGTCTTACTCTTGTCCATGGATACGTTCAGGTTACAGGCGCTGGCGATCGGCAGACCGAACGCACTCGTATCACTCTAAATCACAAAATAATATAACTTATGGACAGTAACCTAGAAAAAAACAATACAAATTCTATAGCTAAAAAAACGAAAATTATATTAAAACAAATATATCGCACAATCAGTATTAAAGTGACCTAATTAAAAATTAGGCTTAACTGATTTTTTTTATGGAATAGGAGGCAAACGAGCATGCGGTTCACCTCAAGGAATCAGGGTCGTCCACGAACTCTCGCAGTGCGAGTGTGTTGCCGTTCTTTAAAAAGGTGAAATACACGCTTTTTGAAGGCACTTATGTCGTACCGAGCTGGAAACGCTGCCAAAGGGAGATCGTTCTATAAAATGATCGTGCGCGGAATGAAATTATTTGAATTAGATACTTTGTAACCCTTAGTTCAATGCTATCAAATTCAAATTCAAATTCAAATATTCTTTATTCAAGTAAACTTGTAAACAAGTGCTTTTGAATCGTCAACTTTACTGCTGGTTCGGAAAGCTGTTCCTACCAAGAAGAGCCAGCAAGAAACTCGGCGGTTGCTCTTTTTAAAATACAAATCTTAGAACTAGTTACATTTATTTATTACTGTCTTGTACTATGACATCTGACATCATATTTTGTATCTATGACATCACCCTACGAACAAATTAAAAGACTAGTGTTTTTTTGCTATTCCAAGTTATGGTTCTCTTTAGAACTCACGAGTTTTGAAAACGCTACGCTTTATTACAAATTGCGACAAAGCAACTATTTGAATTAGGAAACTTTAATATTAAGAATACAATATATTGATCAATATGTAATAAATGTGCGTATTCAATCTAAGATCCTATTTATATTAATTCTACCAAGTGCAGCTAGAATTCTATACAGGGGGGGGGAATGAGGTGCTCACATGTCTTATGAAGGTGAGGTACATTATAGGTCTTATACAAGCCTTTTATAGTGTCAATATGTTGCCGAGTTGACAGTTACAGTGTTCTGTGCAAGGGGGGGCAGCTGCCGCCCCTTGCCCGTACCTTGTTACACTCATGTATAATATATGACACAACTACTATAAACTTTTTTTTCTAAATCTTAATCTCTTCATACATAGCCGTGGAACATACTTCTTCTTCTTCTTTATCAACTGATGGACGTCCACTGCTGGACATAAGTCTTTTCATGGATCTATGGATATATATTTATCTATCTATATCTATCTATCTATATCTATCTATCTATATTTTGTTCCGCTTGAATCCAGCGGTACCCTTTTTGAGGTAATCAGTCCGAAACATACTATCACTAGACAATTACCTTGCTGTCATCGGACTTGCTTGTGTTCACCGACGGACCCTGCAACTGGTCGTCAGCCCACTGGTCGAAATGTTTCAACTCACTCATCACCTCCCAAAGTTTCTCCTCGCAACTATCATTTTTCTGACTCTCCGAACTCTGGCTTGACGTTTTCACGTCTAAAACAGATTTTACCCCATCAACCTCCTCATCACTTTTAACGCCTTCCAAAAACTCCTTTGTATCAAAAGGCAACGAATTGTTTCTGTAGAAAAACGGCGGCGACAAAGGCTGATCGTCCTTAAAATCTATATGCTTCTGAACGAAATCAGGAGATCTCTGACTAGATTGATGTCTTGGTTTTCTCGGTTCCGTGTAAGAAGAAGTCGTGAACATGTTACCGGGCATAAATACTTGGTTCTGAAATAGAAATTGCACGTTCGGCACTCCTTCGAAAGACTTTTCCTTCGAATGCGCGCTCTGCGAACGTTTATGACTCTGTGTCTTCTTTTTATATTTAATGGCGGACTTTTTCTCATAATTGAAGGTATTATCAGGATCTCCCGTGCAATCTGTACAAGATACGGGAAGGGAGTGGCGTCCACATTTCTTTTTTATGGGCGTCTCTTGTAGGTCTCTGCTGCCTCCAGATCTTCGCGCCTGAAATTCTGCCAGGTCCCGCTTATATTCCTCGGTCCTTATAGTGCCTACTTGGTTAGGAGGATCTTCTGGTGTAGGCGAGGGTGAACTTAAATGACCGGAGGTGACTGTAACACGTTCCCTGTAAAATAAAATAAATGTAACTACGGGTGTCAAAATTTAAAGAGGTAATATTTAATTAAACAAATTCAAAATCAAATTATTCTTTATTAAAGTAAACTTGTAAAAAAGTGCTTTTGAATCGTCAACTCTGGAGATTAGAATGAATTCAGCAAGAAATTTGACGGTTGATCTATTTAAAACATAATTGTTATAGCCAGTTGCATTTAGTTACTACTACATTGTAAAGTGTGGAAAAATAGCTATATTTACGAATTGTTATCATCTATTTAATCCTCAACACAATCTAAACCAAAAGCTCTGAAGTAAAAATACTAAATTCATCCACACTCCATACTAATATTATAAATACGAAAGTTTATTAGTCTGTTGGTTATGCTTTCATCGCGGATCAATATTTGTGAAACTTAGTACAATTAAAGTTTGTACATCATCATCATCCTCCTGCCCTTATCCCACTCTAAATGGGATCAAGACACCATGTTACAGATACGTTATCATGATTTGGCTACGTATTCTACAACCGGCCGCCTGATTAACGTTAATTCACGACCCCTCGGTAAGAAAAAGGGTGGTCTATTCTTCTCAAGCGGATACCACACGGTGGGTCGACTTACCTTAGCCGGCTTTTACGACACCTCGGTAAGAAATGAGGGTGGTCAATTCTACTCAGTCGGATACCACACGGCATTGTGAATATAGTAACATAGGATATAAATAGGATTAAAAATATCCCGTCTTTCTTTACACTACTAGGTACTAAGGAAAAGTACATATTGAATTATTGAGGGTACTTAAACGCTTAAGTACCACTAATTAGCCATAAACATAAGATTGGCGTTACAAAAAGTTAAAAAAGTAACGTCGCAAAAGTATTATATACATAATACTGCAGATATAATGTAAATTATAATGGGACATGAAGACATTAACCTTATCTAAATATTGTAACATGCATTACAACAGTCCAATTGCATGTTGCATGTCCACCTGACACACTTGCTCATGCGGATGGGCGGAACGGATCGACAGTACAACACCGAAGATGACGCCACAGCCACCGGTATCGCATGACCAATTGTGATTTGTCTGATCGGAATCGATATCGAATCGCTTAGACACAGTATCATTGCACGTTGTTATCTATCCATACGGATATTAAAAATGCGAGAGTTTGTCTGTCAGTCTGTCTTTATGTCCGTCTATCTGTTACGTTTTCACGGCTAATACACTAGATGAATGGTATAATTGAAGTTTATATACCGGGCAAATATAAGAATAAATTCATTAAGCCACACCATTATAAAAGTACAAAAGGAGAAATAAATAAAAAACTTGAACATGGAAACACACTAACTTAAATACGTTCAATAGACAAAAATTTTAATATTTTGGCCGTGACACAAAATGGATTACCACTCACACTTTTTAGAAATGATACTGTTATACATGTTAATATGTAGGACTAATAAAGATATCCCGCTTTTCCTTTGGGAATAGAAAAAAAAATAGTCCATAATTGAGGTCCTCTCTGTTATCTTATAAAGATATAATCAGCTTATTTATAATCTTTAGATAAGCCAGAAAACTTTACTTCTTTGATACTAACAATGTTTTATACCATAATTTTGTGATCTGTGAAATTACACCTGATCTATGGATTCCTCTTTGTACATAAGTTTTTCATAAAAACTTACCTGCCGTAACGGCCATTAACAATATATTTCGTGCTTTAAAGTTAAAAATGTCTCATCAGCATCGAAAAAGCGTTATTTATTTATTTAAATTAATTAGAACGATTAACCAATAACACTAATTAACATTCACATTAAATCAAGCATAAAAAAGAAACATAATAAACAAAACAAGATATAAAATTAAAACTACTACTTAACGACTCTAGAGAAAAAAAAAAAAATACACATAGTACAATTATAACGTTCACTAAAAAGTAGGCAACAATACACAATCTTTAGCTATTCGTCTGCAAATATATCGCAGTGATCGAGGTATGGGTGATTTAGCCCGGGACATCGTACGAGAAAAAGGGACCGCAAAGAATTTTATACGGCGGTAACGGTCATATTCTTTTGGTTATGAACGCTCTATATCCGTCTCAAAGGAGAATAGCCTGAACCCAGTGGTTGTTTGTATTTTATTTCAATAATATTTCAATTTTTGATATATGAGAGATATTTCAATATTTGCTATGCTAAAGAACATCTTAAGGAACGTTAATAACCAAAAATAATTCATTAATATTTCGCTTAACACTTCAACAATAAATATTGATGGATGGTTGATACCGATTGTTAAAACACAATCTCGCCGAACAGTTATGGGTTACAACACATTCAAAATTTTATAGCAGACATAATTGGTAAACGGCAGTGCACGACTGCACGGTAACAATAACATGGATCGGTAGAAATTTGATTTTATTTACCATGAACCTTTATTTTCTCCATTGTATAATCAATGGATTTTTGTATGTAATGTAATAGAGGCGAATTGTGACCTCAATATTTTCGTTTTATATTATGCAGTGAGGGAGATTAAAACAGGTGCCCTGTAAGTTGCCAATTACGTAAATAATTTTCTCATAGAGCTATTAATACTAGAGTAGGGGGCCATAGGAAGGACTGTAAGTGATAGTGAAACAATAAATAATGAGTAAAGATGACATACGTAATCGTATACTTAATCTTTATCATACATAAAAAAGGAAGACAGCCTCATCATCATCATTCTCCTGCCCTTATCCCACTCGAAGTGGGGTCGGCACAACATGTTACAAACATGTTGTCACATGATTTGGATAAGTATTTTACGACCGGCCACCTGCCTGACGTCAACTTACCTTAGTCGCCTCTTACGACACCTCGGTAAGAAAGGAGGGTGGTCTATTCTATTCTGCCGGATACCACACGGCACATACCTTAGTCGCCTCTTACGACACCTCGGTAAGAAAGGAGGGTGGTCTATTCTATTCTGCCGGATACCACACGGCACATACCTTAGTCGCCTCTTACGACACCTCGGTAAGAAAGGAGGGTGGTCTACTCTATTCTGCCGGATACCACACGGCACATACCTTAGTCGCCTCTTACGACACCTCGGTAAGAAAGGAGGGTGGTCTATTTTATTCTGCCGGATACCACACGGCACATACCTTAGTCGCCTCTTACGACACCTCGGTAAGAAAGGAGGGTGGTCTATTCTATTCTGCCGGATACCACACGGCGTTGATCACCCTCAATCTATACTTATTATAAAACAAAGTCCCCAAAAGCTGTCTGTCTGCTTGTGATCGTTTTTCTCTAAATCTACTAAAAGGATTTTTGTACGGATTATACTTAAAGGTTGTGCAATTCTTCCGGAAGGTTTAAGTTAATAGTAAATTACACTTTTATGCAAATTGTGTTGACGAGGTTGCGCAGTTGTTAAAAAACTCGCCTTCTGGGAGCTTAGTCGCGTGCGCCGCGTAAACCAACAGAGATACAGTAAAGTAATGTACTAGAAGCTGTAGATAGCCTAGGGGTGAGACCGTGCGACTCACTAGAGACGACATAGGTTCAAACCCCGGGCAGGCACCAATGAGTTTCTCTATTAAAACTCATGTGTCTAATTGATAATTGCAATTTATCACACGCTTTTCGGTAAAGGAAAACATCGTGAGGAAACCTGCATATCTATAGAGAATTCTAGATATGTGTAACCTACCAATCCGCATTGGAGCAGCGTGATAGGTTTTAGCCCCAATCCTTCTCTCCAAAAACGGAGAGAGGAGGCCTTAGCCCAGCAGTGGTAAAAAGTTTAACTTTTTAATTTTTTTTAATGTACTAGAGAATTGTAGATCTATAAAAGTACGACAAAAAAGTCCGTGACAGCATATCTCTACCCCTTATGGTGAACTGAAAATAACTACTTTTGTGTTCAAAATTTCAATTAAATACACTGTTTTCCACGCGGGCGAATCTGCAATTACAGCTAGTAAGACATATTTTAGGCTTGTTTCTCTACTCTAGTATAATAACTATGATTCTTCTTCATCTTTTTCACCAACCGATTGACGTTCTTTGCTGGTCTTTTAAAGTATTTCCAGCTGCTCGGACCTTTCAGAGGTGTCTTTTCACTTAATGGAGCTTCAGCTATGCTTTTCGGTGCCGAGTTGAAAATACAAGACCTTAGGTCCCCTTTGGGCCCCATACATACAGGGGTAAGAGGACCTGGTCTGTAACTATAAGTCAGCCAGTCCGAAATGTATCAGACTATCTAATGAGCAGTTATTTATTTATTTATTATTTTTGCACTATACAAAGTGTAGTGTTTGTAAATCTATTGTATTCTTATCTATGATCTATGCATTGGCTTTGGGTCTATTTATGTTATTACTTGTCTTTGGTATAGTGGTGTAGTGGATAGATATAAATGTTTCTGTTACACACGGAAAGTGGGGAAGGAAAGGTTCGTAATAGCTACAGACGAAAACGTTCGCACTTGAACATTGCACCTGGAAGAGGAAACACCTTAACATAGGCAAGTAGGCAAGAGAAGTTCTACACAAAAGGTACATTGGTTCATAAGATATTTAATTATGACAAGCGTGCAAATTATTTTATAGAAACAGCCTTTACTTTGCAACTTTGCAGAGATCCATTATATGTACAAAAATAACAATATTATTTTTCTATAATATATGTAAATAATATAATTATAGCAAAATAACATTATGATAAATAATTATTATGGCTACTTTTGTTATGAGGACGTGTCAATCGATGATGGTGACTGTGGTGGTTTAGCGAGGACTATCGGAGGGATGCTCTTGAATTACTGGTAGTTTAATAAAACGCCGTTGTTAGCCTTTAAAATGCATAGACGAAATCTAATCCGTGCAGTGCTTCATGGATGAAGCGTTGAAATGTCTGGCCTGCGTTTTTGAGACCTGGAGTCAATCTCGGGAATTCGAACAACCCCATAGGAATGATTATGGCTGTCTTGGCTATATCTTCTTCGCGAACTTTATTTTGCTGGTATGCTCTATTGAGATCAATTGTTGAAAGGACAGTTTTGTCTGCTAGTTGAAAAGTGAAGTCTTTGATGCGTGGAATGGGATAGCGTTCGGGTGTGGTGACGCTATTGAGCCTAGTCCTGAGCCTAGTATTGAGCGATAGTCCCCACAAATTCGTAGATCACCATTTTTCTTTGGTACAATTTACAGTGGTGAAGGTAGTCCTTTGTGTTCCTAATAAAAACGTCTAAAACCTTGCTCTCTACGAGAATGAAATCCGTGAAAAAGGGTTATAAAAAACATTTTTATTAAAAAAAATTCAGATACTTTTTACTTAATAATATTGAACTAGCGGTTCCGAATAACATGCAACTTGACTGCAACAACCAGCTTGCCAAGCAATATGATTATTGGCATTAACATTCCTGTATAATAAACATCCGCATTAGCTTTAGCAGTGTACGTATTTCGTTTTAGACGACGGAAGTAATTAAACCGATTAAAATTCAATATACAAGTTCATTGACCGCATTCTTAAATGTACTTTCGATGGTAAATATTGATGATTAGTGTCAAAATGTTGAAAGTAAAAATACATTTCCGCTAATGTCCACATCCACATCAATTCAAACTAAAATTATAAATGCGAAAGTATTCAGTTAATTAATTGAAAGTATGTAAGAAGGAATAGTCATCGGTTCATAACATTTTCACATACAACCTGCTGCACCTATTATAAAGAATTAGAAGAGGGTGATATCCAGTCGTATAAGTAAAAGTTAAGTAACGGCCTGTTACTATTCCACGGCTGGGCATAAGCCTCCTCAATCTGTTTTTGGGGAGAAGGGTAGAAGCTAATACCTAGCACGCTGCTCCAATTCGGATTGGTAGATTACAAATATCCCCAAAATTCTCACGTTTACTCACGATTTTATCCTTGGCCGAAATGCGTGTGATAAATTGCAATTATCAATTAGACACATAAGTTTTACTATAAAACTCATTTTTGCTTGCCCGGGGTTTGAACCCATCATCGTCTTTAGAGAGTCGCACGGTCTCAGCGCTGAACACATGACGACAGTCACACAGGTTATTTAAAATAATTCTTTTATTCAGACGATGTCGGATACCAAGTTATTAATTGCGATTTATGCACTGGATTCTCGATTACAGCGGGCACGAAAAGAGCGTAAAAATATTGTCGAGTCTGCTCTACTCTTAGTACTACTAACCAGACCTAAAGGCTGAAGGGAGAGGATACTAACCATGTCTTAAGGCGACTTGGAATGGAAGTATGTCTATTATTAGCCATCACGCTGACGGTAATGCTGGAAACCAGGACCGACCGACTTCAGGTTTGAACGTCGGTATAGACAGGACGAGTATATTTTTGAGTATATTTCGATTACTTAAATCAGTAGAACCATATCGTAGGTGTAAGCGATAGATGCAATATGGTGGGAAAGTTAACGCATGAACCACGGACAACAAGAGGCTGTCCGGACGAAACGATTCTATGGTCTTTTCAGCATGGTCTTTTGCAGAGGCGCCATTCGTTCTTATAGTATGAAGGTATCACACCCATCACCACTTCAGCTTCAAATACAATGATCACTGGATGATAGCATATAAATTCTAATAAAACCTTCTTCAAATTAACGAGAGCAAAATTAATTGTAGGAAGATATAAATCCTAAAAGTATAAACGTACAAACGTAAAAGTACAAACAAGTTGTAGGATGTAAACACTTAAACGTTAATAATGATTTTAACGCCCACGAAGCCACCGTGGGATAAACACGGGTCGCACAGCGGCTAACTGGTTTTTGTTCCGTTTATAGTTCAGTTACTTTTAACTATTTTCTCGTCGGCGATTAACTTTGAACTAGCATCAACTGCAATGGTATTCAACCGTGACTGATTCACCTTTGTTTATTTTCTTTAACTTAAACTTGACGAATGAAAGATTTTAACGAAAGTTGAAATAGATTGCGAATTGAGTTTACTTATTTACTAGATGCGTCCTACGGGTTCTATAATAATTTATACGTATTTCCTACAAAATCCTTCAAAAGGATGGTACGGCCATCATTCCAAACCACCAAAAAAATCGTAATCAACTGCAGTTTTTGTGTCATTCCAGTTTAATAACTATATGTATGTAAGGAGTTTCGTACAAATCCGTTACACACTTTCGCCATTATAATAAGTAAGAAGTAGGATTTACATTTACAATTTTTATAAGATTTACATGCAAAGTAAATAAGGATATGGCTGCCAATCCGTTAGGCGGAACTACGACATGTAATTTTAATATATTTATTGAACTTTCGCATTATAAGTAGGTATTATTACATATCACCAGGAAGAGCAACACCAATCCGCATTGGAGCAGCGTGGTAGGTCTTAGCTCCAATCCTTCCCTCCAAAAACGGAAAAGGGAGGCCTATGCCCAACAGTGGGATACTAACAGCAGGCATTCCATGAACTCTTATTGCGATTCAATTGAAAACGTAAACTAAAGTGTATTGCTTTCTCATACCATGAAGTCTTACAGACGCACACTTTAAGTCGTTGCCGAATGAGCGTTTGGAATTCCTCCTAAGAACATGTGAGTAACAGAGACAGAGTTATCTATAGTTCATATAACATTATCCTTTTCAAACATTACGATCCCAATGCAATTCACGCTTCATGGTACGAAAAGAAAGCGGTTTAGGTACTGACTTTGAATTGAATCGTTATCTAAAAGTTCATGGTAGGCCTACAGGCCGTTACTTTTTCTACCAGTGATATAAAACCTTACAACACGCATACGTTTTAGAAGTCCTGAATTTTCTTTAATCGCAGATTTAGAAAATTAATAATTTAGAGTTTTGTATCATGGGACTTTTCGTTAGTAACGCTTAATTCTTTAAATTATGATAGATGGATTTAAAAATTATTTTTTTGATTTAAAGAGTTTATTAGTTCACACTAATTTAGAATTAGAATTAAAGGATATTAGTATAAAAGACTTGTTCTCTTTAATAAAATTGATCTAGTCGCGTTGTAATCCAGTAAAACATTACTGTATACATCAGCGAGTTATTTAGGCAAGAATTAGTCATGACTAAGCCCCGCCCGTGACTAAGCTGCTCACGATTGTGATGCGATACGGGAAACTCATCGTTCTCAGGTTTCAACGGTCAGTTATAACGGTGGATTAAATGTTTTCACCGATACTTATAAATTAAGCTTAGAGGGCTTATAATAAAACGTAGTTTGTTTTAAAGTCTTAGAGGTGGAAAATTCTCTTTTAAGTTATTGGTCCGACCTCACAGGAGGCACCCTTCGGACGTCGTTCTCTGACGCTAGGGATTTCTGTGCTCTACTCTCCGTTACCATAGACGATGCTTCCGCGCTCGCCTATCTCCCCCAGTGTAGCTGTAAAAGCAGGGCAACAGCATATTAAAACTTAAGTTTCTTAGAAGCTTTATCAACTTGCCTTGAATGTATGTGAAGGTGGAATCTTACAGGTGGAATCTTACAATCATTTGAGCCTCTTCCCGGGGTCTGATTGAGCTGAAATTTTGGTGTAGTCCCGATGACAATGCACATTGATGATAAAATGATGATCTGATCCTACTGCCTGGATTAGCTCCAGATTAGGGATGTTACGGAGCACCGACTTCGGTTCCGAAAAGTCGGAACCTCCGATTGAATTCACACCTCTGACTTCGACTCCGGCTCCGATAAATTTTAGTCGGAGGTATAACCAAGGTGAAATTATAATGCAAATTCTGACAGAACGCGCAACTACAAGTTGTAACTCGGGGGTGTCTCCCCTCGCACGCGCAACTCTCGTTCATTTGTTTATTTTCAGTAGCAATGATTAGAGGCGCTTAAGTATTCAATTATTTAAATCATGGTGGTCGTATTGTCTAAGTACAGTTTAGGTCAATTTTTAGATTAATAATGAAAGAGGCGGAAGTGGAAACCTCCGCCTCCGATTCCGACTTCGGCTACGATATTTCAAATATGAAATCTCCGGTTTCGACTCCGGTTCCGGTAAACCCACCTCCGTAACATACTCCAGATAATGAAATTTTGTTAAAAGCTTTTTAAAAGCTTTTTGAACTTGACTTGTGATTTGCTTTGATGCTATAAGGGAAGAAAAATTTATACGGGCAGAATAACATGGACATATATCCTATCGGTAAAATATTATGAGTATCATAAGTATCAGTACATCAGTAAAATAACTGATCAACGCAAAATTCAGTACAAACGGAAACGAAGTACTTGTCAAGTCACATTTTTCATCATAACAAATAACTCAATGACAAGACCGAAAACATAATGCGATGTCTATTAAAATCATCATAACACAAAAAAGGGGATATAATTAAGAGATTAGATTAGAGAAAGCCGAAAAGATAAATAGCTTACTGATAACTTTAATGTACATTATAAACAAAAACTTACATAAGTGAGATTTGATGTTTTAAAATAGAAAGCATCTCCGATAGCTACCTAATTTTAATGTCACGAAGATAGGCTTACATAAATACGAAGCTGTCTAACCATCAATTTTCGTTATTTTTTTGATAGCAATAAGAGTAATACGATGCACCGATCGGTAAATAGTCCGGTGAAAGTGAAATTTCGATACTGTTTTAGACAATAGATCATTGAATGGTCTCGTACCGAAAAGCCTTTTGTTAGATGTATCAATCATGAGCCGGAGAGATTTTTCGCGTATCTTATTCCACAGAGTCGATTAATAAATTAAGGTAGCCGGACGAACATTTCGTAATGTCTATGATAAGTTTATTGTTCATTCCACAGACATGATAGTTCGTTCATGACGGCTGATAGGGACGTAACCACTCACTTGTTTAGCTACTTTTCAATACATATTAAAAACAATATTGCCTCACCGCGTCTGTCTGTTTGTTCGTGATTATCTACAGCGATAAAACTACTGAATGATTTTCACACGTGTAGTATAGTATGTGGGTTGAGATGTGTGATTATTACTTAATATTTTTATACAAACTTTTCATTATGTCTTATGTCTTACGGAATATTGTTATGGGGTAAATGCGCGGACATTGAAAAATTTTTTGTGTTACAAAAAAGAGCCATACGTGGCATTTATAATTTAAATTCGCGCGATTCCCTGCGAGAGAAGTTCAAGGAAACAGGTATTCTTACATTGGCTTCACAGTATATTTTTAGTAATTTAATTTTTGTTCATATGAATATAAATAATTATAAAAGGATTGGCGATGTATATAATAGACGAAGTAGGAACCGACATAAGCTTGCGGTTCCTGCTTTTTGCCTTGCAAAAGTTCGTAATTCGTTTGTGGGTTTGGGTATAAGATTCTATAATAAAATTCCACAATCTACATTAACTTTACCTTTACAGCAGTTTAAAAATACTATTAAAAAAGGTTAATTAAGAAAGCCTATTATACTATTGAAGATTACATAGAAGATAAGAATGCGTGGATATAGCTTCTCTTCAATCCTGTACAAGACATTTATAACTATATTTAACTAGTGATAAGAATTATTGTTGGAAAAGAGCAACCGCCGAGTTTCTTGCTGGTAGGAACAGCGAATTTCCGAACCAGCAGTAGATGTTGACAATTCAAAAGCACTTGTTTACAAGTTAACTTGAATAAAGAATATTTTGAATTTGAATTTGATATCCATACACAGTCTATAACGCACCACGTCCTATGTTATACTTATACTTGTTGAAAATTTAAGTAATAGTTAAGTCGCCTGGGATCTTCATCGAAAAAGCTACTCAATTAATAACTGTATTAATGTAGAATTGCTACCTCTAAAAGGTATATGTCGAAAATAGAGCGTAGTAAAAAAAAATCAGTAGGAGACGAGCCCCACCAACCAGACGGGAGAAACGCTAGAAGATTGATTATTATTATAAATTATTTATTTAGATCAAGTAAAGTAGTAAAGTAGTAGTAATCAAGCATCAACTAAAAACAAATCAATCAAAGTCAAGAACAAGTAAAAACTACTCTTTACTAGTATATAAAAATGCCGTGTGGTATCCGGCTGAGTAGAATAGACCACCCTCTTTCTTACCGAGATGTCTTTAAAAGCGACAAGGTAAGTTGACATCAAGCAGGCCGCCGGTCGTAAAATACGTAGTCAAATCATGTTACAGCATGTTTTAAACATGTTGTGCCGACCCCACTTAGAGTGGGATAAGGGCAGGGCAATGATGACTAGTATATAAAAACTAAAAATCTATAATAAAACTAAAATGTTACCACATAGCGTATGAAAATAATTATACAATTCTACACTGTATATTTCTCTATATAATATACTCACATCAAATAACTTTATTAAATCAATTAATTAACTTTAGCTTACCATTACAGCAGTTTAAAAAAACTATTAAAAAAAGGCTAATACAGAGAGCCTACTATACTATTGAAGATTACTTAGACGATAAGAATGCGTGGATATAGCTACTCTTCGACCCAGTACAAGACATCAATAACTATATGTAACTAGTAATAAGAATTATTTTTTGAAATGAGACCCCGCCGAGTTTCTTGCTGGTTCTTCTCGGTAGGAACAGCTTTCCGAACCAGCAGTAGATGCTGACGATTCAAAAGCACTTGTTTACAAGTTCACTTGAATAAAGAATATTTTGAATTTGAATTTGAAATATAGACAAAAAGTAAACCAATACCTATAAATAAAATACCGTGATAACACGCGTATTAGTGATTTTACTTTTTTTTATTTTTCGTGGGTGTTTCCTAAACACAGAACACGCTAGTTAAATTTAATTATCTATTTATTAGCAGAGACCAGTCCACCGACATAAGAAAGATACTCATACCAGGCCAATTACTTAATTTTTTTTTAAATTATTTATTAAGGGAATCAAACAATATAATAAATCTAAAAAATTAAAGTTACAAATAATACAAAAACCAGAAAAGTTTCCACAAGTTAACACAAATAAAGTAGACAAGTTAGCTTTATGAGCATATTTCAAAATCGAAAGAAGGAAGACAATACAAAATATATATATATATATATATACAAATATTATATAATGTATTACTTGAGATATCCCTATTTAGTTTTAACAGTTTTTCCACGAATTAATTTTTTAAATATCTCAAGAGAACAAGTAAAATCAATATCAACAAAATTCTCATTGTAACTACGACAAGCTAGACATAAGAAAGTATTCCTCGTATTATTAATTCTACTAACAGGCCCTTGAAACAAAGCTCTGTTACGTGTATTTATCTCAGGACATCTAAAATATATATTACTTAAAAGATATCAGGAGTCTAAAAGATTACGTATTATTTCATATAGAAAATTATTTTTGTATAGAAATTTAGTTGTAATGTTTTAAGCCACTTGGAAGTGACTAAAGTAACCCTTGATGCCATACACCGCTTTGCAATAGGGTTAACAAGAGTGATCAGATTTCTAACCCGCAGTGTCACGAAGTTTTGCAATGAAAATAAAACGTCGAGTGCCTTTTACTAAATAGAAAAACTTATCTTTCATGAGGTAATGATATAATCGTTAGGATGGCGCACTAAATATTGTATAATAGGCACGCAAAAAACGAACATTACATCATGTTATAACTTTTTGTTTGTCCTATATTTCATGAGGCGATCAAATTTCAGTTACACGCTCTAAAATTTTATTTAAGTAATAATTTATTTAATACATAAGACCAAAACTAAACTTATATGTCCTATTGATAATTGCAATTTATCACACGCTTATTCATCATCCTCCTGCCCTTATCCCGATCTTGGGGTGGGTAAAACATGTTACAAACTTAACAACAAGTTTGGCTTTATTATATAACAATAAGTATGAATCGCGAAATTTTAAGATCTACCATTATCACACGCTTCTCGGTGAAAATAACTATATATAACTTAAGAGAATTCTGGGGGTATGTGTTATCTAGCAATCCGCATGGTATTAATCCGTAATGTACGTAAGTCGTTTGTGGATTTGGGTCTATGATCTATACTTATTATAAAACTAAGTCCCTAAAAGCTGTATGTTTGTATGTGATCGATTTTCTCAAAATCATTAGAGCAGATTTTTATATGGTTTTTACTAAAAGATAGTGATAGCTTTCCGAACCACCAATAAAGTTGACGATTCAAAATCCCTTGTTTACAAGTTTACTTACATATAGAATGTTTTGAATTTGAATTGGAGCAGCGTGGTGGGTCTTAGCTCCCTTCTCTCCAAAAACGGAGAGAAGAGACAGTGCCCAGTAGAGAGACAGTAACGGCCTGCTACTATCCCACGTAGAAAAAATGATCTGCTATTCTAAGACCAATTTTAATATAAAACTAATAAGTGCTGATATCGCCACATCCGAAGAAAAAAGCTAAAAAAAAATTGTAAATTTATTCTATGGATGGGGATTATAATGTTGTTGGACTTGACGGCATGTCTGATATTATTGATGCTGTTACTTAACAAGATATTCGCATAAAAACGGAAAAGGAAATATTAACATAACGTTTTGAGATCAAAATACAACCGATATGTGAAATGCTGCTGCTAGATAAATTATGCTAATGATCATTTCGGTCATTAGCCTAATAGAGAAGTTTAAACATCTTAGGAGACTCTCACGTAGTTGTGTCAAGAGAATAAAAGTAGGCAGCATTCCATAAGAGGGTACTCAGTTAGTTATTCTATTATAAACCCCTTATCTATACTTTCCCGTTGTATTAATGCCAGTGTTTCTGCATATTTAATGTTCATAACTTAAACAATTTAGAAATGCAAATTACAAGAGCTTTTGAATGAATAAAAGATAAGTATGAACATAGAGCTGTGATAGCC
Organism: Morpho deidamia; assembly: GCA_947086505.1. Taxonomy (NCBI): domain Eukaryota; kingdom Metazoa; phylum Arthropoda; class Insecta; order Lepidoptera; family Nymphalidae; genus Morpho; species Morpho deidamia. The sequence goes on from CAMTZC010000011.1 coordinate 4,368,704, forward strand.
CAGCGGCGAGACCGTGCGACTCTTTCTAGGGGAACACGAGTTCAAACCCGGGCAGGTACCAATGAGTTTTTTTGTTAAAACTCATGTGTCTAATTGATAATTGCAATTTATCACACGCTTTTCGGTGAAGGAAAACATCGTGAGGAAACCTGTACATCTCTCGAGAATTCTGGAGATATGTGTAACCTACCAATCCGCATTGGAGCAAAGTGGTAGGTCTTAGCTCCAACCCTTCTCTCCAGAAACGAAGAGAGGAGGCCTATTCCCAGCAGTGGGAATGTAACAGGCCGCTACTATAGGAACATAGATCAAGATCTTATACAGATTTTTTTTTATTATCCATTAACGGTAATAATTTAACGAAAATTAAGCAAAAACTGAATATGAATAAAAGAGATATTCAATAATATTATTTACTTAAATGAAATAAATTTGTACAAAACCAAATTATTCTAAATTTTCTTATATTTCGACTTCAATTTTACTTTTCATATTATACTCAAGAACAAACGAATTAAAAACTAGGTTAGTGCCACTGAAAGCAAAAGTAATTGTCCAATTTCTATTTTTTTTTTAATAATTGATACATATTTAGACTTAATAATTTTGGATGTTCATAAAATATATGAGCGATATCTAACGACTTATATTCAATTAAAAAAGGTAAAGTAATTGCTTGTCACTATTACAATGCTGAGCAAAGGCCTTCACACTCCGTTTTTGGTGAGAACGATTGGAGCTAAGACCTACCACGCTGATCCAATGCGAATAAGTAGCTTACTTAGAATTCTCTCGAAATACGCAGGTTTTCTCATGATGTTTTCCTACACCGTGTAGGATTTCCTAGCGTGTAATAAATTGCAATTATGAATTAGACACATAAGTTTCAACAGATGAACTCATTGGTGCCTTGCCCGGGGTTTGAACCCGTAACTCCTCGACAGAGACGCCCGGGCTCACCGCTGGGCTATCACACCTTTTATATATCTTCTTCTAGCTTCTATATTCACTATCAATAATTCAGATTGATTTATACTTTATACACTTTACATTGTCTCTTGCCTTCTATATTCAAGATGTCAAATAACAAAAACAAACAGAAATAAAACTGTATTTTAATGCAAGTTTTATTTTCCACTTTATAACACGTCCTAAATAACTTCAACGTCAAAAACACTTGAGCAAATTTTATTGAATTGAATACAGTACAAAAACTAATTCGGCAGATTAAAGTGAAATGACGAAAATCATTTTCTAAAGTAAAAGTCCGAACTGCCTCATTCGATACCATTCATCTGTAGTGACGAATACCTCGAAACCGTGTGATCTATTGTGCAGATGACATAGAAAAAAAAAGAACATTATCTCTTCGCTCGATTTACGTTTAAGTATGTCGAATATTAAAGAGATCTCATTAACGCGAATAATGTTGCAATAATTATATTAAACCACGCTATACCGTTATAGTCTTTAACGCCATTGATAAGTACAAAAAATACAACTTATGTCGTAATATGGAAACGTGTATAAGTAAACAACTACGAAAATGGTTCTGTACATTAAACCTAGCATTTGTTCCTCGAGTTATTTTATTACAGCCCATTATAATACACTATCGTGTAGATCAAGGGTTGCCAAATGGTGGACCGCGGTCCAGATCCGAACCCCCGACCCAAGAGTACAGCAACTTGCACTTGTAAAGCAGCATATTAGAAGATAAAATTCATTAAAAATAAATTTCGATCTCGACGTACTACTGAACTCGCTCTCCAAGATTTAATGTAAATAGTTGCATCAATTTTACTCCACACTTCGGACAGATAAAAAAATACCTTTGCTATTTTCTAAATTACATTTGTTTAATAAATATTTTTTCTTATAAATAAAATGTGCGGACCACGATGGTCATTTCATTTCTTAAAACAAACCCTGAGCGAAACTAATTGGTGACCCCTGGTCTAGATTTACGTATTTGGGAAAAAATTCAAATATACTGTGCACCCAGTAATAGAATGCTTAAAACAATTTCTTTGCTACTCCAGTCATTGTAGTTCACATCGTCGGAGCAAGCAAACTTTGCTAGTTCCGAAACATCATCTGTAGATGATACGTCAACGTACAATCATCATTTGTAATTAATCCTAAGTGGGCATTTGCAATCTTACACCACATCCAAATTATGACAAAAAAAAATAATGACTCGCCGCTTTCTTCCTAACGAGGACAGATAAATTTTAAATTTGTGTCATTTAGTCATGATCGTAATTATATGTACATATTTATGAAAATATCGTGTGTATGTGAAAATAGTGTGGTTGAGCTTGGATTTATACCCTTTCTACCCACAAAATATGAATGATAAGAGAACTAATAACAATACTTGTCACGTATAGTATAAAAATGTAAATGATGTTAAAATTTTATTTTGAAAACTTTTTTCATTTGTTCATTGAACACGCGTACGCCTTATGGATCCCACAGCCAGTGATTTTTAAAAGCAACGTATTTATGAAATAATTGTGGCAAAAAATAAGAAAATACTTTTCAAAGAGATTAAAGGAGGGTAATTAATAATAATAATACATGAGAATAGAACTTTTTTATCAGATTGACAGTATGCTGTTAGCCCTTTTACACCGTCACCGGGCGGGTAATAAAACTTAAAAATTTATGGGTGCTTTGCTTTTAGAATATAATAGAATTTTAGAAATAATTTACGAATGTTTATGTCTGAAAAGAAAACAAATATAACCGATATTGTAAAAGACTAAGAACAAAAGGGTATGATGGAATTATTAGCCCTCGTGAAATTGAAATGAAACTCTTCATGTACTTTCGGTTTGAGGTTTAAAATTTTATTTTATGTAAATTGCGTAAGATACAAACAACGAAAAATGCAATAAGGTTAATCTTACCTAATAGGAAGACGGAGAGGAGGAACTTATTTTCGCATTTTAATTCTATGGATTTCGTTATGGTGATTTCTCTAAATAACCCTAAAAATCAAATCAAATAGACAGTACCATGTAATAACTTTCGATTCGCGGAACATTTGAATTTTATTCATAATCGTGATCTATTATCAATGACGCTATTCATTTTCAAACTCGACATCAAATATTTTTAAATGAATGCAAACACGGTTCTTTCTCTTCAACAACTGTTGCGATTTCTCCATTAGGTTTCCATTACAAATGGCGTGTCTATGCCTAGACCAGTGATGCCCAACCTTTTTCTTGACATGCCCAACCTAGATATTATTTTTCCCCCCCATATGTAACATTCATAAATAAATAAATAAAAATAAATACATGGGACACTTTCACACTCGGTCGTCTATCCCCAAAGTAAGTAACTTAATACTTGTGTTGTGGGTGACAGACAACTGGTAGATATATACATATATAATTTTAAATACATACTTAAATACAAATACACACCCAGGCTCGAAGAACCAACAAATTGTTTATAGAAAATTTTGGCCTTCGGCGGGAATCGGACCCACGACGACAAGCATATTTCTTACACTTAATTCTTTTTTAATAGTCTTAGTCTAATAAGATCCATATTGGATTGGGTACCCCTCCCTGCCTCGACGGCCTCACGTTGGGAAACACTGGTTTACCCCTCGTTCGCACGAGAGGATTTCTATCACGCGTAAAAATTACGCCGAATTGAAACAAATGGGCATCCAGGTATCCGTTCACACGACAGCGTATTTAAATCGCGACATATTTTATTTATTTATTTATTTATTTATTTATCTTTATTGTATAAACAAAAGGCGGACTTATCCCTAAAAGGGATCTCTACCAGCCAACCTATGAGTAACAGAAAGAAAATGAAAAGAAAAAAAAAATTAATGATGGAAAAAAAAGGAAGGAAGAAAAATAAAAATAACGAAACACTATACATAGATTAAAGTTGAAAATAAATTTTATCGTGCAGTATTCCATTTTAGTCGTTAGGGCGAGGGCGTTAAGCTGAATATACCATACGAAACTTCTTATAACGCCTACTGTGGAATTTTAACGCGACGTAATTTTTACGCCCGTGCGTACGAGGGGTTAGACTAAACCATTGACAAAAGTATTGCGGTCGGACCGAAATTTATTTTTTTGATACATGCTAAGATTTAGATTAAATATACAAACAGACTTGAACAGTCACTTCCTTTTCAAATATAGCCGGAGCAATCATTAGTATTTCCGATTATAATAATGCAACTATTTTGATTATGTAATTTATGTTAATCGATTGTAAACGATGATGTAATGATCTATTCAAATAATATATAAACTAATATAAAGAAATGAAGTAGTTTTCAAAGAAGTTTTTTCCTTTTTGAGTGAACAGAAAAGTGCTTAGATGTGCCGTGTGGTATCCGGCTGCGTAGAATAGACCACCCTTATTTCTTATCGAGGTGTCGTAAAAGGCCACTAAGGTAATTTGACGTCAGGTAGGCGACCGGTCGTACGTAGCCAAATCATGAGACAATATGTTTGTAACATGTTGTGCCGACCCCTCTTAGAGTGGGATAAGGGCAGGAGATAGATGAGAAAAGTGCTTAGATGTAGGTACAACAACTTATTTGCCTCATAAGTTAATCTACAAATGAAGAAATAATGAATATATAATAGCATATACAATAATAAATATAACATTTTTGAAAATTCCTGATTATCCATATCCGTTGAAAATGGCAAGACGATGTTATTGCTCATTGATTTAAAAAAAATATATATTTTTCAACTGTCTGGATGCCATCTTATTTCACGTCACAATAATTATGACTTCATGAAAAACTTGTTTAAGGGACCGATCACGACAATGCCTGATTAATCAAAATGTCTGGGCTGTACGATGAAGCACACACAAGTAAACAACGAGTGCCAAATATACAAGAATAACATAAACCAGCTTCTGAATACTTGAACAATAAAAAAACCTAAAAAATTACATTTATTAAATTACAGAAAAAAATTGAAACCTGCGAAAATTATCCTTTATCATATTTTTAACTACCATCAACTCTAAGTGGGGCCGGCATAAAATGTTACAAATATGTCACATGATTTGGCTTCGTATTTTACGACCGGCTGCCTGCCTGACGTCAACCCCTCCGTAAGAAAGAGGGCGGTCTAATCAACCGGATACCACACGGTGGATACATCATGCAACTCACCTTTGTCGCCTTTTACGACATCTCGGCAAAAAATGAAGGTGGTCTATTCTACTCAGCCGGATACCACACCGCGGGTCGACTTACATTGGTCGCCTTTTACGACACCTTGGTAAGAAATGAGGGTGGTCTATTCTACTCAGCCGGATACCATACGGCGGGTCGACTTACCTTATTCGCCTTTAACGACACCTCGGTAAGAAATGAGGATGGTCTATTCTACTCAGCCGGATACCACACGGCGGGTTGACTTACCTTAGTCGCCTTTTACGACACCTCGGTAAGAAATGAGGGTGGTCTATTCTACTCAGCCGGATACCACTCCGCGGGTCGACTTACCTTAGTCGCCTTTTACGACACCGTAGTAAGAAATGAGGGTGGTCTATTCTACTCAGCCGGATACCACAGGGCGGGTCAACTTACCTTAGTCGCCTTTAACGCCTTTAACAGTAAGAAATGAGGGTGGTCTATTCTACTCAATCGGATATCACACGGCATGTCACATTTTTAACTACCATTATCACAATTTTTGAAGATACTTGAAGAACTGAAGAGTGTCATGAGTGATATTTTATCTTAGTACGAGTCTACACAGACGAAGACGTGGACAGAATTTAGAAATGCACTACTTCTCATTAAACTTGAAAGAGCATAAATCAAGTAATTAAATGGATGTAGCATCAAAAGTATATCATTGTTAAAAGCAAATTCGAATGACCAATACAATAATGTGAAACGATTATTCGTTATTCAACAATACGTCTGGAATGTGACCGCTATTGCAATTTAATGAAAGGCTTAGCACAATCGATTTCTAGGTGGAGACTGTTAACAATACATCAAACATCTGAATAGATCGGATCAGAATAAAGTACAAAAAGCAATGAAAATATTATTTTGCTATAATCCGCGATGAAAGAAAATATATGTAATTCTAAATGTACTATCCGTTTTCATATCTGATACATGCAAAATTCATACCATCAGTAACATAACAATACACCAGCACTGCACATATTCACTACAGCAATGTCCACAATCGTTTCTCTTCTGAACCGAAGCATCGTCAGGAGATGGACTCCACGACAAAATCCCAATCGCTTTTGCATATATTAAGTATGAGAACGGATAATACAATCTATACAATACATTTAGCATTAAATATATTTTCTTTTATCGAGTATTATAGCAAATTATAAATTCATTGCTTTTTGTATAATGGACCTCCGCAAAGTAACGCCTAATTCTATTAATCTGAATAGAGTAATTTGCTTTTTCTGCTTATATAAAAAAGGAAATTGTTTAACATGAGTAACAAAATTAGAAAGTAAAATGACATCCTGTTACCATCTCAAATGCCGAATTCCTTGCAGAGAAAAATTGGAGCACACTCGCAACAGCGTGATAACTTATCTGCCAAAAGTGTTAATAATATAATTTTGCTATAATCCGCGATTAGGTAAACTGAAAATCTATACAATGCTAAACGAGTTAGTTTTATACTGGAGTATCAGGTAAGAAAACGGATAGTCCACTCTACATTTAGCACTATGTATATTTTCTATTTACCTTATCGCGGATTATATATTAAAATATGACTTTAGTATTATGGATCTCCCCAAAGTAACGCCTAATTCTATAGACTAATCAGTCACTACGCTTGATTTCCCCTATACATCGCTCTAATCGGTGGCCTCATAGAAAGTACCCTTAGAGTGACCGACGTTCCCAGACTTGTAGAGCTTCTGCGCTCCACTCCGCATTTCGCACCCTTGGTGAAAGCCGTACGTTGTTATCCAGGCAATTCGTGCCGGGTAAATTTGACAGGCATTAGTCGCGGGTTCGATTTCCGCCGAGGACCAACATTTTCTAACAACAATTTGTTAGAAAATGTTGGTCGTTTGGTGAATATTATTTATGTACCTACTAATCCGTATTGGAGCAGAATGGTGGTCTTAGCTCCAACCCTTCTCTAAAAAAAAAGAGACGAGGCCTATGCCCAGCAGTGGGATTTTCATACTCTTGCGTACAAGTACAATTACGAGAATGCCCCGCATCACCTTGGCCTGTATCATCGCTTTCCAACTGAACCGCGTGACTAGACAAATTCGTGACGGCTATAGCACTTAACGGAAAGCAATAGAAAAAGAAACAGAATAAAAAGCAAAAAAGGATATTTCAAATAGTGTAATATTGATTTATGATGAGGCGATTCTACAGCATGAGATGGTCTTATTAAAAAAAGTAACGGCACGTTACTATCCCACTGGGCATAGGCCTTCTCTATCCTTAATAGCAGAGCGGTGTTATACCTAAAACGCTGCTCCAATATTGATTGGTAAATAAGATATATCCCAGAAACTCTGGACAGATATGCAGGTTTCCTCAAGATGTTTTCCTAAACCGAAAAGCGTGTGATAAATTGCGATTATCAAAGAAAAACCCTTTGGATCCTCTCTGGATTTTAAACCAGTTACCCCCTGGAGAGAAGCACACGGTTTCACTGTTCTATCAGATGGTTTCATAATGTGACCAAATATTTGCGCATACACACTTGTCGATAGGTATTATGTTTACCTTCCATGTGTCAGTTCACTTCACTGAAGCGGAGCGGGGAGCACTTGTGAGAATGTCGAGCCCATTGTTTAATTTTTGTAGTGTCGTAATATCTAACATGAGGAGAAAAACCTTGAGATTTGAGTTGTACATTATTTAACTACAATCCATATACATAAAAATTAAAATTCAATTCAAAACATTCATTATTCAAGTAAACTTTAATTCAAGTGCTTTTGAATCGTCAACTCTACTGCTAGTTCGTAAAGCTGTGCCTACCGACTAGAGCCAGCAAGATGTCACTTTACTAGCCTTTTGCTTGGCAAATGGAAACCATGGGATTATATATGTCATTTGCAATCGAAAGAGTAAGCTTAGATCTTGACCGTAACCATTCCGTGTTGGGGAGAATGTGACGTCAGGTATTAAAGACAAAGGAACTTAGATGGCTAGAAATCTCTTTGTTCAATCTGCCTTTCATGGTATTACATCTTATAAGGAAATAAGATGTAAGGACAATATGCATGAATATAAAATCTTAGGTATATGCCGTGTGGTATCCGGCTGAGTAGAATAGACCACCCTCATTTCATACCAAAGTATCGTAAAAGGCGACAAAGGTAAGTTGACGTCATGCCGGCGGCCAGTCGTAAAATACGTAGCCGAATCATGTGACAACATGTTTATAAAATGTTGTGACTGTAACATGTGCTTATAACACTCAGAAGACGCGCGACCACCGCCGCAACTGTCCCCCCTCCAGCCACCTACACGTCGCACCTAGCGTGCTGCTGTTCGCATTTCCCGCCGCAATAACGTCGTGTAAAGAGCTCATGAATAAGTGCCCCGGATGGGTTCGAAACTGGTCCGGCTAATCCGGTAAAATTAGACGTGAGTATAGCCGGTATCTATATACTAACTATTTTTGTTCATTTTTTATTTTATATACTTAACTTAGACAAAAGAAATCCTAAGGTTATTGAAATTTGCGTTAATTGCGACCCCGCTTCGGAAAATACGTCTGTAGACCGCCAACGAGGTGGACAGACCGCCTCATAAAGGCCGCGAGTAGTCGCTAGAACTAATATGATGTGGAAATCACTTGAAGAGACCTATGTCCAGCAGTGGACGTCAATCGGTTGAAAAAGAGACTTTTGGACAAAAATAAATATAATTTTAAAAGCTTTATTTAACTTGCCGTGTATGTACGTGAACGTGGAATCTTGCAAGTTAAATTTGACCTACTTAACGGTGTCTGACTACAGCTGAAATTTTACATACTGGCCCAGTCCCGATGACTATGCACGTTTATGATAAGCATTACCTGATGCTACTGGCAGGATTGACTCCAGACGAGGGTACTCTTCAACGTTTAAAAGTACCGACATGAAATTATGTTAAAATCTTAAAAAAAGTTTTTTTACTTGATTTGTTAAATAATAAGTATACTTATTAACTTAAGCATATAGACAAAAAGTCGATAAATCAATACGCACTAGTGTTGGCACCTACTTTGGCGTCAACTTTGGTGTTAAAGTACCCTCAATTATGCATTGTTATCTTTTTCGTTGTTTTTTTTGCATATTTTTTTTTGCTTTAATTGCACCAAATTAAAGGCAATATTGGTCCCGTGGATGAGCCGTGACAACGTACAAGACAGACAGAAACACAAACTAGCAGAGAGGCAGACGGAATTCGTAGGTTATAACATAAGAATGGATTATAAAAGTTATGCATTAAAGTTAAGCAATGCATTGCGATTTTGTCGTGAACCCTATCTCCTGATGATGCTTCGGTTTCGGGGCGAAACGATCGTTGAGATTGCATTGCATTACTAATCCTTTATGTATAAGGTATGAACGGTTTTTGCTTCCTAAACTTAGCGTTACATAGATTTTCTTAACAAACGTGGGTAATATCAAAATAATTGTATCATAACTTTTGTACTATGAAATTCCGCTTAGTAACACCTACTTCTATAAATTATTCGTATGGATTTTCTTTTTAAAGTAAAAAAAAAATATTCGCACAGCGATTAACCTGATAACCGAATCTCTTCCGGTCTGATATTTCAAGCTGACTGCGTTCATTACGGCCGTATTGATTTTTAGGGTAAACTGAACCAATTTGCGGATATCAACGAAATCGTACAAATAATACCTATAACTTAGAAGTATAAGAGCCGAAATAAACTTTTTTAAACTTTCAGAACCATACTTGGTGGTATGAATTATATGACTTTCGTACCATCATATTATATAGTAAAACTAGTGATTAAAAATACAGTAATTAAAAATTAACCATACAGAAAATCGTATCAGAATAATGAAAGATATTTTTCAAAAAATAGCCTCTTTATGGCGAAATATTAACAAAATATTTACTATAATTTTTACCCGATTTTCGATTAAAAATGAGGGTATATTATACTTAGCAATTTAAACAACTAAAGTGTCAAGAATATACGAATTTATACTATAATTTGACAAAAATAATAAAGATCATCATCATCCTCCTGCCCTTATCCCACTCTAAGTGGGGTTGGCACAACACGACGTCAACTTTCCTTATTCTTAGTATTTTACGACACCTCTGTTAGAAAGACGTTGGTCTATTCTACTGCATACAACTACTACTGCTGGATACCACACGGCATACAAAAATAATAGAGATATATTCAAAATTTCATATTTATTTAATCAAGTATTACCATTGAAGGTGACGACGCCAGCACCGGTGTACTTAGTAGCTACGGACCTCCCAGTAGCTACGGACCTCCCGTCCGTATTTAGCTGTGATAGCCTAACGGTGAGACCGTGCGACTCTTTCGAGGGGAACACGAGTTCAAACCCGGGCAGGCACCAATGAGTTTTTCTATTAAAACTCATGTGTCTAATTGATAATTGCAATTTATCACACGCTTTCCGGTGAAGGAAAACATCGTGAGGAAACCTGCATATCTCTAGAGATTTCTGGGGATATGTGTAACCTACCAATCCGCGTTGGAGCAGCGTGGTAGGTCTTAGCTCCAATCCTTCTCTCCAAAAACGGAGAGAAGAGGCCTTAGCCCAGCAGTGGGCATAGTAACAGGCTGTTACTTTACTTTACTTTACTTATTCAAAATTTCTTAAAAGTTCTACTTAAATATTCTCATTTTCCAGGGCCTTTGATTAACTAGCTACGCCACTGTACGTGTGCCATTTTGCGGTTTGCTCGTGTGAACAAATACGTAACAATCTACTTAAGAATGTTCCCGGTTCCGTGGACGTTTACAACGCTCTATTGCTAAACCGGTCCGTGTAAGCAACGATCCGCGTGATAATCACATTTCCACACCGCTGCGAAAGCGTTTAGCCACAAACTTTTGAAACGTTTGATATGCCGTATGAACTAGCTATACGCGCAATCTTTAATTAAAGATAAAGATTCCCTACATCAAAAGTGCAAACGTATTCATAAAGTGATATCACATGTATATAATAATGTATTTTGTTATTATTCTCCTGCCCTTATCCCACTATAAGTGGGGTCGGCACAACATGTTTAACATATTGTCACATGATTTGGCTAGGTATTTTACGACCGGCCGCCTGCCTGACGTCAACTTACCTTAGTAGTAGTAAAGTAGTAGTCTTTTACGTAAGGATACCACACGGCGGGTATTTTGTTATTATTATCTTTCTTTATAATATAATAATTCCTTTATATCTTTTTTTCCCCGTTCAAAACATTCTGACCGAGTCAAGCAAACTATCGGATACGTGTTAAGGAATAATTTTGAAAAAGGAACGATGTTATTTACAATAATGTAATTTACTCGTATTAGTTATCTTACTCGATTTTTTTTAAATAAAATTCTAGCAAGCTGTCTTACCACAAATTGACTCGTGTTCAGTAATTAATGTAATTTATGGGTTGAATAATAGCTTTATTGCAATTTGCCAAAATTTTTTTGAATTCAGTTACTTTAATATAAAGCGTACTAAATAATACAACTATTTACACGTAACATATATAGATTTTGAATCGTTAAAAAGGAAATTCTCGAGGGTTTCTTTGCCTGAAATCGCATTGGTTGGACCAAGGTAGATTTTTATACTCTGTGAGTAACTTTCCGATTCTAATTTATTAATAAAAAAAGCCTGCGTCGGCAATGCCAAATTTAGAACAGACATAAATTGTTTCATCAGTGTACGATAAACATAGATAAAAATACGACTGACCGAGGCATGCAAAGTCGTTGGATATTCCAATATTCCATTAAAATATTATACCAAAATTAACTGTTTAAATATATACTCGTAGTTCTAAAGAAATTCGGATGTTCTTCATGCATATGCGCTTTGATAGTACATAATACGTCATCACAAAAGATACGCATTGTAGGCAGCTTCACAGGCAATTACCGCTTTTAATGCAATTGGAGTACGTTGTGCTTATAATATCTGTTTTCATTTTAAATTTCGAATGCATTTAAAATAAGACGGCAGTGAAATCTAAAGAATTTTAATGCAACCTTTTTCAACTATCGTGTCCTAATGATTCTAAGGTAAGTCGATCCGCCGTGTCGTATCCGGCTGAGTAGAATAGACCACCCTCATTTCATACCGAGGTGTCGTAAAAGGCGACTAACGTAAGTTGACGTCAGGCAGGTGGCCGGTACCGTAAAATACGTAGCCAAATCATTTGACAACACGCTTAAAACATGTTGTGCCGACCCCTTAGAGTGGGATAAAGGCAGGAGGACGTGTCCAATTGATTCTGTACTGACTTTATGAAAAAAATTTCGAAGATCTTTCGCTATAAATTCCGAATATGCACGCGGTGCAAATACGGTAAAAATAAAGAATATTAACTTAATAGCTATGAAGGTATCTAATTTGTAAATTAAATTATGGATTGTAAATATGAAGCATAAAATAATATAATAAATCTCAACTAGTACTTTTTGGTATATGTATATACAATGAACGATCCAGTAGAGTAATTTAATAGAAACAAAAGAAAATGAAAATGTATAACCGTTCATAGCATTTTACAATACTTAATCCATTTTTACATTACAAAGACATTGAATTATTGTTTAATATCATACACGTAACTTTAGTTTGTAACATATATACGCAAATTTGCTGCTTAGCTCCATTTTTTATAGTATTTCGACAAATTGTGTAATAAAACTATATAACAAATATGGCTAGCTTTTTATATGAAGGTAGGTACTTACCGGCGCAACCACTTAAAAACGCCCATTTCTTGCAACGAAGCCACTTTATATATAAAATATCTAATTTCACATCCAACCCGTGAACACGACACTAATAAAAAACTTTTTCAAACATTAAATCCCTCGACACGAGAAACACGCGGAACATTACCGGCGAATTAAGTTCGATCGTTGTAAAAAACGTCTAACAACAATGACCACCGATATATTGTGCGGTCAGACAAAACATCACGAATAGCCCGGCAATCGCAATGAGTTGAATTTGGTTTTTTGTACAAATTACTTTTCGTCGCGCTCCGGTGATCCACTTCATCCACGCTGGTCGGGTTGAGGCGCGTCAGTCCAGCCTGCCGCAGCTTACAGCACTCTTGTACTCTCGTCACAATTCACTTTCCGTATTATTAAATTGTAATCGAACACGTATAATAATTAATTGAAAACAAGGTAGTTTCGAGTACACTATAAAATATTAGTAAATGCAATATGCTTAAATACCTACGTTTGTTTACCTTTTATCATTTGACGTTTCTGTTAATGACCGACTTCGCAGCGCTTTGTATTCAATTAAGAATTTCTTCATCATTCATGGAAAATTAACTTATAATAAGATACACATAAATATTATAAAATTGTATCATAACTTTAAACTTAGTAACAATTATAAGTAAACAGTAAATCGCTTAAAGGAGAAGGAACTGATTCAATTGATTGTCAACTGATGTTTAAATTGCTTTTAAAACGACATATTACAAGGTTTTTTCAGCTTTATTTAAAGATATTTTTTTATCGTTAACATTTATAAAAAATGTCGGGTGAATATCATTATTAACAATGTTTATTTTAATGATATAAAAAGTTTGTAACTTACTGTGTTTTACAAAATAGTTATTCTAATTCTGCACTTGATTAAATATCATAGGATTAGATTTCCGGAAAGTCATCCCTACTTGAAATTATTTATAACAATTCACTTATTGGATTTTTTTATCTGTGACAGTAAAAATATTTAAAAATTGCATAGAGGGATGTACGAATATAAATTTTTCCGTAATAGCTACCTTTGTAAATAAAAAATAAAAGTTTTTTCATAAAAAAAATGATTTATACAAAACAACATTACAATTTTTGATCCAATATTTAGTAAATTTTGTAGATTACATTATTTTTTTATCTTTTCAAATTTGCCAACTTCGGTAACTAATTTGAATAGTGCGTATTTAATTAATTAATGGTGATTTAGATCAGAAGAATTATTTTCATGTAAACGGTTCGGTTTAAATTAAATGCAACAGTTCTGGTTCAAGTGGAAACATTTAATACTGGTAAAATACTGCCATATTGAAATCTTTATACAATAAAGGTTAATTACGCATTACTCTCACCCTCTTCAATGCTTCTGTGCTTGCTAACTTCGTCCCGTGATTCTTTAAAACCCGGTGCCAATTCGTTTCATCTTAATAGGAGTTATCAGTTCAAAAGATAGACTCCTGCAGAACAATAGCGTAATTATTTACTATTTATTAGAAGTTTGAATGCGTGGCTGCATAGCCATTTTCTACATAAAAATAGAAAACAAAAAAACATTTATAATTTTAAATTTTTTTACATTCATTATAAATACAAAAAGATATATTGAGCCTTATAAATTAATCAATTAAAACCATGCAACGATAATGATGCATTAATTAATGAAACAATACTTTCGAATACTCGTTTGCTTATGAAAGCGATAATTTTGCTTGTAAATGTTTTTGTGTTTGATACTATAAAGATAATCAGCTTATATTTGAAAAATAGATGCTTCACTTTTAAGTTCCTTGCATATTCTTTTGTTGATCTGAGGTTGTAGTAAAATTACATATTTAATTACATTCATTTGTAAGGATATATCCACCGTATGAATTCACCGATATATACCACAATTGATACTGTGAATAATAGCGGATCTATCAATACCTTAAAACCTAAAAATTTAATATATGGTGGTAACTTGAGGTACAGGAGAAACTTCAAATAAATATATTCTAGTTGGAATCTGTGATAAATACATACAAGAGTATCAAGAGTCTTCTTCATTCTTCATTTCTCTTCATCATATCGTTTTGTTTTTCTTATATTTTTAATTTAAATTTTGTCAAAATCTTATAAGTATTTTGTGAATTGGAATAATTACTGTCAAAATCCAAATATTCCAATAACACTTCGAATTCACTTTATATAATTAATTTTCGATTTATATTTAATACATTTATAATTATATCCCTTTTAAATATTTATTATAGAAGTTTTGTATTGGTAAGTTTATATTCTAAAGTCTAATGATAATTTTTATGATTTTAAACTAAACTTAACGTGCTCTTTGTGTTCTGGAGTTTAAAATTCAAGTGGTTTATTTCATAAAATTAAAATGTAACGTATTAATATCATAAACATAAACAAAAAAATTAGTGAAAAGTAAATGCAAGTAATACGGAAGAGTATGAACAGATCATATGAAATAACGACGGGCAACACAGTTTCTCGAACTGTCAATAATATTTTGAAATTCGAATTATTTGTTTACTTTCTGTATTGTTGGAAAATTAATTTGTTCTATTTATTTTGATATAAAGTGTTCATGGATGACTTAAGAGGACCTACAATTCAAATAGTCCTTAATGTTAAAGAAGGTTAATTTTATTCTTTAATTATTGTTTTGGAATAGAAACTTATGCGCTATCGTTATTCTTATCGTCACTTATTTCAGGACTTGGTTTTGGCTTTTTGAAGTGCCCTTTTATTGTAAGTGGTTCTTTAAATGGATATATGTTAGAAACGGATCCCGTAGTACCATCTCATGCCCCTATATTTGATGCGGAACTTGTTTGGGAGGCCGATAAAAGACGATTTAGGAGGTATGTTGTTTAAATGAATGGTTTTAAATACTAGTTAATAGTTCTTTTAACTAACAATGACGACTATGAAGATTAAAAAATATATTTTTTGTTTAAACTCTTAAGAAGCATCAATTATTTTTTTTTGTAATTGGTATCTGGAGAGAATACAATAACTCAACAAAATATACACTAATTAGTTTACGAATACGAAATTTCTTTTAGTTTTTTGTTGTGACAGCATTAAACAGCACACACAGTGTTGACTTACATAGTGTAGATCCACAGTCACTTTACTCAGAATACTATTTCTACCTAACTTAGATAGTTTAGAATTCACATAGGTACAGATGAAAGTAAACTATTTCTTTCTTCGCCGTGCGGTGTCCAGATGAGTAGAATAAACTACCCATCAAGGTGTTGTAAAAGGTGACTAAGGTAAGTTGACGCCTGGCAGGTGGTTGGTTGTAAAATACCTAGCCAAGTCATGTAACAACATGGTTAATACATGTTGTGCTGACCCCATTTAAAGTGGGATAAGGGTAGGAGAATTATCAATACATAATATACATTATATCTTCATCACTTTCATATTTTTTTTAGCCTACGAGTGCAAAATGTTCCTGTTAAAATTGAAGTCTACATGACTGGATCACAAGGTCGTAAAGATAAAGTTGGTTATTTGTTACTAAGCCTACTTGGAGCACAGCCTTGTCCTTCCAATAAGATTGCTGATGTAAGTTACCTTTTTCTGATTATATAAATATAATTTTCAAAATTATATTTCTTTAAGAAATAATAGAAAATATGGCGGACAATACTGTAGTAACCATGGCTTATATGTTTTTACTTAAATATGACAATCCATCCTGTTTATATTGGTTAAAAAATATACTTGCATTTATCAAATGTCTCTGTCAGTTTTTGTAATAAACAGAAACGCTACTTAACTGAGTTTTATTTGGTTTAACTCAATACATAAATTTATTCACAATGAATGCTTTGATATATAATTTAAGAATTGAAAATAAATGAAATTGTAATTAAAAAAAATCATGATGTTCCATGAGAAGTTACCTAGTAACTTTCATATATAAAGTTGCCTTTTCTCTCTAAGATACATATATGGTAAACAATATATTGTGACATGATGGTACATAATACATTTAAAAAAATACTTTTTTTTAACTATTTAGGTAATAGTTAAACTATTTGGTTATGATAGAATTATATAATAAATTATCCCATTACCTAAAGCCTACTATACTGTTGAGAATTGATAAATGATAATGTGTGGTTATAGCTACTCTTCAACCATGTACAAGACAACAATGACTAAATGTAATGATGTTTTGAAAAGAGCAACGTTTCTTCCCCGTAGGAACAGCTTTCCGAATCAGCAGTGGAGTTGACAATTCAAAAGCACTTGCTTACAAGTCTACTTAAATAAAAAATGTTTTGAATTTTGAATTTTGAATTTATCATAACTTTTGTACTATGGAATTCTGCAAAGTAACACCTACTTCTTTAAATAATTTATATGTTTACTTTAAATTACAGGTAAAGCACACATGGCACAAATTGTTAGGTGTCAAATCTGAAGGGAAATGCTGTCACCCACAGCTGTTGATGAGTCTAACTATAGAAGACAGAATAAGCACACCCACACCTGTATGTAAAATATTTCAGCAGATTAAAGCAAATAAGCCTTTTAAATTGGTTTTGGGCACATTGTTACTTTGTTACTTTGTCACATTGTTTGCAAAATTATTTGCTTAAATGAAAATTTCGCTTCTAAGTCATTTTAATCTTTATAAGTTATCTTATGTATAGAAGTGTCCCAACAGATAAGTTTATGGAGTTTTTTTTAATATTTTATATTGCCTTTATAATTTCTCTTAGGTAACTATACAGGTAGTATAAAGGCAACTGAATGTGTACGTGTAGATTACGCGAGGTCCAAACCGTTATCTTTTCCTTGGGTGATGCAGGTTCAATTCCCGAAAAGATACTTATTAATTTTCTTAAAACTTTAAAATCTAACGACGCCAACTTATAGTTTTTTCTTGTTCTCGAAGGAAAAACTGTTTTTTTTTATCAAATATCTTACCCCAGTGTGTAAACTTTCATTGCGCTAAATTTTTTTTAATATTGCGGCGGATTCGCCTTAAAAGCATAGTTTCGCATTTGTAATATTTGTCTGGTAAACATTAAATCATCCTAATTCTCCTGTTCTTATCCCACTATAAGTGAGGTCGGCACAACATGTTTTGGCTAGTTATTTTACGACCGGGCGCCTGACGTCAACTTACTTTAGTCTTCTTTTACGACATCTCGGTAAGAAATGAGGGTGGTCTATTGTACTCAGCCGGATACCACACGACGGTTCGACTTACCATTGTTGCCTTTTACGACATCTCGGTAAGAAATGAGGGTGGTCTATTGTACTCAGCCGGATACCAAACGACGGGTCAACTTGCCATAGTCGCCTTTTACGACACTTCGGTAAGGAATGAGGGTGGTCTATTCTACTCAGCCGAATACCACACGACGGGTCGACTTACCATAGTCGCCTTTTACGACACATCAGTAAGAAATGAGGGTAGTCTATTCTACTCTGCCGAATACCAAACCGCGGCGGGTCAACTTACCTTAGTCGCCTTTTTCCACACATCAGTAAGAAATGAGTTTGGTTATTCTACTCAGCCGGATACCACACGACGGGTCGACTTACCATAGTCGCCTTTTACGACACCTCGGTAAGAAATGAGGGTGGTCTATTCTACTCAGCCCTATACACAGCGGGGATTTACATTAAAAAATATTAATATATGTTTTTGATTAAGACGAGTTTGTGAAATAAGAGTTATATATTAAATGATTCCAGCGGAACGAACTTCGGATTTTCCATAGTCATGAGGTGGCTTTTCCGTCAGCGCGCTCTAACAAAAATGCTTCGGCATCAACGTCGCGTTCTGTTCTTTTGACACTGAGTAAGTTGTGCCTATTTTTTCAGTTTTATGGTGGTGGAATGGGGACCGTAGAAAATACATTGTTAACAGTAAAAGTTGATAAAAGCGCCGACAATAATCTAACCATTTTTTTTATATCTTCGTATTAATCCTTATCCCATTAAATGATATTTTATTAAAAACTGTTTACAATACCTGTAAAATAATTTTTAAATTATTAAAATCGGACATTACAATCAAAAGATGTAAATAATTTAAAAATGTAGATCTATAGAAATGATGCCATAACAAATTAATTGTAACGACCATTATAACAGGGACTGATGATTTAGCTCTTATTCCAAGGATACCAATGATATCCACGGATATAGTTATATCTTTTAAAAGAATTCAATTTCCGGTAAAAAATTCCTTTGCTTTAACTATTGATATTGTCCCAGGGCACAAACTTTCAATTTACAAAAATAAGTCTACAGTCTGACTTAGTAAACTTTCCACTGCGAAGAGATCGGTATGTACGCGGGTGAAACCGCGGGGCATTGCTAGTACTAATAGTTAGTATAGTAGTTATTAAATTAAATTAAGGAAAAAGAAAATCAAATTAAACTATTAAATGATTTATAGAAGCAGGCGTTACTTTGCGGAATTCCATATTACAAGCAATATAACAGAACTACTTTGCTATAATCCGCACGGGTTAAGTGAATGCATGCAAAGCCAATGTGTATGAAGCAGGCAAAATCTACGCACCTTATACATGCAGGACAAGCCACCACATGCACCCCAAGGCGCAATTCACCAGCAACAACGCACACAAAAGCAGCACACACACCCACCACCACAATCTCGACGATCGCTTCGCCCCGAAACCGAAGCATCATTAGGAGGATAGGCTCCACGACAAAAAACTAATAAAATCGTAATAGTCATTACGATTTTTGTCGTGGAGCCTATCCTCCTGATGATGCTTCGGTTTGATGATGCTACCGAGTTGTAAAAGGCGACTAAGGTAAGTCGACCCGCTGTCTGGTATCCCGTTGAGTAGAATAGACCACCCTCATTTCTTACCGAGTTGTAAAAGGCGACTAAGGTAAGTCGACCCTCTGTGTGGTATCCCGTTGAGTAGAATAGACCACCCTCATTTCTTACCGAGTTGTAAAAGGCGACTAAGGTAAGTCGACCCGCGGAGTGGTATCCGGCTGAGTAGAATAGACCACCCTCATTTCTTACCGAGTCGTAAAATACGACTAAGGTAAGTTGATGTCGGGCAGGCGGCCGATCGTAAAATACGTAGCCAAATCATGTGACAACATGTTTGTAACATGTTGCGCCGACCCTACTTAGAGTGGGATAAGGGCAGGAGAATGATGAAGGAGCAATTAAATCTGGACCAGATAGGGATCTGATACATATGAAAATGAATACGAATACTGATCTTTATGAAAATACTGTCTAATGTTTCAGATGAATATTTAATTGAAAGTAAAAAAACCGCTTCATCTCCCGATCTGCAGCCTCAACTGATCTGTGATGAGGGTCTTATCCAGATTGGCAGCGGGAACCATCTGTTCGTACTGAGCTTGGTTATAGCTTCGGTAGAAAATTTAGATTTAGTAAGTACACACTTTTAATTAGTCACTTGTGACTGTGTTATCCAAAACAATTCAGTTTCAAAAGAATAGAATGAGACCGTTTTTTTCACCAACCAACCAACCAACACCATCTTATGTGTCTAATTGATACGTGCAATTTATTGTGCAATTATATATTTATTTAATTTATTGAAGGGTGGAGGTGTGTTTGTTCGAAACAATTATATGAAGCTCGCCAACTCATACCATTTGACTTAGGTATTTAATGTTATGTTATGTAATGACAAGATATATAATAAAACAAACATAAATATATGGGACACTTAAATCCGTTCCCAAAGTAACTTAAAACTTGTGTTATAACTGACATACACTGATAGATATATAAATATATGTATAATTTTAAATAAATACATATATAAAGAGCTGTGACAGCCTAGCGGTAAGACCGTGCGACTCTTTCGAGAGGAACACGAGTTCAAACCCGGGCAGGCACCAATGAGTTTTTCTATTAAAACTCATGTGTCTAATTGATAATTGCAATTTATAACACGCTTTTCGGTGAAGGAAAGCATCGTGAGCAAACCTGCAAGAAAGTTCTAGGGTTATGTGTAACTTACCAATCCGCATTGGAGCAGCGTGGTAGGTGGCTCCAACCCTTCTCTCCAGAAACGGAGAGAGGAGGCCTATGCCCAGCAGTGGGATTGTAACAGGCCGTTAATTTACTTTACTTTTATAACAACGCGTAATTACAACAAACTAGCAATAAGTGCGGCTTCGCCCGCGTGAAATTCATTGTTTAGCATGTTATTGTCGCTCGAGTCTCGGCAGGAAACTGGCTGTCTGATACCCTACACCGATTTTTATACATATTCCCCCCCCTCTAAACTACATTCGACACCGGTTTGTTACTACCCCCACTAAAAATTGTTGTAAAAAGACCTTTTCCACTCAATTTACATAAAACCGTTATTAACCTAAACCTAAAATTGTACCTTTCAGTAAAAACCGTACTAAAATCCTTTCAGAAGATTTTGAGAAAATTATTTACATATAGACAGACAGCTTTGGGGACTTTATTTTATAATAAGTAAAGATAGATATAGAAGATAGATATAATAGGTATAGATAGATGATCGATGTGCGGTCGAGTTGCTCGTCGATCATAAGAGATGGCGCTGGCGGACTATTGCCAACAGTCTATTTTTTTTTATATCAATTTGAAATGTAATATTTAAATGTTATTTTACTTGACAATATTATCTTATTATCAATATTTACTGCCTTCAGCTCCGCGGGTCGCGGGTTCGATTCCCGCCGAGAACCAACATTTTCTATAAACAAATTGTTGGTTCTTCGAGCCTGGATGTGTATTTGTATTTAAGTATGTATTTCAACTTATATATGTAGTATATCTACCAGTTGTCCGTCACCCATAACACAAGTATTAAGTTACTTACTTTGGGGACGGACGACCGTGTGTGTAAATGTCCCATATATTTATTTATTTATCGCTTGTAACTAGCACATTTACAACGTTATAAAGTATTAACGGAAAAAATAGAGCTCTATTAATTCTTTTAGCTTATGTAGTGTTCTTTATGATCCTTTACATTGTTTTGTTTAATTTTCGTATATGACATAAATATATAATTTTAAAAATCATGGTGTTTATTTTGTCTATCAGTATATAAAAATCATTTCGTAAATAATTTGTAGTAGTAAGTTACTTTACAGAGATCCATAATACAAAAGTTATAATGAAAATTATTTTGCTACAATCCGCGATACATTAGAAAGAAAATATATATTGTGCTAAATATATAGTGGATTATCCGGACATTTAGCACTATATATATTTTCTATTTACTGTGTCGCGGTTTATAGCAAAATATTTTTTTATTATTACTTTTGTCATTTTGTAAAGTTGAACTAAGTGCATACTAATATTATAAATGCGAAAATCTGTCTGTCTGTAACGCTGTCACGACTAATACGCTGGAGCAATATTGATGAAATTTGGCACAATTAAAGCTGCCCATTTTTCTCTCCCCATGATCCCATGAAGATCCTGTTTTTCTTTCCGGGGAGCACAAAAGAAATTCAATTTGTATTATTGAGGATACTTAAACGCTTAAATTGGGGCGAAAGATGTCGTTACCACCGTCACCGACAAACTAGTAAAGTCTGTAATATATTTATTACAGTTGCTGCAGTCAGATGCCAAAAACGAAAATACAAATTGCCATGTCACTTACTCAGTGTTCACACACAACATTATGACAGACAGGTAGGAACATTAAAGCGTTATTTCGATTTTTGAGTTAAGACTATCGTGAGTGGTATTCATTATAATGTTGAGAGATCGGCTATACTCACGTCTTATTTTATCGGATGAGCCCGACTAGTTGCAAGCCCATACGGGGATCTTATTCATGAGCTCTTTACGCGGCGGGAACTGAGTTCATTTATTATTTATTGTTATCTGGTGAAGTAGAATAGACCACCTACATATCTTACCAAGGTGTCGTAAAATACGACTAAGGTAAGTTGACGTCAGGCAGGCGGCCGGTCGTAAAACACGTAGCCGAATCATGTGACAACATGTTTGTAACATGTTGTGCCGACCTAGCTTAGAGTGGGATAAGGGCAGGAGGATGATGATGATGATTCGATTTATTGTTATAGGGTCATTAAGGGGGGGGGGGTCGGTTGTTGTTGTATCTTTATTCCTATGGGTTTTATATTTTTCAAAGGCTATCATAACTATAATATCTAAATAAATATTTTCAAAACCTTTTCGTAATAGGGGTGTGGGGAAATGCGGCAGAGCACTGCCTGCACCCGGGCGCCTTTTGTGCATAAGTGGACCTGATAAAAATTATTTATTTTTGTTTATTTACAAAAGTAATAATAAAAATTATTATGCTATAATCCGCGATACAGTAAATAGAAATAATATATAGTGCTAAGTGTATAGTGGACTATCCGTTTTTTCATACGCGATACATGCAGGATTCGTAAAAACAAACCTCTACCACTGCCACCACAATACACAAGCACACACGTTCACTATCACAAACTCAACAATCGTTTCGCCCCGTGACCGAAGCATCATCAGGAGATAGACTCCAC
Source organism: Morpho deidamia (assembly GCA_947086505.1). Taxonomy (NCBI): domain Eukaryota; kingdom Metazoa; phylum Arthropoda; class Insecta; order Lepidoptera; family Nymphalidae; genus Morpho; species Morpho deidamia. The sequence continues at coordinate 4,392,241 of CAMTZC010000011.1, forward strand.
GACAAAATCGCAAAGGTTTATTTATGTACCATAAAAAAACCTAAGAAAAACTCCGACTCAAGACGGACTCCGAAAGGGACTCCGACTCAATACGTTAGAGCAACTTGAGATAATAAAAAATAACAATGGTCACTTAATTAACGAGCAAGTAAATGTATCTAATTCCGTTTTGCTACATGTGTTCGGAGGGGAGGGTATTGGTGGGAGTTGAACTATTTAAGATTGCTTGTATGGGTAGCGCGGCGCATTACGATTTTTGTCGTGGAGCCTATCCTCCTGATGATGCTTCGGTTTCGGGGCGAAACGATCGTCGAGATTGTGGTGGCGGGTGTGTGTGCTGCTTTTGAGTGCGTTGTTGCTGGTGGATGCGCCTTGGGGGGTGCATGTGGTGGCCTGTCCTGCATGTATAAGGTGCGTAGATTTTGCCTGCTTCATACACATTGGCTTTGCATGCATTCACTTAACTCGTGCGGATTATAGCAAAGTAGTTAGTTCTGTTATATTGCTTGTAATATGGAATTCCGCAAAGTAACGCCTGCTTCTATAAATCACCTAAGAAAAACATTATTAATAACAAAAAAGTGTACAAACGTTTCAGAGTGAAAGCCATATCAGCAAACAACGGTAGTGTCGCTCAGTTCAACCAGCGTACATCGCTGAGACTGCGAACGGATCTTTCCAATCTGTCGCGATACTTCTCGGAGTGTCCGCATCTCGTCACTAGAGTGTGCGCCGGCGACGCTGATGTTGGTAAGTGATCTAGAATTTTATAGCATAGCAATTGAAATTTTAAATCAGTTATTATTAGTCATCCATAGAGATAGAGACATGCTGTCGCCGACTTTTTTGTAATATATTTCTAGTAATATGTTCAATTCTCTAGTACGTTACTTTAGTGTATCTCTATTGGCTTACGCGGCGCACGCGACTAATGCTTTCAGCAAATTCTCTTCAACACAATTTACATGAAACCGTAACACACTTTAATCTTAAACCATACAAAAGTAGATTCTGGGAAATTCGATCACATACAGGCGGACTTTGTTTTTTTTGCTTTTGGGGACTTTGTTTTATGATAAACTAGCTGTGCTTGCGATTAAAAGTAGTTATTGTGATCTAACCATAAGAGATAGAGACATGCTGTTGCGGACTTTTTTGTAGTATTTTTGTAGATCTACAATTCTTTAGTACATTACTTTAGCGTATCTCTGCTGGCTTACGCAGCGCACGCGACTAAAGCTCCCAGCAAGCTTGTTTTTACAACTGCGCGATTTCTTAAACACAATTTACATAATACCGATAAGTACTATTTACCTAAACCATCCGGAAGTAGAAACTGTCTTTTGGTGAAAACCTTACGAAAATCCGTTCAGTTGATTTTGAGAAAATCGATTACATACAGAAAGACAGCTTTTTGGACTTTGTTTTATAAGAAGTATAGATATATCAATTGCTGTTTGTTGCTGTCAATTGTGAGTTAACCATTTCAACGAATATATTAGTCGAATCATTTCCAGGTATTTGCAGTCTTGATCTCCGGAAGCTAGTACCTACTGACGATATCGATATATTCTTGAAAAACTTCTGCAACGAGGAGAGCTCTCTCACTATCCAAGAGAGATGTTTCATACTGCGTTATGACGACACGTTAATAAGGGAGGACGGCAGGAGGCCCTTCGTGGACGTTGAAATGAGCCTCAAGTATGTGGGCCTTAAGAATAGTGTGCGGGTTAGTATTTTTTTTAGAAACTACTAGAAGAACCATGTACTTTGCTTGAGCCAAATTAAGCGTTTAATTACCCATTATTAGTGCTGTGGCGTAAGTGGTTGTTTGGTTGATGTTGTTGTTACTTCTTTTATGTAGAGCTACATTAAAGTAAGTTCAAATTTTTCAAATTCAAAATATTCTTTATTCAAATAAACTTGTAAACAAGTGCTTTTGAATCGTCAACTCTATTGCTGGTTCGGAAAGCCGTCCTACCGAGAAGAGCCAGCAAGAAACTCGGTGGAGCTCTTTTAAAAAAGAAGATTCTTAATACTAATTACATTTTGTCATAGCTATCCTGCACAAGGTCAAAGAGCAGCTATATCCACGCATTCTTATCATCAATGTAAGCCTCCACGGTATAATAGGCTTTCTGTATCAGCCTCTTTGTAACAGTATTTTTAAATTGCTGTAATGGCAAAGTTAAAATTGATTGTGGAATTTTGTTATAGAATCTTATACCCGAACCCACAAACGACTTAAGTACTCTTACAAGGCGCAAAGCGGGAGCCGCAAGCTTATGTCGGTTCCTACTTTGTCTATTATATACATCGCCAATCTTTTTATAATTATGTATATTTTTATGCACAAAAATCAAATTGCTAAAAATATACTGTGAAGCTAACGTAAGAATACCTGTTTCCTTAAACTTCTCTCGCAGGGACTCACGCGGACTCAAATTATAAATGCCACGTATGGCTCTTTTTTGCAATACAAAAATTTTCTCAATATCAGCGCATTTACCCCATAACATTATTCCATAAGACATAATGCTATGGAAGTAAGCAAAATAAACTAGTTTTGCTGTTCGACGTCTGTAAACTGTCTTATCTTTCGAATAGCATAGGCTGCTGAACTGAGTTTCCCTGCGAGAGCTGGTGAAGATAAATTTATTTTGGATACGTCATACTACTACTACTTGGATACTTGTAAAAACCAATTTGAGTATTAATTAGCGACTGCCTATAAGTTGCTTTTATTGTTATTTGCAATACGGATATTTGAGATCCGCTGATTACCCGGTATAAATGCTATGTGAGCATTTTCCCGAAAGAAATACGCATTTTTTAAAATCCTAATCACAGTGATTATTAGTGCTTGCGTTTACTCTAATCCTGCATGTATCAGGTATGAAAACGCTCAATGTATAGTGTACTATCACACTATATTTAGCGATTTTTTACTAGGCGCGACTACGTTAGCTTCAACGTAAATGTTAAAGTACGCTCAATTATGCTTTCGTCTACCGGTATATAAATTGTATTTGTCCAAATTTTATCAATATAAGCCCAGCTGATTTTCGGTAAAAGCCACAGAGATAGATTTTCGCATTTACAATATAAGAATAGATCTAAATTCTTTTCAAAAATAATTATGAAATGACAATTAAACTTAGTATTATAAGGTTATACTCAACTAGCAATATCTCGCGGTTTCACTCGCGTAGGCTACTGAGTCGAACTATAGATTTATTTTTGTAAATTAAAAGTTTGACCCTGGGACCTATTAATGGTTAAGGTAAAGGAAGTTTATTTGGAAATTGAATTCTTTAAAAAGGTGTAAAATAGTAGTAATACATATGTTATCGCGGACTTTTTTGTAGATATTGATACGTTCTATAATACTGTAGAACATGTTTTGTTCTATCAACAATAGTTTCCGCAATTTTATTAAGGATCCCTCATGATCCTTCTGCCCTTATCCCACTCTAAGCAGGGTCGGCACAACATGTTACAAACATGTTGTCAAATGATTCGGCTACGTTTATACGACCAGCTGGCCTGCCTTACGCCAACTTACCTTAGTCGTCTTTTACGACACCTCGGTAAGAAATGAAGCTGGTATATTCTACTCAGCCGGATACCATACGGCGGATTAAGGAACCCTATTTATTTTTTAAATCTAATATAGCCAATATTGCTCAGTGACGAAGGAAACTTTTCAATGGTGAAAGAATTTTTGAAATCGATCCAGTAGTTTTTGCGTGAAAACATTACAAACATACACACATACATACAAATCTTTCCTCTATAATATTAATATAGAATACAAACTTTCTCATTATTTACATAATCTTCCATAGAATAATAAGCTTGTACTGTATACCTTTTTTTAAATCTTTTATTCAACTTGCACGTGAAGGTATGCATGTGAAGGTGGAATCTTGCAAGTTAAATTTGACCCACTTCCCGGTGTTCGATTGAGCTGAAATTTTGTATACTGCAAGCCTAACATGAACTTTTATTGCGACTCAATTGAAGACGTAAACGACGACCGCGAACCGCTTTCTTTTCGTATCATGAAGTGTTAATTGCATTGGGGTCGTAATGTTTGAAAAGGATAACGTTATATGAACTATAGATAACTCTGTCTCTTTTACTCACATGTTCTTAGGACGCATTCCGAACGCTCATTCGGCAACGACTTAAAGTGTGCGTCTTTAAGACGTGATGGTATGAAAAAGCAAAACAATTTCGTTTACGTCTTCAATTGAGTCGCAATGAGAGCTCATGGTAGGCCTGCTGGTCCCGTTTCGATGACAACAGTATATTTTAAACAATGTAATTTTTGTACATAAAAATATAAAGAATTATAAAACAATAGGTGATGTATATAATAGACAAAGTAGGAACCGACATAAGCTTGCGACTCCTGCTTTGCGCCTTGTAAGAGTACGTAAGTCGTTTGTGGGTTTGGGTATAAGAATCTATAATAAAATTCCGCAATCTACTTTAACTTTACCATCAGTTTAAAAACACTATTAAAAAAAAGGTAATAGAGAGAGCCTATTTACTATACTATTGAGTATTACTTAGAGGATAAGAATGCGTGGATATAGCTACTCTTCGATCCTGTACAAGACAATAATAACTATATTATGTAACTAGTAATAAGAATTATTCTTTGAAAAGAGCAAACACCGAGTTTCTTGATGGTTCTTTTGGGTAGAAACAACTTTCCGAACCAGCAGTAGATGTTGACGATTCAAAAGCACTTATTTACAAGTTTACTTGAATAAAGAATAATTTGAATTGTAAAGTACTTTTTTGAATTTGTTTAAAGGCAGGTCTAATTATAATTGCGAAATTTTAATATAAAAACATATATCGAAGCTAACAAACTATTTTCGAAATGGAGGTTTAGTACCTATGTTTTTCAGAAGCCATCACTGTTGACAGCACGTAGTGCGACTCAGTTAGACAGCGGTCGCGAAAAAGGGGGAGGGGAACAGGATATCCTGGACTTCAAAAGTGGGAGCTGTACTAATCTGGACAGGGAATTGGGCGGTGTGGCTTACACCAATATAGCACCTGGCAATACTACTAGGTAAGGCTTTTTTTCGTGTATTAGAGACATCGATGCGTTACTAGGAGGCTGCGGAGGGCATCCGGCTGAGTAGAACAGACCGCCCTCAGTTCTTACCGAGGTGTCTTAAAAGGCGACTAAAGTAAGTTGACCCGCCGTGTGGTATCCGAGTAATTAGAATATACACCTCTCTTTCTTAACGAGGGGTCGTAGCATTTGATTAACGGCGTCAGGTAGGCGGCTGGTCGTAAAATAAGTAGCCAAATCATGTGACATGTTGTGCCAACCCCATTTAGAGTGGGTAGGAGGATGATGAGAATATAATTATTTTGTTAAGAGAGTCTATGTAATGCTAAGTGTATGAATTATACCTTATATGTAAATTCATAAGACATCAATAGTACAGAGTTTTACTGATATCGTTCTAGCGAATTAGCTGTGAGAACGTAACGAGGGGTGTACACGGACCAATGATGTAGCGATCTACTTTGGGAAACGACTTTTCTTAATTTTTTAATTAATTTAGTTTAAAAAAAAAACAAAAAAAATTAAAGTAGCAAAAAGACAACGTCACGCGGTGTTCCCAGGCGGTCACCCATCCAAGTACTGACCGCGCCCGACGTTGCTTAACTTCGGTGATCGGACGAGAACCGGTGTATTTAACGTGGTATGGACGTTGGCGAATGCCGAGGCAAACTGTATGATCATAATGTTTCATACAATATGCGATCTCCAAATGCCTCTTAAAATTAAGGGAAAAGTTATAAAACTGTGATAACACCTTTCGTATTGTATCGTAAGGTAAGGTGGATATGTAGTGTGATAAGACTGGCTAAAATACGAAACAAGCATATAAGTAGTGTAGGTAGTCTGAAAGTTGTGCCCATTATGTAAAAGACGAGAATTGCAAGATTAAGATAGTATAGACACGTAATGATGGCGGATAAAGTTATGTGACAAATCGAGTGTTAAATACGAATGTAGATGGATATGTGACTAGAGGGAAGCCGGAAAAGAGATGGTGAAATTATGTGAAGTATGACATGCATATAAAAGGATTAGCGCCAGAGTTGACAAATTACAGGAAAGAATGGAAGAGAAAAACATATTATTCTTCACTTAGAGCGGGATAAGGACTAGCAATATAACAGAACTAACTACTTTGCTATAATCCGCACGGGTTAAGTGAATGCATGCAAAGCCAATGTGTATGAAGCAGGCAAAATCTACGCACCTTATACATGCAGGACAAGCCACCACATGCACCCCAAGGCGCAATTCACCAGCAACAACGCACACAAAAGCAGCACACACACCCACCACCCAATCTCGACGATCGTTTCGCCCCGAAACCGAAGCATCATTAGGAGGATAGGCTCCACGACAAAAACCGTAATGCATTACGATAATAATTAGTTTAATAATAAACGAATAGTTAGTTCTGAAATAAACGAATAGTTAGTTCTGTTATATTGCTTGTAATATGGAATTCCGCAAAGTAACGCCTGCTTCTATAAATCGGGATAAGGACTCTTATGTCCTTTCAATTTTTACATTAATGATTGTTAGTCATCGTAACATAATTTTATTAATGTTATTTTTTCAGTGCTAAAGCAATAAAAATCGTATATATTGAACGAACGCTAGTATTATGTACTAGCTTTTACCCGCGACTTCGTCCGCGTGGACCGTAGTTCTGTAATACTCAATAGCTTCTATCGGTATCCAACCTTGCAAATATCTCCATCACAAAAATCAAATCGATCCGGGGGGTTAAATAGCAGTTCCTATGACAATTGTTACGTTACTCGAATACTACTACTATCTACTACTCCATTTTAAATTTAATTTCCTTCATGCCATTACTGTTATTTAACAAAGATATTAATTTGCACTGGAAAGATTCAATCAAAACCATAAGAAATTTGTAAAACCTCTCTTAGTGGACAGCAGCGTCTTTCAGTTTATCAGTCAATGTGAGACTCCATTGGGCCTACTGTACCAGTATTAAAGTATACGACCTTTCACCTTAAAATTGACATATCTTTTTTATTTGCTGACCGATTGGAATAAAACATACCCTATATGTTAAGTGAGACTTCCGACTATATATTAGTGAAAACCGCGTCCGAATCGGATCAGCGGTTTCTGAGATTAGCGGGAACAAACGCACAGACATACAGACAAACCGACAAACAGACAAACAGACAAACAGATAAACCGACAAAAATTTTAAAAACTATTGTTTCATGTTTAGGAGCGTATTTTGAGACGACTACACTATTTTTTTTCTTTTAATATTAAATGTACAGATTTGACATCTCAACGATTTTATTATATGTATTGATATTAGCGCGTATGTTTCAGTTGGCAGCGACCCTGCTCAGATCCGCGGGTCGCGGGTTCCATTCCCGCCATGGGCTATTTTTTTCTATAAACAATTTGTTGGTTAATATATAGATACCGGCTATACTCACGTCTAATTTTATCGGATTAGCCCGACTATTTTCGAACCCGTCCGGGGCATTTATTCATGAGCTATTTACACGACGTTATCGCGGCGGAAAACGAACATCGTGTAAAGAGCTCATGAATGAGTGCCCCGGACGGGTTCGAAACTAGTCGGTCTAATCCGATAAAATTAGACGTGAGTATAGCCGATATCTATATATTAACTATGAATACTACTCTCGATAGTTTAAATTTAAAAATTTGTTGGTTCTTCGAGTATTGTGTATTTGTATTTAATTATGTATTTAAAATTATATATTCATATATTTACCAGTTGTCCGTCACCCATAACACAGGTATTAAGTTACTTTGGGGATGGACGACCGTGTGTGAAAGTGTCCCATATATTTATTTATTTAAAGTACTTACTGGTGGTCCTCAAATAAAGAAACTGATCGTCATTTCAGATACAAGAATGCATCCGGTGAAGCGGTCCTCCAGACTAACGAAATAGCTGAAATTATTAAAAAAATGTGCGACTCTTTCGTCCAGAGTCAAGAGCGATTGCTAGCGGCTCGGCCGAGGACTACCAGCGACCAGCAAGTGCAGTGCGAACCGACACAGGACAATGGGCGAGATTGCGAAAATAATGCGATTGAAAGTTCTGCTGATAAGTAAGTTAACGATACAAGTCATAATTAAAACAAAATTATCTGTATTCGAAAACTTTTCAAGCTTAATGAAAATGTATATAAAAGTAATAGTCAAAATATTTGGTTATAAACTGCGATGATGTATAATGCTAAATTTAGAGTGATATTTTCATACCTGAAACATGCAGCATTCGTTAAAACACACGCACAAACCTCCACCACGCAAAAATCGCATCGCAAAGCTTTGCGATTTCGTCATGGAGTATATCACTGATGATGATCACGGTTGCAGTGCGAAACGTTTGTTGAGTTTGTGATCGCGAACGTGTGTAGTGCTTGTGTTTTGTGTTGGCGATGGTGAAGGTGTACATTTAGTATTATATATATTTCCTATTTACTTTACCGCGGTTTATAGCTAAATAATTTTACTATTACATTTGTATTATAGATCTCCGCAAAGTAACGCCTAATTGTATAAATTATTTCAAACTTGGATGGGTGACCGCCTGGGAAAACCTCGTGACGTTAGTATTTTGCTATTTAGTTTTTTTTCTGTATATTTCTTCTTATTTTTTCTGTATATTTTTATAAATCAGTAATATTTGGATTTAACATTTGGATCATACATTTTATATCTACCTTCGCCAACGTCCATACCACGTTGAACACACCGGTTCTCGTCCGATCACCGAAGTTAAGCAACGTCGGGCGCGGTCAGTACTTGGATGGGTGACCGCCTGGGAACACCGCGTGATGTTGGCTTTTTGTGCCTTTATTTAATTTTATCTTTCAGAAAATAAAAAATAATAGTCGGTTTATCAAATTTTTTCTTTTGTTTTATACTATGAAAGTTGAATTCGAAGTTTACACTTTTTACTTTTTTACTATTTTTACATTAGTAAAAATATAGGCCTATCTATGCTCTATTAATGCAGCAATTTCTAAAACATGGAATTTGTAGTACATCTATATATTAATGTAGTATTATATATAGTCTCATATATAAAAACGAATGTTTGCTGTATGTCCTTTATACACTACGAAACGGCTGAACCCTTTTGTAATGAAATGTCAGACAATCTTTAAGATGACCCTGTAAAGTTTGATGGCGATCAGAGCATTTTTTTAACTGTTTCGTTGGTATTCGAATTCCCTTTCACCAGACTGAGCCACAGCAACGCGTGACCGGACAGCTATTTTTTTTGTTGTATATATCAAAATCTTTTTGTAGTATATAAAATTTTATTTTAAATAGTATATAATATTTTATATTAAAATATAAAATATTATCAATAATTTATAGAATTAGGCGTTACTTTGCGGAGATCCATAATACAAAAGTAATAATAAAATTATTTTACAATCCAAAAATTTTCAAAAATTTACAAAAAATTTCATTTACCTTCACCAACGTCCATACCACGTTGAACACACCGGTTCTCGTCCGATCACCGAAGTTAAGCAACGTCGGGCGCGGTCAGTACTTGGATGGGTGACCGCCTGGGAACACCGCATTGTATCGCGGATTATAGCAAAATAATTTTATTGTTACTTTTTATAAATATTATGAAGCTACGCACTGTTTAATGGTTTCAGAGAACCCGTGAAACTGGAGGGAAGTAAAAGCGATACATATATAAAGAACATTGATGGAGGTAAGTAAATTATCTTAAGTCTTTAGTTAGTAAAGGTTAGTAAATTTTGTCTGTGATTTTTTATTGTTTGGAAATCATTTCACGTAATTACCATTCGTGGTATTCTCGGTGAATTTGAAATTTCATTTTAAACAAAGTCTTATTAAAAAATGTTAATTCAGAAAGCCTATTATACTATTGAAGATTACCTAGAAGACAAGAATGCGTGGATATAGCTGCACTTCTACCCTGTACAAGACAGTAATAAATAAATGTAACTAGTTGTAAGATTTATATTTTAAAAATAGCAATCGCCGAGTTTCTTGCTGGTTCTTCTCGGTAGGAACAGCTTTCCGAACCAGCAGTAAAGTTGAAAAGTAGTTATATTGGCATAACTATAATAGTTAGACATATGGTATCGCGGACTTTTTTGTGGATATTGATACGTTCTATAATACTGTAGAACATTTTTTTGTTCTATCATCAATAGTTTCCGCAGCGCACGCGATGATAGATGTTTACGACTAAATTTTTACCAAGTTATTACAATTTTATTAGTGATCCCTATTTTTTTGGTAAAATGACATATAGCCTTTGTTGCTCAGTGAAAAAGCAGCTTTGCAATGGTGAAAGAATTTTTGAAATCGGTCCAGTAGTTTTTGCGTGAAAACGTAACAAACATACATACAAACAAACATACAAATCTTTCCTCTTTGTAATATTAGTATAGACATATGTATTTGCAGATGTCTTAAGATCAGCGCTTTCAAAATCTGATCGCGATACGATACTACAGAAGTACGTTGACGAATTGGAAGACTGGAAGGAAAGGCAACAGCAATTATTCAAACTACAAGTTTGTATACAACTAACTTATTTATGTAGGTAATAAATTTTGTTTCGTAAATTTATAAATCTAATATGAATTGTATAAACATTAAATATACGAATTATTTTCAGTATTATAAGACGTACTCAATGCGTCTAGATTTAGATGTTGATGGGCTTGAGTATATTTAAGTATACCTGATGTAGTAGTAAAATTTGATGATTCTCATCAGCAACTACTAGTCTATTTATTTACGAGGGGGACGGCGCGTACGCAGTCCCCACTACCAAAAATTACGCGTCCGAGTTATCCGCATTAGGGATAATCGCAGAGGTCAACCCAGCCGCAGTGCAATGGAAGGGCCTCGCTCTGGGAGAACCGCCTACTTGATCACGGTGTCTCCTACGCCAGGTAAGTATGCTTAGGTTGACTCGCGTCGAGGTAGTGATTGTGCGAGAAGGAATCTCCCTAGCGCGATGTACTATTACAGGCGTAACGTTAAACGCCACCTAACGGCGAAGCTCTATACTACTTTGAACTCCGGTTCATATGAAAGGTTGGAACCATGAGTACATAACTAGTTCTCCTACTATTGTACTACTAATACTATTGTAAGCCAGAAGACATTGCATTCAGCTATAATCAATTTTTTATATTTTCAATTAAAGTACTTAACAAAAATAGATGAAACACTCACCATTAAATGAAAAATAAGAATAATATAAAGAAACGTACAGAAATATAAAATAGAATGTTCAATATAAGAACTGATAGGCTAGTGTACTAAAAGTATACTAATTATTCCAGATTAGAAAAAAAAGTAAAGAATGATAAGTATTTAAAAGTATGTAAAAGACAAAAAATATCTGAAGCAAAAAGCCAACATCACGCGGTGTTCCCAGGCGGTCACCCATCCAAGTACTGACCGCGCCCGACGTTGCTTAACTTCGGTGATCGGACGAGAACCGGTGTATTCAGCGTGGTATGGACGTTGGCAATTACATTGTTGAATTTATCGAATTATTTAAGGTTTCATATGGTTACTCGCAAAATAATATTTATTCAATTATGCAAAATTCATCACAAACATTTCGACTGTAATAAAAGTATGTTTAAAGAGTATTAAAAAATATATATTTTAAAATGCCATAAATGAGTTACCAATAGGAGATATAACCGATTATCGTTACTTTTGTATAAGAGCCCTCGTATCGTACGAGCTTTTGCCCGCGGCATCGCTCGCGTGGAATTTGGTCTAGCACATTAGGTTTCGTGACAGATCATTTGAAATTTCAATAACTTTTTTTACTTAATATTAAAAAATATATGTTTATTCAGCTACTTCTACATTCAAAATTTCAGATGTCTAACTTAAAAACCGACGGATTTCAGACAATCTTCGCGCGCCGCGCACATTAGGCACTCTATGGCGGTCCATTCAATTCAATCATATCGTGATAGCTTTTAAACTATTCGGCCAAATTACTTAGTGTCTAAGACAAAGTTTATCTTAATGAAATACTGGAAGCGACATATATATTGATTTTTATAAGTGTTTAATAAAAATATCAAAATGTGCATTGTAAAATAGTATCAAATTTAATTAAATTTGTGATTTTGGTCACAGCGGCTTCCACGTAAAAGGTAGATTTATGCTGTCGCGACTTTTATTTAGAACTATTTAAGACAAACAATACTATGGTACATCATCTTTGTATAACTCCAATGGTTTAAGCAGCGTACGCAAAGATAGTTCCAGAGGTCAGATTTTTCTCGACTTTATTAAAATGCATCATTATATTACATTAAATAAGTACAAATTGTAGCCTATATGTTATTCCGATGTAAAATCTATATAACTGTAAAAATTCATCCAAATCCGTCGAATAGTTTTTTCGTGAAAGAGTAATAAACATCCATCCATTCTCACAAACTTTCGCATTTATAATATTAGTAGGATTAGTTTTTTCATGTTCAAAAAATTTAACATGTCTTCCGCCAACGTCCATACCACGTTGAATACACCGGTTCTCGTCGGATCACCGAAGTTAAGCAACGTCGGGCGCGGTCAGTACTTGGATGGGTGACCGCCTGGGAACACCACGTGATGTTAGCTTTTTGATACTTGTTTTTTTATTTATTTGATTATTTTTTAATTTTGAAGAACTCTAAAATCTCCTTTAAGTATATTTTTAGCCTCATTTTACATGGTAGATACAAAGTTTTATGCGCTCACAATCCTGTGTATGTTCAGATAAGTATGGGATAGCTAATGCAACACATGGTCACGAGCATAGATAGATCCAGCCCGGGCAAGGAGGTGCGCCTCGAGGCCCGTTCCCCGCCACCCCCTAGGGGTAGCGAGATGACCCTGCTGCTGAGCATAGATTGGAACCCATGTTACTTCTTGCTAGCAACGTATAGCTGTACCGCAAGGTGGCGCTGTACATAACTTCTCTTATGGGATATCGCGCTAGGGAGATTCCTTCTCGCACAATCACTACCTCGGCGCGAGTCAGCCAAAGCATACTTACCTGGCGTAGGAGACACCGTGATCAAGTAGGCGGTTCTCCCAGAGCGAGGCCCTTCCATTGCACTGCGGCTGGGTTGACCTCTGCGATTATCCCTAATGCGGATAACTCGGACGCGTAATTTTTGGTAGTGGGGACTGCGTACGCGCCGTCCCCCTCTTAAAGGTTCATGATCCAATAAGAATAGAAAAACATATGCAAATGGACAGTAGTTTTTAAAATATAACCAAGATTAATCACGTAAGAGTATTTTTAATAAAGCTTTTTCGCTTACCGTGAAAATATAAATTGTTTTGATATATCTTAAGGTAATCCAGAGGGCCGTGTGGTATCCGGCTGAGTAGAATAGACCACCCTCGTTTTCTTACTGAGGTGCTGTAAAAGGCGACTAAGGTAAGTTGACCCACCGTGTGGTATCCGGTTGAGTAGAATAGACCACCCTCTTTCTTACCGAGGGGTCGTTAAATACGACTAAGGTAAGTTGACGTCAGGCAGGCAGCCGGTCGTAAAACACCTATCCAAATCGTGCGACAATATGTTTGCAACATGTTGTGCCGATCCCACTTTGAGTGGGATGAGGGCATGAGGATGTTGATGATATCTTAAGATAATCTAGACTCTGCCTTCCCAGTGCAGAGGTCATTCGAATTTCTTAGATTAATTTTTCACTAATGAATCAGAATAACAAGAAGATTTCGGTTTAATAACAACAATTAATTAAATGATTTATAGAAGCAGGCGTTACTTTGCGGAATTCCATATTACAAGCAATATAACAGAACTAACTACTTTGCTATAATCCGCACGGGTTAAGTGAATGCATGCAAACACAATAATGCATACATGTGAATGCATACACATACACATTGGCTTTGCATGCATTCACTTAACCCGTGCGGATTATAGCAAAGTAGTTAGTTCTGTTATATTGCTTGTAATTAATTAAATGTTAAAATAGCCGCAAATGTGTACAACCCAATTTTTACTGTTTTCGTAGGATAAACGGATTTGTTTTTATTCTATATATTAGGGCGGTATAAATTTAATTGGCTATAAAAGCGTAACAGAGTTTAAAAGTTATAATATAATCAAAGATAGCCATCCGAAGACTCCGTACAGCCGTTATCAGTGCAAAAAAAGACTTTTTATTCTCAGTTGAAACGCAAAGAAGATTATCACCTTGACCAGCTTGCTAATGAATGGGGCAAGCGTCGATCTGAGCTAGAGATGAAACTGAGCAAAGGAATAGACCAATGTCGCAATCTGGCCGCAGACTTAAGTCGGGCGACTGACGACTTTCGATTGAGGGGATACAGGAATACCGAAAGGGAAAGAAAGGTAAGAATAAATAATTCATTTATCATTGATTTTTTTTGAATTTATTACATAAAATGTTAAATGATTGTACAATACATGATATGATGAATAGTATGATGATAAAATATTCAATACGGCATAGCATAAACTTGTAACAAGGTTTTCTGTACACCGTGACATCATCGTTGGTTTGTTTATAAATTGTTATAAATATTAATCCTAAGTTTGTTAAATATTATAAGTTACTTTCGGCCATTTAGGAGACACCCTTAGGACGACGTTCCCCGACTTTAGTAGAGCCTCTGAGCTCTACTCTCTGCATTTCGCAACCTTGACGATGCTTCTGCGCTCGCCCGTTCCGCCCGGTGACGCTGTAAAAGCCATTAGGGCTAACAGCATACAGTCAGTTCGAAAATGTTAGTTTTTGTTTATGAAACTGCCTGAGTGAGGAAGAATGACTAATCGCTTTCTTCCTAGCGATAACAGGTGAGCATGGAGGGCTGGGCTTAGTTTTTTTATTATAACCAGTATAATACATTATATATTTGATTTTCAGAAACAGAAAAAATAAAAGTTAAATTTTATATAATAATAAATACATATGTTTAGTGTATTAATGCATAATATATATGTGTATGTTTGTGTGTATGTTTGATGTGATAGTATATGATATTTAGTGTCATAAATTTAAATAAATAATCTTTTAGTTTGTTTTTAATGTTCTTTTCATTTATCTGTTCTCGAAACGTCTTTGGCAACTCATTTATTAAGGTATTTTGATTTTAAGTTGATTTTTACCGTATAAATTGTTACATTTTGGTATGATAAGTCTTTCGGTATGCTGTTGACGTGTTCTAGCTATTCCGCTAAATATTATTTTTAGTTTATCACTAAAAAATTGCCCGGTTAGGAGCTGATGTTTCAGTTTGTTATGGTCCAGTAATTTTTGTGTGAAACATTACAAACATACATACATACAAATCTTTCGTCTTTATAATATTAGTGTAGATGAACAATCTTGTAATAAATCTTTACAAGGACTTTTGCTTCGTCAATTTTACCACTTGTGTGTTATCCGAATACTTATATGTATATATTATAAAAGAGAAACTATCTGTGTATGTTCTTTTAGATTCCGAAACGGCCGGACCGATTTTAATGAAATCCAGACCATTTTCAGATTGACCAGCGGATAATCCTGTCAAGTTTGTTGAAGATCAGAGCTTTTTTTGAACTATCAATAACAGCTTTGTTTCAAGGGTAAATCGAAATTAGAGTCGAGTCGAAAACTCCTCGACAAAATAGTAAAGAAATCTTGGAGTCTGTCTCCTGATGATGCTTCGGTTGCAGGGCGAAATGATTGTTGAGTTTGTGATAGTGAACGTATAAAGTGCTTGGGTATTGCAATGGCGATGGTGGAGATTTGAAAGTAAAACAAGTAACAGCCGTTACTATGCCCACTGCTGGGCTAAGGCCTCCTCTCTCCGTTTTTGGAAAGAAGGATTGGAGCTAAGACCTGCTGCTCCAATGCGGATTGGTAGGTTACACATATCCCTAGAATTCTCTAGAGATATGTAGGTTTCCTAACGATGTTTTCCTTCACCGAAAAGCGTGTGATAAATTGCAGTTATCAATTACACACATAAGTTTTTAATAGAAAAACTCATTGGTGCCTACCCGGGGTTTGAACCTATGTCGCCTGTAGAGTCGCACGATCTCACCGCTAGGCTATCACAGCTGGTGGAGATTTGTGCATGTGCTTTTAGGAATCCAAGATGTATCGGGTATGAAAACGAATAGTCCACTCTACATTTTGCATTATATATATATTTTCTATTTACTTAATCGCAGATTATTGCAAAATAATTTCATTATTACATTTGCATTAACCATATGATCATTAAAAAGAAGCACGATCATATTATTATTATTATTGATTGATATTATATTATACTATGATTATATTACTATATGTTATGATCCGGCTTTCCTCTTTTATAACTTTTTTTTTGTATGTTAACAGCTCCTTGATGCTAAGAAGGCTTTAGAAGCGCACTATACGGCAAAATACCAAGAGTTGCGGGAAGCCTCTCAGAAGATGGAAGACGACATGAACCACCGCCTCAAGCTAAAGGATATGGAGATCGAAGAGTTGCAAGTGAAGATACAATCGCTCGAGAAACAAAATGTTGAACTCAAGGTATGAATGGAATTTAGTCGATTATCTTGTCATAGTATGCTCTGCATGAAGAAAAATATGTGATCTTAAACCCAAGATGCTGCCGCATTGCGTATTGCTGTTAACCCATATCCAAAGAATTTTTGAGGCACATAAAATACGATCATCGTTAAAAAGACGGTTTGATACCAATTAAACGCCTAAGATTTTTAGAAATAAATTCAAAGTTATCTTTGCATCGTTTGAATCAACGATTTCTTAGTAAATGTCGCGCGCTCTTATCTGGTATGCAGGTATTGACAAATCAAAGTAATTTTATTTACTACATACTTAATATGTAATCTAAATTATTTATATATTACTATTAATACATAGAATTCAAATATACATTTATAAATTTCGTAATTTCGGTCGCCAACGTCCATACCACGTTGAATACACCGGTTCTCGTTCGATCACCGAAGTTAAGCAACGTCGGGCGCGGTCAGTATTTGGATGGGTGACCGCCTGGGAACACCGCGTGATGTTGGCTTTTTGCTTCAGATATTTTTTGTCTTTTACATACTTTTAAATACTTATGATTCTTTACTTTGTTTTCTAATCTGGAATAATTAGTATACTTTTAGTACACTAGCCTATCAGTTCTTATATTGAACATTCTATTTTATATTTCTGTACGTATCTTTATATTATTCTTATTTTTCATTTAATGGTGAGTGTTTCATCTATTTTTGTTAAGTACTTTAATTGAAAATATAAAAAATTGATTATAGCTGAATGCAATGTCTTCTGGCTTACAATAGTATTGGAGAACTAGTTATGTACTCATGGTTCCAACGTTTCATATGAACCGGAGTTCAAAGTAGTATAGAGCTTCGCCGCTAGGTGTCGTTAAACGTTACGCCTGTAATAGTACATCGCGCTAGGGAGATTCCTTCTCGCACAATCACTACCTCGGCGCGAGTCAGCCAAAGCATACTTACCTGGCGTAGGAGACACCGTGATCAAGTAGGCGGTTCTCCCAGAGCGAGGCCCTTCCATTGCACTGCGGCTGGGTTGACCTCTGCGATTATCCCTAATGCGGATAACTCGGACGCGTAATTTTTGATAGTGGGGACTGCGTACGCGCCGTCCCCCTCTTAAATATATAGACTAGTAGTTGCTGATGAGAATCATCAAATTTTACTAGTACATCAGGTATATTAGAAAAAATCCCCCTCGTAATTAATAAAAAAGTAGTAGTGGATGATGAGTAAATCTGATCGTCATCAACTATAATGAACATCTGCAATTTGAATGTACTTAATGAAAGTTAAAATTTGGATCATTTGCATTGAAAGCTGTGATAGCTAAACAGTGCGATGTGACCGGGGAGTCACGGGTTCAATTCCTGGTCAGGCACCACTCAGTTCATCTGTTAAAACCTAAGTACCTAAGTCCTAAATGATATTTAGGTGGAGGAAATATAGGGGAGATATGCATGTTGCAGCTGAATTCCTGAGATATGTGTAAATGTGTATTAATCAGCATTGGAACAACGTAGTAAGCTCTAACCTCTCTCTTTAAAATAGTATGGAGACCTATGGCCTGCAGCAGGATAGTAACGGGCCGGTAGTTAATTTTTTATTGAACCTTATTATCAAACCTATAACATATGATCTGAGATGCTACTTAGATACGTTTTTCAAATATAAATCAGATTTCTTGTATACTGTAAAACATTTCTGTTACAGAATAATCTCAAGAACTCTGAAAAGGACGCAGAAAATAAATATTCGGGGCTGACTAAAGATCAAACTGCGAGTCTTATACAAGAATTGGTAATTTTTTTACCGTTAATATAAATGGATTGTATGCAACAAAAATGACATTTATTTCAGCTGGCAAACTTGATTTTATTAAAATGCTATATTTATAAAGGTTCTTTATCTGAAAATATCGCTTTTTTAGTGACTCCCCTGAGTGACTAACGCGGTACACAGTTTTAAAAACGTTGCATCTATACTTATTATAAACCAAAGTCTCAAAAAGCTGTGTATTTGTATGTAATCGATTTTCTCAAAATCTACTGAACGGATCTTTGTACGGTTTTCAGGAAAAGATTGTGCAATATTTCCGGACTGTTTAGGTAAATAGTACATATCAGTGTTTTATAAATTGTGTTGAAGAGATCGCGCAGTTGTTAAAAAAATTACTTGCTGGGAGCTTAAGTTGCGTGCGCTGTGTAAACCAGCGGAGATGCCCTAAAGTAGTGTACTAGAAAATTGTAGATCTATAAAACCACTACAAAAAAGTTTGCGTTAGCATGTGTCTATCTCTTATGGTTAACTCACATTAACTACTTTTATATTTAAATTGTGACACGCTGATTTCCATGCAGGCGCTGGCACAGCTAGTAGTTAAATAAAAATAATTGTATTTTGTTTTATACAAAAGTAATAATAAAATTATTTTGCTATAATCCGCGATACAGTAAATAGAAAATATATATAGTGTTGTAAAATGTATAGTGGACTATCCGTATTTTCATACGTAAAAACACATGCACAAACCTCCACCACTTCCACCACAATACATAAGCACTACACACGTTCACTATCACAAACTTAACAATCGTTTCGCCCCGCAACCGAAGCATCTTCAGGAGATAGACTCCACGACAAAATCGCAATGCTTTGCGATTTTGTAATACGGATAGTCCACTATACATTTAACACTATATATATTTTCTATTTACTGTATCGCGGATTATAGCAGAATAATTTTAGTATTACTTTTGTATTATGGATCTCCGCAAAGTAACGCCTAATTCTATAAATTCTTCTTTCTCCTACCCTTATCCCACTCTACGTGGGGTCGGTACAACATGTTTTCCTCTTCCATTCTCTTCTATCATTCGTCAACTCTGGCGCTACTCTATAAATTCGTAATTCTATTGCCTAATTCTATAAATTATTTTGTATAAAAAGTCGTTGCTAATGTTGAACTGGGCTTCAGCGTTGCTTGGAGGAGAAGCTAGACAGCGCAGTGCAGTCCAAGTCCTTCTTCAAGGAGCAGTGGGGCCGCGCGGTCCGCGAGCTGCATCTCACCAAGCTCGGCGAGCGGACGCGGATGCTGGGCGAGCTGAGGGACCGCCGCCGGCAGCTGGGGGACGGGTAACGACTTTTTAATTCAAATTCAAATAAGTCTTTATTCAAATTGGCCTATTACAAGCACTTTTGAATCGTCAAATTAAAATTAAATTGAAGCTACAAATAGTTTTTAAATTGAAATTCAAATTCCGATTCAAATAAGTCTATTCAAATTGGCCTATTACAAGCACTTTTGAATCCTCAAATTAAAATGAAATTGAAGCTACAAATAGTTTTTAAATTCAAATTCAAATTCCAATTCAAAAACGTCTATTCAAATTGGCCTATTCTAGTTCTGTTATATTGCTTGTAATATGGAATTCCACAAGGTAACGCCTGCTTCTATAAATCATTACCGCGTAGCTGAAGATAGGATCACTTCAACTGCGTCAACGGGCTTTTCAATTCGGGCCTGGAGGCCTACCATGAACTCTTATTGCGACTCAATTGAAGACGTAAACTATTTTTTTTGCTTTGTCATACCATATCGTCTTAAAGACGCACACTTTAAGTCATTGCCGAACGACCGTTCGGAATGCGTCCTAAAAACATTTGAGTAAAAGAGACAGAGTTATCTATTCATATAACGTTATCCTTTTCAAACATTACGACCCCAATGCAATCCACACTTCATGGTATGAAAAGATAACAGTTGAGTTTAGGGTACTGATTTTGAATTGAATCGTTTTCTAAAAGTTCATGGTAGGCCTACGGGTCTTTTGTTAAACGCTTAGTTTCACCTGTATATATCACATGCTTAATATTAAAGTGACCTAATTCAAAAAAGTTGTTTGATAGCATAGCGCCTAAAGACATAACTTGGAAGATCAATTAAACGCTGGCTTTTTTAATACTCCGTAATGTGAATAGATGGCATTGAAATTAGGATAACAATGTATCTAACTCTAAGCCTAATTTTGGGTTGTGCGATATGTATGTTTACTTACTATATAGCTCAATTTTTGTGTTACTTAAAAATTTATAATTTAGTAAAATTAAACAATATTGAGCAGTACAAAAATTTTTGTCCTGCTCAATATTGCAAATATGCATTAGTTTCTTGTATGCAAAAAATTCAGCAATTTTAAAATTATAGATACTATTTATATATATAATGTAAGTGATAGGGCAATCTACCGGAGTTTTGGAATATACATAAGGGTGTAAATTTTTATAGTCTGGACCCCATAGAAGATCAAGAAGAGCTCACCGAACCACCGCAAGTGGATATAAACAAGTTGAAAGATGATTTCTACGTGGACATTATAACCAAAGCACCCCTTGAATCAAATTCGATTATTAGTGAGTATAAGTGCACGATTAAGATTACCAATGTAGGTTGTAGATGTCAGATAAAGCTTTTTTACTTCATTTTCTTCTTCTCTATCAACCGATGGATGTTCACTGCTGGACATAGGTCTCTTTATGGGATCCCACACACACGATTTGTGCCGCTTGAATCCAGCGGCTCCCCGCGACCTTTTCAAGGTCATTAGTCCATCTCGTAGGGGGTCTAACGACACTGCATTCCAGCACCATAAGACCTCAACGCCCACCGGTTAACCCCCGCCCATTGCCACTTCAGCTCCACGACACGCTGAGCTACGTCGGTGACTCTAGTTCTTCTATGGATCTCCTCATTTCTGATGGGATCGCGTAGAGAAACTCCAAGCATAGCTCGCTCAATCACCCGCTGAGTGTCTCTTAGTTTTCTTATAAGGCCCACGCCCACCGGTTATCACCCGCTGATAGCCACTTCAGCTTCGCAAAACGCTGAACTACATCAGTGACTCTAGTTCTTCTATGGATCTCCTCATTTCTGATGGGATCGCGTAGAGAAACTCCAAGCATAGCTCGCTCAATCACTCGCTGAGTGTCTCTTAGCTTTCTTATAAGGCCCACGCCCACCGGTTATCACCCGCTGATAGCCACTTCAGCTTCGCAAAACGCTGAACTACATCAGTGACTCTAGTTCTTCTATGGATCGCCTCATTTCTGATGGGATCGCGTAGAGAAACTCCAAGCATAGCTCGCTCCATCGCCCGCTGAGTGTCTCTGAGCTTTCTTATGAGGCCCACGCCCATCGATTACCCCCCGCCTATTGCCACTTCAGCTTCGCGACACGCTGAGCTACGTCGGTGACTCTAGTTCTTCTATCGATCTCCTTATTCCTGATGGGATCGCGTGGAGAAACTACAAGCATAGCTCGCTCCATCGCCCGCTGAGTGTCTCTGAGCTTTCTTATGAGGCCCACGCCCACCAGTTATCCCCCGCCCATTGCCACTTCAGCTTCGCGACACGCTGAGC
The DNA here is from genome assembly GCA_947086505.1 of Morpho deidamia. NCBI lineage: Eukaryota > Metazoa > Arthropoda > Insecta > Lepidoptera > Nymphalidae > Morpho > Morpho deidamia. The sequence goes on from CAMTZC010000011.1 coordinate 4,414,344, forward strand.
TACGTCAGTGACTAGTCTTCTATGGATCTCCTCATTTCTGATGGGATCGCATAGAGAAACTCCAAGCATAGCTCGCTCAATCACCCGCTGAGTGTCTCTTAGCTTTCTTATAAGGCCCACGCCCACCGGTTATCACCCGCTGATAGCCACTTCAGCTTCGCAAAACGCTGAACTACATCAGTGACTCTAGTTCTTCTATGGATCGCCTCATTTCTGATGGGATCGCGTAGAGAAACTCCAAGCATAGCTCGCTCCATCGCCCGCTGAGTGTCTCTGAGCTTTCTTATGAGGCCCACGCCCATCGATTACCCCCCGCCTATTGCCACTTCAGCTTCGCGACACGCTGAGCTACGTCGGTGACTCTAGTTCTTCTATCGATCTCCTTATTCCTGATGGGATCGCGTGGAGAAACTACAAGCATAGCTCGCTCCATCGCCCGCTGAGTGTCTCTGCGCTTTCTTATGAGGCCCACGCCCACCAGTTATCCCCCGCCCATTGCCACTTCAGCTTCGCGACACGCTGAGCTACGTCAGTGACTAGTCTTCTATGGATTTCCTCATTCCTGATGGAATCGCGTAGAGCAACTCCAAGCATAGCTCGCTCAATCACCCGCTGAGTGTCTCTTAGCTTTCTTATAAGGCCCACGCCCACCGGTTATCACCCGCTGATAGCCACTTCAGCTTCGCAAAACGCCAAACTACATCAGTGACTCTAGTTGTTCTATGGATCTCCTCATTTCTGATGGGATCGCGTAGAGAAACTCCAAGCATAGCTCGCTCAATCACCCGCTGAGTGTCTCTTAGCTTTCTAATAAGGCCCACGCCCACCGGTTATCACCCGCTGATAGCCACTTCAGCTTCGCAAAACGCCAAACTACATCAGTGACTCTAGTTGTTCTATGGATCTCCTCATTTCTGATGGGATCGCGTAGAGAAACTCCAAGCATAGCTCGCTCCATCGCCCGCTGAGTGTCTCTGAGCTTTCTTATGAGGCCCATAGTTTCGACCACGTTTCGGATCCGTGTGTCATCACTGGCAACACGCACTGTTCGAAAACTTTAGTCTTCAGGCACTGAGGCATCATGGATGAAGAGATCTCGCGTAGCTTCTCAAACGCTACCAATCCGAGTTGGATTCGGGGAGTAATCGCTTTTCCCAAAATGGGACATACATAGCTGCTTCATACGACGACAAAGAGTGTAAAATATATACGACTAAATTAGGCTAACTTGTACTTTTTCAAACCGTGGACACTGTTAAATATGTACATCTGAAATAAGCAGACGATTCTTGTGTGGCTTGACTAAATTTCAAATAAAATAAAAATTATATAACCAAAACCAGAGGTGGGTGAAATTTTGAAATATAATTGGTGAATACAATTAAATAAATAAAATCGTCGTTAAAGTGCTTACCGTCCTTAAAGTTAGGAAATCATTTTTCTATTTCAAATTTACGTCCAAAAATACTAAATATTTACTAAAACTAAATATTTTAATGCCATGTCTATATGTTTGTCTGTCTATTATATTTATTTCGTTCTAATAGTGTTATAAGTTTTATAAAAAATATTTGTCGTTTAAGGTAACGATGCCATGGACTTATACGATGATTTGAAGTAAGTGTTATGTTTAAGAAACTGAAGTAATTATAACTTAGATATCTCGAACGGAACAGTATTGTTATCCTCCAATTTCAACTTGCAGACGTTTTAGACAATAATAAAAACAAACATAAAAATAAATAACAAAAACAATAAAAAAAAGTAGAGTAACTACCTGTTACTATCCTACTGCTGGGAATAAACTTCCTCGCTGCTAAATTTCAGATTCTCTAGAGATATGCAGGTTTCCTCACAATGTTTTCCTTCACCGGAAAGCGTGTGTATTCACACTACAATTGTATATATTGCATTCTATAAATTATGTAAACATTTTTGGTTTTTTTAATAAGTCAAAATTATCCTTATACCAAAAAATAAGCACTTACAAGTTGTAAGTAAGCCGAGTGTGCCCCTAAATAAGAAATCACAAAAGAGGCCTGAGAATAGACTAAGTTTTATATTTTATTTAAATAATTTATAAATTAGTCATTACTTTGCGGACATCCATAATTCAAAAATAATAATAAAATTACTTTTCTCTAATCCGCGATAAGAAATTTATCTCTATTTTATTTTATTACTATTTTGTGTTTTATTTAAATAAATCTTAATTAATTATTAACGAGCAGATAAATGTTCAGAGGTAAAATAAAGGGTGGGGATGAACCAAGTACTATATAACAATGCTTGTTCAGATAATGCTTCACTTTTCGATTTTGTCGTGGAATCTATCTCCTTATGATGCTTCGGTTGCGGGGCGAAACGATTATTGAGTTTGTGATAGTGAACGTGTGCAGTGCTTGTGTAGTGGTGGAAGTGGTGGAGGTTTGTGCATGTATTTTTACGAATCCTGCACGTATCGGGTATGAAAATACGGATAGTCCACTATACATTTAACACTATATATATTTTCTATTTACTGTATCGCGGATTATAGAAAAATAGTTTTATTATTACTTTTGTATTATGTATCTCCGCAACGTAACGCCTAATTCTATAAATTATTTAAATAAAGTTATATGAAATGGCTTTATTTTAACAGAAGTTAAAACTAATTGTTCAAACAGAATGCCCAAAAAGCCGACGAGCGACAAACTAAGCGAACTGATAACGCAGAGGGACTTGCTAATACAGCAGGAGTCTCCCGACGAGGACATCATTAAACAGCTCAATCACGAAATAAGGAGCATGCTTATTAACTGTGGAAATTGACGTTAATTCATACGTTGCACTGTGGTAACGAAAGTGGAATAAAACAAATATATGTTGATAATTTTTAAAAAAATCTTAGAAAGAAAGAAAGAAAACACATTTATTCATTCATGCACTACACACGGTACTATAAAATAATATAAAAGTTTACAAAGGTGATATGTTGTTTTAACTTATGTTTAACGATTATTACAAAATATACTACAATTATAATAAAATAAAACTACGAAAACATAATATGCCACCACATATAGCGCAGCAATGAAAGGCATTCAGCTCAGCATAGTGCCGAATTTGTTTTAGCATCACAAATGCAGCGCTGATTTTCAGCCAAAAGCCTGTGATGTGTGACTTTTACATAAATATTGGAAAATTTATTTCATCAAATTAACGATTTATTACACCAAGTTTCAAATTTTTAATTTTATCACTCATTACTTACGTGTGGAGAGCTGTGATAGCCCAGCGGTGAGACCGTGCGACTCTTTCGAGGGGAACACGAGTTCAAACCCGAGCAGGCACCAGTGACTTTTTCTATTAAAACTCATGTGTCTAATTGATAATTGCAATTTATCACACGCTTTTCGGTGAAGGAAACCTAAATATCTCTAGAGAATTCTGGATATATGTGTAACCTATCAATCCGCATTGGAGCAGCGTGGTAGGTCTTAGTTCCAACCCTTCTCTCCAGAAACGGAGAGAGGAGGCCTATTCCCAGCAGTGGGATTGTAACAGGCCGCTACTTTACTTACGTGTGATATATTAGTATAAAGACTGGTTACCATTAAGATTAGCGGTATTATTAGAATATATATATCATTATATTTATCGGTAAATGACATATTTAAAGCCAAGACATATCTAACGGGATTTAAGTGTTAATATCGATTAACGACGAGGTCGTTTTATTTTGATTACGGTATCTTTACGCTACGCTATTCTACACATAAAAATTAGAAAGATGCAGCGGCTTAGTATTTAACTAAAACAAAGTCGGGTCTCTAGTATACCAAATTAAATTTTTTAATGATATATTGTGATATCATCAGATATTGATGAACTTGAAAGGAAAAAGAGTTTTAGGTTGTATAAATATATCTACCTAATATTCTCAAGTTATTTAACACAACTATACTGTAATTACATATTGGATATAAGTTTTTTAACAAATAAAATTTTATATTTTCTGTAAATTCTTGCTTTTATTTTCATATTGTTTAAATGTCCTCTTAGTTTTAGTATATTCCTGAGTTTTAACTACTATTATTGTTTTCCGTAACCAAATGTTGTCAATAGTTATTGTAAAAAATAATTGCTGTTTTAATACATTATTAATAATAATCGAAATATACTTTTTTGAGAACATAGAAAAGAATATGCTACAATGCAAAAAAAATATGCATTGGTCTCAGCTCGGCGTAATATGGAACGGTAATACGCAAGTTCAATCTTTTTTATTAAAGATATTACGTATTTAAATTTATTTTACTCTGTTTAAGAATTATAAATTGTTATATAACAGCTTTTCAAGTTTTCACTCGGTACAAACACTAAAAAAAATTAACCAGCAATTAGTTAAGGAAATTATTCTACTTTGGAGATTAGTAGTAGTAGTTTGAACTCTGTATTAGGTAGCTATTCGTTTTCATTTTCTGTGTATTAATTTAAAGGACTAGATTCCACGCAAAATAAATGTATGTATTTAAGGTTTGGTTTGACGTTAGATTATGACGTATTCTATTTAATTCATACTCCGATTTGTGCTGAATATTGTACGTTTAAGGTGAAAAATTTCAATACAACTGTCGCTAACATGAATACTCATTGTTCATTATTACTACATTAGTTAATGATTTGTGAAATATAAAGCAGTTGTCCGTCTGAATTTTATTTTCATTATATGTTTAGACACTGCAAACAATGGCAAAAACTAAAGTTACAGGAGCCACAAGTAGACTTAAGCAAGACTATCTCAGGCTAAAAAATGATCCTGTGCCATATGTAACCGCAGAACCTGTCCCATCAAATATTCTAGAATGGCATTACGTCGTAAAAGGACCAGAGAAAAGTCCATATGAAGGTGGTTACTATCACGGCAAAATTATATTTCCGCGAGAATTCCCGTTTAAGCCGCCTTCTATTTATATGATTACACCGAACGGACGTTTCAAGACGAATACAAAACTTTGCCTTAGCATTACTGACTTTCATCCTGACACCTGGAACCCTGCATGGTCGATTTCAACAATATTGACAGGATTGCTCAGCTTTATGTTGGAGAAAACCCCCACATTAGGCTCCATTGAGACATCTGATAATCAAAAACGATGCTTGGCTGCAGACTCTCTTGAAATTAATCTCAAAAATAAAATGTTCTGTGAACTATTCCCTGAGTATGTAGAAGAGATAGAGAAACTGTTGAAGGAGAGACAGGAAGCGATACTTCTCTCTGAAAATGCTAATAACATGAGTGATAGTGAAGTGATCTCAGAACAACAATCTAACATGTACTTTATAATGACAAACCTATTTGTAGTGCTTGGTTTTGTTTTTCTTGCCTATATGGTTAAGTATGTATTAATTTCAATATCTAATGACTAGGCAATTTCCTCATTATTATTTACTGTTATATGTAAATATTGTAATTTATTATGTATATACAAAATTTTCTATAGAGATGTTATGTAGTGCAGAAATGTAATGCTTAAAAAGTAGAAATATACTATGTTGCAATCCAAAGAAATTGTAACCATAATTTATATTAATTTTTTAAAAGTGATAGAGCATTCATCAGAGTCAAGAAGTGCACCAGACTTCTTGCAGGTGGAGTTTATTTATTGAATCAACATTGGTCCAAGATCATAAAATTATACAAAAAAATATTTACTGACACAAAATTAGACTTATATTACATTATTAAAAATCATTACCACTGTTATGTTATACACTGGAAAACAGATCATTTGATTGAGGTGAATCGACAACATATATCAAGCTTTGAACAACCATATGCCAAGAAATCCTTATCTAATGATGATTTACTATATTTGTAATGCATGATACTAGAAATGCAAACATTAAAAAAAATCTAGATTTAGATTTGTAAAAACTATGTTTGATTGTAGAGGTAGATTTGTATAATTGTAATTAGAAATTTTTGTGTTGTGATTGTGTATCTGTTATTTTGGTATTAGGTATTATTAATTTAACAGTCATATTATAATTTAATTAATTTTAATATGCATATTATGAAAATTTATTTAGTGGGAAGAGAGAGTAGTTTTTTTATTTTTATTTCCAGTCAATTTCTCTGCTACGTGGTATCCGCTGAGTAGAATAGACCACCCTCATTTCTTACCGAGGGTTAGTAAAATACGATTAAGGTGAGTTGACGTGAGGCAGGCGGCCGGTCGTAAAATACGCAGCCAAATTATCGGCATAACATGTTTGTAACATGTTATGCAGACCCCACTTAGAGTGGGATAAGGACAGGGGGATGATGATTTCCAGTCAATTTTGTTATCAATGTGCATAAAACACACTTTTATCTTTGTATAGCTTGAAATAAACTATATTAAAATTTAGAATTAAATAGAATTTCATATCTGAAATTATACTGATGAAAAAAAAACAAGTAGAGTGCATGAGAAAACATCTTTTAAAGTAATTTTACGCTTAACCAGTTCTTTTTATTTGGATACTAATTAATTCAAACTAGGATTGAAGCTAACTGCTATAGTAAGTTAATGGATATTCATGCATAATATTTGACCTTATTTCATAAATTTAATCTCAAAACATTTTATTCCCAATGCAAATTAATTTAAAAGTATTAAATGCTTCACTTGATTGTGTGACTTGGGTCCACCTTTTTTTGCTCTGAGAGTAACAATATAAATGGTTTGGAAAATTCTATCTATACCATTAACTAAATCAAAGTGAATCTTGTAAGGAATTAATGTTTGTACTAACATGATATTTGCATGCACACATCTATTGCACTTACATGCACTTTATATTTAACTACTATTACTATAAATTTTAGAGAACTAAACGTTAAAATGTTTATGTAAAGAAATGTATTTAACACAGCATTACTTTGAATTATAAAATTTATTTAATTTTTTTAAATGTGTCTGCTTTCTTGATAACTGTGATAAAACAGCCTTAGATAATAATACTGTTCTTAAAAAAATTGTAGTTTTATTTTATGTGTTACGCACTGGTTCCGATATACTCATATGGTAGTCAATTATTTACTATATTAACCACCACATAGACCACCCTCATTTCTTACCGAGGTGTTGTAAAAGACGGCTAAGGTAAGTTGACGTCAGGCAGGCGGCCGGTCGTAAAATACGTAACCGAATTATGTGTCAATATGTTTGTAACATGTTGTGCCGACTCCACTTAGAGTGGGATAAGGGCAGGAGAATGATGACATTTACCTGGAAGTTGATCCTTGTACATTTTATATACATAAGATGAGAATAAATAATATTTTATGTATATCAGGTTTTTATTTGTGAGATACTTCGCAGTATATTGCTTATAACCTGTAGGTAAGTAAAATTAGGATAAAATTAAATTTAAACGTAAATAATTATGGACATATATATTTTTCCACAATAGCTTAAAATATATGGTGTGTAGTGAGTATTTGCATGTGTAAAGCTGCAATATTCACTGACATACACTATGGTATACTTGGCATACATGGTAACTTGGATAAAGCGAGCGCAGAAGTATAGGCGAGGGTGTGACATATGAGTCTTAAAAAAGTGTAACTCTAAGGTTGAACCCTCCGATAATTGACAGATGTTTTATGTTTTTCACATCTCAAAAGGGGATGACTGAAAACTAATTGCTTAATTTTGAATCGAAACATTAAACGCAACTCTTTCTCTATCATTTATAATGATTTTAGAAGGCAACTCATTATTAAAACAGGTACAAATATTTGAAATCTATTTTGATTGTTTTGCTGCTGGTAAAATCCAGTATTATACATATAAATAACAAACATAGACTTATTACCCTATTCTCAATTGCATCAGGTATATCAGTAATTAGGTTTAACTTATGTGAGGTGTTATTCTCAAAGGCTTATCCATGGCACGTGAAAAATTTAACTAAACACTAATAAAAAAAAGATGGTTAAATTTGATGTATTTTAATATGTAAAAAAACAATTTAATTGCTATCATTAACTGCATTTTATTTACATTTGATTTTTAAGTCTGTGGGGTAAAAAAGTAGTTTAACAGCAGAAATTACATACTATCATTACTCTTATAACTGCTATCTTTGTAACAAATATATAATATGGTATATTAAAACATAATTAAGTGAATATAAAATATTATCAATATTCAGATAAATAATTATACAAAGTCTATAGAATTGAATATGTGGAAAATTTAACAATTCTTTAAACATCTGTTTTAATACAATGTTTTGTTTTTATATAACATCCTAACAAAATGTTTTGTTATTTAGATTAGTCGCTACCATGATGGTAGAGTCTAGTCATAATTTTAATTATATATTATTTATCTATTCCGTGTACTACATTGTACTAATATATCAGCCTATATCTATACACTTATTTAAATACATGACACTTATTTTCCCCACAGTAAGGAAATGTAATGATTTTTATCTTTTTAATGTAATATTTTATGAAAAATGATACAAAAATCTCATTCACTAGAGCAATAACATAGTATTTAATCCACAGGCATAAATATGCTAGGTATATATCATCTATTTTTATAAAAACCTCAATAAGAAACCAAGGTTACCAATACAAAACTGGAAAATAAATATACATTGTTTGTAGTAAGGTTTAAGAGAAAATTAATTCTTTGTCAGAATACTTAACACTATTTCTATGCTAAAATTAATTTAGACAAGTGCTCTAAAAAGAAACAAAATAAAAAACTATTCTACAATATTCTCAAATCACTCTTTGACTTCATCCTCCTCTTCTTCGTCCCAATCACTAACTAAAACCTTAATTTTATCATTTTTAGTTGGGTCAGATATATCAACTGAAGCAGTGGTATCATCTCCAGGATTGGTGTCAACTGTAGCACTGCCATTAGTTTCGCTAATGTTATCTGTAGTAATATGTTTAGTGACCACTGTATTTGCATCAATATTTTGAATAACACTGTTTGAAGGTTCAACCGTTATGTTATTATCTGTAACAGCATCATCATCTTGAGAATCATTGTCATCCCAATCATTGAGCAGTAAAGATATTTTTTCATGTGAATCAACATTATCACTGGATTTTACATTCCCTTGTAATGGCAAAGACGAATCATCATCATGGTGTGATAACTTATCATCTAGCTCTTTGTTTAATTTGCGCGATACTTGTTTTTCCACTTCTTTTTTAATATTTTCAATAGATTCTTCTGTTTCAGCTAATTCTGCAGGTATACTGCTTTTCACATTAGGCATATTACTTTGATTTGCTAAAGTTGTTTCACACTCCTCTTCAGACCATTCAGAGGTCAAATTTTCTATTTGCTCTTTTGCTATTTCTGTAAGCGCAACTTCTTTTGAGCTTTGAACACTTACACATTGTTCACTGTTACTGAGGACATTTTGATTTATACCAATGTCTTTAGCGATATTTTCTATAGTTTCCTCTACATCAGATTGATGGAGTTGTTCTTGCAATTTATGTTCCTCTTCACAATTCTCCTGGACAACGGGACTAACAGAGGCAAGTACTTCAGGATTGTCAGAATTAACATTTATTTGACAGTCTGTGTTCTCATTTACTGACTCACAAGTCAATGTTTCTTGTGAGTCAGGCACATTAGCTTTTACAATTTCATTTATATTTTCATGCAATATTAGATCTTCGGCTGAACTAAATGTATGAGAGCTAGAAGCTACGACATCTGAAGATGCCATTGGATTCGATCCTTCAAGGGTATGAAGGGAAGAAATTTCATCAAATGAATTAATAGAATTGGTTTGACCAAGGTTAGTGTCAGAAATAGAGTCTAGCTGTGTCACTGTTTGTTGTTCCATGTTTCCAAGATCAGATGTTTCTGCAAGAGTAATGATGGTATTCTGTGGGCAGTTATCTACACTATTCTGTTGACTCATTGTTGTTATAATATTAGATTGATCAAAAGTACTGGTCACACTTTCATCTTGTGCAATGTTTAGTGTTACTGGTTCTGAAGTTGATAACTGAACTGTGGGAATTTCAGTTAAAGTATCACTTACGACACTTTCAATAGGAGCAATTGTAATTGATTCACCAACAGCCATTGCTTGCAATTCTGATGGGGGAGTTATAGACATTTTATTTATATTTTCATGTACATTGTGCTGCCAAGAGCCTTCTAATGCTGTAGTGACAACTGGAGTACAAGTTGTGACAGTCTCATAATTTTGTGCCAATATCGCTGATGACTGCACAAATTCACTTGGAATACCTTGTGTTGAAATAAGTGAAAACTGTTTATTGTGGTCATCAACGGGATGGCTATATACCACTACTATGTTTGAATTATCTGAGGAGACTGTTTCAGAAACATTTATAGGGAAATCCTCAGGAATTATCATCATTTCATTAGATTGGGTATTATCTAAATCAATTGCTCCTGTGTCCAAAGTGTCTGTTGTTTCTAATTCTGGCAAAGATTTATTTCTGCCTTCTTCATTGTATATAACAGATTGATTAGAGTTCATTAATGCTTTGTATTCTTCTTCATTTGAGACAACTATTTGTAAAGGTTGATTTACATGTGTTGACTTCTTGACTATGATTTTACGTTCAGGATTTAAGCTTAGGATGTTATTATGTTCTATAGATGTTGTAAGTATTGACTGTGGCTCAGAGTTATTGGAGGAATGTGATAATATATATTCACCCGTCATCCTTTCTTTCTTGGGCAATAGTTGGTTGTCTTGTAAAAAATATTCAATGTTGTCAATTACCACAGTATCTCCACTAGAAATAGACCTTGCTTGAGTAACATATGTATTTTGTGAAAATTCATTTCCTTTAAGAGTTATATTTTGAGTAGAATCTGTTTTTGGAATATGTGTTACAGAAGATACATTTGGAATAGAGCTGAAGCCAAGATTCAATATTTTATTTTTATTTGTTGGCAACATAACACGAGGTTTTTTGGTTAGTACAAAAATTCCATCATCAGATTTTTGCTCAATTTGATATTGTTCACTAACATCTTCATAAGAGTTATCATAACCAACTGGAACTTCTATTTTTATCATGTTAGAACTTTCATTTGAGTTCGATTTTAAATCTGAGAATTTATCTTCTTCCTGTTCTTCCTCTGAATCATCAATGATACCATCATTCTTTGCTGCTTCTTTATGAATAGTTTTCATATGTGCATACAGGTTATATTCACGTAGGAAGGTCCTTAGACAATAAATACATTGCAGGTTATTTTTTCTATCTGGGGACACTGCTGCACCAGGATATTTTTGTCCAGTTTTTGATAAACCAGTGCTCATTAGATTAGAAGGCATATTCATTTTATAACATTTATCAGAATGTGATGATTTATGTTTTATTAAAAGTGCTTCATTTAGGGCTATATAATTGCAATGATTGCATTTTGGAAAACTGTAAGGCGCTGGAGGTGGCACACCATGTTTTGTCAACTTATGATGAACTAAATAATTTCTTTTCTGTGACTTAACACCACAAAATTCACATATACTAGGCACAGGTTTTTCATTATGAACTTCAACAAGATGTTTACGGAAGTTAAAATATGAAGTAAAATGTAAAGCTTTTCCTGGAGTCCCACAAATGAGACAAATCCAAGGCCCCGCAACATTTTCAGCACCCAAAGCAATGAGTCTAGCTGCTTGTTTTGAATTAATAACATCTGACTCATATGTGAAATCTGGAGTCTCCTTTTTTTGTTTTACTTTTTCTTCAGTTGATGTGTTCGATATTTGGGATTTTTTAGTTTTAGCTGTGTTTAGTATTTTCAATTTTATATTTTTATTGCTTTTAACTAAATGTGGATACTTTTTCAATACCTCACTTATTATCTTTGCATGATCAATATTATTAGTCTGACCACTATTTTTAGTTTCAATAGTAATTTTTGAAGTGCTATTTTCTAAAATCTGGTCAAAAAGTTGACTGGTATCTTTGATTTCATCTTTGACACGTGATTGCTGGTGAAAATTTCTGTCGTCTTGTCTATTGTCCCCTAAAGGATCTTCAAAAAAGCCATCATTTGTAGAAATCTTCCTACATTCTACAATATCATTTGAAGGACCTTGCATAAATCTAGTTGAACTAGTACCTTCATCAAACAAATTTATTCTTTTAGGTCCATATTGTTTTATTGTTTCCGGATGAACCATCAAAGGTTTAGAAGTATATGAGATATTAGTAAATGAGTTATCAAAAATGTTTTCTTCATCTAGCTCTTCTGGCAACTCATATCGAGTTGGTCGTGGTTCTTTTGCCAAACGTTTATTTTTTTCTGAAAATATAGGAAATTGATATGATGGTGTTGTTCCATTTTTGACAATGCATTCTGCTTTACTGAAAGCTTCTGATGCTGGCTTTTTTATTTTTTGAGTTTCTGTTTGGGATTCTAAATTATCAAAGGCATTAGAATATGAACGTTTATTATTGTTACTATTACTAGAGAATGGTATTTGTTTGGTAAATTTAGAATATCTTTTTCCATAATAGTTACTTGAGGAAGAGAATGCGGGCTTTGCTGGTGGTTGTTTTTGTTGAGGTCGGTGTGCATCTAGAAGTTTGGTAAGCACAGGCATATTCATAATCAATGATGTCTGATATAACTTCTCTAACATCTCAAGTTTGAATTCTAACTGTCCAGTGTACATAAAATTTATAATTGGTACAACAACGTCTGCTTGTAAGTCATCCGGCATAACCAAACAATCTTCGTACATTTCACATGTTCGTTCCAGAAGCTCGAAGTATTCCGTACAGGCACTCAGGACCAGCCTATGAACTTTAAGTTGAGCATTGTCTTGGAATTGAAGAGTAAGGTCGCAATAATCAGTGCGATTAAAGAAATGTTTCAATCTCTGAAGGAAATAAATTCCCCAGTTATCCACTTTCACTTGTCTGGAGTCTGACATGATGTCGTGTATTTATAAGTAACTCATAATTGACCAACAACTTGCACTGAAATGGAAAAAACCGCAATATTATTATAATGTAAACATGTTTTCTTGCTTTACTATTGAAATAGCGTGGAAATCGATCGTGTACTAAATGCTGTCATGAAATGGGAAAGTATATAAGCAGTGAATTAAATTTTCACCAAACTAGGAATCCTCTCTTTCATTTTACTTGAAATTTGCGCCACTCAAAGTTTATATCTGAAACTTACCAATAACAGAACAAATAGGCTTTATGTTTTGAACTATCTTGCTCACATCACAAAATTACTACACCAAATTCACTTCAAGTTGGCACTGTGAACGTAAGATGGCGGTGTATTTAGCTATCGCGTCATCGCGTTCGGCTGTTGCGAGTTAATGTCCAACCGCGTCGTTTCTATAATTTGTTTGAGTCAAGATACCGTTTTATAAAGCTTGAAAATAAAACGAGGTTAAATAATCGTTTTTTGTAACCGATAATGACAAATATTTTTGGTATAATGATTTTTCAAATATGTTGTAGATTTATTTTGGGAGATTTATTTATTAAAGAAGTGAAATGATTTTGTGTGTCGCCATCTGGTCAAACCTTTGTCTCCGTGAAGAACTAACATGTTATTGATTACGCGAGTTCCAATTTAGGACATAGTAAGTGGGGCTATAGCAAGACTGATCAAATGCATGTTTCGCTATTCTATTAATATCACATCTGATAATGCACAACAGATGGCGCTTCAAATGAATTTATGAATTAACTTAAAAAATATATTTCACGTAAAAATTTCAATATCAATAAAAAAAAACATGTTAAATAAGTTCTTTAAATAGAATGAAAAGATAACAATAGATTATTTTAAATTTCAATGTTGGTGAAAGACAAAAGTAATAATAAAATTATTTTGCTATAATCCGCGATACAGTAAATAGAAAATATATATAGTGTTTAATGTATAGTGGACTATCGGTATTTTCATACCCGATACGTGCAGGATTCGTAAAAGCACATGCACAAACCTCCACCACTTCCACCACAATACACAAGCACTACACAGTTTCATTATCACAAACTCAACAATCGTTTCGCCCCGCAACCGAAGCATCATCAGGAGATAGACTCCACAACAAAATCGCAAAGGTGAAAGAGTTGAGTTTTTATACAATCCAAGATGAAAGCGAACTGATCTAAAAGTAATGTCGTGTATAACTATATCGGTTTTAAATAAATTCGCTCATTCTATTTGATGCTATTGAACGGTCTGTAGTAATTAAAATGAAAAAGTCTAGTAAATAAAGAAAACATTATATTTTTGCGATGTGTAGGTAATAACTTTAAGTGACTGAGTGGTAGAGTATAACGTATTAACCTGTATTCCATAAAGCAACCAAATCACTTAAGGGTTTCTTTACGACATCTCATCAAACGTTCAATTACTTGACAAACAATTTTGACTATAAATATGAGTCTTTGTTTAAATGTTTTCTTTTAGCTCTAACAGTTGTTACTGCATCGTCAGGAAAGATTGTCCAGTGCAGTGTGTCACCATTTATAGATGTATATATTTATAACGCTTATTAAAAAGAACTTAGTAAAAAATATTTTTAAAATAGCTGTAACCGTAAGTGTATTTTGCTATTTTTAATAGATAGGAGCAGCGAGCATTCGTGGACACTGAAAAAAGCGACGTAGCTAAAAAAAATGAATTGTGTTTTGTTTTTCTCAAAATGGCTGTTATAAAAATATTGTTGTCTCTTATGCTCTTGATGCGGAGAGTAGTCTGCTGGAATTGAGAGAAGTGTACCTAGGAGATAAAATAATACGTTTGATTTGTAAAAGTTTCGGAATAAGTCGGTCAATAGAAACATGTCTCAGGTTTGTATTCGTCTTTACGAAAAAGGATGTTTTCACCAACGTAAGTGTGATCAAAATACAAAATTTCTGCTTTGCTTTACTGTTAACTTGAACTTTTAAGCAAAGAAACAAATGTTAAGAGCACATAGACACGTCATTAAATCCGGAATAAATATCACTTCCTATTAATTATCCGGAATTAAAAGTTTGTCATCATTAAATACAAGTCAATCTACGAATTAATTGTTGGGTTTGACATCAACGTACGGTTATAGAATTTTTCTGATTTTATTCTATTAAATCTTTTATAAAACAAAATGTCCGCCCACACCGAAACAGAATTCAGCACTTAAAATAAAATGCTCCGATTGCAACCAACCTTTACAAAAACATCCGCTGGGTTAATCTAGAGATGATTTGAAAAATTCATTAAATTCCGCCCGGCCGTTTCGGAGTTTATAAGGAACATACAGACAAACATTCAGTTTTATATACAAGATTGCGCTTTGGCTCAGCAAAGAGATCCGCAATTAATGCTATTTGCTAGGACAGTACGCAAAGTATTGAGTATAAAATTATTTCATAGATTTTGAAACATATTTTATAAAAAAAAGGTTTTATATATTAAAAGAGTACAGTTTTTTAATTATTAATTTATACAGTAAACTTGTAACATAAACGAAGCATCATCAGGGGTTATACTCCAAGACAAAATCGCAAAGACTTTATAGAATCTGTTTTCATACCTGACGCATACAAGATTCGTAAAAACACAAGCACAAACTTCCACGACCGGAAGTTCTACACACTTCACTATCATAAACTCAACAACCGTAACCCCGCAACCGAAGCATCATCAGGAGATAGACTCCACGTAGTGCATGTGTTTTTACGAATCCTGCATGTATCGGGTATGCAAAAACGGATAGTCCACTCTACATTTAGCATTAAATATAATATTTCCTATTTACTTTATCTAGCTGTGATAGCCCAGCGGTGAGACCGTGTGACTCTTTCGAGGGGAACACGAGTTCAAACCCGGGCAGGCACCAATGAGTTTTTCTATTAAAACTTATGTGTCTAATTGATAATTGCAATTTATCACACGCTTTTCGGTGAAGGAAAACATCGTGAGGAAACCTGCATATCTCTATTGATATGTGTAACCTACCATTGGAGCATTCTCATTGGAGCAGCGTGGTAGGTCTTAGCTCCAACCCTTCTCTCCAGAAACAGAGAGACGAGGCCTATTCCCAGCAGTGGGATTGTAACAGGCCGCTACTTTACTATTTACTTTATAGTAGATTATAGCAAAATAATTTTATTATTACTTTCGTATTATGGACCTCCGCAAAGTAACGCCCAATTCTATAAATTATTTTTATTTAATATTTTAAGTGAACAATTATTTTTTATTATAAGTTATGTACGTAACATAGGCGCCATAAGAATTTAAGAAAGTCTAATGGGGCTTGTAACAAAAAAGGAGGCAGCGTAGAGGTTTGGGGTTCAGTTTTAACCTTTTTCTTATAAATATTCTATAAATATTGATGTATGTATTAGTGTCTAATTATTAGAATGTATGTATGTTTATTAATAAATTCTTTGTGCACCATCCTTTATACTCCATGTTTTAGTTTAACTCTTAAGTAAGCTTGCCTGTAAGAGATCACTATTAGTAATAAGGCCGCATTTGCACTACTTACAATCATTAAGTTTTTCTGTATCTGTTCTATTTTAGTTAGTGCAATAAAGTATTTTTTATTATTATTATTACTTTTCTTTCACCTTTTTAGTATGAATTATTGATCTTGGGCTAGTAATCGTTCTCGATTAGCTTCTGCGCTATCTGTAACGTCGACATTTAAACCTGAAATTGAACCTAGAAGGATTCGAATCTAGATTAGGATAATATTTAGGACAAGACAAAAGGACAGGAAGAGAGCGAACCCTGCATTTTGTGTCATGCGTATATACAACTACACTTTTTTTTTTACTTACGTTTTACTTAACCAAATAATTGTTTTGTGAATAGTTTGATATGTACAACTTCTCACGCTTATTTCAGTGAAGGAAAAAATCGCGAACAAACCATACTTTAAATATCTTAACAGAATTCTTGGGATGTCCGCCGTGTGGTATCCGGTTGAGTAAAATAGACCACCCTCACTGTAAGATAACTAGCCAAAACATATAACAAAAATTGTTAGCTATTGTTAGGACGGGAATTCGACTAATAATTCTAACGTTCACTTATAGAAAATGTTACCAAATAAGACGTCAACAAGAGTTAACCGTACAACTATAATATATGGAACACGCTAAACAAGTATTGACAGGTTAAGTTAATAATAATTTGGAATCATTAAGCCAGGACGATTCTACCACCAGTTCGGAACGCTGTCATCCACTGAGAAGAACTGACAAGGAACTCAATGGTTGCTCTTATCACGAATATTAACTATTTGACGTTAGATTCTAACAACACGAAATACTCAATGTAGGTAACCAAATCAACATTAAGACGTCACAGCACTTTAAAACGTATGGACACCTTGAGAGGTGGTATTGGACTTAACTGTTGAATGTCGCTCGCGAACAAGACTTTGATCACAATCTTTTACCCTCATTCATTCGGTTTTATTCCTCTACCCACCAAATGACAGATAACATATTATTTTAGACATAACTGTTCCTCATTATCATTCCATTCATGATAACGCATCCATTTATACTATATTAGTTTTTTCCCGTGGCTTCGCTCGCTAGGAATTTTGTCTGCCACAGTATCTCATTTAATTTAATTTAAGATTCAAAATTTTTTGGTCATAATAGTTTCCACATAAAAGAAAGATATATGCTGTCGCGGAGTTTTATTTAAAACTATTCAAGACAAACAATAATACGGTACATCATCTTTGTGTAACTCTTATGGTTTAAGCAGCCTACGCCGAGATAGCTCTCAGAGGCCAGATTTTTTCCGACTTTATTGACATGTATCGTTATATTACATAAAATTATTACAAATTGTGGCCTATATGTTATTTTGATGTATGACCTATATAACTGTAAAGTTTTAACCAAATCCCTCCAGTAGTTTTCTCGTGAAAGAGTAACAAACATCCATCCATACTCACAAACTTTCGCATTTATAATATTAGTACGATAGGATTATTGTTATTTTATTTATCATATATATAATATATTTATGATTTATATTTACAATATATTATTTATATAAATATATATATATATTTATTAGTGTATAAGTCAGGATATTAAGATATTATTATCATAACTGTTTAACTATAAATTGTCTCACTTCGTAAGTTAGCTGGTAGAGATCTCTGTCAAAGGGATAAGTTGACCGTTGTACTCTATTTTTTTTAATGATAATGTTTTTCTTGCAAATTTTTTTTTTTTACATAAATAAATAAATAAATAGGCCGAAAAAAAGTAGATGAAGGCCTGGAAAGTAGTAACTACTTCCTTAAATAATCATAACATAAATATTGACGTTTTCCGTCAGAAACCGGTTTTTAACAAAGTTTCATATCCCTACTGTTAACCGTTAAGGTGTTCCTTAGTAGGGAGCCAATCTTGACAGCAACATCAGGTTATGCTTATCACAAACACGCATTGTCAACTGAACCAATCTAAAATTTCAGCTCAATCGGGCATCGGGAAGTGGGTCAAATTTAACTTCCAACTTCCACCTTCATATTTATAAAAGGCAAGTTAAAATAAAAGTTAAAAAAAAATTAACTTGCCTTGTATATATTATTTTTATATTACTAGGAGAAGTGGTTCTAACGGCATAAAAATAAAAATAATTGCATTTCTCAAATTATAAAGAATACTGCCTAAATCTTTTATGTCATTATTAACGCTAAATTGTATTTTAATGTTTAAATGCCGTGTGGTATCCGGCTGAATAGAATAGACCACCCTTGTTTCTTACCGAGGTGTCGTGAAAGACGATTAAGGTAAGTTGAACCACCGTGTGGTATCCGGTTGAGTAGAATAGTCCACCCTCTTTGTTAACTAGGGGTCGTAAATAAGACTATGTGCCGTGTGGTATCCGGCTGCATAGAATAGACCACCTTCATTTCTTAACGAGGTGTCGTAAGAGGCGACTAAGGTAAGTTGACGTAAGGCAGGAGACCGGTCGTAAAATACGTAGACAACATGTTTGTGACATGTTGTGCCGACCCCTCTTAGAGTGGGATAAGGGCAGAAGGATGATGATGTATTTTAATGTTTAAACAATGTACTACGCTTCTTTTTTTTCTTTCTTCTATTCTACGCTATTTCTACGCTGCTTATATTTCAAAAGGGAGTAGTAATTTTGTTTCCATACAAAAGAATTATATTGAAATTTGAAATAGTATCAAATCCAGTTAAAAAGTCTTTGAATAGCCCACTTCAAGCATTAATCCGGGCATAAAACCTTACCATAACTACAAGAGATAACTTTGCGACAGCCTCCTCGCTAATTCGTTTGGCCATTCTGCTTCTTGACTAGACAAGAAAAGAAGTATAGCATAGAATCCCATTTGCCAATTTTGCCACGCCTACCCAAAGCTCCGCCTATCTGGCTGGGCGGGTATCGTGCTTAGAGGATTTTCAGTCAGTGTGCAGCGAGCTTTATGTGTGGACGTGATTGACAGACATCTTAATTTTGTGTGTTTTAACTCGTTCGTGTTCTTCGATATAAGGTTGGTATGTAATTAATTATACATTTTATATTTATGTGAAAAATTCTATGACTAACATTTCTAGATCACCAACAAAATACACACTTAACATTAATAATGTACATAAAAATAATTAGTATTTTAATTAAAGGTGATGACAACTTTTGAATTAAGTTTGACAACTGAAAGACACGGTTAAACTAATCGTATCGTTAAATTAAGACGAAAAATAGATTATACAGAAAAAGAATAAAAGAAAATTTTAAAAAAATATGTATATGTCACTCATATGGTAGTGCATATAAAATATAAATTTTTTTAAAGGTCCTTTATGCTTATGGTGTAAAAAATAATTTATGGTATCAGGTGTTACTAGATCCATAGATTAAGTAGATAAAATTATTTTATTATTTTATTAGGATGATAGAAAATAATTTCATTTTTACTTCTGAATAAAAAAAATAATCAACAATTTTTTTTTGTTTTTAATTTATCTTATAATTATTCAGTGTATAATTGTTATAAGAAAAAAATTGAGATTTTTTATATCTAAGTTAGGTTGTCTATTTCCAAATATTGAATAATATATACTTGTTTGATATGAATAAATTACTTTTATCTTACGATTTATTATTTTTGAATAATATATATAATATTTTTGACTACCCTTAACATTTAGTAATGAACTAGGTTAAAAAAATATCCAATTAGAAAAGAAACGAAATTTTAAGAACCACTATGGCAAAGTGGTGTGAATATGGACCAGAAGTTCTGATTTCCATTTCCTGTTCGAACTAAACTGAATTGTTTTTCCAATCAAATAATGAAATTATATCTTACAATATTTTATATTTCGGTACATTTGCGCGTAGAAATCTTTGTGTAGTTATTATTTTTAGTTAGTGGATTGATTTTTTCAGACCGTATTACTTACTGCAAAGTGCATTTTAAATAATTTCTACAACTAGGCGTTTGCTGAGTTCCAAATTAAAAAAAAATGAAATATTGGTTATTTTGTTGCGGAGTCCATCTCCTGATGATGCTTCGGGAATACGGTTCGATACTATTGTTGACATTGAGGTAGTGTATGTGTGCAGTGCTCGTTTAATGCTGTATGTAGTTCATGTTACCAATCCTTGGTAGTCGGATGCTGTATGTATATACGCTTCACGCTTTCTTCACAAAAATACAAATATTTTTCGTTTTATTCTAAATATTAGGTCCTTACATATGAAATTGGCGTTTTCTATGGGAGGAACATAAAGTCGTTTTTTTTTAATGAAATATATTTAATTAATCATAGTATGTACCATTGCTATGTATGCACTTTTGCCATCTCATAGGTAGTTCATTGATCCCCTTACTAAAAAAACCATTCGGGCGGGAATCAATAAAATCTTTGAAGGCGGTATGGACTGCCCCATCGGAGTTGAATTTTTTTCCTTGCAAGTAGTTATCCAAATTGCGAAAAAAATGGTAATCTGTTGGAGCAAGGTCCGGCGAGTACGGTGGATGTCTAAGACATTCTAATTGAAGCTTCTCTGATTTGGTAGCCGTCTGTTGTGCAGTGTGTGGTTTAGCGTTGTCCTGAAGCAGCAGTGGCCTAGAGCGATTGACCAGCCTCGGTTGTTTAGCAGCTAGCTTTTCCATCATGGTTTGCAGTTGCTGACAATAGATATCTGCCGTAATCGTCTGGCCAGATTTAAGAAAGCTGTAGTGAACGACACCGGCACTAGTCCACCAAACACTTACAAGCAACTTTTTTTTAGTCAATTTTCGCTTAGGGCAGGATTTGGCTGGTTCGCTAGGGTTCAGCCATTGCGATGAGCGCTTCCGATTATCGTAGAGGATCCACTTTTCATCACAGGTAAAGATTCGATTTAAAATTCCTTCATTATTTTGCCGGTTGAGTCGTTACTCAACGTTACGTTTAACGCAGCAGTCGACGCGCGTTTGGCGGTTTGCTTCACTCAATTCATGAGGTACCCACCTTTCAAGCTTTTTCACCTTCCCAATTTGCTTCAAGTGGATTAGAATAGTTTTATCACTAACACCGGAGCCTGCAGCTAACTCGGACGTGGTTTGCGATGGATCCGCTTCCACAATAGCCTTCAATTCTTCATTATCAACTTTGGTCTCCGGCCGTCCACGAAGCTTGTTCTGCAGGTCGAAATTTCCAGAACGAAAACGTTGGAACCAAAAACGCACTGTGTTTTCTTTTGCGACACCGTCACCATACACATCATTAATCCTTCGAGCCGTTTCTGCAGCACTGGTGCCACGGTGGAACTCATACTCGTAAATAACGCGATATTTCATGTTTTCCATTTTGTAAACAGAGTGACACAAAGAAAAAAACAAAAGAAGAAAAACCAAATGAATTAGGGGGTTTGAAACACAAATGCATGAGTAAATAGCTGTATGAATTTGAATTTGGAATTCCTAACCATAAAGGTAATATTTGAGATCAAAGTGGCCAGTACGACAAAACGCCAATTTCATATGTAAGGACCTAATATATTGAGGACTATTTTTAACTTTTTAGTTCGATATACTATATAAACGTGTTTTTTAGTTTTTTCAACTATATTTATTATCCATTTTTTTGTGATTAATTGTTAATTATTTTTTTAACTTTTCATTAACTGTGGGTCAAAATTGAAATTAAAAGAGTCGATTACACAAATCAATAATACAAACATACACAAATCCTTACATACATAACGATCTAAAGAAAAATTTCAACTTTACACCCAAAATCGAAGAAGCATCTCATATTCATCTGTTTTTTTTTTCTAACTTTTTTATTTCGGTGATTTTAGCTTACATTACGCGAATGTTAAGTTTTTTTTATGCCTACATGCATAAATTGTTAATTTCAAAGAAGGCCGACCGATAAATGTACCGACATTTCAATAGTTATGACTGTCGTGTATTGTGGATCCTGTAGAATTTCCAATGAGAACCAATACACTTGGCAGATTATATTAGATTACTCTGTTTTTTTTGTTATAAATAGTTCATGTTTTGTATTCCATAAAATACCACCTATGTCGAAGGCTGTTACGAATCTATACTATCAATAGTATCATAAGATATTCTCGTTCTCCTATAACACAATGATATGGTGTAGTACATAAATGCCGTATGTTATCCGGTTGAGAAGAGTAGGCCATCCTCTTTCTTATCGAGCTGTCGTAAAAGGCGACTAAGGTAAACCCGCCGTGTGGTATCCGGCTGATTAGAGTAGACCACCGTAATTTCTTACCGAGGTGTCTTAAAAGGGCCTAAGTTAAGTTGACCCGCCGTGTGGTATCCGGCTGAGTAGAGTAGAGTATCCTCTTTCTTATCGAGCTGTCGTAAAAGTTGACTAAGGTAAGTTTACCCGCCGTGTGGTACTGGCTGATTAGAGTAGACCACCCTCATTTATTACCGAGGTGTCGTAAAAGGCGACTAAGGTAAGTCGATCCACCGTGTGGTATCCGGCTGAGTCGAGTGGACCACCCTCATTTATTACGGAGGTGTCGTAAAATACGACTAACGTATGTTGGTAACGTAAGGTATAATATCTAGCCAATGCATGCGCCAACATGTTTATAACATGTTGTGCCCACCCCACTTAAAGTGGGATAAGGGCTGAAGAATGATGATTGATGGTGTAGTATATAACTAATAGAGGTCGGTTATATGTTTAAAAGCTTTTATTTAACTTGTCGTGTCTGTATGTGAAGAGTGAATCTTGCAACTTAAATTTGACCCACTTCCCGGTGACCCATTGAGCTGAAATTTTACATACATGTCCCGTCCCGATGACAATGCATGTTCATGTTAAGCATTACCTGACGTTGCTGCCAGGATTGGCTCCAAACGAGAGAACTCCTCAACGGTTATCAGTCGGGATATGAAGTTCTGTTAAAAGCTATTGTAACTTGACTTACAACCCAAAAAGACTAACCCAAACTTCTTAAAATCCCTAAAATTAAAATTATCCAAATATGAATTGTCATATTCATACTGCGTATGATAGTAAATGCGGCAGTCTGTCTGTCTACCTATTTATTACGCTGTTTGTCTGCTACAATTTCACGGCCTATCCGCTGGAGACATATTGATGAAATTTAGTGCAATTGAAGCTTAAATACTGGACTAAATTATAGAACTACTAGCTGTCCGGTCGCGCGTTCTTAAAGCTCAGACTGGTTTCGATGTTCCCATGAAACAGAACCAAACAGTTTAAAAAAAATCTGCGATCGCTAATAAGCTTTACAGGATCATCCTCTGGGTCATTCTAAAGATTGTCTCAAAATTTCATTAAAATCGGTCCAGCCATTTCGGAGCTTGTAAAGAACATACAAACAAACTTTTCATTTTTATATACAAGATATCCTAACATAAAAAAATCTGTTTGCTTTGGATACAGGAATATAACACACGATTGAGGATATTTTAACATTTAAGTTGACGTGAACGAGGTTGCGCTTACGCTTGTATATGAAAACGTATATTTGTTTTTCTTGCTTTCTATTTAAACAAGCGGAACCATGTTATTTTTGGATATTAGATAGTTAAATAGCTATGGCCAGAGAATAATATAAATTAAATTTTTTAGCTTTCAAAGTTTCTGTTGCTCATATTATGCGGCAGACATCACAAAGCGGACGTCAAATTTTAATATTACGAAATAAAAGTACGGTATTTCAATTTACATTATTTTTTACTCTGTGCGCCGTGCCGTAATGGCCGCTGGAGTTTCCCGCCGAAAGAGCCGTGAAAAAGGGAGGGAAATGCACAATTAAATTATTAAGTGACAGCTGCCCGCGAGCGCGCGGCGCGGTTAGACGACACGCGGGTTCAGATTTCAGTGTAATATTTTAAGCATTATTTTAAAGGCCCGCCGTGTGGTACCCGACTGAATAGAATAGACCACCCTCATTTCTTACCGAAGTGATGTAAAAGGCGGCTAAGGTAAGTTAACCCACCGTGTGGTATTCGGTTGGTGAGGGGTCGTAAAATACGGCTAGGTAAGTTGACGTCAGGCAGGCGGCCGGTACTTAAAAAAGTAACCGAATCATGAGGCAACATGTGCCGACCCC
The DNA here is from genome assembly GCA_947086505.1 of Morpho deidamia. NCBI lineage: Eukaryota > Metazoa > Arthropoda > Insecta > Lepidoptera > Nymphalidae > Morpho > Morpho deidamia. The sequence goes on from CAMTZC010000011.1 coordinate 4,438,964, forward strand.
ACTTAGAGTGGGATAAGGGCAGGAGGATGATGATATTTTAAAGGGTTTTAAAACCTCTGAAATGAATATTATAAAACTTGCCATTGATGCAACTTGCAAAAACAGTACAGGCAATTTTGATTCTGAGTATAGATAAAAAGATGTACTAGTCAGGTTAATAATACATAGGCCTTCTGGTGTCTTCTTCTTCTTCTTTATCAACCAATGGACATCCACTGTTGGACATAGGTCTCTTCATGGGATCTCCACAACACAGGATTTTATACCGCTTGAATCCAGCGGCTCCCCGCAACCTTTTTGATGTCGTTAGTCCTCGTAGAGGGTCTACCAACATTGTGTTTTCCGGTGGGGGGTGCCATTCTATCTCCTTGAGACCCCAACGCCCATCTGTTCTCCACACTATGTGCCCCACCCATCGCCGGAGTACCCATCGCTTCCGGTGTACGTATTAATAACATAAACTTTCCTAAAAATTTCACTATCTTTTAATAAAAACCTTACAAGAATCCGTTAAGTAGATGTAGAGAAAATCGGTCACACACAGACAGCTGTTGGTGACTTTATTTATAATACTAGCTGTGCCAGCGGCTTCGCCTGCGTCTAAATCAGATTGTCATAATTTTATTCTATAATTCAAATTTTAAACATAAAAGTAGTTATTGTGAGTTAACCATAAGAGACAGAGTCATGCTGTCGCGTACTTTTTTGTAGTATTTTTGTAGATCTACAATTCTCTAGTACATTACTTTAGCATATCTCTGCTAGTTTACGCAGCGCACGCGACTATAACTCCTAGCAAGCAAGTTTTTTAACAACTGCGCGATCTCCTCAACACAATTTACATAATAGTTATATGTGCTATTTATCTAAACCATCCGGACGTATTGTACTATCTTTTCGTGAAAACAACAAAAATAGTACAAAAATCTGTTCAGTAGATTTTGAGAAAATCGATTACATACAGACAAACAGCTTTTTGGGACTTTTTTATAATAAGTATAGAGATTGCTAAGACATGATGACGTTTTTATCTGGTTTCATGGAATGACTTGAAACATGAACATTTATCTAACTGAACTCTATAGGAAAATCTTCCTCAAAACAAACAAAAAGTGCACCACTTTTACTGAAACTAAAGTTCTTAACTTCGCAGTTCTTAACTTCGCAGTTCTTAACAAATTTTTTTAATAAACTGTATTTTCAGTAATGATAAAATACATGTTTTTTAAATGCGATGAGACCGTGGGACTGTTTCGAGGGAAACACAAATTCAAACCAATGGAAACACAAAATTCAAAGACAAATGAGTTTTTATATTAAAACTCATGTGTCTAATTGATAATTGCAATTAATCACACGCTTTTCGGTGAAGGAAAACATCGTGAAGAAACCTGCATATCTCTAGAGAATTATGGAGATCCGCGTTGGAGCAGTGTGGTAGGTCTTTGCTCCAACCCTTCTCTCCAGTAACGGAGAAAGGAGGCCTATTCCTTATCCATATATATTCCACTTATCACTTATAGTCCGAACTAAAGTAGCTTTTTAAATACGCTTCAGCTTTCAAAATATCCACTTTATGGTTACTGCAAACGGTGCAAAGGGTTCATTGGAATAAAATGTTGCCTATGTGTTATTCCAGATATAGGCCTCTTCTAAGCAAAATATACGTTAAGCCGTTAAATACGCTTTTACATACGTTTTTAAATGTCAATATTAAAAGAAATGGTCGTGGGTATGTAAATGAAGCACAGGAGTGAAATGCTAATTTCCGTGGGAGCTCGTCAAACTTTTTAATCTCATGTGACATCCCCCCTCTCCACAGCCGCAGCCTGAGGGATGTTGTCAGAGGGATGATTGAAAGTGGCTCATTTGTATTTTTATTACTTTTTAATTTTTTCCTATTTTCCCGAGTGCCATCGTTTTCGACTTTGTTCTTTAGCTAACTTAAATAAAATACTACGAGTAATTTTTTATATTGCCAGTAATGACGTACCTCTATGTTATAACGTAACATTTAAAAATGTGTTAGGTCTTGAATATGGTAGGTACGACTTTGTTGATTCGATTTAAACTAACGGTTTATATCGTATTAAAAACACACACATACGTATAATACCCGGCATTACATAATGCACATCGATGTTTAGAACGAAACAGCCAGCCAATTCGGTTTCGTAGAGCGCTGTCACTGTCACTCAGTTAGTATGTGACTGTCACACACGGATTCGTAAGTCTGTGCGACAGAGACAATGCTCTATGAAGCAGAATCTAGCCGATTTCCCTCTCTAAGCCTCGATGTACATTATTTATTGCCGCGTACTATACTTATACATACACTTACATACTTACGTATTTCAAAAATTAGAATATAAATTATAATATTCTAGCTATTACGGAGAAAAATGGCGTTTGTTGTATTAAACTCTACCTACTTCTATAACAACTGACAGAATTGCACAGTAGGATACAAAATTTTCGAGGAATTTATACTCACAGTCTTACATCGTTTAAATACACCAGGCGTTTTATTCGAAGCCCTCTGTCCACCTAATAAAGCATTTACCAATAGTGCTTTTTTAAGTACTGTTGCCAAGGATTATATAAAATCCAAATCCAAAATTTTCTTTATTCAAGTAGACTGTTTTCAGTACTTTTGAATCGTGAAATGTTTTTTAAAGAAGCTAGTTCTGAAGTTAGCTGCTACCGAAAAGAATCAGAAGGATTCAAAATTCTAATTATTCTTTATTCAAGTAAAATTGTAAATAAGTGCTTTTGAATCGTCAAGAAACTCGGCGGATACTCTTTAACAAAATAATAATAATTTGATTGATTGATTACATGTTAACTGCAGCCCGGTGCGTAGCTGACTGTAGTAAATCTTCAAAAGCAAGCTTTATGTGGCAGCATCACCTACATAACTAAATAAAAAATTGTAATAAAATTATTTTAGCTACTCGACATTTCTATGGTATAATAATAGTTCGCGACATGCATATTATATCGGATCAAATTAGTGGTTAGGACAAAAGTGCTAAAAGCATGGGGTGACCCCCTCGTGTGCCGTAATGGTATTAGTACGTAACCTCGCATTATTTCCAATGGGGTGGGCGTACGATGCTGGCGCTGTAATATCGACTTGGTTTTGATTTTTAGGATTCGATTTTTAATGAATGGCTTTCACGAGTGACAACTTGCCACAGATTCCTTCGACAATGTCATTGAGAATAGAGAATACACGGCGTTCAAAATGCTTATTGAACAAAACTGTATGTAAGTTGTTGGAGTAATAAATAAATAAATGAATAAGTAAAGAATAATCCAATAGTAATATTAATAGGCGAAATGCAAATTAAAATCTGGTGAATATATACAAAATTATCCGTAAGGATATTTCCGTCATTCCCAGAATTATTTATTTTTTGATCAAAAATTATTAACACAGTTTTGGTAAAAGGGTGCTTTACGATTTTGTCGTGGAGCCTATCCTCCTGAGAATGCTTCGGTTTCGGGGCGAAACGATCGTCGAGATTTTGATGGTGGTTGTGTGTATTGCTTGTGTGCATTGTTGCTGGTGGAGGCGTCTTGGGATACGTGTGGTTACTTGTACTGCATGTGTAAGGTACGTGAATTTTGCCTTCTTCATACATACATTCGCTTAACACACGCGGATTACAGCAAAGTAGTTCTGTTATAGTTTCTGTAATAGGAATGCTTTTAGTTTTTATTTTTATTGTTGTTACTAGGCGATCACTAGTTTTAGTTTAATAACAGACATTTAGAATTAAAAAATACGTCGTTAAGACAGAATCCAAGTCGCTGAAGTTGTATAAATTTATAACAAATCGATAGTAAAACAAATTAAAGTCAAACCGCAGCGGTTCCAATGTTAATTAATGCTCCACGCCGCGTCGTTTCATTATTGCCTAATTGTTTTTAAAACAGCTTCCTGTTAATTTGTCGTTTGTTAGAACGAAGTTTTATTGCTGGCAGGATTTGGTTATTAGTTTTGTTTTTAACAAAGAATTATAGGCATAAATTCATTTAAGTAAATTTAATTTAAAAATATATTGTTATTTATAGTTCTACTCAGTATAACATACTCAATATTATTTAGATTCTTGTATTTTAGAATTTAGACCTTTATGGGAGACCAGCCAATAGATATATGTACGATGTAATTTTTGTACATAAAAATATAAAGAATTATAAAACGATAGGTGGTGTATATAAAAGACAAAGTAGGAACCGACATAAGCTTGCGACTCCTGCTTTGCGCCTAGCAAAAGTACGTAAATCGTTGGTGGGTTTGGGTATAACATTCTACAATAAAATTCCGAAATCAATTTTGGCCATGCCATTACAGCAGTTTAAAACCACTGGTAAAAAGAGGCTGATACAGAAAGCCTACTGTACTGTTGAAGATTACTTGAATGATAAGATGTGTGGATATAGGTGTACTTCTACCCTGTACCCAGTAATAAATAAATGTAACTAGTTCTAAGATTTATATTATAAAAAAGAGCAACCGCCGAGTTTCTTGCTGGTTCTTCTCAGTAGGAACAGCTTACCGAACCAGCAGTAAAGTTGACGATTCAAAAGCACTTGTTTACAAGTTTACTTGAATAAATAATATTTTGAATTTGAATTTGAATTTGATAAAGTTTTGTAATTTATGTTAAAAACGCGTTTTTCTTAAAAGTTTTCATTCAGCTTGTCGTGTATGTATGTGAAGGTGGAATCTTGCAAGTTAAATTAAACACACTCCTCCATGTTTTTAACCTGAAATTTCCGATTCAGTTTCGATGACAATGTAATTGTATTCGATGACATTGTTATTGTATGATAAGTCAGGATTAGCTCCATAACTCCTCAACAGTTAACAGCAGGGACATTAAATTCTGTTAAAAGCTATTTTAACTTGAAATAATTTATAGAATTAGGCGTTACTTTGCGGAGATCCATAATACAAAAGTAATAATAAAATTATTTTGCTAAAATCCGCGATACAGTAAATAGAAAATATATATTGTGTTAAATGTATAGTGGACTATCTGTTTTTTCATACCCGATACATGCAGGATTCGTAAAATTGTGTATGCAGGATTGTGGTGGCAGTGGTGGAGGTTTGTACATGTGTTTTTACGAATCCCGTACATATCGGGTATGAAAGAAACGGATAGTCCACTATAAATTTAACACTATATACATTTTTTATTTACTGTATCGCAGATTAAAGCAGAATAATTTTATTATTATTTTTGTATTTTAACTTGACTTGTTTATAAGTAAGAATGTTAAACAAAGATGACGTAAAAAAATATCCTTTTATCCCGTGGACACAAAATTTTCGAATCAATACAAGTTGAATGAACTAATTAAGGCGTCTTTAAGGCGTTTTTAGTATCTCAGTCATATTATATGACCTTTTCAATTTCACACACAGTTCAATACAAATAACGCATTCGTAACTTGGAAATGCGAATAAAGACAACCCCACTGCATAAATATTCTACAATACTTAAACCTCAACCCCAATGATGTCAATCATTTCGTGAAACTCTATATCTACTACGATATGCAAATGTGACAGTGTTAGTTTGCTAGCTGACTTTTAGTCCCCTTTCTGTTTCTTCTATACGATAGTTATGGGATTTTTATAGCTTATTTGTGGCATAAATATCAGGCAACTCAAACCACGATTCGTAAATAATTGACTATAAGGTCCCTATCTCATATGCTTAAAACGTTTTATACATTTTCCTTACATTATGGCAATTTTCAATAAAAATGTACAAGTTATCTTGTACATCTATATCTTAAATTACTTACACGCTACTACTATACAAATGATGTCCACGTGGAATAGTCCCTAGAATGCTGGCAGCGTTTCCGCGTTGAATCGCTAAGCTGATGCTTTGTGCGAAAAAGGAGACAGCCCTCTTGTCATTTGTACATTTTTGTTATAAATAAATAAATAAAAATCCAATTGTAATAGTATCTAAATCGACTGGTAAAAATACTAGTAACACTCTTATAAGACTCAGGAAAACGAATACTCATTTTACCTTTCAAATATACAAATAAGCCGTACGTATATCTAGTAAATACTAAGTAAAATATAACAGCATGGTATTTCGAAAAAATCGATTTATGAAGGACGCCATAATAAATTATAAAAGCGACCTCTCTAAATATCTAAAAAATTACAAAAAAAGGAAAAAAAAAGACTACCACTATGTAAGTGCGACTTATTGTATTTTTCCGAATATATTCATAAAAAATTTCTTGCTTTTATGACTTACAAGCTTTTGCCCGCGGCTTCGCTCGCGTGGAATTTGGTCTGCCACATTAAGTTTCAGATTAAGTTTAAGTGACAGATTTTTTTTACTTAATAATAAAAAATAAATATTTGTTCGCATTTATAATATTAGTAGGATTAGTAGTAAGATTATAAAGTGCGTTTATTAATAATTTAAGCAAAACATTAATTTAATATAAATGTAACATTAATATTAATTTTTAAAAATCATGGTGTTTATTATAATTTTGTCTATCAGTAAATAAAAATGATTTTGTAAATAGTTTAAAGAATTAGGCGTTACTTTGCGGAGATCCATAAGGTAAAAGTTATAAGAAAATTATTTTGCTATAATCCCTGATAAAGTAAATAGAAAATATATACATATAATGTTAAATATATAAATGAGTGTCCGTTGGCATGTATTTTACGAATCCTGCATGTATCGGGTATGAGAACGGATAGTCCACTCTACATTTAGCATTATATATATTTTGTATTTACTTTATCGAGGAAATTCTTTTTTTCCGAGTTTCTTCACGGCAGTACCAATTTTTCGAACTTACAGAGTAGACGATTCAAAAGTACTTGTTTACATATTAAATTGAATTCATAGAAATTTCTCATAACCTTTTTACATGTTACATTGTTTACAAATACTCTTACAGACAGTCTGACATTTGCCATCGCTTTCCGTGTCTAATCGCGAATTATGTCTTATTGTCCCACCGGTTAACAGGTTTGACATTTTTCTCCAACTCCCCCACGGAGCACTAGCAGAAAAATGTCAAAAGAAAATTTACGCTCCAATTTAACATTAAACTAGAACAAAATTTTAAATATTTGATCAAATTTAATAAACTTAACATAAAAAATCTCCATGAAAAGAAATGACAACATTACATTTGTTGAGATAAAAGTTTTTTTTTTCGTAAACACCAAATCATTAAACATATTTTTACCAGGTACCAATTTATTTACAAATTAATCATAATTTCGTGTTTCTTAAAAACGGAAGTCTTATGTAATAATTTTATAAAAGGTAGTTTTTTATTTCTCAAATGGCAACACTACTCGACCCCATCTTTCCGATGAAAGGATTGAGAGTGATGGGGTTGAAACAGCGTTGGTGGTTATTGAGTCAGGAGCTCGGGCAGTCGTTGGATAACCATCGAGGTGATAAATTGTCTAGTGGAAACTGTACTAGTTGGCCGATAAAATTGTTAAAAGTGGAATAGAAGTATTTACTGCACTGTGAATTGGAGTTCTTTTATAATTTAAAAGTGGAATAGAAGTATTTACTGCACTGTGGATTGGGAGTTCTTTTACACTTTTTTTTATCTATAGTATATTTTTAACATAAGCAAAACACTTATTATGTTATCTATTACTTCTTATGTTATCTAGCAAAGTAAATTCATCCTTTCTACCTTTCCTTTACGGAGCTAGACTATGCGCGTTTAATAAAAAAGATGGTGGCATACGCCCGATCGCTGTTGGTTGTACTTTTCGACGTTTGGCATCCAAATTAGTATGTAAACACATAGTTGCTACCCTAAAGGAAAAGTTTCAACCTATTCAAGTTGGCTTTGGAAGTAAGAGAGGCTGTGAGGCAGCAGTACATTCCGCCCGAACTTTCTTAATATCTGGCGAGGCGGAAGTACTGCTGAAAATTGACGTAAAGAATGCTTTTAATTCATTGGATAGGGCAACTCTGCTTAGCGAAGTATCAACACAGTTGCCTGAAATTAATCCATATGTTTGGCAATGCTATAACTTTCCTTCCAAATTATTCTTTGGCGATAATACTTTTATGTCTAATGTAGGTGTTCAGCAGGGGGATCCTCTAGGTCCAGCCCTATTCAGTCTAGGGATTCAAAAACATATTTTAAATTTAAATTCTAAATTTAAGATATGGTATTTAGATGATGGAACATTAGGAGGTAACGTGGACGATGTTTTAAAAGATCTTAACCATGTTAAGCAAGAATTTGGCAAAATAGGTTTAGAACTAAATTTTTCGAAATGTGAAGTTTTTTTTACTGACAAACTGACACCGGAAAATGTTTTAGCAGCCACGAAATTGTTTAATGAAATTGCCTCTAACATTAAAATAGTGCATAAAAGTATGCTTTGCCTCCTAGGTGCTCCTCTTTTGGACGAAGGCATACAACCTTTTTTAGACAGTAAACAAAAAATGTTTAATACAGACAAATTGGGCATACTAAATTCCCACATTGCATTTACGATTTTAAAATTTTGTCTTTTTGTACCTAAATTTACGTATGTACTGCGTGCAAGCCCAATTTGGAAATATCCTGGTTTGCTCGATAATATAGATGCCACTTTAAAAAATACATTAGAAAAACTCATGGAATCAGGCTACTTTGCCGGTCAAATTTGGTGGCATCGGCGTGAGGAAAATTTCAAGTGTTGCTCTTCCAGCATTTCTGGCCTCTGTCCATAGTATTAAAAAACTGAGTTCTGAAATTTTACAATCAAATTTATTTTCTTTGTCCTATGCAACAGAGGCTTTAGATAGTTGGAAAATTAGCAGTCCCAATGCTGATATCCCGAAGGAATGTACCACTCAAAAACTTTGGGATGTGCCATTGGTTCAGCTTACACATAAAAATTGATACAAAAGCTTTCGAGTGACCGTGACCGAGCTAGGCTTCTAGCCTTATCAGAAAAAGAATCAAGTTATTGGCTTCATGCTCTCCCGTCTAAAAATGCTGGCACACTTTTAGATAATGAAAGTTTTAGAGTGGCTTTTGGTCTCAGATTGGGAACCACATTGTGCCTTAAGCACAAATGTCCATGTGGAAAAGAGGTAGACAGTTTTGCCATACACGGGCTTTCATGGTATAGGAGCTCTGGTAGGCTTTTCCGCCATGGTTCTCTTAATGACACCATCAAAAGAGCTCTTGCCACCATCGAAATTCCTGCTCTTCTCGAGCCTTCCGGGATATGTCGGGATGATGGCAAGAGACCAGACGCTCTGACGTTTATTCCTTGGGAACGGGGACGGGCCCTAATGTGGGACGCAACATGCGTTGATACGTTAGCCTCGTCCCATATCAGGGAAACGGCGTCAAGACCTGGAGCTGTGGCGGAAATGGCCGAATCCGGCAAGCGGCGAAAGTATGCATCTCTCGTTGAGAGTTATATATTTGTGCCGTTTGCAGTTGAGACCCTAGGGCCATGGAGCCAAAGTGCAAAATTTTTTTTATCCGTTTTAACACCTCGGTTGATCGCCTCTTCGGGTGACAAGAGGGCTGGCTCCTTTTTCGCACTAAGAATCAGCTTAGCGATTCAACGCGGAAACGCTGCCAGCATTCTTGGGACCATTCCACGTGGGCATGATTTGTATAGTAGTAGCTAGTAAGTAATTTAAGATAGATATAACTTGTACATATTTGTTATAAATAAAAAAAAAATAATAATTTAAAAAAAGCAAAACAACAAATCACCCATGGGCTGCAAAAGTAATAGTAAAAAAATCATCATTTAGATAAATTGGTTCAAAGTTTTCATTGCTAAGGAAAATGCATAAAAATTTAATATATCACATAGGATATGCATGGGTGTTTCCTCCGCCTCTAGGCCGAGTCTGCACGATCCAGTGTCTGACAGCTTCAGGTTTGACATTTCTTTGCGGATGTCCTAGTATAAATAAATATATATGGGACTTTTACACACACGGTCGTCATTCCCAAAAGTAAATAGCTTAATAATTGTGTTATGAATGACGGATAACTGGTAGATATACGACATATATAATTTTAAATACATACTTAAATACAAATATACACCCAGGCTCGAAGAACCAACAAATTGTTTACAGAAATGAACCCGCGACCCGCGGAGCTGAAGACAGAGTCACTACCCATTTCGCCCACCGGCCAGTATAGAAGTATCTGTAAAATTATTTTATCATGAAAATATTTAAAGTAATTCAAAGTAAAGAATATTTTGGATTTAATTGAATTAAACTTGTTTCAAAATAAAGTACCGGGTAACAAGATATCCTAATACAAATTCAAAACCGCCATATTGTTTTTCGAGTAGGCAACGTTTCCTGTCGTCTCAGTGAGCAAAGAATGGCGCTAATTAATCAAAAGTCGCCATCCGCTGATTTCCATGGAGATTTTCTGTCAACTTTTACTACCTCCCGTGGTTCGGCTAATGGCTTCTTTTGTAGTCCCCGAGTTATTACCGGATTGAATTTTTGTTTGCTTTCGTTATATTAACTTGATAAAATTTTAAATATTCTAATACACAGACTAATGCAACTTCAACTTATCTAATACATAAAAATGATTGTTAGTCTGATATCTGACAGATACTCCGAAACTACTGGACCGATTTTAATGAAATTTTCAAACAATATTTAAAATGACGAATGATAAAAGCGATCCGAGAAATTTTTTGAACTGTTGAGTTCTCTTTCGAGGGGAATTCGAAGCCAGACTTACCCACAGCAAAGCGTGGGCGGTCAGCAATAACTCCATAATATATATTAATCAATAATTAGCCAAGTAACTTATTAAGTATATGAAAATGTTGAAAAGTAATTTGAAGTAATGATTTATATTAAATCAAAACCAACGAATCAACAACAACGAGGAAAGGTACTTAAAACACTGGCAGCCTTAGGCACAATTTTATAAATTGGCCGAGGGAGCAACCAGCTTTCGTGTGCGCGGTACTTTCTTCGAATCCTCTGAACAAACCTTTGGAGAAGGCGCGAGTTTCCTATACCCTGGTCTTAAGGATTCTTCATTAAAAGGCACAAAATATAACTTCTATGTCTTCATATTACGTCTCATGTTCTGTAGTGCTAGCTAATTTATTGTATTCTTTTTATTACATCAACCAAATCTAAAATATGAGATAGATAAGTCATCATTCTCCTGCCCTTATCCCACTCTAAGTGGGGTCGGCACAACATGTTACAAACATGCTGTCACGTGATTTGGCTACGTATTTTACGACCGACCGCCTCCCTGACGTCAACTTACCTAAGTCGCCTTTTACGACACCTCGGTAAGAAATGAGGGTGGTCTATTCTATGAAGCCGGATACCAAAGGCACATACCTTAATCGCCTCTTACGACACCTCGGTAAGAACGGAGGGCGGATACCACACAGCGTATGAGATAGAGAAGATCAAAATATAAACATGTTATAAAGTTGCTAGAGTTATATGAAACAATATAATATAGAGGTATTTAACTAATATATAATACTAATATTCTTCAATACTAAAATCCTTAATTCAAATTCAAATTCAAAACATTCTTTATTCAAGTAAACTTGTAAACAAGTGCTCTTGAATCGTCAACATCTACTGCTGGTTCGGAAAGCTGTTCCTTCCGAGAAGAACCAGAAAGAAACTCAGCGGTTGCTTTTTTCAAAGAATAATTCTTATTACTAGTTACATATAGTTAATAAATGTCTTATACAGGATCGAAGACTATCTATATCCACGCATTCTTTAAGTAATCCTCAATAGTATTTTATATTTTAGTAGGCTTTCTGTATTAGCCTTTTTTAAATAGTGTTTTTAAACTAATGTAATGGTAAAGTTAAAGTAGATTGCGGAATTTTATTATAGAATCTTATACTCAAACCCACAAACGACTTATGTACTTTTTTGCAAGGCGCAAAGCAGGGACCGCAAGCTTATGTCAGTTCCTACTTTGCCTTATATACATCGCCAATCGTTTTATAATTATGTATATTCTTATATACAAAAATTGATTGGTCATCCTTATAAAATAGAAACGTAAGCTCTAAATGTTATCCGTATTTAAGATATTTGCTTGAATAATTATTTTTGCACCTAACACTAGTAAAAAAATCACGATTTTTTATCTGTATTTAAAATCGCCCTCAATGCAGTCTGCCATAATCCCGCGGAGATTACAGTTTGCGCGGTTATTGAAACCCGCTCTTTTTGTTCTTTTAATCCCTATATTGAAGGGTGGAGGTGTGTTTGTTCGAAATAATTATGTGAAGCTCGCCAACTCATACCATTTGACTTCGGTATTTATTGTTATGTTATGTAATGACAAGATATATAATAAAACGAATATAAATATATGGGACACTTAAATCCGTTCCCAAAGTAACTTAAAACTTGTGTTATAACTGACATACACTGATAGATATATAAATATATGTATAATTTTAAATAAATACATAAATAAAGAGCTGTGACAGCCTAGCGGTAAGACCGTGCAACTCTTTCGAGAGGAACACGAGTTCAAACCCGGGCAGGCACCAATGAGTTTTTCTAATAAAAATCATGTGTCTAATTGATATTTGCAATTTATAACACGCTTTTCGGTGAAGGAAAACATCGTGAGGAAACCTGCAAATCTCTAGAGAATTCTGGAGATATGTGTAACCTACCAATCGGCATTGGAGCAGCGTGGTACGTGTTAGCTCCAACCCTTCTCTCCAGAAACGGAGAGAGGAGGCCTATTCCCAGCAGTGGGATTATAACAGGCCGCTACTTTACTTACCTTACTTACATAAATAAAATTCCCAAGGCGGGAATTAAACTCGCGGTTCCTTGAACTTAAGGCAGGATCACGGGTATCTGCTAAAAGATACTTATACAACATCTGTAATGAAATAATTTAGACCATTTATTGTCACTCAAAGCAACCCCTTTGGAAAGCAATAACATCATATAAATCTTAGATTATTCAAAGAAACGGGGTAATATTCCTGCCGCGTATGTTTGTACTCCGTAATATTAAAAGCAGAGATTTATGCTCAAACTTTTTAATATTTATGGCGCAGCAATAAATTCTTGGCGGCGAGTTTTCGTGGGGGAAAAGGGTTTATTATTTTCTTGTAGGGGAGAATCAACAAGTATTAAGATTGTAACAAAGAAAACTTTCTACTCGGCTATCGCTAACAATTTTGTTTTGATTATAATTAGGGACACGAAAAAAGTATTGATACTTTGTGTTATGGAGGCATAGACATATTATACTCGTACTAAAGTAGGGAAGCCAGCCTAAGATTTACCACATTACAATAAAGAGAAAGCAAATGAGGTTGATCTATCTGTCTCTCTTTTTTTAAATCAAATCAAATCAAATCGTTTTATTTTGGTTTCTCTATAAATAGCAGAGGAAAATGTTTCGCTAATAAATAGCATGCAAAAATTAAAATTTTATGTGAGATTAGACAAAGATGAGAAAATTTTATGTGACATTATTATTGTGGACCTATCACTATGGTTCCCCTACTCTAATATTAATAACTCTATGGTCTGAGCTACTTCAGCAGCAATTTTAATATATATATTTTTTAATTTCACTGAAACTGCCGATTTTCTAATAAAAATCTCTGAGAAAGGGTCTGAGAATCGGCTATTATCTATTTTTCAATCCCTACGTGATAAGGGTTGTCCACCGCTAAAGTTTAATTTTTTTTTTTTATAATATACACTAGAAATTCGAAAAGACTCGTTGTATTTTTGTACCGGTGTTAATATCAATATCGTAAAGCGACTACCATTCATGTAAAGCGGAAGTCGCTTTACGATACCATAATATAGCGCGTTAGTCGGGAACGTTTGATGTCTAGCTATAACTATGTGGAGAGGGTGACAAGTGTTATGGATACTTCACTTACATTCTCGCTCTAGTCATCTCGTTATTCAAAAGTAATGATGGAATTATTTTGCTATAATCCGCGTTTGTTACGTGGACGCGAAGTAACGCCTACTTCTATAAATAATGATCTTTTTATATTTTACTTAAAGTATGCCTCACTAGATACCTGTTTCTATAGTTCACATATTTTATATACTACTAGCGGTCTGGCTATGCGTTGGTCTGTCTGTATCTAAATTCCTCTGGAACTACATCCGTGATTGCCGATTAAAGAAACTGCTCTGATCACTACTAAACTATACAGGATTATCTGCTGGGTCAATCTATCTATCTAATAATTGCCTGAAAATTTTATTAAAATCCGTCTAGCCATTTCGGAGTTTATAAACAACACACAGCAACTTTTTCTTCTTAATATATAAATACATAAATATATGGCAAAATTATGCCTCTATTCTCTAAGAATAGAGGAATATCGCTTAAAACAAAGAGCCGTCTTGTGCGTGCCCTAGTCTTCCCGATCTTCATGTATTGAGTGGAGACATGGACTATTAAAGCGAGAGAAAGGCAAAGAATAGATGCATTCGAAATGTGGTGCTAGAAAGACCTAGAGGCCGGTCACCAACTAGGTTGTCCGACCAACTGCGCCAGTCATGCACGTCCTGCAAATTCCATGAGGTAGCAACAATGGCCACTGATAGGAGCCGGTGGAAACAAGAAATCCACTTGAGGATAGAATCTAGTCATCAGCAATGAAGTAACGACTGGAAAGAGAGATGGCAAAATTAACACATGTCCATCCCCAAAGAAAGTAAAATAATATTTGTGCTATGGTTGAAAGACGACTAGTAAATATGCACATATATAATTTTAATACACACTTAAATACAAATATACACCTAGACTCGAAGAACTAACAGATTATTTATAGAGAATGTTACCCCTCGGCGAGAGTCGAACCCGCAACTCCTGGAGCTGAAGACAGGGTTAGAACCACCTGCGCTAACGGACAAGTCAATATATAACCTGTGTGCTGTTTTTTTCATTTTTCATAAGTAAATCTAGTAAGTAATTTAAATAAAGAATCAACTAAGGTATTACGGACATGAGCGGTCCACTCAAATCCAACCTCAAACAAAGGGATGACAAACCGCCATCAAATCTCATCTCCAAATAACTGAGCAAATCTTAATCCCTCCATTGTCTTGGCTAATATCGCTCGAGTCGGCGACAGACGTCCCCGATATTAATAATGCTCTAAAGGTAATTTTGGCCTACAGCTATAGAACGGCTATGATTAATATGATTCGGATTTGTTAACCAGAAGTGCTAAGAAAGGGATTTTGGGTATGAGTTAGCTTTAATGTAGTTTTGACTTGCTTAATTACTGTAGAATATACAGTGTACATTAAGACTTATTCACCCTCTAGGCCTTCTTTATCATGCCCTTAATGTTAGAATAAATTATATTAATTTTGATTAAAAAAAATTCTGACTTTAGTCCACGCAAAAATATCAATTATATCACCATTATCAATTTCTTGGGCTAGTTGAGCTTTACTCGATGCCTTAAGTATATCTTGACGTATATTTGCTCGTCAATAAATAAAATAAATAACAGTTACACACACGGTCGTTCATCCCCAAAGTAAGTAACCAAATAGTAGAGTTATGGGTGACGGACAATTGGTAAATATACTACATAAATAATTTTAAATACATACTTAAATACAGACATACACCCAGGCTCTAAGAACCAACAAATTGTTAATAGAAAATGTTGGCCATTTGGCGGGAATCGAACCTGCGACTCGCAGTGCTGAAGGCAGGCTCTTTTAAAAATAGAAAAACGGTCGTGAAAAATTTGTAGCTGGAAATTTGTAAAGCAATGTCCACATTTGGGTAAACATCTCGAAGACTCCGTGCATTAAATACATTACACAATTGAATTTTTATATAGCACGCTTAGGATTAACTTAATTAAATTAAAAAAACTTGTTTTGTTGCAAATTGCAATAAAGCGTAGCGTAGCGCATACAAATTTCGTGAGTGTCAAAGAGAGAGAGAGATAGAAGAGCGAGATAACAGTAGCTTTTTTAATAGTTCGTACTCTGATGTCGTAAATGGCATAAAATTAAGGATTACAATGTATCTAACTCAATGAAGCCTAATTTTGAATTAGGTCACTTTAATACTTAAGTAGCGGCCTGTTGCAATCCTACTGCTGGGAATAGGCCTTCTCTCTCCGTTTCTGGAGAGAAGGGTTGGAGCTACCACGCTGCTCCAATGCGGATTGGTAGATTACACATATCTCCAGAATTCTCTAGACATATGCAGGTTTCCTCACGATGTTTTCCTTCACCGAAAAGCGTGTCATAAATTGCAATTACCAATTAGAACCATGAGTTTTAATAGAAAAACTCATTGGTGCCCGCCCTGGTTTGAACTCGTGTTCCCCTCGAAAGAGTCGCACGGTCTCACCGCTGGGCTATCACAGCTCCACTTTAATACTAAAGGTGCAATATATTCTATAAAAGTTGTCCTGAACTTATTATCAAAGGATTAATTTTAGCTTTTTAAATATTTTGCCCCCTTAAATCATGCCACGCTAGGCCGAGCCTAGACGTAAAGCAGTCACTCTGAATATATATCAGCTTTAGTGACTGCGAAATTTCGCACGCCTTAATAATATATTTTTCATGGTTTAATACAAGATAAGCGTTTCTGAAATTTAATTGATATATCTTTACAAATTATAATACTGTTACCGCTGCTTCTATCTGTCTGTAAGTCGTTCTGTTCGTTCGTTTTAACTCAAAAACGTTTTTTCATACGATTTTAGGATAGAGTGTTTCATGGGGAATGTTTAGGTTTGTAATAAGGCACTGTGGAAGTTGGTCGAAATACGTCGATAATTGTTGAAAATGACGGAAATCTTATAGGGGAAGGAGGGGGAATGCCGCTCACTGGGTAATGGCGCTCACTTCTGTAACTCTATCAGAATTGTACGTAGCTCCACGCAACTTCACATGAAGGATCGGGGGAGAGGCGATATAAAAGACAGCAATACAAATGGACAGGCAGCCCGCATCATCTGACCATGAAGTCCGTTTCTTCGTTTGCGGCTGTACTGATCTAATTTTCGGTTCGGTGTTTTTGTCGACCAGTCCAAACTATAATGCTCATACTTTTATAATGTTACTTGTCTGACAAAAAAATTCTAATTTGTGATAATGTAATCAATTTTTAACAATCGTGTGTCGTGTGTTTTTTTTAATTCCAAATTAATCACAAAATAGTCGTTTGGGGTAATAACGCTCACTCACTCCGAGTTAACACTTGGCTCAAACATTTTGCAGCTTTTGCTAAAGAATTACCTGTGCTATTCATTCTGGTTAACCAAAGGATATTTCCCTTCAAGCTTAAATTTTTTGGAAGGATAATTATATCACAATGCTGCTTATTCCACCTCACAGTTCTCACAAAATACCGCCGCTGGATGTATCTTTCTATGGACCATTGAAAGCTGCTTATAGGCATCAATGCAACAGGCACATGAAGACACATTTAACGGCTAAAATAATTCCATACGAAGTTCAGGTCTTTTTAATAACGCATACGTAGAAGTAGCGTTTGGACTGTGGGCTTATGCCTTTATGTTCAGGGTGGGATTTGCCTGATGGATTCAACTGTGATTTAAGTGTCCAAAAATGAAATATGCCTATGAAACATGAATGTGTGCTACTTATAAAAAGGATGATTATTTTATATTATTCTATAATAATTCATGTTGATTTCACATTGAAAACTTTACTATATTTGTTGAATTGAGAAAGGCTAATCTTAGGTACAAATGGGTGATAATTGAAATTGTAATTGTAGACTTAACTTTATTCTATAATGTTGATCTTTCATTAAAATGTATCCTACTTACTATATTCTAAAAACAGTTTTCAGCGTCACTGTATTAAAGACTTTATTCTTGTTCTTAGTTTTGATTTCTAATAAGCAATAAAAAAATACACTACGTTTCCCTTAAGTGAACGGCATTCCCCCTCCTTCCCCTACCCATTTCATTTTAGAAATATCAATTAACGAGTGTGATATAATTGGAAAATTATTCAGATAGATAATATATTAATGAAATTCCAATTCAAATAATTCTTTATTCGAAGTTCGCTTTAAAGTAGAGTCTACATGAGCGACTTTGATCGTAGAATCGAATAACACTAAAAAACAAAAATCGATTTTTGTTTATACATACGTTCCTATAGTTGGTAGACTGCGATATGTTAAAGCCTGAGTCTACTTTTATCTACAGTGTATTACACACTGCTACGGGACAAACAATAGTTCCCGTCCACTCATCGCCGCTATTGTTACAGGATTCCGGCCTAGCTGTCGATGTGGTCCTTTAGGATACCGCTTCTTTTTAATTAAAAAACGAGCATATTCTCTATTCATTTGCAGATGTTTCTTTTTTAATTTTCAATACCATGAGTGATATTTATATTTTTGTATAGTTTTCGTGTCTAGAAAGAAAAACGGGATTTTCTATATGTTAGCCCGGTGTATAAGCTTCAATTGTCCTAAATTTCATCAATATTGATCGACCAGTTTAGTCATAACATTACATTTTCGCATTTATTACAGAAGCAATAAATTAACCTCAATACTGTTTTATGATTAAAAATGCCGTGTGGAATCCGGCTGAGTAGAATAGACCACCCTCTTTCCCACTGAGGAGTCGTAAAATACGACTAAGGTAAGTTGACGTCAAGCAGGCGGCCGGTCGTAAAATACATAGCCAAATCATGTGACAACAAGTTTAAAGCATGTTGTGCCGACCCCACTAAGAGTGAGATAAGGGTAGGAGGATGATGACTGTTTCATGATTAAAATATAACCTTAAGTAAGGTAACTCAAAGGATATTACCGCTATCCATTTTAGATACTAAGATTTGTACCAAACGATTCTATAATCAATTTAAAAAATTTCACTCCAGGGTCTAAAGTACCTATTTTTCTAAAATTTATGATTCGGTAAATAAACGAATAACTCTGAAAAGAAGCGCGATTAATTACAAACTGCATGGGTTATGCCTATTCTTATCCGTGAATTATTAGGTAATGCTAAATTCAGTTTTTGGCCGATTCATAATTTAAAAAAAAAATTGGTAATTGTTGCCAGAGTGTTTTAAGCCTTGATAGTGCAAATAAATAACGTTTAACCATTGTATATTCTGTTTCATATTTAAATATATGTAAATAAATAAAATTGAATACAGGAAAAAGCTTTCAAATCGGTAATATATATGCATTATAAAATATACAGGCGAATCCCGTGACAATACGATCACGGCGGGCGGGTGAAATTCATTGTTTCTGACCGTAGGATGAAAATGTCTACATCATTCACTCCTGCACTATTGATACTTTGTAATGCGATTAATGTGGAATAAAATGTTACTTATAGTATCCGGCATTAAATAATGCACATCGATGTTTACAACGAAACAGCCGGCCAGTTCGTAAAGCGCTGTCACTGTCACACACGTGTTCGTCAGTCTGTGCGATATGAAGCAGAATCTAGTCGATTTCTCTCTCTCAGCCTCGATGTTCATTATTTATCGCCGGGTACTCTACAATGGCGAAAGCAACATAGGTTAACAAATATAACAATGATTTTAACATTGTCCCGCCTTGTGGTATCTGTCCAAGAAGAATAGACCACCTTTATTTCCTACCGAGGTGTCGTAAAAAGCTTCCTATCCCACTTAGAATGGGATAAGGGCAGGAGTATGATGAATGATTTTAACATTGTCCCGCCTTGTGGTATCTGTCCAAGAAGAATAGACCACCTTTATTTCCTACCGAGGTGTCGTAAAAAGCTTCCTATCCCACTTAGAATAGGATAAGGGCAGGAGTATGATGAATGATTTCAACATTGTCTACATTTATATATCAACATTGACCATATTAGCATATTAACATAATTATCCGCGATGCTGACAGAGCCGAAAAGATGTGCCTAGAGATAATCACAAAGGAAATGATAGGAAATGAATAAATAAATAAAATAAATATATGGAACACACACGGTCAACCATCCCCAAAGTAAGTAACTTAATACTTGTGTTATGGGTGACGGACGACTGGTAGATATATTACATATATAATTTTAAATACATACTTAAATACAAATATACACTCATGCTCGGAGAACCAACGAATTGTTTATAGAAAAATGTTGGCCTTCGGCGGGAATCGAACCCACGACCCGCGGAGCTGAAGGCAGGGTCACTACCCACTCTACACATTTGCTTTATCGCGGATTATAGCAAAATAATTTTATTATTACTTTTAAATAAATGTTTAATGAAATCAAATATTTCCATTTTAACCTGATAAATGCAGTACCCTAAAACACTATATTCGCTTAGAGAGGTGGTGTATCTCATGACAATAGCGCCGCTCGGAGAGCGAACTGAATAACTGAGCCATTGTTTGACACCGTGATGAAACTGGACACCACTAGCACACCACAATGACGTCTGGATTGTAGACAATGTAGAATGGAATCGAACATAAATAGAATTGAATAAAATTTGATACCACATTGGAATTACGAAAATTTTATTTAATTATAACATGTTTACTAAACTATTTTATTTAAACAAGAAATTACTAAAAGCGTAAAACAAAATAAAAGTAACTACTTAAAAAAATACATATATATGTATGCGTACAATATACACTAAATAAAAACTATAGATTCCATTGTATTTTTTTTTATTTATTCATAAAGAGCAACAAAGACTTAGAATTTGTTGTTAATTACTTAAAAAAACTTAAAATACTAATATAGTACTTAACCTACACTTATCTATTCTAAAATGGGGGCAATGGGGTAAGGTTCCCAAAATACTGGCAGCGTTACCTCTTTGTAAGGCCAAACTTATTCATTGGCCAAAGTAGCTGCCAGCTCTCAGGTCCCCAGTACGCTCTACGAACCTTCTAGATAGCTCGTTGATGAAGGTAAGAGCTTCCGCGCCCCATGGACCTAAGGTCTCTATACGAAAAGGCAGAATTTGTGCCTCTTGGCATGTTCATAAACGTACATTGTCATTAAGATTTGTCAGTATTTATTATTGCAGCTCAATCGGACATTGGGAATTGGGTGAAATTGAATCGCAAGATTCCGCCTTCACATACATATATTGCAAGTTAAATAAAGGCTTTTAATTATATCGATTATATTTTATCCTGTAACCGTTTAAATTTTTCTTTGAGTTACTACAATAGTATTTTTTTATAAAACGATTAAAATGATACCTTTAAAAGTGATTGAAATGATAAGTATTTTTTGATTTTTTTACTTAATTTGTAAGAGACGGAATGTGTGCAGATTTGGAATAATCCCCTAAAACAAACAGAATACTTGATTTCCGCCTCTCGATGTTTGCTCATTAAGTTTACCGGATTTGGAATGCGGGGGACAGGTTCCATTTGGTTACATTTAATAAAATTACCTAGATAAAAATATATCTTAGACAATGATTTGTCTAAATAATAATTGTCTAAGATATATTTATTGGTACGTTTAGTATTATTTCGAACTTGGATATTATTTTTTGTAGAGCATTATCGAAAATATTTCTATTACTTTAAGAATTATCGAGAATCGCATGTCAATTTTTTTGATCACCTCATTAATTTGATTGTTTTTGTTCGAAATAATATACATACAGAGAGGCTCGTTAGTGAGTGGGATGGTTGGTTTACGTCCGGAAGGTTCTGAAAATAGACTTGACACGAATGTTAGATAGCCCGACGAAATCTACGCCATTAGAATTCAAATATTTTTTTTAAATATAATAGACTTTTACAAGCACTTTAAAACAATTTTATAACAACAATGATAGCATCTATTATTTTTCAAAATTTAATCATTTAATTTATACTTATTTCTGTAATTACATGTATTCAAATATTAATTCTTACTTATGTTATTCATAATATCTCTTTCATACAATATTTAGTTTAAAATGTTTTCAGTGTTCTAAGGAATAGAATTTACACTTACATTACAACATACACGCAAAGTCACTTACAACATTTACATAATGTAACATGAATCCATATCACTCGCATCAAAAATAACTCCCATTCGATTCTTTACTTTATCATGAGCAACATAGACAGTTTCACATAGACAATACACTTACACAACATAGACAATTATTTTTTTTCCGAAATACGAAACTGTGGCTTTATTCTTTTTACGATGTTTCTCATCTTTTTTTTGCTTCATGTGCTCATCCTTGGGATGTACATTTGAAACTATGTGTATATTTTTAAAAGATGAAGCTGTAATGACGATTGGGAGAGTCTTACTTAGTGAGCCTTACTTAAGGTTTGCAGCTGAAAACTGAAACAGCAGCATTTCCGAGTTTTACAAAAAAACATATGTTCTTATTTGATTTTTAAATTAACCATGCGCTTTCTGCGAAAGAAATACTGCATATGCCTAAATAATTTTTAGGATAATGGTATCAATACTCATTGGATTAGGATGATGGCTAAGCTCTAAGGCATTTTCTCTCTCAAGAGAAATCCAACCTTTGACCAGCGTTAAGATAGTGAACGGCTACTTATTACATTACACTATTTACTTTTTGTACAAAACAGCATGTAAATAACTGATGAAAGGAAAATTTACACTATACAAAGAAGGCGGCTGGTAGTCTTATTGCTGTAAACAACCTCTTCACAGCAACAGCAACTTTTCGTTAACGGATTATAACAAAAGAATGTGGGAAGGTGCAGATAACATTACATTATTAAATAAAAAAAAAATATCGACATAGACCACTCATTTTAAAGCTAAAATTAACACCTATTGCTATCGATGCTAAGATCAGAAATATAATAAATGCTTAAGATTTTTTGCAATATTTTTTTAACCGCGATTGTGCGTCCTGAGAGGATTTTTTTTGCTCACGAGTGTATATATAAATATATGTAAAAAGTCATTAAATAATAACCTAATAAATAAAAATAATATATAAATATATATAATAAAGATATATTCCTAAGAAGAAGGAGTTATAAACGGAAATACAAATTTATATCAATTACTTTTAAAAACTACAAGTGACTCGGTGTGTCGGGTATAACGAGTATATATACTTTACTTTATGCATGTACTTTCTTTGCATATAGCATTATGTCATATGGAATCATGCTATGGGGTACAGCGGCTGATATTCACAGGGTCTTCGTTTTACAAAAAAGAGCTATTCGTGGTATTTATAATATGAAACCTCGTGATTCTTTAAGGGAGAAATTCAAAGAAATAGGCGTCATGACTGTAGCTTCTCAATATATCTATAGTAATATACTATTTGTAAGAAAAAATATTCACCTTTATAGTAAGAATAGTGATAGATACGACAGACACACTAGAAACCGAAATAAACTAATGACGCCAAGGTTGCGCCTCCAAAAGGTGCGAAAATCATTTGTTGGCCTCGGTACACGTATTTATAATAAAATTCCTCAACATTATCTAGACTTGCCTTTACACAAGTTTAGAAATTATCTTAAAACGATGCTGCTACATAAAGCTTACTATACAATTGAAGATTATTTGAGTGATAGTAGCATGTCTTAACTGCAGTCAGCTACGCACCAAGCTGCAACGATTAATTTGTAATTATCAATCAAATTGTAAAAAAAAATATATTTTAAAAAAAGAATGGCCGCCGAGTTTCTTGCTGGTTCTTCTCGGTAGGAGCAAACTTCCGAATCAGTGGTAACTTCTTGAAAACATTTGACGATTCAAAAGTACTGTAAACAGTCTACTTGAATAAAGAATATTTTGAGTTTGAGTTTGAGTTTGATATTTGCTTCGTAGTACCCGTCTACGTAGCAAAACTACATTAGAACAAGTGTTACGGTTTCACGTAGCTTCGTAGCTACGTAGCACACAAAGATTGTGTTTTACCAAGTGCTACGGCACAAAGAATTCGCGGAGTTGGGTTGCCTCTGAATAACAATCTGAAGACTACAAACAGTGAAAAATGGAGGAGGTATCATCTTAGAACTCCGGAAAGTTATGAATGCTTAAGTATAAATTTATCATTACATTATTAATTATTAATAATACATTATTTCACAGTACAAAAAGCCGACTAGCGTTGACGTCGTAGGGTGCTACAATGAAGACCCCGCACCGGAATATAGATAAAGTTGAAGTTTCTCTATATAATTTTTAATTCTTAATATGTACCCTGAAAAGTTTTAAATTTTGACCCATTAAATTCTTGTCTTTTTAAAAGTTTTTATTGACTTGTCGTGTATGCATGTGAAGGTGGAATCTTGCAAGGTAAATTTTACCCACATTTCGATTCGTCCGATTGAGTTGAAATTTTAAGTACTGGTCTAGTGTACATGTCAATGCATTTTTTTTGATAAGCATTACCTGATGATGCTGCCAGGATTGGCTCCAGACAGGGGAATTCCTCAACGGTTAACAATAGGGACATGAAATATTATTAAAAGCTTTTTTAACTTGACTTGTTGACTATGTAATCTAAATCGACAATCATATCTAAACATTTAATAAAATAATTTACTTTTGAAGTGACTTTGTTACATACATAACAACGAATAGTTCGGTAAGCAAATATACAAACTATACGTAAAAATCAGAGTTTCAACTAATTTGAATATAAATTTCATTCATTAGTCATTGTCTTTAACATAATATTAAAGTGTATTAGACTAATATAAATGTGATACAATTCTTACAAAATGTAATAATTTAAATTATATTTTTTACCGTATTGAAATTTTCGTACATAAAAGTATTTCGTGTTGACGAGAGAAGATGGCAGTTCGCTATTGTGTTGTTATACGATAACGTTTTTATTAGGTTTTATGACAAAATAAAATAAAGAGTACTCCACGTTGCCTCACAAAAATATTGCCGCAGAAATGATTTCCTTATTCTAAATGTTATTAAGTATAGTGTATACTGTTGTGGACTATTTCTTTTGCTTTGTTGCTTGGATTTGAAAATTCTTTCAGCCTCATACAATACTGCAGAATAAATTACATATATATAAAAAAATTAAAACTATCGTGAGTACTATTAATGGAAAGTTTATGTATAGATGCCGGCTATATTTACTTTCTATTCTATCGGGTTAGTCCAACTAGTTTCAAGCCCATCCGGGGCGCTTATGAGCTCTTTACACGGTGTTACCGCGGCGGGAACTGCCATATAACACCATATAAGACAAAAATGTATGGAAACCTTATTACGTATAGACGTGAGTATAGTCGGTTTCTATGCATAAACTGAGCTGTGATAGCCCAGCGGTGAGACTGCGCGACTCTTTCGAGGGGAACACGAGTCCAAATCCGGGCAGGAACCAATGAGTTTTCTATTAAAACTCATGTGTCTAATTGATAATTGCAATTTATCACACGCTTTTCGGTGAAGGAAAACATCGTGAGGAAACCTGCATATCTCTAGAGAATTCTGGAGATATGTGTTACCTACCAATCCGCATTGGAGCAGCTTGGTAGGTCTTAGCTCCAACCCTTCTCTCCAGAAACGGAAAGAGGAGGATTATTCCCAGCAGTGGGATTGTAACAGGCCGCTACTTTACTTTACTATGCATAAACTAATAATAATAATATGTTAATTGTTATGTTTAAAAGATCACCGCCGAGTTTACTGCTGATCCATGTGGTAGCATCATTAAATCTAATTGATTTTTAAAGATTCAAAAGCTGTTTTAATTACGATTATTTTGATTTGATTTGATTCGCGTGAGTAAATACTATAATTTTAGCATCGTATCTATATAAAATTAGATCAATTGGCTCTTTAATGGGTGCCCTCTACTTTAGGTTTTCACTAATTGCATAGCGCAATATCGAACAAAAGTCTTATATTTTAAGTCATTTCTTATATGAAATGATCTGGTATTGATAAAAGAAATTTATATATATACAATTTAATAATTATTCATAACATTTACGATGATTACAAAATTTACAGATTAATGCTACAGAGATAGTAATCTTGTAACAAACAATGCCTTTGAGTAAGGATTCGCTTAATTTGTAATGTACAATTAAGAGACGGGTTTACAAAGCGTTGGAGTAATTGAAGTATTTTAATTATATCGCGGAAGGAGGAATTATTAATTATTTCAATATTATGTTTATATTATCAAACTAATGCAAAGTTAATCACCATCCTTGCCTAAAAATAGGTAAAAAAATAGTATGTCTCAAGAATTGATTAAGGACGTCAAGACTTAAGTTTTCTTATCCAGTGTGCCGTATGTTAAATTGTAAATATCAATAAAGTTCATTAGTTTTTAGAAAACCTCTGCCTTTAATGTTTCCGATTGGTAATCATATGTTAAATTGTAAATCTTTTAAACGACAGGTGAAAGACCGGCTTTTAAAAAATGCGGTGTACTATATTCTCATTATTTAATTAATTTTATTATATATAACCTATTAATTCTTATTTTACGTTTTTAATGTCATTATTGATTCTCACACTCATATGCACACATGACTTATATAAACATATTGTTTTAGTTTATGATATATACATATATTGTGTCCTAAGTTTTATGATTACTTTTCATTGTCATATTATAGCACGCCTACATACGTTTTTTATTTACTCCTGAAGGTTGGCTGGGAGATAATGCTTAAAGCATTAAGCCCACCTTTTGTGCAATCATTTGTTATATGCATATATTGTAGTTGCTCAATAAAGTTTATAAAAAAAAATCAATAAAGTTCATAAGTTTTTAGAAAACCTCTGCCTTTAATGTTTCCTATTGGTAATTGTGACGTGCTCGTGATTGGTCCTGTCAAATTTAGAATTTCTTGCTAGTATTATATCATAGAATAGAAATAGAATGTAAGGCTGATAATTCTGAAGCCAATCTCAAATTATTAATTTCCCTGCGGCAGGGAATTTTTGGAAATGCTTCGCAATCATTCATTCAAGCTTCATTACATTCAGTCGTTCGGTCGTGCGGTCTACCGCTCTCTTCATTTGGTACCTTTATTATTATGATTTTGATCTGTTCAGGAAATTGCAAACATTTCCGTGTCCTTTCGATTTTTAGATGTTATTTAAAATGACTTTTGGGATACGTAAAAAATTTAAGAAAATTAATTTGCGAAAGGCGAATGATAATGAGTGTGCGTGTGTATGTGTATTTTGGAACAGTTTTGGTTCCTTGGACGTAAGATATATTTTATCATATTTTTTGAGTGTGTCCGAAATGGAGCTGAAAGATCTAATTTGGCTAATTTCAATCTCAATGTCCTGAATACTACGCACCACCAGAAACAACAATACTGCACTGCACTGCACAAGCACTGCACACATTTACTACCACAATCTCAACAATCTTTTCGACCTGTAACCGAAGCATCGTCAGGAGATAGACTCCACCACAAATCGCAGATGTCGTGGAGTCTATTTGTCGTGCATGTTTTTTTTTACGAATTACGCATGTATCAGGTATGAGTATGAGTACGGATAGTACACTCTACATTTAGCATTAAAGATATATTCTTTTATCGCGGATTATAGCAGAATAATATTAATTATTATACAAAAGTAATCGTAAAATTATTTTGCTATAATCCGCTATACAGTAAATAGATAATATATATAGTGCTATATGTATAGTGAAGTCTATCTCCTGATGATGCTTCGGTTGCGGGGCGAAACGATTGTTGAGTTTGTGATAGTGAACGTGTGTAGTGCTTGTGTATTGCGGTGGCAGCGGTGGAGGTTTGTGCGTGTGTTTTTACGAATCCTGCATGTAACGGGTATGAAAAAACGGATAGTCCACTATACATTTAGCACTATATATTTTTTCTATTTACTGTATAGCGGATTATAGCAAAATATATTTTTTATTACTCTTGTATTATGGATCTCCGCAAAGTAACGCCTAATTCTATAAATTAAATAATTATTATATAATATTATTAGGTCATTTTAAGAGAGACAATTTCTTTAAGAAAAAAAAACCAACGATGTATACATATAAAGTAAAACATAAATATGTATATGATGTAAAACAGAATATCCATTAAAAGTACAAAAATAAAAAGTGCGCTATTGCATTCCGGCTTTCCAACAGTAATTAACAGTGGGTTCAGTTATGGTTTTATTTTACACCACATGACAGATCTACAAAAAAGTAGCGCCGCACACGGCTGGAAAAAGATTTCCGTGTAGATAAATTTCAAAAAAATGTTTTAATTTGATATTGTATGTACTTATTATCATCCTCTTGCCCTTATCCCACTCAAAGTGGGGTCGGCACAATATATTATAAACATGTTGTCACAATATATTATAAACATGTTGTCATATGATTCGGCTACGTATTTTACAACCGGCCGCTTGTCTGAAGTCAACTTACTTAGTCGTATTTTACGACACCTCTGTAAGAAATGAGGGTGGTCTATTCTATGCAGCTGGATACCACACGGCACATACCTTAGTCGCCTCCCACGACACCTCGGTGAGAAAGGAGGGTGGTCGATTCTATTCTGGCGGATACCACACGGCGTGAGCATTTTAAGGAAACATCAGATATTTTAAAATAAATGCATTTTTTTTTAATTTTGTCATAATGTAGTAAATATTCTCTTTAAAAAGTATAGCAGGCCTTTGGTCTGGGTAACAGACTACTACTTATACTAAAGTAAATATATAAAAAGTGTTAAATTATTACAGTCAATTTTGGATTACAAATATCGCCGAACCAATAAAATTTTTTTATCATCGCTTCCAACGAAAGACGTAGTGGTTGATGAAAATAGTTGATGGGATTCATTTTCATTTTAATAACAGATTTTATCCAAGAACAATTGGTGCGAACACAAAAGCATTAATAAAAGCAGCAACTGTAGGCATAAATCATATCTTTTCAACAGACCGTCTCAGACTAAAGTACACTCAGTCGGATAATCGGGTACGTTTTAAAGCTGTCACCAGCTTAGCACCCCCTCCCCCCTACTTCTACCCCCTCGCGGCACTTCACGTGCGTTTTGACGCGATTATCATACCCCGCCGTATCTATGTACTGCGAGCAATATTGTTTGCGTTATTAAAGATGTAGTGCGAAATGGATGTGACAATATTACATGATTTATAGAAGCAGGCGTTACTTTGCGGAATTCCATATTACAAGCAATATAACAGAACTAACTACTTTGCTATAATCCGCACGGGTTAAGCGAATGCATGCAAAGCCAATGGGTATGAAGCAGGCAAAATCTACGCACCTTATACATGCAGGACCAGCCACCACATGCACCCCAAGGCGCAATTCACCAGCAACAACGAACACAAAAGCAGCACACACACCCACCACCACAATCTCGACGATCGTTTCGCCCCGAAACCGAAGCATCATCAGGAGGATAGGCTTCACGACAAAAATCGTACTGCCAGTACGATTTTTGTCGAGATTGTGGTGGTGGGTGTGTGTGCTGCTTTTGTGTTCGTTGTTGCTGGTGAATTGCGCCTTGGGGTGCATGTGGTGGCTGGTCCTGCATGTATAAGGTGCGTAGATTTTGCCTGCTTCATACACATTGGCTTTGCATGCATTCACTTAACCCGTGCGGATTATAGCAAAGTAGTAAGTTCTGTTATATTGCTTGTAATATTACATGAATTTTACATACTGTTAAAGAATGTTCAGAGGTGAGTATTAATGAATCCTCAATCTATAATTCAACTTGTACTTCCTTATTTGCAATTAATACAATATAATACAAAACACGCGTCACATCACACAAGATGGCTCTTTGTTATTCTGTATCCATGGCAACTACTAGTCCGAACGTTGCGCCGAGAACATCTGCGGCTATGTTCGTTATCCATCGGCTGCACTTGTAATGCGCACGGAAGTAGCGATCTCTTGTTATTGGCGTTTACAATACTTATAAATATAAGTAGAGGTTTAAGGTTTTTTTCCTCTTTTTGTTAGTTCTCTATTTGGTAAATTGATCCCTAGGAACCACCTGAGCCACGAACATCGTCATATATACATATATTCT
Source organism: Morpho deidamia (assembly GCA_947086505.1). Taxonomy (NCBI): domain Eukaryota; kingdom Metazoa; phylum Arthropoda; class Insecta; order Lepidoptera; family Nymphalidae; genus Morpho; species Morpho deidamia. The sequence continues at coordinate 4,469,036 of CAMTZC010000011.1, forward strand.
TTACATATGCTTCCGTCCAAGAAGAGAGATGGCATTTATCTTAGCCATCAGAATAAAGTTATGGCTTTATAGTTATTTTTTATTACAGATAATTATTGACATTGATATATGTACACTCATAAATAGACCAAATGGTTTATATAATTTATAGAATAAGGCGTTACTTTGCGGAAATCTATAATACAAAAGTAATAATAAAATTATTTTGCTATAATCCGCGATAAAGTAAATAGAAAATATGTATAGTGCTAAATGTATAGTGGACTACGTTTTTTAATACATGCAGGATTCGTAAAAACACATGCAAAAACCTCCACCACCGCCGCTACAATATACAAGCACTACACACGTTCACTATCACAATTTCAACTATCGTTTCACCCCGCAACCGAAGCATCATCAGGAGATAGACTTCACGACAAAATCGCTAAGCCTTTGAGACTTTGTCGTGGAATCTATCTCCTAGCATAGTAGTATCTAGTCCACTATACATTTAGCGTTATATATATTTTCTATTTACTTTAACGCGAATTATAGTAATATAATTTCATTATTACTTTTGCTTAAATGGCTTATGTAAATATTTAAATAAAAAATTATACCGTAAGTAAGCTATTTTTTTAAACATATAAATCAATTTAGCATAATCTATCCTTTAATATGAAAGTAAATATTATACAGATAGAGAAAAATTGGTATGCCGCTTCCTAAACTTCGTTTCGCAGATCTGCAAATCTCTTTCACCACCCCGCCACCGGCGAGGTTTTTGAATTTGCTTCCTTTGTGACGGTTTTAATATGGAAATTAACGTTCGCTGCCGTGATGCGGCACACCTCGCCAATCGTATTATTTACAGCTAAAAACCCGGTCTCCTTATTCCCTATTAATTTGCAATAGAGTTCAAAATACAACGGATTCTATTGTCAATGTATAATGAATTTGTCCCATAAAGCCCAACCGTAAATCGGCTTTAATTGTGTTATAAAAATTTTATTTGCCTACTTTAATCGTTTAATTTAAAATATTAAGGCACTATATTATAATACTTGTTTTTTTTTAAATAGTTCAATAGTTTAATATTGCTTCGTTGTGAGCATTATTACACCAAGGTAAAATACCTGCTTGATTATGGCTTAAAATCTATTTTATCATTCTAGATAGATTCTAGAACGGTAGCTGTATAGATAATATCTCGTGAAATAGTTTTTTTTAATACTTTATTAATCAACAAAACAAAGGAAATACATAAAATACTAAAATACTACGCCGTGTGGTATCCGGCTGCACAGAATAGACCACCCTCATTTCTTACCGAGGTGTCGTAAGAGGCGACTAAGGTAAGTTGAATCAGGCAGGCGGCCGGTCGTAAAATACGTAGTCAAATCATGTGACAACATGTTTGTAACATGTTGTGCCGACCCCACTTAGAGTGGGATAATGGCAGGAGAATGATGACTAAAATACCATATACTAAATTGTATGTCATCGTTACACAGCTACTTCTACAGTACGACCTTGTTTATAGGAAGCTATTTTGTAACTCGAATGCATAAACTAACATACTAATAGTTAAGAGAAATACTCAGATAAATATTATACTTTACTTTATACTATTGTTGTAGTTTGTTTCCTTTACTTACTTTACTTTATACTATTGTAGGCCTCAGAGAGCGAAATGACACCACTGCAACACACATAAGTGGCGAACAAAACACAAACTAGAACTCATTGGTACTTTAAACTTCGAAAAGTAGACAATTTTATCTACCTGCAGGCCTCCCATGAACTCTTATTCCGACTCAATTGAAGATGTAAACGACGACCGCGAACCGCTTTCTATTCGTACCATGAAGTGTGAATTGCATCGGGGTCGTATGTTTGAAAAGGTAACGTTATATGAACTATAGATAACTGTCTCTTTTACTCAGATGTTCTAAGGACGAATTCCGAACGCTCATTCGGCAACGACTTAAAGTGTGCGTCTTTAAGACGTCATGGTATGAAAAAGCAAAACAATTTCGTTTACGTCTTTAATTGAGTCGCAATAAGAGTTCACGGTAGGCCTGCTGGGCTCCAGCATCTCGAATACCGACTCTCGTGATGCGGAAATCAGACGCAGGATTGGAACGTTGGTATTTTCCATTTTCCTTTCCATATTTTTTTTTACCTGTCAGTGCGTGGCGCTCATAACGTTTAAAATTTCAAATTTAGTTGCAAACTTTTTCTAAATATAAACATATTAGCCGCGACCCATGGTGCTTTCCGAGGCGAATATAGTAAAAAATATAGATCAACAAATAAAGTAAAAAACAGCTTTTAACAATATTTTCTATCCCTAATGTCAACCGTTGAGGGGTTCCCTCGTCTGGAGCCAATTCTGGCAGCAGCATCAGGTCAAGTTTATCATAAACATGCATTGTCATCGGGACTGGAGCACTATATAAAATTTCAGCTTAATCAGACACTGGGAAGTGTGTCAAATTAAACTTACAAGATTCCATTCTTCAAGATTTTTCAAGATTCTTTTTTATTTAGAAAAAAGTGCCGTGTGGTATCCGGCTGCATAGAATAGACCACCCTCATTTCTTACCGAGGTGTCGTAAAAGGCGACTAAGGTAAGTTGACGTCAGGCAGGCGGTCGGTCGTAGAATACGTAGCCAAATCATGTGACAACATGTTGTGCCGACCCCACTGAGAGTGGGATAAGGGCAGGAGAATGATGATAGAGACACTTCATCTTTACGTATTATCCTGTACGGGGTCTTCATTGTAGCACCCTACGACTCCGAGGCTAATCGGTTTTTTGTACTATTAATAAATGTATATTAAAAATGTAATGATATTAAATATTTATGACTTTTCAGGGTATTTTTTACATACACGGCAAGTTGTGTAAAAGCTTTCAAAAATGTTCTTAAACCTGCGGCTGACTTTAGTCGATCAGTGTACCCTCCCGGGGGAGGCTGGAGCCGTCATGTTTGCCCAACGTCGCGTACGTAAGATTCCATCCCGCTTCACGCTCGTATCAACTGTTTGAATAGAGATACGCCACTCTGAATTTATTGTGAACGTATCCCCTCTCGTGTATATTCGAATAAATCCGGTGTATCGCTCTCGCCGAACGCTCGGTGATATGGTAATGTGACATTTAATTCCAATCATTGAGGGATGCTTTATTAATACAGATGTTAACGTAGATACGTATAAGCTTTTGTTATAGTTCCAATTGTGACACGATATCTGTGGGTTCGAAAATGTTTTGGAATATCTCTTTCAATTCATTCAAATAACCATACAATAATATATAATCCAATATATATTATTGTATGGTTAATTCCACAAATTTATTTATTCATTTAAACAGAAACCCAACGTAATGTACAGAGTATGTTAAATATAATATGATATGTAATTAGTAGCGGCCTGTTACAATCCCACTGCTGGGAATAGGCCACCTTTCTCCGTTTCTAGAGAGAAGGGTTGGAGCTAAGACCTACCACATCGCTCCAATGCGGATTGGTAGATTACACATATCTCCAGAATTCTCTAGAGATATGAAGGTTTCCTCACGATGTTTTCCTTCACCGAAAAGCGTGTGATAAATTGCAATTATCAATTAGACACATGAGTTTTAATAGAAAACTTTTTTTTTTTTTTTTATAGATATAAATATATGGGACACTTACACACACGGTCACCTGACCCCAAAGTAAGTTACTTAATACTTGTGTTACGGTGACCACTGGTAAATATAATATACATATACAATTTTACATACATACACCCAGAATCTAAGTACCAACAAATTATTTGTAATAAATGTTAGCCCTCATTGATATCTGCCTGGGGTTTGAAGCTGAGACTCTCTAAGAACAGGTAAGAGTGTCTTGGTGTGTTCACTAAATTCTTGTCACTTTATTGGTTTTTCTAAACAAAGTGGAGTAAAGTAGCCAGTTATTTACTCCTTATACCGCAAAAAATAAGAGAGACAATAATTCAGACAGGGCCTTTCAAAAAGAGAAACAAACAAATTCCAGTGAGCTATTAGAACTCGGATGAAGCACGGACGTGGGTACTATCATTCAAATATTGGCAATAAAACAGCGCTGAGCTGAAAAATCGATGTCGACAGACGAACCGACAAGTACACGGGGTTTTGTAATAGATATTTTTCATGTTCGAGCAAAAAAGTTTGCGTCGGGAAGAGTAAAAATGTATGGATGCTATTTTGAACGGCCCTGCGCCATTAGAGCCTTGTATAATGTAAAATATTTTATTAAAAGCTCTTTTGCGACGTTAGTTATGTTCGCTTTGCAGTTAAATAAGGAATACATACTTAAATAATACTAAAATTACTTTGCTATAAAACCGCAATTAAGTAAATTAAAAATATGTTAATAAATTATGCTAAACGTAGAAATGACTATCCGTTTTCATACCTGATACATGCAGAATTTTTAACTACACGTGCACAAACCTCCACCACTGTCACCACAATACACAAGCACTACACACATTCACTATCACAAACTCAACAATCGTTTCGCACCATAACCGAAGCATCATCAGGAGATAGACACCACAACAAAATCGCAAAGCTGCGATGCTATTTGCATTTAGCATTAAACATATATATTTTCTATTTACTTAATCGCAGATTAAAGCAAAATAATTTCATTATTACTTTTTTATTATGATATATTAATGAATGAATTGAACAGGTAAAAGACTAAACATTCCATTATTAAGGTTATTTAAACGCTTAAGTTGGTGAGAACGACGCGAGTGCCACTAGTGTTTTATATACATATTATCTCTACATATTATAAAACAAAGTCCACAAAAGGTGTCTGTATTTATTTATTTATTATTTTTTTATTTATTTATACTTTGCTAGTTGACCCGGCAAACGTTGTTTTGCCATGTAAAATACTACAGAATTGACTTGATTTTTGACGCATTGTGAATAAAAAAACTTTGATAGGTTGATAATAGATGGCTTTTGAATGTCATCCTATTCATGTAGAATTAACAGGATTTTTATAGCCTATATGTTACCCCGGTGTATAAGGAGTAATTGTGCCGAATTTCGTCGATATTGTTTTAGCGGATTCGTCGTGAAAGAGTAACAAACATCCATCCATACTCACAAACATTCGCATTTATAATATTAGTAAGATAAGATAAGATTTACACCATATTTTATAATAAGAAACATTTGATTTATTTATGCCCTCCTGAATCCTGATACTCTGATCCTGAACGGGTTGTACGGATTTTATTAAAAGATAGTGCAATTCTTAAGGAAGGTTTAGGTTAATAGTGCACTCTTCAGAAGGGCTAAACCGATTTTAAGGGACTTGCCGCTGGCAAGTATAGGTTGTGGCGAAACATATAGCCTACTTTCATCCTAAAATTCCCGTGCGGTTGGAAAATTTTGTGGCATACTAATTTCCACACCACGGGCACAAAATAAATTAATTACATCTCAAAAAATTGCTCCGATCACCATCAAACTTTGCAGAGATAGCCGCTGAGTCAATCTAAAAGATTTATCTGAAAATTTCGTTTATTTTGCTCCAGGTGTTTCCGAAATATACATGAATGCTTTCTCTTTAATATATTTAGATATTTTTTTTATAAAAGAGCGGAATCAGTGATTCAATAGTTGTCATTGAATATAACGATAGTTCCATTTGTATAATGGCAGCCCTTCTACAATATTGAAGGTGCATTGTTCGTGACGGGGGTGCGAATCGAGATAATCACCGGCTGAAGTGTCGCGTCTGTACAGATAGAATATGCACCATCTTGTTTTGCTTTGTACATCCTCATTTATCATGCGTATACGAAAACAATAAAAGTTACGTGTATAAAAACCACAAATATAAATAATTTTTCAATCATATTGTATATAAAAAAGAACGTAGTTACTTCATAAAGAATAAATAACTTTTTCTGTGTTATATTTTATAATTTTTTTTCCTCAATGGACTTAGATGATATTGCAATTTAAATTGTCTTTTTGTTCTTTCTTATTAAAAGAACATAATCGAATTGTAATAATACGATTCGGATATAACGATAAATATAACGAAACCGAAACGGATAAACGAAACCGAAATTATTAATATTAAACTATGTATATTACAAAATAATTGTAATAATTGATGCAAACTCGCGGAGAGTTTGATTCAATTTAAGCTTTAAAATACCCGCACTTATTTATAAAGTGTGTATTTTTATGCTTAAATTTTTGTGCTTTACTTTCTTTCAATTTTATAATTGAAAGAAAGTAAAGCACTTTATTTCTTATACGGAAGAAAAAACGGGAAAAATTTACTTTATTTTATTTGAGCTTTGTGCCAAATTTCATAAATATTACATCATAAGTACATCAAATGACCGTGAAAGCTTAACAAATAAACAGACAGATAGACATTCTTATTTTCCATGAGTTATTCCATAATATTAGAACTAGTTATTAAAAATAGCACATATAACAAAACCATATACATATTACGATACTTCTAATATGGCAAGATGAATGATCAAACAGGGTCTCATACAAATTGGGAAAACATATCTATCGGGTAGCCTGAAACGCTTTTCACTTTAAGTAACACGTATTGAGATTCAGCAATACCACGTCAGCTATATTTGTCCATTTTTTTCCAGGGAATGGGATCGGTTCATGATGAAAAACCAGTGGATGGCGGTAACAAAACACATGTCCGTGAACTGCGGAACACCGAGCTCGTGTCCAGATTGTTAGCAGCCACTCCGCCGTATCTCTACAGCGCTTTACCGCTTCAACCGCACGCGTTCTTCTTCAGCGAGATGCTGAGGTCGTTCGTCAACGCTCGCCACGGTTGCCGACCACCACATTACCATCGCCGCTTCAAGCGTCGCTCTCACAAATACTTCGCTGAAAACGAAAACGATTGGAGACGTGACTGGCCCAAGCAGGATGTAGAAAATAAGGAACCAGAAATACGTCCCGAAGTTCCTCTCGAGTTGACTGTTGAGAAACAATCGAGGGCTTGCGACCAATCACCGAGAAGGTTATCGCCGAAACCTGAGCCTCCAAAGCCAAGCAGTCCTGGCCCACCTGGACGACAGTCTACGTTTGTAGATGTTGGAACTGAAGAGCTTCCCAAACCAGCACCGTGCATTGGAAGAAGTTCCATTGAACCCAACGCTATGCCGTCATCAAATCTGATCTTACCACCTCCACCGCCGATGTGGTATCCGCCACTCTACAATCCTCAGTTTGGAGTTGATCCGTTGAATTTCTTTATAGACTTGCGCGTGTCCGGTCATATTTATGACAGAAAAAGGACTGAAGCTGTAGACGTGAATATAAATCAAGATGGAAGACCGGAGGAGTCCACTTTGGAAAAAAGGCTAGGCAAAGATTTCGGTCAGAAACCAAGACACTTGTCAGCCTTCTCAGTTCCAGTTCGTTCGAATAATAGCCAAGCTGAAGGACCGGAGAAGTATTTTGAACGAAGCAACAGATTTTTAGGGAAGCCGAATGGTACGTCATACATAATGCGGAATTTAAAATGTGTATATGAAAATTTGCATGCTCAAGAGCAAAAGGATGAGTCGAAAGATCAAAATGACGAAGCCAAGGGAGAGTCATCCGATATAGATGATGACATTATTGATTAAGAGATCAGTGTTTGTAGGTCAGGTTCTTTAAACGATGTTATGACGCGTAGATCCTTTTACGGACTTCTCTATCACTTAAACTTGTGGCTTCCCACGATCTATTTGAGACCATCTGCCCATTAGTGGAGGGAGGATGTTTGAAACCCAATGCTTAAGAGATGTAAAAAATTAAAAATTGATGTATCAGTTTTCGAAAATATAGTTGTAGTAGTATTTAAACGTCCTATTCTAGGTCAGTAATCATTAATATTAAGACAAATTCAAATGTGGTCATTGTATCGGCCTTAATTACAAGTTTCGTAGAGATACCTTGTTGCTTGTAAAGTAGATCATTTTAATCAATCTTATAAATGTATATACTCGTATAAGTATAAAATTAATCCAAGCTTTTAGTAAAGTACTATAAAAAAACTAGAATCGTTTTCGCTTGCAAAAATGTTAAATAGTAAATATGTATATCAATGTACTGTGTAACTTTATACTAGTCAGGTAGTTTTAAAAAAATTGTGATCTCCCTGTATTTCACTAGTCTTTTTAAATAGTACTTATAGTTGTTTAAGTATAATTTAAATGTGATATTGTTGCATATATGTACCTATGCTTTAATTGAAACATTTCATGTTAATGTTTCATAGGAAAAGATATGTATGAAAAATAAACAACTTATTGATGAATAGCATTAAAATATTATTAAAAGGTTTAAGTGTTATTTTATTTAAAATCATTCCTAAACCTAAACGAATTAAAATATCACGTTTTTTTCCGTGTTTTTTTATTTATTGCAGCATTCAACTCCACTTATCAAGCCAAGTAATTTATGGGTTCACTCATAGTAAAATAGCCATGGAATTATTATTACTAGAGTAGGAGAGCCGTAGGCAGGCCTACAAGCGATAGTAACAACAATAAATAATGGGAGGGAAGATGAAACTCGTATACTTAATCTTTGTCTAATCACATAAAAAAGAGACAGATCGATACAATCTCATTTGCTTTCTCTTTATTGAATATGGCACATTTCAGGATGCCTTACCTACTCTAGTGTAATAACTCTATGATAATAGCACCAAAAGTGTAAAAACTGGTTGAGTGCTGGTTGTCTGTTACTTATTAATCATACCCTAGTTAAATACTGCGAATATGCTAGGTCAAAAAGAAGACTAAAGTAAATATCTTAATATACGTAAAAAATAACTAATTATCTCAATTTAATAGAAAAAATAATTTGTTGCATATTGTCCTTTTTTTCAACGTGTTAAATTAAAATTGAATTGATAAAATCCGTGCTAAGTGCTGCTATAAGCTTACTTGTAAATCCATTGAGTAAGTAATAAATAATACTTACGCCCGAATGCTTACTCACTAATGATAGTGTCGCTTTTTATTTATGATATTACGTTTAACTTTTTATAAAATTAGTTTTGAATATAATATTTAAGCATGTCACATACCCTGAGACTAAGAACGATTGTTGCCAAAAAAAATTAAATCAAAATAATGAAAACACCCCTAATATAAGTTACGATTACTCAAATTTGCATTGGTTTTTTATTTTGTCTATAATTGACGATTATATGGACTAATTATTCTCTGTCACCGGTATCCTGATATTTTTAAAATTCGAAGCTATAAAAGTGATAGTTGCCTCTATGAATAAAGAATATTTCAAATTTAATATTTATATTGCGTTTTTACCGCAATTGCGTATATTATGATAATGGAATGAATGAATAGTATAGAATTTATTTTTCGATACCACTGGCAACATCAAATAAAAAAATTTATGAAATTAAATTATTTGTCTGTGGTCACCACGCGATTTGCGATTTTTGTTGGTTGAATTTCTTTTCTGGAAGTTGACTCAGTTTTGCTTTTTTCAAAACATCTAATAAAGTTTCTTAAAATGTACGGACAGCAACCAATTATAGTTTTGAGTAAGTATTACAACTTTTATAAGTAGTTTTATGTATTTTTTTCTATATATAACATGAATGGAAAATTTCAGGCCAAAATACAAAACGTGAGTCCGGCCGGAAAGTTCAATTAGAGAATATTAATGCTGGAAAGGTAGGTTTTTGTGTAAATCATGTATAAAACGAAAATTTACATCAGTATAATTCTTTCCATATACTAATATGCCGTATGTTATGTTTATTTTAGACAATAGCTGATGTTATAAGAACATGCCTTGGACCTCAAGCTATGTTAAAAATGTTGATGGATCCAATGGGCGGGATTGTGATGACCAATGACGGCAATGCGATTCTCAGAGAGATTACTGTGCAGCATCCAGCTGCTAAATCTATGATAGAAATCGCAAGGACTCAGGATGAAGAGGTTATACATTGTCTTAGTAAAATATTTGTTGGTTATTCTTACCTTAGTCTTAGTACACATAACAAGGAATACCAAACCCTTCAATATTAATTTATTTATGACACATTTATCTTTAAATTAATCACCTCCACTATCACTAAAAACTTTTTTGTTCGCACATTGACATGGCATGACTGTGTTGTAAATTAATTATAGCTATATTAATTTTGTGTATTAAAAATATTACTTCTGTGATAAGAAATCATTATTACCATTTTTTTAATGTTTACTTTGTATTATATTTTCAATACCAATAATTTTTTTGTAACTATTTCTTTCTTATGAGGGTCTTCTTATCTACAATATTGTTTTTATTAAAAAAGTTAACAAGAGTTAATACATATTTAAATAAATTTATTGTCTAAATTAATTCCTTATTACTGCTTTTCTAGGTTGGAGATGGTACTACTTCAGTTATAGTCCTTGCTGGAGAAATGCTAGCTGTAGCTGAACAGTTTCTTGCACAGAATATTCATCCTACAGTAATCATAAGAGAGTACCGCCAAGCTTTAGAAGATGCAGTTAAATTGTTGCAGGATAAAATATCTATACCAATTGATTTGAATGATCGAGATAAGCTTAAGGAAGTTGTGAGTACTTATAATATTAAGAGCAATGATATAATGATATTATACTAATATAATGTATAGTCCACTGTAACAAGATTGCAGCTATTATTCTTATTGGTGTTTTTGCCTCCAGTCAAAAAGTGAAAATTCTCACTTGTAAATTTAGAGGCTTTGATTGGATATTGAACTTTTAGAGGATTTGATTGGAGGTTTCATGGGTCTATAGTCAAATAAAAATGAATTGTGACTATAGATAGATAGTGATAATGACAGCTTGTAGTGTGAGGAAGTTTCTCAGTCCTTAATCCTCATGTGTGGTAGTTTGTGTTTATGCCACATATATCTATAACCATTCAGCTTGGCAATTTTGTGTTTCTTCACATCTGAGTGTATTTATTATATGTATTTTAATTATTTGAAATTATATAAATATATTTTTACCAGTTGTATATCACCCATAACACAAGTATAAATTTATTAATAAATAAATTAATTTTGGGTACTAATTTTATGTACAATTGTCCCATATTTGTATTACTTAAATAGTGCTGTTGTTATACATAGTATAACACAGTATACCTAACTCATGATTTGATTTTTTTTTAAAGAAATTTGTTTTTCTTGATATTTTAAATGATTTTTGTCAGTCTAATTGATTAATTCATGAATTATGTTTTTTTCCAGATTCGCTCTTGTGTTGGTACTAAATACATTGGGCGCTGGGCAGACTTGGCTGTTGATATTGCACTTGATGCAGTTAACACAGTCACTATAAATGAGAGTGGAAGGGTTGAAGTAGATATAAAAAAGTAAGTGTGCATATCATAAAACATTGACCTATATAATTTTACTACGATTTTCTGTAGTAGTGTATAAGTATAAATATTATAGAATAAACTTAGACCATTCATAGTATTACTTTATTTAAAAGGGCTTCATATTCACTATATTGTATTCAGTATAAATAGTATTCAGCTTCACTTAACAGAATTACCCGCATGAAGAAAAATCATCACTGGAATGTTACAATAAGTATTGTAATAACCTTATATTAAATTTTAAGTAAATATATTTAAAAAAAAAACAAACTTTTATAGCACATTATATTAAAAAGTATAAAAAATAATTCTTAATATAGATACAATAAAAATTATTCATGACAAATATTAGTTTTTATACAAAAAGTTTGGGGTACTTTATATTTAAATGAAACTTATAGCACAAAACTCCCCATTGCTCAACGTTCTCAGGAATCACTAAGTCTATTTGTGAAACCATTTTTGTGTTTATTGCTTCCATGTTAGTTATGGAGGAAGACTTTATTTTATAACATACAGTGCTTTATACACTCCTATGTTACGATATTGTGTACGAAATATGCAGTTTAGGCATTTATTTAGTTGGGTGAGATTGAGATCACCACTTTACAAAATATTTAGACATCAAAGCATTTTATAGTCCCTCACGTTTCAGAAATATACTGGTACCCTGACAACCTGTGTCACTGTTATGCTTAACTACAGACTACATCCATTTGTCATATTTTCTCTGCATTAAAATTTCTAAAATGTAAATTTACAGTTATGCCAAAGTTGAGAAAATCCCTGGCGGCACAGTAGAAGAGTCTAAAGTGTTGAGCGGTGTAATGGTCAACAAAGATGTCACCCATCCAAAAATGAGGAGGTATATCGAGAACCCTCGTATTCTGCTGCTCGACTGCCCCCTTGAGTACAAGAAAGGAGAGAGTCAAACCAATATTGAGATTGTTGGTGAACAGGTAAATAAAATGCATGTTGAATATTTCTTGAAGATTATATTAAACTATTTTTTAAATATCATTCATTATGGTGATTAAATCATTAAATCACCTTTGGTTTTTCTCATGATTGTCCACTGGCGGACAAGGTTTTTTTTCAAGGGATTGTTATATGATCTAATACTGGTTCAATCCACTGGCTTTCTTTGATCTCTTTGAGGTTATCTGTCCAGTATAAACCTACCAAGATTGATCTTTAAGTGAGGTTGCTCTATTTTCTAGGTACACATACTTTACAAAATCCATTGCTTCTTCGTATAATGTCAGTTTTAAATAATTTAACATGTTCTAACATAGCAGCACAGATCTACACTAGAATTTGCTAAAACATGCTATTGTTAGGATAGCAAACTGTTTACTGCTTTTAATGTTAGCAGTAATTCTGCATACTAACAGTATAGTGAAAAAAACCACAAGAATGAGTCAAAATATTTTTTGATAGCAAATATTTGAAGAAATGTTCAGTGAAATTAGTACTAAGTAAACCTGGATGACAAACAAATATACATATTTTAGTTAGTAATCTATGATGTCTATCATAGACTAATATCTATCATTAGTATATTAGTAAATGTAAAATTTGAGTGCAAATAACATTTATTCGATTAATAATTATTAAAAATATTTAAAGAAGCCATATGATTTAAAAACAAAATATTAATTTATAGAATTAAGCATTACTTTGCGGAGATCCATAATACAAAAGTAATAATAAAATTATTTTGCTATAATCCGCGATACAGTTAAGTGTTAAATGTATAGTGGACTATCCGTATTTTCATACCCGATACGTGAGGACTCGTAAAAACACATGCACAAACCTCCAACACTTCCACCACAATACACAAGCACTACACACATTCACTATCACAAACTCAACAATCGTTTCACCCCGCAACCGAAGCATCATCAGGAGATAGACTCCATGACAAAATCGCAAAGCTTTGCGATTACAAAAAATATTATTAATAAATGTTTGAATTTGATTATATTCAGGGCTGGTTCAAACTTGATCCAACACAAAAAAAAGTTGAGGCTCACTTAAAGTAACAGCCTGTTACTATGCCCACTGCTGGGCTAAGGCCTCCTCTCTTCGTTTTTTTTGGAGAGGAGGATTGGAGCTAAGACCTACCACGCTGCTCCAATGCGGATTGGTAGGTTACATATATCCCTAGAGAATTCTCTAGAGATATGCAGGTTTCCTCACGATGTTTTCCTTCACCGAAAAGCGTGTGATAAATTGCAATTATTAATTAGACACATGAGTTTTAATAGGAAAACTCATTGGTGCCTGCCCGGGGTTTGAACCTATGTCGTCTCTAGAGAGTCGCACGGTCTCTCCGCAAAGCTATCACAGCTTCGTTGAGGCTCACTTGCCCAAGGTCAATTCAGGCCTGGGCCAGCATTGAAAAGCTGTGGCTTGGTGGCCCCACGTTTGTCCAAGCTTGGCCCCATTGTTCAACACTGGGAGTTCCTACATATTTGTTTGTAATTTCTTTACTACACATCTGGATATTTAAACTAATAAGATTCTATGATCAAATTCTGAATATTTGTCATAAAATATCTAGGATGTGAATATGCAAAAAAATTGGTGCTTGTTATAAAATTATGATTAAATGTATAAATTTTTACTTGTAACTTTCCAGGATTTCACCAAGTTACTACAGCTTGAAGAGGAGCATGTCCAACGGCAGTGTGAAGATATTATAGCCTTGAAACCAGATGTAGTATTCACTGAAAAGGGTGTCTCCGACTTAGCTCAGCATTATCTCATCAAAGCTGGCATCACAGCTATTCGCCGGTATGCACGTTATCTTAACTGTATAAAGTCAATTATCTACACTAACATCATAAATGCGAAATTCTGTCTGTCTATCACACTTTCACGGCTAATCCCTTCCTTTTTTCCTTCGTAAATAGAAAAACAATATACAGTAGAACCCCGATAAGTTAAAATCCAAGGAAACGCAAAATATTTTAAACTATACTAGTTTTTAAATTATTATGGGTTTATGGCGCAAGGGGGGTATAGCATGTGCCAAACGGAGAGATAAGTACATGCACATGCCATTCGAAATTACTGCGGTCGGCTGATAGTTTAACTTATGCAGCGCTTCTCGTGCCTCTTCGCGTTCAAAATTCAAATGATTAATTTAAGTTATAAAGTTTGTTTATTTTAAGTTATAGAGGGTTTGGGGTCTGATGGGAAGGGAGCTGATTATCTTTTGAAATTACACAAGTTTTTACATTATCGAGGTTTTAGTTATCGTGGTTCTACTGTAGTATAGTACCCGGCATTAAATAATGCACATCGATGTTTAGAACGAAACAGCCGGCCAGTTCGGTTCAGTAGAGCGCTGTCACTGTCACTCAGTATGTGACGTTTCTTTCTCTTAAGCCTCGATAATCATTATTTATTGCCGCGTACTATACATTCTAATTGATAATTGCAATTAATCACACGCTTTTCGGTGAAGGTAACATACCTGCATATCTCTAGAGAATTCTGGAGATATGTGTAACCTACCGATCTCCATTGGAGCAGCGTGGTAGGTCTTAGCTCCAACCCTTCTCTCCGGAAACGGAGAGAGGAGGCATATTCCCAGCAGTGGGATTGTAACAGACCGCTACTTTACTTTTACTTTTACTTTTACTATACATTATTAATGTTACTTTAACATAAAAGAAAAATATAAAACATTATTATTATATGTATAGATTACGTAAGACGGACAACAATCGTATTGCGAGAGCTTGCGGGGCTACTATTGTCAACCGGACTGAAGAGTTGAAGGAGTCAGACGTGGGCACGCAGGCAGGCCGCTTCGAGATCAAGAAGATTGGCGATGAGTACTTCACCTTTATAACAGAGTGCAAAAATCCTAAAGTGAGTATTATTAACTGAGTTGATCCAATGATAATTATGTTGTCTATTCTATCACTTTCATTCTGTAGACTAATATCTAACATGAAAATGACGAGGCCACACCATTATTGGCTGTTTATGAAAACTAGGATTGTTAATTAATTAATCAATTAATCTCAGTTTATTTTATGTGTGGGATTCGGTGGGTATACGGTGGCTCAAATAAAATACAATAGTGACACTATTCATTCAATACTTCACATTTATAACAGAGTGCAAAAATCATAAAGTGAGTATTATTAACTGAGTTGATCCAACGATTGAGCTAATTATGTTGACTATTCTATCACTTTCATTCTTTAGACTAATATTTCTGACATGAATATGAAGAGGCCACATCATTATTGGCTGTTTATGAAAACTAGGACTGTTAATTAATTAATCATTTAATCTCTGTTTATTTTATATGTGGGCGTCGGTATAGGTTTGTCTCAATTAAAATACAATATTGAGACTATTCGTTCAGTACTTCACATTTATAACAGAGTGCAAAAATCTTAGTGTGTATTATTAACTGAGTTGATGCAGTGATTGAGCTAGTTATGTTGACTATTTTATCACTTTCATTCTGTAGACTGATATATCTAACATGAAAATGATGAGGCCACATCATTATTGGCTGTTTATGAAAACTAGGATTGTTAATTAATTAATCATTTAATCTCCGGTTAGTATAGGTTTATCTCAGTTTAAATACACTTTTAAATATTAAAGAAAAAAAAGGATATAAAAAATTCCAATCCACTGAGAGCAGATTAAGGATCCAAGCTCTCGGTACTAAGAAATACAGAGTGATGAACATCCTCACAATATATATGTGCCCTCCCATTGCTGCTTTCTGTATCCTATACTTAAGCCAGCAACTAAGAGCCCTTTGAGTTGTCGTTCGAGGCTTTTACAACAATAAGAACAATAATTAGTTAAAGCTAGAGCCCTTTGAGATGTCGTTCGAGGCTTTTACAACAATAAGAACAATAATTCTTTAGTCTATATTGCCCACTAGTCATTATTATCAAACAATTAAATTTACAATTTTTAATAATCACAAATGTTAAATATCAACACCTCAATACATTATTGTATAATACAATATTGTATAATACAATAATTATTAATAATATTATGTGACTTCTGTCATTTTACTTATCGTCTAATTTAAAATGTTGCTAATAATAATTACTACAGATTAATAATAAATAACTACAGATATACTACAAATTACAGAGATACAACAGATTATTGTACACCATATTTAATGGTAATACATTGGACTATAATTATTCTTGTAACATCGAAGCCTCAGCAGTGATTTAAAAAACAGTCAGTGATCATAGAATTTTTTATAATTTATTTTGTCTAGTAAATTGTAATGAATATATATACAGATTCTTGATTTATTTGTATATAACCTTTGAAAATTTTGTAACCTTTTACTGATGTTTAATTTTAGGCGTGCACGATTCTACTCCGCGGCGCATCAAAGGACATCCTGAATGAGATCGAGAGGAATTTGCAGGATGCTCTTCATGTGGCCAAGAATTTGGTAAGTTTCAATGTGTTCCATACGTAGCGGGTTTAGTTCCTGCTAGTATTAAGTAGTTTTCTGTCACTTTATTTATTTACTTACTTAAAATATGTTTAACATATATTTGTATTTAGTAATAATAAAATAAAGAAAAAATAAAATAAATATAAAAAAATAAAATAAATAAATATAAAAAAATAAAATAAATAAATATAAATATAATTTACGTTTACATTTTACATTTACTTATAACATAAATGTTAAATTACCTCAGGGACAAAATAAGACAGATTGACAACACAAAAATTCTGAAAGAGCATGGATTGCACAAAAGAAAAAAGTAAATAAATTACAATAATGTATATTGTTGCGTTTGTAGTTAGTACGGTACGCAATCGAACCGAAGATGTTCAATGATATGACGTGATGAAATAACAAATGTATATTTTATTGACTACATGCTAGAGTAACAAAGAGTGTATATAACAAAGAAAAATAACTTAGCTTATATACTACGAGCAAGATACAGGAAACTTATTGTCACGTACGACCGTGAAGTA
This sequence comes from Morpho deidamia, assembly GCA_947086505.1. NCBI lineage: Eukaryota > Metazoa > Arthropoda > Insecta > Lepidoptera > Nymphalidae > Morpho > Morpho deidamia. The sequence goes on from CAMTZC010000011.1 coordinate 4,486,488, forward strand.
TTTCCTATATGCCTAAATCGCATAACATATTTATTTATCTATAAAACAAGTACTAGTTATTTAAAACTATACAACCTGTGAGCTATGGTTTTGCTTGTGAATTAATTTGTGGCTGTACGCCACATATATTATAATTATTAATGTTTTATTTATTAAGTTCCCTAGAATACAGTGTGCTAAGAAATACAAATTCTAAAACTAATAAAAGAACTTGGGTGAAAATTAAAATAATAGTAAATTAAGTATTAAGTATTGTATATATGTAGTATTTATACTTGAACTACTAAGAAAAATAAAACTAAATATTACTTCAATAAATATCAAAATTCTCACATAAAAACAAATTTGACTGGCCCGTAGACACAGTGGGTAGTGACCCTGGCTTCAGCTCCGCGGGTCGCGGGTTGGATTCCTGCCGAGGGCCTACATTTTCTATAAACAAATTGTTGGTTCTTCGAGCCTGGGTGTGTATTTGTATTTAAGTATGTGTATACGCCTGTAGCAATCGTCGCAGGTTCAACAGGATCCGCGCAATTGCTAACATAGAAACGCAGGAGTTTAGCGCTACGTATTTATTAACACAAAAGGTCAAATGAAGATCGTTGCGACCAAGTTCAACACCACACCTAATCTTGTGCGCTTCGTTGCAATATTAAAGTACTTGCAATCCTTAAAAGAGTTTTTAATTGTGTACGAAAGTACTAGGTGGCATATAAAAGGCCACCTATCAACAATTCCCGTGTATCCTACAGTATGTTTAAATTATATATGTAGTAAATCTACCAGTTGTCTGTCACCCATAAAACAAGTATTAAAATACTTTCTTTGGGGATGGATGACCGTGTGTGTCCCATATATTTATTTATTTATTTTAATATATTAGTAATTTTGCTAAGCTATCGGTGAGTCTGTGAAGTATATGATATACTTGTAATTCTTGTTTCTGTCATTCCCTCATTTGAATGTAACCAAACACTATGGCTTGAACGGCTCTTCATACTAGCCCTGCTATCCATTGCTCCAGGTGCACAGCACTATGGATCTGTTCTGTGCTTTGACCATTGCCACCATTGGCCTTGTATCTCACTGTACCCCATGGTGCAGGTGCTGAATCCCCGACTGGTGGCCGGCGGCGGCTCCGTGGAGATGGCGGTGTCGGCCGCGCTGTCAGCTAACGCGCCGCATTCTACACCGTACCGAGCGGTCGCACAAGCACTCGGTAAGTTAACCGTTTAACGTGAGTAACTACTCTCTAAGAAGCACTTTTCAGGTCACCATTTCTGAGCAATTAGCAGCAGCAAGGGTCATCTCACATGCTCTGAAGGTAGGTGGGGTACGGGCGTCGAATAGAATATTCAAAAACATACAAAAATAACTATAAAGATACGTGTCCCGCCCCTATTATTCATGTATGGAAGTGTGACATGCAAACGGTATGTCACTCGGCTTTTGCTTAGGGCTAAACCTTGGCACTGATTTTCAGTGACATCCTACCGTTTCTTTTATGGCCTGGACTATGTTCGAGACGTAGGCCTAGGTCACCTAAATGACCTAACGGATGTCCGTTTCTGGTGGATCTGAGAGTGGCAGCTCCCAGACCGTGTCGTCTAAATCGGTGGTGTTTTGTAAGGTGCTGGTCTGAGCAAGTAGGGAAAAATAAACGGAGTTTCATTCAAAAGATTAGAGCTGTGATAGCCCAGCGGTGAGACCGTGCGACTTTTTCGAGGGGAACACGAGTTCGAACCCGGGCAGGCACCAATGAGTTTTTCTATTAAAACTCATGTGTCTAATTGATAATTGCAATTTATCACACCTTTTCGGTGAAGGAAAACATCGTGAGGAAACCTGCATATCTTCTGAGAATTCTGGAGGTATGTGTAACCTACCAATCCGCATTGGAGCAGCGTGGTAGGTCTTAGCTCCAACCCTTCTCTTCAGAATTGGAGAGAGGAGGCCTATTCCCAGCAGTGGGATTGTAACAGGCTGCTACTTTATTCAAAAGATTTATAGATGTCGCAATGTCTACATTATTTTAGAAAAGAAAGGTCAATTACGCTGTCACTTACAAAGTCATGAGAGCTCAGTTGGGATCGAATCCATGTCCCAACCTAATGACTCTTTTTGCCTTTTTTTTCTAATTTCATCTTTCTATATTTTCTAAAAAAAAAAACCCACTCCATGTGGTTTTTATGAAATGGATCAAAAATAAATACAACGCCATCTAATGGATTATAACGGCAATGTTGCAGTTTCCTCTCATTACTCGACCAAAATGAAGGAGTTTCTCATATATATCTCATCTTCACTTTTACTACTGCTGTATGCAATAGGGACACATACATCATCATTCTTCTGCCCTTATCCCACTCTAAATGGGGTCGGTACAACATGTTAACATGTCACATGATTTGGCTACGTATTTTACGATCGGACGCGTGCTAGACGTCAACTTACCTTAGTTCTATTTTACGACCCTTCGGTAAGAAAGAGGGTGGTCTATTCTGCTTAACCGGATACCACACGGTGGGTCAACTTACCTTAGTCTCCTTTTACGACACCTCGGTAAGAAATGAGGGTGGTCTATTCTACTCAGCCGGATACCACACGGCGGGTCGACTTACCTTAGTCTCCTTTTACAACACCTCGGTCAGAAATGGGGGTGGTCTATTCTTCTCAGCCGGATACCACTCGGCATGCAATAAGGTCACATACATAATTTAAATATATTAAAAAATAAAATATATACGTATATAATAGTAGTAGTAACGGTCTGTTACTATGCCCACTGCTGGGCTAAGGCCTCTTCTCTCCATTTTTGGATAGAAGGATTGGAGCTAAGACCTACCACGCTGCTCCTGCTCGTATATAATAAGCATAACAATATAACTTCATTATTATGCACTTATATATACATTTATTAATTTTTAAATTTAATTATACAATAGTAAGGGAGCCAGCCTGAAATGTGTCTATAGACACTAAAGGAAAAGGAATGATAACTTATCAGTTTCTCTTTTTTTGGGGTGTGACAGTGTGTAAAGAATAAAATGAATATAAAATTAATAATTATTAAAAATAATTTGCATAAATTATTGTTAGTTTAAATTTTTGACAATTATTAATATTTATTCAGTATTAGTTTATAAACTCTTGCGAGTCTCATCTGAATGATGATTATAAAGCTGTGATAGCCCAATGGTGAGACCGTGCGACTCTCTAGAGACGAACATGGGTTCAAACCCGGGCAGGCTCCAATGAGTTTTTCTATTCAAAACTTATGTGTCTAATTGTGTGTCTAAATTGTCTAAATGTGAACAATTTATCACATGCTTTTCGGTGAAGGAAAACATCGTGAGGAAACCTGCATATCTCTAGAGAATTCTAGGGATATGTGTAACCTACCAATCCGCATTGGAGCAGCGTGGTAGGTCTTAGCTCCAATCCTTCTCTCCAATAAACGGAGAGAGGAGGCCTATTCCCAGCAGTGGGATAGTAACAGGCCGTTACTTTTTTTACTTTCATTAGTTTATATAAGAAAATGTGAGCGGTACAAAAACTATGATGTACCTAAACTAATCTATGTGATTATATACTATTTATGTATTTAACATGTAAAAGTAATAATAAAATTATTTTGCTATAATCCGCGATAATATCGCGGATTATAGCAAAATAATTTTATTATTACTTTTGTATTATGGATCTCCGCAAAGTAACGCCTAATTCTATAAATTATTTATTTAACATGTGTTTTTTTTTTTAATAGTGACATTACTTACCACAGACTTATGTCCGTGCCCTCTTTTAGTTAGTTCATTTGTATTCTTTTTATGTTATTGTACTTAAAACGAACTTACTCTAATGCATCATTAATTTTTTATTTTTTTTAATAGTGACATTACTTACCACAGACTTTATGTCCGTGCCCTTTTTTAGTTAGTTCATTTGTATTCTTTTTTTTTATGTTATTGTACTTAAAACGAACTTACTCTAATGCATCATTAATTTTTTTTTGTTTTTTTTTAATAGTGACATTACTTACCACATACTTTATGTCCGTGCCCTTTTTTAGTTAGTTCATTTGTATTCTTTTTTTTATGTTATTGTACTTAAAACGAACTCACTCTAATGCATCATTTTTTTTTTGTTTTTTTTAATAGTGACATTACTTACCACAGACTTTATGTCCGTGCCCTTTTTTAGTTAGTTCATTTGTATTCTTTCTTTTTATGTTATTGTACTTAAAACGAACTTACTCTAATGCATCATAAATTTTTTTTTTGTTTTTTTTTAATAGTGACATTACTTACCACATACTTTATGTCCGTGCCCTTTTTTAGTTAGTTCATTTGTATTCTTTCTTTTTATGTTATTGTACTTAAAACGAACTTACTCTAATGCATCATTAATTTTTTTTTGTTTTTTTTTAATAGTGACATTACTTACCACATACTTTATGTCCGTGCCCTTTTTTAGTTAGTTCATTTGTATTCTTTTTTTTATGTTATTGTACTTAAAACGAACTCACTCTAATGCATCATTTTTTTTTGTTTTTTTTAATAGTGACATTACTTACCACAGACTTTATGTCCGTGCCCTTTTTTAGTTAGTTCATTTGTATTCTTTCTTTTTATGTTATTGTACTTAAAACGAACTTACTCTAATGCATCATTAATTAATATATATTTTTTTTAATAGTGTCATTACTTACCACAGACTTTATGTCCGTGCCCTTTTTTAGTTAGTTCATTTGTATTCTTTTTTTTATGTTATTGTACATAAAACGAACTTACTCTAATGCATCAAAAATTTTTTTTTTATTTTTTTATTTTTAAATTACAACTACAGCTAATCTGGATACTTAGTTTTTATGCATAAATATGTTTTTGCTATTATTTTAATATTTTCAATAGTTTTTCGGCCACCTCCATATTTTTGTCTTTTATTTCCATTTTGATGTTTTGGTCCCTTATCTCTGTAGATGGTGCTTTTATTGCCTTAAGGATGAAGTAAGCTTAACATGTGTTTTGATCGCTTTTTTAGAAATCATACCGCGTACATTGGCACAAAACTGCGGTGCGAATACTATTCGCACGTTAACTGCGTTGCGGGCCCGTCACGCCGCTGGCGCGAGCACTGCGGGCATCGACGGCGAGACCGGCGAGATAGTGGACATGGCCGTTAAGGCTATTTGGGAACCGCTGGCCGTCAAGCTACAGGTAAGTCTTTGACTGGTCCGTTGGCGCAGTGGGTAGTGACCCTGTCTTCAGCTTCACGGGTCGCGGGTGTATTTGTACTTAAGTATGTATTTAAAATTATATATGCAGTATATCTACCAGTGGTCCGTCACCCATAACACAAGTATTAAGTTACTTACTTTGGGGACGGACGACCGTGTGTGTATTTAAAAAAAAAAAGTCAAAATAATAATAAAATTATTTTGCTATTATTCGCGATACAGTAAATAGACAATATATATAGTGTTAAATGTATAGTGGACTACCCGTATTTTCATACCCGATACCGTGCAGGATTCGTAAAAACACATGCACAAACCTCCACCACTTCCACCACAATACACAAGCATTACACACGTTCACTATAACAAACTCAACAATCGTTTCGCCCCGCAACCGAAGCATCATCAGGAGATAGACTCCACGAGAAAACCGCAAAGCATATTACTTTTGTATTATGGATCTCCGCAAAGTAACGCATAATTCTGTAGATTATCTACAGGTAAGTGCTGCTTCATATTGTCTCATCATCCATCATCATCCTCCTGCCCTTATCCCTCTCTAAATGGAAACGGCACGACATGTTACAAACATGTTGTCACATGATTTGGCTACGACTGGCCACCTGCCTGACGTCAACTTAGATATATCTTACGATCCCTGGATAAGTAAGAGTGTGGTCTATTCTACTAAGATACCACACGGAGGGTCAAATTACCTTAATCGCCATTAACACGTCGGTAAGAAATGAGGGTATTCTTATCTACTCAGCCGGATACCACACGGCATGCTTCATGTTGTCTATGATTTTCAAATTTAATATAGAGTTTATGAGAATAAAAGTTATTATGTAATTGTTTTGCTATAATCCGCGTTTTTTAATAATCTAAGTAATGCTAAGTGTAGGAATTAAAAACCGTTCTCATACCTCACGTATACAGGGTTAGTTAACGCACGTAAATTAACGTAGAATATTCCGCAATGTAACGTCTACTTCTATAAGTTACTTTGAGAATCTTTCACTCATGTTCATGAAATATTTTATCTTCAGAAAGAATGCAGAGTTTTAAATATTTTTTGGTCAATTATAAAAAAAATAAAGTGCATTTAATAGTGAAAAAGTAAAGTACAGGCCTGTTGCTAACCTACTACTGAGCATAGGCGTCTTCTCTGCGTTTTTGGAGAAGGTTAAAATTAATACGCGCCACATTGTGTCACCTGAATTATCTAGACAAAATATACATCTTTTTAATAAAAAAAGCGATATTAGTAATAGGCAAACTAGGAACCGAAATAAATTAATAATACCAAGGCTTAGGCTTCAGAAAGTACGTAGATCGTTTGTGGGCTCAATCAATTTTGGACTTGCCTTTACACAAGTTCAAAAAAGCAATTAAAGAGACTCTCATTCAAATTCAAATTCAAAATATTCTTTATTCAAGTAAACTTGTAAACAAGTGCTTTTGAATCGTCAACATCTACTGCTGGTTCGGAAAGCTGTTCCTACCGAGAAGAACCAGCAAGAAACTCGGCGATTGCTCTTTTCCAACAATAATTCTTATCACTAGTTACATATAGTTATAAATGTCTTGTACAGGTTGAAGAGAAGCTATATCCACGCTTTCTTATCTTCCAGGTAATCCTCAATAGTATAATAGGCTTTCTGAATTAGCCTTTTATTAATAGTATTTTTAAACTGATGTAAAGGTAAAGTTAATGTAGATTGTGGAATTTTATTATAGGATCTTATACCCAAACCCACAAACGAATTACGAACTTTTGCAAGGCGCAAAGCAGGAACTGCAAGCTTATGTCGGTTCCTACTTTGTCTATTATATACGTCGCCAATCCTTTTATAATTATGTATATTCATATGTACAAAAATGAAATTACTAAAAATATACTGTGAAGCTAATGTAAGAATACCTGTTTCCTTGAACTTCTCTCGCAGGGAATCGCGTGAATTTAAATTGTAAATGCCACGTATGGCTCTTTTTTGTAACACAAAAATTTTTTCAATGTCCGCGCATTTACCCCATAACAATATTCCGTAAGACATAATATTATGGAAGTAAGCAAAATAAACAAGTTTTGCTGTTTCAACGTCTGTAAGCCGCCTTATCTTTCGGACAGCGTAAGCCGCTGAACTGAGTTTCCCAGCGAGAGTTGTTATGTGTGTGCTCCATTGGAGTTTAGAATCCAAGGTCACTCCCAGAAATACAGTTGTTTCTTCTGTTCTTAGTGGTATATTATTAATAAAAAGCTTATTTGCTATTTTAGCAGTATTAGGCAATGCAAATTCTATACATTTTGTTTTGATTGAGTTCAGTACCAAATTATTTAGCCTGAACCAACGAGCTACTTGCGACAAACCACTGTTTACTTCGTCAATATTTTCGTCATTCCTATGAACTTTAAATATCAAAGATGTGTCATCAGCAAACAGAGTTATATCGCAGATATTATTTATAAAATATGGTAGATCATTTACATATACTAAAAACAGAAAGGGACCAAGGATTGATCCTTGGGGCACACCCATAACCAAGGCCGACCCGGATGACTGCATATCATTAACGCACATTCTTTGAATCCGACTGTGAAGATAAGATGCAACGAGACGAAGCGCATTGTTCTTAACACCATAATGGCCAAGCTTTAGCAATAAAGTATTAATAAAGCTTATTATAATGTTGTAGACTATGTCAATGATAACAAAGCTTGGAACTAAATTGCGACCAGCTATGTACTAGACCATATTATAATCTAAGTTTGTTAACAATAGTTAATACAAAACTGTAATATTTATTTTTTAAAAGAGTGACCGCCGAGTTTCTTGTTGGTTCTTCACGGTCAGAGCACCTTTCCGAACCAGTTGTAGCTTCAATTTATTTTTAATTTGACGATTCAAAAGTGCTTGTAATAGGCCAATTTGAATAAAGACTTATTTGAATTTGAATTTGAATAGAGAAATGTTTCCTCACAATGCTTTGTTTCACCGAAAAGCGTGTGATAAATTGCAAATAAAGACAACTTAACTTTACAACTATTTAACAAAGCTACTAGCCTGCTCGGGTTTAAGCGAGTGTCTCTTTCGATAAAGCCACACATCTGACCGCTTGCCTATCACAGCCTTTATAAAAGTATATTTTTGAGCAATTATAGACACTTTAAATGTCAATAGTTAAATAAATAAAAATCGAGCTAATGGTATGTTTTTATTTAAATTTAACGTCATACATTATCTAGATCTAGAATCAATAAAGAATGAAAGAGCAAAATAAATAATTTTATTTAAACAAAAAAAAAGTCATAATAAAATATAAGGGTTTGTTTATTTTGGTGAATCATTTTGATAAAACGCTTTAATGTTTTAATTATTATTACAGGTGTACAAGACTGCGGTAGAAACTGCAATCCTTCTGCTTAGAATTGACGACATCGTCTCTGGCTCCAAGAAGAAGGACAAAGAGCCCACCGCACCGGCCGAGGCTGCCGCCATACAGGAATAAATAATTCAAGGTTATATTCAGAGATCGGTGCGATGTTATTAACAGAAAAAAATCACTTTCGTAACAACCTTCAGAATTTCTTTATACAAAGTGGTACCATTAATACCAAATAATTTAAATGCGTCATACCTACACACCTTCCCAGCTTACATAAAAAAAGTTAATTTCGAGAAGTACTTTAGCTACAGGACATCAATATCCATTATGAAAATTTGCATCATGATGTATAAATAGTTCACGGGTCAATGACCGTAAGCAGCTGATGCGGACGTGATTACAAAACAAAACCTTATTTCTTAATATCGCCTCTTTACAAAAACAACGTGATATCTGTCAAACGAAAATTTGCATCATGATGTATAAATAGTTCACGGGTCAATGACCGTAAGCAGCTGATGCGGACGTTATTACAAAATAAACCTTATTTCTTAATATCGCCTCTTTACAAGAACAACGTGATATCTGTCAAACGAAAATTTGCATCATGATGTATAAATAGTTCACGGGTCAATGACCGTAAGCAGCTGTTGCGGACGTTATTACAAAATAAACCTTATTTCTTAATATCGCCTCTTTACAAGAACAACGTGATATCTGTCAAACGACAACTTTAAAGCAATCTGTCAAACATTTAAACGTTGATAAATTTAATAATATTGATAACTTCACAGTAGAGAGACAACTAAATTCTTGCGGTAATGTAAAATACGCAAAAAAATATAAAAAACGTTTTTTATGAGATGTCACGTCGTTCTTGTAGAGGTGATATGTTTCATGGTCCTTCATACTTATAACTTATATAATTCTAAGAATAACCTTGACCTTGAGACTAAATTAACGTGCGAGTCATACAAAATAAGCACGCGCCCTTGTCGTGTGCCTATTAGGTCATTGAACCCTTATTAACATAGGGTGAATTTTAAGAATAACCTTGACCTTGAGACTAAATTAACGTGTGAGTCATACAAAATAAGCACGCGCCTTGTCGTGTGCCTATTAGGTCATTGAACCCTTATTAACATAGGGTGTTCTGATAAATGTCCCAGTTTTAAAGTATTTAGTTTTGCGAAAATATTTTTTTTAACGCCACATTTGAATTATGGCAAAGTTATCTAATACTTTCAAATGAATAGTTGAGTCATTCAATCCTATCGTTAGTATTACTTTGTATACCAGGCAGTACCGTCTGTTGTCACTTTTTATAGAATTAGTTTTGGTCCTAATATATTGACGTTTTTGGCAATCGTATAACTAAATTTCACTTGATTTATCAGGTTACTATAGGTCCAGTTATGATTATGGTTATTGACTTATTGTAATTGAAACAAGATATAATGAATAATAGAGAGATAATGTGCCTCAGCAAGCATAGTATAAATGTGGTTGGATTGATATAGACAAACTGAATTTCAATTCGATTTTCCATTAATGACTTTTAGGGGTGCCATATTGGCACAGATTACTTTGCCAATGTCACGTAAGATGGAGAACACACAAAGGAGATTGTACGGTGAAACAAAGAATAAAACTAAAATTTAAATAAATAAAAAATAATTACAAATAGTGGGAACCTTATGTGTTAAGGTGAAGGGTTAACTTCACCTTCACAAAAGGACAACACAAAATGAATATATATTATATACAAATAGTTATACTACAAAAAAAATTACAATTTTATTTTATTGCATTTAATATATTTACATAAATATTTACAATAGAGACTAAGTACAGACGTTAATTTGGAGAAGTACTTTAGCTACAGGACATTAATATCCATTATGAAAATTTTCATCATGATGTATAATAGTTCTCGCTGAAACGGGTCAATGACCGTACGGAGCTGATGCGCAAGTGATTACAAAATAAACCTTATTTCTTAATATCAACTTTACAAGAACAACGTGATATCTGTCAAACCACAACTTTAAAGCAATTTCAAACATTTAAACGTTGATAAATTTAATAATATTGATAACTTTACAGTGGAGAAACAACTAAATTGTTGCGGTAATTTAAAATACGCAAAAATTATATATAAAAAAAAACGTTTTTTATGAGATGTCACGTCGTTCTGTAAAGAGGTGACATGTTTCATGGTCCTACATACTTATAACTTAGATAATTCTAAGAATAACCTTGACCTTGAGACTAGATTAACCTGCGAGTTATACAAAATAAGGACCGCACGCGCCTTTATTGTGTGGCCTATTAGGTCATTGAACCCTTATTAACATAGGTGTTCTGATAAATATCCCAGTTTTAAAGTATTTAGTTTTGCGAAAATATATTTTTTTAACGCCACATTTGAATTATGGCAAAGTTATCAAACACTTTCAAATGAACAGTTGAGTCAAACATTCAACATTTAAAGGACGAGGAATTTTGGTTGCGATAATGTCATAAAGGGTGAAGGAGCTTAGGACAATTCAAAAGGATGTGGGATACGGTGCCTTCGTCTAAACCACACTCAGTTAAGCCTGATTTTGAATTAGGTCACTTTTATACTAAGCGTGCGATATGTATAGTGATGATAATTCAATATTTTTGCTCTTTCTCCTACACATTATTATACAACTAAGAGAGAACATTTGGAAAAGTCTAAATTTTTCAAATTTGCAAACTACACACAATGCACCGATGTCTGATCTCTCTCTCTAGCATATGGTGCGAGAGCGAGATAGTAGCGGTCTATTGATTGATATCGCAGTGCAGTTGCAAAAGCTAGCTTCGCTATATTAGTGCTGACATATGCCTTATTTTACGCGTATTTACTTGTAATGTCTTAGTTTTAATTTTCATAATTTATAGTCACAACTGTGTCGGCTAACATCGCGAGTGCGAATTTACGTTTGAAAATGTTATTTTTGAATGATTAAATAGTATTAAAACTATATTTTGTTTCATTGTTTTATCAATAATAAATTGGAAAAAGTTCTAATAAAATTTGCTGTACTTTAACTTGATTAATGTTAATAGATTCCAGAGGTACAAAGATTACTTGAGGAATTGGATTTTATATAAAAAAATTTCATTTTACGGAATGTGTAGGATAAAGTGACCGCATTTTCATTAAGGGGCCATATAGGATAAAATGAGAAAATTTAGTTATACATTTTATTGGATACATTCATATACTTGAAAAAAGGTAAATACAAATCAAAAAGTGGGACTCTTCCGCCAAAATCGAGACGTGTGGTCACGTAAGTGTATTTTATAGTGAAAAAAGGTCGGGGGTGCTTGATATATAAAAGACAAAACGCCTCACGCTTTTGATAATATTTTTCGTTCATTATTTTTTTTCTACCTAAAAGTAACAGCCTGTTACTATGCCCACTGCTGGGCTAAGGCCTCCTCTCTCCGTAGGAGTAGTTCCGTAGTTTTTTAGGAGAGAAGGATTGGAGCTAAGACCTACCACGCTGCTCCAATGCGGATTGGTAGGTTACACATATCCCTAGAATTCTCTATAGATATGCAGGTCCTCACGAGGTTTTCCTTCACCGAAAAGCGTGTGATAAATTGCACCTATACTAAGAATTATTTCTCATTTCGTAATTCGATGTGATTGCGTGAGTTTAAGTTTTTTATAACTAATCTATTTTCATCTGACAGTGACTATTTATATATTTAGTGTTGGATATAGCGATCATTTTCAGTTCTGGGAATTTAGATTATGACTAAAAAATATGTCTGCAGGCACATATTGTCCTTGGACATATTCATAAAAGAGTTCATGATTTTCATAGTTGATAAATTACATGTACATTTATGAAGGTCGTGGACACGCTTTGTTTAATTTTGGTTATTTCAATGGTGAACGAGATTTGGTTGAGATAAATTGAACATTAAATATTATGCATACAATGAAACTAAATTGTTTTTGTTTTCAAAACAAATACATCATTAGTATGCTAGTATATTATTATAATATGGGTTAACTTCGTGTGAAAAAGTTTTGGAAGAATTTGGTATCAGTATTAATTTACGATTTTTTAATATTGAGTCTAAGTTGGAAATAAGCATTAGACCCACGTAAGGGCTACTGAAATAAAATAATATAAAAAAATCATTGTCATTGTTTAATATCTATACTAATATTATAAATGCCAAATTCTGTCTGTTAGTTGCGCTCTCTATATACGATATTGATGAAATTTGGTACAATTCACGTTCAAACCATTCCCTCATCTTTCCACTCATTACTTATTGTTACATTCACTTATAAGCGCGTCTATGTCTACTACCTGTCTATTCTAAATATTCTATTGTGATTAATATATTATACCACCTTGAGATTAAAGACTGGCTCTAATGCAGAACGCAGATGGGTTAATTCGTTAGTCTCGTCCCATAACAAGGAAAAGGTGTTTACACTTAAATCTGTGTGCCATTATATTACAATTAGGAAATTAAAGTTATAGAGACACAGCGTGTTTATATTTATTAAAAATACTATTGAGCTTTACACACAAACAAACATTAGTTATATATTTATCATGTGTTTATGGTCTGTTGTCGCGAGAGGATATGCGCGCGGGCATTCATTGTTACTATTCCGAATTCTAATAATTATTAACCGTTAGATCGGCGCGTTTCCATTACACCAATTCAAAATCAACTAAAAACAAGAATACTTTAATATTGTTATATGGTTATTACTGTAAAGTAAAATTTATATTCGGTTATTCGTTAGTCTCGTCTTTGATTTGGTATTGAATCGTTAACTAAATTGAAAAGTAAAACAATTATTGCGGTCAAAAGAAGGATATCTTTCTTTTAGATCTACAGTTTAGTACAATCTTATCTCCTACTATAAGTATTATATTATACAAATATATAATATTGTAAACTATGAGAGCCCAGCGGTGAGACCATGTGACTTTCTAGAGAGGATTAGATTTAAACCCAGGGCAGGCACCAATGAGTTTTTCTATTAAAAATTATCTGCATAATTAATAATTGCGATTATCCCACGATTTTCGGTGAAGGAAAACATCGAGAGGAAACCTGCATATCTCTAGAGAATTGTGGCTCAAAAAGTTTAAGTTGCCATTATATTAGTAATTTTTACGATGTGTTTTCACCTAAAAGCGTGTGATAAATCGTAATTACGAATTAGATATAAGCTAAACTGGAACTGCCTAAGGTCTGAATCAGAGAACTTCTCAAAAGAGTCGCACAGTCACTGGGCTATCACAATTCTATCGAATTAGTTTTTAATCATGCCTTGGATAAGCTGTGATAGTCTAGCGGTGAGAACGTGCGGCTCTTTCGAGGGGAACATGAAGTTCAAACCCGGGCAGGCACCAATGAGTTTTTCTATTAAAACTCATGTGTCTAATTGATAATTACAATTAATCACACATTTTTCGGTGAAGGAAAACATCGTGAGGAAACCTGCATATCTCTAGAGAATACTGGAGATATGTGTAACCTACCAATCCGCATTGGAGCAGCGTGGTAGGTCTTAGCTCCATCCCTTTTCTCCAGAAAAGGAGAGAGGAGGTCTATTCTTAGCAGTGGGATTGTAACAGGCCGCTACTTTACTACTTTACATGCCTTGAATAAATTGTGAAGCAATGAAAACATGTGATGGGTACACAACCGCGTCCCCGAACAATAAGCCCATAATGCGTGACCACTGCTCGACTCGAACCTCCTGCACTCTCTGGGTAAATCTGCGCTGCACTCACAACGCTGCAGACCATCCTGAGAGCAGGCCACGGGGTTTCTGGTCTACTGGATTATGTAAAGGTAAGATTTGTAAATTCAAATTAAAAGTTTTCTTTACTGGGGTACTCGACGTCGTTCCAACTTAGCCTAAGTTGGAGCGAATTTAATTGCCCTCAATAATCCCGATAGATGTACGGGTTTTTTTCATGCATATATGCGAGGTTTATGTAAATTTTATCAATATTAGTCTAGTGGATTAGCAGTGAAAGAGTAAAAGATAGACAGATTATAAAAATATTAATAGTTCTTCTTTCACACCCAGTAGCATTAAGTACCCTCGTGTTTTTCCTGTTCTCGAAAGAACGGGATTTTTTAACCTTATATCAGCCCGATAGCTTGAATTGTGGTAAATTTCATCTAGTCCAGTCCAGTAACAGATGGGCATATAGACTTCCTGTACTATTACTAATAGTATCGGTGAGTTCGTTCGCGCCCTTTTAGTCGTTTACATACCCTCAATAAGACATGTTCTTTTCCATTTTCTCGAAAGAAAAGCTGTAACTGTCTGTTAGGTAGAACCATGGGCGTAGCGAGGTACGGGCAAGAGGGGGCAGCTGCTCCCCCTTACACTGAAAACTATAACACTGGGATTTTTATAAAATATAAAATATTGACACTTTAAAAGGTTTGCATAAGACCTATAATGTGCCTCACCTTCCTTACAAATGTGGGCTCCTCATATTTAAAATACCATGGTTACGAACAAAAAAACCTAGATTTTCTGAGACAATTTTCTCAATTTTAGAATTCTGGCTACGCCCTTGGGTATCTAATATTATAAATATAGCATTTAAAAATCCTACCTTGTACCTAATGTACGGTTCTTTCATGAATGTAAGTAGGTCAGTGCGTTGCGGTCACAAGTGATTGAGTAACAATGATCGAGTATTAGGTATCGGGCTTTATCAATACAGTACAATGGGACTGAAAGCAGGTTTTTGTAAAGAATTCGTTTCCATCGCTTGTGTGAAAGCGTTAGGAATGGTAAATGCGATACACTCAAATTGTCTGATGCTTGCATCATCATCATACTCCTGCCCTTATTCCACTCTAAGTGGGTGGCACAACATGTTTTATACATATTTTGGCTAGTTATTCCACCTCGTCACCAAAAAGCAAGGTAGTTTAAGCCGGTAGGAGTCCGGCATAACTGCTTACACCCCCGCGTAATGCAGTACCCATGAAGAGTTTCCTCATGTAAAAAAAAGGAATTTTACGACCAGCCGATGTCAACTTAACTTAGTCGCCTTTTAAGACACTTTGGTAAGAATTGAGGGTAGTCTCTGCTGCTCAGCCGGATACTACACGATGTATCAACTTACCTAAGTCGCCTTTTACGACACCTCGGTAAGAAATGAGGGTGGTCAATTCTACTCATCCGGATACCACACGGCACGATTACATTTTTCTTTAAATGAAATACTATGTGTAACCTACCAATCCTTATTAGAGCTGTTATGTGAGTTTAGGGTCAATCTTTTTCCAAAATAGCAGATGCGCAATAATTTCCCCCTACCCGCCCTGTGACGTTCTAAAGGCCAACGTTTCCGTTGTTGATTATTAGGGTTAACGTCATATTCAAACTAATATTATAGAAAGTCAGTGTGTCTGTCCGAAAACGCAGACGGCAAACTCGTGTTATGGATGACAGACAACTGGTAAATATTAACATATAAAATTTTAAATATACATATACTTAAATACAAATACACCCAAACTCAAAGTACCAAAAAAATATTTGTGTAAAATATAATATAATTCCATCGGCGGGAATCGAACCCGCAACCCGCGGAGATGAAGGCAGGTCACTGCCAACTGCGCTAATGGGTCAGTCAAAGTCAGTCTGTCGCTTTCGCAACCAATCCGCTAAACTAAAATTGATAAAATTTGGCAAAAATACAGTTTAAACACGGGGGTAATTTATAGGATAAAAAGTCAAGTTAAAAATGTTAAAGCATTTCAACAAAATTTCATGTCCTCACTGTTAACCATTGAGGAGTTCCCTCGTCTGAAGCCATTTCTGGCAACAGCATCAGGTCACGCTTATCATAAACATGCATTGCCATCGATACTGGACCAGTATGTAAATTTTCAGCTCAATCAGACACCAAAAAGTGGGTCAAATTTAACTTTCAAGATTCCACCTTCACATACATATTGATTGACTTGTTGAAAAAATTTGCGATTTCGTCGTGGAGTCTATCTCCTGATGATTGCGTGGCGAAACGATTGTTGAGTTTGTGATAGTGAACATGTGTAGTGCTTGTGTATTGTGGTGGCAGTGGTGGAGGTTTGTGCATGTGTTTTTACGAATCCTTCATGTAACGGGTACGAAAAAACCGATAGTCCACTATACATTTAAGACTATATATATTTTCTATTTACTGTATCGCGGATTATAGCAAAATAATTTTATTATTACTTTTGTTGAATAAAAGCTTTAAAAACATTCCTGTTTTTCTTTCGGTAACAGAAAAAACACATAATGCATTATTGCAAGTATTTTAACGTTTAATTAACTATCACTAGTAGATATAAAAACCCCCTTTTTATCCACAAAATTACTATCCAGCCGAGGTCGTTACACTGGTACTGATTTATATAATTTAGGCAGATAATATTCACGGTTAGATGGCTATTTGGAGGCTTCCGTCGATTTCATCTGGTTTCCGCCTCTGACAATGTCGTGAACATTGTTTTTTTATGTCGTCATTGTGAAATTTGATTAAACAGATTTTAAATAAGATTAATTAGAAGAGTATTTGAATTAGCTAAATAATTTTAACGCAATTATCGTAGTCCAAGTATAGGAAAAAAAGCAAGCCGATCATACTTACCTTTCCCATATATATAGTACCCGGCATTATATGCACATAAGAGCTGTGATAGCCTAGCGGTGAGACCGTGCGACTCTTTCGAGGGGAACACGAGTTCAAACCCGGGCAGGCACCAATGAGTTTTTCTATTAAAACCCATGTGTCTAATTGACAATTGCAATTTATCACACGCTTTTCGGTGAAGGAAAACATCGTGAGGAAACCTGCATATCTCTAGAGAATTCTAGGGATATGTGTAACCTACCAATCCGCATTGGAGCAGCGTGGTAGGTCTTAGCTCTAATCCTTCTCTCCAAAAACGGAGAGAGGAGGCCTTAGCCCAGCAGTGGGCATAACAACGGGCTGTTACTTTACTTTTTACTTTTTTATTATATGCACATTGATGTTTACAATGAAACAGCCGGCCAGTTCGTTTTCGTAGAACGCTGTCTCTGTCACACACGGGTTCGTCAGTCTGTGCGACAGAGACATAGCTCTATGAAGCAGAATCTAGCCGATTTCTCTCTCTAAGCCTCGATGTGCATTATTTATTAACTGCCCGTTGGCGCTGTGGGTAGTGACTCCTGCCTTCAGCTCCGCGGGTCGCGGGTTCGATTCCGCCGAGGGCCAACATTTTCTATAAACAAATTGTTGGTTCTTCGAGCCTGGCTGTGTATTTGTATTTAAGTATATATACCTTTAAACCTCTATATCTACCAGTTGTCAGTCACCCATAACACAAGTATTAAGTTACTTACTTTGGGGACGGTCGACCGTGTATGTAAATGTCCTATATATTTATTTATTATTATTTATATTTATATGTTAACGTCGATGAGATCGGTATATAAACTTAATAAGGGCAAGCTTTTAAAAGCTCGTATTTAATTTCCCGTGTATATATGTGAAGATGGAATCTTGCAAGTTAAATTTGACCTTCCCGGTATCCGATTGAACTGAAATTTTACATTCTGGTTCAGAATTTCGAAAGAATTTCGAAGAAAAGTTCCCTAAAACAATGCATTTTTATAATAAGCATGACCTGATGCTGCTGCCAGGATTGGCTCCAGACGAGGGAACTTCTCAACAGCAGGAACGAATTTTTTAAAACGCCTTTTAAAAAAAGTTAACTTAAAAGTTACGCAAGTTTATAAGGGGTGATATTAAATAATTCCTTATTATTTTCATTGTTTCAGCGAATGTAAGAAAAATGAAGATTATTCTCGCAGCAACGCTTTATGCCTTTCTCTTACAACCCTCGCTTTGTTTCGAAATTCAACATACTTACAATGAAAATTCAGAGGTAAGGACATATGTTATATATAGTGATCTTTTTTTTACTTTTTATTGTTAAATAGGCGAGCGCTTGACTGTAATCATGCCTGATGGTAAGCGATGGTACAGTCTAAGATGGAGCGCGCCTACCTAGAAGATGCCTATTCGCTCTTGCCTTGAAGGTACCCATATCGTAGGTATTGGGAAAGATAGATGCCGGGAGAGAGTTCCATTCCCTTGCTGTGTGCACCAGAAATGATGATGCGAAGCACTGCGTGCGTCTTCGTGGGATTTCGATGATATAAGAGTCGAACTTCTCCCGGGCCTAGCGTTGCGATGATAAAACGAAGGATGAATAAGGTCTTGAAGTACCTGGTGTTATTAGGCATTACAGTATTGGTATGCATGTGTTATTGTATAATTATTGTCATGTCTATATTCTATTGTGGATATCATATAATTCTCCATTAAACAATAAAGATAAAATGTAATACAATTTCTCTTCTAGGGAAAACCAGAAGACACTGCTAGGGGCCGACGTGACGTCATCGAAGAAGAAAAATTTTACAATATAAGGAGCGATAACAGAAAAGATGCGTACAGCCATAACACACCCTGGCTACCAAGTCCTATATCTCAAGAAGACCCTACAACTAAAATATCAATCACTAATTCAGCTCAAGACCACCCACAGATGTATCAAACAACAGAAAGCATAACCGATAAACCAACAGGACGTGGCGCTAGAGCATCTAATGAAAACTGGATTAAACTGCCATTTCCTACACAAGACGACGGGCACGATATCCTAACGCCTCCACAGCCTTCAGGAGACCTCATTAATTCCCGAATGCCAAGAGTCAATTTCGTGACCCAAAACAAAGCAATCGAAGCTTCCGAGTCTAGGAATGATAAAGAATCTATACAAAGGCCGACAAGGACCGATGATTTAAGGACCGAATTCGTAAGGCCTGAAGAAGACAAGACCGAATACAAGCCTGTTTATCCTCGGCAGGCCGTTTATTACCCGGAAGACAACAGGCGGCCGTATTACGATGATCGATATTATGCGGCTGACGATTTATACAGACGTGATCCATACTATGATTTATACGATCGCAAGCAGTACTACCCCGGGTACGGACCGCGAGTGGACAGATATGATGAAGGGTATGATAATTATGTGCCTCGGAAGCCTAAAAGGATTATTTATTATGCGCATCTACCCGAAGTCGTTAGAACGCCACCAAGTGTCGATTTAAGATATAGATACTCTATGGATCCGTATAAGCGTTTCGATGATGACTATAATGCAAGAACTGGCAGATATGACTATAGATTTAGAAACAGGTATCCATACGCTCCTTTACGAAAAGACGAAAGGAGATATAGTTATAGGGACTTAGCCAGTTCTAGCAGCACCAATAAAGATAAGAAAGTTGACGATAAGGTGACACCTACACCTGTCTTACCTCAGAAAGAGGACAAATTTAAAACTGCCGGTAATAAAAGTGCCCATAGGAACACGATAAACAGTCACCAGTATAACGATCACGGAGATTCCTACAATGATTTAAGTCACAAGACATATTCGGACCAAAACAATCCAAACGACAGCTACCTCAGATATGAAGAACCGTTATTTCACAGTGCCGCAGAAGATCCTTTCAAAAGAAAGTATTGAGTAGCGCACGGAATATACATATATCTCATTCGGTTGGTTTTTCAAAAATGGTTTGAAAAATACGAATGGCATATAATCGAGATATTATTTATTATATATATTATGCTCGATCCGTAGCTACGAAATTTACTTGGTAGAGTTTTCTCAAAGTGTCCATTTGATTCGCTAATAAATGTAATAACGAATGGTTTTGTTTAATTATTCGGAGGGAGAAGTGTTCGCGACAAATTGTACAAGTAATAAATCGAGAGTTTAAATTAAAACACGGCGAGGGTGAAGATGAATTTCATTAAGAATTAATTAATGTCATTCTTAAACGTTTTGTTTTTCCACTGGAATAAAAAACATCTGTTGGGATGTTCTGACGGCGACGCGTTTTCTTAGGTAATTAAGCAATAAATTTTGCGGCTGGCAACATCTCGAGGTGGGGGCCAATTACGGTGCGCATTTAAGAAAATGAATGTTGCCACTCGAGGGCGCAGGGTTATTACGTGAGTAATGTGGTACTGAAACATGTTACTGCATTTTGGACGTAATAAATATATAATAATGTGCACTGACTCTTATACGTATTAATTTCGAGTGCGTGCTTGAAAGTTAACAAATAACCGGTCCCTTGCATTTGTAGGTTTTTCTAATAAAAACTATGTAATCAATCTTATTTGGTAACAGATAATGTCTTAGAACATAGTTGTATGCTTACGATCCTTAGCTTCAAGTGTATCTAATAAAAAATTATCATAATTGGTCTACAAATATTTCATTTGAGCATCGTAAAATAATCGAAGGAGCTTTCTTCTTTCAATAATATTAGGAGATATTATGGCTTACTTCCGTTTGCAGAATGAAAGTAAGAATGTTTATTTACTAACGTCAATAACAATAAATTCCTAATAATAAAAGAATTGTAATGAAAGCATGCCGCGAAAGAAAAATTTTCCAAAGCACTATTTTTATATTTGTTGGTTGCAAAAAAATCAAACAAAGAACTCAAAGTAACTAATTACAGGAAGCTTAGAAAAAATCCCGCGACATGACAGCTTGTAATCAAGGGAACAGATAAGGATTTTCCTCTGTTTTTTTTAACGCAGGGCCAGAAGCGTTCACGGATTAATGGGCTGAGATAAATTACTTGTAATTAAATGTTTGAGGGTAAGCTGATGGTGCATCCAGTTTTTAAATCGAGCGTGACTTAATGTATATTTTATTTTAGTGGATTGAGAACTCGGGCTTTCGGTCAGAATAATGTAAATCTTCCAGTGGAAACAAGTTTTTTAAGTATTGTGTGTGACAACCTTCATAAACTTTATGCATACCTATGCATAGACATTGTACCGATATAAAAATATATAAAATTTCAACTTGCAACTCGCATGCCTATTAAGTTCGTGATTTATGTTGTCACTAAAATTATCAGTATCTTTTCTCCTCATGATTTCGTGTTTGGAGGCAAAATCAATGGTGGAGGTTGAGCTATTTGTATATAATATTGCTTATTTGGGTGACTAGGCTTTGAGATTTTGTCGTGTAGCCTATCTCCTGATGGATGATGTTTTTGTTACGGAGCGAAAAAATCGTTGAGGAATAATGCAATATGTGTTTTTTCCCTGTTTCAAAAACAAACCATTTCTTATCTATTTGTTACCCCAGTGAAACCTACGCGAGCGAATATACAGGTAGACAGAATTTCGCATTTATAATATTACTAGCTGTACGAGTGTCTTCGCCCGCGAAAAAATCCCTCCTAAATCCTTATTTGATATTCTACTATTAAAGATAAAATTTGTTATTGTGAGTTAACCATAAGAGATAGAGAAATGCGGTCGCGGACTTTTTTGTAGTATTTTTGTACATCTACAATTCTTTAGTACATTATTATTGTGTATTTCTGTTCGTTTACGCGGCGCACGCACTAAATCTTCCACCCTCCTTTCTTACCGAGGCGTCGTAAGAGGCGACTAAGGTATCTGCCGTGTGGCATTCGGCTGCATAGAATAGACCACCCTCATTTCTTACCGAGGTGTCGTAAAAGGCGACTAAGGTAAGTTGACGTCAGGCAGGCGGCCAGTCTTAAAATACGTAGCCAAATCATGAGACAACATGTTTGTAACATGTTGTGCTGACCCCACTTAGAGTGGGATAAGGGCAGGAGAATGATGATGATGTAATGTACTGTTAATTAACCTAAATCTTCCTGAAGAAATGCATTACCTATTGGTGAAAACCGTATATTAATTGGTTTAGTGGATTTAGAGAAAATCGATCACACACATAAGGACAGCTTTTGGAGAATTTGTTTTATAATAAGTATAGATAAATATATAAAGGATCAGAACTCGTATATTACAAATTTCGGTGATTTGTCTATTATATCAAAGTAAGGATAAATAAATAAACAAGGATATAATATTTTGTAAACAGACGGTCCGACGGCCCCGAGGAACCATTGGCACAATCGGACCTTGATGAGTTGAATTATTTATAGAGTCGCATCATTGGGGTGACCATAACTTATAAATATTGAGTATTACTAAGCAACGCTGGTAAAGGTTGTATATTAATGAAATGAAAAGATTTCCAAGTTTTTTCCTTGAAAAAGTTTCATTTTATTGATAACTCCTATAACTTAAATATGGCGATTAAGGATTTTAATAAATTGATAATAATTTAAATATCTAGGTTAACGACATTTCATAATAATAATAGTATAATGCATGTGGTCGTTGTAATTCGTTTGTAATATCTTATTTTTAGGGGTCTGACGATGTTGTAACGAGATGGACTGGCGACCTCAAAAAATTCGCGGGGAGCCGCTGGATTCGAGCGCCACAAGATCGTGTGTTGTGGAGATCTCGCGAAGAGACTAATGTCCAGCAGTGGAAGTTCATCGGTTTACAAAGAAGAAGAAGAAGTTTTATAATATGAAGTTCTTAACTGTCCTTTTTCTCTTGCAACTGATAGATGTCCACCGCTGGATGTACCTACGTCTTCACGGGATCTCCACACCAAACGATCTTGTGCGCTTCGATCCTGTGGTTCCCCGTGAACTGTTAAGATCGTCAGTCCACCTCGCACGAGGTCTACCGCAGACTTATTACATATAGAGCAGGGTAGCATATAAGTGCGCTTGTCTAACAAACGATAAAAGAGGGACGATGAGAGTATGCTTCTCTTTGTCTAATCACACATACAAAAGTGAGACAGAGAGGTAGCCTCATTCTTCTATCTCATTTTTTTTATGGATACATTTTAGGATGCGGATACATTAGCGTATGCATTAGTACCGCGAATCAAACTAGATAGCACTGCATCGAAGAAATGCGCTCTATCGTTTGATTCGCGGAATATGTAATCAAGATATTAGTTTACATTAATCCAAGTCCGATCATAGTCCTCCACGACACGTCGTTTGAAGCCGAGGTCATTCTTCATAGGCCTTTGGCCTTAAGGTGACGTTTCTAAGATGTTACGAGTCCTCTCCTGAGGCTCGCCCTACTTCACCGCCGACGATGCTTCTGCGCTCGCCACATATCTCTCGTTGACGGTACAAAAGCCACTTCGGCATATTGTCAATTTCCAAGAAAAAAGTACATTAATCCTCTTTTGCTTTTGACATTCTCTCAAAGCTTAAATCAACCTCAAATAGATGGTGTTTCGGGTAGCTGTGTGTAATTACTCATCGGCCGTCCTACAACCTGTTCGACTCCAACCCAGGGCGTCGTCCAATTAGTAAATTATCGGAGCTGCATTTTTCGATACGTTGTCACCATTTCTGTATTTTGAGAAAACAACTGTCCTGAATGATAGAAAATCATTGTGCATGTACAAGAAAGGGTTGCGACAGATGCTGGCGGTTATACAACGATGTAACCGAACAAACAGCGGCTCTGTCTCGAGGCGATTCGTTACAGTATCCAAAATGGCCGGCACGAGGTAACTCCTCAAATCCAATCTTAGAACCGGGTTAAGCTAATTGGGAGCATGTTGCGAGGGTCTATTATAACAATTGTTCCTAAAAATTTGGAAATTATTTTGTATCTGGGTACATAAAGTTTCCTAAAGATAAGTATTAAGATTATAAATGATTATATAAGAAAAATCAATTTTAAAGTATTTGCACGTTTATTTTACGAAAGATAAAAATAATCGATTAAAGTCTCAAGTTTTACTATTAAACAAATCAAATCAAAATATTCTTTATCAAGTAAGTCGAGCATGAATCGTCAAGGATCAGTATGATTATTACAACTGGTTCGGAATGCTGCTCATACCGACAAGAAACTTAGCGGTCAATCGATTAAACATTTTCAATTTTACATTATTAAACTACAGTCATTTTTCAAATCCAGGCATTTTTATTTTCCAAATAATCTTCAATTTTGCACTATACTTTATGCATAAGCATATCTCTTATTTAAACCTTTTTGTAGACTGTTCTAGTATGGATTGCGGAATTTTATTCTAAAAGCGAATACCGAGACCAACGAATGAGTTGCTAACTCTGCTAAGTCACGACACAGAAATCACAAGCCTAATGTGACCTCTTGTATGTCTATGATATACATCAAATTTCGTCTTATACATATGGATATTTTTCCGTACGAATAAGATATTATATATATTATGTGACGCTACAGTAAGTCTGCCTATCTCTTCGAACTTTTCGCGAAGCGACTCCCGTTGCTTCATATAATATTATAGATAGCCCGTATGGCTCTTTTTTTGAGCAACAAAAATCTTTTTTGTTTACAATTTCCTAATCTAATCG
Organism: Morpho deidamia; assembly: GCA_947086505.1. NCBI lineage: Eukaryota > Metazoa > Arthropoda > Insecta > Lepidoptera > Nymphalidae > Morpho > Morpho deidamia. The sequence goes on from CAMTZC010000011.1 coordinate 4,511,510, forward strand.
TGAAATTTACCTAGGTCTAGGTAAATTTCACGATTAAAGTATTTTGTACATTGTTCAATTTTGCGATTTACTTAAGTAATTTTATTTGTCTTCTTCCTACACTTAGCCTCAAAGTATCACCTGCTTCTATAAATTATATAAAACTAGCCTTGCCAGCGGCTTCGTCTGCGTGGTAATCACTGTGCCACAGTTTTTTTCTAGAGGCAATTTTTTTAACACAATTTTAAACATAAAATTAGTTATTGTGAGTTAAACATAAGAGATAGAAACATGCTATTGCGAACATTTTTGTAGTATTTTTATAGATCTATAATACTCTAGTACCTTACTTAAGCGTATCTCAGCTGTTTTACGCAGCGCACGTGACTAAAGCTCCCAGCAAGCAAGTTTTTTAACAACTGCGCGATCTCTTCAACACAATTTACATAATACCGATATGTACTATTTACTTAAACCATCCGTACAAAAATCCGTTCAGTAGATTTTGAGAAAATCGATTACAAACAGACAGACAGCTTTTTCGGACTTTGTTTTATAATAAGTATAGATAAACATCCAAAATTTATTAATTCTCTAAGCTTAGGCACCATTAAAGCCTTAAGTGCCATAAAATCAACAAATAAGTCATTAGAGTAATACGATCTCGCGATGCGACCGTCCGTCAGGACGAAGTCGGGACATTCCAAACTATTAACATGCCAATAACAATTTGGCGAATTGCTTTTATGTTGTTAGAGATATGAGCCGGCGGCAAGGGTGAAGGTAGGGTTACCGCTACACACTGCTTTACAAAATGGCTATTTTTATTAGTTAAATACGATTTTATTAGTCGACCGTATCGCTCTTCGTTAAAGCGATGTAGCCAGTGGAAGAGGATGACTAAAGATCAACTATTTATTTAAAATAAAACAACAGAAAATTTCAAATAAGTAAGTAATTCTTAATTCAAATTGGACTTTACAGGCACTTTTGAATCTTCAAATTACAATGAAGCTACGACTGTTTCAGAAAGGTGCTCTAACACAGAAGAACCAGCAAGAAACTCGGCGGTTACTCTTTTCAAAAATAAATATAGTACGCGGCAATAAATAATGCACATCGAGGCTTTGAGGGAGAAATCGACTAGATTCTGCTTCATAGAGCATTGCCTCTGTCACACAGACTGACGAACCCGTGCAAAACGTCACATACTGAGTGACAGTGACGGCGCTCTACGAAACCGAACTGGCCGGTTGTTTCGTTCTAAACATCGATGTGCATTATTTAATGCCGAATATTATAAATATGTTTTAATCAGTCACAGTGCACAACCCTATATGAAGGTACATCATGGATATGAAGTTGAAGTTTAAACAGTCCCGGAGTCAAGGGTCTGTCCCGGGCCGGGGCTAGACGGGAAATTGATAATTTTCACCCGGGCTATAACATTAGTTATTCATTACACTAGATATGAAACCGGTCCGGCGATTAATATTTATACCCATTGTCCCGTCATGTCCCATCTTTTGAATTAATTTGGGAATAACTAGCTAACTAGTTGTCTGTTAAATGATAATGATAGTTGGTTATACTTTTACAGTAGGTCAGAATATATAATATTGTGACCAAGTAAGTAAGTGTAAGTGACAGCTTTCCGAGCCAGCAATTGAGTTGACGATACAAAGAAATTGTTTACAAGTTACCTGAATAATGATTATTTTGAATTTGTATTGGATAAATAAGAGATAATTGTATCAATTTCTCTAAAATAAATGTTTGATGCATTCAATATTTGCAATTAAATATGATACACATAATGTATCATACTTAGTTATTTATCCGTGATGACAAACACAATGTGTCACCCTTTAGGTCTTAATATAAATCACTTATAGCAGCGACAATGTATCGAATACCATTCTTAGAATAATCGGCTAGTGATGGAGTATGGGTAAACGAGTTGATGTACCGACCAGCGTCAGAGATACAATAAGTTAATTGATGTCGAGAATAATATATAGTTATACTTTACATATGTTACATATGTTGATATATTTATGTGCTGGTGCAGAGTAATTTTACCCGCCAATAGCCTTATCACAATTGGGGCAAGGACTTGATCTCGTTACCCGTCGTATATGAATCTTCATTATTAGTTAGTATTGCAGGGGATTTAAATTATCTGTTTTCGACTATTAATTAATCGAATTAATGGTTAATATATCTTGTCTATATTTGTATCATTGTATCCTAATTTAATTAATTTAATAAAATTAATGTTCTTCACTTCTTCTTTCGCGGGAATTATAAGCACCATGCCCCAAGTACAGTGTATTTGATAATAGTCTTCATGGTACTCTAGCTTCAATCATTTTAGTATTTCATTAATAATAATATTAACTCTTTATTGCACATCATAGGAAATACAAAACAAAAGAAGTAAAAAACATGATCACATACAGAAGTGCAAAGGCGGTCTTATCACTAAAAGTGATCTGATCATTATTTATGATCTTCATGTAATACCAACATTATAGCTGAAATATGTTTTAAATAATATATAGAATTAGGCGTTACTTTGCGGAGATCCATAATACAAAAGTAATAAATAATAAAATTATTTTGCTTAAATCCGCGATTAAGTAAATATATATAATGCTAATTGTATATCAGGACTATCCGTTTTTGTCATACCCGATAAATGCAAGATTCGTAAAAACAGATGCACTAATCTCCACCACCGCCACCACAATACTCAAGCACTACACACGTTCACTATCACAAACTCAACCATCTTTTCGCCCCGCAAACGAAGCATCATCAGGAGTGCGTGTAGTGCACTATACATTTAGCATTATATATATTGTCCATTTACTTTATCGTGGATTATAGTAAAATAATTTTATTATTACTTTTGAGTTGTTTCTTAATTTTGTAAAAATAAAGTTATTCTTCCTTTCTTCTTTCTAATTAATTCATATGGCCGTGTCACATCACTAAAACCACTTTCGTATCTCGTTCCGCAGTTTCGCTCGTTTTACTTTATGTGACACTTTATTAGATATTTTATAAGGCATCTCGTTGAACAAAGGCGTTATTCCGTTTCCGAGAAGAATTTTGTCATCGGTGTTCGTTTTAAAAGAAATATGCATACATTGTAAGTTATTTGAATATGGGGACGTGAAATTCCACGAGAATTGATTATGGCCCAGGCGTATTAACCAAACAATGATTAGGCCTCGTAAAGTATCGTTTTAAATGAACATATTTTTTTATGTTGTATTTTATGCATACAAGAAGGTTTGTGATGAATATTTTCTTATGTCAGTAAATGATCTGTAGAATACTTATCGGACATGGAACTCAGTATCGTAACTAAGTAAGCGCTGTCGTATAACAAATATAAGATCGATGACGATTTGAAAAAACAAAAATAATAATAAAATTATTTTGCTATAAAAATAAATACTTTTCCGCGATAATATAAATAGAAAACATGTCGGATTTGTCGGTTTGCTAAATGTATAGTGGACGGATAGTACTATACCACTATACATTTAACATTATATAAATTTTCTATTTACTTTATCACGGATTATAACAAAATAATTCTATTATTACTTTCGTACGTATTCTCCGCAAAGTAACGCTTGATTCTATAAATTATAATAATTTGATTTCGTTCATACATTGTTGGGATTGATTAAGATATGCTTTTATAAGAAACTGGTTTTGATCGAGTTGTATATAATAGCTCAGTTTATATCGCACAAAATAATTTATATAAAAATTTATAAAAACCGGGTAGAAACCCAGATTTGATTCTTGACAACAAATATTACTTGAGAATAATCATTTTAGTAATAAATTAGTGATGTAATGTTTCATTTAAATGGGTAACAATAATCATTATTGCCATTATCATGAGAAGGGATGAAAATCATGTGACCAAAAGAGCTTGTCTGTTTTAAATATTAATGTGGATGGATGTAAGACATGAGGGACGCCGAAAAAATTGGACGGATTGTGTGAAGAATGATATGCATATAAAAGAAGTAGTACTAGAGCTGACGAACGATAGAGGGGAATGGACGATGAAGACATATTGTGCCGACCCCACTCAGAGTGGGATAAGAGTAAGAGAATGATGATGATGTCATTAGCATGTTATTTTTAACGCATGTAACGTTGTAATATTTTATTTTTAAAAGTTAAATTACTAAACTAAACTAACACTTTAAACATATTACGGAACCCGCAGAATCTCAATTATAATAACTTCAGGCAGAGGTTCACTGAAGTCGGTGACTGCGTATCTCTAATGTCAAAAACTGTTGCTAAACATTACAGGGTAATGCTTTTCCATTTTCTCCACTAAGAGTAAGATGAGGTAATTCTGAGACGAAATCATTACCGTAATTTAGATATCACTTATGCAGTAAACTGTGATAGCCCAGCGGTGGACCATGGCTCTTTCCAAGGGGGCAAAGATTCAACCACGGGCAGATACCAAAGTTTTGTCTATTAAAACAAACGTGCACAATTGATATTAGAGATTTATCAATTTATTAATTTTTTTGATATTTTTATAAGGGGAAAATCGTCGGGAAACGTGCACACATTTAGAGGATTCTGGGCATATGTGCAACCTACCGAATCAGCGTGGTAGGTCTTAGGGCCAACCATTCTCTCTAACGGAGAGAGAAGACCTATGCCCAGCAGTGGTATAAGATGCCTACACTTTTATGTATAGAATACTGAATTCATAAAAAGAGCCTACAAGAGGCACACTCTACTGTCTAAGAAGCACTAAAATCTCAAGGATATCAGCGATGTCGCCGCGATATATATCTCCTGATAGAAGTCGCCGGCAGCGACAAAGACTGCGCCATTTACTGATATAACTACACCATAAAGTAACCAATCTGGTGCATGAGTGAGTGCTCGAACCGCAGTATTCTCTACTTAGCTATATAACTTGAAAATCATCATCATCCTCCTGCCCTTATCCCACTCTAAGTGGGGTCGGCACAACATGTATCTAACATACCATATGATTTGGCTAGGTATTTTACGATCGACCTGCCTGACATCAACTTACCTTAGCCGTATTTTACGACATGAGGGTGGTCTATTCTACTCAGCCGGATACCACATGGCGGTATAAATTGGAAATCATATTAAAATTTATATCTAGGTAGCAATTATTATGAAATCTACGTAGTATTTTTTTATTGAAAAACAATCCTTATTACTAAATATACGTACACTAACTGTGCTCGCGACTGTGAATGCGTGGAAATCGTTGTGTCATAATGTTTTCCCACGTATACCCTGACCCCGCAGGAATTCTAATTTTTTTTTATACGGGACACGGTCGTCCGTCCCCAAAGTATAGTACCCACTACCCGGCAATAAATAATCGAGAACTTACAACGAAATAGCCGGCCAATTTGGTTTCGTAAAGCGCTGTCACTGTCACACACGGATTCGTCAGTCTGTGCGACAGAGACAAATCGGCTAGATTCTGCTTCATAGAGCACTATGAAGCAGAATCTAGCCGATTTCTCTCTCTCGATGTGCATTATTTATTGCCGCGTACTATAAGTAACTTAATACTTGTGTTATGGGTAACGGACAACTAGTAGGGGTAGATATACGCGCCAACGGGCCAAATAAAATCCTATATGTTATTTCAAAACCTCATCTATTTTCTAGTGAAAGTCCCATATAAATGGGTTTAGCTGTTCTTGAAAATAAAATATTAATCTAACTAAACCTTTCTAAAGAATTTTTTATTTTTCTTTAGTAAAAACCGTAACGTATATCTTTTAGTAGATTTTGAATAAATCTATCACAATTTTTTTTTTTTTTTTCGAATGACTGTATGCTGTTAGCCCTAATGGCTTTTACAGCGTCACCGGGCGGGACGGGCGAGCGCAGAAGCATCGCCGAAGTTGCGAAATGCAGGGAGTAGAGCGCAGAAGCTCTACTTAAGTCGGGGAACGTCGTCCTAAGGGTGCCTCCTGTGAGGCCGGACCACGGCTTAGGGCGACGTGTAGTGGAGGGTTGATGGTATGACTTAGATTAGTCATTGCGGCGTCGGAAGTGTGGCGAGAAGCCACGACCGACCGACGTCAGAAAACTGGGACCTCGTCTTCGCCGGCGAAGACGCTGTGTGAGTGTATTACGTGTTTCTGTGTTGGCGATCGTTATTTGATCGTCGGGGTCATACAGGACGCTTTTTGGACGCCTGTATTTTCGATGGTCGGACCTAACTGGGATGTAGGTAGAAGCAACTGAAATCAGGGGGTTCGGGTGTACCTCAGATTTCTCGAAGTAAGATTTCGAAAAACGTTTAAAGAGGTGAGTAATGGTAGGGACATCGAGGTCTCTATGGAGGTCAACGTTCCGCATGAACCACGGACAACCAGTGGCTGTCCGCATAAATCGGTTCTGTAGTCTTTGGAGCCTGAGCAATCTGACTTTTGAAACGTGTGCAAACGCAACGCTCGCATAGGACATTATTGGTCTTATGCAAGTTTTGTAGAGTGTCACTTTGTTGCGGAGTGACATCTTACTTTTCTTGCATAACATCGGATAAAGTCGTCCCATGACATACGCAGCCTTATTGCAGACTATGTGTATGTGCTCGTGGAAGGTCATGGAAGGTTGAAAGGTGACACCTAGGTACTTGACTTTCTGTTGCCAGTGAATCGGTGTATTGTAAAGGGAAATTTCCGTAGGTGTGTCTATGTGAGATCGAAAGCGATTACCGATAAAGTGCATGGCTGCACTTTTATCCGGGTTTATTTCGATTCTCCATTGGCGGAACCAGCGTCCGAGGCTGTCTACCGCTTTCTGGAGACGTCTAGTTATTACATGAGGAGGGCGGGATGTGGTAAATACAGCGGTGTCATCCGCAAAAAGGGCAAGATGTGTACGCTCTTTGATAGGCGCCCGTGGAATGTCACTCGTGTAGAGCGAGTACAATAAGGGTGCCAGGACAGATCCTTGAGGGACACCAGCACGAATTGTGCGGCGAGACGATAAAGTGCCGTCTATGCGATACCGAAAGGTGCGATTACTCAGGTACTCTCGTAAGATGAGTACGAGTCGATCTGGTATATTTAGTTGGAGCAGTTTGTAAATTAAGCCTGCGTGCCAGACCTTATCGAAGGCTTTGGCGACATCGAAGAATATGACACCTGTAAACTGCTTGGTTTGTAAACCTTGCAAAATGTGCTCCGTGAGGCGGAATCTATCACAAACAGATAGATAGCTTATGGGGACGTTGTTTTAAAATATGTAGTAGAGCATTGTTCTTGACAGAGCATTTATGCAGCCATATTTTGCACAGTACACACATTAGAGACGATCATTCCGCATTATATTATGTGTAGCTCTTTTCGCCTGAACATGCCCTGCCGTGTCGATGAGCCCACTAACCATAAACATCCAGCCCTCTCATAACGTATCAATTGTCTTTATAGCTGTTATTTTTATTATTTATGCGCGATATTATCTTGTCAAGGAATTTCATCGCGACCTTTCGCTTTTTTTTTCCGAGAACAGAGCTCTTGTTATTTTATTCGAAGCGCTTTTTATACGAAACAATATTTAGGTTGTTAAAGGAAATATTAAAAAAATGTAAAACAAAAACAAATTCCTTATAAATATTAAAAAATATTTTTACCAACATTTGAAGAATTAAAATTTTTTGTAAAAAGATTAAACTCCCTATCATACTAAAAGAGGGATTTGGATATATTGTGCTAAGTAATTTAAAAAAAAAAGATATGAAAAAGAAAAAACATCTAACAATTCCGTTATAATCCAATAGCCATTCTAAAATTTTAACCATCTAAACTTTTTTCGTTCGTCATTGATCTGCACTTTTTACAAAAAAGTATGCTACTCGTATTTAATAGATTTTGATACATTATAATCAAAAAATAAAATAGTTCATGTTAATAATAATTTCTTCAAAAATCTATAAATAAAATAGATTAGTGCATTTTCAACTGAGTAATATTTCAACAGTTATTTTGCCTTTTGCTTATAATCAGAAGACCATGTTCCCTAGTTTTACGTCAAATAGTGTGACCTGCGACTCTTTTAGAAACTAACTTATGAGAAAGTCCGAAGGATTTGACAAAAATCTATAACCAATTTAAAAGAAATTCAACTTTAGCGACACTTATTTAAAGCACAATTTGGCATAGAACTTTGTCTGAACTAGGGTGGCAATAAATTACGAGTTAGAAACTAGAAGTATTGGTATCGGTCGTCGCTGATAAAAGTCCTCTTTTGCTCCACCGGCTTGCGTTTCCGTAGTGATGTTCGATAGGAATATCGAGTTATATTCTTTAAATATAAAAGTAAAGTAAAGTAACAGCCTGTTTGTATCCCACTGCTGGGAATAGGCCTCCTCTCTCCGTTTTTTTTTTTTTTTTGGAGAGAAGGATTGGAGCTAAGACCTACCACGCTGCTCCAATGCGGATTGGTAGGTTACACATGTCCCTAGAATACTCCAGAGATATGCAGGTTTCCTCACGATGTTTTCCTTCACCGAAAAGCGTGTGATAAATTGCAAATATCAATTAGACACATAAGTTTTTAATAGAAAACTCATTGGTGCCTGCCTGGGTTTGAACCCATGTTCGTCTCTAAGGAGTAGCTTGGTCTCACCACACGGCTATCACAGCTTTAAATATACTTTTTAATAAATCGTAATATTGATTTGTATGTATAAATATGTAAAGAAATAGATCAAATCAAATCAAAGAGTTATTTTGTGGCTTTAGTTCCATGGGACATTGGATACTTTTGGACATGGGCATTTAGACGTTATGTAAAGATCTAGATCCAAGAGATGGATTTTTTCTTAGAGCGCATTGCAACCAGCTAGCAGCTATCTTTGTTAACATATGAATTTGGCCACAGAAAGAGAACGTTGCCACCAATTTATTATTAATTTTCTCATCGCAGTGAATGGTTTACTATGGTACCACCTAACTTATAATAATCAAAAGTAATAATATTTTTTTTTGCTATAATCCGCGATAAAGTAATTAGATATAATGCTAAATGTAGAGTTGACTATCCGTTTTCATGTCCGATACATGCAGGATTCGTAAAAAAAACATGCACAAACTTCCACCACCGCCATCACAAACTCAAAATCATTAACGGACGGTCGAAAACGTCCACTCTACATTTAGCAATATATATATTTTCTATTTACTTTATCGTGGATTATAGCAAAATATTTTTATTATGATTTTTGCATTATGGATCTCCGCAAATTAACGTCTAATTCTTTTATTTCTAATAATCAACTGTCTGTAGGGATTATTCGAAAAGATTTAAATCGAAATTATGTTGTAGCATCAAATTTTTTTTTGATGAGCTGTGGAGAGCTGTGACAGCCCAGCGGTGAGACTGTGCGACTCTTTCGAGAGGGTCACGAGTTCAAATTCCGGGCAGGCACCAATGAGTTTTTCTATTAAGACTTATGTGTCCTATTGATAATTGCAATTCATTACACGCTTGTCGGTGAAGGAAAACATCGTGAGGAAACCTGCATATCTCTAAAGTTTGCGGGAGATATGTGTAACCTACCATTGGAGCAGCGTGGTAGGTCTTAGCTCCAACCCTTCTCTCCAGAAACGGAGACAAGAGGCCTATTCCCAGCAGTGGGATTGTAGTAGGTCGCTACTTTACTTTTTATTTTTATGTATTTATTATGCAATATTTATTAGGTAATTATTTCTGTGATATCGATAATCTGACGATGAAACACTATTCGCACCGGTCTTAGTGTTCGGAGCACGTCGCGATCAGCTGCGGGCTTTTGTCTGTTTTCTTTTTAATTACCTCCAATAAATGGCCTCTGAGGCGCATTTACGAGGGTCACTCGACTTCGGATCGATCTGACCGCACTTGTCAGAGTGATATATACAGTTTAGAAATGTGAATTTTACCTGTTATATTATTACAAGACCAATATGCACCAATATAGTAGTTTTAATGAACGTAATCATCAAATCTATTATATCTATTATAACTTAAGGCTTGAGCTATATGCTATATTAACATAAGTTGACATTAATTTACAGAAAGTTAAGTTTAAGATTAAGTTTAAGTTTAAGTACTGCAAAGATTTTAATATTAAATAAGAGATTTACGCGTTTAATAAAGGTCGCAATTTTGGACAATAATACCCTGATGCTTTAACGTTTGTTTCTGGTCAGTGTTTTTGTAACAACATATCATGATAACTTATTTATGAAATGTAGCCATCAATCTTAACTAGCCCGTTGATGTAAGTAGCAGTGACTGGACCTCTGCGGGTTAGGGGTTCGATTCCCGCTAACATTTTCTAATTAAAATTTGTTGGTTTCGATTTTGAGTGTATTTATGTATTTAAAAATATATTTGTATATATTTGTATTATCTGACACCATAACACGGTATTAAGTTATTTCGGAAACGAATGCGCGTGTGTGTAATTGTCCCATATATTTATTTATTTATAATCTGTAATATTTTCTCATTTTTTTTTCTTTTTTTGTTTTGTTCTATTGATTCTACTGATTTACGTAACGTAGAGATCTGTGTTAACACAATAAACCATTGTGATGAATTTTGGCAAGTATACAAGTTATATCTATCTTAAATTACTTACACGCTACTACTATACAAATCATGCCCACGTGGAATGGTCCCAAGAATGCTGGCAGCGTTTCCGCGTTGAATCGCTAAGCTGATTCATAGTGCGAAAAAGGAGCCAGCCCTCTTGTCACCCGAAGAGGCGATCAACCGAGGTGTCAAAACGGATAAAAAATTTTCTGCACTTTGGCTCCATGGCCCTAGGGTCTCAACTGCAAACGGCACAAATATATAACTCTCAACGAGAGATGCATATTTTCGCCGCTTGCCGGATTCGGCCATTTCCGCCGCAGCTCCAGGTCTGGACGCCGTTTCCCTGATATAGGACGAGGCTAACGTATCAACCCATGTTGCGTCCCACATTAGGGCCAGTCCCCGTTCGCAAGGAACCAGCGTCAGACCGTCTGGTCTCTTGCCATCATCCCGACATATCCCGGAAGGCTCGAGAAGAGCAGGAATGTCGATGGTGGCAAGAGCTCTTTTGATGGTGTCGTTAAGAGAACCATGGCGGAAAAGCCTACCAGAGCTCCTATGGCATGAAAGCCCGTGTATGCCAAAACTGTCTACCTCTTTTCCACATGGACATCTGTGCTTACAAATTAATCTGATATTATTGAATTCTAAAAGCTGGCTAACGATAAAGCCAACTTTCCTTCCGTGTAGCGATTACAAGCAATAAAACCGGTACGACTAAATGTAAATCTCATAAAGCGCTAAGCTGCGGCCGTAGAGGCCATTATAAAAAAATAAAGTGTCCCATCAAAAGGGCAGGGCGGTATCGAGGCGCATTTGTGATTCCGCACCGATCGCTACGAGTCCCGCGCGTACACGCGTATTTGTGTTTTATTGATATTTCAGCGTTGGAATGATTTCCGTAGCGACTGTACGACTCTCTTGGGGCGCGACCGTTAGTATTGATGGCCACTTTTGGTGACGGATTCAGTATCGTGTATTTCTAATATTGTTTTTAAAAAGAATCTATAAATAATCAAAATGAATTTACTTGAGTTTCGTAAACATCATGATTTATAGAAGCAGGCGTTACTTTGCGGAATTCCATATTACAAGCAATATAACAGAACCAACTACTTTGCTATAATCCGCACGGGTTAAGTGAATGCATGCAAAGCCAATGTGTATGAAGCAGGCAAAATCTACGCACCTTATACATGCAGGACCAGCCACCACATGCACCCCAAGGCGCAATTCACCAGCAACAACGAACACAAAAGCAGCACAAAAGCAGCACACACACCCACCACCACAATCTCGACGATCGTGCTTCTGATCGTGATCCTGCTTCATACACATTGGCTTTGCATGCATTCACTTAACCCGTGCGGATTATAGCAAAGTAGTTGGTTCTGTTATATTGCTTGTAATACTTATCGATATTATTTGTTGTACAGAAAAATAGTCATTATAAAAAAATATTGGCCATCTGTGCAATAGATTAGGCGAGAATTGACGTAATATTGCGGTTGTTGTTTTAAGACTTACAAAGATTTACAAAGTGAGTCAATTTTATAGTTTACATTAAATTATTCCCCAAAGAATTTTAAAAAGGTATGAAGGTTTATACAAAGGCTTTTTATAATTTCCAGGATCACATAATTAATAAAAATACGTGGTTTTTAATACATTGACAATAGGTTAAAAATATATTGTACATACAGAGTACATTATATAAATATAATTTCTTTTTTACTCAAGTCATGACACTCGTTTTGCGCTCAAGCTCTACCAAAGAAAAACTCCCTGTAAGTTGATGTTAGTCACTAAACTTTACTTAGTAATGTTCTAATGATCATATCTGTATTATAATATAGAAAATGCCCTGTAGGTGACCTAATAAATAAATTAGAAATTATTTGTTCAACACACTTTTTTGATTTATATTGTAAATATAACAAAAGTTTTTAGCATTAATGTCTTAATTACACTTTAAATGTCAGCACTACCAACCAAACTAAGCCTAGCTTCTTCTTAGTTACTAATTCCTTCGATTGTCATACGTGCTGATAACTTGTATAAACAAAATATTAAACAATATTAAATTTGTATTGTAATTGTGTGTGTGTACGTGAATGATGTGTGTATTTGAGTGAGTGTGTGTGTTTGTGGTTTCTATCTTATTAACTGTTATTTTTTTATTGTTAATTGATAATGTACCATATTACCTATTTTGCTTTCGTTTTTATTATTTTATTCAGTATAGTTTAGTATAGATTTTCGGAGGTTTTTGTGTTTCGTAAACATTTTTGCTTAAAATGAAATCTGTTACATATATCTTACATTGTTTTTTGCTATACGAATAAATTAATGAAGCCTAATGAATAAAATTTCCCACACCGGAAAGCGCAGCGTCGGCAGACCACCAACGAGGTGGACAGACAACCTCGAAAAGGTCGCGAGGAGCCGCTGGATCCAAGCGGCGCAAGATCGTATGGTGTGGAGATCCCGTGAAGAGACCTATGTCCAGCAGTGGACGTCCATCGGTTGACGAAGAAGAAGAAGAAGAAGAATGAATAAAATTTAGTTCAAGTCCATCCCTGTTCCGGGACATATCAGTGATCGAGCAGTGCCATATCGCCAAATCACCTGTACCTACATAAGACCGCGTGAAACTTTCACGGTAACGACTGTGTACCGGCTCGAATATGATGGTGCTCTCAGGAATTATTGCTATCTGAGAGATGTGGCGATTTATTGCGTTGTACCGTTTTATTTTGGGGACGTTTTATTGGTACGACTCCAGTTAATGTGTTACTGTTTGATTATGGACGATTTTGATTTATTTTTTAATAATAATAATTAGTTTGCTTTTGTCTATATGGATGTCTCTTAAACATGATAATCTTGGAAATAACCATAACACAAATTATTCTTTATTTGTTATTGGACTTTTATATTTAGAATGGATTGTACCGTTATTGATCCTAAGAAGTAAGATTATATATATAAGCTGTGATAGCCCACAATGAGATCGTGCTACTCTTTCGAAGGTTTCACGAGTTCAAACCTGGGACCAATGAGTTTTCTTTTAAAATTTATGTATCTAATTTATATTTGCAATATATTACACGCTTTTCGGTGAAGGATATTATCGTGAAATTATGTCTCTAGAGAATTCTATGTAACCAATTGGACCGGCGTGATGGTGCTTAGCTCCAAGCCTTCTCTCCTAAAAAGGGAGAGAGGAGGCCTTTGTCCAGCAGAGGGATAGCAAGAGGCCGTCACTATGTACTGACATTAGTTAATAGTTGGAAATTATTAAGACAGTCTTGACTGGCCACCTTAACGTGGCAGATTTGTCACTTAATTACTTTTTTTACTTCTTCAGTTTCAGGCTTGGGCTGGAAATGTTAATTTAGTACCACATACAGGCGAGCGAAGCACTGCGTGTTCCCAGTGTGTTGGTTGAGAGAGGTTTTGGAATTAACCATTTTACCGTTTACTGCTATTATTGCGTTTACTGCTGCATATTACTGCTGATAAGTGTTGTGTTGTGATGAAACAATTATACGTCATGTACACAAAGGCAGTACCGAGTTTGGCATGAAACTATTATTCTAGCATAACTACTTTGAATATACTAATATATATCGCCTCTTTACAAGAACAACGTTATATTTGTCAAACCATAACTTTACAGGAAAGCAATTTCAAACATTTAAACATAATAATTTCAAAGTGAAAAAACCATTAAATTTTTGCGGTAATTAATGTGCTTTCTGAAAATAAGCAAAAATGATATAGAAAAAGAAATAATAAATATTTTTTTTACGAGATGTCACGCACGTTGTTCTTGTAAAGAGGCGGTATACTAATTAGAATATACAAACGGTTTCATCATGTAAAAGAAGCGAGTTTGGCGTTGACATCGCAGTGTTTGAACCAATATAAGGGCTTATAATATCGCTCGTCTATCTCCACTAATCTCCTGCGGCGCCCGCTAGCGGATTTATGCGTCGGTAATGCACTGTGTCCTACAAGGATGCCCACTCAGCGCGCGATAGGCCGACAAGGGCTTATCGCGCGGTGACACCGGCTCGTTCATTGCTAGCCAATCGACTTCCTACTACAATAGGCTTTTTCTGCACTTGTTAAAGCGTAGAAAATTTATGACGTCGAAACTGAAAGTTTATCTAGGCATATTTCAATACTAGGTTTTGCCCGCGGCTTCGCTCGCGTGGAATTTGGTCTGCCACATTAAGTTTCGTGACAGATTATTTTAGATTTAATTTTTTTTACTTAATATAATAACATATTACAAGCAATACAACAGAACTAACTACTTTGCTATAATCCGCACGGGTTAAGTGAATGCATGCAAAGCCAATGTGTATGAAGCAGGCAAAATCTACGCACCTTATACATGCAGGACCAGTCACCACATGCACCCCAAGGCGCAATTCACCAGCAACAACGCACACAAAAGCAGCACACAGACCCACCACCACAATCTCGGCGATCGTTTCGCCCCGAAACCGAAGCATCATCAGGAGGATAGGCTCCACGACAAAAATCGTACTGCCGTGGAGCCTATCCTCCTTAGGATAAGGAGGATAGGCAAAGTAGTTAGTTCTGTTGTATTGCTTGTAATATGGAATTCCGCAAAGTAACGCCTGCTTCTATAAATCATAATAACATATATTTATTTAGTTACTCGTTCATCTAAAATTTAAGATGTTTAACTACAAAACAAAAGGATTGCATACAATTTTTGCGCGCCGTATATAGCGGTTCATTTAAGTCAATTATATCGTGATAACCTTTAAACTATTCGGCCAAATTACTTAATGTAAAAGACAAAGTTTATCTACATGAAATACTAAAAGCGACAAATGTATTGATTTTTATAGGAATTTGATAAATATACTAAAATATGCATTGTAAAATAGTATCTAATATAATGGACTTTATGATTCACAATTTTGGTCACAGTGGCTTCCACATAAAAGGTAGATATATGCTGTCTCGGAATTTTATTTAGAACTATTTAAGACAAATAATACTACGGTACATCATCTTTGTGTAACTTGAATGGCTTAGGCAGCCTACGCCGAGATAACTCTCAGAGGCCAGATTTTTTCCGACTTTATTGACATGTATCGTTATATTACATAAAATTATTACAAATTGTAGCTTATATGTTATTCTGATTTCAGACCTATATAACTGTAAAGTTTTAACCAAATCCCTCTAGTTTTCTCGTGAAAGAGGAATAAACATCCATCCATACTCACATAATTTCGCATTTATAATATTAGTAGGATTAGTAGGATACTGTTAGGGCGCAATCCTTAAACTTAGTAAACTAAAGAAGCAGCGCGCTGATCACATTGACTGGCCCGTTGGCGCAGCCGGTAGTTATTTTGCCTTCAGCTCCGCGGGTCGTGGGTTCGATTCTCGCCGAGGAACCAACAGATTGTTTATAGAAAATGTTGGCCCTTGACGGGAATCGAACCCGCGGCCCGCGGAGCTGAAAGCACTACCCACTGCGCCAACGGGTTAACCAGTAAGTTGACAAAATGTAGCGCAGTACATCAAACAATAGTGACAATACACTTGTTTCGGACTAGGTATAAATATTAGATATTATATTATTATATTATATATAATTTGTATATTTTTGTTGTAAATAAAAAAAGTGAAGTGATAAAAGTAGATAGAGTTATTTGTATTCACCATTTCTTAACATTATTACAGAATAGAAACGTAAACACGCGTCTCCTTAGACCAAGCCTGAAGCACTTTATCTTAGTATGTAGGTGACAAAAGCGGAGGCCGTGCCGTTATCGAATTACGATTTACGATCGAGAGGCTATCGTCGAAGCTCATGTCGCCGGAGATTTTTTATCTCCCGCTAAAGTATTGTTGGCATTGTTCCGCAATATATGGGTGGCGGGTGTTTTTATTTATGCACGAGTCGCAATGTAAATTTAGTGATGTTGGTTTTTGCGGGATACTTTACGTGTCCTAGGTTTGAATTTAATTTCAATCGGTAAATGATGTTCAGAAAGTTACAAGGTCATTATTTTGATAGATAGATACTACTTATATTTCTGATAAATGTGTGTTTTATTTATTTAGCTCTTTATTGTAAAAGCATAAAAAAATAAGAAAGAAAAAAAAACCACATGTACAAAGGCGGACTTATCCCTAAAAGGGATCTCTAGCAGCCACCCTCTGAGTAACAGAAAGAAATAAGCTAAGCCCCTGTGAACTGTGCTGAAGCCCTGTGGGTGTTAAACCGCTATGAACTCAAAGGACCTCAAAAAAGCGACGCAGAGCAATTCCACTACGCGCCTTCCTAAGCCGTGGTCCGGCCTCACAAGAGGCACCCTCAGGACGACGTTCCCCGACGCTAGTAGAGCTTCTGCTCTTTGCTTTTCGCAACCTCGACGATGCTTCTGTGCTCGCCCGTCCCACCCGGTGACGCTGTAAAAGCCGTTAAAAAGTTCGAAAAAAAAAACAGAGCAGCTGGCTCAAAACGGCACAGGATCCTGTAATTTGGCGATATCTGAAAGAGACAATATCATTCAGTAGTCTTCCCTATCCTGAATATCTTATTTTATATATTCTTCTCATTCTCCTTCTTTCTGTTATTAATTACCACTAAGGCGAAATTGTATGATGGTTCTATTAAAAATTGTAACCCATGAAAAATATGAGGCCACGGCGCAATCTGTTTTGGGGCGGCACACACAATCATCACATCACACATAACCGCACACGTGACGTTAACTTAACTTATGACCTAGATATAAGCAACGTATAGGGTACAAGTGAATAAAAAGATGCAACCGTGCATTCTTTAGCCCAGAATAATTGGTATTGCTGAAACACACACAAATATTACCTTGACGGCGACAATGTTTTATTTATTATTATTGCCCTAATTATTTGAAGCATTGCATTTGAAACAAGTTGTAACAAAATAATGTTCTTTAATGATATTTACAATTTTAATTTTCTAAATTTATGACGATTATTTAGATTATCATTTATCATGAAGTTTGCATATTGCTGGAGAATTTCTGGTATTTGTGTTATCGATCTACATTTGAGCAGGAATGTTCTTCTTTTAAAATCAAGGTTGAACCTTAGACGCAGCAAAGACCCAAAATCACTTCATGATCAGCCCACTTCAGACCACTGCTGGACATAGACCTCTCCAATTTTACGCCACTTAGCCCGATACTGGGCTTTCTGCTTCCATCCACTGCCCGCTGTCCTACATATGTCGTCACTCAATCGAGCCTCAGGATGTCCTGCGTCTTCCGATTCGCGGTCTCCACTCCAGAACACGTCTACGAGCTATGTCGGAATCCTAGTTCTCTGAAGGATTACTTCGTTACGAATATGATCCCTCAGAGAAACCCCGAGCATAGTTCTTTCTATAGCCCTTACTTATAACTTGACCAGCATTTAAGTTCGGAAAACAAAGCGGCGTAATTAGTCAATAAGGGTAGCGTGAGGAACTTCTAACAAGTTATTCGGCAGTGCCATTTCCTTGCCGTGTTTATTATCCCCGCTGTCCCCAACTAATTTATTGGGCCCTTAGCGCCCTTTGCCCTCAGATGGATCACCTAATTTAACATTAAGGTGTGTACTGAGTTACAATGGACACTCATAATTTTTGTTTTCCGGAAATACGGCAATGTACTCGGTACTATATTTTATTACATCGTTATTTTTCCTTTAATTTCATTTAATTATATTTTAAGAAATGATTTTCTCATAAGTCAAATCAATTTTCAATTTCTTTGACAACTTATTAACAAAAGTAATAATAAAAATGATTGTTATTATATTATATTGATGCTATAATCCGCGATACAGTAAATAGAAAATATATATAGTGCTAAATGTATAGTGGACTATACGTTTTTTCATGCCCGATACATGCAGGATTCGTAAAAACACATGCACAAACTCCATCACAAACCTCCACCACTGCCACCACAATACACAAGCACTACACACGTTCACTATCAAAAAACTCAACAATTATTTCGCCCCGCAACCGAAGCATCATTACCGAAGCAGCTTTGCAATTTTGTCGAGAAGTCTATCTCCTGATTACATTAGCACTACATACATTTAGCACTATATAAATATATTTTCGTTTTACTGTATCGTGGATTATAGCAAAATAATTTTTATTATTACTTTTGTATTATAGATCTCCGCAAAGTAACGCCTAATTCTATAAACTTATTAACATTTCAGATCTTTCAGTACTGTTCTTTGAACTTTGACTATTCTTTTAACTGATCAACTTGGTGGAGCTTATAATATATTTATTTATTTATTTATTAGGAAGACACACAGTTACATAATACATAAATATAATACAAGAACAATATAAACCATAAACCAATAAAGTCTTCACAACAAAAAACTTAAAGAAAAAAAGGAACATATACAGATGACAAGTTAAATTAGATGAAAGAAATATGAAATATTAAAAACTTACAATTTGGCAGGGAAAAAACTCATCAAATGACACTTTAATTTATTTAAAGTGTCATTCTAATAAATAAATAATATATATAGTTCATTATTTGTTCATTTTGCTGATTTACAATTAAGGTTATCTTTAATTACTTTAGTAAATAAACCCTGCAGCTAAGATGACAATGAAACAAGACAGTATTTGTAGTCAGTTAAGATGGCTTTGATGTTGTTCCCTTACTTAACCGTAAATTCAAGCGACATCTTCAAGCATTATTGCATATGGCATATCTAAAACCATTAATTAACTTACCTTCAGGGTAACGCTAAATCTGTAATTAAGAAGAACATCAAAGCATTTTTAATGTAATCTGAATTGCAAGCGAGTGCTCTAATTCTGAGTAAGTAATCTACCTACATAGATTTTAGATGTGTAATTCGAATAATAAATTCATCATCATCATCCTCCTGTCCTTATTCCACTCTAAGTGGGGTTGGCACAACATGCTAAAAACATTATTTGGCTGCGTATTTTACGACTGGCCGCCTGCCTGACGTCAGCTTACCTTAGCCTTGCATTACACGACTTGTCCTGCACGTGTAAGGCATCTTAATTTTGCCTGCTTCATTCACTTAGAATTACAAACATTCCCTTAACAAACGCGGATTATAGCAAGGTTCTGTTGTAGCTTCAATAAATCTAAGACTGTCTAAGAACAGAGGATTCAGACTTCGGTAGCTGTATGAGCTGTAACTACATTTCAAAAAATCCTATTAATACTATACATGCAGCTGGTTTGCCTTAAGGGAAGAGTCGCTCAAAACGTTCACAATTAATGCTCAGCAACAACAACTTATAGCCCTTCGAGCCCGGAGACCGCAAGGGGTCCATAAGACACGTAACGACGTCTTCACATTAATTATCTCGCCCGCCCTGATTCAAACTGACAATCTTCTCTACTTTTGTGTTGACCATTACTGGACATTGTATTCTCTTCCTGGAATTAATGCACTTTAGTATTTTTGAACTTCGATGTTAAAGTTTGTTTCGATGATATCTTACCATCTCGAACTATTCATAATTAAATAATTTATAGAACAACTTCTATAAATTATGATGAATTGTTGTTACTTTGCGGAACTTATTAATTACTAAAGTAATTTTTAATATAATTTTCTATTATTTCTCGGATTATATTTAAAAAAGACTTATCTATGTCAATCTGGCTCGTTAGTGCAGTGGGTAGTGACCCTGCCTTCAGCTCTGCGGGTCGCGGGTTCGATTCCCGCCAAGGGCCAGTATTTTTTATAAACAATTTGTTGGTTTTTCGTATCTGGGAGTGTATTTGTATTTAAGTATGTATTTAAAATTAAATATGCATTAAATTTACCAGGATAGTTACACACGGTCATCTGTCCCCAAAGTAAGTAACTTAATACTTGTGTTATGGGTGACGGACCACTTGTACTACTTATATAATTTTAAATACATACTTAAATACAAATACACACCCAGGCTCGGGGATCCAACTAATTGTATTATTTTATTTTATTTTTATTTATTTATTACTATACACAATTTCCAAACAAATTATTCATATATAAAATAATCTGAGTCTGTGTAGAACACCTTTAAAAGTTAGTACAACATTTGTATGAATGATTCAACTATCACTATTGTTACCTAATACCTAAATTGTATATAAATAAAAAAAGTAAGCTATAAAATGTAATGAGAATATTAACATTAATTAAAAATAATATAGGAATAAATTAAAAATAGTAACGAAAATATTATTAAAGAAAATGTTGGCCCTTGGCAGGAATCGAAACCGCAGCCCGCGGAGCTGAAGACAGGGTCACTACCCACTGCGCCAATATAATTATTGTATATATGTATTTATTTTATTTCGTCTGGGGGATCTTGCTCTAACGGACAAGCAATCGTCTACAATGTCAAATGTTCGAGAATCTTAAGAATAACAACTGTGGCGGTGTAGATGCTCAGTGACGAGTCCAGCATTTGTATCATCATCAACTGGGCGATGTTACACGACTGTAATTATTTATTGCTGGTTAGGGCTGATCATTCTGGCACATGTTTTCGTGGGTATTGTTTATTATTTACGGAAAGTATCACGTCTTTGCTCGTCTTATGCCGTATAAAGAGCTCTTGAACTGAATTGAAGGGCTCCGGATGTTTTTGAATCTAACTGGGGTCACCTAATAGAATACGACGTGAGTGTAGCCGGTTTCAATAATATGTAATTAATTAGTTAATTTATAATAAAATACCAGAAGTGTGCCATTGTGTTGAATTGTAATAGATTTGTTCAATCATGTTTTATAACTTAAACAAATCGCCCTATTATAAAAAAATTGTCATGTCTTCATTCTTCTGTTTTTGAATTTGCCGTTGAGAAGTGGGCCCGGCATCTATGACATACCTATAGGTAAACATCGAATTTCTAGGTAACAAGTCAATATCTGAGTCCACTGAAAAGAACTGACAAGGAACACAATCGTTCTTCTTTGTAAAGGTAAAATAATGTTGCTTATTTTACCACATATAACAGAAATCAACAAAAATACAATGTTATGTTTTTATATTACTCCGGGACTATATGTGTATTATTTGACTTCCCAGAACGTAAAATATCTACACAAAATCCAAACTCTACTAAACTTTATATTACTTATTTTATTAATTATTAAGTACTTTAATTATTAAGTAATTTAATTACATATTTATTTGAAGTATTCAATGCATAATATATCTTCCAAAAAGCAATGTTACAACCACGTAACAACCCTAACGAATATTTAATGCTCTCGGTGTCAAGAGTGACCGTTCGTAAATTATTTGTTTAAATTTAGAACGGTATCGGCTAAACGTTCGGGGTTCTCAATAAGTAATTCAGCGCCAAAAAAGCTTGATCTCCGTCGCAGCCTCACTCCATCCATTCGTGGAATAATCTCGTGCTGCGTTTAAAGCGGTCGGGGCCACGAAAAGGTGGTCAGTTTATAATGGCGATCGGTCTCGGGCAGGTCATTCAGTGACAAATGCTTATGAGTTTGTCACAAGTACGAGAGGGGACGTGTTGCTTTTGTTCCCCGAATTTGCCCGCGGCAATGCGAAATGAGTTTCGGCGAATTTAATGAACTACATATATTGTTGTAGTAGAATCCAATAACTGTTTGTCATATGTCTTAGCGACGCCGCTGGCCTTACGTCTTGGTACTTGATGGATTCAAGTTTTGAAGATGGATTCAAGACTTTTAGTTGCACTTTTTTTAGTAATGCTGATTCCACACAGACTATAAACTATAATTTCATAGACTGATAATCAATTCATATTATATAAATTATACAGACAAAAGTGAGTAGTTAAAATCAATTGTTATTTATTCCAATTTTTATTTATTTTATCTATTCGAACTGTGATAGCCTAGCGGTGAGACTGTGCGAATGTTTCGAGAGGATCACGGGTACAAGCCCAGGGCAGGTAGTAATGAGTTTTTCCATTAAAACTTATGAGTCTAATTGATTATTGACACATAAGTTATTTATTTATCACACGCTTTTCGGTGAAGGAAAACATTGCGAGGAAACCTGCATATCTCTAGAGAATTCTGGGGGTACATGTAAGCCCTAAAAAGTTTAAGTTGCCATTATTTTACTGATTTTGTGAAGACAATCCCATCATAACTTACTGTTGCAACAAATTGTACATTTTATCCAATTTTCCGACATCCGAATAAGCGAAAAGCTACATTAGCAGAATGGAACTTATTTCCGCAAAAATGTCGTTAATGACACGCGAAGTGATCAACATTTGCAAAATAATATGTATGTGTGTCTTATAAGACACACATACAATAAGTGTCCCCCTTACACCCCTTATAAGGGGACACTTATTCAACTTACTCACTAAAAAATCACTATTCTACCATGGACGACAGCATTATAATTGTAAAAAGTGTGTGCATGAAACTATGGGTTAGTTTAGTTTAGTTTAGTTTATCATATTTATTTACCTAAAGACCACATACACTTTTTCTTTCCAATATAGAGTAGATGTACTTCGACTACCATTAAAGTACTAAAAGGCTGTAAGTTAACTTTTTCATTGAAATATATATAGAAATCATTTCAACGAATTAAAAATAGCGAGATTTACAGTTTGTCACGTATTAAAAAAAAGAAAACAACGTGAGGAATCGATAGATAGAATACTCTTTATTGTACACATAACAAAATTACAGGCATAATAGAGTGGAAAAAATAAAAGGCGGCCTTATCGCTAACCAGCGATTTCTTCCAGGCAACCTTGGGCGTTATGGAGCCGTTTAGTAACTGGTAGGAAAGTGTACCACAGAGTATAAAAATAATAATACAATTCTAAACTATATATATCTCCATATAATATACTTACATCAAATATACACAAAAAGTAAACAAATACCTATATTATACATAAACAACTACATACTATATAAATATATGTATATATATAATAGAAAGTATAGAAAACATAGTTGATAGTGTAAGATAATGCTTTTTTACTAATCTCTTAAAGATATTTAACGATTTAGCAGTGTATTCCACAGTTCGAAAGCTCTAACAGCCCACTTCAGTCTACTGATAGCCGATACCGGGCTTTCTGCTTCCATCCACTGCCCGCTGTCCTACGTATGTCGTCACTCCATCGAGTCTCAGGGTGTCCTACACTACGTAACAGTAAAAGAGTTAGGAATCCTAAATATTTCTAGAGATTTCCTGCGATATGTTCAACCTATTAATCCAGATTGGAGCAGCGTGGTAGGTTATTGGAGGCCCTTGTCCTGCTGTAGAAACAGATCGTATATCTATATAAAAATGTAGCTTACATGTTTTTGCAACAAAATTTAAGGTGTTTTTGGGTTAACTTATATTGTTTGGTATAGATATACATTCGGCGTATGTCGAAGACGATGAAACAACGAAATGCCACCATAAACATGTTGTGAGCTACCAAATGTCATTACTCGCTACGTGCTCTGACGTGTTGGGCCACGAACTAAACCGACGTTTACATGGGTCTATCACCTAATGATGTTTCAGTTACGGGGTAAAATGAAACAAAGTAGTTCTATAAATAATTTGATTATTAATGTTTCAGTAGAGCTGTGATAGACGACTGGCGAATCTTATTTATTTATTTATTTCTTTATTGCACATACAGAATAATATAAAAAAGAAAGAAGAAAAAAGAAAAAAATAGCATATGTATAAAGGCGGACTTATCCCTTAAAGGGAACTCTTTGAGTCAACCATCAGTAACAGAAAGAAAAGGTCAAGAAGTGAAATAGGATAATCAAAAAAAGGAAGGAAGAAAAAGTAAAATTAAAAAACACTATATACATAGGTTATTGTTGAAAAATGATGCAATATCAATAATAATGATTATTTGAATTTATTAAAATTGTACTGTTTAATTTAATCTTTTTAATTGAATCTTTTTCGAGGGTAACAGGTTCAAACCCTGGCCAGGCCAATACTTAAGTGTCTAATTGATATTTGCATTTCATCACACGCTTTTTGGTAAAAAAAAAGATCGTGTAAAACCTGCATATCTACGGATTTTTCTAAACTACCAATTTGCAAATTGGTGGGTCCAACCCTTATCTCCCAATATAGAGAGAGGCTAATGCCCAGCATTGGGAGGGTAACAGGCCGTTACATAACTATTTATTATGAGTTACTAAGTAAAAACTGAAAAACTACATTTCTAGATCATTTCATGGCTGCACATTGGCATAGAACGTTGTCGTTACCGGGTGGCAATCATTCTCTCGTGAGGACCACCGCACTATCGCACGTAATTAACCAGTGTCCAGAACTACGTTAGTTAAGTTACACTACTGGAAGAGACAATTATCGAAGCAAAACATTATAAATAATCTACAAAAGTTCACAATTTCTTTCATATGTTTTTTTATGCCATGTTTGTATGCTAATATTGCTTAACTGAAGGAAGAGAAAGAAATTTTTAGGTACAATGAAGAAAGATGTGAATCGCAACGCGACAGTAAATTAAATGTTTAAATTAGTAAATTAAAACATTAAATGGATTTTTTTCTTTGAGGGAGTTTCCTACATACTTAGAAGAAATAAGTATAATTATAGGAACCAATATTCCCTCTGAACTGTAAATGAGAGGTATGAAAATCTCACATCTTTTGCGGACTATACTAGTTAAACTTCGCACTGGTAGTAAATCATATATGTCCTGGTAGGATGGCTGAGAGAGATACTAGCGAGTGGCAAACTAAAATAGGAATATATTTTAATTAGACCAACTGTATTTTACGATAACATTGATTGCTTCTTAACATTGTAGTGTGAAAGATTGACCGCCGATTGGTGTTTTTTCTAGAAAAAGAGAAACATTCCGCATCAGCGAACTTCATTAAATTTAATTCGTCCTTGACGATTCAAAAGTGCTTATTCGAATAAAAATTATTTTAATTTGATTTATGCTTTAATATTTTCAACTAGCTTTGCCAACAACGGCTTCGCCCGCGTGGAATTCAGTGATTTACAAAACTTTTCCCGAATTTTCGAAATTTTAAACATAAAAGTAGTTATAGTGAGTTAACCGTGAGAGATAGAGACATGCTATCGCAGACTTTTTTGTAGTATTTTTATATATCTACAATCATCTACTGACATTACTTTAGCGTATCTCTGCTGGTTTACGCAGCGCACGCGACTAAAGCTCGCAGCAAGCAAGTTTTTTAACAACTGGGCGATCTCTTTAACACAATTTACATAATACCGAAATATACTATCTACCTGAACCATCGAGAACTATTACAAGAGTAGTGCACTTTTCATCTTTTGGTGAAAACCATACAAAAATCCGTTCGGTAGATTTTGAGAAAATCGATTACATACAGACAGACAGCTTTTTGGGACTTTGTTTTATAATAAGTATAGATTAAATCAAAGATTTATATCACTTCCAGTGAAACATCGATCGCCACCAACGCCCTACCAATATACGTAGTTCATTAGCTCTCCCAAACGACAAGGGACAAGGGTCACTTATTTTGTGTTTTGTGACTCCGGAGTGATGGAATAGGCTCCCATTTTGTACAACACCTAACGAGGTATTAACAGTTGGGTCGAGAAAACAAAAGGTTGCTTGTATTGTGATGACTACGTTCTGTAAATAAGTTTTTTTTGCTGATCACGCTCAGAAGGTAATTGATAAATCCATACTCGTATAAAAACGAAACTTTTATACTTAAATAAATGTATACAACTATACTCACGTTATGTAATTATTGGTTGTAACCGATAATTTTTTGACCTATCTCGGGTTCCTTAGCTGAGCTGAATTCATGAGCTCACCTTTGTAGGAAGATCTTCATCTTCATCCAAGTTCACATTTACCAATTTTGATAAAATTTTCTTCACAGGTTAATTGAATCTATCAAAAAAGTATAGGCTATAGTTGAGAGAGTGTCTGGTTGTCCTGCGTCAATGCATTTATACTCGTAGGTACAACCTTATAAATCTTGTTTTTAAATTTTAAATTACAAGTGTCCGGAAAAATAAGTAGAGTTGATTTTAATTCCATCAATACCAAAAATTATACCGATTCTTTCATTTAGTTGGATTTTAAAGAAACACAATTTAAAATACTTTCACTTTTAAAATCAAAATTTTGTTTATATTATTGTCATTAATTGGGTTAAGATCCTATTAAGATGATTTCAATGACAAGACGTGGAATCGAATCCGTGACACTTTGTGACACACGTTTGCGCTATATCCAGTGTCACAATGTTCGTATTTTTCTAAAAGAGATTTATTGATCCTTAAAGTGTATCAACAAACTATCCAAAGATAACAAACCCCACCGAATTAGCCAGACGATTTATCTCACGCAATGTGTGATGCACGCTCGGTTTATTTGTATCCGCCGGATGCGGAAATGACGCGGCCGCCATCGCCGGATGTCGCGACTGCAGCGCCATCTCGGATTAGTGACGTGTCGGTGAAGCTAGCGAAATACGATTGAGTATCTGCTAGCATATTTACAAGATAATAAAAATAATTATTTTAATTAATTAAATAAATATAATTGAACACTCTGAGCGGCGCATATACACTTTCAAATGTTTGTTGTACGGCACTACGTTTTCTCATATAAAATAAATTACCATTAATGACGTTTTTCTTTCGATACACGTACAAAAAACAAACGTGGAGCGGCGCTATCAGTCCAAAAATCTCGAAGGAATTAGTACAAGCTTGAGCTGCTTATGCACATTGTTTAAAGAAAGTCATATTTCGTCGAAGTGTATAAACGTTTATCTAATTCGTTTGACGTCTAATAACGTTGCTCCGCTCAATTAATAGAGTATAGACACAAGTACAATATTCCGATAGGTCAAATTTAATAATTAATTATCAATTTTTTAGTCGCAGAAACCGTGATGATCGAACATAAAACTTGATATTTAAAACACATCATGCGAGACTGAGAGGTGTTTTTAACGCCTAATTTCTGCATATTTTTCAAAAATACCTGGCACATGCGTCCTTCTAACCAAGTAAAAGTGGGCATTGCTCAGCAATGGGGGATAACAATAGCCACTTAAGTAATAATTTAATTTTGATTATTAATTTAATTTTTATTAAAAGTTATATAAATTTTTGTTAAAATAAAATAATGAAGCTGTGATAGCCTAGCGGTGAGACCGTGCGACTCTCTAGAGACGATCGTGGGTTCAAACCCCGGACAGGCACTAATGAATTTTTTTTATTAAAAACCTTATGTGTCTAATTGATAATTGCAATTTATCGCACGCCTTACGATTAAGGAAAACATTGTGAGGAAACCTGTATGTCTCTAGAGATTTACAGAGATATGTGTAATCTACCAATCCGCATTGGAGCAGCGTGGTAGGTCTTAATGGGATAGTAACAAGCCGTTACTTTACTTTACTTATATAAAATTGAATTTTGAATACGGCACTGTTCAAACGCACTGTTGCATTGTGACCTTCGAAAGAACGTCGAAAAGGGTTTCCTGTCCAGATATATTTTAATATATTCTGTTGAAGTTGTTTCATATATTCGATAGATGGCGTTAGTAGTTTTAAGTTACGCTATTGAGTTGCTCTTGATGGATATATAAGTATGGAGTAAAGATATCACGGGTTGTTGAGTCCGATACAGTCCACCACAGCGCGTCGCTTTAAGCCGAGGTCCGGCCTCATAGGAGGCACCCTTAAGGCGACGCTCCCAGGATGTTGCGAGCCTCGCTCGAGACTCTCTCCCAGTTCCCACCCCCGACGATGCTTCCGCGCTCGCCCCCTCTCTCGGTGACGCTGTAAGAGCCATTTGGGCTAACAGCATTAGTCAGTCTCGTGCGTACGCGCGCAGGGAACGGACGCGTATTGTTTATGTGAACGTTATCGCTGCGCGTATCGTGTGAGACGCAAAGTTCGTCAGTTTCGGTTAACGCCCCTGCACCCCTGCCCCCGGCGCCAGTTGTACTCGCCGCGACCCGTGTTGCGGCTCGAGGAAGCGGTCGGCAGCGCATCGCGTGCACCTGCTCCGCCGAAGCTGCCCGGACGCAGCGATCTGCACCGCCTTTCGTTGCAAAGACGTATGCAGACGTGCCCTCAGTGAAACCACCGTTCATTATCCCATTGTGTTTGTAGTCTCCGCCCCCGCTCGCGGGCGCCTAGCTGGGCCTCCCCCCAGGGGTCTCACCCGGCTGGGTTGCACGCGCCGAGGGTGCGTGGAGCTGCACTCGCACAGGAGCGGCTCACTAAGGTACCTCTGTAGCTACTATCCGAGTAGCATTACCCGCAGCGCAAAACTGCGCGAACATGTCCGGTCGGGGGGAGCCCCCCCCGAGGGACCCACGTATTAGGGGGGAGCGCCCCGCGTTCTCCCGCGCTGTAGTGCGGCGCGACATACGGGACAGCAACATCGTCCCGTTTACGCCGATCGCACCCGCAACAGCGCCACCATCACCGCCAGCGCCTGCACCACTACCGCGCTTCCGGATTCCATCCGGCGAGCAAAAGTTGTCAGACTCCGCGCCTTTGTTCTCCGCCGATGTAGCTGAGCTTACATCGGGCGGTGAAGCACCGAAGCGTCCGCGGGTTGCCGACTCTTCGCCCGAATCCCTCGAGGGAGACGACAAGCGTCCGAAGACGGACCAGTCGCCGACCACCTCGCTTACAACGTCGTCGTCATTCGACGTTCACCTAACAGCCGAGCAAAGGACTCGGCCCACTCCACCGCCGGCCTCCTCACCTCGGGACGAGTGTGGCGTGCGACTGCCCACAGAGAGCGCGTCGCAGGGATCCGCCTCGTGGCCTCGGGACTCGACGAGCTACGCCGGATTCGCTTCGTCGCCGTCTCCTATGGTGACGTCCCGGCCCCCTACCCCTCAGGCCGGGCCGTCCGGTTACGCCGCCGCCGCCGCCGCGCCACCGTCACCCCGCGCGCTCCAGCAGCGCCAGGAAGAGCTGCAGCGCCAGCCTAATCCTCCGACCACTACCGGAGCGAAGACGGCGCGCTCCGAGTACCCGCCCATCACCGTGGAGTGCCTCCCCAATTGGACGAGTCACTTCACCGCAATTCGAGGCATCCTCGGACACGCCCCTAACGCCCGCCCGATGGGAAAGGGCGTAAGATTCCTCCCCAAGTCGGCGGAGGAATTCCGGGTGCTCCAACGGTACCTTCTCGACGCTGCCAAGCAGGACCCGAACATCGCCTGGTACTGCTACAGCCCAGCGTCGAGCCTACCCAGCAAGGTAGCCATCAGGGGGCTACCACAGGACACCCCACCAGAGGAGGTCATCGCGGCGCTGCGATCCCTTGGGTATCCGGCGACCCAGGCGAGGGCCATACCACCGGTCAGAGGGCGGCACGGCTGCACATACTTCGTGCAGCTGGAGCATCTGACCTTCGAAGAGCTCGGTCACCTGTACAGAGAGACCGAGCTCCTGTCGATGCCGGGCCTCATCATCGAGGCATGGAAGGGTGGACGAGGTCCGCCACAATGCCACCGGTGCCAGCAGTTCGGCCACTCATCGGCCAACTGTCACCGGCCGCCCAAATGTGTCCGCTGTGCAGGCGGGCACCTGGCCCAAGACTGTGATCGGCCCCAAGAAGCCGCGCCCAAGTGCGCGAATTGTGGAAAAGCGCACGTGGCGCGGGACCGCAAATGCCCGGTCTTCCGCCGCGAGGCGCGAAAGCGCGGCATCGATGTCGCGCCGCCGCGCCCGGACAAGGAAGCGAAGAAGAGGGCAGGGGGGTGTAGGCAAGTTCCCCCCCCAACCGCAATACCCGCCGCCGCCATACAAGTCGCCGCAGTGGCCCCCGCCATCCCCGCAGCTCGTCCCGCGGTAGCCATACGCGCTGCCCCTGCCCCCGCGGCACGTCCCGCAGTGGCTGTGCCTGCCGCCCCCGCCCAACCCGCACTGAGTAGCGCCCCGCCGTCACCCGGCGTATTCATTCACGCTACTCGACGGGGGGAAGCGGGAGGGGCTAACGTAGACCAGGAGCCAGCGACTAAACAACCGCCGGCCTACATCCCGACCCCCTCAGCTACTCGACGGTTGGAAGCGGGCGGGGTTATCATAGACCGGGAGCCGGCGACTCTGCAACCGCCGGCAAATGACCCGATAGGCAGGGGGGAGCCCCTGCGAAAACGAAACCGGCGCATGCGCAGGCAGCCGAGGCCAGCAAAAGCTGAGCCCGCCGCCGCGTCCACACCGCACCCCAGGCCGCCAACATCAACATCGTTGGCGGCAATTCCAGTAATCGCCGAGGCGCCGAGAAGCCGCGGCCACCGACAGGCCACAGAAGAAGAAGAGGCGGAGCTTCGAGCGCCGCTACACCCTACTTTCCCTCTGCCACCCCCCGCGCAGGACTCGGGCATGAACAACATTGTCCGGGTCCTGATCGAGGCGCTCATGGCGGCGCTCGCGCACTATGCGAGCACGAGGGATGTAGTCGGCGCTATAACGGCGGCCATAACCCAGTTCGGGCGGTCGTACCAGTGACCGCCCTAAGAGTACTATATTGGAATCCGGGCGGCATAAGAGGACACGTCCGTGAGCTAACACTACTCGCCCAGTCGCAGGACATCCATGTTATCCTCCTGGGCGAAACCAAACTCACGGACAGCGTCGAGCTCCGCGTGCCCAACTTCTTCGTGTATCGGCGTGATGAAATCTCTCCCCGGGGCTATCCGTACCGAGGTACGGCCGCTCTGGTGCGGAGGGATATTATACACGAAGAGTTGGAGCACACCCCGTTCACTAGCACCCGTACACAGGGGGTGCGTGTCAACGTGGGCAACCAGGAGCTCCGCATTTATGCCGCCTACAAACCACCCGGATTGACTTTCTGCAGCACCGATGTCGGGACAATCTTCGGACAGCAGGGACCCGCAGTGATCGTGGGTGATCTCAACGCGAAACATCATGCGTGGGGATCGCGAATCATCACTGGGGTCGGGAGGCAACTGCACGAAGATAGCGTGAGGAGCGGGTACGGTGTGATGGGGCCGGGAGCGCCGACCCACATACCCACCGACAGCCGCTCCCAGCCAGATGTCCTTGATATAGTGCTGCACCACGGACTCGACAACCCGTTTGATGTCGAGGTCCTTTATGACCTTGACACCCAACATCTACCGGTTCTGGTCACCCTAGCCACCCAGGGAGGCTTTTTAGTGCCCCGCCCGCCGCGGATGCGGACGAACTGGGAGCGCTACACCGCCGAGCTTGCCGGGCTTGAGCTGACAGGCCCGATTACCACACCTTCGGGAGTCGACGATGCTGCTGCGCTCGTCGCGGAAGCGATGATCGCCGCCAAAGCAGCAGCCACCACCACCACGTCGACTTCACCGGATACCAATCGAAGGAAGGACCTGCCGAGCTCGCTCCGCAATATGCTCAAACGGAAGCGCACCCTACGCCGCCTATGGGCCCGCACTCGCTGCCCCAGGGTGAAGGCTGACCTGAACCGGCTTGCAGAGAAGATCGCGCGTGCCGTAGTCGCTCTCGACGAGGCGCGATGGGAGGATACCGTCGATCGAGCGACGGAACACGACACAGCGCTGTACTCTCTCTGCAAGAAACTCACCGGACATGACACCCCCGTCTACCCGCTGTTTGATGCAGCGGGTAGACGCACCTATACCGCCAAGGGTCGCGCTGAGATCCTGGCGGCCCACCTGGAAGAGACTTTTAAGCCCAACGCCCCCAACACCTCCAACCTCCAAGTCATCCGTCATCACGCGGCTGTCCAGGACAAGCTGGAGAGGTTCCTGTCGGCCCCTACACCGCCGCTCCGGGGAGAGGATTTCATCTCCCTGTCAGAGCTGCGGTCGGTCGCTGCTCGCCTTGATAAGCGAAAAGCGCCAGGCCCCGACGGAATCACCAACGCCGCGTTGATGCTGCTGCCCCGAACAGGTCTCGTAGCGCTCACGAGACTGTTCAACGGAGTACTCCGCACCGGCCACTTCCCAGAGGCGTGGAAGGCCGGGAAGATCATCGTTCTTCCCAAGCCGGGGAAGGACCGCCGCCTGCCTGGAAGCTACCGGCCGATCACCCTGCTCTCGCACATAGCCAAGCTGTTCGAGCGTCTGCTGCTGCGTCGAGTCACGCCCCATCTGCCCCTGCGCGAGGAGCAGTTTGGATTCCGCAGCGGCCACTCGACGACGCTCCAGCTGGCGAGGGTAATCAACCACCTGACCAGTGAGCGGAACAACGGGCGCTACACCGTGGGGGTCTTTCTCGACATCGAAAAGGCCTTCGATCGTGTGTGGCACGCCGGGCTCCTGGTCAAGATCTTGGACACCACCATGCCGCCTGCTTATGTGCGAGTGCTGGCATCTTTTCTACACGGCCGTAGCTTTTACGTGGCAGTGGATGGTGCCGAATCCCAGCCACGCACCATCCAAGCCGGAGTACCCCAGGGCAGTTGTATATCGCCGCGCTTATACGCGGCGTATACGGATGACATCCCCACCCTGCGCCACCATTTGCGGGAAGGGGAGGAGGACGTGCTGTTGTCGCTCTTCGCTGACGACAGCGCGTATTTCGCGTCGTCCTACCACCAGATCGTCGCCACCAACCGCATGCAGCGTATGCTGGACTTGTTGCCGGAATGGCTGGACAAGTGGAGGATGGCCGTCAACGTCGGGAAGACGGCCGCTCTGCTCACCAGCCGCTCCAAGCCGCTACGTCAGCTGACTCTTCGAGGCCAGGACGTAGAGTGGAAGACCACAGTGAGGTTTTTGGGGTGTGAGTTGGACCGCAGCCTGCGCATGGTCCCCATGGTCAATCGTGCCGTGGGCCAAGCTGCTGCTGCCAGGTCCCAGCTCTACACGCTGTTCACATCCTATTTACCTGTCAACACCAAACTGCGAGTCTACGGTGCCTACGTCCGCTCGCGCTTGACGTATGCGGCACCCGCCTGGTACGCGCTATGTTCGGCGTACCAGAAGCGAAGACTTCAAGTCCAGCAGAACCGCTGCCTGCGACTGATCGTAGGAGCCCCGAGGTATGTGCGGAACGACGTCGTGCATCGGGACACCAGAACGCCGACCGTGGAGGAGTATGTCCGTCGCCTAGCGCGCCGGATGTTCGCGCGTGCGGACAATAGCGCGCACGTACACCTCCATGGCATCGCGCCACTCCATGCGCGACCACCCGATGGACGTTCCCTGCCTCGCGAGCTCCTGCGATCACCGTCTCCGCGGCCCGATGCGGATGACGACGGCGACGAAGAGGACGACGCGACGGGCGAAAGGGCGAATACACCGGACATGACACACCTACCTGATCGAGACACCACCGAACGAGACACCACCGAAATTGACCCCGAGGTCTGGGAGCTACCATTCCCAGACCTCCCCACCGAACAAGACATCCATTAGGTCACCTAGGTGACCTGGGCTTACGGCCCAAATACCGACACCTTTGGGTCACCTAGGTGACCTCGGCCTACGGCCGGAACACATACCGGGCTTAAGTGCCCGCGAGGAGATGCCCGGGTAGAGAGGAATTCCTCGAGGCCCGCACCCCGTTTACCCCCACCCGGGGAGTAAACGAGAAGACCCTGCTGTCTGCATTAGTTAGTGTCCGAAAAAAAAATCACGGGTTGAATTTGAATGTTGTGTAGATCGTGTATCTTGTTTAATTCATTGAGAGATTTCGATTCTAGGTCGTCGTTGGTAACACTTTACTGTAGTAATATATAATTCTAGAATATAGATCACTCGACAGTGGAGTCGAGTCGAGAGTTTATT
The DNA here is from genome assembly GCA_947086505.1 of Morpho deidamia. NCBI lineage: Eukaryota > Metazoa > Arthropoda > Insecta > Lepidoptera > Nymphalidae > Morpho > Morpho deidamia. Next base: position 4,545,967 of record CAMTZC010000011.1, read on the forward strand.
TAGTTATACGTTTAAACATATTCCCAATCACAAACTAAGGCGGTACCATATAAGTGTGAGATGAGTCTATGTTCCTATATATTGAGTCATTATTAGTAAAATAAAGAGTCACGTCAAAAGCAAAACATTGAAATTAATTTATATGGGCGGCACCCTAAAGTATTTCCGCAAAACAAACAACAAAGACAAAACTCTCGGTTACACCGCGATATTAGGATGAAATATTAGCAGGAAAGTTTTTCCGCGCAAATTCCGCGTTTGCGAACTCCACGACATTTGCGGGATGCCGGTACGTTTGACAAGGGAAAGAAGTCCTTTAATGTTTTTATACGAACCTTCAGTTAAGGTAAGGTAATTTGACCTTAAACACAACAAGCCTTTTTCCAGGCAAGTTGTAGAGACTATATATACGATTTATAGAAGTAGACGTTACTTTGCGGAGGTCCATAATACAAAAGTAATGAAAACATTAAAATATATGATATATTTTCTAAAATATTTCACAAAATTATATATTTTTTTGTTCCTTCTTTAAAGACGCTTTTTTACACCACTTTTTTTTCAAGCATTTTATTTTCATTTACTTAAGTTACTCAGGTTACCGAAGGCAAAAAAAGGATTTTTTTTCATTATATACATTTATTACGTTCGCCGTGTGGTATCCGGCCGAGTAGAATAAACCCCCACTTATTTCTTACCGAGGTATCGTATAAGGCGACTAAGGTAAGTCGACCGCGTCCTAAACTAATTAGCCAAAACATGTAACATGTTTAAACATGTTGTGGCGATCCCACTTATAGAGGGATAACAGCAAGGGAATGATATAAGTTTGTAATTGTGACTTTCCAATTTATAATATTAGTAATTTATAGAATTAGGCGTTACTTTGCGGAGATCCATAATACGAAAGTAATAATAAAATTATTTTGCTATAATCCGCGATACAGTAAATAGACAATATATATAGTGTTAAATGTATAGTAGACTATCCGTGTTTTCATACCCAATACGTGCAGGATTCGTAAAAACATGCACAAACCTCCACCACTTCCACCACAATACACAAGCACTACACACGTTCACTATCACAAACTCAACAATCGTTTCGCCCCGCAACCGAAGCATCATCAGGAGATAGATTCCACGACAAAATCGCGAATTTTATATTACGAATCCTGTATGAATACGTATCGGGTATGAAAATACGGATAGTCCACAATACATTTAACACTATATATATTTTCTATTTACTGTATCGCGGATTATAGCATAATAATTTTATTATTACTTTTGTATAATATAGTGTTGTTATTCTTGCGACCGCACCGCGAGTGACGCTGAGGTGTGGCGAGGTGAGCGAATATTGGATATTTGGACGGCCGGGAAACACGACCTCCTGTCGTGATGATGAATCCATAGGAGCGGCATCAACTGACTTCGTGTACGACCCTACGCAAACTTACCAACCACATTTTCACCTGAAAACCTTAAGAGAAAATAAAGCTATGCAATTCGCAACCTTATCCATCACAAATAAGGTCGCAAAGTTGATTGGCGATTTTAGCAGGTGTAAATAAAAGTTATAAAAATATGCTTTTAGTATTTTAATATAGATACAGTTGCATTGTTTTGGTCGCTTCGTGTCGTTGGTAATGAATTTACGACCAATCTTAGGGTAATATAAACAAATGTTTTTATTATTTGCTCTTTTTGAACGTATATTAAATATTTAGTGGATTAGACGGTATAATTTAGGTCTAAAGTTTAAAATATAATTATGTTGTGGAATTACTTGGAATTAACTTTGTTTTTTTTAGTGTTCGCCGTCAAGCCCTAAGTCTTCGTTTTGTTTCTCGTAAAATATATATTTGGTGGCATAATGGCTAGAGCGTCGGAAGTATACCATAGAAAATATACTTATTTAAGGACTACCTTAAAAATATGTTCTTTATTCACATTTTGATATTCATCGTTTATGTGATTAAACCTGCTTATGCCTGTGCAAGCCAATTTCCATTGAGATGAGATGAGATGCGAGAAGTGATGGTTGTAAGGATTATATCTTTTCTTTAAGGAGACTGGAGATCTTTGTCCACAAATGGGTCAGTCAAAATATTTTTCACTACGGTACAGTTAGTTTAATCATTATTTTAAAAGATTTTTTAAGAAACGTTGAGGTAACTGGCGAATATTTTAGACGATAAACGGATGAATTATTGAAGATTTTGACGTTGACGTTGACGAATTAAAATTTAATACGTTATCATACAACATTAAAGCTGTCAAAAATTTGTATGAAAAAAAGATAAAAATAAACTATATGTCGTACATATTGGTAAAAAGGTGAAAGGTTCTGCGTGTATGTGTGTCTGTTTGTACTGCTTTAAAGTATCAAAGGTAAAGGCTCGAAATGTTCTGTGCTATTCGGCCTAAGTCTGTCATACTATAAGCTAATTAAAATTGTAGTCCAAAAATGCAATTTTCTATCTATACATGATCTTTATCTTTAAATCTCAATTGTAACAATTAATGCACCGCAAGAGCAGCTGCAGATCGCAGCTAGTATTGCTTAAGTTACTCTGATTTGTAACAGTTGACAGTTAACAGTCTGATTTGACTGGCCCGTTGGCGCAGTTGGCAGTGACCCTGTCTTCGGCTCCGTGGGTCGCGGGTTCGATTCCCGCCGAGAACCAACATTTTCTATTTAGAATGTGTTGGTTCTTCGAGTCTGGGTGTATATATGTATTTAATTATGTATTTAAAACTATATATGTATATATTTACCAGTTGTCTCTCACCCATAACACAGTATTAAGGATGGGGATGGACGACCGTGTGTGTAAGTGTCAATAAAAAAAAAAGTTTGCAATTTCTATTTCCGTTTCCGATCCGATTTTGTCTATTCCGCGTTCGCCCGTCAATTCAGTAGGTCCCCAAAATACCAACTCGTATCACTTACGCACACGATTTGATGCGAGCGTCTTGACCGCGACTAATGTACCGTGTGTGACGTCCCTCTGACGTGGGACTCGATTGAAAACCGGACCTACCCTCGGGTGGCCGTTCAAGTATGTATTGGTGATGTTTTACAACGATTTACGAGTGATTAGGCTTCGTAGATCACGGCTTTTGGGAAGTTACGCGAGATCTTTTCGCTAAAAATTCTATAGTGTTTGAAGATGCTGTGCTGCCAGTAATAAACCAAAACTTATTCTGTAACTATTTTAAATAGGCTCAAAGCTATTAAGCCATTATAAGAGCTAAATCAGCAGGGTATCATTTGAGAAGTAATTAAATTATTTTTTAATCGAAGAGTCCATAGTTTTTGAGGGCTAAATACTTTGAACACTGCATGCTGCCAGAGATGACACTTGAGCTATTATTGACCTTAAAAGTAAACTCAGTCACTAAGCGATTAACAGAGCTATCAATGATAGGCAGGGAATATAGTTCGAAGAACCGATAGATCTCTCACGTGATGGACCGATGACTTAAAACACGAGAATCGACTCAAGTGGGAATCCCTAGATGAGATTTAAACAATGCCGTGGACCTTGAAAAATGAAAAGGAAGGCTTCATTACAATCGAGGTTATATCCATTGATGCACATGAATCTTTTCTACGGATATTTGAAGGTTCTTCAAATTACCACCCAGCTTGCTCGCACGGACATCGCTATTGCCCGTATTCATTAGTTTTTGAGTTATTGTCGTTAAAACCACTAACTCCTTTACTCATTGACCCTGTTACTTTCTAGACATAACGGGATACATTGTCAATAAATGCAGATTAATGGAGACGAGTTTCTCATTTACAATCTTAAATAAGCACCTTATCCTTACCTTTATAATTCTGGTATTATTAATATGTATCATCAATCGTCAAATAAACTTAATATAATTCTAGTTGTTTTCTTTACATGTCCTATGTTCCACATGCTGCAGCTAATAGGTAGATAAAATATCGTAACAAATCGCTCTCCAGCGTATTTGCTATTTCAATTTCAATATTTCTTTGATGTGGCAGTACCCTTACATCCCCTTTATAAAACTATTAGGATGTATGTCACGGTCTCAAAAGGCCACATTTCACACTAAACGAGGGGGTCAGATATATAACCCATTTAAACCACCGCCGGAAAATTTGCGAAACGTTTTACCATTGAAATAAATTTAATCTGCGTTACGCGCACTTCCAAAGTAATGACATATGCTTCAATATTTTTCTACAAATGACGAATGTTATGATTGAATGAACAAGATACATATGGAGAAAATAAAAAGCGCACTTTTGATTACGCAAAAAGCTAAATGCCCTCTCCAATTTCACAGAGAGCCCTCACAAAAGATCACCCACATTAACTATGAATGGACTAAAACAAGCTCGCCATGGACACGGATGGAAATTAAAAAGAAAAAATGTTCGAGAAACGGAAATACGAATTGAATTTAAGTACATTTTAAATTTCGAACCCCTAGCTTTGACCGGTTCAAATAAAAGGACGGTCGTGTTCGAAATACGAATGCTTTTTGATCTCGTTTCGTACCGCATTCCCTTAACGGATGAAGCTTTTGCGCGCCACGCGACTAAATGGATTATTTTCTTCTTGTGTTTTTTTTTCAAAAACAATTTTTCGAGTCTGTTTTGTACTGGTTGACGACATATCTTTTCTACTTTGCTTATTTCATTACATACCCTATTTCCTTGATATATATACCAGATTCGCATGCTTACAATGTTTATGAAAATATCGCAGCATTTTGTTCTTTACAGATGTTTCTTTATGTTTGCATACCATTTTAATAAGACCTGCAGCGGTGTATTTTAAAAGTCTGTGGTTAGCAAGAGAAAGTTCTTGTTAAGGTGGTGGGTGACTGGGAAACAAAACGTTGACAAGCGCGGGATGTGATTGGATTAAGGAGGGTTGACTTTATGGTCGTTGGCAATTTGGAAATTGACTACGGGAATCTGTTTAAGCTTTTTGTGTGTGGCGTCGTGTCAATTTCTTTCTGTATCGAGTTTAAATGCGAGGAGCGTCATTTTGGGGATTAGAAATTGCGGTTTTATAGTGTGTTCTTGTATTAGATATTATGGAATGAGTTTTGATAATGGTATTGAATTCTCTTGCGGGTATTTTGCATTATTAAGATTGTAACGACATTTTTTCGTTTTATTAAAACAAATGATTTATAGAAGCAGACGTTACTTTGCGGAATTCCATATTACAAGCAATATAACAGAACTAACTACTTTGCTATATACAGTACGATTTTTGTCGTGAAGCCTATCCTCCTGATGATGCTTCGGTTTCGGGGCGAAACGATCGTCGAGATTGTGGTGGTGGGTGTGTGTGCTGCTTTTGTGTTCGTTGTTGCTGGTGAATTGCGCCTTGGGGTGCATGTGGTGGCTGGTCCTGCATGTATAAGGTGCGTAGATTTTGCCTGCTTCATACACATTGGCTTTGCATGCATTCACTTAACCCGTGCGGATTATAGCAAAGTAGTTAGTTCTGTTATATTGCTTGTTTTATTAAAACAACTATAACATAGTTTGTACTGAGAATTATAAAAATTTAGCTTTGGTTTTTTGTATATAATTTAAGTGTAAGGGCGCTATCTGTGCCGTGATACATTAGCGGTTAGATGCGTTCTTACTTAAGGTACGCGAAGAAATTTAGGTTTTCTAAAAAATGCAAATTTATTATGACTGTATATAAAAATGCTTCGTGCTAGTTTGTTTTAATACAAGCTTTTCCGACGTTTTCTGAATTCGAATCTATGCATTCGTGAAAAAGATATAGCGCCACTACCATTACAATCATAGGTAGGTTATCGATAATGATAATGTAACAAGATTTCCACATTTCTAATAGATATCCCGGCGGGTATCGAGAGATGTTAAAATTCGCGAGTTTCCACGACACCATACTGCATTAGCACAACAAAGCCACTTGGCGATCCGTCATCGCATGACTACTGATTTATTTTAATGGATATATATTTTTGATGTTATATATTCGCGTTAAGCACGGCGTATTTAACACTTAAGAAAAAGTACTGGCATATTCCTTGCCTAATACACTGTTTGGCAAAGACCTCTTTTTTAGAGAGGAGGGTTGGACTTTAAGCGCTTTGCATTCAGAGCTTAATATCTATAGAAAATTCGGAACAACAAAGTACGCATTGCACCGGTGTGGTTGGTCCAAAATGAAAGAGGAGCTCTTTATGTACCAGTGGACTTCTAAGCAGTGCTATAGACTTCTATGCAAGCGTATTCCATTTTAGACTGTATTTGCAGTCAAGTCTCGCCCATTAAATAATTAATAAAAATTATGGGGGTAGTAACTAATAAACTTCTGCTAGAACTAAATCAAAACCTCGACGGAGCTGAATGCAGGGTTACTGTTACCTGCGCCAACGAGCCGTTAATATAAAATTATGTCTTAAAGTGTCCGCGATGCTAGGTCAAAACAGTCTACTATTCTATGACATTACCACGAGTGTAACTCTCAGTGGCCTCTATCAATCACTTATGGAAACCTATCAGGGCACATCCATTATGCACGAGATAAGTTTGTACAATAACTTGCGGAAACTTATCGGACTCCACAACCTGTTATTTATTTTCGCCCGTTGGCGCAGTGGGTTGTGACCCTGCCTTCAGCTCCGCGGGTCGAGGGTACGTTTCCCGCCGAGGGCCAACATTTTATATAAACAATATGTTGGTTCTTAGAGCCTGGGCGTATATTTTGTATTTAAAATTATATAATACCTAGTATATTACCAGTTGCCCGTCACCCAGAACACAAGTATTAAGATACTTACTTTGGGCACGGACGGCCGTGTGTGTAAGTGTCCCATATATTTATTTATTTTGATTTTAGAGCTGTGATAGCCTAGCGGTGAGACCGTGCGACTCTTATGAGAGGAACACAAGTTCAAACCCGGGCAGGCACTAATGAGTTTTTTTATTAAAACTCATCTGTCTAATTGATAATTGCAATTAATCACATGCTTTTCGGTGAAGGAAACATCGTGAGGAAACCTGCATATCTCTAGAGAATTCTGGAGATATGTGTAACCTACCAATCCGCATTTGAGTAGCGTGGTAGGTCTTAGCTCCAACCCTTCTCTCCAGAAACGGAGAGAGGAGGCCTATTCCCAGCAGTGGGATCGTAACAGGCCGCTACTTTACTTTTTTATTTATTTATTTTAGATCTGTATAGCGTGTTAATATTATTGGATGATATTTTATTACGTATAAGCTGTTAGTTCGTGGAACTGATAGGCGTTGAAATACTTAGGTGCTGGAATAGCGGACCGGAAAATGCAGATTTGGTTAATCTCCTACGAGTCAACTTACATTAGTCGCATTTCACGACAGCTCGGTAAGAAAATTCGTTCATGTCAACTGATACATTAAAATATTCTTAGTTACGTAATATGTATTTTTTTAATTTCAAAAGGGAAAACAGGATTTTTCTTTTTCAGAACAAAAACAAGTCTGTAAAAGAAAAACAGAATTTTCTTAAAGTATCTCTCTTAAAGTATCTTGTTGTTATTTGGTTTTTAATAATAAATTTTATTAATATTGCACAAGCGGATAAGACATACATAGACAGCATATACGTACATAGACAGCAGATAAGCTGTGATAGCCCAGCGGTGAGACCGTGCGACTTTTTCGAGGGGAACACGAGTTCAAACCCGGGCAGGCACCAATGAGTTTTTCTATTAAAACTCATATGTCTAATTGATAATTGCAATTTATCACACGCTTTTCGGTGAATTCTGGAGATATGTGTAACCTACCAAACCGCAGTGGAGCAGCGTCTTAGCTCCAACCCTTCTCTCCAGAAACGGAGAGAGGAGGCCTATTCCCAGCAGTGGGATTGTAACAGGCCGTTACTAGACAGCAGATATTTATAATAATATTATTCAATTAATCGATATAAAATTTCGATACGAACTTTCATAAACTCAAGCGCGTACAGAACCAATTTTATTTCTTTATTATTTTCCGCTTATGTATGTATGCTTAAAATTTAATGTCAAGATAAAAGTAGCCTATGTCACTCCATAGCCTTTTTGTTAAAATTGTTATTATCTTTGTAATTATAAAATTAATTATTCAAAACAATAATCTATTAGTTTTCCCCATTCGTAATTGGGCCTTGAGTTGAGAATTAGCGCCGCCCTTGCAACAAAAAAAAATTATAAACGAATATAATCTTGGCCCATATGTTTAACGATTCTAAATCTCTGGAAAATGAGTCAAGATTTGTCGAATTTCTCACAAACGACTGGAATTGGTTCAGGAATAAGGTGTTTCTTTAATATTAACCTACCTGCCGGTATCTTCTAGATTTTTTTTTCGCGATAAGTTCTAAGATATTTATTAAAATTTATAGTAAGGCATCATATATTTAAAGCATTACATGGTTATTGTATCATAATTGATAATTAATAGTTGTTGTATAGAAATATATCTTTGTCATATAAATAATATAATATATATATATTTTTCTATGTTCCTATAAAAGAGGAAGTAATCTCATCACACGTTTTGTTATACCTCGAAGGGACTTACATTCATTTATAAATAACTTGCATCGAAAAAACTGTATACATTCGTTATTATATTTATAATCATAGACCAAACAACCCGCTTTAGTATTAATGATGATATTTTAGTTAAATCTTTACTAAAATTTTTAATTTTCAACCTTCGATATAATTTTCAAAATTCTTCTTATTTAATTTTAAGTCTTCATTACAACGGAAAATCATCAAACCATTGAAATAGTTACTTCCCTTTACCATTTTCACTTTAACAAAAAACGTCATAAAGGAATGTTTACACGATAACATCTGTTACACGCTACTAACCCCATCCTACGGGCATTACCATAACCTTTATGGGAAGGAAAAATAATGGGCACTTGGCAATAGGGGGTCAATTCCTTGGCCCCTTCGCGCGACAATCCGAATGACGTGTGACATATACGTGACCCTGGAATGCGGTGGACACACGGTCATTCAGACTGGGAGAATGTAGGTAAAGTAGTTAAATAAGATTTATAAAAGTAAAGACATTTTATCCCACAGCTGGGCGATGGCCTCCTCAATAGATAATATCCAGTATGTGTTTTTTTACCTTTTCCGAAAGAGAAACGGTAATTTTATTATCCTATATGTTGTGTAAGCTTAAATTGTATCGAATTACATTAATATTTGATTTGCCTTAAAAACGCAACGGGCACACAAACTTTTATATTTATAATATACTAGTTGAGTCCGCGGCTCCGCTCGCTCAAAAATCTATGTGTTACAAATTTTTTTCACATAAATCTCAACCACGCTGAAATTCTGAGGTAGAAAGTAGTGAGCTATATGTTCATTCACAACCTCCTCGGTCTTTAAGTGGATGTCCCATCAAAATGAGTATAAATAAATATAAATAATAAATAAATAAATATATGGGACATTTACACACACGGTCGTACAACCCCAAAGTAAGTAATTTAATACTTGTGCTATGGGTGAGAGACAACTGGTAAATATATACATATATAGTTTTAAATACACACTTAAATACATATATACACCCAGACTCGAAGAACCAACAAATTCTAAATAGAAAATGTTAGTTCTCGGCGGGAATCGAACCCGCGACCCGCGAAGCCGAAGACAGGGTCACTGCCGCCAACGGGCCAGTCTGTATGTATGTCAGAATGTACTTAAACCTTCTTCAAAAATCGCAGTTATCTTTTAGTAAAAAGCGTACAACAATTCATTCAGTAGATTTTAAGAAAATCGATCACATGCAGACAGATAGCTTTTAGGGATTTTGCTTTATAATATGTATAGAAGTGTGAATGTAGATTATAGTAAGCGAATGCACAAATCGCACGCTTAGGCTTAATTGAGTTAGACACATTGTGATGGTGTGACCCGATCATTAAGTCGCTCTCCATCCAGGTTCACGATGCCTTGCAATCCGCAAGAGATCACAAAACCTGGGTAGTGATCCGTGGAGAAGGTCAAGACCCTCAGCACTCAGGAAAACGACGCAAGAAGGAGGAGTGTGACTTGTTCACAGGTTTACTTGAATAAAGAAATTTTGGAGCCTGACAATATGTCGGTGTATTCTATATTAGCTAGCTATTCTCAAATTATTTCAAACGATAGGAAATATATCCTACTAATATCCTATCCTACTAATATTATAAATACGAAAGTTTGTGAGGATGGATGGATGTTTGTTACTCTTTGACGAAAAAACTATTCAACGGATTTGGACGAAACTTGACAGATTTATAAGTTATACATCGGAATAATAGGCTACAACTTGTATTACATATTTGAGAGCTTTGCTATGGAGGGTGAAATATGCATAAAACATACTATAAAATCTTAAAGGCAGTGTGTCACATTTACTAGGGTGACTCCCAATACACAAAATCCCTCAGCTAGGGGATCAAACATGCTTGGGAATTGGGGTTATTCGTTCTAGGTGAACTACGGAAGATTGCAGAAAGTGGAAACTTGTCCTGTAGTTTAGTTTTGCGATAATATTTAACAGTTTTCTTTTGCTGTGCCTTCACAATCTTTTGATTACTGCTTGATAAAGTTCTATGCATATTTGTCTAGTAAGAGATTTTACTCTGTTTTAATCTATTTTCAAAAGTAATAATATTTTGCTACAATTCGTGATAAAGTGATAACTGTACAGTGGTCTATCCGTTTTCATACCTGATTCATGCAGGATTAGCAAACACACATGCACTACACACATTCACTATCACAAACACAACAGTCATTTCATTATATAATGAAATAGTCATTTCGCCCCGCCATGTGGAGTCTATGTCCTGATGATGCTTCCATAGATGCAGATAGGCTTCACGACAAAATCACAAAGATATATTTAAGTATGATATCAGCGAATTCTTATATGTATATTGTAAAACATAGTCTTCAAAGCTGTCCGTCTGTATATGATCGATTTTCTCAAAATCTACTAAACAGATTTTGGTACAGTTTATAGCAAAATATAGTGCAATTCGTGAGGAAGGTTTAAGTTAATAGTTTATTCTCCGGAACGGTTAAACCGATTTTGATACGACTTTCATTGGAAAATATTACGAGTTGTGTAGCAATCTGGCTACTTTTGTTTCCAGATTATTTTACGCAGAAAAAACTTTGCAACACCGCTACGAAACCGTGGGTTCAATTAATATGTCATATATGTCATACTTATGTATGCCAAAATCGGGTCATACATTATATATTGAAACTTTTAAGTCTCATGCTGTTGTATTTTTCCAGAACTTTACATTATCATATGCCGCCTCTGTATAAATATAGAGAAGTGACTTAGCCCCGAAATTTGTTCCGAAGATATCCAAATCTTATCATTATTGTAATGTCCGAGTATTGCATGCATTTTCCTCGGGTACAGTCGGCAGCATAACTCTAATTTAAATTATAATCCTTATTCGAATAGCGGTAAGGACTACGCTGTGAGTGAAAGGGGTGGATTGTATCATTAAGCCATGACGCCAACACATCAGCTTATGGACCGGATGACCTATTAAAATAATCGCGGCAATTCAATAAACAACCATTATACTGTTGCCGGTTATATTTTTGGGGAGATATAGTTGGTTTGAGAGGTTTTGAGCTATGAAATTCCCTTTGTGCTGTTTATAGGTAGCATATTTTTTTAATTACCTATTTATCTATTTACAGCGTCTGATAAGGATCTCTAGTATTCTAAAAAAAACCTTCGATTTTGCTAAATGCTTTAAATCTTTCTCTTTATAAAATAAAATGGTCTACATTAACTACGACTGTAACATAATCCTTTTGAATATTTTTCTTGTGTAATAGTTTATTTCTTTGTAATACAAAAAAACGCACGCTTTTCTGTGAAGGAAAACATTGTGAGGAAACCTGCATATTTCTAGAGAATTCTGGAGATATGTGTTACCTACCAACCCGCATTGAAACAGCGTGGTAGGTCGAAGCTCAACACTTCTCCACAGAAACGCAGAGAGGAGGCCCATGCCCAGCAGTGGGACTGTTACATGTTGTTTAACTTACTTTATAATACACTACATATAGGATGTAGATGAGAAATGTCACATTTCAGAGATGTTACTGCAACGTTACAGCAATGAAGCACTAGATGGGACTGTATTCTTATAGTAATCCATTTATTAAGAAGTACTAGTACCTAGGTGATCAAGCTTTGCTAGGTATTTTTTAGAAAAAATAAAAAAATGCAATTTGAAAATAAAAGAGTAAAAGAAGTTAAATGAATTGGGTGATTTATGGACTTGATTAGAGTAATCTGATTTTGAGCCGAACCTTTCCCAACCGAGCTGTAGTGATCTTACAAGTGACAGCGTAATTAACCTTTGTTTTCTAATAATATTTTAGACATTGCGACACCTAATAAGCACTTGGATAAAACCCCCTTTTTTGCTGCATACTCAGTCATGGCGGTCGCGGCGACGTAAAAAGTGCTTCTTAGAGTTTCCCCACCTTATAGCATACTAATAGTAGCAGTAAAGTTGACGATTCAAAAGTACTTGTTTACAAGTTTACTTTTGTTAGAATTTTTTTGTTTTGTTTGAATAAAGAATATTTCAAATTTGAATTTGAATATAATGCTAACTATAAATAGTTTCAAAAACACGTACAAATAAATTTAATGTTCGATTCCAATACCATTTCCGGCGGCAGCAAAATACTTTCACCAGTGTTAGTTTAATTCCTTTGTTCATATACAATAATATTTACAAATACTGCAGGTATATAACAAATATTTTTCACATTCTATTTATAAGTAGCCTCCATTATTCAATAAAAATTCTTCCCCGACCTTGAAGGTAAAATAATACAATATTTGTTAAGGATTTCTAGATAATTGCTTTCAAATGTAAATATGTAACTGTTTGTCGGTTTGCGAAGATAAGATTGATAGCTAACGGCATTTTATTTGTATTTTGTTCTTCCGGATTTATATAATGATTGACCTTTTATTGAAATCGAAAATTAGAATATAATCAATACAACTTGGTTGGGCAGCGTTCGGGAAGGAACGCAAAATCATTTTAATCCATCAGTGCCTGAATACCAAAATTATAAATATTTTTTTTTGATAGTACCTGTGAATTCGTTCGCGTTAACTTAAATGTTAATTATTTATTATTTACTACATGTTTTGGGTGTAATTTCTTTTTCTGAACGTTAATCCGATATATCAGCTTTTACCAAATCAAATCAAATCGCTCCGGTATAACCCTAACAGCGGTATAGACAGACAAAATCTAGCGTTTAGAATATTGCATTCGATAAGTATAATAAAATTTATTGATGTGCGAATTTAATATATCGCATGACCCAAAAAGCAAGAGAGAGAGAGAGAGAGAGAGAGAAATCGGAACTTTAACCCACCACCCTGTTAACATGTGAATTGATAGATTATATATAGATATATCCCAGAAAATTTGTAAGGATTCAAATTTGTACAGGTTTTTAAACGACGTTTTCATAAGGCGTATAATGAATTGTGAATTTTATGGGAATTACTGATATATTTATTTATAATATATCATCATCCCTCTGCCCTTATCCCACTCTAACTGGAGTCGGCACAACATGTTAAAAACATGTCGTCACATGATTTGGCTACGTATTTTACGACCGGCCGCCTGTCTGACGTCAACTTACCTTAGTCATATTTTACGACCTCTCGGTAAGAAAGAGGGTGGTCTATTCTACTCAATCGGATACCACACGGTGAGTTAACTTACCTTAGTCACCTCTTACGACACCTCGGTGAGAAATGAGGGTGATCTATTCTACTCAGTCGGATACAACACGGCGGGTCGACTTAACTTAGTTGCCTTTAACGTTACCTTGGTAATAAATGAGGGTGATCTAATCTACTCAGTTTTATTATATAATATAGTATATATTAAATAATTAATCAATCAAACGACGACGACGAATGTATTGCGTGGAGTTCTTTTCCGGACAGGAGAAGATAATAGCAGAGGAGATTTTCCAATTGTACAAAACAAACAGATTTGATAGTACTTTCTTTTTACGATGATTTTGAGGTAAAGCATCAAATATGTTCAGTTTAGGTAATAACAGGACCAAATGGCAAGCTACCTGTTTTACGCCGTAGGATATGTTTTATTTTGTCTGGACTTAGGGCACGGGTTGCATGCTGAACTGTATTAAGTTATACTATTTTATCCACATTTATAAAATAAATATAAAAGCGTTGGGACTTTTGTAAGAGGAATAATAGTGCTAAAATTAGTAATGAAATGGATGAACAAACCTGATTATGGGTAGATGTTGAAAATTAAAAGAAAAAATTAAATACTAGCATAACCAGTCGCTGCATACAAGCGGTACAAGATCGTGAGTTATGGAAATCCCTTGAAAATATCTATGTCCCGCAGAAGACGTCCATCGGTTGAAAAAGAAGAAAGAAGAAGAAGAAACCAGCGCGCTCCGCTGGTTAAAAGATATATTAATAATAAATAATATTAAATATATGGGAAACTAACACACACAGTCTTCCATCCCCAAAGTAAGTACATATTGTGTTATGACATAGATTTACGCCAGTTGTACGTCACCCATTAAAATAATATACTACATGTATATTTATACTACATATATAATTTTAAATAAATAATTAAATACAAATATATACCCAGGTTCAAAGTACCAACAAATTGTTTATAGAAAATGTCCTCGGGAATCGAACCTGCGACCGGCGCATATGAAGGCAAGGTCACTGCCGCTGACGCCAACGGGCTAGTTTTGATCACATAACTGGGTTAAATTAACAAAGTCTGTACACTGTGTACTGTATAACATTTCTATTCTAGTAATAGCAATTTATAGTAACATAAAATGAAAGTTCATGAAATGGTGCAAAATAAAAGTTTTCTGAAGAACGTTTCAACTGAGGCATAAACATTGTAAGTACTTTTGTTTTCCAGAATTAATTAAGTACATAGTTTACGGGAAAAACTTTTGGGTCAATTGATTAAGCAGTTTCCGCGCCCTAAATATATTAAAGCGCGACTGATACCCAGGGATTAGATTTATGACGACTATAAAATGATCAAAGAATTGATTCTGGCAGTAGAAAATATATTGGCATATTTTACGATTCGAGCTCTAGAATTGTGAGATAAACTTTTTCGAGCAACTTTTTCATGTACCAATCTAGATAATTTAAGAATAGATCGAAATATAACTTTTATTTAGCTTTACTATTTATATTGACTTTTGTGTTCAACTGCGTTTATTTATTTATTCGGATCTTCAACAGCGTTACACGATAAATCATCAAACATATATCCCATATAGTTTTAAATTAATTATGTAGTACCAATTATAGAAGTTCACATCATTCTTAGTTACAATGTTACAATTATGAACCTTAAAATAAACAAAAGAGAATAAAAAAAAACTATTACAACTTTAAAATTAAAATTTTGTTTCATTTTTTCATAAATGATGAAAACCCATCGCAGCCAATATGAAATGAAATATGAAAATGTGTCCTTTGTGCAGCTATTATATTAGCGCGAGATGGGAGTGATATTGGGAGTATTTTACCCTAGTTTCGTTCTAGCAAACTTGTTCTTCAAGAACGGACATGGAATTTAAAGAGGTTTTCGAGGCACATTAATATTAACAACTTAACAGTTGATTATCATCTATTTTTCCATTGAAAATTTTATGCAGAAATTTCAATTTGCGTTGTGCTGTGATATGGAAGTTTGCTAATACCCAACGCAAGACTTCCTCAACAAAGTATCCTCAAACAAAATATTTCTAGCACAGATATAAACTCTATATACTCTTTTTGAATTTAAACTATCGTGAGTGGTATTCATTATTAATGTTGAGAGACCGGCTATACTCACGTCTTATTTTATCGGATGAGCCCGACTAGTTTCAAGCCCATACGGGGCTCTTATTCATGAGCTTTTTACGCGGTGTTATCGCGGCGGGAGTTCCCGCCGCGATAACTGTCGGGCTCATCCGATAAAATAAGACGTGAGTATAGCCGGTCTCTCAACATTAATAATCTATATACTCTATATCTTACTGTACTCTATATCTTACGTGTCAGAATATATAATGGTTTAAAAATATTTAGGACAACAAAGCTTTTGTGTTCATTGACCCAAAAGAATTATCCCGTAAACAAAGTGATTACTAAACTGGAAAACTAAACTCTTTGTATAACAGCCATCAATGTTTAGTATCCCTTTACTAAAATTGTTAAACAAACGTTTGCTGTGAGTTGTAAATTTTCGTATGTTCCTATCAATTATTACATACATAAGAGAGTTTTTACATAGAGTTAGAGCTCGAAATACACAATTCATAATCTAAAGATTTACGAAATCTCTATCTAGGTCTTAGGACCACAGATGCTTTGCTTGTTTTAAAGCGCATATATTGTTTTATTTTATACAGAAAACTTACAGCTATAACATTAAAAAGGAAATAAGGCCAATTATTAGTTTTCGCAGATAGAAGATAAATATATCGATATGCTAGCATTAATACAAAATTTATAATACTTAAACACAATATAACATTACATTATAATTTTGAAATAAAAAAATAGAAGTTAAAATTCTACGAATGGAGGTTGCAGACGTACAAAATAAGTCTAAATCTATGTTATTCTTACATAATTTATTAAATGCAATAGGTGCTCTAAGGAGATAACTGTTTCGTCTGAATCTGATATGAACAAACGGTACATATATTACATATGCTAGTTATTTATTGTGTCATTTTCATAAAAGTTATGAGTACGTGAATATACAGATTTTGTTGTTGTCATGAAAGTAAAAGTAAAGTAGCGGCCTGTTACAATCCCACCGCTGGGAATAGGCCTCCTCTCTCCGTTTCTGGAGAGAAGGGTTGGAACTAAGACCTACCATGCTGCTCCAATGCGGATTGGTAGGTTACATATATCTCCAGAATTCTCTAGAGATATGCAGGTTTCCTCACGATGTTTTCCTTCACCGAAAAGCGTGTGATAAATTACAATTATCAATTAGACTCATTAGTGCCTGCCCGGGTTAGAACTCGTGTTCCCCTCGAAAGAGTCGCACGGTCTCACCGCTGGGCTATCACAGCTCATAAAAGTAAATTGCACGTAATATTTTGGATAAAACAATAACCAAATTGACCCGATTACATTGAGCCATTCCATCCGAACGAAAATTCTGGAGAGGATTGAATTGAAGCCAAAACAAACGCAAAAACGACATCCCCCAGCAATCGTCTCGGCCCATCTAGAAGCTCTCTTTTCAAATATTAAAATTTAATCGCTCGGTTGTCGCGAGTCGAATTAGGTTCTCTTGAGAGATTGGCATAGATTAAGCACACACGAAAAATAGAGTGGTATATGTATTAAATTAAATCAAAATCTTTTATTTCTTTCATAACATGAAAGTACACTTATGAAACAAATTATAAATTCAAAAAATAAAATATTCTATAATAATACAAGTATACAAATATGTAACAGCTGCAAGAGACAATTGCACGTACATAAAACATTATAAATCGGTATTGGTATCTTTTAGCTTAAGTTACTCATACATACATAGTTTACGGTTTAAATAATAGATTTCATAAATCCTAGAAAGGCTGATGTCCCAGATAAAAACAAATACCAAATTTTATCGAAATTATATTATACGACAGAATATGTATAACAAATATTAGTTTGTTATAACGATATATTGCAAAAAAGTTTGTTAGAATTTCCGAAAGTTATTTGCTATTTTACAGGTTTACATTGTTAATTTATATTATTATTTTTTTATAAAACATTGTTTACTGTGTTAACGTTAAAAGGATTTAATTTGCTAAGGTATTTTCCATAGTCTTGTAAACATCATCCGTCTGAAGACAAATACTTAAAAGATAATAATAATACACTTTAATATTTTTAACTTTCAAAGCAATATGACTAAGTCAGCAACCTGTTAAATATTGTTACTGTTAGTTGTGTTCATTTCTAAATTGTTAATTATTGTTAAGATGTGAACAAAGTAGGTACGATATTCACTTGTTTTTATAAATAAACAAATGTCGTATCTCCACAACGTAATCTTTGCTATAACTGCAGTGATACGGACGGTGTAATTGTAGACGAAGAAAACTGATATTAATTCCGTTCGCGCCTTTTGAATGATTTACAAAGCGTCGTTTGTTTACAGTATTAACTGGAGTTTTGACTTAATATCCCTTTGTCTCCGGGGGAGCCATTTGTTAACTGACAATTTTACTGGCGTGAACAACGCTCTTATTTTACCATTATTTTTGCTGTCTTATTTCGGCACGCGATTACCTAGCGCGCTTCGAATTTTTTTCTGTTTTATCATACATATCTCTGTTTTTGAATTAGAATTATACATTTAGTCCTCAAAAAACAAAGAAAATTTTAGAAAAGTATATTGATAGAAATACGAGTACTATGATTTGTACAACAATAATACAAGATTATGATTTTTATTAATTAATCTTCTTTCACCTATGAATAGAGTAAGTAGAAGGGTTAAATAATGACTTTGACTACATTTTATTTTTGTGCTTGTCCACGCAACCTAAGCCACGGGCAGAAATCTTTACTGATTATAAAATAAAGTCTCCAACGCTGTCTCTCTGTATGTAATCGATTTTATCAAAATCTACTGAACGGATTTTATTACGGTTTTTACTAAAAGGTAGTGCAATTCCTCCGAAAGGTTTAGGTTAATAGCACATAACCGTTTCATGTAAATTGAGTTAAAGAGGTCGTTTTACAACAATTTCAGTGGGGGTAGTAACAAACCGGTGTCGATTGTAGTTTAGAGGGGGCAATAGGTATAAAAAGCGGTGTCTGGTATCAGAGAGCCAGTCTCATGCCGAGACTCGAGCAACTATAACATGCTAAACACTGAATTTCACGCGGGCGAAGCTCGCACTTATTTCTAGTTAGGTCTTTATAAAGAAAAGAAATACTCAAAAATACATCGTAACATACAGTTTAAAGATATAGTTAAAGTATGTAAATTTTAAATAAAACTCATTCATTTTTGACCGATATTTAATAAATAAATTATGGGACGGTTGATGGATATGTAACTAGAGGGAGGTCAAAGATATAGTTGGATAGTGAGCAGTATGACATGCATATAAAAGAAGTTGACGAATGATGGTAGAGAATGGAAGAGAAAGACATGTTTTGCCGACCACTTTAGAGCGACATAAGGGCACCAGAATGATTAAATTTAGATAAATCTAGTTTGAATAATTAATTTGAATGCTTTGCGCCTAGCAAAAGTACGTAAATCGTTTATAGGTTTGGGTATAAGATTCTATAATAAAATTCCAAAATCAATTTTGGCCATGCCATTACATCAGTTTAAAACCACTGTTAAAAAGAGGCTGATACAGAAAGCCTACTATACTGTTGAAGATTACTTAGATGATAAGGATGTGTGGATATGGGTGCACTTCTACCCTGTACAACCGCCGATTTTCTTGCTGGTTCTTATCGGTACTTTACTGCTGGTTCGGAACAGCTTTCCGAACCAGCAGTAAAGTTGACGATTAGAACTAGAAAGCACTTGTTTACAAGTTTACTTGAATAAAGAATATTTTGAATTTGAATATGTAGTACAGGCCATTGCTGACTTTCTCCACCTAACAATTTTACAGCATTCAATTTCAGACAGAAATAAATGTAACTAGTTTTAAGATTTATATTTTAAAAAAAGAGCAACCGCCGAGTTTCTTGCTGGTTCTTCTCGGTAGGAACAACTTTCCGAACCAGCAGTAAAGTTGACGATTCAAAAGCACTTGTTTACAAGTTTACTTGAATAAAGAATATTTTGAATTTGAATTTGAATATGTTGAAAATATTATAGCTTTCACAGGATAGCAGCTTTATCAAATGCGATCCCGACATGTCTGTGTCGATCGATACCGAATTGCACTCGACTCATAAGAGCTGTGCAATTAATTATTATGCACTTAAGTAATTGTTTTAGCTTTGGCAGAATAATTTATGTATTATGTCAACTTATTGCTGTGATACCTGCGAGTTAAATCTCGCCAACTAAAGCGTTCAATTACTATTAATAATGTAATGTTTTTTCCTTTTCTTGATAGACATACTGGATTTTGAATGTTATATGTCACTCCTGTATTTAAGGTTTAATTGGGCCAAATTTAATCAATATTGGTCCAGTGTATTAACCATCACAGCGTAAGAGACAGACATACAGACAGACAGACAGAAGTAAGACTTTCGTATTCATAATTGCAAAGCTTTACGATTTCCTCGTGCGGGCGAATAATTGTTAAGTTTGTGATAGTGAATGTGTGCAGTGCTAATATAGTGTGGTGGTGGTTGGTAGTATATTTGTTTCGCGTATTTTACATGTATTTATTATGTATGAAAACTGACTTCATGGAACATTTAGCTTTAGGTATGTAGATTTTCTTCCACTTGAATGATAATTCAAAAGAGAGAAGGGTTGCTGCTGGGACCCACTACGCTGCTCTAATGAAGATTGGTAAAAATTGGTTACATGTAAAATTTCTTGGGATATCCAAAGAATTTTTTATAGATATTCAGATTTCCTCAAGATACAAAAAACCCGTTTTTCCTTCAGGAATAGGACAAACCATCGTAATTAATTAGTTATAATAAAGTTGTCGCGAAAAATTTGCGGCTATCCCTTGTAATAAATAAATTAAAGACAAATTTCTCAATCTTAGAAAGTGAGTTTTTGTTTTAATGTACAAGTTAAAAACGGTTGTTGTGATTCTTATTATGGATTGGCTGTCATCCCGAACAGTAGCCTTGTCGAGGGCAGGACATAATGTTTAAAAATTTTACAATTGTTTAATAAAAATCGTACTTTTGATAGTGTATGTATGCCATTGAGTCTCTTTCTTCAATCATTCTTTTACCTGTATCCCATTCTAAGTGAGATCGGCACAATATGTCTTCATCTTTCATTCTCCTCTATCATTCGTCAAATCTGTGCCACTCTTTTTATATGCATATCATACTTCACACAATATATCCGTTTTTTTTCGACCTCCCTCTAGTCATACATCTATCCATACTCATATTTAAAACTATTTTGGGTCACATGTAAGTCATTGATTATACAAAATAAATTGTTACTACATGTTTCAAATACAACTTCCTCCAAATAGTTAGGTCAATCTATACTAATATTATAAAAAGAAAAGATTTGTATGTTTGTTTGTATGTGTGTATGTTTGTAATGTTTTCACGTAAAAACTACTGGACCGATTTCAAAAATTCTTTCACTATTAGAAAGCTGTTTCTTCACTGAGCAACATAGGCTATATATCATTTTAAAAAACAATAGGGATCCCTAATAAAATTGTAATAAGTTGTGAAAAATTCAGTCGTAAACATCTTTATCGCGTGCGGTGCAAAAACCATTGAGAATAGAACAAATGTTCTACAGTGTTGTAGAATATATCAATATCCACAAAAAAGTTCGCAATACTATATATCTAACCATTATACTGATACCAATATAACGACTTTTTTACATTGTAAAAGTTGATAAAATTGCCAACAATAATCAAACCATTTCATTCATATCTCTGTATTAATAATATCCCATTAAATGATATTTTATTAAAACTATTTCAATACCTGTAAAATACTTTTCAAATTATTAAAATCCGACATCGGCACAATATGTTACAAATATATCGTCATCTGATTTGTCTACGTCTTTAACGACCGGCCGCCTGCCTGACGTCAACTTACCTTACTCGCCTTTTACGACACCTCGGTAAGAAATGAACCCTCATTTCTTACCGAGGTCTATTCTATTCTGCCGGATACCACACGGCTTAAAATTATCTACATTATCTAGATATAAAAAAATATTACACATACGAGTTAATACTATCTTCGCTTTAGCACAGTTTCGCTCAGTCAGTATAGCACAGTCCCATAGATTTGACCCAGCCATGTCGCCGGTCACCGCACGGATCGATACAGCCTCTGCACTTGAGCTTTTTGTCCCCCCTTAGCCTCCCCTCCATCCATTACCCTTCCTCCCGCCACTTCCTCCCTCTCCCGTATTACGTCCCATTTTTACGTTGCCTGTATACCCTAAGCTGAGAGCTAGAGTTTGCAATAGCTTTGCTACATGCTATGAGTTGTTTGCATTTGCAGTTTAAACAGTTTTGAGTACATATTTGGGTTTTCTTCTACTTCAGCTAAGTAAAAGCTGGTGACGTAAAAGTGTGAAAAGATATCCAGCAATAATCGTCCATTTGTTGGTTGATAAATGTATATATCCTTGGTCAACTAATTAAAAATCGCCTTTGTTTTGTTTGTATACATTCTCCTGCCCTTATCCCATAAACATGTCATATGATTTGGCTACGTATTTTACGACCGGCCGCCTGCCTGACGTCAACTTACCTTAGTCACCTTTTACGACACCTCGGTAAGAAATGAAGGTGGCCTATTCTATGCAGCCGTATAATACCACACGGCACATACTTTAGTCGCCTCTTACGACACCTCGGTAAGAAAGGAGGGTGGTCTATTCTATTCTGTCGGATACCACACGGCGTAGTGTATAGTTTTGTTTGAATATTTTTTGTAAATTTGTATAAAAGATGACAAAATTATTTTAATTTATTAAGATATAATATAATGATTTATAACTCACTATGATGACGTGCGCGAATAGTTTTAAAGAACTTTTATTATTTATTTATGATTCAAATAAAGAAATTGGATATTCGTTTTATATCAGAATATTACCTAGGAATAAGTTCAGTTTGTAAAGAGAACAAGAAGTTGTCAATGTCTTAAAAAGCTCTCTAAAAAGTGGAAAGTTTTTATTGAGTAATCGAATTAATTTTGTATTCGTTACTGAGGTAGTGTATTGGTCACAATCTTACAGCGACTACAATTCTTATCACTGGATCTAGTCTTAGGAGTAGGGAAGAGCTTTTCCTCAGTCCGCCCTAAATTAATGTCACTGTACATGCAAACTAAGTCCTCCCAGTTACGTGACAATAAAAAAGCTTCAACCTGTCGCGGTTGGTGGAAAATGTCGCATTGGGCGTGGCTCAAGGCTTTGTCGCCGATGGGCGTGGCGTCGCGTTTTGTCACTGCAGCCTTAAAAAGCCTTGTGGGTAGGGCGGGTGTATGTATTAAACACAAGTTGCCTGCGACTTTATTCGTGTGATATTAAATATTAAAATACCCTCAATTATATAGTATACATTTTTTCTTGTTCCTGAAAGAAAAACGGGAATTTTAGTAACTTATATGTTGACGATCTGTTAGCGTAATTAAATCAAAATTTTCCTCCAGCGAATGCACCGTCCAACGTAACATGCAGTAAGACAGACAGACATTCGCATTTGAAATAAAATATATATTATATTGAAATATGAATATTCTTTAAATTTTAGGATACGCTTGTTATTGATAATTTGGTGAATAGCGGAGAATATAGTTAGTAAAAGGAGGTAATAAAATTGGTAATGTGGATGGCTTGGTGGTATTGAATGTGTGCAGTGCTGTATGTATGTACAAAGCATAATGAATGTTGAGAGACCGGCTATACTTACGTTTTATGTTATCGGATGAGCCCGACTAGTTTAAAACCCGTACGAGGCATGTTCATGAGCTCTTTACGCGGCGTTATCGCGGCGGGAACTGATCCGATAAAATAAGACGTGAGTATAGCCGGTCTCTCAACATTAATTATGAAAGTCAATCACGATAGTTTAAATTCAAAAATAACAAAGCATGGATATAGATATAAGACAATCACTTTTATGGTGCGTTATCAATAAACAGTATCAGCCTCCAGCCCTTGTCTCACCCTAAGCGGGGTCGGCACAACACGTTACAAACATGTTGTCATATGATTTGGCTACGTATTTTACGACCGACCGCCTTCTTCTTCTTCGTCAGCCGATGGACGTCCACTGCTGGACATAGGCCTCTTCATGGGATCGCCACACCACACGATCTTGCGCCGCCTGGATCCAGTGGCTCCCTGCGACCTTTTTGAGGTCGTCTGTCCACCTCGTAGGGGGTCTACCGACGCTGCGCTTTCCGGTGCGGGGTCGCCATTCCAGCACCTTAAGACCCCAGCGCCCATCGGTTCTCCGCACTATGTGCCCCGCCCATCGCCACTTCAGCTTCGCGACACGCTGAGCTATGTCGGTGACTTTAGTTCTTCTACGGATCTCCTCATTCCTGATTTGATCTCGTAGAGACACTCCGAGCATAGCTCGCTCCATCGCCCGCTGAGCGACTCTGAGCTTTCTTATAAGGCCCATAGTGAGCGACCACGTTTTGGAGAAACC
Source organism: Morpho deidamia (assembly GCA_947086505.1). Taxonomy (NCBI): domain Eukaryota; kingdom Metazoa; phylum Arthropoda; class Insecta; order Lepidoptera; family Nymphalidae; genus Morpho; species Morpho deidamia. Next base: position 4,570,432 of record CAMTZC010000011.1, read on the forward strand.
GACCGCCTGCCTGACGTCAACTTACCTTAGCCGCTTTTTACGACACCTCGGTAAGAAATGAGGGTGGTCTATTCTATGCAGCCGGATACCACACAGCATTTACCTTGGTTACCTCTTACCACACCTCGGTAAGAAAGGAGGGTGGTCTATTCTATTCTGCCGGATACCACACGACTATCTTTTATCGCAAATTATATCAAAATAATATTTTCATTACTTTGTACTACCAACAAAGCGGGAATATAGTTTTATAATTTTAGAAGAAAGCATAGATTTTAATGGCGCGTTATAAATAAATAGTATGTTTGTTGATACATAGTTCTTTTCATATATCTCTTGAACCCTGGAAACAAAGACCAAATGATTTTGGTTTCTATAATACCGCATCCCTTTATCCTGTTTGTGAATCTCTAAAAACCGTCTACACACATTTCAGCGTGATATGTAGACACATTTTCATCTTCAAACATTTGCTCTCATAAGTCCACATCCCATAATATAGCGTTGTCTTCGCCTCCACTCCCCCCACTTTTTAGGGCGGCGGGTGGGTAAAAGTACTTTTTCCTTTATTCAAGCTTTTGTTAAAGTTTAAGTCGAGAAAAACTGGTGTGCCGTATCGACTTTTGTTGAAACCGCGAATTTGGGTCAAATTTTGAATTGCAAACGACTTTTATAATATATTTTTTTGTGGGAAAACCATGCTGTACGTAATTTGGTTTAATGCTGTTGTTTCGTTAAATTTATTTTTAATAAATTATAGAGTTACCGCCGTGTGGTATACGGCTGCATAGAATAGACCACCCTCATTTCTTACCGAGGTGTCGTAAAAGGTGACTAAGGTAAGTCGACCCGCCGTGTGGTATCCGGCTGAGTAGAATAGACCACCCTCAATTCTTACCGAGGTGTCGTAAAAGGCGACTAAGGTAAGTCGACCCGCCGTGTGGTATCCAGCTGAGTAGAATAGACCACCCTCATTTCTTACCGAGGTGTCGTAAAAGGCGACTAAGGTAAGTCGACCCGCCGTGTGGTATCCAGCTGAGTATATTAGACCACCCTCATTTCTTACCGAGGTGTCGTAAAAGGCGACAAAGGTAAGTCGACCCGCCGTGTGGAATCCAGCTGAGTAGAAAAGACTACCTTCTTTCTTACCGAGGGGTCGTAAAATATGACTAAGGTAAATTGACGTCAGGCAGGTGGCCAGTTATAAAATACATAGCTAAATCATGTGACATGTTTATAACATGTTGTGCCAACCCCGCTTAGATTGAGATAAGGCCAGGATGATGATGATATTATTCATACAGTTCATAACAACTTAAATTAAATTCTTGATAAATATTTGTCGTGGCAGGTCGCTGGTCGTCCTTTCTAAATGGAGTCACGTAGATAATTGCAAAAATGCGATATTGTACACAGCTTGGCCCAGATCTGGCGTATTTGCTTAATCAGTATGTAGTGCAATTATATAAGTAAAGATATTCCTATTCACAATTAAGAATGAAATTTCAAGTTCTAATTCCTTTTAATAAAACAAATGATGATGCGACTGAAAAAGTAATTTAAAACAGTCTTAGCAGTAGTTTATAGAATTAGGCGTTACTTTGCGGAGATCCATAATACAAAAGTATCCAATTATAAAAATATTTTTCTATAACCCGCGATAAAGTAAATAGAAAATATAGAGAATAAAGGAGATAGACTCCACGACAAAATCGCTGAATGCTCCGGTTGCGGGGCGAAACGATTTTTGAGTTTGTGATAGTGAACGTGTGTAGTGATTGTGTATTGTGGTGGCGGTGGTGGAGGTTTGTGCATGTGTTTACGAATCCTGCATGTATCGGGTATGAAAAAACGGATAGTCCACTATGCATTTAGCGTTATATATATTTTCTATTTACTTTATCGCGGATAAAGATAATTTTATTATTACTTTTGTAGTCTTAGCAGTATTATCACTGGCAACATCTCAATATAATGGCAATGTTGTGCTTAACCCTTAAAAAGTACGAGCGAGCTATTCATATAAACCCGCCGCGGCCTATTGAGCCGCCTACTCTTAAATTGTATATTTTTGCATTATGTAAGCAGGCGTATTTCTTTTTGATAAAAAGCATCCATTCACCGACGATACATTTATTAAAACGTATACATGTCGAGACTTTATTCAACCCTGAGTGGGACGCTGTAGACGGGTCTCAATTAAAGTGCTTTTGAGTTGAAAGAGCCCCATTCACGGGAAATTTCAAACAAACTCTTCTATACAAGAAATAAAACTAAGATGGCTACGTTTTATCTTTTTATTCGTTATTTTTAATAATATTTTTGTGAAATTTACTTGGGTTTCGAAACGCTCTAGTTTATATTCAGCTTGAATTATTTTATTAACTGTATCATGGTTAGTATTTTTATCGACTATATTAATGTTTTTAAGCTTAGACGAGATTATTTTTCGTATTAACTAGTATTATTCCAAATTTAAAATACTTTGTATATATCGCATTATCCGCCGTGTGGTATCCGGCTGAGTAGAATAGACCACCCTCATTTCCTACCGAGGTGTCGTAAAAGGCGACTAAGGTAAGTTAACCCACCGTGTGGTATCCGGTTGAGTAGAATAGACCATCCTCTTTTTTACCGAGGGGTCGTAAAACACTACTGAGGTAAGTTGACGTCAGGCAGGCGGCCGGTCGTAAAATACGTAGCCAAATCATGTGACAACATGTTTATAACATGTTGTGACATGTTTGTAACAGGAAAATGATGATGGAATTATTGTTGATAGTTTTGATGGGTTTTTAACGAAGTATGCACATTTAAAGAAATGGTTTTCCTTAACCCAGTGCTTTCACTAGCATCCGTCGTCTATTACTATGGGATTATCCATGGATATATTACGTTAAGCAATGGCATGTAATAAGCGCCGTAGCTCTTCTCGGTAACACTGTGACCATTTGTCTCTCTGTTTGCCACGTTGAAAACAATTGTTTCAGGATAATTATTATAATCTGTTTACAGAAAAAATACATATAATTGATATCATAACGATAGTAAATAATGAAGGCCCCTAGAAATCGTTTACGAATTTAACAAATCATTTTTTTGCATAAAAACTTGGGTTCCGTTAATAATAATTTAGAATAAGGTTATTTTTTATCGATATAAATATTTTAAATTTTTATTATATTTTACTTATAAAACATGTTAAAAGAGTCTTTCTACCAATAATTAGAGAAAACAGCGTGCATATTCGGAACAGCGGAAACTGCTTCACTGACTGCCGATAGTCAATTCGTGACGACGGTGGATGTAACTCTGCCGATGCGTCGAACCTTAAACAAAGGTAGCTCGATTTTTTCGCGATTTGATGTTTATATAATAATAAGTATGAATCGCGAAGTTTAAATTCTACAATTACAATTCTTTAGTATATTACTCTTAGATTAGCGTATCTCTGAAGCTATACGTGGCTCACGTGACCTAAGCTGTTAACTTAAGTCCAGGCAAGCATCAGCCGAGTCATTTTACAATCGGGCGACCTCTTCAACACAATTGAAATAAAACCGTTATGTATTAATAACCTAAACCTTCTTAAACGTTATGTATTAATGACCTAAACCTTAACGAGTGCACTATATTTTAGTAATAACCGTCCAAAAATCAGTTCAGTAGATTTTGAGAAAATCCATTACATACAGCAATACAGCTTTTGGATACTTTGTTTTATAATAAGTATAGATATATTTATATTATTATTAATGATCATTTACATTTAAGACAATCTACCAACTCATTAATATCTGGTAACCCTATCTGCAACGATTTTAGGTCTCGGATTATGAGCGTGACAAATCTGAACATCGCATCGTATGTAATCACAGCGACTTTCACTACATGTTTTGTATATGTTATGTCGTTAATTTTCGACGGCACTTTAAACGTGTTTAAAATCTACTTGAGTTTGATTTATCAAACGCTTGTATAGATAAAAAAAGTCGCAGTTTAAAACGAGCATGTAATTTAATATAGAAACGCGCTTTTTTGTAAAATATGTAACAAGATTTATAAGTTACCAGTTACAAGATTTATAGTTAAATAATTTATAGAATTAGGCGTTACTTTGCGGAGATCCATAATAAAAAAGTAATAATAAAATTATTTTGTTATAATCCGCGATACAGTAAATAGAAAAAATATATAGTGCTAAATGTGTGTGGACTATCCGTTTTTTCATACCCGTTACATGCAGGATTCGTAAAAACACATGCACAAACCTTCTACACTGCCACCACAATACACTAGCACTACACACGTTCACTATCACAAACTCAACAATCGTTTCGCCCCGCAACTGAAAATCATTAGGAGATAGACTCCACGACAAAATCTAATCTAATGTAATCGATTTTCTCAAAATCTACTGAACAGATTTTTGTACGGTTTTCACCAAAAGATAGTGCAATACTTCCGGATGGTTTAAGTAAATAGTACATATCGGTATTATGTAAATTGTGTTGAAGAGATCGCGCATTTGTTAAAAAAACTTGCTTGCTGGGAGCTTTAGTCGCGTGCGCTGCGTAAACCAGCAGAAATATGATATAAAGAAATGTATTAGAGAAGTGTAGATATACAAAAATACAAAAAAAAGTCCGCGACAGCATGTCCCTTTCACGGTTAACTCACAATAACTACTTTTATGTTCAAAATTTCGAAAATTCGGGAAAAGTTTCGTAAATCACTGAATTCCACGGGGGCGAAGCCGTTGTTGGCACAGCTAGTAGTATATAAAAATTGATGTTTATTGTCAGCAAGCTGTGTTTTTCATCTTAATGGTGACATTTTTGTATTTAGGTTTAAAATAACGTGTAAAATTACGGGTTAATTTAAATTCCGTAAGAAAATATTATAATTGATTTTGCAAGATGCATCAAAATGTCCCTCCCTGGTCTTCTTAGAAGTTAGCAATAATTTTAAGTAAAAGTTGTACAGAAACACCCAGGGTGGTTCAATGCGTTTTTACCCTTAATAAAACAGCTACTCGCTTTCTACTCTAACGCTCTAAAAGAGAGCTATAAAATCTCAAAAAACTCCCCGAAGACGTCTATAAGACACCATCAAGGACATAATTCATAATGAAAAAGTTAATTTTCACGGGGCTGAAACTAATTTGCATATTTTCGTGTACAATGTTCAATTATTCGAGTGTGCGTTACGGCTCACTCTTTCGTTGTACCCTCGATAACGGCCCTTAGGGGCTCGTTCTAAATGGGGAACCCTTTTAGAATTAATTTTTCTTCGCCAATTAACGAACAACGGTGAAAGGATGCTATTGATCTGCGTCTTTATAACTTCTTAGAGTCGGGGGTCAATTGTCTGTAATGACAGCCTTTCGCTTTAATATAATTAAGCGTTTATGAACATCGGCAACTACATAACGTAATGGGACGGCATCTCAGCCTGGGAACACTTTTTATTCTGTTAGCACCCACTGGTTCTGATAATTTTTTTGAAGCACTCTACTTACTAACTTTCTTGTTTATTTTAAACAAGAGAAGTTAAAAATACTTTATAAAACCGTCTAGGAGTTCCCTGATCTGGATCATGTTCAGTATCGGTCTCCTCTCTCCGTTTCTGGAGAGAAGGGTTGGAGCTAACACCTACCACGCTGCTCCAATGCGGATTGGTAGGTTACACATATTTCCGGAATTCTCTAGATATACGCAGGTTTCCTCCCAATGTTTTCCTTCACCGAAAAGCGTGTGATAAATTGCAATTATCAATTAGACACATGAGTTTTAATAGAAAAACTCATTGGTGCCTGCCCGGGTTTGAACTCGTGTTCCCCTCGAAAGAGTCTCGGGTCTCGCCGCTGAGCTATCACAGCTCCTATAATTGATATAGCGGTTAATTTAATAATCCTTGTATATTGTGTATTTGTAGCTATGTTTGGTGTTTATATTGTTGATGGGCTTTTTTAATAAATAATAAATAAATAATAATAAATAAATAAATAAAAATTAAGCTGAATTGGGTGATATTGAACTTGCAAGATTCCACCTTCACAAACATACACAGCAAGATAAATAAAAGCTTTAACAAGTTTTTTTAAAAGCTTGACTTGCTTTTTAAAAGGCGAGCGATTAACTGCAATCATGCATGATGGTAAACAATAAGACAGTCTAAGTTAAAGGGAATAACCAAGGAAATGTCCGTTACAAATAAATTCGGGGAAAATAAGATTTTTTATAACATAACAATAATCGCCAAAGTTTTTCCCACGGTATGACTCACGTTTAAGTTATTTTGGCCGAATAAGTACATACTCAGTATAAATCGCCGTACACAGCGCCATACATTAATCTTTTGAATTTTGCAGGTGGGCGTTGGACCCATCTTATGGACGATCGTAAATGGTGCCTAAGCGAGCTAGTGACTTTTATGAATTTGTTTTTAGGAATATGTTATTAAGAATAAAAGCCGTTGGTATCCTGCAGAATAGAATAGACCACCCTCCTTTCTTACCGAGGTGTCGTAAGAGGCGACTAAGGTAAATGCCGTGTGGTATCCGGCTACATAGAATAGACCACCCTCATTTCAAATAACGAAGTGTCATAAAAGGCGACTAAGATAAGTTGACGTTAGGCAGACGGCCGGTCGTAAAATACGTAGCCAAATCATATGACAACATATGCCGACCCCACTTAGAGTGGGATAAGGGCAGGAGAATGATGATGATGATGATGTTATTAAAAATAAAAGTCAAGTTAAATATGCTTTTAAAAAAACTCTTCTTAAAGCATGTAGCTATCATTACGATGTTTTCCTTCAGCGTAAAGCGCATGATAAATTTTTAATATCAAGTAAGTCACCTTTTGTTTTTCAACTTATAATTCTTCAGTAAAGGTCACATACTCTCAACCAAACGTTATAACCTCTAAATTAGACATTAACGCTCGTGTCGTTTAAATATTAGTAGGTATTCCAGCAATTGTTCCATTATTTTATACGTTTATACATTCTTATGATATTAATTTCATATTCTAATCTGTATCGCAGGAAATCAAAATAATTTAAAACATTTTTCAAATAATTGATAGAATTAGGCGTTACTTTGCGGAGATCCATAATACAAAAGTAATAATAAAATTATTTTGCTATAATCCGCGATACAGTAAATAGAAAATATATATAGTACTAAATGTATAGCGGACTATACGTTTTCTCATACCCGTTACATGCAGGATTCGTAAAAAACATATGCACAAACCTCCACCACTTCCACCACAATACACAAGCACTACACAGGTTCACTATCACAAACTCAACAATCGCAAAGCTATTCTCTTTGCGATTTTGTCGTGGAGTCTATCTCCTGATGATGCTTCGGTTGCGGGGCGAAACGATTGTTGAGTTTGTGATAGTGAACGTGTATAGTGCTTGTGCATTGTGGTGGCAGTGGTGTAGGTTTGTGCATATGTTTTTTACGAATCCTGCATGTAACGGGTATGAGAAAACGTATAGTCCACTATACATTTAGCACTATATATATTTTCTATTTACTGTATCGCGGATTATAGCAAAATAATTTTATTATTACTTTTGTAACATTTTTCAAGTAAATAACACCATTATAGAGGCACCAAATAAAGATTTCACATCACTAAACGGCTCATAATTGCATACTACGACAAGATCGTACGAGATTCGTAGCGAATGGAACCGTTCAATGCTTTGTTTATGACGGAAAGCGACGAATGAATGAATGGATTTCAATACAATTGACTTGTTAACACTCGGGGAGATGGAAAGCTCGATTGGATTAAGGATATGTTTGTTTATTGTTATTATACTGGTATGTTTAAACATGTAAAATATATACATGGTAAGAGCTTACAATTTGAAGCTATTTTTCAAAGCGCCATAACGATTATTTAAATCGTTGTCTAAGGGCACCTATATTGGTGATTGATATATTTATATTATATTAATACTAGCTGTCCCGACAACGACTTCGCTCGCGTGTAATTCAGTGATTTACGAAACTTTCCCAAATATTCGACATTTTGAATAAAAAAGTAGATATTGTGAGTTAATAGTGACTGTTGATGATTGCGGTTTAGATTAAAAACTCGGTCGCTGTTTTTTGTAGACGTATATTTTACGAATTTTAAACGGACTACAAAAAAGGTCGGGCGCGTACAAGAGGGATATTTTACGAGTATGAGTTATGTCTTCAGTGTTGCTATCAGCGTGTCAGTGTTGCTGATGATTTTAATTCGTGGATGTCACGTAGTTTAACAAATCTGGCAACACCATACCGATCGCTGGCGTTAACAGCTATCGCGGACTTTTTTTGTAGTATTTTTATAGATCTACAATTCTCTACTACATTACTTTAGCGGATCTCTGCTAATATACGAACGCTCACTGCACAATCTCTTAAACACAATTTTCATAATACCGATATGTACTATTTACCAAAACCATCTACAAGTATTAAAAACTGTAAAAGTATTACTGGTAAAAACCGTACGAAAATCCGTTCAGTTCATTTTGAGAAAATCGATTTCATTCAGACAGATAGCTTTTTGTACTTTGTTTTATAATAACTAGATATTTATAATCATGAAGCAAGACGTTTGGTCCAACAGTTTAATTATGTAAATCGACAAATATTTATCTCTCTGATTTGCTTTTTTATATTAATTTTACTGTTTATAACGACTATGACGATTATTTATTTCTTTATTTGTTATATGTTTGTTATAAATAAAGATATATTTTGATATTTGTTATAAATAAGATTATAAATAAATAATAAATGTAAGTAAGTGTCGTCATCGTGTCAACACGAAAGTATTTTTTTTAATGTACATACATTACAAAAATAAATGTATATTGATTGTATTTTAAACTTTCTTTATATTGTCAGCTCAGTTCATATTATCAGTTATTTTAATTCATTTATACTAAGTTTACCTGGAAGAAATCGTTAGTGTAATAGCTATAATTTCTATTGAATAAAAACCAATATATATATTGTTATTTTAAAAATATTTTCTAGTATACTAAAATTCTCCTGTTTTCGTTGTTAGTGAAAGTTTTAATTAACAGATACGAGGGCGTGTACGTATTCAATACTGAAGGTTTGTTTGGAGTTCGCGCTGGCCCTAAACATATGAAAGGATGCACACGCCTCAGTTATAATCCAACTATCACGACGAACCACGAAATATTTTAGTAAGGAAGGTCTATTCATTTTCATATAAATACTCATTTATCATTTATTTTGATGACGTCGTTTCTAGGCGCTGGTTTAAATTCCTATTATGAGATGCAATTTATTGTTGGCAGCACCAACTTCGGTCTGGTGGTATGCTGCTTCGGCAGAAGCAAGTTACAATCTTGCGAACATAGTTGCACCGACAAATGTTTTTTTTATTTCTTTGTACCAAAATAATGCCACTAAATGAACAATAATGATAAATAATAATAAATAATAAAATAATGTTAATGTACCTCGAAAACCTCTTCCTTGCCCGTTCTTTAAGCCAAAGTTCTTCAAAGTTCAGTTCTAGAACGAAAATGGGGCCAATTACTTCAATATTGTGTATTTCGCGCTAATATAACTGCACAAAGGACACATTATCACCGGATACTGGCTGCGTTGGGCTTTCATCGTTTATGAAAAAATGTACTAAAATGTTAATTTCAGAGTTGTATTGAGCTTACTCTACGTGCATTATAATTTATCATTTAATGTGCTTATGTTAAAAGTTTAGCTAGTTTAGTTTAGTTAAATGCTTCCCAAGATAAGTAATTAAATACTTGTGTTATGGTTACAAACGATTACTTACACACACGGTCGTCCGTCCCCAAAGTTAGTAATTTAATATTTGTGTTATGGGTGACGGACTACCGGTAGATATAATACATATATAATTGTAAATACATACTTAAATACAAATATACACCCAGGCTCGAAGAACCAACAGATTTTTTATAGAAAATGTTGGCACTCGGCGGGAATCAAGCACACGACCCGCGGAGCTGAAGACAGGGTCAACGCCAACCCACTGCGCCAAAGGGCCAGTCAATGTGATAGACGCGCTGCCTCTATACAAATGGTTTTTTTAAATTAAATACATATATACCCACACTTGATAAACTATCGCGTAGCTGAAAGCAGGGTCACTGACACCTGAATAAAAGGTCAGTATGCCAATGCCACATCCGAGATGTAAATTCGTAGCTCACCTGTAATCAATAAAAGCCGATAGTTACTGTAACGATTTCGGAAACAACTATAAAGTTCACTCGCTGGAAATAATGTTAGCTTTCAGCTTCAACATTTTAATATTTACCTACCAGTTGGAAAGTTTTCTTTGACCGTATTCTTCTGTTGAGAAAATTCTATTAAAAGAGTCTACGATAAAACTTAAAGTGTGTATGAACCCTTGATAACGGGAGTCTTTGATTTTCATAACAAGGTAGTTCTATCAAGAAGACAAGTAAAAAAGCATTTTATTATTTTACTGGTAGACAAAGCAGTCTTTCTCTTTTGTATAAAAGTATTGGCTTAATTAATAGGCTTATGACCAAGTGTGAATTGTCTTGTAATTGTTTAGTATTTATATATACATATATAGAATTATATATATCACGTAAGAACATGAGTTTTTTAATGGGAAACCTTTCAGTGCCTGACCGGGATTTGAAACCGTGAATCTTCAGTTTATTTTATTTATTTATACTCTTTATTGTACACCAGAAATAATAATATACATTGCGTAACATAAGAAGAATATGTACAATAGGCGGCCTTATCGCTGAACGGCGATCTCTTTCAGGCAACCTTAGGGCATAGGAAATTATATAAAAATAGTAAGTGGGTGTACTAAATGGTGATGGGACGGTAATCTGAAAAAGTGGAGCTAAGCTTACCAAAGCTTAGTGGGTGAAGCTTACTGCATTAAGCTTTTGGCCATCAAAGCTATAACATTAAATACATTGATGATGATGTCCTCCTTGACGTATTCGTGAACGGCGAACCCTGTTAAATCCTAAGATGTGCGCGACTATGACTGGCAAAACCAAACTTGTTTTTAAACGTCCTGTTGCAGGGTGCACAGTACAGCTCGCCAGAAGAGTTATACGTGTATGGTCGTTTGCGTCCAGATTTTGTAGACGACTTCTTTCAAAGGTCTTGACAGCACCTCTGACATGTTTGCGCCACTGCTCTCTATGACACACGAGCTTTTCCCGATTTCCTGATGGAATGTTGCAGTCGTTCAGGTGACGTTTCAAAACGTCTTTATAACGCAGATTTTGATGTTGTTGGTTCTTCGAGCCTGGGTCTATATTGTAAGTATATATTTAAAATTATATATGTAGTATATTTACCGGTTGTCCGTCACCCATAACACAAGTATTACGTTACTTACTTTTGGGATGGACGACCGTGTGTGCAAGTGACCCATATATTTTTTTAATTAATTATCCATTTATAAGTTTAGGAAAGTGAGCGACGTGCATTCTGTAAAACAAAAAATTTATTCACTGCGGATAAATGGTAAAAAAAAATTTTTTGTACCTTTAGGCTTGCAAAGATTTTTTTTCGATTCAATTCTTCGCACTTATTTCTAAATAACAACATTCATTAACATTATTATTCTCCTACCCTTATCCCACTCTAAGTTGGGTCGGCACAACATGTTACAAACATGTTGTCACATGATTTGGCTACGTATTTTACGACCGGCCGCCTGCCTGACGTCAACTTACCTTAGTCGCCTCTTACGACACCTCGGTAAGAAAGGAGGGTGGTCTATTCTATTCTGCCGGATACCACCCAGCATTTTTTCGATTCAATTCTTCGCACTCACTTCTTAATAAGTATTAAACAACATTATCCAGCTAAAATGTTAACGCATTGTTTACATTAACTCATTAATTTAGGTAAATAGACGCTCGCTACTCCTAATTTGCACTGGTGAAATAAAAATGGCCGCTGTCTAATAGGAAAAGTCTCCGTAAGCATTAGCCTGCGCCCGTCGGGAATACATCACATGGTTTATTCAACCCCGACTTTGTTACCTTTAACTCCTCTTCAATTCAACTATATAAGGGAAAGGTAAAAATAGTTTGAATCAAAACATTTCTAACACTATATTGACGATGTTCGCTTTGAATCTAAATTTAACTGAATGATTAATTTTAAAGATCTTTTGAGGAAGTTTTCATTTATAAAATTAGGCGTTACTTTGCGGAGATCCATAATATAAAAGTTATAATAACATTATTTTGCTATAATACGCGATACAGTAAATAGAAAATATATATAGTGGACTACCCGTTTTTTCATACCCGAGACATGCAGGATTCGTAAAAACAAATGCACAAACCTCCACCACCGCCACCACAATACACAAGCACTACACACGTTCACTATCACAAACTTAACAATCGTTTCGCCCCACAACCGAAGCATCACCAGGACATAGACTCTACGACAAAATCGCAAAGCCAGGAATTTTTCATTGAAAAAACCATAGATACCTGCTGCCATATGCAGTAATCGATCAACAACTCTTCACGTTACTTTAAACCGTCACCTAAAATGAAGAACCCTTAGATTCTTCATAAAGATCTGTGCTTTATTTAACACGCCTGTCCTGGACTCTAGAACAGCCTCTGCATTTTTTCCATCGCATTTTGCATCCTCAATGCCTTTGCGTTCGCCGGTATCGCTCGGAGCCACTGAAAAAGCCTAAGATAAAAGGAATAACATAAGATAACGGTTGGCTCGATTTTATAACAAACATTCAGTCTAGCGATTTACCACGGATACACTCGGGCATCCTTGGGACCACTCAACGATATCTTTGCTACTATAGTCTATTGCGATTTTGTCGTGGAGTCTATCTCCTGATGATGCTTTGGTTACGGGGCGAAACGATTGTTGAGTTTGTGATAGTGAACGTGTGTAGTGCTTGTGTATTGTCGTGGCAGTGGTGGAGGTTTGTGCATGTGTTATAACGAATCCTGCATGTAACGGGTATGAAAAACGGATAGTCCACTATACATTTAGCACTATTTATATTTCCTATTTACTGTATCGCGGATGATAGCAAAATAATTTTATTATTACTTTTGTATTATGGATCTCCGCAAAGCCTAATTCTATAAATAATTTATAGTCTATGAATTTTATTACTAAATATATTATTAATATAAAAATAGCTAATTCAAACGAAACCATTTTCGTTCTCTAAACATAAACACGGCCAGCGTCATTAGGCCGGTCAAACATTGGCCAACCCTTTGACATGCCTCTACAAATACTGAAATCATTTCGGATTAATAACTAACTACCTTTGCGCGGCGAAATTGAAAACCGCTTTTTTATATCTCTCGAAACGATCTCATTGGCAAACATTTTGAACAGAGCAGAATAAAATATTGGAATTATTGTATTTGATTCCTAAATAGCAATTTTATGAATATTGTAAAGAGTTCGGCATAACTGCCACTAGCAGTGAGGATTTGCTCCACCAAAGAGTTGCGGTACGAGAACTTTGCCCTTGTATCATGTGACGCGTAATAACGACCCGGCGAAAATCTATGTCGCGAAAATATTGGGGTTGAAATGAATGACGTTGCAACTTTAAAAACCATAACTATAAGCAATATAACAGAACTAACTACTTTGCTATAATCCGCACGGGTTAAGTGAATGCATGCAAAGCCAATGTGTATGAAGCAGGCAAAATCTACGCACCTTATACATGCAGGACCAGCCACCACATGCACCCCAAGGCGCAATTCACCAGCAACAACGAACACAAAAGCAGCACACACACCCACCACCACAATCTCGACGATCGTTTCGCCCCGAAACCGAAGCATCATCAGGAGGATAGGCTTCACGACAAAAATCGTACTGCGCCGCGCTACCCATACAAGCAGTCTTAAATAGTTCAACTCCCACCAATACCCTCCCCTCCGAACACATGCAGTAAAACGGAATTAGATACATTTACTTGCTCGTTTATTAAGTGACCATTGTTATTTTTTATTATCTCAAGCTGCTCTAACGTATTGAGTCGGAGTCCCTTATCACACTCACGCGGCGCAGTACGATTTTTGTCGTGAAGCCTATCCTCCTGATGATGCTTCGGTTTCGGGGCGAAACGATCGTCGAGATTGTGGTGGTGGGTGTGTGTGTTGCTTTTGTGTTCGTTGTTGCTGGTGAATTGCGCCTTGGGGTGCATGTGGTGACTTGTCCTGCATGTATAAGGTGCGTAGATTTTGCCTGCTTCATACACATTGGCTTTGCATGCATTCACTTAACCCGTGCGGATTATAGCAAAGTAGTTAGTTCTGTTATATTGCTTGTAATATGGAATTCCGCAAAGTAACGCCTGCTTCTATAAATCAACCATAACTATTTTAACGTACTACAATGTCGTATATTAACAAAAAATTGTTATTGATATTAACGAAACTGACGGCGCAACGAGGCTTTTGCGTTCCAATAAAACCTTACCTATTAGTAATAAAACCTTACCTATGTAAGTGACATAGGTGGATGTGATAATAAATATGTGCAGAGTATTGTGTATTGTTATGGCGTTGGTGGAGGTTTGTGCATGCTTTTTTACAAATTCGGCATGTCTAAAGTATGCAAACTCCGCTCTACATCGAGCATTATGTATTTTCTATTTAATTTATCACGGATTATAGAAAAATAATTTTACTTTTGATAAAAAAATAAAATAATTTTATTTTCAAACAATATTACTTTTGTATTTTGTTTTATATTTATATTAATTTTGTAGTTTTTATTATTTAATTAACGAAAAATGTTATATCTTAAATAAATCGCTTTTAACTTTTCTAATTCAGTGAAATAATTTCAAGTTACAAATTTTCTTCACTCAAGTGTAATATATGCGGGCGCCTAAAAAGACGCTGGTATAAGTAACTGCCCCCAAGAGTGGCATATAACTGGCATGCATAATACCGCTAGCCACCACTTTTCGCCTTTACCTCCTTTTCCTTTATATTTGGTCATAAGGTTAAGTACACAATATTATATTTTTCTTATACGATAACATTTAGAATACTGATCGTATTGACAGGACCCTGAAATAAAAAACATTTTAATTCAAATTCAAAATATGTCTTATTCAAGTAAACTTGTAAACAAGTGCTTTCATTAACTCTACTGCTGATTCGGAAAACTGCTACCAACGAGAAGAGTCATGAAACTACGTGAGTTTCACATTTGTATATTTGTTAAAATCAAAATTAAAATAAAATTACTAACATAGTTTATATGTTTTTGTAACTTAGAAAAATGAATTATTATTCTACATTATTATCTGTGCCAACGGCTTCGCCTGCATGGAAATCAGTGTCACAAAATTTTTCCCATATTAACATTTTGAGCATAAAAGTGGTTATTGTGAGATAACTATAGGAGCTAGAGCCATGCTATCACGGACTTTTTTGTAGTATTTTTGTAGTTCTACAATTCTCTAGTACATTACTTAAATATTTACGTGAGTTTTTTTTACAACCACGCGACTTCTTCAACACCATTTGCATAAATCGGTAATGTACTATTAATATAAACCTTTCAGAAGTATTGCAGTATTATTAAGTAAAAACCGTACAAAAACACAGTACCGTACAGACGGGATAATTTTTGAGGATTTTGTTTTATAATAACTGTAGATTATATAGTTTATCTGTAAAATTAATGATACTAAAGCGCCTTTTGACTGCTTCGCTAATATGTAGCGACCCTTATCTTCGTGAAATCGTTCGTGAATACGATTGTTTCCACTTTCAGATATAAATTATATGACCTGCTACGACGCGCCATGAATATATGGATGAGAGGCAAATTGATATTACTCCTATGTTAGACTTTTGCTTTTGTATTCGGCGAAATTGGTTTTTTACCCGCGCCGCCGGGTAAATTGTGACCGAAATGTGTGAATTATGCGGGTAATGAATAGCGCTGGATGAATAAAACAAGACAGTTAATGGCAACATTCTTCATTCTGATTGTAAAATGAAATTGAGATTAACAGTATAACCTTTATCTTAGTATTAAGATAGATATTTATGTTTAAAGGTTAACTTTTAACATAAATATCTATCATCATCCTCCTACCCTTATTCCAGTCTAAGTGGGGTAGGGACAACATGTTTTAAACATGTTGTCTACGTACGGCTACGTGTTGTCTATGTCATATTTTACGACCGGCCGACTGCCTGACGACAACTTACCTTAGTCGTATTTTATGACACCTTGGTAAGAAAGAGGGTGGTCTATTCTACTCATCCAAATACCGCACGGCATTTAAATAGAAATCATCATCATTTTTCTGCCCTTATCCCACTCTAAGTTGGGTCGGCAGAACATGTTACAAACATATTGTCACATGATTTGGCTTCGTATTTTACGACCGGCCGCCTGCCTGACGTCAACTTACCTAAGTCGTATTTTAACGCCGGTAAGAAACAGGGTGGTCTATTATACTCAACTGGACACCACACGGTGGGTCAACTTACCTTAGTCGCCTATAACGACCCCTCTTTAAAAAATCAGGGTAGTCTATTCTACTCATCTAGATACCACACGGCATTAAACATAAATATTTATATATATTTTTATTGTAAGTACAATTTTTTTTTAAACTTGCATGTCCAGCACGCTTCACAGGGCTTCAAAGGTATTTTACAGAAATTAAAAAAAAAATCCGATCGCCACCAAAATTTACAAAATCAAAAGCTGGGCCAATCCAAAGATTGTCTGAAGACTGAATTAAAATCGGACCAGCTATTTCGGTGTCTATAATCTATAATGTCGTTCCTTAGAACGTACATACTTTATTTTTTATATATATAAATGTATGAGTACAGTTCATATGATGCTTTTAGCGCGATTCTATAAATTACGTACGTGAAACCAGTTTACTACTAAATTTATACTTTGTTAAGCATCTCAAGAGACCAGCTAATTCGACAGATTCGGCCTCGACATAAATAAGTCCGATACCACAAACCCGATAGTTTAAGAATATTCGGTGGAATAATTTAAACAACCAACTCACCGTGCAGATTTCCCTTATGGTTGACCGAGGGATGTATTATACAACGAAAAGTAGGTCTTGATATATGAAATGTAAGCAAAACGAGAACAATATATATTTATATTAGTGCACTTAACGATTAAGTTAACGCGAGCAAAGTCGCTGGTACCACTAATATACATATATTTTAATGAGATTTCAGTTGTCACTTTGACTGACCCGTTGGCGCAGTGGATATTTACCCTGCGTTCAGCTCCGCGGGTTGCGGGTTCGATTCCACCCGAGGGCCAACATTTCTTTTAAACAATTTGTTGGTTCTTCGAGCCTGGGTGTGTATTTGTATTTAAGTACGTATTTAAAAATTATATATGTAGTATATTACCAGTTGTCTGTTACCCAAAACACAAATATAAAGTTACTTACTTTGAGGACGGACGACCGTGTGTGTAAGTGTCCCATATATTTATTTATTTTATTTATATAATAATGTGGAGGGATGAAAATCATGTAACCAAACGAGTATTAAATATTAATTTTGACGGATACATGACTACAAGGAGGCCTAAAAAGAGATTGCATGTTGTGTGAAATATGACAGGAATATAAAAGGAGTAGCGTCAGAGTTGACGTATGATAGTAGAGAATGGAAGAGAAAAACATGTTTTGCCGACCCCACTTAGAGTGAGATAAGGACAGGGGAATGATGAATGATGCGATTAGTTTTTGAAAATAATAAAACCTAATAATGTATATTTAATGACGAATAGAGTTTCAAGACAGGCAAATATTAGATTTTTGTATAAAACACTCTTAAGTGATTTTGAAATTTTTATATTGAACAGTTTTTATTCGAAAGTATCAAGAAGGTGCGGAAGCAATAACAGAGACAGGTTGTGTCCAGGGATATCCAAGACAAGACGCATGGCCGGCACACATGTTAGCCTCCTCTTGGGTTATCCTACCACTCTTCTGTATTTCTACATCTCTTAAGTTCATGTTTGTCATTTTGTTTATCGCCCTAAATGCTATTAAAAGATTCAATGTTAAACAACTGTCTTTCAAACCTTATTGCTAATATAAGGCAAATAATACTATTTATAGAAATATTGTTTATGTACAGTAACGGCCTGTCATTATCGCACTGCTGAGCGTGCTAGGCGTCCTTACTTCGTGTTTGGAGAGAAAAGTTCGAGTCTGGGTTGGGGATATGTGTAACCAACCATGCTGCTCCAATGCTGAATGGTAGGTGACACATATCCCCAGAATTCTCTAGAGATATGCAGGTTTTCTCACGATGTTTTCTTACAACGAAAAGCGTGTGATATTATATAATATCATGTCACTATAGCTCAAAATCTAATCCGTACTTCTATTTTAATATCTTGGAAATATTTTATATTGTAATAAAAAAATGTTATGCTCTCAATTAAACTCACAATATATATAAATTGTGAGTTTCATTTGCTATATATATCATATAATCAATAAATATAAAAAAGAAGGTCTCAACCTTCATGTTGACGGTAAATAAATAAGTGATTATTAAATTATTATTATTATAATCAATAGATCATCGGTTAAAATCCGGCTAGAAGGAACACGTATAATTTTTATTTTTAACCAAAGGTAACGCTGATATCGCTACAGGAAAGTTTAAATCAAGATGAGATAACATCGTGTGGCAAGGAAAACCGTATGACCAACAGTGGACATCTACTGGTTGGAAAGAGAGAGAAGCGTATTTCAAAAGACCATAATAAATTTATTAATGCATTTTTGTCATATCTTGGATTATGGTATCCAGCTACGTAGAATAGACCACCCTCATCTCTTACCGAGGTGTTGTAAAAGGCGCCTAAAGTAAGTTAACCCACCGTGTGGTATCCAGTTGAGTAGAATAGACCATTATCTTTCTTACTGAGGGGTCTTTAAATACGACTAAGGTAAGTTGACGTCAGACAGGCAGCCGGTCGTATAATATATAGTCAAATTATGTGACAACTGGTTTGTAACGTGTTGTGCCGACTCCACTTAGAGTGGGATAAGGGCAGGAGGATGATGACTTGGATTAGTAAGACTTAGTTACTTGGACACTAATTTAATCATTCAATAAAAACTCCATGATAGCAAAATGAACCCCCTAAAAGCGTTGCATGGTCTAATACACCGCCGGTCCATTTACCAAATTGAGTGAAATATTCGTCCCTAAACACCGCGAGAGACATTAAAAAAACGCGTTCCAAACTTTTAATATACTAATAAGACTTTGATTTAATTTTGCCTTTATCGTTATTTATGTAAGAATGAACGGTAAAAAGGCGATAAGTCCGTGTTATTTTTTTTCGGGGGAAAGTTTTACGCACCCTCTGCAAGTGATCGGGATATTACCCATTGCATTACTGCGTACGTCGGAGGGCTTACCGCAGCCTAGAAAAATAGCGATTTTTTATATTACTACAACATATAAATAATGCTATCTCTTTATAATCCGCGATTAACTAAATAGAAAATCTATGTGATGCTAAATGTAGAGTCAAGTACAAAGTTCTCATATTCAAATTCAAGATATTCTTTATTCAAGTAAACTTCTAAACAAGTGCTTTTGAATCGTCAACTTTACTGCTGGTTCGGAAAGCTGCTCCTACCGAGAAGAACCAGCAAGAAACTCGGCGGTTGCTCTTTTTAAAATATAAATCTTAAAACTAGTTACATCTATCATCCTTATCATCTAAGTAATCTTCAACAGTATAGTAGGCTTTCTGTATTAGCCTCTTTTTAACAGTGTTTTTAAACTGCTGTAATGGCATGGCCAAAATTGATTTTGGAATTTTATTATAGAATCTTATACCCAAACCCACAAACGATTTACGTACTTTTGCTAGGCGCAAAGCAGGAGTCGCAAGCTTATGTCGGTTCCTACTTTGTCTTTTATATACATCACCTATCGTACTTGACACATGCAGGATTTGTAAAAACACGTGCACAAGCATAACCCTCCACCACCGCCACAACAATACACAAGCACTACACACGTTGGCTATTACAAACTACACAACCGAAGCATCATCAGGAGAAAGACTCCACAATAAAATCGCAAAGCAATCGACGCCATACCTAAGAATGCATAATTATATACTAATTCAATAGATAGATACAGTGCGTGCTAATAAGCTGTGATAGCCCAGCGGTGTGATCGTTCTACTCTTTCGAGTGGGTCACAAGTTCAAACCACGGGCAGAGTTTTTCTGAAAACTTGTGGGTCCAATTAATAATTGCAATTTGTTATACGCTTTTCGGTGAACGAAAGCATCGTGAGGAAACCTGCATATCTCTAGACAATTCTGGGAATATGTGTAACCTACCAATCTGCATTGGAGCATCGTGGTAGGTCTTACTTGTATCTCCAACCCTTCTCTCCAGAAACTAAGAGAGGGGTTGGCGTAGGATCGTAACAGGCCGTTAATTTTTTTGATAGGTATCTATTAAATGAGACTGTATAGTCTCATTTGCTTTCTTTTGTAATAGGGCACATTTTAACTGGATTCCCTACTTTAGAATTACTCTATGGTGTTAAATTACTGCTTTGGTTTTAAAAGTTGTCCATTTTTCTTAGTCTGTGTTCCGGGCGAAACAGTATTATTGGCCTATGACAAAGGTGTAAAGGCGAAAATCGCATGAAAGATATACAACATTTTCCATAAGGGTGACAAGTGTAACAGGGCCGTAACAACTTGTTGAGTTGTTTTGTTACAAAACACGACATTTCCGCGTTTTTGTTGACGTGTCAAACGAACAATGGCTATTTGTCAGGATTATAGGTTTCAGTTTTCGAAGGGAAATTGGTAAAAATGCGGGCGCGGATTTCTTTTAGTCACGATATTATGGTGTTAATATTAATGTCGTCACTCGTCGTTTTGATTAATTCCTTGTAATGGGTCGCTTTTTATAAATCAATTTATGTTTCCTTGTAATTTAATTAACTGGGCGTTGTAGATTGGATTTTTTTTATTAATATAGTTACTACTAGAGAAATTTAAAGTTCAGCTTGCCCAAATCTCACCTTCTCGCATGCTGGAGAGGCATAAATTAGTAGGCCTATATACATCCTCTACTGACAGTAGACGATGGAATAACCTTAGGTTGACCAGCACTCCACTATAAAACGTAAAGTAAGTAACGGCCTGTTAATATCCCACTGCTGGGAATAGGTCTCCTCTCTCCGTTTTTTGGAGAGAAGGATTGGAGCTAAGACCTACCACGCTGCTCCAATGCGGAGTGGTAAGTTACATATATCCCCAGCATTCTCTAGAGATATGCAGGTATGCGTAAGGAAACCTTTCCTTACGATGTTTTCCTTAACCGGAAAGCGTGTGATAAATTGCAAACATCAAATAGACACATAAGTTTTAATAAAAAGACTCATTGGTGCCTGCCAGGGTTCGAACCCATGTTCGTCTCTAGAAAGTCGCACGGTCTCACCACTGGGCTATCAAACACTTTATCAAGCACTCCACTATACGTCATCCTAAATCATAGTCCGGCTTACAGAAGGCCCTTAGGACGACTTCCCCCGACGGTAGCGCAACGATGATGCTTCTGCGATCGTCCGGTCCGACCGTTAATGCTGTAAGAGCCGGGTTAACAACGTGACGATTTTTAGCGAAAAGAACAAATTTTTCTTTAAGAAAAAAGCGATCATTCATTATTAAATCTTTTAACGAAAAAAAATAAGTATTCTCAAAAATGTTGTGTACAATTTATACTTACGTTGAGTAAATGTTTGATTTAGTTTTTATCTTTTTAAGATTTCTGAATATTTTCTGTTATATTCGATTCTAAAAATAAATTACAATTTTAATTTGGCGTCGACGATCCGCGTCCGCACACTTGTATCTGAATGACCAATTTTTGTAAAATTTGGCACGATTAAAGGTTATAACATCGGGGTAACATATAGTATTAAGAAAATACCGTTTTTCTTTGGTAAAAAAACAGTATTACGTTATTGAGTGTACTTAACCGCTTAAGGCGTGAGTACAATCACTTTGTCATAAATCAATTAGTGCGAAAATTAAAAGCTAGACTGCCATTATCCATGGCGTTGTGAGCCGGGATTGCGT
Source organism: Morpho deidamia (assembly GCA_947086505.1). Lineage (NCBI taxonomy): Eukaryota > Metazoa > Arthropoda > Insecta > Lepidoptera > Nymphalidae > Morpho > Morpho deidamia. The sequence goes on from CAMTZC010000011.1 coordinate 4,592,657, forward strand.
TAGTAAGATATTTAATCATTCCAAGGTATCAGCGTTGTGGGGAGATCACCTACAAAAATACTACTGGTGTGTGGTACAAGCGACAAGAGATTTTCTCATTTGTAGAAAGCTAAGTAATATGAATAAAAATTTTATCAAAAGTATAACCTATATCAATTAATGCACCATTATCCTCCTGCCCTTATTCCACTTTAAGTAGGGTCGGCACAATATGTTAAAAACATGTTGTCACATGATTTGGCTACGTATTTTAAGATGCCGATCTGCCTGCCTGATGTAAACTTCGTATTTTCGTAACACAATCGTATTTTACGACCCCTTGGTAAGAAAGAGGGTGGTCTATTCTACTCAACCGTATACCACACGGTGGGTCAACTTACCTTAGTCGCCTTTTACGACACTTTGGTAAGCGACGAGGGTGGTCTTTTCTACTCAGTCGGATACCACACGGTATATATTCAATGCAGTAAAAGGCAAAAATAATTGCTTAAATTATTTTAGGTTATTATGATTAATTTTTCGACTCAATCATATATTTTGACGAGACATATATAAAAATCACATCTAAATAAATGCGTGACCGCTGTATGATATCCGGCGGAATAAAATAGACCGCTCTCATTTCTTATCGAGGTGTCGTCAAAGGCGACTAACGTAACTTGACCCGCTGAGTGGTTGGTATCCACCTGAGTAGAAAAGACGACTCTCATTCATTACTGAGGTGTTGTAAAAGGCGACTTAAGTAAGTTGACGTCAAGCAGGCGGCCGGTCGTAAACAAATCACGTAACAACATGTTTAAAACATGTTGTGCACCATTTAGAGTGGAATAAGGGCAGGAGATTGGCAAATGATCTAAATAAATAAACTTACAAACAAAGTACTTTATTGACTGTAAGTCTATTTGGACCAAATTTACTGAAAATACTACACATACATTTGTAGTATACAAATTCATAAAAAATGCGAAAGTTTGTCTATATGCCTGTTACCCTTTCGCTGGTAATTCGCTTAACCAATATTGATAATATTTGGTACAATTGACGCTTATATGTCTATTGTGGATTGATCTCAACATTTTCTATATCCATATTTTCATCGGAATTTTTGAATTGAAATAAAAATCTATTTATATATGTGGTAAATTGACAAGGAAATTATTACACGCTAGTTTTATATCCATCATACCCACGTGGAATAGTTCCAAGAAAGCTGGCAGCGTTTCCGAGTTGACTCGCTTTATCGATTATTTGTATGAAAAAGAGCTCTTTGTCACCTGAAGAGCGACCTAACGAAATAAATAATTAATCAATTTATTGCCTGCTATATATGCTATATTCAGTAATATATATTACTGAATATTGTTTCTTAGACCAAACATAATCCTATAACAGACGAGGGGGTAGCCTAATGCGTTTGCATAATGGTCGCCATTAAAACATTATAACGAGCCGTTGCTTACTGCCCTTAAACGAAGACATTTGCCTAAATAACTATAACTCGAATTATAGTATGGATAAAAAAGATAAGACTCTCCTGAAGGTTTTTAAGTTGTTTTTTACGTGATTTTTCCTTTTTGAATACAGTTGCGATATAAAAAGTACACCATAAGTATATATTTAGGTTATAAATTATCTGTGCGCTTAATTAATATTAGTAGTAGTTTTTGCATAGAGATATTATATTTAAAGTAAGGCATAGTTAGGCCTGTAAGTGACAATGACAATAAATAATGAGAGGAAAGATAAAACTTGTATACTTTATCTTTGTCTAATCACACATAAAAAAGAGGGACAGATTGATCACACTCATTTGCTTTCTCTTTATTTTAAGGCACATTTAATTTTGGCTGGCCTATTTTAAGTATTATAACTCTGTAAGTTTTGATTGACAACCAATCTTTTACATAATTTATAGAATTAGGCTTTACTTTCCGGAGATCCATAATACAAAAGTAATAATAAAATTATTTTGCTATAATCCGCGAATCAGTAAATAGAAAATATATATAGTGTTAAATGTATAGTGGACTATCCGTTTTTTCATACCCGGTACATGCAGGATTCGTAAAAACAATTTTAACTGTTATTTTTGTACATATGATTAAATTTAAAAATGTTCCTTCACTTGCTATCAGGCGAGACAACACTAAAAGTAAAAACCTATAATCAATAATTTTGTACTGATGAATTAATTTAATAATCAATATTGAACATTTTAGGTGGAGCGACGTCATTACACGACATATTTGATTTAGCTAATTCACACAACGTGTACACAAGTCCCCAAAAATACGTCTTTCATTAAACAATGTGCATCAACGCATTAATGTGCTAAAGCTTGCACGGACAAAATTTTTGCTAGTGGTAATAACCGATAGCGCCGGACCACATTAGTTTTTTTGTCCACGTGTTCCAAATTGATATATGTATATGACGGTATGTGGAGTAATTTTCAGTTGTGCACAGAGTTATTTGATTTCAATAATTAATTATTGTAAATAGTTATGAGATTTAAACTAAAATAATGTGCGAAGGAGAAATTAACATTAAGAGCGGGTAACCCCGAATGGAGTACGTTGGCATGGCGTCACCTCGACGATGCTTCTGCGCTCGCCCGTCCCACCCGGTGACGCTGTAAGAGCCATTAGGGCTAACAGCATACAGTCAGTTCGAAAAAAAAACAAAAAAATGGCGTCATGGGTTGTTAGTAGAAGACGCGCGGGTTCTAATCTATTAGCTCTTAATCTCATTCCATCTGGATTTTAGTATTGTATTGCGGTTTATATTGTATTGGAACCGAATGATTAATTGTTGCATCTTACGAACGTAGTTATCTTTCCGATTTCCTGTCAATATCACACCCACAATGGAGGATAATAGCCTGCACCGCTATAAAAGGCTTCCTGATGTTTCTATATTTTTTATATATAAAATAATTTATGTTCGTAGAAATGAACACCCTTCCTTACAAAAGAATTTGACAATTAACGTAGTAGCGACTCCCGCTAGTCACCGGCGTCATTAATAAGGCGTCGACATCCGAGTTTTCATTTAGTGACACTCGTTTACCCGGCCGGCGAGTACAGTCGGCTGTGAGTGACATTTGTACAGTCATCTTTCCATAATTTATAACCAACAGGAGCAGTGACTGAACGAGTCAGGGAGCGAAGATTTAAGTTAACATTACTTGGGAGTTGAGACTGCGCTTGTAGGTGTCTTAATGTGTAATGTAACATGCGTTATGCAATAATGTACATACTTTTAGAGACCCACATTAAATTTTATATACTTTTATCGTAATATCTTTTGAGGTAAATTCATATTTGCGTATTGAATTACATTAAACCGGCTGAGTAGAATGCTCATGCTCACTTCTTATCGACTTGTCGTAAAAGGCGAATAAGATAAGTTGAACCACCGTGTGGTATCCTGTTGAGTAGAATAGACCACCCTCTTTCTTACCGACGGGTCGTAAAATACGACTAAGGTAAGTTGACGTCAGGCAGGCGGCCGGTCGTAAAATACGTAGCCAAATCATGTGACAACGATTTTTTAACATGTTGTGCCGACCCCCATTTATAGTGGGAGAAGGGCTGATGGGGGGTGATGATGATGATGATGATGATGATAATACTAATCATCACTTATTTTTATTTATAGACATATTTACAACAATATAAGTAAAAAGTAACGACCCCCTACTATATCAATGTTGGGCACAGGCCTCCTCTCTCCGCTTTTTGAGTCAAGACCCACCACGCTTCTCCAATGCGGACTGGTAGGTTACACGTAACCTCAGAATTCTTTAGATATATGCAGATTTCCTCACGATATTTTCTTTCACCAAAAAGCTTGTCAAAAATTGCAAATATCAAATAGATACATAATTTTTAACAGAAAAATTAATTAGTGCTCGGGTTTTGAACTCGTGACCCTCACATTTACGGTATATATTTTTTTATAATTATCTATAAAAAAGATACCATAAAAACCATTTAATAATATAAATAAAAATTGTTGACCACAGCCAGCGACGCACTCTTATTCCCGGTGGTTAGGACTTCAGATTTAGGAACCTCCTAACTATACGTGCCGTCCCAAGCAACAGTCCCTTTTGTATCCTATGCTTGGTCCAATACTAATAGTTATTTTAAACATACGTAAAAAAAAGATAAATTTTTTCAACAACTAGAACAGTAAAAACCTTGATATATTATCAGGCTATAACGTTTTCTGAAATAAATTAATTTACAAAAAGTTTATAATAGTTAGGACAATCTTTAAAAAGCTATATATGTCTTTAAATAATTTATAGAATTAGGCGTTATTTTGCGGAGATCCATAATACAAAAGTAATATCAAAATTATTTTGCTATAATCCGCGATACAGTAAATAGAAAATATATATAGTGCTAGATGTATAGTGGTCTATCCGTTTTTCATACCTGTTACATGCAGGATTTGTAAAAACACATCCACAAACCTCCACCACTGCCACCACAATACACAAACACTACACACGTTCACTATCACAAACTCTGTTGAGTTTGTGATAGTTTCGTTTCGCCCCGTAACCGAAGCATCATCAGGAAATAGACTCTACGACAAAATCGATTTTTCGATTTTGTTGAGTTTATGATAGTGAACGTGTGTAATGCTTGTGTATTGTGGTGGCAGTGGTGGAGGTTTGTGCATGTATAACCCTTATTATGCAACAGTATCATAAACTACTATAAACCATGAATCGTGCCAACAGAATAGAGTCATTACAATAAAGAGCCTTATTACAATAAAGAGATATAAAGAAAATAAATGAGATTTTATCTATATGTCTTTCTTTTTTGTGTGTGATTAGACAAAGATAAGTATACGACTTTTATCTTCCTTCTCATTATTTATTGTAACACTCACTTACAGGCCTGCCTATGTCTCCCCTACACTAGTATAATAACTCTGTAGCAAACAGTCACTCTTCATTCCATAGTTATGTAATGTTCGATTCAATTTAAAACGGATTTCCCGATACTCAAAGGAAGCGGAAATATCACCAAATATACGCGAAGTATAAGCCAAGGTTTTTTAATTTATTACTGGCACTGACAAATTCAAGAGTATTAGTTAAACAGAACATTCACTTTTTGTATAATTCAGTCATAAAGTTTAATTAACAAACAAGCGGCCAAAATTAGTTTCAAGCACAATAACTTATCAGTGGCAGTTTCAAGAGGATGCGTCGATCACGCGATATAAAACATCTGCAATTTGTATAATTACAAAATATCTGTGCCAAATGGAAATCACATCCTCTGTACCGACCTCCAAATATAATGACAGGACATATACGCGCCAAATTATAAATACATTCGCGAAACTGTATCACATCACGACAGTAAACTTTAACTCAAAGATTTAAGGCTGCTTGTAACTGTAGCAGAGTTTAAGTGAGTAAAATAATGATTGCATGAAGTTAATTTATTAAGTAATTCTTAACGTCGGCGCGAGAGTCGAACCGTGTAACGCCCCTGCGGATGCAACAAGTAAAAGCAATGATACATCGCGATTTTCGTCGCGATTGTGGTGCGTTCCACTTGGTTATTGCAGGTTTAACATTATTTCTAATCTCTCTCGTTAGTGGTTTTTCGCTTTTTATAATATGACATAAACCGCCGTGTGGTATCCGGCTGAATCGAATAGACCACCCTCGTCTCTTATCGAGGTGTCGTAAAAGGCGACTAAGGTAAGTTGACGTCTGGCAGGCGGCCGGTCGGAAAATTCCTAGCCAAATCATTTGACAACATGTTTGGAACATGTTGTGTCGACCCGCTTAGAGTGGGATAAGGGCACGAGGATTATGAGGATGATGATATAATTTGACATAAAGTTTTGAACAAATTATACCTGCCATGATTACGAATAATACCCACCTGAAATAATATTTGTCACAAAACTTTAACGTACCTCCTTCATAATGAAATCTAAACCAATAGAAAGAATTTGGCTAACTAACAATGCTACGACTGTCTAAATTAATTTTTGAAATCTAAATAAAAAAATATTTACTCTAACTTAAGTATTAAATGAGGATAAAGAAAAAGTTTATTGATTGATAATCCTACGAAGTTCTTGTTTCCTGACAAGACTACAGTTTCGCATCTAATCTATCATATAAGAAAACAAAATTAACATTGCTGTATACTCGTGTATAGCTCTTAGTTTTAAATACAATTTAACCTATACTGTTGGAATTTAGTTACTGTGTAATTTAGTTACCTATACTGTTGTAAAGCAAGCAAAAAAGTAAATCTGTTACTGACGCTTTCCTTTGGTGATGGAATATTTAATTTCCCACTTTCCGGGTGCACTTTTCCCAGAAACGCCACATTTGTTTGCTCGTTTGTACGCATTTGTTGCACGTTTGCTCAAATCACGTTACTTCCCGTCAGTTTTCTGTCACAGTGACGAATATTGTACATATTAATATAACACATTATTACATGAAAATTAGCGTCCTTATCTTATCCCACTTATAGTACTCATCAAGGCATTTTCCAATTATATTCTAAAAGGAGTATAACTAACAAATTGAGGTTAAAATTATATCGAAACGGTAACCAAGTGGAGCGTTTCCAAAGGCGAGGACGTGTGTGCACAGGGGAAGTGATTCAGGCGCGGCCCGCTTGCTCAGCGAAGCACTACGACTTGCGCAACACGCGCCGCGGAACACGCGATCTTGGGTACATCCACTGATAAAATAGTTCATACACTGCGAGAGCTATTGTGCAGAATGCCGACTTGAATTACAACACTTTTGAATTAATTAACTTCCTTACGAGCTCAGTGGTCTCTCCAATTTTTCTCCAATAACCTTAAATGGTGTTGTTTTGCCAGTCTGCTCCGACTTCCGGTACCTTGGTTCGCTTTTCCAAAAGAACGGTGAAATTGATCGTGATGTGAGGAATAAAATGAATGCAGGATGGATGAAGTGGCGGCAGGTCTCAAGCACAATATGTGACCCCCGAATGCCCCCTAAACTAAAGGGAAAAATTTACACATCGGTCATAAGACCTCTCGTAATGTATGGATCAGAATGTTGGGCAATGAAAAAGATGGATGAAAGAAGAGTACATGCAAATGAGATGAGGATGTTAAGGTGGATGTGTGGTGTGACAAGACTTGATAAAATAAGAAATGAGTATATGAGTAGGGGAAGTCTGAAAGTTGCGCCCATTATAGAAAAGATGAGAGGTGCAAGATTGGGATGGTATGGACATGTAATGAGGAGGGATGAAAATCATGTGATCAAACGACTGTTGAGTATGAATGTGGATGGATATGTGACTAGAGGAAGGCCAAAAAAGAGATGGTTGGACTGTGTGAAGTATGACATGCATATAAAAGGAGTAGCGCCAGAGTTGACGAATGATAGAAGAGAATGGAAGAGGAAAACATGTTGTACCGACCTCACTTAGAGTGGGATAAGGGTAGGAGAAAGAAAGAAGACGAGCTTCCTTGGGGAGTAAGCTGGTGACATCTCAAGAATTCGCATATATCGCTTCGTTTCTTCATTTTTAGTTTATACTGGACATAGACATATTTATTCAAATTTTTCCACTGTTTACGATGTGGGTATTTTAATCAATCAATTTATTAGATTTTTCAATTTTATTTAATTTTAATTGATTTAATTTTAATTAATTAAATTAATGAGGATCTTCTGGTAAAATGCGTTCAACATTATACTGTTATATCGCTTTCCAAGAGGGACGATTGCAGTCAACAGCTCGGGTATGACACACTAGAAGGTGTAAATTGTATTTAAGTAATTGATATCAGAAAACCAATTCGTACGTAGTTTATATCTTTATTTTTACCCGTAGGAGAAATGTTTTAATGAATTTAAAAAAACATAATGTCAAATCGGAAACAAAAGGGAAGTAGTTAAGGAAAGAATAAAAAATATAAGTACTTTGATCATCATTAGGGTATCATTTTAGTCCGTCGCATTAAACAGTAGAAGTAGAAAAAAGAATTTGAGTGTCCCATATATTTAATTAATTATTATTTAAAAAGCCTGGATCTCATAGCGGTTACTAAAATATTGTTAACTTTTAAAAAGACACCGGATAGTTAGTTGTAAACCGATTTTTATTTTTAGATTATTTTGTATGTTTTTATTTTAACCGAATAAAGACAAATTCTTGTTATTTTTCACTTTTAAAAAGTCAGCTCACGTAACTACGGGCAATATTAATTATAAAATCCAAATTTACATAATAAACTGGTTGAAGAGCCGGACCTTACACTAAATGTAATTAGAACGAATTAATTTACATTTATAAAACAATAAACTTGCTGTAATTTTTGTGTCGAGGTGAAGGTTATTTTTGTGTAAGTACGTCTTGAAAAGGACGGGCACGAATTTATATGGGTTTCACTTTATGTGGACCATAACTTAATTTATGAATGAATTATGATTTTATGTGATCCTCGGAATAATTTCACATTTATGAATAATTATTTTTAGAGTAGATAATTATTTGAAAAAAAATTGTTTTCAATTAAATACGTTAAAAATTAACTTTAATCTATACAACTTTTAATATATGATGTTTAGTGTTGTATTTCTGTAGAAAAGGGAAATATGAAAGTGTTGTCTTAGTGCAGTTGTTATTAACTGTTAGTGTTAGTGAGGCGTATTATTTATTAATATTCAGTATATAAATATTAGAGCTGTGATAGCCCAGCGGTGAGACCGTGCGACTCTTTCGAGGGGAACACGAGTTCAAACCCGGGCAGGCACCAATGAATTCTATTAAAACTCATGTGTCTAATTGATAATTGCAATTTATCACACGCTTTTCGGTGAAGGAAAACATCGTGAGGAAACCTGCATATCTCTAGAGAACTGTAGAGATATGTGTAACCTACTAATCCGCATTGGAGCAGCGTGGTAGGTCTTAGCTCCAACCCTTCTCTCCAGCAACGGAGAGAGGAGGCCTATTCCCAACAGTGGAATTGTAACAGGCCGCTACTTTTACTTTTTACTTTTATATTATAATTTTAAATAAACATTTAAATAATATATACAGCCAACAAATTCTATTCAGAATATGTTCGCCGTTCAAACCCGTTCCTTGCAGAGCTGAAAGCAGGGTCACTGCCACATACGCTAACGGGCGAATCAAATAGATTAAGTGCACCACAAAATAATGAAAAAAATTAAATCGAACCATCGCTATCGCAAAAATTTACAGAACATACACAATGTTCTGGAAAATTCCGTGTGGTTTCCGGCGAAGTAGACCTCATTTCTTACCGAGGTGTCGTAAAAGGCGACTAAGGTAAGTCGACCCGCCGTGTGGTATCCGGTTGAGCAGAATAGACAAACCTTTTTCTTACTGAGGGGTCTTTAAATACGGTTAAGGTAAGTTGACGTCAGGCTGGCGGCCGGTCGCAAAATTTGCAGTCAAATCATGAGATATGTTTGTAACATGTTATGCCGACACCACTTAGAGTGGGATAAGGGAAAGAGGATGATGATGACATAATGTTCTGTAAAAGATTCTAAGATTCTTCAGTTCGTCATATATAAGTAACTGAAACTCTTCTAAATTAAATCAATGTTTTCACATGATTGCGCTGTATTACTTTTAATATTTGGATGTAAGTTCATTTGTACACGTATATTAAAAGCGCCATTTGTCGTAATTTAATTTGTAATGTAGCGCCGTAGAACAATCAATATTGGAACAATTAAAAAAACACGTGTTTTGGACTAGGAATTAATATTAGATATTATTATTACTACCGCTCATTTGAGAAAGCTATAGAGCATTTTTATGCATTTCCCATAACAATGAAAACTTTAAACCCATCTCAAATCATGATTTTATGGGTTCCGCCATTTTATACATTGCAGCATATTGCAGCCCATGGGCTGCAATATGATGCAATGTATATGTATGGACGATATGCTTTGTTTTCTTTTATATTAAACCTTACAAATGTAATAAGGTATGCAGATGATTTAAATTTTTGACAAGAATTCTTTATTTGTTTTTGTTCAAGAGCTATTAAAACGTTAAGTCCTTCACATAAATTGAGCTATCTCGACCTCGCCTATGAAAATTATTTAAATCACGCACTCTTGAATCACTGAATTATAACAAAGGAAGTTCGATGATTAGGCATGCATAGAATTTATAAGAATTGAAATAAAATAAAGGTTTCTTTAAATTAATATGCATATAAAATATTTTGAACACGTAATTATTGTTTAATTTACCAACTATTTTAAGGCGCGATGGTAAAATTCAAATTCAAAATATTTTTTATTCAAGTAAACTTGTAAACAAGTGCTTTTAAATCGCCAACTCTACTGCTGGTTCGGAAAGCTGTGCCTACCGAGAAGAGCCAGCTAGAAACTCGGCGGTTGCTCTTTTTAAAATATAAATCTTATAACTAATATTGAGTCATTATTGTCTTGTACAGGGTTGAAGCGCAACTATATTCACACTTTCTTATCATATAAGTAATCCTCAACAGTATAGTAGGCTTTCTGTATCAGCCTCTTTTAAACAGTGTTTTTAAACTGCTGTAATGGCAAGCTCAAAATTGATTGCGGAATTTTATTCTGAAATCTTGTACCCAAACCCACAAACGATTTACGTACTTTTGCTAGGCGCAAAGCATGAATTTTAGGCTTGCTGATGGCAAGCCTAAAATTCATTGTGAAATAATTTTTAAATCGGTCCAATAGTTTTTGCATGAAAATATTGCAAACCTACATACATACATACATACAAACACACAAAAAATCTTTCCTCTTTATAATATAAGGATAGATAACGAAGAACGTAGAAAGAAGATAAAAATCATAATATTTTTGAGTAGAATTTTGCAGTCATTTTACTCATAAACTTTTTGTGCCGGGGCCTTAAGAAGTAAACTAAAAATAAGACAACTGAGACACTAAACATCGTTCGTGAATCGCTGTAACCGATAGCTATATGTATCGATTCGTTGCGGTGTCTATTTTACACAGCGATACTTAGTGTGTCGTGCGCAAGTGGGGCCAGAAATATTTTTAATCCAAACAACTATGCGGCCGCTCTTCAAAATAAATATTTCGGTCGGCGATGTTAAGGAGAATGTACTACGGATGACTGTTTTGCTGTCTTTTTAGTAAAGTCAAAAAAAAAGCTCGGTCATCTAGATACTCGTACTTTTTATTAAATGGGTTGTTACAGATACTATAACAGAACTACCTTGCTATAAATCCGCACGGGTAAAGCGAATGCACGCAAAGCCAATGTATATGAAGCATGCAAAATTCAAGTACCTTACCGGCAGGGTAAGTCACCACATGCATCCCAAGGCGCCTCCACCAGCAACAATGCATACAAGCAGCACACACAACCATCACCAAAATTTCTACGATCGTTTCGCCCCGAAACCGAAGCATCATCAGGAGGATAGGTTCCACGACAATCCAATTATACCTTAAAATGCATGCATTACGATTTTAAGGTAGTTCTGTTATAGTATCTGTAATATGGAATGCCGAAAAGTAACGCCTGCTTCTCTAAATAATTTAAAATGGGTTATTACAATGAGAATGCAGTACAGCGCCATCTAGTGTTTTATAACGGTAGCGTTGCAGTGACATCTCTGAAACGTGACATTTCTCATATATATAGTGTATTATCTATGTAAAGTAAAGTAAACGGCATGTTACTATCCCACAGCTGGGCATGAGCCTCCTCTCTCTTTTGGAGAGAATGGTTGGAGCTAAGACCTACCACGCTGCTCCAATGCTGATTGGTAGTTTACACGTATCCTAAGAATTCTCTAGAGATATGCAGGTTTCCTCACGATGTTTCGTTCACCGAAAAGTGTGTGATAAATTGCAATTATCAATTAGACGTAAGTTTTAATAGAAAATCTAATTGGCGCCTGCCGGAGTTTGAACTTGTGACCTCTTCGAAAGATTTACAGGCTCTCACCGCTTGGCTATCACAGCCTTGACGCATGAAAAAGGTTAAAAAGCCCTTAAGATGTACATCATTCTCCTGCTCTTATTCTCTTTAAATGGGATTGGCAGAACATGGTGTTATGTGATTTAGCTAGGTATTTTACGACCTCCCGCCTTCTTGGGGTCAACTTACCTTGGTTGCCTTTTACGACAGCTCGGTGAGAAATAACGGTGGTCTATTCTACTCAACCGGATACCACACGGTTGGTCAACTTAACTTAGTCGACTTTTACGACGCCTTGGTAAGAAATTAGGGCGGTCTATTCTTCTCTATTCTATTCTATTATTTGAATATTTTGAGTATTTAAAACAAAACTGTAAGTAACAGTTGAAGAAGAATAAACTGCGATCGCTGAGTAAAGATTGTCTAAACATTTCACCAAAATCGGTACAGCCATTTCGAGGCCTATATAGAACATACATACTTTCTGTTTTATATATATAGATTTACTTTTTCAAAGAACATATCCGAGTGTGACGCAAGTGATTTTATGCGATCCCTTTTTGTAGTTATGACGTAAATTGTTTTATCAAAAACCCGCTAGTTTACAAAAATGACGCAATTGAGCGTTTCGCAGAAATATTTTCCCATTGCCAAAAATCGAGTGTGCAATACGCTCAATCCGATATAAAAACCAACGTTGACCAGAGCCGGATCACTTAGGACAAAAAGAGCTCATGTTTACGCCGCGTGCCGCGATACCGACAGTATAATATGGGTGACTGCGCTGCCGACCAAGTCATACGAGTCGGCGGCGACAGGCGGAGAAAGAAATCATTATCCTCCTGCCCTTATCCCACTCTAAGTGTGGTCGGCACAACATGTAATAAACATGTTATCATATGATTCGGCTACGTATTTTACGTCAACAGCCTGACGTAAACTTTCCTTAGTCGTATTTTACGACAACTCGGTAACAAAGGGGGTGGTCTATTCTACTCAACTAGATACCACACAGCGGTTCAACTTACCTTAGTCGCCTTTTACGACGCCTCGGTAATAAATTGGGTTGGTCTATTCTACTCAGCTAGATACCACACGGCGTGAGAAAGAAAGTCTGTGTCATTAATTTTTAATACGTAGCCAAAGCATGTGATAACATGTTTGTAGCATGTTGTGCCGACCCGACTTAGAGTATAAGGGCAGGAGGATGATGACAGAAATCAATTATTATTTTTGGATATCGTAAGATTATGCGTCCGTATCCGTACAAAGTGAATATGTTGATACGTCGACTTACGTCCTTTTATATGTTTCATCATAATAGGTATTAGGATATACGCCTAATATACGAGATGGTGAATATAAACCTGTACAAACTTGTGAATATTTAAATAACTCTCTAAACGTAAACCTATTTATCTGAAAGTGTGCTCTTCGAATGGTTAAGTTATTCACGGCTGGTACATACATAATCGTTCAACTTGTGCCACACAATAAAAGAGAGATGTTTACCGCACTGAAGCAACGATAGTCGGGTAATTGTAACTGTTTCCACGATCGAAAATAATCAAGAGCGTTTATAACGTGCGATACGACACCAAACAGTGTCGATACCGATTTAGTTTATATGCAAAAGAAATAACTAGAGTTGGTGGGTGTACAGCTTGATCTGGAAAATAGATTGGTCTAGTACAGGTGGGTGTTATAATTCTTGGTTACGATATCGTCTTGCTGCAATTAGTTTCAAGAGGTCACAACAAACTCAGCAGAGTTAGCAACTCATGCCTTGGTATTTGCTTCTATAATTAAAATTGCGCAATCCATACTAGACCAGTCTACAGAAAGGTTTGAATTAAGTGTAAGAAATATTGCTTATACGTAAAGTATATTACAAAATTGAAGACTATTTGGATGATAAAATGCCTGGATTTGAAAATTCTTTCAGTTTCATACAAGATTCCGTTTTAATAATGTAAAATGAAACATGTTTACAAGATGACCCCCGTTTCCTGCTGGTTCTTCTCAGTAAGAGCAACACTCCGAAGCAGCGGTAGCTTCATAATTAATGAACCTTTTATTAACAGTGCTTGAAAGAGTTTACTTAAATAAAGATTATTTTGATTTGACAGTAGTTGCGGCTTACAGTAGGTGACCGCTTTTCGAAGTAGTTTTTTTTTATTAACACGAGGAATCCTTTCATGGATACTGTTAACCTCGGTGGACGAAACCAGTTGTACTGAAATCTTTACAGCTGAAACTTCATGATGAGCCATCTTGGTTGTGAAGAGTACGCTGGAAATTGTGAATAATTGGAAAGAATCACGGTTAAACCCTCATCGGCAATAACTGCCTTTAACATCAGTGGGAAATCAAAAGGACGCTATAACAACTTCTACGTGTTACACTGCTTTTAAAGTTCATCGCTCAGTTGTTTTAGTACGGAAAAACGGTTAACCAAAGATCGTAATGTTAATCTATTTTCAATGAAAAAGCTACAGACAAAAGGCGCAGTTAAAATAACCGAATGAAAATAATCGCCGCAAGTGCAGCCTTTCTTGCGGTCAGCCTTAACTGTTATTTAAATGTTAACCTTTTCTACGCATAAAAACATTGAAAGTGATTTATTTTCTGTATGCACCTTTATAAACATGGTGGTCACTATTATGGGCGTAGAAAGGTATGGGCAGAGGGGATCGTCTGATATAGACGACGGTTCACTGGCTGTTAAACAGACATCTCGCAACAAACAAACGGTACTCGCTTCTACAATAAAATTCCGCAATCCATATTAGACTTACTAGCTGACTCGGCGCTAAGCCGTGGTCCGGCCTCACAGTAGGCACCCTTAGGACGACGTTCCCCGACGCGACGAGAGCTTCTGCGCTCTACTCACTGCATTTCACAACCTCGACGCTGCTTCTGCGCTCGCCCGTCTCACCCGGTGACGCTGTAAAAGCCGTTAGGGCTAACAGCATACAGTTAGTTCGAAAAAAAGACCCGGCGAACTTCGTACCGCCTAATAGTCAATAAATGATGTATTACCTTTTAGCTGAACTAATTTAGGCTTTGATGAACGTAATACAACGACACAAAATTACATTTCTGAACGCTCGCGTAAATGTTAATCATTTGTCATTATTTCTGTACGCACGCATAAATATTTGAGGAACTTCTATGTATAATGCACTTTCGAACCTTATGAATTAATTTAAAAAAATACAGACAATAGTTTATTCTCCATTTTATAAAAAAAATACACAAAATACATTTCTGAACGCATGCATAAATGTCAATTATTACTTACACTATTTGACAGGATGACAACAAATGTTTGACAGATAAAAAACGAATGAACATTTATTTATTTTCATAATTATGTATCCGTCGATTTTTCATTGTTTTTAAGATGTATTGCTATTCGGGGCAGAGACAAATCCAACGAACCAAAAACCATGAAAAATGGTCCAGCAGATCTCGAGTTATACCTAAGTGTTGTAAAAAATCCGTCTTTGTTTTATACATATAGATCTACAGAAAAGTTTAAATTAATTGTACGAACTATGCTTATAAGTGTTAGCAATTTTAACATTTATATAATAATATTGTATTGATATTAATTATTGTATTAAGTTAAGTGTATTTGGCAGTTTAAGTATTGGCATTAGCCTCAAGTTGAGGGGATATTAAAAAAGGATAGGTTAATTCATTTTGGCGGCATTCTGGTGTGACGAAAAATAATTAATATAAAAGTAATTACGCGTAATAAAGTGTTTAAAGAATGGTTTTGATATATTATTGGAAACCTTTATAAGTATTTTAATATAAGTAAGGCATATTACACAATTGAAGATTATGTGAATGATAAAAATGCTTGGTTCTGAAAATCCTTTCAGCTTCAAACAAGACTGCAGTTATATAATGCATAAGACCTATAATTGACCTCACCCCCACTACTAATGTAAGATACTCATATGCTAAAAACCATGATTAAAACGATGTAATCCAGAACTTTCTTCCCCCTCCTGTATAGAATTCTGGCAACGTCTTTGACCTTACGTCATAGTACCTTTTGAAAAGTTTTATATCGTTAACGATGGAATTTACAATTTACGTTTTGGGCGTATTCCTTACACTTAATTTAAACCTATCGGCAAATCCATCTTAGCATGGATCGTGTAATTTTATTGTAGAAGCGAATTACGTATAAAGGAACTATAAATAAGTTTTGTAAGTATTAATAAGTATTGTATTATAAGTATATTTAAGTACGATAAATAATAAAATAAAATTTCTTTACTTTTTTTAAATAGTTTGTGTAGAGACACCGCATTAAATGCCTACGATATCTCGTAGCAAATCTATCTATCTCATTTACTTGTCTCCGCGATAGATGGCATTACGAGTACTGAATATTCGTAGTGTTGCAAAAGTAATAATGAAATTATTTTGCTATTAATCGCGGATTATAACAATGTAATTTTATTATCTCTTTTGTATTCTGAATCTCCGCAAAGTAACGCACAATTCTATAAATAACGTAAAGTGCTGGTCTAGTAATAGGTGTTAATATTCAAATTGTATGCTTGTATAGCGTAATACATATTTCGAAATAGTTTTTTTTATCTCTATAATTGCTACAACAAGTGGTAAAGATAATTTTATGTTAACATATGTAAATTACCAAAGGTTTATCGCGGATTATAGTTTAATAGTTTAATATCGGAATAATTTGCTTCATTTGTCGATATTTTTCGTGAAAGTCCATAAAATAGTTTAAAGGTAATGCGTGCGTTTTTGTATTCCAAAATTCCTCAAATCTACACTTACCTGCCCTCAAATTTAGAGAGTATTTTAAAATAGTACTACATAAATATATTCAACTGAAAATCAGAATAAATAATTTATAGAAGTACTAAGTCTTAAACAACTTATAATACTTACAAAGTATTTTGCGAAATTTCATAGTACAAAAGTTATGAATGTATTTTGATATATTCCACAGTGTTGAAGTACCCTCAGTTACGGACTATTTAACTGTAATTTTTCCAACTATATGTCAGCTCGATATATGAGCGTCTATTGTATCAAATTTCATCAACATCGATCCAGCGTAACACAGCGATATACTGACCTTCGCGTTTATAATATTAATATTTTAATCGATTGTATATCACCCTTGATAAAAAATTCAAAATTTTATTTATTCAAGTAAACAAGTGCTTTTGAATCGTCAATTCTACTGCTAGTTTGGGAAGCTTTTCTATAGAGAAGAGCCTGCAAGAAACGCGGCGTATACTCTTTTCAATAATGTAACTAGTTATAATTCTTATTCTAAGGTATGTGCCTTGTGGTATCCGGTTGCATAGAATAGACCACCCAAGTTGACGTCAGGCAGGCGGCCGGTCGTAAAATACGCAACCAAATCATGTGACAACATGTTTAAACATGTTGAGCCGACCCCACTTAGATTGGGATAAGGGTAGGAGAACGATGATCTATAAGTAACTTACTTTGGAGACAGAAGTCCGTGTGTGTAAGTATCTTAAATATTCATTTAACTTAAATTTAAATCGGATTTGACCATTCAGTTCACTTATAAGTTATAAAATAACCCAACTTTAATCTTGAACATTATCGTATAATCTTAATAATAAAAAATTATATTACTTTAAGTCATATTTTGTGATGTACCTACGCAGTTACCTTCCAAAAACTCGTGTTTAATTACAAAAATAATCTCGACCTGGTACTGTAGATCTTTATCTACTGTTAATTATGAATACTAATGATTGCCGAATGATCTTGACATAAATCACTGACTTTGTCGAAAACACTTTGTTGTTTTAATGTATAGATACTAAATTAAGTCTGCGGCTTCCTTTACGTTACAGAACTACTTTGCTATAATCTGCGTGGTTTAAGCGGATGCATGCAATGCTGAGTGTATGAAGCAGGCAAGAGTACGTGAATTTTGCATGCTTACGGTTAACTAATAATTTATATGGTTTATAGAAGCAGGCGTTACTTTGCGGAATTCCATATTACATGCACTATAACAGAACTACTTTGCTATAATCTGCGTGGTTTAAGCGGATGCATGCAATGCTAAGTGTATGAAGCAGGCAAGAGTACGTGAATTTTGCATGCTTACGGTTAACTAATAATTTATAGAAGCGTTACTTTGCGGAATTCCATATTACATGCACTATAACAGCAGTATGCAGCTGTATGAAGCAGGCAAAATTTACGCACACATTGGCTTTGCATGCATTCGGTTAACCCGTGCGGATTATAGCAAGGTAGATCTGTTATAGTGGTTAACTAATACTTAACACTTGTCGGGAGTTTTGAGCTTAAATGGGAAAGCTTACAAAGCTTGGTAGAAATTTGAAATGTGATCCCATTATAGTATATGACAACGTGATGGGGCTTTTGATAGGGCGAAATTACTTTATTTAATATTTAAAGAAGATTCAACCCAGAAAAAGAGTTTTATAACTCTAATTCTGTTATCGACTCTGTATTTTATCATTCGTAAGAACAAGAAAATCTCTTTCACTGTTTGATACCGAAGAAGAACTATTTTTTAAAATTAATAAATTTATTTTTTCTGATCTCCAACAGCATTACATAATAAATCATCCACGAAATATCCTATATAGTTTTAAATTACTTATGTAGTACCTTTTATACGAAATCACATCATTCTTAGTTACAATGTTACTGTTATAAATCTAAAATATATATAATGTAACGATATTATATTTATTTTTTATGATTCAACCATTATTGCTTTTTTTACATATTAGACTTTTTAGCAATGACCAAAAAAACGAATATATGCAATTAACTGTTATGCAAACTATTCATGAATACGATTTACAGGTGATTCTAATAATATGAGGAATAATACATCTTTACTATGTAAATGTATGGAACAGGCTGAACAATAGCTCTGTATAAGTGTATTCAGATATACCGTAGATCCAACCGATTAATTTTATGGATAATGGCTCGATTTGTTTGCGGCATTGTTTGTGGCATACTCGCGTACGGCGGACCGCGCGGCGCACGCGAGCACGCGGCGTGCACTTACCGTATGTAGTTACGTAACGTGTGATGCTTTGCTTTACTTCTCTCATGTTTACAGTGGCCGCGCGAGCGAGTGTCGCTTGTCCCCACCGCGCATCGATCCGCTCCGCCCAGCGCTCGCTCCTCCCACCTGGCCCCCCGGCCTCCTCCCCGGCCCGCAGCCTCCCCCCCACCCGGCCGGCGGCCTTTGTCGCGCGCCGCCCGCGCGGTCACCTGTGTCGCACGTCCTCAGTCGCAAAGCGGCCGCGTCGTGCGCCACCCGCTTCGTGTTACGCGCCATATTATGACAGTGACGTGATGGAGGGCAAGGAGTTCGGTGCGGTCCCCGGCCTGCCCGCCGGCCTGGACTACTTCATGATGCCTCGCGTCAGCCAGCCCGCGCCCCAGTTCGACTTCAGAAAGTTAGGCGCCAGTTTCAGCGGTCGCGACGAGGAAAAATGCGAGGAGCGCCGCTCGCCCGAATATCCGCCCGAGCGCAGGGATCCGCCCGCGCCGTGGCCGCTCGGGCTCGGAGTGCAATTCGTCAACCCGGCCACGGGAAAGAAGCGAGTGCAGTGCAATGTTTGCTTGAAAACTTTTTGTGATAAGGGCGCGCTAAAGATTCATTTCTCCGCGGTGCATCTCCGAGAGATGCATAAGTGTACTGTAGAAGGGTGTACGATGATGTTTAGTTCGCGGCGATCGAGAAACCGACACAGCGCTAATCCCAATCCGAAACTACATTCTCCGCATGTGAGACGCAAGATCTCCGCTCACGATGGCAGGTCGGCGCAGCCTTTTCCGCTGTTGCCGGCGCTAGCGCGTCTCCCGTTGCCGCCGCCCGCCCTTCTTCCGCCTGAACTGGCTGCACGTCTTCCACCTCCGCTAGCGGCGCCTCCGGGGCCCACTCACCTACCTCCGCGAGTACCTCTCGATGATCTCCGTAATTTCAGTGAAATAGAGAAAATGTACAGAAAAATTCCATCACCTCAGCATCTCAGGCACGCGTTGGATCTCGTTAAGCCCATCGTTACGCTCGAAGAGGATTCTATTAATTGTAGTGATAATAATAATGATGATGTTTCCGAAGACGAGGACAAGGAGAAATCGAAAATTATAATCGTGGCCTCTGAAGAAAAACTGTCGAGTTACGATGACGAACCGGAAGATTTAAGTGTAAATAAAAAGAAAGACGACTTTAAATCTCTACCTGTACAATCTGACCCTAGCGTACGGATGGATCCCACCACTGGGGATGATAAATCATTGGTTCCCAACAAACGTAAGAGAAAGAGTGGAAATCCAACGAGGTGTTCACAATCAAACGAATATAGTATATCGGACGAAGAGTGCAACGGTGATTTATTCCGCAATTTATCGACGCCTCTTACCAGTCGAGCGGACGAGGTGCCTCTATCACTAAAAAAGCAAAAGCCAGAAAAATGGGAGCCGTTTCAGAATGGCGAGGAACCGACTGTGGATTCGGAATCAGTGACAAGAGTGAAGACTGAAAGTGAATCCGATGACGAATCCAGTGCACCGAGCGTCGTTCGCGAGGGCTTAAGGTTGAGGTCAGACCTTTACACGCCTAGTGACAGTGGTAGTGACTTGCATACATTAGAGGAGCGTTTAGCACGGGCGCGGTCTCGCTCGGCGAGCAGCGACAGGACGGACGATCGAGCCGATATTAATGACCTCGAAATCCCAATAGACGATGAAAACCCGGATCGGTGTACGGCTTGTGGCAAAATATTTCAAAACCACTTTACGCTGCGGATGCACTACAGAAACGACCACTTAAAATTGCTTCACCCGTGCGATGTAAACGGTTGCGACGCAGCCTTTCCCTCGCGTAGAAGTCGAGACAGGCACAGCTCGAACGTAGATCTCCATCGGCGTCTATTATCAACGGGCTCGCCCGAAACTCAAGAACAGAGGCCAGCGTTCGAAGTCAACGCGGAGCTTCTAAACAAGCTGTACGCCGACATAAAAGGCTTGGCGTCCACGCTCGAGAGCCTCAGATACGGCGGCGACGAGTCTACGCAGATTCCTAGATACGTGACTGAAACGATGAAGTTTTATAGTAGGAATTTGACTGCTCTACAAGCGGGTATGTTTCCGCAGATCGATAGGGGGTTTTTTCCGAGCCCCTTCTTGATGGGTAATGGAACTATACAGCCTGGGGGTTTATACGGCGCGCCGGCTGGGGCTCAAACTGCTCGAGAGTCTCTATCCCCGCTGTCAGCGTCATCACCGCCCGTGATATCGCCGGGCAGGCTGGACGCGGCTCACGCTCGGTCTAGGGATGACGCGAAGCTGCTTTTTCGCGAGACCTCTGAATCGTACAAGAAGATGACCTCCCTCTGCGAGCGTCAGGACCAGCTGTACCAGCACCATGTGCCCGTGTCATGACGCACCCCGTACAACCCCCGCGCGACCTGGTGATACCTAACTGCCTGAGCGCACAGACTTTGTATATTTAATTGTTAATAATTTTAATTGTGTTAATACTATCATATTTCGTTTTATATTTTCTTGTGATATTTAGACAAATATATCTTAATTATCGATCCCACGAACTGTAAGTTATAGGGATATTACCGCTTGGGTATTGTGAAGGAGTGCAATAGACACGGAATATTATAAATATTAATGGAATATCGACGGAGTACGATATGATATCGTACAATGTTCGTAATCGATGTTGAAAGTAAACGTTATAGTGATCGGCTTCAATTATTGTTCTGGCGCAATAAACTCATTGAGGAAAAACTACTATTGTTTTTATTACAACGCCGGCAGAGTGACGAACGGAACTGTAATGGTTAGATCGGATCGAATATAAATAATTTTGTGAGTTTTCATCAAAAACTCATTGAACATTTTAGATCTCTATAACGCATTGGTAACTTATTAAAATCAAAAGCTCTCCGGTTTGAAATATTTTAAATATTCCCTAAGATTTCTCGTAATAGATACTTTGAGAGATGCTTTATATAGCTTAACAATAAGTTTTCTCTAAAAAGTTATGAGCTTAATGTAAAACTATCAATGAACCCGATAAGGAAATGAAACTCATACTCATTATTGTATGTTCTTTCCTTTGACTCAATGTGCTCTTATATCCGTATTTAAAATCTATCCGAACTAAATGTTGCTTACTCTATGCATCAAAAAAAATATTTATTTATTTATGTAACATAAAGAAAAAAATACGTAAGAAAAACATTATCAATAAAAAACAGAGTACAACGGTCAACTTATCCCTTTGACAGAGATCTACCAGCTAACCTACGAAGTGAGACAATTTATGGTGCAACAGCTATGGTACTAATATCCTAACTTATACACTAATATATATTTATTTATATAATTAATATATTGTAAATATAAATCATAAATATATTATATATGATAAATAAAATAACAATAATATATACATAAGTATCAACAAATTCATTATGACAGTAAATAAATTTAATGTTTCTTTAATCTAAATTTAAAAGCGCTGGGGAAAAGGTACTTAAGTATTAAATAAAATATATATAAATAAAATCTTATCAAAAATCGTTCCGAATTCCATTATCCCCTTTTACGTTAAATTGGCCCTTGTTGTTTATTATTTTTATTTTTTCATATATTATAAAAACCTTAATGTCAATGATATATTATTTTTGTAGCACCTCAGATTAGCGAAATTCACGGTTCGCAAAATACTAATAACGTATAAGATATTTTTTTTAATATTCACGACGTTCGCACTGGAACAGTGCTGCGTTACCTTAAAATTGAAAGCAGGTATTTTTAAAACGATGATGTTAAAAATTAGATCAAAGATTTTTTTGTAACTTAGTGATATCTGCTACTTCGTTCGCGCCAAGTTATGTATATAAATACCATCAGTAATAGTAACAGTATGGTCTTTTCCCTGTACCCAAAAGGAAAACGGGAATCTTATTCTATATGTTATCCTGATGTATGTAAAAGCTTTGAAGGTGCCAAATTAATGTAAATTAGAAAAAGGGATTATTGGCTAATCCCATAACGTAACATACAGACTGACAGACTTTCGGGTTCACATATATATATAAAAGTAGCGGCCTGTTACAATCCCACTGATGGGAATAGGCCTCCTCTCTCCGTTTCTGGAGAAAAGGGTTGGAGCTAAGACCTACACATTAGTTACACATTTCTCCAGAATTCTCTAGAGATATGCAGGTTTCCTCACGATGTTTTCCTTCACCAAAAAGCGTGTGATAAATTGCAATTATCAATTAGACACATGAGTTTTAATAGAAAAACTCTTTGGTGCCTGCCCGGGTTTGAACTCGTGTTCCCCTCGTAAGAGTCGCACGGTCTCACCACTGGGCTATCATAGCTTTATCATTATATATATATATATATATTGTGGTTGATGTATAATTTATAATAAGTTTTTGAATTAAAGGAAATTAGTGTATGGAAGTCTTTACATCTCGGGCGATTTTCTATCATATGTGAAACCTGATAGTTACTGTGTAATGGTTTAAGATTTAATGTCCAACTGTAAGCTGTGATAGCCTAGCGGTGAGATCGTGCGACTCTCGAGTGGGTCATGGGTTCAAACCCCATGCAGGCACCAATGAGATTTACTGTTAAAACTTTATGTGTCTAATCGATAATTGCAATTTATTAAACACTTTTCGGTGAAGGAAAACGTGAGGAAACCTGCATATCAGGCCGTAACTTTTTACTTTTCAATCAATCAATAAACAAAAATTTTGGAGTGATAGTAGCATATTTTAATTATATTTATTTTTAACGATTCTATCCGTAATTGGCCCATATATTTATCATTTATTTGTCTTAAACTCTAACTCAAACTCTTTACATTTGATATATTTCAAATTTATATTCTGCGCTTTACTCTCTGCATTTCACAACCTCTACGATGCTTCTGCGCTCGCCCGTCCCGCCCGGTGACGCTATAAAAGCCGTTAGGGCTAACAGCATACAGTCAGTTTGAAAAATAAACTGTTTAACGAAACAACAATTAGGACAATTACATTAACTATTATTATTACTTGATAAAAAAATGTAGTTCTTGCATGGTATTCAAAGTGCAAAATGAGCAAAATTCGAATAACAACACACAAGAGATTAATTTTTGTATACTCTTGAAAACAATCAAAATTTTATAGTCATTTAATGTCTATTCGGCATCCATTAACTATTAATGTTATTAAAAACAGATACTTCTATATAAACAGAATATGGGTGGTCGTTAATGTCAACCATACAAATCGATGGCTGTAATTATGGTTTGTTGTTTTTTTGGAATCTTAATTTTAATTGTTTGTAATCAATTACGGTTCACTACTCGACCGAATCATCGTCAAGGGATAGGCTCCACGATGCTGTGTGGTTTTGCTTCCTACACTTAGCGTAACATAGATTTTTAACAAAAGCAAATTTTAGAAAAATAATCTAAACTTTTGTCCGAAATATTTGACAAGACAACTAATTATAACCAGGCTATAAACTAATAGAAACAGGCACATACAGGCAATACATACATACAAACGCAACCTACCCACTCGTGCGCTCATATAAAAACGCATTCAAAACCCATGTACGTACGCACCTATGTGCGTTTGTTTGTTTTGATGGTGTGTGTGTGTGTGTGTGTCTGTACACATACACACGCCAACACGCATTAACACATACACATACAGACTCACACGAATGCATACACGCACGCACATACGCACATTAATACGATCTAAGTTAAAATACATTCAACTTTTTAATATTTTCATTATAAATTTCTTTCATATTGTAATTATAATTAACTAATAAAGTTTACAATTTATGCCGTGTGGTGTCCGGATGAATAGAATAGACCACCCTCATTTCTTACCGAGGTGTCGTAAGAGGCGACTAGGAAAGTTGACGTCAGGCAGGCTGCCGGTCATAAAATACGTAGCCAAATCATGTGACAACATGTTTGTAACATGTGTGTCGACCCCACTTAGAGTGGGATAAGGGTAGGATGATGATGATGAATTAACTATAAGGAACACTGTCCATTTTTCTAAAGGAGGGCGTTGATCGCTGCAACACAGTTTATACTTTTCCAGGATCACCGTTTTTCATTGTTATGTATTGTTTTCTGTACTGTTCCTAATAAAAGTTATTATTACTGTTTAAGATAAAATTCGAATTAGAGCAGTCTATTTCAGCCACTGAGGTTTCAAAGATAGGTCACTGAGCTTTCTGAGTAACAAAAATACATTGTTACTTCACTCAGTTGGAATTCATATAACAATGTGACTTGAAGTGAGCAGTCAAACCGTGAGAATAAAATGGGTGATACGATGTAGGTATAGACCGAATAATAATTATAGGGTGATGACCGAACGCTAATTCATGATTCTTAGGTCTATGAAAAAAAAATGTTAAGTGCGAACTGATAGGGATATAATGGTTCTACATAAATCAAATCAAATCAAATCAAATCAAAATATTCTTTATTCAAGTAAACTTGTAAACAAGTGCTTTTGAATCGTCAACTTTACTGCTGGTTCGGAAAGCTGTTCCTGCCGAGAAGAGCCAGCAAGAAACTCGGCGGTTGCTCTTTTTAAAATATAAATCTTAGAACTAGTTACATTTATTTATTACTGTCTTGTACAGGGTAGAAGTGCACCTATATCCACACATCCTTATCATCTAAGTAATCTTCAACAGTATAGTAGGCTTCCTGTATCAGCCTCTTTTTAACAGTGTTTTTAAACTGCTGTAATGGCATGTCCAAAATTGATTTCGGAATTTTATTATAGAATCTTATACCCAAACCCATAAACGATTTACGTACTTTTGCTAGGCGCAAAGCAGGAGTCGCAAGCTTATGTCGGTTCCTACTTTGTCTATTATATACATCACCTATCGTTTTATGATTCTTTATATTTTTATGTACAAAAATTACGTTATTTAAAATATACTGTGAAGCAAATGTTAGAATACCTGTTTCCTTAAACTTCTCTCGCAGGGAATCATGCGGGCTTAAATTGTAGTACGATTTTTGTAATACGAAAATTTGTTCACTATCCGCGCATTTACCCCACAGCAATATTCCATAAGACAAAAAGAATAAGAGAAGAGAAAAAAGCTTGGTTACCTTTAAAAATTGTATACCAATTTCACTTATTATTTCGATTTTATTAGGGTTTTCTATTTTTCATTTTAATAGTCAAAGTGAAAGAAATGCTATTAAACGAGAATTGTGACACTCAAATTCGGCTCTTTATGACATTCGAGGTACTTTTCTAACTATGCTATTTCATGCTATGAATATACATGATATGCTTAGCATACGTTAGCCTCGTCCCATATCAGGGAAACGGCGTCAAGACCTGGAGCTGCGGCGGAAATGGCCGAATTCGGCAAGTGGTATTCGGCAAAGTTATATATTTGTGCCGTTTGCAGTTGAGACCTTAGGGCCATGGAGTCAAAGTGCAAAAAAAAAATTAATCCATTTTAACACCTCAGTAGATCGCCTCTTCGGGTGACAAGAACACTGGCTCCTTTTGCGCACAAAGAAGCTTAGTGATTCAACTCGGAAACGCCAGCATTCTTGAGACCATTCCACGTGGGCATGATTGCAATGATGGCAAGTAATTTAAGATAGACATAACTTGTAAATTTTTGTTGTAAATAAAAAAATAATGATGATATGTTATACGATATTATATACAATCTATATATATGCTATTACCCTTTATCAGATAACAATCTTACCGGCCAGGTCGGGCGACTGCATCGTCCGTAAAAATATTTTGATTAACGGTAAGGGCGCTTAGATTTTTTAGAATTTTTTTGTCATTCTCCTGATTTTATCCGACTCTAAGTGGGGTCCAAGGGTAGGTCTAAGTAGACCCCTACGAGATGGACTAATGACCTCAAAAAGGTCGCTGGGAGCCGCTGGATTCAAGCCGTGTGGTAGAGAGATCCCATGAGGAGACCTTTGCCCAGCAGTGGACGTGCATCGGTCGAAGAAGAGGAGAGAATTAGGGTCGGTACTGTAGTGCCGACCCTAATTTGACCCTGTAATGTCTTTCTCTTCCATTGTCTATTATTCGTCAACTCTGGCGCTACTCCTCTTACATGCATGCCATACTGACTGCACACAATCCAACCATCTCTTTGCGGAAATTGATTTTAAGGGTACAATTTTCGTTTATATATCTGTAACAATATTTTGGTATAATTTATTTATTGTTTCATTCATTTGCAATGATTTTAACCAATAAAATTGCACGAGGATCTCCAAAATCACCGCTATTACGGCACATTAAAGTTGATATGAACTGAAGGTTGACGCATTGAGTTATTTTGTATAAATAATAACACGCTTTTGGATTGACAAAACGATCTGAAGGAATTAAGAAGTAGTTTGTGGTTAATTTAGGTTGGGTTTTTTTGTTTTGTGGCCGTTTAATTGAGCATTTGTTTAAAAGTAACCTTGCAGAAATATTAACGAACGCGATCTCTGATAATAACTGATCACAGATTAAATGCGATGCAAAGTTAATATAAAATAGTAGCTTTAAGTTTAGTTGGAACGCCAATAGTCTGTTAGGCTTCTTGTATTTTGGTTGTTGGAAGACCCTCTGCATTGGAATATCACATCTATTCTTGTAACTCCATAGATAAGCAGAATTAATTCTATGCCATGTTTTTTCCTTTGCTATATAGCGCATGATACATTGTAAATATAATTCATCATCCTCCTGCCCTTATCCCACTCTAAATGGGGTCGGCACAACATGTTATAAACATGTTGTCACATGATTTGACTACGTATTTTACGACCTGCCGCCTGCCTGACGTCAACTTACCTTAGTCGCCTTTTACGACACATCGGTAAGGAATGAGGGTGGTCATTTCTACTCCGCCGGATAGCACACGGCATGCATTGTAAATATTATTAAACTTATAATTTTTTATAGGACAACCTCATGCTAGAACAAGACTTAGACCCGCGAAATCATGGTAAATATAATGTGCTCTAACCGTTTAAGTTATCGTGGCTATATTAAGAGTAAAATTAGCCATTATTTACACTAGAAAAAAATCCAAACCACGTATGGTTAATTTTTGCTATAATCCACGATTAGAGAAAATTCATATTATCCTGAAGGTAAAGCGATTTGTGTGTAAAAACACGGAATTTTTCTCATAAATCGCACGCTTTAGTTTAAAAGTGACCGAATTCAAAATTAGTTTTAATTGATTTAGATACATTGTAATCCTTTTAACAATGCCATCTATGACATCACGCTACAAATTATAAAAAAAACTAGTTTTTTGTACTTTTTGTTCTTCCAAGTTATGGGACTAAAACACGAGTTTTGTAGGCTCTACGCTTTATTGCAATTTACCAAAAAACAACTTTTCTTAATTCGGACACTTTAACATTAAGCGTGCGATATTGCGTGATTTGACTGGCCCCTTGGCGCAGTGGGTAGTGACCCTGCCTTCAGCGCCGCGGGTCGCGGGTTCGATTCCCGCCGAGGGCCAACATTCTCTATAAACAATTTGTTGGTTCTTCGAGCCTGGGTGTGTATTTGTATTCAAGTATGTATTTAAAATTATATATGTAGTATATCTACCAGTCATCCGTCAGTCATAACACAAGTATTAAGTTACTGACTTTGGGGACGGACGACCGTGGGTGTATGTCCCATATATTTATTTATATTTATATGTAATAGTCCAACGCAAAAAGCTTCAATAGTGCCAAGTTTCATCAATAACGGGCCAGCGGATTAGCCATGAAAGCGTTACAGACAGACTTTGGTATTTTATTATTAGTATGGATTTGTTTGTAATTAATTTTACACTTGAACGCACTGGGTTGTGTTTGTGTTTATTTACCAGATATAACCCGAGGCTACAACAGTTCAAGCTTTATTAATTAAGGGTTGACAAACTATGCGGTTAATCCCTTTCATCCCTTGACTGTTTGATTTCGCTACGAGATACTGTAGGAAATTCATAGCCAAATCACTCTTCATTGGGTTAAGGATAATGAATTTACCTTATCATTAGTATTAAATTAAATTAACAAATATATTATTAACAAAATTAACTTAAAAAATATATATTAATTGTTTTTACCTTAAAAAATATAGCTAAAGAAACTAAGAAACACTTTTTTATTGCATTACGAATCTAAAGTGAAAAATTTCAATAATTTCAAAAAATCAAATAGTACAATGTAACTTGTTCACTTATTTGAGATGACATTTTCCAATTCTGCGATAAGATGTGTATTTGTTATCTCTCCTGATCCTGAATCCTGAACATTATTATAAGAAATTATAAGCATTGAATCCTCATAAAATTCCTACGCTGACTTCCTTGACCCTTATAATTAAAGCAACTTTTCGAATTAGCAATAGATTTGACGATTTAAAATTACGTGTTTAAGTTTACTCTAAAGCAGTGATTCCCAAAGTGGTCTATATCGACCCCTAGGGGTCTATGACAACCTGCAAGGGCTCTACATAAGCGAAAAAAAATTGGGGGTCCATGAAATGAAAATGGGGGTCCACTATAGTGGATCTCAACACATACACTGATAGTACCTATTTACTTACATCATACTGTCTTATAATATCAAAACATATACATTATTTATAAAAGTACCTATGAAGTAAAAAAATATTATATATGTTTATAAAATTGTGTAAGTTGTAGGATGTTGGTATTCGCTTTGTGGTCGCAATACATTTTATTTATAGTTTATTTTATGTTTATTTAATGTTACGTATATTTTACATAACAGATTCATTTAATAAATGTATAAATTAACACGTGTTCTTACTTTAAGTTTTTAACACTAAACTTCACTACAGTTAGAAATTTACAGGAAATCAATATTAGGTAAGTAGGGGGTCTACCCAACACGGAAGCACATTGCAAGGAGTCTACGACACAAAAAAGTTTGGGGAACTCTGCTCTATAGTATCGACCCTTAATATATCACTAGTTACACATATTCCCCAGAATTCTTTAGAGATATGCAGGTTTCCTCACGATGGTTTCCTTCACCAACAAGCGTGTGATAAATTGCAATTATCAATTACACACATAGGTTTTAACAGAAAAACTCATTGTTTGAAACTCACTGCCTGGGAGTTTGAACCCATTTCGAAAGAGTGTCACGATCTCACCGCTAGGTTATCACAGCTTAACAAAGTTGACTTGAATAAAGAAAATTTGAAACAAGAATTTGAATTTAACTTGAATGTATGTTTAATTGTAAATATACGGGAAATCTTAACAAACCTCAAGGAAGCTCCAAGTCAACAGGGCCTGGGGGCACACTTTAATCCCCTGTCTCTTACAAACTTGTGTAAAGCTTAGTGGGAATAGCTAATGATTCTTTTAATCTGTTTAAAAATGCTCAAAGGAGTTCAAAGGCGCCTAAAATTAAGCCACGGGGCAATTTTTAAACAATTTCTCGTTTAAACGTCGTATTATCTTGTAAATACTAAGGTGAGTTTACATTTGAGTAATTCGAAACTGTTTTATGGTTTTGGTGTGGTGGAATTAACCATCTCAAAAGCTGATGGCTCTGGGTTGGATTTTGGGATGGGTAATTCCACCACTGTGGAAATGTACACTGTGCACTGTGGTGAAAATTAATTATGATGTGGAAACTGATTTATGAAAAAATTATAATATTTGGATTAAGCTTTAGTTAGTTTAGCTTGGATTTCTAGATCTTTCTTTATCATATAATACATAGTATTATAGGAAAAGTAAAGTGTGACAGAAAATATGTTACGGAGAGATTATTGTCCGCAATTTTTGCTGAACAGCTGTAATACTTTGTTATTTTACCTTTCAGGGTTCTAGCCCTACGTAGAATTCATTAAAAAAAATGTAACAGCCTGGGACGATACCACTGTTGGGCTCCTCTCTCAGTTTTTTGGAATGAAGCAAACCACGCTGTGCAAATGCAGATTGGTAGGTCAAACATATCCCCAGAATCCTCTAGAGATATGTAGGTTTCCTCGCGATGTTTTCCTTCATCGATAAGCGTGGTAAATTGCAATCAGACACAGAAGCTTTAACGGAAAACTCATTGGTGCCTGCCTGAAGTTTGAACCACCACTGAGCTACACAGCTACTCCAAAAAATTTGTACCTAAATTTTACTAACAAATTGCACGTGAATTTGCATACATATAAAAATTTTCTGGATTTTTACCAATCCGACATTCAGCGGCGTGGTTGGTCTTAGCTCCTACCCGACTTTTCACAAGAATGGTTAAAGTAACGGCCTGTCACGATCCCACTGCTGGGCATAGGCCTCCTCTCTCCGTTTTCTGTAGAGAAGGGTTGGAGCTAAGACCTACCACGCTGCTCCAATGCGGATTGGTAGGTTACACATATCCCCAGTATTCTCTAGAGATATGCAGGTTTCCTTACGATGTTTTCTTTCACCGAGAAGCCCGTGA
The DNA here is from genome assembly GCA_947086505.1 of Morpho deidamia. NCBI lineage: Eukaryota > Metazoa > Arthropoda > Insecta > Lepidoptera > Nymphalidae > Morpho > Morpho deidamia. The sequence goes on from CAMTZC010000011.1 coordinate 4,624,214, forward strand.
TAAATTGCAGTTATCAAATAGACAGATAAGTTTTAATAAAAAAACTCATTGGTGCCTGCTCGGGTTTTGAACCCATGATCGTCTCTAGAAAGTAACACGGTCTCAACGCTGGGCTATCACAGCTTTGTTACTATATTTTCCACTTCTAAATAGTAATTGTATTGTTTCAAGTCAAACTGACTATTTTCAGAGAAATGGAACATTTTATTTCATTTGAATATTTCAGCTTGTTCCTACGTTCGCTTTCTGCTCTGGTAACTGTTGTAATGCAAATAGTATCTATGACAGGAGGGTTACAGGTTATGAATAATGCACATGTTGTGATCAAAGACAATCGCGACGTCAGGCGTCGAGTGGCGTCATGGTTTTTACGTCAGCTTTCCGCGGGATTTGCACGTATTATTTTCCTTTGTTCCCGGAATTTTGACGTAGTAGAGCTTGTGATTTTACAAGAATTAATCGTGAACTTCATTATGTGGAGCGAATCGTTTAATGTTATCATGTATTTTTGTACAAGGATATGTTTACTATTAAGAACTCTACTTAAGAAATGTATTTTATCGTGGACGCAGAAACCAGAAGTTCTTTTAAAATCGCGTACCTTCGTCCATACGATGATTCTTGTAAGGCCGGAATATGGTTTAATGTGTAGTGGAGAGTTGGCGAAAGCAATAATCACTAAAATATAGTTACATATATAGTTATAATATAGTTTTCAAAATCAAATTGTAAATATTCTTTATTCAAGTAAACTTCGTGTCTGCTCGTTAAATCCGAAGAATTGAAATATTAAAGATAGTTATGCTTACCATAGACATGCAATTACTCGGGGTTTCTCGTATTCTTATTAAAATTATCAGTCAATTCAAATTCAAATAAACTTGTATACAAGTTCCAAAAGCTGTTCATACCGAGAGGAGCCAGAAAGAAACTCGGCGGTTGCTCTTTTCAAAGAATAATTCTTGTTACTAGTTACATATAGTTATTAATGTCTTGTACAGGGTCGAAGAGCAGCTATTAGAGTAGTATTAGTGAATTCTTATCTAAGTAATCCTCAATAGTACAGTATTATTCAGTTTCTGTATTAGCTTTGTGTTAATATTGTTTTAAAACTTCTGTAATGGTAAAGTTAAAGTTGATTGTGGACTTTTATTATAGAATCTTATACCCAAACCCACAAGAATCTTACATAAATCAATCTATTTTATATCAGTATGCCTTTGGCAACATCAATTAACAGATATATATTTATACATATTTTATGTATTAAGATTATTTATATATGCTGTGATAATATAAAACAATAAGTTTTCGTGTCCCAATAATATATATACTCATTTCAGAGCAACGCAGTTCGGTTTTTATTTAATTAATGTTTATAAAAAATGTGTGAAGAAATGATCTAACCATATAATTAAAAGATTTTATTTAACTTGAAATGTATGTGTGTGAAGGTGGAATCTTGGAAGTTAAATTTAACTCACTTCCCGGTGTCCGATTGAGATGAGATTTAACATACTGGTCCAGTCCCGATGACAATGCATGTTTTTATAAGAATGACCTAATGCTCCTGCCAGGATTGTCTCCAGACGAGGGAACTCCTCAACAGTAACTGTGGAGACATTGTGACGTAGTAAATATTAGCATGTAAATTAATTATGGTAAATTGTAATTTGCACTTTATAAACATCTCAATTGTATTGTAACGTCAATTATAAATTTTTAGTATATAATAATAGAAAATAACTTAAATTTAAGTGTATAAACTGGAATGACAAAATTGTAAATCGGTATAAGAAATAAATAAATAAATGTTATTTAATTATCAAAGTTTAGCAATATGAAAGTTAGTTGTGAACAAAAACATAATAAATTGTAAAAAGTTTAAATAGATTGTATCTTAATAAAAACTAGCATGTAAAACTAATGATAGTAAATTGTATTTGTAATTGTAGATTTTTTTATTACAGTTAAGCATAAATCATTGTGTATAATATAATGAGAGTTTATATTATTGAAACGTACACAAATAGAATAAAAATAGAATATCCATTGCATTGCCGCATTTTTACTCTTAAATTTAACAGAAGTTTATTCAAGTCACATCTAATATTTTATGAGGCTACTCAATGCAATATTGCCTGCAAATGTCGCCAATAAAATTCAGATAGCGGGGGCGGAATGTGGTTGACGGTAAAGTCGCCCTTCCCCCGTGTGAAGATGATTTGTTTTATGCTACCCTGTATGGTTATTGTCATGTTTAGTGATCTTTTTATGGGTTTTCCAGTTAAATTTCGTGAAGTGAATTTTGCATTGTCGTGGGTTTAATATCGTGTTATTGTTAAAACATTATTCACAGGCCTTTTACTAACCTACTGCTAAGCATAGGCCCATAGTTTCCTTTTTAAGAGAAGGCTTGGAGCTTAGCTTGTCCAATGTGGTTTAGTAGATTACACATACTTGTTACAGGAATTCTCCTGAAATAAGCAGGTTTCTTCATTAATTCATATAATTGAGCACATAAATGTTAACAGAAAAACTCCCTACTGCCTTCCCGGGAATTTAAACAGTGATCGCTTGAAGCAGTTACCCACGCCGTGTGGTGTAGGACTGAATAGAATACACCACTCCATTTTCTTACCGAGGTGTAGTACAGGTGGCCGGTCGTAAAAAAAATATTGATAGAGATTAAATAGTTAGTTAATAATATTGTGTTACATTTTTTTTTAATGACGGTACAAAATACAGAGACAAAGTTGTAGGTTAGTTGGGGAATAGGTATGAAAAGTGGTAAAGGTGTTCAGAGAGTAAGTTTCTTGCTGAGAATCTAGCAACTATTAGATGCTTACATATCTCGGTCGTGTGCTGGTCTAGTGTTTAGTGTGGCGATGGCGCATATCTTGCCAAAGAGATGTCGCTGTAGCCACAATCTTCTTGCGTTACACATTACAACAACAGTAATAAAATAAACGTAAGCAAGTAACTAAACGAGAGAAACAATATCACGACTTAAACGCAAGGGCACCTTTTAGTCGCATGAATCTGCGTACTGATCGAGATTGACGTCGACGTTAAATTAATATTATACAATTCGGCATTTAATTTCCGCTATTAAACAATAAATATCATTTGACGGTTTATTACTATCCTAATGCTGAGCATAGGCCTTCTCTCCCCGTTTTCGGAGAGAAAGGTTGGAGGTAAGACCTATTAAGCTTGCAATGCGGATTGTTAGGCTACACATATACCTCGAATTCTCTAAAAATATGCAGGTTTCCTCACGATGTTTCCTTCACCGAAAAGTGTGTTATTAATTGTAATTATTAATTAGATAGATAAGTTTTAATAGAAAAACTTATGCCTGCCCGGGGTTTGAACTCCTTTACACCGAATTGGTATATCTTTATAAATATAAATATGAGTACATGGGACACTTGCACACACGGTTGTTCCGTCCCCAAAGTAAGTAACTTAATACTTGTGTTATGGGTGACGTACAACTGGTAGATATACTACATGTTGTAATTTTAAATACATACTTAAATACAAATATACACCCAGGCTCGAAGAACCAACAAATTGTATATAAAAAATGTTGGCCCTCGGCGGGCCCACGACCCGCGGAACTGAAGGCAGGATCGCTACCCACTGCGCCAACGGGTGTGTCCCTTTATCTTTAATCTTTATCAATCATGAATAATATATGTGTAGCTTTTATATTCTCACATATCCGTTCTCAGGCCTGACATCCAGGGTTTTCGCTTGTCACATTATAGCGCGCATTCAAATGCTAAACGCTATGGCAGCCCTGACGCGCGGAAATGATATTTTTGACACTTACACTCCATGCTTGTCTCTTTACTCTTGAATCGCTTGTCACTTTTGTCCTTTAAAAAATGGTAATACGGCATATCCTTTGGCGTATGTAAAATGGGCTTAAAATTTAATTTTGGTGTAAAAATTGAGGCTGTATATAAGCATTAGCTGTTTTGTTCTTATTTGAACTAGCGATTCAAAAGTGGAGTTCCGAATGAAAGTATGTTTTTTTTTGTTTATTTTTAAATTCAGGGTTAGGTTAGTAGATATCTTTTTATGGATTTCCAATAATGCTTCTTAAAACATCTCTTTTAATTTAAAATAAAAATATAAACTTTCTTGTCAACTCTGATAGTCGACTAGAGTTCACCCCTAGTTGTCTTTGAATATGCAGAAATCATAGAGCATCAGTAAACCTTAAAGTAGTATTACTTGCTTAAATATTGAAGATGATATACTCGTGTAAACAGATGGAAACTGAAGAAGATGATATCTTATATAATTATGATATATGAGCTGAATATTCAGCTCTTATCAAATCAAAATAATCTTTATTCAAGTAAGCTTTTTCAAACACTTTTAAATAGTCATGGATCAATATGATTAATGAAGCTACAACTGGTTCGGAATGTTGCTCTCACCGAGAAGAAACAGCAAGAAACTCAGCAGTCAATCTTTTAAACATTTTCAAATTTTACATTATTAGACCGCTGAAAGGCGTTTGAAACCCCAATCCAGGTATTATGATCATCCAAATAATCTTAAATTTTCTAATATGCTTTACGTATAATCTCATCCCTTACACATAATTTACACCCTTCTGACTTGTCTAGTATCTTAAAAAAATTTCTCAGCTTCATTTTAAGTTAAGTCCAGCAGCTGGATTCGTTAAAACATTCTACAAAGTCGGTAACTGCAATTTGTGACTGCTATTCTATTTTCTATTTATTAATTTGTCAATTCATCGTTTGTCTGTGCCTCAGAGATTGGCTGTCGCTTCCACTTTACTAATATCTGGTAAAACACTTTAAACTAATGTATAATTCATTTACATCTCATGTATAATTCATTTACATCTCATGCTATTGATTCATCCTCAATGGCTTGCAGAATGTCAGACGATAGTCTCTGCGTGTTAGACCTGATTTTTAGACCCTTGTCAATTCTGAGCTATATCGAAGAAATGGAATCCAGCGATGGTATCTTCAGTAAGTAATACAAAATTTTTAAGCAAATTAATACATTAACAAATGGAAGGTAGGAAATTTGTATTATAAAAGATATTACATAGTATAAGTATCGGCCTGTTACAATCCCACTGCTGGGAATAGGCCTCCTCTCCGTTTCTGGAGAGAAGGGTTGCTCCAATGCGGATTGGTAGGTTACACATATCTCCAGAATTCTCTAGAGATATGCAGGTTTCCTCACGATGTTTTCCTTCACCGAAAAGCGTGTGATAAATTGCAATTATCAATTAGACACATGAGTTTTAATATAAAAACTAATTGGTGCTTGCCCGGGTTTGAACTCGTTTTCCCCTCGAAAGAGTCTCACGGTGTCACCGCTGGGCTATCACAGCTCTTTATTACATGGTTTATTACATAGTATACTTTTGATATTTTCGGTTTATACAAAAAGTGAGTGTCCATTCTCAAAAGCGGTCCCTGTTATCGTCACGATCTGTCACGCTTCGCCCGCGTGTCCCGATAACATCTCACTTGCCGTCCGTGACGCAGTTATGACGTTTCAGTGAATAATTTCTTTCGAATATAATTTTGAATTGTAATTGGCTGGCCCGTTGGCGCAGTGGGTAGTGACCCTGCCTTCAGCTCCGCGGGTCGCGGGTTCGAGTCCCGCCGAGGGCCAACATTTTCTATAAAAAAATTGTTGGTTCTTCGAGCCTCGGTGTATATTTGTATTGTAAGTATGTATTTTAAAATTATATATGGAGCATATTTACCAGTTGTCCTTCACCCATAACACAAGTATTAAGTTACTTACTTTGGGGATGGGCGACCGTGTGTGTAAGTGCCCCATATATTTTTAATTCATAGTTTACAATCCTAGTAAAGGGATAAAATTTAACTTGACAGTTTTTTCGGAAAGATTCTATATAAATATAATAATATCTTTAAAGATTTTTTTAAAAGTGAAATGGGGTTACATAAGTTTTAGAGAGCACAACATAAAGTCGGTGAAAATCTTTGAAAGCAAACATTTAGATAATCTGAGTTAATTACTAGATTAAGCCTTAATTTAAGAATCCGGATTAACAATCCGTCCACATGGACCTTAGTTCACGAAATAAAAGTAGCCTATATATACTCAGCCCTATAAATATCTCCGCCCCAAAAGAGATGTTCTGTTAAGTTGATTTATTCTACACAATACTACTACAGCATGAATAATTAATCTATTTAAGTGTGATTTGCTTTGCGATTTTGTCGTGGAGTCTCTGATGATGCTTCGGTTGCGAGCCGCAACGATTGTTGAATTTGTGAAAGTGAACGTGTGTAGTGCTTGCGTATTGTGGTGACGGTCGTGTAGGTTTGTGCATGTGTTTTAACGAATGCTGCAGGTTTCAGGTATAAAAACGAATATTCCACTCTAAATTTAGTATTATATGTATTTCCTATTTATTTTATCCCGTATTGTAGTAAAATAGTTTTACTATTACTTTTGCATTACTGCTAATTAGCAAAATATAATTGCAGTAGAAAAACAAAGAATTATGCAAAAATCATAAAAAAAAATTAGCATCCCCATACGGAACATCCTGTGCTGCACCTCTAGATGTGACTTTATATTATGTATCTAACTTACTGGTTTATCCCTAACGGGTTGCGTAGATAGGAAAAGAAACAGATCACTCTTGTAACCTGATAACGTTACACGTATAGTAGTATAACAAACAGAAATTGAATGCTGTAAAATTGTTAGGTGGAGAAAGTCAGCAATGGCCTGTACTACATATTCAAATTCAAAATATTCTTTATTCAAGTAAACTTGTAAACAAGTGCTTTTGAATCGTCAACTTTACTGCTGGTTCGGAAAGCTGTTCCGAACCGGCAGTAAAGTACCGATAAGAACCAGCAAGAAACTCGGCGGTTGCTCTTTTTAAAATATAAATCTTAAAACTAGTTACATTTATTTATTACTGTCTTGTACAGGGTAGAAGTGCACCTATATCACATCCTTATCATCTAAGTAATCTTCTATAGTATAGAACGCTTTCTGTATAAGCCTCTTTGTAACAGTGTTTTTAAACTGCTTTAATGGCATAACCAAAATTGATTACGGAATTTTATCATAGAATCTTATACCCAAACCCACAAACGATTTACGTACTTTTGCTAAGCAGGAGTCGCAAGCTTATGTCGGTTTCTACTTTGTCTATTATATACATCACCTATCGTTTTATTAAATCAGAATCAGTTTGAGTTTCGGGTAAAACGCTAGTTCCGCGAAATACCAGCAATTGCCATCAACACCTTGCTACATAAGAAACACCAGATTACCCCACTCTAATTATAGACCGTATGATCACGATCGAATCTAAATAACCTATATTTTAAATCCATACAATAACACCACACTTGTTCGGAGGACTAGAGGGGCAGGAGGGGGTATGGCTCACCGCAGTCGCAACAGAAATAGCGTTTGACGTTTGTATCCGCGGTGGCGCCTGTTCACTGTCAACTTTATAGAGTAGTTGTGGTTAGAGGTTTCGTTTGATTTTCCTTTTCTTGTTTTAACCGATATACGTCCGCTCGTAGAGTAGGAAAGCCAGCCTAAAATTTTCCCTACTACATTGACAATAAATAAAGAGAAAGCAAACGAGACTGTCTCTCTTTTTTAAGTGTGATTAGAAAAGATAAGTATAGGAGTTTCATCTTCCCTCTCATTATTTATTGTGTCACTCTCACTTACAAGCTTGTCTACGACTTTCTTAATGCATACAGTTATTATACTAGATAAATCCACAGCAAGATGAAGATCTTGCAGTATCCACTGCAAGATATTTATCTTGCAGTGGATGCATACAGGCACCAATTCCAGAATCACTTAGATCCAGTGATCCTTCTGTGGTTGTCTCAAACCTTGTCAGCCTCATGTGGCCATCTAAGTTAACTTTAACTTAGGTTTTTTTAAACTTAATTTAATACTTTATTCCGGTCTTTTTTCTCACTTAAAATATACTTTTTTTATTTCCACGATGTCAAAGAGCATCTTTGAATTCTTTAATCCAGTTTGGCCCTTTTTGATTTTTCTGAGATAGTCCATCTATCTCATGGTGGTAGTACTAACTGCATCTTTCGGTAAGTCGTCATCATTTCTACACCTTATTCATCAAGTACATTAAAAGCCTTTTCCATTATCACTAATGTTATATTATTTATACGTACTGTTTCAAAAAGTAGCTAAATTAACTTATTAAGAAATTAGAGATCACAGGCACTATAACAAAACTACCTCGCTATAATCCGCACGGGTTAAGCGAATGCATGCAAAGCTAATGTGTATGAAGCAGGCAAAACTTACGAAACTTACACATGCAGGACAAGCCACCACACGCACCCCAAGGCTCCTCCACCAGCAATAAAGCACACAAGCAGCACACACACCCACCACCACAACAATCTCGACGATCGTTTCGACAAAATCGTAATACATTACCATTTTGTCACAACGCATGCAAAGTAACGCCTGCTTCTATAAATCATTAAATTAGAGATCGTTTTGGAACATTATTATTAAGTTGAGTGTTTGTGAAGTTTAAATATATAAATGCTTAAATAAATTTCTGACCGTCTCTAACGTTTGTTGAATCTTAGTGCAGTAATTATCAGGCATTAATAAAAAGAAGTGAACCTAGGGGTCCCTGTCTAGCCTCCGATAGCTACGCCACTGCATCTTCATCAAGTATCAAGATAACAGTCTTAATATACTCTTTTCCTTGAGTGCTCCTCATCACTATACATTATTTATAAATATTGTAAATTCTTTACTTAAAAAATGACGTCTATCTGTTGTAAATTACCCTGTGCCGTTAAGGAGGGCGCGTTAAAATTGAAAATAAATTCAATATCAATTTGAGCGCGCGCCAAGAGTGCGGTGTCGATACGTGACGTTTATGTTGCTACTCGACATCGACTAATAAAATAGCTCGTTTTTCATTTGCATTTTACCAATTTTGTTTACCATTAGTTATCGCAATTCGCACGTGCTATATGTCATTTGGTCTTAACCCGTGATTGCGTAACGGAGCGAGCGTTTTCTACAATTTATAAGAAACAAAACTTTGCCTTATTGAATGATTGATTTATTATGCAGTTTTTAGTCCAGCAGGCATACCATGAACGCTTATAGCGACTCAATTGAAGACGTAAACTAAATTGTTTTGCTTTTTCACACCATGACGTCTTAAAGACTCAAACTTTAAGTGGTTGCCGAATGAGCGTTCGAAATGCATCCTAAAACATGTGAATAAAAGAGACAGATTTATCTATAGTTCATATAACGTTATCCTTTTCAAACATTACGACCCCAATGCAATTCACACTTCATGGTACGAAAAGAAAGCGGTTCGGTTTAGGTACTAACTTTGAATTAAATCGTTATCTAAAAGTTCATGGTAGGCCTACAGGACCTTACAAGGAAACCTGTTAATGTCTGGAGGAACCCTGGAGTTTGAACCAGCGTTATAGATAAACTCTTATCTTTCTCAACAATAAGAGAAAGCAGACGATTGTCTAGCAGTAGGATAGTAGTATTACATAGCAGTAGGATGACTGCCTTCAGCTTCACGGGTCGCGGGTTTGATTCCTGCCGAGGGCCATTTTCTATAAAAAAATTGTTGGTTCTTGGAGCCTGGGTGTATATTTGTATTTAAGTATGTATTTAAAATTATATAAGTACTATATTTACCCGTTGTCCGTCACCCATTACATTTAAGTTACATACTTTGGGGATGGACGACCGTGCGTATAAGTTTCCCATATATTTATATTTATTTATTTAATTTACTTATAGTAACGACTGCTGGTAGCCTGCTATAGCAATTATAAACGCTATATGTCTAGGCAACACTCTTTGTTTTTGAACAAGAAGATACTGCAGATTCACTGGAAGTTATTGAAATTTGGTTACCAATCGATTATATCCATTATTATTGTTGCCTTGTTTCATCATGATCACAACGCACATCTATGGTAAGTAAAAGTAAAATAGCGGCCTGTTACAATCCCACTGCTGGTAATAGGCCTCCTCTCTCCGTTTCTGGAGAGAAGGGTTGGAGCTAAGACCTACCACGCTGCTCCAATGCGGATTGCTAGGTTACACATATCTCCAGAATTGTCTAGAGATATGCAGATTTCCTTCACCGAAAAGCGTGTGATAAATTGCAATTATCAATTAGACACGTTAAGTTTTTAAAATAGTTTTAAATAGAAAACTCATTGGTACCTGCCCGGGTTGGAACTCGTGTTCCCCTCGAAAGAGTCGCACGGTCTCACCGCTGGGTCATCACAGCTCACATCTATGGATCATGTTAATATTTTCAATACGAAAGTCTGTCTGTCTCTGTATCTGTTACGTTTTCACGCCTTCCAAACCTTCAGTCTAATTAATAGTGATGAAATATGATATAATAGACGCGGAATTCACAGAACTTATACAACCGGGCAATAGTTTCATAAATCCTATTTTTCTTTCGGGAACAGGCCAAGAATCCATTGCATTATTGAGGGTACTTAAATGCTTAAGTTGTCATTAAAGAAGTTGCGGATACCATTAGATTTAAATAAAGGATTTTGGACATTTTAATTAAATTAAAAATTAAAATTATAAAATCAAAAGCTTGTTCAGTAAATAAAAAAGCTCATCACCATCATTCTCCTGCACTTATCTAACTCTAAGTGGGGTCGGCACATGTTTTTTTTTTCGTTCTCTCCTATCATTCGTCAACTCTGGGGCTAATCCTTTTATGTGCATGTCATACGTCACACAATCAAACCATCTCTTCTTAGGCCTCCCTCTATTAACGTACCCATCCACGTTCATATTTAAAATTCTTTTGATCACATAATTTAATAAATAAAAAGGCTCTGAATAAATTTAATATAATAAGAACTTTTGAATATTGGCATCATATTTCTGAAAGAAACCTCAAGCTTTTCCCTTTTCATAATCATCAGCCTTATCCCACTCTAAGTGGGGTTGGCACAACATGTTACAAACATGTTGTCACATGATTTGGCTGCGTATTTTACGACCGGCCGTCTGCCTGACGTCAACTTACCTTACCTCGGTAAGAAAAGGGTGGTCTATTCTACTCAACCGGATACCACATTGCGGGTCGACTTACCTTAGTCGCCTTTTACGACACCTTGGTAAGAAAGAGGGTTGTCTATTCTACTCAACCTGATACCACACGGCGGGTCGAATTACCTTAGTCACCTTTTACGAAACCTCGGTAAGAAATGAGGCTGGTCTATTCAACCTAGCCGACACCACATGACGGGTCAACTTACCTTAGTCGCCTTTTACGACACCTCGGTAAGAAATGAGGGTGGTCTGTTCTATCCAGCCGGACAACACACGGTGGGTCGACTTATCTTAGTCGCCTTTTACGACACCTCGGTAAGGAATGAGGGTGGTCTACTCCACTCAAACGGTTACCACACGGCGGTCTTAGCCCTTTTGATAAATTTAATAAAATTCTTTCGAATACAGCAAGTGGCTAATATATTAATAAACTATTTTTGGCGGTTAACCCCTCGTACGCACGAGAGGATTTTTATCGCGCGTAAAAATTACGTCGAATTGAAACAAATGGGTATCCAGGTATCTGTTCACACGACAGCGTATTTAAATCACGACGTATTTTATCGTGCAGTATTCCATTTTAGTCGTTAGGGCGAGGGCGTTAAGGCGCTGAACAGAGCTGGCGTAAATTCAGATTTCGGCATATAAGCCACGCCCACAATTTCTGCGACGGCGTAGCGACAGACTTAATTTTTTAACATCCATTGTAGGTGTACACTATTTTATCCAAACTTTTTTTGTACAATTTATTTAAAAAACTTATGTCTAATTAATCTTATAAAACTAAGTATGCTGAAACTATAACTAAACACCTAAAAAAAGACATATTATCAACAAGGAATAGTCACAAAAGGCGGCAGCTAGCGACACACGTCCGTATAGCAGCGCGCCTCAGCGATCACTGTCTATATTCGTAGATGTAAAAGAGAAGCGAGACGACGACTCGTTTCAGTTTTGCTATTTTCTAAAAAATATTTAATTTGAATGAAATATCTTAATTAATTCAAAATTTAAATCTTACAGTCTCTTTATATTATAATGATTTATTAGTCTTATCAATTTTACCAATTTTTGTTGATAAATATTAGAGATATTTACGATAAAAGTAAAAATCAGAGGTCTATTTACCAATTTTTTTTATCGAAAAAAAGTATCGTAATCATGTTTTGAAATCTTACATTCTCTCTGAGATATGATGTATATTAACATATATTTTTCTTTTAATCCTCATCCCTATAGCTTTTGTTAAAAACGTGTTTAAAGTCAGCCTATTTGGCTCTGTTCAGCGCCTTAAGCTGAATATACCATACGAAACTTCTTATAACGCCTATTGCGGAATTTTAACGCGACGTTATTTTTACGCCCGTGCGTACGAGGGGTAATGGCAACCCAAGAAAAACAAATGCGCCTGCGCAGTATCGACACGTTGGCGGGGAAATTATGTCTGTCTTGTTGTTTTAGCGGTGATGGACGATAATCGGTATTATGTATGGCTGGACGGTATTTATGATGATATCTCGATGTGTATTTTGGGACGGAATAAATATCGACGCACGAGCCTGTTTGACATGGGCGTATTGGAAATATTTGCGGCGAAATTTGTATTTTTTATACGAATTCCTTCATTACACCGATATTTATTTGTTATTCAGTAATAAAGAAACAGTGTTATCATCCAAATATATATCTCTCTACGATTTTTACGCAGTACGATTTTTGTCGTGAAGCCTATCCTCCTGATGATGCTTCGGTTTCGGGGCGAAACGATCGTCGAGATTGTGGTGGTGGGTGTGTGTGCTGCTTTTGTGTTCGTTGTTGCTGGTGAATTGCGCCTTGGGGTACATGTGGTGGCTGGTCCTGCATGTATAAGGTGCGTAGATTTTGCCTGCTTCATACACATTGGCTTTGCATGCATTCACTTAACCCGTGCGGATTATAGCAAAGTAGTTAGTTCTGTTATATTGCTTGTAATATGGAATTCCGCAAAGTAACGCCTGCTTCTATAAATCATATATCTCTCTCATAAAAACGATAGTATTTATGAGAGATATATATCTTTGATCATCATTCTCCTGCTCTTATCCCACTCTAAGTGGGGTCGGCACAACATGTTACAAACATGTTGTCACCTGTTTTGGCTACGTATTTTACGACTGGCCGTCTGCCTGACGTCGAATTACCTTAGTCGCCTTTTACGACACCTTGGTAAGAAATGAGGGTGGTCTATTCTATGCAGCCGGATACCACACGGCACGCACATACCTTAGTCGACGATTACGACACCTCGGTGAGAAAAGAGGGTGGTGTATTCTATTCTGCCGGATACGACACGGCGTAGAGTTATATCTTTGATGTACTTCATAAAAGAAAACACGGTTAGTAGCCTATTATTGCTGATGGGAAAAGCCTAGTATCGTCTTGCAGATAAAATTCACAGCTAACTAACCTCCACACTGATGTGGATTAGAGGGTTACGCATATCATAGAAATTCTCAAGACATAAATTATATATATTTCCTATTTACTTTATCGCGGATTATAGCAAAATAATTTTATTATTACTTTTCTATTATAAATCATCATAAAGTAGCGCCTAATTCTATAAATTATCTAATGGTATGGTTTATATATTATTATTTTTAACTGTCGCACCAATTCACAAAGACTTTGCGTATTCAAATAAAGTAGAAATAATCTTTAAAAAATCTCGAAAAATACATATTTATTTTACAGAGCAGCTCGAAAGCCTCAGGGCCGAAGGCAAAACTATTTATTACCAAGGATGTAAAATGGAGTACAGCAGGACGCAGAAGTTCTTTTAAAGACGCGTACCTACGTGCTAAGGATGTAGCCGTGTGGTATCCGGCAGAATAGAATAGACCACCCTCCTTTTTTTGACCGAGGTGTCGTAAAAGGTGACTAAGGTAAGTTGACGTCAGGCAGGCGGCTGTCAAAATACGTAGTCAAATCATGTGACAAAATGTTTAGAACATGTTGTGCCGACTCCACCTAGAGTGGGATAAGGACAGGAGAATAATGATGACCTACGTCCCAAGGATGATGCCTATAAGGCCGTAATATGGTTTAAAGTGTCGTTTAGTGGAGAGTTGGCGAAAGCAATAATCACAAACTTATATAGTTTACTAAATTCAAATTATTCTTCGTTCAAGTAAACTTTTAAACAAGTGCTTTTGAATCGGCGACTCTACTGCTGGTTCGGAAAGCTGTTCCTGTCGAGAAGAGCCACCAAAAAACTCGGCGGTTGCTCTTTTTAAAATATAATTCTTATAACTAGTTACATTTTGTAATTGCTATCTCGTAAAAGGTCGAAGAGTAGCTATATCCATGCAATGTATTGTATATGCATGCATCTAGGTAATTTTCTAGTGTAGTTGGCCTTCTGTTCCAGCCTCTTTTTCGTAGTTTTTTGAAAATGCTGTAATGGTAAAGCTTAAATTGATTGTGGAATTTAATTATAGAATCTTATACGAAAACTCACAAACGACTTAGGTACGTACTTTAGTGAGGCGCAAAGCAGGGAGCCACAAGCTTATGTCGGTTCCTATCTACTTTGTCTATTATATACATCACCTATTGTTTTATAATTCTATATATTTTTATGAACAAAAATTAAATTGCTTAAAATATACTGTGAAGCAATGCGAGAATACCAATTTTCTTAAAAGTCTCTCGCAAGTAATCACGCGGACTTAAATTGTAGATGCCACGTATGGCTCTTTTAAACTAAGCAGATATACGTAGATTGGATATAGATCCTTAATTAAATACAAATCCCAGTTGCCTTCAATGTATTTTGCGAACTTTAGGGTAACGTGTCAAAGTGTCTGAGAGTAATTTCGTACATAAATAACTCGTTGTCCGTCGCCTGATCGCGGCCTACAGAGATTTAACACATTTCCGAAAACTATTGTCCGTTTGGTATAGTGGGATATTTAGAAAATGGTCACTTAATTATTTTTATAACAGATGCACTATTTGCAATGCCAGAAATTATGTACGATATTATAGATTCTGTTTTGCAGTTATGTACCATTTGTTTTGATGTTATAAAGGCGACTTTGTTCGAGTCAACTATAGTTTTAAAATATACTTTGTGCTTACTCTTATCGCCGAAGTATAAAGAGGATTTCCTTTACGATATGTAAGATATATATAGATAAAATTGTTAAAAGCTTAATTATTTGTAAAATATCTTTAAAAGCGTAAAAGAGTAGACAGAATTTTACGTGTATAATATTAGTATGAATTGAATTTTAGTTGCATATTTCTTATTTAAATTGTTTTTATTCTTAGACATTATAGATTTAAAGTTTGTCAAATTTAATCAGTTTCTAAATGGAAGGTTCAATAATCGGTTCTATTTTATATTATTTTTTATACGTATATTATTTTTTATAAATTAGATTGATGAAATTTACGAGAGGTAAAAACAAAAAAAAATAGGTTTAATTGAACTAGAACACAAAGAAAAATGTAATGGTTATCCGACAATATTAATTATATAAAATCTAGTCATAGTAAAATTAAGGTTTTAATTGTTTTAGTAAACTTCTTTATAGGAAGCCATATCAGAATACGTGTACTATAGATGAGAAAAAGAAGGAAGCCGCAATTGATCGCGATAATATGGAGATATTTCAAAGACAGGTGTTTTATTCAGTAGCGAGGGGGTCTGACTGTGATTTATTTATTGCTATCTTGTCTTTTCCAACCCTTGCACCCTTTACTATATCCAGCTCGTTGAATAATTTACTGAAGTGTTACATTAGGCAATGAAAAGATACACAGAAAAAAAATTACTATTTTTCGGGTGAAATGTATATGCTGTTATGGGCAAAAGTGGGATCAATCCCTTAACGTTCTACACAACACTGTACCCATAGACTATACTAGAGTTGGGAAGTCATAGGCAGTGTCGCAACAAATAATGAGAGTAAAGATGAAACAGGCACTATAACAAAACTACCTCGCTATAATCCGCACGGGTTAAGCGAATGCATGCAAAGCTAATGTGTATTTAGCAGGCAAAACTTACGAACCTTACACATGCAGGACAAGCTACCACACGCACCCCAAGGCTCCTCCACCAGCAACAAAGCACACAAGCAGCACACACCCACCACCACAATATGATCGCAATGCGAATGAATTCAATGCGCATTGATTTGCATTGCTATTTTGTCGCGGAGCCTATCCTCCTGATGATTCTTCGGTTTCGGAGCGAAACGATCGTAGAGATTATTGTGGTGGTGGGTGTGTGTGCTGCTTGTGTGCTTTGTTGCTGGTGAAGGAGCCTCGGGGTGCGTTTGGTCGCTTGTTCTGCACGTGTAAGTTCGTAAGTTTTGCCTGCTAAATACACATTAGCTTTGCATGCATTCGCTTAACCCGTGCGGATTATAGCGAGGTAGTTTTGTTATAGTGCGTGTTATATGGAATTCCGCAAGGAAACGCCTGCTTCTATAAATCATGTAAAGATGAAACTCATATAGTTATCTTTGTCTAATCTCATAGAAAAAAAGTGACAGAAATAATAGTCTCCTTCGCTTTGTCTTAATTGTCGATGGACACATTTTAGGCTGGCTTCCCTACTCTAGTATAAGAAACCCATGATTGTACCAGAACACTAAATTGTTTTGATGATAGACTTTGATGGTAAATTTAACAAGGTTCGAACCAGATAAGACTAAAGACGACAATATAAACAATTTAAATTGCATCTCGTATTCAGAATTAACCCGAGAATCTCTTTCTGGAGGTTCCGAGATCGATTCTAAATGCAGTGAACAAAAGGCATCCCAACCACTGAGCCACGAAGACCGTTAACGTTTAAGTACTAAGTGCATAACTAAAATATCTGATTAAAGATTAATATCACCACAAGTTTATTGGATATGATGATAACATATACAAGCCGTGGGAATAATAGTTAATTTTATTTAAGGTCGGTCACAAAAGAATAGCTTAACCATTATTTGTAGGATGTTTTTTTAAATATATTTATCAGCTTTATTATACAAGTACTATATGCATATATAAATGCACAAAAATCAGGCTTAATGCTTTAAGCATTACCTAGCAGCCAGCCTTTAGGAAAAAAAAGCTTATGCAGGCGTGTTATAATATCATAATTAAATAATAATCAGAAAAAAAAAACAATTATTATGGTTTTAGAAACAAACGAACAATTTGGATAATTTCATACCTTGTCCTCAGTAGGTACGTATGAAAATAAAATTGGTTGATGATTTAGTTAATATACATATATTATTGAGTTTATTTTTGATATTCTGTTTTATGGCGCAAATGATGGATTGAGCTAAGTTAACTTTAAAAGACGATACAACATTAAGATTTTTAAAGGACCTTTTTGAGCCCTATTTGTTGCTTTACATATCAGATTGATAATTATCCTAATGTATAAAATAAATTTAGAACAGTCAAAATAAATTTTATGTACTAGATGATGGAATTTTGACTTTGATGCTTGAGCAGTGTTGTTTGCTTCAACAAATAGGATTAGCCGTTGTAGTTAAAATATTAGACGGGATTTAAAACGTCTTGTGTTCGATTGCCCTTAATTGTATGATCACTTAAGCACGTGTTGAATATATTCGCAGTGCTTGTAGTGCGTATGACAGGTGACGTACATACTTAATGCTTAAATCTAACTATCAGCCATTCCCGTTTGCCCTACCTCGGCCTCGTTCGGCGCAAAGGACGCCAAGTGTGCGTTTTCATTATTGTTATCAATTACAGAAGATAATCTGGATTTTATTTCTTTCTAGCTCCCTTTAGTTAAGTTAGCTAGTTAAGTTTCATATTAGAACTTACGCCATTGTGATGATTGCTGATTTGTTAGTAATTAGCGGTGGGTAGCAAAAAGCTACCAATGATTTGTCTTCGTCGGCAAAGATGCTGTGTGTTGGATGCCTATGTTATAAGTGGGGCTTAAATATTGATATGGAATATAGGTAACGCGAATTCCTTTAAATAAATATATACACTTTCGCAATCAGTATTTAAAATATTAAAAGTGTAAAATTAACCAGAATTTGATCTGATTCCGGTCTTTACAATGACATTTACAGTTTTTTTTTAAAGTAAATTAACTGTCGGCTTGTATTCAATCACAATAGGTTATCTTTTTAGTTTCATCCACTATATGTATCTTTTTTATTTGAGACTAGGTGTGCCTACTAAAAGTTGGGTCGGCACAACGGTTACAAACATGCTGTCACATGATTTGGCTACGTATTTTACCGCCGCCTGCCTGACGTCAACTTACCTTCGTCGTATTTTACGACCCCTCGGTAAGAAAGAGGGTGGTCTATTCTACGCAACCGGATACCACAGGGCGGGTGGACTTAGCTTAGTCGCCTTTTAAGACACCTCGGTAAGAAATGAACTATTCTACTCAGCCCGATATTACACGGCATTTTGTTTTATAATTAGTATCTATATAAATGCCGTGTGGTATCCGGCTGAGTGGAATAGACCATCCTCATCTCTTCTTCGTAAAATACGACTAAGGTAAGTTGACGTCAGCCAAGCGGCCGGTCGTAAAACACGTAGCCAAATCATGTGACAACATGTTGTGCCGACCCCACTTAGAGTGGAATAATGGCAGGAGGATGATGATGATGAAGAATTAGTATGTATATAAATTGTATCTTGAAACGGACGATAGTGTCTTAAACGATAAAACAAAGCCCATATACAGTATTAGTCACAATCCAAACAAGCATTTACACAAAAATCACTATCAGATGTCGGCACGACGCAATTACCATACGACCTGGACGAGCGTCAAACATGAAATCACGAAAATGAGTAATCCCGGTAATTATTGCAGCGATTACCGGTAATAGAACATCATCAGACGTGGATTGAGATCGCGATAACTATAAATATTCACGATTATCATTACTCAATGAGATTCCGAGATTACTATTACGTGGATTGTACTCAGGGATTTGCTGTCAGGAAATATGAATATGTAAATTTTGTACTAGCAGTTTTTTCCCATATGAATATATCTGTCAGTTTTACGAGTATAGAAATATTGCTGTCACTGAATGAAATTCTAAGGTTACTATTATGTAGATCAAAGTTTTGGAATGTAGAGTAATAATTCCTTAATTATCATGAATAGAAATGTGTATTTGCAAATATTTTCTCTATACTTTACATAATTTTACATATTCTAACCATTTACATACTCTATCGTGAGTAGTATTTATAGTTAATATAGATACCGGCTATACTCACGTCTTATTTTATCGTATTAGCCCGACTAGTTTCGAACCCGTCCGGGGCACTTATTCATGAACTCTTTACACGACGTTATCGCGGCGGACGGGTTCGAAACTAGTTGGGATAAAATTAGACGTGAGTATAGCCGGTATCTATATTAACTATTTACATACTCCTTTCACCTTGGAGAAGATCAGTAGGCTACACATTCTCTGAGAATTTTGTAGAGATATGAAGGTCCTCACTTAATTAATTGACATCCCACGAATACATTTTTCATTTCTTTTGCATATAGTACGGTTCTCGAAAACTCTTGCAATTTTCCTCTATCCCACTGCGTATATAATGGGTTACTGTGAAGCAAGAGCGAACAGCCATCCTTTAAGCAAGTACGCTTCACCTTAGTATGTTAAATAAAGGATTATTTACATAAATACCTAGACTCGAAGAACTTATAATTTTTTTTTAGATATAGTTAGCCTTTGGTGAGAGTTGAATCTGCGATCCCCGCAAGCATAATACAAGGTCAGTGCCACCTGCAGGCCTATCATGAACTCTTATTGCGACTCAATTGAAGACGAAGAGCTAAGACCTACCACGCTGCTCCAATGCGGATTGGTAGGTTACACATATCCCTAGAATTTTCTAGAGATATGCAGGTTCACGGTGTTTTCCTTCAACGAAAAGCGTGTGATAAATTGCAATTATCAATTAGACACATGGTGTTTAATAGAAAAACTCATTGGTGCCTGCCCGGGGTTTGAACCCATGTCGTCTCTAGAGAGTCGCACGGTCTCACCGCTAAGCTATCACAGCTTTATTTTTTATAATTTATTAGTATAGATGGAAAACTCGATTGCTGATTTGTACCCGCGATCCTTTAAGGAATATAAGATCGCACTGCCCGGCTACCGCGGCTATAAAAACAGGTATAAACAGGTATAAATATTCAACGTGCCAGAGGCTTTTGTCGGACAGGTGTGTAATTACCTTCATGACTCGGATGTGTTGCACCGCTATATCGCTGTCACGTTTGTTCCTTGTTTTAGTGCTATTCGACCATTTTATTGACTATATAATATGTAATAACTTCCTACCAATTTCGTATTAGGCATTCGATAGTGTTGTACTTGGCTAAATATCGATTAAATTTTAATTCCAAAACAGGAGTTCTAATACATAAATAGTAAAGTAGTAAAGTAACGACCTGTTACTATCCCCCTGCTTGGGATAGGCTTTCTCCGTTTTTGGAGAGAAGGATTGGAGGTAAGATCTGTCACGCTGCTCCAATGCGGATTGTTAGCATAATATTTCTAGAATTACCTAGAGATATGCAGGTTTCCTCGCGATATTTTCCTTTAAAGAAAAGCGTGTGATAAATTGCAATTATCAATTATGCATATAAAATTTAACAGAAAACTTATTGGTGACTGCCATGGTTTGAACTCGTAACACCCTCGAAAGAGTCGCACAGTCTCACCGCTGAGCTATCATAGCTTTTATATACGAATAATTGTTATTGATAAATTAATAAGAAAACATATTTGAATTTATTCGTACGTGTGAGTGTTTACGCTTGTTATGTGTAAGTACTCTCATTAACTATATAGGTAGGTAAGTAAATTTATGTAATTAATGTTGTTATGTTAATTTATTTGTTGTCGTTAAAGCTAATAAATAAATTCCATTACGCAATTTTCGAAGATGATACAGATTTCTTCAAGATGATCCAATTAACCATAAAATATATGATAATTGGTAAATATGAATAAAGCATAAAGTTTAATGTAGAAACTTTATACTTAATTTATATTCATACGCGGGGTTTAGATCTATGGCTACCCAGGAAGACCATCACGGGTTTTCCTATAAATAATTTCTACTCTCGCTTATGTAAAAGTTGAAAAGCGGGACTAATAGAGCGTTCTGCATTCGGTATTTAATTTTGTCGATATTTACATCGACTGATATAATCACATCACTAGTATTAATTATTCTGATTTCGTGTAAGAAGAATAATAAGGCAGTGTTTAACATTAATCACTTATTTCATATCGTTCGATGCAAAAGGTGACTACTGATCGTGCGTAACTATTATACCTAGTCGTGACTGAGTGTTGCCAAATTTTATATCTATTTACCAAATTATATATTACTACCAGGTACTCGCCGCGTCGCTTCCGTAACGCTTTAGTTTAGTGGTTAGTTCTATTGGCCCCTAATTTGCGTTAGAAATAGGAATCTTTTCGTTTATGCTATTATAATATCTATGGTGTAACTATTAGAGTATTACTAATACAACCTAGTTCATTGTACCTCACCTATACCCAGGGTGAAAAGGAATGCTTGAAGACCAAAAGCTATGGGTCAAGATTAAATACGATACGTGAAGCACAAGGAGCCACATATGAGACGGTAGTGATCGTGCGTATAGTTAGCAAGACCATCAAACTCCACAACAGCGTCCCTCATGCCGTTGTAGCTGTAACGCTTCATACAAGTAAGTGTTCGTACTACACGGACAACAATGATGACGCAATCGCTTACTTCATGCTAAAGGCTATAAAAGCATCATCTACAGAGGTAAGGGAGCATAACATCAAGATGGCACTTAAAGATAAGAATATGGTTGTAGCCGAAAAACTATTGAAGATATTACAATAACGAAGGTATTAAAAGACACCCAGCAACTATATATTGAATTTAAAAATATTTATTGTATTGGCATTGATGCGTTAGAGTAAGTTTCGTTTATAAGTACAAGTAAAATAAAAGATATAAATAAAGCTTTACTAAAAAAGGGCACGGACATAAAGTCTGTGGTATGTAATGTCATTTATAAAAAAAAAATACAACCTAGTTAGCACGAAGAAATTCTATATCTATCTATTCTATAAAATTCTTCAAATCCATACACCATCTATGTAGGAGAAGATGTAGAAAACTGGAAACTTCCAGTTTTCTGACGTCACGTCGGTCAGTAGTGGCTGCGGGTCATACATATAGTCACAGTTATACCACCAGTCCTCCACCATAGGTCACCATAACCTATGGTCCTTACATATCACAAGAAACCCTTATACCCCATATACACCTCATTATTATAAAGTCATTATCCTTTTTTATCGGTATTTAAACTCTCTATTCTTCCACTCACAGGGGCAAAAAATAAATAAATATATGGGACACTTACACACACAGTCGTGCGTCCCCAAAGTAACTTAATATTTGGCTTATAGGTGACGGACAACTGGTAGATATACTACATATATAATTTTAAATACATACTTAAATACAAATACACACCCAGGCACGAAGAACCAAGAAATTGTTTAAAGAAAATGTTGGCCATCGGCAGGAATCGAACCCACGAGCCGCGGAGATGAAGGCTTACTACCCATTGCGCCAACGGGCCAGTGAATGTATTTAGAATTAAAAAAAAGTTAAATTGGGGATATTTCGCGCACATAGTTTTTTCTGTTACGTTTTCTTACGTTATGTATAAACATGTTCTTATTGAATTTTAAATAAATCCTTTTAATGTCGAACAGAATGTGTAATTTTGGATACTATAAGGTCTTCACGGACTTGTTTAAGAAAGTTCCTTTCAGTGCGTAGGTAATGAAAGAATTAATAAGAATCTATCGCTAAAAATGAAATAACTCGAATATTATTTAATTAATTTATTTTATTGACTTATTAATTTCATTTTTTCATTGTAAATTTATTTAATTTAATGGTAATTGTTAATGCTGTGAAAAACATAAAAAATATAGGCTTTGATTGAACTGTGATAGCCCAGCGGTGAGACCGTGCGACTCTTTTGAGGGGAACACGAGTTCAAACCCCGGGCAGGCACCAATGAGTTGTTCTATTAAAACTCATGTATCTAATTGATAATTGCAATTTATCACACTCTTTTCGGTGAAGGAAAACATCGTGAGGAAACCTGCATATCTCTAGACATTTCTGGAGATATGTGTAACTTACCAATCCGCATTGGAGCAGCGTAGTAGGTAGTTCTTAGCTCTAACCCTTCTCTCCAGAAACGGAGAGAGGAGGCCTATTCCTAGCAGTGGGATTGTAACAGGCCGCTACTTTACTTTTAAAAAATATTGTCACACATTTATTAATTTACAGAAATAGGGGTTACTTATAGGAATTTCATAAAACAAAAGTTATGATAGAATTATTTTGCTATAATCCAAGTTTTCTTAAGAAAATCTATTAGTTAGCAACTAACACATAGTACACAAGCACTACATACATTCACTATGATAATAATTCATAACGATCGTTTCGCGTCGCAACCGAAACATCATCAGGAGTACAAAAGTAATAATAAAATTATTATTATTTATTACTTTGTATTAAGGATATCCGCAAAATAACGCCTAATTCTATAAATCATCAGGAGTATCTCCTCGACAAAATTGCAAAGCTTAAAGCAAAATAACTCTCATAACTTTTGTCACACATCGCTTACGAAGTCGTGATTAACGAGTAAATAGATGAATTTAATATTATGGCTGGTTAATAAGATATGATATCTAACTGTTATTATAACATGGGCCGACAGTCACGGACACGTCGTATGCACACGTCCAAGCTTAAATATAATTGATCGTCTATCTGTTCGTGCGTTTGATTAACATGAGACGGATCGCACCCTCTGACCTCTTGATTGACAAATGACTAACGAATTTTTATTTGAATAATGAATCTGGTCGGACTATAGTCGAGTTATACTGACATGTGTATCTTTACTAAATATATTGGGTAGGCATATACACCTGCCTTGAAGGAGTGCGTAACCTAATGGTAATAAATATTAGCATAAATACATTTCTTTTTTTTTCGAACACTTACTTGTTAGCCCTAATGGCTTTTACAGCGTCACCGAGAGAGTTGGCGAGCGCGGAAGCATCGTCGGGGGTGTGAGCTGGGAGAGCGAGTCTCGAGCGAGGCTCGCAATATCCTGGGAGGTCGGACCTCGGCGACGCGCTGTGGTGGACTGTGTCGGACTTGAGTTTATTTCTTACAACTCCTTCCAATCATGAATTACTAGCTGACCCGGCAAACGTTGTTTTGCCTTATAAAATACTACAGATTTGAATTAACTTTGATACATAGCGAATAAAAATACTTTGATAGGCTGATAATAGATGGCGCTTTGCCATGTTATCCTATTCCTGTATAATTAACAGAATTTCTATATCTTATATATTACCCCGGTGCATAAAAGGTATAATTGTGCCAAATTTCATCGATATTGGGTCAGCGGATTTTCCGTGAACGAGTTACAAACATACATACTTACAACCTTTCGCATTTATTAATTAGTAATAAATAATATTTTGAAATCTAGTTTCAGAAAAATGACTTAACGGGAGTTAGGAAAAGCACGTTTCAAGTGTCTCTCATCATCAGAAATGAGGACATGTTTGAGAGAACTACAGTTATACTAGTCTCAAAACTTAACTACTATACTAATTTAATTATATCTATACTAACATACATAAAACTTGAAAAATATATTACTGTAAAGTAATAATCGAATAGTACTAATCTAATCGATGTTAACTGAGTAAAAATGGATTGAAACATTTTCCGTATTTTATTGTACGTAGGATATCCTTAAGACATTTCCTAATCCCTAATCCCAGTAGCTTCCTAGCTTTTATCTCCGGATTTGAATTCCTTTGTTATACATCCGTGAAGATAAATGCCGTAAAATATGTTAAAATATTTCGACAAGTTCATATAACAATCATCTCACTAGACTAGGCTCATTAGAATTTAATTATTTACTCCCATAAAAATAATCCACTTTAATCTTGAATCCGTTTTTTATGCACCAGAGACAATTCTCACTTAAAATCTCATCAAAAAAGTCGACCGAAAACAACTCTCGTATCATCTATCAATCTAACATAGCGCTAGCAGCGGGAGACCACTATTATATTTAATTCTCAATCTATAGCACCGCGGGCACTGTGTCACAAACGACTAATTCTTAATAACAAACCATATAGCTTATAATCATCACAGTGTGTAGGTGGAAAACTGAGATTTGATAAAAGACACGACAAAAATAAACAATTATGTTCACGACATCTGATGGCGGTTTTTGAGTGTCCATTCGTTGCATGTCTTTGACATTGTATAATAGTAATATTTTATCTGTAACCAATCTACAAATGGCTGCAAATCGAGTTTTGCTCTATGCAAATTGCATGCGTAATCAAAACAAATTTATTACATCATTTATCTATTAACTAGAGGTGACAGCGTCTTCGGCCGTGTGGATATCGATGCATCACAAATTTTTTCCGAATTTAAATTTTGTACATAAAATTAGTTGTGAGTTAACGTAAGAGATGAGAGAGAGGTTCTTGTGATTTAACCATAATAGATAGATGCTATTGCGCGATTTTTTGTAGTATTTTTGTAGATCTACAAGTCTCTAGTAGAATACTGCAGTGTATCTGTGTTGGTTTACGCAGCGCACGCGACTAAAGCTTCCAACAGCCTAGCTATATACTATTTATAGACAGCTTGTACAGTAAAAATACAAGTACGTATAAAACAAAATT
Source organism: Morpho deidamia (assembly GCA_947086505.1). Taxonomy (NCBI): domain Eukaryota; kingdom Metazoa; phylum Arthropoda; class Insecta; order Lepidoptera; family Nymphalidae; genus Morpho; species Morpho deidamia. Next base: position 4,650,226 of record CAMTZC010000011.1, read on the forward strand.
TGATGTATATCATAGACATACGAGAGGTCACAAACAGCTTGCGATACCTGCGTCGCGACTCAGCAGAGTTAGCAACTCATTTGTTGGTCTCGCTATTCGCTTCTATAATAAAATTCCTCAATCCATTCTAGACCAGTGTACAGAAAGATTCCAATCAAGTGTAAAAAATATGCTTATACGTAAAGCATATTACAAAATTGATGATTATTTGGTTGATAAGAAAGCCTGGATTTGAAAATCCTTTCAGCTTCATAAAAGACAGCGGTTTAATAATGTATAATTGAAAATATTTAAAAGATTGACCGCCGAGTTTCTTGCTGGTTCTTCTCGGTAAGAGAAACATTCCGAACCAGTTGTAGCTTCATTAATCATATTAATGCTTGACGATTCAAAAGTGCCTGAAATGGTTTATTTGAATAAAGATTATTTTGATTTTGATTTTGATTTTTGATCTTGACTTCTTCAACAGAATTAACATATAACCGTTATGTAATATTAACCTAAACCTTCCCGAAGAATTTTACTGTCTTTCAGTAAAAACCATTTAAAAAAAGCTTTAGTAGATTTTAAGAAAATCGATTACATACATACAGCTTTTGGAGACTTTATTTTTAAATAATGGAATAGATGTTTCATCTGCGGTCTAGTAAATAAAATGTTCTTTCTTTCTCTATTAATCCGCTTTGCATATTTACTTTTATGTTAGTCGACAATATTTTGTTGTGTAATTAGTTGTTCAAATAATAAAGCAATATTTTATATTTGTTTTTATGTTTTGAAGTTGACTAAATAAGACGATATTTTGGGATCTTCTAGAACTAAAAACAAGTGTAATGCTTATACAGTGTAGGCATCTCACACAACGGCACAAAATGTTTTTTTAAGCACGTTGTAAAATGATTTGGCTAGGTATTTTACGACCGCGGCCGCCTGCCTGACGTCAACTTACCTTAGTCGCCTTTACGACACCTCGGTAAGAAATGAGGGCGGTCTATTCTACTCTGCCGGATACCACACGGTGAAGTGTAGGCATCTGCTTACTATAAATATAAATATTTATATTATATAGCTATTGGAAAATATTACTTGGTCGTTAAAAGTGTTTCGTTATATTCTGTTTTCAGTTTTGTCAGCTTTCTTTAAACCTGATCCTTCGTATGTGTTCGGGGTTTATAACTGGGAGGAGTTTTTTTTATAAACACACTCCTAATTGATATTTACAATTTATTATACGTTTTAAGAAGAAGAAAAACATCGAAATGAAAACCCTTTAAAATTCCTTGGGTATGTGTAAATTTCGACCGATTTGCATTAGCGCAGCATGGGTTATTTAAGTCTCAAACCTTTTGTCTAAGGAGAAAAGAAATCTTTGCCCAGAAGTGGGGTAGGAATTGGCTATTCTTCATCCACATTCTCATCCTCCAGACCTTATCCCACTCTAAGTGGGGTCGGTACAACATGTTAAAAACATGTCACATGATTCGGCTACGTATTTTACGAACAGCCGCCTGCCTGACGTCAACTTATCTTAGTCGCCTTTTACGGCAATTCGGTGGTCTGTTCTACTCAGCCGGATACCATATGGCGGAATTGGCTATTATTTCACTATTTTTCAACCATTTTTTTAATTATAAGGGAAGAAACGAGACAGCCCTACAAGTGTCCTCTTCGTTGAATAGGATTGCTCCAACTTTGTAATGATAACAATGTTAGATTTAACTAAGTTTTTTATGTCTTAAATAATTATATTTTAAATCTTAGGTGATTGAAAATGGTATTTGTACTTTGATGGTCTATAGATAGCCGTCTAGTCAATTTATTTTTTATACAAACTTTATAATACAAACAACACAATGACATACTCTCAGATCTTTTAAATAAATAATGAACGTTTCGGGATGACTCCATGTCATGTAGCAGTGATATGATACGCACGAGTCAAATAAACTGTTGAGAAAAAATTGTAAACAACGAGATTCATATTATCCGTCTTCTAAGAAATACTGGTAAACCGCTACAAAGTAAAATCAAAACTGATTAGTGTTATTTAAACTACGAGAATTAATTTCGTGGTAAATGTGCTATTCAAAAGTGTTAAAAAGAATGACAGTTGTTTATCTAAGCCTCATTTTAGCTCCACGACATTGTATCGAAAGTGTATAATTACGTTAGTATTTATATTATCTGCAGAGCTTTAGTAGACCAGCGGTGATACCTTGCGATTCCCTCGAGAGGGTCACGGGTTCTAACTCCGGAAAGTTTGGCACCAATTATTTTTTTTAGTTAAAAATTTCCATGATACGTCTTATAATTGATGGGGTGAGGGAAAACAGGAAACCTGCATATCTCTAGACAATTCAGGAGATTTGTGGAGATTGGAGCAGCGTGATAGGTTCCAAACCTCTTTCCCAAAATTGGAATGAGTAGGCACAGTAAAAGGCTGTTACTTTACTTTTTAATTGATATTATCTATAGGGTAGTTCTTAAGCTATTTATATCCACGCTATAAAGTTTATATTCAATGAACAGGTTGGTTCAATAAAAATTACATCCTAATTAAAAGTACGTTCCCAAACCGTTTTGTCGTCACGTTATTTGATGCTTTTTTATGCTTTATTTCTTTGGGTGATACTGTAAATCCATTAGAGTTAACAACATCCTTCTGCCCTTATCCCACTCTGAGTAGGGTCGGCACAACATGTTACAAACATGTTGTCATATGATTTGGCTACGTATTTTACGACCGGCCGCCTGCCTGACGTCAACTTACCTTAGGCGCCTTTTACGACACCTCGGTAAGAAATGAGGGTGGTCTATTCTACACAGCCGGATACCACACGGCGGCCATTAGAGTTCACAACAAAAAATTAAAATGATAATAATAATATATAAATCAAATGAATAAAAATATATTAGATGAAATTTTAAAGAAATGTTTAAGGTACATACTTTGAATCAAAGCCTTTGTTTCTGTAAGGTCTCTGTCCACGGTTGGAAAATTAATAAGGTATGCTATGCCACTGCGACGATCATATTGTGGTCGACGTCGACTGAAAATCGATCTAATATCGATTCTATCTAATATCGACTGTCTGCATCTGTATCGGCGAGTCATTAAATCGTTTTGAGACGAGATTGAGTCACGTATTACACCCGGATGGGGTCCTCTTTCTAATTACCTGAGATATGTCAAATGATGATCGCGATTTCAAATCATAAGCGATAACGTTTTCACTAGATAAAGTTACTCAAGTGAATATTATAATGATATGTCTGCTGTTAACTCTTAGTGATCTTTAACCCCTTTAAGTGATAGAGCTCTTATGGTTTTTTTTACTTGTTACAGATTAAACTGAATTTTCATGAAGTTTCTAATATAAAACTGTTATTCAGTAAAAACCTATTTAGGTTGTAAAGATAGAATAAAAAATATTGGAATTTGAAAAATTGGGAATTAGAAATATTGTTTGTAAACAAAGGTTCAATATCTCAAACAGGCGAAAGTTGTTGAAAGGCGGTGCAAAACCGCCGACGATATTTACGATGTTGTTTGAATTCAAAAAAATCTTAATTGCTAATATGAGCATTGTCTTAGATTATTTATAGAAGCAACGCCTGCTTCTATAAATCATCTAAGATACTTTGCGGAATTCCATATTACAAGCAATATAACAGAACTAACTTCCTCGCTATAATCCGCACGGCAAGTGAGCATTAAGCGAATGCATGCAAAGCTAATGTGTATGAAGCAGGCAAAATCTACGCACCTTATACATGCATTGTCTTAGCATAAATTTTTCATGTTACATAACTTGTGTTACAAGGGTAATCGTTCGTGTATTGATAGACCGAGTTATACTCCTTCAACAATTTTTGTAACTCATCACTAAAATATTAATTAAAGATTTTTAAGATAAAACTTATGGTCATATAATATACATTATATGTTCACACGAAACAATTATAAACATTTAATACCAAGACATACAAGAGAAAATAGTATTGTTAAGTACAATATATTTTCTGCTCTATGATAGATGACTGTTGTATAACTACATAAATATATTATACATATTTATTTGATTTTATTTGAGATTTTATTACATATTTTTTTTATTTTCTTGTCTAGGATAGGTTCTAAATTTAATGTAATGTAATGTATATGAAAACACATTATGTAAAAATGTGTTTCGTTGTAAATACTTTGTTGTTACTTACGTTGTTGACGGTAATTTTATGGCGATGAATGAAAGAATGAATGAATGATAATTATTTTATTGCAGACCACAAACATATTATAGTGTACTATAATTAAATTAATTAAAAAAATAAGGTTGTTAAATCTGGCGGTCTTATCGCTACATAGCGATCTCTACCAGACAACCAGCTCAGTAAAAGGACATACCTATGGATATACGGTAGGTGTGGTGTATGCAATGATGAAAAATATAATACTTACACATACACATGTAAAATATAACATATACATACAAAAATAAACGTATAATTTTTTTTCTTTTTCTTTGTTATATTATTCTGTATGTGCAATAAAGAAATAAATAAATATAACTTTTACTTACTTTTTACTATAACTTGTACCATACGCCGCCACCAACCGGCGCCACCGTGTCAAAATAAAATAAAGAATCGACCCAGTTCCCACAGTAGCTTGTTGTACATTGTTAAACTTGTCTTCAACAGGTTACAGATGAAAAATATTTTTATTAATATCTAGATAATTTGTAGCCAAATATCCTTATTAATATGACTTTAATAAATGCTTCCGATATGCTAATATTCACTTAATTAATTTTTAATAAGCATCTATTTATTGATGATCGAAAATACAAAAAAATTTAATATTATTAACAAAATATACTTGTCTTTATTTATTGCATAAAAGTACATGTTGCTACATAGCACAATTACAAACGAATCCGAAGAACAACGTCATATCTCCCATATATAGGTATAGGAAAGTTGACTTTGTTCTTCGGATATGGCGAAATGATACAATTGCGTTCATATTAACAGTTTGAGCGGCGTATATGGAGGTAATTTACAACATGATCACAATACAGTTACTTTAAATGTACAATCTGGCGGTCTTATCTCTATGTAGCGAACTCTACTAGATAACCAGCAGGCCTACCATGAACTCTTATTGCGACTCAATTGAAGACGTAAACGACGACCGCGAACCGCTTTCTTTTCGTACCATGAAGTGTAATTGGGGTCGTAATGTTTGAAAAGGATAACGTTATATGAACTATAGATAACTCTGTCTATTTTACTTACATGTTCTTAGGACGAATTCTGAACGCTCATTCGGCAACGAATTCAAGTGTACGTCTTTAAGACGTCATGGTATGAAAAAGCAAAACAATTTTGTTTACGTCTTTAATTGAGTCGCAATAAGGGTTCATGGTAGGCTTGCAGGTCAGAGAAAGGACATAACTTTGGGTAATAGCTACGTGGTGTGTATTATTAAAGTAAAGTAGCGGCCTGGTACAATCCCGCTGCTGGGAATAGGCCTCCTCTCTCCGTTTCTGGAGAGAAGGATTGGAGCTAAGACCTACCACGCTGCTCCAATGCGGATTGGTAGGTTACACATATCTCCAGAATTGTCTAGAGATATGCAGGTTTACTCGCGATGTTTTCCTTCACCGAAAAGCGTGTGATAAATTGCAATTATCAATTAGACACATGAGTTTTAATAGAAAAACTCATTGGTGCCTGCCCGGGTTTGAACTTGTGTTCCCCTCGAAAGAGTCGCACGGTCTCACCGCTGGGCTACCGCAGCTCAATAATTGTGTGTATTATTAAAAACATATAATTATTATATATAGATCGTACAAATACAAAACGTATACACTATATGTTGATACTTATATCTACGTATACAAAATTTTTTACTCGCATACACCACATAAGTCCTAGACAGGATGGATTAATCAAGAAATTTCCTTTAACAGGTAACGCTATGTACTTTTTATGCACGTTTTCCGCGTAACTGACGCGCGTAAACATGCTCTGCCATAGCCGGTAGATGCTTACATAAACCGTCACGATACACCTGATGACAATTAAATGCAAATCACACGATTTTCCACTATAAAAATGTCATGCATCCAATACAACTAATACCGGAATGAGCGGTCGTGTCAGTGTGACGAATTTATAATTATTATAATCTTTAAGATATATGATGGGAATCGAAATAAAAATGATTGATATGAAGGAGAAATAAATCACATAACCGTCCCGATCTCTAATTAGTGACTGGTTTGCGAAGCAATTAAACGATACTTTTTATTATTTGATCTGTGGCGCAATAGTTTGCATTCCTTGCCTCACAAAATGTCTGTTCAGTTAAAATGGGTAAGTTCAATTTGCAAATACACATAATGGAAATTTGCTTTATTTTTTAGCACTATTCTCGTTTTAACATAATTATTTCTTTCTACAAAAATTATTATCGTTAAAAGACAAGACAATGCATATATATAGAAAAATTGTTATTATGTTTTGTCATATACACGTGTGACCTTTTATTTTTTTATATACGCGCCAACCGCTTATTAAAGTACTCTCATTTTTTTTCAAATATAAAGCGGATATTTTAACTTTTATGTAACCCCGGTATAAGCTTTTGAAGTAAAGTAAGTAACGGCTTCTTACTATCCCACTGCTGGGCATAGACCTCCTCTCTCGTTTTTTGGAAAGAAGGATTAGAGCTAAGACCTACCACGCTGCTCCATTGCGGATTGGTAGGTTACACATATCCGTAGAATTCTCTAGAGATATGCAGGTTTCCTTACGATGTTTTCCTTCACCGATAAGCGCGTGATAAATTGCAATTATCAATTAGACACATAAGTTTTAATACAAAAACTCATTAGTGCCTGTCCGGGGTTTGAACTCATGATCGTCTCAAGAGATTTTCACGGTCTCACCGCTGGACTATCACAGCTCAAGCTCAGGTATAAGCTTTAATTGTGCCAAATTCATTAATATTAGACCAGCAGATTAGCCGTGATAGCGTAACAGAAAGACATTCGCATTATTAATTAAAGCATTGATTACAGTAACTCATAAAGTAAACTTTCATAGTTTCTTAAAACGTTTTTTTCATTTCTCGTATTTCTGTGCTTTTTTCTTATAATGAACGTCTGATAATAATCGTTAGCCTTAATTGGAAATAATTTTACCGATTTTGATATCACCATTGACCAAATCTCAACATTTATAGTAACGGCGTTTTATAAATTAATAATTTGTCAAATCTATCGTCAGGTTGTTCATATATAAACCTGTTTTAGTATTAAACGAGCCCGCAGTTCTACTCACGGCAAATAGGTAGTTAATAGACTATATTATTGACATTACATTGTATACATTATTGACGAAATAAGAGTTTTTTTAAAATTTTTAATGCTACGCTTCTTGCAATTCACAATTTTGTTTATCTTTTTTCTGTCATAAGAGCGTTCTCCTTACAATATAATTATTGTTAACAAAAAAGAGTCAACGCGATGAAGTGAAGTGAAAGGGAATTGGAGATTCATCTTTCATAAAATAAAGTACCCAAAAGCTATCTCTATGTTTCTCTCGAGGGAGACGTTGTTAAAACCCCAGGCAGCCACCAATGAGTTTTACTAATAAAATTTTTGTGTCTAATTGATAATTGCAATTTATGCACGCTTTTCGACGAAGGAAAACATCGTAAAGAAACCTGCATATCTCTAGAGATTTCTAGGGAAATGTGTAACCTACCAATCCGTATTGCAGCAGTGTGATAGGTCTTAGCTCCAACCCTTCTCACCAAAAATGGTGAGAAGAATCCTATGCCTAGCAATGGTGTAGTAACAGGCAGTTGCAACTACCATTACAGCAATTTCAAAACACTATTAAAAAGGGCTAATACAGAAGGCCTACTATACTATTGAGGATTACATAGACGATATGAATGCCTGGACATAGCTACTCTTCGACCCTGTACAAGACAGTAATTACTAAATATAGTAATATTTATATATTTAAATAAGAATAATTCTTATTACTAGTTAGTAATAAGAATTATTCTTGAAAAGAAAAACTGCCGAGTTACTTGCTGGCTCTTCTCGGCTCTTCGGTTTCCGAACCAGCAGTAGAGTTGAAGATTCAAAAGCACTAGTTTACAAGTTTACTAGAATAAAGAATATTTGGAATTTGAATTTGAGTTTGAGTATAGCATAGCCTTGTAGACCACGAAATTAAATACTTAATATCTATACTTATTATAAAACAAAGCCCCTAAAAGCTGTCTGTCTGTATGTAATCGATTTTCTCAAAATCTACTGAACGGATTTTTGTACGGTTTTCACCAAAAGATTGTGCAATACTTCCGGATGGTTTAGGTAAATAGTACATATCGGTATTATGTAAATTGTGTTGAAGAGATTGCGCAGTCGTTAAAAAACTTGCTTGCTGGTAGCTTTTGTCGCGTGCGCTACGTAAACCAGCAGAGATACGTTAAAGTATTGTACTAGAGAATTGTAGATCTATTTAACTACTACAAAAAAGTCCGCGACAGCATGTCTCTATCTCTTATGGTTAACTCATGATAACTACTTTTATGTTTAAAATTTGAATTCTAAAAATCATTTTGTGACACGCACAGCTAGTATATTACTAAAGAGAACCTTTCTCTCTAACTCAAGGTTAAATAGATTCTAGGATGTAGAAAAGGAGCGTTACGGCTTACTATAAAAAATATTTTAATCTACATACGATATTTCAATGACATCGATTCGGACATAAATAAGTTAAATTAAATGACTTAAGAACCATTCTTGACATTTATAGTAGCGGCGGCTTAAATTTATAATTTGTCAAATCCATTTAATATGTAAACTTTTTTTTTATATAACTGACTGACCCGTTGGCGCAGGTGGCACTGACTTCACGGTCATCTGTCCCGAAATTCAAATCCAAATTATTATTTATTCAAGTAGACTGTTTTCAGTACTTTTAAATACTCAAATTACTTTAAAGAAGCTACCAATTATTCTGAAGTTTGCTCCTACCGAGATGAACCAGCAAGAAACTCGGCGGATAACCTTAAAAAAATACAATTCTATTAACTTAACCGCGGGTTATAGAAAAAATAAATTCATGATTACTTTTGAACTTAATATTTGTGTTATTTGTGTGAGTGATAAACCGCTGGTAAATACATATATAATTTTTAAATCAATAAAAATAATAAAAAAAATATAAAAACATCCAAAGTTGCGGAAACAACAAATTGCTTTTAGAAAATGTTGGCTCTCGGCGAGAATCGAAGCAGCGTCCCCCGAAGGTGAAGGTCTGATCACCACCAATGCGCCAGTGGGCCAATTAATTAATTTAAAGAATTAAGCGTTACTTTGCGGAAATCCATAATACAAATTAATAATAAAATCATTTTGCTATAATCCGCAATAAGGTAAATAGAAAATATATTTAACGCTAAATTTAGAGTGGACGATCCGTTTTTTCATACCCGATACATGCAGGATACGTAAAAACACATGCACAAACCTTTACCAACACCACCACGACAAAATCGCAAAGGATTGTGATTTTGTTGTGAAGTCTATCGCCTGATGATGCTTCGGTTGCGGAGTGAAACGATTGTTGAGTTTGTGATAGTGAACGTATGTAGTGCTTGTGTATTGTGGTGGTGGTGGTGGTTTGCATGTATTTTAACGATTGCTGTATGTTTCAGGAATGAAAACGAATAGTCCACTCTACATTTAGCATTATATATATTTTCTATGTACTTTATCGCGGATCATAGCAAAATAATTTTATTATTACTTTTGGCTAAATAATTGTTTATAGGAAAGCTAGACGTGAAGGTAGCTCAATGAAATTGTTACTGTTAACAGATGACGTTCAGGAAACCATAAATTAAAGCAAACTAATTGAATAAATACCGGTTATCCATATTTAACATAGCGGTGCGTTTAATATTTATAATCGACGAAATATTTCCTGGCATTCTATTATTAGTATAATTCAAATTCAAATTCAAAATATTCTTTATTCAAGTAAACTTGTAAACAAGTGCTTTTGAATCGTCAACTTTACTGCTGGTTCGGAAAGCTGTTCCTACCGAGAAGAACCAGCAAGAAACTCGGCGGTTGCTCTTTTTAAAATATAAATCTTATAACTAGTTACATTTGGTTATTACTATCTTGTACAGGGTAGAGGAGTAGCTAAATCCCCGCATTTTTTTCTTTTATATAATCCTCAATAGTATAGTAGGCTTTTTGTATTAGCCCTTTTTAATAGTGTTTTGAAATTGCTAACCTCCCTTTAATGTTACTTCATCGCTAATTAAAATCATGGTTAAACGAATGTTATTAAATATACGATTTTCTTAATTCTCCCTATAATAAATAAGTTTATAATAACAGTAAAATGTTCCTTAACTTTTATATGTATTATATAAGTAACATATCTTGTGTGACGTATAGGTTCTTCTTCTTCTTCTTCTTCTGGGAGTAGCGGCTATGCAGGGCCTAAGGGCCCAGTATCACTTTGACCATTGCTGATCTATTGTGATCGCCACTGCTTACAATTCGCCACCAATACCGGTGACCTTGAAGAATTCAATGATCTTCTTGGCGGCGAGTGCTTTCACTTCTATAGGGCGTAAAATATGTGACCCTAGGAGAGAGCATCGAACGTTGATTAGCGCAGGGCAGTCACATAGGATATGCATGGGTGTTTCCTCCGCTTCAAGGCAGAGTCTGCACAATCCAGTGACTGACAGCTTCAGGTTTAACATGTGACTGTTTAGTCCACAGTGCCCTGTAAGCACCCTAGCTAGGTTACTTAGATTTACTCTACTTAGCGCTAAAATTTTTCGAGTAGCACTTTTATTAAAGGCTTTCATTAGCGCTTTCGAGTGCTTTAACCCCGGACTGTTGGTCCAGAGATCAAGTGTGTGATAATAACAATAGGTCTCCAGAGTAAGCAACGCCAGACTTTTGGAAATTCCACAGATAGGTTCTGGGCCCATCTGCAGAATTTTGGCGCCGGCTTTTGCTAGGCCATCGGCTATTTCGTTGCCGGGGATGCCTTCGTGTCCTGGGACCCAACGTAGTATCACCCTGTTCCTAGAGCCCAGAGTGTTAAGTAAGTTTTTACAGTTTTCAACCAGCCTCGACTTTGTAATCTCAGTGGAAAGAGCTGCCAGAGCTGCCTGGCTGTCTGAATGTATGTATATTGTACGGTTGAGGTAGTTGCCCCGAAGTAGAGATGAAGCACATTCAACTATGGCATACACCTCTGCCTGGAATATGGACGTAAACTTGCCCAGGTTTAGACGGATCATCTGTCTGGGAGCTTCCCCATAAACACCGCATCCTACCTCATTTCCTGACTTGGAGCCATCAGTGAACAATTTGAGGCTTCCAGACTTCCAAGTTACTTGATTCTGTAACCAAGCATCTCGATTGGGTATTTCTACAGAGTATTTCCTGCGGAAAATAAATTTGGTAACCATCACATCTGATGGCATGCCCAAAACTGGTATATTAAGTATTGAGTCTTGAAAGGATCTCAGCACTTTAGATTGCCATTTTATCTCAGCTTGGTGGGTGATTCTGTACATGCTGACTCTTGCCTCCTTTCCAACATACAGGTGAAGAGGAGGCATATTCAGCAGCGCGTTCAGTGCAGCACCCGGTGATGTAGACATGGCACCAGTGACTAGGAGGCAGGCTGTTCTCTGCAGGCTGGCTAACCTAGTTTGAATGGTCGTTTGCGTCGTTTTCCTACACCATGCCACTGAAGCGTAAGATACTATTGGTCTCACGATGGCAGTGTAGAGCCACAGCGCAACTTTGGGTTTAAGCCCCCATCTATTGCCTGCTAGACGACCGCACGTGTTTAAGGCCATTTTAGCCTTTTTCATAATACCATCAACATGTGAGTTCCAAGTCAGCTTTTGGTCCAGGATAACTCCTAGATACTTGACCTCATTGGAGAATGGTATTATTTTTCCTTTCAGTTGGGGTGGCTTGAGTTTATCAAGTTTAGTCCGCCTGGTGAAAGGAACAATGACAGTCTTTTCGGCATTGATAGAGAGGTCATTCTCTACACACCATCTGTCAATAATTTTTAGAGCTTTTTGTATAAGATACGATACGCTGCTAAAACAGTTACCTCTTACCGTTACCACTAGGTCGTCTGCGTAGCCTTGGGTGTCAATGTGGAGGTCGTTCATTCTGAACAATAGTTCATCCACTGCTAAGGTCCAGAGCAAGGGTGAAAGAACGCCGCCTTGCGGGCAGCCCCTTGTTGTGTGTACCTGAGCAGTTACATCGTTTAGCTCTAATCTAGCTAATCTGTTGGTGAGCATCGCTTCTACCCAAGCTATAGTGGTTTCGTCTACCAGTTTCCTAGCAAGACCTGCCACTAGTGTTCGGATAGGAGTATTATCGAAAGCTCCCTCGATATCAAGGAAAGCCGACAGGGCTACCTCCTTGTCTTCTAATGCCTTCTCCACCTTATCTATAAGGCATAATAAGGCCGTTTCAGTAGAACGGCCCCTGCAGTAGGCATGTTGGTTATTATGGATGGGTCTTGTTATAATAACCTCGTCCCTAATAAATCGATCGATTACCTTCTCCATAGTCTTAAGTAAAAAGGAGGAGAGGCTTATAGGTCTAAAGGATTTTGGAGAAGAATAGTCCTTTCTCCCAGCCTTTGGTATGAATACAACCTTAATCTTGGTCCACTGTTCCGGTATGTATCCCCAGGCATAGCTGGTCCGGAAGATTTTTACTAAGTGCGGTATTAAGATGTCTGCTCCTTTCTTAAGTAAAATAGGAGTAATACCATCGAGTCCGCCACTTTTATTACCGTTGAAAGAGTTGATCGCCCACCTCACTAGTTCGGGTCTTATAATCCTAGCAGCTTTACCCCAGTCCTCATGACGAGGCCTGCGCGGAGCGCGCGCAGAGGTATTAGCAACACTAGCATTTAGTGCTCCCGGGAAGTGAGTTACCGCGAGTAGCTCCAGTGTTTCTTGTTCACTTGTAGTGAAAGATCCATCGGGTCTTTTGAGCAGACCCAGTTGGTTATTACCGACCTTAGATAGCATCCGATGGAGTCGCGCACTTTGAGGTGTGCTTGATATATCCTCACAGAACTTCCTCCAAGATGCCCTCTTAGCCTTCCTAATTTCTTTGCTGTATTCAGTTTGGGCCTCACGGTATAAGTTCCACTCTTGTGTTCTCTTGGCCCTATTGAATAATTTTCGTGTTTTAGCTCTTAAGTTGTTAAGTTTAGAGTTCCACCACGATACCTTCCGCTTGGATTTCCTAGTCTTCAGGGGACAACTGTCTTCGAAGGCCTTAATAGTTCCTGCAGTTACAGTATCCACAGCCAAGTCTAGGCACTCCGGTGATTGGATTCTTCTGGGTACTGATTCCAGGTTTCTTCCCAGGAAGCCTTCGAAGGCTTCCCAGTTTGTACATCTGGGATCCCTGAAGGTGGTGGTTCTTGTTGTAAGTACGGTTGTTAGATCCAGGGAAATGTGTCTGTGATCTGACAATGAATTTTCGCTGCTTACTTCCCAGTTTCTGACGTACCTGGCCAAGTTTGGTGTAGCAAAAGTAATGTCTAATACTTCTTTCCTAGTTCTAGTTACAAAGGTTGGAGTATTACCTCTGTTTAATACTACTAGATAATTAGTTAAAAGAAAGTCGTACAATAACTCACCTCTGTTGTTGGTGTCAGTGCTCCCCCAGGTGGTGTGGTGAGCATTGGCGTCGCACCCCACTAGTAGCTCGGCTTTGTGTGTCTTGGCATATCGGATCACAGGCAGCAGCTCGGCAGAGGGGTCTTCGTTTTCTCCGGGAAGATAGGCCGAACAGATGATTGCTCTAGGCCCATTCCACCCTTCGAAATTAACATAGGCTGCAACCAGATCGTCAGTGCACAACTCTGGAATTGGCAGAAAGTTAATATATTTGTTAAAAACAATACATGCTCTGGGTGTAATACCGCCGGGATTTGAAAGAATCTTACCCCCAGCGTTCAGCCCGAGAATCTTGGAGTGAGAAATCCAGGGTTCTTGAATAAGAGCGAGGTCCGCATTACCCTCTACTAGGCAGCGCTCCATCACCGCGGCTGCAGCAGCCGCGTGATGGAGATTGGCCTGCACGATCCTCGCTGTTGTGCCCCCGGTTGCCGTTACTTAGCCCGTTTAACAACAGGCTGAGACCGGGAGCCAGCTGCCACCGATTGAGGCAATTGATTTCCTCGCGTGGTGGGAGCCAGCTTCGGCGCCCTGCCTTTCCTACCTTGGGAGACCCCGCTCCGTCCCCCACCCCGACCAGGAGGAGACCCGCCACCAAGGCCACTAGGGCCAGGGATCGCGAGAGTCCCACCAGAGGACGTGGGGGGCGTTGTGGTTGGTCTTCCAGAAGGTGCCAAGGAGGGCCTCTGAGGGTCCCTGCTAATCCCTCCTTGAGGGACCTCACTTAGTCCCCCACCTCGACCAGGAGGAATCCTACCGCCCAGGCCACTAGGGCCAGGGAACGCAGGATCCACGCCGGAGGACATGGGGGGCGCTGCGGTAGGTCTTCCCAAGGATGTAGTAGGGGGGTTCTGGGTTTCCCCTCTAACCTTGAAGGTAAGCTTTTTAAAACCAAGGCTTACCCTGAAATCCAGAGCACGGAGGGCTTCCACCGAGGATTCATCCATGGATAGGGCAGCAACCCGTCCGTGATTCTCTACCTTCTCGTTGAGAACCCTCCAGTGCTCTGTGTGAAGGCCTCTGTTCATATTTCCGAGGAGTTCAATAACCTCCGTCATCGACTCTGCCTCGGACTCCGGAAAGAAGGCCCACACTGTTACAGGTTTGGGCAACTCACCTTCAAGCATAGTGGAAAGTTGCGCCTCGGGCCATGGCTTACAGTTGGGCACCACTCTCACAAGCCAGTCCTGGCTTTGCTGGTTTTCACAAGTCACCAGCACCCAGCCCGGCCTGTGGGAGAATCCCAAAAAGCCGAGGTCAAATACATCGGCATCCTTCTGTCGGAGAAGGCAGAGCAGATGCCGGTGTACCGACCTCATTTGTTCCTCTGACATAGGGACCTTGTGACGGATCCCTACTTTAGAAGAACCAGCGATTTCCTTGAAGGTCGGGGCCGTGTTGGTTCGGCCTCTAGCTTCATGAGAAATCCTGGGGGCCTTCTTAGGGTTGTCCTTGGGAGATTCGTCCTCCGATCTGCCCCTTTTGAGGGGTTTAGCAGAGGGAGGCCTCTCCACCGGGATATCCTTCCAAGGCTTTTTACACAAGGTGAGGGCAACCTTAGGATCAAGTCCTGCTCCGCCCACCAGAAGCCGAAAACGCTTGCGCGCTGCACCACACAGTTTACGGATAGACCTGCCTGTGATGTTGCCGTCCAGGGGCGCCTCCTTGGGCGTATCGGAGTCGTTACCTCCTCCGAAGACCGCAAGGTCGCTTCCTGTGACGTTTGAAGCTGCGTCGAGCGGGCTAGAGGCTTCAAGAGACCTCTCATCCGCTGAAAAGTTGTTGCCCTGGATATCCAGGGCGGGGGTTGTAAGGGTTTTATCGGTATCAATATCCATAAAAGTCCCACGAGAAGCTAGGGAAATAAAGGTCACGAAACGACAGAGCCCCGCTTGTCGCCCGAAGGGCTGAAATACTACCTCGATTCGCCCTGGTGTCGAGGAGACACCGTTCGAGACTGAGCTTCCCCCCAGCCATGCATCCATCGGCACGGTACGAATTACACCTTGGATTGGGGATTTTTAGAGTCGAGGTTTACTCCTCCAGGAACGGAGACCAAAATGGGTACTGGGATAGAGACTTTTAGGGGAGATGGACCTGGATGTGAGAGGGAGTGGGTAAAGGGGTAATTTTGATAGGAATTGTACTGGGATAGTTGGTAAGGGAGGGGAGAATGCATGTAGTATTGGACTGTACCACACACACCGCCAGTAATACTTAGCTATTGCAGTCCGAGGTATGTAAATTATGTTGGCAAGCTCGTTGATAACTGCAACATTGCCCAGAGTGTACGACGTGGACGTGTAATACTGACTTGTGCCAGGACCCATTAGCTCAGCTTGCACTACCTGAGCGTAGTCGCTGACACCACACCCCGACGTATAGGTTAGTTGAAGCGCTATTATATAAAACTATTATTATATTATATTATATAAAATATAAAAATTATTATCAGAAGTCTTTAGTTGGCAAGGCCAAAATTGACTTCGGAATTTTATTATAGAATCTTATACCCAAACCCACAAACGATTTACGTACTTTTGCTAGGCGCAAAGCAGGAGTCGCAAGCTTATGTCGGTTCCTACTTTGTCTATTATATACATATATAGGTCAATTTACTTTTGATTATTATGAGTCTGTTCAATTTGAAACTAGCAAGCTCTAAGCTAGGAGGGTAGGAGTGTAACTGATAGGTTGTCAAAATTTCCACTGTGAATATTAATTTAAAAATAATTATTAAACTGAGTTAATTTTTCAATAAATGTACCTGTGATTTTTCTAAACCTGTCAGACATTTCCACAAGAACTTGTGCACAGAAATATTTGTAAGTCATCTCACCTTTTAATTCACATAAAAATGGAGTCAATTAAAAACACACTGAATGAGTTGACAGAACATTTTAATAACAAAATGATGGATTTTCATAATGAGCTAAGGACAGCCATCCCTGCTACAAGCCCCATGTCTAATATAAATGCTCAATTTAATTCCTTCCGATCATTTGTCTTGACTGCGCTTGAAAATCTCCAACTTCAAGTTGAACTCCTCTCAAGACAGCAGGATGAGCTTGAGATGCGAACAAGGAGGAAGATTATATTGATCCATGGAGTAGCTGAGGGCAACAAAGAAGATACAAGTGTGAGTGTGGCCAAGATTCTATCGGACAACTTGAAAACAAATATAACAGTAGATAACATTAGTCGCTCTCACCGCATGGGTCGGCCTGGTACTGAGAAACCTAGAGCTATTCTTGTTAAGTTTAAGGATGTCTCATTGCGGGATAAAGTCTGGTTTTCAAAGATATCTTTAAAGGGAACTGGTATCACTATCTCTGAGTTCTTGACTAAACGGCGTCATGAAACATTTCTCGCTGCCCGTGAGTGTTTTGGCGTCACAAAGTGCTGGTCCAGAGACGGCGTTATAGTTGTTATAGGCCCAGAAGGTAATCGGCACCGCATAACTACGTTAACAGAATTGAAATCTATTTCTAGAACTAGAGTCGACGTCCCTTCGACCTCCATCGTTCCACCTGTAGCGGAAGCTGTTAAAGTTGCTAAGTCCACGAAAGACTCTCATCAAAGGCCAAAAAGAGCGGTCCTTAGAAAGTGAAATTGTAAACAATGATGTCTGTGATTAATTATGTGTTTTTGGTGCCATTTCTTTCTTTCATTTTTGTTATTCTTCTTATTTTTATTTGTATATCCAATTCAATTTTGCCTTATTTACATTTGTCTACATTTATTAGCTATAAAGTACCTACTATTAGTATAAGTTTAACTCAAGATATTGAAATCACTTTGATAATTTGATAAATTGACAAGTGACAGTTGTACAGAGTACTTAACCTAATCTTTATTTAATTGTATGTAGGTTCTAGTCCTTTCGGGCCTACGAGTTTTAGCTTAAATTAAGTTAGACAGTTTAGACACTAATCCCTTTGTGTAATTTAACAATTAATGGCGTTAATCTCGGTGCCATTTACCCATTATTTACCGCTTTTACATATATTGTACGGTGTTGACTTTTCCTTTGATTTTGTTTGATATACTGTGTACATTAATTACTAAACATTGATTCTTCCACCGCTGGCGGGTTTAGGGAACTTCTTAGGTACTTACTAAGTTTTATATTATTTAAATACCTTCTTATTTAGTCTTTTTTTTTTTAATTATTATTATTTTATATTTTTAGTACATTATAAATATTTATATATTTAATGCTTGTTAATGATAGTATAGATAGTGAAACTCTTTTAACTCTGTCATCAAGTCATGAATCGTCGTCTATATGCAGTGACCACAGTACAATGTTCCTCCCGCTTGATCGTACCCTTAGTTCTTGCTTCTCAGACTGTGTGAAAAATTTCAATGTTATCCACATAAATGCGCAAAGTATCCCGGCTCATTATCCTGATTTGCTTGCATCATTTGAATCACGGCATATTCATGCTATTTTAGTATCCGAATCGTGGCTCAAGCCATGTTTACCGTCCACGTCTTATGCATTGCCCGGTTTTCACCTTATTCGCAACGATCGAGTTGGTCGGGGAGGCGGTGGTGTGGCGATCTACTTACGGTCGTGTATTCCTTATTCTATAATATGCTCGTCCACACAGCAATCGCCTGCTGATGCGGCTGAACATCTGTGTATCGAAGTGACCTTGTCCCATACAAAAATCCTGCTTGGCGTGTTCTATTCTCCGTCTCTACTTATCGACTACTTTGCTTCGTTCGAGAGCTTGTTAGAAAGTTTGATTCCACTTTACCAACACTCAATAATAATGGGAGATTTTAACACGTGCTTGCTCAAAGGTGATACCCGGTGCAATAAACTTTTATCACTAATTGAATCTTGTGATCTTCATGTTCTGCCTCTATCTGCAACTCACTTTTTCCCTAACTCTGTCCCAACGCTTCTTGACCTTATTATGGTTTCCTCTCCTAATTTTGTTTCCAAGCACGGTCAGTTTACGGCTGATGCCTTCTCTTACCACGACCTTATTTACCTATCGTATAAAATACGTCCTCCTAAACTAAAATCCAGAACATTTCTGCAGCGTAATTTTGGAGGAATGGATGTAAATCGACTTCGTAAAGATGCAATGGGGATTGATTGGACTGCTGTGACCAATGCAAGCACCATAGATACAAAAGTTTGCACGTTTAACTCGCTTATAACAAAATTATATGACATCCATGCGCCTATAAAACTCTTTAAGGTGAGGCATTTACCAGCACCTTGGTTGACAAAAGACTTGAAGATTCTTATAGAAAAGAAAAACAAAGCTAAGTGTAAATTTAAAACTAATAACACAGAGAAAAATCGCTTAAAGTACATTAAAATAAGGAATCACTGCAATACATCGTGTAGGGACGCACAACGACGACATATCCACAAATCTGTCGAGAACGGCGACCAAGCTAAAGTCTGGAAATTTCTTCAATCACTCGGAGTTGGTAACTCATGTCGCAATTCATCTCCTTGTACCTCTGTTAATATGGAGCACTTAAATAAACATTTTTCTAATTCTGACACTATGGATGACGTCGAAAAATTGCGTACTATGAACTATCTTTCATCATTGGCAACTCCAGATTATCCACCGTTTATTTTTAGTCAATTCACTGAATGCGATGTTGAAAAGTGCGTATTGTCCATCCAATCGAGTGCTATCGGTTCTGACTGCATTAGCCGGAATATGATCATTCCTATCCTAGATATAATTTGTCCTCTCTTAACATATATCCTTAATGAGTCTATTTCCTGTGGTGAAGTTCCTGATCTATGGAAAAAAGCCCAAGTTACTCCAATCCCTAAAAAACTTAATGCCAAGATCTTGGGTGACTTCCGTCCTATATCCATCCTGCCTTTTTTATCTAAAATCCTTGAAAAACTTGTCCATCAACAGCTTCTTGTATTCCTGAACAAGTTTAATATTCTCAGTCCTCTACAATCTGGCTTCCGTCCTGGTCATAGCACGGTTACATCGCTAGTTAAAGTAACAGATGACATTCGGCGGGCAATGGATAACAGGCAGCTCACAGTGTTGACATTGCTAGATTTTAGTAATGCGTTCAATACTGTGAATCCTGACATACTGTTAAGTGTGTTACGCTCCATTAACATTTCTCCATTCGTAGTTGGCTGGTTTCAAAGCTACCTTCGAGGTCGCCAGCAGCGCGTTCGCATTGACGATAAATTCTCGTCATGGTGTGATGTCCGAGCTGGTGTACCTCAGGGCGGCGTGTTGTCACCTCTCTTGTTTGCTATCTTCATCAATTCGATTACTTCAAGACTTTCTTCTCTCTATCACATGTATGCAGATGATATCCAAATTTATAACCAGTCGAAACTTGAAGATCTCGCCTTAGCTGTTGCTGCCAGTAACAATGATCTGATTGCGATCCGCGATTGGTGTAAGTCCTTTGGACTTACAATTAATCCTGGTAAGTCAAAAGCTATTGTTATTGGCAGTAGGAGTTTGATTGCGAGGCTTGACTGGCACAATGTACCACCAATCAAATTTGATGGTATAAAAATTCCGTACAGCTCGACAGTTAAAAGCCTTGGCATACTTTTTGATACAACTCTGTCTTGGTCGCAGCAGGTGAAAGAAACGGGCAGGAAAACATTTGGAGCAATCGGTTCTCTCAGGAGATTGGGCGCTTTCCTTCCCATTCCTACCAAAATTATGCTAGCACAGTCATTACTATTACCAATTCTTGATTACGCAAGCGCAAGCTATCCTGATTTGACCGAGGACCAGTTAAACAAACTTGAGCGTTTACAAAATCTCGCTATTCGGTTCATATTTGGATTACGCAAATATGACCATGTTTCTCAATTTCGTGTCAAGCTCAAGTGGTTGCCCATCCGACTTCGCCGGGACTTGCAAACACTTTCTCTTCTGTACTGTGTGTTATTTCATCCAACAACACCTCACTACTTAAAATGTAAGTTCGAATTTTTAAGACCTCGGTGTAACACAATAAGATCCACTCGGAAGCTTAACCTCGTTATGCCCTCCCACAAGACATCCTTTTTTGGACGCTCCTTTAATGTCAGAGCTGTCCAGTTGTGGAATTCTTTACCACTAGCTATAAGGGAAGCTAAATCTTTATGCAGTTTTAAAAGAATGCTTAAAAATTACTATCTCTCACTATCTGCTTAGGACGACTGCTCAATCCTGATGCATTTATATATATATGTATACTTTATTTATGACTATATGTGTAAATTCATATTTTTATATATGTAGTATTTGTGTATATAATCTATTTATGTTTAAGTATGTAATATTAGTATGTGTATCTTGCACCACCTACCTTCTTTCCTTTAGTTGATAAGTTCCCTAGCCCAAAGGTTGCCTGGAAGAGATCGCTATTTAGCGATAAGGCCGCCTCACTGTATCACGCAGTTTATATTGTTATTTCTGTATTTCAGTTTTATTGTAAATTCTGTGGTGTACAATAAAGAGTGTTTCTATTCTATTCTAAGTCTGTCTTAGACTGAGTTTGTATTAGTGAATGTGTGTACTTTTTGTGTAATGTGGTGACGGTGGAGGGTTGTAGTGCGTTTTTTGGAACCCTGCCTGTATAACTTACCACCCTAACCCTGATTACAGCAAAATAATTTTATTATTACTTATGTATTTATTATTAATAATTTTATTATTAATTATGTAATTGGGCCTGAGTTGTCTGAAATAAATATTTATTATTATTATTATTATTATTATGTAGTGATGAGTTTCTTTAAGGAAACTGATACATTTTCATACAATTTTGGGCCCAAGATGTAATAAAATGAAAAAGGGGCCAATGAATAGCGTAATTATTATAAGTAAACTCATCAATCATTCTCCTGTCCTTATCCCACTCTAAGTGGGGTCGGCACGACTTGCTTTAAACACGTTGTTACATGATTTGGCTAGTTTTTTTACGACCGGCCGCCTGCCTGACGTCAACGTACCTTAGTTGTCTTTAACAACACCTCGGTAAGAAGCGAGGGTGGTCTATTCTACTCAACTGGACACCACACGCGTTTTTATAATAAGTAAAGTATTACTCAAAATTTGGGTAATTTTGTAGTCTAATAGCGAAAGTAAAAGATTTAGTAAAATTGAGGCCATGAAATTCTTATATGTTAACTAGCTGTGTAACAATTTTTTTCAAGAATTCAAATTTTAAACATAAAAGTAGTTATTGTGAATTAACCATAAAAGATAGAGACATGCTATTGTCGACTTTTTTGCAGTATTTTTATAGATCTTAATTTTTTTAACAACTGCGCGATCTCTTCATCACAATTTACATAATAGCGATATGTACTATACCGATATACTTAAACCATCCGGAAGTATTGCACTATCTTTTGGTGAAAACCGTACAAAAATCTGTTCAGTAGATTTTGAGAAAATCGATTACATACAGACGGACGGCTTTTTGGGACTTTGTTTTATAATAAGTATAGAAGAGCTGATTTTTGTAGTATGATATAGAAAAAACAGCATAAACACAATAAAATGAAATCGATTAATTTATTTCTGAACAAGAATCAACTTTATCTTTAATTTATTTATTATTTAAAATACTTAACAATCAAACATTTAAACTGTTAATCATTATTTTATATGATTATTTAATTCAAATTCAAATTCACATTATTCTTTATTCAAATAAACTTGTAAGCCCGTGCTTTTGAATTGACAACTCTAACTCTCATTTAGTTTATAAAAAGTTTTTAACTTTTGTACCTATGTCCCAAAATATGTTTCAATCTACTAAAACAGGGCGGTTTTCGAATATATTTCATCCATTTCTTTTTTATTTAAAATACTCAACAATAAAACATTGAAACTGTTAATAATTATTTTATATGATTATTTAATTCAAATTCCAATTCAAATTCAAATTATTCTTTATTCAAATAAACTTCTAAAAAGTGCTTTTGAAACTCTAACTCTCTTTTAGTTTATAAAAAGTTCTTAACTTTTGTACCTATGTCACAAAATATGTCTCAATCTACTAAATAGGGCTTTCGACTACATTTCATCCGCGATATCATACCATTGCATTCTAGATGTTACTATTGTTTTATTTGATAACAAGTGTTGACCTTGACTTTATGGTAATGATGACATACCATAATAGTGCCCCATCGTTACTATGACATGTCAAATGAATTCTTATTATAGAGCTTTATTGAGGAAATAGTTGTCCGGCCACGGGTCGGTGTGGCTCAGTCTGGTTTCGAATTTCCGTCGAAACAGAACTTAAAAGTAAAAAAAACAATTTTGGTGCTCCAGTCGCCTTCAAACTTCAACAGAAAAACATTTGGAATAAAATCACAAAACAAAATATCGTTTTTCTTTAAAGCTTTACGTTACTTTTACTTTAAGCTTTGATAGCCCAGTGATGAGACCAAGCGACTCTTTCGAGGGCGTCACGGGTTCAAACCCCGGGCAGGCACCAATGTGTATTTTGTTAAAACTTATGTGTCTCATTGATAATTGCAATTTATCACACGCTTTTCGGTGCTGGAAAACATCGTGAGGAAACCTGCATACCTCAAGAGAATTCTGGGGATATGTGTAACCTACCAATCTGCATTGGAACAGCGTGGTAGGTTTTAGCTCCAATTCTTCTCTCATAAAACGGAGAGAGAGAGAGTGAGATATTAACAGGTCATTACTTTTGACTTTACTTTATTGAGCCAAACTTCATCTATATCGGTACAGCGGATTAGCTAAAAAAGCGTAACAAACAGATAGATACACAGACAGGCAGAAGCGGAAGGCATTTATAATATTAGTTGGATATTAGAGGAATATGTACGAATATGTACGTACGAAGCTGTGATAGCCTAGCGGTGAGACCGTGCGACTCTCTAGAGACGACATAGGTTCAAACCCCGGGCAGGCACCAATGAGTTTTCTATTAAAACTTATGTGTCTAATTGATAATTGCAATTTATCACACGCTTTTCGGTGAAGGAAAACATCGTGAGGAAACCTGCATATCTCTAGAGAATTCTAGGGATATGTGTAACCTACCAATCCGCATTGGAGCAGCGTGGTAGGTCTTAGCTCCAATCCTTCTCTCCAATAACGGAGAGAGGAGGCCTTAGCCCAGCAGTGGGCATAGTAACAGGCTGTTACTTTACTACTTATGTACGAATAAGTTAGTACGTAAATTTTTATCAAAACGGATTGCGTCATAAAACTTAAGAGAAATTTAGAGACGAGACATGCAAAACGCATAAAAATGTCCACAGTAATTGGTCGGAATGATGGCGCGGTGATAAAATTGAAAAACCGGTAGCGTATTTTATTAAAGTTGTAATTATTGTTAACATTAATAAAATGTGATTTATTATGCGTATCGATAAGCAAAAGGAATGTATTGGCGAACGGTATCCTGATTTTTGTTTTATTATTACTTTAGTTTTAGTTTATGGCCTTAATGTCATCGAATCTATTTATTTGATTTTATTTTATTTCATGTGAATGTACAAAAGTTAAAGCTGACATAATGTTAGCGTGTACATTAACTCATCAGAGGTTTTCCGTACGCAATAACATACATCTTATTATAAAATAAAGTTCCCAAAAGCTGTGTCTGCACGTTTTTTTTTTTAATCCATATTTATTGGGACTTTAATACTAACAGTACATGTCATGGGTACTATAGTACCCTTTTACTTACGTCTAAACATTTTTTTATATTCCTTAAACTCTAATCTATTTACATTTTAATCTATTTATAACAAAATAATATAGCATTTTAGCTCGATCAGAATTAGGATCAGCTAAAATGCTATTTATAAAGCCAATATCCATTTTATTAATATTAATACTTTTATAAATTTCGATCCTCATCTCTGCATGTGATCGATTTTCTCGGAATTTAGTGAACGAATTTTCGTACGATTTATACTAAAAGATTATCAGATATTATTCCGTAAGGTTAATAATACATTACGGTTTTATGTAAATTGTCCGCCGTGTGGTATCCGGCTAAGTAGAATAGACCACTCTCATTTCTTACCGAGGTGTCGTAAAAGGCGACTAAGTTAAGTCGACCCGCCGTGTGGTATCCGGCTGAATAGAATAGACCATCCTCATTCCTTACCGAGGTGTCGTAAAAGGCGACTAAGGTAAGTCGACCCGCCGTGTGGTATCCGGTTGAGTAGACTACCCTCTTTCTTACCGAGTCGTTGTAAAGTACGACTAAGGTAAATTGACGTCAGACAGGCGGTAGGTCGTAAAATACGTAGCCAAATCATGTGACAATATGTTAACATGTTGTGCCGACCACACTTACAGTGGGATAAGGGCAGGAGGATGATGGATTTATGTAAAATGTGTTAAAGTGATCGCGCAGTAGCAAAAAACTCGCATGCTAGAAGCTTTAGTCGCGTGCGCCGCTTAAACCTACAGAGATACACTAAAGTAATGTACTAGAGAATCGTAGAGCTACAAAAATACTATGAATAGTTCGCAATAGCATGTCTCTATCTCTTATGGTTAACTCCCAATAGCTACTTTTATGTTCAAAATTTCAATTACATACATTGAATTCCACGCGGACGAGGTCGCAGGCTCAGCTAATAGTTGTATATAGTACATTTGAAACCATTCACTACATTTAAAAACAATATTTCTTTTTAAATACATCTGTAGAATGTAAAAACTCTAAGTTAAGTCTGGTAGGTTATATAAATCCCCAGAATTCTCTAGGGATATGCAGGTTTTCTCATTTTTTTTCTTCAGCAAAAATAGTAGCGGCCTGTTATAATCCCACTGCTGGGAATAGGCCTCCTCTCTCCGTTTCTCGAGAGAAGGGTTAGAGCTAAGACCTACCACGCTGCTGCAATGTGGATTGGTAGGTTACACATATCTCCAGAATTCTCTAGCGAAATGCATGTTTTCTCTATTTTTTTTCTTCACCAAAAATGCGTGTGATAAATTGCAAACATCGATGAGACCCATAAGTTTAAACATAAAACTCATTATTCACTGCCCAGGGTTAGAATCCGTGACTCCTTCGTCGCACGGTCTCACCGCTGTGCTATCACAGCTTAGCAATATTTTGTATTAAATTCTGTGTAATATCAAAAGAGCTTTTTGCGTTCATTGTTAGAATTTCGACATCATATTCTTTAATATTTAACTAGTTCTCACTCATCTTATCTAAGATTTACATTATTATTATTTAAATTAGCCTATTTGTACATATAATAAAACGATAATCTCCTATTTATCAAAAGCTAAATTATCGAAATAAATAAAAAGACGGTGAATTTTTTCTATAGGTTTTATGAGTTAAAAAGGCTGTATGCCTTTTAAACTTATAAAACCTATTTTTTTAATTTTAAGTTTCGTGAATAAGTTTGTGCAATAAAGTATTTTTATTATTATTATTATTATTGCTATGATAAGATGCTAAATTAGTAATGAAAGAATATAGTACCCGGCAATATATAATGCACATCGAGGCTTAGAGAGAGAAATCGGCTAGATTCTGCTTCATAGAGCATCGTCTCTGTCGCACAGACTGACGGACCCGTGTGTGTCAGTGACAGCGCTCTACGAAACCGAACTGGCCGGCTGTTTCGTTCTAAACATCGATGTGCATTATTTAATGCTGGGTACTATACATGTTGTATATTTAACACATATAATGACATGTTTTTGTTTTTCCTACTGCAATATACTCTATTCTATGTACTTATTTAAACACAGGAGAGTATATTTCTGTTTAATAGTGCTTCATGATTCAACATTAAATGAGGTTATCTCAAAAAACAAATTGAAAAAATATAAAATTAATAAAAAAAAAAGTTTTTTGAATCTCGTAAATGCGCGGATATTAAATTTTGAATTGGAGAAGTACGCCATATGTGCTAATTATAATTGATAACCTTCCGGAGAAAAGATTATAAGTGTCCTTACATTTACTATGTGTATTTGGCGTACTATTTGTAGATAAAAATATATAAAAACAGTTGACGATGTGAAAAATACATATTAATTTTTCATCACTAAAACAAAATTTGTTTTTCTTTTAATATATCATATCAGATATAATATATCAGAATTATATGTTTCCTATAAGTTCAAATTTGCGAATTGTTTATGTAATATATCATAATTTTCATGAAAATAAGCAGCTAAATTCTTGTAGGATAAGAAATCGATCATCGTTTTTAAGGCAAAAAATAGACACCAATATAATATAAGATCGTCGTATTGAAATGGAGTTGTTCCAATACAGATAAATCGAAGTGGACGTCGCAGTAAAGTGTTTGCAATCTGCAATCTCTCGATATTTGTAATTAGCATGTCTTATATACTTGAGTGTTTTTATCTAAACGGATCGGGGCATAAAATTGAAAAGAAATTTAGGAGCTACGTGACATGCGTCTTGCATATAAATAAACAAAATAAAGCTTATTACATACGAACGATTTTAGTGCAACTTAAATAACTTTGATGAAAGTTCTATTCGTCTAATAACTCTGACTGAAGTTATGTTAATTGTCTCTTAATCGATTTATCTCCGGTACTATAACTTTAACAAAGCTATCAACGACAGTAATTCAAGCAATATAACAGAACTAACTACCTTGCGATAATCCGCACGGGTTAAGTGAATGCATGCAAAGCCAATGTGTATGAAGCAGGCAAAATCTACGCACCATCATCAGGAGGATAGGCTCCACGACAAAAATCGTACTGCGGAATCGTGGAGCCTATCCTCCTGATGATGCTTCGGTTTCGGGGCGAAACGATCGTCGAGATTGTGGTGGTGGGTGTGTGTGCTGCTTTTGTGTGCGTTGTTGCTGGTGAATTGCGCCTTGGGGTGCATGTGGTGGCTGGTCCTGCATGTATAAGGTGCGTAGATTTTGCCTGCTTCATACACATTGGCTTTGCATGCATTTACTTAACCCGTGCAGATTATAGCAAAGTAGTTAGTTCTGTTATATTGCTTGTAATATGGAATTCCGCAAAGTAACGCCTGCTTCTATAAATCAGACAGTAATTGAATTGGTGCCTGTTATTATTGATATATTTTCAGGCTCTTTAAGTCTTACATTTTGATATAATCACTTATCATCAAGTAAGAGAGAATCTAGGCATCTACTAGTACCTTTTTTCTCTGATCAAAATCTAAAAACGCCCATAATTTTCTCAGATTATATTTTCTTATATACATTATTTTTGAATTTTTTTTATTATTACATTTTTTTTAATATCCATCACAAAACCAATTGCCATTACCGTCACTTCTTTGTATATCCTAGTTTCCATTTCACGGGTTTTCTATTCCATTCATGTACATACTCAAAAATGGTATATCTAGTATTATAGTAATGTAATCTAGTATTATAGTATAATAAGCTGTGATAGTCTAGTGGTGAGACCGTGCGACTCTCTAGAGACGACATGGGTTCGAACCCCGGGCAGGGACCTATGAATTTTTCTATTAAAACTTATGTGTCTAATTGATAATTGCAATGTATCACACGCTTTTCGGATATGAGGAAACCTGCATATCAGTAGAGAATTCTAGGGATATGTGTAACCTACCAATCCGCATTGGAGCAGCGTGGTAGGTCTCAGCTCCAATCCTTCTCTCCAAAAACGGAGAGAGGAGGCCTTAGCCCAGCAGTGGGCATAGTAACGGGCTGTTACTTTTTTTCCTTTTTTATAGTAATGTAAAATAGTTGGTTGTAAATATTAGACATGGTTCTTATATGATAACTGATTGCCTAAAATGGTGAAATACCAGAAATATTATATTAAAAGCCGGATTATGGATAGTCTTCTTTCTTTTCTTTTATTCGTTATTCTTTTATGTATCTCCTTGTCTCTGATTTGAAATATTCGAAGTATTATTAGCTCCATTAATGATTCAGTTTGTTTAATGACAGATTTTGGATTAATACTTATTGACGACACGCAGTCGTCCGTCTATAGATGCTTTAAATGATGAGAGGGTCGTAAAACCGGTAGCATACTAAAGTGGTAAAGTAATTGTTGATGTTAATAACATTAATAAAAAAGATTTATCCCGCTGAAATGAGGCGATTAAGTTGTTTCCGAAAATATTAATGACCCACTTAAATTGTGAAACATAAATCCGTACTGGGCATAAATAATTTACTTGATTAAATAAAATGTAGCTCCGATAGTATGAGTATTTTTAATTAATCTAACAAAATTTTTTGTTTTTATATATTTTGGTGATTGAATTAATTTACAGTGGTAAATATTAACGTTTCTTTTATAATATTTATAATGTGCGAAGTGCAGGCAAGCCTTTTAATAATATATAAAAAAAAATTACAAATATTAATCTGTATCTACAGTAATATAAATAAATATAAATATAGGGGACACTCACACACACGGTCGTCCATCCCCAAAGTAAGTAACTTAATACTTGTGTTTTGGGTGACGGACAACTGGTAAATATACTGCATATATAATTTTAAATACACACTTAAATACAAATACACACCCAGGCTCAAAGAACCAACAAATTGTTTATATAAATTGTTGGCCCTCGGCGGGAATCGAACAAGCTCAAAGATTTGCTCAAGCAAAGCAAAGCAAAGCAAGCTTCTGCTCAAGCATTTTAATTTTAATAATTTACTTCACCCTGAGCAGTATGGGTTTACCAAGGGTCGGTCTACATCGGATGCGGGCGTAAGATTGTTGAAGCATATCTTTGATGCGTGGGAGAACTCACAAAATGCCATAGGGGTATTTTGTGATTTGTCCAAGGCATTTGATTGCGTTCAACACGAAACTTTATTACTAAAGCTTGGTCATTATGGTATTAAGGATCATGCACTTCGTCTCGTTGCATCTTATCTCGATAGCCGAATTCAAAGAGTGTGCATTAATGGTGTGCAGTCATCCGGATCGGCCTTAGTTATGGGTGTGCCTCAAGGATCAATCCTTGGTCCCTTTCTGTTTTTAGTATATATAAATGATCTACCATATTTCATTCATAATATTTGCGACATTGTACTGTTTGCTGATGACACATCTTTAATATTTAAAGTAAATAGGAATAACGCTAATAATATTGACGAAGTAAACAGTGGATTGTCGCAGGTAGCTCAATGGTTCAGACTAAATAATTTGGTACTAAACTCAAATAAAACGAAATGATTAGAATTTGCATTACCTAATACAGCTAAAAAAGCAAATGAGCTCTTAATAGACAATGTACCACTAAAAACAGAAAATACAACTGTATTTTTGGGAATGACGTTGGATACAAAACTCCAATGGAGCACACACATAACAGCTCTCGCAGGGAAACTCAGTTCAGCAGCCTATGCTATTCGAAAGATAAGACAGTTTACAGACGTCGAAACAGCAAAACTAGTTTATTTTGCTTACTTCCATAGCATTATGTCTTATGGAATAATGCTATGGGGTAAATGTGCTGATATTGAGAAAATTTTTGTATTGCAAAAAAGAGCCATACGTGGCATTTATAATTTGAATTCGCGTGAGTCCCTGCGAGAGAAGTTTAAGGAAACAGGTATTCTTACGTTAGCTTCACAGTATATTTTTAGCAATTTGATTTTTGTGCATAAAAATATACATAATTATAAAAAGATTGGCGATGTATATAATAGACAAAGTAGGAACCGACATAAGCTTGCGGCTCCTGCTTTGCGCCTTGTAAGAGTACGTAAGTCGTTTGTGGGTTTGGGTATAAGATTCTATAATAAAATTCCACAATCAATTTTAACTTTGCCATTACAGCAATTTAAAAATACTGTTAAAAAGAGGCTGATACAGAAAGCCTATTATACCGTGGAGGCTTACATTGATGATAAGAATGCATGGATATAGCTGCTCTTCGACCTTGTGCAGGATAGCTATGACAAAATGTAATTAGTATTAAGAATCTTCTTTTTTAAAAGAGCTCCACCGAGTTTCTTGCTGGCTCTTCTCGGTAGGACGGCTTTCCGAACCAGCAGTAAAGTTGACGATTCAAAAGCACTTGTTTACAAGTTTACTTGAATAAAGAATATTTTGAATTTGAATTTGAATTTGAACCCGCGACCCACGGAGCTGAAGGCAGGGTCACTACCCACTGCACCAACGGGCCAGTCAACAGTGTAAAAATGAAATGTATTGAACATAGTTATTATTGGATATAGAATAGGACTGTCACAAACATATACGTCTGACTTGATGGTGAGCATTTGACCATTCTATGTCTTTAACTTCTGCTTCATCCCGTACTTAACATTTCTGCAACTGTCATTTAATCTTTTTGTCGCGGGGGGGGGGGGGTTAATTCCTGAATGACGCCTACCAGCCTGTGCTGGTAAGCAGTGTCCAACTCGTATGGACTAAACA
The DNA here is from genome assembly GCA_947086505.1 of Morpho deidamia. Lineage (NCBI taxonomy): Eukaryota > Metazoa > Arthropoda > Insecta > Lepidoptera > Nymphalidae > Morpho > Morpho deidamia. The sequence goes on from CAMTZC010000011.1 coordinate 4,681,423, forward strand.
ACCTGCTCATTATCTGCCAATCAGCACTGAACCGCTTTCGCATTACTTCTCACTACTCGTTTCTTTAGTTTCCTTCCCTGTCTTTTTTATTTTCTTTTTCTCTGCACCCTTTTAACCTTGATTTTAGGGAGAACATCCCCATGCTTGATCACTCCATTCATCCATTTGACTTTTGAGCATACATGGTACAAGGTTTTGTGCGTTGGAGACGTTAAGACTTCTTGCCACCCTTCCGAGGTCGTAATCATAATCAAAGTCATATCATCAGCCCTCCACTACGCGTCGCCCTAAGCCGTGGTACGGCCTCACAGCAGGCACCCTTAGGTATTCCTCGACGCTAGTAGAGCTTCTGCGCTCTACTCTCAGCATTTCGCAACCTCGACGAAGCTTCTGCGCTCGCCCGTCCCGCCCGGTGACGCTTTAAAAGCCGTTAGGGCTAACAGCATACAGTCAGTTCGAAAAAAAATTAAGGCCATTGCCATTTCATGTCCCCAAGAAAAGAAACTAGTTAAGGATGTAGTAGTGATGAACAGTTCGAACAGAACGTGTTGGCAGTAGTGACATGTGTATCCGACTCCTCCGATAGGCCTTATAAAGAAGCTTAGAGTCGTTCAGCGTGCGTTTGTATCTTTAAATTATTAAATTAGAAGAAATAAATATTGGAACACTGAGGCATTTTTAGTAAAGTATAGCACCCGGCAATAAATAATGCACATCGAAGCTTAGAGAGAGAATCGGCTAGGTCTGATTCATAGGGCATTGTCTCTGTCGCACAGACCGACGAACCTGTGCGAAACGTGACATACTAACTGAGTGACAGTGACAGCGCTCTACGAAACCGAACTGGCCGGCTGTTTCGTTCTAAACATCGATGTGCATTATCTAATGCCGGGTACTATAAAAAGATTCTCTCTTCTTTAAAAAGAAGGTTTGGAGTTAACTATGCTGTTATATTATGAATTCTCAAATCTCGAATTCTTTTGAAAAATGTGGATTATCTTAAAGGTGTTTTCCTTCACCGTAAAGGGCACGATGATTTTTAAATATCCATTTAAATCTTAAGACATTGTCGTCCACTAAAAGCTGAGTATTCAATTCAATTTAATGGTTTATTTTGAAATATATAAGGTTTTTTTTTAAATTAAGTACAATCATATTTTTCGTTTCCGACGTCCAAAATACAAATTACTTATAATTAGTATTACAGTAATTAAATGTTCTTTAATAGTATAGAAACAATTTTCTACGAGGTATCTGGATAATGCTCTTTTGAATTTTACAAAATTGAGTTCTTTTATATTATTAGACAATATATTACAAATATTTATAACCATATATATTATTATGTATCAACATCAATAAGCTCTTTATGTTAATCGAGACTTGTATAAGCGGTTATTTATTAATATGAAAAGTTTTATAGTTTATTTTTTACTTCATTTTACGGTATAGTGACATAGGCTGTTTCCTTATAAATAATGCACCAAGGATAAATTAAAAATATAAAATAATCATAAATTAGTTACAATCGATCGGCAACCCTACAGTTGATGACAATAATGGTAATCACGATATAATGTGACGTCGTAGGTCGTGCTGAGAGGCAGCCTTCACGGCACTCACGCCGTTGCAATATTCGATTTGTCTAAATTGCGGTGACATTGGACAAGCCACATTAGCCGTAAGTCGTTACCTTAAAATGGTAACTGGTATGCCAAGGCCCTTTATGTGGTCGCTAGGCATTTTATAAAAAAATCGGTAATTTCGCTGACAAGTGACAATCATTGCATACAACACTAGAAAATAAAAGGCGTTTTGCTTCATTACTTGTTTAAGAAAGAATTGTAACTTTTGAACATTTTTTTACACACATCCGTCCCTAAAGTATACTTAATAATTGTGTTATGGATGACAGACAACTGGTAAATATATACATATATAATTTTAAATAATCATTTAAATACCGATATATACTTAGAGTTGTATAACCAGCAAATTGTTTTTAGAAAATGTAGGTGGAAATCGAGAGAAATAATTGGTGGAGAGTTATGACTTTTTTTTTCAACAATGACACAATGGATCTAATCCCGAGTGGCTATTACAGAGCGAGTGCAGAAGCATTATCAGGGGAGAAAAACCATTGTAGTGAGTTATGTAAAAGACCTGCAGCATCTTGGATTTTTATAAATAAAATCCCCTTTTTATATATTACGCACAAGCTTGATGGTGTCATACGAGTATGTCAAATTCAAATTCAAAATTCAAAATATTCTTTATTCAAGTAAACTTGTAAACCAGTGCTTTTGAATCGTCAACATCTACTGCTGTTTCGGAAAGCTGTTCCTACCGAGGAGAGCTAGCAAGAAACTCGGCGGTTGCTCTTTTCAAAGAATAATTCTTATCACTAGTTACATATAGTTATTATTGTCTTGTACAGGGTCGAAGAGTAGCTATATCCACGCGTTCTTATCGTCTAAGTGATCTTCAATAGTATAATAAGGCTTTCTTAATTAGCCTTTTTAAATAGTATTTTTCAACTGCTGTAATAGTAAAGTTAAAGTAGATTGTAGAATTTTATTATACAATCTTATACCCAAACCCAAAAACGAATTACGAACTTTTGCAAGGTGCAAAGCAGGAACCGCAAGCTTATGTCGGTTTCTACTTTGTCTATCATATACATCGCCAATCCTTTTTTAATTATTTATATTCAATTGTACAAAAATTAAATTACTAAAAATATACTGTGAAGCCAATGTAAGAATACCTGTTTCCTTGAAATTATCTCGCAGGGAATCGCGCGAATTTAAATTGTAAATGCCACGTATGACTCTTTTTTGTAATACAAATTTTTTTTCAATGTGCATATACCCCATTACAATATTCCGTAAGACATAATATTATGGAAGTAAGCAAAATAAGCAAAATTATGTCCAGAGTAATATTGCAACCAGACGTTTAAGATATTAAATAAGATAAATTTTTGACAACTGGATTGTAAACGTAATATTAAAATTGAAACGCATTCTTTTTATTTTTCTAAAAGTGGTGTAATGTTTGTGGTATATTATACATATTTTATTTTATACATATTATTAAACAATATCCTCATAAGTTGTATCTGTATGTGATCGATTTTCTCAACATCTACGAAGCGGATTTTTGCATGATCTTTACTACAAGATAGTGTCGGGATTTACTCAGGAAATATTTTGTGACGCATTGATTTCCATAAAAATGAAACTTAACAGGAAAGCATAGAAAATATTCGTCCAATGAAGTTTTAAACTATTTTTACACTTGGCCTATATTCCCATGACTCAGTTAACGTTTCCTCTCGTTTGTGTTACCTATTAAATTAGTCTGAAATTCATATCCAATCAACACCTGTCTATTAAAACGTAACGCAAGCAAATGTTACGAAAAAAAAAACATAAAACAAACCTCGAGACAATGAGCGTAACGTGATTCATCGACTTTGGAAATATTTGCTAATGGCACAAATGAAATGTTTACGACTCCTTGCAAACAGAACCTGCCACGTTAATCTTGTCTTTATGAATTTATTTTAAGACCTACAATAGCCTGTAATTGTCTAAACTAACGATTAAACTTGTGACTGTCACTTATTCTTGAGTAAATGTTGTACATAGAAATGTATTTTGGCAGATTCAAACTGGAAAAAAAATTTGCTGTTGTACCTTTAGACATAACCATAATCATTACTAAATATTCTACATTAATACCCATTTGACGTGTCAATAGTAATGTATAGTTATACTATTTGAATGCACAAGCGCTTAAAAGAATCGATTCCAGGCCGTTAAATAAACTAAAAAAAATGCAGAGCACAGATAAAACTTAAATTATTACTTGAGATATATATTTCTAAAACCAATAAATAAGTTGAAATTGCAAACTTGCAAATAAAACAAAGAACTGAAAATTGGTAGAGATTGTAAAAATAAAAAAAACCATGGTACCTACATAATAAAAAACACGTAACAAAGCATATAACGCAACTGTTCCGTGTAAATGCGTAGCGCGAGTAAATCCAGCGGAAAATAAAGTAGTTTTCGTAAATTATTAAAGTTCAAAATCGTATTTATTATATAAGGGCTAAAAATGTTTACCAATAGCCATTTCAACATGAGTAGTTACACACGCAACTGTAGAGTATAACCTTGATTATTTTAAAAATACCGTGGAGCCATCTTGGTCGACCTTAAAACTATCGCTGGCTGTAAGGCCAAAAATATTGGAACAATTCTACAAGGTACTTAGCGTCAAAATAATGATTCTTAGATAATAAATCCTGTGCTCCATGAAAATACGAAAGCTATGATATTTGTTGTGCAGATATCGAAGTTAGCAATATATTCTGCAACTGGCTCGTTGGCGCAGTTGGCAGTGATATTGTCTTCAGGTCCGCGAGTCGCTGGTTCGTTTCCACCGAGGGCCAACACTTTCTAACAACAATTTTGTTGGTTCTTCGAGTTTGGGTGTATATATTTTTAAGTATGTATTTAAAATTATATTAATATCTTTATATTTAACACAGGTATTATATTAAGTTACTTTGGAGATGACCCTGTGTGTAAGTGACCCATATATTTATTTATTTATTCATTACGCGTATTCTTTTCATTATATTAAGAATATATTATCTATATAGAAATGAATTGAAATATTACTAGCAAACTACTAGCACTGCACACATTTACTACCACAATCCCAACAATTTATTTGCCCAGTAACCGAACCATTATCGAGAGATTGGCTTCACAACATCGCAAAGCATTCGTCTATATATGTCTTTGGATTTAGCAAAATTATATTATTATTACTTTTGTGTTATTCTGTATTATATTTAATATTACAGCTATAGATTCGCTTGGCTTGTACAGCCTTTCTCTTAAGAGTGTTTTGATAGATATTAAGCCCCTCATTTTACTACCCGTTACTAAAATATAACAACGATTGTTTTGTCGTGATTGTTCGACGCATTGTGGTTGTTCGTCGATAGTTTATGATCCTTAAAATTTATTTATATTTTGCGAAGATAAAAATTTACGATGTAGATACATAAGATATTAAACTCCAATAGTGTTTTGAAGATTGACGGTTTTATGTCAGTTTATTTTTCCATAAATTCAAATAGGAATAGTGTTAGTTAGTTTAACGTTAATTCCTATAGCATTTGATAGTTTCCTTTCTCGTGAATGAAACATAGAGTTATTATACATTAGTCATAGGCAGGCCTGTAAGTGAAAGTGTCACAATAAAATGAACCTTGGGAAGATGAACCTTGTATCTTGTACTTATCTTTGTCTAATGAGACATAAAAAAGAGATGGATAGATACAGTCTCATTTGGTATCTCTTTATATCTCATTATTTTAATAGGATATATTTTATAGAATTAGGCGTTACTTTGCGGAGATCCATAATACAAAATACTGTAAGATCCGCGATATAATATGCGATATAGTATCGCGGATTATAGTAAAATAATTGTATTATGACTTTTGGACATATTTTAGATTGGTTCCATACTTAGTGTAACCCACTCTATGGACTGAAATCACGAATTGATAGGTTAACAAATTGCCGAATAAGGTTTTGTTTATTTGAATGCTTCAGTCATCCACCTGTCATATATTCAATACACAAAATACTAGTATTGTTCCTTGTATACTAACTAATCATACTTTTTGCACAACAACAACTGTCTAATTTTCTTTTCTTCTATGCTCACTTGACTATAGCCAAATATAAGAAGGATTCAAATACTTCGGATAAATTATGGATTGGATTTTTTTTTGCTTAACCATGTCTTAATCTATATTCTGGAAAGAGCACAGATAAAAAATAAATTATTAATTGGCATATTTATGTATAAATCAATAAAATAATTTGTGTCATTATATTTCTCAGACCAATTAAACTTGCAATAATTTATATTATAAGGCAAAGAACTAAAAATTGGTAGTAGTCGTACATATTTAGTTCCTCTATTTTGTTTTTTATATTCCAGAATATTTATATTTTGTATGTCCAGACATACAAAATATAAACACGCTAATGTCTACATGTGTTTTGCTAGCTTTTCAACGTAATTCTTTAGATTTGGAGTGAGCACTGTACAGCAGGCCTACCATGAACTCTTATGGCGACTCAATTGAAGACGTTAACTAAATTGTTTGCTATTTCATACCATTACGTCTTAAAGACGCACACTTTAAGTTGTTGCTGAATGATTATTCGGAATGCGTCATAAAAACTTTTGAGTAAAAGAGACATACTTATCTATAGACTTACATAACGTTGTCCTTTTCAAACACACTACATGGTACGAAAAGAAAGCGGTTGAGTTTAGGTACTGACTTTGAATTGTATCGTTTTCTAAAAGTTCATTTTAGGTCTACAGCTCTGAAATTCCCGATATTTTTAAGGACCATAGACACTAGATTTCACCGCGAAAGTATTTTAACTTATTCATGAGTTTATTATATGTTTTCTAATACATTCATCTACCTATGATGATATGAATTTCTTTATAATTTAATTACCTTCAAGGATTGAGTGATTGATTTCGTCGTATCTTGTAACATACACTAAAAATACTAGATTATCAATCTCAACTATTCATGTGTATTACATAATAAAAATCAAGATGACCAAATTAAAAACGAAAGTCATCTGTGGCTCAAATCGAATTAACGAAACAGAACCAATGGGGTTATGCAACTTTATTATACGTACACCTACATACCTCATGTTAATTTGTGCTTGTTAATATTAATAGTTAAATCGAAGAGTCAATTGAAATATCATAATAATTGCAAGCGACAGTACATCGCGGTGAAGTGACTCACGACAACATTTAGGTGCGGTTAGACCTTTTGAGCTTATAACACTTTTATGTAGACTGATTTTTATCTCTCCTTCATCAGATGGACGTCCACTACAGGGCATAGGTTTTTTTCACGGTACCTCCACACCACACGATATTGTGCCGCTTTTTTAGGTCATCAGTCCACCTCTACAGACGCTGCGTTTTTCCTTTTGCTCTTTTATATTCAACCTTAATATATATAGGGTATTTATCTTGAGTATGATTATTATTGCAAATCATATGTGAACTAATCTACACTAATATCTATACTAATCTATATCTATACTAATATTATAAAGAGGAAAGATTTGTATGTTTGTGTGTGTGTATGTTTGTAATGTTTTCACGCAAATACTACTGGATTGATTGCAAAAACTCTTTCGCCATTGGAAAGCTTTTCTTCACTGAGCAACATAGGCTATGTTACCTACATTTTCAAAAAAAATAGGGATCCCTAATACAATTGTAATAAGTTGGGAAAAATTCAGTCGTAAACATCTTTCATCGTTGCGGAAACTATTGAGGGAAACTATTGAACAATATCCACAAAAAAGTCCGCGATACCATATGTATAACTATTATAGTTATACCGATATAAGTACTTTTTTACATTGTAAAAGTTGAAAAATGGCCGACAATAATCAAACCATTTTATTCATATCTCTGTACTAATCTTTATCTCATTTAATTATATTTTATTGAAAACTGTTTCAATACCTGTAAAAAACTTTTTAAATTATTAAAATCCGTCATCCCAATCAAAAGATATTACGAATTGAAGGATATAAATTGAAAGAAAATAATACCATAACAAATTCATTGTAGCGACCGGTACAGCAGGGCCTGCATTTTGTTAGTTAAGTCTTATTCCAAGAACATTAATGATACCCATTTTTTATAATTAAATGATCTACAAATAAATCTATAGTCTGACTTCGTAGATTTTCCACTACCAAGAGATCGGTATGGTCGCGGGCGGATCCGCGGGGCATTGCTTGTGTTTTATATATTTTAGTATTAATAGCCCGTAAAAAATAAATGCAAGCTGTGATAGACCAGCGTTGAGATCGTACGACTTTCTGGAGACGATCATGAGCTCAAACCTCGGGCAGGCACCAATGAGTTTTTCTATTAAAACTTATGTGTCTAATTAATAATTGCAATTTATCACTATCCGGTAAACGAAAACATCTTAAGGAAACCAGCATCTTTAGAGAATTCTAGGGATATGAGTAGCTTACCAATCCTCATTGGAACAGCGTGCCAGGTCTTAGTTCTAATTCTTATCTCCGAAACGAGAGGCCAATGCCCAGCAGTTGGATAATAACAGACCGTTACTTTACCTTTTTTACAAATATTGAAATGCCATGCTGTTCATAGCATTTCTTCTTAAGGTTTGTTTGGAAGAGATAATTTACTAGTAAAAATAAAAATACTTATCTTTTGCACATAATATTATATTTTACTACCTCTACTGTCATTTAATAGATATATTTTTGTTTTTTATTAGTAAATTATGTGTACATGAGGAAGTAGTAAGGCCTGTTATTATTCCACAGTTATGTCGCTGTGATAGAAAATCCCGGCTTAATTGCGTTTGCAATAAAGTTATTAATATTTTATTTGGCCTTTGCCATCTATGACCCATTAGAGTCAGGAGCAGGGAGATAGACTTTTATATCTGCTAAGATTATATAAAATTTATGAGTGAAAGTGTCGTGTGTTGACTAACGAGGATGCATTTTGCAAACTTGATTTACCAGTATTTTTTAATGGTTTGTGACTACAAAACTTGCACCAGCTAAATATTTTTACCCTGACTGGGTATTAAAGTAGCGGCCTGTTACACTTCCACTGCTGGGAATGGGCCTCCTCTCTCCGTTTCTGGAGAGAAGGGTTGGAGCTAAGACCTACCACGCTGCTCCAATGCGAATTGGTAGGTTACACATCTCCAGAATTCTCTAGAGATATGCAGGTTTCCTGACGACGTTTTCCTTCACCGAAAAGCGTGTGATAAATTGCAATTATCAATTAGACACATGAGTTTTAATAGAAAAACTCGTTGGTACCTGCCCGGGTTTGAACTCGTGTTCCCCTCGAAAGAGTCGCACGGTCTCCCCGCTGCTCTATCACAGCTCTTCGTCGAAAAAGTCGCACTGGGTATTACAAAAGATATTTTACAATATTTATTCTACTAAGTTGTTACAGATTAACAGTTTACAATTATTTTATTAATTTCTTTTACCAGTTTTCTACATTTTCTTATAATCTAGCAACATCAATAAGAACCAGTAAGAAACCCAGAGTATAATCTTAAAAAAATACAATTTGATTGGTTACAAGGTGATCGTTGCAGCTTGGTGCGTAGCTGACTGCAGCTAAGAAATGCTAAAAAATACATTTCTTTACTTGCGTGGTTCTCAATGGAACCGCAACCTTAATACATCTACACTGTTCTTGATGAAACGTAAATCACCGCCGGATGTATATTATCCGTAAATGGAGACACCATTTCATCACTGTAATGAACTTTGATATTATTTTGGCCTAACCCAGGCTTCCGCCCACTGGGTGCAGAGTGGTTTTAAGTGAGAAATATAAATTAGATAACATCTACACACACCTTCTAGGTTCGATAATATTTTACCTCATTATTTTAAACTTAGATTTCGATATAAAGCGTGCGACCGAAATTGAAATATTTCTGATAATATTCCTAGCGGACTGAGACATCTGTTAAGCACCTTATTTATTTCTTTATTGTATTGTTTGATAAGAATAACTGGTTAATATACTCGAGATAACACAAATAGAATAGCTAAAAAAATCATTAAATATAGATAAATTGGAATAAAAACTTCGTAGTACTTACAAAATTCCTATCCTGTAAATGAACAGTACAGGAACTTTTAATATCATTGAAAGTCATCACCAACTCATCTCAGATTGGTAAGAAACAAATGAAAGTCTAGTCAGAATCGAAAATACTCAAAATAATATCATTTGTTATTTTTTAAGTTCTTGTTTTAAAGTGGAAGTGGAGTTTATGGTGAGTAAGGTTTTCCTTTAAATAGGGAAACTTGCCATGAAGTTACATCTGGTTTGAACGTAAACTCATTGCTATCAATAGACATTCATGCGTCCGTCTCTTGTTGTAGTCTCTTGAAAGACTAGGTACTATATAGTTAGTTTATTACTGCCCGATTTTCCGGGATCTTGGTAATTGTCAGAGATGCTGTCTTTAATTTAGAATTTATATATTGCAAAGATCCATACCAGCTAACCTATTTCGTTTCTTTTTTATAAAGGCTTTAAGAAAGGAAGAACGAACAAAACATTGAAATCAAAGAACAAATAAATTTTAAGCTGGAAAGGTAAACATATGATTTTCCCTTCTTTAATAACTCTGAATAAATAAAATAATAAAATAAATAAAATAATTTATTAAAATTTGGCCGCAATGGAAACGATATTAGTTCAAAAATGTTTTAAGATACATAAAGTTATCTTACCTACTACTTATCGTCGCATGTAACAAAGTGAGGACTCTGTACGTCAATTGTTTTTACCAAACCTTTATAAACAAAACAACAGGATATATTATCAAATTGTCATCACAGCTTGCTATACGGATTGATATTTTGGACAACAATGGTGAAGTGCGCATGCTGTGTTCACATTAGTTCGTAATAGCGTGTCCGCCGAGTGTTTGGCATTCTGACATAGTTCAAGGTTCTAATGGAGCTTTTTCACTTGTTAAACATTGATTTTAGCTTCAATTATCATAATAGTATTCAATTATATAAAAATATAAAGATGATAATTCATTGATCGATTGATATTTCTTATACTATACTTGCTGATATCAGCACTTCCTAGCTAAGAGTTAGATGAAATATAAGACGTTGATAACAAGGAGTTGGTAAGATAAATATATAGATGCTTTATTATATAAAGGAAATAAACGTAGATAAAAAATAAATAAATTATAGTTACGATAATTTTGATAAGGGTACAAATTTTTATGGCTTAAAGTTTTGAGGGCATGCCCTGCTTTGATATTCAGTTTGCGAGCCAAACTAATGTGTGGTGATGGCGTGTATATTGCCGGACAAAATAAATAAGAACATCAAGCAAATGCAGTCGTACTATACAAGTAATTATCTCCAATTGTGATCAAATCAAATCAAATCAAAACCTTTTATTGATAACGTCACAGGAATTATGATGATCCCAAGAGCAGCCGATCTCCGTCCAATGTCTGATATAAGATTCCTACATCACATAATCTAGTGCCACTCGGATCTATCCTTTCAAAGATGTTAAGGCTAATTGTGTCTACAAATTCGAATTCAATTCAAAATATTCTTTATTCAAGTAAACTTGTAAACAAGAACTTTTGAATCATCAACTCAACTGCCGGTTCCAAAAACGGCTTTACTATTCCAAGAAGAGGCAACGAGGAACTCGATGCTTGCGCTTTCCAAAATATTTTTTTTTTATCATTTACATAATCCTTTATACTTATAGTGGGCTTTCTGTATTAGCCTTCTTTTAGTAGTTTATTTATAAACCTTTCGAGAACTCAAAGTGTTGTCTCAAAGTGGTGAAACCGTAATAAAATACAAGTTTTTGACCCTTTAATTGATGTACATACAAGAAGATCACACAATAAATAAGTCTGTGTCGTAATAACCGACATACAGGAAGTGTAGTGTGTGCCAAGGAGTCTAATAACGCACGACCATTAAGCACGTGCCAATTATCGAGTGTACACGCTCGTTTACTCGCCTCGGCAATGTTAATAGTGTCCCGAGGCACTCTGACCGCTGATTGGGACAATTACACGTGATTGTGCCCCTCGGTCGCAGAGATTGTGCGACTCGTGAGCTAACCTTTTTTTATTACGATTGTTATTATGTCTGTCGTGATCATGTTTAAAATGCCCACACAGTTTATGTCATGAAAAATATTTTTTTATAAAATTGTCATAAATAGATATATGAAACAGCTAAAACCATACTTTAACTTCCAGTGCTAGATGCGAATAATTGTCTTTCTGTCTGTCTGTTTCATCTAATTCGCCGAAGCAATGATAATAAAATGTACACTTGAAACCTGGATATCAAATGGAATACTAAATGCCCTTTTACTTTTGGGTACAGAATTAGTAGTAGTAGTAGTAGAATTAGAATTAGTTAACGTAACTTAAGGACGTTGGTTAGTTACGTTGGCGACGCTGCATTGGAAAACGTAATGTAGTAACGGAGTGTAGACACCACTAAATAGACAGCCTCAAAGAGACCTCTGGGATCCGCTGGCAAGCAGCAGAAATATTTAAAGCGTATAAGTTAATACACCACCAGCATCCAGTCCAATCAACTGATCAGTCCATCTATAATAAAGTTTATCTATCTATAATATAAAATTTAAAATAGGTTTTATTAAGATACTATTGAACGGATAATTAAAGATTTTGGTTACATTCTAACATTTTATTATGATACGAGTATCACATGACTTGTTCGTAAAAATATATTACAAGATTACGTAATCCTAACAAACAATAAAAATAGTTTCTATATTATTTTTAGTAGCAATTGTTGTATTTAATAATATTTAACATCTTTATTAACTATGATAAGAAACACGGTGACTCGAATGTCCTTTTGGCAAAGTCATTGTAACAACTTCTTATAAAGAAGTTACAGGGATCAGAAACACCGATTATTGTATGAAAGTACGGTTATCTTACAGTGAAGTCATCACAATAAACTAATAGAATAGAATCGTAATGCTAAATCATTTATTCACAAGTCGCTTATCGGAGCTTATCTTCAATATAATAAAGCACAATACACGCCCACCTATAATTAAACTTGTAATAAGTCTCGTTCTCACTATCGTTTGCACAATTGCGCTTAGTCAGCCAGATGTGGGCACTTGACGCCAGTGTTGTAACCCAAGTCGCACCACTTGACTCGCCTGTGTCAATGCACCTACGCGCACATACGGTATAAACGATTGTTATGCATCTAGTAGAAAAAACAACAATAGCACTATGAAATAAATTGAAATGTGCATCTGTTTTAGTCATGTTTAACTATCATCATTTCCCTGCCCTTATCCCACTATAAGTGGGGTACATAAAACATGTTTTAAACATGTGACAACATTTGGCTAAGTATTGTACGACCGGCCGCCTGCCTGATGGCAACTTACCTAAGTCGCCTTTTCCGACACCTTGGTAAGAAATGAGTGTGGTTTATTCAACCCAGCCGGATACCACACGGTGGTTTAGTCATGTTAACTTGACTTACTAAAATTTTAGTATCTCCTCTCATATATAAAAGTTTCCTCTCATATATGTATCATAGATAAAAGTTGTATATATTTCGAAGGTAAGTGTTGTTATTTTTGTAAATATATATTTTGTCATGTCTCATTTCTGATAAGTCAAAAATGGGACTGAAAATTTTGAAAAGTTGTAAGTATTTTGGCTATAACATCGTTAGTTTTATTTCATTTCATAATTCTATTTATTTTGTGATGTTGATTCGTTTTCTCACTCTTATTTTAGTCTGAGTCGAGCACAATATATTTTCCGTTTTCGTCTATCATTCGTCGACTATCGTGCTACTCCTGTAAGAAGCATATCACTCTTCACACAATTCCATAATTTTTTGATCTTCCCTCTAATGTAGTGATCAGATGTCGGTTAAAGCGCGTAATTCCAAACAGGTAGTTCGAAAAAAATTAAATTAAATAAATTTAGTCAATTCTAAATTTTTTATAATTTAGGTTGTCACGACTCGTACTCTAAAATTGGTCAATTTTGCAGCATAAATGACGTAAATGTCAGTTTTTAGAAAGTAAACACGTAATACATATTAACTGGGACTCCCGCCATTTCAATTTGGATGTTTATCCGTATTAATCTCGCGAATATGGACATTTATAGATTCGTCAGTAAATCATATTTACGAGTTACCCAACGGATTTCCTATTAAGTTATGCATAGGTGTTGCGTTTTATTGTGCGGATTAGCATTTATTAACTGGATTTGTAGTAAAGTTGTGGACTGTCGTCGGACTGGCTTCGTAATATATTAATTTATGACAGGATTACGGCTTTCCATAAAAAAGTGGCCTTTATTTTATTATTATGCTTATATTAGTCCAATAAAAGTTATAATCATAAACGGTTTTTAGAATGTAATAGTGTTAATATAACATATGCTTAATGTGGACTTAATTAATTCTTAACAGCCTCACTAAGGGCTCAATAAATATAAAATCACAGATAACCAAGAAATGAAAGCAGTAACAGATTTCTGGGTTTTTTTCTGTGCTGATCCTAGCAACCAAAAAAAAAAAATATATATTTAAATTAAGGTAAATTTTAAAATAAGGTAAATTTTTAATTTTTTTTTCGAATCGACTAATACTTTTAGCCCTAATGACTTTTAAACGTCACCGGAAGGACGGGAAGTGGTAAGAGCGAGTTTTTCGACACACCCTTAAGTCCTTCGGAGCGTCGCGTTAGGGGTTCTCCTGCGAGACCGAACCTCGGCTTAAAGCAGCGCGTTTTGGAGGACCTTGAAGAAGTTTGCATCACGGCGGCCGTATCAGAGGGCTGCGGCCGCTTGACGAAAGCGAACTGTTTTAAAATCACCGAGTTATTATATTAGAGTAGTGGAGGCAGGCTGTAGGCTGCAGGCTTAGGCAGGCCTGTAAGTGAACTTAAATAATGAGAAAATAGCACAATAAATAATGAGAGCAAAGATAAAACCCGTATCTCATCTTTGTCTAATCACAGATAAAACGTAGGGACAGATAAATACAACCTCATTGCCTTTCTTCTTAGGGCACATTTTAGGCTGGCTTTCCTACTCTGGTATAATACTCTATGTTAAAGAAACTGTCTACGATCCTTACTATTAATATTATAAATGAAAAGGTTTGTTTATCTGTTTTCCTTCTTTCCAATCGTCGAAACATTACGACGGATATTTTATTTTTAACGGAGCAACGGAACAATTCGAGTTTTATTTTTTAATTTTAAGTTGTGTTGATTGCTGAGTATGTGACTAAAAAGTTTAGACTCTTCAGGAGATTGAGAAGCTTGGTTCAAGCATGAGGATGTTCTACGTAAGATCATGGTCAAACGGGAGCAGAGGGAAAAAAGACAGGTAAGGACACTAAATAAAAGATCAGCACGAAGTAATGCAAAAGCGGTTCAGTGCTGATTGGTAGAGAGTGAGGAGGTTGTTTAGTCCGTGTGAGTCGGACACTCCCTACCAGTAAGGGCTGCTAGGCATCTGTAAGGGATTTTTCCTCTTCGCAACAAAAAAAAAACTATATACGGAACACATAAATCGAAAAAAAAATGGGAGTTGGAATTCCAAAGCATTAGAATGACGACCCCTCATCGGGAAACACGATGGTTGCAGTGCTCCCACTGACTGGACAGATGTCCCCAAAAATTATCAGGGACTCGCTAGGACGTAGCAGTACACAGATTTTCCTTGCAGAGGCCTATATCCACCAGTACCCATCGGTGTCAAATAGAAGAACTCAATCAATTATATGATTGCTTGTATGTTTAACTTAATACGTATAACAAACCATTAAAAAATTAAAGTTAAAAATCTATTTAAATTTATATATAGGAAATTTTTTAACAGAAATAGTGCAAATTCCACACATTGCGTGGTTTTCGTTATGTGTTTTATTTGATTATTATTGTTATTGGACAATAAATTGGAAAAAAAAACTTATCACCACTATGATTTACCAACCAACTAACTCTCGTTAATCTTAGATCATAATCTACGCTCAATCGTTAAGACGTCGCGTGTTACAGAGATCTATGTCAGATCAGATATAATATAAATTGTCATAAAATTTTAGCACTGTCGCCTACGTTACCATTAAAGGCCATTTGCACTTTAATAGACGGCTTGTGTTCTGTGTGACTAACAGCCGATTTTGAAATATTCTTCCTACAATATATTGTGTTCAAACATGCGACAAACGTCTTAAGACCGTCGTAGTTTACATTTTGACAAGTAAATCGATAACTTTGTATTAAGTTGTTTGACAATGTGTAGAAATGAATTAAAAGTGTTATAATTGATAAAATTTAAAAAAATACATAAGTTAAGGTAAAACTGAAAGGTTCACTAAGTTAAATAAATTTATAAAAAAGAAATTAAATGAAAAATGCTAGAGTATTCAATTAGATTTAACATAACTATGCCGAATTTAAAATATAATTTAACGAAGCATAGACTTTTCATATAAAAAAAAATATTTACATATTTTAAAATGTTTCATAATATTAGTAGTGCTAAACATTTCTTATAAGTGAATTAGAAATAATTGCATCTTAAAGTTTTACGACCTAATATTTTCGATTCCACAATGCGAGAATATGTTTGTAACATTGCTGTGCCGACTTTACTCATGGTAGGATAAGGGCAGGAGGATGTTGATAACCTTTTGCATGCAAGTATATCCGAAAAAAGAGACATACACAGATAAAAGTTAAAACTACACTATAACAAACCTTTCTTTCAAAATAAAGGTTTATTACCTTTACTTAAAACCTTTAGATTCTTTATGTCACATGAAAGAATAATATATTGTATGTTATTTTTATAACTAATAAATTAGTAAAGATTGTTTCAACGCAAGTTTGCATTGGACTTAATAAACACCCAACGTATCGTATGGCAATGAATGACACTTTCATTAATTATATCGATTATGACTTCTTAAAATATAGTGGATAATAGATAGGTAACTTTTATTAATTTTGATGAACTTTTGTGTCACTTTTTTATAGGTAGAGTTACAAAATTAAGTAATGTAATCATTTAAACTAAATATCGTTATCCGAACAATTTAAAACGTCGTTTAAAAAAACGATGTTTTGAATTGTTTTCGAATCAATAACATATTCTTAGCTTTAACAACTTTTACAGCTTCATTTACAGAATAGTGGAGGTATCTTGTAGCTATTTAATGAACATCTTAGATGATAATAATATACATTTCAAAAGATGTTTTAAAAGTATATGAATAACAAATTATTCAACAGTCAAACGCGGCTGGCCCGTTGGCTCAGTGGGTAGTAATCCTGCCTTCAGGTCTGCGGGTCGCGGGTTTGATTTCCGTCGAGAGCTTACATTTTCTACAAATAATTTATTAGTTCCTCGAGTCTGGGTGTATATTTGTATTTAATATGCATTTAAAGTTATACATGTACTATTATATTTACCAGTTGTCCGTCACCCATAACATAAGTAAGGTTACTTACTTTGGCGTTGGACTACCGTGTGTGTAAGTGTCTCATATATTCATTTTTTTATTTATAGTCAATACCATTATTTGTAAGTTGACTTATTTACACATGATACTCTTATTATGAATTCGACCGTTTTTGTAAGCCTTGGATCTACTACGTTAATCTATGGTAATTGAGTTACTATTGATAGTAACTCAATTATGATTAGTAGGTCATCACTTATCATTAGTAGGTCACCAGACACTCGTCAGTCTTTCCACTTCAACTAAGTTTAGCTTTCAGTTTAATGAAGCTACGAGCCTTTTGAGAAGGCTATTTAGCGAGCGATTGAAACATATACTCCTGTAATTTTACTGTGTCTGCGTAATCAAAGAAATGAGGATATCTTTAAAAGAAGTACAGTAAATGATAAAGCCCTTCACTAAATCAGCCACTATATCAGTGAAATTTAAGCAAACCATAAAGTTAGCAGAGTATTTTCGAGCCAAACTGAGTTGTATATATGATAGATCCCCCACTTAGCGGAAACGCGACCTCAAAATGATCACAGAAACCCGATTAGTAGAGCGTAGGATCAATGGCATAAAAATCCCATGATTTTTTTTTTTCGAACTGACTGTATGCTGTTAGCCCTAATGGCTTTTACAGCGTCACCGGGCGGGACGGGCGAGCGCAGAAGCATCGCTGAAGTTGCGAAATTCAGGGAGTAGAGCGCAGAAGCTCTACTTAAGTCGGGGAACGTCGTCCTAAGGGTGCCTCCTGTGAGGCCGGACCACGGCTTAGAGCGTCGCGTAGTGGAGGGTTCATGGTATGACTTAGATTAGTCATTGCGGCGTCGGAAGGGTGGCGAGAAGCCACGACCGACCGACGTCAGAAAACTGGGACCCCGTCTTCGCCGGCGAAGACGCTGTGTGAGTGTATTACGTGTTTCTGTGTTGGCGATCGTTATTTGATCGTCGGGGTCATATAGGACGCTTTTTGGACGCCTATATTTTCGATGGTCGGACCTAACTGGGATGTAGGTAGAAGCAACTGAAATCAGGGGGTTCGGGTGTACCTCAGATTTCTCGAAGTAAGATTTCGAAAAACGTTTAAAGAGGTGAGTAATGGTAGGGAGATCGAGGTCTTTATGGAGGTCAACGTTCCGCATGAACCACGGACAACCAGTGGCTATCCGCATAAATCGGTTCTGTAGTCTTTGGAGCCTGAGCAATCTGACTTTTGAAACGTGCGCAAACGCAACGCTCGCATAGGACATTATTGGTCTTATGCAAGTTTTGTAGAGTGTCACTTGGTTGCGGAGCGACATCTTACTTTTCTTGCATAACATCGGATAAAGTCGTCCCATGACATACGCAGCCTTATTGCAGACTACGTGTATGTGCTCGTGGAAGGTCATGGAAGGTTGAAAGGTGACACCTAGGTACTTGACTTTCTGTTGCCAGTGAATCGGTGTATTGTAAAGAGAAATTTCCTCAGGCGTGTCTATGTGAGATCGAAAGCGATTACCGATAAAGTGCATGGCTGCACTTTTATCCGGGTTTATTTCGATTCTCCATTGGCGGAACCAGCGTCCGAGGCTGTCTACCGCTTTCTGGAGACGTCTAGTTATTACTTGAGGTCGGCGGGATGTGGTAAATACAGCGGTGTCATCCGCGAAAAGGGCAAGATGTGTACGCTCTTTGATAGGCGCCCGTGGAATGTCACTCGTGTAGAGCGAGTACAATAAGGGTGCCAGCACAGATCCTTGAGGGACACCAGCACGAATTGTGCGACGAGACGACAAAGTGCCGTCTATGCGATACCGAAAGGTGCGATTACTCAGGTACTCTCGTAAGATGAGTACAAGTCGGTCTGGTATATTTAGTCGGAGCAGAAATCCCATGATGAAACTTAAATCTATCAATGGATACTTCACAAAGAAGGTAACATGCAGTTTTGACAGATTGTAATAAAATATTTTTAATTATTTTCTCCAACATAAACTTGATAATATTCCGTGTGGGTAAATATGCCACATAACCGACTTACCCCAAGAGTTCCGGTATCTTTTAGAAGATTTCCCCCCGTAAAAAAGCTATAAAGGCATCGTGTTGTTTAGTTAGAAAAAGAGATATGGAATTTAGTTACAGTACTAATTTCTTGGCTATATAACTCCAAAAATTGTCATATAAAGATGCTTTTACGATGTTCACCGTAAAAAGGAGAATCGCAAATGTAAATAAAGCTTATAAGTACTACAGAAAACATAAAGTTGCCTATCAGAGTTCACAAAATTGGTAAGGGTTCATGATAGGTTCTTCTGCACGCGCGCAATTTGCGCGGTGAGAACTTCGAGCCTCGTGGTCTTACCTCTTTACTCGGGCAAAAGTAATAATAAAATTATTTTGCTATAATCCGCGATACAGTAATATACAGTGTACTGTGTATATACAGTATACAGTGTACTGTATCGCGGATTATAGCAAAATAATTTTATTATTACTTTTGTATTATGGATCTCCGCAAAGTAACGCCTTATTCTATAAATTATCTTTACTCGGGCTTTTCCTCTCGGGCGAATTGTATCGCCCGGGTAAATCGTTTGACCCTTTTTGCCATAATGAGTTTGTTTTAACTATGTCCGAACAATTTATAGAATTAGGCGTTACTTTGCAAAGATCCATAATACAAAAGTAATAATAAAATTATTTTGCTATAATCCGGATAAAATGTGTCGCGGATTATAGAAAAATAATTTTACTATTACTTTTGTATGTCCGAACATTTAAATAATGCACAGCTTAGATATCTGTTGATTCGACAAATTCATAAGTCTCATAGAACCTCCGCAAAACTGATAATATCTCAAACTATTTGTCAAGATAACAATTTATACTACTTATAAAGCTTAACCTTCCTAAATTGAATGAAACGAAACGGTAAGCGTATAGTCGTGATCAAAATAAATAGGCGAGGCTTAAGGTCCGATTTAGGAGCGCAACTTTTTGTATGTTACACCAAGGAGAAAATAATTTCTGGTACTAAATATATATATAAAGTAAGGTAGGGTAGTAAAATATATAGATAAGCTGTGATAGCCTAGCAGTGAGACCGTGCGACTCTCTAGAGACGACATAGATTCAAACCCCGGGCAGGTACCAATGAGTTTTTCTATTAAAACTTATGTGTCTAACTGATAAATACAATTTATCACACGCTTCTCGGTGAAGGAAAACATCGTGAGGAAACCTGCATATCTCTAGAGAATTCTAGGGATGTGTGTAACCTACCAATCCGCAATGGAGTAGCGTGGTAGGTCTTAGCTCCAATCCTTCTCTCCAATAACGGAGAGAGGAGGCCTTAGCCCAGCAGTGGGCATAGTAACAGGCTGTTACTTTACTTTGTTTTTATAAAGTAGGGACTTGTTACTGTACTTTTGCTGTATATAGATGTTTCTAGTTCATGACGAGGATTGGAGCTCAGATATACGATGCTGTATTAGTGGAGATTGGAGGCTTAAATATATGC
Source organism: Morpho deidamia (assembly GCA_947086505.1). Lineage (NCBI taxonomy): Eukaryota > Metazoa > Arthropoda > Insecta > Lepidoptera > Nymphalidae > Morpho > Morpho deidamia. The sequence goes on from CAMTZC010000011.1 coordinate 4,702,141, forward strand.
TTGCCTTGTTAAATATAGACTTGTCGAAGAATATGCCCAATTTCTCATGATAAAGGATAATTGTTTCACTGTAAAGAATTAGATTCCCTACCGTTGAGTTCAATTGAACTCAACGATTATTTATAATCAATTTCTTTCTGCCTGTTTGAAATTTACTAATTTAATTAAAATAAAGGCTAATTAAAGTAAGAATAAAAAATGATGCGCTGCTAAACATTCATTTTGGCTTCATTTGATTCATTCAAAAACGGATATCTTATCTTTAAAACAAGAAAAAAGAGGTTAAAAAAATATGGAGGCTAAAATCCTATTTAAAAAAATCGATTTACAACATTTTAAAAATCGATTATCAAAAATAAATTATATTAATAAAACAATTATATTAATTAAAAATCGATTACTTTTTATATACGTACGTTACGGACTTGATTAGTTATAATTTGTAATTAAACGCTCCAATGCCAGCCCGAGTTAAATATATTCTTATAAATAAATAGTTAAAAAGATTTATCTGTACCTACTTTTTAAAGAAAATCTAAATACACAATTTTTGTTCACATGATTACGTTGATAATGCTTGAATTGATAAAGGCTTGATGATGAATGTTGATAAAGGCTTTTTTATAATCTATAATGAAGTTGCAATATTATAATATTATTGAAATAACCGTCTAATAACAAAAAAAAAACAGATTGATTGTTGATTTTTAGTTCATCGATATTGAAATATAACTTTAAGCGTTGTGCAGATAATTCGTCCCATACACTCGCAATGCATCTACTCGTAACGTGACAAAAGTATTAAAACTGATTAAACTGCTAGGCTGCGTCAGATTATACGATTTCTCAATCCTATTTCCAGGATTGGCTATAATTACAAATTCTCCGATAACTTCGACCTTACTACAAACTTGTAATCAATATTCTTGTTGATATTCTAAAGGCCAAAGTTTTTCCAGGAAGTCTTTTAAACCACTTTAAGAGTACAAATGCTTTGCAGAAATTTGTTATTTATGCGTATGAAGACCTTTTACTTTTTTTTTTATATTCCGGGAAACCCATGGTAACAGAAAACACTAAAACAAAAATTTGATTTTCGTTTACATCGAGCTACCTACTTACCTACTATGTGAATATTTCACGAATTTATAACCTCAACAAGCAGTCAAGCCATTTGCCCTTCGTGTAAAGGAGCTTCAGCTTTGGTAACAGGAATAAATTAAAAACAATTAACAATTTACAAATATACAAAGGGTATATCGTTTAAAAGCAATTTTTTAAGTATGTTTGATTTTTCTTTGAACTATGGTTTTGCTAAATGCTCATTACCGTGAAGGAAAATATTGTGATAAAACCTGCATATTTCTAAAAAAGTTACGTAACCTTTATCGTTGCAAGGTATTTGGCGTACAGCTGTGACAGCCCAGCGGTGGGACCGCGCGACTCTCTCGAAAGGGGTCATTGGTTCAATACCCGGGCAGACACCAATGAGTTATTTTGTTAAAACTCAAGTGTCAAATTGATAATTGCACTTTATCACATGTTTTGTGGTGAAGGAAAACATCATCAGTAAACCTCCATATCCCTAAAGAGTTCTGGGCGATATGTGTAACCTACCAATCCGCATTGGAGCAGCGTTGTGGGTATTAGCTCCAAGTCTTTTCTACAAAAACAGAGAAGCCGTAAGTTGGAAGCATGCTTCTTTCCAAAGAGATGAGATTTTCTCTCAGCAACAGCAACAGATAGTCACTAAGACAACTAATTCTTGCAGGTACAGTTATACTTGAGATAATTTTGATTACCAAACTTCCTCGGTCGTTAGTTACATATTTAGAAATCTTTCGCTTTCTGAAATCGATTTGTAGAATATAATAAAGTTTATCCATGTCGCAGATACCGGTTTCTAGTGAAGTCGATAACATATCGATATTTATGACGATGCAAATTTATCGGGACTGAATATTCATCAAGCCGTAATTGTTTTTAACTATGTTGAAATTGATAGACGGCATTTTGACGTGGAGTTATTGAAGTATCTCTCATATTATATCATTAAGGTATTTATTGACGTTGAAAGTCTAATAAAACGACTTATAGTTAACTGTGACTTTTTACTAATTTTTCTTATCATTTTATGACATTCACACTTCATAAGCTAGGGATTTATGGTTTCTGTTAATGGTTAGAGAAACAATAGTATTGACAAACCCGTTTTGGAAGGATCGTAACGTTAGTTTTCAAAAAATTTTAGGATTTTCACAGGTTATGTCGCGCAATTACATAAAAAAGCTCTGCCTAGACATTGTAAGGTTTAATAATTAATTATGTTGATACCATTGCAAGAGATTTATGAAAATATTGCAAACTAGATATTATAATTAATTTGAGTTATCACCATTATGATTTAGGCAGAAAAAAAAGGCACATTAGAAAAAAAAGGAAAAAATAAACTCGAATTAATATGCATAAACAGTAAGCTTATCAATGTGTCAATTTTGCAGCACATATAATCATCATGATTGGAATTGGCGCTAGTTTTAGAACAACCTAATCATATGTAAAAAACAAAATCAACACCCATACGATTACATAGGTCAAGCCGCGAACTTGTTATTATATACCTTTGTTATTAGCGCATTGGCCAAAAGAGTTAACAAATGAACTCTACACTTTCAAATTGGGATTCGGTTCACAATAGAAAAAAAATCTTTCGATTTAATTGATGTTATCGACCATCGTTGACGTATAAGCATTGCATTACATCACTAGTAAACTGTGTCCTCAGACGGAATTGGTAAATGTGACAAATTTGTAATGCGGCGAAGGAGTGCCTGAGAACTAAGAGTGGCCTCTAACGGTGATTGCTTATTAATATTATTGCGCTAGACAGAAACGATGGGTTCGAATATAGGCAGGTTATTTTGTCACTCTTTTTGCGCGGTAACAAATGTTATCTTTATCTGTGTTAAACTTTATCCTGCTGTATGGTTATGTTATTGTTTATTTTATTTCTTGTTAAAACATCCTAGTCGGTAACTTTAACTAACCTTAACTTAGCCACTTAATATATTAACGCTGTATTTTGCTATACTTAATTTTGAGTTGAGCGTGTGAGTTTTTGACCGTACGAGTATTTATATTGCAAACGGTTGATACTCGTAGATGTAAAAGAGATGAATAAACGATAAAAAAAGGAAAAGTTTATTTGGAAAAATCCTTATTCGAGCCTAATAATTCATTTCGATTAAATCACCATCATCATTTTCCTGCCCTTATCCCACACTAAGTGGGGTCTGCACAAAAATCTTTAAACATGTTGTTACATGTTTTACACATGTTGTTGATCTCGGTAAGAAATGAGGGTGGTCTATTCTACTCAGCCGACAAATTATATTTCAAGCGTGTAATTAATTTTGATAAAAGTATATCGTTAATATGAGAAATTCGAGAAATAATTCGAGAAATTCAATGCGGAAGCTAAGCTCGGAAGGAAGGAAGGAAATTATTGACTATAACGAAGGACAGAATCTTTCTCTGTTATTAAAAGTGTCTGTTATTAGTAACAGTCTACTAATTAAAAAAAATTACAATAAAATTTATCGTAAGGCGTAAAAAATGTCTATAATAAATCCCTTGATTAAGGCGAATATAGTAATAATAATATGTGAACTTCGTTGAAAAAGAAAATTTAAACAATGTCTACACGAAAAATAGTAAAAAAATGCAAAAACATGACCTCCACATTACTGACAACTGACACGAACTCCGCGACTGCCTCGAACGATTATCGCTTATTATATATTGGTTTGGACATGTAGTCGGTGGTCTAAGTTATCAAATATAGTCGATTAATTTATCAAGACACAAATCGTATAAGCACAACATGTATTTCCTAAATTTTTTGACATTATCTTATGGACTGAGTATGGAAAAATATTTTACCTCTTTTAATGAAATTGGATTGTCTATTGAATGCTTTTAATATATTTTAATAATATATTCCTTATTATGATTAATCAAAGAATAAATTAGCTTGATTTTTTCTTACAGTATTCCAATTGGACAACTTCGAATGATACAATCCAAACTTAAGACCATTATTTATATGGGATGCTTTTCCTCGTGTTTTTGATACGTTAATTTTAGACGCTTTTTAAAAAAAGAAAAGAAATTAACAAAGCGAGACAAGGCTGCGTTGATAGGAGATGTAGTGTATGCACTAACAGTCAGTCAGTTGCCGGCTAGCAGTCGAAGACGTGAACGCGTGCTTATATTACAACCGAGTGTAACTATTTGTGTTTCAATACGTACGTATAAGTGTTCATTGTATCCTAAGCAGTCCGCTACAGGAGAGATATGGGACAGTCACTTCTTTATCAATTAAAGAAACATGTATACCTATCTGACAAGTGGCGAAACTACTTAAATATGAATGTGAATGGATATGTGACTAGAGGGGCCAAAAATAATGCTGGGTTGTGTGAAGTATGATATGCGTATAAAAGGAGTAGCACCATAGTTGACGAATGAAATGAATGAGGAATGAATGGAAGAACATGTTTGAAGAAAAACATGTTTTGTCAATCATACTTAAAGTGGGATAAGGGCAGAAGAATTATGTTATATATTTCTTGACATGAGGCGTTTGATAAATGAAAGTAACTTCTAGAAAACAAATTAATCGCTAAAGTATATCGCTTGGACTCCGAAACAAAACATGGTCCCACGGTCATTACGGCAAGTGCTGTATCGTTAATTGTACGATTCCGAGTTTTTTTTTACCAATTTGTGACGTTACCTCAAGGAAATCGATTTGTTATAATGCGATCGAATTACGAATTATTGAACAATCGGAATGGACAAAAAGTGCAATTTTGCACGTACAGGAAATGATATAATATTTTGATGCCAAATTATACTCGTATGTGATTGAGCGTGCGTACTAAGAACAGCGTCCTTATTAAATGACGTAGCGAGATACGGTTCACAGTTTTGTATAAAAGTAACGTTACTATCCTACTATTTGGAATATGCTTCCTCCTTTCTTTTTTGGAGAGGAAGTTTGGAGGTTAAACCAACCACGCTGTTCAATGCGGAGTGATAGGTACACATATCCTCAGAAATGTAGGTTTTCACACGATGGGTTTTCTTCAATCGTTTCGTCTCGTATCTTAAGCCGGTTGTAAGTTGGTAAGGGAGAAACCAAATAAAGAAAACTTGCAGATATATATATTCTGTAAAATGAAATTAAATAGTGAAAACAACTCTGTCTTCTGCTTAGTCCAAAATTCTGCATTTTCTAATAGTGCGGGCAGCATTAAAAACCAGAACTACTTTACCTCCAAAACATTGTACTCTTCACTTTTACCGCCGTATTAAAAAAGTCAGATACATCTTTCAGCTTAGTTAGACATTGGGGATAGTTTCAGTTAAAACCATTTCAAACAACATATTTATTATTTATTAGTTTTTGGTATGGAAATGATGTCGTATAAATGTTATGTTTATTTTGACCGACATTTTGTTTGTTATCCAAGAATGTTTTTCTGTCTATTTTTTAAATGATCTGCTTCCGTAATGAGCATAATATTTAAATAAGGAACCTTATCGTACATCTGGACAGAAGAAATAACTTAGAATGTATGTATAAAATACATTAAAACAAAGATAACATCAAAAAAAATACATATATTCCTTTATTTATTATCAGACTTTTAGACAATTGTAAAATAAAAATCACACGAATTTGAAAAACTATTAAACTAAAACTAACTAACTAAATTAATCTCGTCACCATAAGCTCATAACACTCTTATCTTTAAGTAATGGCGTGAGCCATGCGTTGAGTGTCTCTACGTGATCAAATCATAAATTACAACTTACTCATCGTGTTCTAAAGCTGAATTATTAAGTGGCGCAGAAGGTATTAAGAACAACTGAAAGGCATTTGATTTCATTAACTCACCTTCTCAGGTCTGTTATTAAAAACTACTAAACTAAAAATTTACCTAAGCAAGTCAAATATAAACACACATTGAACTTTGACCGTCGAAATATCTTATAGTGGTTCCGAGTCTGCGCCTGCTACCTCCATGGTAGCATCTGTTACGTCCATTCTTTCTTATTATATTTAAACCCACTCACCGAAAATTTAGACAATACTTTTCCAACTCGTACTAAGGGATATTAATAGAAAAACATTTTCAGAAAAGATATTTCTCAACAACATACCAGCACCCTTTATGTTGTTTCAAAGCATACTTGATCCGCTCCGTTGAATAAATTGTATGCTTATCGGCTGTGACGTTTAGAGGAAAAGCGAACAAATCCATGAGAAAAACCACTAAAGCAAATATTTGAAAAGTTCGCAAGCCCGAGCACCTGTGGTCACCCTTAGAGGGTCCACTTCAGAATGTGTTCAGAGTTGTTATAACTTCTTTTCTTACACTTTAATTCTTATCAGATAAAAAAAGCCATATGCAAAACATTTTAAAATCCAAATTAATCGGAACAAATAATATATTGACACTTGTTTATATTTTCGCTAAAAATATGATTTTTGACATCATCTCACTCACTCCACATGCATTTACGAAATGAAATATTTTATAGCAGACTAAAATTTAATACTATTCGGTCTAAAATAGCTTAGCGCTGAGTGGATCCTTATAAAATAACGTCACGTTTTAACAAATTATTAATTTCGTTAAAACATTTTAGAAGTTTTTATAGCAATGAAAAAATATCACTACGAAAACGTACAGTGCGTACGTAGTGCAGTGATTTCAAGCCATCCATTACGTAGTCGTTATCGTAAATTAAAGTATATAGAAATATATAATAAAAATAGAGTGAGAAAATCGGCTACTTCTGCTTCATGGAGCATTGTCTCTGTCGCACAGACCGAACTGGCCGGTTGTTTCGTTCTAAACATCGATGTGCATTATTTAATGCCGGGTACTATAGTGGCCTGTTATTTTTTTCACCGCTAGGCAAAGGCGTCCTCTCTTACTGTGGAGAAGGATTGGAGCTTGTTGAGCTTGGCGAGTTATCAACACATATCACAAGAATACTATAATAGAGATATGCAGACATTCATAAACCGACGATATTTTCTATTAATCAAAAGCGTATTACGTAAGGTTTACTGTATTTGTACAAATAACTACCAATTATTTAATATATTTTGTGTTGGCAACACTCACGGAGGTGGGGTAGATATATGGTGGTTTACAATGGAAGTCATTCTATAGAAGTGACGCTCGTTAAGACTGGTTCTTGGATGACTGGCCTGTTGGCGCAGTGGGTAGTGATCCTACCTTCAGCTCCGCGGGTCGCGGGTTCGATTCCCGCCGAGGGCCAACATTTTCTATAAACAATTTGTTGGTTTTTCGAGCCTGAGTGTGTATTTGTATTTAAGTATGTATTTAAAATTATATATGTAGTATAAACACCAGTTGTCCGTCACCCATGACACAAGTATTAAGTTACTTACTTTGGTCCCATATATTTATTTATTTGGGTATTCTGGGTGTTGAAGAGAACGGTGAAAATATTGAATATGTTATTGATAAGAGAATTGGAGGTTCTTAGGTAAGTGTCAACTAGGCACATAAATTTCAATAGAAAAATGAATTGAATTGACTTATAATATAAATTACGTTAAGGATGCTGTGGAAGACCATGATTTATTTAACTACGAATATGACTTATGTTTGTTATCTACCTTTACAACGACCCTTTTAAAACTACGTTATTTCATTAATAAAACTAGCTGTTCGGCCATGCGTTGCTGTGGCGTAGTTTCGTTTCGAATTCTCGTCAAAACAGAACCCAACAGTTGAAAAAAATACTCCGATCGCCACTAAACTTTACAAGATCATTCGCTGGGTTATTCTAAAAATTTTATTGTGAAAACTTCATTAAAATGTCCAACCGTTTCGGAGACTATAAAAGACAGAAAAACATTCATTTTCATATATTAAGATTTATTTCCTTATTTTAATATTTTATATATATTCACAACAAAATATGTTGCAACATCACTATATAAATATAGTAGTAAGATTTTCCACACTTTCTACCCTTATTTTATTTCGCGACTCAATACACTCTATTTTGGTCGTTGCCTGAAGTGTTTGCCCTTTTTCCCTTTGTGGTCGGAGGGTAGGAAGAATACTGAGTGAGTCCTTTAGTGTCGAGTGTCGACTGCCCATTTCTTCGCCTATTTTATTAGTTGTCGTACGTGCCCCGTAATTGTAGTACGATAAAAGTAATAGGGTTGAACGGTGGGAATGTGTTATTTATTTATTTATTTGTGTAAAGAACTCTACAATTATATTCCATAAGTTTAAGTAATTCATGGTACCAATAGGTATTAAATGTGAACGAACAAAACCATGTTTCTGCAATGCCAAACATTTTATAAAATAATATGATTTACAATGCGAATGCCCTTAAACTTAAGGGGAACAGTTATAAAACGGTCATTAGACAAGCATACCTACCATGAACTCTTATTGCGACTCAATTGAAGACGTAAACAACGACCGCGACCCACTTTCTTTTCGTACCATGAAGTGTGAATTGCATTGGACATGTAATGAGGAGGGATGAAAATCATGAGACCAAAGCAATATATATACTTATTATAAAACAAAGTCGCAAAAAGCTGTCTGTCTGTATGTAATCGATTTTCTTAAAATTTACGGAACGGATATTGGTACTGTTTTCAACAAAAGATAGTGCAATACTTCCAGATGGTTTCGGTACAAGTACATATCGATATTATGTATATTGTGTTGAAGAGATCGCCCAGTTGTTAAAAAGTTAAGGTCCTTACTACGGTTGCAGTTTAATAATGTCAAATTATTTCACAAGTTGTAACTCGTAGTGAGACAAAAAAGGTTAGTTTTTCATATAATTTCTCATTTCATTACTGTTTGAACTATCACGTCTAGGAGAAATTAGTGTGCTCCGTGAGAGAGACAGAAGCCATTCACTACTTGTACCGGTGCATTAGCGCTCGTGACGGTAAGAGCAAATTTGACATTTCATGACCGACTTAGACGGTATTGAGACTTGCATATATTTCACAGTCTATGACCAAGACAAGGTAGTATTTTAGAGCAAACATTAAAATGTGTAGAATAGTTACGGAAGAATTAAAGAAGAATACATTTTCATTAGTTTTATGTTAACGGGGCTAAGTAATAGTAATATTTGTTAAAAAAGGATTAAATAATATGTCAAGCATTGACATCAGTTTTTAAAAGTAGTCTGACTACTACTACAAGGCAAGTTAAAAAAGCTTTTAATGAAACTTCATGTACCTTCTGTTAACCGTTAAGGAGCTCCCTCGTCTGGACCCTCGCAGAAACATTAGGTCATGTTTATCATAAACATGCATTGTCATCGAGAGTGGAGCAGTATTTAAAAATTTTAGCTCAATTGGACCCCGGGAAGTAGATCAAATTTAACTTGCAAGATTCACCTTCACATACAAATAACAAGATTATAAGTTTTAAAAACAAAGGTCGATATAATTTATAGATAATTTATGGAATTAGGCGTTACTTTGCGGAGATCCATAATACAAAAGTAATAATGCACGTTTCGGGTATGAAAATACGGATAGTCTACTACACATTTAACACTATATATATTTTCTATTTACTGTATCGCCGGTTATATCAAAATAATTTTATTATTACTTTTGGAAAGGTCGATATCGCGAAAGAGAGAGACAACTCGAATACTCGAGAGACGACTAAAGAAATGAGTTATTTTGTGGATGTAGATAGAGTAGAAGAGTAGCATCTTGTACATAAATGTAAAGTGTGAGTTTTATGCACTTATCAAATTCAAAAGAATAGAATAGACCACCGTCCTTTCTTATCGAGGTGTCGTAAGAGGTGACTAAGGTAAATACCGTGTGGTATCCGGTTGAGTAGACCATCCTCTTTCTTACCGAGGTGTCGTAAGAGGCGACTAAGGTATATGCTGTGTGGTATCCGGCTGCATAGAATAGACCACCCTCATTTCTTGCCGCGGTGTCGTAAGAGGCGACTAAGGTAAGTTGACGTCAGGCAGGCGGCCGGTCGTAAAATACGTAGCCAAATCATATGACAACATGTTTGTAATATGGTGTGCCGACCCCACTTAGAGTGGGATAAGGGCAGGAGGATAGATGGAAATTCAAATGCTACAGTGTCTTACAGTATACTCATTGTCTTTAATAAGATGCCAAGGATAGTCCAAATAGAAACCAGAAGCATGTTTTGTTACATTTAAATTAGAATAATAAGCAGACGCTGGTGTTTATGATCTTTGAATACATAGTCGACGATAATTGATGGTAACATGTCTTTAATATGGGATTTTTTCTTGTATACTGCGGTTATTTAAAATGCATATATTTATTAATTAATTGTTAATGTAAAGGCCTATTCAGTTATTTCATATTGTAACAGGCCGCTACTTTACTTTAATAATAGACATCACGTAGCTATTACCCAAATTTATGTTCTCTGACCTGCAGGCCTACCACGAACCCTTATTGCGACTCAATTGAAGACGTAAACAAAATTGTTTTGCTTTTTCATACCATGATGTCTTAAAGACGCACACTTTAAGTCGTTGCCGAATGAGCGTTCGGATTTCCCCCTAAGAACATGTGAGTAAAAGAGAAAAAGAGACAGAGCTATCTATAGTTCATATAAGGTTATCCTTTTCAAACATTATTTATTATTATTGCAATTCACACTTCATGGTACGAAAAGAAAGAGGTTCGCGGTCGTCTTTTACGTCTTCAATTGAGTCGCAATAAGAATTCATGCTAGGCCTGCAGTAACGTAACAGTCCAAAAAGTGAACGAATTTACCAATAGATGAAACATAAATTGTTCTAGGTGGTAATGACAAATATAAAGTTGAATGTCTTAATTGTACAAATTTAATTTGAGATTTTTATTTTATCAGGTGATTGCTCAGACCACTGCGCTGAGACCCCATTAATCGTAGCAAACCGTAAGGTACACTTAGTTCGTTTACTAGCCATTGATTGCCTCTGGGTTGCTTTGTGATGGTCTTCCACAATTGAATGCCGAGGTTCGCTACATAATATGTCAGTTAGGACGGCCCCGCTTTATCTATACTTAACAATCTGAGCACACCATTATTCTAATACAAAACAATAATTCCCTTTAAAGCGCATGACATTAAGAAATTATTAGGTTGCGCCGAGTCCGCGCAGAGCCTCTGCTTGGGGCGCTTAGGCTTTCTACGAACGAGATGTTTTTTATATTCTAAGTAATTGCTTTAATAAAGTAAAAAGTGATGGTTTTTTTATATTGGGGAGTAAAGGAGCTTTGATTTAAAGTAATGGTCTGTTAATATCCCACTCTTGGGAATAGGACTCCCCTCTCCATTTTCTTTGGAGAGAAGCATTGGAGCTAAGACCTACCACCCTGCTCCATTGCGGATTTGTAGATTACACATATCCCTAGAACTCTCTAGAGATATGCAGGTTTTCTCACGATGTTTTCCTTCACCGAAAAGTGTGTGATAAATTGCAAGTATTTATTAGAGACATAACTTTTAATAGATAAACTCATTGGTTCCTACTCGGGTTTGAACCGATGTTCGTCTCTGAAGAACCACACGGTCTCACCACTGGGCTATCACACCTTCGCATTGAACCTAGTAAAACAAAACAAAAAGTCTATTGTATGCATGGATACGTCTCCGTAAAAATGTGATGAAAAAAAACTGTTCTTTAGTTTTGAATATTTTCATATAATAATGTATATATTATATTCAACGTAACTGTAATATTTTGAATGTTCCTAAATGACAATATTTCACCTAAGTACATCTTATTATAGAAGGTTTACTTTAAGTTTATTTTCATTCGAATATGTCTTTGAAGAACTAAGTAGACAATACTACAAAGGTTTATATATTTATGGTATGTAAGACAAACAATATGTATACTTTGAGAAAATTGCACGTATTACACTATTGATTGCGAACAAAAATATATTTGGGCGATTTAGTCAAATAACGAAAAAATCCCAACGGAGTGAAAAGCTAAACGTATGAACACGAAAAAGGCGCTCAAATAGGGTCACAGGTTTCGGTCTAGGATAATGCGACTGGAGAGAAAAAACATTATTTGAAATATTTAATTATTTAAACCAGTGATTCCCAAAGTGGTCTATATCGACCTCTAGGGGTCTATGACAACCTGCAAAGGGTCTATGTCAGCGAAAAAAAATTTGTCCATGAAATGAAAATGGGGGTCCACGATAATGGATCTCAACACATACACTGATATTACCTATTTACTTAAATCATACTACCTTATAATATCAGAACATATACATTATTTATAAAAGTACCAATTAGTAAAATTATATTTGTTTATAAAATTGTGTAAGTTGTAGGATGTTGGTATTTACTTTGTGGTCGCAATACACTTTATTTATAGTTTTTATTTTATGTTTATTTAATTTTGAGTAGTTTTAATTTAAATTCAATTAATGAAGGTATAAATTACCACGTGTTTTTACTTTAAGTTTTTAACACTGAACTTCGTTACAGTTAGAAATTAGGTATGTAGGGGGTCTACCCAACACGGTAAAACATGGCGAGGGGTCTACGACACAAAAGAGTTTGGGGAACTCTGATTTAAACTAACGCCTTGTGTATGCAGTCGAATGCTCTGTGAAAAAAGCTGTGATAGCCTAGCGGTGAGACCGCGCGACTCTTTAGAGACGACATAGGTTCAAACCCCGGGCAGGCACCAATGAGTTTTTCTATTAAAACTTATGTGTCTAATTGATAATTGCAATTTATCACACGCTTTTCGGTGAAGGAAAACATCGTGAGGAAACCTGCATATCTCTAGAGAATTCTAGGGATATGTGTAACCTGCCAATAGCAGCGTGGTAGGTCTTAGCTCCAATCCTTCTCTCCAAAAACGGAGAGAAGAGGCCTTAGCCCAGCAGTGGGTATCGTAACAGGCTGTTACTTTACTTGTGTATGCTCTGCCTAAAAGCATCCCAGCAAGACAGGCGACGTATAACGCATCCGCACGTGGGCGAGCCCGCGGGCCGCTCGCCGCTGAAATGTGCTCGCCTTGTTACATCTGATGGCAATTAGAATTTTGAAATGTATTAAATTCACATATCAGAGGTCAAGATTTCGTTTACCCGCGCCGTACCGTTATATAATAAAAAACCCTACCCAAATAAACAATGCGTTCTTTTCTATATACTATAAGTGATGTTAAGTCTACGATATTGTTGACTTACTCCCGTGATCTTAATGCACAGTCACGCTGGTTAAAACCAGTTGCAACTCTTTTATTTGCAATAATTTCAGGCATGTTTAACTGTTGCTTAAATTATTTCATTTTTTTGCAATCTTATACTTATGACATCGTAAGGTGTATATCAGGTAACAGAATAAGTAATAATTAAGGGCTTAGCAATATTGATAAGATTGGGTAAAATATATCGGCTTTTCTCAAAACATAATTATCGTATAGCTAGTTACATCGTTTGCGTGTAACTAGTTATAACAATTATATTTTGAAAGGAATCAACGCCGAGTTTCTTGCTGACTCTTTTCGGTAGGTGTCCATTCATATGTACTTATTTACAAGTTTGCTTGCATAAAGACTATTTTGAATTGAATTGAATCAATGTTGAATTAATTATTTATGTAATTTATAATCCCCGTTTCCTTTTACGAAGTTTGTAAGTGTTTAATTAGTACGATGAATGTTTATAGAGAACATGACGTCAGCGACCCGAAATCACGCCTTTTTAAAAAATAATCTAATATCGTCTTATTCGATATATGGATAAACCCTATTTTTTTAATGAACCGTTCAGCTATCATTAACAAATATATGTTTTATATGTTTATAACCATATTAAAAAAAAGTAAAGTTACGGCCTGTTACTATGCCCACTGCTGGGCTAAGGCCTCCTCTCTCCGTTTTTGGAGAGAAGGATTGGAGCTAATACCTACCACGCTGCTCCAATGCGGACTGGTAGGTTACACATATCCCTAGAATTCTCTAGAGATATGCAGGTTGCCTCACGATGTTTTCCTTTACCGAAAAGCGTGTGATAAATTGCAATTATCAATTAGACACGTTAAGTTTTTTTAATAGAAAAACTCATTGGTTCCTGCCCGGGGTTTGAACCTATGTCGTCTCTATAGAGTCACACGGTCTCACCGCTAGGCTATCACAGCTGATATAAACATATATATTAAATAAATCTGCGTGTTCGGTAACGCTCATAACTTTAAAAGCTAAAATAAATAGAATTCGTGACGGAATCGCGGCGAAGAACAATGAATACCGCATAACTTAGCTGTTTGCAGTCTAAAATATCCTTGAAAGGAGCACTACAATTAATCGGAACATTTAACCATTAAGGCATCCCTGAGAAAGATTACACAGATTGTGTTTGAAGCGGTAGGCGTGTACACATTGTTATTTAAAAGCCCCAAGCAATTATCTGCTGATATCTCTGCGAAATCGTCACGAGCACTCGAAAAACTATAAACGGTGCTCAATGGGCATCTATCATCATTAATAACAAATGCATTATTATTAATTTGATTGTATTACCATTGTTTAATCAGTATAATCAACAATCATTCATATCAGCAGCGAAACAGTAAAAGCGCTTATAGTGTTTCGTATAATGTTATAAATAAATTAATAATTTACGAAAAAAGGCTGTGGTACGCGATCCTTATTAAAAGATTGTAATATAATAGAATCGAAATAGAAAGAAACTTTATTTATGCACTTTGAAACATATATGCATTTATGAGTTTTTTGTAACTTAGGGCATAAGTTACAATTCATTAAGCGATTTACAGTGAAGGAAAACGTAAATCAGAAATTTATGGTTCTTTCAAATAGATTAAATAATTATTTATCCTAAAGGTGTATTTTTATTACAGCAGATAATGCCTAAGTATATTCCATTGCATAGTATTTATTACAACTAATAAAATTATCAATCTGTACGACTGAGAAACTTAGGTAACTATCAAGTTTTCATACTTAAATAACGGTCTGTTACTTGTTAGGTTACACATATTCCCAGAATTATCTAGAGATATGCGGGTTTCCACACGATGTTTTCCTTCAGCGTTTACACTTACATACATACATACATTCTCCTGTCCTTATCCCACTCTAAGTGGGGTCGGCACAATATGATACAAAATATTGTCACATGATTTGGCTACGTATTTTACAACCGGCCGCCTGTCTGACGTCAACTTACCTTGTCACCTTTTACGACACCTCGGTAAGAACTGAGGGTGGTCTATTCTATGCAGCCGGATACCACACGGCACATACCCTAGTAACCTCTTACGACACCTCGGTAAGAAATGAGGGTGGTCTATTTTATGCAGCCGGATACCATATGGCACATACCTTAGTCGCCTCTTACAACATCTCGGTAAGAAAGGAGGGTGGTCTATTCTATTCTGCCGGATACCATACAGCGTTTACACTTATCTATACTAATATTATAAAGAGGAAAGATTTGTATGTTTGTTTGTTTGTTTGTTTGTTTGTTTGTTTGTATGTTTGTATGTATGTTTGTTACGTTTTCACGCAAAAACTACTGGACCGATTTCAAAAATTCTTTCACCATTGGAAAGCTGCTTCTTCACTGAGCAACATAGGCTATATGTCATTTTCAAAAATAATAGGGATCCCTAATAAAATTGTAATAAGTTGGGAAAAATTTAGTCGTAAACATCTTTCATCGCGTGCGCTGCGGAAACCATATGTCTAACTATTATAGTTATGCCAATATAACTACTTTTTTACATTGTAAAAGTTGGTAAAAGTGCCGACAATAATCAAACCATTTTATTCATATCTCTGTATTAATCCTTATCCCATTAAATGATATTTTATTAATAACTGTTTCAATACCAGTAAAATACTATTTAAATTATTAAAATCCGCCATCCCAATCAAAAGATATTACGATTTTAAGAATGTATATCGAAAGCAAATAATGCCATAACAAATTTATTGTAGCGACCGTTATAGCAGGGCCTGCATTTGGTGAGTTAGCTCTTATTCCAAGAATACTAATGATAACAATTTTTTTATAATAAATTAATCTACAAAATAAATCTATAGTCCGACTTCGTAGACTTTCCACTACCACGAGATCTGTATGGACGCGGGTGAAACCGCGGGGCTTTGCTAGTTATATAATAATGGAGGAAGAAGAAAGTAAGACATGGAAAGATGTTAATTTCAAAACTACCTCGAGTTAGAAACAAGATATATTGAAGTCTGAATTATCATAGTGAATACAAATATACAAAAAATACTTATTGGAACTTAATCTGATGATTGATGGAACAGCGTATGTTTATTTAGTTTTTGTTAAGCCTCGGTAATATTGTCTTCGAGTACTGAACTTATTGCAATCGTTAAAGAATGTTAGTGAAAAGAACTCCTTGGAATAGTTCCTAGTTCTTAAATAAACGTATACTAAGTATACTAACATTGATGTATAAGATACAAAGGGTCGGTCCGTCTATCAAGCGTTTGTAATTACCTTCCTCACACGTGGGGAATTCCCGTTGTCACGCCATATGTCCCTGAAACGGGACGAACTCTGTTTAATCATTAATAGAATTTTCAAATTTATACAATCCTATTCTATTACCAACCTTAAAGTAGTAGTAAAGTAGCGGCCTGTTACAATGCCACTGCTGGGAATAGGCCTCCTCTCTCCGTTTCTGGAGAGAAGGGTTGGAGCTAAGACCTACCACGCTGCTCCAATGCGGATTGGTAGGTTACACATATCTCCAGAATTCTCTAGAGATATGCAGGTTTCCTCACGATGTTTTTCTTCACTGAAAAGCGTGTGATTAATTGCAATCATCAATTAGATACATGAATATTAATAGAAAAACTCATTGGTGCCTGTCCGGGTTTAAACTCGTGTTCCCCTCGAAAGAGTCACACAGTCTCACCGCTGGGCTATCACAGCTTATTACCAACATTGATAAAAGAAAATTATTTTTGTAACTTATAGCTTTTGTTTATTAAAAGTTTTTATTTAATTTGCCATGTGAAGGTGGAATCTTGCAAATTAAATTTGACCCACTTTCCGGTGTCCGATTGAGCTGAAATTTTATATACTGGTCCAGTCTTGATGACAATGTTTATGATAAGTACGTACGCTGCTGCCAGGATTTGCTCCAGACGAGAGAACTCCTCAAGGGATATCAGTAATATCATGAAATTTTGTTAAAAACTTTTTTTTAAGTTTTTTAACTGGACTTTATTTTATCAATACTAATTTGATCGTGATACCGCAAGGAACATTATTTTGTGGTTGCACAGTACGTAATCCAGTGAAATAATTGAAACATAGTTTTTATGCTTATTTATTTTTGAGGAAATACTAAACGCAAGTGTAGTAAAAAAAATTAAGAAAAAGAAATAATGCTGCTTAGAAGTTTTAGCTTGTACAATAATGTACCAAGCTTACATCATTTTACAAATTATGAAAATATTTAAGATTTGGTTAGTATCTGGTTAGTAGAACCATCATCAAATGATCACAATAATAATAAATAATAAATAATTTTATTAACTTCAGTACATATATTATTATTTTTTTATATTAATGTTAACGTTTCTCTTTACACGCTGTCTACGCCGGCAGCATAAACCCAGAAAGTTGTTAACCATTTGAACAAATGAGCTCTATTAGACCCACCTGAGACAAGGAACAAAGAAAATAACAGCTGTCATATCTAGAGTCACGTACATATAACAAATACGGTGGTAATTTATATAGCAATACGTCAGCGCGTAGTCCGACTCTGTGTCCTCACGCCATCACTTAACTGAAGGACATGTCTGTCGTTTCTTACGGTGAGGTTATAGTGTTAAGATTTTTATATAACACTAGCGTCTACGGATATTCTTCTGTGTTTATTTCCTGAGATAGAGAGTTTGTTATTTTATTATATTTGTTATTTTATTTATCATATATATAATATATTTGTGATTTATATTTACCCCCCCCCCCCCATTACCGAAGCTGTGATAGCCTAGCGGTGAGGCCGTGCGACTCTCTAGAGACGACATAGGTTCAAACCCGGGCAGGCACCAATGAGTTTTTCTATTAAAACTTATGTGTCTAATTGATAATTGCAATTTATCACACGCTTTTCGGTGAAGGAAAACATCGTGAGGAAACCTGCATATCTCTAGAGAATTATAGAGATATGTGTAACCTACCAATCCGCATTGGAGCAGCGTGGTAGGTCTTAGCTCCAATCCTTCTCTCCAAAAACGGAGAGAGGAGGCCTTAGCCCAGCAGTGGGCATAGTAACAGGCTGTTACTTTACTTTTTTTTATTTTATATTTACCATATATTATTTATATAAATATATATATTTATTAGTATATAAGTTAGGATATTAGTACCATAGTTGTTACACTATAAATTGTCTCACTTCGTAGGTTAGCTGGTAGAAATATCTGTCAAAGGGATAAGTTGACCGTTGTACTCTGTTTTTTTATTGATAATGTTTTTCTTACGTATTTTATTTTTCTTTATGGTACATAAATAAATAAATAGAGAGATGCTACAGTTTTTTTTATTACCGCCATACCAAAAAATCGTATAGATCTGTAAATCAGTTCGATGATGAAAGAAAGTTATACAAACACAAATTCGCATCTGTGTCATCTATGAGGCATAGATTAAATTTAAACGGTCAAAAGACGCCATAATCGAAAGAAGTCAGTCGCGAAATCTGATAACTCAGTGATTAAAATTTTTGAACAGTGCGTCTGAATAGTGATACATAGATCTGAACCTTGGTCGCTTACTATGGATCATGAAAAAGCTCAGTCACTTAGCGAGTGATGGAGCGAACTATGATATTTTTACGTGATACAGAATCACAATGGGGAGTCAGTAGAAAAACCGATGTCATCGAAACAGATCAATGTGTCGTGAAACTGAAAATATTGTACGTACATAATATTTATTTATCATAAAGCCTTTGTCCTTTTACTAGTGTTTGAGTACTAGAAGAGTACTCAAACACTACCTTTCTTTAATTTTAGTAGAACATTAATAAATACGAGTATATGCTATTCCTAATCCGCGTCGCTTTCCGCTCTTACACAAAGGCGGCTTTTTCTCGAAACATTTTCCACCTGACTCGATTTTCTGTGTCAGCAAATGGCCAGTTTTTCTTCGGGTGTCTTTGTATCGTGCTTAATTGTGTGAAATAATTCGCAAGCTGAAGTTGATACCAAAAGATTTTTGTTATCAATAAACTTTCGAAAATGTAATAAAATGAAACTATAAGTAAATCTTAGGAGTTTAACCAAACTGCAACATTTAACATAACTATCTATGCCAGCGGCTTCGCCCGCGTGGAAATCGGTGTGTCATAAAACTTTTCCCGAATTGAAATTTTGAACATAAAACGTAGTTATTGTGATTTAAGCATATGAGAGAAACATGCTGTCGCAGACTTTATCTTGGTATATTTATAGATGTAGAATTCTCGAGTACATTACTTTTGTGTATCTCTGCCGGTTTACGCGGCGCACTCGACTAAAGCTCCCAGTAGGCGAGTTTTTTTTTACTGCGCGACCTCTTCAAAACAATTTTCATAAAACGAAATATACTATTACCCTAAACCTTCTGGAAGAATTGCACTATCTTTAAGAAGAAACGCCGCCGCCTTTTACCTAACCTCGGTATGATCTGAGGGTAGTCTTTTCTATTCAGGCGGATACCACACGGTGGAGGGACTCTGTTTTATAATATTATATAAATATCAATGACACCATTCATTTATTTTTATAGGAGGTCTGTCTCGTTATTAAAGCGCGTCTATAAGACTACAACGTAAAAACGCATACTTACATACGCATACTTTTACCCGCCATAATTTGAACCTGTGACCTCGTGGTAAGAGACTATTATAACTTCTTTTATACATCACAGAATTTATGAAGTATAGATAGATCGAACAAAAATGAAAAGAACTTTAAATGTCTTTAGATAGATATTTAATCTGAGCAGTTAAATCGACGAGGGCCGATGGCACTTGTAGCCGAACGTCACGAGAGGGGCGACGTGATAGGAATGCAAGCCAGACACGCCGGATGCTGTTGGATACCGACAGACATTCGTTGCTATCTTCCGGTAAAATTTTGAGATTGTTACCGTATCTACAGGCGTGAGTTATCTAACAACCTTCTACCGATTACTGTTACTTCTAACTTATCTGTATTATTATTGCTATAAATATATATAAAGGACAATAACTCACTCAGTCATCCGTCCCCAAAGGAAATTAATACTTGTGTTATGGGTGAGAAAGAACTGATAAAATAAACATAATTTTATAAATGAATACACCTAGGCTCGAAGAAACAACAAAACGTTTTATTTTTTTATAAAATTTTGCCCCCTGGTGGGATTCGAACTAGTAGGGAGAGTCAGTGCCGCCTGAACTGTTTCTTTCTTTTGTAACGGGACACTAAATAAAATCATCATCCTCCTGCCCTTTTCCCACTTTAAAATTAGATCATTCAAGCTTCATCTATCTCATATATTCACCCCTTATTTCGAGTATCATTTACCTATTTAAAAAAACAAATGATCAAAGAAGAAGTAACATTACATTAATTTGATTTATCACACTTGCAGAATCAGGTTCCCGACATCTATTGATCTATTGATATGTGACTTGTGACATATGAATAGATATATAATTGGTAATATACGGATATAAAAGATTCGCCGTGTGGTATCCGGCTGAGTAGAATAGACCACCCTCGTTTCTTACCGAGGTGTCGTAAAAGGTGACTAACGTAAGTTAACCCACCGTATGGTATCCGGCGGCATAGAATGGACCACCCTCATTTCTTACCGAGGTGTCGTAAAAGGCGACTAAGGTAAGTTGACGTAAGGCAGGCGGCCGGTCGTAAAATACGTAGCCAAATCATGTGAGATGTTTGTAACATGTTGTGCCGACCCCACTTAGAGTGGGATAAGGGCAGGAGAATGATGATACGGATATAAAAGATATTTAGTTGATGTTAAATCCCATAACAAATAACATATAACGTGTTGTGCTAAAGGTTAATATATTTCGTGCAACATGCGCTAAAAATTTTATGTTTTCCAAATTCCTACATACAGCCTGTGTGACCGTGTCTAAACTTTTGATTAATATTGCAAAGCTCTTTGAAAATATGTAAATGTTTATTACCGTGAGAAGGTTTTCGAAGACGACATTACTTTGGGAAGTATAGAAGAAACGACTCAATTAAGATACATTCAAATATTTTGCACGAAATCGAAGAGCAAAAAATTCTCATTGTTCATATTAAAATACTATAAAGTTAATTTTTTTTGTTAAGTTTAATTAAGTTAATTCTATAAAATTAACTTTTTACTATACTATTGACAGGCTAAAGTCACATCTCTCATTCGGAGAAAAGGGGTGAAACCTAAAAGGGATTGGTGAATATCATCATGTAAATTCTTTAAGCATATGCAGACAAAACGTATGGTGATTTTTTTTAGTTCAATTAAGCACACAACTTAAAAAAATACCTATGTAGTCTTTTCAAAGTTTGAACCTGCGCTCTCTTCTTTCTAATATTCTCGATCTTACTAATCGATGTAACTGTTAGGCCACGATTGACCGTGGTATTTTATAGAAATTACATCAAAAGTAATGAAAATATTATTTTGCGATAATCGGCGATAAAAGTGAATATGAAATGCTATTTTTTGCTATTAGTTTTTGCTAGAAATGATATTAGTATAGAATGTAGTGTAGATCACTACATTCTATACTAATAAATACTTATGAAAATCGAAATTTATTTTGATATAACTTAAATTTTGAAACTTATTTATTCATACATAGATCTATTCAGCAGAACTATTCGTTTAGCTAATATGATTTATAGTCGCACATTGACATC
Source organism: Morpho deidamia (assembly GCA_947086505.1). Taxonomy (NCBI): domain Eukaryota; kingdom Metazoa; phylum Arthropoda; class Insecta; order Lepidoptera; family Nymphalidae; genus Morpho; species Morpho deidamia. The sequence goes on from CAMTZC010000011.1 coordinate 4,724,194, forward strand.
GCGCACTTCTTATGGAGGTCACAAAATAAAGGTTTATTGATTGACTCTAGAGAAGGGATCCGAAGTTTTCAGTGGGGTGGCATTAGTTTCCCTTCATTGAACCGCAATTAAAAGAGGGAAATGTTATTTAGTTAGAAGATCGGGAATGGGCTCGGATTACTGAGTTTTCTGTTTGCTGTCAATTATTGTTTGTTGTTTGGGTGGGGAAATTGTTTGTATTAATGTATTTTGAGGCGACTGAATTATTATTGCTTAACTTCTTCGAATGGTAACCAAAGTCTTTCAAATAAGATAAATACCAAAAATAAGATAGGATTAAGCAAGTGCAGCAGCTGTTGCTAAGGGACATCGTTATCGTCAAAGAGTGAGACTGCGTGATTCTTACAGTAATGGTGAGTTCAATCCCTGCAGGCCTACCATGAACTCTTATTGCGACTCTATTGAAGACGTCAACGACGACCGCGAACCGCTTTCTTTTCGTACCATGAAGTGTGAATTGAATTGGGGTCGTAATGTTTGAAAAGGATAACGTTATATGAACTATAGATAACTCTGTCTCTTTTACCCACATGTTCTTAGGACGTATTCCGAACGCTCATTCGGCAACGACTTAAAGTGTGCGTCTTTAAGACGTCATCATCATCATTCATTTTCCTGCCCTTATCTCACTCTAAGTGGGATCGGCACAATATGTATTAAATATGTTGTAACATGATTTGGCTAGGTATTTTACGACCGGCCACCTGCCTGACGTCATCTTACCTTAGTCGCCTTTTACGACACCTCGGTAAGAAATGAGGGTGGTCTATTCTACTCAACTGGATACCACACGGCGGTGCGTCTTTAAGACGTCATGATATGAAAAAGCACAACAATTTCGTTTACGTCTTCAATTGAGTCGCAATAAGAGTTCATGGTAGGCCTGCTGGTCAAAAATATTATTGAAATAAGGACTTTCAATTAAAGACAGAATTGACAATTGTCAACTTTTTTTAATTTTAGTTTTTTTTACTAGCAGAGTAGTAAAAAAAGTGTAATAACAAACTTAAGACATAAATCCAATATTTTGGTTTTCTCTGAGATTTGCATTTACGATAACAAAATTAATCTGTATATTATTTCACAGATGCAAAACTTCCAAAATTTAGTACAAGTTTATTTACCACTTAAATCACTAAGCGGTACAAACATTCATAGTTTCCTCATCAATATATAAGTACGATATTTCTGGGATCTCTCCACTGTACTTATTGTTTTTGCTGTTTATAAAAGAAAATCAGGTTTTCTTTATCGTTGATGTTGGCCCAATAAATAACCATATCACATCAATATTGGTTTATTCATGAAATGGTAACAGACAGACAGACAGACCGACAAACATGCTGTTTTTAAGCCACCTGTTTTTGAGTAAGCTTAAAGCTCATGTCTTGGTGGGTCAAATAACGTCAATGCAAATCCTAATAACCTATTCAAACAACATAATTCAACTGGTAATGATAGCGATCTGTTGGTAATAAATCGTTAATGGCCAATAGATTGTCCACTGAGCTTGTGGGTTGATGTACTTGAAGTAATAATTCTAAGTACCCAGATAGTATTCGTTAATTTATAGAATTAGGCGTTACTCCATAATACAAAAGTAATAAAAAAATTATTTTGCTATAATCCGCGATACAGTAAATAGAAAATATATATAGTGTTAAAATTGCAAATTTTGCAATTTTGTCGTGGAGTCTATCTCCTGATGATGCTTCGGTTGCGGGGCGAAACGATTGTTGAGTTTGTGATAGTGAACGTGTGTAGTGCTTGTGTATTGTGGTGGCACTGGTGGAGGTTGGTGCATGTGTTTTTACGAATCCCGCATGTAACGGGTATGAAAAAAGGGATAGTCCACCATACATTTAGTACAATATATATTTTCTATTTATTGTATCGCGGATTATAGCAAAATAATTTTATCATTTCTTTTACAGCATTCGTTATTAAAACGACATGAGAAACTTCCTTTCAATGACGGTAAAACAATTTTAAGAAAGGAATAAGAAAATATTCTTAATTCTCTTATTAAATAATCGAAATAGAAATATTACTTTAAGGCGTAAACTTTAGCATTATTTTTAATTTGATCGGGTTGAGCATACAAAGTAAATATAAAAAACTTGAATATTGTAATAAATATGTGTGAATTCAGTACAATATTACTATATTTTTTAAGTACTAATGTTGTTGTTAATAAAGGAGGATTATTTTATATTTACAAATGAATTGATGTGATTATATTAAATCTGCCATGTCGGCCAGATTTTAGATTGCATGTCGATAGTTCATAAAAGTCATCGAGATTGCAATATTTCTGGTGTTGTAGTATGAGTTTGCTTGCTATAATTATTTTCTGCTTTATCTGTATTTCCTTTATTTTGTAAAGTGCATGAAGGATTAAATATTTATTAAGCACTTGTTAGTTAGCTAACGAGCTGTGATAGCCCAGCGGTGAGACCGTGCAACTCTTTCGAGGGGAACACTAGTTCAAACCCGGGCAGGCACCAATGAGTTTTTCTATTTAAAGTCATGTGTCTAATTGATAATTGCAATTTATCACACGCTTTTCGGTGAAGGAAAACATCGTGAGGAAACTTGCATATCTCTAGAGAATTCTGGAGATATGTGTACCTACCAATCCGCATTGGAGCAGCGTGGAAGGTCTTAGCTCCAACCCTTCTCTCCAGAAACGGAGAGAGGAGGCCTATTCCCAGCTGTGGGATTGTAATAGGCCGCTACTTTAAGCACCTGTTCAAAAAATCTGAAGGACTCAATAAGTATCTGGTGACAAAATAGGGTTCTTTGACTAAATAAAATAATTAAAAATGATACTGCACGTTTAAAAATAATATCGCTTTATTATTTTTACTTAATTAAACACTTGAAATAACTCAATAAGCATATGTGATAAAATGATATTGAAACGTTTTATACTTATATCGTTCTTTTATCGTCACTCATAATAGCACCATGGGCGTAGGTCGTCGCCTCAGGGCCTAAGCGAATACAGCTAACTTTCACCGTGTGTCCGCGGGTTCAGATAGGCTGGATTTATTTCAAGTGAGAGGACTTGACTACATAAATTAAGGTGTGTGCATGGTGCCTATTACTGCATAGCTGCTTGTTGTATGTAAATATAATAAATGTAAATATATGGGCAAATTACACACACGTCCAAAAAGTAAGTAACTTAATACTTGCGTATTTCTAATTAAAAAATACCCTAGTTGGCCATAGTGTCGCACACGAACGAATTTCGAGTGGTCCTTCTATGAATCATACAATATTCTCAACATGTAGGAAAATATTTAGCTTACCTTCTTCACCTCAGGACAATAACTTAGTATAATAAAAGTGTTAATATGCTGAGCATAGTACGAGCCTTTTCCCTCCTTTTAGAACTGAGACCTGTCACATTGCTTTTTTAATATTTTATTTATAATATTTTGTCAGTTATTATTCATAATAGCTAATTAACTTGCATACCTAAAACACTGTATACCTTAGAACTTTAGTGGCTGGCCAAGGACATTCGTATAGTCCGTTTGGCCCAACGGTTTAAAAAAATTAGCACGCTTGTCTTAGAAGTACCACATGCTTCTGAACTCTCCTACCTTAACTGGTGCTACGTAAAAGGTTTTACCCGTCACATTCTTTAAAATTTATTTATAAGGTTCATTTACTACGCGTAATATTTATACCAATACATTGAGAAACTAACTTATGTAAATACAAACTTAACTAAGTGTAATAATTATTTAAAAATGAACCAACAAAAAAATACTCCTATCAATATTAGAAATAAAAATGCGAATATTAAAATTGTTTTTAACTAAAAGTAAAAAGACAATATAGTATTAGGAAACTTTCGGAGTGGACATCAGACATCATTAACACAAGTATTCATAATTCTTCTGGCCCTATTCCACTCTAAGTGGGGTCGGCACAACATGTTTTTACATGATTTGGCTAGGTATTTTACGACCGGCCGCCTGCCTGACGTCAACTTACCTTTGTCGCCTTTTACGACACCTCGTTAAAAATGAGGATGGTCTATTCGACTCAGCCGGATACCACACGGCAAAGAAACACAAGTAACACACACACACACAACACAAGTATTGTGAATATTATTTAAGCAAGCTTCCTTCTCTCCAAGCACGGAGAGGGGAGGCCCTAGCCCAGCAGTGGGCATAATAACAGGCTGTTACTTTACTTTAAGCTTCCTTTTTCTTATTCAAATCTATACTTGTTATAAAATAAAGTCCCCAAAGCTGTCTGTCTGTATATAATCGATTTTGTCAAAATCTACTGAACGGATTTTAGTACGGTTTTTACTAAAAGGTAGTGCAATTCCTCCGAAAGGTTTAGGTTAATAGCACATAACCGTCTCATGTAAATTGAGTTAAAGAGAGCGTTTTACAAAAAAATTAGCGGGGGTAGTAACAAACCGGTGTCGATTGTAGTTTAAAGGGAGGAATAGGTATAAAAAGCTGTGTAGGGTGATTTATAGAAACAGGCGTTACTTTGCGGAATTCCATATTACAGGCACTATAACAAAACTACTTGGCTATAATCCACGCGGGTTAAGCGAATGCATGCAAAGCTAATGTGTATGAAGCAGGTAAAATCTACGAACCTTATACACGCAGGACAAGCCACCACACGCACCCCAAGGTTCCTCCACCAGTAACAAAGCACACAAGCAGCACACACACGATTTTGTCGTGGAGCCTATCCCCCTGATGAGGCTTCGGTTTCGGAGCGAAACGATCGTCGATATTGTTGTGGTGGTGGGTGTGTGTGCTGCTTGTGTGCATTGTTGCTGGTGGAGGAGCCTTGGGGTGCATGTGGTGGCTTGTCCTGCAAGTATAAGGTTCGTAGATTTTGCCTGCTTCATACACATTAGCTTTGCATGCATTCGCTTAACCCGCGCAGATTATAGCGAAGTAGTTTTGTTATAGTGCCTGTGTAGGGTATCAGAGAGCCAGTCTCATGCCGAGACTGGCTCGAATATAACATGCTTAACACTGAATTTCACGCGGGCGAAGCTGCACGTATTTCTTACTAGAAATACGTGCAGCTTCGCCCGAGAATATAAACAGTTTCACAGCCATAATAAGCACGCATAAGCAAGCACATACACTCAGCATAACTCAAGCCAGCATCGAACTTGAACCCACCCAGTGACAGCGCGCCGCCGGCAGCGCACCACAATGGCGATTGTTCGGTCCCGATCACAAGATAGCCGGTTATTTATTAACAACAATTACCTATTGGGCGACTGGAATGTGCGGACGTACTAACATATAGTTATTTTGGCGATTGCCATAGCGGTAATTGCTACTTTAGCAATTCTGAGGTTTATAAATAAATAAATAAATAAACATAAATATTTGGGACACTTACACACACGGTCGTCCGACCCCAAAGTATGTAACTTAATACTTGTGTTATGGGTGACGGATAAATGATAAGTATACTACATATATAATTTTTATTACATACTTGAATAATTAATTAATGTATATAATTTAATATACACCCAGGCTCAAAGAACAAACAAATTGTTTATATAAAATGTTGGCCCTCGGCGGGAATCGAACCCGCGACCCGTGAAGTGAAGGTAGGGTCTCTACCCACTGCGCAAACAGGCCAGTCGATATCAGTTTCATAATATTGAATGCAATAAATTTTAACTTTCCAGTTTTGATCTTTTATTCATCTTGTATAAATCTGAACAGTAATACCGCGTGACCTGTAGTGATGGTCGTGGTTTCGAATCCCATTCCTGAAAACACAGGGTCTCATAACAACTTGATGCTCAATTGTTATTTATTAGGTATACAAGTAAATTTATTCGCGACGACCAAGTCGCACACAGAATATTAAAAAGTAAAATAACGGCCTGTTATAACCCACTGCTGGGCCTCCTCTCTCCGTTTTTTGGAGTGAAGGGTTGGAGCTAAGACCTACCACACTGCTCCAATGCGGATTGGTAGGTTACACACATCCCCAGAATTCTCTAGATATATGCAGGTTTCCTCGTGATGTTTCCTTCACCGAAAAGCGTGTGATAAATTGGAATTATCAATTAGGCACATAAGTTTAAATAAAAAAACTCGGGTTTGAACTCATGACTACGTCGAAGAGGCGCACGGTCTCAACGCGTTACTGTCATATATATACGTGTCTTTAAAGACAGCAAATACTTAAGTAAGTTAGCCTGTTACTTCTTTGAAAAGATGGATATGAGCATATATGTATATCCATGTATCCATCTTTTTAAAGAAGAAAGGAGTCCTTTCCTGATGTAGAATAGTAACAGGCTAACTTACTTAAGTATTTGCTGTCCTTAAATACACACGTCGCTTTAAGTTTTAGTCAAACCCCGCGACCTGAAAACGAAGTTTCCCAACGATAGTAGAACTTTGACAGCAAAGTATCAACAGAGCTTTTACCGTTTTGTATTTAGCGATCATAGCCCGGCATTAAAGGTAAAAGAAAATTGATACGTTAAAAAATTATCTTTATCTCTGGCTAAAGTATTTTCAAACACACCGGGTGAAATATTTGGTATCATCCCATCACTGGTAAAACCACGGAGGATAAAAAACGAAGATCCGCGTATGACCACAAAAAACAATTTGTCACAATATAATTAAAATCAATTGATATCCATTAAACATAAAAACCTCGAACAGGATTTGCGTAATCGATTTCGCGAAGGACACGGTCGATATAATTGCTTCAATTCGATGTCAATATCCATGATCTTTGACATTGTAAAAAAAACATCGAATATTATACAATTGATGAAAAAAATATGATGAAAATCGTGATTCTTAGTTCTGTTATTACGACTGATTACTGATTTGACAACAGCAATAGTGATGTCCATTTTATTGTGAACTTCTTAGCCTCCCGTTCTTCTTACAATTGGAATGGAAAAGGGGTTAGTATTAGTGTAAGCAAAGATCTTTACTGACTGGATATAATAAGGCTATATACATGTCTGACAATCTATGATGGGAATACAAAAGATTACCTCGTATGTCAGAGGCGTCACGTTCTTTGATGATTGTCTATAATTAGAGGCGCGTATTAAATAAATTAAAAGGTAGAATTTGGTAGCGGATGTTGGTATGTCAATGTCAAATTGTCATGTATTGAACGTGTTATTTGGTATGGAGGATTCGTATGTAATTATTCGTCGTATTGAGATGACCTTAACCGCCGAATGGTCTTTAATTTGTTTGAAGCCGGGTTTTTATGTACTTTAGTCAAATAATCGATCCAGCGTATTTTTGGACGGTCATGAAATTGTTTTTGTTCGATCGGACAATTAATTGAGGGATATGTTTTCTTGTTTTGAATCACCAACGAAATTCGTTCGTCAGACAAGCGTTATTATTTTGTTTTTTAACTTTCTTAGGTTTTTATAGAACTATTTATTTAAAATGATTTAAAAGAAAAAAACGGTAGTATGTGGCACTAAGCAACACCTGCAAGTGAATGTGTCAAAGCCAGACTATCCAGTGCTATCTTTCTTCGACTTTGACAGGTACCGATTAGTTTAAGAATCACCTCACTGCCGCAATGCGAAAACTAAACGGTAACATATACCATAAGAAGAAGAAGAATATTATATTCCTATGCATCTTTTCTAATGATATTTTTTGTCATAAGAAACGCATCATCATTATCTTTCTGCCTTTATCCCTCTCTAAGTGGGCTCGGCACAACATGTTAAAAACATGTTGTCACATGATTTGGCTACGTATTTTACGACCGGCCGCCTGCCTGACGTCAACTTACCTTAGTCGTATTTTACGACCCCTCGGTAAGTGAGAGGATGGTCTATTCTACTCAGCCGGATACCACACGGGGGGTCAACCTACCGTAGTCGCTTTTTAAGGCACCTCGGTAAGAAATGAGGATGGTCTATTCTACTCAGCCGGATACCACACTGCATCACAAGCGCATCATGAATTGTAAATAAAAAGTAAGCACATCCATCCACGACCAGCAGGCCTACCATGAACTGTTATTGCGACTCAATTGAAGACGTAAACGATTTTTTTTTCCTTTTTCATACCATGACGTCTTAAAGACGCACACTTTAAGTCGTTGCCGAATAAGCGTTCGGAATTCGTCCTAAGAACATTTGAGTAAAAGAGACAGAGTTATCTATAGTTCATATAACGTTATCCTTTTCAAACATACCTCAATGCAATTCACACTTCACGGTACGAAAAGAAAGCGGTTCGCGGTCGTCGTTTACGTCTTCATTTGAGTCGCAATAAGAGTTCATGGTAGGCCTGCAGGGATTGAACTCACCATTACTGTAAGAACAATAAGTACTGTAAGAACAATAAGTAACAATAACCTTTTGAGCAATGCCTGACACCATATAAGTGATTTATAGAAGCAGGCGTCACTTTGCGGAATTCCATATTATAGAAACTATAATAGAACTACTTTGCCATAATCTGAGAGTGTTAAGCAAATGTATGTAACAACGTATGTAATGATTACGATTTTGTCGTGGAGCCTATCCTCCTGATGATGCTTCGCTTTGGGGCGAAAGGATCGTAGAGATTTTGGTGGTGGTTGTGTGTATTGCTTGTATGCATTGTTGCTGGTGGAGGCGTCTTGGAATACGAGTCGTGACTTTTGCTGCATGTGTAAGGTACATAAATTTTGCCTGCTTCATATACATACATACATTCGCTTAACACACGCGGATTATAGCAAAGTAGTTCTGTTATAGTTTCTGTGCCATATAAAGGTCTTGAACGACTGACGAGCCGTGATAGCCCAGCAGTGAGACTGTGCGACTCTATCGAGGTGGTCACGGGTTCAAACCCCGGGCAGGCACCAATGAGTTTTTCTATTAAAACTTATGTGTCTAATTAGTAATTGCAGGTTTCATCACGACGATTTCCTTCACCGAAGAGCGTGTGATAAACTGCAATTATTAATTGAACACGGGTTTGAACCCGTGACATTGGTAGGTTACACATATCTCTAGAGAATTCTAGGGATATGTGTAACCTACCAATCTGCATTGGAGCAGGGTGATAGGTCTTAGCTCCAACCCTTCTCTTCAGAAACGAAAAGAGGAGGCCCTATGCCCAGCAGTGGGATTGTAACGGGCCGTTACTTTATAAAGGTATTTTTCACCATAACGTTTTTCCCAGCACGCCCGACTTTTAAACCTTGTACGGTTATCCTCTTTTTGTAGACCGTTGGTATGAGCATATGCTAGTGCAATATCAAAGTACCGATTTTGTCGCCTGTTCAGAGACCGACCAGTAATTGATATGTTAAAACTCCTGAGATCTACATAGCTTTGGAAGTATATGACTACAATAACGCAAAGCTGAAGCGCTACCGTGAATAGACTCGTTACGGACTTTGTCCAAATAGTTAGCCCTAATAATCCGGTATGAAAAGGTAGTTTTCATAGGTGATATACTGGTAGAGCTTTTGCGCTATTCTTTCCACATAATTTGAATATAAGAATGAAATCGAATCGAGTGAAACTTCAAGGATGTTTCTGAATTCACAACACACAACATAACAGTGTATTAATATATCGTATAAAGTTCAGTCATCATCATCCTCCGGCCCTTGTCTCACTCTAAGTGGGGTCGGCACAACATGTTACAAACATATTGTCGCATGATTTGGCTACGTATTTTACGACCGGCCGCCTGCCTGGTGGCAACTTACCTTAGTCGCCATTTACGACACCTCGGTAAGAAATGAGGGTGCTCTAATCTATTCTGCCGGATACCACACGGCGTGTAAATAGTCCAGTCAATGCATTTTTATACATACAGCTAAAATTTTGGTGAGGTAGCGTTGAATATTAATTTCTCATTCTGGTAATATTATTTTAGGATGCCTTAATCATTGACTCAGGATTTTAATTATCGTAGCGGGTTACAATTAATAGTAGGAAATTATAATTTTCGTATATAGGCGGTAAACTTTCAAGTTGAATTTACTGTTTTCAATTGATTGATTTCCGTTATCGTCTCACAAGTTACCGTAAATGATAGGACCACATCTAATGCGTAAAATTAACCTCTGAGACGTGCGAGGTTTCTAATCGAACCATAAATTTTTATATCCTAAATCAGCGACGATGCGAGCCTAGCAGAACTTTCGAAAATATACGACAAACAATTCGTTACAGTTTCAAAAAAGATCAATTAAAATATCAAATGGACAACACTAATTACTCGATCCAGTAACGTTCTTGAACAGTAAACGGAGCCGATGTATCGATTAAAAGAAATTGACACAAGACGATCAAAGGCGGCATCCGAAATATTTCAATAAAACAGATTGACTAATAATGAGCGAGTCAGCGATCGAAGCGATCTGTCGTGAGAACTTCAAGCTGTTGGTACGACTTTTACAACTCTGCTACTGCGGCCACGCAAGGAGCGGAAGCGTTGGATGCTATTGGTTTTAGATAATTTAACAATTTTAATAAATTTATATATTGGAAAAATATAATAGACCGGCTGCATAGAATAGACCACCCTCATTTCTTACCGAGGTGTCGTAAAAGGCGACTAAAGTAAGTTGACGTTAGGCAGGCGGCCGGTGGTAAAATACGTACGTACGTACGTACGTACGTACAACATGTTACAACATGTTTGTAACATGTTGTGCCGACCCCACTTAGAGCGGGATAAGGGCAGGAGAATGATGATGATGACACAATTTAAACATATAAGAATATAGTAACAGTGTTTTTATTATATTGACAAATCATCAGATTTGTTAACTACTGTATTATTAGTATTATTGTATAAAAGTAAACTTTTTATTCAAAATAAAGTTTCTTTGATGACATAATATTCCATTCATCATATATAATTGAATGAGATTGATTTGTTGTTAAATGGTGCCATATTGTTATCTATATAAGGCATGCTTATTATTATATTGTATTGATAATCCTTTACAGCCTGTGAAATCTTAGGAAATATAAATAAAATAGAAGTTTAGTCAAGTTAAAAAAAGTTTTTACCAAATTTCATGTCCCTTCCGTTAACTATTGAAGAGTTTCATCCTCTGGAGTCAAACCTGGAAGCAGCATCAGATCATGCTTATCATAAACATGTATTATTATCGCGACTGGAATAATACACAAAATTTCAGCTCTACCAAATACGAGGAAGTAGGTCAAATTTAACTAACAAATATTTCACCTTTATCGCAATGTATGTAACATTGCAAGTTGAATGTAAGATTTTAATGACTTTTAATGATTTTAATGAGTCGACTAAGGTATGCACATACCTTAGTCGCCTCTTACGACACCTCGGTAAGAAAGGAGGGTGGTCTATTCTATGCAACCGGATACCACAAAGCAAATACCTTAGTCGCCTCTTACGACACCTCGGTAAGAAACGAGGATGGCCTATTCTATGCAGCCGGATACCACAAAGCACATACCTTAGTCGCCTCTTACGACACCTCGGTAAGAAAGGAGGGTGGTCTATTCTATTCTGCCGGATACCACACGGCGTTATATGTTTAATTTGTGTCAAAGACTCAAAATATTCATTTACAACGAATATATACAAGTTAAATAAAATATCTGATATTACTTACTCGGTAGTACCACACAATACATACATGAAATGATCTCAATCTAAAAAATTGAATCGCTAAGCAGATTCTTTATGGTAAAAAGAAGCCAGCCTAGTCACATGTAATAGATGTTACAAGCAATATAACAGAACTAACTACTTTGCTATAATCCGCACGGGTTAAGTGAATGCATGCAAAGCCAATGTGTATGAAGCAGGCAAACTCTACGCACCTTATACATGCAGGACCAGCCACCACATGCACCCCAAGGCGCAATTCACCAGCAACAACGAACACAAAAGCAGCACACACACCCACCACCACAATCTCGACGATCGTTTCGCCCCGAAACCGAAGCATCATCAGGAGGATAGGCTTCACGACAAAAATCGTACGTGGTGAATTGCGCCTTGGGGTGCATGTGGTGGCTGGTCCTGCATGTATAAGGTGCGTATATTTTGCCTGCTTCATACACATTGGCTTTGCATGCATTCACTTAACCCGTACGGATTATAGCAAAGTAGTTAGTTCTGTTATATTGCTTGTAATATGGAATTCCGCAAAGTAACGCCTGCTTCTATAAATCATGTAATAGATGTTTCTAAGAAAAGGGTTCATATAAGCCCTATACCCTCGTACCTCGTAGCCCATCACTAAAGCGCGACTTTTACAACTGCTTCACTGAGAAGAAATCCACCTATTTCGAATTCGTCACGCAATTCGTCAATCAATTCACCGTCACCGCTCCATACGTCGTCTGTAGTCCATTAAATGTCAATTTTCATTAAAAAAAACACCTCTTTGCGTTCGCCGCTCGTATTAATTCCTTTGAAATTAATAGCGGTGACAAATTCATTAATTTGAATCGTTTTTATCTGGTTCTAAAGTATTCGATGGGTTACAATCCGTTTGGACGTAAAAATTATTTTCTTAGCCTTAAATATTGATAGTTGGTATTAATATTGATGTGAATTAAAGTTTTGAGTACTCAGATCTTTTTTTTTTCCGAACTGACTGTATGCTGTCACCGGGCTCAGATCTTAACATGAGTATAGACTTATATGTTTTTTTTTATTTCCAATACAATTTGTATGATATATACTCGTAAATATTGATATAATTCAAACACACCTTTGGAAAATCTCGCAGGGTTTATATTAAGTTGTGAAAGTCGCACTAGTTTTAAAGTTTATTTTTCAATGGCTATTTATACCTATTAAGTCAAACATGCAAGTTTATAAGAAATATAAATAAAAAACAACAAAATATAGTTACTATACAGTATTCAAAATTAGATGCCGTGTGCTATCCGGCAGAATAGAATAGACCACCCTCCTTTCTTACCGAGGTGTCGTAAGAGGCGACCAAGGTATGTGCCGTGTGGTATCCGGCTGCATAGAATAGACCACCTTCATTTCTTAACGAGGTGTTGTAAAAGGCAACTAAGGTAAGTTGACATCAGGCAGGCGGCCGATCGTAAAATATGCAGCCAAATCATGTGACAACATGTTTAAACATGTTGTGCCGACCCCACTTAGAGTGGTATATAAGGGCAGGAGAATGATGTCAGCATTTATAGAATTAGGCGTTACTTTGCGGAGATCCATAACACAAAAGTAATAATAAAATTATTTTGCTATAATCCGCGATACAGTAAATAGAAAATATATATAGTGTTAAATGTATAGTGGACTATCCGTATTTTCATATAAGATACATGCAGACTGCGGGATTCGTAAAACACATGCACAAACATCCACCACTTCCACCACAATACACAAGCACTACACACGTTCACTATCACAAACTCAACAATCGTTTCGCCCCGCAACCGAAGCATCATCAGGAGATAGACTCCATGACAAAATCGCAAAGCTTTGCGATGGTGGAGTTTCAAGGTGGATTTTCATGGTGGAGGTTTGTGCATGTGCATTTACGAATCCTACATATAGCGGGTATGAAAATACGGATAGTCCACTATACATTTAGCATTATATATATTTACTATTTACTGTATCATGGATTGTAGCAAAATAATTTTATTGTTACTTTTGTTTTAATTTATATATAGATTTAACCGAGCAGTGAGAATGTTTGAGTGATTTTGAGGGAGTCACAGGTTAAAACCACAGGCAGACCTGAATGAGTTTTTCTGTTAAAACTAATGTGTCTAATTTATATATACAATTCATCACACGATTTTCGGTAAAGGAAAACAGAAGATAAAAAGAAACCCGCATAACCTATAATTTTTATATCAGATATTTTTTTGGATATCTGTAATTTTCCAATCTGGGCTGAGTTCCAATAAAGAGAGAGTAGGCCCATGCCCAGTTGTGGGATTGAAAAAGGCCAATACTTTACTTTTACTTTAAAACAATTTTACCACATTCACAGTCTTACAATGAGGTCGTCTCAATAAACATTCTGAGGTTTTAGGAACAGCAATGAAATAAACATTGATGGTAGCTAATAAAACCTTTATCCACGCGTAATTTGTGGTCTTTGGATGGCCTATAGACTATATTAATTACACGTACACGTGTTAAATCGATTTACTTGCCATTGCCGTATTGCTTCGCAAGCCGCAATATTTTATCTTTTGGAACGAAATTCCTTAACGCTCTAGGCCAGTGTTTCCCAACGTTGGGCCTACGCCCAATAACGATAGTGGGGCAATTTGATTGTTAAAAGGAGCAATTTAGCTCGACATGAGCTCAACTCTTTCACCCCGGGCCTTTTAAATATTATATAATGCCAAATTTAACGAAAATAGCAGATTGTTTTTCCTAAAACCAAAATAATTTAAGTTTCTTTAATGAACAATCCATTTTTTTAATAAATTTACTTATGGAGGGTAAAATAATTTTAGAAAGCTAAGGTGGGGTAGGGCACAAAGTTGGCAAACACTGCTGTAGGTAAAAATGCTGTTGACTAAAATCGTCACGTAAGGAAAAAGGGTTTCCAACCAAATACCAAGATATGGATTGTGTATCTTTTATTTATTTATTCCACAATTATGACAATTGTCAAGTTAATTATTCTTGGGATCATTCTACGTGGGCATGATTTGTATAGTAGTAGCGTGTAAGTAATCTAAGATAGATATAACTTGTACATTTTTATTATTACTACATATTTTACTAGCTGCGCCTGCGGCTGCATCCTGTGTCGTAATATGACGTAATATTTTTAATTGAAATTTTGAATAAGGACGCAGTCCTCCTTATTCTATATAAAAAACAACATCGAAACTCTAGACTTCACAATCAAAATATCTGAATTATAATAATAACCTTAATTTATTAATTAACTAGCTGTGGACAAATGCGTGTCACAATTTTTTTTTAGAATTCAAATTTTTAACATAAAAGTAGTTATTGTGAGTTAACCATAAGAGATAGAGACATGCTGTCGCGGACTTTTTTGTAGTAGTTTCATAGATCTGCAATTCTCTAGTATATTACTTTATCGTATCTTTGTTGGTTCACGCGGCACACGTTACTAAAGCTCCCAGCAAGCGAGTTTGTTTACAATTGCGCGACCTTTTCGACACAATTTACATAAAATCATAATACACTAACTAATCTAAACCTTCCGGAAGAATTAAAATATCTTTTTATTTTTTTTAATTTAAAAATCCGTGCCAAAATCCGTTCAGTAGATTGAAAATCGATAATAGACAGACAGCTATTGATAGACGATATAGACGAGTCTAATGTTACCCTACTTATAGGCGGACACTGCTTGCTTTAAAAATACAGTACATTTGGATCATAATAAAAATAATATGAATAAAGTTGTAATTGTGTTATTTACTAGTGAGAATACATTCACATTATGAGGGTGGTTATATCGTCAAGTCCATCACCATTGTCTTGTCAGTTAATCAACAAAGTTTACCGCGATCAAATCAAATTGTTTTAGTTTAGTTTTCCGACGACTTTTTTTTTGATGGTACGTCTCGGTAAAAGCAAACTTCTTTATCAGTTGTAGTGGTTCTTCAAAAACATTAGACGATTCAAAAGTATTCTAATTTATTACTTGAATAAAGAATTGACAAGAATTGACGATTACCGAAAGAGACTTTAACGAGCTTTGTTATTCTCGATATTGCGATAATAACAAATTCCTAGCACCTCGTCATGCATAAATGCCATGGCATTGTAGGCAGAAAATGTAGAAGTGCTTCTTTTTATCATACAAGACTTATAAGTCAATTGTAGACGTTACTTTTTTGCTTTCTATTATCAGTACTTGATAACGTCCACATTACGGTGCAAGAGGAAAAAAACAGTTTGCTTAAACTTTTATATGACCATCGTATATCAATATCACTAAAAAAGGTTGAAATGTCAGAAAGCTGTAACGATGATAAACAGTTTTATAAAAAGAATTTGACCTAATGGTTGGATAACTATAATTAATATGTACATACATACCTTAATAGGTATTTTGAATTCGTCACGCATTTTACGGTTAAGGAAAACAATATGAAGAAACTTGCACACACCTGGAGATTCTTTAAAAACCGTAAAACATGTCGAAGTGTGGGTGTTACCTCTGTCTTATCTCTAATTCTTTTCTTTATGCAGAGAGAGAGAGAGAGTAGAAGGGGTTATAAACCGTTTATCAATTAACTGATTTCTATATAGGATCGATATCGTTGTCACGGCGTTGAACTGCCCTAACTTATAATTTAATATACCGTGTATAATTTTCAGGGAAATAAGAGAACATCATGGAACTGAAGATTGGTTGTAAGCCCCTAAAGTCAACCAATCTAATATAAAGCTGTGATATCCGAACATTGAAACGATGTGACACCAGAAAGTCACAGTGGGTTAAACTTCTATCCTTTCTCCATAAAACAAGAAATATTTACTAACAATGAAATAATTATAGGTCGTTATTTTAAACAAAGCAATCCCTTATAAAGGTTCTCTAAAACATAACAAGTATTCCGAAAGTATTCCATGTCAATGTACCAGATAAAAGATATGTAATTGTCCCTATCTTTTCATCTCCTTAGACAATGCGTGCTCAGGTGGTTATTACCAAGTCTATTGTTGTGTCCACCTACCGGAAAATTACAAAGAAAACCTCTATGTACAGTATATACGGAGTACCTATTGTCTCTTGTAATCACATATTGCGTTGCCGATTGGTCAGCCACGGTTTCATACTCGGAACGACAAAATCATCGACCATAACATCCGTATGTAAGGCAATCTGACAAAGCGTAGAGAACGTGCAACGTATATAGCCAGTAATGTAAAATATTCCTCACAGATTTTCAGTTGCATTGCTACACTGTGTCATGTTCGCTGGAGCTGACAAACATCTGCAAAATTACATTTGCGTGCCGTGAACTATTGTTTTAATTGATCACTTCTTTATTATAATGGAATAAGGAGTATGGTTCGCTTCAAGGATTGTCTCATTAATTTGTTATATGTAAGTGTCAGCCGTTACGGTTTGTTAGTCTTGCGTTGCTTCAGCGTTCTCAGAGGTTGCAAATTCTGTCGCAGTCATGTGATGACTTAGACTCACACTTGTTTATATCAAAATAAGGTGTTATTATCCTTAGTTATAGAACGGACAAGTTGGCCTATATTAAGGGTAACAAACAGATGTGTTACTATTATTATCTAAATAGAAATAGATTGATAATTCTTATTTATGCGAAGAAGAGGCTTTTCTGCTGCTATTGCTAAGTAAATTGTCGTTGTGAGATTGTGACAAGAAAGTTGTCTGCATTTTTCACGTTAAATCCTAAAGTGATTTTTTGTGCAAAAACCGCACCAGCTCTTGTCACCTGAAAAGCCAATATAACGAGGTGTTGAAAGAAATTATACGTAAAGCATATTACAAAATTGAATATTATATTGATGATAAAAATGCCTGGATTTGAAAATCCTTTCAGCTTCATACAAGTCTGCGGTTTAATAATGTAGAATTGAAAATGTTTAAAACATTGACCGCCGAGTTTCTTGCTGGTTCTTCTCGGTATGAGCAACATTCCGAAAACAGTTGTAGCTTCATAAATCATATTGATCCTTGACGATTGTTTGAAAAGTGTTCGAAAGAGCTTATTTGAATAAAGAACATTTTGATTTGATTCGATTCGATTTCATTTGATTTAAGGAATCGTATCTTTGACTGCTTTGAACCACGATCGACCAGATTTCACTTTTTAAATTGTTTCTGGTCGTTGCCGAGAGTTGATCATATTATTAATACTATTAATTTACACATTGTTTTTAAATCTGATACTTGGAGGGCACAATAGACGCAGGTGAGGTCGACTCTTTATAAAACATACGAGTGACGCGTAAGACTGTGATCGAAAGATTTATATTTGACAAGGCTCGTAATTTTTCGAAAGAAAAACCGGAAATTATCCAGCGCTCACAACTAATTTTTTTTATTAACTTGGCGGTATTCGTGTTTGTTATCTGTTTAGCAATTACTTGTGAAGCGCACTAGATATAACAGCCGTAGAATCAAAGATTGACAAAATTGATACATTTTTATGACTTAATAACGCAATAAAAACTGTGCCATAAACACGAGAGCAGTCTTATTAAATTTCAGATATCCGCAACATCTTGCTAACATGGATTAACAAAACGTTTAATTTCGTTTAATAATGTTGTCATATGATTTGGCTACGTATCTTACGACCGGCCGCCTGCCTCATGTCAACTTATCTTAGTCATATTTTACGACCCCTTGGCTCACCAAATAGACCACCCTATTTCTTAAAATAGGGTGGTCTATTTTACTCAACCGGATACCACACGGTGAGTCAACTTACCTTAGTCGCCTTTTACAACACCTCAGTAAGAAATGAGGGTTGTCTATTCTACTCAGCCGGATACCACACGTCGGGTCGACTTACCTTAGTCGCCTTCTACGACACCTCAGTAAGAAATGAGGGTAGTCTATTCTAATCAGCCGGATACCACACGGCATAGTATTATAAAACAACTATTCATCAAAAGACTTCACATAAAATAAACCGTGAAAACAGAGCTCGCAGATTTATATTTAAAGACAATAAATTTTGTCACGCTCTGTATTTTCGCAACTGTCGCGTCTAATTTTAAATCAAATCCAACAGATCTGATAAATCCGCCAAGTATTCGAATAATCCCGTCAAAGGTTGGAATTTGATGAAAAAAGTGGACAGATCCCAGGCAGGAGAGTGTAGCCAGTTATTATGCAAATCTATCGTCAACGTCGAGGGGACGACTTGAGATATAAAACAGGGTTGGATTACATGTAAGCGGAAACTCAACTCAGTTTATTATTTTAGATCTACTTCAAGCGCGATTTAATGATCACATAAATTTTTGGCCTAATAAAAACGTAAAGTACCTATCTACCTACCTATAGTACCCGGCATTAAATAATGCACATCGATGTTTAGAACGAAACAGCCTGTCAGTTCGGTTTCGTAGAGCACTGTCACTGTCGCTCAGTTAGTAGGTGACGTTTCACACCGGTTCGTCAGTCTGTGCGACAGAGACAATGCTCTAGAGACAGATTCTAGCCGCATTCTATCTCTAAGCCTCGATGTGCATTATTTATTGCCGCATACTATACATGACTTACGTACCTAACCTAAGGAAATCATATTTTAAAACACGCTAAAAGGTTAAAATAAAAAGATAATTTAAACGCTATTATTTATGTTATAAAATAGATTTAAGAAAATATAAATTGTCCAATAAATATAAAAAAAACACTTGAAGTAATACCTTCAAGTGTTTTTTTTATATTTCGCAATGATTAGTAATATTAAAAAATGAATAAAAAAATATTAATGAAACGAAAAATACATATAGATCAACATGTATTATTTTAAATCAAGCACTATTCAACCCTTGTACGTGCAGCATTAGAATAGATCATAAACTAAATTTACAGTCATAATTTTATATCACTCTTAAGGACAAAATAATATAATTTTATACCGGAATTTAGCATAAAAGTTAGTAAGAAAACATTGTCTAGTATAATAATTTTTTTTATTAAACTAGAGAAAAAAATATGAACGCGATGTTGTTAAGTTGGAAACAAAAAAATATTAATTGTGTTTCATATCATTAATGTCACTTGTTAATGCCTTTAATATTTGCGTGAAAAGGGGAATTACTTATTTAATCATACAAACTCATATAACGAAACACATACAAACAAATCCAATTGTAAATATGCTGTTAGTTCTAGCCTGACCTGAGCATGGTAAATTCGGGGAATAGAGTTCAGAAACTCTTGTATTATGTAGGAAAATAGTCCTTACCTTCTCTGAAGGTGGATCACAGTTGAGGATATGTAGTAAAATGTAAAATAGTGTATTGTATGTATAAAGTATAGTGCTATGACTAGTGATCACGTCCTCAGGTGTGGAGGGAAACCATAATCTATTTAAATTCTTTGCATTAGCGAAAATTATTTAATATCGCATTAGGAATGCTGAATTAACCTAACAATAATAAACAACCGTTCTAAACATATGTAATACACAATAATATACACAGTTATTTGATAAAAAAAAGCGAAATTCACCATGTATTCCAACCCTATAATTTACTTCGGAGGGCGGTGACGGAATGTCAAAAATTTCGCTCAGAAATGTGACTAGTGTGAGTTTGAAAACTCGAAACAAAATAAATTATGAGAGACCGAAATTAGAGACGCCCGGGGACAAAGACAAAATTTTATAGCCTTTAGACTTTGTTATATGGATTTTTTTTATTTGATTCTAGCTAAAATATAAATTGCTTTACATATTCAAAGCATAATTACTGATACAGTTAAACTCATTGCCGAGTTTAAATAGATAGATTATACAATTGAGCAGGAGTGTTTTAAATTTATTTATAGTAGCGATGACTACAAAAATCAGTAGGTACCAGTTTTGATAATACAAAAGGTATATCACAAAATTTGCAAAAACGCTGTGATAGCCCAGCGGTGAGACCGTGCGACTCTTTCGAGGGGAACACGAGTTCAAACCCGGGCAGGCACCAATGAGTTTTTCTATTAAAAACTCATGTGTCTAATTAATAATTGCAATTTATCACACGCTTTTCGGTGAAGGAAACATCGTGAGGAAACCTGCATATCTCTAGTGACTTCTGGAGATATGTGTAACCTACCAATCCGCATTGGAGTAGCGTGATAGGTCTTAGCTCCAACCCTTCTCTCCAGAAACGGAGAGAGGAGGTCTATTCCCAGCTGTGGGATTGTAACAGGCCGCTACTTTTACTTTTTATATCACAAAATTAGCAAAAACAGAGGACAGACAATAAAGTTTCAAATTATCATATTAAATTATACTCTGTAACAGGATGTGTTGTTTAAATAAATGCGATTCAGCATTTAGCAAAGATAAGATAATATTTTTAAGACTATTTTTTCTAAAAATAATATTAGGACTCTTGGTTTTTTAAATATTCTCATCTGACGGTAAACGAAAGATACAGTTTTAGATAGAAATCACCGGTAGTTGTTTACGCTTTATAAAACCTTATGTTAAGGCTTTTTAGCCACGAAACACAGATGCGAGGAGTCAATTTTATATATATAATTATATCACTTTAACGAAGGTGTTTTCAGGAAATCGAGATTTCCGATCTAATAATCCAGTGAAGCAGAAATCATTCATCAAATACTAGTTTAGAATTTCGATGGATTCCTTTGGTAAGTTAAAATGGGCTATTTAACTGTTGTTATAGTACCCGGCAATAAATAATACACATCGATGTTTAGAACGAAACAGCCGGCCAGTTCGGTTTCGTAGAGCGCTGTCACTGTCACGTCAAAGTATATGACGTTTCACACGTGTTGGTCAGTCTGTGCGACAGAGACAATGCTCTATGTAGCAGAACTAGCCGATTTTCTCTCTCTAAGCCTCGATGTGCATTATTTATTGCCGGGTACCTACTATACTTTTGATGACCAAATTGACTATGGTGACCGAAATATACATGTGCGCAAATGATTTTAGATGACCTTGATAAAAATTAGCAAGGTTTCGAAACCCAGTCCCTTATGTTACAGTTATTTATAATTTTTCTATGAATTGTTTTTAATTGACGCTTAGAATTCACAGTAAACAAAAAATATTGCAATCAAACCTGCATACATTTCTTTATGAAAAATTCCCTTTTTTGGGAAGATATTTATAAGAAAATCCTTGTGATATGTAATGCAATTTTCGATTGCATATATAAATCACAAGCTAGTAGGTATTGAATACAAGTTTAATTATGTAACGTTGTTTAGACTAGGATTTCTAAAGAGACGCAGTTTTAATCCTGTAGCTTTCTAAATAGTTATCATATTATAAAATTTATAGTTTCTCAAATAAATATCAAGAACCTTGAATTTTTTGTCTGCTATTGCCGTTCAGTGACCTACTGGTCACTGTATTCGTCCTTACGGAAATCATGTTACTCAGTCTAGTATAACATATATATCTAGTATAGTACTAATTAATGAAATAACATTAAAACTACAATTTTGATTTTTCAGCTCCACTTTATTTTCTTTATTATTTTGATATAGTATATATCTGGTTTTTAACTGAGATTTACAACAATAAATATCAGGCTATGAATTCTTACTAGCGTTTGATGTTTATCGATTACAAGAAATAGGAGTTCAAGCAACTTCATGGGGTCAGAATAATGTTAATCTAGGGTTAACAGTTCTTCTTGCTTAGTAGCGAGATTAATTAGGATTTATAGGTCAGTATATTTTAATATGGCATAGTAGGAAGATAAATGTCTAATAAATTCAAACTCTCAATGTCTGAACCACCCATTTCACTACCAATTCGTTAATTTGAACAATGAAATGCATACATAACACAAACATCTATATGTATATGCTATCATCAGCCTCCTGCCCCGATCCCACTTTAAGTGGGGTTGGCCCAACATGTTGTCATATGATTTTGCTATGTATTTTACGACCGGCCGCCTGACTGATGTCAACTTACCTTATTCTTATTTTATGACACCTCGGTAAGAAATGAGGATGATCTATTCTATTTCAGCCAAATATCACACGGAGGGTCAACTTCCGAGTACCTTAGTTGCCTTTTACGACACCTCGATAAGAAATGAGGGTGGTCTATTCTACTCAGCCGAATACCACACGGCGTAACTAGGTCATATCGTTAAATTAATTATATCATAACCTTTTGTGAATTCCAAACTTTCTTAACAATATATGATCTTTATATTGTAGCTGATTAAATTTTTTGAAGAATCAAATTTCGGCGAAAAAAACTCTGTTTCTCTTAACAGTTATACTTATAGCACTACCAAAAATTCATGACCATATAAGAAATTGCAGAAGCTGATTACTTTATAACCCTACTTTCTAATTCAGACAATGCAACACGCAACGAAGCAGGGAAGGGTAATACACCTAGTCTAATAAAAATGGCCACATAATTTCAAATCTTGTACGACCGCTAGTCGCAACGTGCTGTGACCGTTCCGCGGCGCGCACATCTGAATTATTCATCATTGGACGTAATTAAATGTCTTGGATGTAAAAACTGCTGACACCTTCCTGTGGGATACCATAGGGTAAAACGTGCACGACGTACAAGTATAACGATACGTCTTATTGCATAATATCGAACAATTTAAATAAAGCATTATTAGGCGTAGCTCGATTTCATCAGGTTTGTTTGATTAGGAATAACTTCTTCTCGAACGTTATCTTCATTACATTCTCCATTTAGTCCAGTAGTATTTAACCTCTCTCAAGGGAGCTCAAAAGACCAGGAATGGTAGATATTTGGTCACACCGATCGCCTGCGAGGTCTTTTTTGCGAGGTCCCTCTATTTTGGCTACAACACACAACTCTTCAAGGCTGTCAGGTTGCCGGCGAGCGATGTGAGCAAAGTAACCGAGGATTCTTTGCTAACAAATCGGAGATAGCAGAGACCGTATGCGCAGTTGCTCTAAAATAGATTTGTTAGTACGTTTGACCAAACATCTTAAGTCGACTATTAACGTAACGCGTAATAAACAATTCGAGTAAATTATTACTCAATTTTATGTGTGACAGTGTCCGATTATCAGAAACATCATCTGGTGAGTTTATCAATTTTTGCGTGGACAAAAAACAATCCGGGACACAAAGATGCTTAGTTTCATCCTCATGTATTTAAAAGTTGAGATCCTCGTTTACAAAAGCTTTGCAAATTTTTAAATTAATAATTGTGCACTAAGCTTAATGACCCGTAGACTGCAAGATCGTAGAGTGCAATAAAATACGTTTCCAGGAAAAAGCGTTCTTTTCCTTTTTGAAAAACTCTTTCTGGAACGTTCAACTGGAAAGCCTAAGTGTCGGTGTATATCATCAATACATATAATAAAATCGTTGAGATGTCAAATCTGTACATTTAATATTAAAAGAAAAAAAATAGTGTAGTCGTCTCAAAATACGCTCCTAAACATGAAACAATAGTTTTTAAAATTTTTGTCGGTTTATCTGTTTGTCTGTTTGTCGGTTTGTCTGTATGTCTGTGCGTTTGTTCCCGCTAATCTCAGAAACCGCTGATCCGATTCGGACGCGGTTTTCACTAATATATAGTCGGAAGTGTCACTTAACATATAGGGTATGTTTTATTCCAATCGGTCAGCAAATAAAAAAGATATGTCAATTTTAAGGTGAAAGGTCGTATACTTTAATACTGGTACTTGCATTTTTAACGTTTTTCTCTGTTCCTGGAGCAATCTTTCTTACTGAATTTCATATGTTACCATGGCTAGAAGAATCACACATCTTTTTATGAGAACTAGGCTGGTCTGAAGCTGATTTTTTTGAAAAATTTTACATTTTAATTCCAGTTTTTTAGGGCATTGTGCGTTTGTTTCCGCTTATATCAGAAACCGCTGATACGATTTGGACGCGGTTTTCACTAATATGTAGTAGGAAATTTCACTTAACATATAGAGTATGTTTTATTTCAATCGGTCAGCAAATAAAAAAGATATGTCAATTTTAAGCTGAAAGATCGTATACTATGATACATAAGCTGTGATAGCCCAGCGGTGAGACCGTGCGACTCTTTCGAGGTGGTCGCCAGTTCCCGGGTTCAAAGTCCCTAATTGATAATTAAAATTTATCACACACTTTTCGGTGAAGGAACACATCGTGAGGAAACCTGCATATCTCTAAAGAATTCTGGGGATATGTGTAACTTACCAGTCCGCATTGGAGCAGCGTGGTAGGTCTTAGCTCCAACACGTCTCCTCAGAAACGGAGAGAAGAGGGATAAGCCCTCTTCTCTCCGTTTCAGCCCAGCAGTGGGATTGTAATGGGCTATTACTTTACTACTTTACTTTATACTATTTATACAGGTACTTGCATTTTTTTCGTCTTTCGCCGTTCCTAAAGCAATCTTACCTGCTAGATTACGTATATTACCATGGCCAAGAGAAGCACAAATCTTTTTATGACAATTAGGCCGGACTGAAGCTGACGTTATTGAAGAATTTCACATTTTTATTAGTTTTTTTTGGCTTTGTGCGTTTGTTTCTGCTAATCTCAGAAACCGTTGAAACGATTTGGACACTGTTTAAACTAATATGTAGAAAGCCTAATTTTTTTAGTTCAATTGGTCAGCAAATTAAAAAAATTTCAACTTTAAGTTGGAAGGTCGTTTGCAATTATAATGGTACTTGCATTTTTTCCGTTTTCCGTCGTTTTAATGAGAATTATGAGAACAAGGCCGGTCTGGAGACGTTATTTTTATAAGAATATCACATTTTATATTCATCGTTAGTAATCATTGTTAATAGACGGTGAATGTTTGTATGATGAAATGAATCTTTTTATTTCTTGAAGGCATTTACTTGAAATTCTGGATGAAACGTAACAATATAGGTATTAGAACTTATAGTATAAGAACAAAATTTCTTATGGTTTTGAACGAATCTTTCCAGTGCAAATTAATATCTTTGCTAAATAACAGTTATGGCATGAAGGAAATTAAATTTAAAATGGAGTAGTAGATAGTGGTAGTATTCGAGTAACGTAACAATTGTCATAGGAACTGCTATTTAACCCCCCGGATCGATTTGATTTTTGTGATGGAGATATTTGCAAGGTTGGATACCGATAGAAGCTATTGAATATTACAGAACTACGGTCCACGCGGACGAAGTCGCGGGTAAAAGCTAGTTCATAATAATGTTCTATTCAATATTTTTTCAATTCATATGTAACGTAATTAAATTTAATTTCATAGTGGTTCTGCAATGCTTTGTTCAATGCATGACATGAATGTGACGGTTTGAATAATTTATAGAATTAGGCGTTACTTTGCGGAGATCCTAATACAAAAGTAATAATAAAATTATTTTCGTATCGCGGATTATAGCAAAATAATTCTATTATTACTTTTGTGACGGTTTGAAATCGTTGAAATTTACATATTTTTTTTTATTGGTTTCGCGAAACGGTTTGGTGGAACAGAGCCTGCCTCAACTAATATTTTAAGAGGGTTTCCTTAGTTGATGAGTTAAACGTAGGATTCAGAAGAAAGTGGCGAAAAAATTGGGGAAGCAATTTAGAGAAAAGGCTCCTCCTCACTATGGACTCCTTGCTGCTGGGCAAGGAGTCCATAGTATTTCTTAAAAAAAAATATTTCGTAAATATATTTAATAAACAATTAATTATTTAAAACAATGAATGGGTGATAGTTTAAAAGGATTCTGAATTAAAAGTATAAATAATACCGAAAAATTTCAACGTGCTGGCTTTGGAAATACTACTGTTACACCTCTTGGCTCGATTACTCACACCAAATATCTAGAGATCCTTTCCGTTGTTGCCGCTGTGGCGACACAGTACGCCAGTATCTACAGCGAAGGCAAAATTGTAAACACTTTCTACAGTCAGTCTCCAGTCTACAGAAAGCTTTAAACTAAGTGTAAAGAAAACTAATTGTAAAACTAAGTGTAAGAAATATGCTTATACGTAAAGCATATTACAAAATTGAAGATTATTAATTTTGGATGAAAAAATGCCTTGATTTGAAAATGTTTTGAGCTTCATATAAGACAGCATTTAATAATGTAAAACTTGAACCAGTTGTACCTTCATTAATCATATTAATAGTTGACGATTCAAAAGTGCCTAAAATGGCTTATTTGAATAAAAAATATTTTTATTTGATTTGGTTTCGGGTAGCAGTTAGTTATTAAAGGGTTAGGTTAAAATCACCCGGAGTTCGCAACGTTGTAAGTACTTTAGGGGTAATTAGATACAATGGTCCAAATGCCCCGGATTAGTTGAAATGTAGTGTTAAAAAGTGTTCATAGTGCAAAGGGTTTCTATTAATTGTATATGATTACGTAGTAACGTATGATCATTTCATAATATGGAATTAATTTTATCAATAATTTAATCGCTGACTTATTCTTTCTCCTACCCTTATCGCACTCTAAGCGGGGTCGGTACATGTTTTCCTCTTCCATTCTCTTCTATCATTCGTCAACTCTGGCGCTACTCCTTTTTTATGCATGTCATACTTCACACATTCCAACCATCTCTTTTTAGGCCTCCCTCTAGTCACATATCCAACCACATTCAGATTCAACACTCGCTTAGTCACATGATCTTCATCCCTCCTTATTACATGTCCATACCATCCCAATCTTGCACCTCTCATCTTTTCTATAATGGGCGCAACTTTCATACTTCCCCTCATATACTCATTTATTATTTTATCTAGTCTTGTCACACCACTCATCCACCTTAACATCCTCATCTCATTTACATGCTCTTCTCTCTTCTTTCATCCATCTTTTTCATTGCCCAACATTCTGATCCATACATTTCGACAGGTCTTATGACCGATTTATAAATTTTCCCTTTAAGTTTAAGGGGCATTCGGGGGTCACATACTGTTCCTGAGACCTGTCGCCACTTCATCCATCCTGGATTCATTCTATTCCTCACATCGCGATCAATTTCACCGTTTCATCATCATCATCATTTTCTGTAAAAGCGAACCAAGGTACCGGAAGTCGGAACAGACTGGCAAAAAAACACCATTTAAGGTTATTTTTTTAATTTAATCGCTGACTATTTCATTAAAATTAAAATTAAAAATTAAATCAAGCTGGCTATAATTTCGTACAGTTTTTAACTTCTCTAGATACGTTACCTCTACGTGTTAAAATAAATATTCAAGACAAGTGTACAACGATTTCCTACGCAAGCAAAAACTAACAATTAGATAGGAAATATCGTCTGTACTTGACATTTAGCTCGCTCACGCGCAATGCATTTACCTCGCAATAAGCAATTACACTGCAAGCACTCTCCGTTTCTTACTTTACTGGAGCCTTGTTAACAAAAGAAAAAACCTTATGCTGTGCTCCAAGTATTGAAAGTTGAGGCCGATAGTGATTTTTTACATAATTAATGAATTTTGTTGAATGATATAAATTAGAATCAAAGCATATTGTACGATTTTTGTTTTTGTTTTTCTTGTAAGATTATTCTATTAAAAGTAAGTAGCGGTCTATTACAATTCCACTGCTGGGAATAAGCCTCCTCTCTCCGTTTCTAGAGGGAAGGGTTGGAGCTAACACAACCACGCTGCTCCAATGCGGATTGGTAGGTTACACATATCTCCAGAATTCTCTAGAGTTATGCAGGTTTCCTCACGATGTTTTCCTTCACTGAAAAGCGTGTGATAAATTGCAATTATCGATTAGACAAATAAGTTTTAATATAAAAACTCATTGGTTTTGAACTCGTTACCCCCTCGAAAGAGTCGCACGGTTTCACCGCTGGGCTACCTACCACAGGTCTATTGTATTAATATTATTCATTAATTTTGGAGTGATTCCTCAATTAAATCCCTCTTTTCAGTGGTACTTAATAATATATGTTTATTGATTTAAATTTATTAACTGATTTCATCATAAACTTTTAGAAAAACATCAAACGTTATGCTGAAATTTCTGTGATTTGTTATGACGAATTAAAAACATTAAATATTTAATGTAACATATAGTACGCGGAAATAAATAAAGCACATCGAGGCTCAGAGAAAGAAATCGGCTAGATTCTGCTTTATAGAGCACTGTCTCTGTCGCACAGACAGGCTCGTTGTAAGTTCTCGATGTGCATTATTTATTGCCGGGTACTACATTGCATAATTTAATTGACAAAATTATGCGTTAATTGCGTTATTATGTGTTAAACTGAATATAATAAAAGATCCTTAAAAATTTTGTGTAAAAAATCATTTTTCAAAAGTGGTTAAAGGTATATGTATGTCAGATAAGATTATGTATAATTAAGTCAAGCAATTTATACATCCCTCTAAACATGGATTGCTGGCCTCTACTAAATCTTTGATAAACTAATTACAAATGGCAGCATTTAAAAAGTTAGGAGACGTGTAATTACAATAACTGATCCGCGGATTACGTTAGACGGGCCTGTAATCTTTCGTAATTTTCGCTTAATCGTTCAACTTTAGAGTAACCAGTGTGCAAAGATCCCTATCACTTTACGCTTGTTTAATTCGCTTGAAGCGAATGGCCTTTCGCAAGGGACCATATTGGGACCATTTCGTTCTGGTCGTGTTAAAGATTTCTCGAGACATTTAGACTTATGTGATAATGCGAGTGGAAGAAATTTGATAATTCGCGGTTAGGAAAACGACCGTTTTAATAATAACTTGGCTCGCATAGTTTGTAAATTATTAAGAGGATACGGGAGCCGTGGAGTAGCCGAATATTAAAAAACATCAATTTAGTGTAATAAATGTTTAAATAAATAAAGTTTTTATGTAAATTCAATCGAGTACCAATAATTTTTTTTATGGACGTCTTAAGTAAAATTTTGTTTTGTTTTAACTTGTTAAATTAATATATTTTGTCTTAATTGAGAGCAAAGGCATTCGTGGATAAAATCTAATCACAATACAGGTTTTCGTTAAAATTAAAGATATCATGAGAACGTTTTATTTCACCGTCAATATAATCAGCACGTAAAGTTATAGAGAGATTACTAGATACTACTCAGGGTTTGAACCAGGGATCCTTTAGTAAATATCACGTACTTTAATCATTTCGTCATCGTAATTGCAAAGCGGTTATTTAAGTCATTATTTAATTACCTTACAAAACTTTTAAAAGCAATTTACAACAATATAGTTTCATAATAAAGTGGCGAGTCCAATCTTTTTTCTTCCCAAAGGCAACCAAGATAACCATTTATCACCGACCCGTCAAAATCTAATTGTCCCGCCTTAACCACGGCATTGTGATCGTAATTATGCCCTTATATTTTTCACAAAGAATTAAATCGACTTTTGAGATTTTTTGTGAACCTTACAGACCCAATTTGATAGAAATGCGAAGGTTTCCTTATTTATACGCTTTAGGCTTCTTGAATGGCTATTTAAACTAAATCCGTTCATTTAAAAATTCGAAATTCATATAAAAGTAAGTTTTTTTGTTAAATGATAATTGACTGATTAATTTATCGGTTTTAAAACATTTGCCTAACATAAAAGTTCGTTGAAAAAAAGTTATATCATTCTCTAAAAAGTATCCTAAGATTTTTAGATTTAGATTTATTATTTATTAACAAAACAAAAGTTCTGTACCAAAAATCATAACGGCTTATTATTATACCACTGCTGAGCGTAGGCCTCTGCTATCCCTTTTTTGAGAGAAGGATTGTAGCTAAGTTTTTCAGTTAAAACTTGTGTCTTACAGATATTTGCAATTTATTAGAAGCACTGAAAACAGTGAAGGAAAATATCGCGAGGTAGCCTGAATATTTCTAGAGAATCCTCAGAAAATGAGTAACTTACTAATCCGTTTTGGAGCAACGTAGTAGGTGTAAGCTCTAACCCTTCTCTCTAAAAGAAGACAAGACGCCTATGCCCAGTAGTGGAATATTTCTGGAGAATTTTCAGGATATAAAGTAACCGACTAATTCCCCTTGGAGCAACGTAGTAGGTTCTAACTCTTCTCTCTAAAAGAAGAAAAGGCCTATGCCCAGTAGTGAGATAGTTAGTGGCCAATAATTTTTACACGTGCCAAGTACTTACGTATCCTCTGAATACTGGGTCATCACGGTAATATTATTGAAACACTAAAATGTATTTAGAAACCAAATTCATTGCAATTTAAAGGAAAAGGTTGGAAATTTACCAAGCGGGCTAGTCTAATCATCTTTGAAACTATAGTAGCTCCCAAATGTTATTAGATTACTTTCTGCGGTTGCGGGTTCCGCCCTTAAATTGAGTGAGTGACTGTATTGGAACATCTTGTATAGTGAAAAATAAGGGCCGTCGCTGCGTTAAGCGGTTGCCCGCATATGATTCCGCTTATTTATGTTGGGAATATATAATTCTGTCCATTCGGTCTTTGTATACATGTGTTGAGTATCGTAATTATATGATCCAGAATACTTTTTAAGAATGTATTTTAAGATTCTCTAAATCTTTGTGTGCTTCAGTGATGAAGGCTGGAAGCTATCGTACCGTGTGTGTATCCTGTGGGCTGTTAAAATTTTTCATATATGTACACGTTATAAAAAAATTAAATGTCTGAAGCAAATGCCTTGTGGTATCCAGCTGAGTAGATTCTACTACTACTAGAAATGAGGGTGGTCTATTAGACCACCCTCATTTCTTACGGAGGTGTCTTAAAAGGCGATTAAGGTAAGTCGACCCGCCGTGTGGTATCCGGCTGAGTGGAATATACCACACTCATATAAACAAAAATAACATATTGTGTTTCAAACCTTTTATTGTAATGTAAGGACATGTAAAGATAAAGTATATACTTGATTGGCCCGTTGGCGTAGTGAGTAATAACCCTGCCTTCAGCTCCGCGGGTCGTGGGTCCGATTCCCGCCAAGGGCCAACATTTTCAATAAACAATTTGTTGGTTCTTCGAGCCTTGGTGTGTATTTGTATGTATTTAAAACTGCAGTTGTCTGTCACCCATAACACAAGTATTAAGTTACTTGCTTTGGGGATTGACGACCGTGTGTGTAAGTGTCCCATATATTTATAAAAAAATAATAATGAGTTGACTACACATGTATCTCTCAATTGTATGTAGCCAAGGTATCTGTAACGTATGTTGATCACAACTTTCTTATTAAATCTTCACCCTTTGGGTAGAACTAACTACAAGGTAATAATCGATATGGAGTTGGACGTTATTTACTTACAACCAGTGGCATTCGGTATGAATAGCTTCTTAATCCGTCCTGTAATAATCGTAGATTATGGCGCGGATAGTGTTTTATGCTAATATCTCTGATTACAATAAAACAAAACTGCAAATGCGTATTCGTTTCACGCAACGACGCATTTGAATATTTTAAGGAACACGCCTGCAAGCCGTTGCGGGCGCCTGATTAACGCAGTCACGGCCTTCGTATGTTTTAAAATGGTAAACAATTTATCAGTCTATCTTTTAGAACATTTTTATACGGAATGATATTTGTTTTTTATATTTTAAAGCAAAATAATTTAAAAGAATAGATAAATACAATTATATTCAAATTTTAATGTCAATATTTGTAATTCTCAATTTACAGTGTAAGCTCTTATAAATGGAAAAAAGTTATAATAGTTTTCAGCTATGCTCTACTGAAATAGTTGCGCCACCAAGCAATAAAGCGTTCTACTCCGTGTGTAAATATAGTTAAGAAATATTATTTTATTTACCGTGAAAGTAATCGTCTCAACTAGTAGATTCCAAACTTAGATCAGCAGGCCTACCATGAACTCTTATTGCGACTCAATTGAAGACGTAAACGACGACCGCGAACCGCTTTCTTTTCGTACTATGAAGTGTGAATTGCATTGGGGTTGAAATGTTTGAAAAGGATAACGTTATATGAACTATAAATAACTATGTCTCTTTTACTCACATGTTCTTGGACGAATTCCGAACGCTCATTCGGCAATGACTTAAAGTGCGTCTTTAAGACGTCATGGTATGAAAAAGCAAAACAATTTCGTTTACGTCTTCAATTGAGTCGCAATAAAAGTTCATGGTAGGCCTGCGGATTCCCATTTGTTGTTAAGCTAGTTCTAAACTATCAATCACCCGTTGTGGGATGACTCTAATTATAGGGATTAAGGTGCACTCGGGTCCCAGTAATGGCCTGTACCGGCCTTTTAATAGATCCGAAACGGTATGCGACCATTTTGTTAAAATTGAAGAGTTTTTAATCGATTATTATAGTTGCCTGTGGAGCAGCGTTGCGATGACTTATATGGGTGAATGCAGGATCGATTACCGGTTGAATGGTGAATTTAATTTTTAGGTATGACATACCTAGTAATGCAACAAGGAAGAAAGTGTTACATAATGACTGTAAGTTCAATTATAAATATATTACGATAATAAATCAATATTATTATTATAATTCATAATAATATTATAAAGCCTGTCTGTCCGTTACGGTTTTGCGGCTAATCTGCTGAACCATCATTTATGAAATTTGGCAAAATAAAAGCATATACATCGGGATAACTATTTGATATAAAAATTAACTTTTCTTTCGGGAATAGGAAATTTAACGTATTGAGGGTACTTAAACGTTTAAGTTGGCGCACACAGTTATAACTACAAGAAACTTGAAGTAAAAAATTCAACAGTTTTGTTTATCATACCAAATAAATAATCCGAAAAAACTTTTATTTTGGTTGAAATCAACCGCAGTCCAGTAAAGGGGCAACAAAGCAGAAAAGAACAGTATAATCGGTGTCGGGGAAAGCAGTTATTTCGCGGTTGCCGTATTTACAAACGCACCTTGACGGCATTTTAGATAATTAAACGTAATTTTATGAATCTTCTAAGTCATCACGCACTCACCATTTTGAACGCGGCTTTGAATATTTTGACTTAATATATTTTAAAGCTGGGATAGCCTAGTGATGAGACCATGCGACTCTTTCAAAGGGTTGTGGGTTCGAACTTCGGGTAGACATCAGTGAGTTTTTCTGTCAAAACGCACGTGTCTAATTGCAATATATCACATGCATTTCAACTATAATTACAGTCATCTAAATGAAGTTGTGATAGCCTAGCGGTGAGACCGTGCGACTCTCTAGAGACGACATAGGTTCAAACCCCGGGCACCAATGAGTTTTTTTATTAAAACTTATGTGTCTAATTGATAATTGCAATTCATCACACGATTTTCGGTCAAGGAAAACATCGTGAGGAAACCTGCATATATCTAGAGAATTCTAGGGATATGTGTAACTTACCAATCTTTAACTTACCAATCCTTCTCTCCAAAAAACGGAGAGACGAGGCCTTAGCCCAGCAGTGGGCATAGTAACAGGCTGTTATTTCTTACATGCTTTCCGGTCAAGGACAATATCGTGAGGAAACCTTCATATCTCTAGAGAATTCTCGGCAAAGTGTTACCTATCTATTCGCATTGGAGCAGCCTGATAGATCTTAGCTCCAATCATTTTCTCCAATTAACGGAGACGCTTATGCCCAGCAATGGGATAACTAAAGTAACAGGCCGTTACTTTACCTTATTTTTGTTATATTTCTAGAATATATTTAAGACTAATCCCTATACCCTCGACTTTGTTGCATCATTTTATATATAATAAAATTCCACAATCCATTTCAGCTATTACAGCAGTTTAAATCACTGTTATAGGGGGGTTGTACAGAGAGCGTTCTATGCTGTTGAGAATTACTTAGATGATAGTTATGTGTGGATGACTATATCCAAGCATAAATAAATATACAAAACTAAATATACTAGTTAATATATTATATATTATGACTTGAAAAGAGCAAACGCCGAGTTTTTCACTGGTTGCTCTCCGTAAGAGCAACTTTCCAAACCAGCAGTAAAGTTAACGATTCAAAAGCTTTGAATAAATAATGGTTTGATTTGATTTGATCAACTTCTCTTAATTATGAAATATGTGTTTTTGCCTGATCCTGAAGGAAAAACGGGATTTTTTTATCCTATATCTTGGCCCGGTATATTAATTATACGTTTTTTCATTTATATTGGTCATTTCTTAACTTATGAAGCTTATAATGCAACTATTTAACGCAAATATTTAAAATTAGTTATTTAAAAACGTTTAATTGATTGCTAGGCAATGCTTAATCTTTCTATTTATTTTTATTTCAGGGCTGAGTTTAAAACCGCAGCAGTTATAAATGATAATGCGTCAAGTCCCTAAACCTTCCCTTAAGGGGCTATTACTCGATTATTAATTGGGCGTAAATGCCAAGACGGAATCCGTTCTACCAGATTGAGGTCTAATTTCATTGATTGCCCCCACGTTTTGATTTTTTATAAATGCTCACGAATATCTACTTCATACATGGATATGGGATACATGGAAAAAAACATTCTAGATTTTTTTGTATGGAACACTATGCGTGTGTTTTTACGAATCCTGCATGTAACGGGTATGAAAAAACGTATAGTCCACTATACATTTAGCACTATATATATTTTCTATTTACTGTTTAGCGGATTGTAGCAAAATAATTTTATTATTACTTTTCCCATTTTAATTTGCATAAAACTGTAATTTACTATTAAATTAAACCTTCCTCAAAAATTTTACTTTATTCTAATAAAAACTGTATCATAATCCATCTATCACATATAAGATAAGACGTTCTGCTTACGGTCTGAGAGGGTACAAATGATAGGAGAGAACGAAAAAGAAAAAATACTGTGCCGACCTCACTTGAGGGGATAAAAGCAGGAGAATGATATATTGATTGATTATCCTTATTTACAGAAAAAATAAGGAGTTCACATGTATGCTCGTCACTTTGTCAGCAGGAAAATGATGGTAAAAAACAAATCAGTACTTTATAATATACGAACAAAACAATAGAAGCCGTGCTAATGTTCATACCTTCGTAGAGGAACGGCGAGAGCACGTAATATATACCAGGAGATCGCAGGTTCAGACTGAATCTTCAAATTTATGAGTTTTTTAAAGTTTAAAATTCTACGCATGCTTTATGGTATTTAAAATATAGAAACCTACATATAACTGGAAAAAAAGTTAATGATGCGTTATATATAAAAATTAAATGATCTAACATCCTTTATTTTAACACCGTGGTTAGTCTAAGCTTCAATCTTTTTTTACAGAGAAGGGAGAACATTTTGCCCAGCTGTAGTTCATACATTAAAACTTACCTTACATAAAAATCATAACACGTCAAAAAAATTAAACCATATAAACAATTACTTGATCAAATCAAATCAAATCAAAATATTCTTTATTCAAGTAAACTTGTAAACAAGTGCTTTTGAATCGTCAACTTTACTGCTGGTTCGGAAAGCTGTTCCTTCCGAGAAGAGCCAGCAAGAAACTCGGCGGTTGCTCTTTTTAAAATATAAATCTTAGAACTAGTTACATTTATTTATTACTGTCTTGTACAGGGTAAAAGTGCACCTATATCCACACATCCTTATCATCTAAGTAATCTTCAACAGTATAGAAGGCTTTCTGTATCAGCCTCTTTTTAACAGTGTTTTTAAACTGCTGTAATGGCATGACCAAAATTGATTTCGGAATTTTATTATAGAATCTTATACCCAAACCCACAAACGTACTTTTGCTAGGCGCAAAGCAGGAGTCGCAAGCTTATGTCGGTTCCTACTTTGTCTATTATATACATCACCTATCGTTTTATAATTCTTTATATTTTTATATACAAAAATTACGTTATTTAAAATATACTGTGAAGCAAATGTTAGAATACCTGTTTCCTTAAACTTCTCTCGCAGGGAATCACGCGGACTTAAATTGTAGATGCCACGTATGGCTCTTTTTTGTAATACGAAAATTTTTTCACTATCCGCGCATTTACCCCACAGCAATATTCCATAAGACATAATGCTAATCTCTCTTTGTATACATATAAAACGAACATTTATTTTGTTTATGAGCTTTTTATAGAATTAATCATCAATGAAAACTATGAGCAGCATCGCTAACGACTTTATCCCAATCTAAAATTGGATTTTAAAACGCGTCGCATTATATCACAAAGCACCCCGTACTAATTGCTTCGGGCTGTCAATAGCGATTATAAAACATCTAAAAATAATGATGACAAAACATAAGCGACTGCATGCGTTTACCAAAAGCTTTCATAGCCCCTACCAAAATAGAAGGCAAATTGACAGATGACAAATATGACCGTTAACACTGCGGTCATGGCACCCACTCGGCCATCGTAACATGACCCGTGGAAAAATTAAGACGGGCATACATTACATATCTTGACTGTTTATTATTTAGGCCATGGGTTTTTTATTATAGACACTTAACTGTGATCTTGCTGAATTAAAAGCGATAATGTAGTTTAAAGTTGAACTCACATTACTAGAAAATGTATGATGCTTCGGTTGCGGGGTAAAACGATTGTTGAGTTTGTGATAGTGAACGTATGTAGTGCTTGTGTATTGTGGTGGAAGTGGTGGAGGTTTGTGCATGTGTTTTTATGAATCCTGCATGTATCGGGTATGAAGTTACGGATAGTCCACTATACATTTAACACTATATATATTTTCTATTAACTGTATCGCGGATTATAGCAAAATAATTTTATTATTACTTTTGTATTATGGATCTCCGCAAAGGAACGCCTTATTTTATAAATTAGAAGATGTATACTCATACTAACCTAGCCTACCAATCCGCATTGGAGCAGCGTGGTAGGTCTTAGCTCCAACCCTTCTCTCGAGAAACGGAGAGAGGAGGCCTATTCCCAGCAGTGGGATTGTAACAGACCGCTACTTTTATACTCATACTTAAAAGTCATTATTCATATGCCTTTTATCAAAATAGCAGTTTGATTATACTAAGAAAAAAAAAATTATTTTTACAACACACAAAAATTATATTTCCAATCATCTGTTAAACATTAATACCGTGTCTGGGCCGTTGGCACGGGAGGCAATAACCCTCCAACCCTCCCTGACTTCAACTCCGCAGTTCACGGGTTTGATTCCCGCCGAGGGCCCCAATATTTTCTAAATACAATTTGGTGGTACTTTAAATGTGGGTGTATTTATGTATTTAAGTATATGTTTAATATTATATAATGTGTTATATTTACTATAAAACACATATTTAATCACTTACTTTGAAGAGGGATGACCATGTGTGTAATTGTCCCATAAATAATAAAAATATTTGAATTAATGATCAGCGATTACTTGCCAACTTTATATTTTTAGGACAAAACAATGTTGATGTCTGTCCTCTTCTAGTATATATAAGTCAATTAAAACCACTGTAATAAATTTATTTACATTTCTACGCCTTATTTCAAACGATCTGTAGAAAGAAAAAAAACGTGTTCGTCAGACCGTGGGTGAAGAAAAATAAATGAACGCGAAACGTTTTGATCCAATTTTAATTACAATTGATATCAGCTTCTTGGATAGTTTATAAAGTTCTAACCATTTCTCCGGACTTGGTTCAATTTGATATCTTATAAGATAGACATGAAAGCAAAATACATATGTTGCTATTGATTTTAATCCAAAATTATAATTGAGTATACTCAATTATAATTTTGGAATTCAAATCAATAGCAACCAAAGTTTTATATAAAAACTCTTTCATAAAAAAGCTTTATACATAAGCTCTAAATCAATAAATAATATATATAATGATGATGAATGATATTTATTAATGTTACAAAGAAAGCTTTACTCCTATTTCATTTAATTCAATCTGTATTTGGGAACTTTAATAAAATTTTAAATGTTAATTTTTACGTTGCTATCGAATATTGCTGGTAGCAAATTAAGTCAACCTATGTACTAGGTATAAAATAAATAAAGTTTTCCACAATATTAATTATAGTATAATAATTATTATTTTATGATTTATTTAAATAAATCTCCATAAAAGTGTTTACCATGTGGTTGACATCCATGTATTGAAACGAATAATAAGTACGTACTTACAAAAAAATACTGCCGTGTGGTATCCGGCTGAGTAGACTAGACCACCCTCATTTCTTACTGAGGTCGCGTAAAAGGCGAATAAGGTAAGTTGACTTATCAGACAGACATAACTTGCCAAAACAAGTAACAGCATGTTTAAAACATGTCCCGTTATTTGACTGGCCCGTTGGCGCTGTGGGTAGTGACCCTGCCTTCAGCTCCGCGGGTCGCGGGTTCGATTCCCGCTGAGGGCCAACATTTTCTATAAACAAATTGTTGGTTCATCGAGCCTGGGTGTGTATTTGTATTTAAGTATGTATTTAAACTTATATATTTACTATATCTACCAGTTGTCCGTCAACCATAACAAATGTATTAAATTACTTACTTTGGGGACGGACGACCGTGTGTGTAAATGTCCCATATATTTATGTTGTGCCGACCCCAGTTAGAGTGAGATAAGGGCAGCAGAATAATGACGATCGCAAAAAATAATCAGACTCATAATCAACATCTCTTTACCTGGACTAAGAAGCTAAATTCAATTAATGTGCGCCCACCTTAAGGAAAATTTACTTTAGAATGGAGTTACAAAGGAATAACGTAATGAAAGGTCTCCTTTGTATGGATGTTGATAGTAAATATTTCTACTAGCCTAAATGTGATAAAATATATCAAGACATTGTCGTTATAACAAGATAGATGGCGGCTGATGTCGGTAACACATTCCTTTGAACAACGGGATTAGAACAGATGAATGCTTTGTATACACCCAATGTCAGACACGTTCAGAATTAAGCTCTGTTGTTATTGAATCGTTGAATAGAGTTTGAGAAAGATAAAATATTAACAAGACACGTGTATACGTAATTAACGTCTACTTTATTAGCGACGAACAATAATTTTTAGAATTAGACGTTACTTTGCGTAGATCTATAATACAAAAGTAATAATGAAATTATTTTTCTGTAATCTGCGATAAAGGAAATAGAAACAAATATATTATGCTAAATGTAGATTGGACTATACGGTTTAATACTTGATACATGCAGGATTTGTGAAAACACATGAACAAACCTCCACCACCGCCACCACAATATAGAAGCATATAATTGCAATCGAAAAGCTTTGCGATTTTGTCGTGGATTCTATGATGATGCTTCGGTTAAGGAACGAAACGATTGTTGAGATTGCGATAGTGAACGTGTGTAGCGCTTGCTAATATAGCAACATTAAAGAAACGTCATTTTCAAATAGCTTATTTGTAATATATAACAACGAGCATAAATGTCGTGTTGCTCTTTAGTTCAACATGCATATATCTATAATGTCTTGCGACCAACCGAGGTTTATGGGATAGATAATATTTATATCTATAGACGTGATTCACTTATTCTTTTTAAAACAAAAGTAATAATAAATGTTCTTTTTAAAGTGACAAGAATCCTTTGGTTAATAGTGGAATAGTAACATCTTGCTACTAAACATGAAATAGAACAAGCAATGTAAAGCGTAAAACATATTACAAAACTGAAGATTATTTAAACGAAAAGGGCATGGTGAAAGCCTGCCCAGGGTGCGGCACGAGGAGGCCGACCAACTTTAGCACCCCGACCCGAAAATATATGCGATAGCTAAATGTTGAGAATCTGTGACTTTAAGGAGGCTGGACTAATTCATTCTTCAACCTATGAACTTCTAGATTTTCCTCATGCTTTTTCTTTATGGAGGCCTTTGTCCAGCAGTAGAATAAACCTACTTGTCCCTAGTACTAGTACTCCTTAAAATACAGTATGGTGAACTACAAAACTGTACGATATGCAATGATGAAGATGAAATTGAACGTTAAAGAGCGAGGCCTTTGCCCACTAGATTACACTGTCTAAAAATATATTTTGCTAACAATAGTGAATTTTAAAACAACATTCCTAGCAAACTGGCTGTAATTAAATTGGTAGCTTTGACTTTTACGACCAATCTTCTCGAATTATGTCGCGTTAAAATTGCGCTTCGATAATATAGGCACCTACCTAAATTAAAAATTCTAAAAGCGTGTTTAATTACGCGTTAAGAATTTTGTTGGCATTATCTCAAAAGAAAGTGTAATTTCACAAACTTTTCATCACAAATTATTGTACGAATTCCGTACTTAATATGTTTCGTAAAACTGTTATGTATTACATTTTTGACCCTAGGTCAAAACCATGCACTGGTTATAAATTTTATCTCAAGCGAAGGATTCTAGGAATATTTCGATCAAGTTTATCATGGAAAATTTACTAGTAGATAGATAGATTTCATTGAATTCTGCAAGTTTTCCTTAGATAGATAGACAAGGTCTTCATCAAAAACAAAAGTCGCTACACTAATATCTAAATATGTCATCATCCTCATTATCCTCCTGCCCTTATCCCGTTCTAAGTGGAATCGGCACAACATTTTACAAACATGTCACATGATTTAGCGTCGTATTTTAAGACCGGCAGCGAGCATAACGTCAACTTACCTTAGTCGTATTTTTCGACCCCTGGGTAAGAAAGAAGGTGGTCTATTCTACTCAAACCGATACCACACAGCGGGTCAACTTACCTTAGTCGCCTTTTACGACACCTCGGTAAGAAATGAGGGTGTTCTGTTCTAATCAGCCGGATACCACACGGCGGCTCGACTTACCTTAGTCGCCTTTTACGACACCTCAGTAGTAGATTGAGGGTGGTCTATTCTACACAGCCGGATACCAAACGACATTAATATCTAAACATATATTGAATATAAATTAATAAATAAATATATGAGACATTAGAATTTAACCCCTGACTTCTTTAGAGATATGCAGATTTCGTCACGATGTTTTTCTATTACCGGAATGCGTGTGATAAATTGCAATTAATAATTAGATATAAGTTTTAATAGGAAAACTCAGCGGTGTCTCCTTGTGGTGAACTAGTGACCCTCTTGAAATAGTCATACGGTCTCATCGCTGGGCTATCATGCTGTGAAGAAAAAGTAATAACTTTGATACTTCACCAACTATTACTATCTGAAGACAGAAAAATCTGGTATGTCATCAACATTAATGAAGAAATCAGTAAAGAACAAGAACAAGAGCACAGATGAGGAAAACAGTTCTTTCTTCATTGTTACATTTAATCTGTAGCGCCGGACATAAAAGAGTCCGAGATATAAAGGCAGCAACAATTGAGACAAAGGGAAAAAAGGTTGACCCTTCAGAGTGCATGGGTGTGGCGGGCTTAAATTTTCGCATTGACAGCCGAAACGGCCGCAAGGGACGGTCGAGACTTGCTTTTAGTGCCTTTATTCGTTATGGTTAATGCGGCAAGTGGTTTACGAGCCGTACTATTATTTGCGACCTTTGCGCGTAGGGGTAAGAAGAATTATATAACGTATTAGGAACTAAATCTAAAAGTATTGATTCTTTATTAATTACGTACTGGATTTTGTAACTTTTGTTTGTGATAGCCCAGCGATAAGAAGGAGCGACTCCTTTGAGGGGGACACGAGTCCAAACACCGAACCAATGAGTTTTCTATTAAAACTTATGAGTCTAATTAATAATTGCAGTTTATCACACGCTTTTCACGTGAAGGAAATGAATGAATGATATTCATTCATTCATTCAACATCGTGAAGGAAATTGTTTTTATTTAAAAACAAAACTGTATTATATTACTATACCACTTCTAGTTATCTTAACTGGAGAGTCGTTACTAGATCTGAGTTAATTTAAAATTGTATTTTACAAAATTGTCTACACAGTAAAATTGTAACGCAATTTCCTGAATTGAAAATTGGAATCAAATCAAGTGATTTATAGAAGCAGGCGTTACTTTGCGGAATTCCATATTACAAGCAATATAACAGAACCAACTACTTTGCTATAATCCGCACGGGTTAATATGAGATAATGAAAAATAACAATGGTCACTTAATTAACGAGCAAGTAAATGTATCTAATTCCGTTTTGCTGCATGTGTTCGGAGGGGAGGGTATTGGTGGGAGTTGAACTATTTAAGACTGCTTGTATGGGTAGCGCGGCGCAGTACGATTTTTGTCGTTGCCTATCCTCCTGATGATGCTTCGGTTTCGGGGCGAAACGATCGTCGAGATTGTGGTGGTGGGTGTGTGTGCTGCTTTTGTGTTCGTTGTTGCTGGTGAATTGCGCCTTGGGGTGCATGTGGTGGCTGGTCATGCATGTATAAGGTGCGTGGATTTTGCCTGCTTCATACACATTGGCTTTGCATGCATTCACTTAACCCGTGCGTATTATAGCAAAGTAGTTGGTTCTGTTATATTGCTTGTAATCAAATCAAGGTTAACATATTCGAAAGTTCACACATCACTTTATGATGACCTACGAGACATATTATTTATGACTAACAAAGAAATAACAAATTACACTTCACCGCTTATTTAGATCAATAAAGTAAATTGTAAGAAACATATAAATCTACTAATCGGAACCGT
This sequence comes from Morpho deidamia, assembly GCA_947086505.1. Lineage (NCBI taxonomy): Eukaryota > Metazoa > Arthropoda > Insecta > Lepidoptera > Nymphalidae > Morpho > Morpho deidamia. The sequence goes on from CAMTZC010000011.1 coordinate 4,767,356, forward strand.
CAAAACGTTCGTTTGACGCGTCAACTCAGCAATGGGATTGGCTATCAATCAAATGGCACGAAAATTAGGCGCATTGTTCAGAGTGGCCGCGCCCTTAAAAAAAGTTCTCTTGCAACAAATCTTATGAGTTTGGAATTTAGAATTTTTGAATGACGTGGTATTAGTAGTAGTGAAAAAGATGCCAAAATGTTTGAAAATAATTTGTGAGCCTAACAGTTATATGTATAAACCTTAATATATAATAATTTATATGAATCAAAATGTAGAAAACAACTCTGCGTATTGCTGCTTATATAACAATAAATAACGCGGAAGTCGAAAACACCCACGAGTACTGGAAGTAATACATTTTTTTCTTTATGATTTTACTTGATATTTCGAAATTATTATGTAACTATAATAATTCAATTAATATAGTTAAATAATAAAGCATTTTATTTCAGAAATATTTCATATTAAATTATGGAATTTTCAATTGAATTCAATTGAAATTTCAATATCAGTTGAATTCAACTGGTGCGGTTTAAAGGGACGATATCCCAAAATTGGGAAAAGGTATCTTTAAGGTATGTGAATAATTTCCATACCCCTATTTCATCAGAGATGTGTTACTTTCATTAAGACTAAAAAATATTTTGTTTGCTGGCTATCGACGAGTTTATTTTAATTTTAACATTTTCAAATCATTTATAACTAGCGGTACCCGTATCTTCGCGCGAACTTAAGCGTTTAAGTACCCTCAATTATATAATGTGTATACGCGGTTCTCAAAGAAAAACGAACTTTTTAAAATCCTATATGTTACCCCAGTGATATTTCACTATCGAAATTTAATCAAAATTAGTCACGGCTAATCCAGCCGATCCAGGATTAAGGCGAGATAAATTCAAATTCAAATTCAAAATATTCTTTACTGAAGTAAACTTGTAAACAAGTGCTTTTGAATCGTCAACTTTACTGCTAGATAGACAGACAGACTTTTGAATTTACGTTATTAGTCTGTTATGATTCTTTTTTACGTCTTGCAGGCCTACCATGAACTCTTATTGCGGCTCAATTAAAGACGTAAACGACGACCGCGAACCGCTTTCTTTTCGTACCGTGAAGTGTGAATTGCATTGAAAAGGATAAGTTATATGAACGTTATATGAACTATAGATAACTTTGTTTCTTTTACTCACATGTTTGTAGGACGAATTCCGAACGCTCATTCGGCAACGACTTAAAGTGTGCGTCTTTAAGACTTGCAAGCAAAACAATTTCGTTTGTGTCTTCAATTTAGTAGCAATAAGAGTTCATGGTAGGCCTACTGTTCAAAACTTAAGCAATTAAGAGCGCTCCAACTCCACTGTCATCAAAAACTTAATTAACACAAAATCTACGGAGCCCGATCAGCGTCTCTTATGATTTACGAGGTTGATTCGGCCCCCAGCCCCGGCCGGTGGACAGACCTATTATCTGATCGAAACTGCCATAAATAACGGCTGGACTGTATTTATCACGGCACCGCCAAATATAAGTAATAGGACGATTTATGATTAAGAAAAATCGTGGCCCTCATCCGGGATTACAAGAAAATTGTGGCCAATTTGATAGATATTAATAATTCATAGCGATAATATATTTTCTATTAGTTTTATGGCGAATTATAACAAAACAATATAAAAAAATATACTTATATATGGGACATTTACACACACAGTCGTCCGTCCCCAAAGTAAGTAACTCAATACTTGGGTTATGAGTGGACAACTGGTAGATATACTACATATATAATTTTAAATACATACTTAAATACAAATATACACCCAGGCTCGAAGAACCAACAAATCGTTTATAGATAATGTTGGCCCTCGGCGGGAATCGAACCCGCGACCCGCAAATCTGAAGGGAGGGTCATCACTACCCACTGCGCTATATTTGGCTATGTATTTTACGACCGGCCGCCTGCCTGACGTCAACTAACCTTACTCGTATTTTAAGACCCCTTGGTAAGAAAAAGGGTGGTCTATTCTACTCAGCCGAATACCACACAGTGGGTCGACTTACCTTAGTCGCCTTTTACGACACCTCGGTAAGAAATGAGGGTGGTATATTCTACTCAGCCGGATACCACACGGCGGATGTATTCATTTTAGTGAAATAAGTTTTAATATCGCTTTATCAACATTTTACTTCTTATTTTTATTATATTTCTTGTGACTCAAATATTACCTCGTAAAATATGATAACTTAAGCTTATGACAGTGAAGCGTCTCCTGTGCAGCGAGGCATGATGTGAATTCTTTGTGACTTTATGTTAATTAGACGTGTTTAGAGAACTATTGCTCCCTATGAGATGTTATCACAGGTAGTAACGAGTGTTAAATTAAATTTAAATATTATTCTTAAGTTAGGATTGACAGAGGTCAGGACTTCAGGTATTATCTCAAAATGTCAACGTTACGATATTGTACAGTGTGCTATAATGTTAATCACTGGCTCGGTGGTGCGGTTGGCAGTGATCCTGCCTTCAGCTACGAGGGTCACGGGTTCGATTTCTGAGTTCTTCATTTGGCATATATTTGCTTTATCGAGGATTGTACAAAACAATATCATTATTACTTTTGTATTATGGATCTCCGAAAAACAACGCCTAATTTTACTAATTATAAAATACTATATGTATTCATGTATGTATGTACTTGAACCAAGTAAATAAAACAAGTTCTTAACATCCAAAATTTTCTCATACAAATACACAAATAAAATTTTAAGTTATCCTTATTATAATAGGTGGTAATAAGAAGAAACAATTCTATTTATTTATTTATAGATCACCAACAAAATCCAGACTTGAACATTAACATTGTGAATTGCACTACTAAAAATAAGTATTTTAATTAGAGGTGAGAATAATATTCAAATTAAGTTAAGACAACTGAAAGATACGGTTTAACCTTATCGTTGAGACAGACAGAAAAGAGTAATAGAAAATTTATACAAAAAATATATATATGTCAGCTATATGAATACTTACTGCCTATAAGATCAGCGCTTATCAGTTATTCTGATAAATTTTCTTTGAAATACATTTGCTATTTGAAATCCACCGTGTGGTATCCGGCTCAGTAAAATAGACCACCCTCATTTGTTACCGAGGTGTCGTAAAAGGCGACTAAGGTAAGTTGACGTCAGGCAGGCGACCGGAAGTAACATACCTAGCCAAATCACGTGATAACATATTTATAACATGTTGTGCCGACCCCGTTTAGAGTAGGATAAGGGCAGAACAATTACATTTGCTAATTGAAAATTTTTCACAGGTTAATATGACGACATTTTCTAAATCTGAATTGACCTTTGGTCATATAACAAAATTAATTCTAGTTTCGTATGTCTAGGTTAAAAAGTCCAGTTATTTATGTCTAGAATAAAATTTTATTTCGAGGAATTTAGAGTCAGTGACATAAAGATAACGAAGTGATTTAATTTAATTCCCATTGCCGCCAGCCGTGATAGCCATCTTGTAGGAAACAATACGTGTATGAACACATCTAATTACCATAAAGTCGCGAAGGGTTCCCATCATGCTTCGCTGCCCAAGATGAGACATTTCGCTGTATGGCTTAACATTTATCTTTGAGGCCCGGTTACACTGTTATTATAATCTATGATTTATTATTTATAATGTACTAGTGATAATAGTGAATGCGTGAGGGTGCCGAGTTTCATGCTGCCTCTTTTTGGTAGGAATAGCTTTCTGACCCAGCATTAGAGTTGACGATTCGAAAGCACTTGTTTACAAGTTAAATTGAAATAGAATATATTTTCAATTTGAATTTGAAAATTTAGGTCAACATTTAAGTATCCTCTAAAAAAGTAAAGTAGCCGCCTGTTACAATCCCACTGCTGGAAATATGCCTCCTCTCTTCTTTTCTAGAGAGAAGGGTTGGAGCTAAGACCTTTCACGCTACTCTGGCGATTGACAGGTTACACATATCCCCAGAATTTTCTAAAGATACGCAGGTTTCCTTCACCAAAAAGCGTGTGATAAATTCCAGATATCAGTCAGACACATAAGTTTTAACAGAAAAGTTTTAACAGGTGTCTGCCCGGGGTTTGAACAGCCGAAGCTCTCGAAAGAGTTGCACGGTCTCATCGCTACGCTATCACAATTTCCGTAGTCAGTTACATATATTTACATCATATGTATACATTATAAACATCTTCATTTTTGTTACAAACTTGTGTAATGTTTTAAAGTAAGCTATTTGTAAACTGAAGCTATTTTCCTACGTTTCTCTTAAAGACAACTTCGCGATTTTTACAAATAGCACGTATGACTTTCTGTAACATAATTTTTTTAATCATTCTAAAAATATACGAAAGTTAAAGTTTAAATTAAGAAAACTAGGACGCCCCTTTTTATTATATTTAACTGCCAAATTATTCACATTTCGATTATGAGAGCGCGACGCAGTCAAATGTCCCCGAAAACTTTAAAACAAAGTCATATATTGCCTTATACAATCTTTATTTCTCAAACCGCGTTCCGACTGTGGTCAGCGACGGTTACGTTGTTTTAATTAAATAAAATCAGGTGAGCTGAACTAATGAATTCAGTCGGCGACACACTAATCACTATGTAATTGTGCGACCGTTTTAATGCTAATGCAGTGTCTTCCTGTCGGCGTGCTGCTTTTTATTAACTGACTGAGAAACATTGTTATTAACGGAACTAAAAATTAACCAGTTACGTTAAAATGCTTTTCATAAACAAATTATGCTTTTAACAAAATTTCATTTCTCTACTGTTAACCATTGAGGAGTTCCGTCGTCCGGAGCCAATCCTGTCAAAACGGTCAGGTAATTAAAAAAAGTTTTTAACAAGATTTTATGTCCCTACTGTTAACCATTGAGAAGTTCCGTCGTCTGGAGCCAATTCTGACAAAACGATCAGATAATTAAAAGAAGTTTTTAACAAGATTTTCATGTCTCTACTGTTAACCACTGAGGAGTTTTGTCATCTGGAGCCATCCCTAGCAAAACGATAAGGTCATTCAAAATCTTTTTAACCAAATTTTTAAGTCCCTGCTGTTAACCATTGAGGAGTTCTGTCGTCTGGAGCCAATCCTGACAAAAGGATCAAGTCATTAAAAAAAGTTTTTAACAAATTTTCATGTCCCTACTGTTATCCATTGCCGAGTTCCCTCGTCTGGAGCTTATCCTGGCAGAAGGATCAAGTAAGTCATGCTTACCATAAACATTCATTGACATCGGGGCTGGCCCGTATTTAAAATTTCAGCTCAATTGGTTACCGGGAAGTGGGTCAAATTTACCACCTTCGCATACATACACGGTAAGTGGAATAAAAGCTTCTAAAAAACACAGTTTATTTTAAACGAATATCTCGCAATATAAATTGTAATTCTTTGTTTATTTCTCTCGCCTAAGGTAACGTGATATAATTTCAAAAAACAATCTACTCACGTTATTTTTCTTTTTCAAAACTTTTTGCAACTTTATCTAAGTTTTCTACTGACTGTTTTTCTTTCTCTCTTCAATTCAGTCGGCAATATACTAATCTCCGTATAGTTCTGCGACTGTTATGCTAAAGAAGTATCTTCCTGTTGGTGTATATACTGTTAACTAACTAAGTAAAATCTTAGGAACGTTAAGAAGTATTAAATAAAAGCATATTTTATATGTCTATCTCCTAAATCATATATGTTTTATAAATATAAAAAAATATTTTTTCGTTCTCTACCTGTATCTCATACCCAAGTTAACAGCATATCAAGTTGAAAAATAACAACTCCGTTTTTTTCTTTTTTTGAGCATGTTGCAAGAAACTCAGATTAAGATCATTTTTCTTTCTACTTATAGGATTTGTTTATATGTTAGCAAATAATTAACCTTAAATTTGAATAAAAACTTCTATTAAGAATGTTGCTCGCGTCATTATACATGCACTATATCAGAATTACCTTGCTATAATCCGAGATTGTGGTGGTGGTTATGTGTTCTGCTTGTGTGCGTTGCTGTTGGTGGAGGCGCCTTGGGGTGTATGTGGTGACTTGTCCTGCATGTGTAAGATGCGTAAATTTTGCCTGCTTCATACACATTGGCTTTGCATGCATTCGCTTAACCCGTGCGGATTATAGCAAGGTAGTTCTGTTATAGTGCATGTAATATGGAATTCCGCAAAGTAACGCCTGCTTCTATAAATCGCGTCATTATACATCAACGTCATAGTGGTCACAGCCTTTGGTGCAGCGGTCGTAACGTCGCTTAATCACCGCGGGTTCGAACCCTGACAGGGTCAAAGGCCGACTGCCGTGTGAACACGCGCGAACACGCTTTGATGTGTCTATGTCATAAAAATGACATATAATCCTCTCCGGGTAATTGGTTAGATTTATTAGCGTGAACCGCGGGATATTGCTTTTTTAGTTTATATAGTTTATAGTAAATGTCAGAATAGCAATTTTTAACATATTCGGACTTAGTTATACTTAAGCAGTGAACTTGTTCTTTTACCGGAAGTAAGACTTTATACCTATGAGAAATAATTAGATTCGACTCTGTTTATGGGAAAAAAAATTAAAGCTTTTATACTGTCTTACATTACATTGACAGGATCTGCGACAAATTTTAGGTTCGTCCCTTTTTTTTATAAATGGGACATTTATTTTTATTTATTTATTACCGTCCCCAAAGTAAGTAACTTAATACTTGTGATAACACTGTTACGAACAACTGTAGTAACTAAAGTAATAATGCATTATTATGAAATAATGCATTATTATTATGAAATAATATTATCATGAAATAATGCATTATTACTATAGTACAAAGTAACTTTCTTAATTTTTATTAACTGAGAGCCCTGTGAGCAAGCATTTAAAACGTCACGGGGAAATTTGATCGAACAAATCATCAGATTAGGGTTTAAAGGAAAACCTATCTAAAGTTAATAAGCAGAGTGTTTAAGGAAATGTTTCGTGGAGAACAATCGGTTGGGTTAGGGTAGTGGAATTATTTCAAGACTTCGCTTATGCTTAGGACTTATTGTTATTCCGAAAACGATTCTAACATAAAGAAATTTCTAGTGAAACGACATGGACTCCATAGCATTTCTTCCCTCTGAACGACAGCCAAACCATTTTTGCTTGAAAGCCAGGAAATCTCTGAACAAACATCAATGAATGATCACGATAAAAAACCGTTAATTTTGGCAACCCTAGTTCATGGCACACGTAAAATATCGTAAACAATACCAATATTTATTAATCAATAATTAATCATGAATAAAATTTTTATTTTGTCTACATAATCACTTTCGAGGTGGTATATCGTTATCGACCGTAAACAGGTTAACGATAAAACCTCACGGACTATTAAAACCTATTGTGGCTTATACTTTATAAGGTACTTGACAAAGACTACGTCTGCGAAAAGGATATACTTTAATAGCGAGCACATAATTATTCGCAAGTTCATTACTGGGCCAATATTAAAGCGGTGTATCCAAAGAATAAACAATGTATGCGGAATGCTCCTTAGAGACGTATATCGCTCTTTGAACATTAAGCATAGTACACACACTGTGAATTCATTTTATCAATTTTAAGTGTATAGTTCGTTCGTACAAAAGAGGGCCATACGTGGCATCTACAATTTAAGTCCACGTGATTCCCTGCGAGAGAAGTTTAAGGAAACAGGTTTTCTAACATTTGCTTCACAGTATATTTTAAATAACGTAATTTTTGTACATAAAAATATAAAGAATTATAAAACGATAGGTGATGTATATAATAGACAAAGTAGGAACCGACATAAGCTTGCGACTCCTGCTTTGCGCCTAGCAAAAGTACGTAAATCGTTTGTTGGTTTGGGTATAAGATTCTATAATAAAATTCCGAAATCAATTTTGGTCATGCCATTACAGCAGTTTAAAAACACTGTTAAAAAGAGGCTGATACAGAAAGCCTACTATACTGTTGAAGATTACTTAGATGATAAGGATGTGTGGATATAGGTGCACTTCTACACTGTACAAGACAGTAATAAATAAATGTAACTAGTTCTAAGATTTATATTTTAAAAAGAGCAACCGCCGAGTTTCTTGCTGGCTCATCTCGGCAGGAACAGCTTTCCGAACCAGCAGTAAAGTTGACGATTCAAAAGCACTTGTTTACAAGTTTACTTGAATAAAGAATATTTTGATTTGATTTGATTTGATAGTATGACAAACATACTGATTATTTTTTTATATTATTTGTTTTTATCTTCTCCGTTCTCTCCTATCATTCGTCAACTCTGGCGCTATTACTTTTATATGCATGTCATACTAACACTCGATTGGTAATATGATTTTCATCCCTCCTCATAACATGTCCATACCATCCCAATCTTGCACCTCTCGTCTTTCCTATAATGGGCACAACTTTCAGATTTTGTGCACTCATTTCATATTTTATAGCTGTAGTGCATAAAGAAAATTATTTTCTATTCTATATTAACTGATTATTTGATTACAAATTATTTTATTAAATAGTTTTTCTTTGCTTTTTAACTATGCTGTATTTAGAAATCTTTTATATTCCTTTTTTTTTATTTATTACTATATACATATATATGTTAAACATATTTTAAAATATATTTTATATTCTTTGACTAATGATATGGAAAAAAATCAATTTCATTAATATATTTTTTAAAAGAATTTTTGTTAATATTAATAGTAACCAGTAAGTATTCATCACTAATATTCGAAAACCTCATTATGACCGAACGTTGGGAAAAACGTAACACTCACCAAGCTAAACGTAAGTGCTTAATTGATTTGTAAAAGTAAATTAAAATATAACCAATAAATCACTCCAAGATAATCAATATGATATGTATAACTTGCCAATCATAAGCGCAGCGTAGCGGATCTATATTCCAATCTTTATCTGAAAAGAAAGATGAAACCTTTATCTTACAGTAACAGGGCGCTTTCTAGTCAGTTAAATTATTTATTAATATGTCACAGATTTTTTTAACATGAAGTCGATTTTGTGCACTATGCCTGACTTTTATATGCAAAGTAATTTTCAGCCGTAGGGTAACATCGTTATTGGTTAGTGATTGTCGTCACTTTTTATGATACGAGCATGTCGATAGTCAAGCCCGAACAGTTTATAGCGTGCCTGAGTTATTCCTCATCGAAGCCACAATGTATCACATCACTAGTGAAAATTTTTACAACGTTTTGTGTCTTAAGAAGATATATATAACTTATAACAATTTTATAAGTTTTTTGAAACTATATAAAAACTTTAACTAAAGTAGCGGCCTGTTACAATCCCACTGCTGGGAATAGGTCTCCTCTCTCCGTTTTTGGAGAGAAGGGTTGGAGCTAAGACCTACCACGCCGTTTGCAATGCGAATTGGTAAGTTACACATATCTCCAGAATTCTCTAGAGATATGCAGGTTTCCTCACCGATGTTAGCTTCATGTTTTTTTGTGATTAATTGAAATTATCAATTAGACACATGAGTTTTAACAGAAAAACTCATTGGTGCCTGCCTGGGTTCCCCTCGAAAGAGTCGCACGGTCTCACCGCTGTGCTATCACAGCTTTGGCTAGAGTTTTTTGAAACTTTATAAAAACTTTTACTAGCACACACATAACACAAAATCGGATGCTTCTTTATAGATAAGCATTCGTAGTAACATACTTAAGAGCTTGTGGAGTGACATACTCTCTGCAGCCTTTTAACTTACTTCATTATAGAGTATACTCGTACCTAATTAGAGCAGAGAAGCCAGCTTAACATATGTCATATTACAATAAAGAGAAATAAAGAGAAACCAAATGAGGGAGATCTATCGGCTTCTCTTTTTTATGTGTGATTAGACAAAGATGAAGTATACGTGTTTCATCTTCCCTTTCATTATTTACTAGCTTTTAACCGCAACTTCGTTCGCGTGGACTGCAGTCTTATTATTTGAGTAAACCATAACATATTAATTATGGTTAAAGTGGGTTAATCTTAAAAGCTAGACATATGCTGTCGCGGACTTTTATTAAGAACATATAGAGCGGAACAATTTTGTAATATATGATTTTTTAATAACTTTCATCGTTTACTTAGCGCAAGCAAGGAAAGCTTTAAATTATGCCGTTTTCGCAATATTTTTTATTGCTGCTCCTCTTCTATTTATGTTAGCGTGATGATATACAGCCTTCCTCGATAAATGGACTATCTTACACTCAAAGATTTTTCCAAAGCGGTCTAGTAGTTCCTGAGATTAGCGCGTTCAAACAATCAAACAAATAAACCAACAAACTCTTCAGCTTTATATATTAGTATAGATTGTGTTATTGTCATTTACTGGCCTGCCTATGGCTCCTACTGGCCTGCCTATGATACTTTGGTACTATTAACTCTATGACCTTTATTCCACAAAATCATATCGATTTACATTCAGAACACAAATTGAAATTCAAAATATTGCCAATATTAACACTTTGACCGACAAGAAAGGGGGGGGAGGGTGTTTTTTAACCTTTATTTTTAGATCATTTTATTTATACCATACCATACCATCTTCTTATATAATTCCCCATTGAATACAATAAATCATTTTATAATAATAATTTATTTTTATTGTTGGTGACGAAAACATTTTTATTTTTCAATATTAAATTTTTGCAAATAATGTTTTTATTTATAAAAATGGTGTCTTTATAGCAATTTTTGCAAATTTTTCCTCAATATTATATTACGTATTTGTTATATATGTCGCTACTACAGAGTACCTACTACGCTTTGTTTTACGCTTTATGGGTTTAGTAGCTATTCCGTAAACTCTGCCACCTAATTTCAATCATATTTGGGTAAGGGGATCGTATCTGTATTAATCATGAAATCGCGGAAATATGCACTATGGATAACTGGACACTAGGGGGTTGCAGAAAGTCAATTTGCGATACTGCTGCAAGAGGTGTTCACATAAATTACATTAAGTACAGTCCTTTTCATATTTTAATATTATTAACTCAAATAATAATTCCGAAATATTACAGAATAAAGTGTAAAGTGTAAACGCTTATTATATATTATAAATATGCTATGTAGAATTGAAGTTATTTATGGACCCAGACATTAAAGTTATAGAATCCATCCATTAATTAAGTCGAACTTTAACTGTTCATCATAGTTTTATAATCCATCAACATCAAAGTTATTAATATGTAGAATTTTTAAATAATCGTATGCCATAATTTATAAAGTCATAAATACGGAACATGTTTTGTTTATCTGTTTACAAACTATGCTTTAGTTGGGCCATTTATTTTACCAATTTTTGAACCGTATTTTTATTAATTATGGTTAAAGTTATTAATATATATTGCTATTTTAAATATTTTTAATAACTTTTAGATTGCTCATATGTACTTAGAAGTCATCATCATCATTCTTCGGCCCTTATCTCAGGCTAAAGAGGTCGGCACAACACTTTCTTCTCTTCCATTCTCTCCTATCATACGTTAACTGTGGCGCTACTTTATTTATATGCATGCATCCTTCACACAATCCAACCTCGCTCTAGTCATGTTGAATTAGGTTTTTAATAAACCGAAAATAGTTAAGACAAAGAAAACAAAGCGTCTAATTATTGTATCAAATCCACGTTTACAAATAAATTAACTTTCATACGGAAATTTCCTCTGTCTTGGCAACACAAACGTCGCACCTGCCTTGCCTTTTACCCTCTTTAAGTATGGCGCTTACTATTAATAGACTAAGTAAATAATTATTACTAGAACATCTTTGTTCATAAATATTTATGTGATTAAAGAATGTTCTAAATTCCCGTTGTTAATGATGTTATAAATGATAAAATTATAAAAAATAAGATTACTGTGTCAAATTAAAATTAAGCAATTCTTGTGTTTCATTACCGAGATTGTTTTATTACACAATTAATAAATGAAAACTAGAATGCTATAATTTTTGCTAAGTCAAAATTAAATAGAAATATCATAGGATTATATTTGTTGCCGAGTGGTATCCGGTTGAGTAGAATAGACCCACCCTCTTTCTTACCGAGGGGTTGTAAAATACGACTAAGGTAAGTTGACGTCAGGCAGGCGGCCGGTCGTAAAATACGTAGCCAAATCATTTGACAACATGTTTGTAACATGTTTTGCCGACCCCAAATTAGAGTGGGATACGGGAAGGGGGATAATGATGATCATAGGATTATATTTGACCACCTATTTTATACAAATCACTTCTAGTTCGAATAAGTGGCATAGCTAATCAAAGGCCCTGGTGCAAAAAGAAAATAGGGCCCCAAACTATTTAAAATCATTTGTTTTGTATTTCTTCGTGTTCCAAATTCGACGTACAAAGGCGGTAAGCACAGAGGGCCCCTCTGAGCTTGGGGCCCCGGTGCAATAAGTCGTCTAGCCCTCCGGCAGGTATGCTAGTATACTCGAATGTACTGTACATTAACATTATAGAATTTTAGGAATAATAGAGTAATTGTTCGATACCAATAAAATAGTCTCAATAAAGTCCTTTTGGTTTTAACGGTTTTAATATCACTAGAGATTACATTAACCTTACAATATTTCAGAGAGTTACGACCCATTCGGACGAGCGTAAAAAATACGTCGCGGTAAAATTCCGCAATAGGCGTTATAAGAAGTTTTGTATGGTATATTCAGCTTAACGCCCTCGCCCTAACGACTAAAATGGAACACTGCACGATAAAATACATCGTGATTTAAATACGCTGTCGTGTGAGCAGATACCTAGATACCCATTTGTTTCAATTCGACGTAATTTTAACGCCCGATAAAAATCCTCTCGTGCTTACGAGGGGATAAGGAATAAATAAGCGAACTTAATTAAACTGCAGAAAGCAGTCTTGATATTTTCTCTTGAGATCGGATGCAGTTTAGGGCTGCGTTTTTAGGTAATAATTAGAAAACGTGTTTTTTACAAAAAAATCTGTTACATTGTTATTTTTATTTACGTATTTTCATTGCCATTGCCATTATTTCATGTCATCTTGTAGAAGAGGACCAAAAGGAGGTTGGAAGCTTTCGAACTCCCCGGTGTAAAATTTTGTGATCAGACGAAGTAAAGAAAACAGAGATTTTTTCTCTAGATCATGTAAGTGCCTTATATATCTATTAGGTGTTCCTAATGCGGCAGTTGTACCTACTAAACCGGTCTGTACAGCAGGCCTTCCATGAACTCTTATTGCGACTCAATTGAAGATGTAAACGAAATTGTTTTGCTTTTTCATACCATGACGTCTTAAAGACGCACACTTTAAGTCGTTGCTGAATGAGCGTTCGGAATTCGTCCTAAGAACATGTGAGTAAAAGAGACAGAGTTATGTATACTTCATATAACGATATTCTTTTCAAACATTACGACCCCAATGCAATTCACACTTCATGGTACGAAAAGAAAGCGGTTCGCGGTCGTCGTTTACGTCTTCAAGTGAGTCGCAATAAGAGTTCCTGGTAGGCCTGCAGGTCTCTACCAGAAGTAAGCAGCTGCTAGCGAGGATGTAGATGTGACACTTTCAGTATTCCAGTTCAAGAAGCAGCAAGTTGGAACACCATGAGGTGTTAGCCGTTATGGGTCCCGTGAGATCCCGCGGATAATGATGAAGGGTTTCTTCAGAGCTCTGTATCAATCAGTATTTACGAAATTTGGTACAATTGAAATAGTCCCGTTCTCAATGGGAACATCAAAACAACGCAGTACATAATTGAGGTTATTTTAAAACTAAAGTTGACGCAAACGAAGTCGCAGTGTAAATAGTGTACTAACCATGCGGCGATTATAACTAAATAACTAATGTTCCTAACTATTCTTTCGTCGGTCTGTTATCTCAAAGCAATACACTGATCTGGTTCACCTATAGCAATCGTCAAGTATTGCTTTTCGGATAACCCTGTCGTGTTGAAGTTAGGTAAGCAACTTCCTTCCGCTGAGCTGCTAGCGTGTTCCATATTATGGATGCCGTCGACATCCTTCCTTGTTGCGGAACGTAGCGTGACCTTATTTCGTAAAACGCGATGTACACTGTTATATAAAACTATTTATTCCACATACCCGTAATTACTCATTTGTTTAGAAATTGATACATCATTATTTTAATATTATTTTATTTATTAAACATTTATTTTCAACAGAAATGTAGAAATGCACACTATAGACATTATCATCCTCCTGCCCTTATCCCACTCTAAGTGGGTCAGCACAACATGTCAAAAACATGTTGTCACATGATTTGGCTACGTATTTTACGACCGGCCGCCTGCCTGACGTCAACTTACCTTAGGCGTATATAACGACCCCTCGATAAGAAAGAGGGTGGTCTATTCTACTCAACCGGATACCCCACGGTGGATCAACTTACCTTAGTCGCATTTTACGACACTTCGGTAAGAAATGAGTGTGGTATATTCTACTCAGCCGGATACCACACGGCGGGTCAACTTACTTTAGTCGCCTTTTACGACACCTCGATTATAGACATACTATCATAAATTAGTTACACGCTAATACTATACAAATCATGCCCACGTTGAATTGTCCCAAGAATGCTGGCAGCGTATCCACGTTGAATCGCTAAGCTGATTCTTTATGGGAAAAATGAACCAGGAGGTGTTAAACCTGAGGTGTTAAGGTGTTATAAGTAAACAACTTTTTTTCACTTTAACTTCGCCGGTTCTCAACTGCAAACGGCACAGATATATAACTCTTGATGTGAAGTGCATACTTTTGCCACATATCGGATTCGGCAATTTCCACCGCAGCTGGCAGGTCATGACGGGGTTTCCCTGATATGGGACGAGGCTAACGTATCGAAGCATGTTGCGTCCCACATTAGGGCCCGTCTCCGTTCCCAAGGAACCAGCGTCAGTTGTCTAGCACCTATAACACAAGTATTAAGTAACTTACTTTAAGGACGGACGGCCGTGTGTGTAGTCCCATATATTTATATTCATTTATTAATTTTAAAGCTATTAAAACAATCTATGTAAATTTATTACACAATATGAAAATAAGACTATCATTGAATCTAACCAGATTACAGACCACGACATTCATGTAAGGCAATTATCATGGTATCTTCGAATCGCCGGCGACTCAGGTGACCGTTAAGACAATCAAGTTCTCCTACTTCCTGCATTACATGAAGATAATACATAGAAATTGTATATTAAAGTCAACTCATAAATATGTATATGTTTCGGTCTGTGGTCACACAAAACGTTGCACAATCTCCCGTACGGATGGCCCCTTGGAAGAACGAAAAAAACAATAGAGTAGTGAGTAATCCTATTAAGTTTTTCTATTCTTGAATATTTATCAGTGGTGTTTTCTATAGATTTGTGAAGTTATAGTAGTGTAGAACATGTAGCATATACATATTAATAAAGAAAAATGCAAAATATTTTTTCGATCGTGAATATAGCAACTTTTTTTTTCGAACTGACTGTATGCTGTTAGCCCTAATGGCTTTTACAGCGTCACTGGGCGGGACGGGCGAGCGCAGAAGCATCGTCGAGGTAGCCGGCGAAGACGCTGTGTGTGTGTACTACTTGTTTCTGTGTTGGCGATCGTTATTTGATCGTCGGGGTCATACAAGACGCTTTTTGGACGCCTATATTTTCGATGGTGGGACCTAACTGGGATGTAGGTAGAAGCAACTGAAATAAGGGGGTTCGGGTGTAGCAACTGAAAACAAAGGAAAGCATAAACATAGTGAATAAACTCGTATATAGGGAATAAGAAAAGTTAATTTAATCTGTCTCTAGAGCGATTGATTAATGATTGATTGATTATTAAATTTATTTTTTTATTGTTTCTGTATTACGAAGTGGTTGTCAAGACTCGCCGTTTTAACTTTAAAAATTTATAATTTAATTTGAGTATAACTTCTTTGCATGTTACACTTTGTCACAACTATGCGCGCGGAAATAGCAGTCAAGTATTGACATATAATGAATTTTATAAATATTAGTTTATATGTTGTTTACTATAACACTAGACATCCTTATTATTATTTATTATTATTTTTACTTAGATACATCAATGATTTAAAATAGATACATTAATAATTTACACATAATATTAAGTCTAGTTCCATTATATTTTTTTTCCAATTTACAAGTGTATTCAACATTGTTTTTTGTTAGTTCATACTTAAATCCTTATTTCATAGATGATAGATAAGTTTAAATTAATAATGCTTTTATTTAAAAATACTTCCTAAATAACATATATTTTTGATAACGAAGATAACAGAATTAGTGAGTGACAAAACAAAAAGCTTATTCATTCAGTACTTTTTAATATTTAAAAAATGTGTCACTATCGTAAGTAGCATGAAAATAATTCTTTTACTTACTGCATATTTCATTTATTTATATTAAAGTATTAAGATTCATATTAAGCGTAATCCACATAAATCAAATCAAAATGTCTTTATACAAGTAAGCTTTTTTCCAAAAACTATTGAATCTTCAAGGGTCAATTAGATTTAATGAGGCGGTGCGGAATTGAACTGGTGCGGAATGTAGCTCTTACCAAACAACCAATAAGAATACTTGGCGGTCAATCTTTTATTGAAGCAACATTGCTTACTTATTATATTTTTAGCAAAACTTTGTTCTTAGCTTTAAGTAATGGAGAAATGAGATTCTAATACTGAATACAAAAAAAATCATCAAATTCTAATAATTAAAGAATAAACCTACTCTATAATTTTACTGTTCCCTGTATTATTGACGTACAGCGCCGGCAGGCCGCGGCGTAATAGAAAAAGTGATACGCGGCGCACCGCACAAATACATTCGCATCGTCGTTTGTTCTACGTACCATCAAACAATGAAGACAACAATATAATAAACTCTTTTACCAATTTCAGCCTTTATTCAATTGTTTACGTCTTATTTTTCATTATTCTCTAAGATGGGTGTGACGAAACTTTAGTGACTTACTGTATTTGAATAAAGAAATGTCGAGATGTATGTAGTGCTTTTACAACCGTGTTTTTCTCAGTCGGCAATAGTTCAACCGCAAAACATCAGTCCGATAGAAATACTTATTGAATGTCAATTGAACTGGGTTTTATACTACATTGTTTACATTTTATTATTGAAGCCCATTCCATGAGAGTTAATGAAGTCTTAAGTAACTTGCTATCAATATGGTATGGTCTTTTCTTTATATAATTCGAAGCAAGAAAAGGAATAGGTGGTATGTACCTTTTTTCTTTAGAAGAAGCTATGATGGAATTATTCGATTGGATTTTGGATTATAGCAAAATAGTAAAGTAACGGCCTGTTAATATCCCACTGCTGGGAATAGTCCTCTTCTCCCCGTTTTTGGAGAGAAGGATTGAAGGCAAGACCTACCACGCTGTTCCAATGCGGATTGGTGCGCACACACAATGCCTAATACTATCAATGCACCATTAAGATATGATAGCCAATCGGTGTAACCTCGTGATTTTTTCCAGGGGGTCACGGGTTCAAATTCCGGGCAGGCACCAATGAGTAACTATTAAGAAACTGATATGCCTAATTAACATTAGCAATTAAAACATCGTGAGACAACTTCTCTAGAGACTTCTGGGGATATAAGTAACCTACCAATCTGCATTGGAGCAGCGTGGCGGGTCTAAACTCCAAACCTTTTCTCCAAAATAAAAGAGAGAGGAGGCCTATTCCCATCAGTGGGATAAATTAGTAATTTTATTAAATTTTATAAAAATTAGTAAAGTAGTAATTTTGGCCCGTTGGTGCAGTGGGTAATGACCCTGCTTTCAGCTCCGCGGATCGCGGGTGCAATTGCCTCTTAGTACCAACATTTTCTATAAACAATTTGTTGGTTTATCGAGACTGGGTGTATATTTGTATTTAAGTATGTATTTAAAATTTACATATGTAGTATATTTACCAGTTGTCCGTCACCCATAACACAAGTATTAAGTTACTTACTTTGGGGATGGACGACCTTGTGGGTAAGTGTCCCACATATTTATTATTTATTTATTTATTATAGAAACAGGCCGTTACTTTTTTTACTTTAATCACACCATTTTGTCGTAAAAAAATTACTAAAGATTCTAGAGAAGCAGGGGGCTCACGATAAATGTACGCGGCGAGTTTTTTATTTGGTAAGGTGATCCAGGATTGACAGGAAAATTAAAAGTTTGCCATTACAATCCAACACTCAGCCATATGAAGAATCATCGGCTATTAGTGGAACTGATCAAAACAACGCCGACAAAGCGTACGACTTGACAGCTCAGTGTACCCTCAAAAGCTAATTAATAAACAGATACAACCACTTAAGATAAGTAAAAATGTATTTTCATCCCAAATGGCACCGGATACAGATTATATCGGCATGACAAAGCGTGGCGCTAAGATATTTCTCAGCATCCCATTTAAAAATGAACTTTATACCTAATACCCACATAGCATATTTTACATTACTCGTACAGACGTCTTCCTAAATCGTTATCTAGCAAGCGATATTGAACTGAAATATTAGGGCAATAAAAGATATAAAGCAATGACGTAACTCGCTCAATGACTGCACACGGTTTGTCAGCAAAACGATAAGTCAATGTGATTTCAACTTTATTGCTATAACAATAGAGTTGATTTTTAAATATTTAAAACTGAAGTACCGTGTAAGAATCAACGTTAACTACTCTAAAAGCTTCATCCAGAGTCTGAAGTGCAGGTACGGCTTCTGTCTCCTAAAATAAACAAATTGCTCAGATAACTTTTCAGAAACACTTCTTTTGGATGACTTCTCAATATAAATGTTCTTGGAAATGTATCGTAATAATCGGCTTGGAGAGAAGGGTTGGAGCTAATACCTACCACGCTGCTCCAATGCGGATTGGTAGGTTACACATATCTCCAGAATTCTCTAGAGATATGCATGTTTCTTCACGATATTTTCCTTCACCGAAAAGCGTGTGATAAATTGCGAAAAGCGTGTCATAAATTGAAAAAAAAGTAAAGTGAAAAAGCTAATCTTTTATTTGTTGGAAATAACTTTACCAAAATTTTTGTTGTTTATGGAAAAAAGTTGTAAGTTCTAAGTTTTATATATTGTTAACTCAGTTATGCAAAAAAGTCTTAACTGAAAATTGGCAAATATATATTCTTCGCTGCCCAGAAGAATTTAGTATAAATTATGTGACTATTCACTTCAATATGAAGAATTTGCATTGTATACATTAAAAAAATATATTGATAGCACGAGAATCGAACTGCTGTTACAAAACAATAGCTGGTCAGTTCGTTAAGAGTTCGCATTCCATGTAAGCCAATATTAGTAGCTTCATTATAATTTAACAATTCGAAAGTGCTTGTCAAAGCAAACTTGAATAAAGCTACAAAAGTAATAATAAAATTATTTTGCTATAATCCGCGATACAGTAAATAGAAAATATATATAATGTTAAATGTATAGTGGACTATCCCTTTTTTCATACCCGCAAAGCTCTGCGATTTTGTCGTGGAGTCTATTTCCTGATGATGCTTCGGTTGCGGGGCGAAACGATTATTGAGTTTGTGATAGTGAACGTGTGTAGTGCTTGTGTATTGTGGTGGCAGTGGTGGAGGTTTGTGCATGTGTTTTTACGAATCCTGCATGTATCGGGTATGAAAAAACGGATAGTCCACTATACATTTAACACTATATATATTTTCTATTTACTGTATCGCGGATTATAGCAAAATAATTTTATTATTACTTTTGTATTATGGATTTCCGCAAAGTAACACCTAATTCTATAAATTGAATAAGACTGATAAATTAAAAAAAATTGGCTGCCTTATGACCGATAGATCAGCGTATATATTTCCTTGTTGTCCAGTCATTGCTATAGTTATCACTAGCCAGAGGAGTTTACCACGTTCTAGTTATCTGTTCCAAGCAATGCGAGACAATAATAGCAAAAAAGCCTAATTAAAGGGCAATCGAGCACCCTTGACACCGGTCAGTGTCAGTAATCCCAGATTATGCGGGTATGTACAGATAGCATAAAAATCAAGCGACTTAATTATAATTTACATGACTACTTTACTACTATGTACACAATAGTATTTGTCAAAAAGGAAAACTTTATTTTAGGTTGTCAGATTTTTTTATAAGCTGTGATAGCCCTGCGGTGAGACCGTGCGATTTTTTTTGAAGGGTCGTGGATTCAAACCCCGGGGAGACACCAATGAGTTCTTCCGTTTAAACTTATGTTAAAAAATCAATACATTTGACGCTTTCAGTATTTCATGTAGATGAATTTTGTCTTTTACATTAAGTAATTTGGCCGAATAGTTTAAAAGTTATCACGATATGATTGACTTAAATGGAGCGCTATAGAGTATCTTATAAGTGCAGCGCGCGAAAATTGTATGCAATCCTTTTGTTTTGAAGTTATTTGAACTAAATAAATATATATTTTTAATATTAAGTAAAAAAAAATTAAATGATCTGTCACGAAACTCAATGTGGCAGACCAAATTCCACGCGAGAGAAGCCGCGGGCAAAACCTAGTAATTTACATAATTTGATTCTTATTATGTGAAATTTATTTTCAACTTCCAAATTATTAATTTTTTCCCCTCATTACGCCTTAACAACGAAATTATTTACGAACATTTGGGATGTTCGAAAATAATTCATACAACTGAGAACCTAATTGACACAAAGTTTGTGAACTCTATAATTAAAGACTCCACAGTAATTTTGAGGGTATTTACCTTTCCCGTTATTTACTATACTATTTGAGTGATAGTAGCATATCTTAACTGTAGTCAGCTTTTCACAAAGCTGCAACGATTAACTTGTCTATGTATAATGGAATGTCTCGTTACTTTAAAAAATAATAGTAACCCTTAAAAAAATATTGTGATTTTATATCTTTTTTGAGTTGTTGCTAACGGTACAATAGACTTATACGTGTAATTCGCGATAATAGCCCTGTCAATCGAAGGTGGCACTCTTTTTGTGGGGGGTGCTGCGTCAGTTAATATTATTGTATTCCGGGTGGTATCTTAAATGTTAAGCACGTTAATTTGTGAGCCTACTATTCATTGCACATTAAATTATATCTTTATACATTCGCAGCACAATATTGCATTGATAATGTCCTAGATACAAAAGTAATTACAAAATGATTTTGCTATAGCCGCGATACAGTAAATAGAAAATATATTAGTGCTACATGTATAGTGGACTATCCGTTTATCATACTCGATACATGCAGGATTCGTAAAAACACATGCACAAACCTCCACTACAATACACAAGCACTAGACAAGTTCACTATCACAAACTCAACAATCGTTTCGCCCCGCAACCGAAGCATCATCAGAAGATAGACTTCACGAAAAAATCGCAAAGCAAAATCGCGAAATGTCTTAGATATCAAGCTATAGATTGGTTAAAGTAGCGGCCTGTTACAATCCCACTGCTGGGAATAGGCCTCCTCTCTCCGTTTCTGGAGAGAAGGGTTGGAGCTAAGACCTACCACGCTGCTCCAATGCGGATTGGTAGGTTACACATATCTCCAGAATTCTCTAGATATATGCAGGTTTCCTCACGATGTTTTCCTTCACCGAAAAGCGTGTGATAAATTGCAATTACCAATTAGACACATGAGTTTCAATAGAAAAACTCATTGGTGCCTGCCCGGGTTCGAACTCGTGTTTCCCTCGAAAGAATCGCACGGTCTCACCGCTAGGCTAAAATGTTGTTTTTGCCTGCCTTCGTTCATCGTGGCTGAAAGAAATCGACTTCTCAGATCGCGACAAAAATAAACGAAGAAACACTAATAAAATTCCTCATTCTTGTAAAAAAAAAACTTTCAATAGGTCGCCATTACACTAAAGGCATTAACGGTCGTCACTCGCTTTGATCAAAGACTTTGGATGTTTATTCCTAGTTAATCTAGGAGGAATGTCAAGGGAATTTCTCTGTCCTTATAAAGGGCAAGGGCGGACATAAGGTTGTGGTCGTCTTAAGTAAATGCGACTATAACAAACTGGCACAACTGGGAATTTAGGAATGTTTTATGTTGTTGTGAATAAGACGTGTTGTTCTTGCTTTTTTAATAACCGATTTGATTATTATTCAAACTTACGTATGACAATTTTGCATATAATATTGTCTGATGGTATATGGTAAAGTCGTTGCAATCTACCTAACTGGCTGGGTCATATGGAGAGAATGGTAATCACTTTTCAACTCTTCAATGTAATGTTTTCTTAACTTTAGTAATCTATACTTATTATAAAACAAAGTCCCAAAAAGCTGTCTATCTGTATGTAATCAATTTTCTCAAAATATACTGAACGGATCTTTGTACGGTTTTTACCAAAAGATTGTGCAATACTTCCGGATGGTTTAGGTAAATAGTACATATCGGTATTATGTAAATTGTGTTGAACAGTTCGCGCAGTTGTTAAAATACTTGCTTGCTGGGAGCTTTAGTCGCGTGCGCTGCGTAAACCACCAAAGATATGCTAAAGTACTAGAGAATTGTAGATCTACAAAAATGATATAAAAAAGTCCGCGATAGCATGTCTCTATCTCTTATGGTTAACTCACAATAACTATTTTTATGTTTAAAATCTGAATTCTATAAAAAAATTGTGACACGCATTTGTCCACGCGGGCGGAGTCGGTGGCACAGCTAGTTTATTAATAAATTAAGGTTATTATTATAAGTCAGATATTTTTATTGTGATGTCTAGAGTTTCGATGTTGTATTTTTTATAGAATAAGGAGGACTGCATCCTTATTATTATGAAGATGCCGACAAGGAAACTTTTGTTTTTTTTTCCTTTATTACAACTTGGTTATAGTGAAAAAAATTGTATTTTTTTCATAACAAATAACACTTAAATTTTGGGAAACGTCAGGGCATTCAAAGGTGAAGAAGAATCTTCTTTTATCTAACCTTTTAATATTCAGAGTTGGCTTAGTATATGCAGGGATTTTAGCTTCACTATTCTTTTTCGTATTTTCACCATATGCTCTTTTAGTCTTTCTTTATTTCGTTTTTCACTGCGGTTAGACAGTAAAATTTAGGGTTGAAATTTCGTACTGTCTTCTTTATTATGAATTGTATGAGCCAAAAAACACTTTACGTTTAATTGTTAAATATATTATTGTGTGCAGAATGCGTGATATAACTAAATGAACTATACATCAACATTTTATACCTTTATACAATCATTGACTCGTTTGACTGGCCCGATGGCGCAGTGTGTAGTGACCCTGGCTTCAGCTTCGCGGGCCGCGGGTTCGATTCCCGCCGACGGCCAACATTTTCTATAAACAATTTGTTGGCTCTTCGAGCCTGGGTATGTATTTTTATTTAAGTATGTATTTTAAATTAATTATTTAGTATATCTACCAGTTGTCCGTCACTCATTACACAAGTATTAAGTTACTTACTTTGGGGACGGACGACTTTGTGTGTAAATGTCCCATATATTTATTTATATATTTATTTTTATCATTCAATTCTTACTTAGACCACTTTGTCCCATACTGCGTTCTTAAGACCGCAATCAATGTCCACAGTGAGTGGCACGTGACACGAGACCTTCTATTGTCTAATTAGGTACACACAATATACGAACTACTGATGTACCTACAATTTAATATAAATTATGATAAGATTACAGTGTCTCGCCGTGTGGTATCCGGCTGAGTAGAATAGACCACCTTCATTTCTTACCGAGGTGTTGTAAAAGGCGACTAAGGTAAGTTGACCCACCGTGTGGTATCCGGTTAAGTAAAATATACCACCCTCTTTCTTACTGAGGGGTCGTAAAATACGTAGCCAAATCATGTGACAACATGTTTGTAACATGTTGTGCCGGCCCCACTCAGAGTGGGATAAGGACAGGAAGATGATGATGATAAGATCACAGTGTCGACGTTTCTTAAGAAAGGAATTTAAAAAATCTACACAATAGAGTATGTGAAGTTCTCCTGATTGCTTCCAAGTTTCCACAGAGTATGCACTGTGTGAGATTAAGAATACCTAATCTTATTTTAAATACAAACCTGTGGAATTGTCTTATCAAAAATATATAACCCAAATACATTTTATACGAGCCTGACATCTTAAGACCGTTGTCTATCGGTTCTTTTAACTTTGTGCCGCTATCTGCAACATAAGGAAGAATCCAATGGTTCTTTAACAAATCACCTCAATTCCGATTTGATGCCGGTATAGACCAATCCATCGCCCGCTGGGCAATTCTGAATCTTCTCTTGAGGTCCGATTTCAGTTTCAACTACAATTGTCATCTCTGGAACAAGGTCTTTAAAGGCTATAGGTGCTAATTTGCAGTATTATTAATTATTGAGAAAATACTGTACAAACTGATACAAAATCAATCAATTATTTATCGTTTTAGATAAATCTTATGACCAGTAAAACTGAAAATACTTCCTCTTGAAGCATAAGTTTCATTATGTATGAATGAATTCTACGTCCAAATATTCAAGTCGTGAGTAAACGTCAATAAGACATAAAATTTATATAGAAAACTCATCGCCGCCTTCCAAGTTTGAACCCGTGACCTCCTGAGAAGAGTCACACGGTCTTTTCGTTCGGCTATAACAGGTCCTTGCAATTAACTTATATTATTAACAACTTTAAGATTACTCGTGTATTACAACAGAAAATTTACATACCTCACTATATAAAAACGTTAGTCGTACGATATATTAATAAGTAAGACTTAAATTATTTAAACCGCTGTATGGTTCATGAGAATTCGTTTTATCTTGAGTTTCTTCGACTTCTTGAAGAGGTTAAGTGTAACAATGTTATGAAAAATTTCTTGTTTACTCAAAATGCGCACTTCCGATCTCCCCTCGTTTCATTTATAATATTAATTTCGCGTGTCAACAAACACTTCCAGTAACGGAACGAGCAATCTTTGTTTGGTACATGTGATAAGCTTGTCAGCAAGTTTTACTGAGATTATTCCCTTATCTTTTATCCGATACAAGAAAAGTAAGATGTCGCTACGCAATAAAGTGACACTGTACAAAACTTGCATAAGACCAGTAATGTTCTACGCGAGCGTTGCGTTCGCGCACGTTTCAAAGGTCAGATTGCTTACGCTCCTAAGACTGCAGAACTGATTCATGCGGACAGCCACTGGTTGTCCGTTATTCTTGCAGAACGTTGTCCTCCATAGAGACCTTGATCTCCCCACGGTTATACACCTCTTTAAACGTTTTTCGAAGTCTTACTTCGAGAAAACTCAGGTGCGAGTATGCCTGAACCCTCTTATTTCAGTTGTTTCTACCTACATCCCAGTTAGGTTTGACCACAAAAAATATAGGCATCCAAAAAGCGTCCTATATGACCCTGACGGTCAAATAACAATCGCAAACACAATCAATATAATATACACACACAGCTTCTTTACCGGCGAAGACGAGGTCCCAGTTTTATAACGTTGGTTGGTCGTGGCTTCTCACCATCCGTCTGACGTCGTAATGACTAATCAAAGTCTCACCATCAGCCATCCACTACGCGTTCGTCCTAAGCCATAGTCCGATCTCACAGGAGGCACCCTTAGGACGACGTTCCCCGACGCTAGTAGAGTTTCTGCGCTCTACTCTCTACATTTCGCAACCTCGGCTATGCTTTTGAGTTCGCTGTAAAAGCCATTGGGGCTAACAGCAGACAATCAGTTTGAAAAAAAAAATTAGCAAGTATTACTGAGATTATTCCTTTATCAATTGAATAGAATAGAATTGTAAATTGCAGTCTATTTAACACAATCTTAGTACTCATGTATTTATCATATTTTAAATAAACAACATTTACATTTACTTCGATGTGGTTTTAATTTAGAGATATTTGTAGGGAATGGCATAGGTTTTTTACATGTGGAAGTCCAAATAAATGGATGTTGTGGGCAAAATTTAGCAAATATATTATAGTTAATTAGTAGTGTTGTTTAAATAAAAAGTTTAAAAAGGCCAGTAAAAGGATGTCTTTTTACTTTTTTCACGGTTTAATAAAATATAAAGCTTCAAGCAATACATAGCACAATTAAATTTCTATCATCTACGCAAAAAGACCAAGCGGTCGCTTGTTAATTGTACCACGGGATAAGGATTTCCGTGGGGGCGATTATTAACTGTCGTCTACCATTGCGAACAGCTGATCAATCACACATTCTTAAGATATTAAAGGAAAACAAGACGTGACATTAAAGTGTTCAATAACCGGGCATAAAACAAATAACTACAGTACATTTGGAAAGGGGTATTAAAGTAAAGAAGAAGCAAATGTAACTGCCAAGTCGTATAAAGAAGACAAAAGTAATAATAAAATTATTTTGCTATAATCCGCGATACAGTAAATAGAAATGTATAGTGGACTATCCGTATTTTCATACCCGATACGTGCAGGATTCGTAAAAACACATGCACCAACCTCCACCACTTCCACCACAATACACAAGCACTACACACGTTCACTATCACAATCTCAACAATCGTTTCGCCCCGCAACCGAAGCATCATCAGGAGATAGACTCCACAACTAAATCGCAAAGCTTTGTGAATTTTGTATTTACTGTATCGCGGATTATAGCAAAATAATTTTATTATTACTTTTGTATTATAGATCTCCGCAAAGTAACGCCTAATTCTATAAATTGTATAAAGAAGAATAAAATTTACGGGAAGTAAAACTCTTAATTTTATTTATGGGCAAATATACTCGTAAACTGTACTTGTCGGGTTGTACGTACCTATAACTTATAGCTGCGATAGCTGGTTAAACCATGTGAATCTCGACAATAGGCAGTGGGTTAAACCCACTGCCTGACCCTAACATTTTCTATAAACAATTTGTTGCTTCTTCGAGCCTGGGTGTGTATTTAAAATTATATATGTATATATTTAACAGTTGTCCGTCACCCATAACACAAGTATTAAGTTACTTACTTTGGGGACGGACGACCGCGTGTGTAAGTGTCCCATATATTTCTTTATTATTATTTATTAATGTTGTTTTTTATTATTAACCTAATTACTTGAAGCACGTATTTGTATCATGTGGTAACAATTATATCGTATTTTCAATACCAATGCGATTCTATTATCATAGAAGTGGCACAAAGTAACATTTTATTAAAAAATCCAGTTGGGAACGGCCACATGCGCTACTCGACGCCGTGATTATAATGATACTTTATCGTATCACAATATTGTGATGTTATAATGACAAATGCGTGCCGACACTCCACTCGCGTGATAAGCTTTGTAATATGTGTTGTTCATTGAGATTATTGTTTGTTTATAAAATGATTGGATAAACATGCGTCGAAAACAACTCGTGGAATAGAATGACTTTTTTTATTTAATCTCTTAGTAATAATAAACTTAGTAAAATAATAATAATAAGATTTATTTAGCCTAAAATACATACAATCTTTAATATATATTCTAGTTAAATATACTTTTTTACCATAATTTAACAATTTAAAGAACTGTTAAAGTATTTAGCTGAAAGGTCGTCGCTTCAGCATTAAGCTGCAGTGCCGACTACAGCGCTGATTTTCAGTCGATGACCCTATAAGATGATATCACGGCCCAGTCTGGTATTATTGGTGCCTATTATTATTTTTTGCTATACTTCAACTCCAATAAAAAATAAAAAGACAAGATATAAAAGCTACCATCAGCATACATCTAGAATTTAAAATAAATACTTCCGATTTAGTAGAATAGTGGATAATAATAATAAAAAACCTATTTTTTTATGACACTGTATGATTTGGAAAGATATTTTATATAAATAATTTGTTACAATACGGCATCAAGCCATCACTGGTTTTGTTCCTTCAATATAATTTTTTTCAGAGTTCTTTTAAAACTTTGTTTTGATTTTAGTTTATGGATATGAGGCGGTAGTGTTTTTTATCTGTTGTCATTCAAATTTAAATTCGTAATATAATTTATTTAAGTGGACTGATTTCAGCACTTTTGAATCGTCAAATGTTTTTAAAGATGCTACCACTGAATTGAAAGTTTCCTTTTACCCAGAATAAAAAATATTTAAAATTTGATTGATGTTTACAAATTAATCGTTGCAGCTTGGTGCGTAGCTGACTACAGTTAAGATATGCTACTATCGCTCAAATAATCTTCAGGCATGAAACATTCATATCCAGAAGTCATATTACGTAATTCTCTAATATTCCTCACTTAAGCTCAATCATAAAACGGGAAGCTTAGGAAATAATCAGTACTCACCAGTACATGTAAACGAAGCTTAATTTGAAAGCCAACCAATACATGAAGTCATATCTTGTATCAGTTTCTTCAAGGGAAAGAGAAAATTGAATTTAGCCGGTTTATTAGCTCGGTGGGAATTTGATAGAGATAAAGCTACTAGATGTTTCATTAAATAAATTTTTGACGATATCCTTGTATTATATAATAAATAAGTACCCTCCATTAAGTGTTATACTGTTTTGCTTTGTTCCCAAAGGTAAAATTCTAATAAATAAATAATAATAAATTGCTAGGTATATAAGACTCTTTTGAACGAAATTTCATCGAATTTAATCTATTAGATTAGGTGTGAAAGCGTTACAGACAGATTGACAGACAGGCAAACAGACTTTCGCATTTATAATACTAGTATGGAAATTTTAAAGCTAAAGGTTTGTAAGTTTGATTTTACCGTTTAATTGTTAATGGGCCCAACAAATTTATATGAATTTATGCGCAAAGATAGGTTTAAATCTGGAAAATCGTATACACCTACATACTACATACATTTAAACTTTGATCCACAAAACCTCGTGGTTCCGTTAAAATCACTCAGGGGTTCATCGAAAGTTACTTGCTTTTAATGATATTCAAGGATGTAATATAAAAATAAATATTTTTTTATTTAATTTTGATTTTTCTTGCATATAATTAATTTACAGAATGTTACATTAAAAGCATTCTATTGAAACAAACCGGGGGTTCCACAATAAAAGTGACCCCTAAAAGGGTTCCTCAATAAAAAGTGACACCTAAAAATGGTTCCTCAATAAAAGTGACCCCTAAAAAGTGTTCCTTAATAAAAGTGACCCCCAAAAATGGTTCCTCAATAAAAGTGACTCCTGAAAAAACTTCCACTTATCAAATATTAGGAAACGCTAATGTAGACGTTGCCGACAAAAAAAACAATTTCCTTCTATGACTAAGTGCCTAAATGGGCGATCCTCTTACTTTTATATAATCCTTGAACCGCTGGTGAACCCTCTAGGCACAGATAGTAAATCATATTGCGCTTACATAATTATTACATGTCGCCACCATAAGTTTACATCAGTGTTTGAAAGACGTCAGCAATCATATTTTGATATGTCTTTCAACTCAAACCATCTGGAAGCGATTGCTTGATAAATCTAAGAGGTAAAATCCTGATCTGTAAGTGTTACGATTGTTGAATACTTTAAAATACTTAGTACATTTTATGAGTCATATATTTCTACAGCATAAACAAAAGCATTACTCGAATGTTTCTTACTTTGAATTTATCACATTTCGATTAAAGTAAAAAAAGTAAAGTATCGGCCTGTTATTATACCACAGCTGGACATAAGCCTCCTAGCTGTTAATGTTTACTTTTTTTTTTCTCATAAGTTTAATGACATTAAATTGAAATTATTAGTTATATTCATATATACCGCATAATACTTTTGTAAAAATTGAGTATTTTGATTTGTAAATTTATAATAATTGTAATTGTGTGTAATGTAAGACGTGTCTACAATATTTGCAACGCCCTTACCGGGCAAATATGTATTATATTTAAAAAGCAAAAGCAAAGAAATGAATTTAATAAAACCTCCCTTTTTGGAGACAGGGGTTGGATCTTGGATCCTCCACGCTGCTCCTATACGGATTGGTAGTTTATCCCAGAATTCTCTAGAGATATGCAGGTTTCCTCACAATATTTCTTTTCACTGAAAAGCGTTTGATTAATTGAAAATATGAATTGTTATTGTTGTATAGAAATTGAATGTGTGTTTGAATATATGTTTACTTACGCGGATGTGGGATCATAAAAGTACAAAATATATTACTTTATGTCGCATCAAGTCTTTAGTATGTCAATAATTCATTTGCTGTAACCGAGATACAGTTTTAGTTTTAGCTGCATGTTTGATAATTGGTTTGATTATTTTGATTGGTTTGATTGTTTGGTATTTTGTAATATGTACAATTTGATAATCGCCTCTTCGGGTGACAAGAGGGCTCCTTTTTCGAACAAAGAATCAGCTTAGCGATTCAAAGCGGAAACGCTGCCAGCATTCTTGGGACCATTGGGGGCATGATTTGTATAGTAGAAGCGTGTAAGTAATTTAAGATAGATATAACTTGTACATTTTTATTTGACAATATAAGTATAGTCTATTAAACGTGTTGTACCAAATCTAGCTTTTTTATATCCGTGTAGTATCCTACCAGAAATTGGTCGCGGGTCCAACTTAGAAAATTACTTACATGCAAGTGCAATTTCCATAAACCGCAAGTGAGGTATGGGCAGAGATGTGACGCTTTGTGGCAACGCCGCGCGCCGCCGCAAGATTGGCAGAGACAATGTCTTTTACATTTGAACCACTAGTTTTTACTTAGCAGTATTCTGATGGGAAATTCATCGGTCGCAAGTAAAACTTTATAATCCAGTATAACACATACGGACCTATATTTTATGTCATTTAATGTGTTATTTAATTTTCAAACAGCGCGTGCCGATTGTTGATATTGGATGAACGGGACCATCGGAATGCCAGAACTTTTTTTTAATAAAAATATTTGTATATATTTTATTGGAATTAATATGAAATTTATGTAAGTACGCCTTGACTATCAAAACAATTTTTGGCTCCTTAAAATCTGGTTTTATTTTTAAATTCAGTCACTTATGGGTCTTTAGTCTAAAATCAGTCTTCGGTGTAGGCTAAAGAGCCTATTGGCTGCTGTACACTCTCTGGGAGACACACCGAGCAATGCCGAGTGTGAGAGTGTACAGGGTAGCTCTTGCCTCGCCTCGGTATGTCTCGGGGTGTTTCTCGCTCTTGCTCCCCTGTTGGTTTTTGTGCCCCGGTCATAGAGTCTCGCACTGCCTCGCACAATTGGCGAGCGCATCGCTATTCACTCTCGAAAGTGTACATGGTCATTCGGAGCATGCACGTCTCGGGCGAGGCGTTCGGCGAGACAAAACGAGTGGTCTCGGGTGAGAGTGTACAGCCACCACAACAGATACTACGTAACAATCCTCATGTAGATGTGGTACTGCGTATACATTTAGAGTATGTAGTCACTTTACGCTTTATATCTTCTTCCTCAACGACGTCAACACTCCAACAATTATAGTCGAATCAATAAAAGTAAATTAGTTTATACATTTAAATTCGCAAATTCAATTCGTGATCTGTAAGTCATGCTCTCCTGTCGTCAAAATATTAGTGTTATTACGTGTTATTAGTGTGTGACTTCCGTAATAACCTAACAATTACAACATCAAATATCAGTTACAATAAACTATAAATATGCAGCATGTAGCCTTTCAAACGTATCAGGATGTTGAGGAACTTAATTACAGTGTTGAAAATATTTTTGACTTTAAAAGCTCTTGATATTCGACTGTGATCGTTAGTGGCTTTGAAAGAAGTATAGTAAATATTGAAAAAGATAGAGAATAGCTTCTGTTGCGTAAAAATTAGACAGAACTACGCTCTGAACATTTAAGTAAACATATCAGAAATTATCTGATTAGATATTATAAAGGGCCTTTCATCTATGTATTGTGTGCCATTGAAAAATGGCGACGTCGCGCCGAAACACTCAATGTTGAAAGCAGTGTAGAACTTCAAATTTAATTTATTTGCTTAATCTCACATTTATCTACGTTGATGGTACATAACAACACACCTTGCCTATGACAAGCATGCAAATAGTACGTTGTATAATTATTGTATTGGATTATCCTTTGTTATTATTATTTTTACTAATATAGTTTAGTAGCTATTTAATTATTGTTTTTTGTTGAAACTAAACGCCGTGTGCTATCCGGCATAGAATCCCCTTAGAAACCCTCCTTTCTTACCGAGGTGTCGTAAGAGGCGACTAAGGTATGTGCCGTGTGGTATCCGGCTGTATAGAATAGACCACCCTCATTTTTTACCAAGGTGTCGTAAAAGGCGACTAAGGTAAGTTGACGTCAGGCAGGCGGCCGGTCGTAAAATACGCAGCCAAATCATGTGACAACATGTTTGTAACATGTTGTGCCGACCCTACTTAGAGTGGAATTAGGGCAGGAGAATGATGTTTTTGTTGAAACTAACTCGTTATTGCTATTCTAATTATTATCTATAATACTATTTTTATATAGACTATATAATATTACATTAAATACTCTTTAACTAACGATAATTTTTAACGTTACCCGTAATCCTATTAATTATAATAATTTTTAAAAATGTAATATTTTTAATTATGCATCTTCGTAATGATGGCTGCTCAACGTTTTAAATTTCTAAACTGAGGAGAACCTTTTAGTGTTAATATAAATAGAAGCTTTTATCAAATGAAATTTTGTGCAAGTACACATTAAATGGCTATTTCATAAAACAGAAAAGAACTGTTATTTTAACCAAATTACAAGCAAACCGGTAAGTACATTAGAAAGGTCGCAGTCATAAATAGATGTGGAGTAAAAAATGATGTGACCGACGCAACAGTTTCATAACTCTCGGATTGCCTTAAGCCAGACAATTTTACAAATGGCCGATCCGTCTCTTAATAAGAGAAGTGAATTATCGAATACTTTTTAGGGTTCAAGATTATTTATTTCGTTTTTTTTTTGAGACATAAACGGTAATTATAATTTGCATGCAACTTTATCTGCATAACAGAAAAAATGTCTCTTCTCAACTCATTGCTCATATTATGATAGATCGAAACTTGATTTACTTTAGTTAATAGGCTTCATATTTATGCCGTGTGGTATCCGGCTGAATAGAATAGACCACCCTGATTTCTTACCGAGGTGTCGAAAGAGGCGACTAAGGTATGTTAATCCACCGTGTGGTATCCGGTTGAGTAGAATAGACCACCCTCTTTCTTACCGAGGGGTCGTAAAACACGACTAAGGTAAGTTGAAGTCAGGCAGGCGGCCGGTCGTAAAATACGTAGCCAAATCATTTGACAATATGTTTTTAACATGTTGTGCCGACCCCAAATTAGAGTGGGGTACGGGCAGGGGATGATGATGATGAATAGGCTTTATATTTTAAAAAGATCTCAATTGAAACCCGTGTGTTTAATGTGGCTATAGACAGAAAACTTATAAAAATAGGATACTTGTAGTCTATGACAATAACATTTTAATATAAGAGTAAAATTCAAAGAAATTATTTTGTAACGCAGTTTATGTATACAGATTATAAAATAAGATTATTAGTTAATATAAAAACATTATTTTATGGCTTAATAATAAGCTGATAGCTTAGCGGAGAGACCATAATGCTCTGTCAAAGGTTCAAACCCCGGGCAGGCGCCAATGAGTTTTGTACTAAAACTTATGTGTCTAATTGATAACTGAAATTCATCATACGCTTTCCGATGAAGAAAAAAATCGTGAGGAAAGCTGCATATCTCTAGAGTAGGGATGTGCGTAACCCACCGTTCCGCATTGGATACTGGTGGTGGGTGATAGCACCAACCCTTCTCTCCAGAAACGGAGAGAGGAGGCCTATGTCGAGCAGTGGCATAATAACAGGCCGTTGCTTTTACTTGTTTCTAAATTACTAACATAATTTAGACCATACCATACCATATTTAATACATAATATTTACTATGAAGTTATATATTGCGATGATCCATAATACAAAAGTAATAATAAAAAATCTTTTTCTATAATCCACGATAAAGTAAACAAAAAATATATATAATGATCAATGTAGAGTGGACTATCCATTTTCATACCTGATACATGCAGAATTCGTAAATAACACATGGTGGAGGAGGTTTGTTAACGTGAACGGAGAGTCCACTCTACATTTACCATTATAGCAGAATAATTTCATTATTACTTTCGTAGTATATGAGAATAATATACTTACATATAGGTTTTACTGATATTTTTAGAGAAGACTGTGTGCAGAGTAAAAAAAAGGTAAAGTAACAGCTTGTTACTATGCCCACTGCTGGGCTAAGGCCTCCGCTCTCCATTTTTGGAAAGAAGGATTGGAGCTAAGACCTACCACGCTGCTCCAATACGGATTGGTAGGTTACACATATCCCTAGAATACTCTAGAGATATGCAGGTTTCCTCACGATGTTTTCCTTCACGTGAAAAGCGTGTGATAAATTGCAATTATCAATTAGACACATGAGTTTTAATAGAAAACTAATTGGTGCCTGCCCGGGTTTGAACTCGTGTTCCCCTTGAAAGAGTCGCACGGTCTCACTGCTGGGCTATCACAGCTTACCTTGCAGAGTACCGTTAGTGTATTGAATGATCTATTTGTGATCGTCGTTAAAAGTTAAATATAAAAGTCATTAAATGACGCATGTGATTGGATGAAATAATCAAATGAAATATAATACACCAAGTGAAAATTTTGTATTATTTTTTTATTAGTGTTTGATTGTACGGAACTTACACAACAAAATTTAATTCGTTCATTACCGGTTATTTTTTCATTGTGAAACAAAGCGCTTCGCACGGCCTTCTTGCGACAGTAGATTTCGTAGATGTCGACAAAGTGGAGATAAGAAAGGGTTTTGTACCCGTATTAATGCGGCATTGTCTTTCTGGCTTCGATATGCAAATTGGGTAATAGTGCTCTTTTTACATAATAATATTTAGTTTCGTTCAACAATGCGAATACTTGTTACTGTACTGACCGAGCACTGCGTTGATAATACGGTCTAGTTGCGACAACAAATAAACAGCTTAGGGAAAATATACGAACAATTTGGCAATTTTGGCCATGCCATTACAGCTGTTTAAAAACACTGTCAAAAAGAGGCTGATACAGAAAGCCTATCTACAGCCTATCTATAGCCTATATACAGAAAGATACTATACTGTTGATAATGATGTGTGGATATAGGTGCAGTTCTACCCTGTACAAGACAGTAATAACTAAATGTAACTAGTTTTAAGATTTATATTTTAAAAAGAGCAACCGCCGAGTTTCTTGCTGGTTCTTCTCGGTAGGAACAGCTTTCCAAACCAGCAGTAAAGTTAACGAATCAAAAGCACTTATTTACAAGTTTACTTGAATAAAGAATATTTTGAATTTGATTTTTGAATTAGGGAGTAGAAACCGTTCTCATACATGCAGTATTAGTTACAGCAAGTATCAAAAAACACCGCCACCAATAACACACTCCATAAGTACTACACACATTTACTACCACAATCTCAACTGTCATTTCACCCCATCATCATCATCACGACAAAATCGCAACACAGAAATTTTCTTATGTAAATCTCTTGAACCGTATTGAGATGAAGGAGAAACAAACAACTTTATAGCTAAGGTAATTGAGTAAAAGTAAAAAATTGTTCAAACAATCACATATTATGAACGTAAGGTATCCGTTAATTGTCACTAGTCACGCGATACGACATAATGCAATATAACGTGATATTGTTACCTAGAAAACCAAAGCGACCTAATAATTTTCATTTATTTGTATCTATATGAACAACGCCGTGTGGTATCCGGCAGAATAGAATATACCACCCTCCTTTCTGACCGAGGTGTCGTAAGAGGCGACTAAGGTATGTGCCGTGTGGTATCCGGCTGCATAGAATAGACCACCCTCATTTCTTACCGAGGTGTCATAAAAGGCGACTAAGGTAAGTTGACGTCAGGCAGGCGGCCGGTCGCAAAATACGCAGCCAAATCATGTGACAACATGTTTGTAACATGTTGTGCCGACCCCACTTAGAGTGGGATAAGGTCAAGAGAATTATGATGATGATGTATCTATATGAACAATCGATCCTAATATAAAAGTAATGATATAATTATTTTGCTATAATCCGCGTATTTTAAGAAAATTGATGTAATGTAGTGATTGTGTGTAGTGCTTGTTTAGTGATGGTGTTTTATTATACTTGCGGATAATAATCCTGCGTGTATGAAGTATGAGAACGGATTGTGTTTCTTAAAATGAGATACATAGATTTTCTTAACTAATGCGGATTATAGAAAGCGTTTAAGAAAATCTTAAATTATAATCTTAAAAAAAGTTATTTTGCCTTAAAAATAAATTTATTATCATTTTGGTACTATGAAATTTCGAAAATTTGGTTTAATCTTTTCAGCCATTCAACTACCTCTATACAAAATCCTATTACACTTTCCTTTGTTTGGATGGTGAATAAGGAAAAAATAAACTGAAGTTTTGCAGTTATAATATAAGCAAGGACTTCCATTTTAGATAAGCGATAACTTCAATAACTAATACGCCTAAAAGTCAAAAATAAACGTTTGTCAAAAGGTATTTCTATTTACTTTTCTTTAAGATTTTCTTTTCTTTAAGATTAAGAGAAGTTTCCTTGAGATAACTCAAATTTTAACAAATGTTACTTTTCAATCCGAACAAAATGTAGATAGGAAATAATAATTTATACAGTTAGGCATTACTTTGCGGAGATCACCAATAATACAAAAGTAATGATAATATCTGGTTAAATTCAAAAAAACATTCTTCATTGAAGTAAATTGTAAACAAGTGCTTTTGAATCGTAAACTCTACTGCTGGTTCGGAAAGCTGTTTCTACCGAGAAGAGCCAGCAAGAAACTCGGCGGTTGCTCTTTTTAAAATATAAATGTTATAACTAATTCTATTTAGTCATTACTGTATTGTACAGGGTAGAGTAGTAGCTATTTCCATGGATTGTTGTCTATATACTCAAAATTTAACAACGCTTAACTTCGTTTGAGGAAGATTATCCGAATATGTTGAATTGCTCATCCTCCTACTCTTATATGACTCTTAGTGGCGTTGGCATGTTTCAAACATGTTATTACATGTTTTTGCTAGATATTTTATTACCGGCAGTTTGCCTAAAGTCAACTTGCCGTAGTCGCCATTTACGACATCTGGGTAAGGAATGAGGGTGGTCTATTCTATTCAGCCAGAGTACAACGCGTCAACTTACCTTAGTTGCCTTTTACGATATCTCAGTAAGAAATGAGAGTGGTCCATTTTGTCCAGCCGGACTACGGCGCGTCAACTTACCTTAGTTGCCTATTACGACTTTTCGGTAAGAAATGACGGTGCTCCATTTTATTCAGTCGTACCTACTACAGCGCCTCAATTTACCTTAGTTGCCTTTTACGATATCTCAGTAAGAAATGAGGGTGGTCCATTTTATTCAGCCGGACTACGGCGCGTCAACTTACCTTAGTTTTTTACGATATCTCAGTAAGAAATGAGGGTGGTCCATTTTATTTAGCCGGACTACGGCGCGTCAACTTACCTTAGTTGCCTTTTAAGACATCTCGGTAAGAATTTGTTAAACTGCTATGATATGGATTTAAAATAGCCTTATAAAATTAATAATGTGATAGTTTAATCCAGTAATGTCTTTAAAATAAATTAAAATACTCCGCTCCACTCTAGTTCTTATTATCATATCTTATATCTACAATATCATTGGCAGTAGGTATAAGGAAAAGATTAAATAAACACGATTACCTCATAGGTAGTGAGTTGGCCCAAATTATAACTGAGGTGTCACTTTATCTCACGATCTGTTGAATCCTTTATAATGGTTCGGCAGCTTTTTAACTTAGCTATAAGTTATATCGACGATTATATTCAAATGGCCTTGCGTGGAACAATGCAATCCAATGTTTTTTGTGACACATTTGCGCTTGACGCGCTTTAAGTTGAGCTCAAAGCGCAAATAATATTCTTCTACTGTATATTATTAGCGCTTTTTCACATGTACCTTAAGCACAAAAAAAAATAATGAGAAGTTTGGTATATGGTAAGTAGAGTCTCCCTTAATTCAAATTCAAATTCAAAATATTCTTTATTCAAGTAAACTTATAAAAAAATGCTTTTGAATTGTCAACTTTACTGCAACCTAAGGCCCGTATCCACTAAAGCGGAGAGTAGTGAAGATGGGTTTTAAATAACAATTACATGTCATTTAAGTTAAGGAGATGTGGAGTGTGACGACGATATCTGATTGGTATTCCAAACCCATCTCTTCTCCTATTTGGTGGGTACCGGGCCTAATATGTCTGGCCTCGAACGTCCCAATCCACTAAACTCTCTATTCCCTAAAATCTCATTCCAGACGTTGTTCTAAATTTCAATTATGCCCCGTATTATTCCCCGATATCTAACCTTGTTATTTTTTTCAATTCCAAAACCATTTCAATCCTTCCGACATATTCTTTATTTTTCTTTTCATATAAAACCTAACACAATGTTATAGCTTAGATATAAATAACTATCAGTTATTTGTAGTAAAATATCAGCCATATGGTACGAGTATTATAGTTTTAATTATATAGAAGTATTTAGTTCAGCCCAAGGGATATATCTTTCTTGTAGCCCAGAATACCCGGCTAATGACATAATCTAAGGAAAAACATTAAGTCATGATGTATGATCGAGACATAACAAGAACCGAGTACGTGATTGAAGAAAAAAGCTCCGCAAACAACATTAATAGGAAATCAATTAGTTTTCACACGCGTTGGCAGGGACGCGTTTACGCCCATTAAGAGTTAGCTAGGTTTAGACACGGCATTTATTTTGTAGAAGATTTTCTAAATCTTCTACAAAATAAATAAATTAATTAAAAAATATGTATTACACATAGTAACTATGTATAAGACTTCATTCAAGTCTCAAGACCCGAGACTTTATTCACGTCTTTTATTTTCTTGTTCCAGGAGGAAATATGAGAATTTTATATCCAAATTTCAACCAAAATTTCAATGTTTCTACAGTTAGCTACGAAAACGTTACAAACAGATAGACAGACTTTATAATTATACAGCATTTACTATATTAGTATGCATAGAAACCTTGTGTCTTTAAGCACTAATTATTTTGATTTTATCATAAATTACTAGTTATATTTATTGAATATATGAACCTCTAACAATTATTTAAGGACTCAAATATCCTAACCTACTGCCATATAGTTAATCACTACCTCTTTTCTATTTCGCTATCAGCTAAATTACAGTAAAATCTAAAATGAGTATTGTTTTATTATTATTTTACTTTATTAGGTTTACCAGCAGTTAAATAATCGTACATTCTTATAATAATACGAACTAAATAATTGCTAATCCCTTAACTATATTAAGGTAAACACAACATGCAATAAAAGAAAATGTACTTAATATCAGTTAAAGTATTGGAAGTAAAATAATAAGCGCATAATTTAAGTATCACATCAAGAACTTGGCGCGATAAATAAACTATGGGTTTATTTAACTACTTCCTCAATTTCAGAATATAATCCTATAATGGCATTTTCTATTAATTTATAAAATATACGTTACTATGAGGGTAAAAGAAAATATATGAACAGCTAAATGTACCATAATAATACGACATATGCACTGCACACATTTACTACCACAATCTCAACAATAGTTTCGCCCCGTAGCCAAGTCATTGTCGGGAGTGGAAACTCCACGACAAAATCGCAATTTTTTATAAAGCATGATTTTTCACAAATCCTGCATATATCAGGTATGAGAACAGATTCTTCTTCTTCTTTTGCCTCTCCGACTAGTGAAGGTTAGCCGTCAGTGCTTGAAATGCTTTCCTATCTCTCGCGAGGCTAAAAAGCTGGACAGCGCTCGCGACTCCAGTCCGTTCCCGTATATTGCGCAACCATAATTTTCTCTTGCGGCCAATGCGTCTTTTATTGTATTTAATGCAAAACTTACATATTTAATGCAAAACTGTATCTTCTATTATTAACAAAAAAAATGGCTCTATATTATGTGTAAGTCTATTACGCCGAATTGCACGACGGCCGAAGGTTGCGTCAATTTGACTGATGAATTGAAACAATGATGTCACAATTAGACGAATGGCGTTTTATTAAAACCGTCTACAATGACAGACGTTCAGATTTTATCTCTGGGAAACGGATGGGACGTGAACTTTGGATGGGGTCATGTGTTACCAAAGTGTTACCTATGTAGATCGTAATCACAAGTTAAGATATTTGTTACATGCCTCTAATATGCTTTTTAACGTGCTGGCAGTTACGGAATTACGCAAATCTAATTATGTATGAGAAAAGAGATGATTGTTCCAAATTACTTCACGATTAAACGGGCGATTTGTATAGTTTCAACATATTTAATGCATGTATGTGCGAACATTGTCCCGTTTAACTAGATTAATGAAATCTTTAAATTGTACAATGCACGATTTTCTTTTTAATTAATGTTTATAAACCTTTCTTTTAGAAGAAACGAGTCTCCACGTTATGGCTGAGTGGCCCATGTACTCGCTGGTAAGATGGGAGATATTAGGTAAGAACGAAATTGAAGCTGATGTCCTAACAAATATCT
Source organism: Morpho deidamia (assembly GCA_947086505.1). Lineage (NCBI taxonomy): Eukaryota > Metazoa > Arthropoda > Insecta > Lepidoptera > Nymphalidae > Morpho > Morpho deidamia. The sequence goes on from CAMTZC010000011.1 coordinate 4,808,047, forward strand.
CCTTCAGGGATATTATAAGGTTTGTAAAAGCAACAGGTAGGCTAGAGCGGGTGACACTGTCGGGACAACGGTGAAACCCTTGTCCCAAAAAGGGGAAATGGGTGGAATAGTCCAGTATTGGAGCTGACCACCCGTCCTGTACTGACAGGCGTCCCCGAAACTAGATAAGATAAGATAAGATAAGATAAGATAAGATAAGATAACCTTTCTTTTGAGAATCACTATCGGTCACGCGTTTCTGTGAATCTGTTGAGATTCGAGTTCCCCTCTGAACCAAATTGTTATTAACTTTAAAGGACTATCCGTTGGGTCAATCTTAAGATTGGGTTGGATAATATTTTATTACATTTTAATACCCTTCTTTGTCTATAATGTACATACATACATACATACTTTCTCTTGTAAATAGCTAGATCAAACTAGATTTTAGCAACTGTAGAAACAAAAGCTTTTACCAAGATTTATTACCGAAATAAATTTCATCAAAAAACCCAGAGTTTTTTAATAAAATACATACAATACATATAGTTCGGTTAATTATTTTCAGCTTTTTTAATCTGCAATGGCTTTAATAGCGTTTATATCTAAACTAGTTTTGTGTAAAGTGAAAAGTAATCTTCATCTTGCTCAACAACCTCTTCATTCAATCTCTAACTGCCAGAGAAGTCACATCAAAATCGGTGTAGTCGTTCTGGAGAATATACTAGTAAAGTAGTAGTTATAGTAGTAGTATAGTAGTAGTAGTAAACCTTCTCCAAAAATTCGCTATCTTTAAGTGAAAATCGTCCAAAAATCTGTACGGCACATTTTGAGAAAATCAATCACATACAGCCATTTGGAAGCTTTTGGGGATTTTGTTTTATAATATGTATGGATAAATTTTAATTACGTTTAAAAAATGTTATTATCATAGAAATAGATTTTTTGTTCTTAATATTCATCGCTAACCACCAGTCATAACAGATTAACAAACAGAAATTGTGTCAAGATCACGTTTGAATAATTATTATGAATTGAACCTTATTTTGATCGCATTACGAATTTAGCTCTAGGCTATTATTAACTTGTACGAGATGGCTCATTACCTAATTTACCTGGTAATACTCCGATGAACAGAGCGGTGATAGCAGTGTAGTGAAACTTTGTGACTCTTACCAGATGATCGCAGATTCATAACCCAGACAGGCTTACTTACTTCTTTATCAAACTTATTTGCCTTAACACTGTTTACCACGGGCTGTTCAGCGAAGGCAAACATCGTGAATAAATAAATATATGGGATATTTACACACGGCTGTGTGATCCGCTATCGCTGTGATAGCCCATTGGTGAGACCGTGGGACTCTCTAGAGACGATCATGGGTTCAAATCCCGGGCAGGCACTAATCAGTTTTCTATTAAAAAACTTATGTGTCTAATTGATAATTGCGATTTATCACATGCTTTTCGGTGAAGGAAAACATTGTGAGGAAACCTGCATATCTCTTGAGAATTCTGGGATATTTGTAACCTACCAATCCGCATTGGAGCAGCGTTGTAGGTTTTAGCTCCAACCCTTCTCTCCATAAAACGGAGAGAGGAGGTCTATGCCCAGCAGTGGGATAGTAACAGGCCGTTACTTTACTTTACTTTTTTACTGTCTGATCCCAATGTAAGTAACTTGATGCTTGTGTTATGGGTGACAGACAACTGGTAAATACATACATATATAATTTTAAATACATACCATAACACTAATATACATCCAGACTCGCATGTTGGCTCTCGACTGAAATCGAACCTGTGACCCGCAAAGCTGAGGGCTGGGTAACTGCCAACTGCGCCAATGGGCCTATCAAAGCCCGTTGAACCGAAATATTCTTGGATATGTGCAATCTATCAATTCGCGTTGGAGCAACTCGGTGGTTTTTAGCTCAATCCCTTCTCTTTAAGGAGTCCTTAGCCCAGCAGTTGGATACTGTCAGGAAGCTACTTTTATAAAAAAAAATATTGTATCTCCATCCTATATTGATTCAGGACCTGCAAGAACATGCTGTTTTTACCGTTCAGGCTAGCAAATTTTTGTACTTATCATCTCTAATCAGAGGGGTGCTTCAAATAAAAGAAAACAAAACATATAAATGTAATCTATGGTATTAAACTCCAAACCCTGAAACTGCAGAAGCAGAAACAAAGAATATGTGTCCTTTAGATTCACCTAACAAATTACAAAAGCTAACATATAAGATAGCGGGCATATTTAACTCAAATAAGTGAATGCGTGACACATGCTTATTATAAGCAAACATGTCATGTAACACTTACATATTTTATCCCTTGCACAATAATACTGTTACAATTTACAATTATAGTCTATGTTTATTCAAATCGTGTTTACATTTACGCAAACGCAATGCCAATATATAATCCAAATTAATCAAGTAGGTACAATATGATCTGAATTTGAGATAGCGAACAAATTGATAATACTACAAAGCACGAAAACTATGTCAAATGTAATTGAAGAGCTTGTACCTATTTGACCCCGTCAGAGAAAAATTTTCGTCAAGATTTTATCTCAAGGAACATGACATTTCGAATCAAGCGACAAGTATTGTCTAAGGCTAACCGCCAAGCCACATATGGCGTTGCGCAATTGAATTTGAGTCTTATTCCAATAGGATAGAGGCTGATGAAATTTGTGTGGAACGGCGTCAGAATAGTAGCTATTATCTGAGAGAACACAGGTTCGGTATCGGAAATGGTAAAAAAAGGCCGAAATATGATTAATAGGGCGGCCGCGGTGCGGGACGCTCGTGTGATTCCTTTCATTTGACAGATTGTCTCGACTCTCTGACCCGAGCGCCCTGTGGAGACACCAATGACGTTGTTAGTCACGTCAAATCGATATCGATATGTTGTATTAAATAGTCACGGTATGCACTAATCAAAGAAATATAAATATCCGTATTAACTAAGTCCATATTATTATAATAAGAATACTTTTTTTATTTATACAGGAAGATTATAGGAGGTGATTAAAAGCGACTAAATCGATTATTATAAGATAATCATTTACTTAAACACTCTCGTTTCAGATTGTCTCGTTTGCTTTTAACAACTTTATATTTTTTAATAATATACAATAAAAATCACTATCCTTACCTTTGCAACTGCAAAAGTTAAAAACTTATATTTCGATTTCAATAAAACAGTGTTTTTATATTCTTTTTTACAGTATAGTAACTCTCCAGAACTTTATTTTTAAATAAACTACTATCAAGAAATGTTTTATTACTTCATTTTATTTAATTTAATGTTTCGAGCCACTTCCATTTCATTCTTTTTTTACTTTTAAGTTTAACTTAAGTTTTTCAATTCACATTTGACTTCTGATCCTCACTTCTTGAAGACAAACAATCGACTGTCAGACCATAGTAGAGCAGTCACGATTTTCTCAACGTAGTTTTCTTCTACTCTTGGCGCTATCTTCGCAAATCCATTAGTAAACATTAATATAAAATACCACTGTGATTTAAACCAATGTTGATGAAACCTCTCACTACGTCTAAATGACGAAATTCAAGTTATATATCTACCACTAACACAAAGTAGTAAAAGTAAAAAAGTAAAGTAACAACCTGTTATTAGCCCACTGCTGACCTAAGGCCTCCTCTCTCCGTTTTTGGAGAGAAGGATTGTAGCTAATACCTACCACGCTGCTCCAATGCGGATTAGTAGGTTACACATATCCCTAGAATTCTCTAGATATATGCAGGTTTCCTCACGATGTTTTCCTTCACCGAAAAGCGTGTGATAAATTGCACTAATCAATTAGACACATAAGTTTTAATAGAAAAACTCATTCGTGCCTGCCCGGGGTGTAACTGGTGATCGTCTCTAGAGAGTCGCACGGTCTCACCGCTGGGCTATCACAGCTTTTATTTTGATAAAATTATTTTCTTCTGCGGATGTAACGCACACTAGGTTTAAATGACATGTTTGGAAATATTTCTCTGAAGGCAAAAATAAAAGAATTTATACAAATTGTGTATCGATATAGTATTCCACATCCCTAGACGCGAGGTCGAACGAGATTGCTCTCAGCACGATACTGTCCTGCGTCGGCGCTCGTTCGCGACGCTTGACATCCCGACGTACACCAACATTACACAAAACCTATGAACAACAAACGCAACCTTATCACATTAAGAACAAAGAATAATATTAAAAAACCAGATATTTATCGTCTACCTACATATATTAGTTTTTGTTCGTCATACGTTGATAGACGGCCCAGGCAGGCCCGTGAGAGGGTTTTTTTATTCATTTGTAACATGCAATATAATAATATTGATTAGGTGTGTTTATCAATCTGTAATATGTATGTACGTCTTTAGCAAAAGTTATTACCAATCAGCCATAAGAAGGCTGTACATACCACGCTGTATATCAAATCTTATATACATACTCGTATATATAATTCTCGTGTCACAATGTTAGTTAACATACTCATGCGAAACGGCTTGACCGATTTTTATAAAATTTTATATGTATATTCTTCATGGCTGAGAATCAGTTTCTATCTATTTTTCATACCCCTAAGTGATAAGGGTTGTCCACCCCTAACATTTTTTTTTTATAATGTGCACTTAAAATTCCCTAGAAATAAGTTATAGTGCAAAGTAATGTTTGCAGTCATCCAAACTGTATCAGTTCATTGAAGCAAATTCCGAACAACCAAGGTTTCTAGTATTTGAGAGACTATGTCAGAGGCAAAGGGTAAAAGATGGACTTTCACCTTCTTTTCACTCATTTTTCACTTTTACCTGCAACTTCTTTTAGTTCTCAAACTGTTTGTGAGAAATGTGTCCAAAATTGATGCGTCCGCCGAATTCCTAGAATTCAAGGCCACAGAAACGTGTTAATAATTCCCAATCAGGTTTCCGTGTGTTCATTATCCAAATAATAAAAGTGGCTCACAACAAAGTAGCAAACACGTTGGGAGAGTATGTTTATATGATCGTCAATGCCGCTATTTTTTGCCGGCAGAGACTGGTCTACACGTGCGTAAATGCAATCTAAAATTTGGTGCACACTGAGCACATAGATAGCAGGCTTACTGAACTCTTATTATTTAATTGCAGACCTAAACTGAATTGTTTTGCTTTTTGATACCATGACGTGTTAAAGACGCACAGATTAAGTCGTTGTCGAATTTCGACCTAATCCGAATCCCCTCTTATTTATAAAGTATGTGAGCGATCCCAATGCCACTTAAAAACCCTTCATAGTACGATGAAAACGATTCTGTTTAGGTACCGACTTTGAATTGCATTGCAATTGAATCGTTTTCAAAAAGTTGATGGTAGGCCTACAGTTATCGATAGATGATCGCAATTCTCGGTTTTCCTGAAAGATTACAATTTTTTGATAACTCTGAAACAGTGGCTTTCTTCGCTCCGATCGTTCCTCATCACATCAGGTTGAGTTACGTCATTTTTATGTATATATGTTTAGTATATTTGTTTTTTGCGTGTCTATGTTACTGAACTCCCCGGCTTCCATGGCCGAAAACGGCTGGACTGATTTTTATGAAATTTTATGTCTTAAAGATTTCCACGCCGTACTATTTAATTCCGCTAGATCTATTTTGATAGAATCGTTTAACTAAAAAAAGCGAAGAGTCGCTTAGCAGGCGATGAGGTGAATTATTACGTATTATTACTTAGAGAATCTTTACGTGATTAAACCAGGACTGAAGATAACCATAAAAGAATCAAATTTACCGATGAACTTCATGTGTATTGAGGAGCTGAAATGACAATCGACTTACGGGTCCGAATGTGTTAGATGTCGCGCATCGGAAAATGCATTGTAGATAGATCCCCTACGAGGTTCATAAAGAATGCAGAGTCGGTTAGTACCAGAGAGCCACTGGATCTACGCGGTACGAAATCATGGGATGCGGAAAAATCTTCAAACGACCTACGTCCAGTACTAGACGTTAATTTGATTAATAACGCAGAAGAATAATAATTAAGTGCTTAACAAGACAACATCCTTCGAGTTTGCTTTGAACGTTCGAGTTATATCGTTGTCTAAAAAGGTCAGAATCGCTAGGATATACGCTTTGATACGTATAAGTTCTAGTCAGAATTCACTTATGATTTTTTGCCTCAAATTAAAAATACCCTTATCCCCACTCTAAGTATGGTCGATGTACATATATATTTTTTTCCTATTTATCTTCATGTAGTATAAATTACAGTTATATAAAGTAAGTATGTAAATAAAGTGTATGTTTCTGTTTATTTATAAGTTTATATAGAATATATGGTATTTATTAATATTATTAATTATGATAATTTTCTTTCTTTCTTTTTTGTTTCTTTAACAGTGACGCTCCTAGCTACAGCTGGAAAACAGTGTTGGGTGACATAACCTTGTCACTCAATTCACACTGAGCTGTTTGCCATTTTCCCCTTTCTGTGCTATCCAGTATATATGTATGTATATATATACATGTATGTATGTATATATACTCCAATTACATTCGTTAAGTTTATTTAAGGTTATATTTAAGACATTTAGGTTTTTTAAAGATTATTTGTATAACTGTGTTAGTATACTGTATATCACAGGAAGTAGAAATAAACGTTTTTCTTTCTTTCATCCAATTCGTTCATCTAAAAAATGTCCCCTGTAGTGAGGTGACGTGTCGCAGATAATAAAGTTCTCATTGTTAAAGAGCTTGAAGCTCCATTCCGTAATGTTAATGGTCCGCACATATCAAATCGGAAACAATCCTCTGGTGGACAGCCCTTCCACTGTGCTGTCAGTCAGCTCGCGGGTCACATTTCAAGTCGCCACTTCATTAGGGAGACCGTGACACATTCGTGATGCGTTTTGCATCGTCGCTTATTGGATTGATGGATAATGGTGGGTAATGAGCGATTGTGCGCTTCTTAGAATATACAATTTCGCTCTATATTTCAATGGGGATTCAATGACACGGAGACGTACAGTTTCGTCTTTATTATGTGGATAATTTTATACTCAATATATCAAATTGACTTTGAATCTTCAGCTCTATCTATAGCTCTCTAGCGGTAGCTGTTTAAAAATATAACAACACAACAACTAGTTACATTCTGTCATTAATATCTTGTATAAAATTCTATGCTCTACACCCTGCTTTTGTTTGGTTTTATGAATCTATATTTCATTCTGGCTTTGCCAAGTGTCAGGTGCGATCCTCGAAACTTTAGCCAATAGGTGCTTGCTTTAAAATGATAAGTTTTTTTTCCATTTATGTAGGTAAGTCAATACTGGCCCGTTGGCGCAGTGGTTAGCGACCTTCAGCTCCGCGGGTCGCGAGTTCGATTCCCGCCAACATTTTCTATGAACAATTTGTTAGTTCTTCGAGCCTGGGTGTGTGTTTGTCTTTAAATATGTATTTAAAATTAGATATGTAGTATATTACCAGTTGCCTGTCACCCATAACACAAGTATTAAGTAACTTACTTTGGGGACGGACGACCGTGTGTGTAAGTGTCCCATATATTTATTTATTTATTGTTGTTTTGTGATAACATACATAAGACCAACATGTTCAACATTTGGAAATTCAGAAGTTCTTGTAACTCTATTTGTGTAAATAATATTGTAAATAATTATATTAATTTCATTGTCAGATGGTTAACATGTTTCTATTGTCTTAATTACTTGTAATTTTAATATAAAAATAGAAGTACTACAACATAAAAATTTATTAACTTAAAAATTACGCAGTGCTTATAAAATATTTAAACATTGTTATATGCATAACGTGAAAAATTGTGGTTTTTAATAATTATAGACCGTGACGAAATAAAATTACATAAAAGAAAAAAATATCACAAAAAAACAAATATTGTATTTAGTATTTAACTACTTAGATAACTTAGATTCAAGATTAAATTAATTCTTTTTTTTTGTTTCTGCTAACTGATTAATATTTACATGTAATTCTTATGTTAGCAATTCATTTTTGTGTTTAACAAACTATAAGAGAATTAACCTTTATATGCAGTCTTAACATGATTAGATGTAGCTTCGAATAATTTTATTAATATGATTTTTTCCGACTCAAATGAAGGCGAAAATAAACAGATTTGAGGTCCTTTGTGGTCACCGTCGCCATGGCAACCATTAATCATGCTTTTTTGTCACCTCCTGTGCTAACATGACGAAATTATGTTCTTTGTGACGGTATAAAAGGGTGTTCCTTCACCATCAGACGCTAGTCTGAGCCCAGTAATTAGTTTTTAAATTGGGTGCCCAACAAAAAATACTCAAAAGTCCCCGCGAACCGCGTATTATGGATTCTACGAACGGGATATTTTATTTTTGGAATTCGTGATTTAGATTTGACAAATTACTTTGGACGGGAATCGATTTGTTTAGTCGTTAGCCGTCGTTGTCCATCGTAACTTGATTTTGAATGCTATAAAAAATACGTGATGTTTGAGAAACAGTTGCGAGATTACTCATACAAATCATAGCTTAAAGGAATTTTATTTATTCAAATAGTATTTCTGTTTTCTACCTACTTGCAACCAAATTCACCCATGCGAAAATCAAACGTCTTTATTCAACAAAAGTAATAATAAAATTATTTTGCTATAATCCGCGATACAGTAAATACAAAATATATATAGTGCTATATAGTGCTAGTGGTAAATACAAAATCGCAAAGCTTTGCGATTTTGTCGTGGAGTCTATCTCCTGATGATGCTTCGGTTGCGGGGCGAAACGATTGTTGAGTTTGTGATAGTGAACGTGTGTAGTGCTTGTGTACTGTGGTGGAAGTGGTGGAGGTTTGTGCATATGTTTTTTATGAATCCTGCATGTAACGGGTATGAAAAAACGGATAGTCCACTATACATTTAGCACTATATATATTTTCTATTTACTGTATCGCGGATTATAGCAATATAATTTTATTATTACTTTTGTATTATGGATCTCCGCAAAGTAACGCCTAATTCTATTAAGTCTTTATTCAAGTTAACTTGTTAACAAGTGCTTATGTACTTGACTATTCTCGGTAGGAACAGCTTTCCGAACTAGTAGTAGAGTTGACAATTCAAAAGCACTTGTTTACAAGTTTACTTGAATAAAGAATATTTTGAATTTAAATTTCAATTTTGAAGTCAATCAACCAATCAAATTATCGATTGTGTTGGATTCATAATTTCTGCTCGGTCACTCATTTTAAATACGACGTACGGACAAACTTTAACGTAACCGTGAACTTTGCATTCGTGATCGGGCGTCGTGACATCTAAACCATTAGAGGTCACAAACTAATGACGGAAGTTCGTAACAGCCTATTTATACCCCATGGCTGGGAAAAAGGCATCTTAGACTTTAGGAGTGGGATAACGAGTTTCTTTGAGTGAGCCTGCTTTCGGCTCCGCAGGTAGCGTAAATATAACCCATAAATCTACCCTAAGAAGAAGAGAATAACTAAATATGTTACGTCATTAAATAAATAAATATATATAAATATATGGGACACGGTCGTCCATACCCAAAAAGCAATCCTGTAAAATTCAACAGGAATAAAAAAAAATGACATTAAAAACGTCATCTATTATCAACCTATGAAAGATTTTATTTTATTCACAATGTAACAAAGTCAAGTTTGTAAGTTACAGAAATAGGTTTTATATAGGAGACTTGATAACCTCTCACATTATAAGATATGTATAGTGTGAAAAAAGCTTTTACAATTTTTTTTTTAGTTTTTTTACAGTTTTTGCCAGAGTAATGTAAATTGTTAGTTACACCATTTAACACCGTGGATCAGATTTTTTTGATGCATATATTTGTAGGGTTGGTGAGTGAAAAAAGCTACTGTTTATTCCAAGACTCAACGGTCCACTTGCACGAAGTCGCGGGTAATCGCTAGTTATACATATATACATTATGATCCAAAAAAATATATTTCCTAAAGTTCGGCAGTATATGATAAAAACACAGATGCAATTGTAAATCCAATAATAGTTGGTGTTAGAGACAAGTGAGATTGACTTCACCTTGACTTTATCGAGTCATGGTTTGTCAATTATGTGGCCATTGTGTTCTTTGATGGTATCGGCGACAAAAAGACGCCGCCTATGTGTGGTACTTTCCTTGTCCACGGCCCGTATGTTGCATGTGAATAGTAATCATCTATACTTATTATAAAACAAAGTCCCAAAAAGCTGTCTGTCTGTATGTAATCGATTTTCGCAAAATCTACTGAACGGCTTTTATAGGGTTTTCATCAAAAAATGGTGCAATACTTCTGGATGGTTTAGATATATAGTAAATATCGGTATTATTTAAATTGTGTTGAATAGATCGCGCAGTTGTTAAAAAACTTGCTTGCTGGGGGCTTTAGTCGCGTGCGCTGCGTAAACCGGCAGAGATACGCTAAAGTAATGTACTAGAGAATTGTAGATCTATAAAAATAGCATGACTCTATCTCTTATGGTTAACTCACAATGACTACTTTGATGTATAAAATTTGAATTCTAGAAAAAAATTGTGACACGCTGATTTCCACGCGGGCAAAGCCGCTGGTATTGCTAGTTGTAAAATAAAAGTAAAATTTATGTTATGTAATGTTAACGATTTAAAAGCACTTGTTTACAAGTTTTATTTTTCCTCCAACATGATCGGAGCTTATTTTCGCTGATTTACTCTCAGTTCTCGCATTTATTCACCATAATAAAAGTTAGTAACGGGCAGCACTGAAACCGTGCGACGTTGCAATAGTGTCACGGGTTCAATCCCCGTCAGGCACCAATGGGTTTTAATGTAAACACTCAAGTGTCTGATTGATAATAGCAATTTAGACATGCTGTATGGTGAAGAATTCTGGGGATATGTGTAACCTACCAAACCGTATTGGAACAGCGTGGTGGTTCTTAACTCCAACTTTCTGTCCAAACACGAAGAGCAGCCTATGTCCAGCAGTGGGATAATAACAGGCTGTTATTCATATAAATGTCGGTATAATCGTTATACTACTCAAAATTAATGTCAAATGATCAGAGTATTCGGGAGATGACGCGGCAAAGATGAACCGAGATTGGCAATAATTATGATAAACGCCGTCCATCTGTCCTTTTTACCGTCCATTCTAATCGCGATCCAATCGATCTTGTCGTTTTAATCGATAAAAAACAGAACCGGTCTTCTCAAATCCAAAGTAATATGTTTAATGATCTCAAATTTTAATGTTTGACAAATTAAAATATAGTATGCTAATAAAATGAAGATAAAACCAGATTTATAATTGTGATTTTAATGGTGCTAGAAAATTTTATAATCGTTATTTTTTTTTAAGTCTCTATAGATAAAAATGCCAGTTGCCAGACATGAGATACATTAAATAAGTTATAATAATAAATATATTTTTGTTCATCTAATTAACGACTAAATATAATATAATATAATATGATTAATCATTTCTTTCGTCGCTCTTAGGATCTAGAAGGATGTGTGACAACATTTGAGTTTCAAAAAGCTGCCGTGTGGTTTCCGGCTGAGCAGAATAGACCACCCTTATTTATTACCGAGGTGTCGTAAAAGGCGACTGAGGTAAGTTGACGTCAGGCAGGCGGCCGGTCGTAAAATACACAGCCGAATCATGTGACATCATGTTTGTAACATGTTGTGCCGACCCCACTTAGAGTGGGGCATCGGAATTTTAAGGTATTAGCCCTTAACTTCGAGAATGAATCATAGTATGTTTAAAATTTAAGTAATGTTTTCAGAGTAATTGATTATGACAAAGAATTAGTCTTCAAAGGTTGTTTTATTTGCAATAAAGTCTCATTTGGCATACTTAGACGGAATTTGATTCTCTGGTCTGAAAAGATGGACCAATCCTCGTGGGGAATCGACATAAACAACGATTAGAAAAAATATTTTTGTGATTATTTCTAATATTCACTCATTTACCCTATAACAATATTCTATAAGACGTAATGCTATAGAAGCAAAATATACAATGTTCTTTAATATTAAAAAAAGGCTTCAATTAACAACCAAGAGTGTAACAAATATAACTGACTAAAAAACCACAGTACCAGGTTTTTAAACCACACTATCACTTAACAGTAAATGATAAAATCACGTTACACATATTTAATCGTGTATGAATTATAGGTACTGTATAATCGAATATTCGTGATTAAGCAGCTTCCTAGGACTCATGACATCATCTTGACCCCAAAGTCAAGGCGTAAAAAGCGTGTACTAATGCATAGCAATTATTTGATGGACGATTTTAATAGCATACTTTGGGTAGTGGACGTTGTAAGTATCTAATAAACAATAATTAATGCATATTTGAACATTATATTTGGAGGACAAATTCCTTTTTCTTTTGGATTAAAAAATAATAATCGAATAAATAGAGCCAGAAAGGTGTAAGCGGTTGCGCCCCAAGTCCCCCCCAAGCTAAGAGTTTTGAAAATATATTTACACATGTTTATATTAAAATGACACAAACAAAAAATTTTGCGAAATAAGATGTTAACAACTTTTGGGGCCTCACCGAAGTCAACGATAAGTAAAAAAGTGAAGTAACGGCCTGTTACTATGCCCACTGCTGGGCTAAGGCCTCTTCTTTCCGTTTTTGGAGAGAAGGATTGGAGCTAAGACCTACCACGCTGCTCCAATGCGGAGTGGTAGGTAGGTTACACATATCCCTAGAATTCTCTAGAGATATGCAGGTTTCCTCACGATGTTCTTCTTCAAGCGTGTGATAAATTGCAATTATCAATTAGACACATAAGTTTTAATAGAAAAACTCCTTGGTGCCCGGGGTTTGAAACCATGTCGTCTCTAGAGAGTCGCACGGTCTCACTTCTAGGCTATCACAGCTTACTGTAAGTCAACAATACATATTATTATTTGACCATCTTCGGAGCAATGTTCCCTGCACCAAGTATGGATCAAGACGGGGCCGGTTATATGCTGTTTGAATTCAGAGGTTGTCTTAGACCATTCTGAGGTCGTTTATTTACATAATATCTACACTGCATTTTCCAGTCCTTCGCAACACCTTTTTCTTCACTACTGCTCCGAACTACATGCCTGTATAGAAAAGTAGAAAACTGTACTAGCCCTGCCAGCGGCTTCGCCCGCGCGGAAATCAGCATGTCACAAAAGTTTTTCTAGAATTCAAATTTTAAACATAAAATTAGTTATTGTGAGTTAACCATAAGAGATAGAGACATGCTATCTTGACTTTCTTGTAGTATTTTTTATAAATCTAGAATACTCTAGTACATTATTTTAGCGTATCTCTGCTGGTTTACGCAGCACCCGCGGCTAAAGCTCTCAGCAAGCAAGTTTCTTCACAATTTACATAATACCGATATGTACCATTTACCCAAACTATCCGGAAGTATTGCAGTATCTTTTGGTGAAAACCGTACAAAAATCCGTTCAGTAGATTTTGAGAAAATCGATTACGTACAAACAGACAGCTTTTTGGGACTTTGTTTTATAATAAGTATAGATATTGTTTACTGATTTTGGCGTTGATACCAATGATTTTCTTTTATTTATAGATCGCGGTTTGTACGTCAATAACTTTATTACTCTTTAGGAATGTCACAAAGTAACGCATGTTTTTACAATGACTTCAATCACATGATTATATATATTATCTCAAGCGTCTTGAATCTATACAAATGTCTGTCTCGATCGACTTTATATATCGATTTTATAGAGTTTATACTACATTTTAGCTGTACTAGCTTTCGCAGAGCCCATGGTAAAATGATTTGTTCTAAAAATATCATCTGGGGTGCCAAAAGTAGAGTTTAGCAGCTCAAGTAGCAATCAAGGAACATAGCTTTTTTCAAGAAACTGACATAAAATAACTGAGGCGAGAGAAGAGAGATGTGAGGAGAAGTAATAATACATCAAATTTTTTTCGAACTGAGTGTATGCTCTTAGCCCTATCGGCTTTTACAGCGTCACTGGGTGGGATCGGCGAGCGCAGAAACATCGTCGAGATTGCGAAATGCACAGAGTAGAGTGCAGAAGCTCTACTAGCGTCGGAAACGTCGTCCTAAGGGTGCCTCCTGTGAGGCCGGACAACGGCTTAGGGCGACGTGTAGTGGAGGGCTGATGGTATGAATTTGATTAGTCATTATGAAGGGAAAACAAATCAAGAGAACTCAAAATTGTTCAAAACATTGACCATTCAGTAGAATTTCCGTATAAAAATACGGAAATTCTACTACGTATATATAATTGATAGTTGGATAAACCAAAATCTTCAGAGTAACGCGAAATAGTCGGAAATTGTATTTTAAGATAATGACGTCATTTAGTGATTCTATTGAATTATGATTTTTGTTGTCGTGCCGTGAGATAATATCGGGAAACATGAGCGAGGAAATAATCAGATGTCATAGATTATCACGAGTGGACAATTCTGTTTGAGTCATCTTAATTTCTCGAAACTACCTAAAATTCACAATTTTGATGTCAAAAATAAATAAAAATTTCAAAAAAGTATTTTTTTTAAGTTTATCTTATACTAGAAAGTAAAATACAAGTAAACAAGTAAGGTAATCGGGTGTTATCCCACTGCTTGGCAGAGGACTGTTCTCTACTTTTTTGGAGAGAAATGTGCTAAGACCTACCACGCCATGCCAATCTCGGTTGATCTTTCCCGCGTCATCTCCTGAATATGGAGATCATTTGGCATTAATTAATAATAAATAATAATAATAATAATAAATAAATATATTGGACACTTACACACACGGTCGTCCATCCTCAAAGTAAGTAACTTAATACTTGTGTTATGGGTGACGGACAACTGGCAAATATACTACATACATATTTTTAAATACATACTTACATACAAATTTTGTTGTTTGTTTTATTTGTTTCGTATACTGTGTTCCAGGAAGCGATAACTCAATATTCCAGATTTAAAACATTACGTGATCGCAATAATTATATCAAGTAGGTATATGCAAAAACGGTTAGATCAATTATAATATTATAAACTGATAAGCATCGCTTTATTTCAAACAATACCTGACTGCACCACACTCCCAGCGACCACACGACGCGGCAACCAATATCAGCCACAATCTCGACGTAAACTACGATCTAGTGACAAAGGAATTTCTCCATTCGACATATATATGTACGGTCATATTCATAAAAATAGCTTATAAAAGGTTTTAGACACTCTTTAGTTAAAATGCTCTATAAGCTTATAAAACGTTCCATAAAATTGTTTATTCATAAACCTTCTATAACTGATCTATAACTAAAATGCGTTTATAACCCCGAATGTAGCCATTATAAGGAAATCAGGCGACCAAGTGCCCGATCATACCCAATTCCCCACAGATAATATGTGCCAACACACCGATAAAGTGTAACCATAGACATTATTATAGACTAAAAAATATTTTATTGTCTACGACCCGGGGTCGCCTTTCACACAGTATCGTCAGTAGCCAGTACACGTCATTTTATTATTTTTTTGAATTGTTTTTTTAATTGCCACTAACACGAGACCGATAGATAGAACAGACTACAGTTGACCCACTTGAATTTCAATCCTACATACGTCAAATAGTCGTTTTCATAATAATCAGCTGTAGGAAAGTCGGCCATCTTTTACCTTATAGCACTGATACAGTAGGGTTTTGGGCTCTATAAAGTTATAGTAGACTTATAGAATGGTTTAGTGCTAAAATGCGTTTATGAATAACAATTTTTGTAAAACGTACTATAGCGAATCTATAAGCGTGTCGTAACTTTTTATGAATAAGACCGGTACAATATATATACAATATACACTATTATTGTACTTGTGTATAACGTTTGTAATGTATATTGTATATGTTATATCGCCTACAGACTGTTAAAAAAATCTTAACACATTCGCACGCTGTACGCCTGTAGACGTCAGTATAAAAATAAGATTTTACATGCATTAACATTATGTTCTATAAAGAACAATTATGACCGGCGATTTCGTGCGCAAACTTTAGTTCGTAAACTTTAGTGTTACAATACTGATTTTTTTTTAAATATATCTTTTCAAACGATGTTGTGTTAGCGTAATAATTTTTACTGCTTGTCCAGGAAGGACGGGTGAGCGCATAAGCATTGTTGAGACCATGAAATATACTCTATTTCGCAGATGTTCCATTGGCTTCAATCTTCACCTTTCAGAATTCATTTGATATATGTAATTTATCACTATTCTCCAATTCCTTACGTTATTTATCGACTTACTATCAAGTATTTTATATGTAGAAGAATTACTTAATTTCATCATCAAGAAGAATCATTTTATTAATTACATATTTTCAAATAATATGTATATCGAAATACATTTTTTACTATTTTATTATTACATGAAATTATTAAATGATATGATTTTGTATGCATTGAAACTCAGTATTGATTTATTTGGTATTTTCACATTTTATTATTATATTATTAAAGGTGAACAGGGAACAGACCTTTGTACAACTGTCACTGCGAGAAGCACTGATTAAATAGTTTCGAAGTAAAATCGTGACCTGACGTCAACCACTAGAGATGCCCGCACTATCGATAAAAAGTGTTCGAAAAATGTCAACTTTTGTATTACTCAATGTAGATATTTACATTAATGACATCTTTAACGTGACTCGACAAATCGTTAAAAGCACTTGTGGATTAGTAAGTATCTTGAAGAAATCGTGTTTTTGTGAAAGATTTTGAATAATTATTAACGTTTTATAAGAATGAAATTTCTGTAACCCGGTCTGATAAAAACCGAAAAATATTTTCTCTCAAGATGAATCAAACCACTGACAAGATTTCATTGAAATAAAATATTATTTGCCACTCGCTAAATACATCTATTCTTTATATTTTTATAAGACAGAGTTCATTTGTATAAAGTATTATTAGACCTTCCCACTCACATTTTAATTAATGACATATAAATAAAATGAGCTTATACTCAATGAAATCGTCGTAGTTAAATTAATTGAGAGGTAAGTGCTTCCAAATAGTAATTCTTCACGTTGTGAAAAACTGTCAATTTTTATTAGAATCGTGATATCGGCAGAGGTCAAGTATGTATATACTACCAGACACACTCAAGAGGCGGCACCATAACACTTGGACGTGTCGCCAATTACCTGACGTATTGACTCAGCCCAAGCCGAGCTCTCATCATTTACATAATAACACCTTGTACGTTTTACAACACGGCCCAAGTTTCGAGCAAAAGCGATAATTAAAAAAATATCGATAGTGGTAGGGGTCAACACTAATAATTTTAGTCTATGAGGAAACCTGCATATCTCTAGAGAATTCTAGGGATATGTGTAACCTACCAATCCGCATTGGAGCAGCGTGGTAGGTCTTAGCTCCAATCCTTCTCTCCAAAAACGGAGAGAAGAGGCCTTAGCCCAGCAGTGGGCAAAGTAACAGGCTGTTACTTTAACCAATATTTACTTATTAATTTTATTTGTTCAATATTAACCTATGCTTTTTTTTAAATACTTTTTCTATTGTATAATCATCATTTAAAGGAAATAATCAATATCAGAAATATTCAAATTTGACAAATAAAAAAATCAAATCCGTTTCTTTTTTGGTGTAGATGCTGTAACTGCTATACCTGACATTAACGTACTTCAGAGTGAATTATGTACATGATTATGTCTTGGAATTAATAAAGTGTATACTATTTCCTTATAATACCAATTTTCAGCTCAAGTCATAGATAATGATCAAATGAAATATGAGAGTTATATTTTTCAACAAAAAAGAATATTAATGGAGATTACAAAAGGTACACAGTATTTCTACTTTTTGTAGTAAATACGATAAAAATGGTGAAACCTATTAATATATTTCCCACTAAGTTTCAGTAAAGTCAAAAACTCATACTTCTTTTTCTAAGTTTAAATTTCTAATCTCGCCTAGTTGCGTTACAGAAAGACAATTATATAAATGAATGTTATTGTAATATTACACAAATTTAGTCCTTTAAACCAGAATAAAATACCTTATCAGCATTATAAATTATTTTTTTTTGTAAAAACGCGTATTCTCTTCCCTTAGTCCATTATTAGGTATTCTAATTTCGACTCGAGTTTCCCTTTAAAACGGCCGTCCGAAATATTCGACATTAGACTAGATTTGTAGTTGGATAACCGACCAACGCCGCATTGTTTCTTTGCCTTATTATTACCTGTATTTGTATATAATTTTGTACATATCTTGTTCAATGGGTCATTGTGATTTGTAATTTAATGCTTTTTACCCCCGAAATGAGAATAATGTTTTATTTTTATTTTTAATTGCTCACCAGAAAGATGTTCAGGTTTAACAAGGTATGTTTGCGGCCTCTTTTGAAAACAACTGAACGAGGAATTCATATTTTACTTATTAGTTGACGTACTATTGATAGAACAAATGTTTTTAATAGAAATTGCGATAGGCCTTGAAGATTTACTTTCATTACAATTTCTTTGTGTAATTTTTTTTATTTGCTACTCCCGAATCATATATTTTTGTTTGTTTACATTTAGTTAATAACTTAAACTTTATAGGTTTAGATATTTAACTAAAAATCTCTGTCAACGGGATAAGTTGACCTTGGTACACTTTTTTATTGTTAATTTTTCTTACGATGTTTTATGGTACATAAACAAATAAATAAATATAAACTTATGTAGATAGACATATTAAATAGTATAGAAAGTATAGATATTACCGTTGAAAATAAAAATTAATTAAATTAGGTAAAAGTGTAATCTGTGAGTGTATAAACTAACCGTTTCATAAGTAACGTTAAATTGCAGATATCGTTTTGCAATACTCGCAGCGAGATTATTTTTCGTGCCAAAGAACTAGTACAGTCGCTCATTAAATCAAACAATCTAACTCTTGATCGTGTATCACCGTTCTATATAATTTACAGGCAGTGACGAAACGGCGCGGTGTCTTCACCCGCGTAACATTGGACAGTTGCGCTCATTAACCCGTGCCGCTCTGTTACCCGACGTGCGATGTCCATCCACTATGTATTGTAGCGGCACCTATAACTGGACTGTGAATGGTGAACATTCATATCTGTCTCTCGCCTAGAACAAACGCCTTTACACTTTACGAATTCGACTAATGCCTACAGTAGTGGCTTCTCTTCATAATCGGCGATTACAAACCAGCGAGCACTGTCGTGTAGAGTGCATATTCGGCTATACTCACCAATCATCGTCTATCTTCTTCTTCTACTAAGCGTTATCCCGGCTAAACCCGGGGTCCGCTTTCCTACTACGTTGCCTCCACTTTGCCCGATCTTCAACGTCCGACCTGTGTAGTTTGTTGGCTCTCATGTCGGCATCCACAATTCGAAGCCAACGCTTTTTTGGACGGCCGCGGGGTCTGGATCCGGGGACTACTAAATTGAGACACCTCTGTCCGACGTAACTTTGCGGCTTACGTGCTACATGACCATACCAACGGAGGCGGGCTTCCTGCATCTTTTCTCCGATGTCACGGACACTGAGCCTACTGCGGATGTAGTCATTGCGTAGTCGGTCACTTTTTGTGACACTGCACATCCACCGTAGCATTTTCATCTCCGTGACCCGGAGCTCCTGCGCATGCCGAGCCAAGGTTGGCCATGTTTCACTGCCGTACAAAAGTACTGGTCGGATAATGCTCTTGTAGATGAGCCCCTTGAGATGACCAATCATCGTCTATGATCGCCTATAATCGCCTACAACTCGGGAATTGCCGTTGTTTTTCGGACAGGCATCAAAGGGAATCGTGAATACTTATGGTCGTATGTGTCGTATATGGATGGAGTGAACACTTGCATGATGATCGTGCCAATTATAGACAATCACACGATCACTGCGAATAGCAAAGAGCAGAAATAAAGTTTGATATAAAAAAGAAGAAAATATTTTCAACATTCATATGTGTTTTTGGAAATAATAAGAACGATATAATAACAATGAACGATATCGCTAGAAAGTGACTTGAAATTGACAAAGCTAAAAAAATTTTGAGGGTCGATAGAGTAGGGGCAGCATCTAGTTCGGACAGATTTTAAATAAAAATCAGATGTAAAATAGAACATTAAAATCAAAAATATATACTATAATGTAATGTATAAGTTTGATTTCCCTATCGGGACCGAACATAAGGATTTCGTACACTATTTAGCTGCAATACTATAAAAGTGTAACAGCGAACAACTTTACTTTCTTTCTATCTTAACATACATTTTTTTTCGTAAATAACACCTGGTCATTTATCATACATCAATATGTCCTTAAGATGAGGTATTTAGTTGATGGAATAAGTTTTCAAGCAGTGGAAGGCTTTGAGGAAAAAAATAAATTGTAGTTTTTAGCCACAGCCCCTAGTTCCCGGCAGCCCCACTATTCCCAGCTCTGGCAGCGGTTCGGGTTACGGTGGGGCAGGGGGTGTCAAGAATCTCCGGAAGAGATTCCGCTGCCAACCCCGACGACTTGACCTGGCAACATATAACGCACGCACTTTGAGGGAAGACGAAAAGATACTCGAGCTGGAAGAAACAGTAAGCAAGTTGCGATGGGATGTCATAGGATTATCTGAAGTCCGAAGAGAGGGGGAGGACACGATGATTCTAAAATCCGGCAACCTGTTTTACTACCGGGAGGGCGACCAACAGTCCCAAGGTGGTATCGGGTTTCTCGTCCACAGGTCCCTTGTCAACAACATTGTTCAAGTCGAGAGTGTGTCGAGCAGGGTCGCGTTCCTTATACGCAGAATTACCAAACGGTATTCGCTGAAGGTCATACAGGTTTACGCACCGACATCGGTACATCGAGACGAAGAGGTGGAGGCCATGTATGAGGATATATCTAGAGCCATGCATGCCTCTAAAACCTTCTACACTGTTGTGATGGGGGATTTCAACGCAAAGCTGGGCACGCGAAGCGGCACAGAGGTGAGAGTAGGGCATTTTGGATACGGGCAACGGAACCATAGGGGCCAGATGCTGGCCGATTTCTTGGAGAGGGAGGACCTCTATATGATGAATTCTTTCTTCAAGAAACGGCCGCATCGAAAATGGACTTGGATTAGTCCTGACGGTTCCACGAGAAACGAGATTGACTTCATTATGTCAACCAGGCGTCATATATTCAATGATGTCTCTGTGATCAACACCGTAAAGACGGGGAGCGATCACCGCATGGTCAGAGGCTCATTGAATATATGCGTACAGCTGGAAAGATCCAGACTAGTGAAGTCTACGCTCCGACCAACTCGAGCTCATATTCAAAACCCTGAGAATTTCCAACTCGAGCTGATGAACCGTTTTGATTGCCTAGCTGACTGCGCTTCTGTGGACGATGTAAACAACAGGTTGGTGGAAACTGTCCATTCGGTGGGGTCAACATTCTATAAGACACACCGTAAGAGAACTAATAAATTCTCGACCCAGACTCTCAAGCTCATGGCCGAGAGGAACGAAATGAGGCTACAATCTTCAGTGGACGCGACGCGCTACCGTCTGATCAATAAACAAATCTCTAAGGCTCAGAAATGTGACCTGCGACACTTCAACACCGAATACATTCGTGGTACCATTGAGCGTAACAGGGGCTCAAAAGTGTTCGCAAGAGATTTGTCTATTGGGCAGAGGCAGCTGACGCGATTGAAGACCGATACTGGTAGTATCATTTCGTCTCGACCTGAGATTTTGAGAGAGGTTGAGATGTTCTATGGGCAGTTATACACCTCAACACAACAGCCTGTTGTCAATTTGGCAAAAGATCCTCGAGCCAAGTTGACCCGACACTACACCGAAGATATCCCGGACGTCAGCCTTTACGAGATTAGTATGGCTCTCAAACAACTCAAGAACAACAAGGCTCCAGGTGACGACGGAATCACAACCGAACTCCTGAAGGCGGGTGGTAAACCGGTACTTAAAGTCCTTCAGCGACTGTTCAATTCCGTCATTCACGAAGGAACTCTGCCGGAAGCATGGTACAGGAGCGTGGTGGTTCTTTTCTTCAAGAAAGGTGATAACACCCTATTGAAGAATTATAGACCCATCGCGCTTCTGAATCATGTTTATAAGTTGTTTTCGAGAGTCATAACGAACCGTCTCGCTCGTAGGTTCGACGACTTCCAGCCTCCCGAACAAGCCGGTTTCCGAAAAGGCTATAGTACCATAGACCACGTATTCACGCTGCGGCAGGTTATACAGAAGACCGAGGAGTATAACCAGCCACTTTGCTTGGCGTTCGTGGACTATGAGAAGGCCTTCGATTCGGTGGAAACATGGGCTGTGTTAAGATCGCTCCAGAGATGCCGAATCGACTATCGGTACGTCCAAGTGTTGAAGTGTTTGTATGAAAACGCCACAATGTCTGTCCGTATCCAAGACAAAACTACGAGACCAATCCAAATGCGGCGAGGTGTGCGACAGGGAGATGTCATCTCCCCGAAGCTGTTTACCGCTGCATTGGAGGATGTCTTTAAGCTTTTGGATTGGAACGGATACGGCATCAACATCAACGGCGAGTACATCACTCACCTTAGATTTGCCGACGACATAGTCGTTATGGCAGAGTCTCTGGAGGACCTTAACACAATGCTCGACGACCTCAGCAGAGTATCTCAACAGGTGGGCCTCAAAATGAACATGAGTAAGACGAAAATTATGTCAAACTCGCATGTTCCGCTCCACCCAGTCATCGTTGAGAACTCTGCACTCGAAATTGTAGACGAATATATATACCTGGGACATACAGTCCAGCTGGGTAGGTCCAATTTCGAGAAAGAGGTTAGTCGCCGAATCCAACTCGGATGGGCAGCGTTCGGGAAGCTACGCGAGATCTTTTCGTCCAAGATACCTCAGTGCCTGAAGACCAAGGTTTTCGAACAGTGCGTGTTGCCAGTGCTAACCTATGGATCCGAAACATGATCGCTGACTATGGGCCTCATAAGAAAGCTCAGAGTCACTCAACGGGCGATGGAGCGAGCTATGCTCGGGGTTTCTCTACGTGATCAAATCAGAAATGAGGAGATCCGTAGAAGAACTAGAGTCACCGACATAGCTCAGCGTGTCGCGAAGCTGAAGTGGCGATGGGCGGGGCACATAGTGCGGAGAACCGATGGACGTTGGGGTCTCAAGGTGTTAGAATGGCGACCCCACACCGGAAAGCGCAGCGTCGGCAGACCCCCAACGAGGTGGACAGACGACCTCAAAAAGGTCGCGGGGAGCCGCTGGATCCAAGCGGCGCAAGATCGTGTGGTGTGGAGATCCCGTGAAGAGACCTATGTCCAGCAGTGGACGTCCATCGGTTGACGAAGAAGAAGAAGAAGAAGAATCCTGTGGATGTAAATTAAAAAAAAATGGTCGTAGCTATTTTCAGAATATGCGGAAATTTGATGTTCTATAACGTTCTGAACACAGAAAAAATATACTTTAGAGTAGTCCATTTTTCAATAAAGATACCATAATAAATGAACCTATTCGAACACTAAAAGTTAAAGGAAACATACACAGTACCCAAGTGACCAAAATGTTCATAACCAACGTCGTGAGGTGTAAAAGATACCTGTAATTAAAGCTGTTAAGATAAGTCGTCGCGGGCATGACTGCGGCAATCGCCTAGCGCTATCAATAACGAATTAGCTTTGTTACTTGAGAATTGCAACAAAATAGTCATAAAATAATACTGTAATAATATAATATTATGCTACAAATCAACACTCGTCAAAAGTAATAATAAATATATTTTGCTATAATCCGCGATACAGTAAATAGAAAATATATATAGTGTTAAATGTATAGTGGACTATCCGTATTTTCATACTCGATACGGGCAGGATTCGTAAATACACATGCACAAACCTCCACCACTTCCACCGCAATACACAAGCACTACACACGTTCACTATCACAAACTCAACAATCGCTTCGCCCCGCAACCGAAGCATCATCAGGAGATAGACTCCACGACAAAATCGCAAAGCTTTGAGTATGTCCTGGAGTCTATCACGTATCCGGTATGAAAATATGGATAGTCTACTATACATTTAACACTATATATATTTTCTGTATCGCGGATTATAGCAAAATAATTTTCATTATTACTTTTGTATTATGGATCTCCGCAAAGTAACGCCTCATTCTATAAATCGTCCTATACATTGTTTATACCAATGGAATAATATATTACCATCATTCCCGTAAATGACATCAAAGTTTTTTATACTACAAAGTAGTCTTTACATAAAGTACCAGCCTGTTACAATCCCACTGCTGGGAATAGGCCTCTTCTCTCCGTTTCTGGAGAGAAGGGTTGGAGCTAAGACCTACCACGCTGCTCCAATGCGGATTGGTAGGTTACACATATCTCCAGAATTCTCTAGAGATATGCAGGTTTCCTCACGATGTTTTCCTTCACCGAAAAGCGTGTGATAAATTGCAATTATCAATTAGACACATGAGTTTTAATGGAAAAACTCATTGGTGCCTGCCCGGGTTTGAACGGAACTGTTTACTGTCTAAAAAAGGTTGTATGCCCTCATCTAAAAGAGGAGCACCTAGGAGGCCAAGCATACTTTTATGCACTATTTTAATGTTAGGGGCAATTTCATTAAACAATTTCGTGGCCGCTAAAACATTTTCCGGAGTCAGTTTGTCAGTAAAAAAAACTTCACATTTCGAAAAATTTAGTTCTAAACCTATTTTGCCAAATTCTTGCTTAACATGGTTAAGATCTTTTAAAACATCGTCCACGTTACCTCCTAATGTTCCTTGTAGATTTTGTAAATTTTTTAATAACGCTATAATAATTTTAGGTTCGATTGCATATAGAGAACGCAAGAAGTGGTTAAATTACATTGACATGCCCAACAATCCATATTCCCCGGAAGCCATTAAGAAAAGACTATCAGCCAAAAGTACTTCATCCCTCTTTGATTCATTAACAACGGCGAAGGAAAACGGAAAACTATCATCGTGTGAAGATCTTACGAGACCAAACCATGAGAATTTCAAAGAAAGTGCACCAAAAGGAGTATTTGAAAAAAGACAGCTGAAAAGTAGTCTTAGCACTGACGAGGCCTTATTAAGTGGCAGACGGTCTATAAGCCCTTCGCACAAAGCTTTGAGAAATGTTCTATCGGAAGAAGTTCCACAATATATTCCCCTCGAAAGAGTCGCACGGTCTCACCGCTGGGCTATCACAGCTTTTGGTCTTTACATATTTCGTCTTAAAACCAGGGTTACAACGAAATAAGTAAAGATTATTTCAAATTCAATTTCAAAATATTCTTTATTCAAGTAAACTTGTAAACAAGTGCTTTTGAATCGTCAACTCATGCTGGGTTGGAAAATGTTATAACGAGAAGAGCCAGAAAAAAGTCGGCGGTCGCGCTTTTCAACATATTATAATTCATATAATTAGTTATATTTAGTCATGACTATGTTGTAGGGTCGAAGAGTAGCTATATCCACGCATTCTTATGATCAATGTAATCCTCAACAGTATAGTGGCCTTTCTGTATCAACCTCCTTTGAATAGTTCTAGTTTGTCACACACGGGTTCGTCAATCTGTGCGACAGAGACAATGCTCTCAGAGATAAAGCAGAATCTAGCCGATTTCTCTTTCTGAGCCTTGATGTGCATTATTTATTGCCCCGTACTATAACTAAATGTAACTGTAATGGCAAAGCTAAAATTATTTAATATAATTTATCCTGCCATACTTCCGCCGTGTGGTATCCGGCTAAATAAAATAGACCATCCTCATTTCTTACCGAGGTGTCGTAGAAGGCGACTAAGGTAAGTTGACGTCAGACAGGCGGCCGGTTGTACAATACCTAACTAAAACATGTTACAATATGTTTAAAACATGTTGTGCCAACCCCACTTAGAGTTGGATAAGGGCAAAAGAATAATGATTATCCTTCTTCTATATTTTAATATTACTTGAGCTATGTGCAAAATCACTTTAACCTGTGATTGTTTTAAATATTTAAGAATTCAATCTGGCTGCCGTGTGGTATCCGGCTGAGTAGAATAGACCACCCTCATTTCTTACCGAGGTGTCGTAAAAGGCGACTAAGGTAAGTTGACGTCAGGCAGGCGGCCGGGCGTAAAATACGTGGCCAAATCATGTGACAACATGTATTTAACATGTTGTGCCGACCCCACTTAGAGTGGGATAAGGGCAGGAGGATGATCATTTATTGTAAATAAATTTAAAACAAAAAATAACTTGTATAACAAGAGTTTATTAAAGGAATTATGTTGTAATATCAAATAAATTTACTTCTACGAAATCAATTGCTATTCTACAGCGGCACTGTTCTTAAGTAACAATTAGCAAAACGTTTCACTAATCCTTAAGTCGGTTTCTATTGATATTGTAAATGGACATTGTTATTAACCCTTATATGTAATATTTCCTTTGAAAACCTAAGGCCGGCTATAAATAGATAGACAGAAACGAGGCAAGTTTTGTCTTCAGTTAAACGATACGGTAAACTCTTTGGGCTAAATTCATATTTCATTAATAAATTAGTAAAGTAGTAAAGTAAGTAGCCAAGCATAATGCAAGCCAATAGCATTTTACAAAACATACTTATTAATACAGTCTATAAATTATGTTCTAGGTAAAACACTTTTTTAAGACGAGTAAAGCATTTTCATAAGAAGTTAGGTACAAAAATACTTAATATTAATAAAAAAAAGAGGAAGAATTACAGTTACATAAAAAGGAAATATTCAAAGAAAAAAAAAACTACTAAAATATTTGCTGTTACTAATAATCTTAACAACTTAAACCAGGCGAGCAAGTTTAGTTTAGTTCTGAGTTATAACTACTTTCATACTCTTCTTCTTCTGAACCAATGTCTTCTGACACCAATAATATGGTATCTCGTTTAGTATTCCAACACCTTTTCACAGACAGCAAATCTAGTCTAACATTTGATTTCAAGCGGCTTTGAATTATTATAAAGGAGACTGACTTATTTCATTACTAGAATTCATTTTTATTTTTACACATATTAGCATAAAAACAGTAACCGTGGCTAAGTTAGCGTCAATTTGTTTATATACTTGCTACTAAAGGAATAACGGAAATTATTTTAAATGTTTGTTCGATTCCTAAGATCTAATTGCACACTACTTGCATCACTATTCGTGTAGCGGTTTAGCCGTAAAAGCGTAACGTACAAAAAGACAGAAAGATAGATTTTGAATTTATAATATTAATATGAATAATGACGTAACAATCAATTAATTCTCTTGGGCGATAGAGAAATATATTACCTAATTTATAGAATTAGGCGTTACTTTGCGGAGATCCATAATACAAAAGTAATAATAAAATTATTTTGCTATAATCCGCGATACTATACAAAATTATTTTGCTATAATTATAATTATAGCAAAATAATTTTATGATTACTTTTGAAATATATTACCATTCTTATCTGTATCGTTTAATCAGATGAAATCCTTTAATCTCTAAACGATTAACTACATTCATATGACTTAAGGAAGCGATTAAAGTAAAGTAACAGCCTGTTCTATCCCACTGCTGGGCATAGGCCTCGCTGATCTATCACGCTGCTTCAATGCGGATTGGTAGTTTGCACGAATCCCTAGAATTATCTATAGTCATACAGGTTTCCTCACAATGTGTTCCTTCACCGAGAAGCGTGTGGTATATTGCAATTATTAATTAAATTTTAATAGAAAAACCTCATTGGTCCCTGTCCGGGGTTTGAACTCATGATCATCTCTAGAGAGTTGCAAGGTTGCACCGTTGGAAGCGATGAGCAATGATTATTAAGGCGCTGAACAGAGCCAAATAGGCTGACTTTAAACACGTTTTTAACAAAAGCTATAGCGATTATGATTAAAAGAAAAATATATGTTAATATACATCATATCTCAGAGAGAATGTAAGATTTCAAAACATGATTACGATACTTTTTTTCGATAAAAAAAATTGGTAAATAGACCTCTGATTTTTACTTTTATCGTAAATATCTCTAATATTTATCAACAAAAATTGGTAAAATTAATAAGACTAATAAATCATTATAATATAAAGAGAATGTAAGATTTAAATTTTGAATTAATTAAGATATTTCATTCAAATTAAATATTTTTTAGAAAATAGCAAAACTGAAACGAGTCATCGTCTCGCTTCTCTTTTACATCTACGAATATAGACGGTGATCGCTGAGGCGCGCTGCTATACGGACGTGTGTCGCTAGCTGCCGCCTTTTGTGACTATTCCTTGTTGATAATATGTTCTTTTTTATGTGTTTAGTTATAGTTTCAGCATACTTAGTTTTATAAGATTAATTAGACATAAGTTTTTTAAATAAATTGTACAAAAAAAGTTTGGATAAAATAGTGTACACCTACAATGGGTGTTATAAAATTAAGTGTGTCGCTACGCCGTCGCAGAAATTGTGGGCGTGGCTTATATGCCGAAATCTGTATTTACGCCAGCTCTGTTCAGCGCCTTAATGAATGAGACGGTAAATACTAAATGAGTCTGTAGTGAATATACGGCCTTAATCGAATTAGCCGACTTTCAAATTCTAATATCAGTATAGACTGTTAATTGATCGACCGTGGTGACATTTCGCTGCGCCGTCACACGCGCGGCGCCTTTGAGCCCGCCCGCCATCTTGCCGCCCGCACGACAAAAGACGCCGGCACAATTAAATTCGTACGTACTGCTATGTGACAGTTGTCTAGCGTGCGATTATGTAGTTTTTATTAAAAGCGGAACGTTTCAACTTTTATGGTCTAATTGGGAAATCGAATAGGTTGATTATGAAAGCAATAACATGTCCGCCGCTTAACGACTTATTGTAGCCGCTTCTTTAGCCCTAAGAGGGCAAAAGTGGTGTATAATTGGGCACGATCACTCGCGGACGCGATAGTACAAATTTCATTATTGTCGCATCTTTAAAAGGGCGGGTAATGCTTTTATCTTGTTCGTAGAATATCTAAATATTCCTATGAAGGTTTCAATTAACCACTGTATTTTGTGGAATTAAAATTACAGTTTAGCAACATCTTGTCATGTTTAAATAATTTATAGAATTAGGCGTTACTTTGCGGATATCCATAATACAAATGTAATATTTTGCGATTTTGTCGTGGAGTCTATCTCCTGATGATGCTTCGGTTGCGGGGCGAAACGATTGTTGAGTTTGTGATAGTGAACGTGTGTAGTGCTTGTGTATTGTGGTGGAAGTGGTGGAGTTTTGTGCATTTGTTTTTACGAATCCTGCACGTATCGGGTATGGAAACACTATACATTTAACACTATATATATTTTCTATTTACTGTGTCGCGGATTTATGGTAACTTGTCATGTGTTAGACATTGTTGTTGCATCTTTATTAGATGCAAATTCCGTTTATAATTATGAAGGCAATTTCAATGACGTTATCACGTTATACGAATGACATCAATTCCATTGTCATTAACGTGCTTTATTATTCGTGAATTTATCTATACATATTAAAACAAAGTCCCTAAAAGCTGTATGTCTGTATGTTATCGATTTTCTCAGAATCTACTAAACTAATTTTTGTACGGTTTTTACGTAAACGTAGTATATATCTGGAAGGTTTAAGTTAATAAATTAATTCAATAATTTTATGTAAATTGTGTTGAAGACGTCGCGCAGTTGTGCCAAAGTCGCCTGCTGGGAGTTTTAGTCGCGTATATCGCGTATACTAACCCCTCGTACGCACGGGCGTTTAAAATAGGTCGCGTTAAAATTCCACAATAGGCGTTATAAGACGTTTCGTATGGTATATTCAGCTTAACGCCCTCGTCCTAAGGACTAAAATGGAATACTGCACGATAAAATACGTCGCGATTTAAATACGCTGTCGTGTGAACAGATACCTGGATACCCATTTGTTACAATTCGACGTAATTTTAACGCCCGATAAAATTCCTCTCGTGCGTACGAGGGGTAACAGTCAATCTCACTCAAGTAATGTACAGGAGAGTTATAGATCCACAAATACTACAAAAGTTCAGGAGTATATTGTATGTTTAATTCACAATAACTACTTTTCAAAAGTTCAAAAGGGCCTCATTTGAACTATGTAAAATTATTTGTCTCGCATCGATTAATTTATTTCATTAATCCATTTATTTATTTATTTCAAGAGTACATTTATTAAAAGTCTTTTAAAGTAATCTTTTGTGATAAAATGCATGGATCTTAACACGTTTTAATCTCGAGTGCATGGAAAAACATATGCAGCGAATATTGTATTTTGGCAGCGCGTATTGCGCGTAACGGCTGAACCTACATAAATACTATTTCGTAGATTAAACGTAACATTTCAAAATGGAGACCACCCACAATATTATTGCATTGGAAACAAATGTCGCTTTCAAAACGCTAATGCTAAAACATCACTATTAATGCAATCCAAACGGGGCCACGGGTGACGCAACGGCGATACTACGAAAAATCACGACATTCTCGACTGAGAAGCTCCCGTTGAACGTGGTTTAATTTTAATTATAACTGAGTCATTTTGTATTATACGTGAAACGACTTCAATCTATGACTTCATATTAAATCGTGTCTATGTATCCTGTTTCTCACAGCAGTAGAAACAGTATACATAGACACTATTTACTTTTTATTACACACACGGCAGTCCATCGCTGAAGTAACTTAAAACTTGAGTTATGGGTGGCAGACTGGTAAATATATATAAGTACATATACATAAATTAGCTGTGACAGCCCAGCGGTGAGACTGTGTGACTCTTTCGAGGGGAACACGAGTTCAAACCCGGACAGGCACCAATGAGTTTTTCCATTAAAACTTATGTATCTAATTGATAATTGCAATGTATCACACTATCTTCGGTGAAGGTAAACATCGTGAGGTACCCTGCATATCTCTAGAGAATTCTGGAGATATGTATAATCTACTAATCCGCTTTGGAGCAGCGTGGTAGGCTTAGCTCCAACCCATCTCTCCAGAAACGGGTAAAGGAGTCCTATTGCCAGCAGTGGGATTGTAACAGGCTGCTACTTTACTTTACCCGGTCTTAAAGAACCAACAATTTTTTTATAGAAAATATTGGTTCCCGGCGAGAATCGAACCCGCGACTCGTGGAGCTTAAGGCAAGGTCACTGTCAACTGCGCCAGCGAGACAAGTCAATATAATAAAATATATAACCGATAATACTTTTTTCCTTTTTCAAATCTCATTAGCTTTCTCGGAGAAAGTATATGGTGTAAATTAGCAGTGGTAGCCTAACGGCGACACCATGTGACTTTTACGAGGAGGTCACAGGTTCAACACCATCAGTGAGACATTCTACTAAAACTTATGTGCCTACTTGATATTTTATCAAACGCTTTTTTGGTAAAGGAAAACATATTGAGAAAAATATTACTTATTATCAATTATAAACTGTCGCAAATTTAAACAACTATCTACTAATTAATGTTGAGAGTTTTAAGCTCAGGAATAAGAGCCCCGTATGGGCTTGAAACTAGTCGAGCTCATCCGATAAAGTAAGAAATAAGTATTGCCGGTCTCTCGACATTATCTCCACACTAGTTTCTGAAATTGGCCGTTTATACGAGATAAAAAACAAGACAAGATAAATCCGACCGCTAAACATAATATAACATAATTCTTATGTAACATTAAGCTAATAATCCGAGATAAGAGAATAATAAAGATTTTAATTATGCTTTTTTGTGACATAAAGTTAAAATTTATATGACAATAGAATATAGAGTTTATTTAATTATTCATAATTCCTAATTATAGGAGTTGTCCACTTCTAACGAGCACGTTAAGTTGCGAATTAAGCTCGTCTAATATTTCTTTTTCAAATATAATAAACCTAATTAATCCGATCATTTGATAAAAATTATTGAAAAGTATACTTCATTAACTTGAATAATCCATTTTTACTTGAAAAGTAATACATTAATAATTAAGTAAATTACTTTAATTGTGTATAGGAAATTTTTGTAGCTTTGATATTTTTTCGATATTTTCTCAACTGTCCATGAATGATCCTATAGGTTATTAAAGGTTGGATATTTTCCCCTTTATCCGGTGGACGTTAGACTGAAATATTTTTTTTATTAGCCTCTTTAATTTGAACATTTGAAAATGTAAAAAAAAACTTAACGGAAGAGTACTGTAATAATAAAACATCATCATCATCAACATTCTCTTGCCCTTATCCCACTCTAAGTGGGGTCGGCACAACATGTTACAAACATGATGTCACATGATTTGGCTACGTATTTTACGACCAGCCGCCTGCCTGACGTCAACTTAACTTGGTCGCCTTTTACGACACCTCAGTAAGAAATGAGGGTGGTCTATTTATGCAACCGGATACCACACGGCACATACCTTAGTCGCCTCTTACGACACCTCGGTAAGAAATGAGGGTGGACTATTCTATGCAGGCGGATACCACACGGCACCTACCTTAGTCGCCTCTTACGACACCTCGGTAAGAACGGAGGGTGGTCTATTCTATGCAACCGGATACCACACGGCACATACCTTAGTCGCCTCTTACGACACCACGGTAAGAACGGAGGGTGGTCTATTCTGTGCAGGCGGATACCACACGGCACATACCTTAGTCGCCTCTTACGACGCCTCGGTAAGAACGGAGGGTGGTCTATTCTATGCAATCGGATACCACACGGCACATACCTTAGTCGCCTCTTACGACACCTCGGTAAGAAAGGAGGGTGGTCTATTCTATGCAGGCGGATACCACACGGCACATACCTTAGTCGCCTCTTACGACACCTCGGTAAGAACGGAGGGTGGTCTATTCTATGCAACCGGATACCACACGGCACATACCTTAGTCGCCTCTTACGACACCACGGTAAGAACGGAGGGTGGTCTATTCTATGCAACCGGATACCACACGGCACATATCTTAGTCGCCTCTTACGACACCACGGTGAGAACGGAGGGTGGTCTATTCTATGCAACCGGATACCACACGGCACATACCTTAGTCGCCTCTTACGACACCACAGTATAAACGGAGGGTGGTCTATTCTATGCAACCGGATACCACACGGCACATATCTTAGTCGCCTCTTACGACACCACGGTAAGAACGGAGGGTGGTCTATTCTATGCAACCGGATACCACACGGCACATATCTTAGTCGCCTCTTACGACACCACGGTAAGAACGGAGGGTGGTCTATTCTATGCAACCGGATACCACACGGCACATACTTTAGTCGTCTCTTACGACACCTCGGTAAGAAATGAGGGTGGTCTATTCTATGCAACCGGATACCACACGGCATGTACCTTAGTCGCCTCTTACGACACCACGGAAAGAACGGAGGGTGGTCTATTCTATTCTGCCGGATACCACACGGCGTTGTAATAATAAGACAAGAATTACAATTCAATTATGTTTGATTATAATCCAATTTAATTGGATAGTACTTGTTTATTTTGAGTATCAAATTTTATAGTTTTTTCTTGTCCTTGTGCGAGCGTTAAGCTGAACAGTGACATCGTTAGTGTAAAAAGTATATATAATTAAGCTAATTATCCGGCAGGTGGACTTGTGACGGTGTATTCTATGTATAAATTAACTTTTTATAAGCATCGTTTTTGTGGTACTTTGTTGATTTCTATGTTGGCTTGAATGAAATAAATTACGGTAAATAAAAACTTTTATTATGGTACTTAGCCAGATCTAATTAAGAAGTGTTTTTATTACTAGGTATTAGACAGGTTGGATTGTGCGTAGCACAAGAAATCCATACACATAAGTAGCTACCAATTATATTAGAACAAATATAGAATTGTGTTGGTAATATATAAGCTGTGATAGCCCAGCGGTGAGACCGTGCGACTCTTTCGAGGGGAACACGAGTTCAAACCCGGGCAAGCACTCATGTGTCTGATTGATAATTGCAATTTATCACACGCTTCTCGGTGAAGCAAAACATTGTGAGGAAACCTGCATATCTCTAGAGAATTCTGGAGATATGTGTAACCTACCAATCCGCATTGGAGCAGCGTAGTAGGTCTTAGCTCCAACCCTTCTCTTCAGAAATGGAAAGAGGAGGCCTTGTTCCAGCAGCAGTGGGATTGTTGGTAATATATATCCGTTTATGTTTCATTTATATATTTTAACTACCGAGAAAACGGTGTTTTGCCATATAAATTATTTCTAGGGAATTTCTAGCAATCATTTTTTTTTAATTTAAAAATAATGTTAGGGGTTGGACAATCCTTAGTATGAAAAACACATAGTAGCCGATTTTCAGATCTATTGATTATATAAAATTTTATAAAAGTCGGCCAAGACGTTTAGTAATGGTATCTAACACTGTGACAAGAGAATTTTATATATAAGATATAGATTAAAAAGTTTCTTTTGTTTCTTGGAATGTTTAAAAAATAATATAAGTTATATGCGCATTTAAGTAGCGGCCTGTTACAATTCCACTGCTGGGAATAGGCCTCCTCTCTTCGTTTCTGGAGAGAAGGGTTGGAGCTAAGACCTACCTCACTGCTCCAATGCGGATTGGTAGGTTACACGTCTCCAGAATTCTCTGGAGATATGCAGGTTTCCTCACGATGTTTTGCTTCAATGAAAAGCGTGTGATTAATTGCAATTATCAATTAGCCGGCTGCCCGGGTTTGAACTCGTGTTCCCCTCCAAAGAGTCGCAAGGTCTCACCGCTGGTCTATCACTAGGGATGGACAGAATCACCAATCACTTAGTGATCGTGATATGATTCACTCATCATATAGCATCATCTGCTATTGAATTTTAGATAACTGCTATTTCTATACAAAATTATGGATATTCCATAAAAAAGTAAAATACTATTACAAAGAAATGTTATAATTATATCATATGTATCGAGGTAATGTGGCACTTTTACGATATTCCAAGTGACTGTATTCCCCAGTAATAGCTGAATAACATAATAGCCAAAAAGCGTAAATAGCATTTGCTATTTACGCTTTTAGCATTCAGCGATTACTGGACTAAATGATTCCTTATACAAACAAATGTAGTCCTTATATCCTATACATTACATACGCATATAAGGCCTACATGTTTGTGTACACAATAGCGATCGCAATAGCAGCACGATCACCGTGGTCACCTTTGATCATATCATGGTGCGAATATGATTCTTAAATCGCAATCATACCCAAACTTAGCTATCACTGCTCTGCATTACCAGAGTCCTTATTTCTTTCTAGCTGAAATCATTTGTTATGCATGAAGTTAAAACAGGACAACCAAACTTCCGATCTGTCACCGCTTTAACAGTGACTTACTTAGTTAAAAAACTCGACAAAGGTAACGATCCGACAGGTGGCCGAGTGCCAGTCGAAATTAACTTTTTTCTAAGCATCGTTCTTTTGGTCGCTTTTGGCGAAATTAATTGGCTTTTAAATATTGAATAATAAAATGTATAGCTACAGGTAATCTGAAATTGAATTGTGGATGATTTTTTCTTAAAATATTTTAGGATGATAAGTTCTATGAAGAAATCAGCTTACTTTAACTTTAAGTTTTAACAGTTTACTTAAAAAGCAATACTTTTTTTATTATCTGAAAGTCATCAAGTCTGGAAGAACAAAGAAATTTGTAATGAATAATTAATTACTAAACGCGATAATATTGTTTGAGAGTCTTAAATATAGAGAAATTTTCTTCAGAAAATTTATACGCTAACTGATGTATGAATAGCAAAACCGTTTTAGTTTCTCTCATATATATTGTTCCAATTAAATTATGTTTGTTATGTTAGTAGACTGCTAATGTCCAATAGTGTAATATAAAATCTAATCAAAAGAGATCCATACAATGTTTAACAACAAATAAGTAATATTAAATAAGTTCTGTAATATTTTAAAAGTTTAAAAAACATTCAGTAATAAAAAAAATATTTAAAAAAAACGCAGGTCTCAGAGATAGAGATTGATAAAATATACTTATAGTACGCGACAATAAATAATACACATCGAAAGAAATCGGCTAGATTTTGCTTCATAGAGCATTGTCTCTGTCGAAACCGAATCGGCCGGTTATTTTGTTCTAAGTTCTCGATGTGCATAATTTATTGCCGGGTACTATACGTAAGTAGTAAGAACTACAATATATTGAAAATAAACGGACGACTGAGTTTCTCACTAGGTTTTTCACACCATATTTAGACTGCATCAACTTTCAGCTTTTCAAAGTTGATGATTGAATATCCTTTTAGAAGTCGCTTTTTTAAAAAGGATCAGTCGGCCGCCTTGGAAGCGGTGCTTAAAATTAAAAGCTAAATTAGCTTGTAAAATCTGATTCAGACCGCGAAAAACATTTCAGGCTTAATTAATAACTAAATTATTTAAAAATTATGCTGTAAACGATTCAATAACAAAATACTAAGTTCTTGATTCTGTCACGGCTATTTCTTTGGCATTTGTCTAGAAACAAAATGGTTAATTGAAACCCATCATATACATCATTTTATATATCCGGTGGCCACACGCATTTCACATTTAACGGGACACTTACTTTTGTCGGAAACCGTAGGATTTGAGCCCCGCCCAGTGTTCCAAGACGTCTCTAATGCATTTACTAAGAATATGTCATCTTAAACTAAAGATATATTTTAAGCTGGACTTTCTCGTGCTTAGTGACCACGTGTTTACTTTTTTATGTAACAAAACATTTCCCTTAATCAGCAAATTTCGAGAAATAAAATTAAATTTCTGTTCCAATACTTTGCAAGTAGGTATAGTACCCGGCAATAAATAATGCACATCGAGACTTAGAGAGATCGCCGTGTGGTATTCGGCAGAATAGAATAGACCACCCTCCTTTCTTACCGAGGTGTCCTAAGAGGCGACTAAGGTATGTGCCGTGTGATATGCGGCTACATAGAATAGACCACCCTTATTTCTTACCGAGTTGTCGTAAAAGGCGACCAAGGTAAGTTGACGTCAGGCAGGCGGCCGGTCGTGAAATACGTAGCCATATTATGTGACAACTTGTTTGTGACATGTTGAGCCGACCCCACTTAGACTGGGATAAGGGCAGGAGAATGATGATCGAGACTTAGAGAGAGAATATCAGCTGAATCTGCTTCATAGAGCAGTCACACAGACTGACGAACAGGTGCGAAACGTCACATACTAACTGAGTGGCAGAGACAGCGCTCTACGAAACCGAACTGGCCGGCTGTTTCGTTCTAAACATCGATGTGCATTATTTAATGCCGCGTACTATAGTTACTTGTCACAATAAAAATTATAATCTAGAGTCCAGGTCTTGCTAAACTGAATAAGTAACACGTAAAGTATTAGGGTGGTAAGGTAATAGGTATTGCCCTAATCATGGTTTTCAACATATGACCTTGTATGTGTAGCTCTCTACGTCCATGATGACATATATATGTTTAAAGTTTCTCTTTAAAGTTATTTAAAGTCTTTGGAAAAGGAAAGTTAAAGTTATATAAAATTTAATTTGGAGCGATATTAAAACTCAAATAAGATCTTAAACTAAGCTCAAACTTCTGTCCGCGGTTTTAATATATTTCTTCTAATCAAAGCAGTGTTGCGAAGTGACTCCTATCCTTTTTTTGAGACAGAGAGATAAACATTATTTAAAAAATATATGATAAGCTTAGCGAAGCTCCAGAAGAGATATTTATCTAATAGTAAACGATGAGATAATAAAAATTATCGCAAACCATACAATAATGTTACTGGTTTTTAAACTAGGGCACTTTGTTATACTGGCCCGTTGGCGCAGTGGGTAGTGACCTTGCCTTCAGCTCCGCAGGTCGCGGGTTTGATTCACGCCTAGGACCAACACTTTCTATAAACAATTTGTTGGTTCTTCGAGCCTGTGTGTGTATTTGTAATATTTAAAATGATATATGTAGTATATATATCTACCAGTTGTTCGTCACCCATAACACAAGTATTTACTTTGGGGTCGGAAGACCGTGTGTGTAAGTGTCCCATATATTTATATATTTTATACAGTTATTTTACAATAGAGAAGTCATAGGCAGGCCAGTACTTACTGGTCTGCATATTAGTCATTGTCACTCGACAATGACTCAATAAATAATGGGAGAATAATGAGACGCCTCGGTAAGAAAGAGGGTGGTCTATTCTACTCAGCCGGATACCACACGGGTCGACTTACCTTAGTCACCTTTTACGACACCTCAGTAGGAACTGAGAGTGGTCTATTCTACTCAGCAGGATACCACACGGCACGAGTTGTAAAACTACGACAAGGTCTATAATAACTCTAAGCGCTTTTTACTGTAGTCAGGATTGATAGCTTTGTTTATATATCGACTCCCGGCTCGCGAACAAAAGACCAAATGACAAATTTCAGTTCAAGAATAACATGTCCCGTTTGAGTTCTCACGATTTACGTAGACCGTTCCATCCAAAGCCGTGACATTATGTATGGTGGCCATTGAATTTGGCTGGTTGTCAGGCCACCCGGGCGTGAGAGAAGTTATTTGTTTACTTTAATTTTTACAGCGGCCACGACACAAACCAGAACAAGAGCTGGCTAATTATAGGATTGTTTCTAACCTTAACACGTGGGGTCATTGACGTCAGCTCTATGACGAGCGGAATATGTACATAATAACATGTGAGTGTCTATTTGAAGCGATCCTACGTACACTAAGCTCTAATCATTTATTCAAAGTACTATGAATATTACAAGTAAGTATTTTATTCAAACAGACAAGTACCGAAGAGACATAGACGCAATTTTTTTTGACAAACGTAGTAACTCGAAAATCACAGACTTTATTTTTTTGTATGCATAAATAATGCTTAATTTAACATTAAAAATGCGAAAGCCTTCAGTCCTTCTGTCTGTCTGTCTGTTACGTTTTCACGGCGAATCCGCTGAACTAATATCGGTAAAATTTAGCACAATTAATGCTTATCTACATACCGAGGTAATATATAGGGTATAGAAATAGGATAAAATTGAGAAACGCCATCCAATATCACTATATCAAGGTCTTTATTCACAATGTATCATAGTCAAGTTAAATACGTCATTTAAACGAGGCTATATTTCACGTTGTTTGGCTTACGTCAAAAGAGTTATTTTAAGAAAATTTTAAAATACTTTATTTTCCTGTTTATTGGATAAATTACTTTTCATGCGGTTAGTTTTAACTATAACTTAACTATTACAATATATAAATAAATGAAAGTAATATGTGTTATTTACTAAAATAAACGAACTATATCCTTCTATTTATATTCGAGAAAACAATAAATCTCTCTCTATCTTCGTGAAATCTTCCTGAAAAATCGGAGACATTCATTTAATATAATGAACAATTAACTGCATATCGCTGTTAGTCAATCAGAGTTTGAATCCTTAAAAACGGTGTTATTAAAACAAACCACACCCCTAAGCATACCGTAAAGCAAATATGAAAAATATACGCTTTTACTGTCTTTTGTTTTAAGCGTGTAGTATACATGTCTACAGTTTAAAGGGATTGTACGAACGTTAACTATTTCTAATTTGATTCTAATTAGATGTATGAAAGGTTGGAAAAAAATCGGAACTATAAACCTCGATGTAACCCGAAGGTGTAAATTAAGCGTATCCGAGTTTATAGAGGAAGCGTTTGCGCAACTACCCAGTGCATAGGACAAGAGACGGCGGTACGAAGACGTTTAATTGTAAAACATGTAATAAAATAAAAGAGTGTCGTCCTGGTGAAATGCACTACAATACAAGAATAATTAGCATTTACTCATTAAATAATATATTGCGTATAATTTTGTGTGATATTGGTAGTGTTGTATGCCTTATTATCTATTAGTCCTGCTATGTAAAAGTAGATAATAACTACTGATGAACGGAAACAATTAACCAAAATTGCGTTTCTCAGCTCACAAAATTCTGTAATTGCATAATGGCTTCTAAAACTATTTACAAGACTCCTAAATTTTTATAAATTGTAATCGTCATATATCAGTGTTTATACTTTTAACCTTAGAGATAACATTATTATCACAACCATACACATAAAACAAAATTATAATAAATACAATAGAGGCCGATCTGAAGAGATTATGATAAATTTAATTCTGGTATTTACATTGATCAAGATGGACAAAAATTATAGACTCAGATTTGTATAATAAGTGATTGTGTGTAAAGGCTTTACAATTATATATATACGGTCCTTACAAATGGTTGATGGTTTCAAATTTCGCACAATCATTTGTGGGTTTCTCTAAAAATTTAACTGGTATAAATATATCAGTTAAATACTAAGTTATTCATCATCAGTTCACAGTGAGGGTATTAGAAAAGTAATAACTAAAAACATTATACAAGGTTTACACCGCATTATGAAGATTTTAAATCGAGACAGTCTTAGCAAATTATGCATGAACTTCATCACGTTTTCATCAAAGTGGTTTCAACATGAATTGTATAGTTCTCATTATTTTGTCATGAAACATATTTTGCACCCATCTCCCGGTCTGCTACAATTAATGCGAGCATCGAAATGGCCGTTCACGCGCTATGCCCACAAGCCACGAGGAAAGTGTATTACGACATTGAACAGCAAGCCGTTTAGACTTTGAGTAATTAGATTAAACATAACATATGCTATCAAACATCAATTAATTGCGGGAAATTACACCAGTGAAGGGATGTCGGAAGTTTCTCAAATTTTTATTCAACATCATACAATACTTAAACAGTGTAGGGTACTTCTTTCCAACTGTAATATAATTAAATATCTATAATTAAGCAACAGTTATAAAGGGTCTAGAACATATTGCACGAACTCGAGTTCTATTCTAAGTTCTACTACTCTTAATTAATTTTAGCGAAATCTACAACAGATTACTAGAAAAGAATACACAGTGAGAGCTGGCGTAATATCTTTTACATTGATTTGTAGAACTCTACCAAGAATAAGTCTCAATATACTAAAGAGTCGCCCTGTGAATACTGATAGCAGCAAAGCATCCAAAATAAGGGGACAAAGTCAATTATGTCTAAATATACTTGGTGTACCCTTTAACGTATGATGAGGAATAAAAAAGTATATTTACGGTTTGTTATTGTACCACTGCTGGGCATAGGCTCCTCATTTTTGACATAGGGCTTAAACCTACCATGCTGCTCCAATGCGGATTGGTAAGATACACATATCCCTAGAATCCACTAAAATATACACTTTTTACATGCTTTATTTTATATATCCTGTGCAATTATATAATGCAATACTAACTTATATAGCTCATTAAAATATAAATAACTGTTAAAAGTACTCATTTGACTCATAATTAAAGAAAATTACGTTCAAATTTACTACAACTATTAAGTAAAAATATCATCAACACATTACAAGTAATGACAAATGTTAACGCATATAAAACAAAAGACAGTAAAAACGTATGGGAATGAAAGATGTCACTCACGATAATCACTTTGACATTAACGAAGAATGAGTCCGGTGTTAAACATCCGATTACACGGCTCAAAAGCAACTAAAAGCCACTAATTGACTCCCGTTTCGGAGACAAAAACGGGACTAAACAGATGACAGAAGAAAAAAACAACGGCACGCTTTTATTTACGGATGCGTTCTAGTTTTTATTGTCTTGTTGACGATTTTCAAATTGACTTAGATTCTAGCGTTAAATATTATACACTTAATTTTACCCGCGGCTTCGTTGCGTGGACCTTAGTCCTGAAATAAATAGTAGCTTTTTTCACTCTCCAACCCTCCATTACAAAAGATAAGATCGAACAGAGGGATTAAATTGAAATTCCTATTGCAATGATTACGCTACTCGAAACTTCCCCCGCTTGCTTGTGTCAAGCGGCCGCAGCCCTCTGCCGCGGCCGCCGTGATGCAGACTTCTTCAAAGTCAATGTGTTAGATACAGTCCTCCAAAATGCGCCCCTTTAAGCCGAGGTTCGGTCTCGCAGGAGACACCCTTAAGGCGACACTCCTAATAAGTTGCGAGTGCCTAAAAACACTCGCTTACTTATCAATTTTACCCGGTGAAGCTTCTGCGCTCGCCCATCCCACCGGTGACGCTGTAAAAGCCATTAGGGCTAACAGTATAAGACAAATTAGAAAAAAAAAACTTGAAACTTGATATATTGATAGTAGATGGGGTTTCTCAATTTCCTGATTTTCCTCTTTAAAAGACAGGATCTTTATAACCTATTTGTTACCTCGGTGTATAAGTATGAATTGCGCCAAATTTCATTGATATTGGTGCAGCAGATTGGCGGTGAAAACGTAACAGACAGACAGACTTTCGCGTTTATAATATTGGTAAGGATAGATGTAACGATGTTTTAAATAATGCAAAATCGATGTTTTATTGTCTATGATCATCTAAAAATTTTGATAATGGACCATTGTTGTTTTTATTAAATTCCTAGCATTTTTATCACACTCACTCACCTTTTAAACTTTCCCTAGACAAATAATTGAAGACCAAAATTAGAAAAATTGGTATAGCCGCTCTCGAGTACTAGCGAGACTACTAGAGAACAGTAATTCATTTATATGTGTGTGTGTGTGTGTATTATAATTCATGAGTGTTATACAGACCCATAAATTGGAACAGCAATAAACACTAGCTTTTTTAATAGCTAAATTTGACAACTTAGTACTCGTGACTCACGCTTAGTAAGTGATAAAATACTCTCAATTATTCATATTCAAAATTTTCTTTACTCAAGTACACTTGTGCACTTTCGAATCGTCATCTCTTTTTTTTTAGAATTGACTGTATGCTGTTAGCCCTAACGGCTTTTACAGCGTCAACGGGCGGGACGGGCGAGCGCAGAAGCATCGTCGAGGTTGCGAAATGCAGAGAGTAGAGTGCAGAAGTTCTACTAGCGTCGGGGAACGTCGTCCTAAATCGTCACCTCTACTGATGCGTTTGTCTACTAAGAAGATCCGGCAAGACACTCGGTTGATGCTCTTTTCAATATAGAGTTAAATTGTTATATTTATCATTACCACCTTGTCCAAGGTGGAACAGCAAAATCACAGCTTTACAACAGATAGCATGCTTTTTGTATCAGCCTACTTTTAATACTTGTTTTAAAAGTATTATAATATTTTTCAATAATTACATCATACCATGATGAAATGATTAAAAAATATGATGAACCTTCTCTTTTTTTGATTAAGTATTGGAACTTAGATCTGTCGTAATAGCTATCAAACAAAACATTTAGTTAAGTATTATTATAACTAAATGATAGTTATTAACTTAACTTTATAACTATTGGTTATATACTTTACTTTAGGTGTATATAAAATACGATAATAAAACACCGGACAAATCGTAAACGGATCCAACGATATTCGAAACGATCCAAGTCATTGTCTTTTCCAGACTTGTCATTAAACCAAAATAGCCGGCAGTAAACGAACGGTGCAGCTTGTTTTACTGCGACACATGTTCACGCTGTCACCGCGCCCGATCCATATAGGTGAGTTTGTAAAGCTCTTTTACACGTACCGTGAGTGATTCGATCGATTTCATTCACTGACTGACTGTGAAATAATTTGGTCACACTATATCCAAATTGTACAGATAGCTCTTGAACTATGCACGTATTTGACTGCAATCATCAGAGCTACGGATGTTTTTAAATACCATGCACGATCCACTTTTCATCACGAGTGTTATCAAAATTAGAATACCCTGATCTACGTAAATATGTGATACCATATGCTATTGTTAAATTTAGGTGATAACCACATTGTCAAGCTTTTATGTCATACCAATTTGGCATTTTGTTACCTTCATTGTTAATATTGACGTCGTTTTTTGTTCTTTTTCATTCTGCTTTACTACAGATCTTAATTATTTTTTACAATTTTAAACTATCGTGAGTAGTATCCATAGTTAATCTATAGAAACCAGCTATACTCTCATCTTATTTTAACATCGTGTAAAGAGGTCATGAATAAGTGCACCGGATGGGCTTGAAACTAGTCGAGCTAATCCGATAAAATAAGACGTGAGTATAACTGGTAGTACCGGAGCATTCTATATATTAACTACATTAGCC
The DNA here is from genome assembly GCA_947086505.1 of Morpho deidamia. NCBI lineage: Eukaryota > Metazoa > Arthropoda > Insecta > Lepidoptera > Nymphalidae > Morpho > Morpho deidamia. Next base: position 4,852,275 of record CAMTZC010000011.1, read on the forward strand.
TCTAATTCATCGATTTAAGTATTTGGTCATCCACAGAGCTCGATAGCCTCGAGGGGCCAATTCTTCGATCAATACGAATTATAATAAATAAACTTAACTAACGGTATCTGGTTCATATCCATCATTCATGTTAAATGCCGTATGTGCTAACTCCAAGTAAAAAGGACCACGTTTTCAAATATAACGTCTAATTTATTTTATCCAAAGGCCACGAAAGTAACCATAAAAAATAAAAATAACGGTAAAGTATAAAATTAAATTTACTTCGAAAATTTTCAGTTTAATGATAAATATGGATCTTAAGATTACACAGAATAAGGAATTTCTAGTTTGGTTTTGATGCTCCCTTTGCAAACATTTTCGACACAAATTATCGATGGTTTTTGAAGTGCTTCGTCTAATTTTTATATTCCTCGTTCATTCTATCATCTCTTTTAATCTTCGCGAGTAGGGCTATGTCGAGACGTCAATTCTGTTAATTTGTATAAGTTATTGCTCGTGACACAATCACTATTAATGGATTTTGTCAACGGAACCACTCCTCTCAATTTAAACGTCCCATCTATTCTACCCAGTCCTTTACTCTTCTCGAACGGGCCCGTTGTCACGGTGCCAACTATCCCGATCTGTCACTCGCCTCATTTGTTTACTAATTGCTCACGATACCAGCAGATTAATGGATTTTGTCAATGGAATAACTCCTTTCAATTCCGGCCACGTTTGATGTGGTTTATTTCATGTTTACTTTATAGAAGACAAATTGGTTGCGTTTAGTGTGGGCTGGTTTGTTTATTTTTAAATTAGCGCCATGGCACTTCGGGAATCCGAAGTCGGTGGTTAATGCTTGGGCGAGAAATTTGGTGACGTCATGGAGAATTAGGAGGAAATAGTGTGTTACTGTGAACTTTAAGTCCATTGATTATACGTGAGTTTCCTTTTTTTTTGAGAGAATTATCGCTAACAATTTGAACATGGATATAAGTCTTCAATAGCATTGCCGAGAATGCGTTATACCTAGTATCGAGTAGTAAAGAGATACTACTAGTATCTAAAAGTTACACAGCATGCGATATTCGCATTAGGTTACCCATCCGATTACTGATCGCAGCGGACATTGCTTATCTTTGATGAGCAGAAGGAACAAATACTTTCAACGTTGAATGGACATTAGTTACATCAGAAGACTCGCAGGCGAGACTGTGTGACTCTTTCTAGGTCACTGGTTTAAATCCGTGACTTCTTGAAAGCACCTTAGCAGGCACCAACTTTTTTCTGTGAAAACTTTTGTGCCTCATTGATATGTGTAATTTTTTCTTTTCAGTGAAGGAAAATATCGCGGCAAAACGTTCATATCTCTGGAGAATTCATGAAATTTGTGTTACCTATAAATCTGCATTGGAGCAGCGTCACCACGCTTCTTGGCAAAATTGAGAGAGGAGCCTAATGCCCAGCAGTGGGATAGTAACAGGCCGTTACTTTACTATGGACGTTAGTCGTCAGTTAACACGCATTACATAGTAAAGGTACATCTCTGTCGTCAATGAAGAAGCTTTTACCAAGCAGAAGTTATATTTATAATAGAAATATTTTTCAAAGAATCGTTTACTTATGATCTAAATCTGTATCATTCAGTTCGTCAGCATCCAGTGACATCTGTATTCGGTGCGCACGCGTAGTTTAAACACTACCGCCCTCGTTTCTTTTCTCAGAAACTTTTAGTTTCAAACTTTTTTGCTTTCTTGGAGACACACTGTCAAAAGATGTCGGCGCGTGATCAACTGTACCTTTAATATATTTACCAGAATATTGATGATATCCTGAATTCTATCTGTAGCAGAAGAAAATATTTCCCAGCCTGACGTGTATCACTAATGTTAGGCTGACTACTAACTATAGCAGTCCTTGTATATAACTAAGTATAGATAATCGGGTAAATGCGAGTTCGTTTTAAACCCTAGGCAGGCACCAATGAGTTTTTTTTTTTATTAAACCCTATATTCATAATTGATTTTTACCTTTTATCAAGCGCTTTTGCGCGATATGCGATATCCCAATAGGAAAATGTTTGAAGGGTATGGAATATCAACTCCTCATCCGTCGGGTATTAAAGAACCCTATTTTAAAACCTATAGAAGTATAGAAGAAATAATAGTAAGAACTTATAATAACGTAATATTAACAATTATTTGCTCCTTGATAAAAAAAATTTGAATCATATTAATCTAGAACAGATTTTTAAGTAGTCTTTTGTTTTAAGGTTACAATTAGCGAAACTAATTTACTCACGTCGAATGACGAAACACAACACCTCAAACTAGAGACGTGTTATTTGTTTCCACAGCACGTACCCGGGATATAATTAGAGGTGCAAGTGTTAAGCATCCTTCCTCGATACGCTTCGACGGCTGTTTGGACGAACGGTGGCGTACGACGAAGTCGCCGGCGCCGCCTGCGCGATTTACTTATTCAACGACCAAAAAATACTAAATCTAACTTACCACTATTCGATTTTAAATTATAATTATATACATACAAAGTTGAGATTGCGCTGTAGGTTATATATGTCTTAGGATGGCGAACGTGCGACAGTGTTTCAAAGACACATTCAGGAAACTAGACTTTGTTTACGTTATTCCAGAAGACAAACTCCTTTGTTCCGACTGTCGGCCTGTCACAGATGGACGCGCCCAAATCGTCCGGCGTCTCCTCTGTCGCCAACGCTATATTGTTTGGAGTAAACGATGACACGAGGAAATTCGTCAGCGGAAGACATCGCATATAGGGCGGACGGAACATAAATTCCCGTTGAGTGACAAGTAAAACTTTATTGCACTATAAATTAGTGGATGTATAACCGGACAAAAATAGAGTAGAGTTATTGACGTTGATACCTAGCAGTAAAGTGTGAGCTGTCGCACGCGGCGCTTTACGACTGTTCTCTTGAAGTAGGAGACAGCACTTCCTGCTGACGGGGACGGGTGATTGACAGCCGTCAATCAAGAAAACTGCGTCAATGTAGTCATGAATATATTGGGCAATCTGAACAGTAGTAACTCATAGCTAGTTTCTCATTAGACTTATAGAAATATGCTTATACGTACAGCATATTACACAACTGATAATTATATAAAATTGCTCGGATTTGAAAATCCTTTCAGCTCCAAATAAGATTGTTCAATAATGTAATTTGAAAATAAGTACTCGTATATTTACCAGAAGATTTCAAAAACCTATCTGTAAGAAACTAAGCTGCAATGGAAATATATGTATTCTTTTTATTGAATAAATTTTGGAGTATAGAGTCTACAGAATTAACAGCCCTCGATTAATTTAACACTCTCCGATTTACCATATTACTATACGTACGATTTGATATACATTTACAATAAAATACCTTTTGATACGGTTGAATAAGCTGTGGTAGCCAAGCGGTGAGACCGTGCGACTCTTTCGAGGGGGGTCACGAGTTCAAACCCCAGGCAGGCACCAATGAGTTTTTCTATTAAAACTCATGTGTCTTATTGATAATTGCAATTAATCACACGCTTTTCAGCGAAGGAAAACATCGTGAGAAAACCATATCTCTAGAGAATTCTGTTGATATGTGTAACCTACCAATCCGCATTGAAGCAGCGTGGTAGGTCTTAGTTCCAACACATCTCTCCAGAAATGGAGAGAGGAGGTCTATGCCCAGCAGCGGGATAGCAACAGGCCATTAGTTTACTTACTCTTACTTTTTACCTTTGATACATGTTATTTGAAAGGAGTAGAGTCAGGAGGCAATAAGAGTTTTTTTTTAATAATCATTGTCAAGTCTCTTATACATATAAAATTTAAAATAAACTTTTTTCTGCCCTTTATATATTTAACAAAGATTATTAAAATCATAACATATTATATTCTGTAACATAGTAACAATAATCAAATCCATATAATTGAAGGTTAATATAAATTATTTCATGTGTTAATTTTTGTTTCGCACAAATTCAAATAATTAAACATAAAATATGCAGCTTGGTTAATTGCCAGTTTATTTTAATGTTATGTTTACGTTTCTTTTATTACAGGACGATTCGTATTGCATGATGAGAGTTCTAAATCGGTGTCATCGTAAATCTGACGACGCCTTTTATACCCCGTCGCATTTCGTATTAAAAAACTGGAATGTATTTCATCTGTTTTTGTTTCTATTAAAAAAACATCGGACGGTAGCGAAAGAGTACACCGGGCCCTCGAAAAAGACGTTACGACTGTGTTTCACAATTATGTTTGTTATTTTCGCCCAGACTGGTGTGACAACGCTACTTTAACCCTTTTAGTGCTGGAAGCCGATAAATCGGCACTCGAGAAGTACCAGAGCCGATATATCGGCCTGCACGTTGTAGAGCTTTACTATTAGCATTGCGGTAGAACTCAATCTCAAATAAATTTGCAGTAAATGATCTAATTTTATTATGAGACAATTAAAAAAATTCAAACAAAATAAAGACCTGATTTCAAAAATTCGCGCTTACCTGGACCTTAAATGTACCTTAGATTTTTTTTTATTATCTAGCTAATATTTTTTAAGCTAATATCTTGCTACAAAAAACATTGGAAATGCAAAGTATGTACTTCATAATAATTGATAGATATAAAATTATGATGTAAGGAACACTTTTTTATATGCAAATACGTTTTTTAAGAGAAAACTAACTTACTTAATTTTTACTCTTTTTATGAGGATTTATACCTTTGTTATTTATATAATTTTATGTATCTTTTTTGTCCTAAGGATATTGTGCCTATTAGGATTAGGATAAGGATGTGTATTGGTTTTTATGAAAATCTTCCCAAACCCTAGTAACACTGTGAAATTCGGCCGTTATTCTCGCATAGGCACCTCTTTTTCGCCTGGCACTGCAAGGGTTAAATTTTATTACGCCAGTTAAGTTTTTTGTCAAAGCGAAACATTTTAACGCCCTGTCAAGCGTATATAACCCGTCGTTTTTTAAGAAAATGATACTTCTCGTCTCAAATAATGTCATAACAGCCATTAAAACTATGTATCACACACCAAATGTAACACGTGTGTCAGAAAAAAGTGTGAAAAACATTATTTGTGCCGATCGTAAAATGTTATCTTGTACTAAAGTCACAAATAATATATACAAAGATAGTTTTCTGTCATAAAACGTCGCGTCGTACGAAATAACGTCCTGTGTTTCTGGCTACTAGGTTGAATGCGAATAGGTTTCGCTGTAAAATTAAATTTGCTGCGCTGGTCTGGTATTTATTAAAAGATTGATAGGCTGTCGTCAGATGTCTCTGTGAGGTCGTAATGTATACAGACGGACTGAAATATCTCAAACGATACTGTTTGTTGACGTTGACTCCGACCGCCGGGACATTGCGTATGACAAATTTAAAATTTCGTCCTGATCTTTCGCCAAGCGATAATTTTTCATCGCCCTGTTTTATAGCTAATATTACTGATTTTATTTACGTTGTTTTACTTGTAAAGCGTTTAAAAGATAATATTTTGGCTGATTCACTAAGCAGTTATGAATTACTTGATGTCATTGAGTATTAATATTACTTCTCAATTGATTCAAGAAATTAGGGTACGGTTAATATAACTTATTATTATATAAAATCAATAAATATGAATATGAAAATAAATGCAAGTCTGTAAAGCTTTCACTGGTGATTTGTTGGAGTAAAGTAGCGGCCTGTTACAATCCCACTGCTGGGAATAGGCCTCCTCTCTCCGTTTCTGGAGAAGGGTTGGAGCTAAGACCTACCACGCTGCTCCAATGCGGATTGGTAGGTTACACAAATCTCCAGAATTCTCTAGATATATGCAGGTTTCCTCACGATGTTTTCCTTCACCGAAAAGCGCGTGATAGATTGCAATTATCGATTAGACACATGAGTTTGAATAGAAAAACTCATTGGTGCCTGCCCGGGTTTGAACTCGTGTTACCATCGAAAGAGTCACACGGTCTCGCCGCTAGGCTATCACAGCTCTTATTTGTTGGAGTAATATGTAAGAAATTTGAAGAAAAAAAAGAAAGAAGTTCTCGTAAAATCTCGTTTTTCGTTAGGGAACAGGATTTAAACACACGACACATAAATGAGGGTAATTTACCACTAAATTTAGCGCAAACGGAGTCGTGGACGTCAAAAAAGTGTCGTCGATACAATTCATATAAAATAAAGTCTCAAAAAGTTCTAAAGGAGACCACGAAAGGTATTCTTATTTGCAATAACGAAGAGTATTACAGTTAATACTCTTCGTTCTCTCTTCTAAAATCTTTCAGTAAAGATTTATACAAATAATTCTGTATTGTAGCTCAGAAAAGTTAAAGGTCCATTCAGTTAGCAATTCCAAAAGTTAGTTCTTAGTCAAAATACTAAAATACTTGTCACTAGTTACTAGCTTTTGCTATTTGTATACTACCCTGCTTTTACTACCGCTGTTAGCATTTACATTCTGATAAGTGATCACTACCTCATTAACTATTCTGAATGTTTGTTATTATTGTACAAGTTGTTGTTGCTAGAATGATAAATGTTCAACGTTCTTTCACGAGACACCTAGCCTTTAAGGATAACTCTTGCCCGTATCGAGCAGACTACGAGACACGTTTGAACCATTTTAAGATGGACTCGTTAGAAAAACGTAGATTCAGGAGTGATCTAATGCTATACAAAGTTGTTCAAAATTTGTCCCTTCCCGTCCTCCTCGACATCCTCTTAAGAAATCTTTTTCACTTAGTTCTTCCAAAAGTAATCTAGCCAAATTTTCTCCTATTAATAGAATAAGCAATACTTACAATAGTATGACCCACGATAACATTGACATCTTTTACGATACTTTTACTAGCTTTAGGAATAAAATATACATGTACGGACATTTGTGAGATCAATCTAATAACTTTTTATACATAATTTTTATTGGCAATTTTCATTTTTATTTTTATTATTACTACATTTTTGACATAGTTTGACATAGACAAATTTTTATTCAATTTAGACTTGATGCTTGTATTTGATGATGTACCTTATTGTTATATATATTTAAGAGCTAACATTATAAAACAATGCTGAATACGCCTTTAATGGATAAATATATTAGTACCTATAAGAATTAATATAAGTATAATGGTTAATGCATTTATATTGTATCGTTGGTGTATCGAATAAATAAATAAGTAGTTGCCATCTTTAATTAATATAGCATTTAGTTTCAATTTTTTATTGTATCATGCATGTTCTGAACACTTATTTAATATACATATTGTTGATGGCCTAATAAAAAAAACCAATCTTATAATATATATCTAGATATATAAGACTAACTAAACTTGACCTAAAGATAAACTTCACGAGCCGACCACCCAGCAATATATCGTTAAATATTAGTAACGAGCTACGAGCGGTTTTCGGTAATAACGTGAATTGCTCCTATTTAGACTATTTTAGGACGAGTTCTTATTATTTCATGGTCGTATAAAATTCATTGAACAGCATCTTCTTCGTTACTTAACAGCTTCTTAGTATCTTTTTTTACTTAAGAAGACATATCTCTCGGTTTTTCAAACTGCCTGTATGTTAATTTATAGGATTAGGCATTACTTTGTGGAGATCCATAATACAAAAGGAGATCCATAGTACAAAAATTGGTAGTGGTGGAGGTTTGTGCATGTGTTTTAACGAATTCTGCATGTAACAGGTATGAAAAACGGATATTCACCTATACATTTAGCACTATATATATATTTTCTATTTACTGTATCGCGGATTATAGCAAAATAATTTTATGGATCTCCGCAAAGTAACGCCTAATTCTATAAATTATTTAGTAACTATCTTTCAGCTGTGCATAGGCCAAGGCCTATAATATAAAGGCCAAAGTCGAACAAATTCCAACGAAGGGTTGGAGATTATATCATTGCTGCTTCGATGCTAATTGACACGTTACACATAACCCAGGAATTCTCCAGAGACACGTAGGTTTCCTCACGTTTTCCTTCAGCGAAAAGCGTATGATAAAGTGCAAATATAAATGAGGCACATTAGTTTAGAATATAATAGAAGAACTCATTTGTGCCTCCTTAGGATTTGAACTGATACCCCCTTGAGAAAGGTAGACAGTCTTATCATTTGGCTAAATAAGCTTAGCGACATCCTAGCCTATATCTAATCTAGGCTGTAGTAATAATCTGAAGTAATCCTAGCCTATAATCTTTGCCATTTATAGTTCTAATTCTGGCCAAAAGTTTCCTGTTACCTTGAAGACAGGCAATTTCGCTATTCATGGTTGGAATATAAAGAGAAAAATCGCGTTTAGATTTAAATTCAAGATCATCGTTACTGGCTGTGGCCCTGGCTTCGCCTACGTGAAAATCAGAAAACAAAGTCACAAAATTTCAACTAAACTAAAAAAACTAAGATAAGTAAGGAAAAGTAGGATAGGAAGTAGCCACAAACTCTTATTTTCTCTTACAGTGAACGTACACATCAAAATCGGTTTAGCCGTTTCAAGATAATGTATTTTTGACCTAAATCTAGAATCGCACTATCTTTTAGTAAAAACTATACAAAAATCCATTCTATAGATTTTGTGAAAATCGATCACATTTAAACAGCTTTTGGGGGACTTTGTTTTATAAGATGTATGGATTAAAGTTGGTTTTAACACTTTCAGATTATTAAATTATAATGACGGGATTACTCTGCTCTGCGGTGCTCTTACCGAGAAAAACCTGTAAACCTTAAATTCCCTATGTGATTGTGATTCACATCTCATCGCCTTTTATTTGTCTACCACCATAAGTCAATCCTTAAACCCGCTTTATCTTAAAACACTCAATAGAGATCTTAGGTGTAATCGTAATCAAAAATAACCCACCTTACATTGCAGGAAGGAACAAATTTAGCCTGGGCATTGAACCCCACACTCGAGTTACACGTGTTGCCCATTGCTGTGTTTGTCTTGCATTTGGGACAGTGGAAGGGTTAACTCAGTTTTTATGGTTATCTTTTTACGTTAACGTTAATTATGTTGGTTTATTCGAGCTTTAGCAGTTGTAACAGTTTTTATTGTTATATCAAACTGAACTAGCAGATCTATATATCAATTTTAGCTTTGTCATTATAGCAGTTTAAAAAAACTGTTAAAGGGAGGCTGACACAGAGCAATTACCATACTGTTGATGATTACTCAGATGATAAGAATACGTAGATATAGCTTCTGTTTGACCCTGTATAAGATAGTAATGACTAAATGTAACAGGTTGTAGGAAATAATTTGATAAGAGCGACCAACGAGTTTCTTTCTACTCAATAGAAACAGCTTTCCGAACCAGCGATAGAGTTGACGATTCAAAAGCACTTGTTTACAAGTTTACTTAAATAAAGAATATCTTGAATTTGAATGTACTAATATTGATGTATGTTTGTTTTTTCTTCTTTACAATGCAAAGAGATACAGTCATTTTACAGAGCGATAAACAACTATTATCATCTTGGTACCGAAGTCTATTTAAACGAAATTAAGCAGTAAATTAATTTCAGCAATCTCAGAATAGTAACAGCCTGTAAATATCCCACGGCTGGGAATAGGCCTCCTCTCTCCGATTTTTGGAGCTAAGACCTACCACGCTGCTCCATTGCGGATTGGTAGGTTACACATATCCCTAGAATTCTCTAGAGATATGCAGGTTTCCTCACGATGTTTTCCTTCACCGAAAAGCGTGTGATAAATTGCAAATACCAATTAGACACATAAGTTTTAATAGAAAAACTCATTGGTGCCTGCCCAGGTTTGAACCCATGTTCGTCTCTAAAGAGTCGCACGGTCTCACCATTAGGCTATCACAGCTTAATCAATCTCAGATTATGAGAAGATAAAATTAAATTAAAATTGAAGCTTCTGTCTGGTCAAAACTAAGCCGATTATCTCTATGTAAATAAAACACACGTTGAAACGTAAAACTAAGCCGATCGCCTTCATAATTAATGCTAAGGTGTATTTTTACTTCGTAACTCAAAAATGAATAATGAGCTTTACACTGAGATATTATAATATATAGGATTAAAAAACAAATTATTATTGCGGGTGCTGAATAGGTTAAGTTGATGCCGACAAAAACGCGATTAAGTAACTTAGGGAATTTTAACCTACGGTATCTTCTTAGAAAGCTCAACTTTAGTTTGCACTACTGCTTTAAATCAGGTATCATAACAGTTCAGCGTTCGCTTAACGTGCACTAAAAAAAAATTAGATATCAAATCAAAATCAAATAAAACAGTATTTATTAAAAAAAACAATTTAAAAATTAATAAAAAGAATAACCATTATATGCAAACCCACACATTAAATTATCATCTCTACATTTTCATATAAATGAAACAAAAAAAAATTACTGACATAATAACCTAATAAAATCATACAGTATAGAAGCTAAGCCAGCTTAAAATGTGATATATTACTTTAAAGAGAAATAAAGGGAAAGCAAATGGGATCATCTGTCTCTCTTTTTAATGTGTGATTAGACAAAGACGAAGTATATGTGTTTCATCTTCCATACTCTTATTATATTAACTCTATAAATACGATACGATATTTGCTCAATAAAACAATTTATAATTTCTTTGTACCCATAACAGAAACGTGACTTTTCTTAAGAATTATTCGTAACAAGCGTCATCTTTATAAAGTACAAACAGTTTAATCTGCTTCTTATACAGTTCTCGCAAACGAATTACATTACAAATTGGTCTTTATTCTCATAGCTATAAGAATTAAAAATAAACCAGTATAGACGAACGTACAGAAATTTTCATTACAAAGTGAGCCAAATTAAAAAGCTCTCCCCTGTTTATACATTGTTTCTAAGAAAGGCCCAATTAACATTCCTGGTTATCTTGGCAACGTGTATTTTCATATGTCGTAAACACTCCCTTAACGTCTTTGATGTCGGATAATGTAAATGTCTATTGTACAATTACTTCAAGGAAATATGTATATAACTTATTTACATAATTTCAACAGTAAAACTTTATTGATAATATCAAGTAGATTTGACGATTCAAAAGAACTTTTAAGTATATTTTATTCGAGACTCGGTGTTCCAACGACTGGCACGCGTAAAAATAGTGTCTTACGAATTTTGTACTGAAATAAAATTTTGAATATAAAAGAAGTTGTCAGTTAACTATCAGCGATAGACACATGCTCTCGCGGACTTTTGTAGCATTTTTTGTAGATCTACAATTCTCTAGTACAATACTTTAGTTTATCACTGGTAGTTTACGCGGCGCACGCGAGTAAAGCTCTCAAGAGGTGATTTTTTTTTAAATCGCGCAATTTACATAAAACGATAATGTATAATTAACTTAATATACCTTCCGAAATAACTGCACATTTTTTAGTAAAAGCCGTACAAAAATCCGTTCAGTAGATTTCGAGAAAATCGATCACATCCTAGATACAGATTATATTTTTTAAAAAGTACACATCTCGGATGTTGTAGTTTCATCGAAATTAATTTGGTGTTTTTTGCCGCTTCGTCCTTGGCAACACCAGGGAGTAAGCCACCGGCGTGGCGTTTAATAAGTCACAAAAACCAGCTAGCCGTTCATAATTAAAATATTATTTTCAAGAAGGGTTCCCTTATATTTTCGGACGCTTTTGTGCCAAACCACTAACTCAGTGTTTCCCGACCTCTTTGTTCGCCACCTTAAAAATGATTCATACATAAGTTAAACACAAGAGTAATATGAAATTATTTTCCTATAATTCGCCATACAGTAAATAGAAAATATATATAGTGTTAAATGTATAGTGGACTATTCGTATTTTCATATCGGATACGTGCAGGATTCGTAAAAAAACATGCACAAACCTCCACCACTTAGCTTCAACCTTCTCTGCAGAAACGGAGAAGGCCTATGTCCAGCTGTGGGATAATAACGGGCAGTTACTTTTAAGGGATGGACCCTACGTTGGGAAACACTGGTCTAATTTATTCCTCTTAGACGTCATCACTTGTTTATTCAAGTAAACCTGTAAAAAGTGTTTTTGAATCGTCAACTTTACTGCTACTACTTCGTAACATGTGTCCCGCCTATTGTATCTCCGATTTCCCGATGACCCAATGTTAGTAATTGAGCTAATATAAATACTCTAAACGTCCTCTCCTTTGATACTCTGAGCTTTGTTTATAAGACCCAAAGTCTTAGTACAGATAAAATGAATATCGAATAATTTGTAGATTTTTTTTCGAACAGACTGTATGTTGTTACCCCTAACGGCTTTTACAGCATCACCGGGACGGTCGGGCGAGCGCAGAAGCATCGTCAAGGTTGCGAAATGCAGGGAGTAGAGCGCATAACGCTCTACTAAAGTCGGGGACTGATTTGTAGAATTACGCGGTACTTTACAGATTTTCATATAACAAAAGATTTAATGAAATTATTTTGCTATAATCCGAAAAGAGGTATATGAGAAAATTTATTTAATGCTAAATGTACAGTGAACTATCTATTTTTATACCCGATACATGCAGGATTCGTAAAGACACTTGCTTAAACTTCCGCCATCGCCACGACAATATACAAGTACTACACACGTTCATTATCACAAACTCAACAATCGTTTCGCCCCGCAACCGAAGCATCATCAGGACTCCACGACGAAATCGTAAAGCTTTGCGATCATCCTTGTATCAGGTATGAGAACGGATAGTCCACTCTACATTTAATAATTATATGGAAATGATTTCATTATTACTCTCGGAACATTCAATGCCTGGTATAAATTATGTCTGTTTGTAGAACTTCACCACATACCTCTAAAATCCGTCGAAACGAACGAAGGCGGCCACAGAAGTTGACATTTGACAAAACCGATTTATAATATCTCTCCGACATCAAAATTGTCCAACCTACCGTTTTGCCGACCTTACCGCGAACTGTCAAAGCCTTTTATAATAACACAACGTTTTCAACATTCACCGATAAATAAAAATTCCTCTAAATTATATCCTAAACCAACGTCATAAGAGTTATGTCACTTTGTGTTGAGTGTAATATTTGATTTGTTAAAGTATATATCACCAAGCCCGAATTTACTGAGTTATAAAATTCTTTTTGGAGTTTCATTTTTAGTTCTTGTTTTCATGTCCTTTTTCGCGTTCATTGGATATTGTTCGGTGTAAAGATAAAGCGGCCTTGAATAGCTGGATGCGCTATTTTTTTATTTATTAAAAAAAAACTAGAGTGGCCAAAAGATAATAGTAAGCATAAAGTTAAAACATTAAGCATTAAGTAAAAATTTCATAATATTAAAATAGATAATAAAATTTCTATGTCAGATATATGACTAAACATGTTGCTACTAAATGTTCTAATATCTTGTTCCACCTTTTGTTACTTTTGCTTGCTTTGTCAATTTTTTCTATATAAAGTAAACTAGAAATTCTGTAGAAATAATTATTATAGCATAAAAACGTTTATTTATTTATTTATTTAAATATGGCCTACCAACAAAATTACATGTGTGTTAATCCATAGATATTTGGTCTTATTTGCTAATTACATATAATTTCACTTATAGGTAGACACAGCATGCTTTTATATATAACAACGTACGATAGAGAAGATAAAAGAGAAAAAAAAAGTTGGAACTATTGTTAACATTATTTTTAAATTAAACTATTGTGTTAGTGCTGTATTTATCTTTTTCTTAAAATCAGCTAATTTATTGTGAAATATATCGATTTGAGTATCTTTGTCGACAAGCTCCTTAAGCAATCTACAAAGTCTAGGAATCAAGGAATGGAAGCCAAGATTTGTTTTATAAGCTTTATGCGTGAGCAAAGGGACGGTATGACGGGGCAATCGAGAGTGGATATTAAAGAAGATTTGGGTTAAGAGTTCGGTATTGTATATCTTTCCATTCAAAAGTTTGTGTAGTTTGCCCAGTAAGATATAAATTTCTTCTCAAAATTCATAAATAAAGGATAGGAACAGCCTGTACATATAAGAATATAGACTTATGTAAAATACGTCGTTCTAGCAATCTCATTGTTTTGATCTTGCAGTTAGTTAGTGGTACCCACAACATGTAACCCGTAAACATGGGCGTAGCGAGGTACGGGCAAGGAGGGGAAGCTATAGTGACATATAGAAGCAGGCGTTACTTTGCGGAATTCCATATTACAAGCAATATAACAGAACTAACTACTTTGCTACTTTGCAGTACGATTTTTGTCGTGAAGCCTATCCTCCTGATGATGCTTCGGTTTCGGGGCGAAACGATCGTCGAGATTGTGGTGGTGGGTGTGTGTGCTGCTTTTGTGTTCGTTGTTGCTGATGAATTGCGCCTTGGGGTGCATGTGGTGGCTGGTCCTGCATGTATAAGGTGCGTAGATTTTGCCTACTTCATACACATTGGCTTTGCATGCATTCACTTAACCCGTGCGGATTATAGCAAAGTAGTTAGTTCTGTTATATTGCTTGCTATAGTGACACTTTATAAGGCTTGCATAAGACCTATTATGTATCTCATCAATTCAAATTTAAAAAAACTTCATTACTAAAAATAATAAAACTATTTCTGAATATTATCACTTCTTTTTAGCTCTCTTCAACTACTAATAAGAGATATGTTAAAAACTCCTGATTAAAACAATATATAATATAAAATCTACTAAAACAATATAATCTAGAATTTTCTTAATTGTATAGAATTCTGGCAACGCCCTTACTCGAAAACGCCAACTTCTTCAGAACAATCATCGAATATTTTGTGAATCGTAACCGAAAAGAACGCGTACGGTCATAAAAGAGTGTAAGTTTTTTGCGACAATGCTCGTTGAGATGGTAACATGTAATTTTGTGCATTTTATGACTACATGGCTGATGTAATGCTTCAACAGGATAAGGCTGAGTACACACGACACGCGAGAACAAATTCGAATGAATGAATAAGTGCCCCGGAGGCATAAGACTGATCGGGTTAACCCGGTAGAATTAGACATAAGTATAGACGGTTTCTGCGCATAGACTTTGAATACTACTTGTTGCATACAACCACAAATAATTGATAAGCAAAACCATAGTGAGTAAATAAATTTAAGTAACAGCCCGTTACAATCCCACTGCTGGGCAAAGGGCCTGCTCTCTCCGTTTTTGGAGAGAAGGGTTAGAACTAAGACCTACCACGCTGCTCTAATGTGCATAGGAATAATCTAATAGCGTGTGATAAATTGCAATTATCAACTAGATATACTTAAATATTAATAGAAAAACTCATTGGTGCCGGGAGTTAGAACTCGTGACCACCTCGAGAGAATCGCAAGGTCTCACCGCTGGGCTATCACAACTGGTTGGTTAAACCATAGCTTACATGCTATATAGTTTTAAATAAGTAGTACGTGAGTTATTGTTAAATTTAAATTTTATGCGAAATAGGCATAAAACAAATATAACGTACGTGACAGTATATTTCGTGTATTTCGCTTCCCCCGTAATCCATAGTATATAAGTTAGAGTTATATTTTGTAATCACTTACTTATAACCTATCTAGCATAAAGTTAATAAGATATACCCGTGTTATTCCTCACGTCATATCATACGAACCTTCGGTTCCATTGCGTACATATAAACGCAACAGTACTCAGAATCGATTAAATTAAGAAAAACAAAATTGTATTTAAACGAAACATATTATATAAAATCAAACACGACATTCGAAGGATCTCAAATAAGTTTAGCAATTAATCTTAAAACATAGAAATAATGTTCTCGTATAACATTATCTTCATACACCTATAGATGCACTTCCGCCGTGTGGTATCCGGCTGAGTAGAATAGACCATCCTCATTTCTTACCGAAGCGTCGTAATAGATGACTAAGGTAAGTTGACGTCACGCAGGCGGCCGGTCGTAAAATACGTAGCCAAATCATGTGACAACATGTTTGTAACATGTTGTGCCGACTCCGCTTAGAGTGGGATAAGGGCAGGAGGATGATGATGACCTATAAATTGATTCAAGAAATATGCCTATAATTAAATCAGACATAAAAGTAGAATACAAAAATCTCTGTTTTTCCTTCAAGAAAAGCAAAAAAACAAATTTTGAGACTTAATTTGAGGTGGACTGTATATAAAAAAGTAAAGTAGCGGCCTGTTACAATCCCATTGCTGCGAATAGACCTCCTCACTCCGTTTCTGGAGAGAAGAGTTGGAGCTAAGGCCTAACACGCTGCTCCAGTGCGGATCGGTAGGTTACACATATCTCCAAAATTCTCTAGAGATATGAAGGTTTCCTCACGATGTTTCCTTCACCGAAAAGCGTGTGATTAATTGCAATTATCAATTAGACACATGAGTTTTAATAGAAAAACTCATTGGTGCCTGCCCGGGTTTGAACTCGTGTTCCCCTCGAAAGATTCGCACAGTCTCGCCGCTGGGCTATCACAACCCTTACTTACTTAAGACGATAATGTGACGGTTATCCATGTTCAAATGACTCCAGAGGTGCTTCCTAATAAATTAATTACAGTGATTGCTAACAGTATGTGGTTGGTGGTAACAGGGTGCCCGCCAGACCGTGCCCTCTCGGCTCGGCGGATTTGTCACGCTCCGTGACAATTGACGTAAAAACCTTATTTGCTCAGTAAGCTGCTGGTTAAGAGCGTGACGGAGACATGTCGACGAGCTTTAAGTATATTTATACAGTTTTGTTGTGGCAATAATGGTGTATCAAAGATTTGAATTTTGAACGACTTTAAAATATCGTGAGTCGTATTTATAGTTTATGTATAGAAACCGTCAATAAAAGTAACGTCCTGTTACTATCCCGCTGCTGAGCATAGGCATCCTCACTCCGTTTTTGGAGAGAAAGATTGGAGCTAACACCTACCACGCTGTTCCAATTCGGATTGGCAGGTTACACATATCCCTAATTCTCTAGAGATATCCCCATACGTTTCCCCACTATGTTTATTTTCATTGAAAAAGATTGCTATTATCAATTAGACACATAACTTTTAACAGAAAAATCAATCGTGGTTGCTCGGGGTTTGAACCTGCGACCTCCCGAAGAGAAGCGCGGTCTCACCGCTGGGCTATCACAGCTTATATCGGATATACTCACGTCTTATTCTATCAAGTTAGTCCGACTAGTTTCAAGCCCATATGGGCTTTACCACGTAGTTATTGGAGCCCCCTCAAGCGAGTAATCTATCTATTTTAAAAGGTCATCACCAATATATTCATCTACAGCCTACCATGAACTCTTATTGCGACTCAATTGAAGCCGTAAACGACGACCGCGAACCGCTTTTTTTTCGTACCATGAAGTGTGAATTGCATTGTGGTCGTAATGTTTGAAAAGGATAACGTTAATGAACTATAGATAACTCTGTCACTTTTATTAAATGTTCTTAGGACGAATTCCGAACGCTCATTCGGCAACGACTTAAAGTGTGCGTCTTTAAAACGTCATGGTATGAAAAGGCAAAACAATTTCGTTTACGTCTTTAATTGAGTCGCAATAAGGCCTGCAGGTCTACAAATACACGATATGCAACTATTTTTAAAATAAGTTCTATATTAATTATAGACAGCAACATTCATTTACAATTATTTAGAACGGTATCGCGATGACCCGGATGGATGTACAGACGGAAAAATAATACTTACAAACGACGAGACAGTAAATATAATGTTACTTATACAGAGAACATTGCTTGGCATTCAGAGCATTCCAAAGATGGATGTACCGGAAGATGAACCGTTTACAGTTTAGCTTAGGCTTAATGTTTCAGCAGGATGCACTATATACCAAAGGAATTGACAAGTGATGTCAATCAATGAAAATTTTGTATGGGGACTTCTTATATAACCACAAAATCACCATTATAGCGCGGAATGAAACACTAGTGGCGCCATCTGTTATTCCAGATACGAAAATACATGTATTACTAGTACGTTATGTTTCAGAAATAGATTAAAGTAAAATGATAATCAATCTAAACTTAAAGAAAACTAAAACTTAGTGTAGTGCTTGTGTTTGTATGTAGCTGTTGTGGAGGTATGTGCATCTGTTTTAACGAATCCTGGATGTATGAGTTACGAGAACGTATAGTCACACTTTACATTTAGCATTATATATTTTTTCTATTTACTTAACCTTACTACTTAAAATTATTGCAAAATAATTTTATTATTACTATTGAAAAATAAATAATTTGAAATACAATTGTGATATTAAAGTATCGGAACAGAGACTATGACTAAAAATAAATGAAAATTCTATGTATGTTTAGCGCCCTACATTAAAGTCTGTTATAACACTTATTAACGTCCGGAGTTTGTGGATATCAATGAATTCCGAATTAGAATTAGAATTAATCAACTACATACATGATTTGTAACTAGAACAGTCAGTCAGTAGGTGAGCGTGATTTGCGTGATCATAACACACGCAATATGCAAAACGTCGCGAAACATCGACTAACACCTTATTTTATGGTACTATTAAATTAATAATAAATACCTATTTTTACAATTCAAATTCGAAAATCAAAATTCATTTATTCATTAACAAAGTTCTTCATTACTATACACAGGTTGGAATCTTCTAGTGAGTAAGTAAAGTATACTCGTGTCAGAAGGTCCGCTCTTCCATATCTAAATAATAGCACATAACCATTAAGAATAAATAAGTCTGTATATGTTTGTGTTTGTCTGTCACACAGTTCTATTCTACCGGATACCACACGGCGGAGTTGTTTGTCAGACATAAAAGTAAATAATCGAAAACTTTAATTCTCACATTTCGCCAGCCCCGCCCCACCTTTTGAAGAGATTTCAATGAAATCTGTCATAACAAGAACTTTTTTATCATTAGTTTATTGCGAAATTGCGGCTCTTTTTAAGTTGGCAGTTGCCATAATTGAAGCTGCTCGTTAAAAAATTTTAATCAGCGTAGGTATACATTACGTTTTAATTTTGCCAGACTTTCCGGGAACATTATTAAATTGAAATATGATTTGAAAAAAAGGAGAGATGTATTTTTAACTAACTAGTAAACTGAAACGTTCGCAGACTTCAAACACCACACACATACCTAACTGGTAATTCTATTTGACTACTTATAAATATATAACAGAATGTTATCTGAAAAAAAAATTATATATAAAAAAATAATAACGTTTGGTAGTTAGGCGCCACTGGAGTCTATCTCCTGATGATGCTTCGGTTGCGGGGCGAAACGATTGTTGAGTTTGTGATAGTGAACGTGTGTAAAAAAAAAGTAAAGTAGCAGCCTGTTACAATCCCACTGCTGGGAATAGGCCTCCTCTCTCCGTTTCTGGAGAGAAGGGTTGGAGCTAAGACCTACCACGCTGCTCCAATGCGGATTGGTAGGTTACACATATCTCCAGAATCCTCTAGAGATATGCAGGTTTCCTCACGATGTTTTCCTTCACCGAAAAGCGTGTGATAAATTGCAATTATCAATTAGACACATGAGTTTTAATAGAAAAACTCATTGGTGCCTGCCCGGGTTTGAACTCGTGTTCCCCACGAAAGAGTCGCACGGTCTCACCGCTGGGCTATCACAGCTTGAACGTGTGTAGTGCTTGTGTATTGTGGTAGCAGAGGTGGAGGTTTGTGCATGTGTTTTTACGAATCCTGCATGTAACGGTTATGAAAAAACGGATAGTCCACTAGCACTATATATATTTTCTATTTAATGTATCGCGGATTATAGCAAAATCATTTTATTATTACTTTTATACATTCTTACTATTTAGTTTTAAAAATCTATTTAGTTGCTTTATCGCCTTTGATCCTGTTTTTTTAAATTATTCCATGGCTAACCTTAATCAGGCTCAAAAGTTTTATGAGCTGGCTATGAAAGGCTTCTTTGTAAGCGCAACGCTAATTATAGAAGGTATATATATATTGTCGTAATTAATATTGTTGCTAATTTTTAATGACCATCTCGGTTCAAGTGTTTTCCTTTCTCCAGTCTGCTATGTCCCAATATAGTGGATTCTTTCAGCTTCAAAACCCTTTCAAATCCTATCATCTTCAAACAAGACTGCAGTTAAATAATGTAAATTTATTTGTTCAAAAGATAGACCGCCGAGTTTCTTACTGGTACTTCTCGGTAAGAGGAACATTCCACACCAGTTGTAGCTTCATTAAATCTAATTGATTCTTGACGATTCAAGTGCTTGAATAAGCTTACTTGAATAAACATTATTTTGAATTGATTTGGGTGAGGGATAATGCCGGCAAGGATGCAAGCATGTGACTCATACTTTTTCTGGGTTTTGAGGAATAAGGTACATATTAAATATGAAATTTCCGACCTCTAGAATATCACGACGACATGTGATAAAGAGGGGTTTAATGTTTCCATTGCTAAGGAAAATACATAAAAATGCTATACTTTGCTTAAACGAACGGCCTGATATTGCATTATGAGTTCTGCCGGTATCTAAAATACGTGTTTTTGAATTGTGCCGCTAGTGCAGCTGATGAGCGACTTGTTTACCAGTTTCTTTGAATGAAAATAAAATTTTATTTTCTGATTTGATCACGCAGAGACAAAGCATTGATTTTGCCATCGTCCAGTGAGCGATCTGAACTACTTCGTCAGACGTATATAACGACTTAGTTTCATCATTCTCCTGCCCTTATCCCACTGTAGGTGAGTTCGGCACAACATGTTTTAAACATGTAACATGCTTCGGCTAAGTATTTTACGACTGGCCGGGTATTTTACGAGTCTGCCTGACTTCTACTTACCTTAATCGCCTTTTACGACACCTCAGTAAGAAATGAGGGTAGTCTATTCTATTCAGCCGGATTGGTATCCACGGCGGATATATGTCATCATAAGTCATTAATCAATTAGCCGTGTGGTATCCGGCAGAATAGTATAGACCACCTTCCTTTCTTACCGAGGTGTCGACAGAGGCGACTAAGGTATGTCCCGTGTGGTATCCGGCTACATAGAAAAGACCACCCTCACTTCTTACCGAGGTGTCGTAAAAGGCGACTAAGGTAAGTTGCTGTCAGGCAGGCAGCCGGTTGTAAAATACGCAGCCAAATCATGTGACAACATGTTTGTAACATGTTTTGCCGACCCCACTTAGAGTGGGATAAGGGCAAGAGAATGATGATGAAGTCATTAATCAATAAATTGCCTTTTAATAATTTAAATTATTCGACAAACTTTTAATTTCACTTTTTATACGCGGAACCCTCTTTTTTTACCAAGATGGACATGAAAGGACCCATTTCGCTAAGTAGCCCTTTAAGGACCCTACATGCATAAAGGTCAATCACCCAAATGTGTTTTCAATCAGCTATTTATCTTTGATCTCAAAATTATATTTTGAGAGCTTTTTTTTGTATTAGAGGTTCTTTTACCGGCAAAACGGGTTTGTTCTTTTGAAATGATTGTCTATTATTATAATATGAAATTTAAAAGGGCTTTATTGAATTCTTATGAAAAACACGGTATATCCAATACTGATGTGACTATGTGATGATAGATATATCGGAGTTACGATAGCTTTAAGCTTACGACTCGCCTGTTAACACAGTTGGCAGTGACCTTGACTTCAGCTACGCGGGTAGCGGGTTCGATTCCCTCCGGTTTGTTGGTTTTATAAATCTGAGTGTGCGCTATATATATTTAAAATTATTTACTAGTTGTCTGTCACCCATAACACAGGTATTGAGTTACTTTTGAGGACAGACGACCGCAAAAGTAACTCAATACCTGCGTGTAATTGTCGCATATATGTTTATTTATATATTTCATAAGACGATTAATATATTAGACTAGTCTAGGTATGCATGTTTGCGTGAAAACGTTACAGACTTTCGCATTTATAATTTTAAGGATTTGTACAGTATTTTTTTAATAATTTAAATGATCAATTTGCATGCGTGTGCACCTTACGAAGAGTGGATTTAGGACATGTTATATATAAAAAAAAGTTTAGTGCTTAATTTATTTGTTTTAAAATTCATAAGCTCTTCATGGCACAGAAAGGAAAGAAAAGAAGAAAGACGTAACAGTCCTAATGTATAATATAAGCCAAAGAAATCGCTTTACCTAAGTAGATGACTGAAAAGTCATTTTAGGCTTAGACTTTAATTGCCTCAATAATGCGTCATTTAAGCGAAAAAATCAATATAAAAGAATTTAGCATCTTAGTATTTCAAATATTACAAGATTAAAAAATAACCAACTCCCCAACGTTGTATATGACCTATACAAGCCTTGGGCTGAATACACACAAGCAATTATAAATATAATCTTCACGTATTATGCATCGTACACTAGGCCTCACGCGTATATGAGGACGCAATATAACCTCTATTCTGTACTACATAAAGGTTACTATGTTTCACTTCATTTGTATGTATGTGTGTTTTGAGCAGTGTACGTCTTAGTGACAAAGCCGGAAATTACTTCAAGTCAGCCGTTGTTGACGAGCACGCGACTATACCACTACTTCTATGCGGCATTAAATTGCGCATAGTATATAATTATGTTTGAAACTGTTCTGCTTATTTTTAAAATATCACCAGCAAAGCCAGAACACCAATTATTTCAGTCTGCGCTTTATTCAAAGCGTAAAGTAATTTTATAAATATAGTCACAAGTTCTGGAATCGTTCTGTAAACTATGTATAAATAATGCACATCGAGACTTAGAGAGAGAAATTCGGCTAGATTCTGCTTCATAGAGCATTGTATCTGTCGCACAGACCGACGAACCCGTGTGAAACGTCACATACTAACTGAGTGACAGTGACAGCGCTCTACGAAATCGAACTGACCGGCTGATTCGTTCTAAGAACCGATGTGCTTTATTTAATGCCGGATACTATATGTATGTTCAACTTTTTTAAATCCAAAGTTATTTGAGTTTATCGCGTGACATCTTTTAGAAAGCAGTTAAAATATGTAAATTAAATGCTCTTATCCTAGCTTCTTGCGGCTTCGCCTTCGTGGAAATTAGATTATTTGATTAAAATTTTGAACATTAAAAGTAGTTATTGTGAAATAACTATAAGAGATAGAGACATGCTGTCGCGGATTTTTTGTACATCTACAATTCTCTGGTACATTACTTTAGTGAATCTCTGTTGGTATAGACAGCGCACGCGACTAAAACTCTCACCAGCAGCCTTACCGTGAACTCTTATTGCGACTCAATTGAAGATGTAAAAGACGACCGCGAACCGTTTTCTTTTCGTACCATGAAGTGTGAATTGCATTGGGTCGTAATGTTTGAAAAGGATAATGTTATATGAACTATAACTCCGTCTCTTTTATTCACATGTTCTGAGGACGAATTCCGAACGCTCATTCGGCAACGACTTAAAGTGTGCCTCTTTAAGACATCATGGCATGAAAAGGCAAAGCAATATCGTTTACGTCTTCAATTGAGTCGCAGTAAGAAGTCACGGTTGGCCTTCAGGCGACTTTTGTTACAATGTGCAATCTCTTGAACACAGTTTAAAAAATACTACATTACAGTTTTACATAAAACCGTAATGTACTTTATTACTATATATATTTATCTAAATCCTATAGAAAAACTGCAATAATAAAAACCGCACAATAATCTGTTCAGTAGATTTTGAGAAAATCGGTCACATGCAGACAGCTTTCTGAGACTTTGTTTGTAATAAGTATGGATTACCCAGCCGCGAGTCATAAGAAGTTATTAACACAGTAAATTTAAGTCAACACTTAGTTAAGGATGACGTTTCGAAATGGCGCTTGCCCTTCTCGAATGGCGCTGTCAAGGACGTAAGAACTCATTGAAAATAAAGAAATATAAATGAATGAAAATGAAGGAGATCTCATCTTCATTTATTCAACTAAAACTAATGTTCGATTTTAAAATGCATTTTTTCAATGTTAGTAATTTGTATTTCACAATGAAAATCTGTTATTTTTATAATTAATAAAATTCGTCCAAGATTTCTTTCATTTAGCTTTTAAATGAGATTGTAGCAAAAGCGAAAGCACTTCCTTAAAATATTCACGTATATTTCTAAAGGCATGAGAAATCGCAAGACCCCTTCTCTAATAAATAGCTCACGATTTATAAGAGGAAGGAGTGACCATAAAAATGAAAGAAATTACCACCCTTACGATGGCACATAGCCGTTTTGTTATTCATAAAGCGGGAATATTTATGTGTTATCGTCAAAATATTTATTATTGTGTCCGACCGGTAGCCCTTCAGCCCTTTGTGCGACGTACAAAAAAATTCGGGGTGTGAACAGAGCGAATTCGTATAGGAATGTGCTTATATAATATCGATATGTTACTATAAAAATATTGATTCGCCGGTGGCGAAGGTGGCAGTGACCCTGCCTTCAGCTGCGTAGTTCGCGGGTTCGATTCCGACCGAGGACCAACATTTTCTAAACTTCTATTTCAATTTTAGGTTCTTCGAATCTGGGTGTATACATGCATTTAAAATTATATATTTATATATTACCCAGTTGTCTTTCGGCCATAACACAAGTATTAATTTTCTTACTTTGGGGACGGACGACCGTGTGTGTAATCGTCCCATGTATTTATTTATTTTATTTATAATTATTATATTCATACTTTTATGACAAAACATAATTTAATTTTTCTTTGTAACTATAGTAAAGTAAGCAACCCACAAAGCTAGAAGACGAGTGGTATCCGGCTGAGTAGAATGGGCCACCCTCATTTCTTTCCGAGGTGTCGTAAAAGGCGACTAAGGTAAGTTGATGTTAGGCAGGCGGCCGGTGGTAACATACGTAGCCGAATCATTTGACAACATGTTTTTATAACATATAAAGTGTGTTTGGTTGTTCTTGTTTCATGTCTCCACCATGAGTCAATGTGACTTTTGATATGGAGATACAAGGAAAACGACTCAACTTTTTATCTCAGCATCATAGTCCACGTCGAGAACATTGCAGGCAGAATCCATTAAATAATCAAAAATATCCAAATTAACTACTTGCTATTCATATGTCAATTTATACTTACAACTGTATTAATATAAAAAATATTTAAATTAAAAAGTATACATTAATATAGGCAAGGACAAGTTTAACGACAGGTGAATATTTAAATGCTAATCTATCTCTAAAATGTGAACGGACTGCAATGAATAACCAAAACAGTATTTACATAAAGTGATAATGAAGGCTGATAGGTGATTAATTCATATCTAGAGTATCGAGAAAAATATCTATGAAAATATTTAAAATTATGCCGGATTAATTAAGGCAATTTTTCAAATATCACAGGTAAAGTATGGTGGTATATTGTCATTTTAATTCTTAGTTTAATTTACATATTCAAATCCATAACTGTATATGGTTTTATATATTTTCAAGCACAAGTTTAATTTTAAAATCATGTACAATTTACATCTTGTATTAATAAATACTTGAACTACTCTTAACTTATATATATGTAAGTAGTTTTCTTTTTATTACGTAATCGAATTCCCTTTATTATGTGTCATTGCTATTTTTTTTACTATCTAAACTTTAGCATAAGTTTATTGCCTACTTGTATTAATAATATTATATTGATATGATTACCTATGGTTATTTTGGACATGCGTTTAATTACTTTTACATTGCATTCATACATTTACATAACATACATACAAATTTATATCGTGTTGTCGATAAACTTAAAACCAGCCAACCCTACGCTTCGACGAACGCTTATGAAATATGCGATTCCTTATACAGGAGAAGTCCTTTATGTATCCCTCGGGAAGCACTGGTCAAGTAGGTTATCACAAGTGGCCACGGGCAAAATGAAAAATTTATGTCTCAATATACTGGCAGAGTTAGAGTTTAGGTTCGTGTCTTGCATTAGACGCAGAGACATCTCGAGGGAGCGAAAGATGATATTGGACGAAATTGTACAATATTGGTTTTGTAGCAACTATCGGCAATTGTTAATATTTTTAATGACTTGGTCACTGACTATTAGCCTTAAATATATCATTGTGGGAGGTCAATAACCACTACTGAAACATTATCAAGGCTGGAAAATACGGAGAGTATTATATATATTTTTTTATGAGTTTTAAAAATGCCTCTTATTAGCCGTCTCACAACTTAAGATGACTTGCAGTTGAGAGCTAATACGACTAGTCTTCATGCCGCAGGAAAGTGACTAATAGACTTAAAAAAACCTGGCCTTTTTTTATCGGCGTGTATTTGTATTATATGAGTTTGCAATCATGGTCTGATTTTTTAAAGTAAGATGATTCCAGGAAGTTTAAGCACATTTAAAAACAAACTATGTAAACATCTGCGTAACTTATAAGTAATTAATTTTAGCTGTGACCAATCTTTGTATTCTAATATTTATATGTGTTAATAATCAGTAATTTATTATTGTTGTGTCTGTTGTACGTATTCTATATAAGCAATGTCATTTAGACAATTAAACCTATGACAGTAGGACTCTTCCACGAGTCCGATATAGTCCTCCACAGCGCGTCGTTTTAAGCCGAGATCCGGCCTCACTGGAGGCACCCTTAAAGCGACGCTCCTAGGATGTTGCGAGGCTCGCTCGAGACACGCTCTCCACGCTCTCACACCCGGTGATGCTTCTGCGCTCGCCAGCCCTCCCCGTGTCGCTGTCAAAGGTTTCAAGGCTAACAGCATTAGTTAGTGTCCGAAAAAAAAGACAATTAAACCAGTGCGCTAACGACCGTGTTTCACTTCACATCCCGTGTCATCGACTTAACAATTATCCTGTATATTCGTCAGTAAATTTTACAGGTCAAAATTGATTATAACTAGTTTTATAAACCTAATTAAACACTTATAATTACGTTGGGTCGAGTGAAATTATTGAGTGATTGTCATCCAAAGCAAAAACGTTATAGCAGCATTGCTAGAGGCTCTGCTAATCTGCCATACAATAGTATGCAAATTAACAAGTCACGAGACAATAAGCAAAATGCAACTATTATCTTAACAATAGAAACAATTAAATGATTGTACAACACTATTATAATAATTGATTGAATTAGCCAAGGCGACACTCATTGAATATGTTACAGCTTGCTACACCTTTGAGAAGTTTTTGAATATTTGTGCCATTAAAATTTAATGCAATTAAATTCAAAATATTCTTTATTCAAGTAGACTTGTAAACAAATGCTTTTAAATCGTCAACTCCACTGCTGGTTCGGAAAGCTGTTCCTATCGAGAAGAGCCAGCAAGAAACTCGGCAATTGCTCTATTCAAAGAATAATTCTTATTACCAGTTACATAATATAGTTATTAATGTCTTGTACAGGGTTGAAGAGTATCTATATCCACGCAATTTTTTTCGTCTAAGTAATCCTCTATAGTAGGCTTTCTGTATTAGTCTTTTATTAATAGTGTTTTTAAATTGCTGTAATGGTAAAGTTAAAGTCATTTGCGGAATTTTATTATAGAATCTTATACCCAAACCCACAAATCACTTATAATTATGTATATTCTTATGTACTAAAATTCAATTGCTTAAAATATACTGTGAAGCCAATGTAAGAATACCTATTATTTGTATAATAACAGGCATACATTCTGAATTTTTTTGGAAACTAGCTATTTTTATCTTTAAATGAGCTATATTATATAATATTGTATATAATCTGAGTTTCGGAAACGGCTCCAACGATTTTCATGACATTTAATATGTAGAGAGTTTCGGGAGCGATAAATCGATCTAGCTAGGTTTCATTTTTGAACAAATATCGTTTTATCTCTGTTTTCAGGCACTGGAAAACTGTTACAATATTATTAGATTAGGTTACTATCGCTATAATTTTCGAAGTGGGCATCGGGCGATCTCAAAGTGAAAATTCGTTGAATCGAATACCGCCCACCAGCCCGATTTTTTTCCCGTTTTTTTCAATTTGCTCTCAAAAACTCGGTGATCAAGTACTTAATACATATCGCAAGTGAGCCTTACGAATTTGACTTTGTCTATGGTTTTATTAGGATGACTGGGCGGAATGGACGAGCGCAAAAGTATCGTTGAGGGTTCGGATTTTGAGTACCTATAGTTCATAATACCTCTTAAGGTTTTTCTGAAATTCCTGTGAGACTTGAAATCACGGACACGGCACCTTGGCATTGCCGGCAATGAGACTGCGTATATGAATTATCAAACTGAGTATTACATTTTTTGGGGCTGATTTGCTATAATATTGGTTAGCCACCTTACTTTTTAACCGCTTTTATTATTACACGTCATGTTTGGACAAGTAGTTTACGCCGTAGTAAAATAATTTTAATTAACCAAGCTAAAATGTAGTTAGGCAAAAAAATTCAATCAAGCGTAGAAGTAAATACAATTTAGAAATGTTTTTTTTTCCTACAGACCGTACATTGAATCGACCAAAAACCTCTTTCCAATTCTCGCGGGACATTCGCATCGCACCATTGTGAAATTACATTAAAAGTCCCGTAAGTCATTTAATTTAAATTAGGCAAAGTCATTTGCAAAACAAAACACGCTACGTTCGAGATTGCTCCCAAAGATAATATTATCATTAGCAATGAGTGGATAGGCGACAGAAGAACCGCTAGTCATCGCAGCGTCCAGCGTTATTGAGCTTTGTCACATCTTATAAGTTGAAGCGCACACTGTGAGCTTACTAATATTAGTTTTACTAATATTACTAATATAAGTTTGTGTGTTAGAAATATTTAGATCCGCCCATCTCTCCAAAAACCAAAGGGATTTGTACAAAAAATTTCAAACGCAATCAAGCCTGGAATAATTAATACTCTGCTTTTTATTCCTGGCAACATATGGTTTGAAATCGGGTTTATTTTTATAACTGGGTACCCATAGATAACTGTTTTACTTTTACCATAATCATTTATAGAATTAGGCGTTACTTTACGGAGATCCATAATACAAAAGTAATAATAAAATTATTTTACTATAATCCGCGATACAGTAAATAGAAAATATATATAGTGCTAAATGTATAGTGGATTATCCGTTTTTCCATACCCGTTACATGCAGGATTCGTAAAAACAGATGCAAAAACCTCCACCACTGCCACCACAATACAAAATCGCAAAGCTTTGCGATTTTGTCGTAACAATTGTCTAGTTGTGCGAAACGATTGTTGAGTTTGTGATAGTGAACGTGTGTAGTGCTTGTGTATTGTGGTGGCAGTGGTGGAGGTTTGTATGTGTTTTTACGAATCCTGCATGTAACGGGTATGGAAAAAACGGATAGTCCATTATACATTTAGCACTATATATATTTTCTATTTACTGTATCGCGGATTATAGCAAAATAATTTTATTATTACTTTTGTTTTACCATAATCTTTACACTGTGAAAAAACCACAGATAAGAAGATTACCTTCGATGTTCTCATAAGATCCTCACTGCAGGCCTACCATGAACTCTTATTGCGACTCAATTGAAGACATAAACAACGACCGCGAACCACTTTTTTACGTACCATGAAGTGTGAATTGCATTGGGTAATGTTTGAAAAGGATAACGTTATATGAACTATAGATAACTCGACAGAGTTATAAAAGAGTTGTAAAAGAGACATCTTTAACTCAGATGTTCTTAGGACGAATCCCGAACGCTCATTCGGCAACGACTTAAAGTGTGCGTCTTTAAGACGTCATGGTATGAAAAAGCAAAACAATTTCGTTTACGTCTTCAATTGAGTCGCAATAAGAGTTTATGGTAGGCCTGCTGTATTGCATTTATAAATTAACTATTTTAAAATTGTGGCTTTGAAGTTTCAAGTTTTTTAAGCTGTGATACCCCAGCGGTGAGACCGTGCTTCTCTTTCGAGGGAGTTACAAATCGAACCCGGGCAGGCACTAATGAGATTGCCTGTTATAAAACTTATGTCTAGTTTATAATTGCAGTTTCTCACACGCTTTTCGGTGTTGGAAAACATTGCTTGCAAACCTGCATATCTCTAGAGAACACTTGAGACATGTGTACCCTACTTACCTACCAATCCTCATTGGCACAGCTTCACAGGTCTTAGCTCCAACCCTTTTTTTGAAAAAACGGAGAGATGAGACTTGTGTCTAGCAATAGAATAATAAAGGCCGTTACTCTGCTTTATTTCAAATTTCTAAGTAGCGCCTATGTACCTGAAATCACAGTGTCGTGGACCTCATTATGTAAATATACGAACTCAAGAAGTTGCACAAGATTATGTGGCTCTCTATGTGTATCTCTAGCACTTATGTACCTATATATGTTCAGCAGAGAAAATCTGCCGGTTAAAAAAAAAGTTTTTGAAATTAGACACAGCCTAAGCGATTTTCGGGTAAATCAAAGAGACAGAGCATTCTTCAGTTCAAGTTACATTGGCCGATAATCTAAAAGTCGCCGAGCGGCTCCATTGACAGTTGACGTTGATTCACTATTGTCCCTTTCGACATTGAAGCCACTTATTAATAGAGTGCACGAATGTGGTCCGCGATCTGTAATTATAGATTTTATTATCACAATAAAAAAGTAACAGCTCGTTATTGTCGCACTGGTTGTAAAGTCGGCCTTCTACGGGGAGGGGGTATAGAAATTGACTCGCCCTTGTGCCAGTTAAGCAAATAAATTTGAGTGTTATTATCAATTCCAAGGTAATAAGGAAACCCCACTTGAAACTATGGTTTGTAAAGCCAGTGGTAGTAAGAATTGCTACTTAACAAAAATATTATAAGTTGTAAATAACCAAATTATTCCACTGAAAAGGCTTACTACGGCTTACTAATATTGCGTTGCCTTGTAGAAATCCATAGATAAAGACTCAATTCTAATGCTTAGAGATTTTTATCGACGCTTTCAGGATTTTTAAGTGTCAGCGCAACATGATCAACATGATGTTTTATCAGTATTATATAAACACGTACATTTGCTTATATCTAATCTAATCATAATCTAAAGATTCCATTAACCGTTATAGCCGATGTGGTAAATCCAAAAAAATTGTAGGAATGAAAGTTAGACTGTTATTTCAGGATGACCACCCTAACAATTGTTATATATACTAATTCTGGTTGTGTTAGTAACGTCAAAGAGTTAGGTTTCTACACTATCTCATAAAACAAATTTCAAATTATACTTGCTGTCTTAAATGCCGATAAAGTGAAATGTGACCTGAAACTCACACGGACTCATTAACAGTTAAGTTAATGCGCCAACTTTACAGAAGTCGAAGAGACTGAAGAGAGATAAAGATTGGAATCCTGGTTTTTGGGATATGCGTAACTTGTCAATAAGCATAGACGCGTTGAACTTCGTAACTTTTAACTATTACATTTTTGTCACAGTTCAAGATTTTTTAATATAATTTCAGGCACCTGTGCATAGAAAAGAGAAAGTATGTATGTGTGTTCCTTATAGACTCCGAAAAAGGTGGATTGATTTCAATGAAATTTTCAGTCAATTTTTAGATTGATCAAGCGTATATCCTGTAAAATTTAATGGCAATCGGAGCATTATTTATTGAACTGTCAGTGACAGTTATATTCGAAGGGAAATCGAATTCAGACTTAGCTATCGCAACGCGTGACCCGAAAGCTAAAATGAAATCTATACATTTCAGTTTTTAGCTTTTTTTTCTCAATTGCCACCTGCCGCTGTGACCAGACTTGCGATAACATGGCGTTGACGTAATGAGCACATTCAATGTTTGGGTGGTCTTAATTCTAAATCCTCATATCGGACTATCACTTAATAGCATAGCACTTTTACTTGCACACTATTACTTGAGACATAAGGTTCAAAATGACACAGAAAATTCATTGATCCGGTAAAGATTATGATATATAGTGACAAAGGAAATGTCGCGTCATCCAACGCGATTGTATTGAAAGCGTTTTATTTCGACGACATCGGACCAAGAATAATATTTAGAGATACCTATTTCATTATAGCCGTATTTATTTATGTCAGAGAGGTTTCCGATTGTGTAAAAAATATCGTATGAAAGACTTTTTAAAGTAAACACGTCACTGTGATGATATCTAATAGTGTCATCATTTGGTTCGATATTTATATTGTAGGGTATTTTTATTATATTACATAACATCGGCAGCAATTGGCGTCATTTAGAAAGTGATTATGTAGAAACTCTAACAGAACTACTTTGCTATAATGTGTTAAGCGAATGTATAGTACCCGGCAATACATAATGCACATCGAAGCTTAGAGAGAGAACATCGGTTAGATTCTGCTTAATAGAGCATTGTCTCTGTCGCACAGACTGACGAACCCGTGTGTGACAGTGGCAGCGTTCTACCAAACCGAACTGGCCGGCTGTTTCGTTCTACACATCATCACCATTCATCATCATTCTCCTGCCTTTATCCCACTCTAAGTGGGGGGTCAGCACAACATGTTACAAACGTGTTGTCACATGATTTGGCTACGTATTTTACGGCCTGCCTGACGTCAACTTACCATAGTCGCCTTTTACGACACTGGTGTATTATCATATGCAGCCGGATACCACACGGCACATACCTTAGTCGCCTCTTACGACACCTCGGTAAAAACGGAGGGTGGTCTATTCTATTCTGCCGGATACCACACGGCGTCTGTTTAGTTCTACATATCGATGTGCATTATTTAATGCCGGTACTATAAAACTATCGTAATGCGCATACTTTTCCTTTACTACGTGGAGCCTATCCTGATGATGCTCCGGTTTCGTGGCGAAACGATCGTAGATTTTGCTGGTGGTTGTGTGCATTGCTTGTGTGTATTGTTGCTGGTGGAGGCGTCTTGGGATACGTTATCCGTTATACATTATATACATTCGCTTAACACACGCCGATTATAGCAAATTAATTCTGTCATAATTTCTGTAATATGGAATTCCGCAAAGTAACGCCCACTTCTATAAATCATTTGATTATGTAGACTTAAGCAGTTTGCATAGATGAAAGCTTATAATTTAAAGTTCAACATCATACTATAAGTAATTAAAATATTATTTTGCTATAATCCGCGATTTACCGCTGATACCAAAATATTATTTTCATTACGTTTTTTATTATGGATCACCGCAAAGTAACGCCTAATTCTTTAAATTACATCATTTAAGCTACATCAAACTATGTTACTTAACTATTCAAATTTACTCAGCATTTCCACCATTGGACCGAGGGGTTTCATGGTTTTGTCATCTACTGGTACGGTTGGTTGGTCGGGCTGGTAATCTGTCAATTTATTAATGTTGAGAGACCGGCTATACTCACGTCTTATTTTATCGGATGAGCCCGACTAGTTTCAAGCCCATACGGGGCTCTTATTCATGAGCTTATCGCACGTAAAGAGCTCAAGAATAAGTGCCCCGTATGTGAGTATAGCCGGTCTCTCAACATTAATAATGAATACCACTCACGATAGTTTAAATTCAAAAACTGTCAGTTTATGCCAGCTTCTTCAGACACCATCTTAAGATGGTCTCTAGAATTTTTACGATTAATCCCCAGTATACATGCAGCAGCATGATAAGGCGATATATGCATTTTGGAGTCATACTTAATATGTTATGAATATGTTTTATCATTTGATACCAATTAACGAATATTAGAAAGTGAATTAATGATCTGAAAAGATGTTGCATAGATATCGGTTATAAATTAAAATTAGTGTATAAAATCCTTATGATTTTAATTAATAAACAAACCGACCCAGAGATGACGATGATGATTATGATGATGGCTTAGGTACCAATATTTATGGATTTAGCATCCGTGAATGTGGCAGTGATTGTTTTGTTGATTCTATTGTATCGGTAACACTGTTAGAAATCTGTTAATTTACGCAAATTTTAATACAGTGATACAATGGTTATCAGAGCCGCCGTTTGGTATCCGGCTGAGTAGAATAGACCACCCTCATTTTTTTACCTAGGTGTCGTAAAGGCGACTAAGGTAAGTCGGCACGCCCTGTGGTATCCAGCTTAGTAGAATAGACCACCTTCATTTCTTACCGAGGTGTCGTAAAAGGCGACTAAGGTAAGTTGACATCAGGCACGCGGCCGGTCATAGAATACATAGCCAAATCAAGTGACAACATGTTTGTAACATATTGTGCCGACCCCACTTAGAGTGGGATAAGGGCAGGAGGGTGATGATGATGAATGGTTATCAGAGATTCCTTTTTAATTAGTATTGTACCGCAAAAGGCAAGGTGTACAAATTGAGCAAAGCTTGCGCCTTACGCAAATAATAAACATAAAATAAAAAATATAATTTGTTTGACATAATTTTATAAAAGTTGCTTCACCTATGTTAAATAAAGTCTTTCAATTTTCTAATTACATAAATATATATGTAATGCATATTTACAGACTATTAAATTAAGTCACTATTATGCAAATAAAGTTTAAAACACTGTAATGTACTTGAAAACAACAAATCAGAAAAAAAACAGTTCATTTTAAACATTTTCATATGTAGATTTTACTATTAATTTATAAAATTACTGACCTTAATATGTGTATATTATAGATATATAATCAAAATATTATTTATTGAAGTAAACTTGCAAACAAGTGATTTTGAATTCAACTCTACTGCAGGTTCGAAAAGGTGTTCTTACCGAGAAGAGCCAGCAAGAAATTCGGCGGTTGCTCTTTTTAAAATAATACTTATAACTAGTTACATGTAGTCATTGTTTACAGAGTCGAAGAGTAGCTATAATCACGCATTCTTATCATCTAAATAATTCTTAACAGTATAATAGGCTTTCTGTATTACTCTTTTTAACAGTGTTTTTAAACTACTGTAAGTTGCAACTGCTTAAGTTATTACAGGCTAAGTAATTATTAAGCTGTGATAGCCTAGCGGTGAGACCGTGCGACTCTCTAGAGTCGACATAGGTTCAAACCCCGGGCAGGCACCAATGAGTTTTTCTATTAAAACTTATGTGTCTTATTGATAATTGCAATTTATCACACGCTTTTCTGTTAAGGAAAACATCGTGAGGAAACCTGCATATCTCTAGAGAATTCTAGGGATATGTGTAACCTACCAATCCGCATTGGAGCAGCGTGGTAGGTCTTAGCTCCAAACCTTCTCTCCAAAAACGGAGAGAGGAGGCCTTAGCCCAGCAGTGGGCATAGTAACAGGCCGCTACTTTAAGTAATTATTAAAACATAAGCTAAGTAATATTGTGATAATATATAAATTGTGATTAATTGTGATAAACTGTGTGTGTGTGCTAACAATATGGAGATATACTCTTATTTAAAATAAATAATAATAATAAAAAATTATGCTTTTTAAGTTATTATTATTAATGTGAGTAGTAATTTCTAAAAATACAATTAAGGATAGGATTTCTACACTATTAAATAATGTTCCATTAATAACAATATATTTTCGTTTAAAAAGGTAAGCGAGCAACTGAACATATTTATTAGGACAATCAATCGTGCAGTTTGAAACTCCGTATCGTATAAATCAAGTTTCCTTACCCTTTCCACGCATTGTAGTTAAGGCCTACCGCGGATATTAGCAGCAATTTAACTCTTAAGTACATGGTGTTAAAGCTTATTGCGGCTTAAATGGTTTTTATGAAGTGTTTATATTACAGAGTTGGCAGGTGCATCAATCGATCAACGTCACCGGGCCGTGACAATTTGACGTACGAGACAATCGGGTCCATGCAAAACGGAGCGACTCGTCAGCCCTTATGGTTGCGTTACATTGCTTCCTTTTTAAAAAAATTGTTTTTAATTTGTATATTTCTAAGGTAATAATAAAATTATTTTGCTATAATCCGCGATACAGTAAATAGAAAATATATATAGTGCTAAATGTATAGTGGACTATACGTTTTTTCATACCCGTTACATGCAGGATTCGTAAAAAAACACATATGCACAAACCTCCACCACTTCCACCACAATACACAAGCACTACACAGGTTCACTATCACAAACTCAACAATCGTTTCGCCCCGCAACCGAAGCATCATCAGGAGATAGACTCCACGACAAAATCGCAAAGTCGTTGAGTCTATCTCCTGATGATGCTTCGGTTGCGGGGCGAAACGATTGTTGAGTTTGTGATAGTGAACCTGTGTAGTGCTTGTGTATTGTGGTGGAAGTGGTGGAGGTTTGTGCATATGTGTTTTTTTACGAATCCTGCATGTAACGGGTATGAAAAAACGTATAGTCCGCTATACATTTAGCACTATATAAACTTTCTACTTTCCAAGTTTTCATTGACACTACGGGTTAGTATAACCTATATCAAATATACAGGTTACCATCATCATCATCCTCCTACCCTTATCCCAGTTTATGTGGGGTCGGCACGACATGTTATTGACATGTTTTCACATGATTTGGCTTTGCACGTATTTTACAACCGACCGCATGCCGGACGTCAACTTACCTTAGTCGTATTATAAGTCGTATTGTAAGAAAGAGGGTGATCTATTCTACTCAACCGGATGCCACACGATGGGTCAACTTACCTCAATCGCGTTTTACGACACCTCGGTAAGAAATGAGGGTGGTCTATTCTACTCAGCCGGATACCACACGGCGGGTCGACTTACCTTAGTCGCCTTTTACGACAGCTCTGTAAGAAATAGGTTGGTCTATTCTTCAGCCGGATACCACACGGCATATGAAATATACAGGTTAATCGTTAATAAAATTAATTCTGCGACCGTACAACTGATTCGATAATAACGGGTTCCTTATATTTTTTAAGTTATCGCGTTATGGCGTCAAAAAGATGATCTGAGTGGAATCGCCATGTATTTCCAACTATTTACCACTTTTATGGTACCTATTATATTGTTCATGAAATATTAATGATTATGAGTATATTAGTTTTGTAAATTAGTGGTAATCGGTTTTTTGGTTTTACTACTAATTACCTCAAATTTTTAAATGTGTTTATAAAAATAGAGTGTCAGAATATAATTAACTCTTTCTTTCATATTTATATTTTTCTACTTTAGCTGCTAAAAAGTAGTATAAGCGAAGGTCTTATGTTAGTTGAGGATATGTTATACATTCTCTGGTATTTTTGTTATCTAGATGTATAATAATTGTTTCAATACGTCGGTAATAAATTGTGGCAGTTGTGTTATATTGACAACTAACAGCATTCATTATCTTACATCTAAAAAATTATGTTTATTTTAGAGATAATAATCAATGAAGTAAACTTGAGAACTTAAGATAAATTTCATATTTAACATTCAATTTATGTTTCGATTTTGGGTAACGCAAAAAAAGATGTATATTTTTTTTAAATATGTAAAAGTATATTGCAAAAATTTTTCGCTAAGACAATTTTTTAATAGAGTAGTAAGATGATTAACTTTGTAGAAATATAGTTTTAAAATCTAACAACGTAAAAAAACATGACCTTATTGAATTGATCAACTCCTTTAAATGATTATAGACTATAGCATATAGATAGATAATATAGACTTGAAATTATTAAAAAATATATTTTAAGGTATTTTAAAGTGTAAAAAATCTCTAAAAAAGAGGTCTTTGTGAGGTTATTAGAGATCTTTTTCAAAAAGCTATACAATTATAGTTTGCTACCTATCAGGTAAACCTTTGAAATAATAAAAAAGGGAGACATGTATGCTTGCCTTTATTTAGCTTTGACAATTTACATCTTAAATTGATGTGAGGTGTCAAGTTTGGGGTCGATCAAAATTTCAAATAGACTCCGTAAGTGGATTTTTGGGGGTTCCGTTCAGTGTAACCGGCGGGAAAATTGATGCTGTCAAAGAAGGATTATTCAATTTTCGGCTTATTAATCAACGCTGCTGGGGCCAGGAGGACGCTCTTTATGGGCTTGATGAACTGGCCTTGGATGAGTTATCTCATGGTGTTTAATATACTCCATGCTATAAGATAAGAATATGGTTGTAGCCGAAAAACTATTGAAGATATTACAATAACGAAGTTAATAAAAGACACCCAGAAACTAAGAATATACTAACTATTAAAAAAAGATTAGCTGTAGTAGATAACGAGTCTGAATAAAAGCATTGAAACAAAAAAAATAAAATAATAATAATAATAATACAAAAACCAAAACCAAAAAAAAAAATACTAATAATAAGAATGAAAAATAATTAAATTTAAAAATATTCATTGTATTAGCATTGATGCGTTAGAGTTAGTTTCGTTTATAAGTACAAGTAAATTAAAAGATACAAATAAAGCTTAACTAAAAAGGGCACGGACATAAAGTTTGTGGTATGTAATGTCATTTATTAAATTAAAAAATATATATATACTCCATGCTCAAATCAACGAGGAAGGAATTTTTTTAGTATGTACGCGTGTGTCGTAGTATTTGCTTTGAAAAACAATACGGCAGAATGCTTATTTGCTCATAGCACTCCGTTTCGTTTTGTCATAGGTTTAATATACTTATGTCACTCGATTTTTTATATCATCTGAGAGTTCATAACAATAAAATGTTTTATCTATAGACAGCATTATGTCAAGTAACAATTTACTAGTTACGATTTAATCGTATAACCGTCAATCGCTTGGAAGAATGCCTAGAGCAATATCTATACTTATTATAAAACAAAGTCCCCAAAAGCTGTCTGTCTGTATGTAATCGATTTTCTCAAAATCTACGGAACGGATTTTTGTACGATTTTCACCAAAAGACAGTGCAATACTTCCGGATGGCTTAGGTATATAGTACATATCGGTATTATGTAAATTGTATTGAAGATATCGCGCAGTTGTTAAAAAACTTACTTGTTGGGAGCTTTAATCGCGTGCGCTGCGTAAACCAGAAGAGATACGCTAAAGTAATGTACTAGAGAATTGTAGATCTATAAAACTACTACAAAAATCCGTCCGCGATAGCATGTCTCTCATCTC
Organism: Morpho deidamia; assembly: GCA_947086505.1. Classification (NCBI taxonomy): domain Eukaryota; kingdom Metazoa; phylum Arthropoda; class Insecta; order Lepidoptera; family Nymphalidae; genus Morpho; species Morpho deidamia. The sequence goes on from CAMTZC010000011.1 coordinate 4,891,238, forward strand.
TTATGGTTAATTCACAATGACTACTTTTGTTTAAAATTTGAATTTTAGAAAAAAATTGTGACTTCCACGAAGCCGCTGGCTAGCTAGTATAAACTAATTTAGTAGGTGCCAAATGAACCATTATACCAAATAAAATACTTATTAATTACACTTTGTATGACTATTAATAAGCTTATCTTTAGGTAGCAAAAAGTTGACACAAAGAATATTTATAACAACAAAAGAACAAAAATTAATATTTTAAAAATAATACTAAAAAAGAATTAACAAACAAAAACAAGTAGAAATACATGTCATCATCATTCTCCTGCCCTTATCCCACTTTAAGTGGGGTCGGCACATGTTACAAACATGTTGTCACATGATTGGGCTACGTATTTTACGACCAGCCGCCTGCCTGATCTCAACTTACCTTAGTCGCCTTTTACGACACCTCGGTAAGAAATGAGGGTGGTCTATTCAATGCAGCCGGATACCACACGGCACTTAGTATTATATTTCTCTCAATTATTATATTTTCCTGTTGACGAAGAAAATCCTAATATTTTTATTGCATATATTATTCCGATTATCAGCCAGCCGCCTGCCTGATCTCAACTTACCTTAGTCACCTTTTATGACATCTCGGTAAGAAATGAGGGTGGTCTATTCTATGCAGCCGGATATCACACGGCACATACCTTAGTCGCCTCTTACGACACCTCGGTAAGAAATGAGGGTGGTCTATTCTATGCAGCCGGATATCACACGGCACATACCTTAGTCGCCTCTTACGACACCTCGGTAAGAAGGGAGGGTGGTCTATTCTATTCTGCCGGATACTGCACGGCATACAAGTAGAAATACATGTATTGTTAAAAAATATTTGCATAACAATTAAGTCGTGTAATTGTCTTTGCAGTTAAGAAAGCTGTAATAAATATCACAAAGAAACAGAATATAATTCAAATGATTTATAGAAGCAGGCGTTACTTTGCGGAATTCCATATTACAAGCAATATAACAGAACCAACTACCTTGCTATAATCCGCACGGGTTAGGTGAATGCAAGAATGGAGATTGTGGTGGTGGGTGTGTGTGCTGCTTTTGTGTGCGTTGTTGCTGGTTAATTGTGCCTTGGGGTGCATGTGGTGGCTTGTCCTGCATGTATAAGGTGCGTGGATTTTGTCTGCTTCATACACATTGGCTTTGCATGCATTCACCTAACCCGTGCGGATTATAGCAAGATAGTTGGTTCTGTTATATTGCTTAGAATATAATTCGTTGGTAAAATAAAGGTCACAATTCGTTGGAGACACGGCGAACGTAATAACATATAATCACGATCGAAATATCGAAACGAAATTGTCATCGTCGAATTACGCAATATCGATTCTTGCCATCATCGATTCGATTATAGCCGGCGACAGATGTCCGCAACGTGACGAATTTTGACTAAACGAAACAACCCTAATGGGACCCTAACTTCAACGATTAAATGAAAGTAATTTCAGCTCTATTCCTTAAAGATACGGTTTCAATTTCTTTGAGATCAATAATTGGTTGTTTTGGTTAGGCTTTCGTATTGGTAATCAGTCGGTGACCGCAAATTGTTGTCCCTCGATCAGCCGTTGCCAGGAAATTACATTTTCGATTTTTATTCCATACGGATTTGTAGTATAATTGGAATGTGCAGATGCAATAGTTGTTTAGTTTCGACGAAGAATTTTAAATTTATTAAAACTAATTGATTTATAGAAGCAGGCGTTACTTTGCGGAATTCCATATTACAAGCAATACAACAGAACTAACTACTTTGCTGTAATCCGCACGGGTTAAGTGAATGCATGCAAAGCCAATGTGTATGAAGCAGGCAAAATCTACACACCTTATACATGCAGGACCAGTCACCACATGCACCCCAAGATGAATGGCGTGAAGGCTCCACGACAAAAATCGTACTGCAGTACTGCAGTACGATTTTTGTCGTGGAGCCTATCCTCCTGATGATGCTTCGGTTTCGGGGCGAAACGATCGTCGAGATTGTGGTGGTGGGTGTGTGTGCTGCTTTTGTGTGCGTTGTTGCTGGTGAATTGCGCCTTGGGGTGCATGTGGTGGCTGGTCCTGCATGTATAAGGTGCGTAGATTTTGCCTGCTTCATACACATTGGCTTTGCATGCATTCACTTAACCCGTGCGGATTATAGCAAAGTAGTTAGTTCTGTTGTATTGCTTGTTTATTAAAACTATTTTTTTTATTTTACATTGAGAGGAATGTGATGTTCTTTGTTCTTAGAATTATGCATTTAAAGATTTTATTTAGAATTATGAAATAGAAGATATTTCATTAGGTACGTAGCTTTTTTGTTTAGGGAGCTGCGTTCTCTATCCGATTTGCAGGTTTAGTATCCAGCATAATACGAATTTCTAATACTGATTGTCTAATACTGTTTTTTTTTGACCGATCAACTCTGAAAGATCTAGGGAATAATAGAGAGTGAGTCTATGAAATTCGCAACTTCACGTCGCCTTAAGGGTGTCTCCTGTGATTAAATCTCTACTTGAAACGACACGTTATAACGACCGTGGCTGTACACGACATTAGGTTATAGTATAGGGAATTGTAAAATAATAGATCGTTCTGAATATTTTCCATGTACTAGTGAGCGCATTGTTTTTGTGAATGTCATCGTAAGCAATGAAGGCCACGCCGCAAATGATCGCGGTTCCCTTTGTATCGGGCCGGCTAGATGTTGGTGCAAGTCATAAGAAATAATACTGATCTATACTTATTATAAAATAAAGTCCCCAAAGCTGTCTGTCTGTATGGCGGTTTTATACAAATTGAGTTGAAGAGGTCGTTTAACAACAATTTTTAGAAGGGGTAGTAACAAACCGGTGTCGATTGTAGTTTAGAGGGGGGAAATAGGTATAAAAAGCGGTGTCGGGTATCAGAGAGCCAGTCTCATGCCGAGACTCGAGCAACTATAACACGCTAAACACTGAATTTCACGCGGGCGATGCCGCTCGTATTGCTAGTTACCCTTAAAGTAAAAGATATCTTAAAAACTTTAAAAAGTTCACTTTCTCTTATTATTTCTTTAAATCAAATATATGAATGAATTAAATTAATATATGAAATTTCTTCTTTGCATTTATATTTGTCACGACACCTGGATATTAGAAACAGAGAGGTGAAAGTACGATTTCAAAATGAATAGAGTTAATACGATTTCTTCGCTCTGATCTTTTGAAAAATAAATAAATGAAGCTTAGAAAAGATCTGGATTGTTGCAGTAGTATAGATATTGTTTTCGCATTTAAGAGATTAATTACTTCGCAGAAAAGTAGGGAAGGTGGTCATAGTAAAAAGTAGTCAAGGAATCTAATGTTTCTTCTTTCGAATGGACAATCTCTCAGAACAACAATCAAAAGACAAAAGAGAGCCCCTCTCTGACTGAGCATTAAAAAAATCCTTCACATGGAAATCCCTTGAAATTTGGTACGTACAGTGAAATTGCAGGTAAATTATAAAGATATAAGGTATTATATTTTAAGGAATATAAGCCATATTGTGTCGGAAAATATAGGACTGTTGCAAAAGTCACATACATGATCATGATTGAATTGATCACAAAGCTAGATAATTAGTGAATAAATAACGTCGAATATCGATCAGATCAGTCTTCATTTATGAGGTTCATAGATTCTGACTAAAATCATTAAAGGTTTTTTAATCAAGTAATTATTTATGATGAATAAAATCGCCATATTTTCTAGATTAATGGAAAAAAAAAATTGTATCTAAATCGATCATTTTATTTCGAATAAATATTATGATAATTGATAATAATAGTATTTAAATTTTAAGTTGCAGATACACCCATTGTTATTATAATAAATTGCGTATTGATTGTTCTTGGACCATACGCATTCCGTTTGATAACACGTCAACAACGAATGTCATACATTCGTTTGCAAAACGCCTACGCAAAAAACAATTACCGGTAGTAATTGTTTAAATTTCCTCTTTTTTATAAAACGTGTGCCACAGATAACGTTGTAATCGCTATGAAATGCAGTAGCCGTTTTTCTACACCGCCATAAAACCATTTATAAACGCCATAGCAAACAATAATAAAGTCACATTACAGTCCCCAACTATCACTCATCGATTGTACACCGGATGTCACATCTCTAATACGGCTGAGCCTTTGTCGTGTCCCCCCGTAAAAAAAGAAAAAAAAACATTTAAAAATGAAACACAAATGTATCTAAGATAGGATTTTGGAATATCATCGGCGGATATATTTCATCTTGTCATAACATGGTGGGTCAAAGGAATGGGATCAGAGCTTGATAAATTACAGTTCAAATTTGGTATAATGTCTTTTTCACTATTCATCCGCGGTTCGGCGGACTTGGTGAAGTGATGACGTTGGCGGAACATTTGAGGGTTTGAGATGTTATAATTATATTCGTAAAAATGTGTGCGACTGATATTTTATTGCTCTGTGGAAGATGTATAGTTTTTATTTTTTTGTTATTTGATTTATAATTTACAGAATTAGGTTTAACTTTGAGAACAATAATAGAAAAGTAATGATAGGCAGGATTCGTAAAGACTCATGCACTACGGCCAGCATCAAAACAACAATAGACACTGGACACATTCACTACCACAATCACAGCAATAATTTCGGCCAATAACCGCATAGCATCATCAGGAAATAGAATCCACGACAAAATCGTAAAGCGACGCATTACACAAGCAGAGTTGATCCATATTAAGTAGTTATGGTTAAAGCTAAGGATAATATAAGGCTAAAGATAAAGAACTCAATTATTTTGGTAAGGATTCAATCTAAACGGAAGAAAACGATCTGGAAATTTAACGTAATATTTATAATTCAAATTTTGGAAATTAAGTAGTTAACCAGGAGAGATAGAGACACGCTATCCCGGACTTTTGTATAGCATTTTTTAGTTCTCAATCTCGCAATTCTCTACTACATTACTTTACTGTGTCTCGGTTAGTTTACGCGTTGCACGCGACTTAAAGCTACCATCAGACGTTTTTATACACTATACTTTTAGGATAACTTAGATTTTCTCTAAAGGCGGATGACGCAAAACACTATTATCATCACTTTCGTTTACTACATCATCATCCTCCTGCCCTTATTCCAGTGGGGTCGGCATTAAATGTTACAAACATGTTGTCACATGATTTGCAACGTAGTTTACGACCGGCCGCCTGCCTGACGTTTACTTAGTCGTCTTTTCCGACACCTCGGCAAGAAATGAAGGTGGTCTATTCTAGTCAGCCGGATATCACAAGGCATTATATTAATTATTATTACATACACATTAAATAAATATCTAGACGCTGTACTCGTTTTCTAAAGTGCCGTCCACTGGGCACCAGTAAATGAAGGTGAGGTAAATTAATCACAGGCACCATTAGTTAACTTTCCCTCAGTAACTCTACCACCCAGGCTTCCCTTTACCCGCGACAGTATTAACGAGTGATCTGGTCTTAATAACCGTTCCGCGTCATTATACCGGCATCATTTGTCAGAGCCATCATTATATCTAGCCGCTGTGACAAATCGTACGCCGTCACAAGTTGAGAGGTATGGTTAGAAATTTACTGTTTTCTACTATATCCTTTGAAGAAATATTACGTCAATTCTAGAAAGTTATTATAATTTATAGAATCAGGTGTTACTTTGCGGAGATCCATAATACTATAGTCATAATGAAATTATTTTGCTATAATCCGCGATAAATAAAATAGGACATACATATAATGCTAAATGTAGATTGGACTATCTGTTTTCATACTTAATACATGCAGGATTAATACAAGTTCTTCGAGGCTCAGTACCCTCTGCCATCTTCACCTCGCTGATGGTTAGAGACGACGAGGGCTCTCCGAAATGGTGCGGGCACGCTAAGAATATAAAAAAGAAGAACTTTCAATAACACTACATTAATCTACCTTTAATTAGAACGTAAGAATAATTTTGGAGCTGCTGATACTGATAAAATTACTAGGGTTATAACGATATCAGTCACATCTGAAGTTTTTTATAGCAGTATAAGGTCAAGCATAGATAGGAATAGAAATATCGTGAAGTAGTCGTTTGGTGTAACGGTCGTCCCAACTTCTTGGGAGTTAACGGATTGGGTGGACCGAGAGCCACATTCTAGTCTGATATATACCCCTTAATGATGACCTTGTTAAAAGACGCTTAATTTAGGGATTTAGACAAAAATTAGTTTATAATAAACATTATTTAAATTAATTTGCAAGTTAGATTCGACTTAATAATAGTAACAGATAACAAACACTACTCTAATAATACCACCCAAGGAAAAACAGTTTGTTTAATGATATTTTAAAAGAACTGGGTTAAATGATTTATTTGTCAATTCTTTTAGTTATTCGTGACATTACCTCATGGCATAAAAAAAAAATATATTTTTTTACGACTGAGAGCTATCTTCAATGGTTTTATGACGATGTTTTTAAAAAAGGCTCCCGTGGCTCCCAAGACTGACGCCATTTTCTTGGCATGGGACGAATCTAACGTAAAGTATGTTCCATCTTATATCAGGGTTTGTTTTTTTTTGTAATCTTTTTTTTGCACAAATTTGACATTAATATAAAAATAGTAAAAAAACAAAATAATGTGCTACGGCGGGCTTATTCCGGAATCTTGAATCTCATCAGGGTTTTCCAAAGTGAATTAGCGAATTTTTCTTACGTAATATTTCAATTATCTTAAGTGCGGTTGGTGTGACATTGATAAATAGAAAAATACTTCAAAATAAATGTATCAAGGGATTTCTCTATTCTACTAAACTTTTCAGTTTCCAGTTAAATCTACAATTTATGCATATAAACTTTAGTAAATAGCTCCATTTGTACATAGTGTGAAGCCGTTCCCGACAGATCCCGGCGCTCATTACGAAGAGCACATACATCATCGTCAGACCTTCGGCTGCTGCAAGTCATCGAGCAGACCCTACGTATGGGGGCACGATAAGTATGGAAAGAGCTTTTGATTTTTGTGAAATAAAGGCTTCCTTTTTTATTGAATGCATTTGGGACTCTGTAATTCACCGTTGTGTGTGTGTAGTGATACATTTATTAAATTAAAAAAACAGTTCTTGGACTTTAGATGTTGAAGTTTTAATTTAGTATTAAGTTAACTATTTTTTGTTGTCTTCGATTAATAATTTTGTATTACCCTACAACCTACACTAAATACAACCCTATATTTAGTGCCTTTTATTTCATGATTATAATTATTTGTATGTGTTAAGACTGTTATAATAAAACAGCTGTTCTCGATTTTTTTTCGCCACCTTAAACGTTAAAAAACCGTAAATTTTTAAAAGATTTTCTATAATATATGTTAGTAACCATGATATTTGCATTGATTGTACAATATTGCTTCAATATTGTTCTTATTATTATTAACTCAAATACTGATTTTAGAAAAAATAAACATTATAGTGTTTATTTTTTATATATATATAGCTATATAGTTTTATTTATATAGTTATCTAGATATACACAGCTTTGATACTTTAATTATTTATGCATTGAAAAGCAATAACTTTAATTTTGTTAATATAAAAAGTAGATTTTATATATTTTCAAAGTTTTATTTCGCTAACACGCACTAATGCAGCATTATAGGTTACGAAAGTAGTCCCAAATTTTACAAGTTATGCCCAATTAAACATCGTTAAAGGTTTATGACGGTAAAAAAATTTAGAAACATTTGGCATAGGGTTTACTTAAAATGGGAATAGGCTTAAAAAGCGTTGTAAGGCAGATAGCTAGTTTCCTGCTTACAATAAATGCAAAAAAGTCCTCTCCACGTTGAATATCTTACAAATGACAAAAGAAATATCAAAGCGGTAGCTTTTATAGAAATTAACATAAGTATCGCTGGGAGCGGACGTCGCGAGGTCATTACTGGATATAATTAAAAACGTTGATCTTTGATTTATCCACGATATAGCAACATCATCTGGAGCCCGGGGGAAGAAAGCGACCGTCATGAAATATGGATTTGGATTCTCAAAAACGAAACTCATCGTTACATTTGGATGACCAAAATTTGTCCTTATATCTTGAGGGATAACAAATGGTGACACTATAATCCTCTGCTTTGAGGATATCTTAAAGCCGCCTCTTATAGTTTAATTCTAAATAAAACATCCCATAAAATTATTCATAACATTCCTACAAATCAAAAATGTTACTTCGATAGGAAATATGTCTTTTTGAAAGATAACTAACTAAAATTTGGAAACTAAAACAAATAAACCTTGTGTCCATTTCGAAGTTATCTGTCCATAGTGGTCTTCGCCGCCGTGTGGTATCGGTGTGAATAGACCAACCAAATTTCTTACCGAGGTGTCGTAAAATGTGATTAAGGTAAGTTGACGTCAGGCAGTCTGTCATAAAATCACTAGTCTAAATATGTAACAACTTAGTTAATATAGATACCGGCTATACTCACGTCTAATTTTATCGGATTAGCCCGGCTAGTTTCGAACCCGTCCGGGGCACTTATTCATGAGCTCTTTACACGACGTTATCGCGACGTTATAAATATATTATAAAAAAATGTAACGACTTGTTTAAAATACATGCATTATTTTCCTGATTTTTTCCAGTAGTAGTAAGAAACAATTTGTTTTTACTACTACTTTGGTTTTACTACCACTGTTAGTATTTTCATTCTGATAAGTGGAAACTACCTCATTATTTAATTACTATGCTGGATGTTTGCTTTTATTGTACAAGTTATTAATGTTGAGAGACCGGCTATACTCACGTCTTATTTTATCGGATGAGCCCGACTAGTTTCAAGCCCATACGGGGCTCTTATTCATGAGGTCTTTATAACGCCGCGATAACGCCGCGTATAGCCGGTCTCTCAACATTAATAATGAATACCACTCACGATAGTTTAAATACAAAAATTGCATTAAGTTCAAAATTTTTATTTTATCATGTCATCATCTTCCTGCCCTTATCCCAGTCTAACACCCGTATTCATAAACATAACTATGAGAACGCACAGTGCTCAGGGACGCATAGGGTCATTCAAACCAATTCATAGACATTACTTGAGTGAAGTGTTCTACTATGCGTTTGTCAAAATCGACGCACAGCTAAAATAGATAAGAGCTACTTTAGCGAACGCATAGTGTTCGCGCCGCTTTGGTTAAAGGCAAAATTATTTATTAGTTATCTATTTATTATATTTTATTCTTATAATCATTTAACTTTGTCTAGTAAATAATATAAGTAAAACTATACAACAAAATTATCATACATAATAAGTTAAAGAAAAATAGTTCTACCTCTTATGAGTTGCAGTGCTTGCATTTAAATCCAAAGGCGAAGTCATTATACTAAACTATATTTTATTTACACTGCACAATACACAAAATATCATAAAACAAATTATTAACACGATAAACTGCAAATTACGGGAATACCAAAGGAAGGTTATGTTTGTTTGTTATTAACAACACAACAAACTGTTAATAACATTGACATTTGTCAAAACTAGACTGAACTACGCCACATCAAATGGACCAATCAGAGCGCGCAGTTGGACGCATAGCGTTCTTTTAGTTGAGTGTGGCCTAAGTATTGTTTATGAAATGGAAGGCTTGACACGAGGAACGCACAGTGAACTAGCCTCCTTCGCATAGTAATTTGTGCTTACTTAGCTGAGTATGCTTCTTGAATACGGGTGTAAGTGGGGTCGGCACAACATGCTATATATATTGCATATATATGTTATATATGAAGTATATGAAAATATTATTTAATTCTGAATATTAGTAAAATATTGATCTATTAAGCATGGAATTTTTTGTCATAAACTAAATTTCATTGTTTCAAATTATTGACCTATACTCGAAAGTTCTGGATCTACGACATAAAGGTTGAGGATTCCTAAATACTTGTCACCCACGAGTTTTCTTAACAGATGCAATAACACAAAACTAATAATAAAATTATTGTGCTATAATCCGCGATACAGTAAATAGAAAATAAATAGTGTTAAATGTATAGCGGACTATCCGTATTTTCATACCCGTTACATGCAGGATTCGTAAAAACACATGCACAAACCTCCACCACTGCCACCACAATACACAAGCACTACATTCACTAAAACAAACTCAACAATCGTTTCGCCCAGCAACCGAAGCATCACCAGGAGATAGACTCCACGACAAAATCGCAAAGCCATCTATAAATTATAAATAAGATACAATAACGATGGCTTCTCCCCTAATCTCACCTTTCACACCTTTTATCCGTTCCTTCATTGTGAGAGCATCATCAGTGCTACTATTAAATTCTCTTGATGTTCCGATAAATAATATCTGATTGGCATTGATACGTGCAGCTTCCATTTGGTAGTTCATTAAGGTGCAGTCGCTGATGGATGGACAGGACATTACCTAATAGAGCGGCCTTGCTTGTAAAACTATTGGTATGTGCCTATATATATTTTTTATTTTGTGTAAATTTTTTTTTTAAATAAATAAATATATGGGACACTTACACACACGGTCGTCCGACCCCAAATTAAATAACTTAATAATTGTGTTATGGATGACAGACAACTGGTAAATATACTACATATATAATTTTAAATACATACTTAAATACAAATATACACCCGGGCTCGAAGAAATAAAAATTGTATAGAAAATGATGGTCCTCGGCGGGAATCGCGACCCGCGGCGTTGAAGGCAGGGTCACTACTCACTGCGCCAATGGGCCAGTCGATAATATATGTAAGATATGTGTTTTTTCATGTTCCTGAAGGAAAATGGGAATTTTTACTTCTATATGTTCATAAATTATATATAAGCTTCAATTGTTCCAAATTTCATTATTATTGCTTCAGTAGGGAAAAGTTTAACACTTTGGGCGGAGCAATGTCACACGTCAGATTTGTATAACGCTAATTGAAACAACGTTTATACACGTCGATAAAAAATATGTCTTTCTTTATACAAATTTTATGAACCCCTGAAGCTTGTACTAATTCCTTTAAGTTACGACATTGCACCGTATACTTACTGATACACGTGTATCAAAACCAGAACGTTATTAATCGTAATTTATTTTGCCTGAAAAATTGTAGTTTCGTACAACAAACATTTGAAAACCCATATGAGCCACTCAAAGTGTGAAAGTGTAACAGAAACACAAACAGAGGTGAAGGCAGACAGATTTTCAAATTCATTACAAGGACTTTCTCATGACATAGCCACACTTGATTTTGAAACTTCCACACTTTACACTATATACTTGAAGAATAAAAATATATACCAATAAATGCAAAAGTCTGTATCTTTGCTTTCACGGCTTACCCGAGGAGAAATATTGAGAAAATTTGGTACAATACAAGCTGATAATCGGAATAATATATGTAATAAAAATATTATGATTCTCTTCGTCAACAGGAATATATAATAATTGAGAGAAATATAATACTAAGTGCCGTGTGGTATCCGGCTGCATTGAATAGACCACCCTCATTTCTTACCAAGGTGTCGTAAAAGGCGACTAAGGTAAGCTGACGTCAGACAGGCGGCCGGTCGTAAAATACGTAGCCAAATCATGTGACAACATGTTTGTAACATGTTGTGCCGACTCCACTTAGAGTGGGATAAGGGCAGGAGAATAATGATGAGAGAATTATAATACTAATGGCTACGCGAGCGAATTAAAAAAAAACCGAGCTTAGAAAGCGTCTCTACGCCTTCCTGTATCCTATCCCAATTCCCCATTAGTAGCCGACAACCTTGCGATTAACGAATCATTTGGCTTTTGTAGTTTTTTTTAAATTGTCGCTTACAAAACCTATGTGCCGGTGTCAAACAAGAGTTTTGTCAAATCATTGCGATCAAAGTCGCCGGTTAGGAAACCCTTCTGTCAATACAGGTTGGAAATTTGAAGTGCATCTCCGAAGAAATGTTACGAATAATTAAACTTTAACGCCTGTTTATATTTAAGCATTATACGTCTTGAGATATCGCACAATATGATTCTTCTTAGAGTGCCATCTTCTGCCAAAGTTGGGCAAACATTAAGGCAACCTGAACTCTTGATGTCGCGACTGTAACGCGATTAAACTTTTTTACTTTGCAGAGGTCCATGATACAAATGTAATGAAAATATTATTTCGCTTTATCATCGTTCTCCTGCCCTTATCCCACTCTAAGTGGGGTCGGCACAACATGTTACAAACATGTCACATGATTTGGCTACGTATTTTATGACCGGCCGCCTGCCTGACATCAACTTACCTTAGTCGCCTTTTACGACACCTCGGTAAGAAATGAGGGTGGCCTATTCTATGCAGCCGGATACCACACGGCACATACCTTAGTCGCTTCTTTCGACACCTCGGTAAGAAAGAAGGGTGGTCTTTTCTATTATGCCGCATACCACACGGCGTGAAAATATTATTTTGCTTTAATCCGCGATAAAAGAAATAAATGTAAATTCTCATACCTGATACATACAGATTTCCTAAAAACTCACGCACCAATAACACAACAATACCCGCCAAAAACCGCCAGTTATAGAACATACCCTATAGCTCGAACTTTTTTAATATCCTTTTTTTACTCTAGACTGCCTTCTATTTCGGTCAAAAAATATTTAGATTGAAAGAGAAGGGATAACGTAGAATCTAAAAACCTCAATTTTTGGATTAATGAATTTGAATTGGGTTCAAAGTTTTCTTACCTCGATATACATCCGTGATACATATATATATAATAAAAATAACACACTTTTGATAAGTACGCTATCAGTTGGAATAAAATAAAATATTTTATATAAAGAACGCAGTAAATACACAAGCACTGCACACATTCACTGCCACAATTCTAACAATCGTTTCACCCCGTAACCGTTAATAGTTTTAACATAAAGTTCAAGTCGTATTTGCCTTAATACGATTGTACATAGTCATTGTATTAATATATTAATCATGTATCTTAGTATGGTCGTTATGTACCAATCACTGGTAAAACTTAATAAATAAAATAAAAATAACCGAAGCATCATCAGGAGATAGACTTTTTCATTTAGACGATTTTATCGTTGAGTCGCACTCTACATTTAGCATTACATATATTTACTTTTATCGCGCATTATAGCAAAATCGACCATATTCAAACCTATAAAAATTACATCACTCCTTTTTTAAGAACAGAAACACTTTCTTATTAATTACGATATGAACTTTCTCTATAGGTCATAAAATGAAGCATATTACAAACTGAGAATTACTGAGAAAGTAGTTTCGCAACTGTATTGGCATTTCATAGAACGGAATAGTTTGTTTTTTATATTTCAATTGGCCAAAATGTCATGTTGCGATGATCGATTGGACGTGCATAGTATTTTCGCGTGTGATTGAGAGACGTTGACACCGTTCCGCTGAATATTATGTGAATGAATACGACGCAAATAAAATTTATATTAAGTAACTTGTTGTATAAGTTATTTCCATATTTCCAGCGTTGAGACCGTGCGACTCTTTCGAGGGGATCACGAGTTCAAACCCCGGCCAGACACCAATGAGTTTTATTAAAACTTATGTGTCTTATTGACATTTGCAATTTATCGCATGATTTTCGCTGAAGGAAAACATCGTGAGATGTGCAGGTTGCATATCCATATAGATCCGCATTGCAGAAGCGTGGTAGGTCATAGTTCCAACCCTTCTCTCCTAAAACGGAGAGAGGATATGCCCAGCAGTGGGATAGTAACAGGCCGTTACTTTACTTTTTTATGGGAAAATTACACACATGGTCGTCCATCTTTGAAATAAGTAATACTTGTGTTATGGATCACAGACAACTGGTAAATACACTAATAATAATTATATACTGATATATAATTTGAAATAAAATATATACACCCAGACTCGAAGAACCAATAAATTGTTTTTAGAAAATGCTGGCCCTCGGCTGGATTGAACTCGCGAACTGCGTTGCTGAGGGTCTTTGCCACCTGTGCCAAGGTGCCAGTCAAAATCCGAATTAATATCGAAAATCAAAATGCAGAAAAATCATTCCATGTATTTATTTATTTATTTATTTGCTTTAACCAACATTGAAATTGAAGTTTTAGCTAAATGTTTAATAAAGGGATAAATATGATCTCTGATCTACTGCCCTCATTTTTAATCCTCGGTACTAATTTTGTACTTAATGCCGCGTGGTTCATTGCCTCATTTCTTACTGAGGTCTCCTAAAAGGTGACTAAGGCAAGTCAACCCGTCGTGTGGTATCCAGGTGAGTAGAATAGACCACCCTCTTTTCTTACCGAGTTGTTGTTAACGGCAACTAAGGTAAGTCGACCCACCGTGATGTATCCAGTTGAGTAGAATAGACCACCCTCATTTGTTACCGAGGTGTCGTAAAATAACTAAGGTATGTTGACATCAGGCAGGCAGTCGGTCGTAAAATACGTAGCCGAATCATGTGACAACATGTTTGAACATGTTGTGCCGAGCCCACTTAGAGTGGGATAAGGGCAGGAGAATAATAATGGTGCTAATTTTATACTTATTTTCATTGCAGAAAAACCAATGTAAATAATATCACGGCTTTTCTATGGTGTTTAAATTATTATACTGCATAGATTCCCAATTATTTCTATCCAACCGGATACAAAACGAGCATCTCATTACACAGCGCCTAGATATCGCCTTCGTGCCGTCCTTTTAACTTGAACTATCATATTTTACTTTATAACCCGTACCGTATTTTAAATGGGCGTTTCATGGCATTAAGGCGTTCGCAAATGATATTTCCCGCTCGCAAACCGCCATAATTATATTCGCATCAATCAGATGCGCGCGCGCATGCCCGCTAGCCGGTTAAATGGTTATTAGCCGGTTAATATACATGTTGTATAATGTTTAATATTACTTATGTATTACGAGGCTTATGTCAAATTTTATTGACAGGCATTTTGTTTTGTGCTTATAGTTACTTTCCGTTGTTTAACTAAATAATTAGATTCCTTCAGAAGATCGAATTATTTTTCTACAATCCGCGTTTCTTAAGAGAATCTATGCGACGCTAAATGTTGGAAACGGGCAACTTTCACATACCTTATACATGCAGGAGCAGTCATGAATAGAAAACGCCACCACCAACAACACAACCCACAAGCACTACAGACACTCACTACGACATACGCTTTACGATGTTATCGTGGAGCCTATCCTTCTGATGATGCTTCGGTTACGGGGCGATTACATTGCATAGATTCAAATTCAAATTCAAAATATTCTTTGTTCAAGTAAACTCGTAAACAAGTGCTTTTGAATTGTCAACTCTACTGCTGGTTCGGAAAGCTGTTCCTACCGAGACGAGCCAACAAGATACTCGGCGGTTGTTCTTTATAAAATCTTATAACTAGTTACATTTAGTCATTAATGTCTTCTACAGTGTAGAAGCGCAGCTATATCCACACATTCTTATCATCTAAGTAATCCTCAACAGTGTAGTAGGGTTTCTGTATAAGCTTCTCTTTAACAGTGTTTTTAAGCTGCTGTAATGGCAAGGCCAAAATTGATTGCGGAATGTTATTATAGAATCTTATACCCAAACCCATAAACGATTTACGTACTTTAGCTAGACGCAAAGCAGGAGTCGCAAGCTTATGCTTACCTATCGTTTTATAATTCTTATATTTTTATGTACAAAAATTAAATTGATTAAAATATACTGTGAAGATTCTCCTAACAACCGCGCATAATAGCAGAAGTATTCTATCATAGCTTCTGTACTAAGGAATTCCGCAAATTAAAGCCTGCTGCTATAAATTATTAAATTACTTCAGCTTTTAAGGACACGAGTAAATTGACGTTTACGCTAACACTAGAAAAGTAATGACAGTGTGATTTTTATGTAATCGTCGATTAAAGGAAATGTACGTAATGCCGAATACAAGATGCACTTTCCTCTCTCAGACCTCATACATACTCGTACAGGTTGAGTAGACCACATGTACCACCATATTTTATATGTGTATTTACTAAGTTTTACTTATCTGTATGTATGTATATTTTTATTGTGGTGAGAATAAATTTTTTTTTTCCTATTCCTATTTTTTTTTAATCTATGCCGCCTACTTTCTCCTTTATCCCAGAAATTCTCTGCAGGTGTATTTTCGATGTTTTCCTTCATTAAAAAGTCCTTGGTAAATTATAAATATCAATTAAGTATTACAATTGTATAGAAAACTCATAGGTTGTGAAGCCTTGTGCTTGAACCCGCTACTAGATTAAGAGTAACGTTGTCCGACGTTTCAATTATTTTTTTAAGACAACACAATTTTTTTCATACTTTTCTGTCTTGGTACATTACTAATTCTCAATATCCACAGGTGTCCCGACGAAATCTTTAAATATCCTCGACTATGGATAAAATATTTTAATCCCCATCAAAGTTTAATCATGGGGTTCGTTAGAGAGAATTGTATCTGTAACCACCCTAATGTGATTTCACTTTTTTATAATCATTCTTCTCTTTTTATATTTATTCAACCGATTGCCATTTTCAGTCTTCACCTTTGGACAAAGGTTTTAACTCATCTTCACACCACATGGTCTTCTGCCGGTTGAATCTAGATAAGGGTCTAGCAACGCTGCGTCTTCCGATGCAGGGATTCTAGCACATTAGTTCCCATATGTGGTTCGCCCAAACTTAGCGATAAGCTATAACGGTAACTTTAATTTCTTTCATATACTTCCTAATTATAGACTTGATAAATACTGAATGCATTACTCAAGCTCACTTGACCTCTATTATTATTGCATGTACTAAATTGTCGCATCAAAGTGCAGTAAGACGGTTAAAACTATAATTTAGTTCAGTAGCTACGATTACATGAAATGAAGAAACTAAAATAATAGTAAACTTTATCGAAATGATAGTGTTGTGGACGGGCGTGGCGCTCGTGTCGACAGCTAAAATGTCAAAGCTGTTTTAGTTTGTGCCAAGGTTACGTTTGCACAAAGTGATAATATTTTTCTGCGCGTTCATATTCCTCTTGTGTTAAGGTATTTTGCAAGGTAGAACCTGATTCTACAACTCACTGCCGCTGATGAAGTCCAAGTTTTTTACCGTCGGTCGGCCGTGGCTTCTCACTACACCTTTCACGACGTGATAGCATACCAAATACCACCCTCCGCACAGCCCTCCACTACTCAACAGAGCACGTCAGAGGGTGTCAAAAGGTGTCAGAGAGCGTTATGTAGAGCTTCTGCTCTCTTTGCATTTCACAAACTCAAAAATGCTTCTGCGTTCGCCGGTCCCGGCTAATATAATATTTTCGAATAAAATAAATGTATCTTATGAAACGAGAGGGAACTGCATAGAATGGCGTTAGTAACAGATCAGAAATTTATATTTTTATCGTGCTCCTTTCCTTTTTTCTAAATATTTTTAGGTCAAATTTTTACACGAACATTACTGCTAACTCCGTAATAAATCTAAGATTTAAGTAGATATCTTGTCAAAATGTTTGACTGGGCGGTTGGCACATTTGACAGCCTTCAGCTCTACAGACCGCGGGTTCAATTCCCGCCAAGGGCCAACATTTTCAATAAAATATTTTTTGGTTCTTAGAGCCTGGGATGTATATTTGTATTTAAGTCATTCATCATTCATTCATCATTCTCCTGCCCTTATCCCACTCTTATGTGAGGTCAGCACAACATGTTACAAACATGTTGTCACATGATTTGGCTGCGTATTTTACAACCGGCCGCCTGCCTGACGTCTACTTACCTTAGTCGCCTTTTACGACACCTCGATAAGAAGGGAGGGTGGTCTATTCTATTCTGCCGGATACCACACGGCGTATATTTGTATTTAAGTATGTATTTAAAATTAAATATGTATATGTTAACCAGACGTCTGTCACGCATAACACAAGTATTAACTTCCTAACTGTAAGAGTCCCATAAAAAAAATAATTTGAACGCCATAGCGAATTTTGCCATGACCCATACACTCAATGACACTTCATCACCAAACAAAAGAACAAAGCGTTTTCATTATATTACACAACTTATATTCACGCTGGCCGAGTCTTGTAATGACGACGCTGCTCTAATGGCTTACCGAATCACTTCCACCGCTTACCACTCGCCTATTCACAATTTGTCTTTACCTTTGCGAGATGACAATATAAACTCTATGCAACTAGAAATAAAGATGAATGCAATTGCTTTAAAGTTACCTCGGTTAATTTTCTAGTAGAGCACCACGCCTCCTCTTGCGACAAGGGACAATCTTCTTGGCCTCAAATGAGGTGGTATTAAAATTTCAAACCTAACACTATTACGCTAATATTGTTTTTAGATTGACGACTTGGTAGTGATGTTGCAGAGGATAACAAATTCAAATTATGGTCCAGTTCTTTTTATTAACGCACTCAATGTTATCTAAATCTGAGGATATGTGACATAAAAGGCTTCTATTTTTTGTTTCCCATTATTTCTGTATTGGCTGTTTCAACTCCATACAAAATATATGCCTGACATATTATCGTAAAATCATTAATATTTAGACAAATCATTGTTCTTTGAATATTAAAAAATGGCTTACCTCAGTGGCTGAGTATGCGAAATCTCATCGGAATAGTTCCCAGCTAGAAGAAAAAATTGGCAATTAGGCAGTCTGCGAATTAATATGTAACATATTTGTATGAACAATCCGCCGTGTTTCCGGCTGAATAGAATAGAACACCCTCATTTCTGACCGAGATGTCGTAAAAGGCGACTAAGGTAAGTTGACGTCAGGCAGACCGGTCGTAAAATACCTAGCCAAATCATGTGATATCATGTTTTATAACATGTTGTGCCGACCCCACTTACAGTGGGATAAAGGCAGGAGGATGATGATGTATGTACACGTCAAAGTACCCTCAATAATGTATTGTGTGATTTTTACCATGTTCCCGTAAGAAAAAAGCGATTTTTTCTATCTTATATGCTACCCCGATGGTTAAGCTTTCACTATGCCAAATTTCATGAATCGGTCCAGCGAATTAGGCGTGAAATCTTAACAGATAGAGAGTCAGCCTTTCGCATTTATAATATTAGTACAGAAGAATCAAATAAAAATACTGGTCTGATGGTAATCCGAGACAAGTAAAAAACTGGTTCAAAATTTTCCTGCACACGTTCCGCTCATACACGGGGTAATGATACGAATTACAATAATTGCGTAAGCGCGAGGGGGGCGGCGCCCAAATGACAATCACGCGCCTTGACCTAATGAACGGGTGTACGCAGCTAGATCACAGGTGGGGTCAGGGATGGGACATGTGTCGATGAAAGAGACCGATTAAGTTGCTATTTCTGTTCTGTTAGTCGTGCCTTGAGATAATGGGTACATCATTGAATGAATGAGGTCTCAAGTGCACTAAATTTGGTTCGATGTATGCTCATAATTGGAGTGGCTGCAGCATAGGAATGTTATAGGTAAAGTATAGCATAATGAGGAGCAAAAAGAAATAGAAGAAAAGTTAGCATGAAGAAATGCGACAGTATTCAGGCATAAAATGTATAAAAACGTTTTATTAGTTATTATTATCATTGATTAATTATGTTTTTTTTTATTTATTGTGTATTGTAAGAATATTTATTTATTTATTTATCTCTAACAATATTGTCGTGCAACCCACTTTTGCAAGATGGTACTAACAGAAAAGTAATAATTTGGCCGTTGAAGTGGGAGAACATCTGACTCCTAGCTAAGAATCTTGTGTTAAGGAATATCAGAGAGTATATTATTAATTCGTAAGAACCAAACGCATAAAATGTGAAACTCTTATCGAGAGATCGTGGCTTTATACTACGGGCAGACGTCGATTACTTTTTAACATATTTTATCTTATTCTCAAAATATTTATGTTTCCGTTACAGCGTATTCCTTAGCAGCAGCAGTTAGCGTAGCAGTATTCCTTTTCATTCAACGATTCACATTAAGAAAAAAAGTAATCATGAGTCTTAATTAGTTTAAAATTTAAAAGAAATTTTCCAGCAAAATATGTAACCTATCAATTAACATTGATACACAGTGGATTATCTAATCTACAGTCCTGAACTGACAAAAAAACTGATTTCATATTGGTAAAAATAAAATTTATCGATAATTGAACATCCCTATGAGTCTAAAGCTCACGTATTGTCCCTGCCGAGTCATGTGCTGATTGTATCGGCCACATAAGTATTATATACGTACGTGAGTGAACACCGCATCTGGTCCAAATAGGTAATTATATAGGTACTCTTTTGTGATTAGTAGTTAGATGGAAAAGGAATGTGATATCTCTTCTCTCTGTTGTTCAACCAATTGACGTCCAGTGCTGGAACTAGATCTCTTCAGGATCTCGACACCGCATGAGGTCATCAGTCCACGTCGTAGGGGTTCTGCCAACGCTGCGGTTTCCGGAGTTACTTACTTCGGTTACTCTGGTTCTTCTACGATTCTCCTAATTTCTGATTCGATAATGTAGAGATACTCCAAGCATAGCTAGCTCGATCACACCCTGAGTAGCTCTAAACTTTCTTTCACGTGATCGCTGCGATATGTGAGATGGTAAATAAGTTCTAAGATTACAAGACTATCTACCATCATACTATTTCCTATGTTTGATTCAACTTCTGCGATACCGAGGCTAACACAACGAGGGTCAGGATTTGCTCGAGACGCGAGTACTCCTCAACGGTCATTAGCGAAATGAAATTTTTATTTTTATAATGTTTTTTTTTACTAATATATAAATAATATATAAATAATATATAAAATAAATAACATATTCTGAATTTTATGCAGATTTTTTTTCTTAAAATATTCCTTTGAGTTATTGAATATATCAACCTGGGTTTAATTGAGATTATAGTTTCTTAGCAGTCGACATACTATCGAGTTTCCTGTATACATAAATTTATTGAAAGGGACGCAGAAAAGAAGAAAAAAGGTGTTTTGCGAGTTATGTGTTTAGGAGTGCGCAAGCGCACTACGTTGTTTACGAGATCAACGCAGTCGAAATGGCCGTTGCATATCCGGTGTAGGAAAAGAATGTCTAACAGGAATCTTCTGTTTTCAAAAGATATGAGTTTATACGTTTTACATAACTGTTTATAACTATCTGCTGTGGAGTAAATGCGCGGAGAGTGAAAAATTTTCGTATTACAAAAAAGAGCCATACGTGGCATCTACAATTTAAGTCCGCGTGATTCCCTGCGAGAGAAGTTTAAGGAAATAGGTATTCTAACATTTGCTTCACAGTATATTTTAAATAACGTAATTTTTGTATTATAAAACGATAGGTGATGTATATAATAGACAAAGTAGGAACCGACATAAGCTTGCGACTCCTGCTTTACGCCTAGCAAAAGTACGTAAATCGTTTGTGGGTTTGGGTATAAGATTCTATAATAAAATTCCGAAATCAATTTTGGTCATGCCATTACAGCAGTTTAAAAACACTGTTAAAAAGAGGCTGATACAGAAAGCCTACTATACTGTTGAAGATTACTTAGATGATAAGGATGTGTGGATATAGGTGCATTTCTACCCTGTACAAGACAGTAATAAATAAATGTAACTAGTTCTAAGATTTATATTTTAAAAAGAGCAACCGCCGAGTTTCTTGCTGGTTCTTCTCGGTAGGAACAGCTTTCCGAACCAGCAGTAAAGTTGACAATTCAAAAGCACTTGTTTACAAGTTTACTTGAATAAAGAATATTTTGAATTTGAATTTGAATTTGAATATCATTCCTGTTACTATTCGGGTGTGTTCGGTAACTAAAGTGTTTAAAAAATAAAGATTGCACTCTTTCTATGTCATGTTTTGATAATTGGTTACGGGGTTCCAGATGCAACTACAGTTGTTGTTTATATTATTATTATATCGTTTATTTGTCTGTTACGCTTTCACGGCTACTCCACTGGACTAATGTTGATGAAATCTCGCTTATTAAAGCTTATACACCGAGGTAGCGTATAGGATAAAAGAAATCCGTTTAACTTCGGGGACAAGAAAAAAATATAAACGATATTGAGGGTCACGTGAAGTCAACACTAATTATTTTATTAGGGTAACACTAGTAATTTTATTAAATTTGAAGTTAAAGAACGATAGATGATGGATGCTAGGCCGCTCCAAAAGACGCCATGTAGAATTCATTCTATAGTCAAATGAGCTCACGATGGTCACAGGAAGCAAAACAGAGACCGATGCTCAGCAGTGGCTGATCATTAAGGCGCTGAACAGAGCCAAATAGGCTGACTTTAAACACGTTTTTAACAAAAGCTATAGGGATGACGATTAAAAGAAAAATATATGTTAATATACATCATATCTCAGAGAGGATGTAAGATTTCAAAACATGATTACGATACTTTTTTTCGATAAAAAAAATTGGTAAATAGACCTCTGATTTTTACTTTGAACGTAAATATCTCTAATATTTATCAACAAAAATTGGTAAAATTAATAAGACTAATAAATCATTATAATATAAAGAGAATCTAAGATTTAAATTTTGAATTAATTAAGATATTTTATTCAAATTAAATATTTTTTAGAAAATAGCAAAACTGAAACGAGTCATCGTCTCGCTTCTCTTTTACATCTACGAATATAGACAGTGATCGCTGAGGCGCGCTGCTATATGGACGTGTGTCGCTAGCTGCCGCCTTTTGTGATAATGTGTCCTTTTTTAGGTGTTTAGTTATAATTTCAGCATACTTAGTTTTATAAGATTAATTAGACATAAGTTTTTTAAATAAATTGTACAAAAAAAGTTTGGATAAAATAGTGTACACCTACAATGGGTGTTAAAAAATTAAGTGTGTCGCTACGCCGTCGCAGAAATTGTGGGCGTGGCTTATATGCCGAAATCTGAATTTACGCCAGCTCTGTTCAGCGCCTTAAGTTAAAAACAAGAAGATATCACAGAGATCGCAAATAAAAAAATAATAATGAATACATTCTTTGTGTCGTTCTAATATGTAATTTACTGCGAGGACTCAGTGAACTTATTGCGGACAATTGCACCGAATAATTGCCCCGTACGTTCCCAGCGAGGGTGACTGGAGGAAATTGCTTGTTTCTTGTGATAATTGAACTGTTTCACACTTTTTTTTATTTGATTGCATTACTGATATTATATTTCTTGAAAAATCTTTTATACATTTTTTTTTGTTAATTTAATTAAAATCAACATTTGACATTGATGTATATAAATGATATTTTATTTAACTGAAATATTTTAGCTTTTAGAAATAGAATCATATGTGATTTACATTTATTTATAATTATTTATGTGCTTTAAATCCGCCGTGTGGTATCCTGCTGAATAGAATAGACCACCCTCATTTCTTACCGAGGTGTCGTAAAAGACGACTGAGGTTAGTTGTACCTAGCCAAATCATGTTACAACATGTTTAAAACATGTTGTGCCGACCGCACTTAGAGTGGGATAAGGGCAGGAGTATATATATGTGTGCTTAAAATAATATTACTACAAGGAATTAGCGGTAAAAGCGTAACAAACAGACTGACAGACTAAAAGTAAATTGTATTGAAGTGTTGTAAAAAATTCTCGCAGTGGTAAAAAATCGACTGTTAGTAGTAGGAGTAGTTAGTAGGAGCATTAGTCGAGTGCGCTACGTAAACCAATAGACATATTCTAAAATAATGTACTAGAGAATTGTAGATCTACAAAAATACTACTAATACAAATGTCGCGATACGATGTCTCTATCTCTTATGGTTAGCTCACATTAACTACTTTTACGTATAAAAGTCATTTAAAAATATCCCCGCAACCGAAGCATCATCAGGAGATAGACTCCACGACAAAATCGCAATTTGCAAAATTGCGATTTTGTCGCGGGGCGAAACGATTGTTGAGTTTGTGATAGTGAACGTGTGGTGTGCTAGTGTATTGTGGTGGAAGTGGTGGAGGTTTGTGCATGTGTTTTTACGAATCCTGCACGTATCGGGTATGAAAATACGGATATATATATATATTATCTATTTACTGTATCGCGGATTATAGCAAAATAATTTTATTATTACTTTTGTATTATGGATCTCCGCAAAGTAACGCCTAATTCAATAAATTACGAATATTACTGTTTTCTTTTGTTGGTACTGAACACAGTAACAATTATTATCTAAAAAATGCGTTCAATAATTTTGCAATTTAATATAGATCAAAATTGTCCTTTACGCCATATGAATCAAATAAATACTTTAGAAGATATTATAGATAAAACTTATACCCCACCAAAAGAACATTATCTCCGCGAGCCAGCGCTCTTTTCACGACATACCGCCGTAATTTGACTTTGAGTAGACGTAAAACACACACTTGTTGAACACTCAATGTTGTATGCATTATTTTTGCCTACGTATTCTTAGGTAGGTATTTTTCTTTCTTTGAATTTAATTTTGGTTGAATATATATTTTTCAAGCTGTGAAAGCCTAGCGGTGAAACCGTGTGACTCTGTAGAGACAATCATAGGTTCAAACCCCGGGCAGGCACCAATGACTTTTTCTATTACAACTTATGTGTCTAATTGATAATTGAAATTTATTACACGCTTTTCGGTGAAGGAAAACATCGTGAGGAAACCTGCATATCTCTAGAGAATTCTAGGGACGTGTGTAACCTACCAATCCGCATTGAAGCAGCGTAGTAGGTCTTAGCTCCAATTCTTCTCTTTAAAAACGGAGAGAGGAGGCCTATGCCCAGCAGTGGGATAGTAAGAGGCCGTTACTTTACTTTTACTTTGTATATTTTACACTCAGAATAAAATGAAAAGGATTTTCGCGGACTTTGTTTGACCCTGCCTTTAGCTTCGCGAGACGCGGGTTCGATCCCGCCAAGGGCCAACATTTTACATAAACAATTGTTGGTTCTTCGAGTGGATGTTATTTGTATTTAAACATGATTTAAAATTATGTATGTAGTATATCTACCAGTTGTCCGTCACCCATAACACAAGTATTAAATTACTTACTTTGGGGTCGGACGACCGTGTATGTAAGTGCTCCATATATTTATTTATTTGTTAAACACTTATTTACATTAGAGCGAAGCCGCACAAATAGTACATAATAAATAAAAAAATAATATTAACAATTTTATTTAAACCAAAGCAAATCTCATCTCATTCATTCTCATACTCATTAAGGCGCGTAGATGTCCTACACGGAATGACATTAATTATATTTAAGGACCTCATAAAACAACATTACTGCCGCGCGGACTATACTTACACACTGTTCCCTCCCAATTATTGGCCATAACTGCCGGTTCGATTCCCGTCGATAATTATTAGTGTTCATTCCAAACATATGGACATAAATAACTTTGACGGTCCGCCGTCTCCGTTAATTGGCTGGGTTGACGCGGACTCCAAATTAACAGCCGAAGACAGTCTTGGAATCGTAAACTTTTGGTTCTCTGAGCATTTATAAAATAAATATGACGGCGTTCGAAATGTTTCGAATAATTTGAAATGTTGAATTGAGTGACGTTGGATGTCACTCAGGCGAAGTGTCGTTACTGTGGCAGCGGGGCAGCCATCTTTTAACAAGGGATCGGCACGAAAAGAGCCAGCGCACCGCGGCTTCGACAAATAGCCATACAATTGGGAAAGCCAGGCGAATAATCGTTATTGCAACTGTTTTAATTAATTCTGTTCAAGTTACTGTGTGAATCTTTTAGAGACAAATAATTATAAATGCTGTCAACTCTTCTTTAGAATTTCCCACCCACAAACATAGCCCACAGAGTATGAAGACAACTACTATTTCTGATGATGGCCATTCTGCGTCAAATATATAAATAATAATAGATATGACAATTATCTCTATGCGAGAGAAGTTTAAAGACATAGGTGTTCTTACATTAGATCCACAGTATACTTTTGGCAATATACTTTTTTATCATCATTCTCCTACCCTTATCCCACTCTAAGTGGGGGCGGGAAAACATGTTACAAACAAACATGTTGTCACATGATTTGGCTACGTATTTTACGACCGGCCGCCTGCCTGACGTCAACTTACCTTAGTCGCCTTTTACGACACCTCGGTAAGAAATGAGGGTGGTCTATTCTATGCAGCCGGATACCACACGGCACTTACCTTAGTAGCCTCTTACGACACCTCGGTAAGAAAGGAAGGTGGTCTATTCTATTCTGCCGGATACCACACAGCGTTTTAGCAATATACCTACTTTTTGTGCATTAATATATACATAGCTACCTAATTATAAAAATATTGGCAATGTATAAAAGACAAGGTAGGAACCGACATAAATTTGCTACTCCTGCTTTTCGCCAAATTGTTTGAGAGTTTTCGTATAAGATTCTATGATTAAATTACGTCGTGTGGTATCCGGCTGAGTAGAATAGACCACCCTCATTTCTTACCAAGGTTTTGTAAAAGGCGACTAATGTAAGTTGACCCACCGTGTGGTATCCGGTTGATTAGAATAGACCACCCTCTTTCTTACTGAGAAGTCGTAAAATACGGCTAAGGTGAGTTAACGTCAGGCAGGCGGCCGATCGTAAAATATGTAGCCAAATCATGTCACAACATATTTGTAACATGTTGTGCCGACCCCACTTAGAGTGGATAAGGACAGGAAGATGATGAGATGATGATGATTCTATGATTAAATTCCTTAATATATTTTTAGCTTTACCATTACAGCAGTTTAAAAAAAGAAGCTGATACTGAAAGCCTACTATACTGTTGAAGATTACAAAGATGATAAGAACGCATGGATATAGTTATTCTTCGACCTTATTTGAGATACTCGGCAATGCTTTTGTGCTCGCCCGTCCCGTCCGGTGACGCTGTAAAAGCCATTAGGGCTAACAGCATACAGTCAGTTCGGAAAAAAAAAATATTTGAGATAGTAATGAAATAATATAACTAGTTATAAGAATCCCATTTTTTTAAGAAAGTTCCACCGAGCAAAGTATCTACTTAGTGTGATAGGACATTCCGGAATGCCATTAAGCATTAAAATAAAGTTAGATAAAGGTCTGTCGTTAATTTATTTTTCTTTAATTAAAAGACTTTTACACAACACGTGTAAACCGACTGTATTATACCCTAATAGTTAACGTAATAAATTAATATTGATCTCAACAAAAAGAGTTGGAACAAAATTGCATGCTTCCTCCGAAATCAGGTAGGTCTCTTAGTTTTAGCCGCGAACTGTGGATATCGCGGTTGAAGCCCGCGATAGAAGACTGTAGAAGACTTTGTACATTTTGAAAAAAGTGAGATAGTGATAGGTGACCGATGCCAAAACACAGTGGAAGGAAATGCATAATCAGATACAATCAATGGCGGAATAGTAGGTAATGTGACCCGCATTCTAATAGGTGTAATCAAATACCCACAATCTATGAACTCGTCTAACTTTTGTAATTCACTCCACCAACTTACAGGGACAGCCGCTAGCTCTCAACCTATGCCATAGATCTCTATACATATCAGACACGACCACAATAACGCCATACTAGAAAACCACTCTTTAACGATTGACTAATCAAAGTCATACCATCAGCCCTCCACTCCGCCCTAAGCCGTGGTCGAGCCTCACAGGAGGCACCCTTAGGACGACGTTCCCCGACGCTATTAGAGCTTCTGCGCTCTACTCTCTGCATTTCGCAACCTCGGCGATGCTTCTGGGCTCGCCCGTCCCGCCCGGTGACGCTGTAAAGGCCGTTAGGGGTAACAGCACACAGTAAGTTAAAAAAAGAACGATTTAAAAGCTCGTAATAATCCATACTATATATACATAAATACAATAAACATTTATTGTTGTTTTAAAAGCATACGAAATGATATAAAGAATGTAAAAAAAGTATGTAAACATTTAATGGCATATTTAACAATCCACCGAATTTATAGTGACAATTTACGAGTAACAGTTATACAAATGAAAAAAACACACATACACAACATCAACTGGTATTACTAAAATCCACGTAAGAATAGTTCAGACCCTTTTTTTTCGGTCACTAACTAATGCTGTTAGCCCTAATGGGCTCTTACAAGCGTCCTCTTACAGCGTCACCGAGAGAGTGGGCGAGCGCGGAAGCATCGTCGGGGGTGTAAACTGTGAGAGCGAGTCTCGAGCGAGGCTCGCAGCAACCTGGGAGCGTCGCCTTAATGGTGCCTCCTGTGAGGCCGGACCTCGGCTTAAAGCGACGCGCTGTGGTGGACTGTATCGGACTCAAAGTTCAGACCCTTACAGCTCAATTAAGAATCAAATTTAAGAAAAACAAAAAGTTAAAATAAAGTAGCAATTAAAGAATAAAAACAATAAGTTATCAATCACAATATCATAATTGAATTGAATTGATTGAATTTATTTTTCGAATGATTTTACAAATTTTTCCGCAGCTTTTTAATCGATGGATAAATGGATAGGTTAATACAGATATTAATAAATACAGATACAGAATTGCTAACGTAATAGGTAGCAATTGAATTGCTATTGTAACACAAAACAACGGACAAACGGTGGCCTTATTCAAATTCAAATTCAAATTCAAAATATTCTTTATTCAAGTAAACTTGTAAACAAGTGCTTTTGAATCGTCAACATCTACTGCTGGTTCGGAAAGCTGTTCCTACCGAGAAGAACCAGCAAGAAACTCGGCGATTGCTCTTTTCCAACAATAATTCTTATCACTAGTTACATATAGTTATAAATGTCTTGTACAGGTTGAAGAGAAGCTATATCCACGCATTCTTATCTTCCAGGTAATCCTCAATAGTATAATAGGCTTTCTGAATTAGCCTTTTTTTAATAGTATTTTTAAACTGCTGTAAAGGTAAAGTTAATGTAGATTGTGGAATTTTATTATAGAATCTTATACCCAAACCCACAAACGAATTACGAACTTTTGCAAGGCGCAAAGCAGGAACCGCAAGCTTATGTCGGTTCCTACTTTGTCTATTATATACGTCGCCAATCCTTTTATAATTATGTATATTCATATGTACAAAAATTAAATTACTAAAAATATACTGTGAAGCTAATGTAAGAAACCTGTTTCCTTGAACTTCTCTCGCAGGGAATCGCGCGAATTTAAATTGTAAATGCCACGTATGGCTCTTTTTTGTTATTTTATTACTAGTAAGTGATCTTCCAGGCGACCCCTACAGATGCCATGAAGAAGGAACAGACAGAATATCATACCACAGTAATTATATGGCAAAAATCGTATCTAAAACATTGTTAAGTCTGTTAAAAGCTAAGTGTTGGACAAAGTTGTGTTGATTGTGCGATTAGGGAGCCGGCTCACGTGTATCGTGTCGTGCCAGGCACCCACCACTCCACTGTCCAATTAACACGAGTTTTTTAATTCCATTCCCATCGCAACGATAACGCCAAGGTTGACTCGAATAATTGAAAACTTTTTCAAAAATCGTGCACTCACTGTGACGGTACTGATTTACTGACACAATTGTCACGCGATACAGCGTATACGGAATTTTATGGTGTTTATGAGAAGCATTTAATAATCGCGCTTCGGAATTGAAATGTGTCTGACTTGAAATTGATTTATATCTTTCATGTAGTAGGCTGTGATAGCCCAGTGGTGAGTCCGCACGACTCTCTAGAGACGAACATGGGTTCAAGACCCGCAGGCACCAATGAGTTTTTTATTAAAATTTATGTGTCTAATTGATAACTGCAATTTATCACCCGCTTTTCGGTGAAGGAAAACATCGTGAGGAAACCTGCCTATCTCTAGAGAGCTCTAGGGATATGTGTTACCTACCAATCCGCATTGGAGCAGCGTGGTAGGTCTTAGCTCCAATCCTTCTCTTCAATAAACGGAGAGAGAAGGCCTTTTCCCAGCAGTGGGATATTAATTACTTTACTTTTTTATTTTGTAGTTCATAGAGGTATTATATATAATATAATATATTTATTTGTATTAAATAAATGCCAGTACAGTTATAAAAGTATGATACATTTTACAACAATATATTCAGCCATTTCTGGCATATACTTGTTTTAAAATTTAGCGAATGTAATTTTATAGAAAATAAAATTTAAATTTAAATACATCATTTATTATTTATTAAATAATATTATAGTTACATTATTGATTACTTAGTCGAAACAGAAAATGTCATAAAATAACAACAATGGAGTTTATAAATGCTATCTGTCAAAAAATTCTTTAACTGAATAAAATGGGTTATTCGACAGTGATTTTTTTATTTCATTTTAAATTTTTCCGTGGTCACATGGTTCTTAGAGTAGGGAAGCCAGTCTAAAATGTGCCTTATTACAATAGAGAGAAAGCAAATGAGATTAATCATCCATCTCTTTTTAACGCGTGCGTAGTGAGCAAACGTCATTTTGAATGTTATCAAATAACGTTCTCAGTATTTATTAAATTAAGAACGCGTAATTAATATTTCTCTACGCATGTTTGATTAGACAAAGATAAGTATACGAATCTATTTTTCCCTCTCACTCTCAGCAGCACTTACAGCAGGCTTACCATGAACTCTTATTGTGACTCAATTGAAGACGTAAACTAAATTGTTTTGCTTTTTCATACCATGATGTCTTAAAGACGTACACTTTGAGTCGTTGCCGAATGAGCATACGGTATGCCTCCTAAAAACATTTGAGTAAAAGAGACAGAGTTATCTACAGTTAATATAACGTTGTCCTTTTCAAACACACTTCATGGTACGAAAAGAAAGCGGTTGGGTTTAGGTACTGACTTTGAATTGAATCGTTTTCTAAAAGTTCATGGTAGGCCTACAGGCCTGTAGTTTACTCCTGTACTTTAGTTAATGTCTTAGTTACGTCGTAAATTTAGTTAAGAATATAATATCGTCAAGCATTAATAGCCGACAGGTGAGGCCGTGTGGCTTATATCAACGATTCACAGGTTCAAACCAATGGGTTCTTCTGTTAAAACTTATGTTACTAATTGTGAACGCTTTTCGGTGACATAAACCATCGCCAGGAAACCTGCACATTTATAATAATCTGGGGATATGTGTAACCTACAAACCCGCATTGGAACAGCGTGATGGGTCTAAGATCCAACCCTCGTCCAAGCAGTGGGATATCAATACATCGTTACTTTTAACATATATTTCAATTTAAAAACTCATGGGATATTTGAACGCGATCCCCTGGTAAAAATCACTCAAAGGTCGGCCATCACTTTAGTTATTGCATTATAAAAACTTTTGCAACTGCGTATTATTGCCCATTGACTAACTATGACTAACTAGTATCCTAAGGTGTTGGAATGTCGACACCGCAACGGAAAACGTCGAGTCGGTAGATCCCATACGAGGTGGATTGAAGACCTAAAAACGGTTGCGGGGATCTTAGTAGTTGTAGGATCCAAGCTGCACAAGATCGGGTGGTCTAGAGATCCCGTCTAGTAAACTATGTCAAGCAGTGGAATAGAATGAATAGCTTTATTCTTTCACACAACACAAAATAAACAGGTTACATACAGAGAGCAATAACAACAGAAATTATATATAAAGTAAACTTAGAATGTGTCTTGCCAAAGAAAACGTTCTGGCTTAGCTTAATGCTGGAGATAAAAGAATACCAACAACGCCTGATATTCTGCCGGATCCCTGTCGAGGGAAGTCGAGTGTGAAATAATTATCTAGCTAAAATATGTACTACAATATATTTAACTCGATATAAATCGACATTTAATATTATACTATAATTTAATACTATTCGCCTGTTATTGTAATATATTTAATTTTATATATATTCTATCTATATATATATATCCTTATAGCTAACATCTTCCCAGTGTGACCAGTATAGAGGATGCATTTAAAGGTTTATTCGCACTTTTGTAAGCGAAGTGAATGGATGTCCATCGGTTCATCGGTTCATGACGATCATCGTCATTCGTTCTTCACCTTCTTCTTTATATTGAGACCTGTCTGGTCTGTCTTATACCTTTAATATCTGACTATTGATCCTCCATATAGCGGCTACATCCCCTTACACATCACTAAATTACGAAGGGACGCTACAAAATTGTGACTGTCATATATTGTTTGTGATGTCGCCTGTAATCGAACCCCTCGCGACACTTTAGCATTTGTCTTCATTCCGATACTTAGACGTCAAGAGAGGGGACAATGTCGATATCGACATGACACTAGATAAGTTACGAAAATTACGAAATAATATCTATGTAATGCTCAGTGTAGAATCATTTAAATTAAAACTATCAAATTGCCTTCCTGTGGGAATAGGCTCCACGGAAACTCTTATCTACACCTAATTCAACGACACTACAAACACCTGTAAGGTATCATTATATAAGACAGCGAAAAAACTCTTAAAGCCTTTAATAATCTTCGATAACATAAAGAGTGTCGGGAAAAATAATTTAATTATTATTTATTTAAGATTTACTTTATTTTATTACTCTATTGCATATACATTAAAGTGATCTCTTCCAGGTAAACGGTACATTAAGGACCTATTTTTTTTAATATGTTTTAAACCATTATATGGTAAGATATACTTCTTAAATATATATTTAAACATAATCATGTCCATGTCGTTAGCGAAATTTACTAAATCGATATTCCTTTATCGGTTAAATAATTAACAGATAAAGGAATATCGATTTAATAAATTTCACAGTGCACATCCCTAAACGTAAAGAACAAGCAACATTGATATTAATTTTGCCTTCGTGCACCAAATCACGTCGCTATCTAATTATCCGATACCGGTAAATATTAAATTATGAAATTTGCGACCTTCTTCCTTCCCAAGGGAAATAATAGGCATGTTTTTAAATGAAATAAGGAGGGAATTCTGCGATAACCAGCCGTTCCGGTTTTCAATTAGGCGTTTTGTTATTTTATATTGTTTTTGTGTCGAAGTGTCGAGTAAATAAAACAAAAGGCGGATGAGGTGATTGAGAGGGATATTGGGTATCAATTTTATTTAAGATTAAGAATTAATTTTAGGGAACAACATCTTTTATTACCATGCCATGTGGTATCTGGCTGAGTAAAACCACCCTCATTCCTTACCGAGGTACCGAGGTGTCCCACCACACGGTGGGATAACTTAACTTAGTTGCCTTTTACACCACCACCCTCTTTCTTAACGACGGGTCGTAAAATACGACTAAGGTAAGTTGACGTCAGGCAGGCGGCCGGTCTCAAAATACTTAACCAAATCTTGTGATGTTGCTACATGTTTTTCAATTGTTGTGCCGACCTTACTTAGAGTGGGATAAGGGCAGGAGGATGATGAGGACGATGAACGTTTTTATTACTATTGTTTCATTATTTAAAATGTTGGTAACTGAATGTATAAAAAAAAGAAAAGCAACAGCCTGTTACTATGCCCACTGCTGGGCTAAGGCCTCCTCCCTCCGTTTTTGGAGAGAAGGATTTGATCTAAGACCTACCAAGCTGCTCCAATGCGGATTGGTAGGTTACACATATCCCTAGAATTCTCTAGAGATATGCACAAGAGCGTGTGATAAATTGCAATTATCAATTAGACACATAAGTTTTTAATAGAACAACTCATTGGTGCCTGCCCGGGGTTTGAACCTATGTCATCTCTAGAGAGTCGCATGGTCTCACCACTAAGCTATCTCAGCTTTTGTGACACAACACTGAATGTATATATACTATGTATATTACATAAGTATACAATTTTAAAATGTATAAATAAACAATAGAATATCTCATATACAATTTTTGTCTAAAAATCCATTGTGCTGCCCTTTATTAATTTCTTTTTATCCCTTTTATTTTTTTTTTAATCATAATTTAGCTATTTTAATTAATTTTAATATTTTCTTGTTAATACTTTCATTTTTTTTGTAATATGAAACAAATTCGTCATGGTCATTTTAATCAAATTTTTTCCCGGACAATTGACATAAAACCGTAATGTATTATCAACCTAATCCTTCCGGAAAAATTGCACTACCTTTTAGTAAAAACCGTATAAAAATACGTTCAGTGCCTAGATTTTGAAAAAATCGATCACATGCACACAGACAGATTTTTGGTACTTTGTTTTATAATAAGTATAGATAGATTAAAATATATTTGCCTGACTTGACTTTGACTGGCTCGTTGACGCAGTTGGCAGTGAACCTGTCTTAGGCCAATATTTTCTTTCAAAAATTTGTTGGTATTTCGAATCTGGGTGTATATTTGTATTAACGTATGTATTTTAAATTATATATGTATATATTTTACCAAGTATTAAGTAGTAATTTAGTAATATTTACCAAGTATTAAGTTACTTACTTTGGGAACGGACAACCCTGTGTGACCATATATTCATATATTTTTTTTATTTATATCTAACTAGCTGTGCTTGTGGATTCGCCCGTGTGTAAATTAGTGTATTTAATTGCAATTTTGAACATAAAAGTAGTTATTGTGAGTTAAACATAAGAGACATGATATCGCGGACTTTTTTGTAGTAGTTTCATAGATCTACAATTCTTTAGTACATTACTTTAGCGTATCTCTGCTGGTTTACGCAGCGCACGCGACTAAAGCTCCCGAGCAAGTTTTTTAGCAACTGCGCGATCTCTTCAACACAATTTATATAATACCGATATGTACTATTTAGAGGAAGTATTGCACTATCTTTTGGTGAAAACCTTACAAAAATCTGTTCCGTAGATTTTGAAAACATCGATTACATACAGACAGACAGCTTTTTGAGACTTTGTTTTATAAGAATTAGAAGTATATAGATATGCTACCATATGGTAGTAAAAAGTACGCATTTTTTTCCCGACCTACGACAATACCGAAAGCGTGAAAGAAATTACGATACCGTTTAGCGTAATAGCTGTTACGGTACCAATCAAGCGTCAAAGGAATGCATTACCGATACCAAATCACCGGGGACCAATTACAACGTTGAAGGAGTCAAGCCGCGGGCCGTGTGGGAACTGAAATTTGAATTTGAAATTTCGGTACCAATTTAGCTTGAGGTGCAGGCGACAGATACCGTAACGCAGTGGGAAACGGGTGATCCAATTGTATTGTATGGGGAAAATCATTAGATACTACGGCCGGTAATAAATATTCATTTGCACTGTCCGAATTTTACTAATTATGATACGCCAAAATTATGATACATAATTTAGTTGTATCTCTGCGCCGTGTGGTATCCGCCTGAGTAGAATAGACCACCCTCATTTCTTACAGAGGTGTCGTAAAAGGCGACTAAG
This sequence comes from Morpho deidamia, assembly GCA_947086505.1. Taxonomy (NCBI): domain Eukaryota; kingdom Metazoa; phylum Arthropoda; class Insecta; order Lepidoptera; family Nymphalidae; genus Morpho; species Morpho deidamia. The sequence goes on from CAMTZC010000011.1 coordinate 4,926,632, forward strand.
GTAAGTCGACCTACAATGTGGTATCCGGCTGAGTTGAATAGACCACCCTCATTTCTTACCGAGGTGTTGTAAAAGGCGACTAAAGTAAGTCGACCCGCCGTGTGATATCCGGCTGAGTAGAATAGACCAACCTCATTTCTTATCGACGTGACGTAAATATTATTGCCCTTATCCCACTCTACATGGAGTCGGCACAACATGTTAAACATGTTGTCACATGATTTGGCTGGGTATTTTACGAACAGCCGCATGTCTGATGTCTACTTACCTTCATCGCTTTTTACGACACCTCGGACAAAACGTATTGTATATAACTTAATTTAAATAAAGCACACAAGATGAATTTTTATCAACGAAACTGGGAAGTCGACTACCAAAACACTGATTATAGGTAATTAAAGTCGATTATCATTATAAAGATGGCGTATTCTTCCCAGATATATTTATCGTCCAGTTTTGTCCATACTACTCCAGTCACAATATTAATACCGGGTCGCGTCGCTCCCGAGGGGTTTCTAAATCATCCGTCCCTGTCGCTCCCCGCGCCCGCCGCTTGCGACATAGAGTGGATAAGACGGAAATTACAAATACAGATAATAACATTATTACAGATAAAAACAAAATTAAATAATCTACAGATAACAAAGATTTGATATCTTTGTTAACTGTAGATAACGATTTGGTTTCATACAGTTATTATAATAAAGAAAGCAAGAGGAGAAACAAGCAGGTTTGTGATACTAGTATAAAGAAGAAGAGAGAGTCTTTCCGGACTCTTATGATCTAAAGAAATTCAAAAAAGAGTGAATAGGCACTATAGTGGCAAGCGCAGTCCACCTTAGGTTACATCCTTCGCTTTCCATCAGGGGAGATCGTAGCCAGGCGCTAGCCTTTGATCATTAAAAAAAAATAGGTAGGCTTGTTTCTCTTTTTTTTGATGGACACAGTTTGGGCTGGCCCTCTTCTCTAGTATAATATTTTTGTTTTGGATTTCTAGTTTTAATTTGTTTTTTTTTGGTATATAGACTTCGCATCAACTTAAAATTCACCTTTTGTATTTTGTGTATACTGCCAAGTGTATTTTGCTGTTCTCAAAGGAAGATTTTTTTATATTAAATACAAATTAAAATGAGTCTTTATTCAAATTGGCCTTCACAAGCACTTTTGAATGGTCAAATTAAAATTAAAATGAAGCTACGACTGGTTTGGAAAGATGCTCTAACCGAGAAGAATCAACAAAAAACTCGGCGGTCACTCTTTTCAAAAATAAATATGACAATATTGTATTTCTAATTCTTAACAAACATAGATACCAATATCATCTAGTACGTAACTGATCGCAATTTAAGTCCGAGCTTACTTATCATTAACATAGTCTTCAACATTATAATAGGCTTTATTAATGAGAGCTCTTTAATTGCCTTTTTGGTCTTGTTACACAAGACCAAAAAGGCAAGTCCAAAGTAGATTGAGGAATTTTATTATAAATAAGTATACCGAAGCCCACAAATCATATCATATATGTTAACACGTCCAACTCCACTTAGAGTGGACTAAGAGCAGGAGAATGAATGATGATGTCATTAAAACTTACTATGCTAATTAAAAAAGACAGCAAAGAAGTCCCATAACGTGAAATTATTTACTTACTTTGTATTTAATCGCCTAATAGATTTTTCAATTTATCACACACACGCTTTTCGGTAAAGGAAAACATTGCCATGAAACCTATATATATCTCTCGAGAATTGTGAAAATATGGGTAACCTACCAATCCACATTTGAGCGTGGTGAGTCTAAATTCCAACCTCTCTCCCCAAATAAGTGAGAGGACACAAGTTTTAACAGAAAAGATCACTGGTGTCTGCCCGGGGTGAAGAACTCGTGACCTCCTCGAAGAACCTCTCGGTTTCACCGTTTGGCTTTCACAGCTTAATATAATATATAGTGGTAATAAAAAAAAGGAAAACAATAGACTGATACTATCCCACTGCTGAACATAGGCCTCCTCTCTTCGTTTCTAATGAGACGGGTTGGAGCTAAGACCCACTATGCTGCTCCAATGCGGATCGGTAGGTTATACATATCCCCAGAATTCTCTACAGATATGTAGATTTCCTCACGATTTTTTCATTGACCGAAAAGAGTGTAATATATAGCAATTATCAATTAGTACATAAGTTTTAGTACCAAAACTCACTGATGCCTGTCCGGGTTTGAACTCGTGATAATCTCCAAAGAGTCACACGGTCTCACTACTGAGTTGTCACCTCTAGTAGTAGTAAAGTGGCTATAAATTAACAAAAATATAAAGGTAACGTCCACACTATTCTAACAAGCAGCACCGCCTCCGGTTACATTCGTTTTACTGTGTAATTTTTCTTATGTTATTTATTTATTTATTACGGAGTGAGTGATCTATATCACGTCATATCTTACACTCTTGTAAATGGGTTGGCATTATTCAGACGCATCGGCTTTGTCTTGGCGAATATGGAACTGCCTTTACCTTAAGCGATTTTTCGCGTTCGTTTTAATTAATATAGTATTCACTTATTAACGAAGGCAAATACTAAAATTTTCGGGTAGTATTATAAAGTACTCGACTCTTTGAGTCTAGTCGAGTTTTAGTCTGGACTTGAATAGCCAAGACGACTCTTGTGAACAGAACTCTATAACTAGAGAAGTAAAGTATTCATAAATACTTTCGAATGTAATAATTTTTCTTAACTGATCATATGCTCTTAGCAACACAGTGCAGGATGGGCGGAGCATCTTGAGGGTGCGGATAGAGATACGGAAGTTAGAGTGTAGACATTCTTCTAGCGTCGGGTATGTACTAAGGATGCCTCTTAATAAAACAGATCACAGCTTATAGCGGCGTATAGTGGAAAAAGGTAGGTGTGTTTTCTCCTCCAATCTTCTCACGGCGTGATGAAATGATGAAAAGCATAGGTCTACTGACGTCAAAACACGTACTTCTCGCCGCTGAATGGGAAAAATATAAAAAAGGTATAAATATAAAATAAGCTATAAATAAATTATCATTAATACTAACATAGTCTCTTAAGATAACAAAATAGATGTAATGGTTTTTTTTTAATTTAAATTTAAACTATCGTGAGTAGTATTCATAGTAAATGTATAGAAACCTGATATACCTACGTCTAATTTTCTCGGGTTAGTCCGACTAGTTTCGCACCCGGGGAACTTATTTATGAGCTCTTTACACAACATTATCGCGACGGAAACTTGATTGTCTTAAATTGAAACAATTTTATATTTTAAAACTCTTTCTAAGTGCTTAAAATGACCTAAAAACATCCGCATATGTCTTCACATTTTTATTGACATATTCAAATCAGAAATTTTAATGTATAAATTCCAAATTCTATCTAATCTAATCTAATAGTATTCTAATTACGTATGCAATACGTTATCGCCTAGCAGATGCACTTTATCACAATTCAATCCGATGATGCAGCATAATTATGGTAAAAAATCAAATCCTTTGAGAATCAGTAACGAGTTGACGGTGAATTGGCAGATAATCGTCACCTGCTCTGACATCTGGCGGTCAGCGATGACCGAAATCACAACGGATAAAAAAGGAATCGAATCGATGAACAATAGGGCTGCGATATCAATAGTTTTCTATATCGAAAACATCTTTAAGCGTGACTAATATGTTAGTACAAATAAAATGATAAACTGGTTTTGTTTTAATCGGCAATTAAAGAAAATCTATCTACTACTGCATGAAAATCGGACTTTTCGTTTTTACAACGTATACGTGGAAGATTATTAAAACCACAGACATATTAAACTACTCTATCACTAATAATAAATCACAGCAACTGTAAGCATAAAACGCAAAGTTATCTCAAAAGTTTCTTTAGAAAAGTCATACGCGCTGTCTAAACTTTCGTTCTAAAAAGTAGATCCAGAAATGTTGTGAAATCGACCAATAATTTATACGCTTATTCGAGCTTCCTTATGAGTTCAAACCTCTAATTGAGAAATGCAATTTATCACACGCTTTTCGGTGAAGAGGCTTTCCGAGAGGTCACAAAAAGCTTGTGATACCTAAGTCGCGACTCTGCAGAGTCAGCAACTCATTTGTTGGTCTCGCTATTCGCTTCTATAATAAAATTCCTCAATCCATTCTAGACCAGTGTACAGAAAGACTCCAACTAAGTGTAAAAAATATGCTTATACGCTGGCTATGTAATCTACCAATCTGCAATGGAGCAACTTCCTAGGTCTTAGCTCCAACCCTCTTCTGCATAAACGCAAAAAGGGAGACAGACCTATGCCCAGCAGTGGGATAGTAAGAGGCCGTTAGTTTACTCTTTAGGTATATATAATGCACAAAATAATAATACTCCTTATATAATTGCTATTATAGCAATTAACAACGTTTAAAATAAATAGGAACCTTTATAAACTCCTATGAACTAACTTGCTTTCATAGCGATAATGGATCGTATGTAGGGCGCTACATACTCTTTTAATTTTTTTTTAAAGTAAGAGACTTTTAAAAGTAAGACACTTTTAAAAGTCTACTGTGTGACCGGACCAAGGCCTATATCGATGTGTAGCCACAACAACACAACATAAAAAATCATAACTGACATCCTTTAACGCAGAAGACCTGTGTTTCTGTTGAATACAATATTTTTGAGAAGAGATTTTCGGTGTTTGATTTCACAGGAATCTTAGTTAAATCTTCTGTTATAGATTAGTTTTGTTCAAATTCAATTCTTCCAATTTTTTTGAGAAGCGTTTAAAGAGACTTTAGTTATGGCGAGAACTTCGAGGTCTAATATATAAGAATAGTTCTTGCGATTTTGTCGTGGAGTCTATCTCCCGATATTGCTTCGGTTGCGGTTTTTTGTTTTGCGTTTTAGTTTTTGGTTTGCGAAACGATTGTCGAGTTTGCGATAGTGAACGTGTATTGTGCTTGTGTATTGTGGTGGCAGTGGTGGAGGTTTGTGCATAAATGATTTACGAATCCTGTATGTAACGGGTATGAAAAAACGGATAGTCCAGTATACATTTAGCACTATCTATATGTACATTTTCTATTTACTGTATCGCGGATTGTAAAGTAAAGTAGCGGCCTGTTACAATCCCACAGCTGGGAATAGGCCTCCTCTCTCCCTTTTTGGAGACAAGGGTTGGAGCCAAGACCTACCACGCTGTTCCAATGCGGTTTGGTAGGTTACACATATCTCCAGAATTCTCTAGAGATATGCAGGTTTTCTCACGATGTTTTCCTTCACCGAATAGCGTGTGATAAATTGCAATTATCAATTAGACACATGAGTTTTAATAGAAAAACTCATTGGTGCCTGCCCGGGTTTGATCTCGTATTCCCTCGAAAGAGTCGCACAGTCTCACCGCTGGGCTATCACAGCTCGCGGATTATAGCAAAATAATTTTTATTATTACTTTTTTATATAAGAATAGGTTTATTACCTCTTTATGACAAATATGTATACAAACTTAACTTAAAATAACTTAAGTAACAAATTTCAGCTTTACAATTAAGGACGTGCTAATCGTTTTAATTCTATATTACTGTGAGTACAGAAAACATCTGTTGTATAATGACATACAAATGAGGATGGCGGATGCAAGTGTCGACATAATTCACGTCACTTTGACACCGCATATCGACATGCGTGTCGGTTTATCGGGCACCACTTATTAAAGTTCTGTCACACCTAAGATTTCTTGAATGCTAAGCGACCAATAGTTTATTACAATAGTTTAGTATATAGTAAATTCTAATGAAATAAAATAAGTTATTAAAAATTAGCTATCACTATAAATGGCAACCTTTCCATCAAATAAATTTCTTTTTTGACATAAAATCGTTATTAGACAATTTGTTGGTTCTTCGAGCCTGGGTGTATATTTGTATTTAAGTGTGCATTTAAAATTATATATGTAGTATATCTACCAGTTATCCGTCACCCATAACACAAGTATTAAGTTACTTACTTTGGGGTCGGACGACCGTGTGTAAGTGTCCCATATATTTATTATTATTATTACAATTTGCTAATTTTAGGCATAATTAAACCTAAGATTCATATTCATAGAACATTAAATGTCATTTTTTGCATTAAAAGTACATAGTAAACAAAAATCGATATGGAAATTAGTGGCTACGTCATAACATATTTTTTTTTATTTATTTAGGTTTACTTACAAATAGCTTACACTAATAATATAAATTCTTACTTGCTAAATACAAAAGTTAAGTGTAACAATTCACTTAAAAGTAAACTCCTCTAGCATAAATTTTATTCTTATTACATATGTATATTTCTTAAATCTTACAAGTCAGAAGCAGTGTTAAGTATATTTAAACGAATGGTTTGATAAAATACCCTTTGAGTGTCAAAATGTAAATCGATATGATCACTGCATTTGTTGACAACTTTGCAAAATATTATATATATAATTGATGATAACATATCATGGTATGTTATCATCAATTAGTGGATTTGATTCCAAAATAATATAATTTTAATGGAGACATTATTTATTTATATTATTTATAAAAAAAAATGTTTTAAACTTATTACTTTGTGAAACTTAGCGCTTCTGCTTTATACAAATATCTTAAAAGATAAAATCTATGGCTGTTGCTATTTGAAGAAATTATTTCGGCACTTATTATACTTCAGAAGCACAAATAAAACAGGACTTTTCATATACGGATATATTGAGACGTCTTGATACAACATTAATTATTCACTGAAGGTAAGAGTAATTTAGAATAGAATAGCTTTATTCATTCACACAACACAAAATAAACAGGTTACATACAGAGAGCAATAACAACAGCCATTATATAGAAAGTAAATTTAGAATGTGTCGTGCCAATGAAAAGGTTCTGGCTCAGCTTAATGCTGGAGGTATATTTAGACACAAAAAAATATTATATACGATTGGTTGATTTTACTTTCCATCATTATTTTATCCCCTTTTATTTAAAAGGATATACGACCATGGTGCTATAATAACGTATATTAAATAAACCTTATACCAATCGTTACTCTGATAATTCCTTCTTATGGCGTGTATCCGGACTTGTTGGGACTAAGTCCATGAAAAATAAAACTCCGTGATTAAATAATTCTAATAATTCTTATGGCGTGTCAGGACTTTTGGCATTTATAATTTTTATTTATAATCACAAAAATCCTCAAAAAAATTTAATTCTGAAACTGTCACACTGCGTGTATACGGACCTTGCATTAGCCGTTTTAACGCGGTTATCTCTAAAGTATTTCAATGTCAAGGAGAGATAGGACAGAGCTGAGGCTGAGGTGACAGATATCGCTACCGTAAATTGTGTCGGTTGTAGAATTAACAACAACCGATTGGATTTGCGCGTGTGGTTCATTTTAATTGCCTGTTTTGCTGGTGATTTTTTGTGAACAGCTATCATCTGATAACAAGAATGTATATATCAACAAAGGGATAAAAGAAACTGGTCAGTGTTAGTGACCCTTCTTTCAGCGCCACAGGTCCCTGGTTCGATAGCCAAGGGCCATTTTCTATGAAAAAAATTGTTGGATCTTCTGGGCGCATAGGTGTATATGTATTAAAGTATCTAAAATTATATGTGTATATTTAACAGTTGTCTATCACCCATAACAGAAGTAGGTAATAAGATGCTTAGGACGGATGACCGAGGTGTCGTAAAAGGCGACTAAGGTAAGTCGACCCGCCGTGAGGTATCCGGCTGAGTAGAATAGACCACCCTCATTTCTTACCGAGGGTCGTAAGAGGCGACTAAGGTAAGTCGACCCGCCGTGTGGTATCCAGTTGCATAGAATAGACCACCCTCATTACTTACCAAGGTGTTGTAAAAGACTACTTAGGTAAGTTGGCGTCAGGCAGGCACAACATGTTTGTAACATGTTTTGCCGACCCCACTTAAGTTGGAATAACGGCAGGAAGATGATGGTGAACAATAAAAGTACATAATTAGGGTTACTTTTAATGTTCGGTTGAAGCAAACAATGTCGCACGTACAGTTTGTTATTTAAATAAATATCGTTTTTGGTGATTTTGCGAAGAATTCGTTTTTTAGATAATAATATACTAATAATTTAAATGAAGTATTGATCGAGGCTCTTCGTTACCAAACTAACTGCCTGTTACCATCCTACTGCTGGGCTTAAGCAACCTGTCACCGTTTTGGGAAGGTTTTGGAGCTAAGACCCCATCACGTTGGTAAATTATAAATAACCTTAGAATTCTCCAGATATATCCAGATATTTCCTCGCGATATTTTTCTTGACCGAAAAGTGTGTGATAAAGTGCAACTATCAGTTGCAATTGTTATTAAATACGTTTAATTTTTGTATTTTTATTATTATTTTTTTTAAAATAAGACTGACTAGAAGAGATTCCGATTTCGGAATAAGGCCGACATTGTACATTGTTTTTTTTTATTTTTATATTAATTTCAATTTGTGCAATAAACAGATTACAAACAAACTAATATTAATCATATCGATTTAATTTACAAATATTTGGTTTAATTTACAAACAGACATTAGACATATTAGACATATTGGCGCCTGTCCGGGTTTTCAACCTGTAACCTTCTGGAAAGAGTAGTCCGGCCTCACTGCTGGGGGCGCTGGTTCGATTCCCGTAGATGACCAACATCATCATTCTCCTGCCCTTATCCCACTCTAAGTGGGGTCGGCACAACATGTTGTCACATGATTTGGCTACGTATTTTACGACCGGCCGCCTGTCTGACGTCAGCTTACCTTAGTCGCCTTTTACGACACCCCGGTAAGAAATGAGGGTGGTCTATTCTATGCATCCACTCGGCACTCACTCCCGTGATGGCCAACAATTCGTCAGTTCTTCGAATGCGTGTATTATGTTACTTTCGGGACCGCCGTGTATGTAATTGTCCCGTATATTTGTTTATTATATTATTATTATATGCTCTTTTTTAAGAGTTTATGTGCTAAAAGCAAATAAATCATTTTTAATAGGTGAAAAATAAAATTCATCTCGCTGTCGTCATTATGTGAAATGAACACGGAACTGTAATCTGGCTGATAAAGCTGATAACGACAGACAATGGACGATCGCATATAACAATTTGTATATGAGCCGCGGGAACTCAATCTCTTCATTCATTGCTTGTCTCTGTAATTCGACGGCTTCCTTGATTTACGTTTAAATGGATAAGGCATTCTCATGTATCATTTTTTTATGTATGAAATACTCTCGGGGTGTTTTAGAACTATTGAACTGCCATTGAAACATAGGTTTAGAGCCAAAAAGGACAAAAGCGGACGTAAACTAGCAAATAGTATGAAATAGAAAAATAAAATAGATTTTTACTATCCCCTATGGGCAAAGAAAGCTTCCTTCAAGAGAAGAAATCTTTCTTCAAGGCATCAGCCTCGATCCATATCCGTACTAATATTATACAATAATAATAAATACTAAATATCATCATTCTCCTGCCCTTATGTCACTCTAAGTAGAGTCGGCACAACATGTTACAAACATGTTGTCACATGATTTGATTTTATTTTACGACCGACCGCCTGCCTGACTTACCTTAGTCGTATTTTAAAACCCCTCGGTAATGAAGAGGTTGGACTATTCTACTCAGTCGGATACCACGTGTGGTATCCGACTATCATATAGTTATTGATGTCTTGTACAGGGTCAAAGAGTAGCTATATCCACGCATTCTTATCGTCTAAGTAATCCTCAATAGTATAGTAGACTTTCTGTATTAGCCTTTTTAACAGTGTTTCAAAACTGCTGTAATAAGGAATCAAACCCGTGAACCGCGGATTTGACAGCAGGGTCACTGCCAACTGCGCCAACGGGGCAACCAATGCAAAGGTTGTCTGTCCATCCGTTCAGATCTATACCGCTGGACCAACAGTGATGAATTTCGCTACTATTAAAACCTATAAAAGTAAAGTAAAGTAGCGGCCTATTACAATCCCACTGCTGGGAATAGGCCTCCTCTCTCCGTTTCTGGAGAGAAGGGTTGGAGCTAAGACCTACCACGCTAGGTTACACATATCTCCAAAATTCTCTAGAGATATGTAGGTTTCCTCACGATGTTTTCCTTCACTGAAAAGCGTGTGATTTATTTCAATTATCAGTTAGACATAAGTTTTATTAGAAAAACTCATTGGTGCCTGCCCGCGGTTCGAACTTGTGAACCCCTCGAAAGAGTCACACGGTCTCACGGCTGGGCTATCACAGCTCAATTAAAACCTAGATGATAGATTAAAAAGTTCCTGTTTTTCTCTTAGGAACAGGGAAATACAAACAACAGGGTAGACAGAGGAATACTTAAAAGCTTAACATTCCAATCTGCATTGGTAGAGTGTGGTGAGTCTAACCTCCACCCCTTTTCTACAATACGCACCATGTACCTATTACCCATAGCTATGTCCTTTCCCCGACCAGCAGGCCTACCATGAACTCTTATTGCGACTCAATTGAAGACGTAAACGAAATTGTTTTGCTTTTTTATACTATGACATCTTAAAGACGCACTCTTTAAGTCGTTTCCGAATGAGCGTTCAGAATTCGTTCTAAGAACATGTGAGTAAAAGAGACAGATTTATCTATAGCTCATATAACGTTATCCTTTTCAAACATCACGACCCCAATGCAATTCACACTTCATGGTACGAAAATAGAGCGATTCGCGGTCGTCACCTACGTCTTCGATTGAGTCGAAATAAGAGTTCATGGTAGGCCTGCTGGATTTCTGGAAGAGATCGCTATGTAGCGATAAGACCGCCAGATTGAACATTTTTTAAAATTTGTATTATTCTTTTTTTATATATGTTTAAGTACCGGGTTGTTACAATCCCACTGCTGGGAATACATAGGCCTCCTCTCTCCGTTTCTGGAGAGAAAGGTTGGAGCTAAGACCTAACACGCTGCTGCAATGCGGATTGGTAGGTTACACATATCTCCAGAATTCTCTAGAAATATGCAGGTTTCCTCACGATGCTTTCCTTCACCGAAAAGCGTGTGATTAATTGCAATTATCAATTAGACACATGAATTTTATAGAAAAACTCATTGGTGCCTGCTCGGGTTTGAACTCGTGATCCCCTCGAAAGAGTCGCACGGTCTCTACGCTGGGCTATAATAAAAATATAATTCATTCATTCATTTGTATTATCCCTTTTCTCCCAAAAGGAGAGAGAAAGAAAAGTTTCTATTATCAGAAGTGGGATATAAACAGACCACTACTTTATTTGTACTCTTATTTATCCATTTGCAGTTCAAAATAATTATAACTCAGCGTTATATAAAGTAACAATGGTGGGAGACGTGCGTGGGGACGGTTGACAGTGAGATAGCCATCGCCTCAACCACCGTGGTAATTAGTGTACACACGTGAATCGACGTTAAAATATAACCTTTATTACTACTGCTAATGCTTATCTATGTATAAATCATATTTCCAAGCATTCACTTCATATTTCATCGTTAAATGATCAAATATACATACATTTCTGCCCTTATCCCACTCTAAGTGGGGTCGGCACGACATGTTACAAACATGTTGTCACGTGATTACGCTTCGTATTATATTTTACGACCGGCCGCCTGCCTGACGTCAACTTACCTTAGTCGTATTTTACGACACCTCGGTAAGAAATGAGGGTGGTCTATAATAGCAGCCGGATACCATACGGCATTTACCTTAGTCGCCTCTTAAAACACCTCGGTAAGAAAGGGGGGTGGTCTATTGCATTCTGCCGGTTATCACACGGCGTCGTTAAATGATCAAATATGCATATTTGATCATTTAACCCTTAACCCTCTCTAAGTGAGGTCGGCACAACATGTCACATGATTACGCTACGTATTTTACGACCGGCCGCCTGCTTAACATCAACTTACCTTAGTCGCCTTTTACGACACCTCGGTAAGAAATGAGGTTGTTATATTCTACTCAGCTCAATACCACACGGCGGGTCGACTTACCTTACTCGCCTATTACGACACCTCGGTAAGAAACATTTTCTACTACCAACGTGTCTTTCAATGAAGAATAATAACAAGTCAAGTTGAAAAGGCTTTTGAAAAGCTTTTAATGAAATTTAATTTGCCACTGTTAACCTAGTTAAACTAGTCGGAATCATCCAATAAAATAAGACGTGAGTATAACCGGTCTCTTAACATTAATAATGAATACCACTCACGATAGTTTAAATTCCAAAATACTGTTAACCGTTGAACAGTTTCCTTGTCTGGAGCTAATCCTGGAAGCAGCATCAGGTCATGCTTATCAGAAACATGCATTGTCATCGGGACTGGACCAGTATCTAAAATTTCAACTCAATCTGACCCCGGGAAGTGAGTCAAATTTAACTCGTACATACACGACAAATTAAATAAAAGCTTTTAAAAAACAATGGCATGTAATGCCGGTAAAATTATATTAAATTAACTCCAACGTTTTGTTTCTTTTCACAATACTCAAACTTTCATTGGTCCTTTATGCGAATCTTATACCTCCCTCTTTTTGTGGCGCAAAATATTGGCAAGGCAAAACTGGCAGACGATTTCATGTAATTCATGGAAATATTTTCAATAGAATCTTTTGGTAAATTTTAAACTTTCGCGATTCATACTTAGTATTGTATAAATAAACGGGTCACATCGCGGCAAAATCGAGTTACCTTTTTACAATCTTTTAGCGAAAATACGCAAAAAACACTATTTATTTTTAAAAATAATGTACTAATAAAAGATAATAATAAACTTTAACCTAATTGTTAATAAAGTAGCAAAGAAATATGACATACCAGCTTCGGAGCTAAATATTGAACGAAAAGCAAACTTGAATTAAAGAATAGAGCAAAATTGAAACATTTTGCATTATCTCTATATACCTACTGAGTAAAATTGTGAAATAATGAAAAGAGGTTACAGCTAAGAACCTTGGATAGATTTCAAACTAGGTGGGAAAATCAAAATTTTGCACTTACAGTAATCTAAACTTGAAAATTGTTAAACGCTGGAACCTTAACCAAAGTCAGCATAAAGTGATATTCCTAACGATGATTCATAAGAATTTACAATGTCACAAGCGGATGATATCACAAGCAATAAAGATAAAAAAACAGCGATAAAACTGAACACTTATCTCCGAAGGTAATCTCCCTAGTGACATCTGCTTCATTATATGCAAATGCGTCGCGCAAATATCGTAATTGCCTTGTTATTGCTTAATCACACCGATTGGATAGGTCAGGTTTAACTGACTATGGGAATTTTTGTTTTTCTTAACGCCTTTGATTCTTTTATCTAATGACGTAGGCCTGTTACAATCCCACTGCTGGTAATAGGCCTTCCTCTCTCCGTTTCTGGAGAGAAGGGTTGGAGCTAAGAACTACCACGCTGCTCCAATGCGGATTGGTAGGTTACACAAATCTCCAGAATTCTCTAGAGTTATGCAGGTTTCCTCACGATGTTTTCCTTCACCGAAAAGCGCGTGTTAGATTGCAATTATCAATCAGACACCAATGAGTTTTTCTATTAAATCATGAGTTTTAATAGAAAAACTCATTGGCCTGCCCGGGTTTGAACTCGTGTTCCCCTCGAAAGAGTCGCACGGTCACACCTATCACAGATCTAATGACATAAAGTTGTTTAAAAAACAACTATCGAAATCGAAAATCCAGGATGCCACATAAAAAATATGGGACATCCGGGATTTTCGATTTCGATTCGATTTCCGTTCCGTATAATCTGAATTTAGGAAACGACTCCAACGACTTTCACGAAACCTAGTGTTTAGATTTAGGGTGATAAATTTAAAAATTACCAAACATGGCTCAGTCACTCAGATGCTCATTTATTAATATTAATAAACGCATTTTTTTCAAGAGGACTAGGATCTCTAAAAGGAGTAAGAGGTAGCTGTTTAGTCTTGTTATTAAGCCACTGGGCGATGACGTCTTTTTCTGGGTGAAATATGTGAAATGTTTCTATTACCCCATCATAACACTTTCAAATTGTTTTGATAACTAATTATACTACAACGCCGTGTGGTATCCGGCAGAATAGAATAGACCACCCTCCTTTCTTACCGAGGTGTCGTAAGAGGCGACTAAGGTATGTGCCGTGTGGTATCCGGCAGCACAGAATAGACCACCCTCATTTCTTACCGAGGTGTCGTAAGAGGCGACTAAGGTATGTACCGTGTGGTATCCGGCAGCAAAGAATAGACCACCCTCATTTCTTACCGAGGTGTCGTAAAAGGCGACTAAGGTATGTGCCGTGTGGTATCCGGCAGCACAGAATAGACCACCCTCATTTCTTACCGAGGTGTCGTAAGAGGCGACTAAGGTATGTGCCGTGTGGTATCCGGCAGCACAGAATAGACCACCCTCATTTCTTACCGAGGTGTCGTAAAAGGCGACTAAGGTAAGTTGACGTCAGGCAGGCGGCCGGTCGTAAAACACGTAGCCAAATCATGTGACAACATGTTTGTAACATGTTGTGCCGACCCCACTTAGAGTGGGATAAGGACAGGAGAATGTAATGTAACTAATTATACTACAAAAAATAAGCCTGATGTAAATTAATTGAGCTATTAACAAAGGTCACTGAATGACCCTCAGTGTAATAATCGTTTATTGGCTTATAATTTGCATGAAATTATTTAAAACACGCGATTTAATATAACCTTTAATACGCTGTAATAAAGGTCTTTTTTTAAACAGAGGGCAGAAATTTCTAGATCTAAAGAATTATGAACAAATCATATTCAACCGAGTACAAAAAACTTTATCTATGTAGATTACAATTTGTTTCTTTATTTCACAAAAGACTTATAATCATTTAACGTAGTTTAAAAATGTCCATAACTTATTAGATTCATTTCTGAGTCAAACAGTGACAGATTTACACCTAAGGTACTTCGTAAGTTAAGGCATTTAACTAAATGTGTTTATAAAACCGCATGACTACAGTTACAAACATTTTATTGCAATAATATTATTTACACAAAGAAATTTAAATAAAAAAGCATTTGTCAAAATCATCAAGGGTCGGCAAAACATGTTTTAAACATGTTGTTACATGATACCGGCCGCCTGCCTCACGTCAACATTCCTTAGTCGCCTTTTACGATGCCTCGGTAAGAAATAAGGGTGGTCTATTCTACTCAGTCGGATACCACACGGCGGTGCATTTGTCAAAATAGTTTCTTTTACATCTTTTAGAAAATTCAATATATATATTTAAAATAGATTCATCAGGGAAAGATTAGTAGAGTCAACTAAAATAGTATTATATGCAATTCTGGCAATAATTAATGTATTAGATAAGCTAATATCTAATAGCTCTGTAGTATCATATTGGATAGAAATGTTCCCGTTTTCCTATTGGAATTTGGAAATAGAATAAATAAATAAATAAATAAATATATGGGACACTTACACACACGGTCCATCCCCAAAGTAAGTAACTTAATACTTGTGTTATGGGTGACGGACAGCTGGTAAATATACTACGTACATAATTTTAAATACATACTTAAATACAAATACACACCCAGGCTCGAAGAACCAACAAATTGATTATAGAAAATGTTGGCCCTCGGCGGGAATCTAACCCGTGACCCGCGGAGCTGAAGGGTCACTACCCACTGCGCCAACGGGCCAGTCAAAGATCATATTTTAACAATAACGTGAAATGTAATTACAAAACTTTTGAATATAATTAATTCCTAATGATTTTTAGAAGCAGGCGTTACTTTGCGGATTTTCATATTACAGAAGCTATAATATTATAAGTATTTATAAGGATGGGCAGCACGAGAAAATCGTAATCCTCCACGATTTGATCGTGGAGCCTATTATCCTGATGATGCTTCGGTTTCGGGGCGAAACGATCGTAGAGATTGTAGGGATGGAATATAGCATAACAGTGTAATATGTTCTGTGGAGGCTTACATTGATGATAAGAATGCGTGGATATAGCTGCTCTTTGACCTTGTGCAGGATAGCTATGACAAAATGTAATTAGTATTAAGAATCTTCTTTTTTAAAAGAGCTCCACCGAGTTTCTTGCTGGCTCTTCTCGGTAGGACGGCTTTCCGAACCAGCAGTAAAGTTGACGATTCAAAAGCACTTGTATACAAGTTTACTTGAATAAAGAATATTTTGAATTTGAATTTGAAATGAATTTGAGTAGTGCTAGGTTACAAGTAAAGTTTCTTTCTTTCTTTCTTTCCGATGGTTGTGTGCATCGCTTGTGTGCAGTGTTGCTCGTGGCAGCTTTTTGGGATACGTATTCTTACTAGTCCTGCATGTGTAAGGTATGTGAATGCTGCCCGCTTCATAGACTTAGCATGACATACATTACATAGCAAAATATCCGACTGTTTTCTATAACTTGTCCTTTATGCAGCTACTTATATATAAGTACGGGATACGTGATATTGGGGTATTCTGCCCCAGTTCCGTTCGTAAAGTTATAAGATTTGTACTAACTCTGAGTAGAACCTATTGCTTTACGTTCCCTAGACAAACAGTTACGTTACTGCACACAGAGATCCATTCACATAAATAAAAACAGTGTTATTATTTATCTGTAATTTTGTCACACCATTGTCTTTATTTGCATGCCGCGCACCTATTAAATACTACCTCATTTCAATATTACAAGTTGTATGCTATAATTTGCTTATTCTCGAAACTATAGTCCATTGATCAGAGAAAAATAATAAGTATTAAAGAATCTATAATTTATAGAATTAGGCGTTACTTTGCGCAGGTCCATAAAACTAGAGAATTGAAATATTATTTTGCTATAAACGAAAATATATGTTATGCTAAATGTAGAGTGTACTATCCGTTCTCATACCTGATACATGCAGAATTTGTAAAAACTCATGCACCACCCGCCACTTATAACACGACAATACACAAGAATTGCACACATTCATTGCCACAATATCAACAATCGTTTCGTCCCGTAACCGAAGCATCATCAGGAGATTCCAAGATAAAATCGTGTACTACTTAGCATGAATATATAAAATAAATAGACGTAGGAACTTTACTTAGAATTACAGATTTCGAAACAGCAAAACTTGTTTATTTTGCTTATCTCCATAGCATTATGTCTTATGGAATATTGCTGTGGGGTTAATGCGCAGGTAGTGAAAAAAAATTTGGCATCTACAATTTAAGTCCGCGTTATTCCCTGCAAGAGAAATTAGGAGAAATAGATATTCTTACAATTGCTTCACAGTATATTTTAAGCAATGTAATTTTTGTACATAAAAATAGAGAATTATAAAACGATAGGTGATGTATATAATAGACAAAGTAGGAACCGACATAAGCTTGCGACTCCTGCTTTGCGCCTAGCAAAAGTACGTAAATCGTTTATGGGTTTGGGTATAAGATTCTATAATAAAAATCCGAAATCAATTTTGGCCATGCCATTACAGCAGTTTAAAAACACTGTTAAAAGAGGCTGACACAAGAGAGCCTACTTTTGTAAGTACTGTTGAAGATA
Organism: Morpho deidamia; assembly: GCA_947086505.1. Taxonomy (NCBI): domain Eukaryota; kingdom Metazoa; phylum Arthropoda; class Insecta; order Lepidoptera; family Nymphalidae; genus Morpho; species Morpho deidamia. Next base: position 4,944,218 of record CAMTZC010000011.1, read on the forward strand.
ACTTAGATAATAAGGATGTGTGTGTATAGCTGCAGTTCTACCCTGTACAAGACAGTAATAACTAAATGTAACTATTTTTAAGATTTATATTTTAAAAAGAGCAACCGCCGAGTTTCTTTCTGGTTGTTCTCGGTAGGAACAGCTTTCCGAACCAGCAGTAAAGTTGACGATTCAAAAGGACTTGTTTACAAGTTTACTTGAATTAAGAATATTTTGAATTTTGAATTTTTGACAACAGAACAAAAGTATAGGACAAGCTGTGATAGAACAGCGGTGAGACCGTGCTACTGTTTCAAGACGGTTACGGGTTCAAACCCCTGACAGGCACCAATGAGTTTTGTTTGTTAAGACTTATCTAAAATGTGTCTAGTTGATAATAAAAATTTGACACACGCTTTTCGGTAAAGGAAAACATCGTGAGTAAGCCTTATCTTTAAAGAATTCTGGGGTTATTGGTAACCTACTAATCCCCATTGGAGCAGCGTGGTGTTTTTTAACTCCAATCCTTCCAAAAAGGTAGAAAGAAGGACTTTTCCTAACAGTGGCATAGTAACAGTCTGTTACTTTATTTTCATTACTATGAGAATAGCAGAGCATGCTGCTACACCCTTTCATCGCACGTCTAAAAGAAGGTTGTTTGTGAAATACACAGAATAAGTCAGCAAGTCGTAGGGAGACATTATCATGAACTCGGAGGTGATGGTTGTGAAAATTGTGAAACGAGGAAACTATGAGGTAAATGTTAAAGACAAAATTTCAATATTATTCATGTTGTAACTTAATAATTAAATTTTTTTTAAAACATTTATACGTCAAATATGAATAAATTGGGACACAAAAATAAATATTTTCGCAGAAAAACATTTAAAAATTATAATTTGCTTTTAAAATCATCGGCGTTACGTCCGCCCATTCCTGAGACATAGGTTGGAGCAACTTAAAACATATATTTTTAGAAATATTAATTTTGAATTACCACAAATTAATAAATACCCTACTTCCCATCAAAGAGGGTTTAAAATTGAACATCATTCAAGCATAATATTTTATAAAAATTGCTAAGGCCTCCCCGCCCATTCGGGACCCAAAATTAGTGCCTTCGCGTTGATGTCACGGTGATAGAAAGTTGCAATTAATTTTATTAGAATACACACTTTATGACATCTTCTAACGTATTATTATACTGTATTTATGTTTAAACATCATATGGGTGTAAAGGAACGTTAAACGAATTTGGAGAATGACATGAAATATGACTTTGACTTGATATTACGACATGTGCATATGTTTACTATCAGACTAATTGATTTATTATGCTAGAGTAGAAAAGTTAATCTGAAATGCTGCAATATACAGAGAGCTGTAATGTAAAGAAAAAGCAAAAGAGGGTGTCTGAAATTAGTAATAGATTGTTCCTAAAATATCTATCTAATAAAATCTATATCTGTAAAATCTTTTGGTAACATTTAAGGAGTCTCACAGATGGCGACACTTTACATTTAATAGTATACGTATATATAAATATATACCCTTTTATGTGTAATGTAATAACAATATTTAATATAATTAATATATTTTTTAATAAAATATTAAGATTGAAAAAAGCTGTGATAGCCTAGCGGTGAGACCGTGCGATTCTCTAGAGACAACATGGGTTCAAACCCCGGGCAGGCACCAATGAGTTTTTCTATTAAAAACTTATGTGTCTAATTGATAATCGCAATTTATCACACCCTTTTCGGTGAAGGAAAACATCGTGAGGAAACCTGCATATCTATAGAGAATTCTAGGGATATGTGTAACCTACCAATCCGCGTTGGAGCAGCGTGGCAGGTCTTAGCTCCAATCCTTCTCTCCAAAACCGGAGAGAGTAGGCCTTAGCATAGCAGTGGGCATAGTAACAGGCTGTTACTTTATTTAATTTAAACTTTGTTACTGTATTACTGTATTACACAGTTAAATACTAACAAGTCAAGTTAAAAATGCTTTTAAAAATGCTTTTAACAAAATCTCATGTCCCTATTGTTAACCATTGAAGAGTTCCCTGGTTTAAAGTCAATTCTAGCAGCAGCATCAGGTTATGCTTATCATAAACATGCATTGTAAACGGAACTGGATTAGTAGGAATATTTAAGCTCAATCAGACACCGCGAAATGAGTTAAATTTAACTTGCAAGATTTCACCTTCAATGTATTGTAGTACTTGCAATGTATCTAGCAAGTCAACTGAAAGCTTTAAAAAATGGTTTTAATTACTTATTTCACCGTATAGACCCATATCTATACTTATTATAAAACAAAGTCCCAAAAAGCTGTCTGTCTGTATTTAATCCATTTTAACAAGATTTACTGAACGGCTTTTTGTACGGTTTTCACCAAAAGATGTGCATTGCTTCCGGATAGTTTAGGTAAATAGTATATATCGGTATTATGCAAATTGTGTTGAAGAGATCGCGCAGTTTGTAAAAAACTTGCTTGCTGGGAGCTTTAGTCGCGTGCGCTGAGTAAACCAGCAGAGATACGCTAAAGTAATGTACAAGAGAATTGTAGATCTATAAAACTACTACTAAAGTCTGCGAAAGCATGTCTCTATCTCTCACGGTTAACTCACAATAATTACTTTTATGTTCAAAATTTCGAAAATTTGATAAAAGTAGTAAATCACTGAATTCCACGCGGGCTAAGCCGTTGTTGGCACAGCTAGTTAATATTATAAACCTGAAAGTCTTTCTGTCTGTCTGTGTATCTGTTACGCTTTATCAAACAATATAGTAATAAATTAGCGTATTTAAACACTGAAGTGGACGCGAAAGAAGTCATAGATAATACCAGTTAATAAATATTTTCTTCTATTCGTTCAATCACACGTAACAAACTAATTTGTGTTTTTTTAAAGGACGTAGAGTCGGGTCGCAGTCAATTTAATTTGGGCTCAGACAAAAATAAAAAGCCCAGTCCAAACTCATAAGCAATGTCCCGCCTATACAACTTCAGGGAATCTATTTAATATTCGCCCCCAAATTATTAACTTTTTATGGATATTTGAATATTGGCTTTAGGCCTTTTTAACCCTTTTGTTGTTGTACGGAAAGGTTTATTAGGTTTCAATATTACAGAAGCCGTGATGACTGAACAGCGTCGCTATTAAGAAGTTTTCTGGTTTAAAAACTTGGGCAAGAATCATGTATAAGAAAAATCAATGATTAGCAAATTAAGGTCTTTGTCACCGATAAATAATATTATTAAAAAAACTATAAATACGGTTGTATTTAATAGCTTTTTTAGTCAGGGATTAAACAATTTTGAAAATTCTTCTTAGTATATCTTACTAATACTATATTCGGATGATTTTTAACGCTCTGTTTGTTTGATAGCAAATTTAATTACATTTTTTAAATTTAATAACAAGACGTAATAAAAAAAAATAAGTTTAGCAATTGCTCACAAATAAGTGCCCCAGGTGCGCTTGAAACTAGTCGGGCTCACCCGATAGAATAAAACGTTAGTATAGCCGGTTTCGATACATTAACAATGAATACCACTCACGATAGTTAAAATTTAAAAATATAACTAAGTCAAGCACTATTTTTTTGACCGTGATAATGTATTAAAGAAATATAAAAATAATTATATATTACTTATATAATTTTTAAAACTGGGTATTACCTTGCCCTTTATTGTTATAAAAATAATATCAATTTCTTAGCTATATAGCAAGGTATCATTACTTTAATAAGAACTACCTATACCTTTAATAAAATATTGCTTTTTTATAGAATACAATATGATTTATAGAAGCAGGCGTTACTTTGCGGAATTCCATATTACAAGCAATATAACAGAACTAACTACTTTGCTATAATCCGCACGGGTTAAGTGAATGCATGCAAAGCCAATGTGTATGAAGCAGGCAAAATCTACGCACCTTATACATGCAGGACCACGACAAAAATCGTACTGCGTCGTGAAGCCTATCCTCCTGATGATGCTTCGGTTTCGGGGCGAAACGATCGTCGAGATTGTGGTGGTGGGTGTGTGTGCTGCTTTTGTGTTCGTTGTTGCTGGTGAATTGCGCCTTGGGGTGCATGTGGTGGCTGGTCCTGCATGTATAAGGTGCGTAGATTTTGCCTGCTTCATACACATTGGCTTTGCATGCATTCACTTAACCCGTGCGGATTATAGCAAAGTAGTTAGTTCTGTTGTATTGCTTGTAATATGGAATTCCGCAAAGTAACGCCTGCTTCTATAAATCATTTAAGAACTACCTATATCTTTAATAAAATATTGCTTTTTTCATAGAATACAATATTTAAATGTGTACAAGAACATTCTTAATGTGAAAATAAAGAAAATGTTCCGTTATAAATAAAGTCATACGCAACTTTGTAGGGAATTTGAAAAACACGTCAAGTATGGTCTCGTCACCGGAAACTGCGTCACGTCGGCGTGAATGTTTTTGAAATCCAAACGTCCACCGATTAGTGTTTACAGCGGAGAGCACGCGCGTTGGCGCCAAACCTCTGTCGCCATTACGACGTGGACAATGTTGCTGCACTTAAAATAGATATTTCACAAATTCACACCAAACAACTAGTGTTTATTTATTTTTATGGAGATTTTACAAGGCAATTTTTCGTGAGACAGACATTCTCGTACCGTGCGACTCTTACGAGGGGAACACGAGTTCAAACCCGGGCAGGCACTAATGAGTTTCTCTATTAAAACTCATGTGTCTAATTGATAATTGCAATTAATCACAATTTTCAGTGAAGGAAAACATCCTGAGGAAGCCTGCATATCTCTAGAGAATTCTGAAGATATGTGTAACCTACCGCATTGGAGCAGCGTGGTAGGTCTTAGCTCCAACGCTTCTCTCCAGAAACGGAGAGAAGAGGTCTATTCCCAACACTGGGATTGTAACAGGCCGCTACTTTACTAAACAGTCTCGTTCCTGTACAGAAGTCCATTCACATAAATAAAAACGTTGTTATTACGAGTATTTAATTATCTGTGATTTTGTCACACCATTGTCTTTATTTGCATGCCGCGAACCTATTAAATATTACCTCATTACAATATTACAAGTTGTATGCTATAATTAGCTTACTCTCAAAACTACAGTCCATTGATTAGAGCAAAAGAATAATTAATAAGGAATTTTATATAGATATTTTTGATGATATTTTCACTTTGAACCGCTTTATTTTATGAGATGTGATAGGTCTGTATTTAATTAATTTCTTTGTTTCATGTTTGTAATCAGGGACTGATATAATTTGTCCACAATGGTCAGACCTTAAACGACTTATTACAGATTTTTCTAAAATATTACAACTGTAGTTAGTGAAAATATTATCAACACCGGTAGCCCAGTCAGCAGTTATCCTAGTCGGTTCATTAAAAACATTAATCATATTAAAACATTGAAATAAATTAACTAACGCAGAACGGTTATAGGTATCTACTAAAATGTCAACATTAAAGTCTCCACAAATTAAAACTGATTTAAATTTATTCATAAACAGTTCAATTTCAAATTCCTTGCCAGATAGACCTTGTAAATTCTGATGTACAATATTTAGTTTACTAGGCCTATTTGTTGTCTTATTACCTAGTTTAAAGTAATATTTTTCGTACATAAAATATTACTTGATATACTATTAGTACTACTACTAGTACACATGTCAATATTTGAATAATTAGTACTTATTGTACAGTTTGTAAATGAGTCAATAGACTTCGTTACATCACATGTAACTGAATCGTTTAGATTATATGCTACCAAGGATGCTAGATTCTGATAGCATTTACTTGACAGATACATAGTATGTATCTCCAGTCAACTTAAATGATTTAATAAATTTATTTATGTCAAAATAAAACATAATGTCGCTATGACGGCATGTGAAATTATATATTTGTAAATTTAAGTTATATATATGCTCATTCTGTTAATAATATTATTTTATACACCGCGCTATACACCGCGATAAAGTAAATGGAGAATATATATAATGTTAAATGTAGAGTGGACTATACGTTTTCATACCTGATACATGCATATGGGTGTGTTGCGGTGGCGGTGGTGGAAGTTTGTGCATGTTACGACTTCTGCATGTATCAGCTACTAAAACGTATAGTCCATTCTACATTTAGCATTATATATATTTTCTATTTACTTTATCGCGGATTATAGCAAAATAATTTTAGCTATAATTTTGATAATAAGGAATTTATGATTTATAGAAATAGGCGTTTGCGGAGGTTCATAATAAAAAAGTAATGATTTGCTATCATTCGCGATAAAATAATATATTTTTATTACTAAATGTAGAGTGTAGTATCCGTTGTCATGCCTGATGCAGAATTCGTGGACTATCAACCACCAATAACACAACAATACACAAGCACTGCACATTTTCACTACCACAAATTTACATTCAATGAACGCCAATGTGACTAATGCGTAGGTATACACAAATCTACAGACAGCTAAATTGTCTCGTAGTAATACAGATATCTACAAACATCCATAGATAACTTCACATCTAAATAGTCAAAACTGAGATCTTTGATCACTCGATCACACATACCACGACGATCGGCTCCAACCAAAACCCAGCAAAGCCATAAAGCTCTCTATGGGCTATATATCTAGACGAATTAAATGGCCGTAAATCCTTCGGGGTGAGCTTTTAGTCGGCTTTATTTAGCGCGGAAGCTGCGGCGACCTACTTTATCATAAAACGTCAGCCATCTTGGGATTTGCTTGTATAATAAAACTGAAAAAACTTTTATGAATTAAATTGAGCTTACATTGCATTATTAAATGTTTATCAAACTTGTAACTAATATTTGAAAGTCTCATTGGGACTGGGTTCATACTTGACGAAGAAATCTGGTAACAAACTTAAACATAATATAAAATAGCGGCCTATTACAATCCCACTGCTGGGAATAGGCTTCCTCTCTCTATTTCTGAAAAAAAGGGTTGGAGCTAAGACCTACCACGCGGCTCCAATACGGATTGGTAGGTTACACATATTTTAAGAATTCTCTAGAGATATGCAGGTTTCCTCGAGATGTTTTCCTTCACCGAAAAGCGTGTGATAAATTGCACTTATCAATTAGACACATGAGTTTTAATAGAAAAACTCATTGGTGCCTGCCCGGGTTTGAACTCGTGTTCCCCTCGAAAGAGTCGCACGGTCTCACCGCTGGGCTGTCTCAGCTGAGGGGTGACCGTCTCTACATAGGAGGCCGGTGCGCGGCTGAGCAGTTCTAATTCAGCCGCACTCTCAGATGACTGGAGTTGATCATATACTACAGTATTTAATGTAACGCAATCAAAATCAAAACATAATATACAAAGTAATTACTAATACAATCCAACGATGCATTGCAAGAGATCCCAAAACCTGGAAATCGGCTATCCACGAAAAAGGGATCCGTGGAAAAGGTTAGCACTGAGGAAAACAACTCCTTATTTTTTAAAGTTCGTTAAAAACGATTTATGGAAGCAGGCGTTACTTTGCTGAATTCCAGATTACAGAAACTATAACAGAACTACTTTGCTATAATCCGCGTGGGTTAAGCGAATGCATGCAATGCTAAGTGTATGAAGTAGGAAAAATTCACCTACATTACAAATGCAGGACAAGTAACCACACGTATCCCAAGGCGAATCCACCAGCCACAATTCGCTTAACCCACGCGGATTATAGCAAAGTTTTCTGTTATAGTTTCTATTAGTTAAAAACGTTTATACGCAAAATACACTATCAAAATACATATTAAGTTTCCATAACTTTCCTTTTTTCGCATAAAAGCATTTCACGCGTATAGTATTAAAGTTACCTTATTCAAAAAGGTTGTTCTGTAGCGAATTCCAATAAAGCGCGGCGTAGCACCTACAAAGCTCATGAGTTTTAAAGAGACCAATATTTTGGAAGAGCAACAAACACTAGCCTTTTTAATCATAGATGGCATTGAAATGAGGACAATCTATCTCAATTAAGCCTAATTTTGAATTAGGTCACTTTAATATAAAACGTTCGATTTATACGATCAAATATAAAATCGATAGAAAACGTCTATTTATTTCCATTTTCCCCTGAATGAATGCATTGACGTGCTAATTATCTTAAACCCTTTAGTTAAAAAATAAACACACGTATTCTTGCTAAAGTCTCACCGGTTCCGAGCATCGAGTAACCGTTTCAACGACTACATTAAGACATAAAACACGCGTCGGATTCCAGTGAAATTGCTCAGGCATTATATAAAATCGGACGCACTCGACGACCGTACTGGTCTATTTCGGTAAAAATAAATAAATATGCTCGCGGCCGCAGTTCGATACAGATGTACATTAACTGGATATGTTACCAGAGGCAACGTGGTATATTTCACACACAAACTGTCCGTGACCACGGCGGATGCAACTCTGCCAAAACGTCGAACATAAAGGTAACAATTTTTAATGCAATGTGAGCCGCATGTTTAAATTAAAATAGAGTTAAGGTAGTTAATATACAATGTAATCAAAATTTCCTCCTCCTCGCGTCGTTCTCCTCAGTGCTGAGGGTCGTGACCTTTTCCACGGATCACTTTGTCGTGGATAATCGATTTCCAGGTTTTGCGGTCTTCTGTGACTTGTAAGGCTTCGTGGACTGGGAAGGAAAGCGACTTTGTTATTTGGTCGGACCATCGCGTTGGACTGCGGCCTCTTCCTCTTTTTCCATCCACCGAACCAGTGATCATAAGCCTCTCAAAGTTGTCTCCAGTCTTTCTAGCGATATGTCCGAAGAACTCCAAGACTCTACGGAGACATGTAGTTGAGAGCCTGGTGGTCACTCCTATGTCTTTTAGTATTGATGCATTGGTCCGGTGTTCAGTCCAAGGTACGTCCAGCAATCAAAATTTATGTTTACTAAATAAACCTTATCACATTCATCTTAAAACTTATTCACATAACAATATTTAGTTAATCATAAAATTAATTAATTTACGCCTAAATATACAGGCGGCATCATGAAAAGAGGATAATTGTTATAGTGTAAAACAAAACTGAAAAAAGTATATTTTTGCTTAAGTTTTTTTAATATCAGAAAATATAAACTTAACTACTCTAATAAGTAAGAAGAAAATCAGCATCACTTAAATTATTGTAATCCATTCGCTTATCGAAATTTTTTTTTAGCTTAAAGACTTAATAATGTTAGCAAAATGTTAAACTAAACAAGATACTGGACCGCAGTAATTTATTTAAATAAAACACTTGTGACCAAAATATTATATAACAAGAGATACATAGGGGAACGCACTAATTTATTCAAATTCAGCGACACCTCATCACATCGATATTACCATCCGCCAACATCGTGTTATCAAAATACAGTGCTGCCAACAACTATCGATTTAGAAGAATATGAAACTTAGAGAAATAAAAAATAATTTTCATTGAAGTAAGTAGTAATATACTAATCGTGTTGGAGTAAATATAATTTATCACTGCAAATTGACTATATGGCACAACAATTGTACTAAATCATTCTTTTTTCAGCAGACAAAACAAAAAAGTTGGTTTTTTAAAGGACAAAAATCGCTTAAGCTGAACAAATGATCTCATAAAAAATCAGTATGAGGTTGAATATCAGAATAAATAACAATAACAAATCTCTAGCACCAAAAACAATGAAACTAAGTACGTTTCTTTTAAAGAATAGATCTTCACTTTTAAATGTCACACATAATACCAATATCGATGAAACAGTTCTATTTGACTTTGGAGTACAAATAAACTACTTTCGTCCACACAAAACTAAATATTGGTTTGTCTCTTCCATTATCTATAAGACACGTTCTGTGCCTTACGACAAGTCATCTAAATATAGCGGCACTTGATAACGACGTATTAGAGGCATCGGTGTTTTACACTCGCCTGTAAGTGTTTTATATTTAAAAACGGACTCGATGCCAGTGGTTATGATCCGATGACGAACTTCCGGTAGAAAACGACGCGTTGTTTTAGAAATCGATAAACAACTACACACTCTGCAAAAGCTTGTTATCGGCCAGATTACAGAAACTTCAAAGCTAAGTAAGTATACCTATAGGAGATTTAATCTTTTATATATACTTTGGTATTATTTAGCTCGATGGCATTTGATAGCACCGAAGATCTAAACCGAAGTTAACAGTGATTTAATAGCTAGATCTTATTCTTGACTGTAAGTTTAAATATTGTAAATATACAAAACGACGAAATTATGCGAAGGGATACATTCCATATCATATAAAAAAAATTTATAATTGTTTTGATATCTAAATTCGATTAAAAGATTGCGTTCATTACATTTTGGCTTGCTGTGTTTATGTCACAAACTGAACACACGAATTTCATCTTAGTTTGAGTATTTTTTCCCCTTTTTTTTCTCTTCACTTGTTTAAGAAATAAAATATTTACCGTTTTAAAGTACATTAGTAGATAATAGATAAAGGTATTTCAGTAATGACATTCAAATACTTGAATTTGTCTATGTTCCACAACTTCAAGGTCTGTTGTTTTATTTACACTCGCGTTGACCATTAGTGGGTCCCACGTTTGCAGCGATCGTGGACTGTCCTAACAGCGAACATTAAATTATAATAAGGAAGATGCAATTTAAACGTCGAAGTTGTCTGTGACGCCCATAGACTATACGTATAGACATACCAGCCCCTTTCTAGGGTGAGCATAATGACAGCAATGTTTAAAATAACTTATAAATAAAACGGGGACTTTTGCGCAACAATCGTAATATGTTGAGAGTGTGACTTGAGAAAAGCGGTATATCTTTGTGTTTCAAAATATAAAACAAATTTATAATTTCAAATCTAGAAATTGATTTATTTTTAATGTATTTGGAATGAGTTAAATATCAATAATCAATTGAATATCAATAATCGATTAAAGAAAACAAAAGTTAAGAATGTAACAAATAAGACGTTAATTACATGACTATTTAAATAACAATTATTATTAAACAAGAATGTAAAATAATCCTTAACACTAAGTGGTGCACATGGGCTTTCAAATGTTTGTTGTTGTTCATCATATATATCTTGACGTTCTTCTTTTGATAAACGTGTACAAAAAACTAAAGTGAAGTGACGCTATCCGTTAAAAAAGCTTCAAGGAATTGGTACAAGCTAAGCACGTTGTTTAAAGAAAGACATATTTTTGCCGACGTGTATAAACGTTTATCAAATGTGACGTGTAATAACGTTGCTCCGTCCAAAGTTTAAACAGTATAGTATGTTATTTTTTTAATTTTTAAATATGTTGAAAATAAAGAAATTAATAACTAATAATCGATAACTACTAAGGTAAGTTGACTCTCCGTGTGACATCCGTGGAAGTAAAATAGTAAAAAATGAGGGTGTCATTTCGTACTGAGGTCCTAAAAAGCGACTAAAGTAAGTTGACGTCAGACAGGCGGTCGGTTGTAAAATAACTAGCCAAATCAATGTAAAAACAAGTGTAAAACATGTTGTGCCGACTCCACTTATAAGGGCAGGAGAATGATGAATGATAAAACAAACAAAAAAAAAAAAGACGCTGTGTATGTGAACTGTTAAACTTTAGGGTTCAATTATTCACATTCGCATTTTTTGCAATTTAAGAAATTAACCCTTAATATAAATAATAGGGCTTTATGATGTACCTACCTAAAACGGACTGCATGGTCACCATACCCAAACGTGGGAACCGTACGAGCGTACCCACTCCGACTATAGCAGGCGTGGCGGACACCGCTTTGTTTTTCTAATCATTTCCGGACGTCAACTACCAAAAACATCATTTTCTTAAAGCTCTCAAGCTGTTCTCATCGTATTCTTATTTAGAGATGTAATTTTAATTACTAGTTATTCCATAGTTTAATTAAACGAGTATTAGTTTAGCTGTGATAGTCCAGCGGTGAGACCGTGCAACTCTTTCGAGGGGAATACGAGTTTAAACCCGGGCAGGCACCAACGAGTTTTTCTATAAAAACTTATGTGTCTAATTGATGATTGCAATTGATCACACGCTTTCGGTGAAGGAAAACATCGTGAGGAAACCTGCATATCTCTAGAGAATTCTGTTGATATGTGTAACCTACTAATCCGCATTGGAGCAGCGTGGTAGGTCTTAGCTCCAACCTTTTCTCCAGAAACGGAGAGAGGAGGCCTATTCCCAGCAGTGGGACTGGAAAAGGTCGCTACTTTAGTTTAGTATTAAGCCGTAACGGCTTAAAGGTAAGAGTGTGGGGTTTGAATTGGTTTATTGGAATAAATATTATTTTGATTCGAAACCTGAAATCAATTTATTTGTAGAAAATAAATGTTTGATTCTTATAACAGAAAACTCTATGGATGCTTGTCTGAGTTTTGAGTAAATTCTTAGATACACGTTATCATCAACTGTTAAATTAACTTCGTTCTTTAATCTTTTAATTAATTTTACAGTTTATACTGATACTGGAATCTACAACAAATAGCAAATGTATTAAAAAGCGAACCCAATACCGGGCGAAAGCTTTTAATGTGACATCGCGGTGACAGGGTGACATTGACGCGCGGTGTCCGCTCGAAACGGCTAATTATAACCTCAGGTTTATTCCCCTTTTCAATTTTTATGCACTCGCTTTCAGTGCTTTCTCGCTATCGAACGTTATTTACATCTACTACTAGAAAGTTTTATATAATGAATAACATTACCAGAATTGACGAACAGAAACTATAACAGAACCACTTTGCTATAATCCGCGCGGGTAAAGCGAATGCATGCAAAGCTAATTTGCATGAAGCAGACAAAATTCACGTACCTTACACATGTAGGACAAGTCACCACATTCATCCCAAGACTCCTCCATCAACAACAATGCACACAAGCTATACACACACAAAAAATCTCGACGATCGTTTCGCCCTGAAACCGAAGCATCATCAGGAGCCAACTCGTAATACTTCGTGAAACCATTTGAATCGACAAGCATCAATATGATTAGTGAAGCTACAAGTGGTTACTCTTACCGAGTATGTTGCTCTTACCGAGAAGAACCAGCAAGAAACTCGGCGGTCAATCTTTTAAATATTTTCAATTATACATTATTAAAACGCTGTCTTGTATGAAACTGAGAGGATTTTCCAACAGAGGTATTTTTATCATCCAAATAATCTTATATTTTATTATATGCTTTACGTATAAGCATATCTCTTACACTTAGTTTATACCTTTCTGTAGACTGATCTAGTATGGATTGCGGAATTTTATTGTAGAAGCGAATACCGAGACATATACTAATCTAGTTATACTGTTTTTCTTTTGTTATAGTTGGTAATTTAGTTATAGTACCATACATATATAGACAACTAGCAAAGCCCCGCGGTTTCACCCGCGTCCATACAGATCTCGTGGTAAGTCTACGAAATCGGACTATAGATTTATTTTGTAAATTAATTAATTATAAAAAATGGGTATCATTAGTATTCTTGGAATAAGACTTAACTCACCAAGTGCAGGCTATAACGGTAGGTTAGGTTTGTTATGGCATTATATGATTTCGATTTACATTCTTAAATTCGTAAAATCTTTTGATTGGGATGTCAGATTTTAATAATTTAAAAAGTATTTTACAGGTATTGAAACAGTTATTCATAAAATATCATTTAATGGGATAAGGATTAATACAGAGATATGAATTAAATGGTTTGATTATTGTCGGCACTTTTACCAACTTTTACAATGTAAAAAAGTAGTTATATTGGCATAACTAAAATAGTTAGACATATGGTATCGCGGACTTTTTTATGGATATTGATACGTTCTATAATACTGTAGAACATTTTTTTGTTCTATCATCAATAGTTTCCGCAGCGCACGCGATGATAGATGTTTACGACTAAATTTTTACCAAGTTATTACAATTTTATTAGGGATCCCTATTTATTTTGAAAATGACATATAGCCTATGTTGCTCAGTGAAAAAGCAGCTTTCCAATGGTGGAAGAATTTTTGAAATCGGTCCAGCAGTTTTTGCGTGAAAACGTAACAAACATACATACAAACAAACATACAAATCTTTCCTCTTTATAATATTAGTATAGATTACTCACTGTCAAAATATATTTAATTTACCAATGAAGATTGTAGCAATTGTGAATTTGGTACTGTCGAATTTTACAGAACAACGCCTACTTTTACAAATTACCTATCAATTTATTGGGCATCTATAAAACTCGATGAAAAAATCTTTCCGACTCGTAATAAACCGATTCAAAATCGCGACTACAACCTGTCAAAGGAACCTTTAAACACAAAGGGGCCGCCTCTCACAAAAAGCGTAATCGATTAAGTGTAACGATGTAACTGAAACGATTATCCAATATCTCCGTGTCACCCATAACTAATCGCTCGCTGAACAATGGTATTTCTTCATCAACGACAAAAACGCAAATGTGCCGCGGCAAAATATGAGATTATAGATTATGGGGCTATTCATAATCTGTTATACAGGTTGATCAAAAATATGGACACGATTTTTGTAATTGAATCGCAAAATATTACTTATTAGCAATATAACAGAACTAACTACTTTGCTATAATCCGCACGGGTTAAGTGAATGCATGCAAAGCCAATGTGTATGAAGCAGGCAAAATCTACGCACCTTATACATGCAGGACCAAATAAAATAAAATAGATTGTCCTGAGTGCAACGGTACATATGTGGGTCAGACTGGCCGAAGTTTTGCGGTTCGATTCCGGGAACATATGGCTGCGTTTAGGAATAATAAACCACAAAATTCTAATTTTGCAAAACATTTGCTAGAAAGCGGTCATAAAGTGCCTAATGACCATTCATTTCATATTCTCCACACTTGTGATAAGGGACTCCGACTCAATACGTTAGAGCAGCTTGAGATAATAAAAAATAACAAAGGTCACTTAATTAACGAGCAAGTAAATGTATCTAATTCCGTTTTGCTACATGTGTTTGGAGGGGAGGGTATTGGTGGGAGTTGAACTATTTAAGATTGCTTGTATGGGTAGCGCGGCGCAGTACGATTTTTGTCGTGGAGCCTATCCTCCTGATGATGCTTCGGTTTCGGGGCGAAACGATCATCGAGATTGTGGTGGTGTGTGTGTGTGCTGCTTTTGTGTGCGTTGTTGCTGGTGAATTGCGCCTTGGGGTGCATGTGGTGGCTGGTCCTGCATGTATAAGGTGCGTAGATTTTGCCTGCTTCATACACATTGGCTTTGCATGCATTCACTTAACCCGTGCGGATTATAGCAAAGTAGTTAGTTCTGTTATATTGCTTGTAATATGGAATTCCGCAAAGTAACGCCTGCTTCTATAAATTATTACTTATTACAAAAATTTATATGTCTAATATTATCATTGACAAAAGCTTTATTCTAGTAGCTATTTATTTTATGAATTGTAGCCTTATTATAATTAAAATATTAGGATTAAATTTCGTTATTTATATTTATTTATGTTCTAGTATAAATTATTAATAGTTTATAAATGTATATAATTTATTTATTTATAAATTATTCTTACTATCCATATTCATATCTGTACTAATATTATAAATGTGAAAGTATGTCTGTCTTTCACTCTAATTCCTGAAGCTACATTATTGACAAGTTTTGCAATTAATGTTCAAACCTGAGCTGGTATAAAGGATAAGAAAGTATTTTTCATCAAATTTGGAGTAGCAGAATCATTGCAACAGGAATCGCAATTTAATACCCCTGATCGATTTGATTTTTGCGATGGAGATATATGCAGGGCTGGGGAGTGACAGAAGTTAATGTTTATTTCGGGACTACGGTCCACGCAGACGAAGTCGAGAGTAAAATCTAGTTATAATAATTTTATAGTAATCTAGCAACTATCAAAAAACATTGACATTTAATTAGCATTCTGTATACGTTATGTCCAGGCCAGCGGGCGAAGCGTTTAGATAGCTCACCAGCGGGGTGCGGGCGCCGGCGCAACCTTTGTGTTTTATCCTTTTTTGTTCTTAACCTTTTTTCCTTTCTTTAAGTACCTACCTTTTTCTTTCTCTTATACTTAATATGCCGCTAGGTGACGGACTGAGAGACATCTAAGATCACATGCACTATCATGCATGTCATAATGCAAAATTTCTTTTATAAAATTTATTTGTAAATTCTGTAATCCTATAAATTCATATATGGGTTGCCTGTTAGAGATCACTTACAGTGATAAGGCCGCCCTTACACATTTAATTTTAATTTTTTTGTTTCTTTTGTATGTAATGTTGTGTGTAATAAAGAGTTTCTTATCTTATCTTATGTTACCAAGTTCGCAATAGCGAATATCAAATGAACTATGACCGATATTAAAGTACAGGCATTCGCTTATTGACGAGAAACGATTTGAGTGTTTATATTATTAAACGACAAAATCTAAAACCTCAATGAAATCTAAACCTAAGCATACCGACACCAAAAACCTATATATGCTCCACTACGTACGTTGTGTACATAGCCCTCAAAACCATAGCAATGTCAGGGTTTATATAGGTTTAAAAAGGAAATTGACAGACTTTCATTATCATTTGATTACTCAAGATTTGGCTGATTTTTGTCAATCTAAAAGCAAAGTTATAAAAGACTTAGTAATAGTGAGTGAAATTCTTTTAAACAAACAACTGATGAAAACAGCTGATTTTTGTAGTATAACATATTTTTTAGCATACATAAGCATAAATTCACAATAGTGATGAACGAACAATTAATCGATTTTTGACCAAGACTTTAACTTTAATTTCTTTATTATTTGGAAAATATTTTACAGCAAAACATTTAAACTCGTAAAGATAATTTTGTATTATAATTTAATAATTATCTTTCTAATATCCATCTTTGTTTTATTTTTACTATTCGTTTAATAGGTTATTGTAATCGATAACTTATTTTATTTGTGCCAAACATATTTTTAAAGATTTTTCAATCCCCATTTTGCAAATTCCACTATTTTTTTATATATATTTTGAAACACCAATATATACCACTTTTTACAATTGGTCCCAAGTCTCCGTTATCTTTATAGGTTTCCAAGGTCAATGCTTGAGCATTCATACATAACAATAATTTATAGAATTAGGCGTTACTTTGCGGAGATCCATAATACAAAAGTAATAATAAAATTATTTTGCTATAATCCGCGATACAGTAAATATAAATATAAATCGCTTTGCGATTTTGTCGTGGAGTCTGTCTCCTGATGATGCTTCGGTTGTGGGGCGAAACGATTGTTGAGTTTGTGATAGTGAACGTGTGTGTGCTTGTGTGTTGTGGTGGAAGTGGTGGAGGTTTGTGCATGTGTTTTTACGAATTCTGCACGTATCGGGTATGAAAATACGGATAGTCCACTATACATTTAGCACTATATATATTTTCTATTTACTGTATCGCGGATTATATCAAAATAATTTTATTATTACTTTTGAATACATAACAGATGTAACACAAAAATAATGTCATCGGCCGATATGTGCCTCTCGTCGGTGTTACAAAAGGCGTCAAACAAAGCGGCTCATCAACGGGAATGATCTTCCAAAACCGTTTTTTTTGTGATGACACCACAGAACTGGCGGCCGTGGACACAGCGGCCATTGTCGCGTTGCAATTATCGACGTAATGACGATGATTAGTGCGGGCTGTGACGTTGATACGACAGTGATAGAAATGACCATCATGTTGAATAGGTACCTAATATAAATAATCATTCGCATTTTTCTAAATACGCTTTAATAAAACATTATTTACAATACACTGTTACGGGTTTTCTTAATAAATAAAAGAACTTATGCGTATTTACTTATATTAACAACATAAACTTGTACATGCCTAATCTACCTATACCTATTACAACTTAAACGTAACTTAAATTTAGTGGTTGGACGCCAAGAGAATTTTTTTATTGTGTATCGGAATTCTACCAAAACCAGATCCTCGGCTACTTAAATGCTCAGGGTGTTTATTTGTGCTGGAGTTTAAAAGGGCATTCCCATAAGCTACAACAATAAATTACCGATATAATAATCAATAGCACAATGCATGTACCTAACGTATTCTAAATACAGTAAATAATGTGCAACTTACCCCTTTTGAGTGTATTTATGTTTAAACAAATATGTATAGATTTCTAATGGCACTATATATATTTCATTCAAAATTAAACTATGACAATGGCACATATCAAATTGTCATGTACACAACATGTCCTGCCTCTTTACATAGCCGATTGCTAATGTCACTGTCGATCTTATCCTTCAGTTAAAAATTATAAAAACAAAGGAAAAAGAACAAAACTAAAAAGCGAAAGCTCAATAATCGCTCACGGGATATCTACGTAACCGCTGCGCTACTACAGCTGGTCATTTGTGAGACAAATTATCTAATGTGTTATGCCCGAAGTGACGTAATAATAATAGTTCATAATAGACTATTCACACTAATATTATATTATGTGGATTTTTTTATTGATTCCCAAAGTGGTCTATATCGACCCCTAGGGGTTTATGACAATCTGCAAGGGGTCTACGTCAGCGAAAAAAAATTTGGGGGTCCATGAAATGTATATTGTGGTCCACGACAGTGGATCTCAACACATACACTGATAGTAACTATTTACTTACATCATACTATCTTAAATATCAAAACATATATATTATTTATAAAAGTACCTATGAAGTAAAAAAAATATTATATATGTTTACAAAATCGTGTAAGTTGTAGGATGTTGGTATTCGCTTTGTGGTCGCAATACATTTTGAACTTGTAAAAACCTGAGAGTCGCAGTCGTAGTCGTAGTCTCAGAGCTTCGCTACCTTGCACTGACTTGTTCAATTCGTCACTCTATAAATACGAATGTTACGTATATTTTACATAACAGATACAACATTTTATTTTGAGTAGTTTTAATTTAAATTCAATTAATAAATGTATAAATTAACACGTGTCTTTACTTTAAGTTTTTAACACTAAACTTCACTAGAGTTAGAAGTTTACAGGAAATCAAAAACAGGTAAGTAGGGGGTCTACCCAACACGGAAAAACATGGCAAGGGGTCTACGACACAAAAAAGTTTGGGGAACTCTGATCTAAAGTATGTTATCATACCTTTCGGCGAGATCATTAATTATGCCACTATAATCTGTCCCCGACTATAGTAGAGCTTCTGCGCTCTACTCTTTACATTTCGCAATCTCGACGATACTTCTGCGCTCGCCCGTCCCGCCCGGTGACGCTGTAAAAGCCGTTAGGGCTAACAGCGTACAGTTAGTTCGAAACAAAAATTATAATCTGATACAAGATCATATCTAAAAAGTAGAGTGTATTATGAGTTTTGATACCTAATGCATGCACACACACAGCATTGCACACAAAATCTTACCGATCGTTTTGCCCCGTAACTGTATGCTATGTATTCTTAGAAGTGGCAGGAATTCTACTTATGATTTTAGATCGTTCTCACAGAAAATTTTACCAAATAATTAGACAGCAAAAGATAAACTTACAGCTATAACATATGGAACAGTTCAAACAAGTGACAGGTTAAGTTAATATTGATTTGGAATTATTATCAGGCCAATTCTACCACCAGTTCGGAACGCTGTCATCCACTGAGAAGAACTGGCAAGAAACCACACACAAGAACTGGCAAGAGACCACAGGTTGGGAAACGCGGCTATAGAGAGACATACACTCCTTTTCATCTCGTTACAATAGTCCTCTCAGACTGGTGAGCAGAAGGCATTATAATATAAATAAAAAATGTCTACAAGAGTTACCTAAAAAATAGTATAAGAACCCCAGTTCTTTTCGCTTCATCCCTTAAAATTGTGATACACATATTTCAACGACAAAAAAACAACCCCGAATCAATTTCTAAAAGATGACATAGCTAGTTTTTAAACACCCCACAATATTTTCTGCTTAGATAAGATATAATCTGTCTTACATGGTTGCAATAAGGTTTTTAATTATGTAATAAATATCCAATCAATTTTGGGATAACATCACGTTTTGCGACTTGAGGGCTGTCAAAAAAAAAGTTAACACTCATGTCCTCAAAACGGTTGTCACTAAGACGGGAATTTTAATTTTGCATGAAATGAGTTCTAGGGACTCTTGCCACTGCTGTGAAGTTTGCAATCTCGTCAATATATTAAGGTTTTGAACTAAACTAAATCCAATTACGTATCGAACACTTTAATAAACCTTAACGTAAATGGATTTAGTTGACTTCAGGTGATTTGTACCTATAAGTACTCAAATTTAATAAGTAATAGCCCCACTAACTAAGCTACTACATACCATACAGATCTCTTTGATTTATGGTTTGTATTTTTTGTTAATATTTCAAGTCTTTTATTTAAATAAATAAAAAAAATGTAAAATGAAACTCTTTAAAACAATAGCTATACTAAATTTTTTTTAATTTTGATTTTATAGAATAAGCCGTCACTCTGAAAAAGTTCGTTGGATTCATATTGAATCTTCTGATGATGTTCGGATTACGGAATGAAGAAATTGTTGAGATTTTCATAGTGAATGTTGGCATAATAGCACTGAATGTAAAAGAGATGGAAATGGATCGATTACTTTTACATTTAGCATAACATGATTATCTTCCCGGATCATAGCAAAATTAAGGTACGTTTGTCCTGCTGGTGCAGGTTGCAATGACCCTGTCTTCAACTTCAGTGTAACAGATTCGATTCCCACCTAAGGACTAACACTTACAAAAAACATTCTTTTTGGTTTTTCGAATCTAAGTGGATATATGTCTTTAAATATTTATTTACAATAATATAGGTATGTAGCAGTCATCTGTCACCCATAACAGAAGTATTAATGAAGTGGACTTATTGCACATAAAAAGGACCTCAAAATTGTAAAAAAAAATTAGTAAAGTAACTAACAGAAGCAAAATATATCCTGTCACATAATTCAAAATCTATAATGTAACTATAATTGGTAATTACTAGTTGTAACTAACACATAGTTTTCTGTTTAGGAATAAATCTAATCAGGAAACTCCAACTGCTGAGTCATGTTTTGGCAATTTGGCAGCATATGGCGCCAGGAAACAATCTCAGATTAATCGACCATTGACAGCGCGACCGGGTCGTGAAGGGATAACAGGGATTCCTAAAGCCCGAAAAAAATCTTACTACATCTATGAGAAGGATTTATAAGATGATTTTATACATAATTATAAAAAGATTGGCGATGTACAAAGTAGGAACCGACATAAGCTTGCGGTTCCTGCTTTGAACCTTGCAAAAGTACATAAGTCGTTTGTGGGTTTGGGTATAAGATTCTATAATAAAATTCCGCAATCTACTTTAACTTTACCATTACAGCAGTTTAAAGACAAATTTTAAAAAAGGCTAATACAGAAAGCCTACTTACTATACTGTTGAGGGTTATTTAGACGTTAAGAATGTGTGGATATAACTACTCTTCGACCCTGTACAAGACCTTAATAACTAAATGTAACTAATAATAAGAATTATTATTTGAAAAGAGCAACCATCGAGTTTCTTGCTCGTTTTTCTCGTTCGGAACAGCTTTCGTTAAAATTTGAATTTATCCATGCAAGATTCTTAAACCGCATGCACTGTAAAGCACCACCACAATATTAGTACTGCACACAATCACTATCGCAATCTCAACAATCTTTTCACGGTCGCTTTGCAAACTATTGACTTATACTAAATAATAAGTTAAATCTTACCAGCTGCCTTTAACTGGAAATGTTAATAATCATATATAAGGGAACTTACTGTGAGCTGTCTCAAGGTGGTCATGGGTTCAAATCCCGAGCAAATGCCAATGAGTTTACTTGTTAAAATTTATATACCCTTATATCGATTAGGCAATTTGCAATTTATTATACACTTTTTGGCAAAGTAAAACATCGTGAGGAAACCTGTATATGTCTGTAAAACTCCTGTAACCTACTAATTCAAATGTTCCACGACAAATATAACATTTTTACAAAAACAAAAATTGCCCCCTTACTCTGATCTACTCCTACTCACTCTCAGGAGAAAAAGATATGGTGATAATATGATCCATACACTGTGAGGCACATGACGTATGCCTTTTTTACGAACAATAGTAGGTCTAAGTTTCATTTAATCTATACAAGAAGAGCAACTTTTTGCCCAGCAGTGAAATAGTAACAAGCCGTTACCTTTTTAACATTCTCGTGAGGAATACACGTGCTAATGCAAGTTATTGTTCCTAAATTTGTACAATAATTACTAGGTATGTGAAATAGCTTCTTACAGATCCTAGTGTCGCGGAACAGCGGCAACCAATCGGGTTTAACGATCGCTTTTATGGGTTTTGTCTGTGGCAGGGTGTGTGTCACACTGTACTGTACCAAACTGGGTAAGGTTTAAATAAAATTTGAGCAAAAACATCAAGATGCGTTGAATTTTAAAGTAATTTCGATGTCGTTCAATAATCGTTGTAATTTATATAATTAGATGTTACTTGGTGGACATCAATAATACTAATGTAATAGTAAAATTATTTTGCTATAATTCGCGGATTTATTATTAATTTATCGCGGATGTATTATTAATTTATCGCAGATTATAGCTAAAATAATATTACTATTACTTTTGAATCGCATTGTTCTTCAGCCCATAAAATTGAATATTTAATCTATTTTGCTATAATATACGGCTTAAGAAAACTTTTGTACCTACCTAATTAATTATTATAATAAGTATTATGTTACAACTCAGCAAATGCCGTTCTTCATCAGAGAAAGATTGTTTTCAGACTTACCAACCTACATTCTATGCACGATTACTAATCCTGTATATCTAAGGTATGAAAAAGAATTACACTTTCTAAACTTAGCATTACAAAGATTTTCTAGAATAATTCTATCATTACTTGTTGTAATATCTACTCGTATATAATATATATAAGTTTTGAATTATTTCCAACATAGATTCTGTAGTTTTTGTTATTTGTACCGTGTCAGAATTGTTTCCATTAATTATTTATTTGAACATGTACAAAATTGAATACGTTACGATACATAGAAAATCATTTGTACTATAACTGCTACGTAACTGTGTGACATGCGATCGAAAATATTACCTTCATACATTTTACTACAATCTAATTTTTGTCTTATGCCTTGACAGTAACAACGATTTTTCTCTACTCACGTTCCTTTCAAGCCAAAAGTAATTAGCTGTATAGGATGGGTAGTTTATGTGTTTCGATAATACAGTAGGTTGTCATAAAAGCGAATGTTCATTAGGCGAGCGATGTATCGACAGGACGCGACGAATCGATTTTAAATCCATTTAGATTCTGCGATCGCTGAATGACTTTCTGAATTGTTGCAATGACAAAACCTTTAATTTTTATGGTAATGCGGACCAATAAAGTTTTACGAATTAACAGTTGCATGCCCTATCGCTTTAAACTCGCTTAATAAAATTTACATATAGGTATATATTAAAAGTTAAATTTTGTCCGAAGATTATAACTCTAAAGTTATAATTTACTAGCTGTGCCAACAACGGCTTCGCGCGCGTGGAATTCAGTGATTTACGAAACTTTTCCCGAATTTTCGAAATTTTGAACATAAAAGTAGTTATTGTGAGTTAACCATGAGAGATAGAGACATGCTATCGCGGACTTTTTTATAGTATTATTATAGATCTACAATTCTCCACTACATTACTTTAGCGTATCTCTGCTGGTTTTCGCAGCGCACACGACTAAAGCTCCCAGCAAGCAAGTTTTTTAACAACTGCGCGATTTCTTCAAAACAATTTACATGATACTGATATGTATCTACCTACTATTTACCTGAACCATCCGGAATTATTGCACTATCTTTGGGTGAAAACCGTACAAAAATCCGTTTAGTAGATTTTGAGAAAATCGATTACATACAGACAGACAGATTTTTGGAACTTTGTTTTATAATAAGTATAGATAGATATAAAAATGTTTCAATTTGCGGAGATTCATAACACTATAGTATAAAAAATAATTAATTATTTTGCAATAATCCGATGTTTCATAACATCTATGTGATGCTAAAAATATATGTAACCTTTTCATACCATATGCATACAGAATTCGTAAGTACAACACTAGCGCTGTACACACTCACTACTACAATCTCAACGAAATATTAGTGTTATATAGCGTACCCAGTTTAGTCGAGAGATGAATAATGTGATAGAGTAAAGAGGTTAACTCGTCCCAATCTGTTTCCAAAATTGTCAGTATATGATCTAGGTTTCTCGATTATTTCCCTAACAAGCACTTACCTCAAAAGTGGTTCTACATCACAATATTCGCCATTAACAACTCTACAGCCAATAGTGAAATTGTACCTTATCATAATTATTTGATTCCGGTTAGAAACTAGAGGTTGTGTTAAAATTAAAAAAATATAAACGATATCTTATAATTAAATTTTAAAAAAGAAAGATAGGAGAAATTGAAAATTTACGTATTTTATCTGTTAAATACTTAGCCTATTTAGGTATTCTATACGATAATACAAAACCCATAGATATATAAGGCATTATAAGAGACTTTCGGGTAGATATATGTTCGAAAGTTTTTTATATATATCTATAAATGATCATTGTCAATTGTCCTAATTATCCTAACTACGGCGCACACAGTCATTAAAAGCATGTAGATATTTAAAAACGCTTTCTAAGATTATTCGACAAGTCTTTTTTTATTTTTTCTCTTTGGTATTATTAAAACTGTCCAAGCTGTAAATAGAAACCAAATACTTAGAACTCGAATTGAACATTCGAATAATTTCTTAAAAATTACACTATATTGTAAGCCTCAAGGCTGCAACTTATAAAGACAGAGCTTTCAAGCATATAATAAAAAAGCACACACTTAATCGATTGTATAATATAACAGTTTGCTTACGGCATTCTCATACAAAAAAAATTACAAATTTTGAAGCATTTAAATTTCAATTTCAAAATTCAACTTTTTTCAATTCAACAATTTTCACGGCATCAGCCATAAAGCTGAACGCAAATTGTCAAGGCTTTAAGGATACTGGACAGAAAAAAAAAACAAAAAAGAACAAGGCATACTTTGAATTCAGAACACGTGTCTATTTAAAAACAGAACGCCCTAACCCCGCCTGCCATGTGACAAAAGCGACCAATGAACAGTGTCGCACGACCGCCCGCGACATTGCTGACCAATAGGAAACGTCGCACGCGTCCAATGACATCAGGTTGACAATCGCAGAGGTCAACGCCTTGTCACATGTTTAGAAAAAAGCTTTTCTATGAAGTTTAGGACACTTGATGATTGCATTTCAATGGGTTCTTTTTGGAGTGTTTTTGTTAATATAAGTGTGATGAAAGAAATAATTAATATATATTATAAAACGAATTATATCTGAGCATTTTAAGTGTACAATACAGATTTTAAAGCTCCGGTCTTAATTTCTTATATGTACTTGATAAAGAAATTGAATCAATTTACATTGTCGATCAATACTAGAGAAATTTGATTGTCTAAAATTGAATGACTAAAAGGACTTTTGAATACTTTATACTTATATATTTATGCTATAAGTCAAAGTTGCTGTGCAAATTCTATCCTGAAAATTATTAATGTTAAAGATTTGTCCAGAATCCATATCATAGTTACATGTTATATACCTACCTGAGAATTTATAAAAAAAAACCGGTTTTTAATGTCATCTTTCACTTTAAGGCCTAAATAGTGTACTTAAATTAGGTGTTTTTTTTAATTAAAACAAAGGTTCTAATAGCTGCTTAATATCCATTACTACTAGATACTTTTTCTTGGCATATGGTAAAGATGACTTAACTTTTCTTTTTTTTTATCTGTATAGGAAACTGTGTGTACACATTTTCTGTTTTTTTTTTCTTACGTAGTACTGTTATATAAATACATTTAATTATCATAACTTTATCGAAGATTTTTTGTAGGATTTACTATTAAATAAGTGACAAAATATACATCGAGATTTAAATTAATAAGTCACTGGCATCAAGTCCGCAGTATATAGAACGCTTCCATTAAATGACAAACGAATAACACCATGAATGCATCTGAAACATACCGTTCGAAAATTAAATTTGAAAATTAAATATGGATGGCAAAGTTTGTTTTATAGTAAATTAAACTCTATTTCAATGTGTTGCGGTTGATTTTACATCGTAGATACAATGTAAAGTATTGGACAAATAAGATTGTATCAGTTTGGAGATATAAATAAGGCAGAATTGAATTCAATTATTGGGCAAGTTGGTTAGTGTTATCTGATTGTGTCCAAGTGATGACGTGCTGATGGTATTTGTATACACACTTATTTGGTTATAGCTGTAGAGTTATGGTTTATAAAGGGCTGTGCAGTTTTAGCTTTTATTATATGCTATTATATTATACTATTGAGAATTATAAATAAAATATAAATATGTGCGCGACTAATGCTCCCAGGAGATGAGTTTTTTAACATACGCGCGATTTTTTCAACTCAATTTATATTAAAACTTCTGCAAGAATTGAAATATCTTTAAGTAAAAAACGGTACAAAAATAAGTTTAGAAACTTCGATCACACAGACAGACAGCTTTTGGTGACTTTTTTTTTGGGGACGTTTTAAAATATATATGTTAATACATATATTTTAAATCTTGACAGGCTTTTGTACCGGTCTAATATATAGCGTAAAAAATCCATTTTTTCTTTTAAGAAAAAACCCATAAAAGTACATAATAAAGAAATTCTAACGTTTACACTAACGTGAACAAAGTCGCGGTTACCACTGTAAAATCGGACATACGCCCAAAAGTTCCTTATGACCTTGCTTAAACCTTATTGGCAATTTGTAAGTTCTTTTATACAACACATATACACAAAATAATTACCCTCAATTAGCTTGAATCGAAAGAGCTCGCTTTTACCGCTTGTTATAGACATAAAATTACAAATCACCACCGCAAAATATTACTCATTGATACAAAGAAAGTGCTTGTTATCAGCAAGATTTGCGATACTGATAACTACTCTCGGAACACTCCGACCGAGGATTGCGTAGTGTAGTCGTAGATATTACATTTGAAATTGGGATTCCGTAATAAATAATATTTTTTATATTATATTTATAATGATCCATTACAGAAATTACATTACATTACAGAACAGTGTGGCATCCGGCTGAGTAGAATAGACCACCCTCATTTCTTACTGACGTGTCGTAAAAGACGAATAAGGTAAGTTGACGTCAGGCAGGCGGCTGGTAGTAAAATACCTAGCCAAATCGTCTAACAACATGTTTAAAACGTGAGGTGCCGACGCCACTTGGAGTTGAGATGAGGGCAGGAGAATGATGATGCATTACAGAAAATCGAATAATATATATATCGAAAATATTATTTATTCTAGTATACTGTTTCTACTATTGTTTTTAAAGAAGCTACCACTGATTTGCAAGGTTTGCTCCAACCGAAAAGAACCAGCAAGTAACTAGGCGGTCACTTAAAAAATAGCCAAAAAATAGGTAAAAAAATAGCTGTCTAGAGTTAAATAATGAAAAGATGAGAAGTAAGTAAGTGAGAAAGAAGAGAAGAAGAAAGTTAATTAAAAAAAAAGAGGGAGACAGAAAATTATGTGACCAAAAGACTTACTAATGAGATAGCCGTGCGCTACTGCGTTAATAATTTAAAAAAACCTGTAGCATTTTCGAGATAGAAAGCTGACGCTTGATATTTCCGCACATTGGTTGACAATCTATTTATTATAAAGCAGAGTCCTCAAAAGCTGTCTGTCTGTATGTAATCGATTTTCTTAAAATCTACGGAGCGGATTTCTGTACGGTTTTCACTAAAAGGTAATGTTATTTTTTGGAAAGGTTTAGGTTAACATTACATAACGTTTTTATGTAAATTGTGTTCAAGAGTTCGTGCAGTTGTAAAAAAACTCATCTGCTGGGAGCTTTACTCGCGTGTGCCGCGTTAGCAGAGCTCTAAAGAGACTCTAAAGTAATGTACTAGATCATCGTAGATCTACAAAAATACTTCAGAAAAGTCCGTGATAGCATATCCCTATCACTTATGGTTAACTCAACAATTTTCATTTATGATTTGACAATTTCATTATATTTTTCTTATATGTTCAAAATATATGTTCGGGAAAAATTATTATGTGACATACTGATTTCCATGCGGGCGAAGCTGGTGGCATAGCTGATATATTATAATTATTAACTAATTTATAGAATTAGGCGTTACTTTGCGGAGATCCATAATACAAAAGTAATTATAAAATTATTTTGCTATAATCCGCGATACAGTAAATAGAAAATATATATAGTGTTAAATGTATAGTGGACTATCTGTTTTTTTCATACCCAAAAGAGACACAGATAATAAGTCTCTTTGTCTACACATTTTATTCTGGGTCCCTGACTTTAGTATAATAACTCTATGGTTTCTTTAGGTTATTGAGCTCTTTATTGTTAACTATAGAATAAAATATATATTGTGATTGCTATTGACGATTTAACGCTTATCTTCAAGTTTAAATTTGTTCAAAAGTAATAATAAAATTATTTTTCTATAATCCGCAAAGCTTTGCGATTTTGTCGTGGAGTCTATCTCCTGATGATGCTTCGGTTGCGGGCGAAACGATTGTTGAGTTTGTGATAGTGAACGTGTGTAGTGCTTGTGTATTGTGGTGGAAGTGGTGGAGGTTTGTGCATGTGTTTTTACGAATCCTGCACGTATCGGGTATGAAAATACTGATAGTCCACTATACATTTAACACTATATATATTTTTTATTCACTGTATCGCGGATTATAGCAAATTAATTTTATTATTACTTTTGTATAATTATCAACGTTATAAAAAGATACAGAACCCTTTCACATAAACTCTACTGGCCAAGTGTTGTTGTTTATTTTTTAATCTGTGAAACGCTCCGCGATATTGAACGCCGCCAGTGTTGACAGTTTCGAGAAAATGAGTCAGCGAAATGAAAAAGAGAATCGATTTTAATGAGTTTAAATTGAAATCTCCACAACGGTATTTGACAGGTCAGTATAAAGCGAATAACACGAGTGGCCGTGACGTGCAAATGGCGATCTGAATTTGTATAAAAAACAAACTAGTTATTTGAAAGCGAATTTTGTTTGAGTTAGCCGTACAGAAAGTTCATCAGGTTTTTTTACATTATATACTATATCTATACTAACATTATAAAGAGGAAAGATTGTTTATATTGATTGATTATATGTTTGTTTGTATGTGTGTATGTTTGTAACTTTTTCACGCAAAAACTACTGGACCGTTTTCAAAAACTCTTTAACCATTGGAAGCTGCTTCTTCACTGAGCAACATAGGCTGTATGACATTTTCAAAAAAATAGGGATTCCTTATAAAATTGTAATAAGCTGTGAAAAATTTAGTCGTAAAAATCTTTAATAGCGTGCGCTGCGGAAGCTATTGATCATAGAACAAAAAATGTATATACAGTATAAAAATGTAAATCAAATCATTTGATATCCTTAAGCCATTAAATGATATTTTATAGAAAAACTGTTTCAATACCTGTAAAATACTTTTTTGAGTTATTAAAATTCGACATCCCAATCAAAAGATATTACGAATTTAAGAATGTAAATCGAAAGCAAATAATGCCATAACAAATTCATTGTGGCGCCCGTTATAGCAGGGCCTGTATTTGGTGAGTTAGCTCTTATTCCAAGAATACTAATGATACCCATTTTTTATAATTAATAAATCTATAGTCCGAATTCGTAGACTTTCCACTACCACGAAATCAGTATGGACGCGGGTGAAACGGTGGGGCATTGCTAGTATATAATAAAGATATCTTTTACTTTAATTGATGGACGTCCATTGCTAGAGATAGGTCTCATCACGGGATCTCCACCACACGATATTGTGCAGCTTGACTCTAGCGGCTCTCCGCGACCTTTTTGAGGTCGCCAGTCCACCTTGCATGGGGGTCTACCAACATCTCGTGCGGGGTCACGATATTAGATTAATGTTAAAACCATTATATAGGAATTCAAAATAAGATCTATTCTTTAAAGTAAGAGCACCAACTACCGAGATTTTGGGAACGGGACGCAGAAGCGAATCCACAACATTTCTAACCGAACATGCAAGGGCTTTTGGAAAAGAATAAAAAAAATGAAAAAGAACTCTAGAATGACAAGTTATTAATAAAATGTTTGATTGCAAACCGCAGGCGACTCCAAAAACAATAGCATGTACATCTGCACATAATTGTTTGTTGTTTATAACTTTCTAAATGCTTGTTAATCCCACCCTCCAAGTAGGCAGATATAAATCCCTACCAAACAGTGCACATGGCAACATTACATACATCTGTCAGACGCGCCCGCCGCGATTCAAAAAAAGAACGGAACACAATGCGTTCCGTTGATACACATTTGAAAAGACAACCAACATAAATAGAACCGCGCGATACGTTGAGACTTCAGAACCGATTTATGCGGACAGCCACTGGGTGTCCGTGGTTCATGCGGAACGTTGACCTCCATAGAGACCTCGATCTCCCTACCATTACTCACCTCTTTAAACGTTTTTCGAAATCTTACTTCGAGAAATCTGAGGTACACCCGAACCCCCTTATTTCAGTTGCTTCTACCTACATCCCAGTTAGGTCCGACCATCGAAAATATAGGCGTCCAAAAAGCGTCTTGTATGACCCCGACGATCAAATAACGATCGCCAACACAGATACACGTAATACACACACACAGCGTCTTCGCCGGCGAAGACGAGGTCCCAGTTTTCTGACGTCGGTCGGTCGTGGCTTCTCGCCACACTTCCGAAGTCACAATGACTAATCTAAGTCATACCATCAACCCTCCACTACGCGTCGCCCTAAGCCGTGGTCCGGCCTCACAGGAGGCACCCTTAGGACGACGTTCCCCGACTTAAGTAGAGCTTCTGCGCTCTACTCTCTGCATTTCGCAACCTCGACGATGCTTCTGCGCTCGCCCGTCCCGCCCGGTGACGCTGTAAAAGCCATTAGGGCTAACAGCATACAGTCAGTTCGAAAAAAAAAAAAAAGATACGTTGATTTTTTTATTGCTGTGCTATTTGTTTATTGTTTCAGGCTCAGAGAATGCGCTATTTATGTTTCTATATAAGTGTTTCTATTACCAGTTATCACTTTTAATTAAGTGTAATATTAGTGTTTAATTTTTTTCATATAAAATTGTTATAATAAGTATAATTGTGTAAGCAATAGATATGCTTAAGTAGACAGTTACTTGTCTTATCTAATTATATTACCTAATGTAATATCATAAAGCATGATTTTTATGAATATTTTAATTTATTTTAACTTTACACGCGATTAAATTAATTATTTTCAATGATATCTAGGGTAGTTTTAAATTTATTTCGGTTTTGTTTATTTTTATTGTTATTTTACAATCATCAATCATCACAGCCAGTTTATTCATTTAAAGTGTTTTGATTTCTTGAATAAAACTGCCTTCATGAAAATATGAATGACCAATTCATATTTTCACGAAACGTTTTAGTGATTATTTTCTATATACTATTCATTTTGGTTTTATATTTGTGTATCCCTGATTTCTAGTTTACCAAACTAGAATCTAAACTAGAAACTAGAACTTTCTAATTGGAATGTATAAGAGAAGTCCTAGAAATCACCAACAGCTATTATGCAAAAACTTACTAAAAACATATGTGAAAACGGGAATGTTCGTTGCAGCTACCTAATTCCCACGCTTGCTTTCTCTCTTTCTCTGGTGACGGGTTTGTCTAGATTGATTGTAAAAGTGTCTAGTGAATAGTGTGATGTGAACAACGTATTTATTAAAAAAAAATTAAGAAAATTATTGAGAAATTATTTATATGATTTATAGAAGCAGGCGTTACTTTGCGGAATTCCATATTACAAGCAATATAACAGAACTAACTACTTTGCTATAATCCGCACGGGTTAAGTGAATGCATGCAAAGCCAATGTGTATGAAGCAGGCAAAATCTACGCACCTTATACATGCAGGACCAGCCACCACATGCACCCCAAGGCGCAATTCACCAGCAACAACGAACACAAAAGCAGCACACACACCCACCACCACATCCAACCAATCGTATTGTACGATTTTTGTCGTGAAGCCTATCCTCCTGATGATGCTTCGGTTTCGGGGCGAAACGATCGTCGAGATTGTGGTGGTGGGTGTGTGTGCTGCTTTTGTGTTCGTTGTTGCTGGTGAATTGCGCCTTGGGGTGCATGTGGTGGCTGGTCCTGCATGTATAAGGTGCGTAGATTTTGCCTGCTTCATACACATTGGCTTTGCATGCATTCACTTAACCCGTGCGGATTATAGCAAAGTAGTTAGTTCTGTTATATTGCTTGTATTGAGAAATTCGTTAAAAATATTTATATTAATTCCATGGTTCTTGTTACGTTGGTTGCGCGTTGCGGCGCGTCGGCAACGCCGCAGGCGGCAGATGACCGCAGCATGATTTATAGCAGGGTACAGTCGGCCGCATTTACATTTGTAAATGTGATCTCTGTAATTATGCGCTTGTTTCGGACACGGCCGGCTGTAAATGCGATAAACCGCTTTAGACTTTTGTACCACTATTATGTATATACACTAATCTGTTACATTGCTCTACATATATTTTATTTATTTTAACTTTAATTCGATTGTATCACTTAACAAATGAAATACGTCTTAGCACAGTACACCGTCCACAGCGTATATGTAAAAAACGCCAGTTATTTGCTGTTAAAATTTGCAAAACGAACGCATATAAACGTGCTCCATTACAACGGATTTGCCAGTCATATAACAATGATTTTGAAAATCTTGATATATTCTTTTTATCGTCTGTTCAATATAGAAACAGAGTTATCGAAATTATTAAATCAATGAAATGAGACAGTTAAAACATAACTCTTATAAACATAATAACCTCATTATCTAAGAAAACACTCTCTAACACAATAATTAATACGAGGGTAACGGTGCGGGTTACACACCAACATAATTATAAATATTTCATTTAAGTTTAAATATGTAATCCTAGTGTGTAATTGTTTGTTATCCCAATAAAGAGAGAAAAAAAAAACCCTTTTTAAGATTTTTATTCCGTTAGGTTGGCGAATTAAAATTATTTTTTTAAATGAAACACTCACTTTTACGAAAAACTTGAACGTTAAAAGAATGTAAGCTAAGATAAAATATTAAAATAGCTTTATTATTCATTCGTTAATTATGAAAACATTGAAACTATATTTTTGTATAATTTCCTGAATAAAACCATAAATTAATTGAACATTATGATCAAAAATTCCTGTATATTATATTTATTTATCCTGCATGCGATTTTAAATCTGTTGATGATATTTTCGTTTATTCAGTGCACTGAAAATGTCTTGATGAGTATGTGCAATGCGAGTGTACCCGGTAATACATTATTATTTAGTATATCTGATAATCTTTTTATAAATTTCTAGTAATACGCGTTATAAAAGCATAATTAGGTTTTTGTAAATGTTTATTTTAACAAATAAATGGTATTCATTTGGGTAGATTCACTTATCTCTTTACTTTATCAATACACCCACTAAAAGATGTAACAAACATGGCGTCCCGTATCGACACAATCAATAATAATCCCAACGCCATAAAAGGGGCATCAATAAAGAACCAATTTCATCCCATATTGTTTGTCAAAAATTCGATTATGCCCGGCCTTTGATGACAAAACGGAACAAAAAATAACTATGAAGCGTTAAGGAACGCATCCTACGATGATATGAGGATGTAACGGAACGTTACCATATGTGTAAATAAGGTTTTTGTCCTTGTTTTTGTAACAACTACCTGTTATCTACGGTTTCGTTCATAGAATTATTATACATAGAGTAGGGAAGCCACTGGCAGGCCATTGAGTTCAAGTGTCCAACAAATAATAAGAGAGGGAAGATGAGAGACATATATTTATCATTGTCAAATCACACATAAAAAGAGACACAGATAATAAGTCTCTTTGTCTACACATTTTATTCTGGGTCCCTGACTTTAGTATAATAACTCTATGGTTTCTTTAGGCTATTGAGCTCTTTATTGTTAACTATAGAATAAAATATATATTGTGATTGCTATTGACGATTTAACGCTCTTCTTCAAGTTTAAATTTGTTCAAAAGTAATAATAAAATTATTTTTCTATAATCCGCAAAGCTTTGCGATTTTGTCGTGGAGTCTATCTCCTGATGATTCTTCGGTTGCGGGGCGAAACGATTGTTGAGTTTGTGATAGTGAACGTGTGTAGTGGTTGTGTATTGTGGTGGAAGTGGTGGAGATTTGTGCATGTGTTTTTACGAATCCTGCACGTATCGGGTATGAAAATACGGATAATGCACTATACATTTAACACTATTTATATTTTCTATTTACTGTATCGCGGATTATAGCAATATAATTTTATTATTAGGTACTTTTGTATTATGCATCTCCGCAAAGTAACGCCTAATTCTATAAATTATTTAAATTTGTTTTTCAAGTATTTTATATTTTGGAGAAACTTGTAAATAAAAATCAACGTCAACTTTACTGCTGGTTGAAAATTGTGCTTCTAATAAAAAAACAAGCAAGAAACTTGGCTGTCTGTTCTTTAAATTGTTTTAGAAATTCTGACATTTCGTTATCGCTATCATACGCGATCAGATCAGAGGTTAAGGATAGTTAAAGCTAATAAACGATAATAAGTAAATCTATATATCTTTGCTGTGATAGCCTAGCGGTGAAAAAGCTGTGATAGCCTAGCGGTGAGACCGTGCGACTCTTTAGAGACGACATAGGTTCAAACCCCGGGCAGGCACCAATTAGTTTTTCTATTAAAACTTATGTGTCTAATTGGTAATTGCAATTTATCACACGCTTTTCGGTGAAGGAAAACATCGTGAGGAAACCTGCATATCTCTAGAGAATTCTAGGGATATGTGTAACCTACCAATCCGCATTGGAGCAGCGTGGTAGGTCTTAGCTCCAATCCTTCTCTCCAGAAACGGAGAGAGGAGGCCTTAGCCCAGCAGTGGGCATAGTAACAGGCTGTTACTTTACTTTTTTACTTTTATATATCTTTAATTCAGATATGTTAAAATACAATAAAAAAAATCTGAAACTCTATTGTTATATTTAATGATAATCTTCGTTGTGACGCCTACTTTTGTACATTAATAATCTTCAAAAGTAATAACACATTCGATTACAAGTTTGAAATAACAACCGTATTTATATAGAGTACTATAACAGGTACAGATAAAAACAAAATACCTCAGTACGTGCACCGGTTTGAAATTAGAAACGTCTCGTTCGATGAACGAGGCGTGACATTTGAAATGCAGTGTTGTCAGCGTACAAAAAGTGCATGAAAATGGGGAATAGTGGTTATAATACGCCTAACGGATTCTTTTTTTGGGGTTGCATTCACGTCGATATCGGTAGATGGATGATAGGCGAAAAGGATTGTCATTAAACAAAGTCCTTTGTTGATGTTTCCTCTCTTTTACAATATTGTTCTTTTAATTAATGAACTTTTCGAGTACTTTAGTTTTCAATTTTTATTAGAACTTCTTTCTTAGTGTACTTAACTTACTAAGTTTTGTTAATATTTATTTTGCAATGTAAAATAGTATTGTAAATTATATTTGCCTTTCTCCGAAGTTCTCTTTACAGCGATAATAGCATTGAAAGTTCATTTTTATAATAGAAAGCATTTTTTTTTCATTATCTTTCTTAACTATCTAAAAAACATTTAATACTATTGTATTTCGTCACGACATCACGTTATTAATTTACTGATAAAATTCTAGGCCAAATGTTAATACTTACAATGTTTTAAGCTAAGAATTAATATAATATTCTAATTTGTTAAATCCTAGCCCACTATCCAACATACACACGATTTGTAAACGACGTCACGAACATGTTTAAAAACTGATACTTATACAAACCATAGAGTTTTTAATACTAATTTATAGAATTAGGCGTTACTTTGCGGAGTTCCATAATACAAAAGTAATAATAAAATTATTTTGCTATAATCCGCGATACAGTAAATAGAAAATATATATATAGTGTTAAATGTATAGTTGTTAAAGACATAAAAATATGATTTATAGAAGCAGGCGCTACTTTGCGGAATTCCATATTACAAGCAATACAACAGAACTAACTACTTTGCTATAATCCGCACGGGTTAAGTGAATGCATGCAAAGCCAATGTGTATGAAGCAGGCAAAATCTACGCACCTTATACATGCAGGACCAGCCACCACATGCACCCCAAGGCGCAATTCACCAGCAACAACGCACACAAAAGCAGCACACACACCCACCACCACAACCTCAACAATCGTTTCGCCCCGCAACCGAAGCATCATCAGCAGATAGACTCCACGACAAACTCGCAATGATAGTCCACTATACATTTAACACTATATATATTTTCTACTTACTGTATCGCGGATTATGGCAAAATAATTTTATTATTACTTCTTTATATTAGATTAGGGAGCCATAGGCAGGCCTGTAAGTAATAGTGACACAATAAATAATGAGAGGGAAGATAACTCGTATACTTCTTCATTGTCTATCTCTCTCTCTCTCTAAGATATAAACTTTCATTGCATATTTAAAAATTAAATTTATAAAACTTACAAAACCTAGGCTCTAATTATAGGGACCGATGTGAATCTTTTAATATTAACAAATTAAGACCTGAAGGAATAGGGGAAAAAACTAGGAAATGATATTAAAGTTGTTACTATCTTTTATATGGTCAAATGATTTATGCGTTGCAACGGTAACATCGTACGCTCTCCACTCAGGTGTCGCTCGCATCTGCTGATATTAATAACCCATTGTGCGCCATATTAAATCGATTTATGACTATTCAAATTCCCCGTCCTGTCCAAACAGATGTTTTTACCATAATGTATTTTAACCAGGATTTAAATGTATATATCTTTGCGGCATAATTGTACAGTACCTGATTGCATTATTTTTTATTTATATTTTTACTAAACACTCTTAAACAATTAATTAACAAAATATAAGTTAAGTCCATACATACAATCATCATTCTCCTATCCTTATCCCAATCTAAATCGGGTCGGTACAACATGTTTTAACCATGTTGTGATATGATTTGGCTAGGTGTCGATGTGTCAGGCAGGCCGGCCGCCTGCCTGACGTCGACTTAGCTTAGTTATTATACATTTTAATTATGATAACAGTAATCTTATCGAGATAAATGTGCCAGAGATTTGTTAATTTGATGTATCTGGGTGCTTGTAAGGTGTATGTGTTTTTATTGTGCAAGTTACACGTGGAAATTTTCAAATTCAGAAAAGTAACGGCCATTTACTATCCCACTGCTGGGCATAGGCCTCCTCTCTCCGTTTTTTGAAGAGAAGGGTTGGAGCGAAGGCCTACCACGCTGCTCCAATGCGGATTGGTAGGTTACACACATTCCCAGAGTTCTGTAGAGATATGCAGGTTTCCTCACGATGTTTTCGTTCACCGAAAAACGTGTGACGAATTGGAATTATCAATTAGACACATGAGTTTTAATAGAAAAACTCATTGGTGCCTGCTCGGGTTTGAACTCGTGTTCCCCTCGAAAGAGTCGCACGATTTCACCGTTGGACTTTTCAAATTCCCCTTTAATGCTATAATTTTTCATTAAACACTGCTTCGAGTTATAGAATAGGAAGGTATATCAACCTGGGCGTATTTGATATTATTATTGCTAAGTAAGTAGTCTACTAAACCGAATATTTCTTTTTTAATTGTGAAACATAGTTTAGACACACTGGGGGTCTGTGCTGCAGTTACCTATTTTAAGTTTACACGTGGGGTGTTGCCATTAAAACATCTAAAGGACCCACTATTGTCCACATATTGTCCACCTTTTTCTTTTATATCGCCCGCTAATTACCACTTCAGCTTCGCACTACTAAATATAATTGGTAATAAACTTTGTTCTATCGATTGTATTTTTCTAATTTACCGCTTAGAGACTCGCTTAAATATTCATTATGTGATATTCTTAATAGAGAAATTATGATTCTTGCTACAAAAACGCATTATTTCTCCCCTTACAGTGTATATTAATTGCAAAGAAATGAAAAACTCCCGTTTACAACCATTTAATAACGTGGTAATTTCGCGGTATAATTGAACAGTTAACGCGACAATGCGTGGCGACAGGTAGAGGCGCGACAGCTGATTAATTGAGACCCCGTGTCGGGATGTCGCCGACCGTGAGAACTGGCCTTATGTCGCTTTATTGCGTATAAGTCTACCCACACTTGGTCGATACTCATTATGAAAACTGTAAAGGCATTAAAATATTTTTAATCCCTTCACGCTTATATAGTGTTCACTTTGCCTTAAGTGAGTAGTAAAGTAGTAAAAGTAACGGGCGTTTACTATACATAAACTGGGCATAGGTTTATTTGTCCATTCTTGTAAAGAAGGGTTCTAAGACTTACCACGCTGCTCCAATGCGGATTAGTAGGTTACGCGTATCCCCAGATTTCTCTAGAGATATGCAGATATTTTCTGACCAATTTAAATTTTTAGAATGAAATTCGTCAGCGCAATTTCATACTTTTTAAATCTGGCAATTTATCTGCGGAAATCATATCCTTCCTTATCTTGTCAATGTATGTTGAGTAATTTTATCAAAACGATTGCTTTGAAAAGAAACAAATTATATCATCAATTTAAGGTATTATTTAACCTATCAATTCAATTCGATTAAATTAAAAAAAATCACATTGAAGCGGGGTGGATCTAAGCTCAAACCATTTAATTCACTTTACCTTTATATTGATGATGTCGCGTGCGGCGACTAATTAACACACAAAAGCGATAATTTATAGAATTAGGCGTTACTTTGCGGAGATCCATATATAAAGTAAATAGATAATATATATCATGCTAAATGTAGAGTGAACTATCCGTTTTCATAACCCATAACATGCAGGATTAGTAAAAAACATGTACAAACCTCCACCACCGCAGTCACAGTTCACAAGAACTACACGAACTCGAAAATAGTTTCGCCTCGCAATCAAAGCATCATCAGCAGGCCTACTATGAACTCTTATTGCGACTGAATTGCTGACGAAATTGTTTTGCTTTTTCATGCCATGACGTCTTAAAGACGCACACTTTAAGTCGTTGCCGAATGAGCGTTCGGAATTCGTCCTAAGAACATATGAGTTAAAAAGACAGAGTTATCTATAGTTCATATAACGTAATCTTTTTCAAACATTACGACCCCAATGCAATTCACACTTCATGGTACGACAAGAAAGCGGTTTGCGGTCGTCCATTACGTCTTCAATTGAGTCGCAATAAGAGTTAATGGTAGGCCTACAGGAGATAGACTCCACGACAAAATCGTAAAGCGATTTTAATTCATTAATGTTGTGAGTAAACATAAAAAAGTGTCCAGTAATTGTCACCGGCGAAGTGACGACAGTGCCGGCCCGGGGCACTCACTTGTCGGCAATTATGCAAATCCGCCGGCAAATTGCCGCACTCGCCGGTAATTGTTCCGGCGACCGTCCCGCTTGGCGACTTTACAACCGTCACTTATGTGTGTACGCGCCTTTAATGACTTCGTAAATTATTTCAAGTAAACTGTAAAGAATTGTGTTTATTTTTCCGCAATTCGCTGTATAGTGGTAAGTTTGTTCAACCATATTCTTTATTAATTTACTTATTTATAACAACCAACACTAGGTATATTGTCTAAAATATAAAACAAATAATTTTTATGTCATAATAAATCAGAACTAACTACTTTGCTATAATCCGCACGGGTTAAGTGAATGCATGCAAAGCCAATGTGTATGAAGCAGGCAAAATCTACGCACCTTATACATGCAGGACCAGTCACCACATGCACCCCAAGGCGCAATTCACCAGCAACAACGCACACAAAAGCAGCACACACACCCACCACCATAATCTCGACGATCGTTTCGCCCCGAAACCCCGAAGCATCATCAGGAGGATAGGCTCCACGACAAAATCGCACTGCGATTTTTGTCGTGGAGCCTATCCTGTGAGCCTATCATGTGTGTGCTGCTTTTGTGTGCGTTGTTGCTGGTGAATTGCGCCTTGGGGTGCATGTGGTGGCTGGTCCTGCATGTATAAGGTGCGTAGATTTTGCCTGCTTCATACACATTGGCTTTGCATGCATTCACTTAACCCGTGCGGATTATAGCAAAGTAGTTAGTTCTGTTGTATTGCTTGTAATATGGAATTCCGCAAAGTAACGCCTGCTTCTATAAATCATAATAGATGTTATTATTATACAAAGAAAACTAGCTGTGCCAACAACGACCTCACCCGCGTGGAATTCACTGATTTATAAAACATTCCTGAATTTTCGAAATTTTGAACATAAAAGTAGTTATTGTGTGTTAACCGTGAGAGATAGAGACATGTTGTTGTGCATTTTTTTTTAGTATTTTTATAGATCTACAATTCTCTACTACATTACTTTAACGTATCTCTGCTGGTTTACGCAGCTCACGCGATAACTCTCTCAGCAAACAAGTTTTTTAAAAACCGCGCGATTTCTTCAATACAATCTACAAAATAATGATATTTACTATTTACCTAAACTATACGGAACTATTGGCACTATCAATGGTGAAAACCTTACCAAAATTCGTTCAGTAGATTTTAAGAAAATCGATTACATTCAGACAGACAGCTTTTTGGGACTTTGTTTTATAATAAGTGTAGATATTATTCAGTGGATTTATAGAAGCAAGCGTACCTTTGCGAATTCCATATAACAGAAACTATAACTATAACTAGGCTCCAGAAAAAAATCGCATTACGATTTTCCTGAAGCCTATTCTCCTAAAGATGCTTCGGTTTCGGGGCGAAACGATCATAGAGATTTGGTGGTTTATGTGTGTATTGCTTGTATGCATTATGGCTGGTGAAGGCGCCTTGGGATACGTGTGGTGACTTGTCCTGATTGTGTAAGATACGTGAATTTCGCCTACTTCATACACTTAGCATTACATATAGTACGCGGCAAGAAATAATGCACATCGAGGCTCAGAGAGAGAAATCGGCTAGATTCTGCTTCATTGTCTCTGTCACACAGACTGACGAACCCGTATGTAACAGTGACAGCGCTCTACGAAACCGAATTGGCCGGCTGTTTTGTTCTAAGTTCTCGATGTGCATTATTTATTGCGGGGTGCTATACATTCGCTTAACACGAGCGATTTATAGCAAAGTGGTTCTGTTCAAGTTTCTTTATTATTTAGAGTTTTTCGAAATTATAATGCAATATACTAGTATACTCCTCTATTTGTAATACATATTAAAGATGTTGTAGTATGTT
This sequence comes from Morpho deidamia, assembly GCA_947086505.1. Lineage (NCBI taxonomy): Eukaryota > Metazoa > Arthropoda > Insecta > Lepidoptera > Nymphalidae > Morpho > Morpho deidamia. The sequence continues at coordinate 4,985,800 of CAMTZC010000011.1, forward strand.
CCTTACACACTCTGAAACGGATGGACCGATTTTAATAAAATTTTCAGCCCATCTTTAGATTTACCCTAATAAAGTTCGGTGGCAATTTTATTTTGCGTTTTTTTGAACTGTCAATGACAGTTTTGATTCGAAGGTTAATCGAAACTAGGCTGAGTCACAGCAAAGTGATCGCGTCCTATATATAATATTACTAGCAGACTCACGGCGTTGCTTGTTGATCAGTCCACTTCTGCCTTCCCTTCTATTTTAAATGAAACAAATGAAATATTTTAAGTAAAACGAATAACGAATAACCAGTAATCTTTTGCGAGTTGTTTTACCAAATCTTGGCAGTAGTATGGAGTAGCTTTGCTATTTTGTTAATACAAAAGTAATAATAAAACTATTTTGCAAAATAATTTTATTATTACTTTTGTATTATGGATCTCCGCAAAGTAACGCCTAATTCTATAAATTATTTTGTTAATCGTAAAAGTGATTATAACACTTTATTTGAACAAAGAAAACTTAAAGCTAAGCAACTTCATCGATAAGGCTTGTTTTCATATTTACGTATTTATGGGTTATTCGACAGCAATAAATTATTTTAAATCATAAAACATCTTATCGCGTGTGTTAATACAGCCCATCGATAATATCGCAAATTACTTTAATGCAATAATGTCGCCAATTACGATGAAACGTCGAATCGATTAGCGGTTGGAATTCGGTTATCGGTTACGTGGTTGCGTCATGTGGTTGTAACAGCGCGTGTCTCACGAATTTGTTATTGTCGCTTAACAATTTATTCATAAACAATTGGTTCGTGTTTCCAGTGACGACCCTTTGTTCACTGACTTCAGAAGTAAGCTCAAAGTCAATCAGAAGGCTTCGGATGATTTTCGCTGACTATTTGCTTTATAACAAAGCTCAGAGTCAGTCAAAGGTTTGGGATGATTTTAGCTAACTAATAGCTTTAGAACAAAGCTCAGAGTCAGCCAGAAGGCTTCGGATGATTTTAGCTTGATTTTATTTATTTATTTATTTAATACATTTGCTTGGAACATGGTTATAAGGTTCACTAATCAAAAAAATGTTCTCATACTCCGCCAATCTTTCGGCATGCAAAGTGTGTCCTAAATTATACAAAAATTAATATTAATAAAAATAAAACTTAAGAAATAGCGTAAATAATCGCTCTAAATTAAGTTGATATTATGAAACAAATTTACAAATGTCAAAGATTAAAATAAATTACATTACAAACTCAACAATTTTTAATATTTTAAATATTTTTATGTACTCTGATACTATAATACATAGATTATAAAACTGAAAACAAAATTCTTATGACAAACATTACGTACAGAACAAAAATAAAAAATTAAAAAGTTAAATTACGATACAGGTCTTGTATGGACACCTGTCTCATAATGTAACTTTTTAATCATAACGATACACCTATACAATTTCCGGCTGGACCAAGGAGGTTGAACCTCTACCTTAAAAAAAAGGTTTCAATGAATGGGTCCGCGGCGACGAAACACGCATGCGCAATCGATGTTTGCGCCTTGGCGCCAATATATGACATTTAAAAAATCTTTTCAATACTTAAACGAAGTTTAGTTTTGTTTGTAAAAAAAATAGTTTTTGTGTAAAAATGTGTGAATTGTGAAACATGACCGTGAACCTGTTGCCGACGAAATCTAGGAGCAACTATATTAAATGTTTCCACGAGTTCATGGAATGGAAACGTACGTTTTACGTATCATAGTACGAGAGTAGATAAAGTAGTGTATGATACTGTACATAACTTGGTCTTATAACACTCGTGTGACACTATAAAAAAACTCGCCTGCGGCTCTTTTTTTTAAACCACACTCGTGTTATAAGAACCCTTATTATGCAACAGTATCATAAACTACTAAAATAGGTATTTTAAGCTAAAAATTCTCTGATATCATAGAAATTGCATTTATTTAACCATATATAAAGATCAGTTTTAAATTTATTTAATGCAAGTTGTTTGATTTGATTTTAGCTTTAGAACAAAGCTCAAAGTCAGTCAGAAGGCTTCGGATAATTTTAGGTGACTATTAGCTTTAGAACAAAGCTCAGAGTCAGTTCAGAAGGGTTCGGATAATTTTCGCTGACTATTTGCTTTATAACCTGCTTGCTTATTCAGAATATAACTAACTATACTAAAAGTTCTAGTAAATAACCACCCTGCTAGCAATGTCTTCTCTATCGTGATTAGAGACTAGGAAACTTTGACCCAAACTACAGCTCCAATGTCGACTAGTAGATTACACATATTCCACCAACCCTGCAGAGCCATACATATTACATACATAAATAGTTTCTTAGTCATAAGAATGTATGGCTACCTTTCTTCAAAATGTTTCCTTCACAAAAAAATAAATTGGATAAGTTTCAAATACATAAAGGTTATGCATTTATCCTGTTAGTTCCTGAAGTATTTTAGAAAATCCAATAAGTACGTTAAAAGTTCCAAAGTCGACAAGCTAATTATGCCTAATGCGATGCCGGCAGATATATATAGCTATATAACTGCCGGCATCGCATGAATTCTTTGGCATTGAGACTCAAAAAATATGGAAATGGTCCCATGGGTAGAAAGATGAACTCAAGAAGTTGCTAAATCCAAGCATAAAAATCCTTCTATTATTATTAGAAATCTTAAGACCTGTGTACAGAAGTGAACGTCCAAAAAAAAATTAAATCCAATGATAAGTTCATTGGAAATATATATTTTTTTAATTAAATTCTGATTGATATGCGCAATTGAAGTTTACAATAAGAGTAACAGACTCCGTGTTGTATCCGGCTGAGTAGAATAGACCACCCACATTTCTTACAGAGGTGTGTTAAAAGGCGACTAAGGTAAGTCGACTCGCTGTGTGGTATCGGGTTGAGTAGGATGGCGCACCCTCTTTCTTACCGAGGGGTCGTAAAATACGACTAAGGTAAGCTGATGTCAAGCAGGCGGCCGGTCGTAAAGTACCTAGCCGTATCATGTTACATTTTTTTTTTTTTTTTTTTTCGAATTGACTGTATGCTGTTAGCCCTAATGGCTTTTACAGCGTCACCGGGCGGGACGGGCGAGCGCAGAAGCATCGCCGAGGTTGCGAAATGCAGGGAGTAGAGCGCAGAAGCTCTACTAGCGTCGGGGAACGTCGTCCTAAGGGTGCCTCCTGTGAGGCCGGACCACGGCTTAGGGCGACGTGTAGTGGAGGACTGATGGTGTGACTTAGATTAGTCATTGCGGCGTCGGAATGGTGGCGAAAAGCCACGACCGACTGACGTCAGAAAACTGGGACCTCGTCTTCGCCGGCGAAGACGCTGTGTGTGTGTATTACGTGTATCTGTGTTGGCGATCGTTATTTGATCGTCGGGGTCATACAAGACGCTTTTTGGACGCCTATATTTTCGATGGTCGGACCTAACTGGGATGTAGGTAGAAGCAACTGAAATAAGGGGGTTCGAGTGTACCTCAGATTTCTCGAAGTAAGATTTCGAAAAACGTTTAAAGAGGTGAGTAATGGTAGGGAGATCGAGGTCTCTATGGAGGTCAACGTTCCGCATGAACCACGGACACCCAGTGGCTGTCCGCATAAATCGGTTCTGAAGTCTTTGGAGCCTGAGCAATCTGACCTTTGAAACGTGCGCGAACGCAACGCTCGCATAGGACATTATTGGTCTTATGCAAGTTTTGTAGAGTGTCACTTTGTTGCGGAGCGACATCTTACTTTTCTTGCATAGCATCGGATAAAGTCGTCCCATGACATACGCAGCCTTATTGCAGACTATGTGTATGTGCTCGTGGAAGGTCATGGAAGGTTGAAAGGTGACACCTAGGTACTTGACTTTCTGTTGCCAGTGAATCGGTGTATTGTAAAGGGATATTTCCGTAGGTGTGTCTATGTGAGATCGAAAGCGATTACCGATAAAGTGCATGGCTGCACTTTTATCCGGGTTTATTTCGATTCTCCATTGGCGGAACCAGCGTCCGAGGCTGTCTACCGCTTTCTGGAGACGTCTAGTTATTACTTGAGGTCGGCGGGATGTGGTAAATACAGCGGTGTCATCTGCGAAAAGGGCAAGATGTGTACGCTCTTTGATAGGCGCCCGTGGAATGTCACTCGTGTAGAGCAAGTACAATAAGGGTGCCAGCACAGATCCTTGAGGGACACCAGCACGAATTGTGCGGCGAGACGATAAAGTACCGTCTATGCGATAGCGAAAGGTGCGATTTGTCAGGTACTCTCGTAAGATGAGTACAAGTCTGTCTGGTATATTTAGTTGGAGCAGCTTGTAAATTAAGCCTGCGTGCCAGACCTTATCGAAGGCTTTGGCGACGTCGAAGAATATGACACCTGTAAACTGCTTGGTTTGTAAACCTTGCAGAATGTGCTCCGTGAGGCGGTGCACTTGTTGAACACAGGTGTGTTTTGGACGAAATCCGAATTGTTCGTTCGGAATAAGATTTTGGCTATCAACTACTGATTTTAATCGGGCGAGGATGATTCGTTCGTATATTTTCCCTAAGCTGTTTAGTAGGCTAATGGGACGATAGCTAGTCGGGACGTTTCTGGGCTTTCCCGGTTTAGGGATACCTATCACTGTAGCTTCTTTCCACTCATCAGGAAAGGAGCATCCGACAAGGAGGGCATTGAAAATCAGTACCAGTAAGTGGTTTATTTGGTTAGGAAGGCACTTTAGTGCTCTGTTGGAGATGGAATCAGGTCCTGGGGCTTTTTTGGAGTGTAGGTTTTTAATAATGTTGCGGACTTCTTCTCCGGTAGTGGGAAGCAACGGCTCACTTTCGGGAGTCGTCACAGATAGATCGTCTACTACCTTTACCACCCTGGAGTGGAATTCGGTGAGTTCGGGTCTACTGGGGTTGGGGGAACATTGTTCTTCCAAGCTGTCCGCCAAGCATTCGGCCTTTTCAGCGTCGTCAAACGCAGGTGGGAGATTCGGACGAAGTAGAGGTGGGGTGGCTGCGTACCCATCCGCTTTTAGAGATTTCGCCAGGCGCCAGTAAGCCTGGTGTCCCGGCTTAATCTCCGAGAGCTTTCTATCCCAGGAAGTATTGTGAAATGAAGCTAGTTTTTGTTTAACTTCTTTCTGCAATCTATTAAGCGTATTACGATTCTCTCGAGTCGGATATCTATCGCGTGCCCTAGTAGCAGCACGTTTTTTAGTTATTAATTCTCGCAGATCATCTGGTAGTTCTCGACAACGGAAGTTGTCGGGAATTTCCCCAGAGCAATCCTTGAGAGTATTACATAAGTGGGCTGTGAGATGAGCGGTCGCTGCTTTGGCAGTTTCCACTGAATCTATACTGTCAGGAATTTGTTTGAGGTGCTCTGAATCAACAAAGTGGAGACGCTCACTAAGTTTTTTCCAATCGATTATAGTTTTACTTTGAACCGACGCGGTTAGAGGGGGTCCTAGCTGTAGTAAGACCGGGCGGTGGTCGGAATCTAGGTCGTGAACAACTTGTATGCTATGAAGCTGCAGGGTAATGTTTTTTATTAGTGCCATGTCAATTGTACTGGCAGTCTGAATGGGGTGGGTGGGGCGAGCGTACCGTGTGGGCTCGTCTGGAGCTAGAATCTCAAAGTTAAGGAACGGGGAATTGTTCAATCTATGTAATAGATTGCCATTGGCATTTGGAGACGATCGGTTCCATTGACTATGTTTTGAATTGAAATCACCGCCTAGTAAGACGGCATCTCCAAGTCCTAAAAGCGTCCTAATGTCGCTCTCCAGGAGAGATTTAGATGGACTGAGGTAGATTGACGCAATTATAATCGGCTGATGGCCGGTCATGCCTAACTGACATACTGAGGCCTCGATGTTAGTAAGTCGAGGGGGATCTAGAGGGGTGCAGTGAAGAGACTTTCTGTAGTAAATTGCTGTGCCTCCAAGAGGACCTGTAAGTCGGTCGTTTCTAATTAAGACAAAGTTTGCTATTTTAGGATCGCGATTGCAAGGCTTCAGGAACGTCTCTTGCACTAAAAGGATGTCAATCGGGTGCGCAGCCAAAAATTCGCGTACTTCGTGAATCTGTTCCCAAAGGCCGTCTGCGTTGAACAGACCTATAGAAAGTTGAGTCGGTTTGAGTCTGCCTTTTAATGTACTATCCATTTTAAGCATTAATGTTTTTTACTGCCTCAATTAGGCTAGCATGCTCCAATAGTGCGGAGAGACGGTTTTGAGGATTATTCCTCAGTTTATTAGCCAATATAGATAGCTCATTAACGTCGATAAGCGCAACAATGGAACTAATTAACTTCATATCTTCTGCGAAGTTATTTGTTGCATTGTTTGCCGACTTGGCGACCACCTGTGTGGGATTAGGTTTGCTCGCCACTATCTGAGGGGGGTGGGGAACGACGGGGGTAACAACAGCTGCGGGTTGTTGTTTGTTTTTATGCCACGGATTAGTGGCGGGCAAAGGAGCCGGTATAAACTTATCTGCAACGGGTACTTTATGACCCGCCCATGTGTTGTTCTTTCGGGCTGCAGATTTACCTACGTGTTTCGTCTTTCGCGGGGCTTTTGGACAACCGCGATAGTTTGCGGGGTGTCCTTTGGTCCTGCAAAGAACGCAACTCGGAGGTTCCTCAGTCGGAACCGTGCGAGAACAATCGGACGTGCCATGATCTCCTAGGCATTTAACACATCGGGGGCGCGCGTGGCAATTACGGGCTGAGTGTCCATAAAGCTGGCAGCGATGGCATTGGCCGATCGCTCCACGGTGACGCGGGACTTCGATACGAAGCCCGGAAAGTCGGCATATAGATGTCACGTTGAAGACTTTTTTGCCTTCTGGTGACAAGTCTAAGACGACGAGGCAAAGCTCATAGGGAGCTTTGGTCCTTGATTAGTACATACGATGTACCTCTCTAACTGGTAGGTCTTGGGACTTAAGGTCCTCTTTGATCGACTCAGTGTCGATCTCAACAGGGAGCCCGCGGATGACGACGCGAAGTTCGCGTTCGTCTTCTAGCGCGTAAGTATGATACTGGACCTTGTCGTCTCTCAGCAGTGCTGTAAGACGGCGGTGGTCATTTGAGGTGGGTGGAGATACCCTTATGCCCACGTTTGTGGAACGTGCGCTCCCAAACGTTATGGACTGGGCATCAAGTTTAGGCAGTAGTCGCTGCCAGGCGTCTTTCTCCCTGATGTACAGAGGTGGGACTTTCTCTCGGCGTTCAGCCATCGGGGAGTCTTGTGACTCTTCGGTGACTTCGCTTTGAGAAGACTGGGGGCGGTCAATGGGCTTGGCCGCGGAGGTAACAGGTCTCTTAGGAGGGACCGTCTTGGGAGCCTTTAGCTTTCGCTTCTGGCTCTTACTAATGACGGTTTCGAAACCGTTGTCGGCGTCTAAAGTTTCGGAAGAAGATTCCGCGACCTGGGGTTGTTCGAGATCCATGTCAGTCGACACAGGACGAACAGTATTGTTGGTTGGAGGGCTATCTCTCGTGACGGGTGCCATTCGAAGGTATCCCTTCAGAACATCTCTATGGGCGGCCGGGTGGCGCATCTGGAGGTACTCTAGGAGTCCCCCCATCTGCGGGTCACCTACGTAGGTTGGGTCCATGGTGGACCCGAAGGAAAGTAGGTCCTCCCTGCCTGCGAAGACAGGGAGGTGTGTACCTATGGTGTGCCCCTAATGAGTCCTTGCCCCTTCGGGAGACAGAGGTGTGTACCTACTTTACAGACTAGTGTACTCACGGACCGGATCAACAGGCACTGTACACAAAAGCACTGCACCAAACTAATCGAGCGACGATGATAACACTAGCCGCGTTGCACCGCAAGCAACACGCTATGAAAAACACGACACAACAAGGGCGGCACTTTAGCGCGAAACTTTACAAAGGGATTATTTATAAAATTAAAGATCGGATCGGAAACGATCGTAACAAACAGAGCGCAACCACTGGTTGGGTGGTCAAATCGAAAATCGCTTGTCGAGACATCCGTACGCGACGGAGGTCGATAGCGAAGTGTCGGCCTATCATGTTACAAGATGTTTAAAGCATGTTGTGCCGACCTCGCTTAAAGTGGGATAAGGGCAGGAGAATAGTGATGAATTAGAGTAACGAGACATTTCATATTTCCCTCACAGCGGTAACAATCGGACAAAATTAAAAAATAGAATTCAAAGCGCGCCTTATAAAAAATTCACCCGTTCAACAATGTATATTCGTTATTCACAAATTAAAAAACCGCCATTTTATTTTAGACCGCTTTTATGCCGTTTATGTACACATCCCTTCGTGCGCCCATGGCAATTAGCCCTTCAAAGCCCTGTCCCTTCCCTTTGTTAACCCTTTAAATCCCCATTGTGTCAACTGTCAACTCGAAGACTGAATTAAAAGTGGGTGTATTATTTTTTTTTGCCCTATTCTTGATATGAAATTGTTAGGAGTAAGTGGTGGGGTGGTGAGAGGGTAATCACGGGGTTTATGGGGAAATGACAGCCTTTTAAGCCTTGAAAAAATAGTCGCTGTTTGAGTGGCAGTTTAACTTATAAAGCGGTTTGTTTGTTTGAGTTTTATATAGTGGTACTAAAACTAAAATATTAATTGGTATTTTAATGGCATATTTACAGGGACATCGAATTAATAAGTAAATATAATTTTTTTTTGGTAAAAAAGTTTTGATAGAGTTATTTTGCTATAATGCGCATTTGTTAATAAAATCTATATAATGCTAAGTGTAGGAAGTAAAACCGTTTTCATATCTTATACTAACGCGATTAGTTACCAACGTATCACGAGACACAACCTCCAACAGCACATTATACAAGCACTACACACATTCACTACGACAATCTCAACGAACGTTTCGCCCCGTAACCGAAGCATCGTCGAAGCATCACAAATATAATTTTGAAAACGTTTTATATTATAGAAGACGTGATGGCAGAATGGTGAGTTTTTTTATAAACAAACGATTATGCATAAATAAATAAATATATGGGACACTTACACACACGGTCATCCTTCCCCAAAGTAACTTAATACTTGTGTTATTGGTGACAGACAACTGGTAGATTTACTACATATATAATTTTAAATACAAACTTAAATAAAAATATACACCAAGGGTCGAAGAACCAACAAATTGTATATAGAAAATGTTGGACCTCGGCGGGAATCGAACGCGCGACCCGTGGAACTGAAAGCAGGAGGCTCGCTGCCCCAAGAGGCCAGTCAATATAAAACAAAAATACAAAAAACCAAAATTGTGAACCCTAGTTAGGTTCACAGCCATAGCATAAGGGCTTTTGGTGTTTATTTGTTTTCTTTTTGATAGAACACGAGCGGAGTGACAGATAATTACAATTTGCCGGTGCGCTGTAGGCATAGCGGGGACCCAAGGGTCTATATGACAGCTGTTCGAACGGTCACGCGATGTAACCTGATGTGCTATGTCTTATCATAGTGTCTTTTCCTTCTATCTTTGACGGTGTAGTAATCTTGTGGATGATTAAACGATCCTCGTAGATACTTACAGTATTCCAAATGTGTTTGACAATAATAACATAAATATATGGAACACTTATACGCACGGTCATCCATCCCCAAATTAAGTAACTTAATACTTATGTTACGGGTGACGGACACCGGGTATTAAATAAATATACTACATATATAATTTTAAATACATACTTAAATACAAATGTACACCCAGGCTCGAAGAACCAACAAAATGTTTATATATAATAAATGTAATAAATATTACATAACTGCTATTTCCTTTATCGTATTTACTTATCAGTAACTTACTATCGTTTTGATATATTTTACAAAATCATGAACCTAAAAGTTTATACGCCGCCGTGTGGTATCCGGCTGAGTAGAATAGACCACCCTCATTTCTTACCGCGGTGTCGTAAAAGGCGACTAAGGTAAGTTGACGTCAGGTAGGCTGCCGGTCGTAAAATATCTAGCCAAATCATTTTACAACATGCTTAAACCATGTTGTGCCGACCCCACTTAGAGTGGGCTAAGGGCATCAGAATGATGATGAACCTAAAAGTTTATACGATACTGACGGTCCTTATCTTCTAATATATAAAAATGAATGTTTGTTTATATATCCTTTATAGACTCCACAACTACCGCACCGATTTTAATGATGTTTTCAGATAATCTTTAGAATGACCCGACGGATGATCTCGTTTGGTGCGCCTCGGTGCCTTTTTTAACTCGAAACCAGACTGAGCCCAGCAACGCGTGACCGAATCGCTAATTATAAATAAATAATTATGAATATATTGAACATTTACATACACAATCGTCCGTCCCCAAAGTAAGTAACTTAATACTTGTGTTGTGGGTAAATATACTACTAATATAATTTAAAATAAATATTTTATACATAAACAAACCTAGACTCGAAGAACCATAAAATTATTTCCCATGTTTGTCAATACTCCAAGCCAACACATGGTATATTATTTTTTGCTTTTTTATATCAAACCTTGTAATAGGTATTGGGCATGGGCTTGAGTCCATTTCGATGATTTCTAGTGAAATGCAATAAGTAATACTTATTGCATTTCACTAGAAATCACTTATTATTCAGTAATTAAGCAAGGCATTGTCTCCCGTAACACAATATCCATACTAAGCCCGGAGGGCAGGGCTTCATCTATTATAATGTTCCGTACATACCGATAACAATAAGAACAATTTCCGCGTCACAGATCGTCATATTTGACGAGACAAGGCATGATTAAGAATCACCCTTCTGAATTAATAAGCGACGTAATTGAGATGTTTGCGTAACGGGTCGCGGACCCCTTGTTATTTGAGCAAGGATTGCGACTCACTCATCCGAAATGCTGAGACGCCATTTTGTAATCAGATGTTACGAGATTTGTCTATAGAAATTATATACTAGAAATGTTTATTATCTTTATTATATATTATGAATCTAACAAGAAGGCTCCGAGTCTCTTCTTACCGAGGTGTCGTAAAAGGCGATTACGGTAAGTTGACCCGCCTTGTGGTATCCGGCTGAGTAGAATAGACCACTCTAATTTCTTACCGAGGTGTCATAAAAGGCGACTAAGGTGAGTTTCCCCGCCGTGTGGTATCTGGCTGAGCAGAATAGACCACCCTCATTTCTTACCGAGGTGTCGTAAAAGGCGACTAAATTAATTTGCCCCGGCGTGTGGTATCCGGCTGAGTAGAATACACTACCCTCATTTCGTATTGAGATGTTGTAAACGGCGACTAAGAAAAGTTGAAGTCAGGCAGGCGGCCGGCCGTAAAATAACTAGCTAAAACATATAACAACATGTTTAAAGCATGTTGTGCTGATTCTACCGAGAGGGGAATAAGGGCAGGAGAATGATGATGAAAGGTTTAAGTGACTATAAATATGGAAACACTATCAAGTATCACTATCAATTCTTGGCCAGCATACGATAGACGGGACCATTCCCGTGTATCGTATGTTGTCAATGCGAATGCAGTTCGTGGTGATATAGATATCTTCCATGACTTTGTTAATACCATTAAAAGGTAAAGGCGCTGTTGATCTATATATTTATTTATTTAAGTTAAAAAAATTAAAAAAGTTTACCACTTTCACTTTTTATAATATTAATAATATTTTGTAATATCATACTTGATATTTTCAATTGTATGTCAGTTTTGTGAACTAAATAAAAAAAAGGAGGTGGAAACATATCTTTGGATGAGATACAAGTAATAAACGTATTCCAAAGCATCGCTTAAGACTGTTTGTCCGCAGTAAATAATACATTCAATTATACAATGCCATTGAAACGCAAGATATCTTGGAAGTTAGCAATTATACAGGGCGTATAATTTGTTTTCGAATGATTTGTATAATATAATCGAGGATACAGTTTCGTATTTCTTGCATCTTCATTAAATTTTATCAGGAATATAGAGAAATTTCATCACAAATAACAGAAAGAGATTATTGGGAGATTTGACTGGTCCACTAGCGCATATTTGCAGTGACTCTACAACTCCGCAGGTCGCGGGATCGATTTCCGCCGAGAACCAAAATTACCGAAACAACTTTTTGGTTCCTCGAGTGTTGGTGAAATTAAGTATTTATTTAAGATTATATATTTACTATTCTATCACATATACATAAGTGTTAAGTTATTTACTTTGGGAAGGAATAGCCGTTGTTGTCATTGTTCCATACATTTATATTTATTTTGGAAGAATCGATGATAGGTCTTTGCTCACATATGGCGCAAATTTAACACAAAAGTAAAAATAATAATTTTGTACTCACAAAAATTACAATACAAAAGTAGTCTAATTGAATTAAAATATATGTATGTTCAAATGCAAGAAACAAAAATTAATATTAATTTAAAAATTTTTTTTGTTTGGCATTGAGGCAATATGTAGAAGTAAACTATTGTAAGTTAAATCTACGCGGTAAACTTTAGTACGTCGATCAAACCCCATACATTTATATTTATTTTGGAAGAATCGATGATAGGTCTTTGCTTACCAATGGCATGAATTTAAAGACAAAAGAAAAAATATATTTAATAGGTACTCACAAGAATTACAATACAATAGTAATCTATAGCTTCTAAGATTTATGATAAGTATAAGAAAAGTCGATTTTTAATATAAATATTTCCCAATTCTATGGAATAAATTGATATTACTTTTGTTTTTTTTTATATTTGGAATTGAGGCACAGATAAACTGTCGTAAGTTTAATTTACGCGGTAATCTTTAGTACGTGGTGTATTGTTATCGAAGCGCACGGCTGTTCGTTCACACAGACCTCCATTAATATAATCATCACCATATCTTATCACATAACTACCGTGATTTTGGTACTCTTGCGAGCATTAGGTAGTTTAGGTTCTACCGTTTATGGCTACATTTAAGTCTTGTTAAGTTATCATTTACCAACTTTATATACTTGTCCTATATTCGTAAAGATTTTTTGTAACCAAGATTATGACAAATAAAAAATAAATATATGAGACACTTACACACACGGTTGTCCATCTCCAAAGTAAGTAATCTAATACACGTGTTATGGGTGACGGACAACTGCTAAATATACTACAATATATAATTTTAAATACATACCAAAAAACAAATATACACCCAGGCTCGAAGAACCAACATACTGTTTATAGGAAATATTGGGAATCGAACCCACGACCCGCGGAGCTGAAGGCAGGGTCACTGACGCCAACGCTCCAGTCTGGTAGAATTATTTTGCTACTAACTGTTGCCTGTGGTTCGCCTACGTTGAAATCAGTGTATTTATTTGAAAGGAACAAAAAAGATTAATATAAAATTAATAGAATTAGGCGTTACTTTGCGGAGATCCCTAATACAAAAGTAATAATAAAATTATTTTGTACAGCATTGTATAGCAAAATAATTTTATTATTACTTTTGTAAAAAAGTAATTATTGTGAGTTAACCATAATAGATCGAGATATGCTGTTCCGGACTTTTTTGTAGGATATTTGTAAATCTACTATTCTCTAGAACATTACATTAGTGTATCTCAGTTGGTTTACGCGGCGCACGTAAATAAATCTTCCAGGAGTCGAGTTTTTTACAACTGCGCGATATCTTCAACACAATTTAAAAAAAACCGTAAAGTACTACTAAGCTTTAGCTTAGTAGACTAAAGGTTTACCTTTCGGAAGAATTATACTACCATTAAGTAAAAACGTACAAAAATCAAATCAGTAAATTTTGAGAAAATTGATCACATTCACCCAGACAGCTTTTGGGGACTTTGTTTTATAACCTAGGTAATAGATCTACAAAATAAAAAATAATATTAAAAAATAGATTCGCCGTGTGGTATCTGGCAGAATAGAATAAACCACCCTCCTTTCTTACCGAGGTGTCGTAAGAGGCGACTAAGGTATGTGCCGTGTGGTATCCGGCAGAATAGAATAAACCACCCTCATTTCTTACCAAGGTGTCGTAAAAGGCGACTAAGTAAGTTGACATCAGGCAGGCGGCCGGTCGTAAAATACGTAGCCAAATCATGTGACAACATTTTTGTAACATGTTGTGCCGACCCCACTTAGAGTGGGATAAGGGCAGGAGAATGATGAATATAAAAAAATAGATATAAAATGCAACAAAAAAAGTCCACGAGAGCATATCTCTGTCTCTTATGTTTGATACACAATAGCTACTTTTATGTTCAAATTTTTAATTCGACGACAATTTTGTGACACGTTGGTTTCCATGAGGGCGAAGACATTCGCACTATACTAGCTAGTACTATGTATATCAGATATGAGAATCATTTACAATATATATAAAGAAGGGTTGCGGGCGTCCGTCGCCAAGGCTCGGTAATTTGTTTTGCAAATTTGGGGTGACGGTTCACAGGGAAGGGTTACATATACTAGTACATAAACAGTGTTATTTATTCTGAAATACCTTATTAAGAAACAAAGTCCCCAAAAGAAGTCTATCTGTGTGTAATCACAATATAAACAAATAAGAAGCTTATTACCAGCACACCTTTCATATAACACACCTACGAGTATATGTAATACCACTAAGGATTATGAAGGATATCGCAAATGTCTTCAGAACCCATAACGCTCCATAATTCACGTATCGCATGACAACCGGCCGTAGTGAAATCTAACCAGTTTCTATTGGCCCTTGCCCTGTTTTTATTTATGATGAATATGAGGCTCTGGAGGGTCATTATTGTTGGACGATATTGGGTGTCATGATAACAGAGAATGTAACACGATTTTGGCCCTTCGAGCCGGATCGCGTATATTAGAACGACTCTATTCAATATCATTCAACACTCATAAAACTTGTAATTGCTAATATATATAACTTTTTTAATGTCGGGAAAACCCATTATGGGTTGTCGGAGACGAGCGGCGAATAAGTCGGACTCTCACCTAACAGTGTTCCACGACAGTACTTGTGGCGAGGACAGAGTAAATTTATGTCTTATATTTTATTCCTGCGAGCACTTACATTCATACTAATCTACAATTAAACTTGCTATTATTAAATGAAATTATATTGTACTAATCCTTCTGATATATTAAGGCGATATGGTTTGACTATAAGTTTGCAAATTCAAATTCGAATTCAAAATACCTTTTATTGAAGTAAACTTGTTCAAAGTATAATTCTTATTACTAGTTACATTTAGTCATTACTGTCTTGTGCAGGGTCGAAGAGTAGTTATGTTAACGCGAATTGTTATCGTTAAGTTATCCTTAATAGTATAGTAGTAGGCTTTTTGTATTAGGTTTTTTTTAATAATAATTTTGAACTGCTGAATGGCAAAGCTAAAATTGATTGCGTAATTTTATTACAGAATCTTTCTTATACCCAAACCCACAAACGATTTACGTACTTTTACAATTCACAAAGCAGAAGCCGCAAGCTTATGTCGGTTCCAACTTAGTCTATTATATACATTACCTATGTTTTTATAATTCTTTATATTTTTTTGTACAAAAATAAAATTATTCACGCAGACTTAAATTGTAAGTTCCACGTATGGCTCTTTTTTGTGATACAAATTCTTTTCATTATACGCAACATTTACCCCATAGAAGTGCACTATATATATGATACACATGCACTGTATAATCTATTTGGACTAGAATAAAAATCCTAGCATATACTGCATATAATGTCCCTACCAAAATTTATTAATCATCATTAAAATTGAAGTCTCAAAAAAGAAAAAAAATGAGTCGACCCACCCCTTTAATCAGCGCAGCCCCCTTAATGAAATCTGTGCCGCCATTATGGGATTAAAAATAATAACTACCCCTCGCCATAGAGGAGCTGTGATTGGTACGGTCAAGGGCCCTTAATATGCTGTTGAAAATTTTAGGGGACAAACTGGACCATTAAAATATTTGAAATCGATGTAATCGAGACGTTGTTTAAGAATCGATTTTACTTTTACACACTTTATATGAGTTTTACATGTATGTTTGTATGTTCTAGCTGTGATAACCCAACGTTGAGAACTTAAGCCACTTTGCATGGGTTTAAACCCTGGGCAGGCACCAATGATTTTTTTTTGTTAAATCTTATATGCCTTATTGATATTTGCAATTTCTTACACGATTTTAGGTAAGGGAAAACATGGTGAGGAGAGTGTAGAATAGATTATTATAGAATAGAGTTAAAGAAATAAACTTTATTTGCTTTATTACTTTATGCAAGTTGCATATCTCTAGAAAATTCTGGGGATATTTCGAACTCCATCCGTATTATCCGCATAGGAACAGTGCTGGATCTTCTCACAAAAAACGGAAAGTGGAAGTTTATGCGCAGTGCTATGTTTAGTGGTATCCCATACCGGCTTCCTCTATTTGATAATAGAGGAAAGTAACAGCCTCCTATAATGATTTATAGGAGGCTGTTACTTAACTTTTTTACAGTTTCAATTCAAAGTCTAAGAATTTAAGAACTTATTTATTACTAGATGCCCTTGCGGCTTCGTCCGCGTCCAAGTCAGTGTGTTTAATTGAACATAAAAACAATTATTGTGACTTAACCATATGATATAGAGACACGCTCTCCCGGCCTTTTTTTTAGTATTTTTGCCGATCTACCATTCTATAGTACGCTACTTTAAGGTGTCTCTGTCCGTTTACGCGGCGCATGCAAATAAAGTATTCAGCAGACGAGTTTTTAATAAACTGCGCGAAACCTTCAACACAATTAAAATGAAATGTAATGGAGCATTAACCTAAACCTTTTGCAAGAATTGCACTAGTTGTTAGTAAAAATCGTAGCAAAAATCGTTTCAGTAGATTTTGAGAAAATCGATCACATTTAGGACTTTGTTTCATAATAAGTATAGACATATATATGTGTCACATAATCCACATTTTCTTTTACATTAATACGTTTACAAGACATATTTGATATATCTCGTAAATGAATGAATGTCTTGTAAATGAATGATTTCATCAGGATATTGTTAGAAACGATATGTTGGAATCGTACGTATTGTGATAATCTCGACTACTACGGAGGTTATTTATGGCCCAACTCCAGACATAAGCAGAACACCTACGATTATTACCGATAACATCATTTTTATGTCCACACATTACGAGCACATTGTTATTGTAAAAGCTGCTATTGCCGCTAAAGGGTTAAACATCCGACGGTGGTCCTGTGCACTACACCAGGGGTCGGCAACCTTCTAAGGCTAAAGAGCCATAAGTGACAATTAAGAAAATCTAGATTTTAAAGAGCCAATATTGTTTTTGTAATGTTTATATATCGTATTTGATAAATAAAGTAATCTCTGTATTGCACAAATTTAAATTAATATAAAAATGATAAAAAAATAACATAATGTGTAAAAGTGTGTAATGTTGTCATATCATATTTGGTAGATTTTAATCTCTCGCAATTCATATCTATTATTATATAAACATAAGGGTCACATGGCTACAAAATCCAGTTACCTTTGTATAAGGTTCGACGTTTCGGCAGAGTGGCGTAGTAGAGTCATTATTTTGTTCATCTACCCTCACTTGAACCGCTCAATCCACGTAAGATCTTTTGCACACTACACTAATGTTATCTGCACGCGATATAGGTTGCAGCGACTTATTTCGTGACTTATATTTATTAATCATTGGATCCCAAGTCGTTGACAATCTGAAGTCCTCTTCACTGTTGCATATATATATTGTGGATCATATTTACTTGAAATAATATTAATAATTAAGGTTTTGTATAAGGAACTGGAGAGTCGCAACTTTACATCGTAAGAACCACTGGTTGTCGATCGCTGCACTACAACAAACATCGTATTAGCGATTATAAACGAAATGCCGTATGTTGAACGCATTTACCACTCATTTACGACGTTTTTATCCTAGACCTTGACCTTGCATTAGTCTGCCATATAATAAGATCAAAGTGACGTTTGGTGAGTTTAGATTACTGAGTACTTAAGACTTTTTGTAAGCGTGATGCTTTTAAAGGAGTGCACACATTAGGCATAGCGAAGGTTGTGTGTACAAATAATTAGTGACGAATGACGTATGTCAAATTTAGTTGCCGCTCGTATAACACGGTTTTATCTCCCAGCTAAACCATAGAGTTATTATAGGTACTAGATTACGAGAACCATATGCAGGTTTGTAAGTGATAGTGTCGAAACAAGTAATAAAAGAGGGAAGATGAGACTCGTATACTCAGCTTGTCTACATGCGCAGAAATATTCACGGGGCGTTCTTTCTACTTTAAATACTTTTTAGCACACCTTCAAAAACGATTTTTACACCCACTGTACATCAATTTATTGACTCAAATCAATTACTATTATATATATAAAAATTAGTTACTTATAATTAAACAGTTTATAATTTTTACTCCAATTTTATCTTCTACATTATTATTTTGTATTAGTTTTCAGTATTTCAGTAAAAATTACGTTTGTTGAGTACGCACGCGCTAAAGAGAAACAGATAACATCAAAAAAAAATCAAAAAAAAAAAATCAAAAATATTTATTCTCATCACAAATACATTATATAAATAATATACAGAATCTGGGACCCTCCTAGTAAGTTACTAGTATTTCTACTAGTACTTGTGACAGGGGGCCCCGCTCTTCCATAACATTTCATACATAATGAGAAAAAAATATAACTATAGCAAAATAATTTAGATTATTACTTTTAAAAATATAATTGTTAAGTTCGTGCTTGTATTGTGTATGTGTTTGTGTTAGTGTGTGTGTGTGTTTGTGTGTGTGTGTGTGTGTGTGTGTGTGTGTGTGTGTGTGTGTGAGTGCGTGTGTGTCTGAGTTTTTATATCAATGCTTCTGTATCATCATAGTTTAAGCCGAGTAGCCATTTTAGCACAAGTTCTTTACATTTGTAAAAGTTTACAGGATAGATATTTAATATTTTATTTACGCGATTATATATATTGTTAGATATTAAGAAGAATTGCCGGGATGCAAACTTAGTTTTTGATTTGTAAGTGCATGTTATAACGTTTTTCCTTCTTTTTTTATTATTCTTTCCGTCAAAAGGTGCTACCTTGTGAACTTTAAGTATACACTGCAGTAAGTATAATTTTCTTACGCTTAATATCTCACTTTCAGTATAAAGCTTTTCTGTTGAATATTTTCTACATTTAAAGAGCATTACTTTTAATAAAGATCTTTGCCCTCGTTCTACTTCGAGAAATTTTGTCTTTAAAGCTCCACCCCAGACTGGGATGCAATAACCTATAACCGATTGAACTAAAGTGATGTAGATTTGATTAAGCAACGTTTTGGTTGTGACGTATCTAAGCTTTTTAAAGATCCAAATCAACTTTCTTATTCTGGCATTTATAAATTCAATATGAGGGTACCATGAAAGCCTTTGGTCGAGCATTACTCCTAGGTATTTAGTTGAGGGAACTTTCTTTAAGATAGAGCACGTACATTTTTTATTTACCTCAATGCAACTATGGATTTGTAACTTGAAGTCATCATTAGGCTGCGTTCTTTTATTTATAGTGAAACAAATATAATTAGTTTTTTCTGTATTTAAAGTGAGCAGATTAGACCTAAGGCAAAGAGAGATTTTAGACAATTCACACTCCACAATCTTTCTAAGTAAACTCCATGTTGAACCATAAAAGACTATTGCAGTATCATCTGCATATGAAAATATTTTGCCACTATTTACTTCCAATTTACATAAGTCATTTATGTATACCAGAAATAAAGTGGGACCCAAAACACTTCCTTGAGGGACGCCAAAAGATAATGTTGATTCATGGCTCGTGAGATCCCCAATCTTCACACGCTGACTTCTGTTACATAAATAGTCTTTAAGCAACAATAATTCAGTACCTCTTATTCCTAAGTTTTCTAATTTCTGTACAAGAATAGGGACAGAGACAGAATCAAACGCATTTTTTAGATCCATAAAGACAGCTAAACATTTTTTCCCTGCATCAAGTTGTTTTGTAATCAAAGAAGTTAGTTCTAATACAGCGTCTTCAGTTGATTTATTTTTCCTAAAGCCGTACTGCGAATTTGAAAGAATATTAAATTTTTCAAGATAATTAATCAGTCTAGAGTTTATTAACTTTTCAAGAATTTTAGCCATTGATGTTAACACAGAAATTGGTCTATAATTTTCTATTTTGTCTCTGTCTCCATTCTTGTGCACGGGTGTAACTATTGATATTTTTAAGAGCCTGGGAAATATTCCTAAATTAAAACACAGGTTAGCCATATGACTAATAATTGGAGAAATAATATGTTTTGTTGCCTTTAGGAATTTTATAGGTATGTTATCCCATCCAGGAGCACTCTCTGCCTTAAGTTCCGTTATTATTTTGTCTACTTCAAAGGGATCGGTATCAAAAAGCACAAAAGAAGATAGTTGAATTACGGCTGGTTTAAATTTTATTCCATCCGATGGGGAGCTTGAGAGTATTTCTTTGGCTAGTAACTTTCCAACACTAGCAAAGTGATCGCTAATATGGTTAAGGGATAAAACTGGTGATGATTTTAAATTTAGTAGGTTAAGATTCTGAGTTTTCTGTGGCTTAAAGTGAACTATAGACTTAATATTGTTCCAAAGTTCTTTCATATTTTTCACTGACTGGGCAAGCTGTTCTCTATCATATTTACGTTTGAGCTTTTTAATTAAATTATTACAGTAGTTTCGGTACCGCTTAAAAGTAATTTTATGAATTTCATTATCTGGGTCAGATCTCAGCTTTTTTTGCATAATGTTTCTGTTTTTTATACAGCGTAGAATACCAGAAGTCATCCAAGGTTTAATGGCTCGTTTATTTTTAGGAAGTTGGATTTCAGTAGTGCTCTCTTTTAGTGATGTAGTTAATACTTTAATTAAATTTTCCGCTATAAGATTGGGATCTTGATAATGAAGAAGAGTATCAATATTTTTATCTAACAGAAGTGACCCGGCTTTATCAAAATCTACAAACATCTTTCTTTTTCGACATTTATTTTCATTTTTGAGTTTACAGAGACACAGAAAAATCATCGAATGATCAGTAATAGAGGTGTTAAGCACTGCTATGAAAGGTGACATTATTTGATTATTCACTTTAAGAATGAAATGGTCTAGGCAGCTGTTACCACGGGTAGGGAAATAGTGTCCAGGAACCAAACCAAACATTGACAACGTATTGAGATAATTAAATCTATTATTACTTTCGTTGCATGATTCATTTAATTTTACTTTAATGTTTATATTTATGTCACCTGTAAGAATAATATTTCTATATGATTGTATGTTAACCAGATAAGAATTTAATGAGTCAACAAAATTTGATGCATTAGTATTAGATGGTGATCTGTAAATACCAAGGACAATAATGTCACCGATTGTAAGCTGCAAACATGATGCGTGAGTAAGTATAATAACTAAACATACTCTATGGATACTTACTATACAAGTCGTTTATTTATTTATTAAAAATCAAAGTAATAGCTTTCATAATAATTTCCAAACACATTATATTATAATTATATTATATAATCTAAGTCTGTTTAATTTATAATATAATTTATACGAATGAAAAAAAATCTATCGTTGCCCAATACCTAATTAGTTTATATAGTAATGAGATAATAAAAAACTAAGAATTAAATATATAAAAATAAAAAGTAAACTATGATGTAATATTAAAAAGATCAAATAATTTTAGTAGGATAATAACTAAACTATTGGATGGATTTGGATGAAACTTTACAGTAATATAGGTTACACATCAGAATAACATATAGGCTACAATTTGTAATGCTTTTATGTAATATAACGATACATGTCAATAAAGTCGAAAAAATATGGCCTCTGAAAGCTATCTTGGCGTACGCTGCCGAAACCATTGGAGTAACATAAACATGATGTAGCGTAGAATTGTTCGTCTAGAATAGTTTTAAATAAAAGTCCGCGATAGCATATATCTATAATACATTTTATGTGGAAGCCACTATAACCGATATTGTAAATCATTCTTTTAATTAAAGTATTTACTATTTTAAAATGCAGATTTTAGTTAACTCTTAACAAAATCAATACATTTATCGCTTACAGTATTTCATGTAGACAAACTTTGTCTTTCACACTAAATAATTTGGCCGAAAAGTTTGAAAGCTATCACGATATGATAGAGTGCCTAATATGCGTGGCGCGCGAAGATTGTATGGAATCCGTCAGTTTTGAAGATAGACATCTGAAATTTTGGGTATGAGTAAATAAATAAATATATAATCTGTCAAAAAACTTAATGTGGCAGACTAAATTTCACGCGAGCGAAGCCGCGGGCAAAAGCTCGTAATTTCATAAAACAAAAATATTACACGTCTATGCATAGACATTTCGTTGCCGCTCCCTTATGACGTTTTTAAATTTTCAATTACGTTTGTCTACTACAGATAACAAAATGAAATAAATAAGGTTTATGGTGCCGGCTATTTAGGACGTTTTGTTGGGTGACGTTTTAAAGGAATACACACGGTCGGCACAGTAAAGGATGTGTATACAAATAATTATTAGTGGTGTCCGTGGACCTCCGCTGCGTGGCGCTAGCGTGTGAGTGATGCGTGCGGCGTTTTTAATGACGAAAAATGTTATATTGTATGAAACAAAATTAATTGACCGGCCTTAAATCCCATGAGAAGTTTGTTGACTGGTCCAAAGTGTCCGCGTTTGCTTCATTTGGGATAAAGGAAGATAAAAAAATGCTGAGTGTGCCAAACTGTTTCAAGTCTACTATTTTTAATATATTGAACTTGATGCCGTAACAGAAGGAACTTATAGCAGGCGATTCTTACCATCGTTTCACAGGTCTGTTACATAATTATGCATTTTTAATGATATTTCACATTTATTATTATTGACTGGCCCGTTTTCAACTCCGGGGACCGAGGGTTCGCATTCAGCCGAGGGCAAACATTTTCTATAAACAATTTAATGTTTCATCGGTTTTGTATATTTGTAATTAAGTATATATTAATTATATATGTATATGTATATGTTTACCATTATATCACCCATATAAGTATGTAAATATCCCATATATTTATTAATAAATAAATAATCGTCATTTCACACTCTTGACAATGCTTCTGCATTCGCTTGCCCTGTTCAGTGACAGTGAATAAGCCGTCGAGGCTAATAGTATAATATAAATTGGAAAAAAATATCATATGTCTTTGAACTTTATTTAGTACTAGCAATATCCGCGATTTTATTTCCGAATTGCAGTGTTAAATTGCCCTCTATTATGTTTATTTATCCTATATAAAGTTCAAGCGAACTATAATTGTTCTATAGCAATCCGCCATTTTGCTGTGTAATAGCACAAAATACAGGCACAAATAAACAATAGAAAGTATAGTGCCCGGCAATAAATAATGCACATCGATGCGTAGACAGAAAAAATCGGCTAGTTTCTGCTTCATAGAGTCTCTGTCACACAGACTGACGAACCCGTGTGAAACGTCATATACTAACTGAGTGACAGTGACAGCGCTCTACAAAACCGAACTGGCCGGCTGTTTCGCTCTAAGCCTCGATGTGGATTATTTATTGCCGGTTACTATAAATCGATTGTGTTATTATCCGGCGTCATATGCAAAATACACCACTTAGCACTTGAGATAGCGAAAATGTATTTTAAAATAGTCTTCATCGCCAGGTATACCACCCATTCCCATCTCAGCACATCCTTGTGTCCACATCCAAGGCAAACATTGACTCGGCGAACCCCGGTAGCTTTTAAACAGTTTGCTCGTACCATGCTAATAGCTGTCCCGCCAGATGCCGCCGCAGCGACAACAAACTTTTTTTTCAAAATGGAACTCAGAAAAAGTTAAAACCTGGATTAGAAAAAAGCGCTAATGGCGCCGCGAAGTGGACAGTGTCCATGATGATTCAAAGACGACTATGTTTCAAAACATTCCAATATTAAAATGGAATTAGACGTTTTTTTGCGGAGGTTCATAATACAAAGTATATAATATATTATCTTGCTATAATCTGCGATAAAATAGAATATAATAAAAAAGCAAAGTAGCGGCCTGTTACAATCCAAATGCTGGGAGTAGGCCCCCTCTCGCCGTTTCTGGAGAGAAGGGTTGGAGCTAAGACCTACCACAGTGCTCCAATGCGGATTGGTAGGTTACACATATCCCCAGAATTCTCTAGAGATATGCAGGTTTCCTCACAATGTTTTCCTTCACCGAAAAGCGTGTAATTAATTGCAATTATCAATTAGACACATGAGTTTTAATAGAAAAACTCATTGGTGTCTGCCCGGGGTTGAACTCGTGTTACCTTCGTAAGAGTCGCACGGTCTCACCGCTGGGCTATCACAGCTTAAATAAAATTTATAAAATATATATGACGCTAAAGGTAGAGTATACTATCCATTCTCATACATGATATATGCATTTTGCGATTTTCTCGTGGAGTATAATCTCTTAACGATGCTCCGGGGCGAAACGATTGTTGAGATTGTGGTAATGTTGTGTGGGTTCAGACTCCAATTGCAAGCAATATTACTGCATGAGTGCTTTGATATGACCAATTTTAATGAAATTTCCAGGCAATATTTAAATTGGTCCAGTGGATTGCCTGTAAGTTTAGCGGCGATCAAAGCATTATGTATGTACTGTCATAGAGAGTTTTGTTTCGCGGAGATGTCGAAACCAAACTGAGGAACACCAACGCGTGTCCAGTCGATACAACTACCTTGGCAGTGTTGATAGATAAAAAAACCATTTTGGCTAACAGTATATTGGCAATTCGCAAAAATCTACATAATGAAATAGTAAATTAAAATAATGTATTAAATTTTATACAGAATATTTCTTACACTAAATATTTTATTAGAGTTTTTTCCTCCAAAATTCCGAAAATTATGTACAATAAATTCCTGTACAGTTTTTGTCATTTTATTATTTGATGCTACAAACAAACTTGTATTTTGTCATTCAAAATAAGCTTTTATTTACTTGTATTAAGGTACTTAGGACAGCAGATAAAAAACAACTCGGTGGTAAAAATCGGAATGATTCACTTGGACGCATAAAAGTTACGAATTAAAAAGGACAACAACGGACAAAGACACCATTTTGCATTGTACTGTGACAGTCTTCCTTGATATGCCGCTTTACAGAGTTAACAAATGTATAGAAGTGTCATTCGCTTAAATTTTATTATCTTAGAGCTAAATAAAAATGAATTGAAATGAAGAATATGACTTTCCTTGTACTTAGTCATTTTCATTTTGAGGCCCATAGTTAGTGTCAATGTGTGGACATTGACACTGACTATGGGCCTCAAAAGATGGCTAACAGTCGATCAGCGGACGATGGAGCGGGCTATGCTAGTTTCTCTACGTGATCAAATCAGAAATAAGGAGATCCGTAGAAGAACCAGAGTCACAATCAATGGTTGAAGAATAAGCCCTCAGAACATTCATCGAAGATCTCAATTCCAAGAAAAATTATAATACTAACATCATAGTTAGTAAAATATTGGTCATAATTTTCAATCCGAACTCAAAAAATATTCTTATTAAATTAAAAAAATTGTTCTATTTTGTTTTCAGTGTTTGTTGGTAAGTCTTTTGAAATTTACTTTCGTGAGTAGTTTTGTATAGAAACCAGCTATATGCACGTCTTCTACTATCCGGCGAGAATGACTGCTTGATGGAAACATAGCACAAGACGTGAATATTTCCGTTTTCTATACATTGATTTTTGTCAGTTCTAAACATGTTAAACTTTTCGTAAACGCATCAATACTTCTTTGTACGCGGGAGTGTAAATTCGGGTTCACAGTGTCGCCGCGGTCGTTTTAACACTGCATCGCTAATTGGACACTTAAGGCTGGGTTATGGTTAAAACAGTTTTTATCCCAAGGCCCTGGTCACTGGCACGGACGGCTTGATCTCGCCGTCGCACGCTGTCCTTACGAATTTGTATTACCCATAATTTGAAATAAGTGTTTACAGTTTTATTTAATTTATCCGAATATAGGGAAATTATATCTACGTAAGCAATATAACAGAACTAACTACTTTGCTATAATCCGCACGGGTTAAGTGAATGCATGCAAAGCCAATGTGTATGAAGCAGGCAAAATCTACGCACCTTATACATGCAGGACCAGCCACCACATGCATCCAGAAATCGTACGCAGTACGATTTTTGTCGTGGAGCCTATCCTCCTGATGATGCTTCGGTTTCGGGGCGAAACGATCGTCGAGATTGTGGTGGTGGGTGTGTGTGCTGCTTTTGTGTGCGTTGTTGCTGGTGAATTGCGCCTTGGGGTGCATGTGGTGGCTGGTCCTGCATGTATAAGGTGCGTAGATTTTGCCTGCTTCATACACATTGGCTTTGCATGCATTCACTTAACCCGTGCGGATTATAGCAAAGTAGTTAGTTCTGTTATATTGCTTGTAATATGGAATTCCGCAAAGTAACGCCTGCTTCTATAAATCATATATCTACGTACTACACGCGTAGTAAAAAGTAATAAGGGGAGTCATACTAAACTTTAAGTGAAAGTGTCTCAACTAATAAAAGGGAGGATGAAAGTTAATCCTAAAATTTGTCCAATCACCCATAAAGAAGAGAGACGGATACTAAGTCTGATTTATTTTCTCTTTATTGTCTATGGACACATCTTAGGCTTGCTCCCCTAATCTAATTAAACGTTGTAGTGAATGAGTGTAGTGCTATTGTGGTGTGTTATTGGCGGCGGCGTTTTGTGATGTGCGGTAACTAAACCATGTATAAGGTATGTGAACAGTATCTGCTACCTACACTTAGCATTGCAAAGATTTAAAATTTTAAACGCGGATACTAGAAAAAAATAATTGTATCATAAATTTTGGCACAAATTTATTACTCGAATGACATAACTTTTAGACAATCTTGAAATAGCATATAATAAAAGATATAATCTGTCAGTATATAACTTTGAGGTTTTTTTTATTTTCTGAATTCAATATAACCTGGTTTCTGGCAACACCAATCGTCATAGGCCGTAATAAAAGTGATTTGTATAATCTATCTTAGTTGTAAAATTATAATAATTTACGTAGACGCATTTGCATAATGAGATTACAGATTTAATTCTGATAGATTTTATTGATCATAAAATAAAACTGAATCTTATTATTTTAAAAAGGTGAAAACATAAAGTTTGGAGTTACAAATTTTAACTGGGGTTAAATAAACATTTAATAGATGAAATTAAACGATTATACTTGATAATTATAGATAGTAATAATCGTTTAGTTAGCCCAGGGTTTAAACCCGTAACCTCTCGACTCGAAATAGCCGCACCGTCTCACCATGTTAGTTACCATGATCTCAAAACGGCTTGACCGATTTTTTTGAAATTTTATATGCATAATTAGTAGTTGATCTGAGAATCGACAACAATAGTTTGTTTTCATATCCATAAGTGATAAGGGTTGTCCACCCCTAACATTTTATTTTATTTGTTGACTAAATTTTTTCTATAATGTATGAAATTCCTTAGAAATAATTTATACGGGAAAACAATGTTTCCCGCGCCAGCTAGTAAAATACAATAAAAATTAATAACAACATCATCATCATCCTCCTGCCCTTATACCACTCTAAGTGGGGTCGGCACAATGTCACATGATTTGGCTACCTATTTTATGAAGGGCCGCCTGCCTGACATCAACTTACCTTAGTCGCCTTTTACGACACCTCGGTAAGAAGTGAGGGTGGTCTATTCTACGCAGCTGGATACAACACGGCCCTTATCTCAGTCGCCTCTTACGACACCTAGAAGGGTGGTCTATTCTGTTCTGAATTTTTTTTAATAACAACAACACCAGATTAAAACAGTATAATACATAATTGAGGGTATCTTAACACGTAACTTGACGAAAATCGAATCTACGAGTAAAATAATTTATATTCCACCCACCCCCACGCGTGCAAATTCAAATATGTACGCAAAACGAAAAGTGACGCGTCGTCAAAAAGCACCCTACCCGGCGCGGAATTAAAACGGCGACCCTCGGCACAAACAAAAACATATAATTGGCAAATAAGGGGACCTGGACGGCTCCAGTTTCACCCCGTACGCGCTGATTACACTTGACAATAGGACGAATAAATAGTAATTAAAAATCTCTACTAATATATAAAGCTGAATGCCATGTGGTATCCGGCTAAGTAGAAAAGACCACCCTCATTTCTTACAGAGCTGTCGTAATATACGACTGAGGTAAGTTGACGTCAGGCAGGCGGTTGGTCGTAAAATGCGTAGCCGAATCATGTGATAACATGTCATGTATGATAGTCCATTTATCGAGGAAGGCTATAGACTATATAACATCACGCTAAGATGAATAGGAGAGGAGCAGCAATAAAAAATATTGCGAACTCCGCAAAAATCGCTAAGTAAACGGTCAAAGTTATTAAAAAATCATGTATCACAAAATTATTCCCCTTTAAAAGTTCTAAACAAGTCTGCGACTGGTTTAAGCTTTTAGTATAAGTATTACGGTTTACTCAAATAATAAGACTGCAGTTCGCGCGAATGAAGTTGCGTTTAAAAGCTTTTTTGGCGACTATTTAAATTGAATTAAATTTAATATTTCGTATTGCTGTATTTAGAAATTGAATTTAATTTTTTAGTGCAATCACTTGTATTATGTAAATTTTAATGATTGTGTTATGGTGAAAGGCAACCGCTTTAAAAGAGTTAAGGCGCATAAAATCCCGATATTCTTCAAAGGATATTTATCACGAAATATAATTTACAGTGACACTGAGTCCTTAAATATTATATTAAATTAAAAAAATGAAAAACAGATAAGAAAACTTAAAGTTACAGTAAACATGAAATTATAGAACGTAGCCTGATATAAAAAAAGTCCAAAGCGTTTGGATTTATCGAACTATATGAATAATTATAAAGAGGGGAATAGTTCGCAGAACGCACGCACACTGCCTACTAAAATTGAATTCATTGCCACCGCGACGTCCTCGCAAATATATTATGCTGAAGGAACATATTTTTTAAATTATCTGATATATCAATCTAATGTATCAATTATTTGTTAATTAATATTTTTTCATTGACTACAAAATGTGTAAGTATGAGCAGGTCATTTTATATGTCATCGACTTTTGGCATCATTTTTGAAAGTCTTTGCATGTATAGTGACAAAATTAAAAAAATATTTTGTAAATCACCTCTGAAAAGACGCAAAGAAGCCAAAGCATTACCTGTTTTGGTAAATTTAGGTAGAATGCAATATTTTTAGGGGAGAAAGCTTAGAACACAGATTGACGCACAACATGCATGATAAAAATTAAAGTCTATGGAAAATATATCATATTTTACAACTTTCAATAGAGCAACATGTTTATCTTTTCTCTTCCCGAGAGAACAACAGGAATACTTATATCCTGTATTCTTATATTCAGCTGTTTAATTGCAATATTAATCCAGCGGATATTTATAAAATTTTGTATACAAAATTAATAATAAAAATTATTTTGCTATAATCCGCGATACAGTAAAATCACAAAGCCGATTAGCCAAGCTTTGCGATTTTACTCTTCTTTATTTTGTCGTGGAGTCTATCTCCTGATGATGCTTCGGTTGCGGGGCGAAACGATTGTTGAGTTTGTGATAGTGAACTGTGTAGTGCTTGTGTATTGTGGTGGCAGTGGTGGAGGTTTGTGCATGTGTTTTTACGAATCCTGCATCTAACGGGTATGAAAAAACGGATAATCCACTATACATTTAGCACTATATTTGTATATTTTCTATTAACTGTATCGCGGATTATAGGAAAATAATTTTTATAATTACTTTTGTATAATGCATCTCCACAAAGTAACACCTAATTCTATAAATTTAGTATACTTAGATCATCCTATCGTTATCTATAGTTGTTATAAAACAAAGTCCCCAAAAGCTGTCTTGATTGATTTTCTCAAAATCTAGTGAACGGATTTTTGCACGGTTTTTACTAAATGCTAGCGCAGTTCTTTTGGGGTAAATAAGTGTAAAGCTTTACTAGTAAAGCTTTACTAGCGTGCGCCGCGTAAACCATTAGAAGCAGAGATACATTAAAGTAATGTTTTCAAGAATTCTAGATCAACAATAATACTATACAGAAGCCCGGGACAACATGTCTCTATTTCTTATAGTTATCTCAAATAACTACTTTTATGTTCAAGATTTCAATTCGGGAAAAAATTGTGACACTTATTTACACGCGGGCGAAGACGCTGGGACAGCTAGTATTTATATAATAAGTTATATACAACAACTAAGGTTGTTGCATAACGTTGTCCCGCAACACTACGAAACGCACATAATCCGCTCACGAGAGCACTGTCAATACTCGGCTAGGACTATATCCATACATTTTTATTCATTCAAATTCTAAACCAATATAGCAACAAAAACTTAACAGCCAGAATTCATCCTTATGTGCCAGATATAAAGTCTAAATTCGTGTGTGTTGGCAAAATATTCTATGTTATTTGTATTGTGTGCAATAGTTTGCTCGCAGGACATTGATGGGAGCTGATGGGATGCCATTTTGTAATCCTAGCTTACAAGTACACTTGTCAATATAATAGGAGACTAAAGTATACCTAACAATATATAAATAAATAAATAAATAAATAAATAAATATATGGGACATTTACACACACGGTCATCCGTCCCCAAAGTAAGTAACTTAACACTTGTGTTATGGGTGACGGACAACTGGTAGATATACTACATATATAAGTTTAAATACATACTTAAATACAAATACACACCCAGGCTCGAAAAACCAACAATTTGTTTATAGAAAATGTTGGCCCTCGGCGGGAATCGAACCCGCGACCCGCAGAGCTGAAGGCAGGGTCACTACCCACAACGCCAACGGGCCAGTCATATATATAACCTCTATATATCTACTAATGTTATAGTAAGTAAAATAGTTATATTGCTGTTACACACTGGGCTGTTGACACAGATGGCACCTTACCTTCAGCTGCGCGAGTCGCCAGTTCGATTCCCGCCGACATTTTCTATAAACAATTTGTTGCTTTCCCGAGTCTGGGTGTAGATATGTATTGTTGTATGTATGTATGTATTGTTGACAATTCAAAAGCACTTGTTTACAAGTTTACTTGACTAAAGATATTTTGAATTTGAAGTATGTTTTTAAAAGTATTTTAATATTATCCACTGTTCGATTAGCTCGTTTCAAGTGGGAAAACAAACAAACTAACATACTTACTTTCATATTAGTACTACATTAATTTTAATTTTAGTACTTACACACCTCAGCACCCTGCTTAAAAAAAACAGTTAATTCAGTAAAGTATTATAGCTACATTTTTACATTTTTCATAAAAATAAACACGATTTTCACAGATCACTGACCGTACACGGTATTCCGACCTTGGCCTAAAAACTAAATACGGTTCCTATAACAGGTACGAGGGAGACAAAACCATAATGTTATTGTTTTCTCCTGTTTGTTGAATATTCGCGCCATACCAAGTCAGTGAACCATTACTAGCACAGCCAGATTAAATTATATTATAATTACTTTTTTTAACTATATTTAATGTGATTGAATTATGCCAAAGTTATAGTATAGTATCTCATATCGTCGGTACCAATCTTATATTAAGTGAGGGTATACATACAAGTACCATACCCTGTACAATAAGTCAAAATATATCGCAATCTGTGAATAGGAATTGAAGTGAAAACGACTCCAGATCACTTCCTGGTATTGAATTAATGCGCGAGTGAGCTTAGATCTCAATTCTAGGTAATTTTAGCTTGAGATATATTTCCGCGTGCGTTCGGAGTTATCCGCATTACAGGAGAATGGCTTTTGATGTTTCGATAAGCTCTTTCACTTAGCTTACGTACTAGTTAATCCGAGAGCACACTATCATGTACTTTATATGAATATTTCAATATAAATTACAAAATAATACTGTAACAGAGATGCTAATTTTAATTATACTAGATTGAAGTGCTTTATAACATTATAATGAATAGTAGCGGAGGTGCTCACGTTCATACGTACACTCATTTGCTAACTCACTCACTCTCACATGCACGCACAAAAAAACGCACTCACGCATGCACGCACTTATCAATCACTCACTCACTCACACTTAACCATTTGCACGCACTCACGCAAATAAGCTCACTAACTTACTTACTAACTGACACTCATTCATTTACTCACTCACTCACACGGAGGAACGCATGCATGCAAGGATTGAACACATGCACGCCGCTAACTATAGGTACATAATATATTTGAAGAACAGCGAATAACCTCTTTTTTATCCCAGTACTAAGGCAGACAAAGTCACATTGGTTAGTTCTGGATTTGAAGATTTATACTTCAATATATGTAATGTTACTCTATGAATAGTAAAATTGAATGAAATGGAAGTACTTCTTCTGTGAGTGAAAAAACCGAATTCATAATTGGTACGAACCACTTTAAATTCAAATTAAAACTGAAAACTTGACGAAGTTTTAGACATGAAATTTGCACAGCCATTAGCTGTGTTTGGGCCTCTTCAGGGTCGACGCTACGAAATTAAATGGCAATCGATTTGAAGTACCTAGCCGTGATTGGGGAAGTAAGGAATGTTACTCGCGGTAATGATTTAAACAAACTGGAAACAAAAACATTATTATTTTCTGCTTTAAATACAATTACAATTAACGAACCAAAGTTATTACAATAATTACAATTGAAAAAACATCCAACTTTCATTCAAGTACCAGGAGTAATAAATGTGTAATTTATATGGTACTTGCTGTATTAATGCTGTATTGAATTGAAATTTTAAACATTAAAGTATTTTGTGTGAATTAACCATAAAAAATAGACTCTCTCGGACTTTTTTTAGTATATTTGTAGATCTATAATTCTCTACTATATTACTTTAACGTATCTCTGCTGGTGCACGCAGCGCACAAGACTAAACCTCGCAGCATTCGAGTTTTTACAATTTCGTGACCTCTTCAATATAATTTACATAAAACTGCTATTTAATAGTGACCTCAACTTTCAGAAGAATTGCGAATCTTGTAGTAGATTTTGAGAAAATCGATCACGTAGAGATAGCTTTCAGAGACTATGTTTTATATTAAGTATAGTTTTGTGTAGATCACAACAAATAAATAATTTATTTCTTCTTCTTCTTCTTCTTGTTCAACTGATCGACGTCCACTGCTGGACATAGGTCTCCTTTAGGGATCTCATACGGTCCTGTGCCGCTTGGATCCAGCGTCTCCCCGCGACCTTTTTAAGGTCGTCTGTCCACCTCGTAGGGGGTCTTTCAATGCTGCGTTTACCGGTGCGGGGTCGCCATTCCAGCACCTTAGGACCCCAACGCCCATCGGTTCTACGTACTACGTGCCCCGCCCATTGCCACTCCAGCTTCGCGACACGATGAGCTATGTTGGTAACTCTGGTTCTTCTACGGATCTCCTCATTCCTGATTTGATCACGTAGAGATACACCAAGCATAGCTCGTTCCATAGCTCGCTGAGTGACTCTGAGCTTTCCTATGAGGTCCATAGTCAGCAACCATGTTTCTGCTCCGTAAGTCATCACTGGCAACACGCACTGTTCGATATTTTAATTAATTTAACAATTTATTTAGCATAATAATATTCGGAAAGTCAAAATAAAAGCTCAAATACATTCTCCGTAACAAGACTACACCTAATAGAAAGAAGGAAATATTCTAATTAAATATGGATGCAGCGTAATGAGTTATGCAAATATTGTAGATGGTGGCTAACAATTTACGAGGGGAGATTAGGGAGGTACGACATCGAGTGTTTACTTTGGAATCTTTTGGCTGTTTTCTTAACAATTTTGGAAGGGTTTTCTTAAGGATATAAAATTGGTTAAGGGTTATCATTCAGTAACTCCGTTAAAGATATCGATTTCATAGAAGCTTGATATCTTTGAAAAAGATTGTGGATACTCTCGATATATTATCATAATAAATTTGTAATGTTAAAAAGTTGTGATAATTAATTTATTTTTTCAGAAAATTTCGAAAAATGATATTCATTTCTGTTATTTTTAGAAAAAGACGAACGATTTCGATAGATTTGGCTTATTGATAGTTCAATTTTATTTACATTAACTACATTTGTTATATCATTTAATGAATTCGGGTGAAAATATTGCCAAGTAAAATACCTGTAAGTGCCTTTTTCCTAAGAAGCATCTGCTGTGTAACTCATTATAATAATGTGGCGCAGCTGGTCCGACTTAGCCAAGTTTACTCAATGCCTAACAAATAAATAATTCAGGAGACTCAAAGAACACAAATAAAAGACGCCTTGCATTAAAATTGTGTATATTCAAAGATTTAGCTAAGATTAAACTATATGAACATAATCCATTTCTTAATATCGATGAAAAAATTTTAAAGTAAACTTTATTTACAATGTATCCGATTTGTTCTCAATTAATTTCGTGTCAAAGTAAACTACAACTTTTCTGAACTTCTTTAGCCTTATATAATCGTATAAATGTTTATGCAACTCATAAACTCATTCATTATTCGTAAAACTAATTTTGTAACTATAATGAATCTACCCTATCACATACATGATTTGTAATTTCAAGCAGGTTATAATAATTTATGCCTGATTACTTAGCATGTAGAGCTGTGTTAGCCCAGCAATCGAGATCGTGTGACTCTTTCGAGGGGTCACGAGTTCAAACCCCGGATTGAGCTTTCTATTAAAGTCAACGTGTCTAATTGTTTATCGCAATTTATCACACGCTCTTCGGTGAAGGAAAACATCGTGAGGAAACCTGCATAAAAGTAGCGGCCTGTTAGAATCCCACTACTGGGCATAGGCCTCCTCTCTCCGTTTCTGGAGAGAAGGGTTGGAGCTAAGACCTACCACGCTGCTCCAATGCGGATTGGTAGGTTACACATATCAACAGAATTCTCTAGAGATATGCAGGTTTCCTCACGATGTTTTCCTTCACCGAAAAGCGTGTGATAAATTGCAATTATCAATCAGACACATGAATTTTAATAGAAAAACTCATTGGTGCCTGCCCGGGTTTGAACCCGTGTTCCTCTCGAAAGAGTCGCACGGTCTTACCGCTAGGCTATCACAGCTCAGTCGCACGGTCTCACCGCTAGGCTTTCACAGCTCAACCTGCATATCTTTAGATAATTCTGGAGATATGTGTAACCCACCAATCCGCAATGGAGCAGCGTGATGGTTGGCTCCAACCCTTGAGACACCAACTCTTTCGAGAGAATTCTCAAAAATGGAGACAGGGAGGAATGTTCTCAGAAGTGGGATAGTAACAGATCGTTATTGTTATGCAGATTTTTTTTTATAACAAGTTGAATGAACTATTATAACCTAAAATTCAACTAATAAATCCCTATAATCCCTACAAAAGAGCGAGAACGGCTATTCTCTTCACTATTAATCCACGTCCTATTCACCCTTAAGCGCGACGTTACATTTTAATAAAATTCCGCGTACATTAATGAAGTCGGGACTAACAGAGCCCGCCATTGTGAAACACGTCCCACCATTATGATTTTAACCGAGATAATGCACGGGAAATGACGGCAAAAGAAATTTAATTCGCGTAACGACGAAAGGGTTATGGGTCGGCTTTGATAAATAAAGCCGGGAGGGACCCGGAGGATATTACGAGGCCTTTTTTGCCTCACATATTGATATTAATGCTTGTGAATTTTGACAAAATTGCGTGGGCCCTTTGATTGTGAACCGGGCGCACGGTAAACTTTTTTCATTTATAAACTTTGGGACGTTGTTGAGCTGCGAGGTTTATATTGTTGACGTATTATTAATAATAATTAAGGCTTAGTTTATATAGAGGTATATATATATCAGTATATAAATCAGAATTTCGCAACTGAAACA
Organism: Morpho deidamia; assembly: GCA_947086505.1. Taxonomy (NCBI): domain Eukaryota; kingdom Metazoa; phylum Arthropoda; class Insecta; order Lepidoptera; family Nymphalidae; genus Morpho; species Morpho deidamia. The sequence goes on from CAMTZC010000011.1 coordinate 5,021,831, forward strand.
CGGACAAATGAGAAACGGTTTGATGATATTTTGGAATGGTGATATACTTTTTATTTCACAAGCGAGCGCAATATACAGGGTTGTTTATAGAATTAGGCGTTACTTTGCGGAAATCCATAAAATAAAAGTAATGATGAAAAATATTTTGTTATAATCCGCGATACAGTAAATAGAGAATATATTTAGTGCTAAATGTATAGTCGACTATCAGTTTTTTCATACCCAATACATGCAGGATGCAAAGATCGCTTTGCGATTTTGTTGTAGAATCTATCTCATGATGATGCTTCGGTTGCGGGGCGAAACGATTGTTGAGTTTGTGATAGTGAACGTGTGTAATGCTTGTGTATTGTGGTGGCAGTGGTGGAGGTTTGTGCATGTGTTTTTACGAATCCTGCATATATCGGGTATGAAAAAACGGATAGTCCACTATACATTTAGCAATAAATATATTCTTTATCTACTGTATCACGGATTATAGCAAAAATAATTTTTATTATTACTTTTGTATACAGGGTTGTACCTACCATACGACATTAATTTTAATTTTAGCTACTTGCACACCTGAAAACCCTACATAAATAACCGTTAATTCAACGAAATATTTTGCCACAGGAATTATTTTACGTTTTGAAAAAAATAAACCCATTTTAAGATATAAATGACCGTACACGCCATTTTAAACTTGGCCTAAATTTGGTAATTGTAAATACGTTACAACTAAACAGGTACTAGGAAGACTAAACTTTAAAACACTTTGAAAGGGCCAAATCAGTCAACCATTTTAAACAAAGCCAGATCTCAATTGAATTATATTTATTCTCTTCGAAAATACATTTTTATTAAAAACGATATATAAAGTAGCGGCCTCTTACAATCCCACTGCTGGGAATAGGCCTCCTCTCTCCGTTTCTGAAGAGAAGGGTTGGAGCTAATACCTACCACGCTGCTCCAATGCGGATTGGTAGGTTACACATATCTCCAGAATTCTCTAGAGATATGCAGGTTTCCTCACGATGTTTTCCTTCACCGAAAAGCGTGTGATTAATTGCAATTATCAATTAGACACATGGGTTTTAATAGAAAAACTCATTGGTGCCTGCCCGGGTTTGAACTCGTATTCCACTCGTAAGAGTCGCACGGTCTCACCGCTGGGCTATCACAGCTTATCATAGCGTAAACGATATATAAGAAGATTCAATTATGCCATATAGATTTATATAATGTTGAATCGTCGATACCATATACCGTACCATGTACGTTATAAAGGTATACGAAATCAAAATCCTTTTATTTACTATTATCACACCTAACTATATAACAATACCATAACAAAAAAAAACAAATATCGATGCAGAAAAACGACCATGTATAAAGGAGCACCAATAAAAGATAATCTATTAATTATCGTCTGCGAATACAACCCTCCGATATTAAATTACTAAAATGTTTTCAGACACATGAAATCCCAAAAGTCGAGGAGTCTTTAAATATGCCTGTATCAGATACTTCATTAATATTTTGTACCCATCAGTAATTAAGCAGGGTCGCTCGACGTCGCGTTGCGAAGGGCTACATGATTTAAATTTGAAATTTATACCATATCTGTTGATGTATCACGTTATCATAAATATTGTAGATAAATATATAACAGACAATCATGTTTCTGAAAGATTTTTTTTCTATAAGCAACAGAGCAATGGTGTAAACACAACTTGCTTTGTCTCTGAAAGAGATAATTTTTTATCAATACTTTGGCAGAGCGTGGTTCGAAGATGATAAATATTACCGCATATAATAATAAATAACGTTACAGCGGAATTTTGGAATATTTTCACGCTTTCAGTGCACGCGTATTTATCACTACAGTACTAATTAAAACAAAGTTTTCAAAGAATCTCGAGCCCGTGATATGTGATACGTGATTTTCAGTTTGAATAGAGTTTACCAAGTATTATTATAAATAATCGTCACGATGGCGGATGCAACTCTGCCGAAACGTCGAACCTTGTAAAAAGGTAACTCGATTTTGCCGCGATGTGACCCGTTTATTTATATAATAATAAGTATGAATCGTGAAAGTTTAAAATTTACCAAGTATCCCAGAAAGAAATCCGGGATTTTCTTATATATAAACGTCCGATATATAAACTGCAATTGTGCCAAATTTCATCAATATTACCCCAGTGAATTAGCCGTAAAAACGTAACAACCAGTCAGACATTTATATATTGGTATGGATACGTAATAAATCACCTAAAAGATATAGTACATTTTCGTCCTTGTAATATGTCTTTGAAATATATCCTTCTTTTCAAGAGACTTGATTCCTTTATATTTCAAAAGGTATTTAACTTTCAGATGATGAGCGCGAGTATACAATTAAATATTTATGCTTGACAAAATTCAGACCAGAACAAATGAGGAAAGTCTCAAACAAATGCTTGTTAACAATATTGGTGTTATAATAACTTTTAATGGCAACGAAAAGATCGACGTGTCCGAAATATCATCAACATACAAATTAGCTACCTAACCTTATATAGGTATGAGCGTATGTACACGACAGGTCGTGAGTAGAAAGTGCTTGGCCGCAACAGTGGGCATTAGTGCCTATAATTAAAATCACTGCCACACGATTTCCGCCCCTATGGTCCTATATGACAGCCGTATAAGGATTATATCGTTGAAGGCCAACACGTCTTAGAATTTCGGCAGCTCTAGTCTGGGTATGGTTAGAAGAAAAAATCCGATCGATAAGTTTAAGCGCAAATATTAAATTTTGTTGACTGCAAATTAGAAAATTGATGACACAAATTATCATATAAATAAATTATTCTGAATAATTCAATTGAGTAATAAACGAGTATTTAAAATCATTCAAAAATAGTGAGTTGTTAGTGCATATAAGTCGCAGCCTAGTAGTATAAGAAAATTAAAAACTGTTCTTTTTTCGTTCTATCAGCTAAGGAGCCAAACGAGTATAGTTAAAGCTAACCGAAACTAGGCACAATAACTGAAACTTGTTTGAAAATTTTATAGATTTCCAAGCCCGATAAGCAATCATACCCATATATATGCATACATGTGTTTAATATGCATTTCTCTATTCTAGCGAATAATATACAATTAATTTCACCTTAAATTTATAATTTATTTTATACATGCATATTTTATCTTACCCAATATTGATACAACATATTAAGTGTAAAGTTTGTGATAAAAAACAAATATAAAAATTATATACTATTTGTTGATATGTAGACCGTACAAAGTAGTTACAAGCCCCAAACATTATATTTCACTATCAAATTCACACGATCGCATCTGAGCATCTGTCACGATTTTCAATATATGCAACTTGTATACATGAAGCACCGAAATATGCGAATATTGGCCTATTTCCCGTTTTTGAATTCCCTAATTCTTCGAAACATGTGTTATACTGATTGCCTTAACAATCCAAGGCAATACACATAACTGAATTTTTTAACGTAGTACTTTGAATAATCGTCAATGTCGCGCCCGTAGACGCTATATAAGCCATTAGGGCTAAAGTTATTATCAATTCTCTCAAGTCAAGTCTTTCAAGTTTGTTAACTTTATAATAAATGAAGATCTTTATTTTTCAGAAATGGCCAAGCATCTAAACAATCAAAATTTTGAAAAATTTATTGAAATTTATGAATTCTTTTTTCAGTGTAGCGAGCACAAGAATCAAGCAACCCATTCCATTTTTTTAAATATGAATGTGATCTTAGAAATCTATTTAGATGTAGGTATGTGCGCCCTATGTTTACCCGTGGTTTTTGGCTACACTAGTGTCCTGTGTGTTTAATCCTCATCAACTTAAATAAGTTCATGATTAATATTTTGATCTTTTGCACCATATATAAAATAACGCGAAAATATTAGGAGAGGGGTATTATTACACAGACAGAGCTGCAACGCTGTGCCAGACCTGCTAGTATTTATATATTTTTGTTTGTTGTTAAATAAATTAACAAGCAACACCAATTAGTTTCCACCCTCACTGAAAATTGTTGTAACATCATCACAATTTACATAAAAACGCTATGTACTATTAACGTAAACCTTACGGAAGAATTGCACTACCGCTGAGTATAAACTGTACGAAAATTCGTTCAATAAATTTTAAGAAAATCGATCACATAGAGACACTGCTTTTGACGACTACTAATAATAATTATAGATTTAACAATAATTATAGAAAAAAGCTGTGATAGCCTAGCGATGAGACCGTGCGACTCTCTAGAGACGACATGGGCTCAAAACTTGAGCAGGCACCAATGAGTTTTTCTGTTAAAACTTATGTGTCTAATTGATAATTGCAATTTATCACACGCTTTTCGGTGAACGAAAACATCGTGAGGAAACCTGCATATCTCTAGAGAATTCTAGGGATATGTGTAACCCACCAATCCGCATTGGAGCAGCGTGATAGGTCTTAGCTCCAATCCTTCTCTCCAAAAACGGAGAGAGGAGGCCTTAGCCCAGCAGTGGGCACAGTAACAGGCTATAGACATATTTATGTTAAAAAAGGTCAAGTTAAATAAGGTTTTAATAAAATTTCATGTCCCTACTGTTAACCGTTGAGAAGTTCCCTCGTCTGGAGCCAATCGTGGCAGCACCATAAAGTCATGCTTATTATACACATGCAAGGATCAGTATGTAAAATTCCAGCTCAATCGGACGCCGGGAAGTAGGTTAAATTTAACTTGGAAGATTCTACCTTCACATGCATACACGGCAAGCTAAATACAGCTTTCAAAAAACTAAATAATTTGCAATTTAATAAAATAAAGAACCAAAATAAAAATAAATATTAATTAAAAACTATTTCACTGCTACCCGCACGATTCATGGCCCCACAATCACATCGAACCTCCTAAAGCGTCTCACATATTTTAATGTTCTCATTATTTTTTATATACAGTCTGTACTCTGTCTAACTGTACTTTCTTTCGGAGATTGATTATTAAAATTTCGTACGCAGTTAATTATATGCTCGAAATAATTGAGTAATTCATGGCGAAGTGTTGGAAGCCACTTGGGGCGGAAGGAGACGCTGATGACAGGCGTTACTCCTGCCTGGGAGAACTAGTCAAATGTACTTAGGTGGGTGTGTTCGGCTGGAGAAACATCGTGTTCAGCGTGCCCTACATAAACAAGACGGTATTCATAAAAAGCTAATAGCAAACTTATAATTTTACTAGCCGTGCCAGCGGCTTCATCCGCGTTGAAATCAGCGTGTCGCAAAATTTTTTAAGAATTTAAATTTTAAACATGAAAGTAGTTATTGTGAGTTAACCATAAGCGGCATGCTATCGCGGACTTTTCTGTAGTAGTTTTAAAGATCTAGTACATTACTTTAGCGTATCTCTGCTGGTTTACGCAGCGCACGCGACTAAAGCTCCCGGCAAGCAAGTTTTTTAACAACTGTGCAATCTCTTCAACACAATTTACATAATACGAATATGTACTATTCATCTGAACCATCCGGAAGTATTGCACTATCTATTGGTGAAAACCGTACAAAAATCCGTTCAGTAGATCAATGACAAAATCGATTACATACAGACAGACAGCTTTTTGGGACTTTGATTTATAATAATTATAGAGAGACTATATGTCCGCCGTGTGTTATCCGGCTTACCGAAGTTTCGTTAAAGACGACTAAGGTAAGTTGACCCACCATGTGGTATCCGGCTGAGAAGAATAGACCACCCTACTTTCTTCACGAGGCGTCGTAATTAGCGACTAAGGTAAGTTTACGTCAGGATGGCAGCCGGTAGTAAAATAACTAGTCAAAATATGTAACTACATGCTCATAACATGTTGTGCCGACCCCAATTTAAGTGGAATAAGGGCAGGAGAATGATAATGTTTAAAAACCCTTCCACCTGCCCTTATCCCACTCTAAGTGGGGTCGGCACAACATGTTATAAACATGTGGTCACATGATTTGGCTACGTATTTTACGACCGGCCGCCTGCCGGACGTCAACTTACCTTAGTCGTATTTTACGAATCCTCGGTAAGAAAGAGGGTGGTCTATTCTTCTTAACCGGATACTACACGGTGGGCCAACTTACCATAGTCACCTTTTACTACTCCTCGGTAAGAAATGAGGGTGGTCTATTCTACTCAGCCGGATACCACACGGCGGTTTTTTTTCCTTTAACATCAAATTATATCAAACCATACACTATTCATAACGTAATCACAAATAAAAACGTGTTACTATTATAAGTTCACGAATATTTCTTTCAAATTAATACCCGCGATCGCTATTCTTATTTATTCACCTGTAAACTATAATTTGTTTAGTGTTACACGGTATTATAGTCGAAATCAGTAATTTTGACGCCGTTACGCCGACAACGCGTCATTTATTTACGTAACATGTCATTTGACGCTGAAATATGTTCACTACAGGCTCATTACAGGGTAATGATACAGATACGCACCAAAAAGTCTGATCAATCGGATATTTAGTTACGTTTTTACGTAAACCAAATTACATTCGTCACTGAATATTTTTAGCAATTTAATTTTTGGACATAAAAATATAAAGAGTTTTAAAAAGCCTGGTGGTGTATATAATAAACAAAGTGGGAACCGACATACTTAAGCTTGCGTATCCTGCTTTGCGCCTTGCTAAAGTACGTGTAGTACCCGGTATTCAATAATGCACATCGATGTTTTTCTAAACATTACACTACTACATTACATTACACTACATTACTAAACGTTACAGCCGGCCACTTCGGTTTCGTAGAGCGCTGTCACTGTCACACGCCAGTCCGTGCGGAGGAGACAATGCTCTATGAAACAGAATCTAGCTGATTTCTCTCTCTAAGCCTCGATGTGCATTATTTATTGCCGCGTACTATAAGTCGTTTGTGGATTTATGTATTACATTCAATGATAATATTCCGTAATCAATTTAAGCTCTGCCATTACATCAATTTAAAAAACTATTGAAGGAGGTTGAAACAGAAAGCCTACTATACTGTTGAAGATTACATAGATGATAAGAATGAGTGGATATAGCTGACCATTCGACCGTGTACAAGATAGTAATTACTAAATGTAACTTTAAACGAGTTATAAGAAATATTTTGAAGATAGCAACCGCCGAGTTTCTTGCTAGCTCTTCTCAGTAGAAAACCCTTTCCGAACTAGCAGTAGATTTGACGTTTAAAAACAGCTGTTGACAAGTTTACTTGAATTAAGAATATTTTTTATTTTATAAATTTTAATTTTCAAATTTTGACTATTTTAAAACTTTTACTTCATCTTCGTCTAATCTTATCTTATCTTATCTTATCTTACTAATATTATAAATGCGAAAGTTTGTGAGTATGGATGGATGTTTGTTACTCTTTCACGACGAATCCGCTAAAACAATATCGACGAAATTTTGTACAACTATTCGTTATACGCCGGGGTAACATATAGGCTATAAAAATCCTGTTGATTCTACAGGAATAGGATGACATTCAAAAACGCCATCTATTATTAACTTATCAAAGTTTAACATGGCAAAACAACGTTTGCCGGGTCAACTAGTCACTCATAAAAAAGAGAGACAGATAGATCACCCTCATTTGCTTGTTCTTTATTTCTCTTTATTGTACTATGTTACATTTTAAGCTGGCTTCCTTACTCTAAGTATAATAACCATATGCTCAGTACATGATGTGTTCATTTTAAAAGCATTTTGGCAGTTCACGTAACGGCAGAACATATCAGATCTACATAAAAAGATATCTTCACGCTTTTCGATCGAGATTTTAATGTCTTTAACCTTTGAACCTTGTTTTATATTAAGCCGTACCTCGAGTATTCTTGTAATTATAACCTTGAAAAAAATATTGATTAATGCTCTCGTGAACTTACCGAACTGGGTCAAAAGCACCCGTACATCACGTTATAAACAGTTCTTGGTAGGTTTACCATGAATGTTTATGAATATGAGACGGAGCTGGGATTGACGTTTATTTATTGATTTTTTTCTTTATCGTACATATATAAATGTGTAAGAAAAGATAAAAAATAACACACGTAATAAGGCGGAAAAGTAATAATAAAAAATATTTTGCTATAATCCGCGATACAGTAAATAGAAAATATATATAGTGCTAAATGTTTAGTGGACTATCCGTTTTTTCATACCCGATACATGCAGGATTCGTGAAAACACATGCACAAACCTCCACCACTGCCAATACAATAATACACAAGCACTACACACGTTCACTATCACAAACTCAACTATTTCGCCATGCAACCGAAGCCTCATCAGGAGATGGACTCCACAAAATCGCAATGCATTGCGATTATGGCGCCTTGGGGTGCATGTGGTGGCTTGTCCTGCATGTGTAAGGTGCGTAAATTTTGCCTGCTTCATACACATTGGCTTTGCGCGCATTCGCTTAACCCGTGCGGATTATAGCAAGGTAGTTCTGTTATAGTGCATGTAATATGGAATTCCGCAAAGTAACGCCTGCTTCTATAAATCATTTTGATGATTTATTTATAAGGTAACAATAACATTTACATATACATATGAAAATATATAGTTTTAGAATTCGTTTTGAAACATACAAAATTCTATCTGTCGGTGGAGATATCTCAAAACCTTCAACAAATGCGCGTGTCTAGACTGCAAGTCCACTGTATTCCGTCAACTCTAGTGATGTTATAAAATGGTATACATATATAAATATTTGACATTAAAATCTCTCGACCCCAGAATTTTGCTACGCGATCCCAAATGTGGTCGCGACCCATACTTTAAGAAACCGTGATCTACATTCATACATGAAACTTTTTTGATCACATGATTTTTATCCTGATTACATGACCATACCAAAATAATCTCGCATTACTCATCTGTTCTATAATAGGCATAACTTTCAAACATCACCTAATATATATATACTCTATGCTTACGAATCCGAAACTTGGTCGCGTCATAAGAGAGTTTAGTGTCCGTAAAATCCCATTCAAATTAGCGACACAAACCAATCATAATCATAACCGCGAGCGATTGCAATCATTCATCTCAAATTTGCTCTCGTTGCCTCATCTAATTACTGAATTAAGAAATCGTGCCCGATATCTCTTGTTAAAGACAATAAACCTATCATTAATCATTAGGCATTAGTCCCGCAATCATTAATGGTATTGGGTGTTTTGTGCTTTTGGATTCGCGTATGGTCCAAAGTACAAGCGATTTTTTTTAAATTATACTAAAATGTTTACAACGTAAACAAAATATACATCTTGAGTATATTCATGATTTAGGTGACACCATAACCTAAGTAAGGTATCGTTATGATATTTTAATATTAAGCTTATTCACTTCCACAATCTCAACATTCGTTTCGCTCCGTATCCGAATCATGATACAAAATCGTAAGGCTTTGTGATTTTTTACGACTCCTTCATGTATCAGGTATAAAAACGGATCACACACTTAACATTTAACATACATATCGAACGCTTAGTACTAAATTGACCTAATTTAAAAAAATGTTTTCGCCCACTTGCAATAAAGCGTAGCGCTACGCTACGCATCCATTTATCAAATTCAAAACCGTTTATTTTGTTATCAGGAGTAACCATAATAAAGCAATAAAAAAAAGGCTGATGAAAATGAAAAATTAATGATTTCGCACACAGTATTAAAGTGATCTAATCCAAAAAAGTTGTCGTGTGCCAAATTGCAATAAAGCGTTCTGAGCAAGAAAACACTAGCGTTTCTAAAAGTTCGTAGCGTTGTGTTATAGATGGCATTACAATAACGATTACAATGTATCTAACTCAATTAAGACTAATTTTGAGTTCGGTCACTTTAATACAAAGCGTACGATATCTGCGTGCTTCATAGTGCTATAGATAATTATAGATAAAAGAGGATCATTTTCCGAATAAGTATAAAAGAAATCGAACAAACAACTGAAATATCCTTATGGCTTAAGTGATAATTTATGGATTTTTTATATTTGTGTTGTGTTCTAATTTTTAATTCGGAACGTGCGATATATATTTACTTTTATTGCAGACAGGAAATTAATATTACTTTTGTCGTTATATAGCTTGTGGCACACAATCTGTATAATGCGCCCAAGTGGGCGGGGCGGTCGTGATTGTTGTTCGGAACACTCGACGCGGCAACTGTTGTAATTGTTGATCATTAGATTGACGCGCCTCTCTCTGAACCCTTGAATACAGATTATAATTGTAGCTCGCCACAATAATCCTTTTAACCATCTTAATTGTTGAAGATCGTTTAGTGGTAGGACAGATTATCTTTTCGACAGACGGACGTTATAGAAGAACGTGTAAAGAATCGGCATATATATGCCTTAAGGGATTTTCACGCAAGATGTCTTGTGCCATTTAAATCCTTATACCCAGGGAATCTTGTTGTATGTTCTCTATATAATATATAAGGTCTACTTCTTCCAATATAGTTCAAAGAGGTCTAATCACCGTGGTCAAGGAGCAGCCACCTTAGCAATTAGTTGCAGTATGTAATATAGAATACTGCAACGTTGATTTTCAGGTGGCAATATTAGCATACCAATACTTTTTTTACCATAAATTGTCTCACTTTGTGGGGATTACCTAGCTGAGATCTTTGTCTAAAGGATAAGTTTACCTTTTTACAGTTTTTTTATTAATAACGTTTTCCTTAATTTAGTTATTGTGGTACCTATATCAATAAATAAATAAATATATGGGACACTTACACACACGGTCGTCCATCCCCAAAGCAAGTAATTTAATATTTGTGTTATGGGTGACACACAACTGGTAAATATACTACATATATAATTTTAAATACATATCTACTTAAATACAAATATACACCCAGGCTCAAAGAACTATCTAATTGTGTATAGAAAATGTTGGCCCTCAGCGGAAATCGAACCCGCGACACTGAGCCAGCAGCCAGTCAATAATAATACCCAGGATGTACTTGGGAGCAACGGTAATTGTAAACTCTTATTTTAAAATAATCTGACACAATGTTGTAGGAATAATGCTTCAGTCTCTGTCTAATGTCTGAATATGTTAAAAGACATATCCTGTCACTTCACGAAGCACTTATGTAGCACTAGAGATTATATCAAACGATACTGTACGTTTAATCCCCGGTAAATATGTATGGAAAACGCCGGGAGGCCTAGGGTTGGCGTCAACGCACCCACATCAAACTTTCAGCTGTCCATCCGCGCTTACATTAGGGTGTGGCAGCCATGCACAGTAACGGAGAAAAGTGCTAGAAATTTTTATTAATCCTGTATTCATAATGATACAATGATGGACATTTCTTAATCGTCAACGTTCATGAAAACATGATTTGATAATTCATCTAGGGAGCATGGTTGCAACCATTGAATGACTGCAAATTTGAGTACACTTAATAAATGAAATGAAATCGTTTATTCTACAAATGTGCTACATAACATAAACAAATATATAAATTAAACTTAATTTTAACTTCCAAAAATGTATGCAGCACATTGCAGAAAAGGCTTTAACTCAGCATAATACTGTGTGCCTCGAAAGGAAGCACACAGAACTGATTTTAAGCTAATACATACATACATAATTTGAGTACAGTACTTAATAGTATAAATTCAAACGAAGTTGAAAGAAGGACGTTTGTATAGAATTATAATAAGAAATGTTTAAATCAAGAACGATTTATTTTAATAGATTTGCTGGTTGCATTTCGTCGTATGAATTAACATCAAGACCGTTTCAAGGTCGGTTTTGTGTGTGAATAAAATTTATCAACACAGCCTTTATTAAGTAATCAATAGCTAACAACATTTAATCCGACAGACAATGATATGACTATAAAATCTATTCTAAAGTTTATACCAACCTTAGAATAATTACATACACTACTTTTCGCTAATCAGATCTAGGTAATGTAAGCCGTAATAATCGTATCACAGATGATTGAAGGTTTGATAAAAATGTGATTAATTTCTTAAGGATTGAGACAACAATACATTTTTAAATCTCATTGATCAAAAACATCGTCGTGTCTATCTGTCTTTTGTGTTCTTAATTTACTCAAAACTACTGAACGGAGTTTAACGCGTTAATCACTAATTAACAAACTGATATACGAGGAAAATCTTACTAAATATTAATGAGTCAAAATATGATAGTAATTGCCGAGACTTCCGGAAAAATCTAGCCGCCTGGGAACTTTTATCGTCTACACTGACAGTATATTGTTTTTTTTTTGTAATCAAAGACAAATTTTTGGAATGAAATCATGTCTTCCAAGATTCCACCTTTATATACAAACATACAAGTTAAGTTAAATAATAGCTTTTAAGAAATGCTGTCTGCTATAACATTATGTTTAGGTATTATTATTGCTTAATAAACCTTGCAGTTAGCATAGCATTTATTCGTCACCTAATTACCGATATCTTGTCTATTTACTAACAATCCGACGAAACTTTATCCATTTGCTTAAGCAAAGGAAAACCCGAACTAGACATGAAAGCATCTAATAGTCCTAACGAGTAGAGGTTCAGAATGAGACCGATGACAAAATGATGCATTGAAGTACCTTCTATAATAAAAACTTTTTTTCCCACTCCGAAACAACTTAAGTAATAAGAAATGACCTTTTAGTATTACTGACTTCGATATATCTAAACTATTCTATTTTGCATTAATCCATACTAATATTATAAATGACTGGCCCGGTCAACCATGGCTAGCCCGTTGGCATTAAAACTAATAAAGTATGTCTTTTGTCTGTGATAATACTCCACGCCAGTACCATCGATGTATGTGTGCGTGTATGAATATTGCAGTGTGCGCCCCACTGGCCCAATGGACTGACCTATTTCTAGGGGAGTGTGGTACTGGGCGGAAATTAGAAAAATTGGAAAAGCACGCGTAATTAGAATAAAATCGCATTGATGGCAGATGAAAGAGAAATAACTGCAGTGGGACCTATTGATTCAAATCAAATCCAATCAAAATATTCTTTATTCAAAAGTAATAATAAAATTATTTTGCTATAAACCGCGATACAGTAAATAGCAAATATATAAAGTGCTAAATGTATAGTGTAAAGATTATCCGTCTTTTTTTCATACACGTTACATGCAGGATTCGTAAAAACACATGCACAAACCTCCACCACTGCCACCACAACACACAAGCACTATCTCTTGATGATGCTTCGGGCGAAACGAGTTTGTGATAGTGAACGTGTGTAGCTTGCGTATTGTGGTGGCAGTGGTGGAGGTTTGTGCGTGTGTTTTTACGAATCCTGCATGTAACGGGTATGAAAAAAAATGGATCGTCCACTATACATCTAGCACTATATATATTTTCTATTTACTGTATCGCGGATTATAGCGAAATAATTTTATTATTACTTTTGTATTATGGATCTCCGCAAAGTAACGCCTAATTCTATAAATTATTCTTTATTCAAGTAAACATTTAAACAAGTGTTTTTGAATCGTCGTACTTATGGTTCGGAAAATAGCCTTCTACTAATAGCCAGCAAGAAACACGGCGGTTGCTCTTTTCTAAACATAATTCTTACTAGTTATATGCCGTCATTTTTATTTTGTGTAAGATCGAAGAGTAATACTTAACAGTATAAAAGGTTTTTGGTATCAATCTCTTTTTAATAGTTATTTTAAACTGCTGTTATGGCAAAACTGAACGAACAACATGAAGGCACTAGATAATTTCGCAAAGTTATTTTGCACATTTTATAGCACAGTTTTCTAATCAAGAAATTTGTTGAGTGAATAGTTCTAGCGTCCTAATTAATTACTGAGCAGCGGGAAACTCTTTTTAATAAACTAATTGATATTCATATAAAAATTTATACAATAAACACACTACCACGTGTTTAACACACACAGACAATTTTTTTTGTTTATAGTCAAAGTCTGTGGTCATATTGATAAGAGTTTATTATTATCTTTTTTATTAAAGTATATAAATATAATATATAATATATAAATAAATAAATATATGGAACACTTTTTAATTCAGTGATTATGAATTATAGATTATTGTCAACCCCGCAGGTACTAGTTTCTTTAAAATTTTAAATTTACTTACCTTATTTCGCCTCTAAGTTTAAAACTGTAAAAAGGGCAAATCGACTATTTTAACATATAAACACCTAAAACCGTCTTCTGTAAGTGATCCGCATATACCACCGAGTTCAAACACTTGAGAAATACTGCACCCTCGGCTGCATACATCTGCCCGTTCCCAACGGATTGTGATTTAATAAAAAGATATTCAAAATGGCGCATAATGAAAGCAAGATGGCGGCCTGAGGACACTTCAATGTATGAATACCCTGTCTTTAATCCTAATACGAATTGACGTTGTTTTCATTGAATGCACTTATGAATGGAGAGCGTTTAATCATTGTGTAGCAATATTTTTTTAATCAATATATTTATGTTGGAATTTATACTAATATCTTAAAATAAAATAATGTTTGTTCATATCTTGTTACTGAAATAATGGAAGGTGAAATCGCAAGCAGAAACTGTTACAATCCCACAGCTGGGAATAGGCCTCCTCTCTCCGTTTCTGGAGAGAAGGGTTGGAGCTAAGACCTACCACGCTGTTCCAATGCGGAATGGTAGGTTACATATATCTCCTGAATTCTCTAGAGATATGCAGGTTTCCTCACGATATTTTCCTTCACCGAAAAGCGTATGATAAATTGCGATTATCACATCATTAGACACATGAGTTTTAACAGAAAATCTCACTGGTGCCTGCCCGTGTTTGAACTCATGTTCCCCTCGAAAGAGTCGCACGGTCTCACCGCTGGGCTATCACAGCTTATCACAGCTCTTTTATAGAGCTATAAAGAAATCCTCGATAACATATATTTACTAATATGCAAAATTACAACGGTGGGATTGTAACAAGTGTTGACACTGTGTTTTGATAACACGATGGTGGTCGATGTAACGTAATGCAGTGCGAGATTTTCTCAGACAACACCGGCGACACTGGACGAGCCGACTAGTGTTACTTCGGCATCAAGCGAACAAAGGACATCATAGTGTATCCAGTGTATATCCTTAAACTAAAGTCCCTAAAATCTGTATGTCAGTATGCGATTGATTCAAAATCTACTGAACGGATTTTTTTACAGTTTTTACTGAAAGATGCAAATTTTGCATCTTTTAGTATCCGCCGTGTGGTATCCGGCTGCGTAGAATAGACCATCCTCACTTCTAACCGAGGTGTCGTAAAAGGCGACTAAGGTTAGTTGACGTCAGGCAGGCGACCGGTCTTAAAATACCTAGCCAAATCATAAGATAACATGTCTATAACATGTTGTGCCGATCCCACGTAGAGTGGGATTAGGGCAGGAGAATGATGACTAAAAGATGCAAATTTTGAGGAAGAATTAAGTTAAGTTACATCCTCCGGCTAAACCGATTGATAGATAGGAGATTGTGAAGCAACATATAGACTACATATATAGACTTTGCGATTTTGTCGTGGAGTCTATCTGCTGGATGGAACGATTGTTGAGTTTGTGATAGTAAATGTATGTAGTGCTTGTTTATACCGGTGGCGGTGGTTAAGGTTTGTGCATGTGTCTTTACGAATTATATTATATATATTTTCCATTCACTTAATCGTGGATTATAGCGAAATAATTTGATTATAACTTTAGATTATTTTTAAAAAATGGCCTCCGAGTTTCTTGCTGGTTCTTCTCGGTAGGAGCAAACTTCCGAATCAGTGGTAGCTTCTTGAAAACATTTGACGATTCAAAAGTACTGTAAACAGTCTACTTGAATGAAGAATATTTTGAGTTTGAGTCTGAGTATTGACGTCGTAGTTTCTGCAAAGTAACGCCTAATTCAGATATAGACTACTTTTTATCTTAGAATTTCTAGCGGTCGAGCTTTACGCGGCAAAAACTTAGTTGACACGCTGATTTCCACGAGGGCACAGCTAGTTTCAAACAAGTTAATGTGGTCCATCTCTCTCGCTTCTCTTTTAAGTTAGCAGTTTACAAATACAACATTTTTAGTACTTTATTAAGCAACGAGTTCCTAATCGCTGCAGGCATACCAACTTTAATCCTGCAGAAAAGTACAATGTATCAACATAAACAGGAGGCGTGCGTCCCGGTGACCGCTAAAAGGGCTCGCGAGGCGTATCGAAAAAAACACACAAAACGTCTTTTTTACCCTCGGGGAAGAGAACAGCTGCACTTTTGTATAACAATGATACAGCCATGTTATTTCCACCGACCCCGGGCAATTGGCACACTGAGCTGCTATCCGACCGATATAAATACATCCTTAGAATCCACACTTACCTTACTAAAATCAGCCTTTTAAATTTCGTTGGATTATAAACGATTGCGCAGCCCATATACATCGCCCTTTGTAAAAAGTCACGCTTGATTTGGGGCAAAATCGTGTCCTTTTTGTTGTTTCATTCGCCGTGATGAGTATCACAATTACACATATTGCGATAAAAATTTTACTACTGTGTTCGCAGTTAGAATAATTATTAACGCTTGTCATATTTATAATTATTATAGTTATAAAATATCAGTATCTCAGCGTCCTTTTTTTTCAAATTCAAAACCGTTTATCTGGCTATCAGTAGTGACACTAATAAAGCAATAAAAAAATGAATGTCGCAAATAAATAAATAAATATATTAATTAATGATTCAAACATTTCGCACACTAAGTATTAAAGTAACCTAACTCAAAAATTGTTTTGTAGCAAATAAAGCGTAACGTAGGGCCTACAAAACATGTGAATGTTAGAGTTAACTTGGAAGAGCAAGACATTAACATATTTTTTTTTTAAAGTTCGTAGCATGATGTCATAGATGTCATTGAAATAAGCATTACTAAGTATCTGACACAATTTAGTCTAATTTAGAATTAGGTCTCTTTAAAACTAAACGTATTTGTCTTTTAAAAATATAATCGAAAACTAAATTTATAAAGTTTTGTATAATATTCTTACATTACTTAAGTAATAGTTCTATTATAGAGTAAAAAAATAAAATTGGTATTTTAATACCAATTTTGTTCAGAAACGCAACGCACTATAAACGGATAAATTTTATAAGTTTCTAAAAAAAATATTATTAATACTGCAGAATATATCATTATCCATAAATATATGTTTTAAATTTTTTATAATCATTTATCTCTATAATAGTTTTCAGCAAATTATTTTTTTGTTATTCAAAATGACAATGAGGCGCCATTTTAAAACGTTCGGAATACAATTGTAAACGTAACAATACAATCCCGGTAAATAAGGCGACATTGCGGTGACATTTTCCTGTTCCACTTTTGAATAGCGCTCTCTGATTGGCTGTGGGTTTGGTGACAAATGGGTGACATCGAATACGAGCCTCCAATAGGATGACAGGGATTCGACGCGCTACTTGAATAGCAATTCACTGTGGAGTGAGTTGAACGTCACGTTCAAAGAACGTGAACGTCACGTTCACGTTCAAGAACGTCACGTTCAAAGAGAAGAGTAATTATTTTTAAATTAGCGGCCTGTTACAATCCCACTGCTGGGAATAGGCCTCCTCTCTCCGTTTCTGGAAAGAAGGGTTGGAGCTATGACCTACCACGCTGCTCTAATGCGGATTGGTAGGTTACACATATCTCCAGAATTCTCTAGAGATATGCAGGTTTCCTCACGATGTTTTCCTTCACCGAAAAGCGTGTGATAAATTGCAATTATCAATTAGACACATGAGTTTTAATAGAAAAACTCTTTGGTGCCTGCCCGGGTTCGAACTCGTGTTCCCCTCAAAAGAGTCGCACGGTGTCACCACTGGGCTATCACAGCTCGAGTAATTATAGTCGCATTTATTATGAAAAGATTTATAGTTATATACTTGAGTGAATAGGCACTATAGTGGCAAGCGCAGTCCACCTTAGGCTACATCCTTCGCTTTCCATCATGCCATCTTTCCATCAGATGGTAACCAGGCTAGCCTTTAACTATAAAAAAAACTTTCAGGCTAATTTTATTTTACTATGCATTTAAAATCAAATTTTTTTTCTTATCATTTATAATGTTTTGGTAACTATTACGATATAAAGTCAAGTTAAGGTATAGATTAAACAAGCGGCTTTGCCCGCGTGGAAATCATTAATCGTTCGAAAATTTAAATTATGAAAATAAAAGGTGTTATTGCGACCATAAGAGATAGAGACGTGCTGTCGCAGATTTTTTGTAATATTATTATAGATCTAGAATTCTCAAGTACATTACTTTGATGTATCTCTGCAGGTTTACGCAGCGCACGCGACTATAGCTATCAATAGGCGAGTTTTAACTACACAATTTACATAAAACCGTAATGTGAAAAATAAAATAAAAAATTAAATAAATCCTAACCTCTCGGAAGAATTACATTACCTTTTATTAAAAACTGCACAAAATCGGTTCAGTAGATTTTGAAAAAATGTATCACATACAGACAGACAACTTAAGGAGGCCTTTGTTTTATAATAAGTATGCATAGATACCTTTAAGAATACTAATTATAAAATAACTAATTTTCCGTGGATAGAACTCACACTCTTCTTTTGCCATAATCAACATTCAGGATTCGTAAAAACACATGCACAAACCTCCACCACTGCCACCACAATACACAAGCACTACACACCTTCACTATCAAAAACTCAACAATCGTTTCGCCCCGCAACCGAAGCAAAGAGAAGATAGTAATTATTAGCCTTTGGTTTCATGAATTTGCGACAGGCTTTTGTAACGGTCTAATATATAAAAAAAGTTAAGTCACGGCCTGTTACTATCCCACTTCTGGGTATAGGTCTCATCTCTCCGTTTTTAGGAGGGAAGGGTTGGAACTAAAACCTACCGCGCTGCTCCAATGCGGATGGGTAGGGACTCTAGAAATATATAGGTTTCGTCATGATATTTTCCTTCACCGAAAAGCGTGTGATAAATAGTAAATATTAATTAGAAACATAAGTTTTAACAGAAAATCTCATAAGTGCCGGCCGAAGTTTGAACCTTTAGAAAAAGTCACACGGTCTCACCGCTGGGTTATCACAGCTTATTTTTTTTCAGGGAATGAAAACTAATATTTACAAGTAAAGTTAAAGTATTGGCATTTACCAATGTCTTGTCAAACGCCTAGTCTCTTGTTGTAGAAAAGGATTGAAGTTCAGATTCACGATTATATCCCACGAATTCATATTATGGGATTATGCAGGTCTATGTAGGATATTTTACTTGACCGTAAAGAGCATAAACATGTGTCTAAAAGACAAGCTTTCGCCTGCGGCTTCGCTCGCGTGGAATTTGGTCTGCCACATTAAGTTTCATACATTAAGTAATAGATCATTTCAGATTTAAATATATTTTTTACTTAATTTAGTTACTTGTACATCCCAAATTTCGTCTTCGCGGACTTTTATTTAGAACTATTCAAGAGAAACAATACTACTGTACATCGTCTTTGTGTAACATAGCCACCGTACGGCAAAGTAGCTCTCAGAGGACAGAATTTTTTACAACTTTATTGTGATATATCGTTATATTAACATAAAATCATTACAAATTAGCCTATATGTTATTCCTATGTATAACCTATATAACTGTAAAGTTTCATCCCAATCCGTCCAATAGTTTTTTCGTGAAAGAGTAACAAACATCCATCCATACTCACAAACTTTCGCATTTATAATATTAGTAGGATTAGTAGGATTAGTTGGATATAGAAGAGTACAATTTAGTTTGTGTTTTGGTTTCAACCCAGCAATATTCCCATCATCATTCTCATCATTCTCCTGCCCTTATCCCACTCTAAGTGGAGTCGGCACAACATGTTGTGCCGCCAATTCCTCAATCCATTCTAGACCAGTGTACAGAAAGATTCCAATTAAGTGTAAAAAATATGCTTATACATAAAGCATATTACAAAATTGAAGATTATTTGGATGATAAGAATTTTCAAAACCAGGCGGTTTTGAAAATTCTTTCAGCTTCATACAAGACAGCGGTTTAGTAATGTATAATTGAAAATGTTTAAAAGATTGACCGCCGAGTTTCTTGCTGACATTCCGAACCAGTTGTAGCTTTATTAATCATATTGGTGCTTGACGATTCAAAAGTGCCTGAAATTTTTTATTTGAATAAAGATTATTGTGACTTGATTTGATTCGATGTTAACATGTTGTCACATAATTCGGCTGCGTATTTTACGACCGGCCGCCTGCCTGACGTCAACTTACCTAAGTCGCCTTTTACGACACCTCGGTATGAAATGAGGGTGGTCTATACTACTCAGCCGGATACTCAGCACCGGGCGGAACTCAGAAATATTACCATTAAAAAATAATTTCTCAGGTTAAGCTTATTTTTCTAAATAAGGTCGGTTAAACACTAAAAATTTAGTCGCGTGCAGAGCAGGGTCGCGATATGGTCTATCAGTCATTATCAGCTATTACACGCTCCAGCCCAGCCCGTAAATCGTGTGTCGTGGTGATGCCCGCTACGATATCGCACTTAATTTCAACCCTGACTAGGTTCTATAAGTAATAGCTATTTCTTTTTGATGTCTTCAAATAACCAGATAACTGTTGCCGGGGGTCACAATCGGTCTAAATTATTCTATAGCACGAAATTCTTTTACTTATCTCACTCATCAATTTTTATTTGAAAACTATAATCAATAACCCTTAATATTGAATGACGTTAAATTTAGACACATTCCCTCGTTAAGACTTCCTGATGTAACTCATCATTCTCCTGCCCTTATCCCACTCTAAGTGGGGTCGGCACAACATGTTACAAACATGTTGTTACATGACTTGGCTACGTATTTTATGACAGGCCGCCTGCCTGACGCCAACTTACCTAAGTCGCCTTTTACAATACCTCGGTAAGAAATGAGGGAGGTCTATTCTATGCAGCCGGATACCACACGCACATACCTTAGTAGCCTCTTACGACACCTCGATAAGAAAGGAGGGTGGACTATTCTATTCTGCTGGATACCACACAGCGTAAGACTTTCTGATGTCATTAAAGTTGTAAATAAATTGTAAACCTGTAATTAAAAAAAGTTCAATAAATAAAAATGCTTTGAATTGCGAATTTGAGATCTATGCAGTTTCGGCTATAAAATTGAATATTGAAAAGTGTTACAAGATATGTATATGTATGTATATATATATATATATATATATATATATATATATATATATATATATATATATATATATATATATATACGCGCGCGACCGTGTGTATAAGTGTCCCATATACAAAAACATCAGTAACTTTTGGCAATAAAAGATTTAATAAAACAATAACAATGACCAAAATATAATTTATTGTTTGCCAGTGTGACAAACAGTGGAAAATTAAACTGATATCGTTCGTTAAATTGATATATAAGTACTTATCAGACCGAGCGCAAGTGCGTGACCCAACGAATCAGCTCGCCGTCACATCATAAAGATCGTCCGATAAAACCGATGTCATTTGTTATGTTTTTCTGTCCGTGTGTCGACGCGGAAACGTGTTGATTACTGTTATTACACTATAGATCGTGTCTGATAAACCTTGAAACAAGTGCACGTATCTAACAATAGTTATATATCTTACTACTGTTTTGTTTTACTATAATGTATATAGTAAAAACCGTAGAAAAATCAAATCAGTCGATTTTGAGAAAATCTCAAATGTAAGTTTCAAAAAGAGAAAGCTTTTAGAGATTTTTAAATTTAAACTATCGCAGTTCATATTCAAAGTTAATACATAGACAAGCAATATAACAGAACTAACTATTTTGCTATAATCCGCACGGGTTAAGCGAATGCATGCAAAGCCACTGTGTATGAAGCAGGCAAAATCTACGCACCTTATACATGCAGGACAAGCCACCACATGCACCCCAAGGCGCAATTCACCAGCAACAACGCACACAAAAGCAGCACACACACCCACCACCACAATCTTGACGATCGTTTCGCCCCGAAACCGAAGCATCATCAGGAGGATAGGCTCCACAACAAAAATCGGGGCGAAACGAGATCACGAGACACGAGATCACAAGATCACGAGACCACGAGATCGGTATGGGCGCGGGTGAAACCGCGGGGCATTGCTAGTAACACATAAAGTAGGAACCGTCACAAGCTTGCGGTTCCTGCTTTGCGCCTTGCAAAAATAAGTAAGTCGTCCGTTTGGGTATACTTGTAAGAGTCTATTCGCAATCGATTTTAACTTTGTCATTAAAAAATACTAAAATACTAAATTTCAAAATGCGTGGAAAGAGCAACTCTTCAACCCTGTGACAAAATGTAACTAGTAATAAGTTTGAAAAGAGCAACTACTGAGATTGTTGCTGGCAGTTGTCGGTAGGTACCTACAGCTTTCCGAACCAGCAGTAGAGTTGACGATTCAAAAGCACTTGTTTACAAGTATACTTGAATAAAGAATATTTTGAATTTGAATTTGAATATAATATAATTTAAAAATATACACCTAGCCCAGAACCAACAAATTGTTTATAGAAAATATAGAAAATTGTTTTTTTTTATTTACTTTGATTATCTTTCATCAAATGCAGTAAGATAAAAAAATAAAAACCTAGTAATAATCGAAGCGAATGCGTGTAACTCGCGCAATTGCACCTCTATTTCCGTCTCAAACTTCGTTACTTAATTAACATTGCCCCAAAACCCATGATCGACACTAAACACCATCAAACTGGTCCATCACGAGGGCCGGCGCTAATGACAACCATCATGCACGCTCTAAGTGCGAGCATTGTTTGAGCAAACAGCCGTTTTGACTGTCCCACGGAAACGCTTGTTTGGACATGTTTAACATCGATACTGGTTAGCTGATCGACTTGTCCGACCAAATAAGGCTCTGTCTACGACATAGCTACACTGTAGTTCATAGATAAGGTATAAGCGAGCAAGCTAGCTAATTGCTATAAAACATCCATGTTTACAGATTTATTACTGATCTTATTATAAATATATAAATAAATATAAATATATGGGACGGGACACTTACACACACGGTCGTCCGAACCCAAAGTAACTAACTTATCAAATACTTGTGTTATGGGTGACGGACAACTGGTAGATATACTACATATATAATTTTAAATACTACTTAAATACAAATATACAACCAGGCTCGAAGAACCATCAGATTGTTTATAGAAAATATCGGCCCTCGGCTGGAATCGAACCCGCGAGCCGCGGAGCTGAGGGCAGGGTCACTACCTACTGCGCTATCGGGCCAGTCATATTAAAATACTAGTTGCCATATATGTATATAAAGTTTTAAGTAGGTTATACACAACCCAGAAATTCTTTAGAGATATTCAGCTAAAAACGTACGATAATTAAAAATTAGGCACATGAGCTCTTACAAAGAAACATATTGGTGCCTCCCTAGGCTTATATTCGCGATTCCATGGAAAGAGTCTTAGTTTGGCTATCATAACTTCTGCTATCTAGAACTGAGTACCTAGATATTACTTATATGACCTTTTTTTACATTAAAAAACCCCTTCATGGGTACTGCTTTCGCGGGGGTAAAAGCAGTTATGCCGGACTCCCACCGGCTAGAACCTCATGTTCTTCCACCTTGCTGCTTGGTGACGAGGGCAGAGGAATACTGAACGCATCACGTCTACATCCTCGTCAGCAGCGTACTCCTGCTAAGCTTTATTGAGCCTGGATAGACACCTGCACCACAACCGACGCTTTGGGAATACTTTAATGCATCGGCATCCACTAGGATATTACTTACATGACCTAGAAAGTGAAAGTCCAGTGTATCTAATAATTACATATACACCTACACACGTTTATAATTCAAGTTAGATAAGTTTTTAATAAAATCTTTTTACAAAATTTAATGTCCCTACTTATAACAGTAGAGGAGTTCTTTTGTCTGGAGCCAATGGCAGCAGCATCAAGTCATGCTTATCATAAACAAGCATTGCCGACGGAACTGGATCAGTATGTAAAATTTCAGCTCAATCGGACATTGGGAAGTATGTCAAAATTAACTTGCAAACTTTTAATAATAATATAATAGTAACGTTATAGCACAAAACCACTTCCCTGTCATTTTGTTGAGATTATTATACAGATTTCAATCTCATCTCAATCATCATCTCAATTCTTATTGTATTTAGGCACGGACGTATCAAACCAATAAAAAAATAGAAATAACCCTGCGTCAGTAACGATTCAAGAACAACTGTAGCTCAAACTAGACGCGCGAACGTCTAATAATTTTATGAGTCAATGTTTAGAACGAAACTGACTTTAAAACCAACCGAATGTACTATTATATTTATATGAGAACCCCGGTTTCCTTATTAAACAACATCACAAATGTCATTTAGTTATAGACCTTAATATAATTTGAAACTGATACATACGTTAAACGTTACAGAAACGTTTCCCTTTAACACATCTGCCATGTAAATTGTGTAAATAAATAATCCTGTGTTTATTGTGTCACAAGCTTATTCTTAACGGCACCGTTTTGTTATGAACTTCCACCTCCCTCGCTGCACTCAGCATATTGGATATACGAGGGTTGTTTGAAGTATGCGAGGTAGATCAAGTTATTTTAGCCGTTGGGAGACCTTGTCATTCCCTGTCACGGCATATGTTTGCCATTTGTTTATGTTGTAAATAAAGTTGTATTCATCGACCACATGCCGTAGACGTGTCGATACCCCAATGGTGTGTCATTTATGGGTTATACAGTTTGAGAAGATGGTGTATGTATAGAACATATAATGGTGACAAGTGGTATATAGTAACTAGCAATGTTTCGCGGTTTCACCCGCTTCCATACTGATCTCGTGGTAGTGGAAAGTTTACGAAGTCGGACTATAGATTTATTTTGCAGATTATTTAATTATAAAAGTGGGTATCATTAGTATTCTTGGAATAAGACTTAACTCACCAAATGCAGGCCCTGCTATAATGGTCGCTATAATAAATTTGTTATGGCATTATTTTCTTTCGATTTATATTCTTAAATTCGTAATATCTTTCTTTTGATTGGGATCTCGGATATTGATAATTTAAAAAGTATTTTACAGGTATTGAATCCTTATCCATTAATCGTTTGATTATTGTCGGCAATTATATCAACTTTTACAATGAAAAAATTAGTTATATTGGTATAAGTATAATAGTTAGACATATGGTATCGCGGACTTTTTTGTGGATATTGATATGTTCTATAATATTGTAGAACATTATTTTGTTCTATCCTCAATAGTTTCCGCAGCGCACGCGATGAAAGATGTTTACGACCGAATTTTTCACAACTAATTACAATTTTATTAGGGCTCCCTATTTATTTTGAAAATGACATATAGCCTATGTTGCTCAGTGAACAAGCAGCTTTCCAGTGATGAAAGAATTTTTCAAATCGGTCCAGTATTTTTGCGCGAAAACATTACAAACATACACCGATACAAACAAACATACAAATATTTCCCCTTTATAATATTAGTATAGATTACCGTTCATAAAGAAAACCAATACTACGAGTACATTTTGTACAGATAGTATTAAAGTGACTTAATGCAAAATCAGGCCTAATTGAGTTAGATACATTGTCATCCTTATTTCATTACGCTACGGACTATCAAAAAAGGTTTTTTGTCGAACTGACTGTATGCTGCTAGCCCTAATGGCTTTTACAGCGTCACCGGGCGGGACGGGCGAGCGCAGAAGCATCGTCAAGGTTGCGAAATGCAGAGAGTAGAGCGCAGAAGCTCTAATTAAGTCGGAGAACGTAAAAAAAGGTGGTGTTTCCTTTTTTCTTCCAAGTTATCGGCCCCTTAAACACTCATGAGTTTTGAGTTTTCCAGGTGCTTAAAGCTTGATATCCGAAATATTAAGCGCGAAAATATATCAGACAGGTATATAGCCAAATATAATAGACTATACATTTCTTTAATATTAGTATGACAGGTCCGGATTGAATTAAGCTCATTTCATTACAACAGCAAGATAGTGATAAATGGAAATTATACAAATAAGTGTAAAAAAGTTTCACATATGAGTTTGAATAATAATTAGGTTGGTGGTTTAGTAGATTGTAAATAACTTAACTTTTGACAATGGGTTAGTAATTCACTATATTTATATCTGTAATTTAAAGAATATATCACGTTGTTTTGCTTACATCGAAAGAGTTATTTAAAAAAGTTTTTATATATTTTGGTTTCTGTTTTCTAAATAAATTTAATTGAGCTTATAATAGATAGCAGTAGATGTTGACGATTCAAAAGCACTTGTTCACAAGTTTACTTGAATAAAGAATATTTTGAATTTGAATATATCAAATTAAATTATACAAATATGTAAAATAGAAGAAGCGTATAAATTAACCCTCGTTTCATTAATCGAAGAAGATTACGAAATAACTCATTCATCTCTATATGAATGAGTTATTTCGTAAACTTCTTCGATTATTTTCTTCTAACTACTAAGTTAAAAAATTTTCATTAAATGTAAATGAAAAATCTACGCACCTCACAAAACGTCCGTACGACCGTCGTTTACATAATTACAAGCCGTAACGCCATAAGTACGCCATTACACCAATTTGTTGCACGAACTCAATAAATCCTCCCAATCAAAACACATACTTAAGGTGACATGGCGCTGGAACGGCTCACTTCCGGTCGCCATGACCGGAAACGGCCGGCCGCCGGAAGTTGTATACAAAGTGAAGCCTTTGCGTGCTATGTAACGGAGGGCAGTGAAATTCATGAAACATTTAACTATGGTAATTTATTTTAAAATATATTCACGTTTTAAAAATTCAGTTCTAAATTTACGTGGATTTCATTATGGATAGCGAATATCGTACGAAACTAATATTCTAACGTGAAAAAGGTTAAAGTATTTTTGAACTAAGTGAGAGCTATTCTAGACAATATACAAATAATTTCTTTAAATCTTCTCGAATTCTTATAATCTATGTTTTAAACCAGAGTTTAGTTAATAAACTCTTAAAAACAAAACTGTCTTTGACAGTTAAAAAAAATGCTCCAATCGCCATCAAACCTTTCAGGATTCCGGAATCCTATCCGTTGGGCCAAACTAAGTAGTAGTAGTAACGGCTTGTTACTATCCCACTCCTTAGTAAAGGCCTATCCTATCTTCCTTTTTGGAAAAAAGGATTGGAGCTAAGACCTACCACGCTGCTCCAATGCGAATTGGTAGGTTACACATTGGTAGGTCACATTTATCACACGCTTTTCGAACGAAAACTTCGTGAGGAAACCTGCATATACATTTTTGGAGAATTTTGGGGATATGTGTCACCTAAATTTTAAGGCTGAGGAGGCCTATGCTAATCAATGGGAAGGTAACTTACCGTTACTTTATTTTATTTATTTATATACAAATGTACATTATATTTTTTATTATTTTTTAAAAACAAATACCAAAAAAAAACCATTCAAATATATTCAATGAAATAGAACTGAAGCGTGGTTAGGGCTTCAGACTGAGGGACCTCCTCACAATAGATACAGTCTCAAGCATTATTACCTTCTGTATCATACGTCTGATTCAACACCTAAGCGAGAGCCTACTGAGACATTGATTTAGGCTCTTCGTTAGTAATTTTACTTTTATTATATTTATATTTATTTTTACTACTAAACCGATTAATAATCGTGAATTGATTAAATGCATTGTCGTTATAAACATACAGATTGCGTGTCTTAAAGTGGCGGCACCATAGGGCGGGGCGACTAATTTGTTGATAGCGATCGTTCGGTATTTATTACTGTTAGAATCTGACTAACTTTTGTGAGAATCATAGCGGGAATATTCTAGTTTTGTTTTGGCATGCACGCAACATGCCTTGATGTAAAATTATATTCCTGCTTTTCACTCTACGGATAATTTGAAGCAGGTTCCAAGGAGATTTCAAAAATAGATGCCCATAGCGATATTAGGGCTTTCATGTGAGTGACGTCTGCCTTGAAATAGCGAAACTAGCCGTAGTGAACCTAGGCTCATTCTAAACGTTGATTCGTAGAATTATCAGATGTCTTGGCTAGACACGTAGGTTCGATCTAGTTGGGTAGACAAAGACCCAAGTAAGATCATTAGTTAGTGTATTGTTTTAATATCGTTCGGGCGGATTGAACATACCTATAAGCGTCCTGTTTTATTAGAATATTTTTACACTTAACTCTTTGTTACACTTCACTATTGTAGACACATTGAACGCTGACACTAGACTGACTGGAATAGGCCCAACTGGCTTATTTATAACCTTTGTTGTTTGCATTCCCGTTTACGTTTTATGAAACAAATGACATTTGACTACTACCGTCTCCCACAAATTATTAAATTATTCCTATTAATTATGTTTCTTATTACATAATCACATAATGGTAAATGTATTTATGAGTATCTATAAGCATATTTAACATATTTAATATATAACAATATCATATAATTATTATTCCTGATCAGAACAGCCACAAACTTTCTCGCTAGTTCTTTTTAGTGGATGATAGCATTCCAAACTGATGGTAGATACTTACTGGTAATTAGCTAGAAGTAGATACTTACTGGTAGATAATTCTGAATGACTTGGTCGGCTTGTTTTATAAGTTATATCTGTACATATTAATAAAATATATACACACATGAAATACACGTTTAGTTCTGTCACAGAAATATCCGTATTTCTGTTTTCAACATCAAGTATAATTTATTATTAATCTTATAAGATTCTATAATAAAATTCCTCAATCTACTTTAACTTTACCATAACAGCAGTTTAAAAATATCATTAAAAAAAGGCTAATACAGATAGCCTACTTTACTATTGAGGATTACTTAGAAGATAAGAATGCGTGGATATAGCTACTCTTCGACCCTGTACAAGATATTAATAATATAACTAGTAATAATAATTATTTTTTGAAAAGAGCAACCGCCGAGTTTCTTGCTGGTTCTCTGTAGGAACTGTTTTCCGAACCAGCAGTAGATGTTAACGATTCAAAAGCACTTATTTAAAAGTTGCGTTTCGGGTGTTATTCTCAGATTTAGTGACGCGTTTAACCAGTGAAGTGTTTGATAAGACGCGACCGTCCACGGTTTTGGTGCGCGTTGGTTACTATTCCCCGATATAGGGACGATTCAATAACGTGTGACCTTACGAAGGTTGTGTTCACACCGGGTGTTATTTAGCCGATATAGTGAAGTGTATACTCAGGGAGAAACATACATTACGTGTCCGTGGAAGAGTGCAGAGGCGAGCCAACGGTTTCGGGGATCGGCCAAGTACATACAAGCACACACACACACGTGCACATATACACGCAATGACTCGGGAGGCCGGACCACATACAGCTAACGGCCGCATAAGGGAGGTTGAAACGCCGGGGCGCCGGGCCCAGGTCCCGGAGGTTGTTTCATCCGTCCGCACGTTTGCGCGGAACAATGTTAATACAATACTATAAAAATATCTATCTTTTTGATTTTAAATGTTCTATTTTCTATGTTCCACATAATAGTTGCATACCACACACTTGTATCAAATATATTGTCGAAATGTATTGCGTCATTACTATTCATAATGATTATATAGCAATTAATGTCAAAAATAAGCTATTTAGAGACAAACGAACAAAGAAGTGGGCCCATTAATCATTTGAAACAGATTGAAGGTGCGACCTCGGTGTACGCGTTTTTTGTATTGTACTTATATTACAAGACACTCGTGTCTTTGTCTGGGTGATAATATAAAATAATATTTCAATACCTTTATTAAATGTACGTATGTATGTAACCGATATATTTGAACTTAATTTTGACCCATTTAATTCTAACTTTATACATTTGCTGTGATAGCCTAGCGGTGAGACCGTGCGACTTTCTAGAGACGACATAGGTTCAAACCCCGGGCAGGCACCAATAAGTTTTTCTATTAAAACTTATGTGTTTAAATGTTAATTGTAATTTATCACACGCTTTCCGGTGAAGGAAAGCATCGTGAGGAAACCTGCATATATATCTAGAGAATTCTGGGGATATGTATAACCTACCAATCCGCATTGGAGTAGCGTGGTAGGTCTTAGCTCCAATCCCTTCTCTCCAAAAACGGAGAGAGAGGCCTTAGCTGTGGGCATAGTAACAGGCCGTTACTTTACTTTTTTTTACATATATTTAGCAAGCACCTGTGATACCGTGCCACGCTTTCGAGTATTTCCCGGGTTCACAACTTGGGTTTTACCGTTAGTTTATGTGACTAATTGATAATAGCAATTTATTCATTGTTTTATTTATATACTTTATTGTACAACATACAGTTAAATATAAACATAACAATCACAACAAAAAATATTCATTTTCTACATTTAGGTATCACGCGCGCGCAAGGAAAATATCGTAAGGGAACCTGCACATCTTGATGTGTCCTACCAATCCGCATTAGAACAACGTGGTGGGTCTTAACTCCAACCCTCAAAATGGAGAGAGAAGGCTTATGACCAGCTTTGGGATAGTAACAGATTTACTTTACTTTTATACTTTAAATGACAATACAATGAAATAACTAAGAACTAAAAAAATGACGAAATGATTGTCGGATTGCGTATTGCTGGATGGACATTGGCTAGTAAAAAATATTCACATTGAATAGCACAAAAAATTGGATAATAAATAGAGAATAAAAAAATCAAATAAATACTTGTAAAACAGAGCGTTTTATGCCGTCTTTTTGTACATGTATCGCACATCCCACGCAATACATTTATTTATTTTACCAGTGGCTCAAATAAAATCAAATCAAAATAATTTTTATTCAAATAAGCCTTTTCAGTCACTTTTGAATCGTCAAGGATCATTGTAATTAATGTCAAGGATCATTGTAATAAAGCTACAGTGGTAGCTTCATTAGGCTTAGAATATTGATCAAACCGAGAAGAACCAGCAAGAAACTCGGCGGGCAATCTTTTAAATACTTTCAATTATACATTATTAAACCGCAGTCGAAGCTGAAAAGTTTTTCAAATCCAGGCATTTTTATCATCCAAATAATCTTCGATTTTGTAATATACTTTACGTATAAGCATGTTTCTTACACTTTCTGTAGACTGTATGGATTGCGGAATTTTATTGTAGAAGCGAGTACCGAGACCAACAAATGAGTTCCTAACTCTTCTGAGTCGCGGCGCTGGTATCACAAGCATTTTATAACCTTTCATACTGCCCGATGGGGCAATTTTGCATGTACCACCTAGGGCTCATCCCGTGCCATGAGACAAGTGTGTACCACCGGCAGTACACCCCGTCACGAACGTGTTAAACTATGATTATTACTTTACAATTACGTAAGGTAAGTACACGGACGTAATACGTAAGTACACAGCTTACATTTTAAGAGGCTGTCAAATTGTCGTCCAAGTGCGTTCTGTAAACATATCGGTAAGGCCGCCCACAGCCCGCAGACGTGTGACTGTCGCGACCCGCGTCGGCGCCACGTGGGTGGTCGATAAGCATCTAATTAAACTATTCTTGCATCTATCTCTAAGGGCTGCCGTTCAAAATAATTTTTGTGACTACATTACTTTCACTGAATACAAGAAAAGTTCCGGTATTTTATTGTAAACGATTCAATTGACGGTAACTTATATTGTAAGACAGAAAAAAATATTAAAATTGGTTAAAATTATTTAAAAAAAATCGGTTGTCCGTAATGTCGGTTTACTGACGATAGTTGAACGTGACAACGTCTTAAGAAAATACTGATGGAATGGTATAGTATAGTATAGTAGCAGCCTGTTACGATCCCACTGCTGGGCATAGGCCTCCTCTCTCCGTTTCTGGAGAGAAGGGTTAGAGCTAAGACCTACCACGCTGCTCCAATGCGGATTGGTAGGTTTCACATATCTCCAGAATTCTCTAGAGATATGCAGGTTTCCTCACGATGTTTTCCTTCACCGAAGAGCGTGTGATAAATTGCAATTACCAATTAGACACATGAGTTTTAATAGAAAAACTCATTGGTGCCTGCCCGGGTTTGAACTCGTGTTCCCCTCGAAAGAGTCGCACGATCTCACCGCTGGGCTATCACAGCTCTCAGATGGAATGGTAGCATTTTTCAAAAGAAAATTTTAATTTCATTTGTTTAATAGATTTGTATGTATATAGAGAAGGAGGTAATTGGAAATCACAATGAAATTGATCAAGTTAGATTTATTTATACGCATAAATACAATTATGTCAATTTTTTTTTTACAATTTAATAGTTTTACAAGTATGTGCAAATAAATAAGTAAATGTGCGTTGAGCAATTGTTTTACAACTTTTAAGCATGTGTAATATTTAATTTGTGATTTTGATCGTGCCTCTTTGTCGCTCGTTCCGCGCTCTCGCTTGCACTTCAAGCCTTACATGGAACGCCTCAGAGCGAGGTAACGCCGCATGAGTCATGTATTTTCGTGCGTGCAGCCGACTCAATCGAATTATAAGACGTTGTCACGTCAAAAAATTATGGTAAGAATATAATAAAAAGGTATATATTATTAAGTGTGAAATTAGATTACCGTATTCAGACTAGAACCTGATCATATAAAATTATTCCGCTGTTCCTATCCCACTCTAAGAGGGGTCGGCACAACATGTTTTTCTCTCCCATTCTGTCATATCATTCGTCAACTCTGGCGCTACTCCTTTTACATGAATGTCATACTGCACACAATCCAACCATCTCTTTATTGGCCTCCCTCTAGCCACATATGCATCCACATTCATATTTAACACTCATTTGGTCACCTGATGTTCATCCCACGTCATTACAAGTCCATATCGTCTTAATCTTGCACTTCTAGTCTTTTCTATTAGGAGCAACTTTCAGACTTCCCCTTATATACTAATTTCATATTTTATCCAGTCTTGTCACATCACACCTCCACCTTAACATTCACAAAATGTCTATTGAATATAAATACTTTTTAAGATGATTTCAATTTACCACAAAACATTTTTCATAATAAAGATTTTGATATTAAGAATCTTTAAAATTCAAAAACCTTTTTTTGATGTTATATTTGTTATTACTGTAACCAGCAGGAAAAAGAAATTCCGTTTTTGTTTAGGGGCATAAAATTTTCAGATTTTTTATAACTCTTATTTTATAACATGTATACCGTATTATTTACGTATTAGAAAAAGGGAATTTTCTATGTTAAAGAAATTATTAAAAAATACATATTATCTAGTAAAAAAAATGATATGTTTTGATCCATTTGTCCTTTTTCAATATAAACCACAAGAATTATTTAAATATTTTAACAAATAAATAACATAATTATTTGTGATATAATTTATAACCGTTAATCGTTATAATTATTACGGTAACAATGTCAAAGCTACCATCTTCAATATTTTTTCACTAATTCCTTAAGCTACGTATTAATTAGGTCTAACTTTCACTCTCTATACTAACTAGTCGTTCGTTTGTACAACGCCTTATAGTGACAACGACATTATCCTATTCTTGATCGACAATTGTTTATTTTATAAACATTGCCTCCTACATCCAAAATCGATTGTAACCAAAGAAATAAAGTATAACCTTAAATTGTACAGCGTTAAGGGTTAATTTCAATCGTTTTCGGTTTTGTGACGTGAATAAATATTTTTGTAAGTCAGTGAGGACATGTTGTTTTGAATAGAGGTCAAAGACATGTCGATGGGAGAGTGCCGTGTGAGAAAATAGACTGTTTAAATTTATCTATTGGCTTTCGATCAAATCGGTGATAATTTGTTGGTCTCTTTTTTCGATATGTTTTCGCTGACCATAAAAGCTTATGGTATAAAATCTGTGTTGGTAGTTTGCTAGTATAAACTACGTTTGGTTAGTTACTATTCGTCCTTACCTATAGCATTTAAGATTTGTCTACACAAAGGTATAATTTAAGTTAGAAAAATATGCTTATACGCTTATATATAATTATATATAATCTTAAAAGATTATTTGTTACTATAATTATTTATATAAGTTGATTATTTATATAAATTACAAGCTGTGACAGCGGCTACGTCTGCGTTGACCAGTGTAACACAAAAATTTTCCCGAAAAAGTTTGAAGAAAGGAGTTTTAGTCGCGTGCGCCACGTTAACAAACAAAGATATACTAAAGGAATACAGATACCATAGGATTGTAGATCTAAAAAATACTACAAAAAAGTCCGCGACAGCATATCTCTAACTCTTATGGTGAACTCACAATAACTACTTATGTATTTATATAATATGTTCGAAATTTCAATTAAATACATCGATTCCACGCAAAGTGCAGTTAGTGTTTATATAATAATGCCGAAAGTTTAGTCTAGTATATTAATGATTGTTATTATTATTATGATTTGAAAAATAAGGTTTATAATGAGGTATAAAATATTCGTCCATAATCGAACCCACACACCCCAGCAGCACATCTGTTGAGGACACCCCGAGGCTAGTTGACAAGTGCATGCGGCCCATTGTAAACACGCGTTTATTATCGTCGTCATAAAACGCCGCGTTTATTGGTGCATTGTGGGTGGTCCCCCTTTATGGACAAATATGGTGTACACACTTTCAGACTATTTTCCCAGCGTACATTGTTTGGTGTGTATATCAAGAGAGTTAACACGACATGTACCTACGGACATCGGCAAAGACTCTAATACTATTTTATTACTATTCGCAACGCCCTTATAGTAAACGACACCTCTGGTGCACCAGTAAGAGTGTATTACACTCTTAGCACAATTATTCTTAGTACATCGGAGGACTATTTTGAAATTTCATTTGACATTTCTTTCTCTCGAATTTATACTCATTTTAGTATAATTCGACATGATCTATCGGCTAACCGTTTAACTCAGACTTCGCCTGCCGGGTACAAGGGCGCGGAGGAAGGTCGAGATCGGGGACTAAGGTAGTTGCGTGCGGCGAGCGCCCGTAGCGTGATATACAAGAGGTGACTGCCTGCACTTACCTCTGTACCCCGCAAGACAAGTCTGAGTTAAACGGTTAGCCTATAAAATAGATAACAATAATTTCTCTATACAGTTCCTTAAGAGCTATAATCACAAAGAAAACCTAAACGACGTTTCCAATTTTATGCACATAATAGTTATAATGAGTGAGTATGTAATTTTATACAGCAACTTACGAATATCAGTAGCCGTGAGAAATAACATCCGATATCAATTTTAAATCTATTATTATACCTGAACTGTGATCTCTTACACCCTAAAGTTGATCAGGATTCTGTCGCACTAACGAGCTGGACTAACATCTACACTCTTACGACTACAGCCCATAAAATCAATCTCAAACTAAAACCAATTTTATTGCGCTTATCATAAAGCTTGGTAAGATTTAAATGACGGTAGTATATAAATGTTAGACTAAATTTGTCCAACTTTAATACTGTTTATAAGAAATGAAAACCCAAGCTAAATTAATCCTTTTCGCCTTGTGATAAGAATCGTTGCGTTGTTCAGTAGCGGTAAAACAATTTTGTTTATCAAAGTTTATGATAACAATTAAGCAAGTTTTACGGTTTTATTGATACAGTCGCCATCTCTGTCATCTTCCGAGAACATTGGGTGTCATTAAGGATTGTAAATGAGATGACAGTCGTAACGAGGTAGCTAATAAGCGCTTTATGGTCAAAATACGCCGCAATCCATGGCGTCTGTCTGTGTCGGTGATTCAGTGTAATTAATCGTGTAAAAGTTTAGTCTAATGAAGACATTACAGATAGATTTATTTATTAATAACCGGTTTCACCTTATTGTGAGTGATTTTAGATGAGCTAACTATTTTGATTAGATCGTTGTGCTGCGATTTTTGTGTTCTTCGCAAGCGAAGATTACACTGGATAAAATTCTTTGGAAACGTAGTTTAAAGAAGATACCTGTGATACTGGATCCGAGATTAAGACAAAAAATTTCTGTGTAAATGGACATAATTTGGTGTGGTCTTTGCAGTTAGAACTTTGCATGTTACGGTTAATAGACGTTAAAAATTGAGCCACCGTATCAGGGAAATTTCTCTTCTTCATAACACTTTACTTGAAACAACACAAAAGTTTAACATATATCAGTCTAATCTTTATAATATATCACCTCTTACGTTTACCATATTGATAAAACTTATGCTTAATTCCTTAAAGTAATATGTATATATAAAACATGTATTTTAAGGGTTCAATGGTAATTTTATTTCAATAGATAGTTCTATGGACGTTCTCGACTTTACTAATACATATAATAATGAGGAATGAAAATCATGTGACCAAACGAGTAAATATGTATGTGACTAGATAGGGGGCTGAAAAAGAGATGAGTGGATTTTGTGAAGTTGATATTCACATAAAAGGAGTACCATCAGAGTTGACAAATGATAGGAGAGAATGGAAGAAAAAAAACATGTGCCGACCCAACTTAGAGTGGGATCAGGGCTGGAGAATGTTTCTAATTCAAGAAGAAAAACAAAGTTACAAAAGACTTGATTTCTTTTGTAACCCAACCAAAACATGTAGAAATACCGTCGGCACAATAAAGTAATGCAGATACGATCGCGTTACGGATCCGTTGACATGCGTGGGCGCATCTCCACATCCATCACCATTTTTATGCAGTTTAGATAAATCTTATTACAATGAAGCAGAGTCTAATTTTGTTTGATCTAACGTTACGAGTATATCTCGGTAAATCTTACAAACCGTGAATTCGTACAAGTGAAAGGGTAACTAATTGCAATCACTATAAGGGCTATTATTTGCTGTGCGGTTTTAATCTTGTAATTGATCTGCTGAGATGCAAAAATTTATTATATTCTGTACATATAGCTTTTATGACAATAGAAATATGGTTGAAACTAGTTTGATTGTGATGGTTTGATAAAATTGTTCTTTAAACGTCGTCGGTAGGCACACATGTGACGATTGCATAAAAGATCTTTGTTAGGAATCTGTATCTATGTGCAATTTGCGTTTATATCGGGCAATTAAGTGAACTCAACATGCGATAGAATTTCGCTACACAGCATAATATGGAACTCTGAAATTTTCTAGATCATTCAAATTACATTCTTCATTAGTTTTGTTTAATTTTAATTGTTTTCTTCTTTAACCGACTGATAACGATTGACTGGTAACGACTTACAGTGTGTGTCTTTAAGACGTCATGGTATGAAAACAGTTCACGAAACAAAAATTAGAATTGCGATATCTTAATTGGACAATATGAACTAGTTTAAAAATTGCTCTTACCTTCCCCGGACACCCCTACTTCATTGTTTTCACCTCTTCCTGAAAGAATTTTTTTTAAATTCTTTATGTTATATAAGCTTCAATCAACCAAATTTCATCTATTTTATATTGCTCCAGTGGATGAGCAATATAAAAAGACAGCAGACTTCCGCTTTTATAATATTGGTAAGGTTAAAAGGTGACAAAACGATATCAACGTCTAAAAGCGATTTATGTCAAACATTTCCCCAACCCTCAACCTTTTTATCCCATAAAGGCGATGACTGACCGTATTTCACGAGCGAACGAGGAAAAAACCAAGGAAAAACTTGAGATATCAATTTAGAGAAAATTACCCGCTAATCTGTCACATCGAGATACGCCCGGGGTATAATCCCTGCTCCCCTGCTTTTATTTTCCTGGATAAAAATCTTGTAATATTTCACAGAAGGGGCAAAATTGTCTTATAATTTATCAATTGTCTTACGAGATGCAATCTCGATGTATAAAGATGAATGTTTGTCTGTCAAATGCCAATTAAAAAAAAATGAATTAGAATTTGTCCTTTATAGTCGCCGAAACTGTTAGACTAATTTTACTTAAATTTTTAGATGACAGTTAATGTATTGAAACCGACTATACTAACGTTCATTCATAAGCGCCGCGGATGAGCTCGAAACGTAAGTATATCCGGTTTCCATACCTTAACTACTCACGATAATTTAAATAAAAAAAAAACATAAAATCTTTAAAATGACCCAGCGGATGATCCTGTAAAGTTTGGTGGGGTTCGGGGGATTTTTATAACTATTCAGTATTGTTTCGAGAAGCATTCGAAACCAGACAGCCACAGCAACGTGAGGCGGAACAGCTGGTGTTCTGTAAAAAACGGATCTAAACTTTAACAAGTACTTAGTTACAAAATTTGCGGTTTAGGTAACGTATTCAAATCCCGGGTCTGCAATGAATTTTCGCATAAAACTTAGATGTGTAATTGGTATTTAGAAGTTATCAAACGCACTTACATTAAGAAAACATCGTGAGAAAATATAAATATATCATCATCATTTTCCTGATATTTTCCTACTCTGAGTGTGGTTGGCACAACATATTTTTCTCTTCCATTCTCTCCTATCATTCGTCAACTTTTTTTTATACAGGAAAAATCCCCTCTACCGCCGCCCGACGGGGACAGACGGCGGTTATGTCGCACTCGCACCGACTAAAACGACCTGTGTGCTCCACCACGCTGCCGATGGCAAGTACAGGGTATCGTTGTACACATAGCCCCACATAGCCCTGCCCAGAGAACACCTCTGGGCAGGGACCCCTCCGAAGAGAAGTCTTACCCCTCCGCTAATGGGTGCATCGGGAGCACCAGATGCACAGACCTGTCATCATTCGTCAACTCTGGCGCTACTCCTTTTATATACATGTCTATACTTCACACAATCCAACCATCTCTTTTTAGGCCTCTCTCTAGACACGTATCCATGCACATTTATATTTAACACTCCTTTAGTTACCTGATTTACATCCCTCCTCATTATGCTTAAAGTATAAATATGTCTTTTTTTTAAATATTTACTTGACGTATTTAAAAAAATAATTTAACAAGTTAAAAAGCTTACAATTTTCTCTTTTGTTCCATTTAAGAATTGTATAAAATGGTAATATTTATATAATTAATTAATAAAGGGTATGTATATTTGCTAACTAAAAGAAAAAAAACTATAACAGAACTAATTTATAGAATTAGGCGTTACTTTGCGGAGATCCATAATACAAAAGTAATAATAAAATTATTTTGCTATAATCCGCGATACATGTATCGCGGATTATAGCAAAATAATTTTATTATTACTTTTGTATAACAGAACTACTTACCTTTGATTATAACAAAGTATAGTATCCGGCATTAAATAATGCACATCGATGTTAAGAAAGAAACAGCCAGCCAGTTCGGTTTCGTATAGCGCTGTCACTGTCATTCAGTTAGTACGTGACGTTTCGTACGGGTTCGTCAGTCTGTGCGACGGAGACAATGCTCTATGAAGCAGAATCTAGCCGATTTCTCTCTCTAAGCCTCGATGTGTATTATTTATTGCCACGTACTATAGTTCTGTTATAGAACTATTGTTTTGTATTGTTTGTAATATGGAATGCCGCAAAGTAGCGCCTGCTTCTGTAAATCATTTGAATAGCAAAATTGAAATAAAATCGTCACCGCAAAAAGGCAAAACCTTTTGTCGCATTAAGAACAGGAAACCGTTTAAAAGAACAAAGTATCACACGATTAATTCTTCCCCTCGTCCAAATCTTTTAACAAGACTCCCCCGGGATTGCGCTTTTTTATCTCCCCTTCAGGGGTACACGATTCTGGCGCAATTGTAATTTACCAGTCGCTTTTGGAACTATTAAAATAAAAATATACAAAAATTAACATAATTTATTACGACGCTTCTATTTTTGGAATAAAAAGTCCGTTAATATTATTTATTATTTGGATAATAATATAAAGTGATATAAAATAAATAAAACTGTTTTGTATTCGATCTCAGTTGGTATTTCACAATTCCACCAATTA
Source organism: Morpho deidamia (assembly GCA_947086505.1). NCBI lineage: Eukaryota > Metazoa > Arthropoda > Insecta > Lepidoptera > Nymphalidae > Morpho > Morpho deidamia. Next base: position 5,061,823 of record CAMTZC010000011.1, read on the forward strand.
TCGTAATTGGTTAATTGTTTTACGTGAACATTTGTGTCATTGTTGTGCTCTTTTACGTACCTTTAATACAATTTCAAAGGGTTTATAATTGATTAAGGATTTGCACTCTTTAGTGATGACTCCTCTTTATTCCATTTATATTATTAATATTACAGTAGTGAAAATATTATTTTGCTATAATCCGCGATAAAATAAAATATTTAACGCTAAATTTAGCTTTCAATCCCTTGTCATACCTGATACATGCAGAATTCGTAAATACTAGTATCACTGCCAGCCACCACCTGTCAATACGAGGAGGGGGATACAAGCACTGCACACATTCATTACCGCTATCTCAAAAATCGTTTCGCCCCGTAACCAAAGCGTCAAAAGATAGATTTCACGAATCTTTTTTCATTTTACGAATTCTGCATGTACATATACTTCCTTTTATCACGGATTATAGAAAAATAATACTTTCATCAAATAATTTATAGAATTAGGTTACTTTGCGAAGATCCATAATACAAAAGCAGGCTTTGCGATTTTGTCGTGGAGTCTATCTCCTGATGATGCTTCGGTTGCGGGGCGAAACGATTGTTGAGTTTGTGATAGTGAACGTCTGTAGTGCTTGTGTATTGTGGTGGCAGTGGTGGAGGTTTATGCATGTGTTTTTACGAATCCTATCGAACGGGTATAAAAAAACGGATAGTCCACTATACATTTAGGACTAGGTATATATTTTTCCTATTTACTGTATCGCGGATTATAGCAAAATAATTTTATTATTACTTTTATATTTTCATCACTTTTGTATTATGACCCTCCGCATGATAACGCCTAATTAAGTAAATATAAAAAGTCCGTCTGTCTGTTCAAGTTGACTGTAAAGTCAACTTTCGTTATCATCATCGCAGTACAACGTTTCATTATCATCTTCTGCTCTTACCCCACTCTAAGAGTCGGATCAACGTGTTTTAAACATATTATTACATGTTTTGGCTAGTTTTTTACACAACCGGATACCACACGGCGAATATACAATGTTTCATACCAATCTATATGCTGGTGTTCTATATATCGAAGGGCCTTAAAATCTCCTCACGGTATAGTTAGTCCAAATGTTTGATAGCAACGATTATTATTGCCAAATCGCACAAATAAACGGCGATCAAATAATAAACGAACATTGTTTACGCGATTTACGTTTGTTTTGATTGTATTGCCATTCGTAACAAGTTTTTGTGAGCTGATTAAGGATTCAGAACACGATGAAATTCTGTGATCGGCTTTGAAAACATAAGGACGGATTCACATCGTTGAGAAAGAGCAATAGCTAAGCGCAAGAAACCTTAAAGTGCACGCGGTTGAACCTACAAGTTTTCTTTGTATAATTATGTAGTTATGTAGTTTTATAGGTATATATGACAGGCCCGTTGACGCAGTGGGTAGTGACCCTTTTTTTTATACAGGAAAAAACTTCTTATGGGTACCACCGCCCGTCCCCGTCGAGCTATGTCGGACTCGCACCGTCTAAAACGACCTGTATGCTCCACCAAGCTTCTGATGGCGGGTGCCTTATTTGACCCTACTCCCACCAGCAGCAACGCTGAACCCCCGAGTGCGCCACCTCTGATTCGGGGTCTCTCTAAAAGTGGCCCCTCCCTCCGCTGGACGATGCATCGGGAGCTTCAGATGCATCGTCCGCCTCGGGGACCTCATAAGGAGGGCGTCCGATAAAAGTGGGTAGTGACCCTGCCTTCAGCTTCACGGGTCGCGGGTTCGATTCCAGCCGAGGGCCAATATTTTCTATAAACAATTTATTGGTTCTTCGAGCCTGGGTCATTATTTGTACTTAAGTATGTATTTAAACTTATGTATGTAGTTTATCTACCAGTTGTCTGACACCCATAACACAAGTATTAAGTTACTTACTTTGGGAACGGACGACCGTGTGTGTAAGTGTCCCATATATTTATTTATAATTGATTATTTCAATTAATCAACGCTTCAGGTAACAAAAAGAAACCTGATGAGATCTGCATATATCATACGACTGATTTTTTTGTATTTCGTTCACTTACAAAAATTTAATATTTAACGTTATCTCTTCCATTATCTCCTATCATTGGTCAACTCTGCTGCTATTCTTTGTATATGCATGTCATACTTCACACAATCTAACCATGTCTTATAAGACCTCCTTTATTATCATAATTTATAGAATTAGGCGTTACGTTGCGGAGATCCATATTACAAAAGTAATACTTAAAATATTTTGCTATAATCCGCAATAAAGTAACACAAACCGAAAACTACAAAAGCGCAAAGCGAAGCTTTGCACATTGCTTTGCGATTGCGTCTTGTACTCTATCTTCTGATGATGCTTCGGTTGCGGGCGAAACGATTGTTGAGTTTGTGATAGTGAACGTTTGTAGTGCTTGTGTATTGTGGTGGCGGTGGTGGAGGTTTGTGCATGTGTTTTAATGAATATTACATGTTTCAGGTATGAAAACAAATAGTCCACTCTATATTTAGCATTATATATATTTCCTATTTACTTTATCGCTGATTATATTAATATTAAAAATATATTTTTTTCTATTACGTTTATATCCATTCATATTGAACACTCGTTTGGTAACATAATTTTCATCCCTGCTCATTATATGTCCATACCATCTTAAATCCTGCACTTCTCGTCTATTTTACAATGGGGCGCAACTTTCAGAATTCCACTTATATACCCACTCATTTCGTATTTTATCCTACAATAGTCATGTCACATACTTCCTTATCTCTTTTGCATGCACTCTTCTATCATCCGTCTTTCACATTGCCCAAAATTCTGATCCATACAATACGAGAGATGGTATGACACTTTTTCTAATATTAAGCCTAACAATAACCTTTTGTCTGAAGGCCTACCATGAACTCTTATTGAGACTCAATTGAAGACGTAAACGAAATTGTTTTGCTTTTTCATACCATGACGTCTTAAAGACGCACACTTTAAGTCGTTGCCGAATGAGCGTTCGGAATTCGTCCTAAGAACATGTGAATAAAAGAGACAGAGCTATCTATAGTTCATATAACGTTATCCTTTCCAAACATTACGACCCCAATCAATTCACACTTCATGGTACGAAAAGAAAGCGGTTCGCGGTCGTCGTTTACGTCTTCAATTGAGTCGCCCTAAGAGTTCATGGTAGGCCTGCTGAACAAAATTTGACGTCACTTCGTAGCGTTCGATTTTAAAGGAGATAAATACTAATATTGCATTTGTACCGCCCGTAAAAACTTAAATTAAATTATAATTACTGAGGCCTTTTCCCACCATTACCTACAGTTCGAGGCTCCCAGAGCAATCACTAAAATAACACCACGACAATAATTTTACAATATTCTTTTTTTAAGTCACGGAATCAGTGGCAGTATTGTCTCATCTTTGGAAACAACAGGGACCACATGAAAGTCAATGGAAAACGTGAGTAAGGTTAAATACACAACTGATAGCAATAATTTTATTTTATGACTAGTGGGCTAGCACTTCATACTTGCCCTTAATATAATTATTAAAATAATAACATGGGACACAACTTTCATTTTAATACCGAAATTCAGGGTAATTTAACGTTTATGAAAAATAAACTATTACATATATTTCATTCCAGCATGGTTTCACTGCTAAATCACTATGTTGACGTTAAAGAAACTTAGCAAATACCGATTAGAAATACCGGTAAAAAGGAACGATTATATATAACCAACGGTAAAAAAGACAGGTTACAGGTTACGGTAAAAATAAAATGGCATATGAAGTATTGTATTTTGAAACATAGAAAAGCATGAAATTGAAGCTGTTTTTTAAGTTAACTACTTAAAAAAACAGCTAGACAATCAATTCATATTATTTTTTCCATAAATTTTATTTTATGAATGTTATTTTGAAAGATATATATTCATTCACATTACACATATATGTAGAGCTTTTATATAAGTTGTATAATGTTATTTATTATTTTATATATATTTGCAATGATGCCATACTTTGGTAAAGTGGTAACTGCGGAAAATCAGCGCCATACATAAGTGAACATATGCTGAGCATTCGGTATGGTGTTACAAACAGGTATGTCACATTAGTTTAAGTAAATAAAAATAAGATAAAATAAATAAAATAAGTATCTGTTTGTAACACTATATTAGAATAAATGATTATCATTATTATTATACTATTAGTATAGTGTAGTTGCAGTGCTTGTTTAGGTATAGTCAGTGCAGTGTATGTTATGTTTCTAATCGCGGATAATAGAAAAATAATATGATCATAATGTTTGTATTTCATAACACTTTTGAACCTAACAGTGTGGTGGAATGGACATGTCTGTACAGTAATGACATTGCGTACGTGCGCCAATCGCTCGGTACGACACGAAACGGCGACGTGCGCAAATACGCCACTTGTACAGGCTTCTGGCACACGTAAGACAAAAACATGTAGAGACAATTGGGAAAATTTTGCTTTGGACAGGCCTAAAATTATATAGCGTAGACATAATTCAGACGTGTTGTGTACCCTCAAAACATTTGAAGAAATGACAAATCATTTCTCTAATAGTAATATTTCTGAGTTGGAAGGAAAACATAAATCAGAATCTACACTTTCACTTTTATAAAGTGGCAATTAGAAAAATAGTATATAATTTAACCAGAAGCCTCCATATGCTCCCACTTATTGAATGAAAAATTGCACTTTTCCATTTTGTTTTGAAATGGAACTTAAACGAAGCAATAGCAGAACAAATGGTGTAAACTGTTTCTAACAAAAAAAATCTTTTCGAAGTGACTGTATGATGTTACCCCTAACAAGTTCCACAGCTTCACCGGGTGGGACGGGTGAGCGCAAAAACATCGTCGAGGTTGCGAAATGCAGAGAGTAGAGCGCCGTCGTCCTAAGGGCCTGCTGTGAGGCCAGACCACTGCTTAGGGCGACGCGAGGGCTGATGGTATGACTTTGATTAGTTGGAAGGGTGGCGAGAAGCCACGACTGACCGACGTCAGAGAACTGGGATATAACAAAAAAAATACCAAATATTATAATAATATAATAATAATAACACCCCCACGGGGCCACCTTGACGTGGTGGGGGAGCTTAGAGGAAGGTGATACATTCATAGATCATACCACCTAGATCATATACCTCCTTGAGGTGTAATTTAGCCACTAACATCACGGCTTAATATAATGCCCTTTCTAACTAACGGTCCCACTTTCCTATCTTTGCCTCTAACTATTTCTTCCTTTTCCTAACTGTTGAAAAATAAAATATGAAAGTAATGTCACAAAGAGAATATAATTTGCGGCCGGCTTACAATTATATATACGCTTTACGTTAAAGTAGAATATCGTGATGAAACCTAAATACACCCTTGAAAATTCATGGAATATGTGTAATATGGCGAATCTGAACTTTAATTCTTTTCTATAATAAGAGACTGGGCGTTTGAATAGGAAGGAACATATTAAGAGAATAACAGCCGATGTTTTAACTTTACTTGTAAATATTAATCATCATTGCCTGTAAATAATGCGAATAAAATATATTTTACGCTTACACATAGTATGTAAGACGCCTTATATACCGTAGACATACATACGAAGTCTGCTGTCGGACATACGTGAGTAAATCTGCAGGACCACTGCGGCCATTACGTCGGCTTGGACGCTACTGTTTCGTGCAAAATGGATTTTGAATTGGCAATGATATGACTGTTATTAATAACAATTGCGATGACCTAGAGAATAGATTGGATAAATCGCAGGTTTAAATCTCGATATAATGTATTTTTGTATAAGTACAAAACTTCATTTTACTACACACAAACATGACAATAAATTCTAATTATAAAACACAGTCCCAAAAAGCTATCTGGCTGAATGTACTCGATTTTCTCAAAATTTTCTAAACGGATTTTTGTACGGTTTTCACCTAAGATGGTGCAATACTTCCGGATGTTTAGGTAAATAGTATTATGTAAATTGTGTTGAAGAGATCGAGCAGTTGTTAAAAAACTTGCTTGCTGGGAGGTTTGGTCGCGTGCGCTTCGTAAACCAGCAGTTATGCTTAAGTTTGTTTTTTTTAATGTACTAGACAATTTTAGATCTATAAAAATACTACAAAAAAGTCCGCGACAACATGTTTTTATCTCTTACAGTTAACTCACAATAACTACTTTTATGTTCAAAATTTCAATTTGGATTTTTTTTTGTGACAACTGATTTCGACGCGTGCGAAGCCGCTGGCACAGCTAGCGTAACCTAAATCCTTATTCGTTGTCTAATAAGTTTAACAATGTAAAGGTAAAACTGCTCTTCACAATCGGCGATGATCGTTGATCGTATAATTATTTCTAATCGGCACGATCATGTTGCCACATGATCATCCGTATCACCCAGCGATTCCATTTGATGCGTGTCCGCTGAACCTACGATTTCCGGGTTGCAGGCGATCGTAGGTGATCATATACGATGATTGCCGATTAAAGCTGAGTATGCCCTCTACGCCGATTATGTAGATGAACTAATAGGTTCGTATCGCGCCGTTCATTACTAATCTTATAATGCAAAAGTCTGTCTGTCTGTTTACTTCGCTTTCACAACTCATCCAGTAGTCCAATATTTATGAAATTTATCACAATTAAAACTTATACATTAAAACTTAACCGCTTAAGTTGGCGAATAAAGTCCCGGGTACTATTAGTACAGAATTGAATTTGGATTTGATTAAAATCGCGCCCGCCTCAGTCTTGTACAGAATAGACATGTCAAAAAAATATCGATTATTTAAATAAATATTATAAATCGATTTTGAAAAAATAGCCCTCTTATTTTCTTGTCTTTTAAGATAAGATATGCGCTGTTGGATGAAACCAGTGTAGTCAATCAACACATTTTAATCGAATTTCGCTAACAGCGCATTTGTTATTTTTTATTCTCAGTTGTCCACTTTAATTAGGCTATATTCTAATTATTGAAATTTATTTAAAGAAATTAACAGATATAAATCTATTATTAAATAACAGATTTTTTTAATCGATTTATTTTGGTGGGCGTAAAATCGATTATTCATTAATCGATTTTTATCACTCTAAGTGACATCCCTAGTGCAGGAGAGGAATCAAAACATTATGACAACGGCGCATATCAATCGCAACATCAAACGCAGGCGACATAGCCGGAGCGCGGCCACCCGTGCCCAATCCCCTGTTCAGTGGCCACACTAATACAATTGCACAATCCTCCTTCAATATGCAAGCAAATATTTGCTAGCTGATTAAAAGTCAAAGCTGTCGTGCGCCGGCCTGCCCCGGGCGCGGCACTCTGAATATTATTAGTCGGCGGATTTTCCGGGCGACAGATCACATGCCAACAATTACAGAGGGAAGCGACAAAGCACCGGATTCCAGATCGCTTATTGAAACTTTGCTATATCCGTTTCCGTGATAGCGATTTAATCACTGTAAAGTTTAGTAACGGCCTATTATTATGCGACTGATGGGCATAGGCCTATTCTCTTAGACCGACCTCGCTACTCCAATGCAAATTGGTAGATTACACATATCCCTAAAACTTCCGAAGAAATGTACATACATTTACGTACACGTATTTACATAAATACGATCTGTTATGATATGTCACAAAGGTATGAGCTGCCATTGTACATAAGTAACGGCCTGTCACTATCCAACTGCTGGTCAAAGGTTTCCGTTCTTCATTTTCGAAGAGTAGGATCGGAGCTAAGACCTACCACGCTGCTCCAATGCGCATTGGTAGGTTACACATATCTCCAGAATTCTACAGAGATATGCAGGTTTCCTCAGAATGTTTTCCTTCACCGAATATCGTATGGTAAATTGCAATTATTAAATAGACACATAAGTATATGTTATATAAGTTTTAAGATTATATCGAAGAAACAAGTATCTCTAATAATCAATATTTTGAATTGTAGAAATGTAATCACGTTAATTTATTACCTCTTGTCGAGTTAAAAAAAACCTTTTTCACCAGAAAAAACAATACATTCCATTTTACTCGAATCATCAACTGTATAGAGTGTACGTTACCATTACCGGTATTGCGTTACTTTATAGTGGATTACATATTTTTTGATTCCATTATGCCCCCGAATCACAAACGAGGCGTCAATGATAGCCAATTTATGAAATAATAAACCACTCTTCATCTGCGGCCACTAGGAATCTAAATCGTGAAACAATCCCATGGAAATTGCACCCAGACAATCTCCGAAGGAATGTTACAAAGAAGGCGCTTGATAAGAATTTTCAACAATAATACTTATAAGCAGGGAGCCCATGGTATGATATAAAACCTAATAATACACCGTATTGGAAAAAGAAACCAGCGTCAGCTGAAAGTTGTACCGTAACAAAGTACACCTATATAATTAATTTAATTTGTGTTTTGTAAATGAATGTTTTATTTTAATAAATGTAATTAAAAATTTCCATATTTTATTTAAATTATTAAAAATGACATTAAATTATGATGTCATTCTACAGTGTAGAATCTACACATTCAAAATTATTAAGCCTATTAACATTTATAAATACATATGTTGATGTTGACTATAATTCTATACGAATAAAAACAAGTGTCTATTCTAAGATATTAGCTAAGATATGATTTCAGATTTTGTTAATGACTTCTTTCAATCACGCCGCCCGCGCCATGGTATATAACGTTATAGTACTCTACCAGATTAATCCATGAAGAGAAACAATCAAGTAAAGAACTTATCAATCAATTAAAGAATTAGGTGTAAGTTAACGGAGATATAATACAAAAGTATTGAAAATAATATTTTACTTTAATCCACGATTCAAGAAAATATACATAATCCTACATACAGAGTGTATACGTACAACGCATGTACTATAAAACTGCCACCACAATCGCCACACTATTCCAGCACTGAATAAAATCCCTAAAAACTCAATAAATACGTATTGTTTCTATTTCGCAACCGAAAAACGCATGTGTGTATATCTCCCTCTAAAATATCGTCCGCCTCGCCCGATAACACGTTTAAAGCTCTCATCACGTATTTATCAACATATTCCCAAGTCAAGTGTATGTAAAGAAGGTCTACTTAAAAAATACTGTGTGTGTAAGCTGTGATAGCCTAGCGGTGAGACCGTGCGACTCTTTAGAGACGACATAGGTTCAAACCCCGGGCAGGCACCAATGAGTTTTTCTATTAAAACTTATGTGTCTAATTGATAATTGCAATTTATCACACGCTTTTCGGTGAAGGAAAACATCGTGAGGAAACCTGCATATCTCTAGAGAATTCTAGGGATATGTGTAACCTACCAATCCGCATTGGAGCAGCGTGGTAGGTCTTAGCTCCAATCCTTCTCTCCAAAAACGGAGAGAAGAGGCCTTAGCCCAGCAGTGGGCATAGTAACAGGCTGTTACTTTACTTTTTTTAAAAAATACTATAGCGTCAATCTATCAATTATGTGGTAGGCTCTTGGATTATATAGCTGCCGGCGAAATTGACACATAAGTCCATTCTATAAAAGTCACGATTGTGAACACTACACCATATATCTTCGTGCTCGTCCCTGTCTGGTGTGAAGTAACGAGGGAGGTTGGAGAGTCGTGAGCATCGGGACAGGATTGAATCCCAAAATTATGGTACAATCGTTGCATTCTACCAATGATGTCTGACGGCTTATGGGTTTCTTAAGCCGATACTCACAGCTATTACAAATTGATCAATGACGAAAACATTATTTAAGTTACTTCTAGTAGTTTTTGAGTTTTATTTACGTTCATAAAAGCTTAGTTCGAATCAACTTCAGTTTAAATATGCTCAAATTGAGGATATTTCATGACTAATGAACAAAATCATAACCTTTTACGGTATTTCATGTTCTTTAGGAATGAGCGCAGATTTATTACCTATATTTTAAGTTTAATTGTACGAACTTTCATCAACAGTAACAAGCAGACAGACTTTCGCAATTTTCTATAATTTATAGAAGTAAACGCTACTTTGCGAGGAAACAAAAAAAAACCACTGTGCAAAACTTCTGAAATAAAAACATTCACTACGACAATCTTAACAATTAAAATCGCAAAGCTAGAAAGACTTTGCAATTTTGTCGTGGAGCATATCTACTTATGATGTTTTGTTACGGGGCGAAACGACCGAGATTGCCGTAGTGACTGTGTGTAATGTTAGTGTGGTGTGTTGACGGTGGAATTGTTTTATGATGCGTGCGGTAACTAATCCTAAGGTACGATAACAGGTTTGCTTTTTACACTTAGCATTACATAGATTTTTTTAACAAATGCGGATCACATCAAAATATTTCTATCATAACTTTTGTACTGAAATCGTGTTAGATTTTTATGAGTATTTTTTTGATTGATGGGGAAACTATTCCCAAATATAATAATACTAGTACTTCTTTTATTTTTAATAAATAACCCGTATTACTTCTATTAATTATACATTGTAATAGCTCAGTTAAAACTATTCAGTAAACAGAAACCAAAAAATATAAAAACTCTCTTAAAATAACTCTTTCGACGAAAACCAAACAACGTGATATTAGAATCTGCTTTATATTATAGATTTGACTTGACTGTGACACATCGTGAATTAAAAAACTTTGATAGATTGATAATAGATGTCGTTTTAATGTTACGCCTTTTTATAAGGAATAATTGTGCCAAATTTCATCGATATTGGTAGAGCGGATTCGCCGTGAAAACGTAACAGACAGACTGGCAGAAACAATTTCGCATTTATTATTATTATTATTTTATTTTTATTTTTTTATTTTTTATTAGTAAGGAAGTGAGGATTGTGACAATAGTTTAAGTTAATAATCTAAGTCTATTGGAGGTTATCTAACGATATATACAATGCGCTCCATCGTAGAGCTGAAGACTGAGACTTTAGAGTACGTCAAGTAATCTATACTTATTATAAAACAAAGTCCCAAAAGCTGTCTGTCTGAATTTAATCGATTTTCTCAAAATCTACTGAACGGATCTTTGTACAGTTTTCACCAAAAGATTGTGCAATACTTCCGGATGGTTTTGGTAAATAGTACATATCGGTATTATGTAAATTGTGTTGAAGAGATCGCGCAGTTGTTAAAAAATTTGCTTGCTGGGAGTGGGCTTTAGTCGCGTGCGCTGCGTAAACGAGCAGAGATACGCTAAAGTAACGTACTAGAGAATTGTAGGTCTATAAAATTACTACAAAAAAGTCCGCGATAGCATGTCTCTATCTCTTATGGTTATCACACACACGATAAATACTTTTGTTTAATATTTGAATTCTAAAAAAAAAATTGTGACTCGCTGATTTCCACGCCGGTGAAGCCGCTGGCACAGCTAATTCAGTAATATAACAAACATTCGCTGAAGGAAAACTTCCTAAGGAAACTTGAAAATTTCTAGAGAATTCTGGGAATATGTGTAACCTATTCGCATTGTAGCAGCGTGGTAGGTATTAGCGCCAATCCCTCTCTACAAAACGGTATGCCCAGCAGTGTGATTATAGCAGGCCGTTACTTTTTACTTTTATAACCAACATATTCAAAGCGTACCTCGTCGTAAGGTAAAAACAATTTCGAAATATTTGTCTGTGTGTCACGGAACTGAAGCCCACGATTATAGTAACGATATGACCATATCATCGGTGGCTATTTACTCTCAGTCGTGTGAGAACGTTATCGGCCAATCAAACCTGTAATTGACTTAAATGTCAAGTGTTGCGAAATACGGGAGGACAGATATATTTGCACACGTAGCGACTAATGTTACATCCCGCTTAGTGTGGTTACCGGCTAAGGAGAATATACCACCCTCATTTCATACCCAGGTGTCGTAAAAGGCGACTAAGGTAAGTTGACGTCAGGCAGGCGGCCGGTCGTAAAATATCTAGCCCAATCATGGCCACAACATGTTTATAACATATTGCGCCGACTCCACTTAGAGTGGGATAAGGGCAGGAGAATGATGAATACTGATGTAGCGATTATTGTTATATCCCACTTATGGGAATGGGCCTCCGTTGGAAGATTGGAGCTTGGAGTCGCCACGCTGTACCCTAGGGTTTCATTTTGGATTTCTTCCATTCTATTTTGATAATTTTATATTTAGATTCACAGTACGCGATTTAAATGCGACTTCCTTAAAAACACTTTATGGTACGAAAAGAGATCGGTTCAGTTTAGGTACTGACTTTGAATTGAATCGTTTTCTAAAAGTTCATGGTAGGCCTACACGGCAACCTAGTGCGAGTATCAATAGATGTCGATCACAAAAATCAATTTATTAATTTCATTATTTAAATTTTTATACACCGGTCATAAGACCTGTCGTAATGTATGGATCAGAATGTTGGGCAATGAAAAAGATGGATGAAAGAAGAGTACATGCAAATGAGATGAGGATGTTAACGTGGATGTGTGGTGTGACAAGACTTGATAAAATAAGAAATGAGTATATAAGGGGAAGTCTGAAAGTTGCGCCCACTATAGAAAAGACGAGAGGTGCAAGATTGGGATGGTATGGACATGTAATGAGGAGGGATGAAAATCATGTGATCAAACGTGTGTTGAGTATGAATGTGGATGGATATGTGACTAAAGGAAGGCCTAAAAAGAGATGGTTGGACTATGTGAAGTATGACATGCATATAAAAGGAGTAGCGCCAGAGTTGACGAATGATAGAAGAGAATGGAAGAGGAAAACATGTTGTACCGACCCCACTTAGAGTGGGATAAGGGTAGGAGAAAGAAAGAATTTAAATTTAAGCAGAATTATTTTAATGGAATAAAATAAATTATTATTATTGTTAGTATGACTAATACCTTATGATTTTTTGTAAAAAAAATTGTGTATATTTACGGCAGTCTTTTGTTTTATTTGTTCGTCTCCTAAAGGGATACGATAGACTCTATGATATCGCTTTAGGCTATCATACTCTATCAGATAGAGTATAATACAACTTTCATTGCATAGAGTCGTATTTGATTCGGTATTCAGTTTCCCATTGACAGTCTGTTTACTTTTCTGACTATAGCTTGCATCGATAAGTCGGGCCGAAACGATGAGTGTCCACTAACATTATCTTGTCACTGACGCACAAACACACTTGCTAACAAGGAGTCACCACACTTGACCGCTTTCAAGCGTTTTGACGCCGTCACTTCCACGAAGCGTCTTCAGACCCCCCGACGTACAAGGGTTAACTTTACCGACACAATCAAAAATGTTTCTTATCGCATTAAAATAAAGTTCAAATCGAATGCAAATTTAAATCTGTTATGTTAGCGGTCTTTTACAAAACGTATGACGGATAGTCATTTGACGAATTCCTTTGTGCTATCACAGATATTGCCAATCCCTTAAATATCAATGCTCAGTCTGTTGATATAAGATTGGTTTTCAAATGAATGGTATTCGTTAATTACGTCGTTATGATGTTGTAGGTGTAGTCATGAAGATGTCAGCCGTCAGTTGATATCAAATGACACATGGGTAAATTTGAATATATCATGCCGAGTCAAAATTTCACTATTTTTGACAGACGCCCCGCGGCTTCCCGCAGTAGACGGCTGTGACATGGATTATGATACTTGCGTCTAAGCTTACAATATGGACTTCGAATTATTTACCATCTATTATGTATAGTGAAGAGCTGTGATAGCCCAGCGGTGAGACCGTGCGACTCCTTCGAGGGGAACACGGTTTTAAGCCTGGACAGACTCCAATAAGTTTTTCTATTAAAACTCATGTGTCTAATTGATAATTGCAATTAATCACACGCTTTTCTATGAGGGAAAACACCGTGAGGAAACCTGCATATCTCTAGAAAATTCTGGAGATATGTGTAACCTAGCAATCCGCATTGGAGCAGCGTTGTAGGTCTTTGCTACAACCCTTCTCTCCGGAAACGGAGAGAGCAGGCCTATTCCCAGCTATATGATTGTAACAGACCGCTACTTTACTTTACTTTATATGTAGTGAGCTAATTTATTGAAGCCGGCGTTAATTTGCGGATTTCCATAGTAAAGAAGTTATGATTATTTTGCTATAATCCGCGCTTGTTATGAGAAGGCTATGAGTAGGAAGCACGCAACATTCACATACCTTACACATGCAGGAACAGTCCCCAGACGCATCACAACACACCACACAAGCACACTCACTAAGATAATCTCTACTATTGTTTCGCCCCGTAACTAAAGCATCATCAGGAGGATACGCTCCACGAAAATATCGTAACGCATTATGATTGTGTCGTAAGTCGTATACAAAATAATTCTATCATAACTTTTATATAGTAAGCTTTAAATGTTATCATATTTTTTACAGATAAAATTATTCTCTCCTCTTAGGTACCAGGTTTGCAGTTTCAGCCGCGATAACACCTTGTAAAGAGCTTACGAATAAGCCTTGGATAGGCTAGAAACTAGTCGGGCTAACCCGATAGACTAAAACGTGATATAATCACGCAGTAGTAAGCTGTAGTGAAGAAGAAGAAGTAACAGTCTGTTACTATGCCCACAGCTGGGCTAAGGCCTCCTCTCTCCATTTTTTGGAGAAAAGGATTGGAGCTAAGACCTACCACGCTGCTGCAATGTGGATTGGTAGGTTACACATATCGCTAGAATTCTCTAGAGATATGCAGGTTTGCACACGATGTTTTCGTTCAACTAAAAGCGTGTGATAAATTGGAATTATGAATTAGACACATAAGTTTTAATAGAAAACTCATTGGTGCCTGCCGGGGTTTGAACCCGTGATCATCTCTAGAGAGACGCACGATCTCAACGCTGGCCTATCACAGCTTACGCAGTAGTACCAATAGATAATAGTTTCAAGTAAGCACAACAGTTTAAATTAAAACCCAACACAGGCGAGGTGGTGGTGGACGTATACAATAGCGTAGCCACTACCCCTTCCTAACCTAAGTTTGGCCATAATATTGGTGTTTCTACAGTGGTCATACAAAACTCCATGAAGCACTCAAAACTACATTCTTAACGAATAGATCTGAAAAAATCTCACGTAACTATTCAGCTCTCACCATCGCCTAATACTTAAAGCTTTAGCTAGATATATCTTTTAAAAAACAAACAAGTATATTTTAAAAACGAGGTCGTACTTAAGTATCCTATTTATCCATACGAGTCAACGCTTCAACCATCAATCAAAGGTGATTTAAGAAATACATCCAAGCAATAGTACTAACGCCAGGCGAGAAATACGTGACTTTTGACATAGCAATGAATGTCGCTTTGTAAGACAAGAATATATTCTTAGCAATTTCACATCAACTGATATAAAATTAAGGAATAGTTTAGCATTTCTGAGATCAAATTGCACTGCCGCGACTTGTTGCTCGTATTGTATGTTCGTTTACTGGACATTTTCGAGTTAATATAGGTGAGTTTGAACAAGAAAATTACAAGAAGATTGGATCAAACCTGTCATTTGTAGTAACGACAAACTACAGTATGGTTTTAACATTACATGAGTTGGTTAAGGGGAACGTGACGTAATATAGGATGTCTAGTATGGTATAAAGAGTCTGAAACCTGTCCAAAGACATTGTTACTATGAAAGTTATGTAAATATAAGATAAAACTAAAATATAACAACCAACCAATGATTATATGTAGAATATGTGAAGTGGAATTAATTGCATAAGTACAATACAATAGCATATAGGTACAATGATATGTACATTTTACTCTTAAGTTCATAATTGTCAAACAATTGAACCGACCAATCTATCTAGCCATCTAGAACACAATATGTAAGTTGTGATAGCCCAGCGGTAAGACTGTGCGGTTCTTTTAAAGGAGTTGCTGGTTCAAACCCCGGGTAGCCTTCAATGACTTTTTCTGTTAAAACTTGTGTCTAATTGATAAATGCAATTTACCACACGCGTTTTGTTGAAAAAGTTATAAAATTAGGCGTTACTTTGCGGATTTATATAATACGAGTCAAATTATTTCGCTATAATTCGTCATAAGATAATCGTTAATACAATGTTATACTTACTTTTATTCAAAAGTGTTTGTAATAAATCATCTTCTCCACTACGAATTATTTCAAAGCTCAATTTTTTTTCTTTCGATTTCTCATCCAGAGGCTCCGACTCTTAACATAAAGTCATATGTCATGTATAATTTACTTTTATTGAGGCAATTTACATGAATTATCTTTGAGATGGGATTTTGATTGAAATTTAGTAATCCTTCTAATAATTAAGTAAGGGATTATTTAATCAATACCATTTTATCTGTAATCATAGCTTGTGATCTGTCTAGGTTCGGGGATGCCTGTAGACGCAGCAAGGCTGGTCAGCTCCTGTGTCGGACTATTCCACCCATTTGCCCATATTGGGACATGGGTTGCACTACTGTCTTGAGAGTGTCACCTGATTTAACGCACCCGTCCCTTTAACAAACCTGATAATATCCTTGAAAGGAATATTTGGTAGATCCTCAACTATAATTTCTTCCTTACCTAGTATCTCCCATCTTACCTGCGAGTACATGGGACACTAACCTTTTAGGCGAAGACTCGTTTCTTCCCGTCCACATATCTTTAGTCTTTTAGGGCTTTAGTCTATTGGTTTGAGGGTACAACTCAGACACTGAGAAATCACGAATTCAAACTTCTTCTTAATTCAGTTAATTATCAGTTATAGAGATCATCTGATGAACATCTCTCAAAAAGACCTTATCGATTTCCTTCGTTCTTCTAGTAAATATTCTACATAGCGAGATCGTCTCTGCAATAACTTGATTCAAACATCATCCTCCTGCCCTTATCCCACTCTAAGTGAGTCGGCACAACATGTTACAAACATGCTGTCACGTGATTCGGCTACGTATTTTACGACCGGCCGCCTGCATGACGTCAACTTACCTTAGTCGCCTTTTACGATACTTCGGTAAAAAAGGAGGGTGGTCTATTCTGTTCAGCCGGATAGTACACGATGGGTCGACTAACCTTAGTCGCCTTTTACGACATCTCGGTAAGAAATGAGGGTGGTCTATTCTACTTAACCGGATACCGCACGGCGGGTCGACTTACCTTAGTCGCCTTTTAAAACACCTCGGTAAGAAATGAGGGTGGTCTATTCTACTCAGTCGGATACCACACGGCGGAATATAATTATTTTATTATTCTATATCTAATACCTTTTTTTGTTGTGATCGAATAAAGACTTTGTCTATTTAAAGAATATTAATAATTTAAAATTAATTACTGTTAATTTCCTTTTTATAGTCCCATAACCTCTAAGATTGCGCTACATTTAAGGTAAGAAATGGTAGAAAAATATGACCCTAGGAATCGTAGGTTCAAACGCCTGTCGCTGCGAGTAAAGGGTCCTATAAAAATATTTGTGCTTAAAGTAAAGGCCTGTTACTATCCCACAGCTGGGCATAGGCCTCCTCTCTCCGTTTCTGAAGAGAAGGGTTAGAGCTAAGATCCACCACGCTGCTTCTATGCGGATTGGTAGGAAATCCCTAGAGATTTCCTACCAATCCGCAGGAAACCTGCATATCTCTAGAGATATGCAGGTTTCCTCACTATGTTTTCCTTCACCGAAAAGCGTGTGATAAATTCACAATTATCAATTAGAGACATAAGTTTTAATAGAGAAACTCATTTGTATGGCTGGATTTTGAGCTTGTGACCACCCCGAAAGAGTCTCACGGTCTCACCGCTGGGCTATCACAACTTATGTGTGCTTAATTAATATCTATCTATACTTACTATAAAACAGAGTCCCAAAGAGCTGTCTGTCTGTACGTAATCGATTTTCTCAAAATCTACTGAACGGATTTTTGTACGGTTTCCAAAAGATAGTGCAATACTCCCGAATGGTTTAGGTGAATACATATCGATATTATGTAAATTGTGTTGAAGAGATCGCCCAGTTGTTAAAAAACTTGCTTTCGGGGAGCTTTAGGTGCGTGCGCTGCGTATACTAGCAAGATATACTAAATAATGTAGCAGAAAATTATAGATCCATTAAAATCCTACAAAAATATCCGCGACAACATGTCTTTATCTCTCACGGTTAACTTACAACAACTATTTTTATATTTAAAATTCCACGCGGGCGAAGCCGCAGGCATAGCTAGTGTTTCATAATTTTCATTACTGTGAACGACATCATTAAAAAAAAACTAGAGATAATACAGAAACACAATAAATGTAAGTTTCCCTTCTCCCTTCTCTTCAAGAAGTCAAGAGACTTTTAAAATAACAAGTTGGTACTTTTTATACTCATACATACTAAAGAGCTGTGATAGCCCAGCGGTGAGACCGTGCGACTCTTTCGAGGGGAACACGAGTTCAAACCCGGGTAGGCACTAATGGGTTTTTCTATTAAGACTCATGTGTCTAATTGATAATTGCAATTTATCACACGCTTTTCGGTGAAGGAAAACATCGTGAGGAAACCTGCATATCTCTAGAGAATTCTAGGGATATGTGTACCTACCAATCCGCATTGGAGCAGCGTGGCAGGTCTTAGCTCCAACCCTTCTCTCCAGAAACGGAGAGAGGAGGCCTATGTCCAGAAGTGGGATTGTAACAGGCTGCTTCTTTAATTTTTATACTATAATCAACAGACTTGTACTAAAAAAAGTCAAGTCAAAAAACACTTACCATCTTATTTTGAAGGCCCGTTGGCGCCGATGACTGACCTTGCCTTCAGTTCCATTGGTCGCGGGTTCGATTCCTACCGAAAGGCAATATTTCATTAAAACAATTAGTTGGTTCTTAGTTATTTGTTATTCTTATTTAATATAACTCAGGCAAGAACTGAATCCAGAATATTCTGTAATTATATTTAAAGCTTTCAATAGTAGCTTCACTGTGCTATAGAAGTTGACGAGCTGTCTTATACTACTTAATATAATTAATTGCAAAATACTTAACCTTTACTCACGGACAGTCAATATTTTGTGTATACTTTTAACTAAAATCCAATTTATATAAACAAAAACATTGATTAACTGTATTCATCAATCAATCTCTATATTCTTTATTTACCGTTTACATATCACAACACGTAATAAGTAAGCTGTAGAGATCCGCAAATTAAAAATAGAATAGACCACCCTCAATTTTTACCGAGGTGTCGTAAAAGGCGACTAAGGTTAGTTGACCCACCGTGTGTTATCCGGTAGAGTAGAATAGACCACCCTCTTTCTTACCGAGGGGTCGTAAAATACGACTAAGGTAAGTTGACGTCAGGCAGGCAGCCAGTCGTAAAATACGTAGCCGAGTCATATGACAACATGTTTTTAGCACGTTGTGCCGACCCCACTCGGAGTGGGACAAGGGCAGGAGAATGATGATGATGAATAATAATAAATATATGAACTCGAGAGGACTCGAAAAGAAGAGAAGAGAAGAGGGGACTCAAATTTTTATTTGCTGAAATTTGGTCGCTTTATCGCATCTATGATTATAAATATGAATTATTCCCTAATTACATTTATTTTCATATTGTATTTACCACATTCTAAACAAAAAAATATGAATTTAAAAAATTCAGTGTATTAAATAAAAAAATCTTCATATTTTGCTTGCATCTATAACGTCACATCGTTATCTCACAGGACGAAAACCTACAGTGGGTAAGCAATAATCGAGTAGATATTATTGATATCAGCAGCCTACCATGAATTCTTATTGCGACTCAATTGAAGACGTAAACGAAATTGTTTTGCTTTTTCACACCATGACGTCTTAAAGACGCACACTTTAAGTCGTTGCCGAATAAGCGTTCGGAATTCGTCCTAAGAACATGTGAGTAAAAGAGACATGTAGTTCATATAACGTTATCCTTTTCAAACATTACGACACCAATGCAATTCACACTTCATGGTACGACAAGAAAATTATAACCCCAATGCAATTCACACTTTATGTCGCGAAAAGAAAGCGGTTCGCGGTCGTCGTTTACGTCTTCAATTAAGTCGCAATAAGAGTTCATGGTAGGCCTGCAGGTCCTTTGCCAAAAACGTAGTTAGCATTCGTCGAGATCGATTCGTCGAGCGTCGAGGTCTCGTTTGCAATACACTACACCACACACCTTGACCAGGTGTGTGGTGTAGTGTATTTCATTGCCATTGCCAGTGCCATTGTCTATCTGTATATAATATAAATATAATATATGAATAGAACTGTTTTTGCATAGATATAATCGATAGCCACCAAACTTGTTTGCCGAAAACATTGATGGCATTATGATGTGGACCTGTTCGTCGTATACTTATTACGACGCAGCGGGTCACTTCTTCTATTTTTACATCGATATAAATCTTTTACAATTCTAGAAGAGCTCTAACATGTACGTATAGTACGCGGCAATAAATAATGCACATCGAGGCTTAGAGAGAGAAATCGGCTAGATTCTGCTTCATAGAGCAGTATCTCTGTCACACAGACTGAAGAACCCGTGCGAAACGTTACATACTAACTGAGTGACAGTGACAGCGCTCTACAAAACCGAACTGGCCGACTGTTTCGTTCTAAACATCGATGTGCATTATTTAATGTCGGGCACTATATATACTATGTTACGTCCGCTTTATTG